>JAWNOP010000070.1:5105000-7605000 GCA_035045925.1 Drosophila atripex | reverse complement strand
TGAAAAGGTCTAAAAACAAACGAAAACGTTACGAGAAATGAAAGTGCAATGCAGTTAAAATGGCAGGATGGTCTTAAAGCACAATTTTACTTTTTGGTAATATATGACAATGGTAATTATTTTCAGAAATGTGTCAGAGGATAAAATAAATAATTTAAAAAATATATAGCCTTTGAACTTTGTCATTTTTGTTAAAATAATTTTATGACAAAATACATTTGTGTGTAAGATTTATGACGGTTTTTTGGTAGCTTGAAATTAATAAATTTTCAACAAAAATGCATGAATTTTATTTGGCATACACTGTTTCATCAAAAATGTTGAGCATTTTGTAAGCTTTATAAAACATTTAACTTAATAAGATTAAAAAACATAGCCACAACTGTGAAAACTACTTGTGGCTATTTGATTAAATGAAAAATGAAAACATGAGAAATGCACTGCAAAGTGGCCTGAATGCCACTAATTAATGGCTATGAGCAATCAATCAATGGCTGTGAATATTCATTAACAGCTGGCATCGATTCAAGAGCTGAACCATTGCGGTTGGCTATGAAATTCTAAATTAGTTCATTCTTGGCCGGCATCATGTACACATCAGTTTCCACAGCTCTCGGCCTTGTGTTCGTCCTGCCCCTGGCCCTGATGCAGCAGCAGGACACACAAACCGTTAACTGGTTGGCCCAAATAGAACTAGAGTTTCAGGAGCAGCCGGACAAGTTGGCCTATTGCCGCAGCCTTCAGGAACAGAATTTCCAACAGCAATTGCAAATACCTCTGCGGCATACGAGTTGTGGGGAAATTTTAAGCCAGCAAATGGACGTGATGAGTGAACTGTTAATAGAGACCGAGCCCCGTTGTTGGCCGGGTTGGAAATTCATAGGAAGACGGTGTCGAAAGGTGGCCTAAAGCATAGAATTTCAAGCGGAACACTCACTTTACCAAAGGACAAAGAAACTTTAAGTCAGGATCACTTACGTGTGTACATAATATATATAAGCTTTTACTGAAAAAAAATGGAAAACAAAAAAGATGCATATTTCCAAAAAAAAAAAAGATACACAATGGATGGCAACCGGTACACATGTTCATGATTTTTGACTTGATTTCAGGTTCTTGGCCATAAAACTCAAGCATCCATCATATACCCATGTGTTAACCCTAATCAAGAAACCGTTTCTTATACAAATATGTGTATATATATTCCCGTCATGTTGGCTTGTCAGTTCGCCTCGGGCAAATAACAACAATAGCCGACGGATAAAGCCAAAATAGCGTCGGCTGCCATTTTTGTTTATCAACCTTCCGTATGGAAAAAAAGGAATATCCAAAGTGAGCAGTCAATCAACTTCCGCCCCACTGTTTGGCCTTTGTTGGCTCGACCACTCGACCAGTTGGCCATGGGGTCTTTCCCCTAACGGGAAAAAATGCCCGAGGACTTCAGGTGTCAATGGGACAATTGGGGAATGTAGTCCTTTGACAGTGCTTTGTGTACATCATGACAAGACTCATCAGTTTATCTTATAGTTTCATTAAGTTACTTGTATTATTGCATACAATAATTTAAAACTATAATTTAAGTGTGAATAAAATGTTTAATTAACTAAGCTAAATGTAAAGGTTTTTCTAGTATTTTAATTTTGTATCAATACCTGCCCAACTAAAATTTGACACGATTTCCGAACATTTTTAAAGAACATCATGATGAACATCATGATTTTGGCCAAAAATCGACCCAAAATGTTACTTCTCTATTTTCACGTTATTTAAATGCAGATTGGAGGCAATTAGAACGCTGATTTGTAAATGGTATTCTCTTTTCAAGTACAATACGAAATGGCTTGAATATAGGCTAAAAAGAGGTATAAAAAGTTTGCATTTTAGCCATCCTATCTTAACTTGGTCGGTAGGGCTCTCCTAAGCCATTTATTTAAGAAAAATCGCCACATTATTGCCAATAATTATCGGATAATCGAATGTAATGTGTTCTCGATCTTGGAGTTCCGAGTACTATAATTCTACATAAAAAACTGGAAAACTAAAATCTGAGCCGTTTTCGAAAATTTTCAAAGAGATAACATTTTAATTCTAAAATTTTAATACCTTT
Source organism: Drosophila atripex (assembly GCA_035045925.1). NCBI lineage: Eukaryota > Metazoa > Arthropoda > Insecta > Diptera > Drosophilidae > Drosophila > Drosophila atripex. The sequence goes on along the minus strand of JAWNOP010000070.1, from coordinate 7,602,893 downwards.
TTTGGTTTTGGTTAAAACAAGAGGTTATTTTGAAAATTATTTGGCATGAAATGGTTTTTGGTCAACTGACAAACTTTTTGAAGCTTTCATCTAGATTTCAGGACATCGAGAGGAATCCCTCTACTGATTCCAGGACTAACGAAGCGAAACACAGAATAGTTACGCAAAATTGCCGTCGACTGCGCATTGTTACGCGCCACGTGGTTGCACAAAGTTGCAGCTTCTCCTGCTCCTGCCACTGCCACTGCCCCTGGATAGCCAACGGCCCTGGCCCTGCCACCCTGAATGGCAGGAGTTACTCCTGCCCCCCATCATTGCCAATGGAATCCGCCAACAATGCAGTCAGTAGTTCTATCTTACCACTTTTACCGCTCTGATGAAACTTTTTATTGGCCAAATTCGCTGCAACTATTCGCCTGTAGAGGACTAACAAATCTTGACATACAAAAAAGCTTAGGAAAAAAATTTTATCAATAAACATTTTAAAGAAATCTTCGTTTGATATTTATCAAGTTTATAAACCAATAAGTAGGCATTTGTTGTACCTTTCAAAGTCATTTAAATCCAATCTGTACAATTCGTTCGACTTTCCTATTAAACACTACTAGAAAATGGCGTAAGTGGAAATCAAATTTATTTAATAAAATATTCTGGTAATGAAACTAATTCCGATAATAGGGAAGACTATAAGCCGGGAAGCGTTCCACTAGAAGAGCAAGATGATCGGAAGTTATTCTGCAAATATCACTATAAAGGCGTGCTACTTATCCTCATTCCCCTATCACTTGCTCCCATGTTTCTGGCATTTCCCATATTGGTTAGTAGAACCTAAGTACGAACCTAATAGCTATTACTTATCTACCACTATTTAATAGGTTTTCAGGTTTTTGTACTTGACCTTCTGCTTCTATTTGTATTACATACTCAATTTAATGGCAAGGGGAGCAGCTGCCTTTATATACATTACCCTAATACCAATTTGTGGTATCGAATCCTCGAAGCCACTCAGTATCACCTACTACGCCGATATAATATTCCTATGTTACGCTGCCGTTTTCATGGGCGGTGCGATGGATACATCCAAGGTTAGTGATCGCATTGGAATATTTTTGCTCCGCCTTTCCAATGGCAATATAAAAATGTAAGAACATTCGATAACCATAGAATTTCTTTGTAAATTTGATCACCAAAATTTAAATATATATACAGGCTACATATAATTTTGACAATCTTCGTATTGATCAATGCCGCTCTCGTCAATCCCACACTGGCCGCCGCCTTTTGGATGAAAGTGGCTCAAGCTGCGATGGTTGAATTGGATAAAGTAATTATTTACAAATATTGTGTAAAGATAGATATTAATCGAACTAATATTATATTCATTTTTAAGGGGGGCGTCGTGAAACTCTATTCCGATGAACAACCCTATGAAGTTGGATCGTGAGTATTTGATTAAATGTGTTTACATTTACTTCCAAAAATTCGAATGATATTTATTTGTCTTGACCCAGGAAACCCTATCCCTCATTTCCTGCAGCTGGTGTTTTCATAACAATTGGCTATGCTGCCGGTTTGGGTGCCATGATGTCTCCTTTTGTGAATCCTAATGGCGTCATTGCTGAAAACTATGGGTGAGAAATAAATTACATAAAAATAAATAATATAATCTTTAAAATGGCATCTCTTATCATACCTCTTAAACAGCATAAATATTTTGGGTTTGGTAATGATTACGGCTGGGCCCGCAATAATAGGAGTGATAGTTATGATCGTCTGGATCAATCTCATCTTCTTTGGAATGCTGGGCGGTAAAGTAAAGGCGGCCTTGCAGGAGGGGGCTGACAATAGGCCTGCCTTCAAGCAGGCACTCGTCGATAAGAAAGAGGCTCTCGGAAGCTGGGACATACACGCCAAAAGTACCTTGAGCCTCATCGTGTTGATGTTTATTCTGGTGGCCACTCGAAAACCGAATATCATTCGTGGCTGGAGTGATTATATCGGAAAAATCGGCAGTGGCATCTCCGTACCATCAGTATTTGTTGCAATTCTATTCTTTGCGGTGGCAGCGAATTATATATTTTGCCAATATTATGTCTGCCGGGAACCGGCGAAACAGGGAACTGCCCCGTCGCTTGTGGGCTGGAAGACAGTGAACAACATTTGTCCGTGGGCCGACATCTTCATGTTGGCTGCTGCGGTCAGTGGCATCGTCTGTGGTGTCCCAAGTAACTACTATGCCACCGTGGTCAAGGCCTTGGAAACAGATGCTGGAGGTCCCTTTCTGCACTTTCTATATGGCGCCTTGTACGGAACTTTGCTGACTATTTTAGCCCCGGCCACGACTGTGGCCCAAATTGCCATTCCAGTTGTCGCAACAGCAGTAAGTCTATATCATAAATACCGTCAAAAAATTAACTTAAGAATAATATTATAATATCTCTTAATCAGAGCCGTACGTTTTCGCTACCATTTGCCACCTCGTTGCACAATTCGTTTTTATTGCCAACGAGTTCGCCAGCAAACACGCTTGTCAGCGGCTGGGGAAACGTCAGACCTTACCTATATGTAAGTAATTTGTTAAAAAAGTATGAAAAAAAAATAGGTAAATTGAAAATGTTTCCCCGATTTAGCTCATTGGTGGTATTGTCCCCACCATTGTTACATTTTTGACGGTTTTTGGCATGACCTCTATCCTTCAATCGTCCGTACGCTATAAATAAATTTAAAACGTGGCTGTTTTTTTCGTGTGTAGTGTATGAGTCCAATAAAATTGTAGTGTAGTAAGTTAAAATAGTTGTTTTTAATAAATAAAATAGTTGTTTTTATTGGGATTGGCAATTAAAAGTTATTTAAATTAAAGTTATACTTAGTCGATTTCAAGGACCAGCACTTTAATGGCAATTAGCCAGTTTCGCATTCAGGATACAGCATCCTGAGCCCCTGCTGACCAATCGCACCTAATTCACATAGCTCTAATCCAAACATTGCCCGCACAAGTGTCGGCACTAAATTATTCATTTGTTAATTTAGACATGGACAACGGGTGTGTTTCGCTCACTGGCCAACTCTTTCCGGTTGAATACTTTCCCGGCTGACTGTCTGACTGGCGACTACATTAGCTATTGGTGGACCTGGCCTCGGGATACTCATGCGTATGTATTCAACCTATTCAATTATTAAAGTCCCTTGGACCATGAATATTCATATCATTCAGGACATTTCAAAATTGCCCACTTAATTGATTCAGCAAAGGTAAACGACCGGAGTATTTATTTGTTTACTTATTTGGAAAAAATTATTGAAAATCACCAATGAAATATATCCTTTACTCTCTCTTTGACATTTCAATTTTTTCTACAAATTCCTTGAACTTCTTATTTTACTTAGTCACCAAATATTCAATGTCTTCTATTTTTTTTTTGCATTTTAAATTGTACTAAGGATAAGGTAAATATATGTATATATATTCAAATATCATGCACGCCTTAAGCTGATTTTCCACGCTGGTGAACGTCAAGCCTCCAGGCCTTTCCTCATCCCTCACTCCCAAATCTAGGCTCATTATCATTTTTGACATCTGCAAAGGTTTCACGTACAAATGAGCAATCGAAAAAAATGTTCTAGGATTTATGTTGGAAACAGCTTCAATATATATATTCTCTTTTTCAGAATAAAAATTTAATACACACGTTTTTTGAGAAAATCCCTCCACCATCTGTCAGATCTATCTGTTTCTGATTTTTGAAATGTTGACGGAAATTAAAAGGCTGAACGACTTTTTTTCGGACCATTGTCTTGAAAAAAATTATTTCACTCAAATTGAAACAATTTAAAAAAGAAGCAAAAAAAAAGATATGCCACAAATGGTATGATGGATTATACACCTGCGGCGAAACTCTTTTTCATTCGTAACTTCAAGAGAACATTTTGTGTTTTTTTGTGATGGGACATTTTCTAGTTTTTATGTACAATGACTTTCCGTTTATTGTTTTCTTTGCGGACTGTCCCCGAAGGTTCAGCGAATCTTATGTGGACCATTGTCCTGTTCGGAACCTAACATGAATTTTGAATAGGAGAGCTTATAAATATCTATTTATAAATCACTTGATGTGCTTGTTTAAATAAAATTTAATTAATTGGGATTATTCATAACACAAATAATTATAATAATCATTGTTGACTCGCCTCTTTTAAATCACAAATTAGCAATTGATTTAATAAAACGTTTATGGTTTTTTAAATTTATTGTATCATCCGCAATAATGAACACTGATCAAAATGTATGTCTGACAATGTGGGACATACAAATTTGTATGCAAATAGCTCTGACAATATCCGACAATACGTGGTATCCAAAAAAAAATAATAATAATAATAACAAAGGAAACTAATGAAATTAAAGCGATTTTATCGAACAAAATAAACAAATCTCATCATTGATAGTGTCGCGCATGTTGAGGGTTCAGGGTGGTGGAGTATAATATAATATTAAATTTATGTTCATTGAGATAAAAGCCCCATTTTTGACAATGGTTTTATTTTGTTTTTAATTTAGACGAAGAATTGGAAAAAAAATTGCCCGTAAAATTAGCACACAAAGCAGCACGAAAATGAAAATTCATTTGCCAGCGGAAATCGGGCAGCCATGACGCCATTTTTCAAAATGGTTGTCTCTGTCCGTTTTTATTTGCCTTTCCGTCCGTCTGTCCGTCTGTCCGTCAGTCGGTTTGTCCGCCCGTTCGTCTGATTGTCGTCTGTGACGACTGTCTCTCACTCCCACACTTTATATAGCGCTGTCTCTGTCTAGTGATTAGCTGTCACGAAGCGGCGGCAAAAGGCAAAAATGAATTATTGTCGCGTTGCGTTTCAAATGTTGACATAGATTTAAATTATTTGTAACAAACTCAACGAACTGTGTTGTCCAACATCCTTCTATCTTCATCTTCGTTTTCAGTGGAGTATCCTCGATTTATCCTTCAGTTTTCTCACGCCCCTCAGGTCCTGTTTCTGATTTGATTGCCCAGGAAAATGTTTCGGCAAATACCACAAAACCGCCATTTGGTATGCTCTTTCAAGGGAGCCATCTTTTCACTTTTATATCGGGGTGATTTTATATCGGAGACAAGATGAACAAAAAACTAAAAGAAATTAACAAATTATGTTGTGATTAATATTTAATTAAGCTTTATTGCCTATGCAGCCATCATTTTATGTTATTATTAAATTATATTCCGCCAGCGATGGCGAAGGAGTAAGGAAAGTATCTTCTATAAAATCGTTATTTATGTCGCTGGCTTGTTTTAAATTGCTTGGGAAAATGTTCGTCACGTCCTTTCCCATAACAAGCTGAAAACAACTAATAGGCTCAATTAATAAACTTTCCGCAGGCATGGGAACCAACTTTTGCCGCAGCTCATTTACTTCGAAGACTGAAGGCGGTAAACAACACAAATCCAAGCCTTAAAGGACCATCAGCCACCAACCAAGGCCAATGCTATGCTATTGTCATTATTTTCAACGTCATCTCCTCGGGGGCTTTCTGGGATATGGTTTCTTCATGATCTCAAGTTCCCACATCGAAATAATAAATAGTTTCTAGGTCAGATTTTAGGGTTATAATCTTGTTTACATGTACTTGGCCATTTCGGCTTCTGTTTTTCCATCATGGCCAATATGGATGGGAATTCATTGTCCATAGGAATTGTATAGTTGTTTTCTTCCTTGCCACTGGACATTGCCTATTTCTTTTGGACCAGGACCCCAGGCGATTTCTAGTAAATACCTTTCTTTGAACCGACTCAGGAAAATGGGGTTAAAATGGCGCTGAAACAACAAGGACTCAATTTCTTTTCCCTTTTCGTCCTTTCTGCCCTGGTGCTCTTTGATTCTGGGCCAGCTTCTATCTATCAGCTCATTACCTTGAGCCAGCTTCAATGTTTTCCACTTGTGGCATTAATTTCTGCTGTGTAAGCAGATAAATTGCAAAATGTCAAAAGTTGTTGACAGTCATTGGCATCAAAATGGATCCCTTTTACATCCCGGCCTCGGACCTTCTTGCTTGCCAGAATGAGGTGTCTATCAAGGAGCAAAGAGCAAATTTAAACACTCTATTAAATGCGGAGATTAAGTCAAAAGATTCCTATTCCAGTGAAATGCTTTTCCCTAGAATTGAAAGCAATTCTGTGATGGAATAATTTATTGGCTAGAACCGTAACAGTATTGCGGTGGCTTCTGTTTAATCATCTCCGGACTGGCGTGCAGGTTTAAAATACTTTGGGAAATCATATCTGCGATATTAATAACACAAAACTTTGGATTGGTGGTCAGATCAGAGGACTGGGGAAGGGAATTGGTGCAAACGACAAGATCAAAGGCAGAATCATTGAGCTTCTGAATGGCATTCCCTGTGAAAATACCATGGGTCACGAGGGCATAAATCTTCAAGGCTCCGTTCATTTGCAATTGATGGGCGGCATGACACAAAGTCCCACCCGTATCGACCATGTCGTCGACGATTATGGCCGATTTTCCTCGCACATTTCCCACCACAACCATTTTCGAGACTTCGCCAGCCTTCTGTCTATGTTTCCGGATAATGGCCACCTCATTGCCCAGTAACCGACCTATCTCCGAGGCTAGCCTGACTTCGCCCAGATCCGGAGTCACGATGACCATGTCCTGGTAGTTGGGAATGTTTTGCACTATCCAAGCCGAAAAGATTCCGTCCATGGAATGATTGTCACATGGAATATCGAAGAAGCCCTGGATTTGAGGCGCGTGCAACTGCAGGCTGATAACGTGATTCACTCCGGCCATTTCCAACATGTTGGCCACTAACTTGGCCGTAATTGGCTGATTGCCTTCATCCAAACGATCTTGCCTCGAGTAGAAGAACAACGGCATTACGACCGTGATCTTGTGGACCATGGCATAGCGACATGCCTGCACCATTATCATCAGCTCCATGAGCATGTCGTTGACGGGCTCGGAACTGGTCTGGATGATATAGACGTCGGCATCCCGGACAGAGTCTACTAACTTGACCTGCGTCTCTCCGTTGGCGAACTTGGACAACACAATCCGGCTCACACCGAGACCCAGACCCTTGGCCACCAAGTCGGCCAACTCGGGATGCGAGGAGCCGGACAGCACCATCAGCGGGTGCATCGGAAAACTGTATCAAAACTCCGGCAACTCTATTCTCTGACAAATACAGGAAATTTTGAACTCAATCGATGACGAGTAAAAAGCTGAGCCATCGCCTACCTTGGGGATAATTGGCTAATGTTCCAGCTGCGACCCGCCCCAAGGCATCGACAACAATTAGAGACAATTAGACACTGGATTGATTTGTATGGAACTGTCTCATCGCATTATAAGGACTCCCTGTGGGTCCGGCCACAGCCATTATGCATATTACAAAGCCCACAGGTCGATTATGAACTAATTGAAGAGGGGATTATGCCTGGAGCTGCTTGTGTATTATGTTGAATAGTTTGAGGTGTCTTTTCCACACGTTCTCTGAGTATTGTTCCGTCCTCATCACTCTATAGCATAGCTTACGAGCTATTTTAAAATGCGAAGAGGGCCTTGAAGTTTTAATCAGCCTGGATATGACTATGTCAACTCTGTCTTTATTTAGTTTTAATCAGAAAGTCAGTGGAACCAGTATAAAATACTTTTTTCTGAAGTCCTTAACTATGGATAATTTAAAACACATCGTCAGGCACTTGGTCTTCAAATTAAGTCCATACTTAGTGTTAATCCCCTACCTTATGGAGGTCGTCTACGGCCTGTTCAATATCATGAACGTTGGCAGGACAAGAGCCGTTGTCCTGGACACGCATGTTGCCTTTGGCTATATGTACACCAGCTTCGATATTCTCCTCAATGCAGTAGCTATCAGTCTTATTATCTTCAGCAGAAAGCCGGATAGTGGAGTTACTATCCTGCTCATCGGTAGATTGATCCATCGCATATTGTTCACACTCTGGACCATGTTTTTCTATTTCCTGCTGGACGATGCTTTCGATGTGGGCTGCATCTTGTTACTCCTGGCCGCAAAAATGAGGCAGAATAAAAGACAGGATTGGGCCAACTTGGACAATTGGAAATCAGAACTAATATTGCTGATCGGAAGACTTTGCATGTGCTCCATTTTTGTTGTTTGGCTGGATGAGGAAGCAAGTGTAAGTACGATGTTCATTTTATGGGGTACAATCCATGAATCAAATCGCATGCTAAAAAATATTCTAAGTTTCCTCTCTATATTTTCTCTTATTTTTCAGAACATTTTCTACATCGTTGCCGTGGCACTACTGTTTCCCCTGAGTTTGGGCTTAAGCTGCGAGATTTTTTCATTTCTCACAATCTGTGCTATACTCTATCACGATATTTTTAGCAACCAATCTAGTTTCGTTTCGGGCTGGGACGATTCGTTCCTCTCTCTGGAATATTTCGTGGCTGTGTTCTCAAAAGTGGGCGGATTTCTTCTGCTTTCGGTGCTGGGTGGTGGCAAGTGGTCCATCGATGGATTCAGAAACAGAAAAGCCGAAAAACGAGACCAGAAATCAGGCTATCGACTCATGAAAAATCAAATGACTGCCTAGAACATTTCTTCCCATAGATTGTAAACTCTGTTTTGCCATGGTAACATTTGTAGGATTTACATAAACTTTAATGGTACCTACATATATATGTAGTAGTCGCCTGTGGTGCAGCTAATGCTTATTTTTATTTCTACCTCTATTCTATTTATACACCTGCCTCTCGGCTACGAAGGGGCCACTCCAAATGTTCTTTGATTCGCGCCTCGGTCGCCGTAAATTATTAAAAAGTCTCGAGTTGTTCTTAAGCGGCTTTCCCTACTGTTTAAACACTGGGAAAACATTTTCATAAAATAATATGAAGTTGAATTAAATCCCTAATACTTTTTTGGAGAGTATTTAATAACAATATACACCTTTTACCGAATGGATATATGTATCTTTGTAAATATTTTAAAATCGTATATGTTTTTGTTCATATGCTATTTTTTTTTTATATATATATCTCTACACTTTGTAATCATAGTTTCTCACTTAGTTTCTGTCCTAGTATTTCGTTATCACTATTTTTTTAAATGTATATTTTTATCCGAGGAAAGGAAATTGAAACTAGCGTGGGGGTACGTAATGCCGTAAAAATCTTAAATGCGAAAAAAGGCAAAAGGGACGTAGAAGCTCCACTGTGGATAAAAATAAAAACGAACCTGAAATACCCTCGACTAAGAGGCAAAAAGCTGACGAACTAGTCGCTTAACGGATTAAGTTAACCCCCCAGGAACCTTTATGGCCGAAAATAAAAAAATGGCATTTCCTTAACGTGTTCCTGTCGCAAATGTCTTCGCTTAATTATGGCGACTTCTTGTGCCTTGGCATTAAGGAGGGATAAGAGACGAGTGAGAGGAAGGAACAGGGGCAGCAAGCCAAGTGCCGTCTTAAAAGGCAACACTGCCGTTAATGAGTTTCTGGAGACTACTGGCATGGCGGGTGGAGGGAATGGAAATGGTATCCGCCAGATACCATCCCAAGCATGCATTTAACAACCGCAAAGAACGCAGTGACCTTCGCTCTTGGCTTAAAATCCATTTGCATAAGCGGTCCTGCATGAGTGTCCCTGGCGATGCCAACGACATGTGGGCATTGGAGCCCTCCCTCTTCTCGAGTGTTGACCAGCCCCGACCAAAGAAGAATCCCTTCCATTATTTTTTTTATTATTTTTATTTTTGTTTTGCCAGCAGTGCGTTACTCTTAATTGGAAAGCAGTTGAGATGCCGAACGTTAAAAGTAATTGACGGAATGATAAATAAACAAACGGGACCCAGTCTTCGGATTATCTGAATCCGACAGTAAAAGGGTGTAACCGAGTGAAAACGAAAAGCCGACATATTTTCAGAAAACTCGTAGTAATCAAGAAGGTTGTTGTTTCTGGGGGAATGCATTTTTAAGGTTTTATAAAATAAAATTTAATAAACTAGCAGCTTATTAAGGTATTATTTTTCAAATCCCTGTAAGAGATTCTTTGATTTTTCTATTATTTCTTAATTTTAATCATTTCTTCAATAAGTTTTAAATAAGTTCGAAAATTGTCACAAACAAAAAATAGATTATTTAAAAGGTCTACATAATCTGAGGTCTAAAAAGATTTGATTACACTTTTCATTGACACTTTTTTATCTTTTATTAAAATACGATCTTCAACTTTCTTACTAAAAGAAAAATCAGTGATAAAATCTTCCCTACTTTTAATCATAAATTGACTCTGTTTAATTTTTATCATCACTTTCATAAATGATTCTTAATGTTAGTTGCGATAAATGTAACAAATTCAAAAGCCACCCTAACTCCAAACAAAATAAAATCTAAAACGGTGCTTCATACATAATATAATCGAGGAAGTTACCGCTGGGGATGAGATATACGATTATATATTTTTGTATAAAGGAGATACAAACCGCTCACTCAACGAGAAATATTCCACAACACCGTGTGGCATTAAACATGAAAAAAGCAGTGGCTGTAGTGGCAGAAACAGCTAAAGCAACAAAAGCACAACAACAAATAACAGAACTTCTTTAATTAAAACGGTGCAACAAAATGCAGGTGTATCCGTGTGGCATGCGAGTAAAGTAGAGTGTAGTAAAGTGAACACTGCGACGTGAGCATGGGACATTTGCATAAGTAAAATACACACGATTATACGTACATATACGTATTTGTATGCATCTGCTACCATATTCAAGCCTCGCAGACATTTACCCTTCCTGGTGGCCCCCTTGATCCCCACTTTTTGGCCAAACAAAAGTCAAAGCATTTAAGTTTATTTACCCAAGCCGGAAGATGGAACCCGATCCGGAGCCCTGAATAGCTCCTTTCTTAAATAAGACTATACTCAAATAGAGCATTCGTCAGTTAAGGGAACTTAACCAAATAGATGTGTATAATTAATTTGACCAACCTGAGCAAACAGGCCGCAGGAATCGAGAGCTCGCACGGGGCTTGGCAAACACCTGAGGAAATATATTTGCTTTGTGGACTTTTAGTTCCAAGCCCCTGGAGTCCTGGAGGCTTTCAATGGCAATTAACAATAGCTTTTGTCTCAAATTGATTTTTTTTTACAGATTTATTTTCTATTGCTACAACTTAACTGGTTAATAGCCAATCCATTCAATTTGTAAAGTACAATAAACTCTTGCCCTTACTAAAGTGGCTCTATTTGGGAATGTCTGGGAATAGCTTAATTTACATTACCAGAGTATCTATTAAGTCACACCTAGATACGTCATACTGTTTAAACTTATTGCCAATTCCTCACAAATCTTAACCAATTTGGATCAAAACAAATTTGAAAAAAAAAAGAGTTTCTAAACAGGCTTGGATTTGTTTGGGGTTGTGCCAGCTACTTGCATAATCCCTCAGATTTTAGCTTAAACTTTGAGAATTGTAAATCTCACTTCAAGGCCGTGCACACACGTACCAATGACAACTCCTGGGGGACCATTATCATCTCGGTCTGAGCGACATCGTCGCATTACGTAAAAGCGCTTTTACGACTACATTTCACCAGCCGCAGAGTCTTGGAGTGTTGGCACGAATGCCGTATATACGGAAAGCCGTATAGCGTAAGCTGTACGCCGTATTAGTGCACGGCCGGATAGCGAAAGCAAACCAAACAGGTTGACTGCGACCAGAGATTTGAGAGAGCGTGTGCAAATGGCATCGCCAAAGACAATAAAGCTTACGGCGCTGGCTCCCCACGACCTATTCCTATTATGCTTTATTTTTATTTTTTTTAGAGATTTTTTTTTTAAGCATTTTCCAATCAACTCCAAGAGAGCTGGATTATTTTTTTTGTGGCGTGACATTAAATGGCTTTTCAGCTTCATAAAAATTGGCATTTTTCTCGTTTTCGTCGCATTTTCGCATTACAAAGTCATTCCGTTTCGATATTTGGCAATTCAATAATAATGCCAGTTTGCTGGGTTATTAAAATTTTATATAAACATTCATGCTGACTTTGACTTGTGCAAAATTTTTCTGTTCATTTTCTTTCAGTCTTTGTAGCTTGGCTGCGTTTTGTGTCCAATTTTTCGCATATTTTTTGGTGAGGCGCCAAAATGTCAGCGACACGTTTTCATACAGCGACAATTTATCATAAATATGCAAGTACAGGCACACACATATCATACAGACATAGTAAAAATAATAGCAGCGATTTTTTAGCATATTTTGCATAGTCACTATACCTGTTATGAAAAAGTATCTCTTGTAGTAATGGGTTTATTTAATAATAAATAAAAACGGAACGATTCATGTCAGACAATTGGTTTTTAAAAAAAATACTTAAGGAACCCTGTTTCAGAAAATCTTTCAAATAATTTTCAATAATTTAAAAAACCAATAATTTAGCCAAACCGTCTTCTCGGCACTATCCAACGAGTCGTATGAGTGATATTGTAAAAATACAGTTTGGATTTGAAACAATTTTCATAAAATGACATAAAATAATTTTCCTAAAAATCATAGCAATAATTGATTGAAAAAAACCATAAAATAAGAACCAATAATTAATTATGTCATCATTCAAATCATTCATTTCTTATTAAAACCTACATTTTAAGGAAATTAAAAACTTTGTATCTGAAATATTTTTACTGAACATTTTCTCTTTTGCAAAATTTTTTATAAAACTTATTTAATTATAAAATTATAAATTAATATAATTTGTAAGAAACAAACAATGAAAGCTTTTGACTTTTTCCCATAGTATTAAAACTCGAACACGTGGCGTATGAGTAATTTCAAAACTCGAAATTGCAATAACAAATATAGTTTTCGGTTTATCTTAAAAAACTACATTTATTTTTGTTGTATAATCTTGACCATATCTGTACTAACATATGTGCATACATATGTATGTATGCATAAGGCATATAAATCCTGGTCTTGTTGGGAGCCGCCTGTCGACCTTATGGCAGGCGTTTGGGGGCAGGCGCCCTTTGTTTATGCCCCTGTCAGCGCTCGTTTAATTCAACATTAGCGCCTTGCAGTGGTCCGAGGTGAGACTGAGTCCCGTTCGCCACTGTTGTTCCCGCTTTTCCGCAGCTTTTCCCGACCACCGTTGCGATGCGACGCCTCTGGAGTCTTTTGTGGCCCGCGGCCACTTTCACGCGTTTTCCCTGTTTAGGCCCCCATATCCCATAGGCCCATAATGTGGCCAGTCTTTGTGGCCGGCTTTTGATTGTCGGCTTGTCGGTTGGCACACAAAACTGAGCTTTTCATATATTCAGGACTCGCTTCCAGGACGAAGGACTACTTTGAGCCATTTCCATACCAGCAAATAGGCATACAAAATAAATCAGTCATAAGCGAAACGTTTTTCGTTTTTCAGGAAATTGTAAAAAGTGGACCATTATAATAGTGACTTTTGATGCTTTTATTAATGAAATTGGTTTTTAGATAATTACTAATTCTTAGTATAGATATTTTTAAATTTGAAAAGAAAAAATCTTCACCTTTTCTGAATTTCTCTAGAAAATAGCCTTGGAATAATATCATGGTTGATATACGAACCCCTAAGAGAATGTAGATATACTCACATATTTAAGACAAGAGCTGGCAATGAAGACTTGGCCAAAAGTCAAGCCGATTTTGGTGCGGCAAAGTTTGTCTAAGCGAAAGCCGCTTAGTCTAGTTAAATAAAAGTGCTACAAGAGCTAAGCCCGCACACACTCCACACACAAGAGCCACGATCTGGAAAGTCAGACTGCAAACGAGCAGAATCGCAAATTTTGCGCCAAACAGCCAGAGAATTTAATTGCATTTCCAGTGGAAACTTAAATTATGCCAGATAGTAGAGGGCCAGAGGCTTAATTCACGCTCAATTTCCAAGGATTTTTGCCGCTCGAGAGCATTGCCTTTGTCTGGTGGCTGCTGGCATTCACCTTTTCGACTTTTCGGCAAAAAAGGACAATCTATTTATTTATGCCAGATGTGCTCTCGTCTTATGTTTGCTTTCCCACATGCTATGCCCGAATTTAAATATTTAAAAAGCGGAAAACCCCAAGGTTGCCATGGGTGGGGCGGTGTAGGGCCAATGCCTATAGATCATAAATATGCAATGAAGTGTTTTCGTAGCGATTTAAAATAGGCTGGGGTCAGCCTTTTCAATCAGCCAACAAAACAATTTTTTTTATGAGTTTTTAAACTAATACAAGCCGGCTTTGGTTTCCAAATGGCCAAGTTAATTAGGAGCAGCTGTTGCCTTAAATTTCATTATGCCTCGATTGCTGACTGCATTATCTTTCCTTTATCTAACCAAAAAAAAAAAAAAAAAATTTCAACTTTCGCATACATTTTGGGCAAACAAAATCCTCATCTACGGAAGTCGTAAAAAGTTTAACGTGTTCTTAAACTTGTTCACCGACCATCGATGGAATTTTTCAGACTTTCTCATTTTTTTCTGGATTTTTTCTGTTTCCTTTTTGATTCGGAGACCAAAACTCTATAAAAGTTTTAAATTGTTACACGGCAAACGACACGCGCTGGTTTTCGACGCCCTCTGTGTGTTAATCTGTTGAAATTTGCCTTTTAATAGAAATGTGTTTCTGCGACAGAGTGGAATTTTTTGGTTGTTGAATTTTTTTATTCAAAAGAAATGTATGATATTTTCCAGAGACGACTACGTGTGGGAGAGATATAAAAATGCTTATTGCCTTTAAGTACGTGATTTTGCTTTTGAAATGTTTACGGACACACACAAATTTTTTTGCGACTCCTGCGATGACAGATGCATTAAGCGTATTGGTTTTTACGATTGACGGCGGGGGTGTGACCCCTGCTGAATGTAATTTAATAATGAAGAGGCCACCAACAATACTTGCCCCAAAGGCGTCGCAAAACTAACAAACATAAAAGGAGGATTCATGTTGCCTCATAACAATAGCTTTGTGTATATAATTTCAGCACATTTTGACGTCCTTTGGTTAGAGGGGCTTTAATTAAATTCAAATTCGTTGAATTAAGAGGTTGCATTTTACTGAAGGTAGGCCTTGTTTCTAGGAATAGAATTAACAACTAATTATGTTTTCTTCGAACTAATTATTTATTCAAATATTCTAAGCTTGGATAAAAGTCCACTCCAACACTATATGAAGTCATTGCACTTGCATACATTTTTTACATTATTTTTTTAAGAAAAATATTTTCTTAGGAAACCTATTTGAATCTTACTCAGTCAGCCTGAAAAAATATCCCGAAACAATAGAAATATCTTGTATTGTTGGCTAAACCCAAACACTGAAAAAGTGTAGACAAAGTACAACGAACAATGAATGACACAAATGGAGACCGAAATGAGAAAATAAATTTGCATATGGCCATATCTAATGAACACACGAGAACAAGAGACGTATCCACAGTATCCTGGATTCATTCAATTGTTGAAATGGAAATTCCAGATTTTGTCATAGATACACAAGAAATGAAAACCAAAGGGGGTGTATCGAAGTATTTGATTTATTTTTTTGTTCAAAAAGAGCAACTAAGGGTAGTGTGCAAACATTATGAATTGAAAATTTGAACCTCTGTCTGGCCTGCGCGCCACAAAGTATGCTATAAAAATGTCCCAAAGACCGAATACTGAATACTGAATAAATGTGTACGGCTCATTCATTTGCGACACGAGATGAATTACATGCCCTGACACGAATACATCATACCCCATGTGTCTTCCGTGTACAAGAAGCACAATAAACTTCATGCATGCTCGGTGGCAAACAGACAAAAACGTTTTAAATTTCATTTTCTGATAATACAAGCCACCCATACACGTACCATTTTTTTTTTTTGGATAGAGGGGGTAGCTTGGAATTCATTTGACAACTTCGTCAAAAGGTGGCCCGAAAAGTTTTGTGCAGGATGGCAAGGACGCTGAAGCATTTCGTACCTTATGGCTTCCGAGGATGTCAAGTTGGAAAAGCTGATTTGCCGGAGAAAGAGATAGAGCGCAACGAAAAAAAAAAATAATGAAAAAGAAAGTCTGAAGGACTCTTTCCCCGAGTCCTAAGTCCTGAGATAACTCATCATCATTGAGCGCAATTTGTGTTTAACAATCGTTGGTAATCTTTATTGGATGTCAAGCTCCGTACACACTCGTGCACTTGCACATGCCATCCTTCGGTTCTCTCCTTAAAGGATTCCTCTCCACATCAAGTGTCATAGTCGGTACACAATCACACGTATGGTTTAAGGTATATGCTTTATATGGCATATGCAAAGCCCAGAATCTGCCAGCATCTCTCTACCCAGGAAGATGTTTTAGTGACAACGAGAGTGTAATTGAGTGCCACATAACAGACAATTCCGACTCTGCCAAGTGGACGGTGCCGAGCCGAGGCAACTCAGGGACGGCTTAAGGCATTCAAAAAAATGTTTCAAGAAAATTGCCACAACCGGGTAGAATTTTTTTGCTCTTGCATTGCTCTTCCTCTTTTAGGGCTGGAAAGGCTCTCAAGGATATTAAGACGAAATCTTGAAAATAAATCATGGAAAATAATACTTATCCAGAGTTAGTCTAATACCCTTATTACTTCAAGCTTTCTATAATAATTTGTTTTTAAACTCAAACTGGTTTTTAGGATAGATTTATTTAAAATTATTAATTAATTTAATTCTTTTATTTTGGTTTTATTTTATTTTTTTTGGATCCCTGATTCCAAGACAGACCAATGCCATTATGAGATGTTCTATTTGATTTTTCATTTCCGCTCGGCATATACATTCGTGTGCATTGTGCTGGATTTGTTGCCTTTGGGCTGTAGGCCAACTTCGCAGGATGAAGACGGGCAAGGAGAACAAGTCAGAGAGCCAGGACCAAGGAGTAGAGTGAAGGGCGGCCGGAGAACAGAAACAGAAGGAGACGGACGAGTACGGCATAGTTGGACATGTTGCACATGACAAGCGTAAAAGTTTTCGAGTGCTGCTTGGGCCAGAGCGGGCTCAGGCGAGGACGAAGGCGGGCGGCACCTAAAAGGAGGCGTGGTACTTGGGTAATCAAGCACGACAGCAGCTGCCATTAAGTTGAGGTAAAGCAAAAGCTGCAATAACGGTAGGAGCCATTTTTTTGTTCTTGTTTTTCGGGAAGGGTGGAGGGAAAAACGAGTTTTAATTAAAATGCCTGAAATACTTTAAGGCACGTTTTCTGCTTTATGTCTTGGAGGTAACTTGCGAACAACGTCACCCAAAATGGCATGAAAATCGATTTATGCAATATTATACGGAAATAAAAACTCAACTCAAAAGAAAATTTCAACTCCTACAGTCTTGATGTTATTTGAATAATGAATTAATCGTAATGAATTAAGTTGTTCTAATTATATTTTTTTTTCTTGTGGTAATTAAAAATCAACAACTCGTTGTGGAAAGCTTCCATTTAAAAAAAACTCCAGAAAATATCATAATAAAAATCATTGAAACGCAAGGGACGTATCATACATATATTAATCATATTTATTTTTTTAATAAATAAAACATATTCATAAAATGAATATGCCAAACACATGTCCAATTCACATGCCAAGGTAGATGAAACCCCGACAGCAAAAGTCAGACAAATAACTAAAAATGTCAATAAACAAAATAGTTGAAATAATTAATATTTAAATGTAAATAGTCTGTGTGGAAGGCTATTCAATCTAATTGGAGAGCATTGGGTGAATTTGATATTTGGCTGAAAACATTGGAATTATATGCCGCAACGAGAGCGCCAACAGCATCGTCAATAACAATAATAACTTAGTTTGGCTAAAAGCTTGTGCCAACGCTAATTGAGTTTGCTTTGCTGGAAAATGGCGGACCGGGCTCTGGGGCTTTGGCGAGATGGCCCTGTGTTTGAGCCAAATTGATGTGGCTAAGCTTGCACGTTCAAAAACTTTAGTTAGTTTTTGGTGCGAGTGCGTAAAATGCCAAAATGCTGACTCGGAATTTGTCACGCGCAATCAACGGTGGCATGAGGCTGGTGGCTGGTGGCTGGTTGCTGTCGGTTGTCGCCTGGTAAGTGCTGACCGGCCACGCCCATTACGCCCACACACATGGACACATTCCTGGATTATGCATATGGTGGTGTAAATGGGCGTGGCTCACTCAACACTTTCAAGGTTTCTCGCCCTTACAGCGTCACAGCCTCCTATCCCCTGGCGACCAATAATGAAAAGTCTATGCTCGCTTTTAGTGGCCTAGTTGACAGCTGCCAAAAACATTTCTATGGCTCTCCTAAACCGCCATAAGCCCTGCATTTAATTAAGCCGCGCCAAAATAATTTAATTGCCAACAAAGAAGCCATATGCGAGCTATATCCAAAAGGTAAGTAACTAAAGGCATTAAAGGGTTATCTTCAAAGTTCTGCAATATTTTTTTTTGTAATATAAGGTTCATTAAGTGGTGTCAACACATTTAATTAAAGCACAATTTTTGTTCAATTTCCAAACTGTCAATTAACCGATGTTAATCGGGTTTTCGCAATTAACCGCCAAATGACAGCTGAAATAAATTTTCAATCGGTATATCAACATGCTTCACTCTACCAGGCGTCTAACTTAAATGAAAATTAATTAACGCCATAGGTTCGTGCAAGTAATTAGTGCATGGAATATCATGGATTTTTATTTATAACGAAAAAATCTCATAAAAACTTCAAAAACACATGGATTTTGGTATTTTGATTTGTTAGTTAATTGGAAGCCATGCAAACAAATTTTTTTAGCAACGCCACAAGGTTAAAAAAAATGTTTGTGATGTCAATACAAGATATTCGATTCGTTTATGCCAAATTGATATTGTTTTTTTTTTATTTATTTTCATTGGCACTGACAAGGGTCACACACGAGCTCTCGGGGTCCTGTGGGCGAGAAAAAATATCATATTGCGGAATTCGGGGACTGACCCACTTACATATGTATTTGCCAAAAAAAAAATTGTTGAATAATTGGCGCGTGTGTGATTTATTTAAAAATCCTAGGAACCAGTTTCTTACATCCTATTTCTCTCCACAACATTATCATTTCGACAAAATAAACTCAAGAGCCATACTACAGTAAACAGTATTTTATCCATTGGTGATATTTAAAATATATATTTATTATAGCCTTTTGGACTGTTTTCTTATGACTTTTTATCTTACACCTTATTACAATTAAATAAACCATATAAATTGTAATGTTATGGGGTTTTTAAGGGGAATAGTATAAAATGAAGTGGTTTGTAGCTAATTTCAAACTAAGATGCATCTTATTCAGAGTTTTGGACTGCTTCTATATTTGATGATCGGTACAATGGTACCCGGCGATTCAGCTCCGTGCCTTGTATATGACAGAATACGGAAAATATTTGGTCATGGAACACAAACACCTCCAGATAATAGTCCTGGAACAACCCAGGACCCAGGCCTTTTAGGATTCGTTTTGATTGATTCTTTAGTTAAATCTAATTAAGATGAATGCCAAATTGATAGTGCTTATTTGTTTTGATTTTATTGGTTTTTTTTCATTATATATTCATTTTGCGTAATATTATTAATTAATTTCTGATAATTTATATTTTTGATTTTTCTTGCAATATTTTTGTTTCTACTCTGAAAGACTTTTTCAAAATAGGTATTTTTAAGAGCTTGGAGCCGTATCAATTAACATTTTGGGGGATTTTTAAGGAGATCAGTATAAAAGAAACTGGTTGCTCTTTTTTTAGCAGCTTATTGAAAACTAAGACGTATCTTAATTCGAGTTTAGGATTGCTTCTGTTAGTGCCCAGCGAATCAGCTCCATAAATCAACAGAAGTCCTACAAATCGAAATAACATTAAAATAGTACATAAGCATTGACATCTCATAAATAAAACAAATAACCATATTATATATATTGACATTTTTAAATTAATAAGTAACATTTTAGGCGTCCTGTGATTAATAATCAAATATTAAAATTATTTTGATAATGAACTGAACCTCTCTTCATAATATTTGTATAAATTTTATAAGCAATGAATATATTTAATATTTTGTTTTTCCATACAATATTTTCGTTTTGATGAAATAAAAGATTATTTCAAAATACAGAGGTATTATAGCATTATACGTACATATGTAATTTTTCGATTCTTAGGCTTCATTATAAACATAATTATAATTATGCAACCCATATAAATTTTAATGTTACGGGTTTTTAAGGAGAATTAGTATAAAAGAAACAGGTTGTTCTGTTTGTTGCAGCTAATTTAAATCCAAGATGTATCTTATTTCGAGTTTGGGATTTCTTCTGTTCTTAGTGATCAGTACAATAGTGCCCAGCGAATCAGTGTGCATCAACTGTGTAAAGGAAAAAATAATGGGAGTTCTAGGCCTTACATCCACAAAAGAAAATATAAATCCACTTCCTTTAAATGCAAATAACATTAATATAGCACAACATAATTAAATTATAATAAAGAAAATAAAATTAATTATGTTTATCGACATTTTTATTTTAAGAACTTACATTTTGGGAGATCTGTATTTAATAATTTAATATTGCACATTATTTTGGTTAAGAACTGGAGTTCTCTTAAATATATTTGTAAAAAGTTTATAAGATGTTACATTATTCATATACATATGCAACTTATTATATCTCCTTGATTAATTATTTTAAAAAAAAAAAACATAAAATGCAAATAGTATCTACATATATAAGTTAAAACTTTATCCATTTTACCAAAATTATGTTTTAGTGCAGTTACGACAATGCAACTGCTTAATTTCGCGTGTTTTTTTTTAGGTTGAGGTAACGTTTTTTCACTATTAAGTATACGCCACGTATTATAATAATGATGTGAAGGTTTTGGCTTTCTCTCCAGAGGTCCAGAGCTGCTAGTCTGCTGGAGCTGCTGAGCTTCAGGTAAATATTAACTGGAAAAAAACCCCTTAGCCTCAATCCTCACCAGGTCCTGGAGCCAACACGTGGTCTCCATGTCAGCACACGTGTGTACATTTTTAATTATGCGAGCGCACACAACCGAAGGCCGAGCTAAAAAACATAGAAGCGTGAATGTTGGGCAACTAACTTATTAAAAAGCACTCGCCCGGTAAAGCATATATTTGCCGAATAAAGCGAAAATTAAGGCAACCTATGTAGGTGCACCTTGTTCCTTTCCATTTCCCAGAAGCAAATTGCCTATCGCTGGGTTTGTGGTTTCCATCCGCTCATATTTAGCTGACCACCTTGTGGCCTGATGTCTGGAGTTTCTCAAGCTAAAATCAGCCACAAGCGATTTGCATAACTTTGGTTAGATGGCGGAATACCGACGACTGTTTGGATCTGTTGCTCTTCGCATTGTATTATCAGCCGAGGGCCGAGTAATAGGAGAATGTTGTGGAAAACCCCAACGAAATCCTTCAGTAATACAGCTTACTTACCGAATGATGATGACCTAAAAGTGTGCAAAGCCAGGGAAGCTACAAAAGGCATGAACAAGCGAATAAATGAAAAAATCTCAGCAGATAGAAATGTTTTGTGAACTACTCGTAAAATTGTTACTTTCATAACTGGGCGGGAAATTGCTTAATTTGATTTTGTAAGCGCGACAACGTTTTTATTCGGTTTAGGGATACCCTATACTGTATAATTATGCATAAAGTTACGGTTTAAAATGATTTGAAAATTATAAATATTAATTCTTTGTAAGAAAATCATAATATATTTTCGGTTTCTTAACTACAATCCTAATAACATCGATTTGGATTGAAATAATAATGGGAATTTAAGTATCTTTAATTGAAAACTTATCAAAAATGTGTAGAAAATATAATATCTGTTATAAGCGTTTAACAAAAAGACCCTGGCATCCCAGGTACCTTCATACTAAGTGGGCCAAGTTATTTTTTGTCGAATGAAATTCTGTCGCCAATGAGTGATGAAACTTCCACAATAAGAAGAAATTCTACAAGCTAGTAGCTGGTATACTATTCCAACACTTACAATACATTTCTCTTATAAAGAAGCCTGTTCTTTAAGGACCAAAAACCATCAAGCTGGGTATACCGAGCTGGGTATGTAAGCCGGCTCAGACTACCAAACTACCCGCCAAAAATCTTGTAACTAGAAAATCAGGGACAGAGAGCTCCCGAGGCAGGGCAGAAATTATTACATGCCTCATTTGCCAGCGCCTGGAAGAGTCTGCTTATTATATTTTGATTATTTTTGGCACGCGTGTTTCAGCTGGACAACATCAACAATAAGACCAAAAAAAAAAACACCAAGAAATGGAAAAAATAAGGACTAACTCGCAGTGAGGAACTCCAATTCGAGTGCTGTAAACAAATTCCTAAATTTGGATGGCAGATGGAATGATCAAAATGGGCGGAGGACGGTCGGAGGATACTGATGAACCGATGGGTGTGTGAAGGAAGGATATAAACAGGCCAGCTGGACTTTTATTTTTTTTGGTCCTCCGCCTTTTTTTCTTCGGTTGCATAATTTTTTCATTTTATTTTGGGCTCGTTTGGCCTTCTTTTGTCCATAATGAGATATCTCTATTCTCCTTTGTTTCTTTTCATCATTTTCGGCTACACTCCCTCCATTGTATTCTTCGCATTATTCACTGCAGTGTGTGTGAATCTGTGTGTGTGTGTGTGTGTGTCGGTATATTGTTGTTTTTGCATTTCGCGAAATGCCGCTGGGAAATTCGTGTAAAAAAAAATAAGACAAAAAACAGAAAGAATCTACAGGGCTCAAATGGCAATGATGGCGTCGAGGTGGTCTTATTAATTAGGACACGCGCCCTGAGTTATATATTTTTTCCCCCCAATATTTTCCACTCCTATATATATACACATGAGCCATTGAAGGACCTGGGCTCCCATTATTATTCAAATCCACGGCAATTTTAGTTTGCGGTCAGTTCTTCATTCTTTTCAAAATTCTATTTGCATAAGAATCACCCAGAAAGGTGAGTAGGCTAGGGTTTAAATGAATTAAAATCATGAGACCCTCAATAAGAAAAAACTATACATATTTTAGTATTTTAGTAAATATTAGATTCAAATCGCAGAAACAAGCAGGCATTGCTTCTCATATGTCATTTTGATACCTTATGCATATTCAAAAATTTATACCAGTCAGTATACAAACTCCACTCGATACAAGCAGTCGATTCTCTCCAAAACTAAAATTTCTAAAAAAAAAAAAACTTTTTTCATAATGTCTAAGGCATCGAAAGGCTTCGCGCGTTTAATTAATCCTGGTGTGATCCTTGGTCCGGAACTGGGCCAGAAAATAGCTGCCTTCGAAGCTATGGATGCAGAACGATCCGAGCTGAATGGCGAACTGGCGCTTCTGAGAAAAAAACAGGAAGAGACCGAGGACAGCCTGGCAGAGGCTCTGGCCGAGGACGAACTGCAATGCAACCTGCGGCAACAGCCAATGACGGGACCCAACGAGGACGAGCTGCAGGAGATACTAAGGCGACACCTGAGCGGCATTATCAACAAACTGACGTCCAGATACGAGCGTATTTTGTACCTGGATGCCGATATTAGGAAACTGAAACAGACAATTGAGAAAGAAATTGCGACGGCAAATCAAGAATCGGCGGCTGCAGCGGCTTCAATGTAAACTAGTTTTTATTTTTTAAAAATCAGTGAGTAAGATTTAAAAATATTTATGAATTATTTAGAAAACTTATTTGATTCTTCCCCAGAATACAAACAAAATTTTAAGTTGCAAGGCGAAACGGCATAAAGGACGAGACTGCCAAATGTTCTTCTTCTAACTGATTTCTATCTATTGAAATGTATTCTACACTAAACTACACTAACTTACACTTTACATCAAAGGTCTGACTACACATGTGAACTAATCAAGGGAATTTTTTATATGATAACTCCAATTATTATTAATTATCGTAATCGAATCAAATTTTTGTTAAAGTGTTGTATGAAAATAAAATAAAATTGGCAATAATCTCATTTCCCGACTCATTTCTGGATGTGCAGACACATGGAAAAATATCAGAAGACATTTCATTTTAAATTGCGTATACGCACTGTTGCCACCACACATTAAGAGCACAAAGCGTGTCCGCCACCACTTCCTCTGCTGACTCCTATCGGTGAGTGCATAAATTTAATAATGCTGCAGGAGATATGTACTGTACAGATCGATTCTCAGCTTCAGCTTGAAAATTTATGGAATTTCCATGTGACATGATGCTGAAATAAAGCACGTAAGAAAAGAAATTTATTCAATTTTGGGAAACTAAAGATGAAATATTTGAGGAAAGCCCGAAATGTGCTTTGATTCTCTCATAACAATTGATCACTCTTCGGGGCATAAAGTGCGTTTATTTAGTACATTTGATTTTAATCAATCAAAATTGTTTTTGATAGAAAAAGTTGGTTTCGTATATTTGTTATTACTCTGATTTTGTTAAATATTAACCACCTGTCTCTCATTTTCTGACCGGCAATCCATTTGCCTTTACTCTAATTAATTAATTTTGAACATTCAAAGCGGTAGACCTCCCAATTTTGAGATAGTCGGCAGCCAGTCTGGTCAAACAAGAACCAAATGCAAATTTTCTGACCAGTTCGCCAGACAATCGGGCTTAACAAGAAAATTTGCATGAAGTCAATCATCTCGACTGGTCACTGAACTGAAAATAAGACACTTTACATCTCTTCTGTGCGTTGGCTTTATCTCGGCATTGTGGCTCTGATTGCCTTTCATCTCAGTCAATTGGAAAATTCTTACTAACAAAGCATTATCTTAAAATATATGCGCCAAAAGGTGTTCTTCACAAATGTTGAACATTTAAGATGCAAAGAGTACATTAAAGATTTAAAATTCGAGGGACAACTATAGAATTGGTTTTGAAAAAATTGGTATATTTGGAGTCTCATCAATTACAATTGATAAAACTTGAAAACTTGAATCCAAAACTTTTTGAAGGTCATCCTATGACGTCGTTTGTCTTCATTATGATAAATTGCCGATGCGAACATATTTCATCTAAGCGCTAAAATTCGGAACGAGGCGATAATGAGATGATATTAATATCAACTTGCGACTTATTTAGTGACAAACTCTTTCGGTCTCACAGGCAAATGACATTAAACACAAAAAAGTTAAGAGTATAAGAAAATTCCAAGAACGGTCCATAAGGGAAAGAAAAAAGGATGCCTCTTGTTCAGAAGCTTTCAGAAGTGTCAAGAAAACAAATGACGGTCAGTGTATTTCTTTTCTTTTTCCACACTTTTTTTATTTTTGTGTTCCTAAGCCAACCTTGAATAAACAGAAGCCTGGGAAAGTGTTAGACTTTTTTTTCTTCTGTCGTTAATGTGGCCTTTTAAGGATTTTTTTCTCTTTTGCCTCGAAGCCCTACGCCACAGGTTTGAAACTGGAGAACTTAAAAGGGATTTTTTATAAAAAAAAATTAAAATAAAAATTCTTTTCTTTTTATCCCTTATTTTTTCTTATAATTGGCTTTAAATATATTGTAATATAAATGCATATAATGTAAATGCCTTTATATATGTTGTCAACAAATTACTTGGAATTTTAACATCAAATTACTAAAAATATTATATGTCCAAGTTGAATCTTTAAATTTGTTTATGTAGGCAAGTATCCAATTGGCGTGCTTGGCAAACAAGTACAGAAAACAGGCATAAAATACGGCCTGCATGATAAGGCCAAGATAGGAAAATGTTGTGGCATTCAACAATAAAGGACAATAAAAATATCCAACTAAAAATACATAAATAAAAATTAGATCTATATATATTAAATTATAAGTAAGAACCCTGACTAAATCTTGTAGTTTTGAAACTGTAGTTATGAAAATAAATGATTATTTTCTTAATAAATAGCTTTAAGAACCAAAATGCATAACCATCTCTTGGCTAACTTAACTAAGTTTCACTGAAAATTTCACCATTTAATTGCCTTTTCTACCTGGCCTGTACGAGAAAACCTCAGCCCGGAGGTGCCAACTGCAGACCAATTGACAACTGGTCAGATTCCGTCAACAGCTTAATAGCATCTGTGGCAACTGTTTTGCAGACACTTGCAACAGCAGAAAGCAGCTGAAGAAGTAAGGCAGTCGTCGCCCTTTGACCCTTTCATCCGCCCACAAAACACCTGGCAGGGACAAGTGACAGTGCCAAGTGGCAGAATGGCAGGTGGCAATTTGGCGAATTTGCAGGTGACAGGCCACAAGCTGCGACGTGACCAGCAACAAGTTGGGGCAAGCAGGCCATTGCAGATAATTAAATATTTTATGTATCACGCGAAATGGCGATGGAATGCAAGTATATATATTTTTTTTTAACACTACATAAATGTTATGAACGTGGCAGCGTAAAAATTAAGTCATAATGCGATTTGTGGCAATCATAAAAGTCCCTGGGGCAAAGCAACTACAATGTGTGCAATTCGGTGGGTGGTCAAATGTGTGTGGGGCATAACGTTCCTTCCATGTCCCATAAAACGAAAAAAAGGGAGAGGAAGCTGCGCAGCGATTGTCGGGCTCATAAATCGACACTTGAAGTGGCAGTGCCGGCGGTAATAGGGATCATAAAGTGTGCAAACAAAATAATCAATTTGTACTCGAAATGTTTAATAAATTGCAACTAAGCTTTCGCCTTGGGGCCCACGTGTCGTATGCGTCATTTGCTAAGAGTTGCGAAATTAACACGCATACGACAAGGACAACGACGTCGGGCACTTAATTTTTCACTAAATGGCTTGCCCTGGAGATGTGGCACGGCCAGTTGCCCCATGCCCGTTGCCAGTTGCCATTTACCAGTTGCCATGTGGCAATGTGGCAAGCAACACGTTGTGTAGCTTAAATTGAAAATTACAAAAAAGTGAAACAAACCAGCACGCAACCATGGGTAAGGATCCTTGAAGGATCCACCATGTTGCCTTCAATGAGCGAAACCTCAAAGGCGCGTGTTCTTGTAAGCATGGCATGGACAGATATGGGGGGTCAGAAGAGGGCGTGGCACTTGCCTTTTTTTTTTGTATTGGGTTGACGACGACGACGGCGCATATGAAAATTTCGCACGACAATTTATTGCCATGCTTAAGTAGCGTGCGTATGAAATAATATAGAACGAAAAAAATAATAAAAAATAAAAAAAGCCAAAGGAAGCCGGGACATGTTCGTGCAACAAAGGCAACAAAAATAAGCAGTTTGGTTCTCCTGCTGATGCTGAATTTTAAAATGTTCTTTAAACAATGTTTTCAGAACTGATGGCAGCGATTTGTTCAATGTTGACAATGTTGTTAGGGGCGGTGCCAGGACACTCTGTCTGCAGGATATATCCCATAGGTGGTTGGGGTGCGAGGAGGTGGGCTGAAACGAGTGGCCACTTAAAGCTTATTTGCGGCTTAAAGCTATCTAATGGCCAAGTGGGTGAGCGATGAGCTCCCCTGCTTGGGAAATTTGTTTTATGACTTTGCATTAATTAAAGAAAATGAATTGAATTTAAAAAGGACTTACTTCCAACCAGTAAGTAGGATCGTAAATGAGTATTTATGGCTATAATGGCTGACTAGGTATTATTATTTCAATTAAAAATAAATACAGATTAATTAATGGATTAAATGGAACTGGATATTACAGATTTTACGCACTAAAAATAAAAATTGTGCCGAAACTTCTGTACTTTTTATTTAACTTTTTATATTATTTAAAATGCAATTCTTGAATAACAATCGAATGAAAAAGGTCAAACCAAAAAGACCAAAGTTTTCTATTTTGTGCAAACTCTGCCATGATGACAAAAACTCGTACATACAATATGTGCCAGAGTCGCTCAAAAGAACGTTGATGTTTACAATTTCTTTTGGCCGCAGGACGCTGGACATGGCTCTCTTTGGCCTGCCCTCCAGAACAATAAATATATGTAAATATACTGAGTACACATATGTATGCATACCCATTTTAGGTGAAATCTTAAACTACATAATGCCAATGGAAACCGAAATCGCTGCACTTGGCTACCAACGACCCAGAAACGGAAGCGACAAGAGAAGGAGTTGCCTGCTTGTGGCAGACGTGGCAGTGGTGCCAGTCGAAGCAACGTGGCAACGTGGCAGACAATGGCAGACAGCTCTGGACGCCGGCCTCCGGACTCCGAATCCGGCTCAACTGACCAGCCCCAGGACTAAGTCACGTCACGAAGCTCTCATTGTTTGCAGAAGTAAGTAAGTGTACATAAAATTTATACGTGGAGCAGTGATGCGGGACCGGGAAACTGTGGAAATCCATGCAGATGTGCCCGGTTTCTTGAGTCTGCCTTTTGTTTTCTCCGCTCCATTGTAATAAATGTGTAAGATTTCATATATACACATACATATTGAAATCACCAGTAGTTGAGGACCAGAGGCAGTAACCATAACCAACAAACTATCGTACAACAGGGAACATTTATGTTTTTCCAAAAATATACATTCGAAACAATCACCGGTTTCAAGAGAGACATAAATAACAAAAATGTTCCACACTCTACCCTAAAAAAATTTCACAAAATATCGAAAAAAAAATTCTCTTCTGATATTTTGATACACATTTCTTCAGATAAGATCTAAAAGTCATTTAAGGCATTCCGCTCAAGAATCGGATGAACATTGGCCAAGATATAGCTATTTTTGTGGCCCATACTGGCACTTCTATGCATTTCCAACATTTTGAAGGGGACCCCCCAGAAAATTTCACAAAAAATCGAAAAATTATTTCGTTTCTAGATTTTGATGCATATTTGTGGAAAATAGATCTACAAGCCATTTAAGACATTCCGCTCAAGAATCGGATGAACATTGGCCAAGATATAGCTATTTTTGTGGCCCATACTGGCACTTCCTTGCACTTTCATCGTTTTGAAGGGGACTCCCCAGAAAATTTGACAAAAAATCGAAAAAATATTTCGTTTTTAGATTTTGATGCAGATTTGTGGAAAATAGATCTACATGCCATTTAAGACATACCGCTCAAGAATCGGATGAATATTGGCCAAGATATAGCTATTTTTGTGGCCCATACTGGCACTTCCATGCACTTTCATCGTTTTGAAGGGGACTCCCCAGAAAATTTGACAAAAAATCGAAAAAATATTTCGTTTCTAGATTTTGATGCAGATTTGTGGAAAATAGATCTACAAGCCATTTAAGACATTCCGCTCAAGAATCGGATGAATATTGACCAAGATATAGCTATTTTTGTGGCTCATACTGGCACTTCTATGCATTTCCAACATTTTGAAGGGGACTCCCCAGAAAATTTGACATAAAATCGAAAAAATATTTCGTTTTTAGATTTTGATGCAGATTTGTGGAAAATAGATCTACATGCCATTTAAGACATACCGCTCAAGAATCGGATGAACATTGGCCAAGATATAGCTATTTTTGTGGCCCATACTGGCACTTCCATGCACTTTCATCGTTTTGAAGGGGACTCCCCAGAAAATTTGACAAAAAATCGAAAAAATATTTCGTTTCTAGATTTTGATGCAGATTTGTGGAAAATAGATCTACAAGCCATTTAAGACATTCCGCTCAAGAATCGGATGAATATTGACCAAGATATAGCTATTTTTGTGGCTCATACTGGCACTTCTATGCATTTCCAACATTTTGAAGGGGACTCCCCAGAAAATTTGACATAAAATCGAAAAAATATTTCGTTTTTAGATTTTGATGCAGATTTGTGGAAAATAGATCTACATGCCATTTAAGACATACCGCTCAAGAATCGGATGAATATTGGCCAAGATATAGCTATTTTTGTGGCCCATACTGGCACTTCCATGCATTTGCAACATTTTGAAGGGAAAAAAAACCCCCCAGAAAATGTCACAAAAAATCGAAAAAGTATTTCGTTTCTAGATTTTGATGCAGATTTGTGGAAAATAGATCTACAAGCCATTTAAGACATTCCGCTCAAGAATCGGATGAACATTGGCCAAGATATAGTTATTTTTGTGGCCCATACTGGCACTTCCATGCACTTTCATCGTTTTGAAGGGGACTCCCCAGAAAATTTGACAAAAAATCGAAAAAATATTTCGTTTCTAGATTTTGATGCAGATTTGTGGAAAATAGATCTACAAGCCATTTAAGACATTCCGCTCAAGAATCTGATGAATATTGGCCAAGATATAGCTATTTTTGTGGCTCATACTGGCACTTCTATGCATTTCCAACATTTTGAAGGGGACCCCCCAGAAAATTTCACAAAAAATCGAAAAAATATGTTGTTTTAAAATTTAATGCAGGTTGGTGGAGATTGAATCTACAAATCATTAAAGTTATTCCGCTCAAGAATTATATGAATATTGATACCCACTTAAAAAAATCGAAAAATTGTGCTCCGAGTTATTTAAGGTAGTCCCCTAAAGGATCGGACCTGGCCTTCGCCTGGAGTCGTTTTTTCCTTCTTATTCATTTGTGGATGTTTTTAAATGGGCACCCAATCAAGAATCTGGATGGGGCAATACTATCCCAATTTGAAATTCCAATTTTGAAAAAAAATTTGAAAATTTCAAAAAAATAGTTCTTAAGTCAAATTCTTAAGTCTTAAGTTTCAAATATATGAATGCATGTATTGAGATTTCGTTGTAAAAAGTGGCAAGTCCTTTCAATGTAGTTGCAAGTCAATGCCTGAAAGGTACTTACAGTCGATAATTCGACTGATTCTGCAGGACAAGTCCCAGGCGAACATGTCGTATGCGCAATCTTACTTAGTAGCTTCTTGTGTCAACTTATGCAAATAGCTGCCAATGAAATGGAATGAAAAAAAAAGACGAGATAAAAAACAAAAACACATACACAAAGGAATTTACAAAAAGGGCCAAGGAGAAACTACAAGTAATAAAAAATGCTAATTTAATGTTATTGTTGCTGTTTGCTTTTGTCTTGCTCGTGTTTTGTTCATCTCTTTGACTTTGTCATGTCATTTTGGAGCTTCCTCCGTTTTTCATTTTTATTCCATTCCATCGTTGTCTCTGCGAAGCTTTTATCTTCTGGCCCTTTTTTTTTTGCCGCTTTGACACAAACAGGAAATGATTTATGCTGAATTTTCTCGGCGCAACTAATTCAAAACTTGCCACGCCCCGTCCTCCCGCCACATACTACTAAACTCGAAGTTTGATTGCCACACATTTTCATTTCTTGGTTTTTTTTTTCGCCCAGTCATTGGAGCTCATATCCTGATTACACCCAAGGATCCAAGCCCCGGCCCGGCTTCCCTTTTTTGGTCTGCTTTATTGAAATTTCCGTTCACCGGATATTGAAGAACGCCATTTTGTTATTTATTTTTGGGGCGGCCATGTCCCCATATGAAGTTGGCTCCCTTTTTGGCGTCTTCTCTGACCCTCGGGGCCAGTCATTAACTAATTGCAAATTGCAAGGAATTAATAAAAAATCAAAATCGCATTACTGGTCCCAGCGCCCGCCCCCATCACCTACGGTAAGAAAGGCAATCAATTTGATTGTATTTGATGGCTCTACAGCTCCAGTGTACAGTGGCCCCTCCCCCAGCCAACCATGAGCCATAAATCTTAAGCGCACTTGCGGCCCTCCTTTGCCTTGGGCTACGTTTTGGCCTCATACTAATCCGGATCCGGGTCTGGGTCTCCAGGATCCACCCGCCGTTACCCACCAACCGCCCATTGCAATTCGCCTGAGTGTCCTGCTGTGCACCGAGTGTTTGGCATCCAGCGTACAGCACAATGTCCAAAATGCACACTGCAAATAATACAAAGGACTAAATTGGCAAAAAATGGGATTTCGGATTCCAGTCCCAGGGCCACAGCAACGCTATTGGAATGCTCTATACAGGTTCTTCATAGCAATTCGTAGCATAAAAATATTGTTAAATACCAAACGGAATGACTATTGAGTTGAAAACAGTACATACCTATGGATTTTAAATGGTGCTTAGATTAGGGCCACATCACCACATGTCCTGTTCCATTTTCAAAAGATATAACCAAATAGAACTTGAATCGCTCGGCTAGTTCACAATGGGGAATGAAAGTAAAGGAAAAGCGAGGACGGTAGCTGGAAGAAGGCAGAAAAGGAAAAAACCAGGATTCAACTTTTGATGCTGTAGTTTCTCCTGCCCCACGACCCCTGACCCATCAGCCCGTGCCTTGGCCATATTGCTTCGTTTCGGATGGCCTGGGTGCATTAAAAATAAACGACTGTGGGCAGCGCTCAATTTGGAATGAAATTGGCGCAAATACCAAAAATTTATACAATGGCAAATGCAGCAAAAAGGAAATACGAGCATGATGTAGGAGTCCTTCTTTTTAGACGGGGGCGGAGCTGGCGAGCGAGTGCCAGGACGAACGGACGCCACGCCAGGATACCAGAGAACCAAAAGCAGCGCCAGAGCACAAATTGAAAAGCCATACAAATCAAATTGTTTGGGTGTGAGTTCTAAGTTTATTGGACCACGTATACATATATTGTTATGAGTGTGTGTATGGGTGTGCTTGTGGGTGTATATTTCTGGGTGTGTTGGTGTCCATGTCCATGATGTGTATATGTGTGTGTGTGTGTGTGCTTTATAATTTATAAGCGACCATCAGGAGCGCTCATTATGTGGCACAAAATAAGTAAGTGGCACTCGTTTATATACAAAGTAAACAGCGTGGGAAAATGCATAAAAAGTGACCAGCGATGAGGGTCATAAATGAGCCTTGAAGAGCGTAAACGGATCGTCAGCAAACACACACACACATACGTACTCGTATCCTTGTTGCAGAGTATTCGACCACCCGACATAGCTGTCTGTAAAGAGATTCGATGAGAAACAACATCCAAAATCTCTGAATATTATTTTGACCACAATCAGTAGAAATTTCTATATTAAATTTTTGATTTTTTAAATTTTAATCCGAGCACATTATATATATTTTATTGTAAAATATACAATACAATGTTGTCACTTCTCAAAACTGTTGTTGGTTGATGGAACACACCATCCCACCCTCTTCTGAGAGAAAGCAACGAACTTTTATGGGTCGATTCCTTTGTCTTCTTGTATCGTAGAGTCGTTGGCCTCCAACGCATAATGCAATCAATTTGCTTTCAGTTTGCCGGTTTGCTGTTTGTGTCCCCTCGGCGATTCGTTGAATTCTAGCTGGGGCCAGCAATCAAAGCATGCAAAAGCGTTCCGAAGTGATTGCAATCTGATTCGATCTTTTTTGACCCACCCATCATCCTCCCCCACACGCACCACTGAAGACCGAGTCCTTTTCCCCGCATTGACTTGAATAAATATTTTCAGGCTAACGTCTTGGAGCTGCATAAATTATTACCAGTTCCGGTGGCACCCCTTGCCATTAATAGAATTTTCACTTTTTAAATGCAAATGGCTAGGAATCCACGTTCCAACAGTACCTCGCCGGGCAGTTGGTAGCTCATTCGAAATCAGAGAAGGAAATGCAAAGAATTTCAAGCAAAATTTAATTACTCGCAGCAGTCCGAAGAACGCTTCCAGTAAAGGACTGAAATCTGCATCGCATCGAAAGCTGCAGCGCCCGAAAGGATGGCGGCGGGCTTTTGTAGCAAAAGGGGCAAGTAGCAAAGTCAGTTCGTTTCATTTGTTTATGCATATTTTACTGGGCGGGCTCCTGCACATTAACAGTCAGCAATTGAGCAAGGACGAAAAAGGGGCGGGGGGCAGTGGAGACGGGGTGGGAAAACTACGGCCGGAAAATCGTCGGAGGCAGCAGAAGTCGCAGGACATGCTTCTGTTTCCACTGGACAAACACTGAACTCAGCTCTCTATTCGCTGCCTTAATGACTCTTCGACACCCACTGTCATAGGTACAGTGCTTAAAAGCTACATAATAAGGTCCTTTAAGGACCTCAACCTTCTATGACTTGATATTATATTTATTAATTTATTTAAAAGTTAGGTTCTTAACTTTCTAGCTAACTACGATGACCTTAAAATATAACATTAGATGCAATGAATGTTCTATCCTTATACCTTTCATAGTCTCCTTTAGAATCCTTATCCCAATTTCCTTAAATTTTCAACCACTATGCCTATCCTGACCATCACTTCTCTCCTAGAATTATCTCCTTGACCTTATGCTGCGTTTTTAACGAACTCACAGCTGAAAATGGAAGTGGATGTGGATGTGGATGTGGAAGTGGTGGGGGTCACGGAATCCTTTGCATATTCATTGGTCAGCAGTCGGGGCTCACTCTATTCTAGATTTTAGCTAGTCAACGGTGGGCAGGAGTGGGCGGGGCCGCATTCATCCACTTGCTTTGAGCGTAAATATTTTAAGTACTTTAAACAATTCATTAATTTACATTTAGCTTTCGGCATGTTGTAGCAAACGTGGTCCATAATTTTAGTGGAGGATTCAAGGATACTTCAAGGAAAGTGGCAGATAAACGCTCTAAAAAAGAACCTCTAAAATGTTGTGCGATATTTTAAATTATAATATGAAATATTTACTCAAAGAGCTGTGTAGTCTTGCTTATAAATTGTGAGTTTAAATGATGAAAATTTTTGAAAAATATATCATAAATTTCATATAGATCTTATATGTAGGTCTTGGAGAAGTAATTATGAACCAAAGAAATATCTTTTGAGTGGCAACTACTTAGATAACTAAAAGTAGTAATCTGGTTGATACTTTTATCATACAGAAGCTATATCCACACAGATTAAAAGGCTGAACTGTTAAGCATTAGACGACAATTACCAAAAGCAACAAAGGAACAGGATACCCAACCCACACAACCCACTTTCAATGTGCAATTTTCCCATTCAAGCCATCAGTGCTGCCAGTGCTCACCATGTCGCTTCTACTAATTGCAACAACAATTGCAATGAACTAAACTGAAATAGAATGGGGGCTGACGGGTGAATGGTGTAGGGGGAGGGGTAAAAAATAACCGGACAGCAACAACTAGGCCACAAGTCGAACATATCGGGGGCGGAGAGCTCCAAGGATCCAAGGGGGGTATAACAAGATGGGCGCATTTCACAAATTATAATCGTCATTTGTCATGGAGGCACTGCACTCGGCAAGGACTCACTTCTCGCCACTCCCCACTCAGTAGTCAGTAGTCAGCAGTCGGCCCTCGGATCCAGTCCTTCACCCAGTTAGAAAGGGAGGGGCTGCTCCTGGTCGGAGGGTGTGGGCCAGTTAGCCTTTCTGATTTTTATTGACACGTTGAAATGACAGAGAACGGGGCCGAGTAGATGATGAAAAATTGCTCAATAAAGTGAATTAGCAATGCACTTAGGAGACGAAATGAGAACAATTAGTGCAGAAATGAACAGAAAAACGATTTTAACGAAAATTGTAAGCCATTCAGTTTCTGCTTGTGTTTGTGTTTGCATATTTGGCCAGCACGTTTGTTGGCATAGTTAGTAAGTCAAAAACCAATTTCAAAACAGAAATGACAGTCATTAGAGGAGTGATTGCAAAATAATGAAGTAAAGAAGGTTTATTTTAAAAACATTCTGAAGATAATGAAACCATTTATATAAATTCATAATTGGATTAATTGCTTAAGAAATTAATAATCCATTTATAATACACTTAAATAAAATCTACTGTTAAACTTTGTTGGAAAATTAAATTTCTCCTTTGGGATATTGATTATTTTTGCAACACATGGTGGTTGTTTTCACGCCCTTCGCCTGCAACGAATCCCGAAAAGCTCCAGGCCAGGCCGGCATTTTCGAAACGTGTCCAACAGCGTTCCGCCAAAGGCTCCGCGCATGGTCATGGTAATATCCTCGATATTGCCAATATCGCAGGTGGCCATCAGGAATCCATCGGACAATAATTCCCCGCAGGCCGTCCCGGGCACCAGGCGCTCATCGAATCTGGCAACTGCCACGCAGAGGCGCATCTGCTGGCGTTGCAACAGCCAAGGGATCACCAAATTCCAGTTGGCCCGGCTCCAGTCCAGCTCATCCTCCACCAGCACACCGTTCTCGACCGCAAACTCAACCGGTTGTAGATGGTAAGAATTGAAACAAAAACTGAACAAAATAACAAGCTTATAGTTTTGTATAATCATGCTGGTTAATATATATATGCATATATGTATATTCCTCGATCGATATTCGTCTGAACTGAAGCAAGTTGCATTTGAAACTGAAAACATTTCAAACAATTCTACGTGATGTGCATTCGGTTCTTCAAAAAACGCCATTCTAAGCTATGCTGACGTGTAAGCCAACACGATGGTAATTCAAAACGAGGTAAGAGTATTTTCCAAATATAATAATTATTATAAAAAGTAAGAACTATACATCCCAAGGAGAAAGTATAACTAATTTAAATAATATATAACTGAAATATATGAACTGAGTATATGAAGTTTAGTTTGTGGAAAGGAACTTAAAGCCCTACAAATTCAACAGAACAATGCAGACTTGATAATTTAAATTAAAAACTAAATATTTAATCAAATTTTGGGATTCTTCTACCACTTTCACTATTTTTGCGTAACAGCCACGAGAAAGGCAACACGAATTTTGTTTGTTATTACCCTATTATAATTAATTTTGAGTCAGCGGTCTACGTGACTGTGAATCGCTTTCGAGTGCAGCACGTGGCTGCTACCAGCTACCGACGACAAACTTTATTTCTACGCGATTGTTTTTGGTTATTAGTTTGTTCAATGACGTCAATATATGACGAGAAAAACGGAAAGAGTAATACCAAAAGAAGTACCCAATTCAAAAGAAAATTTAGAATAATATTAACTTTCCCCAAAGCCAGTCAGTAAATAACTAAACGCACTTGGTAATTGATATTTTATTTGCTAAATGTAATTAAAGTAAATAATTCATTTAACTGCCCAAAAAACAGTATTATTTAATTGTGAAATATACAAGCATGTAATTGTTAATAATTGAGCAGCAACAAGCAGGACAAACAAAAAATATTTTCATTCCGAAATTGAATAAAGCATTTGGTGACAGATGTACAACATTTGCATAGATATACAAATTCCCCCATAAATCCTTTCCCAAAAAAATCAAACTAATAAATGTCGTGGGGACGTGCGGAAGGTTGAACGGTTTCCAGGATATTTTTTTGGTGGCCAGTGGATATAGGCCAGGATTAATTGGAGATGAGAGGGGAATGCGGCAATCCACACAGATGTCGCAGCTACATAAAAAAACTATAAAAAACATGGTGTTTTTAGACTAAATAATACCCGGTACTTAAATGTGTCAGGGCTATTAAGAGAATATTAATTGAGAAAGTATACCTATAAGATGAATAGATATTATTTCATATTATACCAAATTTACCTTTCTTACTTATGTACATTCTTCGAAAAACAATATACCCTTCTACCCTACAAGTACCGTCTATAAAAAGGACCAAACGTGCTGAGCCAAGCGGCAGACAAACATTGAAATTATAATTTTTTAATCATAAAACATATATGTATAAAAAAATATGAAAGAATATTGTGGGCGTGAGGAACGCCCAGTGCCACCAACACTACTACCGCAGCACAAAAAATGGCGCAAGGGCCATTTGCCTATTTTTTGTTGTCTGGGTCCGGAAACAAATTACAGCAAACAATTTAAAAAATGTTTGCAAACAAACAGGAACAGAAAAGGCGCAACAAAAGGGAATGACGGAAATGCTATCTAGGAAACAAGAAAACGGACATGATACCGGAAGTACCGAGTCCTTGCACTCTCGACAGTGATAGGAAAGCAAAATTATACCTCGCTGTGATTTCATTCATAATACTTGGCTAGCCAAATGAAAGAAAAATATAATTTTGCATTCAAATTTTTTAAGGAAAATCCAATCCAGACAGTGGCCACTGTACTGGCTGGAAAAGGCTTGACCAAACAACAATTGGGCCAAGATAAAAGCTTTGGCTCAGGCATTTGGCTCCTTTTGTTCCCAGACCGTAGCCCAGATTACATATCTGGTGAGCGAGCGAGGGTCCCTGCTTTTAACCTTTTCGTTTTACTTAGTTAAGCAAAAATGAAATTTTTATTAGCAAAATGCATAAATGAATAGAGAATAGTTAAAAACAGACCCGAATCCAGAGCACGACCAACTTCTTCAGGCCATGTGCACCTGTGGTATCAACATTTTGGCCACTCCCTGCGATACTCTCGGCTCTCGGTTTTTGCTGAACTCGACACAAAACTCAGCTTGGAGTGCCACCTGCACCTCGTCCAATAACTTTCCGGGATGTTTCTGGTTTTGCTCCGGTGTTTCCCCAATTTGATTATTCCTGTTGTGGTCCATATGGGAAAATTATAAAGCAATTACTTTAGGGGAAACCATTTCCAGACAAAGAAAACGAAACTAAACGTGTTTTGTTTTTTTGTCCATTGATGGTTGTAGTTTTAGTTGTAAAGGTATGCTATTTTTAGGGCATTTATAAATTAACAACTATATTTTCAAGCTCTATCTCTTAAAGTTTTAAAGGATGTAAGAGCATTTGTATTTATTTTTTTCCACTGAGTCATAAATAATTCCCAGACTGACAAAAGTTTTCCTGGCAGACTAAATTGCAACATACCCGTTTCTCTTTAAAAATTTATTTATTTTTTTTTACTTTTTATAAAACTATTTATATCAGTATTAAATTCCATCTTCATATTACTACTTCAAGTAAAAATTGTCCTAGTTTTCGAACAAACAAATTGTCTGTGGACCATTTTTGAAAGCTTCGCAATTATATGGGCATTACGAAGTTTTATAACAAATGGACTCCCTTACACCATCCTCGCTGGGAGGCACAACTTTTTGCGACATATCAATTAACAAATAATATACAAGCTGACAAACAGAAAAGCCCAAGAGGGAAAACTATCTAAAAACTTGCACATACTTGCCCATAGGAAACTTGTTGTTTCTCCAAAGCAAATCAGAAAGTCATCATCAAAAGTCCGAGAGCAGGACAACGGAACCCCATTTGCATTTCAGGCCAATGAAGAAGTACTACTACCGGAGTGCCCCTATTCCTTCCAACAAAGTAGGAGTAT
The DNA here is from genome assembly GCA_035045925.1 of Drosophila atripex. Taxonomy (NCBI): domain Eukaryota; kingdom Metazoa; phylum Arthropoda; class Insecta; order Diptera; family Drosophilidae; genus Drosophila; species Drosophila atripex. Next base: position 7,563,798 of record JAWNOP010000070.1, on the reverse strand, counting down.
AGGACGCAGGATAGAACAATTTCTGCCTCTGCGCACTTTAAAAGTAATTTGTCTTTTTTGCGCCTCGTCCACTGGATACATGCTACATGCAATTTGCATAAAACTTACTCGCCTCGGACCCTTTCGGCATTAAATCCACTTTGTCGCCATATACTCGTACATCAAACTGGAAGCAGTTGCCGGCTTTTTTTTTTGTTTTTTTTTTTTGTTAATATGTTAGGAAGCCCTGCTGGCGAATAAGTTTTCAATAAAGCGTCACGAGCCTCTGGACCCATGCCGAGCATAACAAATTCTTTTGTTTTCATCACTTTTCCTAATGACTGGGGGGGGGTGTGTGGAGTGTGTGTGGAAAATGTGTCAACGGCAGCTGCAAGTGGCTCGAATGCATCAAAACCCAGTTAACGTATAAAGAAAAAGTGCTAAGTTGCTTGTGTTCTGAAGACAGTTTTTGAGAAACTTTATTTTAAAGTTGGAAAACGATTAACAAGAGACCAATTAAATAAGTTAAACAGGAACTAATAGCTTTATTTGACTGGCAAAAATAGTCTAATTTTAATATAATAATCCTTTTATCTCGATTGGAAAATATTGACACTCTAGTATAAACTATTAGCTTGTGTTCAAAACTATTTCTAGTCAAATGTTTGTTGAAACCAGTTCATGAATATTATATATATATGTATGTAATGTCATCCATTGTTTCATGGAGAGCAGCAACCAGTTAAATGTTTGTTGTTTCTAATAAACCTAATTGCTTACATAATACATGAGCAACAATTTGATGGCGAGTGGGTGTATATGTACATTTAATTTTTAGAAGAGTTTCCAGCATCCAGCTATATTTGGAAAAAATATTTGGGAAAGTATGTAATATAATACGTCACCTCATGCATGAATATTGGATTTGATATTTATAACATGTTGTCGAGGTGCTGATTCAAATAATTAAACACAAATAAGAGGCGCAAACAAACACAATTATAAAACACAAATTCCCAGCAAAAAAGTGAAATAATAAACCGCCTAAAAGGCGGCAATGCCCGCAGTCAGGGGAGTACTCAGCGAAGCGAGTGTGCAAATTTCCCCCTTAATTATTTAAGGCCCATGGAAGCCTGGCACCACCCTATGTACCGCCCAGCTCCTCCACATCCCTACCAGTCGGAGCTGTCTGCATATTTGTTCGCGTTCGTTGAACGCATTTTCAATTAACAGAAAAACACTCGGCTCGACTGATCCCGGCCCCCCAAGCCCAGGCTCCATTATCCTTTTCCATGCCTCATTCCTCCAGCCCGGCACAACTTTGATTTGTTTAATTAAATTACACTCAGACAAAGGCCTTCAATCATTCACAGCTTTCCAATCACTCATTGGCTCAATCACGCGCTCAACTTGAACAGAAGTCAATATGCAGCTAGCTGTGTGTGTCAGTGTGTGTGTCAGTGTTTTTGATTTAGAAACAACAGAACCTACAACGCCATCCTACCGCCACCCATGACCCATCCACCCACCCACTACCCTCCACCCAGTTTATCCGCCTGCTGGTTATTTGTAGTGTGCTCAAGTACATCTTATCCAAATGCAATGCAGTCTGGATTTGTGTGCTCTCTGTTGGCACAACTCGGGAGGACTGCCATGGAAGTCGAATTGAATCGTTAATTAATGCATGATAAATCCAAGTAGAATGGCAAGCATATCCAGTGCCTTCCAAATGTATATACGTTGATAATAGGAAAAACAAAAAATAAATAAAATAACTCTGGACCAGAGAAAAGCGAAGAACGAGTATGCAAATCTATCTATCTATTGTTCAAGAGATTCCTTTTCCCAGGCACAGACACTAAAAGTTTATTCACATATTTGACTCCTTTGGCACCTAGTTAGATAAAAAGTTTTTATTCTTTATGAATTTCATTTATCTCTTATTTTTACCATAAATTAGACTGGAAGTAGCCTTAAAGTAGTACTTTTATATTTTTTATATTTTATTATATATTATTTTTATTGTATATTATTTTATTAGAGTGTATTTACGCAAAAATATCTATTTTATGCCTTCAAACAATTACAAATTTGTTGTCTTTTAGCAAATAAAAATGGAGAAAGAATTTATACATAGTTTTAATGAAGAAAGAGCATACGAATTTATAAAGATTGATTCACAAGAATTTTAACTCTTGGATCCAAACTAAAATGTATTTAAACTAGATAACATTTTTTTAAGCCTGTGTGCAAAATAGCTCACAAAATAGCTCTTAAAAAAAACACTTTTGAAGACAAAAAGCATCATGTCCTTCTGCAAAATATACTTGGTAATAAATTGACTCACCTAACCCGCATGCCAGTTACATATGGTAGAAAAATGCAACTTTTAACAAACATTCTGTTCAATTTTTCAAAAGGGAAAAAACTTGAACTGGCTAAACGAAAAATATTTAATTGGAAAACAGAATGATAAGTATTTTTGGCTGAAAACGAGGAAATAGGATATTGTGTATTGGGCTTATAAAAACCCAGTATGTTTTACAAAATTTAAAGGGCATAACTTAAAAATAGAATTAAAACTGCCATTGAGCAGTTTAGGTCAAAACGTTGGCGTAATTTTATTCTTTTAATTTTTGTAAAATAACCCACATTTTTCAGGACCTAACTAACTGTTGACTAAACAACGGCTAAAAAGAACTAAGAAAAAAGAACTATTCACAGCTTATCGGCAAACAATAGACCATTGAATAAATATCAAAAGCAAATAGCCATAAATATTTTTCTTTACCCCATTTCAGCGCGCGATTTTTTCAAGCATTTTTTTTTTATTAGATTTTCACCGCTTTGCACATGGCGGAAAAATATTTTGAAACATTCGCAGTGGAGGACAGGGGGAATACACAAAACAAAAACGAAACTGGGAATCATTTATGCCGCTTTAAAAGCCACAAACGGCGGCCAGAAAGTCAGGGTTTCGTCCAGGACAAGGGCATGGGGCTTGAGTTCCGGCCACATGGTCCAGGGGATTTGCAGCCGGGGACAAAAATGGCAATACGATGCATATACATAACGTAATAACGGTAACGTGTAGACTTTTACGACATAGAAAACGCGAAAGGCGAGAAGCTTTACGATGCCCGCATCATTTGATTTTATTGCAAAGTGTTGAGAAAAAAAATGAAGAGAAAAAAACGATGATGAAACCCCAGGAACAGAAACAGACAGATACGATCCATTCGATGGGAATGAATGTGTGGGCCGAGGATGTAAGAGGCAGGCAGGCAGGCGGCCTGTGGGGGCGAAGGGTCGTCCTTGAGCCAGTTGTTTCTGATTAATGCCATCCGACTTGAAGGATGCAGCGAAGCACGGCTCAAAATGCAAATCACCCGGCGGAATAATCAAATCGAGAACGAAACTGAGCAAAACGGCATCAAAGTTGACGACGAACGGAAGCTGCAGCACAAAGCCAACACACAATGGCTCGGCCCAAGGGCAAAGGACGATAGGACGAACTGCAACTGGGCCTCTTCTGGTATACAACTGAGCAGGTGTTCGCATCCCCTTTCGCCTCTTTAGTGGCCTGGCGGGGCAAGGCCAACAAAATCAATTAATTTAAAAAATCATCCATGCATTTGTTGACATTTTCGCAGTTAGACCCTTCGGCTCCGACTATGTGAACCAAAAAAACCAAGCCCGTAGAAATCAACAAATATTTGCATATATACCTGGCTGTCTTTCTCTTGTTTTTTGTTTGTATTTGGCAACTTTTTGTGCCACTATGACATTTCGTATTTATTGACATTTTCTATTTACCAGGCTCAGACTGTCTCGCATTCTGACAGTTTATTTCATAGGATTTTTGCAATCGAACACAGGAAAAGAATTTGCTGAATTGTTGCATGTTTCCTGGCTTGCGAGACACTGGCATGTGGCAAGTTGGTTGCATATAATGTTGGAATCCATTTGAAAAGTTCATTGACGGGATCGGATGTTGGACAACTAAAATGGGATATGCAAATTTTATTGACATAAGCGACAAATTTGGTGTCATGTGACTTATCAAAAAGCAAATAGTTTCAAAAAATAAATAGTTAAACATTTAATAAATAATATTGAACATAAAATAATAAATAAATAACTAGTCGTATACGCAATGTCAAAAAATAAAAATAGCCAAATGGTCGTATACTTGATTTATAAAAAAAATGGATACTTTCAAAAATGGCGTCGAAAGTGTTTGCTTTTTTAAACTATAGTGTTTTTAAACTCTAAACCCTTTTAATTTACTCTAAAACTTATAAAACAAGAAGAAAGTTTTTAGAATTTAAATGAGCAATGAGTGGCTATTTTGAAGTCAGTAGAAGTTCTTAAAAGCCCAGCGAAGACCTCATAATAGGACTAGTTTAGTAAAAATCGTCGAAAGAACTGCACCATGAAAGTACGTTATCCTTTTAAAACGTCACCAAAAAAGCTGGAGTTCGTAGATGTCAATGCAGAAATGATAGCCTGGCTTTATAACCCAAATCTCAGCCAAGCAGAGTTCCGTCACCGACAGCAAGCTATTCACTTGCGACTCCTCCTGCTGGACAAAATCGATGAGGACCACTATGTAAAGCGATACATAACGCTGCGCACCCAATAATTGAACATTTAAGTAGTTAAGGCATCGATTTCTTATAAGTGAATGATTTTAATGAATGTGATTCGTTTCGTTATCTTTATCAGATCATAATCCGTACAATAAACATAATACATAATAGTTATTCTCTCCTGCACTAAATACAAAGTTATACATGTTGAATATAGAATATTTATATAGTGTGTATCATTTTCCGATTCGTAAAACCCCCAAAAACGTATTCTTTGCTTGAGTATACAATACTTTGCCCGAAAATAATGTAACAAAATTAAACAAAACATTCAAAATTTCTTGTTTTTTTTCGTTTAAATTAATTTGGCTTTTCTCATTTCGTTTTCCATTAGGATAGTTAAAGTTTTTGGTTAACTGCCGATTGCTTTTATCGTGACTGATTTTTCATCCTTTTGAACGGCGAAATTTGGACAAATAAACGCAAACTATTTGAAAAGGGCTCGATTTTAATGAAAAACTGTTTTCCAATGGTTTTTACCGCTGCTGCTGGTATATAGGAATGTTATTTTTGACTGCGTCATTCTGCATGTGATAGCCGGGCGCACCGACTGGCGGACCAGCGTTCATGGACATAGCGGCCATTTGTTGATGGAGCTGACTGAACTGATCGTGTGGTGGTGGGTGCTGCTGCGGCGCCTGTTGCGGTGGGTGCTGCTGGGGTGGCATGTAGCTCTGGGGGTTAACCGCAGACGATCCATTTGGTGCATAAAGATTGGGGGCCGGCTGGTAGCCCTGTGGCGGTGGTGGCTGTTGGTGCTGCGGCGACATGTACACGTGGGGACCTGCCATTGGTGGCTGCTGTGGGAGTTGAGTTTGTGGAACTGCAGGCGGACCTTGGGCGAATTGAGTTTGCGGATCCATGTGATAGCTGGGCTGCTGGGGATGCTGTGGCGCTTGTTGTGGATGCTGGGAAAGCTGCTGCTGGGGCTGGGGCTGGGGCTGGGGCTGAGGCTGTTGCTGCTGGCTGGTAACGGGAGTGGGCTGGGCGTTGTAAATTGGTTGGGTCACAGGGGGAGCTTGTTGCGATAGATGAGGTGGCAGGGCTGAAAAGTGTGCAAATATTAGCTTTGTCTGAAAAAAGTACTTCATTTACTTACAATTCAGTTGCGGAGCATGTCCATTTTGATAAGTCAGAGGTACCTGACCTGGGGGATGTCCTTGGTAGCCAGCCGGAGCTCCAGGACCACCAGGAACGCCAGGCACAGAAGTCGGACCAGAGTTGGGATTATTAGGAAGGGAGCCGTACGGTAGCGAGGGCATTCCAGCAAAGCTTTGGGTTGGGGGGAAGCCACCCGGTGCTGGATACCCCGGAGCTCCGTAGAGCGCGGCCCCCGGGAAACCAGTCGGTAGCCCAGGCATGAAACCACCGGCTGCAGCTGCAAACTGTCCGGCTGCCGCCCTATCGTCCCGCATCAACGTGTGGTACAAGTTTATGGCGTCTACCAGATCACTCGACAACTGCGTCAACTGGGCATGCTTGCGGTCTACACGTTCTAGCTCAGCGTCAATCAGCGGGCCCATTTGATGGACCTCCTGCTCCAGACGCAGCATCTCGTCACTGTCCTGCGACGGATCCTCAGGATTGGCCTCGTGCAACAGATGGAGAAGCCGATCAATCTTCGTCTCATCTATTTCCACGGGCTGGGCGGCGGCAGCAGCAGCTGCTGCTTCAGTCTTTTGCTGCAGCAGCGCCGCCGATTCCTGCTCCCTCTGGCCGGCGGCGGCAGCCGATTTATGCTGCTGATTGATGTCCAAGCGATCGGGATCGACGGAAAGATCGGCAGTGACAAAGTTCGAAGGAAACAAGCCCTCGCCACGCTGGTTGAAACCCTTCCACCAGTTCGGATCACTGTCATCCATCACGTGGATAATCTCGCCCGAAAAGAAGGTTAGTTCGTTCTCCTCCGCTGCCTCAAAATCATACAGGGCGCGCACCTTTCGCGGCTCCGGTGCTGGAGTGGGATTCACTTCACTGGTCGGGGCGCTGGAACTGGAGGTGGTTGCCCCGAACGATGGATACAACGATGGATAGGCACTACTAGTGGCGGTAGTTGCGCTAGTGGTCTTTGGACTGCCTTTGGTCTCCTTCAGCGACAGTTCTATGGCCTTGGCAATGTCATCCTCTTCCTGCTGGCTGCTCACCACATTCGGATCCTTGGGCAGGGCAGCTGCCTTCTCAGCCACCGACTTGCCCGTCTTCTCGCCCAGATCCTTGAAGTCATATCCCTCACCGCGCAGCTTGAGGTACAAAGCGCGAATGAGGTCCAACTCTTGGTCCCGCTTATAATCGTTTTCCGCCCAGTTCTTAAGAACTTCCCGCATTTTCTGTTGAAAAATAAGAGGTTGGTATTCTAAGAACTCTAAGTTGCAATATAATTTTCAAACTTACCAGCGACACCTTGGGCTGTGCCTTGGCTAGCAGGCGCCTGAACTCCGTCTCGAATTCCCGCGATGCCACCTCCAGGTGGAACGGCTTGCCGCAGTTATTGGATAAGGCGTCGAGCAGCGTGATCGCCTGCATCACAACATGCGGATCGGTGTGGCCCATGCGCCGCATCACAGCCTTCAGGCAGTCTTTTGCCTGGCGGGGATTCTGGGTCACCTTGTCGCACACATCGAGGATCAGACTCCAGTTATCATTGGTGTTAGTCTCGCTGGTGGCCTTTTCTGGGGATTAGGAAACATACAAAGAACCGAATTAGCTTATCTATGCAGAAAGTGACTCATGGTACCAGCCAGATAAGGTAACCACACAACTAAATCGAATCGCAATAGAACAAAAATCAATAAAACAGCTGGCAAATTTCATTAAGAGGTGGGATTCCATAGCTAGGTAGGCGGTAGGTGGTTGGGCGAGTGGTTGGAGGGTCAAGGTCAGCGACTGCCAAACAAAAATTCAAGCTTGAGTTCAACGAACGGCGCCGAGCTGCGCACAGCATCGCACATGACTGTCTTTGTTGTCTGGATAATTAAAGGAAGGGGACTTTTGAATAATGGGGGTTCTGAACAAGAACAAGTGACCACCAGTTCTTGGGATAACATGAAATCTTCCAACTAGATTTGAGAGTTCTGGTTCTTATCTAAGAGCCACATCGCTTCCCCGCAACTCCCGACAGATGTTATGGCTAACAGTGATAATATGTAAATAGTAGACTCAAAACAATCTAGAAAGTTTCAAGATAAGCGCAGAAAATAATAAAATGAAAGGGTCAGGGAGTACGTTTCCAACTGGAACCGTTATCGTCCGACTTACCCACATCGGCGTCGAATGGCGACGACTGCCCAAAGATTCCCATTTTTCACCAGCAAGCACTCTTGCAGCTGCCTCCCCCAATGTAATCTGCGTTGCACTAATTGTCACTCCGGGTCCCCCGATCCAAGCCAATTGCACTTTGTCTGACTGTCTCGTCGTTCTGTATTGTTTTTTTGTTTTTCCCCCTCTGACTGGGCAATCGATTTTCAGTGCGTCACGGTGTGCAAGATGGTTCGGTTGGCTGTAAAAAGCTCTGTCGCGATTTTTCGATGTATAGCGGGTGGCTTAGCACGCAATTATTGGTTCAAAGACCCCAATTAACTCTTCTAACTTGGCTTAATTTTAATTTATTGTGTAAAAAAATGACTAATGACAAGTGTGACCGTAACCCAGTAAGCGACAAAAGTTTCGTCTATCGATATATTTGAAAGCGTTTTCCAACACTGCTTCAATATGTCATTTCCAGCAGGCGGTCACATTAAAATCATATTTTGAAAAAAAAACGCGCAAATTAAAAGGACGCTCGATAAAATAAATAAAACTCGGTTGTATTCAGAGTATTTTGCACTAAAAATCCATCATGACGCTCTCGCGCACTAAGCACGCCAACCGAAACCACTTGCCGGCCTTGATGAGCAAAGTGCCAGAGGAGCACCAGGAACCGATTAAGACTATGTGTCTGAAAATGATGTCCCATGACGCCTACGGACAGCCGTGAGTATATTCCGTCGTGAATGTTGAAACACATTTATATTTGTCCTCTACGTAGATATGACTGGAGTGCCCGCGACTTTGAGATGGGTGCCCATCTGGGACGTGGTAAGTTTGGACGCGTCTACTTGGCTCGCGAGCGCCACTCCCACTACCTGGTGGCCATGAAGGTGATGTTTAAGGAGGAACTGCGAAAGGGAAATGTTCAGCGGCAGGTGCTGCGTGAGATAGAGATCCAGTCGCGACTAAAGCACCCAAACATCCTACGTCTTCTGACCTGGTTCCACGACGAAAGCCGCATCTATCTGGCCCTGGAGATCGCCTCTGAAGGAGAGCTTTTCAAGCATCTTCGCACCGCTCCAAACCACCGCTTTGATGAGCCGCGCTCCGCCAAGTATACCTACCAAGTGGCCAACGCCTTGAACTACTGTCATCTTAACAATGTGATCCATCGCGATCTGAAGCCAGAAAACATCCTTCTGACTAGCACCGATGATCTGAAATTGGCTGATTTCGGTTGGTCGGCCCACACCCCGAACAATAAGCGGCGGACGCTGTGCGGCACTCTAGACTACTTGCCGCCAGAGATGGTGGACGGCAAATCCTATGACGACACAGTGGACCAGTGGTGCCTGGGAATCCTGTGCTACGAGTTCCTCGTGGGCAACCCTCCATTCGAGTCAACCACTTCAGATGGAACCTACGACAAGATTCGGCGGCTTGAGATCCATTATCCCTCTTACTTGTCCAGCGGCAGCAAGGAACTAATCGCAGGGGTAAGTTTTTCGTGTTTTTAATGTTTAGACGAAAACTATATTTACAAAAATTATTTATTGTTAATTTTTAGCTGCTCCGCAAGCCTGGAGAGGGTCGAATAACATTGGTGGACGTAATGACGCATCCATGGGTTAAGACTCAAATGGCCAAACGGGCCTTGCAACTACAACAACTGGAACGAGGAAAGGAAAATAAGGCAAAGAATTAAAGCTGAATATTTTATCAAGGAATTTTACTTTTTATACTTAGAATTAATAAACGTTTTGCTTCACAAATTGAATTTTTATTTCATTAAAAATATATTAAAATAAAAAAATTGATAAATAAATTGTTAAAAACAATATCAATCAGGTTATCTATGAATTTAATTTTATTACTTGTTAACATTTTATTAATGTTCAAAATATTTTGTTTAATTTTATAAATATATTTTAATCTTTATTTAACCCCCTTTTTCCTACGCTCATGAATATAACGTTTCAAACGCGCTCTGATTTCCTGATTTTTTTCCAAGCAACGGTCACACCAAATAAATAAATGACAATTTCAAGCGTAAAATAAACCTTCGAAAGTCGATGAAACGCTCGATTTGCGAATTTTTCACACACAAGTGAGTGGGCATAGGACGGTAGAAGCTAAACGCGCCTCCAGCCGCTTGAGAAGACTTCCATCCAACGGATAATGAACCGCTAGAGGATTCTAGGAGTACAGCAACAATTGTTATTTTTCGCTGGGGGAAGGGGCGACGGAAATCAGCCCCTTCAGTTTCTAATTGAATTAAAAAGGGGTGAAACAATAACAATTAGTCTAGCGGATTGAAAATCATTCAGTTCGATATGGTCTTCATACGCGATCCGTGCGGAATCGCCTGCTTGGTGGTCACCTATGGGGCAGTTCTCTACGCGGACTATGTGGTCATCCGATGGATAATTCTTACTACAATGCCGGGCAGGTGAGTCATTTGCGACCAATTCAAGTGCAGATTACATTTTTATCCTCTACCCACAGTCTCTGGATGTCCTTCCATGCCGTGCTCTTCAACACCGTAGTCTTTCTGCTAGCTATGTCCCACACGAAGGCAGTATTCTCCGATCCCGGGACCGTGCCGTTGCCCGCCAATCGCTTGGACTTCTCTGACCACCACACCACCAACAAGAACCACCCGTCCGGTAATGGCCACAGCAGCGATTGGACAGTCTGCACCAGGTGCGAAACGTACAGGCCGCCGAGAGCCCACCACTGTCGCATTTGCAAGCGTTGCATTCGGCGCATGGATCACCACTGTCCCTGGATCAACAACTGCGTCGGCGAGCGTAATCAAAAATATTTCCTGCAGTTCCTAATCTATGTGGCTCTGCTATCGCTCTATTCCCTCGGTCTGATCATCGCCTCCTGGGTGTGGCCCTGCGAGGAGTGCAACCAGAACGTGATTGAGACACAACTGCGAATGTAAGTCTGCTTATTTGGGATGCCACCATATTCGGGATGCATTGAACTGCAGGGAAAATTACAAATTCTGATCAAGAATGTAACTCCAACAAACCTTTTTAAGCGCACTATTTCATGCAAACGAAGCTCCCGCCTTTTTGTCATCTATTCCTTTTTAGGAATCTATTAATCTTAGATTTTAATTATTAATTTCAGGATTCATTCTGTGATCCTCTTGCTGGTGTCGGCGTTATTCGGGCTCTTTGTGACAGCCATCATGGTGGATCAGTTGCACGCCATCCTGTACGACGAGACGGCCGTGGAGGCGATACAACAGAAAGGCACCTACCGCCCCAACCGGCGCAAGTACCAACTGCTGGCGGACGTGTTCGGACGCGGTCATCCGGCGCTGTGGCTTCTGCCCTGCACCAGTTTGAATCATGCCTCCCGATACCACGACACGCCCCTGCTGAGCCATGATGTCTAGGGCTCGGATATATTTTACATTTTTTGTCCTTGTATTTATTGTGTGCCTGATTGTGCAACCGAAGAAACCCCACAGAACGTTTTTAGTTTTTAATATTCGTGTGATTTTTTTTTTAATCCGCCTTCCCTACCTTAGCCAGTCAAATTGAAACGTATTTCGTATTGTGTATTATATGCAGATTCCAACTTAATTTATGCTTTAGTTTATAATCGTTTTGAAATTATAAATATATAGAAAGCAGCACCGAGACGTAAAGAAGCATACTCAAAAAACTTGGATATTTTATAGGGAACTTTTGTGCAAAAGATTGATCGAAGAGGCAGGGTGTAGTTCATTTGTAGCCGAATATTAATGAAGATGAAGCCTTCGGTCGGCCGAGGTATTTTTTTACCAATACCAAACTAAAATAATACATTCTATTTGAGACGCAAAATAATCTCAATTGTATACAATACCATCCTAGGGCGTAAGTTCTTATAAACGCATTTAAGATACTCCAATATACCAAATACAAAAAAAAAATTGAAGAAGAAACAAAATCCCACAATGTGCAGTAATAGTTTATAATATTTGTAGTCACTTTTATGTTGTAGAGTTTTATTTTTTTAGAACCAGCACTAGACACTTTTCACTGTAACACCAGAGATTGCCTCCTGATCAGTTTAAATAAAGCTAACCGATATGATAAGTACTCAATTGAGTTCGCTTCCCAGTCCTTCGACGCTAAGTAGAAGTTGCTTCAACGCCTGAGAGGCCACTCCGCACAGGACACCCTCTTGGGAACTCTTGTCCTCGCACTCCAGGATCTCCACGCACTCCTTTAACAAATCGATAGCATCGACAAGGCGGGTGCGCAACTCTCCACCACCAAGTCGGCTGGCAATGAAACCATTTTTCGCCAGGAGGACTAGAGGCACGTGCATCTCGTACAGGTTCATGGCTCTGGTGCGACTTAGACCCGGTTCAAAGACATTCAGGACACCGAGCACCTGACGACAAAGCTCCACCTTTCGTTCCAGTTGATGTTCCGGCAGCTGGACCATCTCGTAGCCCTGCACCCGTCCGTACATCTCGATGAGCAGCTGCCTCAGTCCCGTTGCAATGAAGTGCAGCGGATGCAGCAAGGATTTGTACTTTCGCAGCAGTCGCTCGGCCTCCTCCAGGCGCTTAGCTCCCATTTCCAGGCTCTGTACTTTATTTACCTCGGACTGAAGAGATTGGAGGAGCGTTTCCACCTCTGCTTGGCTGCTGCTTGCTCCGCAATTGTTGCAGCTCCAACTGGAATCTGAATCTTGAAAGGAAGTACAAATTGGATTATATTTTAAGCAAAAGGGAATGGAATAAGTTCACACTTACCCGTTGGCTGCCTGGGCACTTGATAGCCCTCTGTGCACTGTCCACAATTAAGGCTGGAAAAGTGGGTGCCCAGTTCAGTAGGATCCTGGCAACGTTCGCAGGAGCAGCTGAAATACTTTCCCTGCTTGAGATGCCGTTGCCTCTGAGCTGTTCCGTCCAGGGTGTAAGTGTAGCTGTGGTGCAGTGGCTGTCCTTCCTTCAGGTCCACCATGGCTCTTAGGCGGATTCTGGAGAGATATTAAAAAAAAAAAATTTAAAAACAAGGCCAAATATTCCCAATTCTTAAACAAAGATGAAAAATATCCTTGGAATCTCTTAAAAAACAATTTTTTGAAGAAACACGAGTTTCTAAATACGAATTTCTCGCAATATTTTTGTTAAACATTTTTTTGGGGATAAACTAAAAATTTTATAAATGATTGCCGTTAAAAATTCTTGAAAATCCAAGATTTTAAAAAACTATTATAAAGATAAGTGATAATACAAACCATACTAAGTAAAATATAAACATAAAGAAAATAATATGCCACAAAATATTTGATAATAAAATGTTTACAAACGAAGAATAATAAATAAATCTTTTGGATTAACAAGAAAACTTTTTATTTTCGATGTTTGAAATTTTTTGACGGATTGTCTAGTCTAGTCTTGAAATTCTATTTCTGTAAAATAAATTTCTTGGAAAGATCTTTGTTGTGGTTGAATTTTGAGTAAAAGAAATATGAAGCTACGTTTCCTACTTTTTTTAGCATGAAAATATTTTAGAATACTTACTTGTAACCTTCACTAGGATAGATGCTTCGAGCGGTGTTGGGGACACAATTGTGAGCTAGTATGCCGGTGTACGGGTAAAGACACCTCAGAGGAAATCCTCTGGTGGTCCTTGCTTCAAAGGCGTTGACTTCTAGGATCCCGACGACCTGCATGATTAGTTCCTCACTGAATCGGGATGACAGTTTGCAGGGTCCACGCAGATACTGAGCAATATTAACTCGATCTGCATGCCAGACATCAGCATCCGCCTTCCGCTCCTCCTCGTGGTGCTCCATGGGTTCTACTTGGCTGTCCCATCTTTCAGGATCTCTCTCCTTAGCCAACAGTACTCTGGAATGAACAAATATTTCGGATATTATTGCAAAAATCTATTATAAAATAGTATATCTCTTCAAAAACTAAAATATAGAGAACAATGTCTACATTATGAAGAGAAAACAATCGCTAGGATTTGAGATTGCTGCCTGGTTCTATTTTTGTTTCGCTCGCCGGTCTTCACCTCAATGGCAAAATGCAGTCCAGCTGCGGACAGTGGCTACTGCCCTTGGGCAGGGGAAAGAATCTAGCACGGGCGTCCTGCAGAACCCGGCACTCCTGCCGGAAGTGATGGTTCTCCTCGTCCTGGGCGCATTCAGAGCATAGCGGCCACCCACATTCGCTGCAGTATTCCTCCTCCGTATCGGCATCGAACTGATAGCATCCCAGACACACCACCGGTCCATTGCACTTGGGTCCCACGGCGAACGGCAGTTCCTCAATCAGTAGACCGTGGCCGGCTGCTGCTCCCCTGGCCACCAGGTAACGTCCACAGACGGGACTCCATTGCACCGCCGTCCGATTAACCGACAGCGTTGGCGGCGATGTCATTTCACTGACTGATGCTGCCCGGTGGCTAAAGGCAGATCACGGACGTCCCGCACGGGCGACGCCATCTGCCGCAGAACTATGAGTAGTCAGCCCCATCTTCTGGGTCTTGCTCAGCCATAAAGCATCAAAATATTGCCGGCAACAGTGGTAATCTTATTGAATAAACATTAATTTAAAAAAAAAAAATTATGTTTTGTAAACTTAGAATCTTCTACCATGAGTGAAAATTAGTAATATTTTTGCAGTCTTGAATCATTATAAAATTCTTATCAATGGCATTCAGAAATGTTTCATAAAAAACCTTCTTAAACAATATTATTTTAAAAACTTATAAACACTAGTTATTAAAAATAAAGTTTTCAAAGGATAACTTGTCAAAGAGGATTTTTTCTTTAAAAAAATATATATCAAGTGTTTTAAACAAGAGCTTGAAACCAAAAGGGGAATACTTTTCAGGCCCTGATTGAGGACTTTAAGAATTATTCATGAATTTCCTAACATCAAAAACCTGTTAGAAAGTAATAATATTCAAAGCTTTGTTCCACAGTGCCCTCCCTGCACTTTATTGTTGCCTTTTGATGTGGGCCAACAGCCGTTTGGTGCTTTGGCGTCTGCCGCCTCCTTTTGACGTCTTCAGGTTGATTTTTCGCTTTTTGGCCGGCTCGTATGCGATCTCCGAGAAATGCGCCACGGCTGCCAAAACTAATATTTGGACAGTTCTGCCTTCCGGCATCCCTCACCACCCTCTGGAGCCCCATCGTACTAACCTCAATGGTGTTATGCAATCTAATTGCGTACAGACACCGTCATCGCTCACATTCCCGGCAAAAGTGACACGTGCGTTGGCGAACACCTCGCACTCCCCGCTATGATCCGTGACGTCACTGCCAATGGCACACGCCGCGCACAATGGCCAGTCGCAGATCTCGCAGCGGTCCAGGGAGTCTCCATCCTCGCCGAACTGCAGGAACTGATAGCAGGCGAGGCAAACGATACCGCTGTCACGTTTCGGTCCTTGGGCGAAGGGCAGCTCCTCCAAGACCAGGTCCCCGCGACGGACGGGCTCCCCAACGGCCAGGCAGCGCCCGAAAACGTCGTCTTGCTCCAGACGAGCCTTCAACATGCCTTTCTCCTCAACTGCATCCAATCACATGGGACTGAGTGGCTGCACTGCCCGCGGCTGGGGAATCTAAAAATAAAATACACTCTTTACACTTTTTATTGATTGTTTCTTTTAGTTTAATTACAATATTTTAAAATAAATAAATCTCAAAGTATTACAATTTTGAAAATTCGTTACACAAAGACGTTTAGAATACCGTGGAAAAGTCTACCTTCATATATGTAAACAAACATTCATCTCGCAGCATATACTTAAAGATCTGCCCAATTACCTCCTCCTATTACCTATTTTTAGAAGGTAGCGCAGGGATGCAGAATAGTAGAATTAATCATAGCATTTATCTGACTGAAAAATTTAGACCATTGATTTTTTTTTATATTAAAAATTTGAATATATAACCAAAATTTTTTAATCTAGTCATCAAGATTTACATTTTGCTTACTTTTTTCATACTCATAATAAAATTATATATATTATTTTAATAAATTGTTAATAATACATAAGATTAATAATATTTTATTGTTTAGCCGTTACTTAAAAATATTTAAAAATCTATTTCCGTTTCCGCAAAGAGTTACCAACCATTAAGTCGGTTTGTCGCGTTAGCCATTTACCTTCTTGGCCAAAGTTTTCCTTTGTCGCCTGGGCACACTCCGAAAATTAAAAAATTTTCGTCGTTCGTGGTTGTCTCTGTTCCTCTGCGTTTCGCATTACACTCTAGCCTCACTTAAATCATAAAAAGTAAGTAGACTTTCTCCAGACCACGCCCCCTACTAAATAATAGCTCTCGCCAAGCTGCTAAGATTCATAAAGTGAGTTTTTCAAGTGATTGTGATTTCATAACCTCGAAAAGAAAAAAATCGCTCGTGGACACGCGCACTTACGAACAGAAAAGCCGAGAAGATTTCTGTGTGCCAAAAAAAACCAATTTGTTATCAACTATGGGGTTGTAGTTAAAAGCACATTTAATTGATAAAAATCCATTGTGGGGGAAATCGCCGGCTGCGAAGATACACACACACACGGTCCCCACGCACACCAACGCACCTACAGTTCATTGGCAGCAGCTGCCGGCAAATAAAAAAAAAAAAACTAGTCTGCTGCGTTGGAAAAGTGCCTGGCGAATTTCTGTTACGTAACGGGCGGGCGCTCTCGCTTAAATTGTTTTCAATTTGTCTTGTTATCGCAATGTTGCTCTACTTCCCAATGGGTATTCTTCTCTTCTCTCCTTTATCAATGTTTACTTTATCATTCTCCCCCGGTCATGTGAGGTGTGAAAAGTGAGGTGTTGCACTTTGCAAGTAGGTGGGTTGTAGTTGGTCTCTCACAGTGACGTCACCGAAAAATCAATAGGCATTTGCTCAACCTTTTCGTGTTTTCCATTAGTTAGTGTGTTTTCCTGATTGCATAACCCCGGCAGACGAAGAAAAACATATGCTTCCCTCCCCCCACTTGTCAACCTCTTTGTCAAGGTCACAGCTTCAAGATGCTGCTGATTCACGTTCACTGGGGAACCCATCAGATGATAGGATTTACCTCCTCAGCTGAGGAAGTTACATCACCTGATTATTTTTCCAACCTCTTAATGGCATTTTCTCCCTTGTTTTTTTGTTGTTCTCCTCCCCATTTGGCTGCTGGCCATAACGACCTGTCTGCCAGTCGCCTCTTTTCATAATTTTCCGCCATGAAAACGCTTTGCGTGAGTCGGCCGGGCCAATAATTCTAGCCGTGACTGTGCTTGGCATTCTTGACGTCACACGGAAATAGAAACACCGCCGAAGACCAAAGCAGAGGCTGCAAATGTGCCGTTAGCTTCTGTGTCAATGATCGCTCGGCTAGCCAGCAATTATTGCCACTAAGTAAACAGAGATGCGCTCCATAGACACAGTGGTGGGCACACAAATATGATTTATTACCGAACATAGTCGACCTTTATATAAAATTTCTACAAACATTTCACATTCCGTATCAGACACCTTTGCAGTCACACCGACATAAAAATATTTTTTATAATTTTAACATTTGTGCAAAAAATAGTTATCGAGAATGCCCGAGCCTGGCGACTTCATTCCCAAAGAGTGGACATTCAAAATGCTGAAAGAGGAGTTGGGCTATCAAGAAATAAGATTTAAAAACTCTACGGTAAAGTGAAGTGGGCTGGTTGGCCCAGACCCACTGTGCCGGGTCTCTCCGAGCGTTGACCCCCTCACTAGAATCATTGGCCAGAGCTCTGGGCTGCCTGGGCTGCCTTGAACACTAATTTCAATTGATTTCTTTTTTAAGTTTTCTTGTGAACAAAATTGACATTTAGCCAAGTTGAGAAGAGGAAATGGCTGGCCCCTAAAATTCTTCTACCCATGTCGTTTTCAGTTTTCACTTTTGTTCCGAGGTCTCTACAACTCATTGCAATTTCAGTTCAAACACAAAGTAATACTCATCATGTTGCTGATAAGATTAAACCAGTCCCCCTCCATAAAAGTTGTCTTTTTGCAATAATCGATCTTCTATGTGAAATGATTTCGCAATAAATACCTCCTAGAGCACAATTATCGATTATTCCAAAGCTAATTGGAATTGTTATCATTTCCAGATGGCTCCTCCATCATACAGCGATTTGGGCAAACAGGCTCGCGACATCTTCAGCAAAGGCTACAACTTCGGCCTGTGGAAGCTCGACCTGAAGACCAAGACCTCGTCGGGCATTGAGTTCAACACAGCCGGGCACTCGAACCAGGAGTCGGGCAAGGTATTCGGATCCCTGGAGACCAAGTACAAGGTGAAGGACTATGGCCTGACCCTGACCGAGAAGTGGAACACAGACAACACCCTCTTCACCGAGGTGGCTGTCCAGGATCAGCTGTTGGAGGGTCTTAAGCTGTCGCTGGAGGGCAACTTCGCTCCCCAGTCTGGGTAAGATGACTACTATTATTGTTCATTTTTTATATTTATTAATTAAATATTTTACTTGCAATAGCAACAAGAACGGAAAGTTCAAGGTGGCCTACGGCCATGAGAACGTCAAGGCCGATTCGGATATCAACATCGATCTGAAGGGCCCCTTGATCAATGCCTCTGCCGTTCTGGGCTACCAGGGATGGTTGGCCGGCTACCAGACCGCATTTGACACTCAGCAGTCCAAGCTGACCACCAACAACTTTGCCCTTGGCTACACCACCAAGGACTTTGTCCTGCACACAGCTGTGTAAGTTAACTCATCGATTATCATTTGAATTTCATTTAATTTAAGTTTAAATCCATGTAGCAACGATGGCCAGGAGTTCAGCGGCTCAATCTTCCAGCGCACGTCGGACAAGTTGGACGTTGGTGTGCAGCTGTCGTGGGCCAGCGGCACCAGCAACACCAAGTTCGCCATCGGCGCCAAATATCAGCTGGACGATGACGCCAGCGTCCGCGCCAAGGTGAACAACGCCAGCCAGGTGGGCCTCGGCTACCAGCAGAAGCTGCGCGACGGCATCACCTTGACTCTGTCCACGCTGGTTGATGGCAAGAACTTCAACGCTGGCGGCCACAAGATCGGTGTTGGTCTGGAGCTGGAGGCTTAAATGCGGAATCTTTCAAGTTGTCTAACATACCCACACGCCCAACAACAACAACAAAACCAACAACAATAAGTGCAGTACCATCAATACCATGCAACAAGAGAAAAATAAAAGTGAAAAAAAGAATCACACAGTAATTAATGAGAGAATCTTAACACCTTAACGATTAGATTGGATCTGTTGTCACGCCCCCTTACCCTAGAACACAACATCCGCCCACCCCCCGCCACCTGCCACCTGAATCTGCAGAAGAGACACTGCCAACAAACGTTGCACAGGGGGTGGATCGGTCGGTCAGTCGGTCGTCGTTGGATGTAGCTTTCTTTAGTGCATTGAAAATTAGCTGAAATCTGTTGTTGGCAAAATACAGTAAAATACATTACCTATTAAACAAAAAATATGAGAGAGAATATTGATGGTCAGATGCCTGTTGGCGTCTGGGTGGCGGAATCAGCAACCACATACACATTACATCCTCAAACCACACAATCATCAACCATCCTTAATTTTTCTTTGTGCATTTACATGAGAAATAAATCAAGAATCTTTAATTTGGAGTACAGTGATGGAGTAGTATAAGCTTGGGGAGATAAGCAATTGGGATTACCAAGCGACCTTAAAAGTTACGATTGAGTCATAATTGAATGGACTATGATGTCCAAGGAGTTTCATCGTTTTAAATAACATATTTAACTTTCTTTTCGATAAAAATTGCCATGAGACCGTTCTGGGGTAATTTTTGATTAATAATTTTAGAAAAGAACCCTGGGCGTTTCAGTTCTAAAACGTCTGTGCCTGTGTATATATCGGGCATTTTTTTACACAAATTTTCGGTTATTCAAGGCAAATCGCCTAGCAATTAGACTAACAAAAATTCCGGATTTTCCACTCTCTTACCTATTCATTCTTCCAACATGTCCGACAAGCCCGACAGCCCGGCAACGCCTCCGTATCCCGACCTGGGCAAGCTGGCACGCGAACTCTTTCGACGCGGCTACCACCCTGGCATCTGGCAGATCGACTGCAAGACTCTAACCAGCTCCGGCATCGAGTTTTTTACAACTGGATTTGCCAGCCAGGACAACAGCAAGGTGAAAGGATCCTTGCAGAGCAAGTACAAGATCGAGGATCAAGGACTAACCCTCACCGAACGATGGAACACGGAGAACTGGCTCTTTGGAGAGATCATGCAGAAGGATAAATTGGCCCAGGGTCTGATGCTTGCACTGGAGGCCAAGTTTCAGCCGGGCTCCAAGTGGGTTTCCTAATTTAATTATTTAATTTATTAATATATATATTATGTATAATGCTAATTTAGTGAGGCGGACGGTAAGTTTAAATTGGGCTATGCCCAGGAGAACTTTAACTTCTTGGCCGACATTGGCTTGAATTCGGAACCCGCTCTGAACTGCTCCCTGGTCATTAAACATAATGAGTTCTATGGGGGTCTTGGTGGCGAGCTAGACGTTAGTAATGTTGATTTGAAGATGTGGAAGGTGGCTTTGGGCTGGACCAACGAGACTGCCACCTTGCACGGAGAACTGTAAGCCAAAAGTTAAATCTAAAAAAAACCTGTAACCAAATGTGACTAATCCTTTAGGAAAAATGGAGACTCCTGGTTGGCATCTCTATTTTATAAAGCCAATGATAAGATCGATGTGGGGGTGGAGATTAGCAAGACTGGCGGCCAGGAGGGAGAGGCCGGCGCAGAACAGGAGGAACAGGGCGGCGATCTGCTCGTCGGCCTGGGCATGATTTACCATTTGGAGGAGGATGCCCTGATCCGGGCCAAGATCAACAACGTCGTGGAGCTGGGTCTGGGCTATGAGCAGAAGCTCCGTGAGGGCATTACCGCCTCCATATCAGCGGTGCTAGACTGCGGCAACATCTCGGATGGAAATCATAAATTTGGCGTGGGCATTGCCCTCCAGTGCTAACACGGAGGACTCAGAAGTTAATCATTTGAATTTCTAAATTCACTTAACCCTGTTAATAAGAAAAATGCATTTACATAAAATATTTTTGGGAGATATCTTTCGAGTTAATAAAGTTACATGAAATTGATCATAAGAAAATTAATAAAAATAAATGATTAATAATATATAATAACTATGGAAAAATGTGGTATATTATTTTAAAAACAAATAATAATAAAAGTAGGCAATGGAAAAATTCAAAATGGCAACTGAAAAAATTGTACATTTTTATTTTATTTTGATCGTAGACGTTGAAACAAAATTTTCAGATTAGCTCCATCTGGCATTGTTTTTATTTAATATTTTACTAAAAATTGACAAAATTTTAGTAAAGATTTAAAATGGGAAGGGCAAGAGAGCGATTGCGGAACCTGTTCCGCAGGAATAAAAAGCGCAAAGAACCTCCACCCGAAGAGCCTCCACCTCCGGAGGATAACTTGGAGAATTTTAATGAAAAAATGCCCATGAATGTGGAGGAAGGCGAAATGAGGACCTACTTCCATGTGGGCCTCATGGCCAAGATGTGCCTCATTCATGGTTATAACAATGGTCCGTGGAAGCTGCAGACAACATCAAAGACGGAAGGAGAACTATTTCTGAGCAGTTTCGGTGAGGGCTATCCGTCCCTGAACGATGTCTACGGCGGAGTCGAGGCGTACAAGGAAATTGAAAACTTCTATAGCGCGATCGCCTGGCTATCCGATAGCCTTGTCGTCGCCGACATTGCGGCTCGTGGCGAGGCCTTCGAGGGCAGGGGGAAGTTAGTCCTGAAATCAATATTGGGAATTAACGACGATAAGTGAGTTAAGATGCTTTTAAGATACTTTCTAGCCTACCCTATACCTTCGCTGTTTTTATGGTTTCAAGTAAACTGGATTTCCAATGCAAGTGCCAGTTGGACATAGATCGTAAACCGATCAGAATGGAATTTATGGTGCCCATTTATAAAGAACCATTGTTGTTGGGCTATCTTACGGTGACTCCCGTGGAGAACTTTATCCTGGGATGTCGCGGAGCTTACGACTGGGAGAATAAAAAGCTAATCCGACACGCCCTCTGTGCCGGATTCCAAAATGAAACCACTGAAGTGTCTATTAAACTGTAAGTAGAACTGTTATCTACTGATTGGCTTAAATTTTGAACACCTTTGGCTTGCAGGGAGAACTTTAAGGAAGTCCGCGGATCAATATTTCAAAAAATCGGAGAACAGTGGGCCGTGGCTCTTAAGGCGAATCTGTACGGCGAAGAGGTGGAGGCCCACAAAATTATGGTCGGTTGCCAGTACGAGTTCGAACCGGGGCACATGCTAAAGGCTAGAGTGCGCGGAGACACATTCGTGGGCCTAGTCTATCAGAAGAAATTGCGGGAAGACATTGAAATGTTGTTTCACGGTGGCATCGAGGCAAGAGATCCACTCAACGGAAATTATTCAATTGGTACTTCCTGGTACTTCAATTTATAGTCTCTGATGCAAACTATAATGTGCTTGGAACTATTTTACCTAAAGTTCCAATATAAAGTTCAAATGTAAATTTTATAACAATTCCGATTAATAAATATATTATATCTGTAATAATATTATTCTTAAAAACCCATTGAGGTTTTACGTTTCTTGGGAGATCATCTCGACTCTAGCTTTTCAAAAAACATCAACACGATTTCAAACTACAGCTCATATTTTGAATGAACGTTTGTAGACCGTCTAAATTGTAATAGTTTTTATATTTCATAATTTTTTGTTCTTTTTACTCACAATGTCGAATGAAATAAATGCCCGGCTGCGGGAATTGTTCCGGAAAAACATATCGCGTAGCCGCAAATCAAATGCAGATGTAGGCGAGAAGGAGGATCTAGAGCTAGAGGTAAAAATAATGCCGCCAACAAAGGTCGCGGGCGAGATGGCAACCTATTTCCATGTGGGTGGCTGGGCAAAGGAGTTGCTCGTCTACGGGTTCAAGCAGGGTGCCTGGCCGATGCAGTGCTCCTCATGGTCTAGGGATAAGATCTATTTCAGCAGTTTTGGCGAGGGCTATCCGACACTGAAGTCAGTTTTTGGCGGCGTCGAGTTCTACCGGGGATCCCAAAACTTTCATACTTCATATGGCTGGCTGTCGTCTCAGGACTTCCTGAACGAGATTGGTTTCAAGGGCCAGGGCATTGGCGGGAGCTGGTATGCTGTATTGAAGTCAGTACTTGGCACAAAAACTGAGTGAGTTTAAATTGTATTAGAATGATTTCTAAAATATGTAGTTAAAAATCTCAGAAATTGTTTAAGTATTTTTGTTTTTTTTTTTTAGAAAAACGGTTACCAGTAAGATAAAATGTGGCTTCGAAAGGAGCAACCTCAAGACGGAGCTGGTGATTCCTATTTATAAGGACCCCCATTGCATGGGCTACTTTCTAGTGTCTCCTTTCAAAAACTGGCTTGCAGGCTATCGAGCAGTTTTCAATTTGGTTGACAAAGGATTTGACAAGCATGCCCTCAGCCTGGGATATTATAATGGAATCACCGAAGTTGGATTGAAGCTGTAAGTTCATCTTGGTGTCTTTTCTTATCAATAATATAATCCCCAACCCTCTCAGCGAGAACTTCAATGACTTGCGAGGATCGATCTTCCACCGTATGGGTGAAACCTGGGCTGTTGCTGTAAGAGCGAATCTCTGTAACTCGGAGAATGTGCGACACTTTTCGGTTGGTGCTCAACATGTCTTCCAAAATGGATCACTTCTAAAGGTCAAGGTGCGGAAGGATGCCAGAATTGCTTTGGTCTACCAATCAAAACTTGGCCCTAATATCGATGTCTTATACCATTTTGGCCTTGAAGGCTCCGATCCGGTTAAGGGCGCCCACAGAATTGGCGTTTCGTGGGACTTTCACTGTTAAAAGTTCTACTTCTCCAGTCGAATTTGAATAGCTGCTGGAGTGGAAATATTTATTTTTTCGGTCATTGTAGAACAGAACACTATAGAAGAACTTGATCCGGAAGTACTCCAGAAATGATTTTTTTTTACCATAAGAAATTGGTTAATCATTTCGGATCCGGCTATCGGCGGTATTTTTTTTTTTGGGAATTTTGTAAAGTCTATTAATATGGTGTAACATTTTATAGTATAATAAAAGGGTCAATCAGAGAGAAAAATATTTTTGCATTTTTCTATATTATTTTTAATATTCATAATTGGAGTTGGTAGAAATCAATTTTATTCAGCGGATCGATGTTCACTCGGCACTGTAATAAAGAATGTTAATTATACAAAAATTACTATTTATGAAAATAACAAAACTACTATTACAAGAATATGTTTTTCTTTAACGAACTGAAATCGAAATCAAAATAGGCCTGGAGTTAAAAAATAGAATTTATTCATAATTAAACCCAAAAAGAGTCTCGAATCCAACCAGCATTTTAAAATTCCTTTTGTACGTTAAACTTTATATTAGCTTTACGTTTTCTTTTATAAACTTTATCTTAGTTTGATAATTTCAATTGTTATAAGAGATGAAGAACAAGTATTGCCGCCTTAACCGGAAAAAAAAGAAGGATGGACAAGGTGATGGCGACGCTGGAGGCGGAAGTAAAAGGCGATTCGGCAGAAAGAAAGAAAAGCAAGAGCCGGAGCCGGAGCCAGAGCCCGAAGAGCCGGCGGAGGAGGAGGAGGAGATAATGCCACCTCCTTTGGAAGAGGGACAGGTGTACAGCTATTTCCATGTTGGCAGCATGGCTAAGGAGTGCCTCGTCAAAGGTTACCGACTTGGTGTCTGGGAACTCGAGTCTACCACGAAAACCAAGCATGACATAGTCTTGGCAAGTTTTGGCGAAGGTAATCCTAAACTGACTCCAGCCAGCGGCGGCATCGAGCTGTACAAGGAGTGGCCGCTCTTCCATGCAGTTTGCACTTGGCTAACCGCGAACGCCTATCTGGTGGACGTCGGTGCTCGTGCGAATCTACTTGGAGGAAATGCATATGCCACCTTAAAAACAACAATTTCCCCACAAGAAGAAGAGTAAGATTTATTTTATTACCATTTTTTAATAATTTTTGTTAATAATTTTTCTTAAATTTAAAAGAAAATTTAAGGCAAGAATTAAGGCTGGATTGGATCGTACTCCGGGGAAAATAGAACTGATTATTCCAGTATACAAGGAACCCCTTCTTATGGGCTATGCCGTCTTTGCACCCACCGAGAACTCTGTGCTGGGCTATCGCTCCGTTTATAATTTCGATGAAAAGAAGTTCGCCATGCATGCTTTTTGCTTAGGATATCACAACGAAACCTCTGAAGTGGGCCTGAAATAGTAAGATGGTTTAAATTGTATTTAGATGGTTAATAATAATGTAATTTATTCATTAGTGAAAACTTTAAGACCTTGAGAGGTTCGGTCTTCCAGCGCTTGGGCGAGAATCTGGCCTTTGCTTTGAAAATGACCATAATGGGCGCCGAAGAAAACGCCCAAAGCAACGTTACCATTGGCGCTCAGTACGAATTCTCTCCGGGACATCTGCTGAAGGCCAGGCTACGGGATGATAGCCAGTTTGGTATCGTATATCAAGCACGACTTGCAGAAACGGTTGACGTTATGTACCATGCCGGATGCGTATTAAATGATCCCATTAATGGTGAACACAAGATCGGTGTAGCCTGGTCCTTCAAGTGTTAGTCCTGCCACCTTTTAACATAGCTTACAAAATTCTTAGCATGTGAAAATTTTGCGAAATCTTGTGTAATTTTTTTTGCCACTGTTTACACACCAACAATATATGATTAAAGCAAAATTAAAATCGGTTATTTTTTTATTCTAATATAAGCATAGTAGGTTTAGATAAACTTGTATTCGTTGTCTTTGTACACCAAAATTTTTGTGTTGTGTTGTAAATTTTCCTTCTAAAGTCTAAACTTTGGCACGCAGAAAATGTTCAGTCACATATTTCAGCCGTACAACAAGAACCGCGAGACCGGCGATGACGATGCCACCACCGAGGACTCCCAGAAAAGGGAGTCGGAGACGATCCTGCCCCAGCCACCAGTTGATGGTGAGATGCCCACCTACTTCCATGTGGGCAGCTGTGCCAAGGAATGTCTCCTCCGAGGCTATAAGATCGGTGCTTGGCAAATCCAATGTAGAACCCAAGTCGATGGCCTGATGCTGAGCACCTATGGGGAGGCCTACCCGAAATCGTCAGACATTTTTGGGGGACTCGAGGCCTATAAGGAAATTGGTAATTGGCACGTGGCAGTTGGCTGGTTGACGGACAAGAAGATATTGGCCTGTGTTGGATTAAAGAATAATTTTCCGGGTGGTCTGTGCTATTCTAACTTAAAATGTGCTGGTTCCACCGAAGATAGGTAAATAAAATTAGAATTATTTATTGAATTATAAAGTAATAACAGTATCCGGTAATGTAATCCGTAGTTCGGATTGTAAATGCCAATTAAAAGCTGGAATCGACAGGAATCCCATCAAACTGGAGCTGATATTGCCCATTCACAATCAATCCTTTATAAAGGGCTATGCCTTGGTGGTTCCCATTGAAAAATGGATTCTGGGATACCGCACGGTGTACAACTTAGACGAAAAGGCCTTCGACAAGCACGCCCTCTGCGTGGGTTTCAATAACGGAAGCACCGAGATTTGCTTGAAACTGTACGTATATTGGGCCTAATTACCTTTTCTACCTGAACGCCTTACCTTTGCATTTTCTCAGGGAGAACCTGAAAGACCTGCGCGGTTCAATCTTCCAGAGAATAGGCGATAGCTGGGGCTTTGCATTTAAGATGAACTCCTACGGCAACGAGGGACAGGCTAAGTTTGCCTTTGGTGGGCAGTACGAGTTCGATAATGGCTCAATGCTGAAGGCGAAGATGCGCGACGATGCCAATGTGGGAGTCGTATATCAAACGAGTGTGGGAGAAAATATTGGAGTGCAGTATCATTTTGGTTTCGAGGGAAAAAATCCTTTGGATGGGGAGCACAAAATCGGTGCATCGTGGAGCTTTAATTGTTGAATTATGTCTAGAAATTATGGTTTTATGTTATTCATTTTTTGTTAGCTGTTAAATGTTGAAACTCTACAATTAAAATATGTTCATTATTGAATGATTGTTTTTTTGCTATTACGTAAAAGAAGTGAATTTATTTAAATAGACGCGCTATAACGATTACATATCGCACTTGCGAATATTATCGATAATCAGGCGGCGATGTCGGACATCAGGCAACTCTGGAAACCTTATCGTTATCGAGTCTCACAACGTTTGCCAACACCATTCCATAGATTTTTCTGTCCAAATAGACGTGTTTTATTTATATTGTCGTAAGAAAGCAGTTAAAAAATACAGTATCCGAGATATTTTCCGTGTTAGGGCAGTTATTAAGACTGCCTAGGCCTACAGTGAGAATAAATTAAGTTTGGCAGCAGCAATTGAAGACCGAATATCAAGGAAAGGAATTGTGTTCCCAAAGTAAAAAGTAGGTAAGAAAAAGAAAATGGCGTCACATGCCAGCACACACACTTACGCACTTGCAGTGCTAGGCAGTGGCGTGCACATGGTTGTTTCTGTAGGGTGTGGGGTATCAACCCCCCTTAGTGAATCATTAAACTATATTTGCTGACATTATTTAATAAATTCTGCGTCTCACTCATGATGGAAAACTTATCAACAGCTTGTATCTTTTTCTTCTGTAGGACGGTCGTCGGAGCAATAACAACAACGCAATAGCAAAAAGACAAAGGTAAGTTCAGGTAAAAACAAAGCATACAACACGCGACCTTTAGCGAGAGAGGGCAGCGTCGAAATATCATGTCCGACGCAATGAGTGCGCCGCCACCTCTGATTCCCCAGCTGCAGGAGATGCAGCAACAGCAGCAACAACAACAGCAACAGCAGGCGAACAACCCCGCCGCCCTGGCCCAGCAGTGGAGCAACTATGCCTGGTATGCGAACCAGAATGCCGCCGCCTATCAGCAGCAGTACCAGCAGTACTACCAGTACTACATGCGCTACCAGCAGCAGCAACAGCAACAGGTAACATCGACGATCAGCGCCTCGAATGCGCCGCCCGGCTTTAGCAATGCAGTTGCTCCTCCACCCTTGCCCAGTGGCCCGCCACCACCGCCGCCGCCCAAAATGTCTCAGGGTGCAGGAGGCAACAAACAACAACAACAACAACAACAGCAGCAACAGAACAAGAATTTTGGAGGAATTCGTTTTAATTTGAATTTAAATCAAAAGCGTTTGGCCAACGCACCTAATCCTCTACAACTGCAACAGCAGCAACAACAACAACAACAACAACAGCAGCAGCAGCAACTGCAACAAAATCATCAACAACAACAGCAACAAATGCAACAACAAGGAATGCAAATGTACAACAACAACACCAGTAACAAAAAGAAGCGCAAGAGGAACAACAAAAACAAGAACTTTGATCAAACAACATACAACAATCCGTTTAGCAACCAAATACCACCCTCAGCACCACCACCGCCCATCATAACCGCTGGCGATGTGGGTGTGCCTGCAACCCCAGATCTGAGCAAGCCTCCACCGCCGCTACCCCTTGCTCTGGTCGCTCCCACCGAGCCGCCCCAGCAGACACAGTTGCCCCCTCCAGCAGCTCCCCAGCCGGCTGCCGCCAGCTTCAAGCGTCCAAACAGCTTCCAAATGGCCTCCAACGATTCCTGGCCAGATTCCCTAAATCAGTATGTGGCCCGTTGCTATTCCAAGTGCAACACGGACCTCGACAAGGATCAGATTGATATTTGCCTGAAAGGCAAGATCATAGCAGCGGCTAATCGCAATGAGTTGTGGACTAGGGACTGGGAGAACGAGCCCATGCCGACGGTGCACAGCGAGCGGGATGGCATTGAGGTGGTGCTGAACAATGCCACGCCGCCGCAGCCCCAGCGGAGCAATTACTTCCAAAAGAAAATAGAGCAGGAGAAGGAGAAGGAGCGAGAGCGCGAGCAAGACAAGTCCCCAGTCAAGGGCTCCGGAATTGTGAATCAGTTCAAGCAAAAAGGCAACCAATTCAACAAGTCTTCAGGCTACG
Source organism: Drosophila atripex (assembly GCA_035045925.1). Classification (NCBI taxonomy): domain Eukaryota; kingdom Metazoa; phylum Arthropoda; class Insecta; order Diptera; family Drosophilidae; genus Drosophila; species Drosophila atripex. The sequence continues at coordinate 7,534,799 of JAWNOP010000070.1, read as the reverse complement.
GTTCTCACAATCATCAGTCATCGTCGAGATATTCCAGGAGTCGTTCGCGGTGAGTTTTGGGAATTTTTTTTATTTATTTGGAAGCGACTTTTAAACTAGTTTTTTTTTCAACCCCTTTTAGGTCGCCGGCATCGTCTAGCTCTTCAAAGTATACAAATAAGAAGCGGTATTCGCGATCGCGTTCTTATTCGCGTTCCCGGTCCCGTTCCCCTCGTTCCCGTTCGTGTTCTCGTAGCAGCGGGAATGGGAGTCCTCCAGCGCGTAAGGTTAGCCGCAAGTCGGGCCTAAACGATTCTTTGGACTTTATACCGCTTTCAGCGAATCTGTCGCGGAAGCAACAAAAAATGCTTATGAAGAAGGGCAAGAGAGCTGCTGCTGCAGCAGCAGCAGCATCATTATTGACGAACTCGAACTCTGGAAACTCCGGTCAGGCAAAGAAAAAGGTGCCGCACTTCTATTCAAACCAGTCGTCCGTGGGCGGTGCCGTTGATGATGACACAGCGCGCTTGCAACAGCGAGCGGCACGTTTCTCGCAGCAGAGCTCCGGCTCGGCCAAGAAATCTGTCGTCGCCATTGCAAGCTCACCGTTTGGTCTCACCACGGCCAAGAACAAAAAGAAGATGCTAATGCAACAGAACTATCAACGCCCATCCTTCTATGAGGACTCTGATCCGTCTGCCGGTATAGATCTACTCGATTTGCATATTGTAGGAACTTGTAGGGACCTTGAGAAATCATTTTTGCGCCTAACTAAGGCGCCTTCTCCGTCGGAAGTGAGACCAGTCGAGGTGCTAACCCACTCGCTGGCCAATGTGAAGAGCAAGTGGCGTGCCAATCACGATTATCATTATGCGTGTGATCAGCTGAAGTCCATTAGGCAGGATCTGACGGTAAGATTATTAATCTATAACGACTGTAACTATAGTAACACTTTGCTTTTGAATCAGGTCCAAGGTATTCGGGATCAGTTTACGGTAGAGGTCTATGAGACACACGCCCGGATTGCCATGGAGAAGGGTGACCACGAAGAGTTCAATCAGTGTCAGACGCAGCTAAAGATGCTCTATTCCGAGCTGGGCAAGAGCGCCAATTCCCTTGAGTTCACAGCCTACCGTATACTGTACTACATCTTCACAAAGAATACCCTGGGTAATTATTACCTTTTTTTTTAACTTTAAATCCAATAACTAACTCTATTTCCCGGCAGATATTACCACTGTCCTGCGTTCGATTACGGCTGATCAGCGCGAGAATCCTGCCATTGCGCACGCCCTTCAGTTTCGCTCGGCCTGGTCGTTGGGCAACTATTGCAAACTGTTCGAACTGTATAAGTCGGCTCCTCTCATGTCCGGTCATATGATCGAGTGGTTCCTGGAGAGGGAGCGCAAGGCAGCCCTTCGTGTTATTATTAAGTCGTAAGTGATTGCAGTTACTTTGTGTTTTGTTTTTTTTACTAAACAAATTCAATATCTTCCAGCTATCGTCCCAATATTAGCATTGACTATATCAACAATATTCTGGCGTTCGATAGCAAAGAAAAATGCAAAGAATGGCTCGACACCTTCAGCTTACCTTATGTCGCGGATGGTGCGCAGATTGATTGCAAAAACGCCGCAGCCATCACCATTTAAATTTATTTAAGAGCAGCGCAGATACTGCTGAGATAATATTTCAGACTCGGTAGTTTTTCCGATTTTCTCGGAGTGCGGATACATCTTCTCTCTGTCCCATTCTAAACATTTTGTACATATTCATATAGATCTAGCTAGTTTTCGCGTTTTCCCCGCGTTAGTTTGTCTAGGATGTGCTTTAGATATCTCTGTCCACTCGGTTTTTTTTTTTAACTCGCTCGCTATTGTTAAGGACTATCTTCGAATGTTCTTCCTCTACAAGGATAATGATCATTTGGATTTGCGGAAAGGAAACTAATAGTGGATCATCCAATCATCATAGCTATTTTACTTCAAAGTGGAATTGGAAAAGGCTCTGCGAGTGGGAATTTATGGAAAGGAAAATATGCTGTGGATTATTGGACACCCTCGGCTTAGATTGGAAGAGCATTAGTTTATGAAACCCACGATTTCATTTTTCAATTTTAAAAAGGATTCACCTGGGAGCACTTTTTTCATTGTTCCTGTTTCAAGGATTTCATCAACGATTTTATTATTACTACGATTATTACTACAATTTCTACGAGATCCACAGCTATTAATGATTTTAGTATGTTTGCAAGCAACGTGGGACTCAACGCATCTTCGCTTGCCACGAATTGTGGCAGAAACTCGTCGTTTTTTCAACATTGAACACCACATGAACTAATCTTTAAAAAGTATCCAGTTTTTACATTTTCTAACATCCAACAAAATAGGAGCAATATTTAATCTGAAAACAATATTTAATCTGAAGTGACCTCATTAATGAACATATCCCAGGATCAAAGTGAATTGATTCCAGTTGTGGTCACCAATTACCCAATAATATATCGACTAAACTTGTATACATGAAATTAACACAAAATAATTCACAAACAGACGAACAAAAGCAGATGCCATCAAAGTGGAGAGGCCAGTGGGCTGAAATCTAATTTTTGTTTCGCCGTGGTTATTTTACTAATTTTTTTTTTAATCGTCCCTTAACCATTTCATTTTTAAAGTAGTTTTAAGACTTAGCTTTAATACTTGTTGTCTTCTTTAAATTATTGAAAAAGGATTATACTAATGTTCTGTCTCTCTATTGTATACCTGTATATATACAACCATCACTTCCACCACCACCTCCACCAACTACATCATGAAGCCGTTGCCGTCACCGTCGCCGACATTATGGATTCCAAAAACATCGTTTTGGAAAATGGCAAATTCTACATCATCCGGCTAACTACATACATCCTCCGGCCAACATCCATCAGCCAATTGGAGGTCACAAGATCAACAGTTCATCGGGCTTAACCGACACTTTGTAAGCTCTTCCAATTTTAATTCGTGTTACTAAAGCGAACTGTGAAATTCGATTGATTTGGGTATTTCATAAGCGATTGGCGGAAGTCACTCTATTTAGGGGTTTTCAAACAACAGCAACAGTTCGACGCGAATCGGAACTGTTTGTAATTCTATCCTAGTTGTAATATATTTTAGAATTAGTGATCTATTCGTAAGCTAAGTTTAATTGTTAAATTTATTTCTAATTTTCTTGAATGTTGGAAAAATGATGGAAAAAATTCAAGATTTTTAATGGCATCTTTTAAATACTTCCACCAAAGATGCTATGAAGCTGGTTGCACGACAGCGACAGTCAACATTGCTTTTTTAATAAAAAAAAAAAAAAAACAAAATATAGAGGAAATGCAAAAGTCAACAGGTGTTTTTCATTTGGGCCGTTTTTTCCTTTCAGTTTTTTCCTTGTGCGGCTTTTGCCACATAACCCCTTCCATTGGCCCCACAATCGTGGAGCTTTAGCCAGGACACGAGCCATCCGGAGCTTGTTGGTGTGCCGGAGACGAGCTTTTCCCCAACACTCAAAGGATGCTGCAGGAGGTTCAGCCGCTATTTAAGGATGCTGCGTTACGGCCTTAGCTCCAGTCAGCGCGCGGCGTTCGAGTTCTTTGGATCGCGCTTAAAAACAAAACACCACCTGGACCAACCGCTGATAATCAAAAGATTTCAAGAATCCTATAAATTTAAAGAATCCTTAAATTCTACTGTTAAAAAGGAAGAATTGTATATCGAGTGATGGTAGTGTCCGTTAAAGAATTGTTTTTATTTTTATTAAAAATTGTGAAGGAATATCATGAATTTTCTGAATAAAAGGTGAAAAATAATTTTAGTTTTACTGCCTTGAAGAGAAACTTGAAAAAAATGTGAATTTAAATCATATTTTAACTTTTTATATAATATTTATTTTAAACCTTGGAATGTTGAAAAAATATTGACGTGTAAAGTGTTGGTTGATATTTTAAAAACAAAATTAAAAAACTGTTTTAAAAAAATAATTTCCTATTGGTGATTAGATTTTATACATGGGATGTTGGGTCTTTTTTTTATAAATCATAAAGGGATTTTAATGATTAAAGTATCCGTTTTTAAACTATTAATTATTTTACTTAATTTTTTGTTGCCTTACTGCAAGAAAAACGTCGAGAAATTAATCCAAGATTCATTAAATTTCAAGAATAGTAAACTCCTAATTGATTTAGAAACAAATCTCCCATAATAACCAAACACAATTGCAATTTCGTTAATTCAAAGACTCAAAACTCAATTGATTAATATTTCGGGCAAACAACGCTTTTTGATTGTATACTTCAAGCACCTCGAGAAAATGATTTCATTTCAAAATAAATACAATGTCAACCGGGCAATTATTGACTAATTACTGGACCACAATAATCAGTCAAGCCTAAGAATGAGACGGCTCTAATCCAAACAGTTATTTGATTAATGTCGCCTAGATTTCAAATTTTCAATTAAATAAATCATCTTGAGCTTGAGCTACAAACTTCTTTGGCTTTAAATGAAAAGTAATTAATGGAAATTAATCTTAAATAAATAGCATTAAAGGCCAAAGGAGTTGAGAAGTTTGGGACTTGAATACTTGGGGCATGGAGTTCCCCATTAAGTAATTAAGGTTGTCAGAAATGTGGAAATTAACTCTTTCACCAGCAAGCTATAAACAATTTTCATAACACAATTACCAACATAAATTGAAAAACAATTAGCAGTAAAAAAATAACATCAAATTGACTTCCGGTATAACTTTTTTGGAAATGGCAAAGGGCCAACTTCCTTGTCGCGTTGTCGCAGCTGCTGATGTCAAAGTCCTGGCTGGGCCTGGCTGATGTCCTTTCCCAGCCTGCCCGCCCCCTCGTCAGTTTGTTCCATTTTCTTATTACGAAAATTATAATGTTGCTGACATTTTGTATATTGCATTGAGGGCCTGCATAGGCATGTCCATTGTAAGTCAGCGAAACGCATTAATACTGAGTGCAGTTAATTTAATATCACTTTTATAAAAAGCTAAGATAACAATAAGCCATTTATTATAGAAAAGTTACAAAAAAAAGTTTGCATTATCCTTGAAAGGTTACAGAGTTCCGTGGGATAATTCAGTTTGCCAACTACAAACAGATCAATTTAACATCCATTACCCAATCCTCTGGAAAAGTGAAAGCCTTTAAATTATATTCGAGTGTGTTGTATTTTTATACAAAAGTAAATAAATACCCAATATTGACTATCAAAATGCGAACCACAGCTGAGGCTGGCATTACAAGGGCCGACAGGAGTATAAATTTTGCAACATTATGTGTAAATATTTCATACTCTCCTACAGTGGCCCGAGTCCTTAAGGATGTGGTGGATGTATAGTACGAATCCTACTCAAACGCATAAAATCCTTCACATGACTATCCCTTTCATATGTAAATCCAGAGCCGGTTAGTCAGCATTTGGGGGAATAAAACTTGTTTACCTTTTCGAAGCCAGCCAAGGGATGGCCGCAGGATCTTTTTCACTTTTACGGGTATGTCCTGAATTATTTGCGGTGTGGGGGGCTAACATTTCATAACCGTATCAAGGGTTCTTTGGTGCTCAGCTGACTTTGGGATATTTTACCAATCGCATTAGCATAAAATAAATTTTGACCAATGAGTACAAGAGTTATTAAGGTGCAGATCAATCTAATATGGTAAACCCCATGAAATCGAATGGATAATTTTTTGGTGAAAAGTTGAGTACAGGTGACTTTATTAAATTTTTGGGCTTAAGATGAGCCAGGACATGTCAGACATTTCCCATTTTCTACCTATCAACCAATTGTGGTCCAAATTGCCAGAATGGATATAATGTGCCTGTCATTCGGTTGACAATATTGGCCCAAACTCAGACTCTTATTCTGGCCATGATTCGCACTTGACCACAAGTCTAGGCCCTGGCTCTAAGCCTTCTTGGCACCTGTGCGGTTGTGTAGCCACACTTGCATTGTCCTGGCATGGGTTGTGTTGCCCATTTAAATGGTTTTTCTTAACAGATTTGCTGGTTTTCAGTTTCCCTTCTTTTTTATTTTACATTTTACTGTTTTGCATTGGGCTTGGATGGCGGGATGGCATGATGGCAGTACTTGCTTTCGTTTTTTCACTGTTTGCTTTTGTCTTCCAATTGTACGATTTCCTCCTTTCGGTTTCCATTTTTTTCACGCGGCTGTGTTGTCATTTGAGATAATACGAAAAGCATTCAGCGTCTGTCGTTGTTACGGTTTTGCTTTTGATTTTGTTCAAGGGTTTATTTTAAAGCAATTGATTGGATTTAAGGCCGAAAAGGAGGGGCTCTACTGAAGTGCTGAAAGCTGAGATTTTCCGGATTTTATTGGTAAATGCAGAAAAAAAAGATTGGAATGTGTCTTCACTGACGGATGTTTTGTGTTAAGCCCTGCCCGGGGGGTCTAAGGTAGAAACCGATGTGTACATTTTTTATATTTCACCCTTTATGGATTAATAATTGAGTGAAATATAATTTTTTTCACTCCTGAAATGGTTAACAAAAAATGTGAGAATATTTTGCTTGTAAAAAAGTGGTTCAACATGGCGTATAAGTGATTATTGAAAGCGTTACATTCAATGGGGCGTATGAGTGATATTTAAGTTGTTTATCGAATGAATTTATTTACAAATTAAGTTTTTAGGTTCTTTGACATAATACGATTATCTTAAACTCTACTGAATCATTAGCTTTTATTTGGAATTATTCAATCAATTGAATTCTTTTCCGCCATCTTCCAATCCCGCGCCACTTTACATATTGTTTCTTAGTTGTACTCCTTTGTACCCAGTTATATAAATAGCGAAATGTTTCTGCACACCCCCTGGCTATGCTATGTTATTATTGCTAAGTCCTACTTAAATACCACTCAGCTCATTAAATTTCAAATCATCCGAGACTGATATACAATAAATCGCGGCAACTATAACTCCGAGACACTGCCTGAGAGACTCTGGAGAGTTATCTTCGTCCGCCCAGTTTTATTCGCCTCCGGCCTGATTAAGCTGGAGGAGGGCAGAGGCAAAAAGGAAACGGAAATGAAAAGCGTAGACTGTAGCCCGTAGCCCGGGAAAATGGAGTCGAGAAGACGAAGCGAACATTTGTAGCAATTAAAAGCATCTTTATGGCAATTTGCCGCTGCAAAAACCACAAAACCAGACGCCTGGCTGCGGGGATGCACAATAAATTTTCTTAATCAAAAAGTGACGAAGTCCTTACCGCTCTATGAAAATTCAATTAGTTTACCTTTAATTTGTTGGCTGAGCGCGGAGCCAGGCTATTTATACACTCCGTTGAACTTGGAAGGCAGGCATCTGATTACAGTCAGAAAAGTTGCAGACAACATCTGCCATAACCCTTTCGCCCGTCTTCAAAAAGGGTTTAATCATTCATTCTACAGCCAATTTTCACGCTGTTTTTTTTGGCGCCAGATGTTGCTTCCTTTTTGCGTTCTTCAAAAAAAAAAAAACATTTCCATTCGCGGCTCGTTCATTTGTTAGGCATCAGTTGCTTCTGGCTTGTAACTGCTTGGAAAAAATTTTACAAACTTTAAGGATGCCTCAGCACTTTGGCGGAGCGGTCACTTAATCATAGAATGTCTCGAGTTGTTCTAGTTTTGGATTCTACTCTGTAGATAATGAAAACCACTTTAATGAGTTATTTAAAATTCTAATCTCTGCTTGGTTTTTATTACCAATTATCCGACTGTTACACCAAAATAAAATTAGCTAACTAGGAATTTAAACCCTATGACCAATTTGGCCTTGAATGGGACTGCAATTGACACAGGACCCTGCCAATTCCTTCCACACCCATTCAAGTTCAATGAGCACTCGGCGCACATTAAAATTCGATATCAAATGCCAAATCATTCGCTTTGATGGCACCAACATACACCCACATACACCCAGGCTATTTCCCATGAAATGCTATCGTTTTCTAATTACAGGCTCATTGTTTGTTTGCTCTTGTTTTTACTGTTTGTTTAATGACGACCTCATACAATTGCTTAGGCAAATCAAAATAATGACCGCAAATTTCGGTTTATTTTGTTTAATTTGATTTTACTTTCTGTGGCTATGGCGGTGGCTTTGGCGTTGGCTTTGGCTTTGGCTCTTGGTCTGGCTGTGTCCGTGTGTGGGCTTTGTTTTCATGCCTTTTCGCTTTGGCTAATCAATCAATCAATTAATTGGCCAACTGGCTTGAGTGCATAAGTCTATTTTTGTAGTTGAAAGCCCGGTCTTTGTCCTTTGTATTTCTTATTCTGCCTCTCGGGCATTATCAGCAGCCAGAAGGATAATGGAGGAGCAGTAAGGCTGACCAGCCACATGATGTCTTATGAAAGCCAATACAAGAGCCATAAGCCAAAGAGTATGATTTCTTTCCAGGGAATTTCTTTCTTTCTGGATAGTTAGGTATTTTTATTAGGGATCTGTTCCTTTCGATGTATATTAATTTATTGAATGGTAATTGATCCAAAAAATGGTTAAATTATCTCTAAGTTCCTTTTTATTCTCTAAGAGGGCCTGTAAGCAATTTAAGGATCTTTAAAACATCTTTTTAAAGCAGGTTCTGCCAAAATAAATCTGTCTTTAAATTTTACATAATAGTAACTTTATTTATTTTTTTTTTTAGCTTGTTAAGTTCTTTTATCAGTTGTACTGACAATTTCAAGTTCGTAAATACAACTTTTCGTAAACTTTTCAATCCACAGTGAACCAATTGAGCACTGGCCGAAAAAGGAGACCGCACAAAACTTTTTCAACAGAATTTAATCAAAAACTTCGAGGGTAAATTGTCCAAGTGGTTCACCTGTTGGCTGCATTTTAAATAAACGAGGCCAGCAATCGGCAGTGGGAACAAGTGCCCCTGGACAAGATGTCGCAGCATTTCACATCGATATTTGAGAACCTGCGTTTTGTGGCCATCAAACGTTCGACAAATGCACAGCAACAGCAACAACAACAGCAACAGCAGCAGCAGCAACAGCAACAAAAGACATGTGCAACACAGCAACAAAATAGCATAAAAATCAAAGCACAACCCACGCCAACGGTGAACGGCAACGGGCTCTTGTGCGCAAATCTTGAGGGGGGCGGCAACTCACCGCCCAACCATGAAGTGGACCCTTCTGGAGGAGCAGCATCAGCACCAGGAGCTGGAGCAGGATCTGGAGCTGGGGGGGCCACTTCAAGTGGCGGCGGCACGCCATTGAAGCACCACAAGCGCGCCAGCATCTCCACAGCCTCGCCACCGATTCGGGAACGTCGTGGCACAAACACAAGCATTGTCGTGGAACTAGATGCCGGCGGGAGCGGGAGCGGGGGCACCGGAGGCAGCGGTGGTGGCAGTGGCTCTGCCGGTGGCCAGGCTGGGGGTGGGTGTGCTGCCTCGGGCAGTGGCACCGCGTCGGGAAAAAGCTCCCGCGAACTCTCGCCTTCGCCCAAAAACCAACAGCAGCCCAGAAAAATGTCGCAGGATTATCGGTCGCGTGCCGGCAGGTAAGGATTGCATTTATCAAGAATATATGAGACACACAAGTGCAGGAGTGCAAGTGATAAATTGTTGAGGGAAAACGCGAAAGGATAAGGCCAGGATCAAGTTGTGCTCAGGAACTAGACAAGCTTGTGTGGGTATTAGTATAGATAAAGTTGCTTTGTTTTGAGACAAACGCGGTAAAAAGTTTATCTTTTTCTTGGAGGAAAGGAGAAATGGAAATAAAAAACTTACTTAATTTTCAATATTTTATTTAGATAAATATCAGATAGTTGACACGTTTATCCTCCGTTTTCCATACTCGAACACTCCTGTATGGTCAATTAAAATTTTAATTGGAATGGCAGACCTTAAATCAAAACGTGAGAAACCCTTAAAGAAATTAAAGTAACTCCTTTAGCTAATGTTCCCTTTTGTCTAATATTTTATAATCGCCGAGTCAATGGCTGGGATAAAGTGCGAAGCTTAGCTAGGTGCTCTCTTAGCTACGGGCTCTTGGCAGCCACTTGGCCGTATCCTGTCCGCACCCACTAATGCCGCGCTATCTAAATTGCAGCTTCATGCACCTGGACGAGGAGGGACGCAGCCTGCTAATGCGAAAGCCGATGCGACTGAAGAACATCGAGGGCAGGCCGGAGGTCTACGACACGCTACACTGCAAGGGTCGCGAGGTGAGTCACGTTTTTTGTGGGTTTGATGTTTGTGCAGGGAGCCAAGGATCTTCGGGACCGGGATATAATTAGCCAAGGAGCTGCGGCTCCAAGCTGTATGTACCATGTACGGGCCATGCACGAGCGAGTGTGCAATAAAAGGGCACTAAAACAATTCGCAGAATGTGCTCTTGCTTTCTGGCCAAGCCAACTGGCTTTCTTTCTGGCTAAGTGCAGAAAGTTTTTTGCACGGAATGCGTAGAACGAAGCATTGCATACTTGTAGGAGTTATTTAATACTCATGACGCTGTCAGCCGCCAGCCTGCCATGTAATTGTTTGTGCAAATGCATGTTCGTTGTTGGTTTGTTGCGTTGTTTGTTTGTTTCCTTGCTTGTCTCCGCAATTGGTACGCCCTTGCCTCTGCTATGCCAAAGTTGTGCGGCCCGACTGTTGGCTTAAATGAAAGAAAGTCCTTGCTCTCCCTTTTTTTCTGTTGTCGGCCGACAAAAGTTTTCCCATCGTAATAAAGTGGCTGGGAGTTGGAACATTTTTATGCGGGTATTCATTCTGTATGTGGTTTACAATTATAAACTATTTTTGGGCCGGAAAAGGATATTGTTCTGGGCCTTTATATAGGACATTTAAGGAGGCCTGCAGCAGAGGAATATTATGCCAAGAAATAATATCAAAATCCATTGTCGAGCTCATTAAGCGCATAAATCCGGATGCTTTCTAGCTTCTGTGACACAATCTCTCGTAATTCAATTGGCTCACCTACCTAGTTGGCCAAAACGGTGATTCAATCCTCATTAGGCCGAGTTAGTCGGGAGTGCGAGCTGCGAATTGCGTAAGCACAAGTCAGAAAGTCAGAAAGTCGGAAAGTCGAAAAGTCGGCGATGTCAGAAGTCGGTTTCAAGTTGGGACACCTAACCTCAATTAGCCAAGGAGCAAGGTCCTGGGCCTTCCGACAAAAGAAAAAAAATAAAATAAAAATCCCAGAGCGCCAGTTACAGTTCCACTTTCCAGTTACAGTTTCTATGCTAATTAAGTCAGCATCAACGCCAACAACGGAAATGGCGCAACGAATCCTTTTTCACAATCAAATTTCATTTCCTCCTCCCCTCGCCAGCCCCCTCGCCAGTGCCTCCACAACCTGCATTTTAATGTGCACCAAATTATGCAATGCAAAAATTTATATTTGCCAGTTTGCCATTTTATTTAAGTACTCCCTCCAACAACATGCAAATTGCTCCCTTCGCCTGGCTCCTCACGACGCTCAGGTAATTATAATGGAGCCTGTGAAGTGGCCATCTTGGGCTTGGCTTAAACGATTGCCGCTCCAATTTAAGTTGGCAACATTAAGTTAACATTTAACACTCGGGGATTAAGTGTATTAAGCATGTGGGAAAACGGGCTTGAACGCTTCCGAGTTAATAAAACTTTACAGCCGCAAAAGTTGTTGGTAAGGCTCTTTGGGTGGATTTGGTTAAGTCCATTGCCTGGCAACGGACATTACCTTATTGTGGTTACACAACCATATTCAAACATTCTCTGCTGACTTTCAGTAATTTTATTATGACTCCTGAAATACCACCTAAAGCTGTACAAAAACTATAAATCAATATTTTCTTACAACTTTTCATTGCCACGGACAGAATTTTCATTTATTTTGTATGCCAGTTGCATTTCAATTTCAATTTCAACTTCTATTTGAATTTCATTGCCAAAAGGTGAGGCACAAGTGGCAAAGCCAACTTAACTGCCACAGAATGCAGTTAATATTTGAATTCCTTCTGCTCCCGAAAAAGAAGGGCATCTTGGGGAAACTTTTGGGCACTGGCTCTCAAAAAACAAATTGGCTGGAAAATAATTTCAAGTGGGATATATTGAAAATATGATTTAATATGAAATTTATATTAAATTTTACTTCTTCTAGTTATAGTTTTTACTTATTCAAACTTTTTTCATTAAATATATAATATTTCAAGGATTTGTTATAAAGTTTAAAGAGTTCCACAAAACCGTCATTTTTTCTGCCATTTTAGATCTTCAAATTAAATATTAAATTGTCTCAGATTTCATAATTCTCCAAAAAGATCCCCCTGGGGCTCAAGTGTCTTGGAGAAACAAGTGCATCTTGTGTTCGTTGATGTTTTCGAAAACATGACCCGAAACCGGCACTTTTTTCACTTTCCTCCGCTGAGGGCCTTATTCTGTAACAAACACTAGAAAAACCGGAAGAAAAGAACAAATTTGGCGTGAAAAAGCAGTACTGTGTGGGGGAAGTGCAACCGCTTGGGGCAATCCCCCACCCCACGGAGTTGCAAGGGCGGCACGTGGCGCGAGGCGCAAACCAAACTTACACGCCAAACTTTAAGCGCCAGTCTATATATATATATAGAAGCATATATAGTATGTGAGCGGAGGCGGAGACTGTTCGTATTTATTTGACGCTCTGCAGCTGCAACAATTTCCGGTTCCGTTGCGAATGGCACACCGCTCCACCGCCACTCCTCGGACGGTACGGAAGGCAGCCTTCTGTTTATATTTACATAAAACAATTTTGGACAACTTTGAGTGCTAACCAGTCTCGCGCTGGCAATTATTTGCATTCCTACCCTAGTAGCCCACCCTCCCGAGAAACGAGAGAAAACAAAATTAATTTTCACTGCCGAAAATGAAACGTTTCTAGCACATTTTCTGTTTAACGTCTGGTTTTCTTATTAGCCTCGCTTCTGGGCCACAGAACATAATAATTTCCCTACTAAGCCAGGCAGTCGCATGCCGCTTTTGATGCCAGCTTATTAGAATAATAACTCCTTTCAGTTTCTAAATAACAAATTTTTGTCATGTGTTGACGGTGCGGGAATAAGTTGCTCCTGTTTGGTCCTCTGCCTGGTTGTTGTTGGCTGTTTGGTGTTTGCATTGTGCATAAATTTGTCTTGTGCAGCTGAGTGAAAATTGGCAAAGTTTATACGGAGAAAGGCAAAGCCCCCCTGGTAAGGGAACAGCATTTTTGTTATGTGCATACAAAGCAATGTATGTGGCTTGGCTTCAAGTTGGAACTGCAGTTTATTGCGGGCGAGGTGGTTGAAAAAGGGAAAAGTGCCGAAATTAATGAGTCTCAGGGCACTTTTAAGGGTAATCCTTTATGCCACTAGAGCACTCTTCAGAATGATATTTCTATTTAAAATCTAAGTTCCTAAGCAACCCTTAAATCCCATTTAATTTAAATCCTTCACTTTCGTATTAACTCCTCTAATTCGGCCATTCAATTTAACAGTTCGTTGTTAACCATTCCTGAACGTAAATACAACTGCCACATAAACGCCAAACAATCTGCTCACAGTTGGCACTCTCAAGTCCTCGAGTACCACGGGGCGTATGAGTGACATAATTGCAGCCAGCATTGTGGCATGAAATTTTTTAGTTAGACGACTGAAGCCGAAGCGACACTTGAGGAGTTTTTATGCCGCACTTGGCAAAGCCAATTCGAGGACTTAACTGCCTGGAAAAACAAACTAATTATGACCGCGGGTGTCTTGGGCGGATTGCGAAGATATGGCGCCATAGACAGCGGGAGCGTCGGGGCGTTGAGTAAATTAAACCGTCGGGAAAATAAACCGAGAAGAACGGTAAAGGTAAAGAAAACAGTCTGCCGACAAGCAGAAAGTCAGGGTGGTGAGGTGAGGGAGTGCAAATGAAAATTACAACGACACGCATCATAAAAAACAAACCCAGTTGAGGAAAAGCCGTCGAGGAAAAGCGGAAAAGCTGGAGGGGCAAAAAAAAAAGCATCATCCGCAATTGACAGTGAAATGCTTTTTAAACGTTCTCTCTGACAGGGGACTGTTAGAGTTTCATAAATACCATTTTATATATACCATACCATATATATATACCAAGAAAGAATTCTTTTATATTAATTTAATTTTCATGGCATTGTTGGCTTTTATCAGGAGCTCTATCTGCTCCCAGCTTCTCAACTTTCATTCTCATTTGTCGCTGCTGGGGTATTAGCAATAAAAATTTAATTACCAAAATTAGCAATTATACCTATATTTTTTTAATTAAAGCTGTCAAAACATGGGCAAGTTGTTTTCATCTCGTGACTTGATGACTTATTTGTCTCACTTTTTCTTTCTTTTTCACCTTGTGTTCTGTATCTTTCAGATACTCTCCTGCTCTAAGGCCACCTGTACGAGTAGCATCATGAACATTGGCAATGCGGCCGTGGAGGCCCGTAAAACGGATCTGATCCTGGAACATGCCAAGGACTTTCTAGAGCAGTATTTCACCTCGATTAAGCGGTGAGTTCTGTAAAATAAATGTAAATTCTTAATATTAAAAATGCAATTTAGAGAAAACCTAACTGCTCATTGAGAGGATTAAATAAACATTTAAAAGCTCTACCAAAACATATCATTTTAATAACCTTTTTGGCTATTCCATTTTTTACTATCTCCTAACCAGTACATCATCCACCGCCCACGAGACTCGGTGGAAACAGGTGCGCCAAAGCATTGAGACAACAGGACATTATCAGCTAACTGAAACCGAACTAATTTATGGAGCTAAACTGGCTTGGAGGAACTCCTCGCGCTGCATTGGTCGCATTCAGTGGTCCAAGTTGCAGGTGAGTCTTTAGCCACTTTAATTAAAACAAGAGATACCTAAAAGGAAAGTCTTTCAATAAAAGTTGAAGACATTAAAGAAATTCAACATTTGTCTGGCTTTTAACTCTGATGACCTCTCTGCCAGACAAATCTCGAAATAAACTGTCATCAACTTTACCAGAAGACATATTAGGCCTTAACTCTATGGGTGGACCAAAACAGCTACCGAATAGTCAAGCAAATTTGTCAGAGCACAAATCACTGGCAAATATGTACATAAACGTGAAATATACGAGCTTATGTCTGGGCCACATTATTCTGGATTTATGCGTGTTCCAGCCAAATGACAAATGTCGAATGCGCGAAGACAAGAAGCCCAAAAAACAGAGCCCGAATTTGAAATGCAAATTCTCGTAAATTTTAATTTACCAAAAAAAGAGAGAAATAAGAATGTATTTCCCTTAGGGCGTAGATTTATTCACATGCACCAGAATATACAAATTATAATGATCAGTATAGTTGGCTATATCTGTCTGTCTGCCTGGCTGGCTGGCTGCCTCTGTGCTCGGTAATGTGTGAACGAATTTGCATTTACGCCTCACCGACTTGCGGGTGTGTGCGTTACAAATTCTGGGTGGCAGAGGAGCTGAAAGGACCAAGACAGTTGCCAAAGGTGACACTGAAGTCACCCTAAATATATGCCATATATGTACTATATAAATTATAAACAGCGCCTGTCAATTTTCATTTATTTTTATGTTTGAATAAGAAATGGCTCAGTAGGTTATTTCTGTTTTAAGTTTTGGCCTAAAATTCAGGTGAATTTTAAAGGTCAGATCTAAACACACACTATTTTTAAAGGTGAACTAGTTAAAAAGTTATATGAAGAGCTATAAACATTTTCTATCATAATTTTATCTTAGACAGCTCATGAAAAAAACAAAAGTTTTTCAATTCAACTCGTTTGCTTTATAACAAAAAAAAAAAGCTTAGAAACTTTGGCTTAAATTAAATGAAATATGTTTGGGTCGAGCACTTAAAAAGGGTTAGGTTTCATTCAGTTTCCAAACTTAATTAGGAAACTCGTTTCACATTCGAAAAACCAAACAAAAACCAGCACAGCAGAAAATCGAATGAAGAGGTTCCCTTGCCTCTCGACCAAAATTCTGTTACTGTGCTTTGGCACACAGATCCCATAAAGCCAGCTGTAAGGATTCTGGCCTAGTCCCAAAAGTGAGAAAAGCCACGAAAAACAGGTGTGAAAAAAATAATAGAAATACAATGTCAAAAGCGGGCCCGATAGGCGGGCCCGATAGACACTCCAAAATGAGAGAATAAAAAGTAGAATTATTGCTCAAAATTCATTGAGGCGAAATAATTGAAAAAGGGTTTCAATGTACGAGCAAGTTGTGAACGACTCTGTTATGCTAACGCCCCTTCCGACAAAAACCAAAAAACAAATATAGAAGTTACATAGAAATTTATGTCACATTTATCATACGCCCCGTTGGATGGCGCAACAAAAACGTTTGGACAGTTTTGAGGTTTCCGGGGTTGGCACTTCAAAATTTATGATTACTATTGGTTTGATTTAAGTTTTAGATTTTGAAATATTACAACATGAATTGTTATTGATTTGTTTAGAATATAATTTAAAAAAGTTTGTACAATTTCTCATATTTTTCAGGTTTTTGACTGTCGTTATGTGACAACTACCAGTGGCATGTTTGAAGCAATTTGCAACCACATAAAATATGCAACAAATAAAGGCAACCTAAGGTAATTTTAACTAACTCTTAGGTGTCTGAAAACTGAAATATTTATTTAATTGACACACAAGGTGACTTGGAAACTTAATAACACGTATTTGAAATATAAACACATGAACTGAAATTTAGGAAGAATTTTCATTAAAATTTATATATTTTCCCCGATAGCCTAATTACCAGCTTATTGCAATTATGGCCCAGGGAGAATTTTTAACAGCCCGTTAATCATTTTAAGCCATGAAATTAAAGCTCTACACTATTTTCAATATTTCCATATGCTCTTTGGCAGACACATGCTCGTAAATTCAAATTTTCAAATAATCTACTCGATACGGGGCAGCCATCAGCAAAATGTTTACCAAAAGTGATTGCGAAATTATGTTTTTGCCCTGCTAATTGACTCCATTGAGGGTCTGACTATGGAGTGTGCTGCAACCAATTTGTTTTCCATAAATATTTGAAGCCTGTCTGCCACTTTTTCACCTTCTCACCCCCGCCACTGTTCGATAGTTTGCAGTTTGGTGTTGCACTTTTGACTTTGAGAGCACATTAGGTTTCAAAGCGCTTGGGGCTGTTTCCGGAAGATTCATCTTCAACTTTAATGAATTTTAATGTTTTGTGTGCACATTGGTTTTCCAATTTATCCTATAGATCGGCCATTACGATATTCCCACAACGCACAGATGCCAAGCACGATTACCGAATCTGGAATAATCAATTGATATCCTATGCTGGCTATAAGCAGGCGGATGGAAAAATCATAGGAGATCCCATGAATGTGGAGTTTACAGAGGTAAGTTCGTTAAACCTTCTTTTAAGTTTTTACGAAAAAACCCCACAAAAACATATCAAAGTGAGGCATAAAGTGTCATAAACAATTTTTAAATGTAGATTTTAGTTCTAAGAGTTTTTTTTCCCATTAATTTATATTTATTCAGTTTGTTTCGCTTAATCCACCTATCAATTTACATATCGCACATGCATAAATATATATTTTTCTCAGCCATCACAATATTTACACGCACCAATTGCTCTTGCCTTTAAATCTGTCTCCGCCTGCGAGTCCCCCAGCTTCCAGTTGCCAGATCCCACCCAGTCCCCTTCCGCGTCACCCTCCCCCCATGTGACCTTTTGTGGAACCAACAAGTTGGGAAAACCCGAGAGTGGCACAGTGTCGGTGTGGCAAGTTCGGTCTATAACTCGTTGTAATAAATCTCTTTTTAAATACGCAAAAACCGAACAAACAACAAAGCTGTCAATAAATACGAACACAAATACGGTAGCAGATGTTGCCCATAGAGCTGGGTGGTATGGGTCTCGTTTTGGGTCTCCGTCACTCCGCCATCATGGCCACTGATGTATTTGCATATAAACCAAGCCCCCAAAAGTATCTCCATTTATTTTTACACATGTCACTTTTTATGTTCAGGCCAGTGGCCCGCTGGCCTTATGTTGATTTTCGATTCCGCATTCCGCTTCACATTTATTTGATGTCCAATCCCATCTTTATCCATCAGGTTTGCACCAAACTGGGCTGGAAGAGCAAGGGCAGCGAGTGGGACATATTGCCACTGGTGGTCTCGGCCAATGGTCACGATCCGGACTATTTTGATTACCCGCCGGAATTGATACTGGAAGTGCCGCTGAGTCATCCCAAGTGAGTACAAGTATTAACCGATTTATCCGGCCATAAATGATGGACAATATTGGGAAGTTAATCTTCTAATAAAGCTTTGATTTAATGGAACAAAAGAGTAGGATATTTGAGAGTGATTTTCTCTAAGCTCCCTCCTTTCTTTAAAATAAAATTCGTTTATAATTCATGCTTTGTTTATTTTAATTTCACCAGAAAACAATAATTTAATTAGCAACTGGTGCGAATCCGATCCTTTTGTTTCCCTTGTCGAAGACTGTGTAGAACTTTCCAATGAAAGCATCACCCAGGATAACCAAACTATTCCCCTCCATGTAGGTGAAGACCGACATGCAGTAGGTTTCTCCACCTTCTGTAATCCTGATTATGTAATCACTGGGGTTGAGGGTAAAGAACCTGTCTCCGATGTGGAGATTAATGTTCGGCAAAGCTGAGACTCTGCTGCATGTGACAAAAGCCTCTCCCTCTCCATTATCCTCGGCGCCAATTTGCCTATTGATTCTGTTGTAGGCAGCCTCTGGAAGGACGATCAGGGAAGTGCCAGTATCGGCGATAGCCTGGGTGTTCCTGCTGATGAAAACACCCTTGGTCTTAATGGCGGTAAGTGTGAATTGCCAGTAGGCAGCTTTGGTGACAGGCACCCAGGTGAGGCTTCCCTTGTAGAGGCTGGAGTCAATGCCGCCCAGGATCATTTCACCGCCTTGGACAGCGGTTCCCTTGCGCTTCAGATAGAAGGAGATCACGGGCTCGTCGAGCAGTTTCTGGGCAATCATGTTGTCCCACGGCGGAGTCACACCATCCACGGCGATCGACTTGAACGCCAGACCCAAGATTCCGGCAAAGTGGGCGTCCGTAAAGGTGCTCCCTGGCTCATTCATGGCCTCGGCGAATGTCTGATCCTTAATTTGAATTCCAGCCACTTCCACGGTATCGGTGGACAGGAAACCGGAGAGGCTTCCGGTTCCGTATTGAATCGAGAAACTCTCCCCGTTGGCAACATAGGTGCTCGACTCTCCGGAGTGGTATTTGTTGTGCTTCTGACAGGCCTTATTCGAGGCGGGGCACTTGGCACTTGGCACCCAAAGATTGGCCGATCCGGTGTCGAATAAAATATTGAAATTCTGCTTGGGAGTACCGATGCTAACCAGGCCATAGTACTCGCGATCGGCGCTGTCGTGCAGGGTCTCAGTGCCCTCCGACGCCGAGGAGGTGGTGGCCAGGGTATAGCCATACTTGGCAGCCAGCAGGGTCTTCTCCGCCTTCACCCTCCCATGTGTCCTGGTGTAGTTGCCATTCGCTTGCAACGGCAGACGGTTCAACTTGGCCACGGCACATCCAATTCCGATCAACCCGAACAATATCAAACACACTGGTCTCATGTCTGCGGTCTTCGGTCTGATTTTAAAGAGCGACTGACTAGACCTCGACTGGTTGAGGAATTTAAATAGCTTCAGTCCGAGCAAATATTCCCATATTTTTCAGTTAGCCCCAAAATTTCCATTCGTCTAAGGGTTCTGGATCATCTAGTGACGTCTATATAAGAACAATGCCAACTCCATTTTAGGCATCATCGCAACGGGCAAAATGTTCATATTTGCCTAATGAGTTTAATAAATATTAAGTTTATCCAGCAGTTTTGACAATGGGGTCTGTGACCAAGTAAACGGAGTCTATTTTAGGAAAAAAAATCTAAAAATTTTTATTAATTAAAATGTTGGATTAAATGTTTAATTTTTATTTTTTATTGAAAATAAGATGTCTATTTTTATAGCATGGAACAATATTTTAGTGCAACGATTGGATTGTTTATTTATAATTGATTTTCAACTGGAAATAATACATTTTTACTGCTTTAGTGTCTAAAGTTTAGACTATTAATACTGTGATATATAAGAATATTTTTTAAGTAAACGAATAATCATTGTAGGCATACTGCTCTGGATGCGAACGATCTAGATTGTATGGGTGATCTATTCCTTCATTTCCATAAGTCCTTCTGTACTCGCTAGTTCTTTCGTATCCTAAGGTATCACTATATGCTGCCCTAGCTTCATCATAGTCGCCGCTCCTCTCATGGACATTATAGTATCGATAGTTCTTGGCCTTATGGGACCGCACTTTGGCGAAACCAATCCTTTCGTTGCCCAAATCGAAAACCGTATAGTACTTGCCGATGAAAACGTCGCCAAGGATCCAAAGTAGATTTCCTTCCAAGTACTCGAATCCCGACAAGCACTGGGAACTGCCAT
Source organism: Drosophila atripex (assembly GCA_035045925.1). Lineage (NCBI taxonomy): Eukaryota > Metazoa > Arthropoda > Insecta > Diptera > Drosophilidae > Drosophila > Drosophila atripex. Next base: position 7,514,333 of record JAWNOP010000070.1, on the reverse strand, counting down.
TAGTACCCGAAATTTTGATGATATAGTCCTTGGGAGCCAAAGAGAATCTGGCGCCTCCAATGTTCAGATACAGATTGGGAAGCTTGCAGATATTCCAGCAGGGAATAGAGGCAGTGCCATCGCCATTATCTGTGGCATTCAACAGCTTGTTTATCGTAGTGAAGGTCCTTTTGGGGACTACTATTAGGGAGGTGCCAGTGTCGGCTATGGCCTGGCAGCCTCGACACAGGACCTTGCCATTGATTGTGCCCGTGTCCACGGTAAACTGCCAATACTGCGGTAGGGAGACTGGAACATACGTGATTCTGCCATGGTAAATGGATGGATCAGTACCGCCCCAGATGATTTCGCCGCCCATAAGTGAGCTTCCATTGCGCCTCAGGTAGACGGAGAACTCTGGCTTGTCCAGCAGTCCTTGGGCGATCATATTGTCCATGGGAGTGTTAATGCCACCAGAGAGGGTATTGAAGCCCAATCCCAGAATTCCATCAAATGGCTGAGATTCAAAAAAGCCCCCAGGTTCGGCGGTGGCCTCGGCAAAGGTCTGATTGGTTACGTTAATTCCAGCAATCCGGATAGTATCGTTCGAAAGGAATCCCTCCATACTCCCAGTTCCATAGACGATGGAGAAATTGGTGCCAACTGGCACATAAGTGCTGGATGCACTGGAATTGTACCGGTTGTGGCTTTGGCAGGCTACATCTGAGGCAGGACACTGGGAACTCGGCACCCAGGTGTTGGCCGATCCTGTGTCGAAGAGAACCGAAAAGTTCTGCGGCGGTGTTCCAATACTAATCTCACCATAATAGGCGAAATTCGCGGCATTCACCAGGTTCTCCTTGGCCTCCACGGACTCGGCCGCCGAACTCAAATACTTGGCCTTTAGCAGCAAAATCTCAGACTGCACATTGTGGGTTAGATTTCTTGGCCTAATTGCAATCCGCTTCAGTTCAGCCATCGATTGGCCAACTTGGCCGACAAGCAATATAATTAGCCAATGCTGCATGGCTGAGACTTTCAGTTCAAATGCAAATCAAACTACAAAGTGGGTCAACTTTTATACCCCTGAACTGCATGAATATATTATGTATCGTAATTGAAGTGCACAGGAAATGTTCAATCGCAAAATGTGTTGTAACCGCGTTCAGTTTGCTTATGAATTAAATGAATAAAAAATTCATTTCGGCCCGATAATGGGTGTTCGGCAGACACTTACTTACGTGACACCGTGTTGATTTGGTTTGTTCTCAAGATATGTTATATGAACTATTGCTGCATGGATATTTTTCTTGGCAAGTTATAAAATATTTTATGAGCTTACAGATTTAAAGTTGCACTGACATGTTAACTAGTCCGCTTTTAAGATTAAATATTCTTTCATTAAAATTGGGGCCATCCCATAGAGCAGATCCCATATTTGCCTTAAAAAAACACAGACCAGTTGGTGACAGTTGGCACCAAATTTCGGACATACATCAGATGGCCGGAGCAATGGCATGTATATCCTACGGATTTGCATCCACAACCGCGACCAGTGGCCAGTGACTGGTTTCTGGTGGCTGGTGGCGACTCACAAATATCAAACATTGACGGCCAAATAAAATCACTGCCCGCCTTGCCCCATTTCGTTGCAGATTCGAATGGTTTACGGAGCTGGGACTGCGCTGGTACGCCCTGCCCGCCGTATCCAGCATGCTGTTCGATGTGGGCGGCATCCAGTTTACGGCGACCACATTCAGCGGTTGGTACATGTCGACGGAGATTGGCTGCCGGAATTTATGCGACACAAATCGCCGCAATATGTTGGAGGTAAGTTGGCAAAAAGAGTACAAAAAACAGACAAGAGACGGAGAGACCATAGTGTATTGTAATTTCTGTATTAATATCCCGATATCCTCTCGGTCGATTGAGACTGTCCTTGCTTAATGTCCTTGATGTCTTTGTCGCTTTGTCGTTGCGGCGCTTATTTCATTATATGGTCGCATAATGTGCGCCCGGAAAACGGGGACCCTTCGTCTTTATCATTCTTTCATAAAGCGTTTTTCCTCTGGTCTGGCATTCTTTTTACCCACCAGCTATGTGCCAGTGGTTGGATGGATGGGTGGTTGGCTGCCTGGCTGAGTGGGTATAGTAGGGAGTGGCTTTGGGGTTGGGGCGGTGCAAACTGGTTAACAACACTTAAGCCGGGCGGAGGATTTAAGGCTTGAAAAGTTGCCATGGAGAATTATATATATTATAATGCTGCTTTTACACATGATATCCCTGGATATGACTGGCAACTAAATGCGTCGGCACTGCACTTCAATTTTGATCAATTTCGGATGCCTAATTAGGTTTTCAACAGCACGAAAATGCCATTAGGATTAGGAGGAAAATGTGACTCTGAAATGATGACAGTAACATGCATCCCATCTCACATTCAAATAGGGCTAATACGTTTTTGAAAATATTTGAATTAAGAATGGGGTTTAATTAGCAAAAATATTTTAAATGAAATGGAAAATTTAAAGAAAAATTGATTTAATTTAAATTAATAAATTTGGTCATTTATGAATTTAAAAATATGTGTATTTCCTATTACGTATTTTTGAGCCCTCCATCTCATGTCCAAGCCATATTTATTGTTTTTTAAGTTTTTCTACTTCTCCATTACCCAAACTTCTATTACATGGTATAATCGCAGTTGTTTCTCCACAAAATATTCGATGGCCTGCGGCCGAATCTATAATTGACATCCGGTGAGAATGTGTTGACTGGTGACATGGGTTTTGGGCCACACATTTTGGGTTTTAGGACCAATTTTGGTTTTCGGACGGTAATTATTAAATTCTGGCCACATAACTATGGAAAACTATAATCGAAATTTGACAACGGCCTTAGATTAGATAGATCCCATCCATCCATTTCCAATCAATAACTAACAAATTGATTTTTAACTCAATGCAGACAGTGGCGCTGAAAATGAATTTGGACACCAGGACCCCCACATCCCTGTGGAAGGACAAGGCCGTCGTTGAGATGAACATAGCCGTACTTCACTCCTACCAGAGCCGTAATGTGACCATTGTAGATCACCACACAGCCAGCGAGAGCTTCATGAAGCATTTCGAGAACGAGTCAAAGTTGAGGTGAGTACCCGGATCGGTGATTATGTCTGGAATTCGGTGGCCGGGAAATCCGGAATCCGTATCCTGGTGCTTGTTTGTTTATGGCCCAGTTGAGTTTGCATTTATGACATATCCCAGCCGCATGTTTATGGCTTAACGTGTTTTATTTGACTTTCCACGCCGCGACTCCCCCGACTCCCATTACACCCCCGGATTTTCGCGACCGGGTTTAAGGGAAAAGCGTGCGGAAAACTCTTTGCAGGTGCAAAAGTAAATTTATTGTTTCCAATTTGCTGTCGCCAGCGTTTATGTAAAGTGCACACGAGACACATAAATGCCGCACAATATGTCAAACTTTGCCAAGGGCACAAAAAAAGTGGAAGGGAAACTCCAGAAATTAATATATCATGTTTTGTATTTTATTTTAAGAACTGTTTAACAACATCGTTTTGGGAAAAGTTAATCTGGGAGATAACCGCTGCCAAACATTTCAATTTCAATGTATTTCCAACAAAACATTTTTATTGGAAACAATCCAGGAATTTTAATAAAAAATCTAAAAAATATTTCATGTAGATTTTGATGTAGATTTATTCAGAATTTATCTACGAATCAATAAAGGTATTCCGCTGAAGAATCGGATGACTATTCGCCAACATATATAGCCTTCGCAGTGGCTCATAGTGCCATTTCCATCCCTTTTCTCAATTTTAAAGGGGACCCCCAGGAATTTCATCCAAAAATCTAAAAAATATTTCATTTCTAGATTTTAATGCAGATTTATTCAGAATAGATCTATGAATCGTTTAAGGTTCCGCTGAAGAATCGGATGACTATTGGCCAAGATATAGCCTTCGCAGTGGCTCATAGTGCCATTTCCATCCCTTTTCTCAATTTTAAAGGGGACCCCCAGGAATTTCATCCAAAAATCTAAAAAATATTTCATTTCTAGATTTTAATGCAGATTTATTCAGAATTGATCTACGAATCGTTAAAGGTATTTCGATGAAGAATCGGATGACTATTGGCCAAGATATAGCCTTCGCAGTGGCTCATAGTGCCATTTCCATCCCTTTTCTCAATTTTAAAGGGGACCCCCAGGAATTTCATCCAAAAATCTAAAAAATATTTCATTTCTAGATTTTAATGCAGATTTATTCAGAATTGATCTACGAATCAATAAAGGTATTCCGCTGAAGAATCGGATGACTATTCGCCAAGATATAGCCTTCGCAGTGGCTCATAGTGCCATTTCCATCCCTTTTCTCAATTTTAAAGGGGACCCCCAGGAATTTCATCCAAAAATCTAAAAAATATTTCATTTCTAGATTTTAATGCAGATTTATTCTGAACAGATCTACGAATCAATAAAGGTATTCCGCTGAAGAATCGGATGACTATTGGCCAAGATATAGCCTTCGCAGTGGCTCATAGTGCCATTTCCATCCCTTTTCTCAATTATAAAGGGGACCCCCAGTAATTTCATCCAAAAATCTAAAAAATATTTCATTTCTAGATTTTAATGCAGATTTATTCAGAATAGATCTATGAATCGTTTAAGGTTCCGCTGAAGAATCGGATGACTATTGGCCAAGATATAGCCTTCGCAGTGGCTCATAGTGCCATTTCCATCCCTTTTCTCAATTTTAAAGGGGACCCCCAGGAATTTCATCCAAAAATCTAAAAAATATTTCATTTCTAGATTTTAATGCAGATTTATTCAGAATTGATCTACGAATCAATAAAGGTATTCCGCTGAAGAATCGGATGACTATTCGCCAAGATATAGCCTTCGCAGTGGCTCATAGTGCCATTTCCATCCCTTTTCTCAATTTTAAAGGGGACCCCCAGGAATTTCATCCAAAAATCTAAAAAATATTTCATTTCTAGATTTTAATGCAGATTTATTCTGAACAGATCTACGAATCAATAAAGGTATTCCGCTGAAGAATCGGATGACTATTGGCCAAGATATAGCCTTCGCAGTGGCTCATAGTGCCATTTCCATCCCTTTTCTCAATTTTAAAGGGGACCCCCAGGAATTTTATCCAAAAATCTAAAATATATTTCATTTCTAGATTTTAATGCAGATTTATTCAGAATAGATCTTTGAATCGTTTAAGGTATTCCGCTGAAGAATCGGATGACTATTGGCCAAGATATAGCCTTCGCAGTGGCTCATAGTGCCATTTCCATCCCTTTTCTCAATTATAAAGGGGACCCCCAGGAATTTCATCCAAAAATCTAAAAAATATTTCATTTCTAGATTTTAATGCAGATTTATTCAGACTAGATCTATGAATCGTTTAAGGTATTCCGCTGAAGAATCGGATGACTATTGGCCAAGATATAGCCTTCGCAGTGGCTCATAGTGCCATTTCCATCCCTTTTTCAATTTGAAAGGGGACCCCCAGGAATTTCATCCAAAAATCTAAAAAATATTTAATTTCTAGATTTTAATGCAGATTTATTCAGAATAGATCTACGAATCGTTATAGGTATTCCGCTGAAGAATCGGATGACTATTGGCCAAGATATAGCCTTCGCAGTGGCTCATAGTGCCATTTCCATCCCTTTTCTCAATTTTAAAGGGAACCCCCAGGAATTTTATCCAAAAATCTAAAAAATATTTCAATTCTAGATTTTAATGCAGATTTATTCAGAATTGATCTACGAATCAATAAATGTATTCCGCTGAAGAATCGGATGACTATTGGCCAAGATATAGCCTTCGCTGTGGCTCATAGTGCCATTTCCATCCCTTTTCTCAATTTTAAAGGGAACCCCCAGGAATTTTATCCAAAAATCTAAAAAATATTTCATTTTTAGATTTTAATGCAGATATATTCAGAATAGATCTTTGAATCGTTTAAGGTATTCCGCTGAAGAATCGGATGACTATTGGCCAAGATAGCCTTCGCAGTTCTCGAGCCATTTCGCCATTTTAAAGGACCCCCCAGGAATCTTAACCAAAAATCTAAATTATATTTTATTCTAGATTTTTATGCAGAAATATTCAGAATAGATTTTGCTACAATTTGTTTAACAATCCGATCTTTTTAGAATTTCGTTAAAGAATCCGATAAATATGGCATGCGCAGGAGTGTACTTTTGAAATAAACAAAATGTTGTTGAAAGTCCGAAGGGTTCTTTGAAATACCTGACCCAATTAAAGCCAACACCTTAATAGAACACTAAATCAAGAGCCTAAGCTACGTGTCTATTTTTATGGCAAAATCGGGCTGGGCAACAACAATTAAGTCAGTTAATGGTAATCACCCGTTTGTGGCTCTAAAAATACGCAGACCAGGAGGGAAATATAAACTAAAGGGCAGCCAGCAGCAAGAAGCCATGGGATTCCCCCACCAGGGCACTCGTCAATTATAAACAATTACTTAACCGAAGGACGATTTGTTTGTGTTTGTATATTTTTGTGCAGGAACGGCTGTCCCGCTGATTGGATTTGGATCGTGCCGCCGCTGTCGGGCTCCATCACGCCCGTATTCCATCAGGAGATGGCGCTGTACTACCTGAAGCCCTCGTTCGAATACCAGGACCCCGCCTGGCGTACCCACATCTGGAAGAAGGGGCGTGGCGAGAGCAAGGGCAAGAAGCCAAGACGTAAATTCAATTTTAAACAAATCGCTAGGTAAGTACTTACAGCAGTGCTTACCGTTAACGTGACGACCTTTGCCGCTGTCCCTTTACCATTTACCGTTTACCTTTTACCTCCGCCAGGATAACCATCATTATGATGAGAATGATGATGATGAGGTAGAAGATACTCGTATCCCGTGTATCCTGTGTATCCTTGCCCCGTGTAATTGTCCTCGTGTGTTTGTTCGCCGCGCCAGCGTGTCACACGACAGCATCAGTAGGGATTAGCTTTTAAGTAGATTACATGGATTGTGGTTTATTGCTACGGGCTTCCTCCATCTTTTCCGCAGGAGGCTATCAAGTCGCCTGGAAAATTTGGTACATTGCATCATGTTTGTTGCCCTCCTCGGTTATTGTTATTTTAAATGTTATTTGCCGGCTGAGCATAGGTATCCTATGCGTTTTGCGGTTGATTGTTATGCAAATTGGACAGGTTTATTTTATTCTAATCTGGATATATGAGGTATTTATAAGTCCTCTTAGGCATATTTATTCAGTTATTTGTTTGCCCACTTACTTTATTGATCCTTATTTTAAACAAAAAAAAAAAACATTGCTACCATAATTAATTTTAATAACTCCTATGTTTGATTTAGTTTTTAAAAGCCATTCAAATAAATTATCAATCATCAATTTGCACTTTTTCAACAGCCACTTTTTGCCCTCTTGTGTCCATTACAAGTACACAAATGTAAAATAAATTCAATTATTTGAACATCTCCATTGGTCCGTGAACTAATTAGTAAACGAAGCAAAAACAGTCATGCCATTTAATCCATGAACTTCTTCGCATATTTAACTTTAGAAAAGTCTATGAAGCGTTTTATCCTTACACCCTTTATGCGTCAATCAATTAATGAAAGCCACATACAAACAACAGCGGTGGCATTCAACAAATAAAATCAATTACACAATTGCCAAATAAAAAATGAAAATAAAACATACATCATGTTTGTGCAAATTGCTGTTAAATGAAGCGTCCAAAATGATGATGATTATTTAACGACCGCACTTTAAATCGTTACATATTAATGGTGTGTTGGCCACGTTGGCATATTTTCCAAGCTAATTAATTTTAATTCAGTTCGGACTTATTCCCAACCTCAATGGCTCAACAAGTAACTGCAATATGCCAACCATAAATTCATAAAAAAATGATCAATTAAAATAAGTTACAAATTGCAAAAGTATGTACAAGTAGAATCTGCTTCCATTAAATCGAGCTCTTTCGAGGGTGTAACTTTTTATCAATGACTGAGCGATGCAGCCACTGAATAATTATATGTATTTTCGTATTTAAATCCACGCGAATACATATACATTACACATATATCCGCGTTGTCCTGACAGGCTGTAGACATAATTAAGTTTAATTGTTTCAGCACGCGTCGCGCCTCTTAGCTCTCTGATGAGATGAAATGGAATTAAATCAGCGCTGACATCGACAACTTTATGAAAATGAAATTATATTCATGCTCGCACAAAAGTGTGCAGCGTAATGCCTATATGGATGGATGTTATATGGAAGTGGGCGTACAGTTATGGGGGCAGAGTAAAAATAAGAACTGGGGCAGGGCAGGGCAGGGCAGGGCAGGGGCAGGGAGAAAGTGGAGGTGCTACAAAGTGGAGAAGAGCCAGACATATTGAATTACATTTAAACTGCCTATAAGCATCCATTTGCCCTCTTATCCCCAAAAAGAAGTAGTTCCATGTCAGGAGCAGGCGCAGAGCAAAGGGAACAAAGCAATTCGAAGAAAAAAATAGTAAGAATGTTAAAGCCCTGGGAGCTACAAACTTTTAGATACCCTGTATGTGTGTTTAAAAATGTTCAATTGATAAATTTAGTAAATAATGATTAATGCCTTTTCTAATTTTAATATCTGATAGTGCCCCATTTAAAGATCAAGTATACCCTTAGTATACCCAAAATTATATGGAGCATAAAAATCTGTGCTATTAAGATGAAATTGAAGAGGAAGTACAACGATGTCTGGCAGCGAAGCAACAGAAGGCTTTTCTTTTCTTGTACGTTTTTCTGTATTTTTTTTTGCATTGCCACCTTCTTTGTTTAACCATTGCTTGACTCAATCCATAAAATTTTATGCCATACTGGTTTAAATAATGAAACAGATCCGAGAAAGCCAGAGGAGAGTCAGAGCCAAAGCCAGAGCCAGAGCCAGAGGGTGCAATGCCCATATTTCGCAATAAAACTCTTCTGCTCCCGTTTTGATTATTGACAAACCATGTGTGCGAGTCCTTAAAGGAATATGTGTGCTCTAGTTGTAGACAATTTTCCAATTACATGTTGTGTCAATCAAAGTGGCTATATCAGCCACCGTCTGTTATATATAAATATATGGTATATATGTAATGGCCTTACCCCTGACATGGAGGCTTACAAGTCTAATGATAATGGTGTGGCTGCTGTTGCTGACGCAGCTTTAAGTGTTTTCACCATTTCACCATTTTGGGTCAGAAACCATTCCCAGCCGAAGACCTAAACATTTTTCTCACTTTGTTGCAGGGCTGTGAAATTTACATCGAAATTATTTGGACGGGCCTTGTCGAAGCGAATCAAGGCGACTGTGTTGTATGCGACCGAAACTGGAAAATCCGAGCAATATGCAAAGCAATTATGTGAACTTCTGGGACATGCATTCAATGCACAGGTGAGTTCAAACAAGTATTAATTATTAGTAAAACAAACAAGCATCCAGAGCTTAAATTATTCAGACACTAAAACACTTTAAAAGTAATCCCTACACATTCATTTTTGTTGATATTAAGCCAACCAAAAAAATGGGTCTCTATACCAGGAACTAAGCATATTTCATACTGGCCAATATTATCCCTAATTTGACATTATAAAACGTTTCAACCTACTTCTAAAATTAGCCCCATTTTGGGGTTCTCTGCCCTTAACCTGCGACCTTATTGGGCCAATGTGCAAAAGGCCAACGCCACATGAGACAAATTAGCATAAAACCGAAATTTACTTTTTACATTTTTTGTGGCAGCTTAGTGTCCAGTCCGTTCAGTTCTGCCAGTCCAGTCCAGGACCTCTTAGGTCCTTGTCATGTGAGTGTGTGTTTAAAAAGCATCTGCTGTCTGCCTGGGAAAAGAAGATAAGCTGCAAACACCTGCGACAAACTACAAGATACATTGAAGTAGGCCAGAACTCATTAGGCCTTGTCTGGGCATTCGGGGTGCGTGGGCCAAGTATCTAATGACCACAAAAGTGTTTGGCCAAGCTAAACAGAGAACGGAGATGGAATAAAAGCAAACCCACAAAAAAATTACAAATACGCACTACTAAAGCGGTAAATTGTTTATTCATTTAGATATATTGCATGTCCGACTACGATATATCCTCCATTGAGCACGAGGCATTGTTAATTGTTGTGGCCTCCACCTTTGGTAACGGAGATCCCCCGGAAAATGGCGAGGTAAGTTACCCAGATCATATCAAACTAATTAATGGATTAGGTCGAGCCGCCTCCTAACGACTCTTAATGAAATGCGAACTTTAACTTTTCGTCTTGTTCTGTTTCGTTTCGTTTCGTTTCGTGCCTCTCAGCAATTTTCGCAGGAGTTGTATGCGATGCGTGTCCAGGAGTCTGGAGAGCATGGATTGCAGGACTCCAGGTGAGTCAATAAATTCACCTCTCTTCTCCCTATTCCTTTTCCTGGTCTTTGCATAAATTTCCTATAAATCAATTTTTTTTGCATGCGGTTACTTCGATGTAGCGAAGCAGCAAAGATAATAAATATTGCTGGAAAAGGGCGGCCCGTAACTGAATTGCTTTTTAAGCAAGTTTTCTTTCATTTTGAGTTTCGAGCTTATGCAAATGACCGCGATGTCAGTGGTCAGGTTCAGTTTTTATTGTATATTTCAGGCGGCACTAAACGAGATTTTAATCCCATGTCCTTGGTTGGGGTTGCGGATTAACTAGTTTTTTTTTATAAAAAATTATTCTGAAGGTATTGAATTTCCTCAACTATAAAACAGCTTTGCAGGCAGAGAAATAGTGTTAAGGAAATCATAAGAATTATGTCGGTTTTGAACAAGATTTTCTTGTCTAGGACTTTCCTTCAACGACTTAATATCCCATTTAATTTTAATAAAATGTTTAGCAATTTTGTAATATCCTAAAAAAAGAATTTGATGCATGATATGACAAATCTTTTATTAAAATAGGGTCCTGTATTTTTCATCAGATTTCCGAGTATTCTGGTCTCCCTGCCATTATTACTGACACATATTTGGCATTTTTGTTTTATTAATTGGCTGTTTTTGTTGCTCCACATATTCAGCTGCCGTCGTATGCGTGCCAAGAGCTTTAAAATTACAAACGCACACATATCCTGGCCATGCAGACACACACAGACACACGGACACACAGAAAAGGATAAGGACACGCACATAAGTGCGTGCCGCTTGAGAGAGCAGACAAATCCGCGCAATTTCCCTTTTGCCCCTGCTACTCCAAAAACAACATGTACGAAAAAAAAACAATAACAATAATTTTGTTATTTCGATATTTTCCCTCACGTATGTCTGTGGAGGGTTTTTATGATGTAAAGGGGATTTCCGCTTGACAACTTTGACAACTTGGGGCACACACAAGGCCCCCAACGCCGCCCACATTCCCGCCTTCGCGTCTAAATTTATACGTAAACAGACTGGAAGCTCCCAGCCTGTTGAAAATGAAATTGAAAATTCATATGGAGGACTCAGGAGGTCCTGAATCAGCCAAAATACTCCCTTTTCGCCCCTCTTCGCGGACGGAAGCCAATTCAATAACATATTATGAAAGTCAGGCTGTAAACCAACGAAAAAAAAAGAGAAGAACAACACAAATTGTCCTGCGGCTGGTTTTGCGATAAAGCGGATGCTTTAATTGAAAAATAATGGTGGAGTCTCCGATCTGACATAATTGAGCGTGTTTATTGTTGTGTGTTTATTAATTTGTATTTATTATAATCATCAGCCGGGATGTGGAGAGCTCTTCGTTCGTCGCCCTTTTTTTGGCTGTTGTTGAAACCAATTAATTTGATTTATTGGTGCTTTTGTACAATCCCCATTGTGTATCACTGCTAAGACAGAAATTTCAAAGAAGTGGAACTAAAACCTCGTTAATTGGCATTTTCAGAGCATTATGATTAATTGATAAACAAATGTTGGACAAAGAGTGTGAATCCTTTTCGAGGCTGATTTATTTTCGGCCAGAATATTTTGCCCAAGTCTGTCCAATTATTTTTCAACATTTAAGGCACTTTCTTTAATGAGAGATTTTTGCTTAGCAAGCACTAAAGAAATTGAAACTCTGCCTTTCGGCTCTTTGGCTTGTCCCACGCTGCGTATGAGCAATTTAAACAGTCAAGCTGTTGAGCTTGATGCTGGAAGAAATCGCTTCGGGGAGGCCATCGTCATCATGTGAGCTCGGCATCTGAAGGTTCTTCTTATTTCTTCGTATATATTTTTATTTTTTTTTTTATTTTTTGCTGCTTAGCCGCTCGAGTGAGCTGCGCTCGGCTTGTGTATTTGTTTTTTGGCTATTTTCCCGGGGCATTTCGTCGCTTCGGAAATTGCTTGGCTGTTAATTGATTTAATTTTAAAGCCGAGAAGTTGCCAACTTGCTGGCTTGTCGAAACTGAAACTTTTATAATAGTCTCTTAATAGTTTCGGAATAGTTTAACTGCTCGAATTCGATTTTTGCATGCGATTTTTGTGGGTCGATAGGTCTCTCAGATTGCAAAATCACTTTGCTAGGTACTCTAGGGTATAATGATTTCTCGATGATATGTGTAAACGGGTTAAGACTTTCATAAAACGTTTACAATAATTCGTTTCTGGTTAACAAGCCTTGTATGGAAGGAAAAGAAAATGTATATCATTTGATAAAAGTAGCGAGTATCGCATAGCCACTTGATTCTTTTGGCAGCGAATCTCCTTCGCCCACGCATCGCACAGCTAAGTATCCTGGCCTTGTCCTGTTTTGAGTCAACGACTGACAGCTCAAGCTCACTTAATTGCAGTCTATTATGCCATCAACGCCTCTGAGTGTGCTTTTAAGTGTCGTCTGTGACGGAGGAGTGGGCGTTTGCTTTTGCTTTTGCCACTGAGCAGGTGTGTGTTTGTGTTTTTATGTGCCAGCAGCACCTGACATCCGCATCCTGTTGTCTGTGAACTGCAAGTGCACGGAATGGGGCACTTATCCTGCCTTAGACGTCATCATCATCATCATGGCGGTGTATTTTCTATAAAACTTTTCACATGACGATGCCACCTATCAGCTCGCAATTACTTCACTTTGCATAATGAGCCAAGCCAAACACTCGAATAAAAACCCGAATGGATGTAAAAAATCCTTTATGTTTCTTTTTTCAACAGCTTTTCGAGTGCGCAAAAATAATTACAAGTACAAGTTGTTTGCCAAGGGCCACTTGTCTAGAGAGCTGTCAGGATAACAAAAAGGGGCAAAAAATGGTACCACCAGCATTTAGGCAGCTCGAAAAATTTATGATTCCAAAAAGGTACACTGGAACGGGGCGTATAAATGGGGAGTAATTTTAAAAAATTTAAATTAATTTTAAAAGTAGCATTAACAAAATTTTTTTGTTAATAATAACTTATATATTATTAATGGCTAGACTAATGTAATGGAATTGTTGAGGTGCTCCAATTACTATCCATTAAATAGTTAGTTAAATATTAAATAAAATATATAGTATATAGAAAGTTAAAATTAACATCATTTTTTTAAGTGTTAATGCCGCGAAAGTAGCCAATTCTCGGTGCAGCTTGGCAGCATTTTAATTATACTGCTGCCCAGGATTTGCTCAGTCTGGCCCCTCGTCCCTGGCCCCCTGTTTTGTAGTTTCGCTCTGCCACCTGCCACCTGCCGCATACCTCCAGCACACCTTTTGGCAGTACAACTGTAAATTACAGCACTCTTTTCACGCAATGCTGCACTTTGGGATTTCGCCAGCTCGGCGTAGCAACGCGATGCTTTCAGCCCGATTGTCAGTCTGTTTGTGTTTCTTGGCTTGTTTTCGCTTTAAGGAGCGTGTGATTAAGCTGATAAGCGGCACTCAGCTTAAAACTTGGCTAAGACGAGGGCTGATGAGTTGTTTGTTCCATGATGAATTGCAATATTTCAGGGGGAGACGAAAGTTGGAATGGGATTATACTTACTTACAACTACAAAGAGTCTGTGGTTAAAGAAGTTTCTTGAGGTTTCGATGAGAAAGCAAAATGTATTTGATTCTAAAAGGTAAATCAATCAATCAAACTTATCATAAATCAAATTTATTATAATATACATATCATTCCTCAATAAAATTATAATATATAAAAAACCTTTGACTTATAAAATCATCTTACTAAAATTTTGCTAAATACGACACTGAGACACTATTAATTGTAGCGATGTTGGTCGCCGCGTATCCCTCGAACATGTTCGAATGTTAACCAAAAAATGAATGACCAAGGACCCACACGAAGCCAAAAGGGAAGCCATCCCTTGTACATGGCTAGGAATCCTTCCTCTCGCACGAGGCGCAAAAAGCAGTCCCGGCTGTTTTTAAAGTGAAGTCCTCGGCCACGCTGGTCCCTTGGTTGGAACATCACCCGCGACCGGACCACGTCAGGCGGAGTACTTAGCAGAACTACCATTACCCCGGACATCAAGGCAGACAGAAAATGGGTGCCTCGGTTGTCCGGAATGCCAAGTAGATTGATTAGCGACCGTTTGACCAAGTCGTAGGTTCCAACATCGGCTTGCGCGATCATTGCGGAGAAAAAAATGTAAATGTGGAAACCATATAGTGGATGGGGAGGAGCTCACCTAAAGTGTGCAGGGCTCCGCGCCACATGGTGGGTACAACACCGGCCCACAGTCCAGAAAATCCGTTCTTCTGTATGGTGGAAGTCAGGCCTTGAACGACATTGTTGATCCGCGGAGGGAAGCCAGCGGCACGCCGCTTGGCCTCCATCTGCATCCGGATCTTGAACAGCTCGGTGGGTACGGTAACAAGATTGGCGCAACCGCCCGCTATGATGGCGCAGAAACAGGAGTGAGGGTAGGAAAGTTCTAATTTATTGTTCGGGCCACTCGTCTCTAGGTTCTGGCTTAGCGCGTCGAATATAATGAATTTGGTGCCACCGAAGAATATGTGCCTCACCACCTGAGCAGAGATACCCGCGTACAGTTTCCTTAGGCCCTCCTCCTGAACGACGCCCTTGAAGGTCGCCCAGGGATTCCTATACGTATAGCCTGGCATATTTTGATCCGGAAAATATCCCTGTACTTGCATTCGGGTTTTCACCAAGTCCAACGGATAGGTCGCAAATTCTGCACTACAGCCGCAAATAAACGAGGTCGCATAAATCTCCAAAAAGTTTTTCCTCTTTTCGTACCGCAGATTTTTCCGCGGTGGACAATACTCATCTTCCGGATCAATGCCTCGCCGCCACGCCGTGACACGGGCCATTTCTTCTGATCAAGTTCGGTACCAAATTTCCATCAAATTAAGATATTTTCCAAAAATATGTTGAGAATTTTTGAAATTTAAAAAATTAAAAAATTCAAAGGCATATCTGATTCGACTTTTCGAGACAGTTTAAAAACTGATTTTACTTAAAAGATGATATTTTCTGGGAAATGATAACCATCTTTTTATTAATCAGTCGCTTAATATAAAAATGTAATATTCTTTCTCCGCAAGCATTGTTCTTCCTCCATAGAGTAGGGGTCTTATCCTTTTTGTAATGCCTGCTCCCAGTCGGCTCCATCGCTGGCTGTTAACAAGCTCTTACAACTTGTAAGCCACTGTGATGGGTCTTTGGCCCACCGCCTGGGGCAACAGGTTTTTACGAGCCCCGCCAAAGCCGTAAACTTTGACCCAAAGCCAAGTTGAGCAGCAGGAGCTCAAATAGTTTTAAACGCACTCTGCCATCGTGATGACTCCGAGATCAGGCCACAGCCAGCTGCAGTTGGCATCTCTGGCCGAAGGGGGAATTTTTCTGTTCAGTTTTTCTGGATGGCTTCCTTAAAAACTGCCAGTGTTCATTGTTGAATCATCACTCAGCGGAAGGGACGAGGGCAGAACTGCAGTTGCAGGGGCGTAACACGCTCATGAGGATATAAGGATATATGTATAAGGATGTATATATTAAGGCATATGTATATCCCACTGACGAGCTGCTGACGAGCGGATGATTACGTTTTTTTAGTGGATTTCTCTCAAACAGAAAACAGAATACAATTCTTGTCCTTTATTTTTGGCACATTTTTTGTACGTTTTTTTTTTCCTGCAACGTCTCAATGACAAGCGTAATAAATGCTTTGCTGTCAGCCTCTTTTTCTTTCCTTTTATTGTTGCCTCCTTTGGCGTGTTTTGTTCATTGTTTAGTTCCTGTACAGCCGCCCTTGACCACGCCCCTTGCTTTTTTGTGCTTGGCCCAGAGCCTTTGTGAAATATGAATCAGTGGGCAGCGCAGGAGGGGCTGTGGAAGGTGGTAGGAGGTAGGTCATCCCAACAAGCCCCATTTTAATTTGAGTGTTCTGGGACTGTTTTTTACACGGAGGCATTTCGCAAACTCTGCTGCATACTTTTAGGCTGTCAAAGAATTTTTCTTGAAAACTCACTGTCTTTTCTGGTTTTCTTTTTCCCAAAAAAAAAAAAAACAAAAATAGCATTGGCGTGTCCTCCTCGAAATCCTTCATGAAGGCCAGCTCACGACAGGAGTTCATGAAGCTGCCACTGCAACAGGTGAAGAAGATCGACCGCTGGGACTCGCTGCGGGGCTCCACCTCCGACACCTTCACCGAAGAGACCTTCGGCCCCCTGTCCAATGTCAGGTTTGCGGTCTTCGCCCTGGGCTCCTCGGCCTACCCAAACTTCTGCGCCTTCGGGCAGTATGTGGACAACATTCTGGGCGAGCTGGGTGGCGAGCGACTGCTAAGGGTGGCCTACGGCGACGAGATGTGCGGCCAGGAGCAGTCATTCCGGAAATGGGCGCCCGAGGTTTTCAAGGTAAGTGCAGTCAAGCAGTGGGACAGTTGGGTGACGATTTCATGCGAATTCAAAGCCAAGCAAAGCCTAGAAATATTCAGCTTTTTGGTGTTCATGAATGCATGCAGGCAACAGTGCGTAACCTAACTTGGAAGTACTTTCAAATTGTTTGGCCAAAATGCACATGCATATATTGTAATTCAAAAATAAATTAAATTTGTAGACTAAACAGGATAAAAAAAATATTGCTGGGCAACAGTGCGTATACGCAATAATTTTCAATGAAAGTTAATATTAAGTATACGCCACCTGCTCCATAAATGTAAAGACATATAATATAAACTCACGTTTCAAAAACACCTTTATTTAAAATAAAATGTATTTAGCTTGCTTGTGAAACCTTCTGTCTGGATCCCGAGGAGAGCCTTTCG
The DNA here is from genome assembly GCA_035045925.1 of Drosophila atripex. NCBI lineage: Eukaryota > Metazoa > Arthropoda > Insecta > Diptera > Drosophilidae > Drosophila > Drosophila atripex. The sequence goes on along the minus strand of JAWNOP010000070.1, from coordinate 7,497,118 downwards.
GATGCCTCCCTGGCGCTGCAAAACGATTCCCTGACCGTGAACACAGTGCGACTGGTGCCGTCAGTGAACAAAGGCACCTTAGACAGCAGTCTGTCCAAGTACCACAATAAAAAGGTGCACTGTTGCAAGATCAAGACGCAGCCACACAACCTGACCAGGCTGAGTGAGGGAGCCAAGACCACGATGCTACTGGAGATTTGTGCACCAGGCTTGGACTATGAACCGGGCGACCATGTGGGCATCTTTCCCGCCAATCGGGCTGAGCTGGTCAATGGACTGCTGCAGCGTCTGGTGGGTGTTGAGAATCCCGACGAGGTGCTCCAACTACAGCTGCTGAAGGAGAAGCAGACCTCGAACGGGATATTCAAGTGCTGGGAGCCGCACGACAAAATTCCACCAGACACTTTGAGGATCTTGCTTTCTCGATTCTTTGACCTGACCACTCCGCCATCACGACAACTGCTCACCCTGCTGGCCGGATTCTGCGACGACGTGGCGGACAGGGAGCGGCTGGAGCTGCTCGTGAATGATTCCTCGGCCTATGAAGACTGGCGGCACTGGCGTCTGCCCCACCTACTGGATGTCCTGGAGGAGTTCCCATCCTGCCGACCGGCAGCCCCTCTGCTCCTGGCCCACTTGACGCCCCTGCAGCCGCGCTTCTACTCGATCTCCTCGTCGCCTCGTCGGGTGAGCGACGAAATCCACCTCACGGTGGCCATTGTAAAGTACCGCTGCGAGGACGGAGAAGGTGACGAGCGGTACGGCGTGTGCTCCAACTACCTGTCCGGCCTCCGGGCGGACGATGAGCTCTTCATGTTCGTGCGCAGTGCCCTGGGCTTCCATCTGCCCAGCGACCGGAGTAGCCCCATCGTCCTGATTGGGCCAGGCACTGGAATTGCTCCTTTCCGATCCTTTTGGCAGGAGTTTCAGGTCCTTCGGGAACTAGATCCGGTGTCGCCGTTGCCCAAAATGTGGCTCTTCTTTGGCTGCCGGAACCGGGATGTGGACTTGTATGCCGAGGAGAAGGCGCTGCTGGAGAATGATAAGATCCTAGATCGAGTTTTCCTGGCCCTGTCCAGGGAGCAGGCCATTCCAAAGGTGAGCTTAAAGGAGGAAACGATTTATCTCAGAGTTTTTCAAACTAAAACAAACGATTTGTATTTTCATTTGGCTTTGTGCATTTCAGACATATGTGCAGGACCTGATTGAGCAGGAATTTGATTCGTTGTACCAATTGATTGTCCAGGAGAAAGGACACGTCTACGTCTGCGGCGATGTCACAATGGCCGAGCATGTGTACCAAACCATCAGGTGGGGTTTGCTTTTCTTTCAGTTTGATTGCCTTTGTGTATTTGCTGCTCTTTTCCCCGACTCTTGCCTGTCTCCCTCCTCCGGTGACCTCTGGCACACAGCTGGGAGTTTTCTGATTTCTAATGCTTTGCGGTCAGCTATTTTGCCATCGTTTGGCTTTTATATTTTGCTCCACACTGTGCCGTACTTTTTCAAAGCTCCTGATTAAGTGCCTTATTGTGAAATACGGGCTGTCTCTAGCCGGGCACACACGGGATATTGCATAATGGCGCTGTCCTTAGGGGAGGATTTCAATGGGTGGTCCTATTGCCGGGACTAATCTTAAGCGGTTTAGTTTAATTGAAACCCGGAGAGATAATGCGGCCTGTTCCTCATCTGTTGCCTTTGCTAATTAGAGGTGATTTCTTATGAATCATATTCGGTTTTCGAATGATTACAAGGACATTAAATCGAAATACAACTCAAGCATATTCCCAGGCTAACTTATACCTTCCAGGTTTCGCTTTAGCTTTGTAAGCTTGTTAAAGTCAGCCCCCAATCTCCATAGATTAAGTTACATAGCCCCGAGCGAATAAATAATCGCTTTTTCACAGCTTTTCTGCATTTTCGCAACACAATTTTCATCCTTTATAAATTCATTTTTCTTTTGGCAGGAAGTGCATTGCCGGCAAGGAGCAGAAAACCGAGGCGGAAGTCGAGACATTTTTGCTCACACTGCGCGTAAGTATCCTTGGCGGGATAAAGTAGGACTTTGGTTATAAATACCGATAGTAATGCATAGCATTTCCACCCACATGGCGTATGAGCAATTTTTTGTTCGTGCTGGCCATCATAAAAATGGTTTAGTTTTGAACAATGTATGTAGTATAAGGGGAAACATTTGATGGCAACAAATCTACAATGTGTACTCTATGTGCTGTTGTATTCTTGCAGGACGAAAGTCGTTACCACGAGGACATATTTGGCATCACACTGAGAACGGCCGAGATACACACCAAGTCGAGGGCCACGGCCAGAATCCGCATGGCCTCGCAGCCATAATGGCTTAAACGCACTAATCAAAATATAAAAGATGATATTTTTAAATAACTGACGAATAGCAAATACATTTATCTTTTATTTCTTTCACACTTAAAAGCAATTTAATATTATCGCTTTGTTCATTACTTATACATATAAATAACATTTAAAAATATTACATTTTATTATTGATTCTCCTGTACAAATCAAATCAGAAATCAAAAAATTCTAAGTGTTAAATATATTTCAAATAAACGAATTCTCCAAAAAAAGAAACATAAAGGGTGGATTAGTCAAGTGGCATTTTCAATTCTGGTATTTCCAGCCATGGCGAGGGGCTAAGCGGCTTAAATCGTCTGAAAGGAAAGTGGACGGCGGGCCAATTGATTTCCCTTGGCAAATTGTGCAGAAAATGCAATTTATAAAATAAATACTCATTTCCCTTTTCTTTTTTTTTTTGCCAGTGAGTTCTTTTCCGCGATTCCGTTGGCTGAAAGGGAATAATATCAGATAGACAATGTCAACCTTATATATATTCTTTTACCTTCCGTGCTTACGAGTTTACAGTGGTGTTCGTATGGCTATTTTTCAAAAATACTTTCGAAATGTTCACTCCTTTTATGATGAAACCATTTTTGTTATCAGTCTGACTAAGATTCATAAACGAAAAGACGTCAGTAGGAAATAGATATCTCTCTTTAGATAAAAACCATAATATTTATTTTGGTAAACATTCCCATTTGCAATCAATTAGAGTATATATTTTGCTATCTGGTGTCCATGTGCATCCCAAGCATCCGAACATTTTGAGATACGGAGCTGCGGCTGCGGCTGCGCCAACATTCCGGTGGCTGTCTGCGGTTTCGACGCGTTAACAGATTTGTAGTAGGTAGTATTACCTTGTGCGAAATTCTAAACATCTAGATTCTAGATACTGACTTCGACAAAAGGGGTTCACCGCTAACCCACCAACTCAACAACCCACCATCCCGCCTCTTGGCGGGATCCGATTTCAATGCTGAAATTGAATTGCGAGCTCTCGCTTGGCTTCTGTTTGATTTGTTTTTTTCGCCTCCGACTGCCGGGGTATTTACCATATGAATGAAATCGTTTCCTTTAGAAAAATATTTAACTTTTCCCATTTATCCGAATGGGGAAAACTTTTTAGTCATTCCTTTAACTAGGTTCTCCCTGTTACCATAATGTTCTTAAAAACAAATTGAAATTTCAGGCGGGAGACGGATTTTTTCAGTAGCCTTTTTCAGCGGAAATTTCTATGGCCGTGAGTGGTCGCGGTTTGACTTCTGATTGACATTTTCCCTGTATTTTTTTTTTACGTTTTTTATTAAGACAGAGCACGCGTATCTCTTTCAATCAGCTCGGTCCGTTCTCATATTTCTGGCTTTGACATATGTCATTGGCAGAGACACAGGAAGCTGAAAGATATTGCATAGGAAATTGAAACAAAAGACTTAATGGAGGCCTCATGGAGAGGTAAAATTTGTTAAGTTTATCCGACGAATTTTTCCAAGCCAGGCATTAATTGTATTTATTGAATAACTTTTTAAAAAGTATAAATTTTCAACAGACAGGCGAAATTGAACACGATTTCCACAAATCACTGACCTTTTGCTGTCTTGCCACATTTTTGCCAATTCGATGGAAATTGATAAAGTCGCGTGGCCAAAAAACTAAAAAATTGCACTTCTCTTCGAATTCTGATGAAATTTAGAACGACTATGATGATTAGCAAGGTAAGTGGACATGCTGACTCGGTCATAAAAAAAACAGCGATTGTAAAACTCTGCAGAAATTGTCGTAAACCGATGTCAATGGCTTATTGGGGGTTTTCGACACTTAAAATGAAATCACCTGATCATTTTTTTTAGCCAGAACCGTGACTCAGCAGCTAAGGGTCTTCAGTTAATTTTGCGGGATAAGCCCCGATTAACAGCTGGAATGCAGTTCTCTTGACCAACTTGGAATGCCTGCGGCAGAAGAGGGAGTTAGCTTCACCTTCGAGACATTGGCACGCGCCTCTGTTGCCAGCCAAAGTGACCAAAATGTTAACCGGCTTTTGCTCTGGTTAACAAATACACAGAAACACACTAACACACAGCCCGGCATTCCCCAATTCCCAATTAATCAACCGACTTTCAACGCCAACATCGCCGGGGCAACCTCAGACAGGCAACAACAACCGCCGCTCCACCGCTTAGATAGCCCAGGTCCCACCGACATTCCTGACATAATTTTGTGTGTGAGTAAGCAAACGAGTTCGGGAAAAAATTAGACGTCATCGGGCAGCAAACAGCATCTAGCATCCAGCGGCAGCCGTTGGCAACACACAGACGGGGGCTCACACAAAATGGTCAATAAAAACCGAAAAGGCGCAAAGCGGCAACCAAGCGGGGAAATTGGAATTTCTCACATTTTGTCTACGGAAGCTGGCTCTTTTGTGAAAGCCAGTATTTGTTTAGGATATCCTAATTATATTGGGCTACGCATAAATAGCATTTATGATTAATAAATTATCATTAAGATGTTGCTTCGTTCCAGCGGTAGCAACATGTTGCGAATAAATCAGCAACAACTTAAAATTCGCTGCCAGCGATCTGGGGCTGGAAAACTGGCTTAAAGCCGCTAATGAGGAGAAGAAAAGAGAAAATAAAGCTATATATTTGGAAAAAAAATTAATTTATTAAAAGATTTTTCTCTTTTTAATTAAAATATGTTTGTATTTTCTCAATAATTTTTTTACTTTGTTTTATGGTTTAAGCTTAGTAAGTTATTTTATTATATTATTATGTAAATTAATTCCTAAATAATTAGGTACAATAATTATTCCTAAGTATAGGTTTTAATACCATTTAAAATTGAAAAACAAGTGATTATAAAATAGATATATATTTTTGATACTATTTGGATTTGTATAAGTAAAATTTTTTGTAAGAACACTACATAGAAAATGTATCTAATAAAATATGGTTATCCTGTTTATAATTTGTATTTTTTGTACTTTTTTCTACTATCCCTTATACCTACTAACTTAACTAGCCCTAAAATGTATATTACGCAGCACTAAGCTAGCCGCAATATGGCCGATCGGCCATCTCTGCTCAAGCCTAACATTGCGACTTGAACTTGCCGCCGTACGAAGCCAAAGCGTGCATGCACTGCGACTGTGTGAGTGAGAGAGGTAAGCTTGGTAACCGACAACAGCAACAGCAACAACAACCATATCAACAACAACAGCAGCAACAATAATACCAACAATAACAACAAACATCGCGACTCTGCTGGTGTCGATTTTTTTGTCGGACCGCGCTTCGTTTATTTTAGTTAGTAACGAGATTTCGAGCGCTCAACGTTGACGTCGCGGTTGAAAATCATCTAAGCGCCCTGGGTGAATATCAGAAGAAAAAAATAAAGCTTGCCACAGTGCGTATTCCCTATGCTGGCCGGTGGCTCGAGAGTGGCTCAGAGTGTGTGTGATTGTGAGCTGGCGCAGACATGAAGTGAATAAGAAATTGGAAAAGCACTAAAACATAACATATACATATTTGAAAAAAAAAGGAAAGAAAAAAAATCAACAAAAAAATAAAAATAAAATCCAAATAAAAAAAAAACGCAAAAGAAACGTGGTAAGGCCAAAAACGAAGCAAAAAACCACGGCTAAACAGCAGCAACGGATCGTCGATAATCAGAAAATATTTCTTTAAGCCCGCTGCGCGCCTCCAAGCCAAAAAGCGCGAAATAACAAATTTTTCTTTTCGGGCTGTTCGGCTTTTCGCCTTCAAAATGTAAGTTTTGTACTGGTTGGTGGGGGTGTTTGTTGGTTACCAAAAACCAAAAACTAGGAGACACTTATAACAAATTACGATAACAACAAAACTGATGGCCAAGTTGTTGATTGTCGGTTGCCAAGAGTGAAATTATTGAACAAGAAATTGTTTCGCCTAGCGATGGCCGGGCAAAAAATGCGCCAAAATATGACTAAGCTTTGGAAACATGATCCCCTAAACTTCACCTTTTATCAGACATCACAAAAAGTATAAAATGTGCTCAAGTGTTGAGATCTTGAACTGATCAGCTTTCCTTGGAATACTCGAAATATGTTTACTAACAGTTCTTTTGAAGCGAATGAAGCTGTTCGAACACCACCTCTTCTGGTTAATTCCGATTTAAAAGGTGTTTCGAGTGGTCTCTTGGCTTTATAAACACAGTTCAGTTACCTGTTTGGTATTTTTTACTGAACACTTGACGACGCTCTTCAACCACATATCTTTCATATTTGTGTGTTTCCTTTGATTTTCGCGTTTAAAAACAATAATTCAGTTACCGAGTGCTGATTTTTACGATTAAAAAATTTAAGAGACTTTGTTTCTGATTATGAGACTGCAGTTGCCATTATGGGCCAAATGAAATACATAATAATACACTACAGAGGCTGGGTGGCAGCCCAGACCTTACAAGGTTCATTGCTACTTGTCACAATTTTTTCGAAAAAGCCGAATGCCGAGTGCCGCCTGCCGCCGTTTGGCCATTTCATGTAGGCTTGTTGTATAGATAATAAACATTAAGCTTAATGGCATTGTTGCCGGGCTATCCGGCAACAAGATACAACAACTAAATCAACAATAAACAAATGGCATGCCACGCGTGTCTACCTTTTTAGCCATGGCTTGTGAACTTTTCTTGTGGGTTTTTCTCGTTTTGTGATTTTTTTTTTGGACAGCTTCTATAGCGTGTTAATTCCAGACGACAGCCACTGATACAGGCAGAGTATTGTATTGAAATCTTTTTCCTCAATACAATTTTTGGCACATTCATCCGCCTTTGCTTTTCGGGGATTCTTTGCAAATTAAGCGTCGGACTTAAGAGTCGATTCTCACAAAAAAAATAAAATAAATAAAAATAAGAAACACACAGTTTTCGCAGTTCGTCAGGCGCCGTAAATAAATTTGTTTATTATGGCTAACAATTAGTTGATTTAAATTATTAACTTTGGCGCACTAATGCCCGCAGTTCAAGGCCAAGGATGGATGGCCAATTTAAATGAATTGTGTGATGGCTTAGCTAGTATACAAAAATAAATATAAATCAGACATCTAAATGCAGGCGAAATCTTTTGTCCGACCGCGTAGAGCGAAGCTCGTATTATATGTAGAATAATTTCTGTTACGTGAGATTAAGCAACATGCTCCGACAGTGATAGTTCGACGATGTTTTGTTCTGAATTTTCTCTTTAGAACAGATATATATTACCATTCACGTGTTCACAAGCACCTTGTTAAATTCTTTAGAACGTTCGATCATACATAGCTAGAGCTTGTATTTCCGATATCCTTATTAAATCATTATTGGGAGGCCCTTTAAAGATGATTGGAATAGTCTATTAGCAACTTCCTGCATGGCAAAGTGCGCTTATGCCGTCGCAAACAGCAAAAAGCCAAGTAAACAAAAAATTAAAAAAAATAAATAACCGTGACTGCTATAAATATACTTCATTCATAGGCAAATATTAAAAGGCAGGCATGCCAAACAAATCAAACACGGTGCAAAAATGGCTTGCAAAACGGCCAAGACAATACAACGGCCAAGAAAGAAGTGGCAAAGTGCAAAAAATCATTTAACGCATTTCAAAAAGGCTCATTTCCAACTCTGTTGGCCAGGGCGGGGGAATGACGGTCGGGAGCCCTCTTCTCCAAGCCCCTCTGGTCTAGCAACCTGGCACGTGGACCCATTTAAAGTAGTGCAGACGGACAATAAAACCCAGACCGATGCCAACAAATTCGTACATATCTTCAATATGACCAAAAAAAAAAAAATATTTGTGAATTTTTTATGAATGAAACGCCAAATGTTTTGAATTTGAATTGCTGCTGGTAGATGGTCGACTACCAACTTTTTGCACACATTGCGTGGCCTGGGCTTGGAACATGGCTTGCATGGCTAAGCAATGGAGCATTTTGAAGCCAAACCTCTTACCGAACCAGTTGAAATGGCTTTGCTGCACTAAGCCATACGGCTAAGCCCACATGCATAACTTTTTATTAATTGCCCATCTCGTAAAAAGTATAAAAAGTGAAAACATAAACTCGTTATGAGCATTTAAGCCCCCATAAACAAACATAAGTGAGAAATTGATTTAGTCTCTAGTGCTTCAGGCTCACCAAATGTTAAATAAATTAATTTATGGCTCATTTTTTACCAGGAAATGAATTTTTTTATTCCAAATGGACGAATACTATATGTACGGCCAGCTGCCTTAATTTACTTGAACTTCATACAATTTGGCTTAAACGCAAAAAGTAAAGTACATTCTGGCCCGGCCAGTGGAGAGTCATAAAAACAACTGTTGCCCCAAAAGCAAAATAAATAAATGAAAACTTTTAATGAAACGAAAATAAACAGTCACGATGATGGCGCCCCAAAATGTCCGACTATATATGCCAATAACTTCAGACAAATTTAATTTATTTATTTATTTGTTTACATTATGATGCATCACTTTGGGTAAACATGCAACAATTTACATTAAAGCTTGCAATTAAGCGGAGAAACAAAAAGTGCCCCTGACCTAACCAGACCTATTTAATTTCCGGCCACAACTTAATGCCATTCTGGCTGAATCATCCAGCCACTTGTTAAGGCCAATTGACAGGAAAAACCCTTAAAGCAAGTGCAAAAATTCGCAGAAAAACTTTCGGAAGATTCGGCTCAGTTTCGTCTGAAAACCATGAATACCCAATAGTGTGAGCCGGTACACGTGAACTCCGGCCAACAAATTTCACAATTCCATCTAGCCAGGCTTTGTTTTGTTTTATTTTGTTTTATGTGTTATTTTTTTGGGCGAAACCAGTTTCCATATTTCTGTTTGCCAAATCGAAAATCATAATAAAAACATCAAAACATTTCATCGTCAAGAAGATGGGCATGCCATGCATTTTATTTTTGGAACTCCGAAGTCGGCTTAGATCATCTTGATATCGAATTCCCCAATCTGGCCAAGTTTGTGTTTGGCCAATAATATGCGCAACAATTTACACGGCAAAGTGGCGCCATTTGAACAGCATTGAAAATTCCGCCAAAAATTCAATAAAATACTTTCAGAAGGCTCCACCACGTACGTGTTATTTTAATTAATTTTTTTCGCTTTATTTTTTCAGAAACAAAAACATTTAAAATTAAGCTGGCACCCTAAACAATTGTGAAATTGTTTCGGACGTTGCGGCGTGATTTTGAAATGATATTGAATATCGATCGGCGAGGCTGTGCCTGTCCAGCCCCACTTTGACTCATCCATATTTAGTTTCGGGTTTTTCTCGGTCATACTATTGTATTTATTTCCAGCATTAATCACCGGCGATGCGAAAAGGTATCGGTGAGACTTGTTTCGTCTCGACTTTATGAGGGTTTCCGTTGCGCTAAACATATTCGGGCAATTTATGATTTCCCATTAAGCTAAATGTTCAATTAGCGCTAAGGCGTGATATTTTGGTTAATCAATGTCAGTTGGGGTCATAAAATATATGGGAAGATAAAGGTCCAAAACATGTGCGAATTTATCAGACAGGTGGCCACCAAAAGGGGGGGAGAGCCACAAAAAGTGTTGGATTATTCAGGAAGCAAGTGTTAACCTCGTTTCTGGTTGAGACACTTTAGACTGGACGACTGGGCTACTATGCCTTACAGCCTGGCACTGACATCAACAAATTAATAAACTATGTAGGTCTTCCAACTACCATTAATAGTTTTGCTCATTTTGTATCGAATATACCAAAGAATTCTCTTGACAATCATTACTTGCAGTAAACTTTTCCGGCAAAAACTTCAAGCCGAGTTCTGAGTTCAAATTCTCTGCATTGCAAGTTGTTGATTTTCGGTGTTTTTTCTTCTGTTTTTCTTCCATTTTTTTGTTACCATAGCATCCACATGTAGGCAAAGTGCCACAAAATTGTTGTAAGTATCTGGGGGATACAAAATTTATAACAGGGCCGGGGAAAAACTTTCAAGCTGGCCCAAAACGACGCCAACCCTTCGCCAGCCGCCCCACCTCTCGACCCCAAACTGTAGTTATAGCAAAACAAGCGTAAACAAAATCCTTTCCTGGTTCATCACGGGACGGGGATGGGGTACATATTCATGCACAATTTGCATTTTCCACCAGCGACTACAAAGCACCAAAGCGTCAACTACTTTACGTCAAATTTTTGTGTCAAATCAGCGCTAAATCGAAGGCGTTTAGACAACCAGCCCACTGTAACCCGCCTCCTTCTCGACAGAAGTGAACGACCCCCCGCAGCACGACTCAGCCGAATTGGCCATCGATTCTGGCCTTTGTCAGTCTTACCAATCTCGTATCATAGACAGCGAAAATGCAGAGCAAACATTTTAAACCTGTCTTGGTACTAAACGTGCTGCTGACATGTCTTTCCAGGATAGAGCTATTGTCGGTAGATGAAGAATATAGGATATGTTTTGATAGTACTATTTCATCAAATAATATAATCATAAAGTATCTAAAATATCAATTGATAGATTAGTTTATTGATAGATAGAATAGATAGTTTATTGATAGATTAATATACGAAGTCAGAATTTACAAAATATTTATTGGACATTTTTTTTTTAAATAAAACGATTTCATATTTTCATTTTAATCATTTTTTAAACAGAGTAAAATCACAGAAAAATTTGTTGTTTAAATTATAAATGAATCATGAGAAGCCCTTATACTCTGATAAATATATTTTCCGACTTGAGGCACATTTCCAACCATTTCTAAGATATCAAAATACATGTCCTTAGAAGAGACACTCGTATTTTTGCATATCCTGTTCACAATTTATCCATTTCTCTTTATCCATCCGAGTTGCTGAATAACTTTATCGATTTCATGCTCTGTGTGCATCCACCCAGCCAAGAATAATTCAGGAAACATCCAGTATCCTCTCTGTTGAGTTGCTTTTGAGCTGTCAAAATGAAAATTCGCATACGGAAACAACAATAATTGCTGCCATAACACTTGCAATGTGACGTCGATGACAGGCAGCAGCAACAGCAACAGCAACAAAGTTGCCGCCTTTGCTCGTTTCATTGGCATTGGGTCTCTGGTTGATTTTTGTTTTAGGTTTTTCACTTTTAGTTTTGTAATATTTTTTTTGGCCGCTTTACAACTCGCAGTGAACATTTTTGTGGCTTGGTCACCAACTCGTTTTGGCCCGGCAGCCAGGGAAGTCGTGGAAGAGATTCGAAAATTGTCCCGGTTGCAAGGCAAAAACCCGACAAAAAAAAGACAGAAAAAGTATCTGCAATCTGTATCTGTAAATGTATGCCATGGCCCACATTCGGCGGTAATAATTGAATTTCTCGCCTTACGTTTTCACTCCAAGTTCAAGTTGATGGCCAAGGAAAAGTGGCCAAGGCGGTAAAAATCCGTCCAAATTAGATAAACATGTAAATGATTATTGACACAAAAAGGTTGTGCCTCGGTCCTCGGGGCCTCGGGCCTGAATAAATTCAGAATTCTGAATTCATTCATTCTGAATGTGTAATATGCATATGAATAATAAGAAAAGGACACAACTGGCGATACAAATTGACGTTTTATTTGCCTTTCACCTGATGACAGACGACATCAGGCCTCCGACTCCGACAGCCGACAGGCAACTGTCGAAAAGGACCCCAAGGACTCGGGGAGGCTGGCTGTCTGGTGGATGGCAGGGTGGGTGTCTGAGCCTGAACCGAAAAACCTCAACGCATAATGAAGTAATTGACTGAATTTGTCTTTGGCCAACAACGAAAGTTGTCGGAGCTGAGGCTTGAGGCTGGGGATACAGCTTTAAGATAGAAATGTATCTGCATGGCTGACTGGCTGACTGGCTGGCAGGGGTGGTGGCTACTTCATCGAAGATGAAAAGATACGAACAGAAAAAGTTCCCTCTGCCGCTTTGACTTTCAAAATGTGAATGCACTTTTGTTGTACGTGACAGGTTTTTGTTGCTCCACTTTTGTATTTTTTTTTCGTTTTTTTCGCTGAACAGCAGGAAGAAGATACACGTTTGGGTTTATTGACTTTTTGACTCACATTAAATGGGTCTTAAGTTACTGAAAAAGTTTTAATGTCTTGGCTCAGTGGCAGGATCATTTCAAGCGAATCTAGCAAAAAAGTAAACATATTATACCATTGTATTTAGAATATGGGTCAGATGGTGAATTAAATTCGAAGCAAATAATTATATTAGCCAATTTATAGCCCAGCTTACTCTGTTATCCAATTTTGGCAGGCACATTAAATAAGCGAAAAATATACCCACTTTTTTTTGGGCAATTACTAAAACAAGTCACGTGCTGGGAACAGGGTCGATTATGGTTAATCAAGGGGAGGTTACACAGAAGATAACAACACGGCAAGTATCGACAATTAAAATCGGAAATAGAATAAATAAAACGGAGAGCGTGTGAGGTCATCTGGTGGGTCTGGACTTCCTATAACCCTGTAATGACCCTTCAATCAATAGGCGTGTGTGTTTGTCAGATCGAGAGGGGGAATCAATTGCCGCCGGCTGTCAAATTAACATTGCTTACAATCCCATATCTTTTGTTACGAATATGTTTTGTTTTGCCCAAAAGTGTTTCATTGATTATCTGAATTGCTAATGACAGTTTGCCAAATAGAGGGTCGAATACGGAATATAACTAGGTGGAGAGGCATGGGAAAGGGTATGGGGTAACCGTGCATGATATTCGAAATCATTTTCTTAGACACTACAGGTAGGTACTAGGTATGTAAGTTGTTCTGGTACTGGGGCCACACCTCAGGGCATTTAAATGCAATTAAGTTCTATGGGCACAATTCACAATTATCAACTCTCATCGGCCAATAATTATTCATGTAAGAGGCCCAGACAGGCTGAGATCGTGCTAAAAATAAAGAAGAATGCATTATAGGCCCAAACCTCGCCATTGCCATTGCCATTGCCAGCCACTTAAGGGCAATTTTCGCTTATTATGGCAATAATAGAGGAGAGCCCCAACATGGAGATCTAACATACTGAACGAGTCAGGAATAGAATAGAGCCGGGCATGTGGCCCACTAAAAATAGATGCAACCATTGGCCGGCCATGGCCATGGCCAGATGATGACGATGATGGCCCATAAACGCGGAGCAGAAGCTGCATGCCACTGAAGCAGAAGCTGCATGCTGATTGACATAAAAGAGCAAGTGGAGTTATAAAACAAAAATCGAAGAAAACAGAGAGTAGTCCGTGCAAACTGGCAGCAGTTATGCCCAAGAAGATGAATCAACATTCCGAGCGGTCAACGTACCACGTTCTGCTCCTGAAGATTCTTCTGTTGCACATGAAAACGATGATAATGACGTGGTGGTGCTGCTGTTGATGATGATGATGATGATGATGACGATGATGGTGATGAAGATGCCAGGCTACAGCTTCATAAAGGCAAAGACATCGAGCCAATGGCTGCTACCAATGCATTGAAAGAGGCTGCTTAACAAAAAAAGTCAAGACCATAAAAGAAGTTATCAAATACTCTGCAAATGCAATATTTAAAATTGAAAATTTTCGAAGTGATATAGGCGTTCAGACTATCTAGTTTCAGAAAAAGGATAAATATTATTTATTAAATTAAGAAAGTAATAAAAGTTTATGTAAGTCTTGACCTTAAAGAAAGTTTCGAGGAACAACCTCAAAGTTGACCACCAAATATATAAGATTCTATATGAATCAAAAGTTCTTCAGTAAATCCCATGCCAGTTTAAAAAAACCGTCTAATAACCAGAAGATATTCAGGACAGGGTATTCCTTAAAAAGGGAGCAGAAGCTGCAAGAAGGCAAAAATGAGCAAAGATGCCAGAACGTAACATTAAAATAAACGCGCTCAGATAAATCTTCAAGAGGAATAGCAGGGTGGGGTGGAGGTGGTGGTGGCTCGGTGGAGCTCCCAAGTTCCCGAGATCCCATCTCTGGATGAATTCAGGCAGTTCCCTTCCCCCAGCCTTACCCCCAAGCTCCCCCTGCAGTCCGGCAGCATCGAAAATGCAATCAAATGCGAGTCCCTGGCTGTGGGGCTGTGTGAATACGTGATGTCCACGAAGGAGCGGCGATGGTGGTCATTTTTGAGGAGGAGAAAGGGCGAAGTCGTTGGGGCATCTGCAAAATGCACGCACATCGCACATCCGTGAAATTCCTGACTCGCCGCTGCCACTGCCACTTCCACTGCCTTGTGGCATGTATTTACGTTGACGTTGCAATTACAACTGGGCTGCTGCCCAGATGGGAGGGGATTTCAGGCGGTCTCAGTTAGTCCAAAGCCCTCTCCTTTCTTTGGCTTTCTGTTGGCCATTCTCAGATGAGGACCAAGTGCACAAAGAAAAAATGCCAGAGTTTTCATTTTAGATTTAATAATTTTAACTTAACTATTTTCACCTGAAGACTTATTTTACATTTTTTTCAAATACAAAAATATATATTATAATCCCACTAATTTAATTTATTATTTAAAATTATTTTCCCTCCGTGTAGAAGGCCATGGTGGACCTTTTCTTCTGAACAGTCGCTGGTGCCTGTTTACTGTGTGATTATTACAAGCAGCGGGGAAAATAACAGGCTTTCGCTTAGATGCCAGTAGCTTTGGCTTCTTTGGCCAACTTCTCCGTCAACTCAGTTAGCCGGGACGAGTCTGTCCCGGCCCGGCTGAAAAGTGAGTTACTTAAGAGAGCTTGCCGGAGGCTTCATTACAGACCAAAGGCCACGTCCTGTAGTGGATGCCCAACACAAAGCTGAAGAGCCCTCTAAGCCCCGTCCTCGACGTCAAGTGAAGCGAAGTGTCCTGGACGTAAAGGCTTTTCAGGCCCAACAAGTGGTTGTTGCCGCATTGTGTATCAATACCGTGGCACAATCATTATGGCCCGCCCCTGCCACTACCAACCCGCCCACCGATTTGCATCTATCAGGATGCATTTCAAGGGATCAATTTGAATGTGTCATCGAATTAATTGAGGAGCTGATGGGGCAAAGCCAGTTGCCATGACAGCGGTTTGAATGTAAATTGAAACAATTTGGGGCTGGGTTGACTTCAGAATACACGGCTTTATTCTATTTGGCAGTCATTTGGACTGCAAACACACAGCAATATGCATCTCAATCGCCGACTTAAAATCATCATTGGTACATCGAAGCTCTACTGGTACCTGATGGGCATAGGCTTCCGTAGGGGAAGCCGCTCCAGCATTGAAAAGTGTTGACCGTCGGACTTTCCGTATCGGGTTACCTTGTCGATTCTGTAGGCGGCAGGCCCAGGTCCGGGCTTCTCAAAGCGTTTGCGATCGATGCGGCGGCCAAAGGAGTATTGCGGCCCGCGCTGACCAAAGCTGCTAGGTAGCATATAGGCTCCTGGTCCAGGTCCTTTTAAAACACCACGATCCCTATTATATCCGCTTTAAACTGATTGAGGTTTTTATAAACTCACCCAAATTTCCAGACATTATAAAATTATCTATAATAAAAATACTCTACACGATTTTATATTTGTTATTTTTCCGAATAATGAAAACCAGTTTCAAAATATGAATTTTGAATCTACACTTTTCTGTGTTTACCGAGAGGTGGTGTGGTTCAATATAAAAGTCTGGCAGTAAAGCCTAAAATAATTTGACAATCTGAAGTCAAGGATAATGTGATTAAAAAATTGTAAACTACCAGAAACAATTTAATAAAAAAAGAAAAGTTTAAAGCTTAAATGCAAATTCATTGAATGGCGCCAGTGGTTCTCGCAAACTGATTGATTAAATATTTATTTATTGCGATAACTCCTGCAATCTGCTTAATTATCCGTAAATCAACAGATACTCCCAACGCCCAAATACCCAGCGCCGGGAAAAAACTACTCACGTTCATTAATTATTAACACCTAGGGCGTAAAAAACATTAATTAACTTTTATGCACACGCTACACTAATTAATATTTAATTCGTTTGAAATTCTATCAGCGATATGTGCGATTGTTCTAGCCGCTCTCTCGGCATCCGAATCTGAATGCGATTAGGGTTCCATTCGTAAAATAATAAATTACTTAGCTCAGTGAGTGCCAGAGGATGTCCAGGAGATCTTAATTAATTCACACGTTTGACAGACAAATTGCCAACTCTGGTAATTTTATGCAAAACCAATATCATCGATGCCAAAGCGTTTTATTAAATAAAGCATTTTGCATTCCCCGTGTTACCATAAATGTTAACCGTTAACCAAATTATGTTGACATGAAATATTCATGGCATTTTTGACATAAATCACTTATAATCAAATGGTTAACATCTTTATTGTGCTTATTGTGTTAGTTGTTGGCCGAAAGGTTGTTAAGAATACTACAAAATCAAAGGCAAAAGCTTGATAAATGCAAATTATGTGGTTTCGTTTGACTCAGCAACAGCTCGAATCATTTAAATAAATGGTTTAGTATTTTATTGTTGTTTTTAAAAATAGACAACGAGTCAAATTACTTGAAACTTTAATGGATTTTTATTTAAGGCACTTACTGCTTTCCCTAAACTTAACTTTGGCAATATGGGAAAGTGATTACAGCGTCTGGAATTTATGTTCATCAACTTTTTTCAATTAACATTTCGCCTTGACTATTGAACTTCCTCGGTGACCTCCTTTTTCCCATTTTTGTTGGGAAACTTTTACGAGATACTTAATGCAGTTTTTCTGACATTTCTCTTTAATTTTAAAACTTTTCGGCTGATGCAGCCGCCTTTGAATTAATTATTAAAAAATCAATACATCTATAAAGTGGTCTTGTAGTATAAATGGTACTTGAATATCTTGTAAGACTGATATCCTTTTATTTATTTTAGATAACAAATATGCACAGAACAGAGAAACAATCCCAACCGAGGAGACTCTGCCTGGAATTGCAACGTGAGGATTTTGGAACAAATCTGCAAATGTCTAGGAAAAAATGCAATAATCAACAGCGTCGAGGACGTCGAAGGCGGGAATGTGCTGGGAATTCGTGGGGACTTTACGGGTCCATAAGCTTGTCCATTTTGATGTTGGCCATTTGCATGGCCCACACGTCGAATGCCGGTAAGTGTTGAAATCCGAAATCCGAAAGCTGAAAACTGAAAAACTAATAAAATTCCGTTATGAGTCCAATCATTGGACAGGGGGAGCTGGGAAAACTGGGGGGCAACCGGGAGCAGACACTGAAATCTGACAGCAACATGGAGGCAACAGCAGACACACAAGCCTCAATTAAAAGCACATCAATAACATTCTCCGAGAACCCCACCCTCCATCCATCCATCCATCCACCCACTCATGCAATTGGCACTTGGCGTGCCAGTTCGGCTTGAGGGCCTCTGGTCTCTGTGATTCCGGATTTTGATTTATTTAACAATTTAGCAACAACATGGCCAATGTCGCAAGCTGTGACTGTGACTTGTTCCCCTTCCTCCTGAGGGGGAAGGATTTTTTCTTCTTGTTCATAGAAGATATTGAAAATTATGCAACTGGTTTTTGTTTTGTTGGCCGAAGGAGAAAAAGTCCAATTGATCGGAAAAAAGATGTAGAAAAGTGCTTCAAAGAACCAAGGAGAAATTAAGGTTGCAATCAACCAAATACCAACCAAAGTTTAAACCGAAATAGTTTTCCTATATATAGTTTTCTTTAAGTAAGTTTCTAACACAGCTATTAACTATCCTCCTGGCATTACTTATTTTTTAAATATCCAATATCGAGTATCCAGTATCCCCATTGAAACAAGATGTCAATCCAGAACCACAAGTGCCACAGAGCATGCAGCAAGTGCAACAACAATGTAACCAAAATAAACTTGTCGCTACAGTTTGGAGGAAAATTAACACTATCCCGTCACTGGGTCCCTTTTGGCCCAGTTCTCTGAGCCAAAATAAACATCGGCCCAGTAGCAACAGCAACAAAAAAGGAAAACAGAATTTAACCCAAAGCTGCTCTGGTCGCTTCAAAATTCCCCTTGGGTTAAATTTTGTAAAGCGCTTTAATCGCTAAGCTGCGTTTAGGCGTCAGATTTGGTATTTTTTTCGCCCCTGCTCACGTATATGTATGTATGTGTATATATCTAGTATGTGGAGGCTCCTTTTTGTCCTTTGTGCTTTAGCAGCTGTTTAAACATTTTTGCCAACTCTGCTGTTGTTTTTATACCGAGTAATGTGTCAGGGTGTGACTTGATATTGGGAGAGTTGGTGGAAGTATTTTACAATAAATATTAAAATGGTAAAAAATATATTCATTTGTACTTAAATTTATTTATTTCTATGCGGAGAGAAGATCTATGACATAAGGTTCGATAACCCCAATAAAAATATATATGAAGTATCAGGATTATTTCAGTTTTAAATTTTGAAAATAATATTTTAATCGGGTTCTGTTCCGCTTTCGAGGAGGTAGCTTCAAGATTTTATTCTTTTCTTCAAATTTTATAAAATTAATTTACCTTCTATATTATTTATTTTTATTATATCTTTAATAAAGGAATAATTAAAATCCCTCTCACCCTTTTTTAATCACTTTTTAAGTTAAATTATTTTTTACCTAAAACTTTAAAGACTACCAGGTACTCTCTAGTCCTTACCTTCCATTAGACACTGTTTTTTGATGCTCTTTACCGCAACGAGCCGCCAAATGAGGCTGTCCGGGAAAGGATTCCGGCGGGTGCGAAGGAGGTACGGGCTCGTGGGGTTCCCCGGACTGGCGAACTCGCGGAAGTGGCGGCTGCGGCTTTTGCATGTGTTTGCTTGGCAGCTGCAATTTTCGTTGGGCATTGTACAAGCACTACCCCATAGCCCCTCATCTAGCTGCTCGGCCATGTTGAAGTTCATCCCAGTTACACCCAAAAAAGAAAAGTTTAAAAGATCCGCCACAAAAGAGCGGTTTAGTCTAGTGTGCCTCTTCTCTTTTTTTAAAGAACACATCCCTTAAATGTTAAATGAGCGTTCTAGAAATTTGTTCACTCTAATCCCAGAATTATTTAATCCACAATTCTTACGATTTAACAACGGCACGAAATTAATTTTAATCTTTTATGAGAACCTTTTTAATTTTCAATTAAGTGGTCATGAAAGGGTTTAATTTCTAAGGAATAAAACTCACCTTTACGAATTAAATAGAAGGCTCTTATACACTTCCCTTATACAATTATTTAATATGTTTGCAAAATATGTTAAATATTGATTAAAAAATTTGTTAAATTAATTAGTAAAATTTGTTGTTTTTCCATACAAATTTAGAGAAACCTTTTGTCTAAAACTGATTGACTTGAAAATTCTTAAGGGTATAAAGGATAAGCATGCCTAGCCACTTTCTTTTTAACTGCCTTTTTATGAACCTGAAAATGGTCCTGGGCCATAAACAAAAAGCCAAATCGAGAAACCAGCAAAATGGCCCACAATCTCTTGTTAAGAGGAATAACAAACCAAAGCCGAACAGGAGCTTCAGTGTGGAGGAAAACAAATGCAATCGGGGGAATTCAGTTTGGGGGAAAATTCTATGAAGTCAAATCAAACTTAGGTACGAACAAAAAGGTGTTTGTATTCCGTATGCAGGAGGAATCCTGGCCCCAGGACAATTGTCAAGGTGAAAAGGGAAAGAAAGCAGAACAAAAAAAATCGACAGAATATAAAAATGAACTACAATTTTGCAAATTTTAAGCACATTTCACAGTCGTGTGCTGTGCTGTGAAAAAGTCGTCAGCGTGGCAAGAAACCGATTTGCATATTTACACCAATACAAGTGCAAACAGGACCCACACCCAGACCAGGACACAGCCACACACATCTATAACTTGCATACAATAAATCTTGTGACGTCTCGAGAGAAAGACGTCACGTAGCATGGAAGAGGTTGGAGGAAAGTAAGAGATGCTGGGATACGTTGCTTTTCCTGTTTCCTGCTTAAGTTCCTGCCCAGCGTTTGTTGTGTGTGAAATCCTTGCAGTCGTCGAGGATAGTTCACAGAAGGTCCTTATATCCCTACATCCCCTGCATCCTCGCACCACGGATCCTTCTTCTGCACACCGCAGACTGACGGTGAAAAATTGTTGCCAGTTCACATGAAAATTGTCAGAGCGCTATTACCGAAATGAAAATGAAAAGAAAATCGAGCTCATCATGTGTACACTGTACAGTGTACTCTACACTATGCACACTATATAAAAAAAAAAAAAAAACACTCTCGTAGAACACATTTCCCAATCTCACTGCTCCGTTGCATTGATAATGAGAAAAATAAGGAGCAAATGCGAGGAAAGCACTGGATTTATATTCATAGTGCGAATGCAACGAAAATGCTTTGGTAATACTTAGTTACGGAAAAGCGACAAGAAAATATTTCTACAATGGCTTAAGCGGGAAACAGTTCACCGGGCCAACAGGACAGAAAACTGTCAGCAAAAAATTTAAAAATATAGAGACATGCAAACAGATCCAGCTTATCAACGGCGAAATAAACAGATGGAATTCGAGGATTAATCTAGGGAGTCAAACACATGAAATGCTTTCAAGCCAAGAGAGTTTTAATAACGAGGGGTATGCTTTCGATTTGATGAAAATAATATTGCAGCCATACATTCCTTTTAATCGTTCATTTTTCTCTGAGTTTCTAGACTCCAGAGTCCAGAGTGATAAGCTGCATACATTTGAATTAATTTGTAGAACAGATGCACAAATGTGTTTTTAACAAAAAAAAATATGGTTTGCCAAAAGGTTTTATTTTTTAATTTAATATTTTTATATAATTATGACCAAAGGGGAAACTGTTCTCGGGCCATACTTATTTCTTTAAAATCTATATTATTTTTTCACTTAACATATAAAATAATCCTTTTTCGATAGTCTTAATGAAGTAATATTTTATTTTCCAATAAGCAAGGCTTCCTCTGTAAATTACTACCCTCAATTATAGTGTTTCCTTTGAAATGGATTGACTTGCACCCAATCCTTCCTTTGTCCTGATAGAGGATAGAGGTCTGTTCGCCGCAACCACATCATGTTCTGCTATTAACTTACTCGGATGTAACCATGCATCCTGAAAGCAACATATTGTTACACTAAAAGACCTTCCTCCACATCCTGTTTACATTTTTCTCTCTCCATCTGTCACGAGTGGGAGAACGGGGTAAATGGATAAATAACGATATGTTTACGGATGGCACTCGGCGAGGAAAATGTGGAGCAAAAACAAATGTGGAGCTGATTTATATGCGATTTTTATATGCACACGTAGTTGTCACAAGGGAGAGCGGGTAACTGGGAGACTGAGACACTGAAACTGTGAAATGCCAAAAGACTTGGCCCAGGAGACCACTCCTTTCCCGGTTGACAGTTGCCTGTTGCCTGTGTTGCCGATGTGGCGGGATGCGAGGCTTTGGTTTCATCGGGGCCCTGGGCCTCGGCAAACAAATGTGGCGGCGTCTCCGCTTGTCGTCTGAAGAATTTGTATGCAAACAAACGGGACAAACAACAAACACCCGGCACACTGGGAAACAAACAAGCCGACACAGTGCCACATGCACATGCGACAGACAACAGACAACAGACGACACACGACTGACGACCCAACGACAGACAACATACAATGTTTTTCTGTTTCAATCTTTCGTGGGAACGGCAAACGTCTTCAAGGCGATACTCAGATTTGTTTGCCTTTTTTTCGGGGACTCTGACTTAAAGCCATCAGCTTTAAGCGGATTCCTAAGAACATTTGAACTGCAAATAGCTGCTCATTTTTAATGCATACTTCATAAATCCTTGTCATAACTTTGTTGGCAAACTTGACTTGCCACCACCAGCTAGAAAGTGTTCTTCGCGGCGTTGCGTAAACGCATCGTGGCTTTCTCCAATGCAATTTTCCAATTTTCTGGCGTATGGCCACGCCCCCTTGGAGCAAGATGGGCCATCAATAAAAACTACATTTCTAGTATAACAATAATGTAAATGAAATTTATTTGTTTGACATTTGCCAGATCGTGTCAAGCCTTTTCTTCAAATATCCTTTTTCTTCACACTACATAAATTTTAATGTCCGACCAGAGACTATACAGCTTACAATTGTTCCCTAAACGCAATTCAACTTCAATTAGCATTACAATGGGCCAAGTTTGGGGAGTTTAAATGCCACTTTTGAAGCCCTTTTTTCCTCAACCCTGTGCCCAGAAAAACGGGGGAAAAAGTTCTTCAGGCAAACCGGAAGTATTTTAATTTCCGCATCTGCTTTCCTTTTTTTTTAAATATTTTTTTTACTGTTGCCAGCTTTTAGGCGTCGGGGTTTTTAATTGCAGGGTTTCGTATTTTCGTTTTAGCCATTTTAACCATTAAATTAAAGTAAATACTTTAAGCGTTTGGCAAACAGCAGAAGCCATCGGGAGACCAGAGGTCGCTAAATAAAATACGAGAAAAGCTGGCAGTGGAGAGTAGCGTAAAAATTTGCATAAAATGTTTTAATTCAACCGGCGAGGCTAGGATGTGGACATGCGGCCCCCTGACCCCTTCGCCTTTACCCGCATTATGTCCAGCTTGACATTTTAAAGACACCAGGGGCGTCCTCCCCTCCGCCATCGCGGCTTAATTGAATTGTTTAATGGAGTCTTACGACAACAGAGCAGAAAAAAAAAGACAGAAAAGGAAAAATCAAAACGGCATAAAATAAAATGCGGGTCGAAAGCAGATGCTTTCACCTTTCCGGCCTCTCACTGCCCAGGCCCAGCCCCCTCTTCCGGCCACTTTCCCTGCCCCGTTAATTTAACGCCACTTGGCAGTCGTAAAGAAACGCCAACAAATTGTCGCCTTTGGTCAAAAGGAAAGAAGTCCAACAAAGGAGCATAAAGAACAAGAAAAAGGCCAAAACCAAAAAGGGAAAAAAACCAAGAGACGCGTAACGAGAAAAAGGTAAAAACGGATACAATATTATCATCGTTATCAGGTCTCCAGCTGTTATCAGCTTATCGAAACGGTTGCAATGCATTCAATTTGCCATTTTATTAACCTGTCTGAGAACTACCTTCCTCCGGTAGCACTCCCTGCCCCTAGTGCCCCATACCTCTGAAACTTTTCCACAATGGCAAAAGTTAAATCTGTTCGCATTATTCAAGCATTTACGTGGCTTAATCCTAGAAGAAACTTTTTCCCATTCCACCCCAAAAAAAAACTCCACAAGCCATATTTTCTTGGTTGTATATTCTATAGGTTTTCAATACAAAAAAAAATGGGATCACTGGGATGCAGAAGGTTACACACCACTGGGGATTTGATGCCGCAAAAATATTTTTGTAATTTAAAGTTTCAGCCGACTTTGGGCCATAACTATAGCCAAAGTCACGTCTGGCAATAAAAGTGTATATATACTCTTGGCATATGCAAACCGGGCGGAGAGACTTCTATTCTAGTCAGCATTTGCTTACAAGTGTTTCAGGTAATTCCATAAAGTTTGGCTCATAACTTTTCCAGAAATTATTGGAACTAGATCGTTAGGAACTTTTCCGCCTTCAACTCGGGCGGGAAAGCCAGCTTGTTGAAGGGTCATTTCAAAGAGTTATTGTTTACAATAAAATAAATATGGTTATACGAGGGGCAATTTATTTAAGTTTATTAGAAACAGTTATTCAAAAATTACTAATAAATCAGGAGTGGTTTAGTCATGGTCTGTCTAGTTTTTGACCTTAAACTTGGCTAGAAATTGGTCCTAAATCAAGTAGAACCGGCAGTCTTTAAACACTGACTGCCAACAATCAGCATACTCCCACAAACATAAACTTTACCATATACACTCACTCCTAACTAACTGTCATAATACGTGCTCCAGATGCTGCAATAAGCATAATAATGGAAGGGGCGGGGGATAGGGATATTGCCAGGACAACAGACCTCAGACAGGGCAAACAGAAACCGAAGCTACAACTTTGCCCCCTCACTGGGGCTTCACTCTAGACCAGGTCCAGGTCAAATGGGTATCAACAGCAAATCTGGCAAAACTTACAAGCGACACTAACCAAAAGTTTATTTCGTCTTGCTCCTGCCAATGTAAAATTGTGTGTGAAATCGGAAAATTAGTCCCCAAGGAAGTTCATCGACAAAAAAAAACAAAAAACAGAATAGTCAGGAATATGAAGTCCAACACTCCAAGCAGTGGTTGTTGGCCCATATTTTTCGGGCCAGACCAAGGGTCTGGGGGTGAGCTTAAAGCGGCTTTAAGTGGTCATGAGCACGCCTCAGTGAACAGGACCTGGCCAGGACCGAAGTGGTCTGCTCCGAATGGAACAAACTGACTCGGCACAGTCGATAGTGGATGAGTTTGCGGATTCCTTGTTTGCGTAATTGTGGGTTTTGGTGTTTTGATATTTCGGCCATATTCCTGTTGTTTGGCTTGTTTGGTCCGAGCCATGGCCACTGGACAGTTGTACAATGGAACTGTTGCTGTTTGTATAGGGCTTAGATGCTGGGATGTACCGGAATTCCTAGATCCCTTGCGGTCAGAATGAGGTCGGTGTTGATTACTGGAACAGCCATAAATTAATTGGTTGAGTTTCAATGCTGGGCTTTAGGAAATTAAAGTTATGGGAGCAGGGAAAGCATTGGCAATCCAAATTATTTATAAATTTCTAAAAGCGCGAGAAGCAGTCTAGTTAAAACCACTTAATAATAGAAATATCTTTATAAATACCAATTAACCCATAACTACATTACAATCTAATCACACCTGATTACATTGAAGCAGATTCCAATCAAAAATCAAAATATGACCCAGAAAGTGAAAAGCATAGCTGCCTCACATAACACCGCTAAGATCTTATCAAAATAAGCCAATCAAAGAGTGGCCAAGAAACCAGAAACAACGCAAACATGTAACCAAAAAAGCTATGCTGTAACTTTCCGACGATCGGCCGACCAATTACAAAGCCAAAAGTCACAAGCCAACTTTTTACGAACGAATCTGGCTATGTTCGATGGCACAGCAGCTACAGCTGCCACTTGATAATGTGCTCAAACATCATCCTCTGTTGGCCTGGCCTAATGCGAAAAGCAAACAGAGGCCGAAAGACACACACAAAAGGCCGAAACTCACACGTGCCGAGCTCTCGCAGCAGCAGCCACTTCTAAAATGAAAAGTGTTGAAAAACTTTTACTTTCGTTGCTGCTACCCGGTCGGTGAGTTGGCCTAGACCAAAGGGCCGGAACGGTTCGGCAGTGGCATGTATGTAAATTAGCCTTTAAAGACCAACAAGAGAGACGCTGGCCAACAAGTGGCGCGCGTTCGTCTCGCAGCCGGTAATTATATTTTGGTCACGTTTAAGCCAGGCATCTGTTTTATGGCATGTTACACTTTAACGCCGATCTGCCAACTCTTTGCCGGCTCAAAAAAACAAAAACTAAAACTAAAATTAAATAAAAGAGCACTTGGAAGAGAGTGTTACCACAACCAAAGTCAGGTCAAATCCATTTAGTTTAAGCCAGCATAGAGACGGCCTCTATAGACCAAGGTACGGGTTTGACTTTTCTGCAGTTGAAGTCCTGCAGTTGAAACAATTAGTAATGTTTATCCCAAAGATAAGCTAACAAATTATTAAATAAATATAAAATTAATAGAGGACTACAACATAAACCCATCAAACGTATAAACAGGCAAATGCACTTGTATCAAATATCTTTATGCATCATTAGGCTTGGCTAATACATCGCTGGCCAGAGTAATTATTGACATTGAATTACTGATTACTCAAATAACTGATGTAATAATATTTCATTGTAAAATGTGTCTGGCAACAAGCAGTAGCCAGTAACCAGTAGCCAGTAGCCAGTAGGCAGTAACCAGTAAGCCAACAGCCATACCAATATGTGATTACTCAAATTGCTACAATTAGGCGCGTTAAGCACGTGAGGCCGGTACAGTGACAGGGTGTAGTCCATATCTCCATCGGCTTTCGGCCAAGTATATCTTGGCCATGTGTCGGGATTGTCGGATTGGAGAGGCTAATGCGGCTAATGACACTCTGGAATGATGCGACAAAAGGCAGTTGGCCAGCGTGCTTACAGTCGGCCATTATTAATTTAAATAGCCAGGGCCGGACACGGGCTCCGACATGGATATGCCCATGTCTGAAACGGGGGATTATGGGTGGGCGTCTGTGGGTGGCTCTGGGAATATGCGGCCCTAACTACAGATACAAACACGCAAATGCTTAAAAAGCTCCAACGGCGACTGTCATCGCACCAAATTGGCCAAGTTAACACAGCTCATGAGATTAATATGGCGCGATTCACACGTCTGTATTGATTATTTGAAATGCTACTTACTTTGGATCGACGGCGATATTGCAATGCAAATTAAAAGACATACACAGATGTATAGCATAAATTGAATACAAATTGATAGTACTTTTGTTGGCAATTAGCCAAAGATGTTTATCAAGTAAATGCTTGTAGTTTGAGATTTATTTGTTGTTTTTATCAGACTATATATATTATTTTAAAACATTCTGATTTAACAAATGCCTGCTCTGTAATTTCTTACTTTAAGCCATCTTATAACCATCTTTAATCATGGTTTTTTTAATACTTTTCTCACATTTCTGATTGATTTCATCATAATATGTTTAAACTTCCACCAATTTGAACTTTTATCAATCTTGTTTTCCATCTTTAAGGGGTTTTCATGCATATCACCTGCCATTTAACCGTATAATTTGTTGTCTGAGGTTTCTTTTTGTTAAGGCGATGAGTTTGGGTTTTATTTTCTGATGCTTTTTTTTTTGTTTGGTTGGATTATTTAGACAAAAGTCTCTGACACCACCATCACCGTTTGGCCCACCTCATTTATCATCTTTGTCCAGGCCACGAAAACAAGTGCAAAATAACAAAAAAAAAACAGAGCTCAGAACACTGGCAAAAAAAACTCATTTGTTGTCATTTGTCTCCGCTGGCCCACCTCTTTACCTCCGTCTGGCTGATTGTTTTTTATTGTTTTTGCTTTCATTTTGAATGACATTTAAGCGTCAATTTAAAATCGCATTCACAACTGCCTGACTTACGCGTCGCTGGTTTCTCGGTCTCTCCGGTCGCGGTTTCCGTTCAAATTCCCCATGGAAACAATGGGGAATTATCATGGCGGTATTCAAATACTTATAATGCTGTCTATAAGCATGACGGTATAGTATTCTTGTTACCAATTTTTAAGTTTAGCTTAGCATTATAATAATATAAGTTTTTTCCTCCCATGTGACTCGCTTGCCCCTTTACAAGTATTTCACTGTTCAACGTATTAAACAGCTTTGGACCAATAAAATCGCAATTACACTTACAATTCATGGACTAAGAAGTTCTTTATTGCATTTGACGAAGCAGAAGTCATGTCAAGCCAACACATTTTCTGTCTAACTAACCGCAAACTGGTTAAGAAGCCCAAAGGAGCCGCCAGAAGAGCCCGCAAACCCGCAACGATTTAAATGCTCGGCGGGAATTTCGCTTACCAAGCTTCGAGGAAATATGCTGGCTAGCAAGGACTACCAACGACGGTTTTAGCAAAGGACGAGAAAAGCCACTTGGCTAAAATGTAATAATGACGGAAAATATTTTCTGAGCGCAGGCTGAAAGTTGAGTAGTTTATGTAGTGTAGGCGTCGGCGGGCAAGACAATTTCTATCCGCAATTTCCACGGCATGATTTGTTATTGCTGCTGTTGGTTTTCGGGGCCTTAAGCATTTATAGCCGGTCATATTTATCAATGGTGTTAAGTATTATTAATAGTATGTGTTCTCCAGTGGAGTAGTCCGCCGGGGAGGCTGTCAAAAAGTTTCAACAAATAGCAATGATTTTAATGGATACTCCAATGGATAGCATCTTCACTCAAGGGGATATTGACAAAGCCCATACCCTTCGGTTCACAATTCCCTCTACGCCTCTGTCTGTCCCTTGAAGTCATTTATTCTTTTTTTCTCCGCCAGCTGGGATGTTTGTTGGCTTGTTGTTTACAACAACTCCTTATCATTTATCACGACAAAAATAAAACCAACATTAATTTAGAATCAATGCAATTTATGGGTATGAATCAGCCACCTTTGCAACACCAAATCGCCTCACATTTACTGGCATTTGCATAATAATTTTCTGCTTTTTGCGGAAAACAATCAAAAGCTAATTTACAATGCAATTTCGCAGCCAACAATTTATTGTCAGTCGGCTGAGACAAACAGAAAAAAAAAAAAAACCAAAAACAAAACAAACAGATAAATAAAAGACAGCGACTTACAGAATTTAAGCAACAAGGCAGAGCGCGGAAGCGTTGAAGAAAATCTAAAATAAGATCTGTCCCCGTGGCGTATACGTAATCTGTACGATTCTTGTTACTTAAGTTCCAGACAAATGTCAGTTGTCCCTCTGGCAGCGCTGGCTGCTCTGGCTGCTCTACATAATGTGAATAATAATTTTGCTCATTTGAAACGTGTTGGCCAGCCAAAAATGACATCGAGGAGACAAACACAAAAAACATAAACAAAAGCAACAAAAAAAAGAACCCAAAGACCCAGAGACAATGGGGAAGTCGTGAAATTAGCGCTGCGTTCCACAATGAAAACAGAGCGCAAAACGGGAAGCTGTTCTACTAATTGCAACGTTTCGGATTTCATCCATGTGTGTCTGCATCTTGCATAACCACCAAGCCACAAAAAACAGACAGCTTAAAAGGCTAAATGAAAGTCGTAGACATTCCAAATGATTCCAGAATACTAAGTGATGGAAAGAATTTCAGCGAATAAAGATATTCCTGAGTTAGGAATTCAAAAATGTAAGGAAATTATTTTTAAACATGGACAATGGGGATGGTGGCCATTAAAATGAGGTCTGTATGTATAGATTGTACAATAAAACAAACTAAATTCGACTTAAATTATATTAAACCCACCAATACAAACCAAAATAAATCCAAAGAACATTTCGTTTTCCGGACAGACAATGCGGAAAAATGAGAAGCGTATGCAGTTCCTCTAATGAGTTCCTAGGAAAACAATTTAGCTCAAGATGTACATTCAGGATCAAGTTTATGAAGGACTCTCAAAATGAAGGATGCCCAACGGTGGCCACAATAAAACTGAATCTAAAGCACGGGGCGTATGATTAATGCTCGCACATATTTAATCATTTTTCATGGCAAATGACAACAGACCCGAGAACTCAGAAAATTGTTATGCCTTTAAGAGGGACAATTTGGTAAAAGGGAGTGGGGAGACTGTAAGGGGTAAAGGGCAGTTACCACGGGCAAGTGGAAAATGGTTTTTATGTCCCAGGCATGTCAATCGGAATTATACGGCAACTGGACAATCAACGACCATGTAGACAAAGCGGCTGCCACTTCATCTTGTGCTCCTTTTCGGTTGGTTTTGTTCCAGTTCGTTTGGGAGTCGGTGGTGCCCAATTGGGAGTCGCCTCAAACTGGGCAAACAAAAAAGCCAAACTAAAACTAAACTCATTTAACTTTGCCGTATTTTGATAGCATTTTACCTTGCCCAGGCCGCAAGAACAACGGCAGGAGGAGAATAAGGACCACCAGCAGCCGGACCAGGAGCCGGAGCAACAGGAACAACAAACAACTGTTATCAAAATGTCATTCATTCAAATATGTACCGACTGACAGGGCGGAGGACGGGCAAAGGGCATCTGCCCTGCCTCTTCCCTGGCCTCTTTTCCGGTCTTCCTATATATTTTCCTCCCTGCATACACTCTACGAAAATCTAAAAGGAAAAAATAATCCAATTATGAGTGTAAATTAAAGCAAGATTAAGGGCGTTTTCATTTACTTTTCATTTGCTAAGATATCCTTGGGAGAAGTAACCAATATGGCTTTCTTACAAGAAAAACAAAAGATGTGAAATACATTTTCTTAAGATTTTATTTTTGGTGATGAAACATTTTAGATATAAGACTAAATTGGCCCTAAAATATTTCATGTGCAAATCATAAAATGTCAACCAATTTCTACTGTAAAATTTCGGAAAAGGATTAGGACTAGGAAGATTTAGATTTTAGAAACATACTGAAATTAAGGTGAACGAGTTTTAATCTTTATAGTCAATTTTTATGGAAACTATGAGAATTGTCTTTATGGAAATTCTTGCAGTGAAACATTCTTGCCATTGGCCTTTGTTTGGCTTTTAGCTTTCTCTTATTTCACACTGGTGTTTTCTCCTTTTTTCCAGTGCCCACCATTGAAAGTGGCAGCAGCAGTAGCAACATCGGCGCATCCTCCACAACCGTCACGGTCGCGGTCACGCCGAGCGGCAGCAACGGAAGCAGCACCACGGAATCCCCGACAGAACAGCAACAACCCCAGGGTAAGACCCAAAAACTAATCTCTCCGAGGCGAGTCTCGGACTCGGAGTCGGACTCGCCCCGAATCCACCCGCTCTTAAACTAAATGACAAACAACAATGCCCCCGCCATTCCAAAATGTTTATAGGCCAATGCCTGCTGGAAGGAGTCTGGGTGCCGGAAACGACGGTTCGATGCGAGAAGCAGGCCAACTGCCGGGCCATCCAGCGCACCGGCCACTGTTGCCCCGATTATAAATGCGGTAAGTGGCCAAACACTATAACATCCCACCATTCCACCTCCCAACTTTCGGATGCATTTATGCAAATCTTCTACTCTTTGGCCTCCATCCGCAGATTGTGAAAAGGATGGCAAAACTTATGCCAATGGTTATAAATTGGTTGATCCGGACACGCCGTGCACAGTGTGCTACTGCAAAGGTGAGTTCATGCAAATTGTTTCAAAATTAACCAGGTAGTGGGTGAAGAGTGGGCCAGTAATTGCAGCTGGGCTATAGAGCTCAGGTGAAGAATGTTTAATTGCCCAGGAGTTTGATTAAATTTTTATCAAGATGGTTTTCAATTTAACATAAAATTTATTGAACTTAAAGAGCTTGCTATTTTCTTTATTTTAACACAAAATAGAAAATATTAAAGCTTAAATGGTTAAACAAAACTATACAAAACTTTACAATTTATTTTTGGGGGAAATCACTTTGTGCCTAAGACTTGTCTTAATTTTATTTTTCCAAATAAATCTTTTCGCTTTAAGTTGTCTCATAAATCGGTTAGCTTTATTATGAATATTTGCTATTTTTTAAAAATAAAATGTGAGGTAGTTTCCCTTTTTAGAAACAATAGGAGATATATTAAGAAATGTCTAGCCAAGAAAATATTTCACATTCACGTCACTTTGTATTTACATTTTAGAAAATAATGAGAGATAATATTATACTTATAAGCTTTTTTAAATATATATATTAGTAATTAGTAATTAGTAATTGTGAGTCATAATATTTTTCTAATGCATTTAATTAATACACATTTTTTATAATTTTTGCATCTTAATAGAGTTTGCATCATTAAAAAAATCATTCGAATTTCTATTATTTTATTGATATTCTTTAGCCATTTTAAAAATAATATTCAATTCCTTTTATTTTTCCTGCAATATACTTTGATCCTTGAACACTTTTTCTAATCACACTCCATTTGTTGCAGGCGGCGATATTGTTTGCAGCTCGGTGACCTGTTTCCGCCGTGACGACTGCATGCCCAAATATGTGCCGGGTCGGTGCTGTCCGGAGTACGACAACTGTCCAAGTGAGTAACAGAGGCCCCATGGCCACTAAGTTCCCATGGCTAATCCAAAGATATCATCCAATTCCATACATTCACAGTTCTGGATAACAATCCGCCGCTGGCCAGTGAGCCGTCAGTGGGCGGCACCAGCATCAGCAGCTCCACGATGAAACCAGTGCCTGCGGCTCAGCCGGCGGGCTTTAACTGGAATATCACCATCAAGGAGATAACCAAGCCTACTGAGATCCGGATAACCGACGACAACAAGGCCAAACCGGCGATTCCCACGAGGAAGACCAGCAGCCTGCCACTGGCGACCACCGAGGGACCCGGATTGCCGGCAACCGCAATCAGTTTGGGGGACAACAGTGCAGCAGCAACAGTAGGTAGCTCATCAGCAACATCTACAACAAGTGGCCCAAGCACTGAGCCAACAGCAGCAACTGCAGCATCATCAGCAGCAGCATTAGCAGCAACTGTTGCAACAGCAACACCAACCGATACGGCAGCAACACCAACCCCCAGCCAAGACAGCAACCAAAAAGCACTTCCAGTCGCCAACAGCAGCAGCAGCGAAAGCTTAAAGCTCATCGCCTCCGTCGGCTACATCGAGAGACCCCTGGCCCAGAGCAGCAATGTGGTGGAGCAACAGGTGCGCCCGCTGGTCACCTACACCTCCGATGGCCTGCAGCCGCAGGCCGAGAACGATCCCAGCAAGGTGAACATCAAGCGGGAGTACACCACGGAGGGAGCTCCTGTTTCCAGTACACTGAAGAAGGATGAAGAATCTGTGCCCTTAGGCACAGGCAATGTTTTTCTGCAGAATGGATTCAAGGAGTCGCTGGTAGAGTCTTCGGATGCGGATCTGGAACCGGACACAGCCGGCAGTGACAATGTCTACCACATTATATCCACCACCGAGGGTCCTGGCGGCTTGAACAAAATTAGCACCGATGCACCTCCCACAAATATTTCCGTTCCAACCACTGCAGATCCTAGTACAAAAATGGATATAAGTACGGAAGGTGCCGGGCCAGCCAGTAGCGAATTGCCACCATCGAGCTCCCCTCACCACTTGGATGTGGAGGATGATGTGCCCCAGGTGGAGTCTAATCCTGCCTATCCCTCCCTACCCGAGGACGACTTCAGCCTGCGGGATGTGAATTTTCCTTTGGTTGAGTTAGAGGACATAGGCGATGTCGAGAAGGATGAGCCCAGGAGCATAGTCAGCCCCTTTGACATGGACAAACATCACGTGAAGTTGGCTCCGGACGCAAACCTGGATGGGAGTGGCAGTGGGAGTGGCAGCGGCGGTGGCAGTGGAGGAGGCGACATAGATTTCTTCCAGGAGAAGGCCTCCACCACTGAACGCATTCTGGCAGATGCCTCCGTCGTCCGAGAAAAGAGCTCCCTGGTACCGCTGCTCATGAACAGTGGCGAGGACATTTCCGGAGAGATGCCCCGCATCCAAAACAGTAGCTTTCTGCAGCTGGAGAAGATTAGCCGTGGAGAGGAAACGGAGCTGGGCAGCGGGGAAATCCGCGAGCCCATAACCCCCAAAACCTTACCAGTTTCCGGCCTGGAGATAGACGAGCTGGGCTCCGGAGCGGGCCAGGTGGGCGGTGTGGATCCGAAAGCCGATGCCGAGAGCCTCAAGCTAGACGAGAGCCAGGAGTCGACCGCCTCCAAGGCCAGCGGATCGGTGGACAAGTCATCGGCGAGGGCCGAGAAGAGCTTCGTGGAGAGAGCCCTGCCCCTGGGACGCCTGTATCTGCAGAGGATTTACTAAGAGCTGGCCAGGAAAGGTTTAAGAATCAACGTAAAAGTTTATTGTATGTACATATACCATAAAGCCTAGTATCTTGGAGGAGCACATCGGAAATCCAAACATTCAAGTGAGCGAAAGTGTTAGGTTTAAGTAGCCAGAAAGAAAAACAGAAGAAAGGGCAAGGACGAGAGGGATCCTTGAAAGAATTATCGTTTCCATAGACTGCATAATGACCATCTGAATTTATCGACATTACGAACGTAATCATTAGCGTATGATTAGCAAAGCTGGGCTCCCCAAATGCAATAACTATATGTTTCATTATTCCAATTGCAATTTGTATTGCTTAGTTGTATTTTTAATTTATACGTATCGATCTAAGAGCACACGAAAGAAAAAAAAAAACATTAAAACCATTGCCACGCCCACAATCGAAATTCATCGAATAAGTCGCAACATTCACACCCAGATGGAGGAGAAATTTTTTAACTTGTTTTATCTCATCAGGACATCAGGACTTTATTTAATTTATAATTTATTGCTTAACGAAAGAGTACGATGAACGATTTGATCAATCAGTGGTGATTTATTTAAAAACGCAAAGGCACACCTATATAGTCTTCTTTAAATTGAAAAGCTTTTAAGTTTAGACTGAGTATGGAAAAGTTTTAATTTAAAGCAATTAACAATTACTCCTACATTAATCATAATTTATATAAAAATTAAATTTATTTTAATTTTGACATTGAATCGTCTTGAGGAACAAGGATTCTCCCGAAGAACTAGCTGGTGGAGAAAGTGTCAAAAATAAAAATGCAGTCATTCTTTAGTTAATAAATAATTACTTATATGGATATAATTTATTTAGGCGATGATCGCGCACACTATGACTCACACACACACACAAACACCCGCACACCGATTTTTTGATTAAAGTTAAAAGTAAAAAAAAAAATAAATCTTATAAATACATTAACTAGCGTAAATTTAGATTCAAGCTCATTATAAAATGTATGAATTATAAAATAAAGAAAAATAGGAAACCCTACAATAATACTGTTTTTTTTTTAAAGAGATTTTTGTTAAACTGTAGAAATCACTCAAAGGTCCAAAGGGCCTACGCACATCGGTCCTACCCAAATTGTTGCGTAAGTCATGTAGCTGCCCCCAAGGGGGGGCTGACCACGCCCTCCCGGACCCCTCATTACACATGCAAGTGCATGTGGCGGCAATTACCAAGAAATTAAATAAACAAACCGAAGCCCAGCAACGGAAAACGATCACGACGACAACTGTTGCATCACGACAGCAACTCTGCCGGCGGCGGCACCAGCGACTCGGGTTACCTTACTTACTGACAACTTCGTATTGAACCGTAATGCACAACCGCCCCATGGCTTACATAACAAGGTTGAGGATACAACAATACTAATGACACCAACAACAATCGCCGCAACAACATCGCAAATTTATTGTTAATTCGTATGCGCTCTGCGCAGCGGGATCATCGAGGAGAAAGTCTCCGAAGATCATTAGGAAAAAGCCACAGAAGAAAAGAAACATGTAATAAATCACTCTGGACCCCAGGCCATCGTCTTCGATCAAAAGTTTACAGAGGAGTCGAGACAGTAACTGGTTTGGTTTTCGGGGAGGATCACTTTCGCTTTCCACCAAGACGACACCTCAATTGAATACGTTTAGTTTTTGTTGATTTTTATTAATGAGAAACTTAACAATGAGTGCAAAATGCAATGACCTAACTGGATGGGAGTCCTTAGATTTAGTTGCGACCGATCTGGTCCACCTGGGACTGCAGGTTGTTTATCACCTCGGATGGCACCTGGTCGCCCAGGATCTCGAAGAGGTTGATGCGCTGGTTGCCGGGGATCTGCTCGTAGGCGCCCAGCTCGATGCCCTCCTGGACGTTCTGGATCTGGGCATCCTTGGGAATGAGCAGAGTCTGCTGGGCCTGACGAATGGCCTCGTTTGTGTAGGCGGCACCCTCACGTTGGGGCAGGGACTGGACACCGGCCAGCAGCATGGCGAACATCGAACACAGCGCGAACACTTTCATTTTGTTGATTTCTGCAATGAATATTCCCGACTCAGTACTCACTCACACTACTCTCGACATTTCTTCATATATTTGGGTGTTTATTGGCCAATTTATTTTAGCCAAAAGCCTGTGTCTTACCTTGCGCGCAACGTTTGTTGTAATGTTTCGGCTGCGCAGGCGTCGAGCCCGTTTTATAAGCTGAGCTCCGCCACTGGAAGCCCCAGCCCCGAAAATCTGGAAAGCCTCAGCTCTTTCATTTTGTTTCGTTTCTGGTTTTCGTTTATCCAAAAGCTAAAAAAAACACACATCGATGTTGTAAAAATAATATAAAAAGTCTTGTTACTTCCAGCTTGATATCAGATCAGCCCATTAAAGTAAAAACTCTGTTTTTTTTATTGGAAATTATTTTTGGGCATTTGTCCAATATTAA
Source organism: Drosophila atripex (assembly GCA_035045925.1). Classification (NCBI taxonomy): domain Eukaryota; kingdom Metazoa; phylum Arthropoda; class Insecta; order Diptera; family Drosophilidae; genus Drosophila; species Drosophila atripex. Next base: position 7,460,875 of record JAWNOP010000070.1, on the reverse strand, counting down.
TACGAAGGTTAAGCGCCACTTCGGAAATGTCAAGTGGCATTTAACCTTCCAGTGAGCATTTAACCACGAAGTGGTCTTTCAGGTGCTATCTGGTTCACATTAATAGCCGGTATGAAAAAATTAACAATTACTAGTCTTTGAAGAGTCATTTACAAATTGCAGCCATGGCTGGACGTTTTTTATTTTTTCGCTTTTGCGTAAGACGAGTAATAAGCAGAAAAATAGCCAGAAACCATATAACAGCAAATCATTGAAGTCCGATTTGCTTGCAAAAATCTTGTAATGATTAATATTGCACATTTTCGTTTAAAAATGTATTCAAGCTATGTTAAACTATTATAATTTTTAAATTTAAAATTTAATTAATGAGATTCAATCTTTAAACTCTGAGGTATTTAAATTTTTAAGACGAAATTAAAAAATGGCAAATAGTTTATTATAATATAGATTACATCGAATTGCTTTTGACCATAGTGTTCATCAAATTCTGTTTTAAAATTGCTTATTTTCAAAAAACCGTTGAGTCTATCGATTGTTGTTATCAATTTGTCTGGTTAAAAAAATGTATCGTATTTTCGATATCGATATCGATATGTCGATATTTTGAGAATCCATCAACAACCCTATCGCGTTTACTTGTGTTCTTTTAAAATTACGATTTCTTAACATAAAAATAAATATACCCAACGGCGGGAAATAAATACGAGCTATTAAAACCCTCTCGCTCCTGGAACCTCCAGAAGTTCAGCCAGGAGAAGGTGTAATCTGCCAGATACATCGCACAGCAAGTGCCGCCTAGCGAAACGCACGTGGGCACAGAGATGGATGTGGAAAACGGCGAGGGGCAGGTGCAGGTGCACCTCAAGACCAAACAAGAGCAGTAAGTATTTCGGAATATTATGAAAATAGTTACTCTAAGGCCATAAATTCCAGCTATGCCGTTCCGGATGTTCCCTATGCAATCGATGGTACTGTAACCACCGCGGAGCTAAACACATTCGTGAACACATTGCTCCAGCAGAAAGATGGCTCGTCCGTGGACTTCGATTTTCTCGTATTTGACGAGTACTTACGGGGTCGACTATGCGATCACCTGCGTGAGAAGGCCATCAGTTTTGAGGACGCCATCGAGATTGAGTACGTGGAACGATTCCCAGCTCCAGAACCCCAGGATTGCCTGCTCCACGACGACTGGGTATCGGCGGTGAAAGCGAACGGCAAATGGATATTGACGGGATGCTACGACAACACGTTGAACATCTGGACCAACAAGGGAAAGCACATTCTTACTATTTCCGGCCACACGGCCCCCATCAAGGCGGTGGATTGGATATCGCTGGATGAAGAAACCGGCCGCTTTGTGTCTAGTTCTCAGGATCAGACAGCCATGCTGTGGCAGTGGAACGTGGGCTCGAACACGGCCGAATGTGTATCCGTGTGCAAGGGTCATGAGCGAGGCGTCGACAGTGTCAGTGTGAGTCCCGATGGTCAACGCTTCGCCACTGGTTCCTGGGACACCATGCTAAAGGTTTGGTCTGCCGAGCTGGATGATGCCGGTGAGGGCACATCCAAAAGGATGAAAGAGAGCGGAGTGAGGGTAAGTGTTTGGATTGTATTTGATGTTGGGCAACTCTTAGATATTCTTCTTTCTCCAGACTCCCAAAATGACGCTCCAGGGACACAGGGAGAGCATTTCTGCGGTACAATGGATGGACGCTAGCACTTTACTCACTGGAAGTTGGGATCACACGTTAAAAGTGTGGGATTTGAGCCTCGAAGGTATTAAGACCGAAATATCCACCAACAAGTCCATCTTTGATGCCAGCTACTCCAATCTAAATCGCCTGATAGTGACCGCTTCGGCGGACAAGAATCTACGCTTATATGACGCCCGGACGAACCGTAAGATGAGGAACTAACTTTCAATGACTTCAATTCACTGATTCGTTCGCTTTCAGAGGGTTCTGTGGTGCGAAACACCTATCTTGGACACAACGCTTGGGTACAAGCGGTCATGTGGTCAACCACCGAGGAGTTCCTGTTTGTCTCCGGCGCCTACGACAACCAAAATAAACTGTGGGACTGCCGTAGTCCGAAGGCGCCTCTTTACGACCTACTGGGTCATGGAGAAAAGGTCCTGGACATCGACTGGACGAATCCCAAGTACATCGTCTCTGGCGGTGCTGACAACTCTGTGCGCGTGTTTAAGTCCCGGAAGGCGGTGGTGGAAAGCATGGACACTAAGTAATTGTAACAATAAACACTGTAAACAATAGATTTAAAATAAATTTTGAGTACAACTGAACATACAGTTAGTCAATATCCGATTTATTTTTTAAATGTGATGTAATTGAAATGTTTTTTTTTATTTTTTTAATATATTTATCATTTTAATACATTTTTTTAGTAAGGAATTACTTCTACTAACCATCATAAAAAAAAAAAAATCCTATAAAACTAAATAATAATTTTAAACTGCAGTGTGACCAGCGGCCGACAACTATCGATAGGCATTCTCATTTTCGGGATTTCACCACCGCATCTTTGGGATTTCTTGACGCGTTTTGCGGATTAAGGATGTGAGCAGCGAACAAAAGCTATAACAAAGATAGAAAGACTTATTTGCGAAAGACGATTCTGATAAAATAAAGGACCAACAAAGGTGCGATCTCGCGATAAACACGTCCGCAGCGCCATCCCCAAACCACGCCGGCAGAACCGCCTGCCCACCCACAGCGAAGGCTGAATCGTGTGCGCAAGAGTGCGAGCGAGAGGGCAGCAGGCGACAGAGGCGAGCGAAAATTATTTTCGCAAGTTGTGATAGAAAAAAGTGAAAGAAACGGCGAACGCGAGGTGTGTATCGGTGGAGGGTCTGGGAAATGGACCCCAATCCGCAATTCTTTCTTCCGCCGAGCCAAATAGTGACCTGAAAGTGCAGGAGGAGGAGGAGGCGGCGGCAGCAGTAGCAGCGGCGCGGCATCAACCGCGGCAGAGCGACGACGGCGGCAGAAATGCGTTTGCAAATGTCGGCTGATTGATTTTTTTGTGGGGAACCATAGTCTGGGCATTGGAGGCAATTGTTTTGGGGGTCAGGCCTATGTCCAGGTGGCCATTTAGTCCTGGGTCAACATTCCACCCTCCCCCTCCCCATGCCGTCAATGAAATTTTGCCAAAATGGCCGCTGCCTTAGTTCAATAAAAAAATGTGTGTGTTTGTGCGAAAAAACCATGCCCGCCGTCGCTGATAAAAACAAAGCGGAAACCTTAAAACGACCAACTCTCCTGCTTATGTCAGAAACCGGGTCAAGGACCCATTGTGCAAAGCCACATCAAAATAACAACTCCCCCCTTTCTCTTGCTTGCAGTTCCTCCCAGTCGAGGTCACCAGACATGTCTTCAACCCCAGCCGCTGGCAATGCCACCGAGGTGGCCACCTCCAGTGCCAGCACCACTCCGAGTGCCCCCAGCGCGGCCACCGGTAACGCCAGCCAAGCCACAACCACGCCAGCCACGACGCCCGCACGTGGGGGCAGGGGTGCGAATGGTGGTGCCTCTGGGAGCAACGCTGCCGGCGGCGATGAGCCGCGCAAGGAGAGCAAACCCACGCCTAGGATATCCAAAGCGCTGGGCACCTCGGCTAAGCGCATCCAGAAAGAGCTGGCTGAGATCACACTAGACCCTCCGCCCAACTGTAGTGCCGGGCCGAAGGGCGACAACCTCTACGAGTGGGTGTCCACCATCCTGGGACCGCCCGGATCTGTCTACGAGGGCGGCGTTTTCTTCCTGGACATCCACTTCTCGCCGGAGTACCCCTTCAAGCCGCCCAAAGTCACGTTCCGCACTCGCATCTACCACTGCAATATCAACAGCCAGGGCGTTATCTGCCTGGACATACTCAAGGACAACTGGTCGCCGGCGCTGACCATATCGAAGGTCTTGCTGTCAATTTGTTCCCTGCTCACAGACTGCAATCCAGGTGAGACATCGACTAGAATAACTTTCTTTGAAGAATCTCTAAAAATAAAAATAAATTGTTTTCATTCAGCCGATCCGCTGGTAGGCAGCATCGCCACGCAATACTTGCAAAATAGGGAAGAACACGATCGAATTGCGCGTCTCTGGACAAAAAGGTATGCTTCACCATTTTCCTGATAACTTATCAGTGTATTATATTTAATATTTTTCTTTTAATTATTCAACCAGGTACGCAACATGATGCGTAAGTTCTGACTTCGTATATGTACCACAAACCGATAACTGCAACAACAGAAATGAAAATTCGCATCTTGCAAAGGAGAAAGTCTATTTTATAAATATATATTAAAATACGCTAACTATTAAATTAACAATAACAGTAACAATTACCATAACACGTACACGTAACACGAACAGCAGCAGCCAACAGCCAGAAAATAGTCGATCCCACTCAGCCTATCCTTATGTTGCGTTTACACAAAATTTGTAAAAACATTTGAAACGATTCTTGTGTTATACATTTGGAGAAAGAAGACAAAAGAGTCAAAATTCGATCAGAAATTGCACATTGACATATTGAATTATAAGCTATTCAACTGCATAAATATTATAAATACAATTAGTTTACATTATATGTGTACAGTGTTAAGTGAAAATGGAGCTAAATGAGTAAAGAGAAGAGCCTATTTAAATGCATAATACTTAATACAAATATAATTAACAGAACCAATGTCAGGGCAGTACAGTTCGTAAATGATTTTAATTCGCAAAACTGGCCGCATCAAAGGAAATTCTCAAACAACAAACAAAAAAAAAAAACAAAAGACTAATGTGAAGAGGTAAACGATAAACGAAAAACGAAATAATTCTATGTATACAAAATTAAGACAACCTATTCCAAATTCCAAAACGAAATTAGACATTTTTGTTATTCATAAATATAAAAATTCTATTTGGTTTGTATTTGTTTAATGTGATATCTGTAAGCTTGTGAAATCTGTTCTTTGGCCAACTGCATTTCGAAAATCTGTGAGCATTCAAATTGTATTCATGACATAATAGAAAGCGCGCCACAACAGCGAAAATTACGTGTTGTTTTCAACAAATGCAATTAAGAGTATAGAGCTGATATATAAAAGTAAAACAAAGCAAAAATATAAACAAAAACATAAAAGAAAAACAACTTCCTATTATTTTGTAGTTTTAATGACAAAGCCGTGTCACATCAATGAAAAAAAACTGAACAAACATTTTCGTAAAAAATAATATAAGTCTCTTGCGTCAAGTCAACAAAAACTGAGATCGAGGATACAAAGAACTTAAATAAAAATAAATGAAAATTAATTTAGTCCCTTGATCTTTAATATTTTAAAAGGTAATCAGATTGGTGAATGTTCTCTTTCCCGTCTGGATTCTTCAGGATCCTTGCCAAAAATAAAGTAGCACATAATTTAAGTTAAATTTTATTTGATATATCTTTGTTTATACAAAATATGTTTCTCATTACACTATTATTCATAAATATATATACGACCCCGAACATGGGACAATATAATGAATATTGGCGAACCCCCTAGTCCCTTCCCACCACCGACATCTCCCTTAGAGATACATGCCATTGACCAGAAAGTCCGCCTCCTGAGAATATGGCGTTTTGCCGCCTAGGCGCCGTGCCCTCCGACTGACCGTCCGCATCCGACAGCCAATAAGGATAGCCAGCGCTGCGGTGACCAGCAGGCCCATGGTCAGCGACAGGACAGCCCCACCGGGTCGCTCCGAGTGGCCGTCGTGGTCTCGGAACTCTATCGCCAGATTCTCATGGATCATCTTGTACTGCTCGTGTACGGGCGACACGGGAACGGGTAGAACTGGCAGGGACGCCTCCTGTTTATTCTGTTCCAGGGCCAGTTCGATTGGATCCTTTCCAGCCTTCGCCTTGACTTTTTTGTGCTTTCGTTGTTTCTGTGAAATATTGATCATTTTAGGATACCTTTGGATATAACACAAAAAATTACCAAATCTTACCTTTTTTGGCGCCTCCGTGGAGGTGTCATCGTCGTAATCATCGTATTCCTCATCCCCACCTGGACCCTGGCTCTTTCCCGGGGCAGGGGCCGCATTCAGGACGGGCAACATGGCTTGCTGCTGAGCTGGAGGAGATTGCACAGCAGGTGCTGTGGCATAAATGCGACCCTGTTGCTGAGGTGAGATGGCTTGCTGTTGCTGCTGCACTGGCAGTTGTTGCTGCGGCACTCCAGCCACCGTTTGGGGCCACACGGCACCTGGCTGCAATTGCTGGACAGGCGATGTCTGCAATTGGGGCTGTGGTTGCTGTTGCGTGGGCATGTAGAGTCCAGAGCGAGGCAGCGACATCCCATAGAGTTGATTAGTGTTGTAGCTGGGCAATTGGAGTGGTGCTGATTGCCCCTGAACCTGAACCGGCGACTGTGCCTGCCCCTGCCCCTGCCCCGGCACCGGGAGCTGCCCCTGTCCGTTCGCCGGCTGCTGCAATTGGAGGCCGCCTTTGTGACTAAATATGTGACTCCGCTCATCTGCAAGAAAGTGGAAACGGCACAAGGAAGTAAAGTAAAGTGTGTCTCCCAGTCAACGCACAACTAATTGAATTAATTACGAGTAGACAGAGAAACAACACGAACGAACACACAGCCAGCCGTAAATCAATTTTGAGCGACGGCAGCTCCCATTTCACACAATGGAAACTGATGGGCAATTTGCGATTTTCCCAGAAGAAAACCCGACCCAATGCCAGGGAAAGGGAGTTCATGCCCATGCCCAATGCCCATGCCAGTGGGATCATTGCGTGTGTGTGCTCCTCCAATGGCAATTTGTGTGCTAATGTCGCATTGGGCGCCGCCGCCTCCGGGTAACATTCTCCGGGAAAACGGAATGGTTTTCCCTTATAAATATTTGCTCAACTTTTAGTTTTGTTGGAGGAAACTAATTGTTGTTGAGCACTCAATCGACTTTAATTATAAAATTAAAAAGGAAATTGCTCAAGCGGAAGTTGCTTTCTTGTCTTAGATCCTGATCTGAGTCTTAATTCCAATTAAGGCCCACAAAGATGTACATTTTTCCAAACATTTTTGGACTTTTCATTAATGTTTTCAACATCATTTTTAAAACTTACCTCCATTTATAGTCTCGGTCTGTTGCTGCTGTTGCATCTGCAATTGCTGCTGCGGCTGTTGCTGTTGCACCTCGGCAATCATTTTGCGGTTGGCCCAAGCGGCGGCATCTTCGCGATTGTTGACCATGGGTGGCGGTGGTGGAGGTGGTGGCGGTGGTCCCAACACAATTACATGCTGTGGCTGTTGCTGCTGCTGCTGCTGCCGCTGCTGTTGTTGTTGCTGATGCTGCTGTTGCTGCTGCTGTTGAGCGGCGACCTGCAACTGTTGTTGCACGTTCTGCACGGGCAGGTATTGCTGCACCATTGGCTTAGCAGGCTCCATGTTGCTCCCACTCGACTTTGTGGCCGCCGATGATATGGTGTTGCACTGAAATATAGGTTAGCAATTAACGATCGTAGTGCCGGTAAACAAAAGGTGAAGGGGCAACTCACTTCCGGTCCCTCGTCGCTGCCATCTTCGCACTGCGGTATACCGTCGCAGGCATTGTAGACCGCAATGCATTCTCCGGAATGGCAGGTGAACTGGAAACGCCCACAGTGTGCAACGGGAGCTGAAATTCGGGAAAGGTATTTTCTCATTTAAATAACAAAAGTATTGTTGTAACAACATAATCAAATGCAATGAGTTTTTCAAATTAAACTGAAAAATTAGTTAAAGCCCAAAAACCAATTTAAAATTCAGTCAAATTTGTGTTGCCACAACCCACCACTTTGAACCACGTTGACTGCTGATTGTGCCACACCAGGAACAGGGCCCATACCCGCTCCAGCTGCCGATACGGATGTGGGGGCCACCACGGTGGCCGCAGTGGGCTTGTCCCGCGCTTCCGGCTTCAATTTTAGGTTACTCAGCTCCCACTCTTGCTGCGAGACATTGTTGCTGGGTATGTGGGGCAGCTGGGGACGCGGAGTGCTGGCCAGTTCGTTGGGCTGCCGCGCCTGGGGGGTCAGAACGGCACTGGTGTAGTTGGCGTGCCGTGTGAACTTGCAGTGGAAGTTCTCCGGCGGTCCGCACTCAAATAGGTAGCAATAGCCACCAGCCTTTCGCTCGAAGATGTACACATCGCAGGCGTCCGTCTCACAGCAGAGTCGCTCGCACTCCTCAATGGTGTCCAGCTCGAGTCCCTGGAGGTACTTGCCACCAATCGCCTGGGATTCTCCAGTCCGTATAATGGTGTTTTTGTGAACATCAAAGTGGCCTACAAGGGGAATGGATAGATAGAGAGGATTATCGAAACAGATGGAGAGGTTTATAAAAATATTTTGATATGACATGACTCGATAGCTCTAATCTTGGGACATATGTGGCTCTCACCTATGCAGACCTCCAGGTCCATCCGCTTGGCCAGTCGGTGATCCGCTGGGAAAGATTGCGGATTGAGGTACTCCACCTGCTCTGCGGTGGCTGCTGCTCCCACAATCATTAGCAGCGGAATTAGCGCGAAATTGGTTATCATTTCGATCACTAATGATTATTTTTTTGCGGTTTTACGGGCACGCCTGGTGTTTTTTTCCCCGTTGGGGCAGCAGGCGGTCACAGTTCACTGGGGGAGTGGCTGGAGGCGGCCGTGAAAGAGAGACGGAGCGAGAGAGGCTGGTTCGAGGGCTTGCCGTGTTTACAAATTTTACACGCCTATTGATTTTTGGCCTTTTCGCGATTCGTAGTCTTGGCAAGCACCACTTTTCTTTCCTTCACACCCGAACGCGCTAAAATAATGACTTTATGATCTTTCTCTGTGGTTTTATTTGGTTTTTTTGTGTTATTTAATTTTTATTCCTCGACTTTAAGCGAAAATTGTAACGGCTAGCGAAAAGTAAACCAATGGAAGTGCTTAGAAAATGTAGCCAGTTTCCTCTTGGAGCTTTTCCACCCTTAGCGGGAAAAAGCTACCTGAACTTTTTGTTATCAGCTGATTGGGGGTTGTTATCGGAGGCAGTACTTTCCAGTATTTTTCACATGTTTTTCGCTGGAAAACTCTCAAGCTTTCTCTCGCCCACATATAGCCAACATATGTTTGAACTTTCAACCCCAACCTTGCAGACCTTGTAATGCACCCCGTCAATTTAGCACAACAATAGCATTCGAGGATGTCGACCCGTCTTTCGCAGGGCTCTCTTTAAATGAAAATTTATTTTAAACTGCCAGCAGTGTTAACACTGAAAAAATATAATTAGAAATCAAAAATTATATAAGAGTAACATGTGGACTGATTTTAAACCTAATATGATTTATCTTGAAGGATGGAAATAGTTTTCCTTTATAGCTTATATTTTATATATTTATTTAGCTAACTACAGTTTGTTTATGACTTCTTAATTTATTTTTCCTGATATTATTTAATATTAATTTATAAATATTTCATGTGTACAACAATGAAAATCGATAGAGAGCTTTTTTTTTACCTTTTTTCTATCGAGGCTTTAATAATTTAGCTGCGGTTGGGGTGGTTTACAATTGTTTGGGTATATTGGTTAATCGAACTGGATTCGAATAGACTTTCACCCCAAAAAAAGGTGCACTCTGAAACTGTACATGGCTGAGTATATGGGTATTTGCACAGTTGAGGGAGAATCCTTTGGTAAAGGGTTAAGCCACTACATCCCAAAGATATAGAGTTGCTAATTGCAGCAGGACCTCTGTTAAGTAACATTCCCCTCAACGCATGCGCCCGTTATTCGGGCAGCTTAAAGTTGCCTGAAGAGGCAACTTGGCCATGTTAATGAAAATAAAGCGTTAAACGGAACAAGGGTTTGCTGCTCATGCACACCCATCCATATGCATTTATATGCATATCCTCCCAGTGCACCCGGCTGCCTATTAAAACACCCAAGCTATTGCTGCACAAAAGCCCGGCAGAAGAAGGCAAAACAAAAAATATACAAAGGCAGGAGCGGCGGCGGTGAGCAGCGAATTTGCAACCCCCTTCAGGGCTGTTGCAAGACAACAACAAAACAGCATACAATTACGGGCTAGGATATGGGGAGGCTGGGACTAGGGAAGGGGAGGGGAGAGGGATAGGGAGAGGGAAAAGGACGAGGGAGCGTGGGGAAAAAAGCATTTGGAGCCATAAAGTGGGCAAAATGCGAAAGTCTGGTAGAAACATAACAACGAAAAAAACCATTGCATATTTCAGGGAGTCACGTCACCCAAGCTAGTCAAGTGGGCAGCGTGTTGGAGGCTCTTTCCCCTCAATCACACAGTCACACTCGCAGTTCTGTGTATTGGTGAGTATATGGAGGTGCGGGTGTATATTACAGTTACTTGAACATACAAGGAATCGACATATGGAAGCCCTGTACTAGAAAGTCTTATAAAAATAGTCAATTAATTTAATTAAAATTGGTTTTGAAGAAATTGGTTGCTCTTATGTTCTATACTTGAATAGAAGAAAGAAATACTCCTAAATATATACATATAAGGATATGCGACAAGATACATATACAAAATTTTTTAAAAAATAGACATGAATAATAAAATACAAATAATTATAGAACATTACTGTTTTAATGAAATACAAATCCTTATACTATAAGGTTTATATGTAATATAACCCTTAGTGTTATATTTTACATAAACGAACATAATTTTCAAAATCTTTCTTATGCCTAAACTCACCCTTTATGCTTTATTAAAAACAAGGTATCCTAGCAGCATCGCTTAAATTGCATCTTCAGTTCAGTTTTTGCTTTCCTGCCACTGGCAATGTTAATGCTTTTAATGAACGACAAAGCAGTGCCGAGCAGGACGCTGGGCGTGGCATGTGGCATGTGGGGAGTAGCAGGGAGCTAGCTTGGTGGTTACTCAGTGATTACATTCAACTAAAAAGTGATTTGCATTTATTTTTAACACCACATTGAGGGGTCTCTCTCTAATTGCACTAAAGGGATCATTTTTTATGAAAGCAATTTTCGACGTTGGTTTGCATATTCGAGACAAAGGAACTTGCAGAATGTCCTTTTTCATGCTTCTTGGTTCGACTTTTTTCCAAGAAAATTGCAGAAGCTTGCATGACTTGTGGGAGTTTGTGCTTTTCCCCTAATAAGGGTTATTGACACAAATGCATCACAAGTTGTTTCGTACGGATTGTCGGGTCATTTGTATATCGAGTCTCTAGTTGCTTTCGGCGAAAGTCTGAGCTGCTTGAAATTTATTCGTTTTAGACGAAAAACTTATTCGCTCATGGCACAGACGTCGAGACGCCAAAGTTCAATAGCATTGAAGTGAGGACAGAAAGAAAAATTTAGAAAATCTGCCCCCATATCCTTCAGCCATCCATTCGGCAAATGACTGCAAAGACTCGTAAAGCATTTCGGACAGAAAGGACATGTGCACGTGCAGCCAGAAAGCTCGTAAATTCTCCACATTTACCGAAATGGAAATTTCGCCAGACGAACCACAAAGAAGCCACCGGAGATGGCTGAAACCGGGGGAGCCATCGAGGGGGTGTGCACTGGCTGACTGACAAGATGTGGCGGGGTCTTCATTTCAGTTACCAGGGGAGCCAGGTGCACCAGGTGGGGCTTTGAGTTCGTCTGGCGGCTTTTATTGTGTGGCCTTGCCGCTGAAAAACGTGTTTTGATTTTTCGTTAGAAAACTGTTTATCTTTTCCCTGCTTAATGCTCTGCCCAGAATTCCCTCTCGTTTTGACACAAAAGCACAACGGCCCAGCACTCGAAATGAATGAATTTGTTAGCTTGTCGGAGCCAGAATTAAAGCCAAACAACAAACTAACCGAAAAGATACATGACCTGTGGCTTAGTCAGAGGCTGAACCTAAAGGGGCATCTAATGGGGAAAAGTTCTACAACAGAAATGACCGAGATTTATAGCGACTTGTTTTTTTTCTGTACCATCTACCCTTTTTTATGGTGTAGCGACGCCTCTGCCCAATTTAAACGGCCTTTTGAGCCGAACATAAATACGGCTTAGGTCTGTTGGCCAAAAAATAACTTTAATTAAAACAGTCGTAGATAATTTTATTGAGCTTGTGACATTAAACGAAAGAAAGATAAAATGCCCAGCTCGTTTACATAATAGAGCTCTGAAGAGACCTTGGGACACATCGTTCCACATAACAGCGAAATGTATGAAAGAAAGATGAGAATTTTAAGAAGTTAAAACTTAAAAATAAATATCTGCTTCCCAAGAAAAGAATGAAATCACCTCCAACAATAAATATAAAAGTCAGAAATTTTATGTTCCATGCTATGTATTAATGGTACATTAGAAAAATCTAACAAACAAGTAATAAAAGTTTAATCATTAAAAGTAGTATTCCTTCACACCTTTGGCTAAAACATCATATGAAAAAAAACGAATGGCAAATAATGATGCGTAAAGCCAAGCCCCTAAAAACCCATGGACTGATGAACTGACCCAACTGATCATTAATTATATGCAGAAACAAAAAAGAGGAAAAAATGGAAAAACTTTCAAATGCCCAAACTCGCGACTATTAAACCAATTTTTGCTTTTTTTTTTTTGTTATTACTACCATTTTGGAGCGGGAGAAGCTGGCCTGGTGTCTGTTGGCTGTTGACTGTTGTCTGTCGGCCAGGGGTGGCCAAATGGAATTAATGGAGAGCATAAAAGCGAATTTCTCATACAAAAGACGAAGCGTCAAGGAACCCTCTAGTGCCAATTTTTCGTTGCCGTTGTTTATATTTGCGACATGGCGGGGCAGCGAGGGGGCAAATACTGGCTTAACCACACAATAAATGCGCAACAAGGGGCCATAAACATGGCCAAGAGCAGATGGAATTTGGGGAGATTGAGGGAGTTGCCTGGAGCAGCAGATGCTGCCTCAAGATGAACTCTTGAACTTGGCGGCAGGCAACGAGTTCAACGAATTGGCCAAAAAACAAAGCCTGACATCCCTAGCGAGTGTCAGGGGTCAAAGGCTTCTAGCCAGAATAATACCTAGCCATTGAATATTTAAGGACCTCCCCGAAAATTAAGCATACGCAACGTTGGCCAAGAGTAATTCACAAGTATGTAACTTATGCAGCTCCGAGAGCGGTTAACTTTAATATTTAAAACGAAAAACAAAAGATACCAGGACCGGCATAGACTTAAATATTTTATTACTTTCGGGACAGTGTGGGTTCTTTGTCAGAAAGTCCACAAAAAGTCAGAGAAACCTAATTAAGACTTGAGACATTGTCAAGCTTAACATCCGCTCTGCTCCTCAAATATTTATTTATTGATTTTCTTAAATGCTTAGTGCTCGCTTTTTTCTGTCGCTTCTTTCCTGTTTGAGTGACGTCTGTCACATTTTGTTAAGACCCCATCGCCATTTCCATTCACCGACCATAATTGACAGCCATCCCGTCTGTTGCCCAACAACAGGGCTGTTGCTCTCAGCCGCTGTTAGCTCGAGCCACTGTTAAGTCACTGTTTTTTCTGATTTTCAAGTTTATGGCCAATTTCGATGCCTTCGTTCTCTAGCCGGCCAGGCCATCGGAGCAACTGTAAATTTTGACCAGTTTGGCTTGCTGCCGCTTTCTCTCTCTCTCTATTTCCCTCTCTCTTTTGAGTTTTTTCTTAGTTGCTGCTACTATCTCCTCCCCCTCGGCCTTGTCTTTCACTCTGGTTGCAGTTGGCGGCTCTTTTGTTGTGGCCGTTCTAAGCCGACCGCTGCCAGTGCTCAGCAGCGTGACATTTCTAGCCGCCGGGGTACATGGAGATCCCTCAGTGGGGGTTTTAATATTCTATCCTACATACATACATAATTATGATTATAAAATATAGTAAGTCATTCATTTTAAAGTTTTTTGTACAAGTTTTGTAAACTTTATCTCAATAAAAGCTAATCAAAATGGTAAAACTTTTTTCAAAGTTAAAAATTTTGTTGAAATACAGAAAGTTAAAAAAGAACTGAAATACTTTTGAAACACTGTTCCCGACTTCATCTTAACTTTGAAAATAAAATGCAGAAAACCCCAAAAATCGTTTATTTCCAAGTCTTATTGCACCTGAATCTATTGTTCTTTGATTTATTTATAAAATTTATGACCCTTTGAATAATTTAAATTCTATTTTTAAGTTATATCCCTCTAAAGTTCCTCCAAAAATTCCATTAGTCCATCGTATACTATGGGGACTGTTTTCAGTCCCCAGCTTTTAGAATAGTTTTGGTAATTGAATTATGCATGGAAAATCTATAAAATAGACTTTTATTGAGGCGTGACTGTCCGAGACCTTATCTTATAGAGCTTCTATGGAGAAAGGTAGTCTGACACTATAAATAGAAGTTTATGATATGCCAATCGACGTGTGAAGTCAAAGCCGATTGGCAAGTCAATAAATCCAGAGATCGCAACGCGGGCTTATCGTCCAGTATCTGGGGGGGATCCGAAGGCATCGAAGCTCAACATGCTGGGCGGTGGACCGCTTGGTCATTAATCGCACCACCGTATCCCCACAGTTCCACAAATCAGCAGCCACATCAACGCGCACAGCCCCCCATATGTTAACAGTAGACCGTTAACAGAGCGCGGCTTGCTCTCTGGCGCTGTTAGGCTGCCGGCTGTGACTAACATTGGTGTGTATCCGGCAGATACTTTTCCGACCGTGAGTTCAGTCTATCTTTGGTGCTCACCGGTTCCGCGTGTGCTTCGCTTCTCAAGCCCCAAGACAGGCCAGAATCCAGAGTCCGACTCGGAAGAATCTCCGCCGCTTGATAAACAAACAGTTGAAACAAACCGCTTGCCCCTGTGCCGCCGTTTGTGTGTGTGTATCTGTGTTTGTGTGAGTTTGTCTGCATTTTGTTTGCTGCTCCACGGTTCGCCCTCATTGTGCTCTCGTGCAAATGAAAATCTCATTGAGCAGAAAGTCGCAGCGGCAGCGGAAAGTGGAAAATCCTAAAGCGGCACCAGCCACAGCAAAATAAAAAAAAATCATAAAAAAAGAAAATTATATTAACCAAAAAGAAAGAAAATCTTGGCTTGAAATTTTCTGTCGAGAACTAAAAACGACAATAAAAACCAAATACAGTTAAAATAAAACGAATCCATCGCTGGAATCTAGCCAAAAGTAAATGTTTATTTGATTATAAAGATACATTTTGAAAGATTGGAAATTATTCGGAAAATAATAATAAAGTTGTACTAGAATTTGTCATAGAAAAGATTCAAAATATTTTAAGAATTCTTAGTCATAGTTTCTTCTAAATGTTATATAATAAAGCTACCAATATAATTTTAAATTAAGTGATGACAACAGTTTTTATTTTGTTATAAGTTGTAGACAAAACTTTCTTCTCAGTCAATAACCGGAAAATAGTTCTAGTCTTCTATTTCATTTTTTTCCTGGCTTTCAAGACTGCCCAGTTGAGTGGCCACTAGCCAGTCGATCGGGTCGATTGGCTTCCAGAAGAAGCGTGCTTGCAACAGCAGTGGCGGCTGCAGCCACCTGTCCAGTTCCGAACCCACTATCAGACTCTCAGAGCCTGTCCTGGGACTGGGCCTCATCCCCATTCCATTACCAGGTACCTGGTTGCCACATCCAGCCGCAGACATTGCGGCACAGAAGCCGAAACCGCCGCCAGATACTGGCGGCCAACAGCCGACACAACTGTGCGTGTTGAGCTATGGAATTTTATGCAGTGGTTGGCTGGCTCGTTTACGTTTTCATTTTATCTGCGCGAGTATATCGCCTATTTTACAACTTCATATATGAAACTTTTTATTGGCAGCGAAGGGTGGTCGACGTCGCTGTTCGGTTGCCGCCGCTTCTGGGTACGCACTCAGCCAAACGTAACGAAAACGCAACTGCGCTTCACGCTTCCACTCCCCCAGTTGGGTGGATGGAAGTGCATGTCCCAGGAAGGGGATGGCTCCGGCCAGGGGGGGCCACTAGAACAGAGGCAGCGGGACGCGCTTGAATTCCGATTAGCATTCGGCCAGACTGGGATTTCGTGTTCTGGCCAACAAATCAAACACAAGAGTTATCATGTCTTCAAATTAGTTGGCCACTATTAGAACACAACCGAGTTGGTTGAACAGAATAAAAAATTGTTTAACCAGCAATTAAAAAATGAAGTAGATTTGGGAATTAGCTCACTAATTGTCCAACAAACTATGTGCTTAAAGTCCAGCAGGGCACTGATTACTGCCCGGTTTAAGCCAAACTTTTTTAATTAAATGCCAAACAAGCCAAACTTTTCCCCAAATGAGAATCCTTTGTTCGAGCTCTGCTGCAGTTGGAATATCGGAATGTAATTCAGTTTAATTGACTTTTTATCAATCGCAGCAGACTCGCTCTTGCGCTGCCCACAGAATTTGTATTATTGGATGCAATTGCTGTCTTTTTTAACGCTCCCGGGATGTGTGTCGACAGCTGTAATTTCTTTTATGTTGTGTCTGGTGCTGCTGCGTTTTGTAACCTGGTTTTATTTGCAGTCATAACATTTTGCTGTCATTTGTGTCTAATCACTGCGCCAAGCCAAGCCAGCAAAAAAAAATACATAAAAAAGAAAACAAACACGCCAACAGATACCGATACAAGATACATGGGGTATTGGACACAAGAAGCTTGATTCTGACATGTTTACATATTTTGCTTTTTTCGCGATTTTATCTTTTCTTCTGAATCGATATTTGTAGTACAGGGTGCCCGAGAGCATATCAATGCTGTAGTTGCACCAGCCCAGCTACCACAGATACAGATACATCGTATTCAGATACAGTTAGTATCTGGAATGTATCTTCAACTCATTACATACGTTACTGCGGTCCTCGGGGCATAATTTGTGTAGACTGTTGAGTTGTTTAGTTCCATTGTTTGGCATGACTCTGCATAGGGCAGAAAATCAATTTCGAGATACTGCGTTCTGTGTTTATTTATTTACCGCCGAGCTCAGCTGGCAGATTGGAGATTAGCGCTTTGTCTGGCTGGAGGAAGGTCGCTCGACAAGAAACCTCTTCGCCAGAATAGATCACGAGATGAACTTGAACCCGGCAAATGCCAAACGGCCATAAATTTAATCCGAAACTAAACATTAAACCGCTCAGCATTTGCAAACATCCTGGGCTAGCTAAAAATAACCGAAAAACAGAACAACAAACCAAATTCAACGGAAAACACAATATCACGGAGCGTAAACGTAACTTCTCAGATGTTTCTTTCTGATGATTTCGTCAAAAAGATTAATAAGCAATTTTGGTTGTGTTCTTCTCGGGTTTTTTGTTTTTTTTTTTTTCCGGCAGACATCTACGTGTCTGGCATAAATGCTATCTTGAGAAACACCGAATTATATCTTTTCAAAAATTAAACGTAACGGAAGGCCCCTATGTGTAGCAGCCAAAGACAAAGATATCTGGTTTCTGGTTAAGGCCTTTGAATCAATTGCCAGTCACATACTGGGATACATACTGGGAATTGAACACTCCCAATTGAATAAACTGCATTTCGGTCAATTCGAATGATTTATGGCTAATACATTTAAATGATAAATGATTGTGTGAATTTAATTGAGAAATTTAAAGCTCAAAAGTGATTTTATAAAACTATTCCATCTACAAAGCGGAAATATAAATAAATCCTACAATTCTGATTATATTTTGTAATAATCATTAATAAGCATTAATTTAATCAATTTTGAAGCATTTTTTGCTCAAACCCAGTCATATTGTTTCCTATCA
The DNA here is from genome assembly GCA_035045925.1 of Drosophila atripex. Taxonomy (NCBI): domain Eukaryota; kingdom Metazoa; phylum Arthropoda; class Insecta; order Diptera; family Drosophilidae; genus Drosophila; species Drosophila atripex. The sequence continues at coordinate 7,443,110 of JAWNOP010000070.1, read as the reverse complement.
CTAATCTGAAAATCAAGCAAGCCCTCAGACAGTTGTGATACACAAGGAAGAACTCTGGAATCATTGACCTCTAACCCAATGCCGACAGCTGGCAATGAGCAGGGCTGACAGGGCGTATGTGTAATGTGATTGTAGCTATAAATGCGTACAGTTATAAACACAATTATATAGCCCTATATATCAGTATGTGCAGATGTGTAGGGTATTGATAGAGGGAGGTCTTTGTGCCAATGTTTGCAGTTCTTTGCATCATCTATAGATTGCCTAGAAATAGAAGAAGTTGAGTTGCTAGGCGTGTATTTGCATTGAAAGAAATTTTTTATTGAATATCGTAATATTTCATAGAATAATACTCAAGAATGCATATCGCCAAAGCCATTTCTCGCTGTGTAGCTGCCTAGAATCATGTTTACTTGTGTATGCTTTATGATTTTATGACTTTGGCACTGCCCGAGAACTCGAATACACCAGCATGCATCCATTTACAGTGCCGATCACCGTTATATAGTCTGTACAGTGCGAGGCAATCATAAATAAATATAAAACGAATCTCGAACGCGGGCGGAGGCGGAGGCAGAGGCGAAAGGGGAGCACCATTTGTTGTGCATTTGGCGTGCGATTCTCGTGATTTCTGATGGACTTGGGTGCTACCCATACCCTCGCAGCTCCCCTCGGGCTCTATTGGTTGATTTATCAGTGGGCCTTTGTTATTTATAGACGATTCTATATTGACACGCAGTCAGACATAAATATGCAAGTACACATATTTGTTGATTACTCTCTGGCTCTGCTTTCCATGCAATCGAAATGAATCCCCCATCCAGACACCCTTTTCTTCGTATTTTGAAATAAATATCGATTTCTTTGGTGTTCGGACTTCCCCAATTCGGTTGTGGTTATTTGTTTATCGGCCTTTTGAATCAACATCCTTGATATAAACATTTGAGTAATTTCCCAGCAAAAACATCAACAGGAAATCGAAAGATAAGTTAACACTAAAATTAACAGATAAGCAATACATTTTTCCTAGAATATCTTAAAGTTTCACATTTGTAATTTTTCATTTTTGTGATTTTAGAAATACTTTCTTAGTCACTACTTAGACATGAGATGCCCCTAATTGCGTGACATCTTCATGCAGACCTATTTAACAGGACAGTTTGTGAAATCTCCCAAATATTTCCACTTACCTATAAATACATCTTCATACGCCTTTGCAAAATGTCGGTCAATAAGATGAACTCAATGAGAAAATGGGGTCTATTTATAAACTACAAAACTTTTATTCCACTTGCGACCATCACTCACTCATACCTCATACCTAGCCGAGCAGTTTCTCAGAGTTTATGACGCAATTTCGCTTGGAGCCAGAAGAACGACAAAAACATTGCGTAAACAATAAATTAGCCAGCAAATACGATGTTTGGAAAAACAGTTTAGTCCATTGTATTTGGCCATTTTGATTTTTTTTTTTTTTTTTCTGTTGCGCTTCGAAAACCGTGTCAAGTAGGCCGCCGGAGTAAAGTTTACCGAAGGTTAGAATACTGGGAAGTCGCAGAGCAAGTACGTAAACATTTGCCAAAGGTAATTTATGCAGGAAAACTTTTTGCCATGTATCATTTTTCCATGACAATACGGTTTTGGCAATTGCCCAGAAAGCAATCCGAATTTGAGATGGCCATCTCTGGGCCGGGAGTCCAAGTCGCCCTCTTTCGGGGTCAACAACCTCGGATTTGGCCGGTTGTCTACTTGGCTGCCTACCTAATAGCCTGGCTACTTGACTCTCGTGGATATCGTAGGTGTTTTCACTTGTAATTATTTATCCATAAGGTTGCCCCTCAAAGCAATTTATTTGGTCATTTTTCGGTCTGTCCGGCTCTGTAACCTCATTTCGTTTTTGGCACATAAAAAATAAAAAACACGAAACCTGAAAAGGGGCTGACCAAAATGAATAAACAATAAGCCAAATTAACTTTTGAATATTACAAGCATAACGCCGAAATCCAGCAAATGAGAAATATTTCTGTTTACCTTCTCCCAAAAAAATGAGTCATCTACCTCCCAAATAAAACGATTGCTCAAAATGAGAATGTTCTCACTAATTGGATAGGCTTTCCCCCATTTGAGCAGTTTTTGTTTCTGCTCTAATTAGATTGTGGATATTTCCAACAGATTTTTATTATAATTAAACTTTTATTTGAACAATAAATTTATTGAGATTTCTCTACATGGCAATTAAAATTCAAAAAACAATATAATAAACAATAAAAAAACAATAATAAATGGAATAAAAACTAAGTTAGGACTAAGCCTTCTTTTTCCAAATTATTTTAGCTAATCCTCCCAAAAAAATCTACATTTTTTCCTACCTTAACTAACATTAAATGATTAATTGGTATTTTAGGCAAATTATATGATTCGTTTCAGAACTTTAGCACAAAAAGCTGCTTAAAATTGGGTATCAATAAATTCTTGACAAATTAGCAAACGATCAATGTCCAACAAACTCCTCAGAGGGATCAAGTGACGGGCGCGTGTTAAAAATAAGATGGAATCAAATCTCGTCAATCAATCAGGCGCTAGGTGCCAAGCTTAAATATACAAAAAAAAAATAAATATACACACTAATTAGATGGTCTGTTTGAAATTCATGTGCATTTTGCATGAATCAGTGGCGGCAGCTGGTTATCAGGATTGTTTACGTAACGCCCCGGCTTATTTAAATGAGGCAGTAACTCAAAAAACGATTTATTATTGCCCGGAGTCGATGTTTTGTCTGGCTGATAAGCCGACTATTGAATAACGTGATTAATAAACAATATATTTACAATATAAATTAATAGGAGTATACCCAAGCTGATATCAGATAATGGTCCGGACACGAAGTCCGGCTCGTCTTTTATATCAATGAATTCCAGGCCTAAGACTATTTCTATTGAAAAATTTCCACAACTTGTTCCCAGCTTTTTTTTTTCTGATTAACAATTTTCTCTACTCTGTTTTTTGTTATTTTGGGCCTGTTTCTGGTGATTTCACGGCCCGCGAATCATAAACCATTTGCATAAACAAACGTTTGGTCTTTTGTGGGTTTTCGGTTCGTAGGCTTTTTACCATAAAAGCGTCACATTTCACTTTTTCCTCCATGCATGTGAAAATTTTCAGTTTGAATGAAATCTTCAGAAACGGTCAATAGCCAGATTCATAGATATTCGGTTATACCAATGTATATGGGTTAATGCCATGCTTAGTCTGGGTCGGACTCTTGATGAACTTGATTTTTCGGATTCGGGCCTCTCTTATCATATTTATTCTCCGACATCTTTGTATTTTTCTAAAAACTAAATGTAAATTTGGATGAATTTCTGTGACCAAAAAGAAATCGAAATCTCCGCTGTGGGGTGTGAGCCATTAGCCCAGATCTAGAATACATCTCGATATCTAAATAAAATGCACATAAAAATGTGAAAATTATGAGAAAACTTATTTTTAAAAGCTTGCCAAGACATTTTTCATCACTCTTGGCAATCGTTCAGAAACCCATTTCAATTTGATCCATTTTAAGTGATTGGCCAAAGTGTTTTATGGACCTGCAGACCATATATGCGTGAATAAAATCATAACATAGATGTATAATTAATCTATAATTGCCTTGGAATTAGCACGAACACCCTGCACTCTGAAATCCATTTGGCGCCTGTCCAAAAGCGATGCATCCATATTCGGGCACCCCAATCGTCAGGGTCGTAAAATGTCTCTGCGGCAATTGCGACACATTCGATTTGCATTTATCCGAAAATATACATTCATATGTATTCCCAGATACCCGGAGAAGCTGGAGGGGATCTTTAAAATTCAATTTGTGGCCCTGCCGAAGGTGAACAAATTGGGGGACCTTTGTTTCGAACTCGATCTGATTCTGGCTTTGATTTTATCTCTTTATTTTACGGCTCATCAAATTTACGTTTATTAATTGAACTTTTGTTACACACACATATATCTGATTAGCCGCATCTAATGGTTAAATGATTTTCGGTTTCTTTTTTTTCCTCCTCTCCAAATCGAGTTCAATGAATCAATTTGACGTGTTTGGGGAACGGGAAGTCGGGCCAAATGGGTCGTTGGTTTTCCGATGTAACTTGATGGAATATCAATTTCCAAGGACTACCGAATATCATTCGACTCTAGGCGTTGCTCAAATATTTATCGCTGACATTTGAGCTGCTTGTGGAAAGGGCAGTTGAGAGCAATTTACATTTTTAATTCGAAACGATAGCTTTTGCTACGAAACACATTAAAATTTCATGAAACTATTCCGAAAATTGCATTCCCATGCAACCCATACGTCTGATGGTTCTTTCTGACCAGTGGCTCTAATTTTCTAACTGATGGCATACAAGAACACACACTTAGGTATATGTAAGTACACCCCACCATATGCGAATCAAATTATATATATTCCGGAAGTTTTTGCACCGCTGCTCGGCAGGGGCGTAGGCTGGGAAAGGGGAGCGGTGTTGGGCTTTTGTTGATACAATTTGATTCGCAGTTACCTTGCCAGCTGTTGCACATGCAACATGTTGCATGTTGTTACCGCATCGCCGTTGGCATTTCAACACAATATTTATGCAAAATCGCAACTTTAGATGTGGCAAGCAATAATAATAAAGGTATACCATAATTTTCCCTTATGTTCGTAGCACCCACCTTAATCTACGGTCAAATAGTTTTTGCTCTCGTTTTTCGTGTTGTTTGTTGTCTTTGGGAAAATCTGTGGAAATTCCTTAGATAGCTTTCTCGGTAGTCGACATAATTTATTAGATCCCACAATTACCGTTGGCTTTTACAAACAATATCCATGGCAAGAGTTGAGAAATTTTTTCGAAATTGTTTTGTCTTTTGCTTTAGGAAGATTACCCTAACTTTGGGTATTTCGGAAATTTCATAAATATTTCAATTGGAAGATATTGATAGATTTATAGTATAGAGATTTTTTATAAATAAAATTATTATATATATATATATAAAATTTTTTAAGTCCTTTAAAATTTAAAATTAAAAAAAAAAAGAGTATTAGGAAATTATATATTCTATCCCCAACTTCACACGAATACTTTTCTTAAATGGTATCATGTCGCCAGCCCATCAGCTTGCCCCGAGGAGTGTCTTCCACTCCGTGGCAGTAGTAGGCCAAACGGATCCACACAATTAACTTCGTTTAGGGTAATTTCCGGGCCAAAGCCCCCCAGCCCCCAGGAAGGGCATACTGGCTGGCGGGTCGAGTGAAGAACATAACTCCCGATTCCCCCAGAGGCAAGATCATATGACGAGTGTGGAATACCAAACAAATCTGCGCTCTACGACTCGTTGGCGGCCCCTCGAGGAAGTCGAGTGAGCTGGCCGCTTGACATGCAAGTGACAAGTTAAACGCCGGTTTCATAATTGCTTATGGCTCTTAACTAAATCTGGTATCAGATTTCGCACGGGCTAGAAAATTCAGTTGTGTGAAAAATGCGCGGCCAAGTATTGTTTCTTTTTTCTTTTTGTATTTTTAGCGGCGAATGCGGAAAACTCATGGTATATACGAGCATGTTGCAGTTGTTGCTGCTCCACTTGCTACATGGCCTGCAGTTTCGAAATCCCCCAAATAGTCAGCAAACAAAAATAAAGCAAAAACGAAAAAATAACGAAAACTATTTCAATTTCTATTTGGAGCAGCCCAAACCAAGAACGAAAGTGAAACAAGTTTGTTAACTTTTTTTGGGGGAAATTGGAAAATTCAAGGTTCAGATTGGTATGTTTGCGCAGGAGATTGTTTTTTCCGGCAGGAGGCGGAGAATAGATGGGGGTCCTGTGTTTCTGGAGCAAGGATACGAATGTGCGTTGGATGGGAAGTCAGCAGGGGGGTGGACAGGTGTTAACGGGCTTTTCGCGGTGCCAGGTACGAGGGCCCCCTGTTGCCATTGACATTTGGGCGGGGGTTAACCTTTGTTTTTCCTACTTCGGTTTTTTACTGGAACGGAAAGTGCCAAAAAAATGTCACTTGTATTGGATACGTTTATAAATAATATTTCCACATCGTTATATCAATGAAAATGTCAAGAGACTAAATAAAAATGTCACAAGTCATAGGTAGTACTATATAGGCTTTCTAATTATACTTGAAAAAAATTTAAGAAAAATTGGAGTTGCTAATGTTAGTATTAGTCAAAACTTTAATATTAATACCTTCATATTCCCCCCTTTGACATGCAAACGTGTCCAATTATAACCAACTATCTGACGGGCTTAATTACACAGTGCGCATCATATATTAGATACCGAATACATAACTCAAATCAGATCCCACGCGGGTAAACGCGTCCAAAGTTAAATGTCAGAAATCAGAGCACTACGTCTATACACATTTCACATTAATTTAATTAACTGTTAAAGGCACAAATGTCTGCGCAACATACGTATATATCTATATAAATATATAGAATATACAGAGGTCGAGGGAGCGGAGATATATCAGCAGTGATAGGACAAAGCAGAGTGACACGTGAGCAATTATTCCTGTTCAAAGTTTAGCTTGCATGTCGTCGTAATTCCTGGACATAGATAGAAATGTACAAACGAATAAATGAGTTGGTATCCATATAATGGAATGTATGAATCAGCCGCAGGGCCTGCAGAGAAACGAGGCTCCGTTCAGTGGTGAGTCACGGATGTGGGATTTGAAAATGCCTCTGGGCCCAGAAACGGGTCTTGGGTCTTGGGTCTTGGACAGATGAAGCTGGGCCACACATTTTGAGCGGGCGAAATGGGTGTGACGCACTTTTGGAAAGTTCAGCCTTGACAGTTGGCACATGGCCGGCGCACTTGATGGCGATTAGTTTTAATTCAATTACACCGCAACCAATACCAACCACTTTGCCAGCGACTTAATTTCCCAACTGTTTTCCTCAATTGCAGACCTCGCCAATTAATTGACGAATTATAGATCAATCAACGTACATAGCTTGTACCGCTAAACCAAACGGAAAAGATGCAGTGCGGCCTGGAGCAGATGAACGACTGTGAGCGGTCCCCCAACCGAACGAACCTGCGGGTCAACTTCAATGAGAAGGGGGCAGAGGTTAAGGAGCGTAGGGAGAAGTTCCTCACGGCCAAGTATGGGTCACACCAGATGAGCCTGATCCGCAAACGGTTGGCCGTCGAAATGTGGCTCTACGATGAGCTCCAGAAGCTCTTTGATCCACCAGTAAGTTTTTCAGTAACCAGTAATTTTGATTACATTTTTGTATTAAATACAATTAAATTACAATTACAGAGCGAGGCTATTGATGTGGATATTGATGAGATTCTGGACATGGACACCGACGAAATCAGAAGATCTCATCTTATTGTGAGTATCCTTTTTCCTTAAAATCATACCTCCACTCATATTTAAATTCGTTTTTTTTCAGAGATTACTGTCAGTCTGCAAACGACCGCAATCGGACATATCGAAGTTCATCAGCGATCTTTTGGATCGCGCAAAAACGCTTTAAGTCTCCAGCCCTCATATAAGGAATCATTCAACCGATCTACACATAATATTCAGATAAACAAATAATACCTAGAGCATTAAGTATAGCTTTGAACACAAAGAACAAAGAATTCTGTTTGCAAATCTATGTTTATATCTATTCGAAAATCATGTTTATTTTTCTTCCTGTTCTTTAGTATATAATTTAATTCTTTATGCTGACTAATTTGAAGTTTAACCGAATTTAAGTCACTCTTGAAAATGATAAACATCATAAAAATCGTTAGCCCTAAGCCTATGGTATAATATCAAGACACATAATACTTCATCAATTTTGTGATGAAAAAATATTTTTTAAATAAAACACAAAAACATATGAAATGGCCTCAAACGCAAATTATAAGGTGCATTTCAATTGAAAATCATCGTAAGGGAAAAGCCCGTGTAGTTAAAATAAAATTATGATTAGCTCCATTTTTGAAAAGGGGGTCTTCATTCTCCCTGGAACACTCTGGTTGTTTTGAAAGAAAAAAAACTAGTTTATTTGAATGTGTGTGCTTCATTTAATCACCCGCAATTATAGATCCCCGAATAAACATTTATGTTGTGGGTGAATTAGAAAACAAAAATTGTAAGTAAAGTGTGCGATCACCAAGACAAAGATGAAAGCTCAGGTTCACTGCCAAATCGTGGAGGAGGAAGAACTTGTATGCGCAGTTAGCAAGTACAAACCGAAATGGAGAACAGAAAGCACAGACAAGCCTGGAAAAAAGAATTTTAACAATACACCTAAAAAATAAAACTTACAAATCAATATGGTAGCCAAAAAACGGTAGCATTCTTTTTCAAATAACGTCTCAAATCAATCTCAATAGCTGTAAATAAAAATGTTGAAATACAAATCCCGAAAATTTGTAAATATCCTTAAAAAGCAGCAACACTTCTTCACTCCACGGCCTCTACACATCCTTGTAGTAATATCTAACCATTTTCTAGCAATCAAAAATTAACGTAAAAGTATTTTAAATGTGCTCAATGTAACCGGGAGAGAAACGAATCAGTTTTAGCATATTTAATATCACTACTTCTCTCTATCACATCTATAAAGTATTAGAACTTCTTAAAAAATGCTATTTGCATGCTAGTGAAAACAAATTAATCATCGCATATTTCCATTACCACAAATAAACGCATAAAGCTATTGTTTAAGCAAGTTAGCACTAAAGCATTTAAGCCTAATCATGCACTAATTTTCATTTAAAAATTGAACACTAAAGCACACACATACACACGCTAAACAATAAACAGAGAGCTGTAACGAAAAGCTAATAAGAATAATTATGAAACGCAAATAAAAAGTTTACAATAAATATTTGATTGCTTTAGACAAGATTGGATTTAAGTGTTCATTTTTTTTTATAGATGGGAAGGCATGGGAAAGGTTCCTCGGGAATTAGCGGAGACATAGCTATGGATCTGGGCCATACACGAAAATCTAGGATTTTACAAGGGGTATCCTCACAAAAATTTGAAAAATTTTGAAAAAATATTTTTGTCTGGATTTTTATGCAAAATCATGGGGAATTGAAGTATAAATTATTAAAGGTATTCCGTTCGATGATCGAATGGGAATTGGCGGAGATATAGCTATCGATCTGGGCCATACACGAAAATCTAGGATTTTACAAGGGGTATCCTCACAAAAATTTGAAAAATTTTGAAAAAATATTTTTGTCTGGATTTTTATGCAAAATCATGGGGAATTGAAGTATAAATTATTAAAGGTATTCCGTTCGATGATCGAATGGGAATTGGCGGAGATATAGCTATGGATCTGGGCCATACACGAAAATACAGGATTTTACAAGGGGTATCCTCACAAAAATTTGAAAAATTTTTTTAAATATTTTGTTGTCCGGGTTTTGATGCAAAATCATGGGGAATTGAAGTACAAATTATTAATGGTACTCCGCTCGATGATGGAATGAAAATTGGCGGAGATATACCTATGGATCTGGGCCATACACGAAAATCTAGGATTTTACAAGGGGTATCCTCACAAAAATTTGAAAAATTTTGAAAAAATATTTTTGTCTGGATTTTTATGCAAAATCATGGGGAATTGAAGTATAAATTATTAAAGGTATTCCGTTCGATGATCGAATGGGAATTGGCGGAGATATAGCTATGGATCTGGGCCATACACGAAAATACAGGATTTTACAAGGGGTATCCTCACAAAAATTTGAAAAATTTTTTTAAATATTTTGTTGTCCGGGTTTTGATGCAAAATCATGGGGAATTGAAGTACAAATTATTAATGGTACTCCGCTCGATGATGGAATGAAAATTGGCGGAGATATACCTATGGATCTGGGCCATATACGAAAATCAAGGATTTTACAAGGGGTGTCCTCACAAAAATTTGAAAAATTTTGAAAAAATATTTTTGTTTGGATTTTTATGCAAAATCATGGGGAATTGAAGTACAAATCGTTCAAGGTATTCCGCTCGATGATCGGATGGGAATTGGCGGAGATATAGCTATGGATCTGGGCCATACACGAAAATACAGGATTTTTCAAGGAGTATCCTCACAAAAATTTTAAAAATTTTGAAAAAATATTTTTTGTCCGGGTTTTGATGCAAAATCATGGGGAATTGAAGTACAAATTATTAAAGGTATTCCGTTCGATGATCGGATGGGAATTGGCGGTAATATAGCTATGGATATGGGCCATACACGAAAATCCAGGATTTCACAAGGAGTATCTTCACAAAAATGTATGCAGAAATTGATGCAGAATCATGGGGAAAAATTTTTTAAGGTATTCCGCTTTATGATCGGATGGGAATTGGCGGAGAGCTATGGATCTAGGCCTAATATAAAAATCCAGTAACTGTTGAAGATGTAGCTATGTTCCTAAGACATTTTTTAAGGAACATTATTTCAAAATTTCTCCCTCCAAAAATGTTAAAAATGTTTCAATTTAAAATAAATTCTCTTTGGATTTTACTGTTTTATTGAATTCTGAACTAAAAGTCAATCCGTTTCGTTACCTATGTGAACAGTCTCGCAAGTCAAAACAAAAACAGCTGATAGCCGGTTCACACGTTGGCCACACTAAAATAATAATATGAAACATTTGGGAAATAACAAATTGTTGACAATATAAGAAATGAAGGATTATTTCACATGGACATACCCCGATGTTCCTGAAAATGTCACGTAAGGAAAAGCCTTATTCCATAGATTGTGCTATAAATCCTTTTTACCAGCCAGGAATTGCTACAGCTGGAGAACTCAATGGTGGTGGTTGGAATAGTTGGCCGGTCGAAATGCGAGAGGGCCAACAAGATGCAAGCGTTTGGTATGGGTCCGCCCATGGAACACACACCAGCTGACGGTCAGGTACAATGCTACTATAAGCGGGGCACCTCCTGCCTCTTCCTCCACTTCGAAACAACTTACGACGAGGTGATCCTGCACCGAATGATAGAGGACTCGATTGCAGATCACCAGAACGCTTTTGATTTTGACCAGTTCTACGAGCTAATGCGTTGCCGCTTTGTGCGCACGATGCTTCTGGCCTTGCACACTTGCCACATCATAGTCTACGTGGAGACCGGGCCAACCTTCGACCCAACGCTGGTGACCGTGTTCCAGCTTCTGAAATATTCTAGAGAGCAGCATTTGAAGCAGTTCCTCCCGCAGATGCTAAGGGATACTCCCGCCGCCAAGATAGGGGAGAAGTCTCGACTGTGTGCTCCTAGAATACTCTTTCTGTTTGAGAACTTTCCCTCTGACGAATTAAAGACGCGAGAGAATGTCTCGGCGTATGAATTTCAAACTGAGGACAACATTTACGAGCTGCTGCGTCACCATCACATTTTCACCAACAGTAGCCCTAGTTCCTTGGTGGCGTTGCCCAACAACAAGCAGTTCGTCTACTTCAATGCCCACGAAGAGCTTCATCCAGACTATCTGCTTAAGGCTATCGACTGTCTGAATAAAACTATGTTCAAGCCAGATATGAGGGAGGAGGAAGAGGACCTGGAGATCCTTGAGCTGGCACCATTTGAAGGCTTCTGCAAGCCCTTCGGGCCACCCGGAGAACGAGATGTGGAGGAGCAGCAGTACAAGCGACAGCACACAGCCTGGCACTTTCTTCAGCGTCACGTCCAGGATGCCCTGCACGGCTGCTTCGATGAGGGATCTTTTAAGCAGTTGCCCCATCTGGGACAATTTCAACTGCTTAGCTTTCCAGAGTGGCAGGGATGCATGGACACGCTGACCAAGCTACTGGTGGAGAATGCAAAGGACCCCAATTTCGAGACCAGCAACGAAGAATATGTAGGTGTTATGGATTCTTAGATGACCATTTAATTGATTATTTTTTTGTTTTATAGAAAAACTTTCTTGTAAACTTCGAAGACAGTCTGAACTATGAGAAGAAGTGAGTGGATGGGTTTAAATCGCAGAAGTACGTTAAACCCTTTTCTTTACAGCTTCTGGGCCCATTTGTGCGAGCTGGGATTGAAAAAGGGCATCTCCACATACAAGAGTTCTGCTCCCGCCAACTATGGAAGTGCCACTCATCGCAAGCTGATGGCGGAGGCCACTGTGGCCTTCGAAGAAGAGGGACGCGGGCCACCGGCACAGGCGGCGCTGGCCAAGATGGCAACCATTTGCCTCAAGCACTGGCAGGACGGACGCCAACAATGCGAGAAGCTAAGCCTCCGCTCCCAGCCGTGTACTTTGCCCAAAGATGTGCCTCACGATAAGCACAATAGTGGAGTGATTCACATCTCGAGCTGCAATTGCGGCCGGACGCAGGGTAGGCGAGAAGACCCGTTTAACCTTCGGCAGGCCAACTACGACTTCTACGAGCTGATTGCCCAGATCTGTAACCTTTGTGTGAAGGTGAAACAGTACCAGTTCCCCATATTCGAACCTTCCGTGAGCGATTACCGAGCGGCGGCCTTTGATGCTGCGTTTCCCATGCTCAACACCGGCAAGATCTGCTCGCCACAGGGCGAGGAAGACAACGAGGATGGGGAGACGGAGGAGGCAGATGAGGATACTGAGGAGAAGGAACCGGCAGACGGCGACAACTGCTCCCAGCAGCTTTCGCCCACTTTTGGCTCCGATCTGAACATGTCGATAGCTGGTTTTGGGGCATCGCTAAATGAGTCCCAGGAGAGCTCCGAGCAACTGTCTGGGTCCGAGAACGAATCCCCCAACAGCGGAACATCTAGTGCGGACACCGAAAACGAACTGGTCCTCCAATTGAAGGAACCCGCCCGGAAAGAATCCACTCCAACGGGTGGCTTCTCGACATCAACAACGGAGTACCTTCCCGGTTTAGTGCACACGGTGAGCGACTTTGGTCTCTTGCCGCTGTTTCCTAGCTGGTCTCTGGCGTGCGTAGGTCCCAGCTCCATTTATAGTCACAACACCGGGCTGCAGGAGCACTTCCAGAGCGGATTCTTGTCGGGAGCTAACTTTCTGCTACCGTGGGATGTCCTATTACGACTGGTGCACGCTAACAAGCATCACCAACAACATCACCACAACATGCATCATCAGCAGCATCCCGGGAAGAAACAGCAACGCTGGAAGAAGCAGGGCGACCGATTGTCCATCAAGATCTTCGTGGGCATGGAGTACGAGTGCTCACGTGGTCACAGGTTTATGATGTGCGCCCCAGATCGCGTGCTGCGCGGTGGGGCGGACATCGAGAGGGACACCTGCAACAAGGTGGTGCACAGCAACATGCCCCTGTACTATCCCTGCCCCTGCCGCTCGCAAAGCAACTACCTGGCACAGCTAATGCGCATCCATGTGGTCACCCCCAAGGCGCCGGTAAACATAATCGTGGATCCAAAAGTGTGTGTCGGCAAGTACACCTTCACGCTGGGCACCATCATTCCGCCGCGATTGTCCCAGAGTGCGTACTGGATTCTAAGACTGCCCTTCGTCTACCAGGGCGACAATGTAATGATAGCTCCTCCGGAGAAACTGGATCCTGACAACCCGATGGCCGGAGGGTACCTGCTGCCAGGAATGTTCGGGGTGGCTGAGACCGATCCCAACATGGATCTGAGCAATCCCAGCCGAATGGGATCAACGGCAGGCACCTTTATCAGGATATAGTTCCCACATCAGATTTATTTTTTTAAATCTATTCAGAACCAGTCTGAAATAAAGGAAACACTTTTTTTTTTAATAACGATTAATGTAATCTCTTCAGGCGGTTGTGGGAATACGCAATTGGAATTGTAGAGACAAGTTGGTTTCCAATACGGGTCGGGGGAATGTCCAATGGGGACCTAAAATGAGCAGTGTAGTGTTGACCTTAAGACTAACAAAATGTAATACCTTTGAAAGATAATTAATAATTAATGATTTCATGTTTCATGTTCGCGTGAGATTGGTGTGATATGAGAGAGGGAACTGGAGCTTCGAGAACAGATTTCAGGGATACTCCCTAAGTACAGACTTATCTTACATTTATGCAATAATTCTTAATTTTGTGAACTGGCTTGGACCGGGCTCAGACCCTCCATTCATAATGTGCGACCAGGCGTACACTCCTCATACACCGATCCGTATAAAATATTGTCTTATTAAATAATTGTGTAAACTTTAAGTAACTGAACTGCTGAGACGATTGGAAAAATTCCGAATAACTGGTAAAATGATAGTAGCAACCAAGAGTAATACTTGAAAAGTAGTAAGGCATGGCCAGCTAGACAGTTCTCCGAAGAACCGTCTTGCCCCTAAAAAGAGTATAAATGAGATGCTCTGGTGAAATATGGCAGAACCGGGTGCTTAAGTCTAGATGAGCTCTTCGGTGCACACTTCCTCCTCGTTTAAAACATAATCGCCGCACACTTCCTCCTGACAGCCCACGTCCATGTCAGCAAAGTCGTCGTAGTAAATGTCAGAGTCCATCAGGATTGCCTCCTCCTGCACTCCGAGAAACGGCTCCAAGTCATCGCTCATGGGCTTCTCTTCCTCCTCCAGCTCCTCCTCATCATCCCCATCTTCCTCGGGGGTCTCCCTATCATCGCCGTCATCCTCCGGTTCCTCTTCATCCTCGCCCGTGGAGTCAATAGCTGGCTGGACTGGATCCACTTGCTGCTGCTGCTGATTGGGCTGCTGTTGTTGCTGCTGATTCATCTGCTGGAACACCGTTTGGACACGCTGCATGTAGGCTTCCTGCTCCTGCACGCCGGTCATAAATCCACCTTCAGGTGGTTGCTGCTTCATTGTGTCCAGGAGGGCGGCATGCTGAGTGATAACATGGTGCGAGAGAGCCGTAGCATCCGCGTGCAGCGATCCGCAGACAATGCAAACCAGCGTCTCACGTGTCTGTTGGGGGATGGTTGGAATTTCGGGAGGGGGAGCCCGAGCTGCCGATGCCTGGTGGGCCTGAATGTGCTTGTTGAGGTACGCCTGCTGGCTGTACGACTTTCCGCAGATGGGGCACGGGTATGGCTTCTCGCCGGCATGGATCTTCATGTGGACACTGAGACTGGAGGCCTGAGTGAAGCACTTATCGCACAGCTTGCACTGAAACGGCTTCTCTCCAGTGTGGATGCGCATGTGAATGTTGAGGCTGCCGGACTGGGTGAAGGAACGATCGCACAGGGAGCAGGTAAACGGCTTCTCGCCTAGGTGGTTCTTCATGTGCTGGACCAGTTCGGAGCTGGCGCGGAAGGCCTCCCGGCAAATGGCACACTGGTAGACTAGCTCCTGGGTGTGCATCCGCATATGCTCGTCCAGAAGCGCCTCCGCTTTGAACTCCCGTTCGCACTCCGGACAGACGAACGTTTCCGTCGGCTCGGCATGCGTCTTCTGGTGGAGGAGCAGCGAACTATGGTTGACGAAGCCCTTGTCACACAGCAGGCACTGGTGCGGCTTCTTAACAGAGTGTGAGCGCATGTGCACCATCAGGCTACTAGACTGGGTGAAGGCTTTCGGGCAGAGCTCGCACTTGTAGGGCTTCTCGCCGCTGTGGATGCGAATGTGCGTGTTCAGGCTGCCGATGTGCGTGAACGTCTTCTGGCAGATGGAGCACTGGAACGGTTTGTTGGTGATGTGGGAGCGCACGTGCTTGGACAGATCCCCGGCGTTGGGGAAGCTGGCCTCGCAATGCGAGCACTGGAAGCACTTCTGGGCAGCGGGATCAGTGGCCGAATCCAAGAGCGGGACATTGGCCTTGCTGCGTCTACCACGCCTTCGCTTGATGGGAGCGGAAGGTGCCAGAGTGAAGCCACCTCCCAGCGATTGTATGAGTGATTCCGGAACTCCCATCGGCGGAGTGTTCAGGTCAGGCTGCAGCAGGATTATCGAAGTGGACTCCCGTGGATCGGCCGTTTGCAGATGAAACTCATTGGGGTTGGGTCCTTGCAGTAGACCTCTCATGGGCTGCACCCACTCCTGGCTCTGCTGGGTGTTTGAGTTACTGTTGGTGGTGGGCCGGGAACTGCTGGACGAGCTAGAGTTGCTAGAGCTGGAACTGGAGCTGCTGCTGTCGTCGTCCGAGGAGTCATCCGAAGAGTCACTGTCATCATCGCTGCTGTCATTATCATCGGATGAGGAGCTGCCGTCTTCTGCTAGCTCACACACCGGCTCGAATATCCAACTGTAGTCTTCGTCATCCTGCCCATCTGCCTCCAACTCTTTCTCCGCCTGAACTCCATTTGCTCCCTCATTCGGGTGGAAGGTGTTCATGTGCTGGTAAAGGGCCAATGGGTGGACAAAGAACTCTGAACAGCACATGCAGTGAAAGGTGAGATCAGGGGGCTGTGGCTGTGGGGGATTGGGCGGTGGATTCGACTGGGGCTGGTTCAGAAACTGCTGTTGGGTCTGGTTTTGAAGTTGCTGTTGTTGCTGTTGAAGGTGCTCCTGCTGTTGCTGCTGAAGGTGCTGCTGCTGGTGGTGCTGCTGGTGCTCCGGCTTGGATCCCAGGATCGGGGTGATCGTCAGGGGTAAGTGGTGGTAGCTCTGTGTCAGCTGCACGGCCATCTTGGCAAAAGGCTAAAAAAAAATCAAATATATGTATGCGAGTACATAAGCATTTTCCTGTCTCTATAATAAGAAATTTATGGATGGGGAGAAAAATCAATGCAAGTACCTTAGGTGAGTGCGGTTAAGGGTTTTTCTATCTGTACGGGTCGCCCCTGTGTTTTTAAGTTTAAATTACGATTATATCACTGTTGTGTCATTCAGGTTGCGTGTTTTCAGGGCTCTTAAAATAACTCCATATTGTTCCTCCAATAAATATTTTTGTTTTGTTTTGTTTTTCAGTTTGCAATTTGAATTTCGCTGCTTTTCTAATCTCGGTGTTGCATTCTCATTTTTGGGTATGATGGAATGAGGCTATCCCCAGTCTGCGCTGTCAAAGGAATAGCGCATTGCCGAGTCGCAATTTTAATATAACGCGTAATTATAAGCGTCCTCTCAATGGTTACAACAAATAAAAGGAAAATGTTTTATGTTGGGAGGACTAGCGACGTTCAGACGGAGTTGGAATGAGAGCATACCGTCATGCAGGACTCTTCGTGTGCTTGGCCCCAACAGGGCGGTTAGTTTTTAAATAAATTAAATTTATGGATTTTTTTAATTTCATTTTAAATGTCAGTTTGGGAGTCTGAAATTACTATATTTAATAAAGTTATTTATTTCTAAATATTCAAAGGAATTTGGATTCTCCATTTTTGAAGGACTACATCTTTTAATTTCGGTTGGGTGATTTTGAGTCATGCGTGCCTTCGGAAACAAGACTTACTTTGAAATTGAAACTAATAATTTTAACTTAAATTAAAGGTTTTTATAAAAATGTTTACAAATGCCCGCTTTAAGGCATGTTTTCAGACCCAACTGGCGATGTCGGAATATTTTGTCATTAACTTTGGCCACACTTCCACGGTCCCGGCATTTTGGCAACGCGTGAATTTTTGTACTGCCGTCTGGATTAATGTAAAAAAGCGATCCCTAGAAGACAACCATGGCCGACAGCTCGTTCCCGATTAGCGGCCGCCCCAGCCTACTGCGCACCGCTGCTCTGAACAACTCGCTGGGACCACACAATCTCTCACACTCCTTCCTCCTTCAGGAGCAAACCCAGGCTTCTATTATGGAGGACACGGCTATGATTGAAGACACCATGGACGACGAGGACCGAGGCAGGAGTCGCACTGATGTTTTGTTCCCGCAGTTCTTTGACATGCTTCAGACGAATGGCGGCGGCCCGGAAATTTTCGAGGTGCTCCAGGGATTGGCCCAGATCTGTCGTGGTGTTGTGGAAACACTGGAGCTGGAGATAGACCGCGGCGTTGGCGGGGCCCAGGGAGCCCGACAGCGGGAGGCAACGCTTCGTTGGCTCCGGCAGGAGATTAACACCTGGCTCCTGCTACACGCCCTCTTCCACGACCGGGTTTTGGTGCAGAGCGATACTCGGGCCGACGACGAGATGCAGGACGGGCCAACGCTGGGCGGAAGTGAGAAGGAGGTCATCCAGCAGCTGTACGCCATCAATGCCACCCTGCGCGAGTACCAACTCGTCGTCGATTGGCTGGAGGCCTGTTACAAGCCAGATGACCAAGTGAACCTGCTGCATTGCCACGACCGGATGATGTCCTGGGAGAACACCCTCTTCCAGCTGGAGAACCTGCAGGGCGCTGCGTTTGGTCGGGGCCATGAAATTGTCTCTCGCTTGGACCCGGATGCTTCCGTTCGCCAGAAGCGCCCGCTGCACGCCCTTGATGAAGAAGACAACCATCGACTCTCCCGCGCCATATTCTCGGCCATCCGGTCGGGACATGTAGACGATGGCCTAAAGCTGTGTAAGCACTATGGACAGACGTGGCGAGCCGCCATCCTGGAGGGCTGGCGATTGCACGAGGACCCAAACTTCGAGCAGGGAAACCCAAAGATCGACGAGAAGATGCCGATAGAGGGAAATCCGCGCAGGGATGTGTGGAAGCGGTGCGCCTGGTTGCTGGCCGACTCAAAGAACTACGACGAGTATTCCCGAGCCACTGCCGGAGTTTTCTCTGGCCACCTAGCCTCCCTCAAGTCCCTTTTGCACAACGACTGGCACGACTTGCTGTGGGCCTACCTCAAGGTCCAGATAGACATCCGCGTGGAATCGGAGATCCGTGGATGCTGCGTAAAGCGTTATCAGCCGATGCCCGACGAGTACTGGAATGGCAAGATGACCATGGAGCAGATCTTCGATGAGCTCAATGTGGCCAAGGACGCCTCTGTGAGGGACTATGCTCAGGGACAACTGGGCATCATACAGCGACACCTCATACTGGACACGTGCGGGGAACTGCTGCAGCACATGGTGCGCTGGCTCGACAAGGACGCGGGCCAGCTGTCGCCCCACCAACTACGCTTCATGGCCCACATTGTGATCTTTCTGCGCCAGATCGGACGCTTGGATCACGAGAGTCCGGCTGAAAAGGTTATTGCAGCCTACGTCGAAGCACTAATAGAGCGGGGAGATGCCCAGCTGATTGCCTACTACACAGCTTCCCTTTCCAAAGGTATGCAAGTCCAACTATACTCCCGCTTCTTGGAGCAAGTCGAGCAGAAGCAGAAGCGCGAGATGGCCCTGGAGGCTGCCTTGCAGGCGGGCCTAGATGTGGCGCAGATCACTCGGCTGACGGTTGAGAACGTCCGCAACACTCCCGTTCAACTGGGCGAGTTGGGAGAGCCGCGATCTGGCGAGGTATCCGCTGGGGATACGCGTAAGATCCATGCTCTCGAATGGCTAACCCATCTTCCCGAGCAACGCGGCGAGCTGCTGTGGCAAGCCAATGCCATGATTCGAACTTATCTGGGCTGCAACAAGGTAGAGTGTGTGCGCCAAGCCTTCCAAATGGTCCCTGGGGACGTGGTCCAGGTCCTTATCAACCAGTACGGATCTATGAACAACCTGCCGCCTCGAGAGGAGTGCAGCTTGAAAGAGTACCTCTGCTACAAAGTCTATCTTGCGGGGATAGACAGCTTCTTGGAGTGGAACAGCTTGTATCACAACAAGCCCCAGAAACCACAGCAGGATTCCGTCGCTTCCGGCCAGGACAATTTCACAGAGCGCATGGCCAACGAGCGTAGGGAGCAGGCCCATCGAAATAAGGTTACACGCTGGGAAACACGCCTCAAAGAGCAATCGAAGCGTAAGTTATCTGATCTGGTGTACAAGATGAAATAATCATACTTATTACGATCTTTCAGAAACGATGGAGGCCCTGTTCAACGTACTGATGTTCCCGGAAAAAGGATGGCTAGTGGACCCCTTTATTCCGAAGGAGCCGGAAAACGCCGTCCAGCTCAAGTGGGAATACCGACTGATGCAGATGGAAAAGTTGCGTTCTCTCTGCCTGCCGGAGGTCGCGCTGTTCCTACACGATGTCATGTATAAGTCCGGAGACTTTGCCGGCTGCGTGCGCCTAGCCGACGAGATATCCAGCGAGAGCCGACAGCTGTATAAAGTCTACACCAAGCACAAACTCGCCGAGCTGATGGCAAAGATCGCGGACGCGTCACTGGAGCTACTCAACTCAAAGTTGGATCCCTGGGGCTATCCTATCACAGCCTAGTTAACTTAATGCGTTCTGTTTTTGCAATTACATTCTAATTTAAACTTTTATTTGCGAACTCTTCACTTATACATCTAGAGGGGCGGCGGATGGTGACTTTATGGGACTTTAGAAATTAATTACGAGATTAGGAGTTGTTCTCTACCGGCGCGGAATTGTTCTCCTCGCTTCCGTTGCTGTGCTTTAGAAGGTATGCGGCCAGGAACTGAAGGGGATCCGCTGGGCGTTCGCGGGCAAGCGCTTGTAATCCGTTCAGCAGAACAGGAGCCACAGCCTGGTCCAGGTACTGACGAGTCAGGGTGCTCGTTTCACGGCGCGGTTTCTTGGCGGCGGGCTCCGATTGGGCGGCCGGGGTGGACTGAGCAGCACTGGCCCCTACGCTTGCAGCATTCGAATTGTTGTTGGTGCCGCTGTTCTGATCTTTGGCAGCCTCTGTTGGCTGGCTGACGGGGGCAGCCGGCGAAATTGGGGCTTCGGTCTTGGCGTCCATGACTTATTTGTCCCAGAGCCGTCTTTACAAATTCTAATCTGTTTCTTTTTGTATTTTGCAACACTTAGAACTGCAAGCAATACCTAAAAAATACCGATATTCTTTTGATGAATATTTCTGGTATACCTGACAGATGTATATGCAAAAAAGGCTTTTTTTTTTTTATTTTTTACTTAATAAGCAAGTGAAACGTGAATTTATTATTTCATTTATTTATTCAAGTAAATTCTGTAAACCGATATTTTTCCAACTGCCACCACCAAGTTTATGGTGTTTTCATTGCAATATATTTTCGCGATTTCCTACACCAGAATCTAGGCTCTGCCCAACACTTGCAGTCATATCAGACGAATAATTAGAAAATTTATCAATTAAAATATGACGGAACTTCTGATTGACCCCGATATTCGCGTTTGGGTGTTTCTTCCCATCGTGCTAATCACATTCTTGGTGGGCATCGTCCGCCACTACGTCTCCATTCTGATCTCTACACAGAAGAAGGCCGAAATCACCCAGATCCAGGACAGGTGAGTAAAGTCCGACATGGAAGCACCCCCATCTGATGGAGATCCATTCCTATTGCAGCCAAGCGATGATTCGGGCGAGGCTGCTGCGTGAAAATGGCAAGTACCTAAGTGCCCAGAGCTTTTCGATGCGAAAGAACTATTTTAACAACGAGGAGACGGGCTATTTCAAGACCCAGAAACGCGCACCCGTGGCCCAAAATTCCTCGGCTATGCTTACGGACATGGTGAAAGGCAACTTTATCAATGTTTTGCCAATGGTCATCATCGGCGGATGGATCAACTGGATGTTCTCGGGCTTCGTCACTACCAAGGTTCCATTCCCGCTGACACTGCGCTTCAAGCCAATGTTGCAGCGGGGCGTAGAGCTGGCCTCCCTGGACGCAGCATGGGTGTCATCGGCCTCTTGGTATTTCCTGAATGTGTTCGGCTTGCGCTCCATCTACACACTGGTTCTCGGCGAGAACAACCACGCCGATCAGACACAGGCCCAGGCTGATGCCATGACCGGTGCTGCAATGACGATGCCCCAGGACCCCAAGGCGGCCTTCAAGGCCGAGTGGGAGGCGCTCGAGATCACAGAGTACCACAGCGCATTGAAAAATATCGACGCCGACATGCTAGCCATTGCCTCCGGCAATGCTGCCCCGGCTAAGAGCTCTTGATCAATTAGTCGCAAGTGTTCAGCCTAATTAAGATATTTTAGCAAATTTCCTATTAACAAAACCAATTTTGTTTAGAGTCCAAGTGGGTTAATAAACGATGTGTGTATGTGACAACCCATAACTTCCCTTCCATTTTAGCCCCCAAAGAAAGACAATTGGGCGTAAAGTCCAAGTGGGCTAAAATCAAGCATTATTCAGTATGACTGCAAATTTAAGAGTACTCCTCCACTTCGCAGCCGAGGCTCTGTCAACTAATTGAAAGTTAAACAAAAAAAATATTAACACCAGGATGCCAAATTAGTAGCCCGCCTCCTCGGTGGCGGCTTCCGTTTGCGGAGGCGGCTCTTCTGCAGCGGGCTCCGAGGGAGCTGAGGCTGGCGGTGACGGCGCCTTCTGCGGCGCTGGTTCTGGCTCGCTGGGCGCGCTAGGTGCACTCGCAGTGGGCTCTGGCTCGGACTTGGCAGGACCGCCCTCGCCGCGGGCCGTGTTCAGCGGAGAAGGTGGACGTGCAGTCGCTTGGACCTTAAATTGCTTTTCGGGTTTCTTGAGGTCCTTGGGCTTGCCCATAAGGCGGTATTCATTCGGCAGCTCCGCCTCCGTGTAGAGTTTGTCGGCAAAGTAGATGCGTCGGATCCGAACGTTGGCATGAAGTTGCAGCGAAACGGTCTCCAAGTAGTTCGACCCGTATGCACGGCGCGTGAAGTCGGCCAGGTTGAACTGAATTTGATTCCAACCTGGGGACATTCCCATCGGCATTGCCGTGCAAAAGGGCTTCACTGACGTCTTGCTCTGAAAGTTAGACACTCGGAAGCGACGCATAAAGCGTTGATCGTCTTGTATCTGAGGGGTGGGTCGGGGATTAGCCTGTAGAATGGGATGCCCCGGCACTAACCTTGACTTCGAAGCAGAAATACTTGTGCATATTCTTTATCAAAAGCACCAAAAAGGGAAGCTTTATGCCCAGCTGCTCCTTGCACTCACTGGGGCAGTGTATAAATGTTGTGGACACATTTGATCCCATAATCTCCAGCACCAAGGACTTAATATCCTCATCGTAAATGCGTTTGATGTAGCCGTTTTTGGTCTGGTTGGCAGGTCATTGAAGTGGAACTTTTTGTTAGCTGGACATACTTACATAGGAGGACCAATTGTTCAGCGGTGAGCTACCCACGCTGTAGAGCACAGTGAGGAAGCCCTTCTGGTAAGCGGAGCGAAACATTGCCTGTCAATACTTTTTCTGTGTGTCTGTTTTAATCGATCTGGCTACGTACAAGTTCACAAGTGACTGAAGGAAAAGGGCAACTAAGACTAAAGCTATGAAATTAATTGTAAAAGGGATTGTAAGTTATCCAGTGGGCACGATCCTGTTCTTTTTCTGTTTTGTGAGATGTGAACAGAGATTTGTACACGTCGCTGGCCTTCGGATCCTTCGCCACACTAAAGTCGGTCTTCAGACGCTTCAGCTCGGGATCCTGCATGGCGTTAACGGCTCCCAGGCGCTTAGGGTTGGCTACTGCTTTGACCTTGGAGCTAGTAGATGGCTTCTCAGCGGCAGACTTAGAAGTAGAGGCCACGACGGGCTCTGATGACTCCTCCGGCTTCTCCGTTTTGATTTCAGTTTTTTTGGCCTCTTTCTTGTCTTTCTTGGAGGACTTTCGCTTTGCTGCTCGCATTTCCATTTTGTCGCCCATTTGTTCAAGATCCTCTTCGTTGCCATTGAGCACCACCACATCCTCGACACTGTACGGTTTTTGGCACAAGGGACAAGTACTGGACGAGTTTCCTTTTATTTGCTTTAAAGCGCGCTCGGACATCACACAGCCGCAGTTCCAAAGGGCCACGAACCGGAACTTTCCGGACATTTCTAAGCCGATCAGCTTGCAGATATAGGGTGCATGGCGTGTGTCCAGTAGTCCTTCTGTCTTGTCCTCCTCGGTGAAGGCTGGATTTGGAGTCAGCTGCAACTGCTTAATATCCTTTAAGCTCTTAATGTGTGCTGCCGCCTCTGGCATCTTTTGCTTTTCTAGCAGGTGTTCGATTACGCTCTGCTTGGAGTACAGCCTGCCCATGCCACACATGGCAATTGGTTCCTGCAGGCTTTGCTGGGTCAAGGAGCAGTGGCGCCACCGGAATTCTCGTTCAGCGTCCTTGTCTTTCTAAAAAAACCACAAGATAATGTCAGAAAATTACGCATTTTTATTGGCGAGTCTCACTCACTTGTTCGGGCTTCTGTTTCACGCGCACCAGCTCGTCGCGCCTTGGAATAGTTCCTCCATCACATCCCATGACTTACAGTTTTGTTGAAATAGAGTAGTTCTGAAAGCAGTGGAACTATTTTGGTATACAATTAGTTTTACTTTGCTGGCAATAAACAAAAACCAGCTGAATCTTGGAAAAATAATCCACAAAATCCACAGGGTCCACACGGTCGTTTTCGGTGTTGCAAAATGTTAGAAAATGTGTTGAAAAATAATACAAAGTAACAATACAGAAAATCATTAAAATTTTTATTTTTTTATTTTTGGCGCCAATAAATTTAGTAATATATATACTTTTAAACTATATATAATATTATAGAATATATATCATGAGTTATATATATATCATATATCATGAGTATAATATCGAGAGTTTCCACCACTTTCGATTGACTTAAAAATTGAACTACTGTTAAAAAAATGTATTCTGTAAACTTTATGTGCAATAAAGCTTATTGTGTTTAGTTTTATTGAATTTGTTCATAAATTGCTCTTTTATTGGCATAGTGATATGAAAAATAAATACTTGCTTTGATATTCGCCTTACAAATAAAGGTTTCCCCTTGTTTTATTATCGAATGGTACAAAATCCTAAGTAAACAGTTGTATTACGATTATAGAACGAAAATTGTTTGTCTGTGTTTTATTTTTAAAATTTTTTTTTAAATATATAATATTAATAAATATTCGGGTGTCCTTATAAGAACATGTAGAGTTATTTAACAAAAACTTTGATTGATTTTGTATTACTTTTATTATCGTGTTCCAAAACATAAAAACCACTGTCAGTTTGTTTCAGCTAGATAACAATTTGTTTAAAATAATATTTGCTCAGAATTTTTTGCTTAAATCATATTTCTCTGGGTATAAAAGCGGACCCCCTTTCCAAGGAGAATCATTTTTAAAAGGAATAATGGCAAATCGTGTTCTTCTGGCTTGCGGGCTTTTAGCTCTCTTTGTTGGATTGGAGGCACTCCAATGTCCGTCTCAGTTCACTCGTGTGGGGAACAAATGCTATTACCTGGTTTTGACCAAGGTAAGACCAGTTCAATTATAATTATTAATACAATCTAACCTCATCC
Source organism: Drosophila atripex (assembly GCA_035045925.1). Lineage (NCBI taxonomy): Eukaryota > Metazoa > Arthropoda > Insecta > Diptera > Drosophilidae > Drosophila > Drosophila atripex. The sequence continues at coordinate 7,417,960 of JAWNOP010000070.1, read as the reverse complement.
CATGTAGGCCAACTGGCATGTAGCTGATCGTAGCTGTCGAAAGCTCGGAGCTGAGCTAGTGGTTTTCGATAACGAGCATGACATGCTCCTTTCAATCGGATATCTTAAGAAGTTGGGAATTCTGTTCTCAGATGAATGGCGTCACTCTGTATGGGTGGGAATAAATTGCCTCGGAAACCGGCGAAACTTCCGATCAGCCAAGACTGGAGACGTTATACCCTATATGAATTGGGTGCCCAGAGAGCCAAACAACGCCTCCCCTGAGGAGGATTGCGTGGGTTTCGCCAACTATAATAATGCCTATGGATACCATGACATTGAGTGCAAAGTGGAGTTCCCCTATGTGTGCGAGATTCCAGAAATTAATGTCCCACAGGACTATTTTTGCCTTAAGCGTGATATTTTTTTGCAGACACGTATTTAAGAATACTAAATTTTTTTAAGAAATCATTAAATCAATGTCTATTAAAGCGAGACTCTAAAATCTCGAAATAATTATATCCAAATGTCAACAGACGTTAGAAGCTTTTATTGATCACGAGTTCCATAAAAAAAGTTCCATAAACTGTAAAAAACTAATCTTTATTAAGAGTTAAAAAAATTGATTTTAATATACATTAAAAGTGACATAATAAACATTTGTTAAAAAAAAAAATAAGTTATTTGTTATAATATTAAAGATTTTAAGCAAAAAAACTTGTAGCGTTTGCCACAATGAGATATTTATATCATTTTTGTAAGTCATTATCATTTCGATTTCCATGAACCATGAAATATTGGATGTCTAAGTAAAGTTTTTTAAATTTTTTGTAATTAATTGTAATTGCAATTTTGTAATCAAATATTTTCCAGGACAGTTCCAGTGTTGAAAAATAACAAATGGGACAATACAGAAAAAAATTTATTTATTTAGCGATATTTTAAAATATTAAATTCAAATAAAATTTCCTTTATATGATTTCTTTATATATCTAAAGTAGATAATTATAATAGTTATTGATTTATTAGTTTTTAATTGGATGCTTGACTTTGCTAATTAATTCTAATCTAATTATTTTTGTGCAGTTGTATAAATCTTATTAAAAGTGTATAGTTATTATGTGACATTTTTATTTGAATATATACAACCCACTTCCATACACCTTCGCCATGAATTCTATTCCCCTGAGATTAATTTTGGGGGAGTTGATATGTAAACGAAAAACTTATCAGATGGACTAGCTCGTTATGGTTTTAAAGATAATTAAGATATGTTTTGTATAATCTAAGTAATAAATGTTCTAAGTAATGTTTGGCCATGTGGACTTTAAGTCAATAAATGGTGCCCAGCGGGTAGTGTATTCCAGAAAATTTTTTTCTTTATTGGGTAAAAGAAATTGTATTTTTGAGTTATTATTAGTATTAATTGATACAACGTTGAATCGTTGTTGTAAGAAAATATTTATACAGGTTTAAGCAGTTCAATCGATATTAATTTTCCATATATATACAAAGTAGGTGGTCTTTCTCAAAGACAATGAAATGCAAAGAAGCTAATTGAATTCAGTTTTATTGATTTTGTTTTTCAATTCTTCTATTAAATTGTCATGATGATATGAAAAATAAACATTTGCTTTTATATTCGTTTCTTAAATAAACGTTTCATTTTGTTGCATTATTGAATGTTAAAAAATCCTAAGTGAATGGTCGTTATTTGTTAAACGCGAAATATTCATGTGTTTATTTAGAAATTGATTCGTTTTATTATTGTATTTTATTTTAACAATTTTTTTTTTAAATCTATACATATAAAAAAAAATATATTAGTACAAATTTATGTATATAAAAAAAGGGCTCGTTAATTTGTATTATACAGTTTTTATTATTGTTTTACAAATTTAAAAACCACTGTGCGCTGTTTTTTCATAAAGATAAAAAATTTGTTTAAAATAATATTTGCACAGAATTGTTTGCTTTAATAATACTGCTGTGGGTATAAAAGCGGACCCCATTTTCAGGGAGAATCATTTTAAAAAAGAATCATGTCAAGTCGTGTTCTTCTGGTTTGCGGGCTTTTAGCTCTCTTTGTTGGATTGGAGGCACAACAATGTCCGTCTCAGTTCACTCGTGTGGGGAACAAATGCTATTACGTATCTTTGAATAAGGTAAGACCCAGAATTTATACTGCTAAAGATAATTTAACCTAATCTTATGTAGGCCAATTGGCACGTGGCTGAACGAAGTTGTCGAAAGCTGGGAGCTGAGTTAGTGATCTTCGATAGCGAACAGGACAAGCTCTTTACAACCGAATACCTCAAGAAATTGGGACTACCGTTCACCGATCAATGGCGTCATTCTGTGTGGGTGGGAATCAATTGCCTCGGAATCCGTCGAAACTTCCGATCAGGCAAAACTGGAGACGTTGTACCCTATATGCCTTGGGTGCCCAGGGAGCCAAACAACGCCTCTCCTGAGGAGGATTGCGTGGGTTTCGCCAACTATAATGAAGCCTATGGATACCATGACATTGAGTGCAAAGTGGAGTTCCCTTATGTGTGCGAGATTCCAGAAATTAATATTACAGAAGACTATCTTTGCCTCAAGCGTGATCTTTTTTTGGAGGCACGCCTTTAAAAGCCATATATAAATTTTCAATTATAAAAATCTGTAATTAAATGGCTTCTTATGCGAGTCGCTAAACTCTAAACGAAATAATTATATGTCAATAATACATGTCTATAAACTATGTACTTTAAACTATAAAAAATGAATTTGCATTAAATGTTTAATAAACTGACATTTAAATATACGATAAAAAAGATATACACTAAATCGTTTTGAAACACTAATCGTTTTTTTTTTAAGATTATATACAAAGAGTTTTAAGGTATGCTAAAATAGAAATTACATTGAAATATGACCTATTAGCTTTTGATGATTCCTGGATGATTTACGTTTTAAAAATTTCCCCCTTGTTAAAACTAGTTTACTGATAAGGTGTAATATTTATTTTTTCGTATCAGTATTAATATAACCATAATACTACTCTCACGGGAAGAGTGTCCCTTTGTGAGACACTCCCACAACTGGTGGCACCTCATCATCGTGGGCGCCTTCTATCACTCGAATTGGGCGTTGCCTACGCCGAATATCGTCTAAATAACGGCTCCAGTCCATGATCCGAGGTCCGAAGGATGAAACTCTAGCCGAGTTAATGGGGTCCGCTATTAACTAATATTTTGTTGTAGTTGCTGCCTGATACGATTAATTTATGTGACCAATTACCATTTAGTTTGGGCTTCGTGTTATTCTATACATAGAGCTTGCAATACACGAATCGAGGCGAAAATATGGAAATAGTTCATTTCGTTTTACCACAAAAGTGTGTCTCAAATGGCTTGTGTCTCGAGCTGATGTTGTGTTTTTCTGGTTAACTGGATTTTTACAAATTCTTTAAATACAAATACAATACAAATACAATATATATACAATTAATATATACGAAAATATGTATACAATATATACAATATATGTATATACAAAGAAACTTATGGATATCATGGCATTAGATTTTAGCTACTAATCTTTCTGAGGACTATTATTGTCTCAAGCGTAATATTTAATTCATTAAAAATATATTAATATTCATAAAGATTTTCATAAAATATATTCACATCGAAATATTATTCAAAGAATTGTAGGAATTATGATTCTAAGTAAATTTTAATAGCTGGAAAATACACATCTGATTTAAGCTAATAAACTGATAAGACTTTCTATATTTTTTTGCTTATCAGCAAAAAAATTTCTATAAAATCCAGCACATTTTCAAAGCGAATGCCATTTAAAACAAGAACATGGTAAGATCTGTGCTTTTAGCTTGCTGTTTTTTAGCCCTTGGATGGGGCTTGGAGGCCCGGAAATGTCCAGTCTACTTTAATCAAGTTGGAGAGAAGTGTCTGTATATTTCCTCAGAAAAGGTAATAAATAAACTTTTGCTTCGATTTGGAATTTTTTGATTAATGTTGAGTATTTTACAGGCCAATTGGTTTAATGCACAACGCTTTTGTAGCATTCTAGGGGCCGAACTCTTTGTGGCCAACGATTATGTTGATAAAATTCTCGTTGCTGAGTATCTGAAAAATCAAGATCTAATCGCTGCAAGGTATTGGGACTCCATGTGGGCAGGAATTAACTGCTTGGGTAATGATCGCAATTTTGTAAGAGCAAAAGATGGAACTTCCGTATATTTGGATTGGATGCGAGCCGAACCGAACAACCGTGGTGGCGATGAGGATTGCGTGTCTTTTGTCAACTACGAGGGGGAGTGGGGCTCTGGCTACCTAGATATCAAGTGCAGTTTAGAACTGAAATATATTTGTCAGACCTATGGGACATGACAGGTAAAACATAAAAAAAATAAACGTGTTTTTGTTTAAAAAAATTTATTTTAAGGCTTTAGCTACTGTAATATTCCAAACTTTTTGACCATCTATCAATAAAAAATCATAAATCCAATAGAATTTTCATTCGATTTATTATCAATAACTGAAAAATACAGCTATAACCTAGTGAAGACCAGCTCCTAAGCGTCCGTGAAGGGGCAATGTTTGGCATACGGCACATCTATGCAAATGCAACCACGAGCGCTGAGTTTGTGATTAGAATAATAATATATCAGAATAATAATAATTTAGAGATTTCTGTTGGGACTCACTCATCCGGGGCATCGTTGCCTATATGGTATTCCCGTAGCAGGGAGGCAAACTCGAAGGGATTGATTTTCCCGCTGACTGGCAGTCGCTTTGGTCCTGTGAGGTTCACACATCCGTTGGGACACGGAACTCCCATAAATTGCTTGTTCTTAAACGTGGCCGTGGCCAGGTAACAAATGCTTAAAAAGTGGGAGCAACGAGATCTTCCTGTCGGATTTTGTATGTAAATAATACAGGACCATTAAACAAAGAGAGGTAAGGGGCTTCTTACTAATGCGATTCCCCTTGCAGAAGGGCTGAATACGCCCGCCATTGACGCAGTAGTTGAGGTGTCCTGTGTTGTCCTCCTGTCCCAGGAATCCCGCATTGGTGTGGATCACCTGGATGACACTGGCATCGTCGTGTGACAGTCGGAAGGTGTTGCTCTTCTTCCGCTCGATTAACGGGCGGGCGGGATCTAATCCAATAATGCGGTACTGCTTCCGTGTCAGATGATTGCTGATCATCCCGCAGATGTGGGCGCCCAGGGAATGCCCTACGCAGGTGATGCGCTCCCTCACTGCTCCGTAGTGGGTGAGGAAGGCGTATATCTGGGCGGTGCACTGGGCCGTGAGTCGCGTGTTGATCAGCGAGTGAAGGTAGCAGGGATAGCGGGTCAGGGGCCGCCAGTCCACGGTGATCACATTAAAGTCACGTGATAAGTAGGCTGATTGATTGAGATGCGGATTTTGAAATGTTACTTGTGGCTGAATATAACAACTTACCATCCCTGAGAAACTGCAGGTGAATGTCTATAGCTGTTCCATTAAAACCGTGAATTATGAAGACAGTTTCACGGCTTTTACTAAAACCGCCTTTGTAGAGGGTAATAGGGTTTTTCACGTTAAGAGGAATACCTTTACGGGGACCATTGCTAAAATAATCATAGAAAGTGAAAGGACACGATTATGATTCAAATATTTAATTAATAGATAATGAAATTATTATAGCAACATGTTAATATTAATAATAATACATTGGAATCTAAAAATAATATTACTTAATATTTATAGGAATATGTATATTTGATGAAAATATGCGATTTAATTGTGGATTATAATTATTTATTGTAGTTGTTTAAATGGAACATTAAAAATGCTCAGTGTGTATGAAACCGAGGAAAGCACTCGTGCAGAAAGTAATTTTAATAAAGAATAAGAGCTAGTATTTCCTTAACAAGATGTAAAAGAGTACAGAAATATTTAGTAAAAGAATCTTATTTTTTTTTATAATAGATAATAGAATAGTTTATAGATCATTAAGACCATATTTAAGCTACTTCGCTAAACCTTACTTTTTATTATATGCAAGTTTAAATTTAAAAAAAAACAGACTTTTAACTTTATTTCTATAAAGACATGTTCTTCATTGTTTATTCTTTTAAAACTCTGTTGCGAATATAAAAAAAAAATAAATATTTATTGAATTAGATCAATCAAACTCAGTCTATAACATCACAAACTGCTTTAACTTCCAAGAATGGAGGTGTCAATCCGGTAATTTCTCGATGTTACACAACTGTCCATCATCGGCCAGTTAAACGATCGCCATAATGTAATTTTTTCGAAGCCGACGTCTCATGTTACCGCAACAATGACGCGATGTTTGTTGCTCTCCAGAAATGGCCAAGACCGGATGCACTGTTCAGTTGTCGCATCTGCCCATGTGATCTTGACCAGACAAGTCGAGCGACTTTCGAGTAGCCGTTTGTTAAGCATTTTATTCGCCAATTGCAAATGCAATTGATGTCGTTGTGGCCTGTTGTTGGCCACGTTTAGCGGTCAATGTGGCGCGAGCAGGCCTCCTTTGAGGTATACGAGCGTATTCCTTAGTGGGACAGTTGCCGGTTTGGTCGAACGGGTTGCCCGCCCATTAATTGCACTCTTCATTTTCGCAGTTTGCCAACCAAGGCAGCCAATATCCTTGTGGTTGCACAAGTCTGCAGCGACAAGTGCAGTTTCGGCGGTTGGCACACTAACCGAGTCAGCATTTCCAGTTGCCTAACACCTGGGAACTTTCTCCCCCGCCCGCGGATAATACATAAATCATTACGAGGAATTTGACAACTTTTAGCACTCAGAAAAAAACAAAAAGAGAAATTCTAATCAGTAATTATTGGATTCAAATAAACATTGGTTGGAGTCTTAAGGTTAGACTGTGCGTATTTGCTTTTAATTAGCCATATTTCGAAAGAATTATATCCCACTTACGGTGCGTACAGTCGATGCTCGATATGTGGACTTGGACAGAAGTTCTTGTCACGCAAAAAACAGCGCAAGACATTCAAATCCAAGGCTCCACTATTAAGCAAATTCTTCCAATCCATTTTATTTAACAGCAATGTTTGTGCATCTGCAAATGTATTTCATTTCGATTGTTAGATTAGATTCGTTTAATAACAATCCATTGTTCGATGTGGATTTTCCCACAAATAAATACTTTTTTGGAACTTTATAGAAATATACCTTTGGCAAAATATGTAAATATGCAGATCACGAGTAAATATTTCATTTTAATTGTAATCCACTTAATTTGAACTTGAGACTTGTTGTATTTTTAGAAACTAAAAATTATATATTTTACGCATATATTAAATTCAATTTGAATCGATTTTTTTTGGTATTTTTTCTTTAGAAGCCGCACTTAATTTATAATTTGGCAGGACATTCCAGTTTTCCGTCTATTTATGTTAGAGGCCTTTCACTATTTCTTAGTAATTTTCAAATAAATTTTTGCACAAACGTTTCCACATTTTTTGATTCAATTAATCACTGGCTTCTACTAGTTAGTCACATGTTTATTAATTGGTATCCATTTGCTTTTTGCAATCGATGTCATTGTAATCCTTTCCATTGGATTTTGTAATAATTTCGCGATCACATCCGCCCAATGTCTTGCTCACTCGCGTTGCGCGCTGCAAATGCGCGACGCGAAATGGTCGACCAGGGAAAATGCAGGCAGCGCCAATTGCAATGGTAACAACAGCAACAGCTTCAGCAACACAAGAAACTTCAACAGCAGCGGCAGCAACAGTAATAGCCGCTATAGCAGCAGCAGAAAAAACTGGCCTAAGAATTGCCTTGACTTTGCTTCAGTTGGCTTCAAGCCAACTTCAAACGTGAACGACTTTTGGCTAATAGATATATTGTTGCTACAGTTTGCTATTGTTGCTGTTGTGTCTGCAAGGCGACGTCTATGAAATGAAAATTCATGGCACACGCAACGCTGCACTGATTTTGATTATGAGCTTCGGCTTGAAAATGGGTGTTTTCGGTTTCGTTTTCCAACTCAATGCCATTGGCTTCTTCATGGTTTCTGCGGCCTGTAAAACATAATTTTACTACTTACATAATAAATTATTTGCATTGAATGCCAAATTCTTGTAATTTGCCATGACAAGTTTGTTTCCTAAGTCATTTGTTTTGGTCTTTAAATCGTATGTCTTCCTGGTGACTGATCAGCCCAAGAGAGATTTCTTTCCAATTGACCTCCATTGTAAGTTCAAGGCAAGGGAAATGAAAGGTGATGATGAAAAATAGCGACAATTTATTAATCGCATTTGGAGCACCGAAAAGTGAAAGATACGTAGTAGTGCATACTAAACAATGCATGATGGATTTGCAAAGTAAAATAAATAATTTTTGTTTTTAAGAAAATGAAAAGCGAAAGGGAAAAGCATTATACGTATATTTTTAAATAATGAATAAATTCGATAAGAGAATAAAGAGAATATATTTAATGAGGAGTATATATAAATGAAATTTTGTATTTCTGATTAAGATCTTGTACATCATTTATTCTTAGTTACACCATAAATAATATTGAGTAAAGGTCCAATTTAAGAGAGCCGTTCGTTATGCTTTGAACTTCACACTTTCCCACTTTACTCACCTGGTGTATAATTGAAATCCTATGTACTGCTTGGGGCATGTTTCCCACAACAATATGTGACAGTTAAGTGGATTTAAATCAAAGTTTCCATTACGCAACAAGAATTGCAACGCCTCTCTATGATATTTTGCTTTTTTTGAAAAAATAAAACGAATTACACACACAAATCACATTTTTGTTATCAGCGAAGCGATCTTCCCACTTACACGCATTCGTGAGTGAATCCAGGGAAAGTAAAGTTAACAAGAGTGCGATAAGGCCGGCCATTATTTTGGCCAAATGAACTTTGCATTTAGTCGCAAATCACGTATGAGAGCGGGGCACATGGGTCTAAGTGGAAGGCGTTTAATAAAATGTGCCACTTACGGCTGCTGGTATGGTAAACTATGAGACAAAGAGCTTTTAAAAGCTGCATCCGCACAAGAAAATGAAATATGGAAAAACGAATGAAAATCGCCGAAAAATTGACACTCACGAACGACCCGGCGCCAGTTGGGGCTGTTGGGTGACATTGCTTTGCGGGTAGTTAGTTAGGCACTTGTTTTTCATTTTTTGGTTGCGTGTAACCGAAGCTCCGATTTTCTTGTGAGTGCACAGAGAGAAATTTGTATCTGCCTAACTCATATTGATTTATATTCTTCCATAGGCAGCTAAGGTGTATGTGTCAATTTTTAATTTATTAAAATGTATGTTTACTTAGTTATCCATTGGACTGCCTAGAATTTGTTCTTAGAATCTTTACCATTTTTGTTTGGTGCATCCAATATATTAATGTCCAACTTGGTGGGTTTCACAATGGTCCATACCGCTATAAAACCATTATTGATTTCCCCATACGGCCACCTGCAGGCTCCAGCATTCTCTCTGGCAATAAAGAATATAATAATAATTAAAAAAGCTTGGCGCACGACAACCGGGCAATATTTTAAGAAAATTATTGGAGTCCCAGAAACTTGAGCCATTAATCTATGAGTTCTTCTTTGATATATCCAAGTCTGGGCCAATTAAGAGGTGTTTCTTTAAGGTCATATAGTCAAGGGTCAAAATAATAGCCGCCACTTACTTTAATTCAAATGACACTCCGAATTATTTCTTCAAACCTAACAGATGGTCACGAAGTTGGGAAAAGATTACAATTACGAAAAATACTAGACCAGGTTCAAAGTGACATCAAATGCTTTTCCCGCCGACTACCGGCAGATAACAATTTTCCAAGTACACGAAAGTAAACACAATGTATCGTGGGCTCTGCGGCTAATGCACCTGATTGAAAGTAATGAGCTTGTTGGCCCAAAACACCGCAAAACGGGGCTAAAGTCAACTGGAGGCACCAAAAACGCTTTATATGGGCTTGTGATATGGTAAACCCATTCAGATGAAAGGAAAATTCAAATGCAAACGAAACTGAAAGCAACTTTGCACCAAGGTTCAGATAGATGAAAAACTGAAAACAACAATTGTTTCCTCTTTTCAGATTGCAGGTTATTACTCTATATAGGGGCTGTACAAAAAAAGGTATAAGATATGGCCAACCACATAAAATAATATATTTTAATATAAATATATGTAAAAAAAATCAGATATATCAAAGTTTTAATGTTTAAATTAAATGTATAATGCAAGCTAAAACTTTTACTAATAACCCTCACAGCATTTCCCTAAAAAGAGCTTAAAAAATTCGTTGTTGTATATTTTACTTAATCTTCCTTTTTTAATGAGCTTTTTTTTTGGTTTTCATGGTTGTAGTTTTTAGCCAATCTGCTGTTACATTGCCAACTTGTTGTTATTATTATGAATTGTTCATTCATCTGGTTATGGTTGACGAAGAATAAGTGGCAATTGCATAATATTTTCCCGGATTGCAGTGATACTGAACTACTTTTTTTGTTTCAAGCCCTGATCGTATCTGACTTCCATTGTATACGGTATCCGTGTAGACCCTTAAATTATGATTACGATCAGTATCTGTCTAATTATCTTAGTCCTAACACCAAGGAAAATATTTCGCAATTACTACGCTTGCGGCTAAAATGAAAATTTGCTTCACTTTTTTAAAATTAATATCATTTCAGATAGCAATCAATCAGTGTACAAATTAAATCATGTTTTCGGGATTTTCTTTTGCTGATTCCACACATCACAAGTTAATTAACCATAACCAATGTTGGCTAATTGCGTTTAATTTTGCTATTATACTTTTTTGATTTTTGAATACATTTTGTATAAAATGCGTTATGGACCATAACGTCGGCCGGAAACTGAATAATTTGTTCAATAATCGGAGGATATTGAATACATTGAAATGAAGTGGCTAAAATTTTATTAATTTTTTTTTGGTAGACACTTGGAAAACATTTGCCGAAATAGTCAAATGAAAAATGTGAGTCAATTTAAAAATTTATCAATTTATTTTACAGGAGTATTCAAAAATTAAATAAAATTAATTGTTTTAACCTTTCTTATTCATTTTTTGGTTAAGATGTTTAAGTTAAATTTATATATTTTTGTGGCATAACATCTTAAAAGTTTATGATAGTTTTTGATATATCCTAAATTAGTATTCCTAATTTAATAAGTATTAAATACTTCATTTAAAAATTTTTTCAGGAATAAAGGTGGAAACATTTGCTAGTTTTCGTTAACAGAAACTTAACAGCGCCAGAATTACAGCTTTGAGAGCTTTCTGTTAACTTTGTAGAAACTGTTTATAATTTATTATTCATAAAACATTTGTAGTCCGGGCTTAAATAATGAATCTGATTTATAAAATGAATCATTTTGTTCATTATTTTTTTCAAATGCCTTGTGTAAAAAGCAAGTCTGTCTTTTCGATTTATTTTCTCTCTATTTATCGTTCACTTAGCTCAAATGTCTTTAGTTTCAACAAAAACACTACTAATTCGAAATTGAATTTCTTTCTCCATAAAAAAATGTATAAGCTTCCATGAAATAGCAAAATCAAGAATAAAATCCCACCCAAGCGTACTCATTACTTATGCAAGTCCCAATCCTCTTTCAATTGGCCGCCTACACTCAACGAATTCCTTAGAAAATAATCGGTAAAGCTCATTCTACTTCCAGATAGTTTAAAACTTGCACAAACTGGCGTTGCTTTTCAGCGACTCTAATCAAAATGAACCATAAATTCCAGAAAAAAAGGAAACGGGAAAGTGGGGGAGAGAGTATAAAATTGCTCTGTGCTTTGTTTTTGCTCTGGCTTTCTCCTTTGGCCCAACTTTACTAATTAATTGTGCACTTGAGAATTTTTGAGCAAACTCTGGAACTCTTGGCAGCCAACCTCCTAAAGATCCATTGGGAAATGGAGGGAGACAGATAGATAGATAGATTCGGTGAGGTGTTCGGCACTGGCAAAGTTGACGAGTAAATAAACTAACAATTTTTCCTACTTAATTAACAAAATTGTTTTAATGCTCCTGCCGCCCATTCCGCTCCCAGCGAGGCTGCCAAGTGAGACGTTAAGCGTCGGCGACGCTGTCAACATTGACAGACTGACTGAATGACAGACTGGCTAAATGACTGAGCAAACAAAGCCGGAGTTCCGTACGAGTCACTGGGGTGTACGAGAAGAATGGGTAGTATGGAGGGTAAGGGCATAATTAAGCTTGTCACAGTCATGGAGTTTTAAGAGGATCGGGACAGGCAGGATGCCAAAGGATAGACCACATGGTCCTGGCAAATGCTTCCTTTTTGAAGTCAATAATTATTCCAGAAAAAGGTTCTCAGGAGCCTGAAATGGTTCAAATTATTAAAAATATAAACCTCCATTTTGTTGGCTTTTGCCAACAAAAAAATTGCATTTCAATTTATTGCCAATATCATTTGGATTAACATATAAAACAGTTCTCTTTCGGCCATATTGAACGCATTGAATTGGAAATTTGTTTGCCTGCGCTAGCCGGCCACTTGGCTCAGCAATAAATTGCAAGTTTGGAAAAGTGCAGCGTGCAGCTTATGAATTGCATTACAAAGTCGCATAAATTTTCGCATTCGCATTGCGCCAAAGAACGCGCAACAAATCGTTTTGGCGACAAAATGCATTTATCATCAGCAGAAAGTCGCATTCAAAGCGCAAATTCAATCTGATGTCAGGAAACGCGAGAATTATGAGCTCAGTCCCCAGCTCAATGGCTTCAGTGGGTGATGGTGCTGGTGGTGGGCGTGAATGGGGTGGTGGTTGGGTGGTGGAGGTGCTAAAATGTAGGAGACGGCGTGAAATGTCTCGGCTGAATTATGCGGATGCTGTGACAAGCTCTTTTTCCGCTCAGTCTTCCAATGACTTTTAATGGCTCCGCCTCGCATTATTGAGATTTACAGTTTGCGGATTTATTGGCTATCCAGGAATGGTTTATGGCAGAATAAGGAGGCAGAAACGTTTTCATTTAAAGTTTTATTGAATATTTTGCCCAAGATCTTCTTTAAATTCTCCTGCTCTATCCCATTTAGACACTCTAGACATCCCTTGGATCCCATTTCAATCTAACTCATCTTAAATTTACGACCTTGTTGCCTTTCCACAAGTCTATTGGCTACTGATTTATACAAGTTAATTAACACTTTTGTTGGCCTAACCCCCAAAAATACAACAAATACCAAAGCCATTCATAATACAGCTGAGCATATGGGGATGTCCTTTGTAGCACTCAGTCTCATCCCCGTGACACCTATGTCAACAAGGGCGTACAAAAAAGGACAATTAAACCCTTTGAAAAAAGCCACCAGCCGGCAGACAAAGGAGAAAAGAGGCAAATACAAACAAAAATACACACAGGACGGCTGAAATTCGACAGAGTTGTGAAGGTCAGGCCACAACGGCCCCCCCCTAGGATGTTGGCAACGATTTATTGGATATTGTCGCTGGATTTTCACAACATTTTATCGTCTCCAGACGGATAGATAAACGCAATAAACAATTGCCTGGCGAGCGGAGAAAATGGGCTGAGGATCCTGGAGAACATATTTAGACTTTTCTTAAGTAAATTATTGCAGAAATCGACAACCAGACAGCAGGCCCGGAAGCTCAAATGGGCGCAAAAATGTCATTAAATGCCAGCCTCGACAGGCTGCCTTGCCCTGCATTCCCACAATCCATCCTGATCCTGGAGTGCGGGCAAGTTGTTGTTTCCGTTTCCGTCAGAGTTGAGGTCCTTTTCAAATGCTGTCGCCAACAAGGACATCGCCACCCAGCCCCTCCATCTTCGGCATCTTCTGTGTGCCTTCTGTCTTTTGGGCTTGAAGCTCATTTGCGAAGTTGCCGCTGCAAATATTTGCTTAGCCTTTTGCACCCCGGCCTGGCCCAAACGATTACCAAAGAGTGAGTCCCCGGTCCGGAGTCCGGAGTTTGTTTATTTTCGTTAGACATTCACTCGGCTCGATATGGCGACATTTAACCCTTTAATGATAGCCGAGCTTTTTGCGTTGGCATCTCCTAAGTTATTTGCTTGCTGATGGTATACTTGATGGTCCAAAAAGTAAAGAAAATAGGGCTCTTTGTTTAGAAAATGTTTTCAGTAAATGGCATAGAAATCTGTAGACATGGGTATTCAACAAATTCCATTAAGATTGCAATGGAAATGGTAGAAAAATTGCTTAGATTGAAAAACTCAGCATACGAAATTTCTGACACTCTCAACAGTAACCGATTTAAAATCAAAATTGTATATAAATTTATTTCGGAAAAAGTTTGCCGATATATGAAAAAGTCAGAACCCAACGAACATGTTGGGTGTCATCGTATACGGTTTGCTGCTCCTGAAGGCCTCATTAGGAGTGCTTGTCCTACAGGAGTCACCCGCTCGCATGCCCTCGAGTGTGACCCAGATTGGTGAGGCGAACATGAACAGTATCCTGAACTCGAACGAAGTGGTGTTCATCAACTTCTACGCGGACTGGTGCCACTTCAGTGCTCTCCTGGCGCCCATTTTCGAGCACGCGGCTGTCCATTTAAAACATGAATTTCCGGATGCTGGAAAGGTGCTCCTAGGACGGGTGGACTGTGCCCGGGAGACGGACATGGCCGATATATACGAAATCCAGAAGTTTCCCACGTTGCGTCTCTTTTACAGAGGGCATCCCACACGGCGGGAGTACCGGGGTCAGAGGTCTGTGGAAGCCTTGGTCAACTATGTAAAGTCACATTTGCACTCACAGATAGTTGAGTTCCAGGGACCCGAGGATCTGGCCATTATCGATCCCCATCGGAGATCCGTGATTGCCTATTTCGATAGTGAGGGTCCTGCTCACAAACTTTACCAACATTTGGCTGATCGCTTCAAAAACGATTGCGATTTTTACCAAAAGATTGGCAAAGTGGAGGAGGGACGTCCGCCGGTAAGTCTGAGCTTCCGGCCGGACGTGGCCCGCACTTATAGCAAGGATGAAGAATACGAAGGTGATCCAACTGACTCCAATCAACTGGAGGCCTGGATCCTACAGAAATGTGTGCCACTGGTGTGGGAAATCAACTTCAAGAATGTGGAGGAGCTGATCGAGCAGCGACGGCCCCTATTGCTGCTCTTTCATCTACCCGACGATCTGAGGTCCGTCAAGGATTTCCGTGCCATCGTGGAGGCTCAGATGCCGGAGATGCGTGGCCAGTTCAACTTTTGTACAGTTGACGGTGTGCAGTTCGAGCACTCGGTCCAACATATGGGCAAGTCTCGCAAGGACCTGCCAATTGTAGCCATTGATTCGCTTAAGTTCATGTACCTATTTCCTAATTTCGATAATATTTATAAGCGGGGGATGTTGAAGAAGTTCCTGGAGGATTTCCTTGGCCATTCAAACGAGGAAAATGTACAGACGACAGAGGCCACGGAAAAGGAGGGGCAGACTACCGAGCCACCACTGTCTACCTTCAAGGATCTGGGACCTTCTAAGTACCGGTACTCGTTACTCCATGATGAGCTGTGAGCAATGGGCGAGGCTCTGTTTGTGATATTTTAATAAAGTTCTCTTGGATGCCAGCAACTTAATCTGCTCCTACGGTGCATTTTGGGAAAAGCCCTCGACTGCAAGCACAACACCGTCCAACGAGACGTGTTTAAAAAAGGTTTTAAAATTGTTATATTTTACAGAATTTGTTTCAAGCCAAATTCATTGTTTTATATTAAATTTTTTAATAAAAGGGATACATTTAAAAATTTTAAAGTTCAACCTAACTCAAAATTATCTGTAGGACAGTGTAGGACATCGTACCTTGATGCCACCGGGTAAAATTTTAAGAAGCAGCTAAAAAAAATAGTTCGCCCCGGCAACACGGCAAAGAACAAATTGCCTGCAACTAAACATAATGGTTAAACAGACACCTGCTCAGGGCTCTGCTCCACTCAAGGAAAATCACTTGAGCGGCTCCGCCGGTGGTCCCCAGGATCCTTCCTCGTTCTTCACTCTGCGTCCTTATCCCAGCAGGCTGGCATCATCCCGCAGATGCTCCGACCCCTCTCAACATAATTTGCTGTGGTTTTGCATTTACTTTGCATCTCTAGTGTGCTTGAGGCAGCAGCAGAACCGCAAGACGCAGCACACAGTGATAAAATATAGGCACTATTTTAAGGATTTAATTTCTGAACAATTAGCATTTAATTAGTACTTAATAAATAACTAAGCCACTATCCTACAAGAGAGATAATTACAGTTTAAAAAGATAAAGCCTTCAATTTAAATTTCATAAAATATATGTCACTTATACATTTTTTTTAATCAAGTAACTTAAAATTTCTCTCAGTTTATGAGCTGACTCAGAAGCATTTCAGCAGCATTAGCTTCGCTGCCTTGGATGAGCTGCTTCTTCTTATTCTTGTGCAGCTCTTGCACTTCCGTTTCCGGTTGCCCTTTTGCCCTCAGCCCTTAGCCCTCGTTTCAAGCGTTTCAGTTTGTTGGTTTTCGTCTTACTGGCTGCATTTTCATCCTGTTTGCAATCACTCCGGCTCCGTGGTCCTTGTGGTGGTTGTCCTGGCTAAGCGGCGGGTGCAGGCTGCAGGCTCAGCTTGTTTTTCGGGCTTGTTCTGCCTTGTTTTGGTTTTTTTGTATTTTTAAGTATTTTTTTTTTGCAAGTTGAGTTTCCCATTTGCACAAACATATGCGCATACCTAATTCGAAATTGTTTTCCCTTGGTTAAGGATTTGAATGGCTTAACGGGCACTGAAAACCAAATTCCAACAAAAGGAGCAAAAAATAGTACCGAAAAGGATTGCAGTGGAGTATTGTTTCAAGTGTACCTGCATATTTGTATGCAGTTACAACCAGGCAGCATCACTTGTACCAACTTTGGTAACTTAACAACACACGTTCTTTGCACAAGCTGCAGCTTATTTACCCAGCAGGAGGCCCAGGACTTCCAGTGGGAATGGAGACTGACTTTAGTGCAACTATTTTTACTTCGTTTTCAATTTAATTAGCACACAATTTGCCAGGCTTCCCCATTGTGTGTGGGTGCGTGCTGCAGTTTGGCCCATTAGCGGAATGGTGGCGGCAAATATGATTTCCAACTTGTGCGCTTTTCGCTTTTCTTTGCGGCTCTTTCGAAAAGTTGTGCACCGCCCTCTCATATTAATTAATCGCATTAAAATGCCTTTTGTACTTTTGCCATTTAATTAAGCTCAATTTATTAATTGTTGCCTTCTGCACACGGGGAACCCTTGGGGTTAGCTGGTCTTAGATGGGAATCAGGCTGGATGATTGATTGCCAGGCTTTGGGCACGCTATCCTCCGGAGAGTGGATAGTGCGATGACACAGGTGTTAGTCGCCTGCCATCGCAATTGTAATTGTAATTCCTCGAAATGAGTTCTGTGCTTCCTGGGGATTTCTGTATGTCATCCAAGCCTAGGAGTCTTATTTGGCATTTCTTTGTCAAGCTCTGGAAACTCCTTCTTGATTGTGAGTTTTAAACAAAGTTTCTTTAAAAATCCCCTTTTAATAAGCTTATTTTCTTTCAAAGTTCTTCAGCAAACAGCAACAAACCTTAGCCAATTTGTGAGCTTCTCGATATATGCCATAAATTCAGGAAGAAAAAATAACTCATGATATCTAGCCTGGTCTGTTGCCGAGTCTGCTCTTCCTCTGGCCATAAACTCAACACATTTTTTATCGGCTTAGACGGGTTTGTTTATGGCTTTTTACGTTTCTGCCGAACGAGGGAAAGTGCTGAAAGTTTGCCAAAAACAGGGGCTACAGTTAAGGTTATATTTTATTTTAAATAAACTTAAACTTCTAGTTCCACCTCAAGGTATAGTTCCTTCTTCAAGCACATATAGGCTTCTGTGTTGTACTTTTTGGTTTCGCACACAAATGGAAATTCATTAGAACTGCACTCTGTATTGTGGTATCCGAACTCATTCAAGTTGGCGTATGCGGCGCACTCCTTTGTGGTTATGTCATTTGGTTGACTGGCACACCAGGGCGTATACTCGACGGTACCCCCATCGCGGTGACTGACGAATCGATTACCCTTTCCCAAAGCCGTCAGGCCCGTCCAAATGGAGTCAGTAGTGCAGTTCTCTTTAAAGGGAAACCCAAGTACTTGAAGGTTGCTCGTCAGAAGCTGCATCTCCTTGGCGTCATCGAATATCAGCAGCGAGGAGCTCATATTGAAGCACTTGCGGTCGGCATTAAACCAGTTGGCCTGTGATCAGTTTTTGATTTTAGAAAAAATATTTTCAAGTCGAATAGCTTAGGCTCTTACAGGCTCCTTAGACACGTAGTAGCACTTCTCCCCTATGAGGGTGAAGCCTGACGGACAGCCAGCTTTGGTTTTGGCCAAAACGAATGAGAAACAGAGCACGGCGCTCAGGGCCAGAAGCTTCTTTGCCATCTTAGCCATGGCTAAGCACTAATTACTTTCACCGCCTTCATGAGTATTTATACTCATTGACTTGAAAATGTTTCCATATCTAATCAACTGCCATTAGGCGCCTTATAATTTAGTCAATCTTCTAATCATAATGAGTAACACTCAAGTCTTATCAAAGGGGAATCCTGATAAGGAACTTGTAAACAAAACAAAATAAATAATTATGTTACGGTACCAGCTCTACCAGTTCAATGACTTCCTTTTAACCCATATTTGTGGCGTGCCAACTTCCGTCATTTATGGCAGACGGATGCGGATGCTCAGAATTTACAATACTTGAAATAAATTCCAATTGGCCCGGAAGCTTATTTATTTTGCCCAGCTCACATCGATAAAGTGCCAATTAAAATACAGTAAAAATACGCAAATAGCAACCAACAAAGAGCCACACAGCCGCATCAAAGTTTAAGTAGAATAATGAAAGGAGTTCGGCTTTTATGAGGATGAAGTTGGCCAGTGCAGGTCTGGCCAAGGATTATGGTTCATTTAATTGGCTATAATGCATCAGTCAGGCAGTCGGTAGTCGGGAGTCGGCAACTTCCTGAGGTCTGTGAATGCTCAAAGTTGAGTCAATTAAATCATTATGGAGTGGGATCAGAATGTGGGTGCATTTTTTCCTTAGTCTGGTTGAGCTTATAAATACACTGAGGTTACTTTTCGATGAATGACTCATATATTAATAAATTTTTAGTGACACTTTCCGAGGGAAGATAATATACTTCTTAGAAATATGACCCTCTAGAAAGCAATTTCTGATTAGATGTTATCAGCTTGATTTGGTTTATAACAATGCCTGATTTTTCCAGATTTATTTTTAGTAGGTTCTTTTTTTGAAATGGACTAAAAACATTTCTGAATCGGGGTATCATTGTCTAACCTCACAGATTTTTTCGTTTAGAATTGAAGTCCGTCGAGAGCTGCTGGGAGATAACTCCACTGCATGTCGATGTATTTCGACGCTGCTCCTTGGGCACTGCTCGTCCTGTTCATTCTGTCAGTTGGCCAACTAACAAAAAGCTCTCGACATGGCCTGCTACTGAATGATAACAACACGCCGCAATGGGAAGGCGGTCGCCAAACAGAATGGGCGCGTATATGGGAGCTGTGGCAATTAATCTTTACAATGGCGAACATGCGAAATGGGGTTCATAAATCCCAAGTCACGCTACAAACAGCACCGAGAATAGTCATTTATGGAGGCTCTTTGATACTTGACTCTGTTCGAGAGCATAGTTTGTACATAGTTCAACTTTAAATTGCCCCCAATTTCAATAAAAGAAAGAAAAATAAGCCGACAAATATGCCTAAACAGAAGCAGGAATTTCTATGAGGCTGTTTTAAAAGCTTAACCTGGCGCTCCAGATAAATGTGTATTTATTCGAATGAGAAGGCACACCATGCCGGCACAGGGAAAGGAAAAATAAAAAATAACCTGGAGGGCAACAGCCATGGTAATGCCTTGATATATTAGGGTAGACAGTGCGTATGAGTAATAATGCGCCAATAGATTTATGGCCGATGGCTAAGAAGCGCCTCCATCTCGTCGGTTTGCGCTTATGTCTGTATAAAAAATGCATATAAATATCACATTTGTGTGCAATTTATTATGGTCGAGGCGATGTCCTGATCCTGTTATCCTTTCTGCCGGCGAAATTAGCTCATTTGTCTTGTTTTATGCCGGTTCGAAAAATATTCCGACTTAAAATCGCCAGTGACTGGCAGAAATTACGAGTCTCCTCTGCTCATGCTTTCCAAATTCCTGGTACGGAAGCAACTTGAAATGTTATGTCTGCGGTTAAGTTGTATTTATCCCCAACCAGATGCCCCAGCTAATCCCCTTTTGCATAAATCAACAGGCGTTTTAAGGCTGCGAAAGGGTCACCGCCTCCCATGTGAACTTTGTGCTCCGACTGAGTGTGGGGGTTCCTGCTTTTAGGGTCGAATTTATTGGGGTCAATTGCCGGTTTGTTTTGACCACTTTGGAGCATATGCCCGATGTCGGGTTGGCAATTGGATTTTATATGTTTTTGTAAAATATTTATCCAATGGTTGTTTCTTCAAATCACAACTGATAATTGGGTCGGATTCCAATGCCAGCTGAGCTCAGCCTTTCCTTTCGGCCTGAGTTGAATTTAGATGGAGGTTTAGAACCTAGAATAGGTGATGACTGCCTAAGAAGTGGCAGTATAATTTATAAACTTTCAGGTCCTTCAAAAATGTTCTTTAATTTTTGAAATATTTCCGTTAAACTTTTCATTTTTAGAAGTGGCCACAACATTCGGAGAAACATGCGTCTGCTGTGCAAACAAGAGGAAGTACTCATCGGGATAACTTGACATCCAACAAACTCTGTTTCTAGGCTTTTCGACGGTTTCAGCAAGAACTTTTTTGACCTGCCCCCTGTTTTTTGGGAAAGGGCATAAAAATGCCTCAACAGAACTCTACCGGCGACGTCTAGGACTTTTTAAGTTTCCGTCGCCGGTTTCGGAGTAAACATCTGCTTCCAACAAAATACAAAAAATAATAAAAAGTACAAACCAGGAAAAACTCTTCCGTATATATAGTTTTAGCACATTTTTAGCATTGCATACATATACTTTCTCCGACTTCTTAACTCGATTTTACGCAGGATGAAGTTTATTCCCCACACTCTTGCCAAAAAACAAAAAAAAAAGAAAAACTGAAAGAAAGGAATATGCTTTCAGCACGGAACTTGTTAATTTTCCGCTGCAAATCTGTCAACTTTTGGCTCTAGCTCTAGACTCCAGAGAGCAAAAAAAATTCAATAACAAGTGACAAAGTTTTTGCAGCAAACTTTTTGCATATGCACTTCTAGGCTCAGTTCCCTGGTCTAATTAAAAGTCTAGACTCCAGGCCAGGCTCTGGCTCAACATTTTCCAACGAATTCGTCGATGGTGGTCCATTGTCGATTCCGATTCTGATCTGACCATCCATTAACCGCAATTTCCAATTAATCAACTGGCGTACATTACCCACAAGAACAACAAAAACAATAACAAAGCCATTGACAATGCACATGGGCCATGCAAATGTTATAAAGTTAATTGCCATCGCAGGCCATTTCGCAGTCAATGGCATCGGTCGAAGTCCTTCCACTTCCTGGTCCCCCATAACATTTCTCATTTGGCCACTAGGAATTGGGGCTTGGCCCGGCCAAAAGGGGTAACACATTGTGCACTCCATGTGTGAGCTTTGTTGTTAGATAAAAGTCCAGAATGAATGGCAGATGTGCCAAAGGGTCGACTTTTCAGTTTGGGTCATGAATGGTCTGCCATCCCCAGGAAATGCGATTTCTCGATAAATGTGATTGCTGCCCATTTGGTAGAGTAAGTTGGCTTGCAAGGGATTAAAAATGGTGAGCTATTGTTAGAAAATACCACTTTACATTCACCATAAATAGTTATCATATAAAAATTATGAATATTGGTAATGGGTATTTAATGGCGTTTTAGCGCAGCCATGTTAAAGATTACAAAAATTATATTATTTGTGCTTTCAGGCATTTAGAACCGTAATTAATTCTGTAATTTTTTTTTCATATACAATAAAAAAAAATCCAAATCAGACAAAAAATTAAATTAAAACCACTTTGCCCAAGGTATGCCCAGCTTAATTATTTGGGATCAGCTTTTAAATATAGCTATAGGCTATAATAAAAACTGTTTATTTTCAAAAGAAAATTGAATCTCTGATTTCTGGGAAATACTTTATGAAAATAAGCATTTTTTCTTTGTCTGAAAAACACAAAATTAATTGCATGTCATTAGCAGAAATCTATTAAAAAGCCCCAAGCAGCGGCGACTTAAATACCTTGGCAACAAACCGAACAAACAAATGTGCAACCCAAACCCTAAATCAAACATTTATCCTCCAAACACACACACACAGGGGCATAAAGTGCATTTACAAGCCTGAAAGTATGCAGCACAAAAGTGAATGCGGAGATATGAAGCAAAATCCCTGAAAAAGAGCTCATTTGACTGTACAGTAGCCAATGGCCACCACCCAACCAGACTGACTGGACTGGACAGTCTCGATTCATTCGATTTGGTTGAATAGGTCCACCCCAACCACGCCCACGCTTCTGCCAATCGGCCCTGGTGCGCCCTCAGTGTGTGTGCGAATACTAATGTCCAATGATTAAATTTTAATTACCGTGCACAAATCGAGTTTGAGTTCATTTCGATTATACCCCTCCACCCGTGGTGGCATCAACTTCTGTGGTTGTATCTCCATCTCGTCTCGTTTTTCATCCTTTCGAAGTGATCAATGCGGGACTGAATGCATGGGTGCCTTGGCAATTCCTAACTCCCCTTAACATCATTAACTGTTGCCAGTTCAACGAGGTGGGTGCACCAGAAAAGATTACCGATTCCGTAATGGCCCTTGGACAATGCCAGGTGCATTCCTAATCCACATGCAGCCAGGGGACGCTTGCCATTTTCATAAAGAGCTGTAAGTCCGACCTTAGCCCCAACAGAAGTTATATCATTGCCAATTTGTAAATTTGTAGAATGATTTTTAGATCGATTTTCCTTAATCTGCATCAAAACTAGCATGGTTTTACTTTTTACGATTTTTGGAAAATTTTAAGGGGGTCTCCTTCAAAAATTTGGCTTTTACAACAACGACAACATGGCCCTTAGCAATGGCTTTATATTGGTCAGTTTCCATCCATTGTTAAATGTAGACGTTTTGTAATGTTTTTAATTTCTTAAATCAGCCAAATAACTGTACAATACAATCCGAAATACAGTAGCCAGGGTATATAAGCTTGCGAAGCTCATAAAAATTTAACATTTATATAATTTTCAAAGGAAACCCAGTTTTTTTTTTACAAATATACCTTATACCTCAAACGATTTGTAGATAAATTCTCCACCATTCTGCATCAAAATCTGAGAACCAAATATTTTTTCGATTTATTCTGAAATTTTCTGAGGGGTCCCCTTCAAGATCCTGAAAAATGGATGGAAGGACAATATGCCCCCTTTTCGACGGCTATATCTTTGCCAATTTCCATCTGATTCTTGAGCGGAATCCCTTAAACGATTTTTAAATAGATTATGCATCATTCTGCATCGAAATCAGAGACCAAAAAATTTTTAATTTTTTCTGCATTTTTCTGGGGGGTCCCCTTCAAGATCCTGAAAAATGGGTGGAAGGACAATTATCTCTGCCAATTTAAATCTGTTCCAAAAATGCCCATCATTAATCTGTTGAATAAGAGTAAAAATCGGTTTCACTAATTCTTTTAATATATACCAAGACGCTGTTTTTTATAGTGCTTGATGTGAGTGAACAATTTTTCCCGCTATATTAGCTCGGTTTATTTATTAAACACATGTGCTAGGGCCAACACAGCTGGTTGGTTGAAACTTCTCACACTATCGAGTGCTTCCGTTTTGGTGTCGTACGTGTGCATATCAAATGGTATGGCATCCTGGCCCTGGTAAATTCCAGTTCCTGGTCCAGACTCCTGGTCCTGACTGCTGGTTCTGGCCATGGCAAAACATGGTTCGCCGAGCTCACTGAGCTCGCTGACCGGCTGTTTGTGGCCTCAATAAATCAACCGGAATTAAGTCATCAATAATGGAAAGACATAAAGCAGGCAGCCCAGCACTAGTTGGAAGCTGTTTGTATTGCGTAACGAGCAAGAGGGCGGGGGCGGGTTGAAAAATACTTCCGAGGGACCATAAAAATAAATGCAAATTGCTGTGGAATATGTATGTTCAATATGTTCGGGCCACTGAGGTCGAATCTTTAATGCTCCACACTTGTTGAACAACTTAGTTTCCAAGTTTCATTTTCCAATCGTGATTAATTCTTTCCATATATTAATTTTTGTTCCAAGTGGACGGGCCATAAAAGCATACGTCATTTATTTTCTAGATTTCTCATTTAGCCTTGGCCATATTTATTGAAAATAAATAAAAATAATTCTCGAGTATCCAGTATTCTTCTGAATTATCAGCTCATCAGTCTTATTCCATTTTTTAAAAGAGAACATTAAACATTTGCTGACTGCCTGAGCGCTCAAAACAAATTTGTTGAATAAGATTTTTATTTTTTTTTATTGCCCGGCAATGATTCTGGTTATAGAACCCGGATTGACTAAGAAAGCCGGGTAATCAAAAAAAAAAACAGCAAAAATAGGCAAATAAAAGGCTATAATTATTATTTATTAGACAGAATGTGATAAATATGCAAATCAATAATTGCCGATATCGGTGAGCGAATATGAAATGTGAACACACAATTGCCATGACTTTTATTGCTAATAGGGGGTTTTCCTTGGATATGATTTGCATATTGCTTACTTGCATCTCGGATAGATTCAATTTCATAAGTGACGTCGTCACCTTAATTGACTGACTGTGAGAGTTGGAGGCGACAATAATCAGCAGTAAAAATCATAAAGCAAAAGCTTTTAATTAAAAATTCTTTTGAACTCGACTTGATTGTTATTCGACAATTGAGACTTGACTGTCTTAATTACGATTCCAACCACATGAACGACTTTGAGATACAATTGAAGCTCTGGCCTTTATCTCTGGCAGTTGACTTATTTCACTTGGCCGCTTTTTTGTGTCACATCAAGATATTTGGCAGCACGTTTCTTAGCTTCTTGTCTTTGGTCGTTAATTTGGACGGCTACTCACTCTGCTGCCTCGAAGACAAATTCATAAATATTTTAATTAAAATTGGAGCGAGTGTCGAGCCCAATGTTGTTCTAAGTAAGAAACTTTTCGTTGCAAGTTCGCAAAACGGAAACGTTTCCGACAACGTCATCAGAAACGCATAACATTCCTCGGAAAACGGGGAAAATAGGAAGCAAACTTTTTGGCGCAAGTTCAGCGAAAGTTTCGCAACAGCAAAGAGAAATTTAACTAATTCCATTATGCATAAAAGTGTAAAAAACAAAAAAAAATTAAATAAAAAGGCATTTGGGTAATGTTGAACAAAAATGTGAAAAGTTTGCCCTTGTTGCTGCTGCCAGGACATTGGAATTTTCCTCGACTCGGACCCTGGAAGGTGGAAATTTGCTTTTAAAACTTGCTTTAATTCCACGTTTTGTTTATTTAAAAGTCGAAAAGGCTTTGCAGTTAATAGTTGTTTAAGGTGTAAACCCGGTATCAAATGAATTGAAGCTTGTTTTGCTTTTAGGAGTAACAACTTTGATTGAAACAGTCTGTAAATAAGGTAAGCTCATTTAAAGAATCTCTACTTGTCTCAATTTATTTAACCGTTTATGAAAGATAATAATTTGATGCCCATAACCAGCCCCAAGTAAGTAGAAGTCCCATTCTACTTTGCATATTCTGGCAGGGAAAAAATCCTATTTATAACCAAAATGAAATCATTAAGCGGCTTTTACTGTCAACACAAACGGCACGCAAACATTTCAAAAGCAATTCACATTCAGAGGCATAGGAAATAATAAACATGAAGCAGCGACTCGCAAAGGCGGAAAAAGGAGGCGCCCCGAAAGTTTCCATGCAATTGAGTTGAAAGACAAACAAAAGGCGAAGCTCCTCCTGAAAAGCTGTTGCCACAATAAAGGACACGATTCATTCACTCACTTACCCAGTCAGTCAGTTCGTCAATTACATTGATTTCGTGGCAGTTGTGTTTCTTTTTTTATTTCCACCTGACGGAAAAAGGAAGTTCAGGGGAAAAATTCAGACGACGGCATTGTCACTCTCGGCACATTTTGATTTGTCTATCTGTCGTTAAATAATACAAAGTGTCTTTTCGCTCTGATTTTGTTTTTTTTTTGCCAATACTTTTGACAATTTCCCCAAACAACAGCCAGTGATTGACTTTTCCTTGCCACCATTTTCATTACTATTTTCATTTTTCACGTTCTATTGTCTGGCAGAATGTGTATTTCTGGTTTGTTTTGCCACAAACTTGTTTACATCGATGTTATAGTATTTACCCAACGTAATGATTTTTTCTATCGAGTGCTTAGCCCCAGAATTTGTTGCCGGAATTGTTGCCTTTGGGCCCATTGTTGGAGCTCCGATTCACCTTTGCGCCGGGAATGCCAAAAATGTCAATTGATGCTTATTCAGTTGGCTCGATTCGCCAGGTTTATGGCTCATGTTTTACGAGGCGTAAAAAGTGTCATTAGACCAGATAAATACATGTAATTTCTGTCGGGTTTTATGGCTGCGAATTCGAAACGATGATGGGTTTTAAATGCACTCGCATTTAGGAGGTGTACTTACGCGGAATAAGTTGGCACAAATACTACCACCTGCTTAGTTTATTTTCTAATTAAAATGTACTGTTTTATGGCTTTAAGCCCCTCTTCTATCAACTGTATGGTAACAAAAATATACTTTCAATTGGGGAATCCCTTCATGCTTGGGTGTATCATTTGCAAATAACTCTACCCGGCCCACTCCTTTAGTGTCTACAGGATGAAGTCCCATTATTTTTTTTTTATTTCCAACGAATGGCCGTTGTAACCGCAGCCAAATTAATTTCCAACTCTATGGCTTTCACTTTGGCCATGGCCATTGCGACGTGTGGGCGTGACAAATGCAACAACAGTAAATTGCATAATTGCAGCTTTATTAAATTTAATAAAAATTCATATATGTAGATGCAAGCGCGTACACGACACGCCCCCTACAGGCAGATTTAAATGGTTGGTGGGCTGGAGGAAAAAAGGATCTCGCACCCTTTTGCCGCTTCCGTTAATCGACTGCACTTTCGCATCCTGTTGACTGCACACAGATGCCAGGACCACTGGGCATTGCGTGTCCTTTGTTGCCAGTCGCAGTTATAACACTACCCCTTACCCCATACCATATGGGTCCTTGCTGTAGGTCCTTTTGCCTTGTGGTTATTTTTGTTTGTATTTCTCTTTTTGCTTTCACGTTTTTGTATCCCATTTAATTTGGCGTTTGCTCCTGGCTCGCTTTGCCTTTCTTTGCTTTTTGTGCATAATTTTAATAAAGTTCGCCGCGATTTTTTCTGCTTCTCTTCAACCGACTGGGGAGTCAATTGTTATCTTCCCTGCAATAAGTAAATAAAATCTGGAAGGTCGGGGTGGCAGGTGGTCCGCTCCAGCTCCTGAATTGCAATTGCAATCCAGTTCCTGGATTGCCGAGAGTCCGTCTGTCTCAGTTGCTGTTGATTTTCACATTTCCATTTATTCCCCGGCACTTTTTCCTCCATTTCTGAGTATGAATATTACGGAATGATAAGAACAGGGGAGTGCAATTAATTGTGAGAGTTTCCATACGGATTTCGCTGTGCGAGTCCTTCCGTGTGTACGGATGCCTGTTTGCTGCTGTAATTTAATCTATTTTATTTAAGCTTTTCGTTAAGCTTTATTTAATTGCGAATTGCAGCGACTGGCATTTGTAAGGGAATGTTGAAAAGCATGGAGGGACCTGGAGGGTTTCATTTGAGTTTTGAACATTTCCATCTTTAAGTTTTGGATTTTCTTTAAACGAAGAACGTATTGTAATTATGTACTATAACAAAAAAAACACTAAATTTTATTAGAAACTACAAAGTGAGCTATTTCAGGTAATTGCCAGCAATAAATTCGATTTTTGCGCGTTCAGCTACTGAAGTGGAAAGATGATCTGGGGAACTGGGCAATTAGTGCACTCATGTCTGGCCAAGCACCCGTCCCTTCCGGCTTAGTTGAGTGACCAAAATGAGAGGGATCGGTTGGTTCCCAGCCATTAATATCGTAATTTTGCTTTTGGCCATAAGTAGTGATGTCACTTTAGCCGAGTCGCGCTATAAATGGAATACGGTGGGTAATGGAATTTACACAGTTACAAAAATTGTTAATTCTGAATTTTTGTAAACTCCTCTCCAGCTAGACTGGCTGCAGTCCCAAAACATTAGCCACGAGATCCACAATGTGACAACAGAGGATGGTTATCAGCTGGAGCTGCAACGTCTGCCCCGAAAGGGAGCTCACCCCGTGCTCCTGGTGCATGGTCTAATGGGCTCCTCGCTGGAATGGGTTATCCTGGGGCCAGACCGGAGTTTAGGTAAGCGAATTTAGCCAAGGGAGTTCTCTATAAATTATGGAATTCAAGGAACCGAAACGTTAGGTTCTGATGTAGTTGATATATGACTAGTACTTTCTCTGAGTGTAGCTTCCTTGGCCAGCATTTCAGCTCCAACAGCGGGGTTACGACGTGTGGCTGGCTAACCTGCGAGGAACGGCGCCCTTTGGCCGCCGGCACGTGGAACTCACCGACGTTATGGCCGAGTTTTGGCGCTTCAGCTTCCACGAACACGGCGCCTACGATTTGCCGGCCATAATTGACCACATGGCGGAGGTCACAGGTGAGGAGAGTGAACTGGATGGGTTCCAGGAGGAGCAGGGCGAGGAGCAACCGCCGCGACAAGTACTGCTAATTGGACACTCACAGGTGAGAGTGGGATTGCAGGTCGCGGGTCGTGAAAAGCTCTAAATATTGCCCCAAGGCCTTCAATGCGTTTCTAGTCCTCTTGTCGATGCACCCTCGATTCAATCAGCGCATCAGACTGATCCAGGCAATGGCACCTCTGGCTAGACTGCACCGCCAGGTGCAATTCGATTCCACCCAGGTCCGCCACCTCATGAAGTTTGTCAAGGTAATTCCCATTAATTTTTACCAATTAAGTCCCCAATTTTCTCAATTACCAGGAGTGAGGTTGAGTTAGTTTTGAGATTTATTTTTTAGGTTTGTTGTAGTAGTTGGCTTTTACAAATGGCATTTTTGCAATCTCGGCTTCGTAGACTTTCTCCCGAATCTTGAGCTCCACCTTTGTGCCAGGCGCTTTAAGGTTCTCCGCCACATAGCCCATAGCTATGTTCTTCCCAGCACTGGGACTCGGGCAGCCACTGGTCACCTGGCCCACCTGCTGACCTTGGCTGAAAATGGGCACTCCCGCTCTGGCTGGAGGTGGCTTTTGGCCCAACATCTGGAGACCCACCCGACGTCGGCTGACACCGCTCTTGAGCTGGCCCAAAATCGTTTCCGCTCCCGGAAAGTCCTGGGCGGTTCGACGTCTCTTGGCCACCAACCAGGCGAGAGTCGCCTCTACGGGAGTGGTTTTTGCGTCGATGTCGCTACCGTAGAGGCATAATCCTGCCTCCAGGCGAAGGGAATCCCTGGCTCCCAGGCCAGCTAGCTTTAGGATGCCACTTTCTAGAAGAGCCTCGGTGAGGTTCTCAACTTGGCTGGATTTTACGGAGATCTCCACACCATCCTCACCGGTGTAGCCACATCTTGTGATCCTTACGTCGGGGATACCAGCCAGGGTGGTGACAAAAGATTGCATAAAGTAGACCTCGTCCAGGCTTACGTTTTTGTCCAGAAGTTTCGCCAGTTCTTTGGCCACCTGGGGACCCTGAACGGCGACCAGGGATTGGTCAGTGGGGGTGAGGAACTCAATAGTTACGTCCTTGCCTTGAGATTTGAATTTGTTCTGAGAAATAGCTAGGATTCTTAAACTGCTTGGCCAATAACAAGTATCTTTTCTCAACTCACCACTGCCTCGCTCATTATGCCCGCATCCTGCTCCTTCATGGCCGCATTGGAGACCACATAGAGCTCCTTTTCGCAGACTTTGTTCACAATGAGGTCGTCCAGAATGCCACCCTGTTCATTGGTAAACACCGTAAGGGTTCCACTACCATTCGCTGTTCCCAGGATGTCCGCGGTGCAGACGGACTCCAAGCAGGCAGCCGCATCCTTGCCAAAGACACGGGTCTGCAGCATGTGGGACACATCGAAGACAGAGCCTACTTGGCGGGTGTGGAGGTGGGAGGCGATGATGCTCTGATCGGAGTACTGCACCGGCAGGGCATAGCCTCCAAAGTTTACGATTTTGCCGCCTTTTTTTACGTGGAAGTCGTAGAGGGCGGTGCGTTGACCTTCGCCGGCGGCTGAGGAGGCGTGGCGCAGTCCGCCGAGGGCGGCGGACACTCGATTGCTAAGTCTGAACATCGCGAGTGGACTGAAAAGCTAGTGGGAATCACTTTAAAGTTGGGGTCTAGAAGCTGCACTAAAAGAAAATGCTTTGATTTTGTTCAAATATACAAAAATATTTTGGGAAAAGTTTATGTGAAAAGTGTATCGAATATGTATGAATTTAAAAAGCAAAAAGCAATTTATCGTGTATATACATTTTTCTCAGTGTAACTGATAACCCCCTGACACTTTCTGACATCCCAGCTGAGATAGTAAAATATTGAGAGAATCACTATAGAGTTTACTTAGTCAAGAGGCACTCGGTGATAACCCCCCGAGGTGATTTTAAAAATATTCTTGTGGACATCAAGTCGGGGGAAAGTGAAGGCAATCAGCTGAGTGGATTCCATTTTTATGGAAAAATACAATGCTATATTTCAAGAAAATATAAAGATGATTAGAAAAGCTTGCAAAGTAAAGTGAAAAAAGTAATCGGTTAGTTTAACTCTATCACTAAACCAGAGGGGTAAACTCTAGTTTAAAAGCATTCCTAATTATTATAATTTATTTCAGAAACGGCAAAAGGTCAATAACTTTGAGATTTTTCCACCTGGCTACCTGCGAAAAATATGCCAAAGCAAATCGGATGTGTGCGAATATTACGCCAAACAGTTCATAGGCAGCGCCAAAAATAACAAAAAGGTTTCTCCATTAGAATAACTAACCCACATAGTTAATGAATAAAATTAACCCTTTTATACCTTCAGCTACTGGAACCTTTCAACTATGAATATTTGCTGCAAGGCGGCTCAGCCCGGGAGATAAAACACCTCCAGCAGATATGGAAATCGGGTGACTTTATTGCCTACGACTATGGACCAGTCGAAAATATGCAAATATATCATGGGGTAGAGGCCCTGGGCTATAATATAAGCCAGATCACGGTACCAGTAATCTTATATTTTGGAGAGACTGATGCCATTGCAACGCCGAGTGGGGTGCACACCATTTATGCCAGAATGCTGAAATCGGTGAAAAGTGTTAGGAGAATCGAATCGGCAAAGTTCAACCACCTGGACTTCCTTATCTCGGCCGATGTCAAAACATTGGTTAATGACAAATTAATTGGGCAAATGGAGCAGTTTCTCGAGGGCCGATTGCCGTACGTAATCGAATGACCGTCATAAAAAAAGGCCAAAAAAATATAAAAATATAAAAATAAACACCCTGCAGACGATAAAAAATAATAATTGACCAGCGAAATGGTTTATTTGCCTTGGTAGCCGGCCAAAATGGCAATTATGTAATGCGGTAGCTAAATCATAAAAAAATACATACAAACAAATGTATAATTCAAAAAGTCAGTCGCCACAACTGGTCGACACTTTTACTTTCTTTGGACGGCAAACAAAAAAACGTATTGGTTGCCGTTGGCCATTGTGCTGGTTTTGGCCAGAAAGGTATTGGGGTTATTGAGTAATTTCTATGGCCAATTTATTTTTTGTTGCCAAAAGGAAAGAGAAGAACGATTGATATTTATTAATTCTGTTTTTGTTTTGAATGGTTATTGAAGTTATATTGTTAGAATTAATTATATATATTTTTCAAATTTTGTAAATATATAAATTATTTTATATAAAAATCCCTTATTTTTGAAAATGTATATTGCGATAAGTCTACCTTATTCAAGCTGCACTGTACTTGATGCACTTGATAAGTGGTCTCGCTTCCAATTACTACGCCCTACGCGTCCAAAAAATGATTACCTTTCCCCCGCTCTCCCCTCGCTTCTGGCCATATTTAATTAACTCGCCGAAAATGTAAAACGCAATCAAAAGGTAAACAAAACCAGGTAACACGTCACAGTACGCAATATTGTTGTCTGATCGAAAGTTTTTTCGAATTTCGGCATTCTTTTTTTTGTATTTTTTTTTAGTTGCAGGGCACCTGCAGAAGTTTTTGTTGTTAGCCGGGCCGTTGACAGTTTTCGAATTGGTCTTTAGTTGAGTTCGCGGCGCGGTGCGTTGCGGTTGAATTTTTAAAGAGATTCAGAAAAGAAACCGTCCATCCGCATTCGTAAGTTTCACTTTCGACGCGAACTTTTTTGGAGCAGGCAGTTTTAAGATGCGCCAAAATCTGAGAATCCACCTGATTCTCCTGCTGGGATTGTGTGTGTTCGTGGCAAGGATACAGGGGCAGCTGATTGGCGGCGAGGAGGACGAAGAGGAGGACGAGGAGGAAGAGGAAGAGGAGGAGAGTGTCGAGGACGAGACCCTGGAGGAGCGACTGCAGCGAAAGAACATCAAACAGGACTCCACACTGACAGTGGTAAGAAGATTAATGAGTGCACTGAGAAAAAAGTTCGAGGTCTGGAAGAAGTTTTCAAAATTAATTTTTAGTTAGCATAGTAGCGTATAAATTTTAAATTAAAAAATTGTTTAATGAGTATATTTAAATCTACTTATTAGCTGTGTAAGAATATTTTGTTTAAGCCCATTGTATGTCCTCACACTTTCGCCTACAGGACAAATTAATTGCCAAATATGGCTACGAGGCTGAGGTTCATCACGTGACCACCGAGGACGGTTACATTCTCACCATGCACCGCATCCGGAAGCAGGGCGCCCAGCCGTTTCTTCTCCAGCACGGACTCGTGGACAGCTCGGCGGGATTTGTGGTGATGGGTCCCAATGTGAGCCTGGGTGAGTCTTCTGCCTCGTCGTGATAAATGGCCAAGTGATTACCAGGCGACCCCACTTTACAGCCTATTTACTGGCCGACCACAACTACGACGTTTGGCTGGGAAATGCGCGGGGTAATCGGTACTCGAGGAACCACACCTCCCTCGACCCGGACGAGTCCAAGTTCTGGGACTTTAGTTGGCACGAGATCGGGATGTACGACCTGCCCGCTATGATAGATCACGTCCTGAAGGTTACGGGATACCAGAAGCTGCACTACGCCGGACACTCCCAGGGTTGCACCTCCTTTTTCGTGATGTGCTCCATGCGGCCTGCCTACAACGAGAAGGTCATCTCCATGCAGGCTATGGCCCCCGCCGTTTACGCCAAGGAGACGGAGGACCATCCCTACATTCGGGCCATTAATCTGTACTTTAATGTAAGTGCGAGGATAATTAGGGGATTTTAATTCAAAGGAGGGAAATGAGAATAACACCTTAAATTTGTTTAACTTTAGAGCCTTGTTGGTAGTTCCATCCGGGAAATGTTTAATGGAGAGTTCCGATTCCTCTGCCGGATGACCGAGGAGACGGAGCGTCTGTGTATTGAAGCAGTCTTTGGGATTGTGGGTCGCAACTGGAATGAGTTCAATAGGGTACAGTACTAAAAAATAATATCTAAGAATTAAGATAAAAATTTCCAACTCGTTGCAGAAAATGTTTCCCGTGATCCTGGGCCACTATCCGGCGGGAGTGGCCGCCAAGCAGGTGAAGCACTTCATCCAGATCATCAAGAGTGGACGATTCGCGCCGTACAGCTATAGTTCGAATAAAAACATGCAGTTGTACAGGGAGCACCTGCCACCACGGTACAACCTGAGTATGGTGACAGTGCCCACTTTCGTGTACTACTCCACGAACGACCTGCTGTGTCATCCCCACGACGTGGAGGCCATGTGCGACGACCTGGGGAACGTGACGGGCAGGTATCTGGTGCCCCAGAAGGAGTTCAACCACATGGACTTTCTGTGGGCCACCGATGTGCGAAAGATGCTCTACCGAAGGATGCTGCAGGTGCTGGGAAAGGTGCCAGACGATGCACAGGGGGAAGGCACTTCATCTCGGGCCAGAAGGGCCATCAGTAGACGATTCTCATCCAGTCCGAGATAGAGAAATTCAAGAATTCAATATTTATTTATTTATTTAGTTTATGGTGTACTTAGCTTTAAATACGGAAAAGATGAGAGTATTTGCATAACATTTGGCATTTTGAAGTATGCTTGGGTAGTGGCAGTGGCAGCGCTTCCACCGGAAGCGGAAGTCGACTGTTTCTTTCGCTCCACAAAAGCTGTAACAGATTTTGCAGCAAGTGCAACAGCAACATCAACACCAACAAAAATAACAAAAGCAAGAGAGATACATGCATTTGTAAGCAGATTTCCTGAGAGTACAATTTTCCATTTTCCCGAGCAGCTGACACCGAGGCTAAGATGTTGCCCCAACACCATTGTGCCCTCGGGGTTGCGCCGACTTGGTTGCGCCTCCGGCATTTGCATTTCTGGGAAGCTAAGCCCCGCTCAGCTGCTTTTCCGTTTTTCCGCTTTCCTAGCAACACCACCACCACGCTCTAAGTGAAAAACTGTGTTTAAGCCAGCGAAACAAAAGTGGCACATCGCCTCGATCGATAAAACTACTGCGATTCGTTTTAAAGAAGTCTTTGACGTTCAAGAAAAAAATATATATATTATATTCAAGGCAATTTAAAAAATGAATGTGTTTATGTGTAAAGAATTGATCGTAAAGATAGTCATTTTTTACTCCTACGATTTACGTAAAGGGCCAGTGTCGTCATAACTAACGATGCTAATTTTATCGAGCTTTGATTAGGAAAATTAATCGCTAAAAATATCTATGGAAAATAAATGCGTTTAAGGGGGTTTCCAAAATACCCTTTCATTCAAATTAATAATTAAAAGGGTGTTTAATGATTATAAAGAGATAAAGATAAGAACTCTGAAAACATTTGGTTTATTTCTATATTTAATTGCCTGCTAACTTTTATTCATTTTATTGAAACAACATACACTCAAACCTTTTAAGGTCTAGAAAAGTTCGAAAGATCGACTTTTCTCGAAGAGTGTATAGTTCTTCGATAAATTAAAAATCTGGTTTGAAGAATGGCCCCAATAGTGTCTGTCTAGCCAGCACGTGCTGTATTTTCGGGCCCGGGTGAATCCCCTAACTCGTCTACCTACAAAATAAATGTTGATAAATGTTTTTGAGGTTGTCATGCTTCTTTTTCGTGAATTAATTAACAATATAATCGTCACCAATGTTTAATAAATACAGTCGCACTTCTTAAGCCAAACTTTGTTCTTTCATAGAAATAATTTTTAAAATCTAAAATTGGTTGTTTTCCCAAAATGTTCTTCAATTTTCAAACCATTAATTAATTGAAATGAAAAACTCATGGAGTTTTTTGAGTCTTGAAGTTTGAGTAATCAAGTAATAACTATTTGGAAGCTATTTTCATAATGGGAAGCTTCACTGTAACCATTCTAACGGCTTTGCTGTTAGGCGTAGGTCGTCTCTATAAAAGCTCACCATTTCGCGGAAAGTCGTCAGTAAATTTTTGAAAATGGTTCCCACGGGATTGCTTGTAGTTTTGGCTGCCTGCTGTGTGTCGCAGACTTCCGCAGGATTTGGATTCGGGCTTGGAGGCGGAGGATCCTCCGCCCAGGCAAGTCTCCCCGGCTTGGGACTCAGTGGCAGCTATAACGGAGGTGGAGGTGGATTGTTTGGAATCGGTGGCAATCAAAATGCTGGATCTGCCGCTCATCAAGCCGCAAACGGACTCCTGGGAGTATTGGGAGCTGGAGCCAATGGCTTGCATCAGGCAGGAGTTGCGACTGCTTCCCTCGGAGCACAGGCTGTCAAGGAGACCGCTAACGTGGCATCCACTGGAGCAGCCAATCTCCACCAAGCTGCCTCTGGTACTTCCCACTCTGGCTCTGCTTCGATTGGAGCTGGTAATTTGAATATCAAAACTTCAGGAACAGGATCTGGACTCAGCGTTAGTGGAACTCACAATTCAGGAGCTGCAGGATCAGCGGCGCATCAAGCTGCTAACGGTGTTCTCGGAGTATTGGGAGCTGGAGCCAATGGCTTGCATCAGGCAGGTGTTGCGACTGCTTCCCTCGGAGCACAGGCTGTCAAGGAGACCGCTAACGTGGCATCCACTGGAGCAGCTAATCTCCATCAAGCAGCCTCTGGTACTTCCCACTCTGGTTCTGCTTCCTTGGGAGCTGGACACTCGGGTTCCGCCTCTATTGGAGCTGGTAACTTGAACATCAAAGCCTCAGGAACCAATTCGGGACTGTCTGTCAGTGGATCTCATAATGGTGCATCTGCTGCCCATCAAGCTGCAAACGGAATACTGGGAGTGGCAGGAGCTGGGGCCAATGCTGTACATCAGGCAGGATCGGCCACTGCTTCCCTCGCAGCTCAAGCGGTGAAAGAAACAGCCAATGTGGCTTCCACTGGAGCGTCTAACCTCCATCAAGCTGCTTCTGGTACCTCCCACTCTGGCTCTGCTTCCATTGGAGCTGGTCAGCTGAACATCAAGGCCTCTGGTACAAACTCTGGACTTACTGTTAGTGGAACTCACAATTCAGGAGCTGCAGGATCCGCGGCGCATCAAGCTGCTAACGGTGTTCTCGGAGTATTGGGAGCTGGAGCCAATGGCTTGCATCAGGCAGGAGTTGCGACTGCTTCCCTCGGAGCACAGGCTGTCAAGGAGACCGCTAATGTTGCATCTACTGGCGCGGCTCATGTTCACCAAGCAGCCTCCGAATCTTCCCACTCGGGTTCTGCTACTCTGGGAGCTGGACATTCCGGCTCTGCCTCGATTGGGGCTGGACACCTGACTATTGGAGCCTCTGGAACATCTGGAGCTGATTCCGCAAAGATTAGCGCCGGTCATGGAGCAGTGCACTCAGGCTCAGCATCGATTGGAGCTGGCCATGTAAGCATCGGAGCCACTGGAACGACTGGCTCAGAGTCCGCCAAAATCAGTGCTGGCCATGCCAAAATCGAAGGCACATCGGGCTCCTCGGGAGCTAAGGTCACTGCTGGAAATGTGAACACCCATTCTTCGGAAAGTAAGGGATCTGCAGGACATCTTGCCGTTGGAGCAAGTGGATCCAGTTCAATGCACACTTCCTCTAGCTATCACAAATCCGAATCCTACATGGTCAGCTCTGGACACTCGACTATTCAGTCTTCGAGTACCATGAAAACCACCTCCGGCAGTGCTGCCATTGGTTCCAGTTCTGGTAATCAGGGATCAGGATCCGCAGGACACTTAAGCGTTGGTTCGGTTGGCGCTTCATCCGGCGCTCTGCAAGCTGAATCCTCTAAAGTCAACACGGGGCATGTCAGTTCTGGATCTGGACACTTGAGCATTGGATCATCTGGACATTCCGGTACTGCTTCGAACTCTGCCTCGCTCGGAGTGGGACATCTGAACATCGGAGCTACTCAAACTGCTGGATCTAGTGCATCAAAGGGTTCCACCGGATCGGCATCTCTGAATATTGGATCTGCTGGTAGCTCCAAGGGATCTGCTGGGTCGGGTTCGGCGTCTTTGGGAGCACCATCTGGCCATTTGAGTATCGGCTCGACCGGATCATCTGCCGGTCACTTGAGCATCGGATCCTCTGGAAATCAGGGCTCCACTTCCGGCTCTCTCGGATCAGGATCCGCGGCTACTGTGATCGGTGCCCATCAAGCCGCTCACAATGTTGCCCATAATGCGGCTCATGGAGTCGCCAGTGGAATCCTAGGCGTTGCTGGAGCAGGAGCATCTGCTTTGTCCCCATTGTCGCCTGTTGGATCGGGAAGTGCATCCTTGGGATCTAATGGAGGCTCTATTTCCCTTGGCGGTAGCTCTCAAGGCACACAGGGCTATCACAAGGGAAGCGTTAGTCTGGGGAGCAACGGACTCAGTCTTGGCGGCAATCTGGGTGGACATTCGGGAACTGCTGGAATCGGACTCGGTGGTGCCCATATTGGGGGATCCATCAACCGCGGCGCAGGCCTCTTCCTCGGTTAGTTTAGATCTCTGACTACTGAATTTAACTTAACACTCTATTATTAATCATTAGTTTTGTAATTGGATTTCTGAAAACATATAGTTTATTGTTCCTCTGTTCGAATCCAGTCAATAAAAATATAAAATATAATAAATTAAATTTTTATTTTTATTACATCTGTTAGCTACAATGTGTTATATAGAAAACTTTTCCAGAAGTGTACAAATATAAAAGTTTATGCATTTAAGATTTTTATACGATAAAGAGACACAATAAGCACCTTTTAATCGTTTTGTACGAGACGGTTGAGTAATTTTATATAATTTATTTTCTTTTAATGTCCATTGTATTTTAATCTATTGATATAGAGTGACGTAGACCCTCAGGTCAGTGTCGCAACCAAGGAACGCCTCCGAATATCATTTGAATCGAAATCTAAATCTAATCTCGGCCGAGTCAAGAGTCAATGCAGTATTTTCCAAAGC
Source organism: Drosophila atripex (assembly GCA_035045925.1). Taxonomy (NCBI): domain Eukaryota; kingdom Metazoa; phylum Arthropoda; class Insecta; order Diptera; family Drosophilidae; genus Drosophila; species Drosophila atripex. The sequence goes on along the minus strand of JAWNOP010000070.1, from coordinate 7,379,246 downwards.
GAATGATGATTAAAATTGTTTACATAAGGTTCAGTGAATAATATGGTTTTTTTTTTTTAACAAGTTGTAGATGCTCTATTGAGGTTTTATTTGTTTACTTTTGCCAAGCTATATAGTTTGCACAGAAGATCAATTAATAGGCTCTTGTGGTTTGGTCTTCAAAAAAATATAAGAAATCCAAGACCTTAGATCATCGATCATTCGAATTCATCTCCCGCTGTTTGGATATTGTTTGAAAGCATTACATTCTTTTTAGGGTAGAATGTACTTTCCTGTATACAATAAATAATATTTTAGTACTAATGAAACTCGTTTTTGTTCTCTACGGGTGCCATTTACACAATCCAACAAAATATAGATGTTGAAATTAATTATTATTGTTTATGAATTGCGCTTTCTTGAATCAAATTAATTCATTGAAATGTCTTCGACAGATATTGATAAGAGGCTTTTAATATTGTTTAAATCTAATTAATAAAATAATATATTATGTAAACCTTATAAAAAGTCTGTGAAGCTTAGTGCTTTCTTTGTTTTTGCCTGAAATGACCCTAGGATCCCATCAATTGAAACGTGACTAGGTTCTGTTCTTTTTTCGCAATATGTGCGATTTTTTTTCGCTAGAACTGTTTTGTTTTTGTTATTTCCGAGATTTTGCACGGCGGACTCTTATAAAAGCCGGGCTCCCTCTGGAGAACGCAGTTAGTGATCTAAAGGCAAAGGTTCCGATGCGACTCTTCGTAGTGCTCAGTGTTTGTGTGGCGATGGCCACTGCCGGCGGTTATGGTGGAGGCGGCGGAGGAGGCGGCGGAGGAGGCGGAGGAGGACACGCATCGTCCTCCGCTTCTGCTTCCGGAGGAGCATTTGGAGGATCAGGAGGACATGGATCAGGAGGACATGGATCAGGAGGCCTTGGAGGTGGTGCCGGCGGTTTTGGCGGCGATCTGGGTAGCGGCTTCGGTGGAGATGGTGCCGGTGCTTCGTCGAGTGCAGGAGCCTCTGGTGGAGGACTTGGAGGAGGACTAGGAGGAGGATCGATTGGAGGTCCCTTCGGAGGCGGTGGCCACTCTGGTGGAGGAGTAATTTCTGGAGGAGGAGGCGGACACTCCGGTGGAGCAGGACTAGTCGGAGGAGGAAGCATTGGAGGCGGTCCGTTCGGCGGAGGTTCCATTGGAGGAGGCCATGGAGGAGGACCTGGCTTTGGAGACAGTGGAAGCTCAGCATCCTCATCAGCCGGTGCTATCGGAGGTGGTCATGGATCCGGTAAGCCAGGTGGTGGCTACTCTGGAGGCGGATTTGGCGGAGGCGGAATCGGCGGAGGCGGAGTCGGCGGAGGCGGAATTGGCGGAGGCGGAATCAGCGGAGGCGGAGGCGGATTTGGACCGGGAGGTGGACACTCTGGAGGCAATGGAATCGGTGGTGGATTCGGACCTGGTGGTGGCATCGGCGGTGGTCACGGAGGAGGTCCTGGTGGAGGTGGACACTTTGGTGGCAGCTTCAGCGGAGGTCACAAGCATAAGGGCCATGGAGGCGGCGGCTTTGGTGGTGGTCAAGTAGGCGGAGGCGGCTATGGTGGTGGATCTGGCGGCGGCTTCGGAGGTGGTCATGGAGGCGGAGGCGGCTACGGTGGTGGTCCTGGAGGAGGCGGCGGCTATGGTGGCGGACCTGGAGGAGGCGGCGGCTATGGAGGTGGCGCCCACTCGAGTGCATCTGCAACAGCCAGTGCGTCCGCGGGTGCTGGAGGTGGATACCATGGCTAGACCTGATCCCGAAACTCAATAAATTCCTCAATAGAAAGTATTACAAACGATTACAATAAACTAGTGATTGAACAGTGAAAAAAATGGATGCATTTTCTAATTTTCCAAGCACAGCGCTAACAAAGTTGTAGATTAAGACTCCCAAGTTTTCAGGATGCGCAGTATTTTAAACCAATCCAAAGAAGTTTTAGTTCCAAGCCCCCCTATAAATCATCTACAGTTAGTTACATTAAAAGTATTCTTGACGACTCGTTAATAAGAATCCCCCGTCAAAGGTCCCGAAACATCTGAAATATTAAACACATTTTCCATTAGAGCAGATGTCGAGCGTGAGGATTTCGCGGTGAAAAACTTTACTTACTTTGGCTCTCGGAAAATCTGGCATGCAAAGTTTTCATCAAAATTAATGGCCTATTAGAGCGGGGAACGAGACCCACGGATGGTATTAGCCCCAAACCGAAGACATTGATGCCACTCATGGCCGTATAAATCTTTTAAATGGCCAGAGCAGACTCTACGGCTCTTCTTGAATTTTATGTGTCCCCCACAAACATTTATCATTAAGTAAAGTTTTACTATTGCAAATTGTTGCGCACAATGGCAACAAATTGAAATCTTAAGCAAGCTCCTTTGCCTTAGCCAGAAAGTGCAGTTTTATTGCCAAAGGAGCCGGCTGCATCTGGAGTCTGGACCACGGCCATAAACTCCGAGACCAATTTGCACAAGGACGATGAACCCCTGTGGTGCAGTTTTGCAACATAAAGGCGGAAGTGGGGTCGCAGTCTGTTGGCGGTTTGCCACAGAGTCTCTGTCGCTCGTTGCCACCAGTGATGGGCAGTAACACATTAAAACTTATTAGAAAATAATCTATTGAATATATGCAAAAATATAAATGTTATATTTGATAATGGTTTATATGTTCTTTTTAGAGAATTTTTTAAAGACATTTTATCAGATAATACTTGCTTTGCGGAACGGCAAACCAATTTTCTATTCAATTGGTAAACTGACTTTAGTATAAATTATTATAAATACCTGGTCTCATGCTCCACCATCATAAAAAAACACGAATGCTGAAAATAGCCAAAAGTATATCACTGACTGCTACTGCAACAGTTGCTGCCTTTGGCTTTGCCTTTCCTTTGCCTTTGCCGATCTGACAATATTGCCAGAGAGCTCTTTGTTTGCTGCAATTTATGTTAGGCAATAAAATAAATGTGAAATGTTTATCAATGTTTGGGAATATTCAACCTTTTCGAAGCCCTTATCTCATCACAGGTAGAACCTCAAAGCAGGCAATATCCGTTAAAAGCCAAGTCCAGCGCCAATTCGTATCAGTGCCAGCCGAGCCCGAGAGTAGGCAATAAATTTTTGAATTGCCCGATGAGAGCCAGCATTTTAATTAAAATTAAATAATTCAGATTGCATATCACGTATTCGTATCGATATCATGGCCGGTCGCCAAATGGTTTTCTGGTCAGCTCGCTTTGTTCATTAGCCCGGCGGTCGCATAATTGAAAAGTTTGCACTGCCAGCGCGGGTAATTCAATTTGCGAATCAGCGACGTCGAGTGGAAAAACTATGGAAATATGGCAATAACAATGAAAGCCGGGCTAAAATGGGAAAATATTACAGCACAATGATTTTGTGTGTGTGTGGGAATGTGTGTGTTTACATAATTAACATGACGTTCATTAGTTGGCATTTTAATATTATTTTATGTTGTCATGGCCAACGTTTCGGCTATATTCCTGTCCATTGGCAAATGTGATAATATTCATTTTGCCCAGGCTCAAATTATTTCAAATTGATTGATTTTAATAAACAAATATTTGCAATTGGAGTTCATTATAAAAGGGCTCTCGTTACTTATTTATAGAAAAGTCCATCGTACGTTGGGCAGTTCATTATTTAGAAAGCCAATAACTATTTAATTGGTTGATCCCTTTCGATACTCCACCATTTTTTGATAATTTATAAAATTATGTTCGAAACACCATTTCAAGAAAAATTATCTAATGTCCAATAGTTCAGGCTTATATAAATGCCCACAAAAAAGCCTCATCAATATTGGGTAGGAAAAAGAAATAATAAACAAATAGTCCCGGGCCGGACCGGTTCATTAGGCGAATATGTTACGGATATTTTGCATAAGTTAAAATAAAAATAAATTTTTGGGGATAGCGAATAAATGCGTATGTTGTAATTTCAGATGGTGCTGGAAATTGGCCATAGAAGGACTTCCCCTTGACAATTCTCCTAAAAAAAAAATCACACAGTTATTTGCTAATTGACTTTTCACAAAATACGAATCAGAAAACCCCTTTGGATATGATTCGCTAATCGTCACTCACATGCCACCGATATTATCTAGAATAGGGAGTTCAAAGATTGCTATGACGACACCGAAACCGGTTACCCCACTTCATGTTTATATTCTATATAGAAATTATTTTTGCGTTCGTTTTGTTGTCAATTAACAATTGGCAGTCGACGAATTTCTAAAACCTCATTCTCTGCGCATGGGAGATTTTATTATTATGGACCGTCAAAACTCTCATATCTTTACGAGATCCCGAGTTATGGGGTTTTTGGGATTTGCAATTGTATGATTTATCATCAATCTGTGTGATTTTTTGTTTGCTAATGATTGGTGTAAACATGTACTTTGCTTGTAGATCTTAAATAGCAAATAGTCATGAATGAGCGGTTTCACTATATGGCTATTCCCAGTTGTAAGTCTTTCCAAGATCGTGTCAAGCTTATTTGTTTTACTGAAACTGACATCTGGATAAATGGAACTAATTTACAGTCAATGAGTTTTCTTTTCCATACTACCATAATATAAAACTATTCCATTAATATGGATTTTTATTAGACACTTTTAGTAATATTTTAATGTTAATATTTACATTTTCATTTTTTTACAAAGGCTTTCACATTATAGGCTTTTTGGGTCAGCTAAAAATGATTGGCACGATCGGAGCCGAACACATTCGGGCTCGGACTGATATGTCTCTTGTGCAGAATGATCGCGAAAGGTAGAGAAATGTATTATAGCCAAAGGCGATCCCCCAGTGATATCACCAATTCCAACTGCCCCACTCCACCCAAGATTCGGGTTTTTGAAAACAACGCCATCAAAACCGCTTTCGGCTAAACAAAAACCAGATAAAGGGGAATAAACTCTTCAAGATGAACTTGTCAGATGATCGGCATCGGCATTAGAAAAAACTTAAACAGCATGGAGTACTCTTGATATTGGTGGGAAACTACGCAGATCAGGAAGAGTCTCAAATCGAATGGGTATGTAAACAAGATAGGCGGCTTCTATTGCAAACAGCGAGCCACTCGCACCTGGGTCACCTGTTGGGCGTGGGTCGATAATTATGCGTTGTCAAAACGATGTGTGTGCTGGGATTCACCCGGCAAACAAAATCACCTTTGCTTTAAATACACTAGTCAACAATTATGATTAAATTATGATTTATGTATGGCATCAATGAGTATCTCAATATTAAGGAAATAAAAAATATTTCTCGAAAATGGTAATACGGATGTTTGCAGTATTTTCAAGCAGAAATTTAGTTTGTTTGAATAGAAAAGCAATTAGTTATTTGTTGCAAGTTATTTCTTTCAGTATTAAATTTTCATAAAAATATAACAAAATAAATAACTTGTTAGCACGTGTAATTCGATTTAGACGTAAATGATCGAAAATAAAAACAAAACCGGTAGGTGACCGGCTCAAAAGCCAAAATCATTTATCACAGCCACATCCTCTCATATCGTTTTAATTTTGACTCTCTGAAGTGTGTTGGTTATTTTTCGGACAATGCACGCTGTATAAATACTTAAGCGACTCCTCCGTGAGGCTGTCAGTTCCAGTCCACACTAATCAGAGATCAGACATTGAAGAAACGCCCCAGAAACCGCGTAACATGAAGACCCTGATTGTTCTTGCCCTTCTAATGGCCGCCGTAGCCGCCATGCCGCAGTTTGGATTTGGAGGACCAGGATTTGGAGGACCTGGATTTGGAAGACCAGGATTTGGAGGACCTGGATTCGGAGGACCCGGATTCGGAGGTGGCTATGGCGGCGGGCCGTATGGTGGTTTTGGAGGCGGCCCCTATGGCGGTGGCTTTGGCGGCGGCCCGTATGGTGGTTTTGGAGGCGGACCCTATGGAGGCTTCGGCGGCGGCGGAAGACGCCACCACGGACATCGTGGTGGAGGTGGTGGGGGCGGCGCTGCCTCGGCAGCTTCATCCGCCAGTGCCGCTTCTGCAGGTGGTGGCGGAGCTGCTTCTGCTTCAGCCTCTGCATCTGCCTCAGCTAGTGGCGGTGGAGGCGGTTTCTACGGCTAAGAGCCGTAGATGTAGATATAGTTTAAGTTAAGTTATTATAAATGTTGAAGAAGTCTGAATAAAAATGTTTTGAAAATATAAAAATTAATTTATTAAATTTAATTGAATATTTTTTGCCGAAAAATGTCCAAAAATTAATTGTATTTTAAAAATATTTATATTAACAATATTGGGTATTTTCGGGTATTTTTTTATCAAAAACTGAAGAGTAGTTTTATTTTATTTAAAGAAGTGGTTAAATGTGAATTAATAATTCACAACACAATAATCAATATAATAGTTAATATAAGTGTTCATTACATTTTTCAATTTAAGAGAGCTATGTTACTATTTCAATTGTGTATCATCTATGCCGTCAGACGATTTTGATTTGGTCTCATATGCATAAAATTGACGTTAGTGTATGCTTATAAGTCGACAGAATGAATAAAAATAGTTGCACATCGGGTCGATATTGTCGATAAATTTGATATGAGTGGAGGTGCCTCCAACTATGTGACTCACAAATTCCCTGTAGCATGAAAAGTTAAAATTTGAATGACATACATATTTATTTGCAACAGGGATTCCCCGCATTCAAGTCCACTCGCTATTGTTATCCTTTCTTTTTCTTAAGTGCCATTCAGTTCGAAATCAAAAAAATACATTTTAATATATTATTTTCACTATATCGTTTTAGTCGTTTCTTGCTATCTGTATTGATTAGAATAATTAAGGTCTTGATTTTTACCAAATACCAGTTTTATTAATTAGTTCGGCGTTTATGGAAATCCTAAACAAACAAACATATTAAAAGTTGCAAATTGCAAAAAATAAGAGAAGAAATCAAATTTAAATGATAAAGCAATTTAGTTGAAGCAAAAAAGATTTTAGCATAAATTATTGGGGATACTAAAATCAGTCATCTGTTCCGAAAAGAATGGAGAAATGAAATAGTATTTCATTTGGAGATGCCACAATATGAACTAGTTCCATCGCAATAAGAATTAATATAAATTGTATAAATATTTATTTAGAGTTTAATTATATATTTAACTTTGCCGTTTATATTCCCCAGCAATATATTTTATTCAATGTTTTACAATTCTTATTATAAAGTAATCATGGTATTGTCATTAAGTAACTCGACTTACTTATTATATATTAACTAACTTAATAATTAACTTGGCGCTTTCGGTCTTCTATTCGGTGTTTATTTTCAAGACATATACATATTTTTTAAATTCGAAAATAGAGTGTTTATCAATTTATGTATTTATAAATGTTTATGTTTAGACATCAAAACTAGTTAATCTCTGACATCACTGGCACCAAAACCATGTGAAAGACACGTTTGTGCTTCAAAGTCTGGCAGTAGGGGGCACGTCTGGGGTGTTTGGGATTATCTTGAGAGGGTTGAGATTAACCGGTTGCAGCGGGGGATCCGAAAAGCCGGCTCTTTGTAGAGTAGAGTCCGATTGCCGCACGCCCCAAACCTGCTAATGAGCCGAGCGATAAATATATTTGTCATTTCGTTCGGTTTGTTTTCTATTTGTTGCTGTTCTCTGTCCGATCTTCGAGTTCCCGGTACACTGGCGGGTGGATCACCGCCATAGCCGAGTAGCGTTCCCTCGTCGGTCCGGAACTAAATAAAAGGCGATCCCCGGCGGTGCAGCGGGCAAGTGTGTGGATCACAAGCGAAGCGGCAACAACTCAACATGAAACTATTTATCGCGGTCTCCGTTCTGGTGGCGGTGGCATCCGCTCTGCCCCAATTTGGTGGCAATGCCAATGCTAATGCCAATGCCAATGCTAATGCCCAGGGAGGCGGATTCGGAGGACGTCCAGGATTTGGAGGCGGTCCAGGATTTGGAGGCGGTCCAGGATTCGGAGGACCAGTATATGGAGGAGGCGGATTCGGAGGACGTCCAGGATTTGGAGGCGGTCCAGGATTTGGAGGCGGTCCAGGATTTGGAGGCGGTCCAGGATTCGGAGGACGTCCAGGATTTGGAGGCGGTCCAGGATTTGGAGGCGGTCCAGGATTCGGAGGACGTCCAGGATTTGGAGGCGGTCCAGGATTTGGAGGCGGTGGTGGCTCTGCCAGTGCTTCGTCCTCGTCTTCAGCCTCAGCCGGTGGTGGCGGCCGCGGGGGCGGCGGCTCTGCTTCTGCAACCTCTTCCTCCTCCGCTGCTGCAGGCGGTGGAGGATTCCGTGGTTAAAGCATCTTCCATTGGTTATAGATAAGAAATGACTGTGAATATTAATAAATTAAAAATTAAATAATAATGAACTTTATTTGCCAAAAGTGTGGGGAAGGTTAGGTTAGACGAATTAGGAAAATTGTTGCAAAAATTGGAGATCGTGAATGCTTTTAATCAAAATGTTAAGGACCATGTACGGATCTTTTAAACTCATTGTCCATATATTGATCCTGTTTGGGAAAATGTTGGGATGAATCTGCGGTGGAAAATGTTATCTTAGGTACGTCGGAGACCTATCTAAACCAAGACGAAACTAAAACTATTGCCATTTAGTAATTACAAACTGTATACTGTAACAGCTTTTGCGTCAAATCAGTTCCTTTGGATTTGCTTTTCTCACAGTAAGATACATAAAATAACTAATGGACAATGACGGAACGCTTACTGTTTATAAAAAATATTTTATGTCCTTTAACAAGATTAAGGTGACTGGCCCTCATGGCTAAGAAAGCTATTAAATATTGCTGTAAAATATGTTTTTGTTAGAGTACTATTACAATGTATTTATAGTTATAGAAATTTTTATAGAAAAATAGTATAGCTATCGTAATGAAGTGAAAAATATTATTAGTATTAGGTATTAAAAAAAATGGTTTCCTTTTTATTTGGAAAGTGCCTCACTAGTTTTTACCGCAGCTGTACATATGTACTTTATGGAGTCGAAAACCATTGCTCCTCTTTGATAGCTATGTGCATGTCGAGGAAGACAATTTATTCTTATAACTTCTGATTATCGATGGTAACGATTGCTTAAAAATTAATGGCTTTAGAATTTGGATCGCTCCCTATTGGTTTTTTTGACCAGACCCTTCGCACGTCCACCGTTAAAATTATAATTTGTAATTCGCCAACCCGCAAGCTCAATTAATTTGCATTTCAGATATAGTTTGGTTCCAAAACAGACTTCTTCCAATACATAAAAGTTATGTAAATTTTATAGGGGTTTGTGTGGCGCTAAATTATAAAAACGAAAATATGAAAATCATTCGCTGGTAGAATGGAATAAATTGGAATTGATAGTAGGACAAGGAAGCGCTATAAAATGTGTTGACATAGACCAGATGTAACTCTTTTCAAAATCGTATTGAATATTTAAACAAATGTACTGAAAAAAATACTTGGCACATTAGATACTTTCAAAGTGTTTGGAAACTCTTTTTTTTTTATTAAGAATTTTTATTTAAATTTTTGTTTTTTGCAAAAAAATATAAAAAAAATATAAAAAATGCTTTTTTTTTTTGGTTATATACAATTTACATGTAAAATATTTTAATCTGAAATATTGATAAAATATTTGAATATCATAATGAAAGTGATGAAACTTTGTTTATTCATAGCCAAAACATTGAAAACTGTGATATTTTTATGGAATTCGGAACAGCGGAATCAAGAAATTACAACATATAAACAGATTTGAGAATCAATAGCTTAAACCACAAAAATGAATCTATATACTATATTTATTTACAAAAATGAATCTATAATGTATTTACATACATATATGTGCAGTATATAGGCAAATGCCATGATAATTAACTCGCGTAGCATCGTTCCCCGTCTGGCTGATGGAGCCAAAAAAAAAAAAAAATAATGGTTTAATGAAATACAAAAACAAATATTAATAATCACTTAAATATTGATAGCAGGAAACCGGTTCCATAGGAACCATCACGAAAACGGCTCGTGTTGGTCTAAAGACATTTGCAAACTTTCCTCTGAGCCATTGCATTTGATTATATTTCTGTCTCTGTCAATCTTTATCTTTATCTACTTCTTTTTTTTAAATCTATTTTTTCGATACATACAAACATGTATCTCTCTCTAGTCACATCTGGCTTTGTCCAGGTCCCCCAGATCTGAGGTTTTTTTTCGGCAATGACTATTGTTTGTATGCTAATTTTTTTTGACTTCCCAGTTTTCTGGCGTCTGCCGGCCGTCTGCCTAATATATAAAAGCCGGTCCCTGCGGCGATTATAGTTAAGTTAGTTCAGTTACTTCGAACAATCATGAAGGTCTTCGTAGTTCTCGCCGTGATCCTGGCTTTGGCCACCGCCGCACCGCAGTTCGGAGGCAATGCCAACGCCAACGCTAATGCCAACGCCCAGAGCGAAGGTGGATTCGGCGGTCCAGGTGGATTTAGAGGTCCAGGGGGATTCGAAGGTCAAAGTGAATTCGGAAAGCGCCCTGGAGGTCCAGGTGTATTCGGAGGTCGCCCTGGTGGAATTGGAGGTGGCCCTGCTGGTGAATTCGGCGGCCAAGGTGGATTCCGAGGCCCTGGTGGTGGATTCGGCGGCCAAGGTGGATTCGGAGGCCCTGGTGGTGGATTCGGCGGCGAAGGTGGATTCGGAGGCCCTGGTGGTGGATTCGGCGGCCAAGGTGGATTCGGAGGTCCTGGAGGATTCGGAGGAAACTCCGAGGCAAATGCCAACGCCGTCGCCAACGCTGAAGGAAACGGATTTGGTGGTGGAAATGCTAATGCTAATGCCAACGCCAATGCTAGTAGCAGGGGTGGCGAGGCTAACGCCAATGCTAACGCCAACGCCAATTCATTCGGCAAATAAATACGCATAGTTCGAATTTGTCTTGCGAATTAGTTTTTTAATATTTATAAAAAATAAAATCATAAAAAACTTAAGCGAGTCTTTAAATCTTAAAAAATGTTAAGCAATTTCAGCACATATTTAACAAAGATTTATTTTTAAATCTTGTCGATTTTTTATTCTTTTTTTAGATTATGCAAGAATAAAAGAGGTAACAAAATAAGATACTTATCTTATCTATTGTTGTCTCAGGTCAATTGCAATTTTCATTTGCCAAAATGAAACCAGTTTTCTGACACGCATTCAGTTCGTGATCCTTGTTAGAATATTTAATGCCATCTTTCCAAAACTTGACTTAATGCATACATTGAAAATTTCACTAAAAGTTTAGTATTTAATTTTATTTTGCATACAACTCCGTATAAAATATTTTCGTAGAAAATTATTTTTTATAAATTGTTTTGATTTGAAATATTTAAGTTGAATATCCATTAATTTTTATCAATATTTGATTATGTATAGTTTTGCACTTTTAAATTAATTCGATTTTGTACGCTTGGTCTACTTTCTATTCTTTTCTATTGTCATGAACTTGATAAAGAATACACATATGCATAATGTTTAGTCAAATGATTCTAACTGTGATGATCTGCACAATAATTATGCAAACAGAATGGAAATAATCACAAATCAAAGCCATTAATATGTCCAAAAAAACCAGTTCTTGCCAAAATGTGGCTACTGTTGGAAGTAGATAGATAATGATTTTTAATCAGATAAATGTAGCGGCATTTTAGGAGCTTTTCGAAATTTCGATTGACGTCACATTTTTTTTAAATTATTCGAAAATTATACGAATAGAAGCTAATTGTGATGTTTTAATTAATTATGCAGCAATATTTACTTTTCTTTGAATGTAAATATTGAATATATATGTTTTGAGGACCTTAGTCTCTATTGGGTACTAGTTTCTTTATTTATAGCTTACTTCAAAAAGCTAAATACTGAAAATTAATGACAGCTTATTAATATTTAAGGACTATTAAATAAAAAGAACCTCCTTCCTTTAGCTTTATTAGTAGCCATACCTATATCAACTGAATCTTTCGATAAATCCATTTTTGTCGCATATTTTCAATTTATGCAAATCAAATCAAGTGAAACTCGCTCCTCGGATAATGAAAAAACAAAAAACAAGCTTTTGTTTCCGTAAACATATGTATGTTTATTTGAACATTTTGTGGGTGTCGTTTCAATAAGGGAGGCCCGTCAGAAGGCGTGCCTTCTTTTTATTAGGTATTTTGGGTTGCCATATTCAAATCCTCGTCGTACCAACTGAATTATCCACGATGGTGGCCACCACCGCCTCCTGAAGCAGCACTAGCATTAGCATTAGCATTGGCCGAGGCTGCTCCTCCATAGCCATCGGCAGTGGCCACTGCGTTTGCGTTGGCAGTAGCAGAGGAACCGCCGCCGCCAGGTCCATATCCACCGCCGCCGCCAGGACCGTATCCACCGCCGCCACCACGTCCAAATCCACGTCCACCAGGAGCAGCTTGTACGGCCACGAGGGCGAAGAGCAGGAACATGCAGAGAGCCAGGAACTTCATCGTTTCGATATTTCGATGACTTTAAACGGGTGCCAGCCTCTTTTATACGATCCGACACAACAGGTGGATCAGACTCGTTTTAGTTTATTTTTTATTATTTATAATTTTTATGAGGTATATTTCTCATTAAAATTGCATATACGAGGGGTTCCGTTTAGCACACAAATTAGACATATATTAGAAACGCGTGACGTTTTGTATTTTTTGTGCTAATATACTAGAGTATGTATTACCACACGAAAACTGGTTGGTGATAATTTCACCATCAAAAGAATTCAAACGAAGCCTATTTATGGGCTAAACTGAAATCTACTTTAAGTTCCGCTCTCATAGTAAGAAGCTTTTTTCACAGATCGATTCACCAGAACAAAACTTGTAATATTTGTTGATTAGGAGAAACGTGACTTGGAAAACATAAAATTAAAATTGGCCAAGCTATAGCCTTCGCTGTGGGCCACATAGTCCTCTCCATGGATTCTGAACTATTTCGAAGGGGACCCACAAAAAATGTATCAAAAAATATAGAAAATAAGTCGATTGTAGATTTTGATGCAGAATGGTGGAGTATCTATCTGCAATCGTCCATAATATAGCCATCGCTAGGAGCCATATTTTCCTCCCCCGCATTTTTCCGATTTGTGAAGGGATCCTTCAGAAAATGTCACAAAAAATCTGCAAAATATTTTGCTCTCAGATTTTGATGCGGAATGGTGGAGAATCTATCTACAAATCGTTTAAGGTATACCGCTTGACAAGCAGATAGGAATTTGCCAAAATATAGCCACCGCTGGAAGCCATATTTTCCTTCTTCCCATTTTTCCTATTTGTGAAGGGATCCCCCAGAAAATGACACAAAGAATCTAAAATATATTAAAAAATATATATCTGCAAACCGTTTAAGGTCAAGAATCGAATCGAATTTGGCCAAGATATGGCCTTTGCTGGCGGAATTTTCAATGCATGTGACTGCCTCTCCATGCATTTTCAACAATTTTGCAGGGACCTTCTAAAAATTTAATAAAAAACATTAAACTCAAAAAAACTTTTGAGCTTTTTCGTTTAATAATACGGTTTAAAAATTAAAATTTTTAAGGTGCTTAGTTTTTTATTTTTTTTCCTACGAATCAGAAAACTTCTTAAGACATTAGGGATATTATTTAATTTAATTTATTTCAAAAGATTCAAGGGTTTATTTTCCATATAGGCCATATCCGTCGCCACCGTAACCGCTGGATTGGGCACTGGCAGAAGCTTGCGCATTTGCGCTACCGTATCCTACAGGAGCTCCTCCATAGCCGCCGTAGTTGCCGGGTCCACCAAAGCCTCCGTAACCACCAGGTCCTCCGTATCCTCCGTATCCTCCAAGACCTCCGAATCCCCCAAATCTACGTCCACCGTGACATTGTCCAGGAGTGAACTGGGAAGCCAACAGAGCAAAGATTGTGAAAGCGCACAGAGCAAAGAACTTCATCGTTTGAGATTTTAATGAAATGTAAGTGATTTCAACTCCTTTTATACCGAAATCTAAATTCAAAGCCGGGATCCACTTTGGACTCGTTTCCCTATTTGTTTACCTTTTTTTTCCGGCTCTTGACAAACAAAGAACAGAATGTGAATTTTTAATTGTTCCGAACACAGTTATATTCTAATTTCGTCTCGTTATTTTATATGTTTGGGTAAATTTTAAAAATAAACTGGTTTTAATAAGAAGACTTTGTATTCTGCTTACGGCCCAATACTTTAAGTGGTTAGGTAAGATATATTACATTGATTTTCCTGTTTTTAATTAATGAAAATACAATTGTTTTTAAACTTAAAAATGATGTGTCAGAAAAAAAATTATTAAAAATGTTTATACCAAAAAAATACTAAATATAACTGCATAGTTTTTGGCTTTCTTATTAATTAGGAAACTAATTTGTTCGAAAGCTTACATGGTTAAAAATGAAACTTGGCTTAAACTTTAGCTCGAGTTTTAAACTTAATGAAAAGCCAAGCTTAAGAAAAGAAATTATGAATAATTGGAAGAAATTATTCAGTAAATATATGTATTATAGATATTATATGTAAAATGCAGTATGCCCAATTTTAATTCAATTCAGAAGAAGCATTCTATGTTTTCATCCTAATCCTTGATACAATTTTAAGTAGATTGCAAACTTTTTGAATGACTATCTCTAACTTTGTTTCTCCCAGGGCACAGAGCACAGTTACCCAGCCTGGTAAATAAATAAATAGAAACTGACCAGCCCAAAAAAACCCATATAACCGAAACCTTCAATCCGCATTCATTCGAATCACATTCAACATGCAGTTTAGCGCCTGCTCCAGTCTCAAGTTCAAATGGAAATTAGCGCTATGTGTTTGTTTTATAGCCCGAATCGCTTTCAAATTCCAGCAAGAGTACACTGCAGCGAACGCGATACCCATTGCTAAATTCCGAAATCCCTCGGCCCCTTAAAAGTTTTTGCCAAATCGATGAATGAATGAATAATCTGCCAGGCGACCAGATTCGATCCGAACCACCCGACCAGACCCGACCGGACCAGTCAGCCTGGCTATCCACGTGTCCATCTGTCTGTCCGTCTTTCCATTTTTGCTGGATCCATGCCGGAACATAAAAGCCCAAAAATGTATGACGACAACTCTTGCCGGTTTTCATTTATTTATTCGAACGCAGGTGGGCAGCGATCGGCTTGTGGGTTGCCGAGTGTCTGTGTTTGTGGTTTTCTCGATTTCTTGGGTGCGCTGTTTTAATGATCAACCAAAATGAATCACATTCAATAGATTTGCCATACAAGAGGTGAATACTCTGTAAAGGTGTATGAGAAATGATAATGCCCTAGAATACCCTAAACACATCCGATCGCATTCATCGGTATTCACTGATCCAATATTGTGTAATATTTGGGGGACCCACTAACGCTTTTTGCAATCGTCGAAACAAACAGAAAACGGAACATGGGTGTTCATGTTTTATTTATAATTTATAAAATCGTTTACCTCCAGCATTTCTTTTCGTATTATTGTCATTTGGTAGACTGGTCACAATTTTGCACAATATTATTGTGGTGTCTTGTAGTATGTTGAACGTTACGTTTTTTGGTTTATCACACTGTGCTTGGGCCCGACGAATGATATTTAAATATTTTTGCTTATAAGTTATAACTCGTTTAGAATTGAAAATTGCCTAAATCGAACTGAGCATCAATCGCTCAATGTCTCCGCGTTATGTGACTCCGCATTATGGCAAGCTGTCCGACCTTGACAAGGTCGCATTCTCGGTGGCACTGCTCAGCATCAAGAGCGGTTTGTCCGGACCACCGACGAGTAACCGTAGAGCACCTCCACTCCGTCCGAATTAAAGATTCTCTCTACTCGAGGAGCTCGCGTTAGAATCGGACGGGACGTGGTGGTGGTGGCTATTGTTGGTGGAGCCACAGTGGTTGTGGTAGTGGTTGTCGTCGCTGACATTGTGGTTGTCGTCTCCGGGGCATTTGTGGTGGCCTCCGGCTGGGCACTTAACTGTGGCTCTTCCTTAGTGGTCAGTGGGGCGGGTTCTGTAAATGCAACGGGGCTTGTGGTCTCTGCCGGCTCTGTTGTGGTTTCTTGGGGTTGGGTGGAGGCTTGTAACTCTGGAAGTAATACGTATCAATTGTTAAGTATGCTAGTCATTGAGAAATTTTCCATTTAACCCACCTGTGGTATCCTGTTCAGATGGCACTGTGGTGGCTTTTTCTTCTTTGATTTCCGGCGGCACTGTGGTGGCCTCAGCATTATAAGCTAGTCGGAAGAGCGGCGTCAGAGTTGTTTCTAACACGTGCTCCTTCTGCGCCTCATTAAGAGGTGTTGGATCATCCACTAGATTGGCCAAGGTCGTCATAAAGAAGGATAGATCGTTGGGAAGAATGGTGATATCCTTTACAGCATCTGTGGTGGTGGCCATGCGATTCTCAGCCATCATCAGATCTCCCTCGGCCACTCCCTCCTTGCGCTCAAAGAAGTTTCTAATAGTCTGGTCCTTCTCCGGAAATTGTGTAGTTTCTTTAATATCGGAGGTGGCGGTGGTGGTCTCCAGCGGATTTTTGGTAGTAGCCACTGTGGTGGTGGTGGTGGTAAAGAATGATGGCAGTGTAGTGCCACCGAACTTGAAACGCTTTTCGGTGATTTTGGTGGTTTGAGTCGTGGTTGGTGGCTCAGTTGCCTCATTATTCGACTCCATTTCTTGCCCCTCGGGAGCATCCTTTTTGGCCTCTTGTTCTCGTTCCATCTCCAGTTGCTTAATCACTGACTCCGGAAGCGGTTCCTCCGTAGTGCGAGCAGGCATGCCATCGGTGAAGGTGTCACCCTCGGGACTGGTCATCACAATGTCATCTGATTCTAGGCCCAAGGTAACAGTTGCAATCGACAAGGACTTGAACGTTGATTCCTCCTCGGTCGGCGACGCTTCGGTTTCTTCAACGTAATAGTAACCTTCAGTCATTGGGAAAGGGTTATTCTGCT
The DNA here is from genome assembly GCA_035045925.1 of Drosophila atripex. Lineage (NCBI taxonomy): Eukaryota > Metazoa > Arthropoda > Insecta > Diptera > Drosophilidae > Drosophila > Drosophila atripex. The sequence continues at coordinate 7,362,229 of JAWNOP010000070.1, read as the reverse complement.
TGACTCGATGTGGTACATGAACGGACCTTGCATGGATGGCCACCGCAATCAGCAGTAGTATAGTGATGGTTCGCAGCATTTTCGGTTGTGCTTTATTTATTATTATTCTTTTTTTTTATTCGACTATTCGCGGAATGTGAGGCGGTTCAGTGGCTCGGTGGCAATGAATCGATCAATGGTGGTTCCAACTCGCCGAAAGCTGCGCTCACTTGGGCACCTCAGAAAAACTTGCTCCTGTCTCTAAAAGCTTTCTGGGCAGCTGGTGCTCTCTATATAAATATTTCTGGCTCTATTACTGCAGAGAAAAATATATTTTAAACGATTAAATTTTAGAAATTTTCTATTAAGTCGAGGATACAATATTTTTGTGTTTAAAGTTTCGTTGAAGTTTTCTTTATCATAAGGATATAAAAGAAGCCTTTAATAGCAAACTATTATAATGATCATCTTTCAATAAAAGATATTGTACAAATATTTTTAAAAATTCATTACATTCAATAAATTTTTTTCAAAAAAATGTTTTTCAGATTTTTAACAAAGTTTCTTGTTTTCTTGCTAACAAATTTCTAGTATTTGGGGAACTGGAAATCACTTGCAATTTTTAATGATTAATATTTGCAATTCCAACACATTGGCTAATGTCTATTGTAAATTTCGTTTTCTTTGAACAATTTTAAATACAACTCTTGTGTGTATATTTTTTTTGGTGTTTCACTACCTTAGCCAGTAAGTGTGAGACTATTAACTGGTTCACTCGCGACTGCTGGCTTCCGCTCCACGCTGTTGTGACTAGTTTTATTTGCGGCGAGGAACTAAACCGTTTGCAGCTCCGACTCGAGCTTTTAAGGCGTTTGAAAACTGTTCCCGGCTTGGGTTTTTAGGCTTGGGTTTCCGAATGGGTTACTGGCGGCTCAGCTGCAGGCACAGCTGCTCTGCTCCTCAGGTTTGGTATTTTTTAAGTACGAATAGCAGGTGGGCCGGAGCGGCGTTCAGATGAACACAAGGCGACGCGCACTTGGCCCAAAAACATCTTTTAAATGGCACTTCCCCAACTCCAGTTCAATTTCACTTTCAACGCACTCACCTCTGCTCACCTCTGATATTGATTTTGCTTTTCGATGCTGTGGCTCGTTTCGACTTGGAGCCCGGAGTGGCAAACCGGCTTTCTGGTATGGCAATTAGTTGGTTACAACTCGATGGCCTCTCATAATTCGCGGTTATCCAACGGCTTTCTGCGGCTCTCTCATATGGCTATTAAAATTGAACTCAACTAATTCAATCAGAACCACTTTTGGGCTCTTTCAGACACTTCATTGGCCTGGCTTGCAAAAAATTGGCCTACGATTGGCCAATTGGTTGGAATGATAGTTAGAAATTCGAGTTTGTTTAGGAATTTTCAGAATAAACTGCAGCTCAATATTGTTTGCGACTTTCCGATTATTTTTGCAGTAACTTGAGATCGGTATTTGTAAAGTAAGCTTAATAGAAGCACTCTTCCTCAAAAGGTTTCCACTTAACGTATAATTATAAGAAATAATATTGTTTCTTAATAAAACTAAGTACATACAGTGATTAAAATTTTGAGGAAATTTATTATCTACAATTATGATCCACAACACTATTTAAAAACTGGTTATAAACATTCTAAAATATCTAAGATCCCAGTTGTTAAATAATCCAGTCTTAGTATCAGATTATTAATTTATTGTAAAAAGCGGACATACTCCTCTTGTCTATTTCCGGTTGACTTAATATCTGAATTTAAAATTATCTCTGTTAAATATATGCGTATGCGGTATGATTTGCTCCATTTTACTTTTCTGTTTATTTTCATGCTAATATTGTGAGTGTTTGACATTTACCATAAAAGCCAAGAGCCGCTCTGGTTTTTGCCCAGTTGAGTTTGTTGTGAGTCTCATTGTTTTACCCTTGAGTATGAGTCAGCGGAATGCCAACGGAATTCCCGAGTTAGCCTTATTATATTCAATGTTGCTATCTTCTGAACAATTTCATTTGAAATTTCAATCAACTTCCTTGCCTCACGCTTATCTTTCCGGTCACAGTTTCTATTAAATGAATGGACGAATTCCCCCGACCTTCCAGAGCGCAAATTGATTCCCCAAACAAATAATTTTATAAATTGCAAAGAAGAACTTCCATAATTAGTCCTTATCGAACCAGAAAAGCGAACACAAAACTCTCGTTTAGCGGTCAACTTGGACAACAACATAAATATGGTTGACCATCCGAAGAAGTTTTGTGTCAACTCGACAGAAAATGTCTTCGGGACGTGGCCAAAAAGATGTTAGCACCCTGCCACCACCAACGGCGATTTGGGCCATAACATCTCCCAACTACCAGAGTAATAACAATGAACTATACAACTATTGAACTACAGTAGGGTATGCCTAAAATAATCTAGAGATTTCCGTTCTCTTAGAAAGAAAATCTGTTCTTAGGATCTGTATTGATTTTATGTCTTAAAAAATAATACTAGTTTAGTTGTAGTTTTTATCCTGAAACTTACATTAGAATTCTTTGGTAACTGATAAAGATAATCTCTGTGTGGTTTAGATTTCCCTTTCTGTCGAGTTCAGCGAAAAATATTCAGTTGCGAATCAGTAAACGACCCTGGGTTCTCTGTGGGGGTTCGGTTGGGCGTGTAGATGGCAATATGATTTATCTAATGATTGGTTTTTGTTGCGACTTCAAGTCCTGACAGCCTGCGAAGGCCCCGGCCGACACCTTGAGTCAACTTCAATAACATCATTAGGGCCGGAACGGCGAAGGCTCCCGGCACTCACTTAAATTGAGCTGCTGCCGTCAGGATGCCGGACACAAAGGCCACTTGGCAGCCGGCCAGCGTAAATATGACTTATAAAATGCTCTCGAGGAGGACTTTTTGGCAAGCAAATTAGTTTGTTAAACTGATGATGGAGCTGACTGGCTGGCTCTCAGCACTTTCCTAAAATACTTATGCAAAATTTGGAAACCTGTGAGCGCCGCTGCGAGGGAAGGTGATGAATTGAAGATTCAATTTTCCTCGACGGCGACGGCTACTTCAAGTGTAAACAAAGTATTAATCATACGCCCTGTGGGCCGAGTAAGCCCTCTGAAGGAGAAGTCATTAGCAGGCTGGCTGCTGGAAGTAACTTGAAATCATTATTATTAAAGTGCTGGCCGGGTAAAATCAAAGTTGTAAGCGCCTTCCATTTGGCCAGGGAGGAAATGTAATTTAAATACCGAGTGAAATAAGCTGCCACTCCGATATACGGGGAAGGACTTCACTCATCAAACTCGGATCGAGTTTTAATGCTTTGGAAAATCATTAGGGAAACATTTCGCATGCAAATTCGTTTCGTACAAATGTAATTTTCCTTCTCGTCTCCCGCGGACTTTGAAGTGTCGCCAGTGGCAATTTGTCCATGGGGCGTGGCACTTTATTGCTTAACGATTACGGCCGCTTCATTGGCTTCCGATGCTAATGTTTATTTCTAAATTACTTCGAATGGAAATGCAAATTCCCAAAGACCGAATCCGGAGCAAAATCAATCAATTTGGTGTGGGGCGGAAAATGTATGTATGCATGTGAATTGCAAATTCAAACATTGTTTTTCCATCATTTTCGCCTCGGAATCAATTTCAGGAAACTTTGTTCCTCGGCTAACAAAAGTCACTTTTGGGGGCGCATGCTTCGCTTCTGTTTTTGAATGGCTCTTCAGACCAGGGAACTTGAAACTCTGCACCTCTTTTTATTTTTTAATTTCAATTGCAGCCGAGGATTTATGCCGCTATTGTTACCGAAACGCAACAATAGAAGTAAAGAACTCGAAAAGTTCATTGTAATTGTATTAAAAAATACATATTATTGTTTTAATTGCAATTGAAAAATACGGCAGAAATAATATTATTGGGCATTGTCTTTGGCTTTTTCTGAAAATTCAATTATCCATGCTGTATGGATGCAAATTTATTAATCCTTAATTAAAAGGCTTCAGTTAATTGTTGACTATTGTGTTGACAGAAATGCATTTATTTTTAATATTTTAAAAATATTGATTTCAGTTAAGGATTTAATTATTTTTTTTATATTTGATATTTGAGCTTCTAATAATTGTTTTGTAACATCAACAGTTTTCATGAGTTTTTCAACAATTGGTGTATATTAAAGTCCCTGGATCTTTATCCGGAATAGCTACAGTTTTCCTTAATAAATAACCATGTGTGGATACAGACTCCTCTATGACGCTAATGACAGCCACTGGAGAAGACCCGCAATTTCATTATAAGCCAAAACTAAATCAACAACAACAACTTGGGGCGAAAGGCAAGCGACTAAAAGCTTAGACGGAAGAAAGGAGAAAGAGGCAGAACGGGATGGATAGAAACAGCTTGCTTCAGAGGCAAGAGCCACTAATTGACTTTAATTATGTTGTTGTACTTAATGTCTTGTTTACACGAGAAAAAGAAACAGGCGAGCGCAGAGAAAGGGAGAAAGGCGGAGGGGGCGGAGCTCTAACAAATCAGTTGTTCGTACTGATACTGTGAAGGCAAATGAAGAGCAAACGCAGTAGGTGAACAGGAGCAACGGCAAAAAATGACAGTTGTCGGAAAAAGAGACGGGGGGAGGTGAGATGGCGATAGGGGGCTGGGGGATTCAGTCAAAGTTAGTTAAAAGCAATGTGTAAACATGTGGGCTCCCATAGCTTAGCGGTAAAATGTGCAAGGGAGCCCCCACACTCTCTCATCATCTCTCTTTCACACGCAGAGCATCCTCTGGGGAAACTTAAATTAAAGTTGAATTTGTGTCAGTTGTGCTCCTGCATCTGCGGTTGCATGTTTGTCATACTGGTCTCTCGTTAATGTTTTTGTTTTCGTTTGTCATTGGCAAGAAGGATAAGCCAACAAGGATAATATAAAACTTTAAAGATGTCAGCACTGAATAAAAGCTTTGAGGTTGAAGGAAACTGTTTCATATATTCTATTTTCTTAAAAATATTGGGGATTTAATAGGATTTTTTGAAAATTTTAAAGTTACATTTTTAGAGAATGCGGTTTTATTTTTAGGAAAACAATTTCCCAGATAGTTTCAATTCTCAATTTTCTACACGAAGCGGAAGCAATTCGAAATTAGTCGCCAGCAAGTCAGTCACCAGCAGAGGCTGCATTTTTCATTTCCCTTCGGCTGGCTGGCAGCCCAGAGGTAATATCACCTGGAAGTTGTGACTTTTATGCAGGCCTTGTCCCCATCTCTTGATCCCCTCCTCCATCTGGCAGCCACCCACTGTTTGTGTTTGGGTGTTTATTCAGCAACAGTGCGCGCGGTAAGTTTGCCCACGGACACAGACACAGGCGGGCAGACTCGGCGAGCCGGGTTTTTCTTCGCTATTCGCTCCTTGTGTCGCCAAACGACGACAAATGAAGGCAATTCATTGGGCATGCGGCTTAAAGTTGTCGCTGCAAGTGCACAACTGCGGTCCGCAGGCTCTACGGTTTCCGCAGTCCGGATCCGGAGTCTCGATTTTCCACTTCAAATAAATTGAGCTTCGTTAAAAAATATATTCATGTCTTTCCATCACAGCTTAACCTTTATATTGTTTTTTATTTTCAAATACTCTCTTTTATTTTCCATATTTGTTCATCTAAATTTCTTATATTTTTCTCTTAGTGTCCTTGCTGGTCTATGCGGCTTGCACTCCTGCTGAAGCTAGGATAAAGTTTTGCTCCCTGGCTGTCGAAATGAGTTGCGTTTTAAGTCGCAATTAAGCGTTGGTGCTGTTTGCTGCCAGACCTCCGCTGTTCCACCAATATCTTACCTCCTCCACCAGCTCCTTTCTTCCATTTAAATTCTCTTCAGTAGAATGAAAACGTGTTTTCTCACAGCTAGTATTTCTCCTCTTAAGTTCAAAGTTTCCAGCAGAACATTTCATTTATCGATATAACATTTTAAATTTATTGTTAAAGCATACAAGTAGGCGGTGAGATTCCAAAATAAACGAAATCATAGCATACTTTATATTGTGTCGCCATAAAATGAGTTTTAAATTAATATTATATAATATATAAAATATAATACTCTGCTAGTGAAACAGTATTAATTCACTTCAGGAGATTTTTGAATCAAACCAAGTCTGGCAATGCCATTTTCTTGAATACGTAATACGAAAAATTAAGTATACGCAATATGAAATATACGAATAAAATTTTAAGTGTACTTGTTACGTTTTTCGTAACATTAAACTCTACTTTCGTACATCCTGCTTTCTTTTCCATTAGATTTCTGGATTTTAGTTATGTCTTTCAATGTATTGTTCTAGAAATATTAAGTATACGTAATCCTAAGTATTCATAATATTAAGTATACGCCATGTCGTTCATCTTATGAATACTTAGATAAAAAAAAAATCATTAAAAACCCAATATCTTCTTTTCATTCTTATAATAAATCTTTTATTAAAAGTAAAAATACATTTAAAATTACTCGTAAATTTGTACACATAAATTAAAGAATTAAGAGTAGCACAGAAGGTGATTTCAACAATTCTGGTTAAAAAGTTGACCGAAACTTGCTGCCGAACAACAAAATTGGTGATCTGTGTGAAAATGATTGTTGGATGCATGGGAATGGATTGCGCCTCTAGGCGGGGCGTGCCTGAGTGGAAGCACCGGAAAGGATCCTCCAGCTGGATGTCCTGGCGATGCTGCGATCGGTAAATTGTTAAAAATGTCATCACAGTCATATGAAATTTGAACGGAAAGAACCAGGCTGTCAGAGTCACGCCGACGATTCTGTGGAGCTAGTGGTGGTGGTGGTCAGAATGTCATCATCGTCTTCCAAGAGGGCATCTTCCGTTGTGGCGGAGGTGGGCAAAGGCGTGGGAATTGGCGTTGTTGTGGGCGTGGCAGGAGTGGATGCTGGCGGACCAGCCGCAGTGGCAGTAGCAATCATTTCCATCCCTAGGCCGTGGGGTAGATGCACATTGGGCGGCAGGCCTTCCATCATTTGTTGCTGCATCTGCTGGCGCAGCTGCTGACGTTGGAGCTGCATGGCCAGATAGTTGGCCAGGTTGGCAGTCAACTTGGCCCGATGGTTCTCCACCCGGCGCACATTACGCACCAGCCTGTTGTAGACCAGCGGCTTCACGTCGATGGCCCACAGGAAGTCCAGGTGATTGAAGCGTTCCATGGGCACCAGATACTTATCGATTACATTGGGTAGCTCCCTGGCCAGCCGATCCACTCCGGTGGTGGACACCAGCAGATCGTTCACTGAATAGTAAAGCGCCACTGGCACCTTCACCCGTGATAGGTCGTAGTCCGGTGGTGTCATCCGGTTGTACTCCAACTGGTTGCGCAGATAGCCGCGGTCGAACTTTCGGAAGTGTCCGGACTTCATTAGCTGCCCGAAGTGTTCCAGCTGTTTGATGGAGGCGCCTGAAGGAGTGTGGCTCAGCATTACAGGTAGCATTGTCTGTGGGATTGGGTGAAAATCAAAGAATACATTACAATGGTTTCAATGGGAACACTCGTGGAGGAATTTTAATGGGAGGCACACTTACAGAAGTAGGTTTTACCCAAGAAATCTTAAATATTTGAATAAAGAATTAGATAATATGTATTACAATGGGTATTGCCTAACACTTATAACTCATAGGTGGTGCTCTGTTACTATTCTATTGATGGTATTAAATCGAAATACATTCATTTCAAAGCTGGAGAACTTTTTCCCGCGTGTACAGTATGCAAGCATGTACACATCCTACACCTGTTCCAAACACAATGCAACAATGCCCCAGCCATGTAACGTGTTCCCAGCATGGCAATATCCATTCACATTACCAGAGGAGCGGAAGGATTGGGATAGAGCTATTGGCCTGGGGCTTGGGTTTGGGGGCGTGTCGTGTCAGAGAGGGAATCGCGCCTAATTTGCATGCATTGTCGCTTGTTGTCGGTGCTTTGGCATCCAGGCCGGGACCAGTTAATTATGCCAATTTTGAACAACGCTGGCGAGGACAACAAGGAGATACCGCCCACTCTTGGCGGCCATTGACACAATCGACAATGACACGCATTCAATGCCAGAGACCAGGTCAAAAGCCCCAGCCTCAGCGCCGCCCTACCCGAATACTCCCCGAATACATGCATGTTGTTCAAGTAATTTGAGCCAGCCGCACTATGTAGGCCATAATTTTGAATCTGCGGGTGTTTATCTTGTGGTCGATTATCGGCCAAAGTTTTGCCAGGGCGCTAAGCATATTTAATGCAAACATCGTGGCTGCGTAGGGGATTAAGATAGTGTGTGGTCGAAATTAGGCCCAACCCGTCGATAATTGTTCCCCGGAATTAACGTGTGTTTATTTGCCTTGCGGCACACATTTATTAGTAAATGGAGGCACATCTGCAGCTGGTTACAGAGTTCCCGAAAACTTCCCATTGCAAAAATGCAACGGGGCGGAGCCTAAACTCAAACACCAAACTATCCCGACTGGCAATCGAGGCAGCTTAATTAAGTGCCAACTTAATGAAGACAATCGGAGGGACAGTTGGCGGACGTGAATTTCGAATCCAAATCGAAGCATTTCTGTTCAGCAAGTCACGCAAAATCGTGGCCCAAACATGCCCAAAATACAATCCAATTCGCATTCCCTAAGGCACTGTGAGAACAGTTCTATAAATACTTGATGTTTTCCGATAGAAAAAATAGTGATAGAAAATAATAAAGTGTCTTCTTTTAGTTGCACCTTAATTGGCCTACTTAAATGATAAAAAATAGTTACCAATAAGCTTGGAATCAGTTTAAAGCCTTACTTTTCGGCACAGTGGTTTTGCTTACTTTGTTCAACTGTTCGGAGTTGTAGCCGGCTACCAAAAACAGGATATTCGAGCACACGTCCTGCGTCATGGCGTTGTCGTGGCACACAACCTGGCTGTGGTCCACTAGGAATTTTGTGTTGGGCATGAATTCCGTAATGCGCAGCATTCGTGTGGCGGCCTGCAACAAAAACAGCATCAGAACGGCGTGGAAAACACGAAACGGTAAATGGAAAAAGGTAAAACGGAAAATGGAAAATGAATGTGCCCCAAACTAGACCCAAAACCGCCACTAACCGTCAGAAAGTCGAGGAAGAGCACCAGAGTGCGGAAGAGGGGGCTCTTCATGTCGTGGATGTAGGCAATGGGGGCCAGGGCGTGCATCGAGGTGATCTTCTGGGTGTAGGCGGGCTGCTCGGAACACAGTACCCAGAAGATGGCCGTGCCCTGCGAGTGGCCGATGTAGTGAAGCTGCTCGTAGCCCGTCTTGCTCAGGATGTAGTCGATGTTGGCCGGCAGGTCGTATTTGCCCATCTCGTGGAAGGTGAAATCCCAGAATTCCTGGTAGTCGCTGTTCAGGCTGGTGTGGTTCTTTGAGTAGCGGTTGCCCCGGGAGTTGCCCATCCACACATCGTAGCCCAGGTCGGAGAGCATGTAGCCTGCCGGATTTAAATGAGTTTAGACTTTAAACTAAGTTTTTTTTACCATTTTCTGTGGACATGGTTCACTTACCCAATCCGGACTTGGGACCCATCAGCACCCAGGTGGCCGACGTGTCCAGAATCCCGTGCATCAGCAGGACAGGCTGGGCGCCCTTTTTCGGGATGCGGTGCATTTCCAGGATATATCCGTCCTTTGTCACCACCGTGTGGGTTTCCGATGGATATCCATATTTTCGTATTAATTTGGGCTGGGGGAACGCACAAAAAAGCGATGAATTCCGGAAAAGAAAAGATAGAAGGAAGGTGTTAGAAGTGCAAATCACGGCAGTGTGAAATTGAGTTGGTTGTATTCCACCACCTCTTGTTCTTGGTTTCCTCTCCATTTTAGCCAACAGTCTCCCCCCCGTCCCAGCCCCTTTTAATTTGCATAGTTCAGGTGGAAAAGCACCGGGAGTAACCGCCAGAGCGCTCATCATCATGGAGGCATTCGTCTGGTCTTAACCACAGTCATTTGGAACTAATGAATTTTAATTTGTGGCATCAACAAGTTAATAAAGTTGCTAGCCAAGCTGTTGCGGTCTAGGATGGCTGGATAAATTGCTTGTGCCTGGAGTGCCACTGAATAATGCAAGTATTTTCTCTCAAAAGAATTGCCAGAGAATCTTGACGAGCCAACTATTTTTAGTGTCAAGTACGACATAGAACCTTATAGAATTTCTTTATTGACACCGCTGAATTCCAAAATATGTGACAACTACGTAACATGATGATGATCATTGGGAACGCTTTATTAGACGTAGAGCCCACGCGGCTGCCTCTATAAGTCTCGTCCCATAGTTGAACCCAGTCACGTATCAAGCATACGCACTGTATGACAGCATACTTTTCTTCCTGCTGGCGAATAAATTTATAGGTTTTTCAGGAATCCGTGATACTTTTGATAAGTTGTGGATTATGTAAGCCCCCAAAATGGGTAGTGGATAGTGGGTAGTGGGCGGCCGAAGAAAAAATCGTAATACTCGTAACACAATTGCTGAAATTAAGTTATAAACACGCGATTACTCAAATTTGAAAACGGCCAAACAAATAAACCCAAAAACCTGGCTAACGACCGCGCCGACGAGTGAGTAAACTGCAGATGGAGTCTCTCCCAGAGAGCTGCCTGGCATTTTAATTAACCTTGGCAGCGAATGGCCAGAAAATAATACAAACACTGCAATTGGCCAACTGACTTGCCGGCTGGTTGGACAACATGAGGAAGTGGTACGCAAAGTAAGCCAACGAAATGTTTTTTCCTGCTCTGTTTCTTTCTTGTTTTGTTTTCGGCCGATTTGGCCAAATGTTTAAGCATAAATTTGCTTTATTTTTTATTTTGATTTTTATTTATATTTTTTTTGGCAATTTCCGTGGCTCTACTCTTGCGTAATCCTTTTGTTTTCTTGGGTTTGGCCACCAAAAAAAAAAAAAAAGAATGAATGAGCGACACGCACGAACGAGGTGCGAAGAAGCCGCATAAAGCGTCTTGGCCCGGCCCCAATTGCAACAGATGCTGAGGCGATGCTACTCGGTGAAGTTTTTGTTTTTCTTGGCTTGACACACTTTGCAACACAGCTGGCCAATATTTGCGAGGAGCAGAGCCTACCAGGCGTTGCAAAGATGCTTAAAATACAAAGTGCAACAGCTAGGCTGGTCGCGGGATTTTTCCGCCCGTACGTGTTGGCCAATCTCGACCAAAAAAAAATAATGTTTCGAAATCCCCCCGAGTCGACAAATGGTCAGTAATAAAAATTTAGCAATGCTTATCTCGGGGACAAGAAACAATAATTCAGCATGTGCGTTGCAAAAAAATCCAATAAATTATATAAATATTTTGTTATTTTCCGAATGGGACTCTCTGCCATTGATTGAAGTGTTGATCATAATTACGTTGATTAGATTAAATTGATTTGCCGCCATTTACAGAACCTGAATTAACTCATTTGCTGAATAAACTGACAAAGCCGAACATCAAAACAAAAGTACGTTCAAACAAAGCATTGCACAAATATTGAAATGTTTGTTTTAACGCCAATTTGAATACAATGCACAGCCACAGCAAATAAATCGAACAAATGGCCAGGCACACATTGCGCACATACTGCTGGAAAAACTATAATTAAATAAATAAGAGTGGCAAATATATATAAAAAAAGCAGGAAAGTAAATGTTCGACTGTCCGGATTTCGACCTGGGCCAACGTTAAAATGAATTGTGGCTGTCTGTCTGTGGTGCCATTTTTTCATTTGAAGTTTTTTTGTACGTTTTTTTGATTGTTTGTTTTCTATATTTTTACTGTTTCACTAACTGAACATTTTGGTTCGTTAGGCCAAAAGCCGCAAAAACCTCATTAGCACCTACAACATCGTCTTGAGACTCGATTATCATAATGCCCATCATGACCCACTAATTTTATGTTTGGCTGCCTCCGGTTTGTGTCCATGCTAATTGACAAACTTGGGTGTTTATTTTTTACAGTGGACTCTGTTTAAGAGAGTTTCAAATAAAAGACGTTTTTGTTAGGTTTTAGAAAGTTAAAAAGTGTAAAGATTTAAATTTATTAACACTTTTACTGGTTAAAGAGTGACATAAGAAATAATAAACACCTAACATCTTTATATTTGTTTGTTAGACGTTCATAAATTAAGTTTATGTTGGAGGTCATATCAGAAATGTTTATTTGGCTTTTAACTACAATATTTAATCAATTTAATCTTGTTTATTAAATGTTCACTGTACATCCAGTATTGCATGGCATCAAGGGTGTGCATGGTCTTCCATGTTTTCGTTTGCCTGATTTTAAAATTTTTTTTATTCCTCTAAAATTCAATGCAAATTTTTAGTGTCAACGTTTGGGCGATGTTGTAGTGGCTTTGTGGCGCGCCTTTGATTCATTTGCATAAAACACTTTTGCTGGTCGAACTTGAGGTGAGCTTCTCAGCGGCTTTGTTGCTTCAAAGGGGCACTGGCCACTTTTCAGTCCGACGGATGTATGGATCTCCACTGTGGGCCCCAATCGCTCATTTTGTAACTGACCTTGATATTGACTTCGACTTTTATCGCACTCATTATGAAGATTGCCGGTCGAAACGTCTCGATGTCATCGGCGGCGACCCCAACCAGTTTTGCCCCCAACCGTCGCCCCATCCACTTCTTCGCAGACAGGTCTTCTGCTGCATTTTCTGTGCCACTTCACACCGCTGACTGACATCGTTTTAATGACATCAAAATCTTAGAGGTTAATAACATTTGAACTCTTCTCTCAAGATGCGGAAAAAGTGGAGCAATGACTTTAAATTATGCAAATTCAAATGAAAGATATGAATGCTAGGCTAAACTGAGGGTAGGTTCAAAATGAGGTAAGTGTTATTTTCCACGAATTGGTAAATATTTTACATTTTATTTAAATATTATGGTGAGGTGCAGTCACCACGAACGACAGCCATTTGCCAATCCTGGCACGTTGGGCCCAAAAGAAACGACAATGCGGAAATATTTAAATTCAAATTAAGGCAAAAATGAAACCAAAGGCAAATCCAAGCCAAATGTCGAACTATTTCCTTATTATTGGGAGGCACTGTCATCGGCCTTTTTCGCTGACATTTCGTTTGGCTGCAGAGGGAGAAGGTGGTGGGGATGGAGCTGCTGGGGGGTGGGTGACGGCCAGCCGGCGGGTGGCAGGGAGCTGGCGACGTGGAAGGAAGGTGCACAAACTGCTAACCCATATTTCAAAGTCAGTCAACCGACACGGACGTGGACAGGTTAGCCTAATTGCACGTTGATTATTGTGTGGCGTTGACAATTTCAATTTTTTATTGTTTGCCGTAAAAGGTGTTCCCTCGCAGACATTTATTTATAAAAAAAAAAGGTATCTAGCCATCTCCCAGCCCCTCGATTATGCAATTTGGCAACGTGCAGAAATTGTGACGAGGCTCGGTGGCTTTATTCCGATTCGACTCTAGTTACATGGCAGACACGCGCTCAAAAGCCGAGCCATGACTTTGCATAAGATCCAGCCAAAAGACACTGCGTCGCGGCGGCCCGTTGACAAAATGCGGCTGTGTTTCTGTTTCCCTTTATTAGTTTCTGGGCCTGCACGTATATCACATAAATAGCGTTACGTTATCGCAGCCCTGCACATACATTACCACTAAATGTATATGCGTGTTCGCCGGACACTTGCTAATAATCCCTGGCCCCACTCCAGCGCTGGCTCGGCTTCTTATTGGCTTTGTTCATTTTCGCCCATCTGTTTGTTGACCCCACCCCGAAACCGATTGGGTAATCTTTGGCTGTGTGTGATCACTGATATTTGGCTGGCAAAATCGTGTGAATCCCTCAAACGACTTCTGCGGCAGTCTCGAATGCAAATTTCCTGGCCTTGGAAACCTGCATTGGGAAGTGGGGGAAAACCCAAGGAAAACCTGTAACAATAACGATTGTGTGAACAAGCGACGCGTTGGGCGCCCAATGAAAATGCTGATCTAATTGCTGGGCACGTGGGGTAAAATGGTGTAAACGAGCTCAAGGTCAGATCGCCCATCAATTCTAACAGCGATCGAATTTTATTTTCTGTGTCTGCCATAAAATGCTCATTTCGTGTTCGATACATATTTGTCGAAGGCTACGACGGCCCATTGTTGTCTTGTACTTGGGCTTGAAAATTATGAACTGGTCGACGGTTTGATTCGATTTCTCTAAAGCGGAATTCACTGGAGTTTAATCTATCAATGAAAGTTCTCATGACATATGTATGACAGTCCACTTTCGGCATTATTTCACACTCGAGCTGCAGGCTCGTAAACCTTTTAATTGGCCACAACTCTAGAAATAAATCCATCAGTTACGTACTCTCTGCTTTGTTATTTCACTCACTAAAGTTAGACATGATTAACGCTATAAAAAGGCTACGAAATTTACACGAGTTACGACACCAGTGCTATCCCATAATGCCCCCTCACACTTACACTCTCGGCCCAGAAGCAAACAAAGGGAAGTCGGGGTGCATTCATCGGCAACTGCAGTTGATCACGCCAGGTGACCATTACCATTACAAGGTGCCCCCTGGCTACTTAAATAAAGCCGTTAACAGTTCTCGGGCTGCACGTGAATTCTACGAGTCAACGAACCCCGAGAACGGGAACTTTCTTTTCACGGTATTTAGGGAAAAGCGCTAATTTTTCTGACACACAAAATACTGTCAAACAATAATAAATAACAGAACAGAACATAACGCGATTATGACCCAAAGAAAAGTTACAAGAAATGGTAACAATAACAAAACAAAAACCGGCAAGAAAACACAAATCCGTGAAGTTTTTGATATTCTTAGAAAAATGTTTTTAGAAACCGTTCTAGACTTGGCAACAATTCTGGTATATCAACCCATTAAGGGGAAAATAAGTTGTACAGATTAGTAAGTCCTATCACACAATATCCTCGATCCCGGAACTCACCGTGATGAGGGAGGCATCTTCGAGGACGTCCGACTTGAGATTACGGCCGACACCGGCCAGGTTGGCATTGCTTGACAGCAACACCGAGTTGAGAAGATTCTTGAAGCTTAAGGACGTGTAGCTGAAGGGAGAGAGGAGCGTAAAGGCGCCCGCTCTTCCGCAAACCTCCAAAGTCACGAGGCAGTGCAGTAGCAGGGCCATTAAGAGGCGACCCCGGCCGCTGACGGTGGGACGCATCGCGATTATTCACACCTCACTCCGGCACTCACCGCGACACTCACTCCGCACTCACTCTGACTCACGCTCAGTCGGACACACAAAATGGGGCAAATTGGCAAATGCAACTGCGGCCTGCACTTAAGCGTAACGGTTACGTCGTCACCACTATCTTTTGCTCTCTCCCGCTTTCGTCACACCAGTCGGCGGTTACGTGTCGGGCTTTTGGCACTCAAATCTATTCGGCGGTATCCTTGGGATCGGTCTGTGGCAAAGGCAGGAAAGGGCGGATAGCTTGGCACTGATGGCACAGGTGTCACACTGGGCACTCGATCGCTGGGGCGTGCACGCAGGCGCATGAGAAAAATAAACTCCGATTGGCAACCGTCTGGCTTGAGCTTCGTAGCTCGACTGGCCAAAAGCTAGGGCTAAGTGAGCTCAGCTAGCCGAAATGCCGAGTTGCGGCCGGGATCTTCGGGCCAACTTGTTTGAGCCCGGCGGCTGTGGATTGTGGATGGTAAAAAGTGTTGGATATAAAATGGACAATCTACTAAGTAATGTTGGTATTCAACATAAATGAACATTAAATTAGCATTAAAAACATAAATTACACGATACACATTTTATATTTTTGAAAAGATATTTTATAATTTTTTAAGTGCTTTACTTTCTCATTATTTAAATATATATATTTTTAACTGAAAATATTTTAATTTGAAATAATGATTAAAAGAGAAATATTAAAATAAATTTTGACTTAAATTATATTATTTATTAGACACCACAACTATTTTTTTTACAGTGTAAAAGCATTCCGACCTAGCTCAATTCCCCCAGCTGATCGAACAAAAGTGTTCGACGCCCCCATTGCAACCTAATCCAGCCCTCCCTTGCTCCCCGATCACCTGAGCCATCGGATTGCTTGGCGCGTGCCGAGCAAGTTTTTTGCCTAAGTCTTTTGTTTGCTCCAGCTAAAATAAGTTTGGTTGGATGCGGTCGGCCTGTAGGTTCGATCCGTTTAACCGTTAGGCGTTGCACGTTTGGCACGTCTTCAGTCTTACCAACTTGGATCTGTTGCGTGTTTTTGTTTATATTTTTGTTTTTTTTTTTGGTTGGCTGCTACTCTGGCTGCCGTAGCTGCTGCCAAGGTAATTGCAATTGAAGCCCCCATCCCAGACCCCGACTGTCGAAATGTTTGGCCTGGCGTCGGGTTACGTCTGCATTTGGCCAAATTAAAATGCAGGTGAAATTACACACGATTTTGCTTTGTGCTGCGCCTGGCTGAAGTCTGGAGGAGTTCGGGACCATAAACACTGGCTCATTGCGCGATTTGTTGTGATTGCCAGCCGTTTGGTTAGCCTGGCTTATATTTCGTTCGTTTGCTATCTGCATCTTTGCATTAATCCATATCTGTGGGTTTTGTCATTGCTGGCGAGGGCCTTGTCTTAACTTTACTGTTCCCACCAGCTTTTGCAACAATCTCTTCCCGCTTATCTCGGATGTCATGCGGCACCGGTCGGCCTTGGCGAGGCCAATTTGTTGGGACCTCAATGACAACTGCGCACTGAAATTAATCATAAATTCAATAACCATTTTTACATGCATTCTTACCACATCGAATAAAATTGGCCAGAAACAGCCTTGGAGATCCATCTGGGTTCAGGGCAAGTAATTTTTTTGGATACGGCTAAACATATATATTTTTGTTGGTTAAATATTAAACTGAGTAAATACACATCCCATATAATGATTCAAAAATTACATATTATTGAGGTTATCAAGGCAAGCAATTGTACGTAAAAAGTGCAGCAGAACTGCATTGCCACCGGACTTGGACTTGGCGGAATGTCATGAACACGTGCCACATGCAATCAACTGAGGGGCAGGGCCATCAACTTCTTTTGGCCTGGTGTCCGCTGTCCGTTGTCCGTTGTCCGTTGGCATTGGTAGTCATTGTATTTGTTGCGATGCTGTGTGCTTTTTGTTAATAACGTGCCCGGATTGTACCGACTGCAATTATTTGCGGCTTTTTTTGGCCTCGCTGAGATTCTTTCAACATTTAGTGTGTTGGATTTTCGGCCTGTGAAAATTGCCAATACCAACTACAGTCAACGATTGCTGCAAACAAGGCATTACCAAAATAAACTGCTGCAGCTTAACCCATCAAAAAGGTAATGGGTTGAGCTGAGAGGCGTTTTATAAATTAATTTTTCTACAAAATAAAATTCAAAGAGATTGTTCATCAAGATTTTGATTGAATACATTTGGATACTATATATTTTTTGAGATAAACATAGGTTAGTTGAAAACGTAATAATAATAAAATTAAACACTAACATCCATAATATTAAATTTAAGCGATGTCATTAAATCAATGGAATTTTATCATGCCACAGATATATACAATTTTTTAGTCATTAAATTCGTGTTACACGTTCTCACTTACTTTGTTTAATTGTAGTGCTCTGGGGAAATTACCCCGTATTCCGTAATGGGTTAAAACCGTCAATCTCAAGGTCGCAAGGTGCGAGTTATGTTGTAGTTTTTGTAATTTGTTTTGCCGCTGCAGTCGAATTGTTGTAATTTTCTGCTTTGCTTTTATCCCGCAGCGTGACACTGAAAATTATTGTTGTGTTAAGACGTACCAGGGATGGGAAGGGGGCCTGTAAGGGTCCAAGCTTTTTGCAATTTTATCCTCAGCTTTTTGCTTGCGACCCTGACAGGAGTATTTGTGCGAGTTGTGTGTTTGCTTTGTGGTTGACACACTTTCCGGTTGGCTCATCACATTTCCATATCATCTTACCCTTTACAAGTAAGATTTTGCTTGTATGAATAATACAATATCCAAAGTGCCCAAGTGCCGCACTTGACATCGCATCGGGTTGGGTTTAATTGCTCGAGATACCCTTAATTATGGAGCTAACACTTTAACAGCCCATAAACCTAGCCTCATTGCCCCAGCCCCAGGGATTAGAATTTTGGGCTGGGGGGAAACGACGTTCTAAGGCCAAAAGACCTCAAGCGATTTAAGGCTTTATGCATTCCAGTTTAAAATTTATATAACACTATAAATATGATAAAGTATATCTCTAAATCGCACAATTCAGGAAGCTTAAATGTCATAATAAGCCAATTACATTAGTTTTATTGTGCAAGCCAAGTCTTTAGCCAACTTTGGTTAAGCCACACAATAGCATAATAGCAATATGGTAAATTCAAGCCACGCTATCCCAAAATCGTTGTGGGAACCGAAACACCCACTCACCCACTCTGTGAAAGGTTACTCCTTATGGCAATGCAAAACCGCTACTTAATTGTGGCGCCTGCCACACGCCCACGCCAACAGCATCCATCGCAGCAGCTAACAGCAAATTTGGCCAAAAAAACTATAATCAGGCTGAGGCCGGTGGCGGCAACAAGTCCCAATTGGCGGGGCGTTTTCCATCACCCAGCAACTGGAGGACCGCGTAACATGGTAGTTTTTGGGGTATTTTATTAGCGGTTTTCAGTCGCTTCTCGGCGCCGATTATGTAAAATGATTTCTAACGCTCAGAAACTTGGCGAATTCGGGAGCTAGCGCTATTACTGTCATCAATATTTGGTAACAAATTCCAATCGGCTGGCATTCCAATTTCAGGTTGATTGCACTTAAGCATTTGCAGTTGCAGATATCCACTCGGGTCGCTTCTCTCCGCAAAACTAGCCTGTTATTATATAATCTTCCAGCCAGGCCAGGCCAAGCCAGGCAGCCTCTCTTTCTCTTTTTCCATCTCCTAGCGATTCCAACCGCACACATTTTTCCAAAACCAAGAAAAATCTGCTAATGGCAACATCGAAAGCCGTTTGAGACTTACTCTGCCACTGGAAAAGTTGCACGATGTGGCTGAAGTTTGTACGAAGATTTTGTTAATTGAGATCTTAATATTAAAAATAACTTTTAATTGGGAAATATTAAAGATAATACTTGTAAAATAATATTTTAGATGTAGGGGTATAGATGTTTGAGGATATCGAGTATAAAATAGCCTCTCAAAATATGGGTTTCCTTTTATAATATTTAGAATTTTAATAAATAAAGTTATAATTATTAATTCTACTGCATGTTATTATTTTATAATTTTCCATGCGAGTTAAAAGAGCAAAAAAGAGTCTCCACCCAACAAGTTATTTTTGTTTCGTTTTCGTTTTTGGCTTTGATGGCAAAAATGTAGGCAGCAACAAGACATGAGACATGAGGCACGAGTCAGAGCCCCAGCGGTGTTGTTTGTTTGCTTTTCCATACAACAATAATAATAATAACAACAACAACAACAACAGGTGGGACTGCCACAACAGCAACAACCATACAAATGCTTCGCCAGATTTGTCACTCGCTGATAACAACAACGAAACGAAAATGTTGGTAAATGTGTCATGGTACCAGGCAACCGGGCAACAGGCTCTGTTCCTGTTTACATTTCTTGCAATATTTTGTGAGCGAAAATGCCAAAACAAAAACAATTTCACATAGAGCTGGTTTTTGCTGCTGGTCCTGCTGCAAGTGTTTGTTTTTTGTTTTGTTATTTTAGTTAGTGGTGCTGTGCTGGTGCCACGATTCGTTCGATTGACACATATCCCATCCCAAAGAGTTGTTGCTGTCTGCCCAATCTCCAGCGGATTTGTTTATTAATGCTGATGTCTGTGTCGCGAATTGCGAATTCTAATCAACGTCTTGTTCAATTTGGTTGCATTTGTTGCAGATGACGGTGCACATCAACAGTGGATGTGCCACAAAACAAGCCCAGTCGATTTATTTTCTAGTTACCAATAGGGGTCTTGGGGTGTTTTCATAAAAAGGAAAAGAGGAAAAGGTCGCCAAGGTAGTTCTTTATGGCCCAGCTTAGTGCTCCCCTCCCTCATAAACTCACTTGCTTTTTTATGTGACACAAAAGTGCGCAAAACACGTAACAATTAAAAACATTAAAAGCATTTTATATAATTCCGCAGAGACAGAGACAGCCAAACAATAAGCACTTCACACGCTTTGAACCTTTTGCGCTGATCCCCAACACACCCTTTAGGAAATCTGAGTCTAGTTTTGACATAACATCGGCCGACGTCATAATAAGTGCTATAAAGACAGAAAAAAAAATGACAGATATAAAAAATGTTTATTAGGTTTTGACAAGTAAACGATCACATAACAAGCAGTCAAAATATTTAAAAATTACAGATCGTAATTTGGCCATTTCGAATTGGATAAGAGTTATTAAAGCGAAATAAATTTATTTTATTCTTCAGGTTATTAGTGAAAGTACATTTTTCAATTAATTTTTGGATATTTGCGTTTAGTGTTAAGTGTTTATGTATTTTAGAGACGCATACATTGAAAAGTACCGACACCACGTATTTTCCAACTCCACGTTTTGACAAAATTATGTTAATTGCACAGATGCAGGTTGCATTTGGCCTGTGGACCCGTGTATCTGTATCGTTGTATCTTTGCGTTGTATCTGGGGGCCATACGAATGCAAATTAGTCGCCAAAGCCAAGAGTTTGCCCTGGAGAATGTGTTTTGGTTTCGGTTTTGGTTTTGGTTTTGCCACGCATAAATTTTCTTATGCCTGAGCGATTTAAGCGACCATTTTCCAGCTGGCCCAGGGTTCGGGGGACACCCTCCTCCTCCCAACGTCGCAGGAAATGGCGAATGTCTGTGCTGAAATATGTTGAAAGGATATTTTATTGAGCGAAAGCAAGTGAACAGGGAGTCAGTTTGTTCAGCCACACAGTTGCATAATTAATTTGTTTACACAGTTGTCCACAAACCCAAAGCAATATCCATGAGTGGGAGTGCGGGTAATAAAAATATTTAAAGGAAAAAAATAATATTGGTAGGTTGATGGCTTCAATTATTTCATTCCCAAAAATATGTGCTGTTTTTGCCAAAAAGCTTAAATTAAATTTAGCTGGAAGCTATTTATTGAATAATTTCCCCGTAATTGTAAAAATAACTTGACAATTGTTCGACTTTCAACGCATCTGAGAGCACCAGGATGAGTTTAAATGATATATGCGAATTATATATGCGAACAATGGCGATATCATTAAGTATATCATCGATAAAATGTCCATTTCCTTCCAATATTTATTTATATTCCGAAACATTGGCTCTGCTTCTGTGAGTGTTGCTGTCGCGGTATATGGGTGTTTATTTTGCTGCTTATATGCACATTTCCGCACTGCAATCGGGTAAAATGCGACGGCGTCAAATGTTTTACAGCCAGATAAGAAGTTTAATTTATGCGAAAACATGTTTGAAGCTTCTGCCGTCTGCCGGCGGCTGCCAGACTCCGAAATGGGTATAAATATAGTTGATATCTATAGCCAGGATGTGCCGGGCCTTGACCAGGCCCACGCCCCCGCCATTGACCTTGCACAGCATCAAGCTTCAATCCCAAACAAAAGTTGTTGCAAGTCCAAATACTCACACACAAAAAATTGGCTATAAATTTTTCCAAAGTCTCTTTTCCGTTTTTGTGGTTGTCAGTGAGTGTGTGTATTTTTTTATGTTTTTTTGCTGTTACTGCGGCTATTTATTTATTTAGCGCCATGTTTTGTCTAGACTCTCGCTGACTGACATTGTGGTCGTACACACTCTCTTCTGCTGTCTGATATTTGTCAAGCGATAACTCCTTTTTATGGCCACCCATTGTCTGCAGCCAGAGCCGGCTCCTGTGGCAGCCTCATCAGATTTTATGCCATTTCTGGCTGGCGGCAGTGCCGGCAGCAGCAGCAGCAGCATCATCGGCAACCAAAAACCATTGGCCAGAAGAGCGTGCCTCTGCATAAGCAGCCGGGCAATTAAAAGCAAGATTCCAGACATTTTAGCCGGTTGGTGTGAGTGGTGCGGTCTGTGCATGGTATCATTAATTAAGCCCGGAAGCGTTGATAGTTGGATGGTGGATCCTCCATCTATGAGTCTCCAATGGCAAGTGGGTGGCATTATCCAGCCGCCTGAGAGTATGCAACAATTTGTGCAAATCGTCTTTAAAGCTTTAATTTTTAGTGTTTTTATCCTGTCTTGAAATCATCATAAATCATAAATAAATATTAAAATGAATAATATTGACATCATTATACATCAAAAAAATTTCCCATTTAATTTTTAGTTTTTGATTAATAGTTTTTGGGATTGACTTTCTTTTTAGGGTTTTTTCAGGTATTTATTTCATTTACTGCTAGAAAACATATAAAAAAATAGGGATATAGATCAAAAATAAAGTGCAAACAAAACACAGCACAGCAACGTGGCCAACCAGTTGTGACGGGGGAAAGGCGTTTGCCCAGGCTGGCCCATTCCGGACTGAGATCCGTCCCCCTTTGACACCATCCGCGCTTGGCTCTATTCTTGTCTTCCCGCTCGTGGCTGCACGTTGCTCCATTGCATCCGTCGACCTCTGAATGTCTTCCCCGTATTCCCACCAGGGCCAAGGGTCACTCCAGAATCACCGCTTTTCCGGGCATTCGCTGCAAGTTCCGTCGGTGCAACCGCCCGTCCTCGTGCTGCTTCACTGACTTCAGATGGTTCAGCGTTACGTTGCATGCCTCACAGTAGTAGGCGGCGTTCTGGTCGTTCAGAGGGCGTGGCGGGAGGTGACACAGATTGGGCACCGAGATGGTGGCGGTCTGCAGAGTGGGCGTAGCAGAGGTCTTGCTCGGGGAGGTTGGGGCCTGATTAATGAATACTGGAACCTCGTGCTGGTTGAGGGGTACCAGGGTCCCGTTGGCATTAACTCGATACATGTGGCTGCCGTTGAATGATGTAACTCCACCAGAACCTGCACCACTGCCACCTGCATAACCACTTCCAAAGTCCATTCCGCTCATGGAGAGGCCACAGCCGCCACCGCCACCCGCGTAGTGCGTGTGCACCCGCCGCCGGTGACGTGCCCCCGCCATGTGCATTGCCATCTGGGACTCGGAGGTGATGCTCACGTCGCAGAGTTCGCACATCAGCCACTTGGCGTCGGTGCGCACCCACCGCCCTTCCGGGTCGTAGTAGCCCTCGCCGTTGGGCTTTGTCTGGTTTCGGGCCACCATGCGGTGGCGCCTTCCGAAGAAGTGCTGCTGGGCGTGCATCACGGACGTCAGCTTCAGGTCGCACAGGTCGCAGTAGAAGTCTGCCGGGCGTGTCGTGCGCAGATAGCGCAACACCTCGGCGGTGGCACCATTCCCAACGCCGCTAACACTAATGCTCCCTCCTCCGCCTCCCGGTCCAATGCCAGAGGTCACGCCCAGTCCAAAGCCAATGCCACCGTTTTGCCCCACGCCCACACCCGCGTTCAAGCCGGCTATGTTCGTCTGGGCGACGCACTGGCGCACTAGCCAGGAGCTGACCCGCCGGTCGTGTGCTCGCGACGAGTAGTGATCCACTGCGTTGCGTACTGTCCGCATAGCCGTATGGCACAGGCTGCAATAGTTCCAGCGGAATAGCGTCTGCAGCTCCATTGGGTAGTGGGCGCTGGGCTCCGTCGATGTTACTGCCAGATCTGGGCGAGGAAGAGGAGAGAAATGTGAATGTCATGGCTAAAATGTATATTTTTACAAAGTGTTAAAAATAAATGTTCATTGGTAGTTACATGTTAGATCATAAATAGTTTGTCGCTTACATATAATCTACAATATAATCTAATATATTTAATCAAATGACCACAAAAGCATATTCCCGAGCTCCATTTTGCTTCGAGTCTAATGTCTTCCATTAACGAAAATCGCTTTTAAATAATTTCCAGGCCAACAGCCAACTCCAGGGGAAAGTAAAATGAGAACAGGGGAATTATGTTTTGACCTGGCCTTTTTATTTTATGATTCTGGTTTTATGTTTAATTTTGAGGCAGTTGGGTCTCCCAACTCACCTGTTACACTGGCCAGGGGTGGTTTTTCCAAGGAATCCACAGATCCCTCGAAACGAATGGCGGTGGAGTTTTGAATTTGGCCTTGACCTTGGACCGAGAGGGGGACCATCGTCTGGCAGGAGCCTGTTTCTTGTTCCTGTTCCTGTTCCTGTCCCAACTGGCCGCCCTGGCTGCGCAACCACATAACCTTATCCTGATCTGAATGAGCTTCTAATGCTTCCCCGGTCATCAAACCGTTTTTAATGATTGCGCCACCAGCGTGCTCCTCACTCACATAGCCGTAGCCAAAGATCTCGCCCCTAAAGCCGTTGATCCCGTTCAGGGGTAATTTGGGGAACCCGGCTGCCGTTATTGGGAATGGCGCAAAGCCGTTGATCGGCCTCTGGAGTAGCTCGTTCTTCACATACTCCCCGTTGCTGTCCAAGCAGAGCTCGGCGATCTTGCGATCCTCCTTCATCGTCGCCCTCACCGCCCGCCGGAATCCGTTGATGGGCCGCTGGGTCTCCCGGCATGAGCCTGCATAGTCGCCGCCATTGTCCGGGGGCGGCATCAGTTGGCGATCGCTGGTCGCCGGTGATGTGATCTGAAATCTGGGCGGATGCGAACCCTCCTGTAGCCAAATCTCGGAGTAGTACAGCGGACTGCGTTGCTGCTGGAAGAGGGTGGCCATGAAATGTGCCCGTATCGGATCTGCTGCCTCTCCGGACACGGCTGGCTCGCAAAAGGTGGAAATGTCCTCGATGACGGGCGGATCGCTCAATCCGTTGATCACATGCATCGAACTCTGTCTGAACACCATGGGGGCCAAAGTGCTAGAGTCAGAGCTCCCGCCGGAACTCGGCGGAGACCAGCACTCGATGGCAGTGGCCGCGTCCGGCACCGAATGTCCGTGCATGGGGCAAGGTGGGCGCTCTGGGCCCTTGATGCCTGGCGTTCCGAAGGAGCCCAGTGTTCCGGCATGCACCAGCATCGGCAGAGGTTCGTCTGATCCCGCCTCAGTGGAGTCATCTTGAGGCCAGCCGCTGGGCGGTACGTTCACCTGGTAGCGGTAGATGGCTGCATCGTCGGTGCGGCGGAGCTCCACCAGGACGGGGATATGGCCGGACGGACATCGGGGCTGTGGTTGCGGCAGGGCAGCCGCCACCCGGACTATGTTTCGGGCACACTGCATCACGATCTGCTCATGGACTAAGGGCAAACGTCGCGGAGGCCGCGGCTTGTACTTGCGCGTCCACATGGTCTCACCGGGTCTGGGTCTGTTCTCTGGGACTTTGGCTGACAGCTGACTGATTTCTTTTTTTTTTTTGTGTGGTCTGGGACTGGTATTGGCCTGGTCCTCTTGGTCAGCGCATCTGGCTTGCAATTCTGCGTTCTGTCCGCCTTCGGTTTTCTTATTTAAAGATTTTCAATAAGGTATTCTACTCTGGCTTTTTTTGCTTCTTTAGCTCGTCGCTTTACATAGAAAATAGAGAACTCGGGTCGTTGAATTCAGAAGGGGTTTCCACACACTTCAGCCCGCGCGAAATTCCTCGACCGCTTCTTACTTTTTTGTGCTACTATTCTAATACGAAATGTTGGCAAAACATTTGAATTTGTTGGGAATTGGTGTTTAAAATGTGTGAAAGGTTTCTCCACCAGTCGAAAACTACATAACAAAACTCAATGACTGCATGGCCTATTTCGATGATTGAAATTTCAAAGCAGACCATGTTCGTAACATTTTCATTTTTCAGGGATGCATTTATCCTAAATATTAATTAAGGAATATTAAGATGGTCTTTAGTGTTGAAAAATTGGTAGTTTTTCTCATTAAAAGTGTCACATCTTCTCTGGGTAGATAGATATTATTAATTTAAATGGGAATGAAAAGAGAGTGTTGCTTGAAGGTCTGAAATGACAAAAATTCTCTCTAAAAAAACGAAATTATTTAATAATTTCTTTGACAAAATGATAATAATCTTTGACAAAATGTGATTTTAAACAAAAGACATTTTTGGGCTTCTTTTCTTGGAAGAAAAACTTCGTTTTATTTATGCACCAAACCATCTGTTGTATTAATACTTCAAGGACATGACCCTGTTCAATGCGTGGGATTAGGATTCTGGAGCTGTATCCAGAATGGCAGCCCCAAGGGTCCTTTTGACGCACACGAAAGTACCGAGAAATGGCAGGGCAGGGCAGGGCTTTAAATATTCTCGCAAAACTTTTCGCCTGTGAAACAAAAGCCGGCAAATCAACCGACGCCGACTCAAATGTACCTACATATGTGTCTGCCTGGGGACATTAGAATAATGTTTAGCGCGTGATTTGGTTGGAGTATCCCTGGCATCAATTGTCAGTGCTCGGCCGGAGGGCGAGTTTATCGAGCGGCTGCCAGGGCAGGAGCAGGCAGGTGCAGTAGCACCTGTGGGGAGCTTTGGGAGCAGGTTGACAACGAGCCGCCCTGCCAACATCAATAACACTAATGGGAAAAGGATAAAGATAAGCATTAAATAACACACGTACAACGGGTTTTCTTTTGGGGCTTAACGAGGGGATTCCGCTTCCGTTCCCGTTCCAATAGGGCCTACCACATGGGAAGCAGTGATGCTTATTGTGGAACAACTATGTAGTTGAAGTTGTGATGAGCAAATTGAAAATACAATTAGTTTATATAAATTTAGTTGACCTACTTAAAAAATAGTTTCAAAAGATAGTTTCAGCTTTGAATGTTTTTTTCTGTAGCTTTTTGATTCTAATTTAGCTGAAAAATAGCCGAAATGTCAGTGCAGATCGGATCTAAGGGGGTGATGCTTGGTGGGGCTTGCTAGCCCGGGGGCGGTGTACGTGGAAATGTTAAGCGACACGTTCCACCACCTCGGCGCATCCCCCTGGCCCCATCCGAGCTTTGTTTGCTGTGCGCATTTTTCACATTTCGCGTTTCCGCTTCCGCTTGCTCGCCATTGTCGTGGCTGCTCCGCCAAAAGAAATGTGTCACACAC
This sequence comes from Drosophila atripex, assembly GCA_035045925.1. Classification (NCBI taxonomy): domain Eukaryota; kingdom Metazoa; phylum Arthropoda; class Insecta; order Diptera; family Drosophilidae; genus Drosophila; species Drosophila atripex. Next base: position 7,335,173 of record JAWNOP010000070.1, on the reverse strand, counting down.
GTGAGCAATTTAAAGCCACGGTCTCGGCCTCTCTTGCCTCATTTCGATTGCAAACTTAATTTGAAAACTTGGCCTCGCGGCGTGTAAATATGCGTTCAGGACGTGAAATTTATGGAAGCGCCTGGGGCCATGGATGGTTATGCAAATTTTTTTTTTGGGGTACAGCTCGAAAGCATTGATTTCTTTTCTCCTCCAGAATGATGCTGATGGAAAGGGCCCAGAGCCATAGTGGAGACATACATATGTACGTATGTATATAAATTGCTAGACCAATCCCCAAATGGGAGCATCGTTATCGATGTAACTGTTTTTCCAGGAAAACATAGATAAGGAACCGTATTACATGCTCACCTTTAAGCGCAGCTATTTTTCTCTAAAATACATTTTCGGTTCATAGACCTTGAAGATTCGTCGGATTTGAATATGGAATTGGCGGTTGTGTTTATCCTTAACCTAAAGCTGCTTCCCATATCATTTTCAGGAAAAATAAATCGAACGTAACCTAAGTTTCAGATTCCCGACTTTACTAGAGTCTAATGAAAGTAATACAATTGAATCAATTGATAGTCTATGTCAGGAATCTATCTGTGAGATCCTATCCCTCGTGCAGGTGGGAATTCTGGAGATGGCCCAGGACATGGTCGTAAACCAGTGGGCGCACATCCTTTGAAAGGGTGAAATCGAAATGGGAGAATCCATCATAGTCAACTTTTCGGCTCTCGATCACATTGGGAAGGTTCTTCTTCAGCTGGGCCACATCCGATTCGGATCCGAGCCAGTCGCCACCTCCATGATGGATGACCACTTTGCTCATCACCTGGGTGAGATTGTAGGACGGTGGCTCCCGGGACTCATAGCGCACTTGGTTCAGGACTTCCCCATGGTCGAAGCGCTGGAAGTTCAGGTCACCCTGGAGCTGGGCGTAGTGATAGATCTGTTTGGCTGAAGCTCCCTGCGAGGCATGGGCAGCCACAATAGGAGTAAGGGTCTGAAAGTATTCAATTAGCTTTGGATGTTCTATTCACAACAGTCATTTGGACCATACCTGGTTGAAGCTCTTCCAGTCGAAGCCACAGAGAACAAAGTCAAATATAGCGCAAAGGCTATTTCCCACCTCCGATTTGTCACAGATGTGTTGCTTGAATTGTTTGATAAGTTTGTTTTTTGCAGAGATCTCATAGCCACCCAAGAGATTAAGCAACATCTGGAATATTGTTATATTAAATGATATACTCTCCAATTTAAGAATCTAAACCACTTACCGAAAATTTACCCTTGAACATGCCCAAAAACTTGAGCACCGGACTGCGATTCTCCCGCATGTAAACCGTCGGCGATAGGGCCTGCATGAGTTGGACTTTATCGGCATATTTGGGATTTTCGCTGCACATTACGAAGAATGCAGTGGAGCCTTGGGAGTGGCCGATATAGTGAACCTTCGGCTCATTCGTCTCCTTCTGGATAAAGTCAATGGTGGAGGGCAGATCGTACTTTCCGATCTCGTGGAAGGAGAAGTCCCAGTACTTCCGCGGCGGCAGGCGACCCTTCGAGTGCTCCCTGGAGTAGATGTTGCCTCGGGTGTTCAGCATCCAAACATCATAGCCCTTTCGATAGAGAATGTAGGCCAGGCCGTTGGACGGCCCAAATTGTACCCAGGACGCTGAGCTGGACATCAGACCGTGGACAAGGATAACAGGCTTCCCTCCTTTGCGAGGAATGCGATGCAGGGAGAGCTTGTAGCCATCCGGGGTGTTGGAGTAGTGGGTCTCCGAGGGGTAACCATACTTGGTAATCAGGTCTACCTGTTGGAACAGTCATCGCACATTTAAACGCCAATAAATGTATTATGTTCAGGAATAAGCATCTTCATTTATTTTCACTCAAAACTTTTACAAAAATGCTGGGACATAAATTTAATTTGCATTCACTTAGTATTTAGAATGGCCCTCTTTATGATTAATTATTCCTTTTCCTGCAATTCCAGCCATTGAAACTGATGATATCATATTGTCAAAATATTTCTAAAATTTTATGATGGGAAATAAGTGAAGATACTCTGTGGCCTTTATGTGACTTGGCATTGAACCTTCTCATATTTGTGGTTCGGATTCTTTTGGTTATTTTTTTTAGGAATACATATAATGAGTTTTTTCAAAAAAGGTTCAGCTTGTCATGATTGCTGGGAGTTGGTTGAAGGTTGTTTAAATTTTGTTAATGTTATTACTTTTTTTGTGGTCTTTTTAATAGCTTACCGTGCTCAATTTGGAATCATCAATAATGTCGTCCCGTGAAAAATACTTCGGGGGACTCTCCAAGCTGTATTGGCTCTGGGACTGGCTTTGGGATTGGCTCTGGGACTGGCTTTGGGATTGGCTTTGTTTTACCCTACCAGATCGATACATGGATTGTCCAATAATTTCATCTTGATCACTTAGAGATGATTTTTCAGGAACGAAGGAAACGAATGCACCGCTTTGCCTTGCTGATTGTGATTGTGCTTGTGATTCCGCTTGTAATTGTGACTGAGCTTGGGACTGAGCTTGGGACAGAGCTTGTGAATTCAACTGCCTCTGGCTTTGCGATTGTGACTGCGCTCCGAGATTAGAGTCCCTGCCGTTGTCGAGGAATATGGGGTTGGATTTTTTTTGGCTTGTAGGCTTCAGAACTAATACATTTGGTTGGGCCTCACTAAGAATTTGGCTCTCTAACTGTGATTGTGACTGTGATTGGGACTGGGACTGCTTTTGGTTTTGCCTCTGACCTTCTACAATCGACTGCCGATTAGACTGTGACTGTGACTGTGACTGTGACTGATACTCAGCCTGTGACTTAGACTCTGATTGGGACTGCGATTGTTTTTGCTTTTGGTTTTGAGCACCCAAATTTTGGCTGGGATCAAAAATCAAAATTTCTGGTCTGATTGGTATTTTATGCTTTAATATCTGGGACTGGGATTGTGACTGCAACTGCGATTCGGACTGTGAGTTTAACTGCGACTGCTTTTGTGCCTGCTCCTGTGATTGCTCTACCAAATTAGAATTGAGGATCACAACATCTGGTCTCCTTGGTGTTTCCGGCTTCAGAATGATTAAATTACCTTGGCTATCGCGAGTCTGACGGTTGGACTGTGACTGAGATTGGCTTTGTTTCTGAGACTGTGATTCTGATTGGGTATTGCGCTGTGACTGTTTTTGTACTTGATTTTGTATCTGGGCATCCGAAATGGAGTTAGGGTCGAAGATCACAATTCCGGGTGGTACTTGCCTTGGCGGCTTGATCAAACTCAAGGCTTCTTTCTCGGCTCGTTTCTTTTCAAGCAAATTAATTTTTTGCCGTTGTTCTTGAGCATATTTTTCAGCCAGCGCTTGAGCTTGAGCCTGTGCTTGAGCCTGTGCTTGAGCTTGAGCCTGAGCTAGAGCCTGTGCTTGAGCCTGTGCTTGAGCCTGTGCTTGAGCCTGTGCTTGAGCCTGAGCTTGAGCCTGTGCTTGAGCCTGTGCTTGAGCCTGTGCTTGAGCTTGAGCCTGTGCTTGAGCTTGAGCCTGTGCTTGAGCTTGAGCCTGTGCTTGAGCTTGAGCCTGTGCTTGAGCTTGAGCCTGTGCTTGAGCTTGAGCCTGTGCTTGAGCTTGAGCCTGTGCCTGAGCTTGAGCCTGAGCTTGAACCTGTGCTTGCGCTTGAGCCTGTGCTTGGGCTTGAGATAGGGCTTGGTCTAACTCTAAGGCTTTGGATTGTGCTAGTGCTTCCGCTTGGGCTAGTCTTAAGTATCGAGCCCGAGTTTGAGCTTCAACGTGAGCTTGGGCATGAGCAAGAGCTTGAGCATGCGCAAGATCTTGCGACTGAGAATCTGACAGAGCGTGAGCCTGAGCTTCAGCTTCAGCTTGAGCCTGGGCCAGAGCTTTAACTCTAGCTTGAGATTGAGCTTGGGCTTCAGCTTGATCCTCGGCTAGAGCATGAGCCTGTTCCTTTAGTTGTCTTATATATTCAGCATACGCTATCGCTTGTGCCCTTTTTATATACTGTATCTGAGCCTGATCCTGTGACTGCACTTGACGCGCTCTTAAATATAGATCCTGTGCTTGTGATTGGGACTGTGCTTGGTTTTGTCTTAAATAATTTTCTTCAGCTTGAGCTTGAGCTTGGGCCTGTGATTGAGACTGTGCTTGAAGTTCTCTGAGATATTGAGCCTGTGCTTGTGATTGGGACTGTGCTTGGATTTCTCTTAAATAATTTTCTTCAGCTTGAGCTTGAGCTTGGGCCTGTGATTGAGACTGTGCTTGAAGTTCTCTGAGATATTGAGCCTGTGCTTGCGATTGGGACTGTGCCTGGTTTTGTCTTAAATAATTTTCTTCAGCTTGAGCTTGAGCTTCGAACTGTGATTGAGACTGTGCTTGAAGTTCTCTGAGATATTGAGCCTGTGCTTGGGATTGGGACTGTGCTTGGTTTTGTCTTAAATAATTTTCTTCAGCTTGAGCTTGAGCTTGGGCCTGTGATTGATATTGCGCTTGGAGGTCTCTAAGATATTGAGCCTGGGCTTGTGATTGTGACTGACGTTGTTGAATCAAGTATTTTTCTTTTGCTTCAGCCTGAGCTTGCCTCAAATCCTGTGCCGCGGATTGTGACTGAACTTCATTTTGACCCGGTTGGTAAGGGTTGATATAGTGTGGAATATGAATGGATTCCTCCCTTTGACTTTGTAATTGCGATTGGCTTTGAGACTGTAACTCTGACTGTGAATTTAATTGGGATTGCGATTGCGATTGCGATTCGGATTGCAATCGTGAATTTCCCAGATTCGGTCCAAACTTATTACCTAATAGAAAAATGTATTGTGAGGTGCACATTATTTATACAAGTGCTCCTGATGATTTCCTTACCTATCTGACTAGCATCAATCAATTTTCCAGGCGCCTCAGAGGGTACAAGGCTGTTATGAATTCTTGCATGCAGTTCTCTTATGTTTGATTGACCAGGAAAGACTGAATTAAGAAACGCCAGCGCAAAAAGCGCGTTGTAGGAACAGGCCAGCATGCTGAAACTGAACTTACTGTGGATAGTTCGATCCTTTCCTTTTATAGCCACGAACTTAAATTAACGCGAAATGGAAAACATACGCTATGAATAAGATTTCACAGAGAAAATAATCCGATTAACATACCAAGATTACGTCATTAGCGGAAAGACCACAAAAGGTTATACGGGATAGAGCAACCTTGAGACAACCTTTTCATCTATCTGGTTTTTGGTTTTCCTTTTCATACTTAGGAAGGAAGTTTCTATTATATAACTCATCTAGAAGGATGTGGAGAAGGAATTTATTATATAACTCATCTAGAAGGAATCATTTCATTCAAGTTTCTCTAATGATTTTATTGTGACTTTTTAACCCACGGACTATGATGGGGACTTATAAGTCTAAGTTTGGAGCTTACCTAATACGACAAATATTATTTGATATGCCACGTCAGTTCTCATGGGAAGGAGAATTTTAGAATTACATTTCTCAAACATTTATTTACCCATATTAAAGGATCTTGAATTTCGACTTTTGATAGGATCCCTTAAATGTGGGAGATGTGAAATAAAATCCCATTTATCGTAAGAAAAACCATTTTATGGAGCCATAAGAATTATTAGCGTCCTGGGCTATCAGCTTCAAAGTAAAATGAGATTGTCATTTATTCTTTTTCCAACTTTATTAAATACATATTTATATAAAAGTCACTGAAAATTTACATTCTATTTCTATTGGACAGAAGTCCAATCGCGGCTACATTTATTAATAGCCTTGATTCGAGCAAGTGTTTACAACACTGTCGTAGACCAATGGTCGGACGTCCTTTGAGATTGTAAAGTCATAGTGGGAGAACTCATTGTAAGGCACCTTTGTGGTCTGAATGACGTTGGGCAGACTCTGCTGCAGCCTCTGGACATCTGATCCGGATCCCAGCCAGTCGCCCTCACTATGATACAGTACTACCTTGCAGTCCACAGCCGATAGATTGTACTGTGGAGGATTTCGATCGTTGTACCGCATGCGGTTTATCAGAAAGCCGTAGTCGTAGCGCTGGAAGTTGATGGTTCCTTGCAACTGGGCGAGATGGGTGAGCTGCTTGGCGGCAGTACCTTGCGAGGAGTGGCCCTCAATGATGGGGCTTAGGGTCTGAAACGATCAACTTAATTTTCGCTTCCTAGCAGTCTAAAGCAACTCTACCTGATTGATGCTCTTCCAGTTGAAGCCGCAGACCACGTAGTCAAAGATAGCACAAATTTTGCTGGTTATCATCGTCGCAGAGCAGATGTAATTCTGGAATTGTTTGATGAGCTTAGTTGTCCGGGAGATCTCGTAGCCACCGAAAAGATTCAAAAGCATCTGCAAAACAATATCAGTTGAATGAGTTTTCACCTTTGAGGTGGGACAAATGAGGGACTCACCGAGAAGCCTCCTTTTAATAAGCCGAGGTACTTTAGCACAGGACTGCGGTTTCCCTCGTTGAAAACTGTTGGAGACAGAGCCTGCATAATTAAAACCTTACTCATATATTCAGGCTTTTCGCTGCCCATCACAAAGAACGCAGTGGAGCCTTGGGAGTGGCCAATGTACTGGACTTGAGGCTTATTCGTGACGAAGAGAATGTAATCGATGGCTGCAGGAATATCGTAAATGCCGATCTCATGGAAAGAAAAGTCCCAGTATTCCTTATCACTTAATCGACCCCTCGAGTGCTCCCGAGAATAGATGTTGCCTCGGGTATTCAGTAGCCAGACGTCGTATCCCTTCCGGTACAAGATGTAGGCTAGACCGTTCGCAGGACCCATTTGTACCCAAACTGCGGAACTGCTCATCAGACCGTGGACGAGGACAATGGGCTGCGCCCCTGGCCGAGGAATACGATGGAGGCTGAGTCTGTAGCCATCACTAGTTTGAACCATATGGGTCTCTACAGGGTATCCGTACTTCTGGATCAAATCATCCTGTCAATAGTAATTGGTCAAATAATAAAAGTGGAATTACAAAGTAACACAGAAAATGAATTTCTTCTTACCGTCTGTAGCTGAGAATCGGCATCGATGTCGAATTGAGAATTAAAGTATTGCGGAGGATTATTGCACCGATTGCAATCTGTCAGTCTCTTGTATTTCAATCCGGCCAACTTTTTCTTCGTTCGATAATATAGAGGATCGAAGGACATATCAGAATGTGGTTGTTCTACTAATTCTTGATCGATAATCGAATCTTGATAGTTTTTGATATTTTTTGAAACAGAATTTTCGTTAAGATTTTTGTATTTCTGAAGAGTTTGGGGCTCCACTTGGCTCTGTGTTTGATTCTGAGCCTGTCTTAAATATTCAGCTTGTGCTTGAGATTGTGACTGTGATTGTGACTGTGATTGTGATTGTGACTGTGATTGTGACTGTGATTGTGACTGTGATTGAGCTTGGGTTTGGGCCTGGATTTCTCCCAAATATAGAGCTTTGGCCTGTGCATGAGCCGCTGATTGGACCCGACCTTGCTGATCAGATGGAAGTTGAGCTTCCCCATAATGGTGAGCTTTCGCTTGAGCAAGCATCTCTCTCAAATACTGAGCCTGAGCCTGTTCCTGTGTCAGAGCTTGGCCCAGGGCCACTTTCAGAGCCTGTTGGAAAGTCAAGACTTGAGCTTGAGCCTGATCCTCAGAGTCTCTCAAATATTTTGCTTGATCCTGAAATCCTCTCAAATACAATTCTTGACGCTGGGCCCTAATTTCTGCTCGAGCTCGGGCCTCTCCCAAATATTTGTATACAGCCTGCGCCTTAGCTTCTTTTTCAGCCTGTGCTTCTGCCAAAGCTCTATACTTTCTATAAATTTGAGTCTGCACTCGAATCGTATTTTGCGACTTCGCATGTAATTTCCTCAGATATTGAACCCTTTCCTGTGCTTTTACTAGCGCTATTGCCAAGTTCCATAATTTTTCTTCTCTATTGGGTTCAATCTGGGGGCTATTTGTGTTTACTGACGGATTTGGCAGATCTTGTCGTTGAATATAGGGTGGAAGTTGAGCATGTGTTTGAGCCTGAGCTTGGGCCTGAGCTTGTGCTTGAGCCTGAGCTTGAGCTTGGGCCTGAGCTTGGGCCTGAGCTTGGGCCTGAGCTTGAGCCTGAGATTGTGCCTGAGCTTGGGCCTGAGCTTGTACTTGAGCCTGAGCTTGTGCTTGAGCCTGAGCTTGGGCTTGAGCTTGAGCCTGTGCCTGAGCTTGAGCTTGAGCTTGAGCTTGAGCCTGAGCTTGTGCTTGAGCCTGAGCTTGTGCTTGAGCCTGAGCTTGTGCTTGAGCCTGAGCCTGAGATTGAGCTTGAGATTGAGCCTGAGATTCAGCCTGAGATTGAGCCTGAGATTGAGTCTGTCTTTGAGCCTGGCTCAATCCTGAAGTAGATTGTACGTTTGACTGTGCCTGTGATTGTAGCTGGTGCTGCGACTCTCCAAGTCGGTTTTTTACTTGCTTATTAACTTGTGACTGGAACTGTGACTGTCGCTGTGATTCAGATTGTACATTGGACTGTGACTGCCTTTGATCATTTTGCTGACTCTGGATTTGTGAATTCCAATTTTGGATATTAGATTGTGACTGCGATTGTGATTGGGATTGTGCCTCAAATTGTAATCTAGGTTGTTGCCCCTGGAGGTTCAACTGCGATTGAGATAGAGCTGCTGCATCTGGATTAGGAGCATTAGTTCCATGACCAAGTATATTCTTAATTTTCTCCCGAGCACAGTTTACGCACGGGGTTGATTCGCTTGGAACCGCTGTTCCTATCACCAGGAGCACAAGAAGTCCTGAGCTCGTAATGATATGCATCCTGGAGGTAACAAACTTAAAAGTCCAGGCGAATCAGTTTCTTTTATACCTTTTCCCCATAGAAAAAGCGAGGCATTCTAATTTTCATGGATTTCCCAATCCAAGACATCATAATCTAATAATTAAGCGTCAAAAAGCGAAACCTTTTTAAAGGTTAAAAGCGATGCCAATCAATGTATGACAATCTTTTAGTAAATTTATAATTTGTATAAAAATAACCCTATACATCGTTATAGGAAAGTTTCATAAACAAGTCTATACTACAATTTATTTATGAATATCTTAAAGTAGTAAGAAATTTTAAGTCTTATTAAAGTTAGACATGAACGTTGGCCAAGTTAAATAGTAAGGAAATGCCCTTTGCTAAAGTTCTTTGCCTATCTGTGTGTATTTGCATGGCGCCGTAGCACAACCCTTATTATCCTTGGTCCTTATTTTGTCCTTGTTCCGGTGGTGCTAGCAAAGTCAACCCACTCGCTTGTTTGCGCAAATTTGATTATCAAAATACCCAAGGCGAATGCAGCCGCATTTGGAGGCGGGGAAAGGAACAAGGATAATGCCATGTCGCCGCATTAACGCCTCGGTAGGATCGGACTGGTCCTGGCCCTGGCTCTAGCCCTGTCCTTGGTCCTAGACCTGTTACTAGTCCTGGTCCTGTTCGTCGTCGCGTGAAACAAGCTGGAAATTGAGTTTGACTGCCTACTCTATTCCCCGGCAGCTCATTCCACAAGTTGGCTGATTAAAGTTTCGCGTCGGCGTCGCCTTTGTTTGCCAAGTTGCGGTGATTTGTAATTTTTTCAAGCATATCATTAGGATGCAGCCGGGTCCTGCACAAATGGAACATTAAGCCCCACCGACAGCGCTTGACACATATTAAATTTCATACCAGTGACAGTCGGACTAGGAATAGCAATCGGAATCGGGCGCCTAATGAAGGTTAAGCAACTTTTAATGTCCTGGCCCCGGCCATTTTGCAGACCATTAAATGTTTCGCCTGGCAATATGCCATATGTTTCCAGCATGGACATAAGCCCCGGCAGAGGCAAAAACTTTCCTTATCATCTCAGTGCCAAAACCCATAAAGACGTTGGCTAAGTCCGCCCGTGTGTGCCGGGCCGTGCCGTGCCGAGCCGTGCTCTGACTGGCTTGTGTATCTGTGATGACACGACGATGACAGTAATCGTGATCCCAGTCATGGTAATGATGACACTGGAGCTGGCAGCCATTTGAGCATATGTCGTTGGAGGCTATGGGGATTCAGGTTGGGCCGACCGACACTTAACGTTCATGTGGAATGTTAACGAGCGATTTCACACTATCGGTCTGCAGTTCGAATATCTTTCGGTCTTTGATTCCATCCAGCTTTTTTTCAATTACTAATTGAGCGCTGGAATAGTCCAGAGCGACGTTTCGAATTCTGTTTATTTTATTACTTTTTATTGCATTGTATAGAGTTTCGTAGCGCTCCCCTGGTCACAGGCTGATGGGCCCTTTCCGGTTCCCAAGGCATTTCAGAGTGGTGTGACTTTCTGCCCCTGAACTCAGATCCATGCGAGACCCTTTTCCATTGAACCAGAACACTTTATCGTCTTAAGTGGTACGTAGTCTTAACACTGTATCCAAATTACACTAAGAAAAATAGCTCAGCTTTTAATATTTATTGGAATAAATTGCACTCAATATAACTTTGAAAGTGGTTTAGGTAAATGATAAGACAAATGACCAAGACAACTATTAACATAGGAAGAGATGAACATAGCGATTCTTAGTTGAAAACGATGTTTTGGGGCAACTTTGACTTTAAACTACAATTGATTTTTCTATTTTTTTTAAATAACAAAATTTTGGTGTATATTTAGCAATTTTATCCGCAGCCGCCCCACACTCATGGGCCCACGATCTGTAGAATAGCACTAGAAGCTGATTGGCCAGTCAGAGCTTCAGGAGCACTCTTCATTTCGCCGATGCAAGGGGCTTAAATACAAAATGAAACTTAAACGAAGCTATTAGCTGTGTATAATGGAACTATGAAAATAAAGGAGCAATTTCATCGCGTAACAGTTTCTCCAAGTGTATTAGCTGGCTGAAGATATGAGTAGGGTCTCCCCTAAGAGTGGCACACCCCTCTGTAATTTCATGATCCATTGCCCAAGGAAATCGCCACACTATCGAAGGATAGGTTCACCTTAAAAGCTATCCAGCTCGAGCGACTACCAAGAATTTGGCCCTAAATTAATTTAGTTTTGCTTTCAACAAAACTCTTAAGTTTTTATGTTTATTATATTTCCACATATTTTTATAATTTTTTTCTTATTTTAAAGATTTATTTCCCTAATTCTATTTTCTTTTTCAGAGATCTGATTTTTTGCAAAGAGATAATTAAAGAATTTGTAGATCTCTATCTCCATAGAATAAAAAAAGTCTTTATTGGTTTATTTAGAATACGAAACATTTTTATTTATTTAATAATTTTATTTATTTGATATCCTTTATCAGCATCCGCCATCCCCGCCATATCCAAAGCCACCACCTCCCGAACATGGTTGCACTCTCGAAATAACGCTGTTAAATGAGAGACCTATATTGAATCCAAAGGACCCTAGAAGGAAACAAGCAGTGGATTGGCCAGTCAGAGCTGCCAACACTCCCAAGATCAGTAGAAATTCCGTTAAAAGGACACTATTCATTTCGCAGATGCACTCGGTTTGGAATAAAAATTGATAATCAATCTTGGAGCTTGACAAAACTCCTTTAAATACGTTCCCATTCACTGTGTATAATAGAATTATGAAAACAATTAGGCGATTTCATCGTAGTCGTGTAAGAGTTTCTCCAAGTGCATTAGCCATCTTCGTATGTGAGTGGTTTGCATTTTCACACCGGCACACACTCACCCCCTGGTAGTGGCACACCCCTCTGCAATTTCATGCTCCATTGGCCAAGGAAATCGCCACACAATCGAGGAAAAGGTTCTGGCTTTAAACTGTCCAGCTCCAGTGACTACCAAGAATTTGGCCCACATTATCCGAATTTAGCACTATCCGAACATTTTTAAATATATTCAAATTCTTTGGCACAATTTATGCACTTCGAAATTTGTTCGCGGGAATTTTCGTGACGAAACTCGTAAATTTTTGTTGGCTTTCGATTGGCGTTTGTCCAGGGGCCTTTGTTGCGTTATTTATGCAGTTGCCTCATCGTGGCCGTCGTCGTCGTCGCCCTCGTGCCTCGTGCCTCGTGCAGTACTATCTCCAGTTGCCGCTTGTTACTGCAGTCAGGGCCACTTGTTTCCGCACGCCATTTCTTTCTTTCCAGCTTTCTCCGCCGGTCGACTCCATTTTTATTTTCTGTTTGTTGATTTTTTTCCACAATCTTTATTTATTTTTTGTTTTTTGCCCTCCTGTTTGGGGGCCCCAACACGAGAAGTCCATTTCGAAATTTATGTACACACAAATTGAAAGCACTGGGAGGGGCCGAGAGCCGAAATGAAAGAAAGAAAAGTGTTTTGGAACTGGCTGGCATAAAAAAGAAAAAAAGAAAAGTTACTGGCTGCATTGCTCGAATTGCAGTTTCGGTAAAAAGAACTCGGCAAAGAAAAAACAAACGATATGCCTTTAAGTGACACTTGCCAAGGGGTTTCATTTTCCAGGAGGGCGGACAGAGGCGGTGGAGTCGCTCTAACAAACGCTTTGTCCAAAACAGTCGACAAAACGCTTTGAATGTTGATTCTGGAGAGGCCAGCGGGGCGAACGAATCGTTCCAGAAAGAGATCAGATAATGGTAAAGACGGTTGTGAAAACACCCGAAATGAATGGCTTTAAGGTTTAAAGTTTAAAGCAACACAACTCCTAAATCTTGGCTAATGTGCCGTAGTCATAGCTTACCCACATTATAACTCAATTGTAATTAGAGTATTCATTCAAAATACTTTGCCATGAGAGCCATACCCCACTTTAAACTCTGGCAGGACTAAACTTCCGCTGGGCTCATTTGTGGGAACAACCGGAGCAGTTTATTGCCCTCTGAACTTCTGGCCAAAGCGCAAAGTTCAGGTAGTTTATAAGGCGGCATTGGCATTTGACTCTCTCGCCAGTTGCGAGTTGCGATTGCTCTTGGCATAAATTAGATGTTGGGAAATAGGTTGCCATTTCTGCGGCTCCTGGCCGAGCTATTCAAGCTATTCAAGACCAGGTACGAGGCTCCCGTCCCGGAGTGGATCTCATCATAGCCGGCGGTGAACGCTTTTGTTTCGGCGATGGTGGCAGTAGCGGTGGCGGTGTCATCGCGGGTTAACCTGGGTCGTATTTAACCCAGCTGAGCCGACGAAGCTGTGCCCCGTTTCCTGTCTGGCTGACTGACTGACTGACTGCATTTGCATTTCAATGCATTGCCTCTTTTTAAAGAGCTTTAGGGTGCACAGCGGAAAATATCTAGTCCTCTAAGAGACTGAGTAACAAAGCCATTTAAGGGAGTCAATATTCTATTTTTTCAATGCATGCCTCGCTGCTTACCCAGTCGTAAACTCAATTATCGCTGAATGCGCGACTGGCAACTTTGTCTTGTGTATGCTAATTTCATTACAATGCAGTTAAGGGCCCCAAAACCACTCCATTCCCAGGACCCGGCTCAATGCCCAATGAATTATGATGGACGTTGTCATGAGTGAGACACTCTCTCACACACACAGTCCGTGGTCTGCGGCTTTCTGGGCTGTGCGTGTGTGTTGGCCATGTTTATCTCCCTGGCCAACGTATACTTAGCACATTGCCGGTGGTTTGTTCGCGGGGCTGGCGGATCCAGGCGGGTCCAGGCGGGTCCAGGCGGGTCCAGCCGGGTGGTCAATGCGCGTTAGGCCGCCTGGCACGCCATCAGTAGATTGCTGGCTAGGCGTTTTCGCCTGCCACGCCCCTCGACACGGCGGGGAGGACCTCCAAGAGCGGAACAAGAGAAATGAAGTGCTTAGCGCCTGGCTACTCACAGTAATGTGAGAAGTACAGTGAGAGAAATAAAGTGGAACAGACACGGCCACATCCTGTCAATCATAATGTCTGAATCTCTATTGGGCAACCTCCTTTTAGCTTCATATTAATCATATTTAATAAATATAATAATCAGGTTAATTTTTACAGTGTAGAGCTTAGCGCTGCGATGGCGAACCCTTTGGCGACGCCACTTCATTATAAACAGTTCTCAATTGATTATCGTTAGTTTTCCATACATGTGGGTGTGGGTGTGGGTGGGTGAGTTGGGGTGTGCGTATGCATGTGTGTGTGTGATAATGCCATAATTATGGCCTTGCCTTGGCGTGCTCAAAGTTACAGCTCGTGTTATAGTTGCGGCTTTTGCCTCGCCGATTATATTTGCACGCATGTCCTTTTCCAGAGCCTTTTCCCCATTTACGCCGGGTTTTCACGGCTGTCCGGACTGTGGAGCCCGCTTTTTGCATGCGGCTCTCACATTTAAGTAAGTAATCCACATAAACTGCTCCTGAAATATTTCATTATCGTAATGAAACGGACTACAGCACATTATATTTATTTTTGTTCGCCCGCCCCCGACCCATCCAGCCCAGCATGGAGCCTTGTCAGTTATTGATAGCGAAGCTTTCTTAATGGCCATGTCATGGGGGTAAATTAAAAGATTTCTGGTTTATGTTCAAGGGATTTTCCTTGGGGAAAACTTAATGTGTTTGGCTGCCAACGTGGGCGACAGGGCGTGTAAATATATCGAACAGTTTGTAGGAAAATTCACGAAGGACTGGGGCTGAAACTTAAATTGTCCTTTTCGCATTCCACGAAGAAATCAAAGGCAAATCAATTGCAGTCAGCCTCACTCCTCAACCGCAGTGTGCAATTAGTCGGTAAAACAAGTTTTCATTAATTGGACTTAATTCAATTAATTTATGGCTGCAAATTACGATTCGTATTAAATTAAATAACGATGCGTCTTTCAAAAGGATCAAAACTGACACATATCAGCAGGAAAGTGCTTCACTCTTGGTGTCTCGGAAATTGAAACTCCCTGGCTCTGGTTGCATTCCCCAACTGGGTCGGATAGTGTGAAAAATTGAGTTTTCACGCCTGCCTTGCCGCCCAAATGGAAAGTCTTCTCGATTTCCATAAATTAATCAATTCGCCGACCATTGTCGCTGTCAGTTGTAATCCTTTATCACTCGCTCATTTTATTGATGGTCCGCCGCAAGGATGCGCCGGGATTCTCCAGTTCCTGCCGTTCGACAGGGGCCTGTGACAATACACAAATAATTACGTAATTAATGGAAGGAGAGCATCATATTTTTTTATCGACAGATATTAACAAGCAGTCGACACGATTCAGTGGCGCTTGGGGCAAAATTTATGGCCCCGATCGCCCATTGGGCCCGAAAGTTAAATCAACTTTAAATGGCAGTAAATATTAAAATTAATTAACTTAAATTTCGCGCCCATAGTTTTTCTTTACATTATAATTTGTTTGTTTCATAATTGCCATCATATATTTTTTTGTTTAATTTAAAGTGTTTCTATAAACCTGATGAGACAACATGTTTTTGTTCTGTGCGTATATTTGCGAAAAACATTGTCATTTTTTCTACATGTCCTGGATATACTTTAAATTCTTTAATTTATTTAAATTGTATTCCAACTGGATGGTCTCTTTTTTGCTGAAAATTTAAATGTTTTATTCCTGAATCTGGCAGAGATTCAGAGACTCTGACCCTGAACTTGTCGCTTGCCGGAATAAATTCAAAGGCAGATCCAGATCCATGTACTGTGGCACGTGCACAAAAGTAATTACAAAACGCAGACAATGTGGGGGCGGTCCCCCTACACTCCAACACTGCAAGTGGGCGTGGCCCGGGGGCAGTTGAGTGGGGCTGACAGCTAAAAAACGAATTGTAATTGGCTCCGAGTCCAGTCTGGCAGCAACCAGAAGGCGTTGGAATAGAGACTGCAATATGGCGGCAAGCCCCGGCCAACTTGTCTGGCCCACACTTGAACCCCGACCCCCAGGACTCACCGACCCCCAACCCCTCCCACCCTGAGTGAATTGCAAGTTGCTCCTTTGACTTGCCAAAAGAATGGAGTCCTGGCCTGGCTTGGATCCAAAAGTTTCGCCCAAGCCGTAAAGTTACCAGGACTGACCTTCAATCGCTCTAGCCACTTTTTCACTTAGGCTTCACGCACTTTTTTTATTTCATCCCCCTTGGCGCCATAATGAGCCAGAAACTCGTAAGGAGCCGACTCCTTTCGGCCAAAAGACAAAGGCTTCACATGAAATTTTATGCGCGCGTGATTAAAAGTCACGTGCGTGGCGAACATAAAACTAAGAGGGGAGCACCATGATAAAGGGGGTGAGCTTTTAGAGGGAGCTGGAGTTGAGGAGTTGAGCAACTGCTGCAACTAATGTGAGTCCACGAAAAGCGAACAATGCTGATCATAATCTCCTCCAGTCCAGATGCTGCTGCTAACGAGCTTCGTGCCTAGATACACTTTACAAATTGGTCTAAAATAATGGGGAGCAACTCTACACTTTATCCTTAACCTCCTTTTTTTAATGCTGAATCCATTTGGCCAGTGTAGACGGCGAACAGCTCTAGGCATTTAAGGCTAAGAGCTCTGCTCCCATTGTCTCAGCACAGCTCCCACTAAGGGCTATCCAGTTCCTGGCCAATTGATTGGTCTCGTTTCCATTGTTGTCCAAGCGGGTTTATGGCCTGTAACGCCGCTGGTTTCGCTGCAAGTTGCAACACTCTCCTGGCCGCTTGATTGTCGTGTGATTGGCAGTTGGCACCGTAATAGTCCGAAAGTCAATGAAGGAGGCCAGTCAAATGGCTAATTGCTGGGGCACGCGTCGGGCCTTAAAGGAACCGCCGGCCAAGTTGGTCTGCCAGTTAAGGTAGGAGACCAGAAAATTGGGTAACTCGTCTGACAGCTACACTTTGTGGACTGACCAAAGTGGGTCAAAAGGGCAACGATTCTTTACCTTGCACTAATTTTTGTTCAAATTAATTGATATTTTTTTTTTTAATTTTTAAAAATGTTATGAATATAATCTTAAATGAAATCAGGCTTCAATCTTTGATGTAACATATTGTTTGGCCACCTCGTTTCATGAGGGCCCTGGGATTTTGGTGTTACATTGATAAATTGACACATTTTCCCACCTTAATTTTAATGGCAGCCCCAAGGCACTGGCCCCTTGAAATTCACGCCTATTGAGCATGAAACCAAGGCTTCAACTCCAACATTCTGCCAACTGACTTGTGCAGAGCCGCAGCCACTGCCACGCCCGTAGCCCGTAGCCCGTCGCCCGTCGCCCACATGCCAGGGGACGTCAAGTTGCCAAGGCTCCCTCTGTCCCCAATCGAGACCCCTGGGCCCCCCCGACTGCCCTTCGAATTGCCAACATGTGGTGACAACGGCGAATTAAGTTATTTGTCAAATGTCGAAACGTTGGGCAGCAGCAGCACATCAGGCCTATGTTGGCATCGGTGCCGGAGTGCCCGGAATCGAAATCCGGACCCAGACCCCGAATGGCAAGGAAGGATTCGTTGCGATGCCATTCCGCTCCGCCTGCGTCCGTGTCCGTATCCGTGTACGCGTCCTCGTCCTCGTCGCTTTGTCAGCCTGTCAGTCGTCGCCAGTGACAGCAGTTGCTGCAAATAAAGGAGCGACAAATATTTTATGCAGAAGCCGAAATCAATTTTTGCCAATCAATTGCGAAAAAAGAAAGCGATGACGTAGGCAATGAAAGGGCCGATCCAAATGTTTGCCAAGTGGACACGGTCCACTCCCCACAACCGGATTAAAAATTAAATTTTCCAATTAAGCCGGCCAAACATTTCTAGGACTACACACTTTCGAAAGTGGTCGGGCAAATCTGATTAAAAGGAATACGCTTTGATTTCCTCTCAGTATTCAATGGAGATTTTTTTTCAGATTTTTTAAATCAAGGGCTTTGAACTGAATGGAGTGGTGGATCACAGTCGTGATTACAAAGCCTGGCAGTGGCATTAACTTGGATTTTAAATTTAATTTTGTATTTTATTAATCTTTATTTTTATTATTTTTATAAAATGTTGTTGTTGATTAAATCATACATTGCCTCAAATTGTACATACATTGATGAGACCTGTGACTCACTAGTTATTGATTGCATGATGGCATATTATCCCTCAAATTGGTTTTAAATTTTGGGTATCTCGTCTAGTCGTTCCAAGTGACTTAGTCGGCACATTAAATGATTGCACTTCCGATGCTATTAACGCTGAACTTTGACCCGCCTAAAAGCTATTACTATTTCCCCTAATTGGAGCGAGTTATAATGCCCATTTGTTTGAAAAATATAGGTACAACTGGAAATGAGCTTGCCATGATATAACCGATAAGGGGCGCCAAAGCGGAAAGCACAAAAAATAAATATTATTACTGCTCTTTAGTAACCAGTGAGCTTGGATTGAGTCGGACTTAGTCACGGATCGAGCGCCATGTCCCACGCGATCGGATTTTTCACGCTCCTCTGGATATTCATGGGCGAGTGTCTGCGGATTGGAGTTCTAGGCGGATACGCTGAGGACACCTATCCGGCGAGTGTACTGGAAGATGCCCATCTCACCACAGTTAGTAGAACAACTCCTAAGACAATCCACCTCATTAATGATATTTCGAAATGTAGTTGCAACTTTTGACAAAGTACAAGTACCCTGGGGAGTCCCATCAATTCACCACCGAGGATAAATATGTATTGACGCTTCACCGCATTGCGCGGCCAGGTGCCAAACCTGTGCTCTTGGTCCACGGCCTGGAAGACACCTCCTCCACGTGGATCTCGATGGGTCCGCACAGCGGCTTGGCCTACTACCTCTTCGACAATGGCTACGACGTGTGGATGGGCAATGTCCGGGGCAATCGATATTCAAAGGGTCATGTCAAGCTCAATCCAAATACGGACCGGGCATTCTGGAGCTTCTCCTGGCACGAAATCGGGATGTATGATCTCCCAGCCATGATCGATGGGATTCTGGAGAAAACGGGCTACCAAAAGTTGAGCTACTTTGGCCACTCTCAGGGTACTACCTCATTCTTCGTGATGGCCTCCAGCAGACCGGAGTACAATGCCAAGATTCACATCATGAACGCCCTGGCTCCAGTTGCTTTTATGGGAAACATGAAGGCACCTCTGATAAGCGTAGGTCGCATGGGCATCAATGTTGTGGGAGGCTCCTATGAGTTGTTTCCACACAGTTTCATATTTCTCAATCAATGCCTTAGCTCTGCCGGAATGATGAAGACCTGTCTCCGCTTCTACTGGCAAATTGTGGGCAAGAACAGGGAGGAATTGAATATGGTAAGTCGATGCCGTGAAGTAAATAAATTATTTTCATAATTTTACGTGTATAAAAATCCTATAGACCATGTTTCCAGTTGTTTTGGGCCATTTACCAGGTGGCTGCAATGCCAAGCAGCCCCAGCACTACATCCAACTCCAAGCCTCTGATCGTTTCTGCCAATATGACTACGATCCCAAGGAGAACCAGCGGATATACGGACGCTCCTCTCCGCCGGAATATCGCCTTGAGAAGATCACTGCTCCGGTGGCCCTGTATTATGGAAGCAACGACTACTTTGCGGCAGTCGAGGATGTAAAGCGGTTGGCCAAGTTGCTGCCCAATGTGGTGGACAGCTACTTGTTTAAGAAGTGGAATCACATGGACATGATTTGGGGCGTAAGTGCCAGACGGACGATCCAGCCCAGGATGCTGAAACTGATGCAGTATTGGGAGACTCACGGAGGAGCCAAGGAGGACAAAACGGAAGCACCTCCAGTGGCTAATGAAGAAGAGGCGACCACAGAGTTGGTCCTTGAAACTACTACTACCATTACTCCGGAGGAAACGACGCAGAGCTCCGGAGTCGTAGAAGAAAAGGATGATATTCAGGCGACTGAACAAGGAATCAATGAGGAATTGGAGGAGTCCATGGACGAAACTACCTATTCCCCTGGGGATGAGTAAATCAAACGATTTTGAATATAATTGTAAAATAATTGGTGTTTTGGTTTATTAAATGTTCAGCTGTTTAAAATGCTAAGTGTCGAACAGATTTTTTCTATCTTGATTTATTCATAGCTTGTAATTCTCATAAGTGTTCCAACTTTATGAATCCATAGCTATCCTTTGCAATATCCTTAAAGTTTGGATACTTTCCATCAATTTTTTGGGAGTGTGTGCGAATTTTTTTGGAGCAGGAAAAGTACAGCAGCAATCACGTGCCACATCCGCCGCATAGCCGCTCTAATACCAACAACTGGAAACGTTTTGGGAATTCTGCAACGCAACGAGGCGCGAAAACATTTACTCAACACTTAGCAGCTGTTGGTTAGTTTGTGGGCCAAGTTTCCAGGGGCGCGGGGCCAGGACGATGGTGGCTGGTCGGGAGTGTTCTTGTTCGGCGACGTGCGGCGAAAGTTTTTTTATGATTTATGAAGCAGGCGACTATGGAGCAGCTGCTGCAAGTCCTGTGTCCTGTCGCTTGTCTCGCGCTTCTCGTCTCCTGTCCACGGATGCGGATGCGGAAGTGGCAGGCTGGCTGGATGGCTGGCTGGCTGCCAGACAGCGAGGGTGTGGCAGCTAAGCGCCTATGCTTGTCAGTTGCACAACTGCAACCCGGATATAAAAATTGCACTTTGATGCGTTTCCCGCAACTGCCATACAACTGCCATAAAAATGTAGATCTAAACAATAGTTTCTTTTGGCGGTTTTTCCTTCTTTCTCCGCTCTCTGCTCATTAAAAATTTTTGCTCACAGCCAAAGCTTTTGTCAAACACCGCAAACAATGGGGCCTCAGCCCCACAAACACTCGCCCCCAAACATACCATATATCCCAACAAAATGCCGACCCTTGCAGTTGACACAAGCTGTTTTCTAAGCAAACTCGGCGCTAAAGTTAAGTGTGTAATTTGCGAAAGTGACTACTGACTGGGTGGGTGTTTGGGGTACGAATGAATGAATGCCAAAACAACACAACAGAATTCGCATTGTCGCTGACACGTTTCCCGCTCCAAATGCTGTCGCCAACAAAAAGCAAAACAAAACAGCTAAACTGCAAAACAAACACAGGAATCCCACTCAGGAATTGGCACAGTGAACTCCCGGTTGCGTGAGGCTTTTCCACTAATGCGTCCCGAGAAAAAAGCGGGAAAAGCGGGGAAAGTGAAGTTGATGGACAAAATAACAACAGCGTTTATCGGGCCACGGAGCACTATGCTGAAATACTAATTAAAAAGTTTTCGGAGCAACCATTATTTGGACAAAAAATAAATTTCGACACAACTGCTGCATGGAAATAAACAACTTCGAGCTGCAAAAGCTTTCTAACTTTATCATGATTCTTTTGTATTCATTGAGAATGAGGAATACAAGTTCGGAGATACAAGTTCAGAAATGTATACCGTTTTGAAATCGTATAAATATTCGCCAAGTTATACATCAAAAGGTCCTTTGATTTGCGAAAAAATGTGGAGGTGGCCATGTCAAGAATGAGTTTTTGGCCCTAATGAGTTTTTGGCCAACTCATTCTTAACATGGCCACCTCCACATTTTTTTTGAGGAAATAGCTAGGAAATATTTTAGCCAAAAACCAAAAGATTTGGAAAAGGAATGCCGTTTATGAATGACGGCTCTAGGCTGCTCCGATCTGCATCAAAATACAGAAAATGTGAAGGGACCAATTATTATCCGTTTTTGGGCAAAATCGTGATTTTGCAACCTTTTAAAGGGTGACCAATGATTTTGTTTTTTACAAAGTTGTTATAAATTATTCTGTCTTTAATTCCCATAGCTTGATGCAGATCGAAGACAGTTATTTTCACAAACATTTTGAGACGTTCTTTTGCAAAATCGGTTGAGAAATCCAAAGATATGCGCTCCCAACCATTGGCAGACCCTGTTTGTGGCAATCTTTTTCCGCCCCACCCGAAGGCTGGCTTTAATTTTTTGAAATAAATAAACTCATTTACGTGTGTGCTTGTTCATGCCTATGCAATTACATTTTTTGCTCTCCGTTTTATTTGTATTTCAATATTATTACAATTATAAATATTTAAACATGCATAGTACGTGGTAATTAACTTTAATTGTTGATTTTCCGTGTAGATACGCTTAAGTTGAAAAGTATAAATATTTCGTACATACATTGGAATTTAGTGTTATTTTATTAAACCTTAAATAGGAAAAACTAGAATAGCCGAACGTTTATTAAAAAATACATGAATATTTACAGGGAACTTAATGGTAGGTACTTTAATTATAAATATTCCGATGCATATTTGATTTTATAAGCAAAACTGTTGGCTGTCTCTTTACCTTTTTGTTTTTTGTGGGGAATTTTACGCAGTGATTTTTGCCATTTCTGTGCTCTAAATGATTTGCTTTTTCAGTAACATTAGGTAGATTTGGGAAAGATTTTGGTGAATTTGAAGTATTTTTTAATTTTGCACAAATGAGGCGTTGCATTTACCGTCCTAGTATAAACCACATTTGTATTCAGTCTTTAAAATAAAAACTTCCCCCAACACTCTAGTTTTGATTGCATTCTAGCCTCAGACAAATGTGTTTCAATTTATTAACCATAAACATTTACTTTCGCGTATGTTGTGACACAAATCCAGATATTTACCTACTCTAATGGCTAATTGGATTTTTAACTTATTTTGTCATTCGCTTGCGTTGAAATTTGATTTATTTTTTGGTGTTTGCGATTTTTGTTTTTCTTTTTTTTTTTTTTTTTTGCACGGTGCTTGATTTTTGGCTTTATTTTTGTAATGTAAAACATTCAGAGCTTTGTTATTATATGCCGATAATTTGCTTTTATATTTACATAAAATTACTGCGAAAATGTTTTCAATTATTTTTAATAATTTGTTCTCCGGTTTTGGCGCAGCGTTTTACAAACGGTGCCTAGTACTACGAATAGGGATACGATTAAGTGGAGATATGTCGCTGAACTTGCCCGAAACTACACGTACACATAACATACATATATGTAAGCTGTCTGAGTAAACACTTCGTATTAAGGTAATGCTATATATAGACACCGATAACTGTCAAATGCCAAGCTCTATGTACACAATTAGCTAACCTCGGTCCAACCCTCTCATCCTCTCTAGAAGTAGTCCATTTTCGGGGCATCCAGAGCAGTGTGCATGGTCAGGGTGACGCCCCTATTGATGCTGACAGCCGGATAGAATACACCGTAGAGGTCCCGGAAAGCCACCGATCCCTGCGGCATTTCATTGACCAGGAAACTCAGGGTATGCCTCTCCAGGTCCAGGAGAACTCCAATCGTGCTTCCCGTAGTAATTCCGCCCTCGACTCGTCGCTCATGGATGGAATTGTGCTGGAACCAGGATCTCTGACGGTCGATGTACATGGCGAATGATTTTTCATCCTTGCCTGTTGATGGTAAATAAACAATAAACAAAATTATTTCGGTTAAAGAGTCAATTATTTATAACTAAAGAGCCATCGCGCCATGTCGTGACTGGTACATGTTGCACAATTAGTTAAAAAATATCTCATTAGGTTTTCACTGACCATTTATTTCGCTATTTGCGTTTTGTTTTGTTACTTTTAGTGGCCTGCTTTGCTTACAACTTTAACAATTGTTTAATTTATCGGGTTGTTACGTACTTAAGCGTTATTTAATCTCCACCCACAGTATGATTCCAGGCAGTGTAACTAATTAATTGGCATGACATATTCTCAGCCACTGTTACAATCACAAATCGATAACCGAATTAAATGAAAATTTTAGAGCAACCGGATATGATATCTATCTCCATGTTGCTGACTCTCCAAACTCCAAGTTCTGAACTTAAACACTAACTCGTAAGATAACTCCCCTGCCTTCCACTATCCATGACTTGTCACTTTCCTGTCTGTCGTTTCAGTTCTGTGGAACTATAACTGACAAATGCAAAAGCAACCAGCAAGGTGCCGGAGGGAGGTGGATAAGGACTTGTGGATGTGACCGCCGACCCTCCCACCGTCCAGGAAACGCACCAGTCTCGTAAAACAACTTGGCAAACTGCAGCTGTTAGTGTCAATGCCAGTCGCTAGGGGCCACCACCTGCTCCGAGGTGGTGCTGCTCTCAAATTTTGTTGCCGGCGCTTCGCATATGAAAATTTAATTCGAAAACTTGAGTTTGCAGCGTGAAGGACCAACCGGAGCTGGCGGGCACGTGTTAAATGGCGCGTGAGCAGCTTGGGGAATAAATTGTGTAAGTGAAAAAGATACACAGCGGCGTCTTAGCGACAAGGAAAAAATAAAGAAAAATCAAGTGAAACGATGCGCTGCCGCAAATAAACTTTTGCATTTGACAAAAGTTTAAGTGCCGCACTTTTAATTACTTTTGTCTGCAGTCTAAGCCCACTCCACTCCCTAGTCCCCCCCCCCGTCCAATCACCACCGTCCGCCTCCCACGCTACCACGCACATTTTCAATCAATTTACTGCGGCATACTTCAAGGCGCCGCCGTTGCGTCTTTTGTTTGTGTTTGTCTCAGTTTCGGTTTCAGTCTGGTAGCGAAACTCCTCACATTCCGCTCCAGAACTTCGACCCTACACTCACGCAACAAGAAATGGCAAAAGTTTCCGCCCCGCCCCAACACTTGCCACTCGATTTTATTGGATTCGCATTGCGAGGCGGCAAAATGACAAAGTTTTAAGCGTAACCCCCCTAGCACCATCGCCACCTTCGCGCAATCCCCCGAGCTCCCCCCTCTAAATTCTCATCTATTAGCTGCGAACTTTCCGCATACGTATTGGATCTTTTGTCAACGCCAGGATCTATTTGTTGTGCAGATTTTCCACTTCTGGTCTCCCCCTTTTTGCGAACAAAGTTTCTGTGTGAAAGGTTTTTTGCTGCTGCTCGCTTTGTGCCGCCTGCTCTGAATTTTTAATTGAATTTCAAATGCAACCAGTAACCCACTGACGGCACCTAACAATAGCGAGGGAACTGTAGCAGGTTGTTAACTCACCGAGCATTTTGTTCCGGGCCACGTCGATACGTGCCACTCCAAAGGCCGGATCCGTGTCCGCCGTATAGTTGTCGATGGTGAACTCCCAGTAGTGGATGCCGCGGGAGAAGCCAACGGAGCCGAGGGCCACTCGGTGCTCCCAGCCCTCGACGCTAACGGTGGCGTTGTTTTTGCTGAAGATTAAGCCCGAACCGGCTCCGCCGCTCAAAACGGGATCAAACGTGAACCAGGCCACTAGAATGGAACAGACGAGAATGAAACTGATGAGTAAAAATAATACACTACTAAAAAATAATAAAAAATAGGTATTTAAATGGTTTATTTTTGTAAACTAACACTTTGGATGTTCTTAAAAAAATATTATTTTGACAATAATACTTTCTAAGATAAGATAAATTGATAATATAAATAAGATAAAATTTCCAAGTTCAAGATAAATTTGTGGTTCAAAGTTCAAGCCAAGTCATAAGATCAACTTCAATTTTCTCAGCTATTTTTTTTTTTTTTTGCATTTTTTGAAGTGTTCCGGAACTGTGAAAAGTGGAAAGAAAAACAAAGTCAGACTGGTTGCAATTTTCCCCATTGTCAAAGCTCAAGTGGCCGGTGCAGTCCAGAATCGGAGTCGGGAGTCCCAATCCAAGTCCGTTCCTTACAGTTTATGCTGTTATGCCCCGCAAAGTAGGCAACGAGTGGCGTCGAGTCGAGTGCTTTATTAAATTTCCGTTTTTATTGTTGTGGCCGCATTAAGTGGCCAAGGCTAGCCGGGAATCAGCTGGGAGCACTAGCAGCTCCACTTCTCGGTCCGATGACGATGACGATGATGACGTTGCCTGTTTTATTGGCCACCAAAGGCAATTGTGTGGCCAAACTAGCCACAAGGCAAGCATCTGGGCCAGGAGGACTCACTGGCTTTGGCCATTGTTTTGTTTACGTCAAGGATATGACTTTGCGATTAAAACTATGAGAGATTTCAGCCAGCCACTATAAACTGTGAGTCCTTGAAATGCCAGCATTTAATTAGCACTGCTTCTAGTTCTTTTAATTGGATAAGTAAGAGGGAGTTGTTGCCCAAATGTTGGCACAAGGATTTGCTCCGAAGCGGGGATTAGGACTCTATTATGATGAAATTTAATTTGGTCTGAAGAGTAACACAATGAAGTCTGCAATGCACTTGAGACTTTGGAGCCACATTCTTAATATATATTTTTTGGTTTGCCTAACTGATCCCCTTCGAATTTCGTCCACACCTTGGCTGTAAGCTGGAATTTTCGCTCCCCTAAGTAATTGGTAGCGTCGTAACCCGTTTTATACTACCCGAGACACTCGTCTTAACAGTCATTTTTGTCTGTAAGGTGTTAGAGCCAGGCCATTAACGAAAACCGCCAGCAAACGTCACGAGCCATAAACTGTTAACTGGTTTTTCCGTTAATTACTTAGGGACACGCGCTCGGTGTAAACACTTTATAAAGTGGCAATTTGCGTTGGGATCGGGATCGGGATCGGGGTCGGCTTAAATCGCTCGTAACCCCCGCGAAGACAACGCGCTGGCTGAAGTTGAGAAATAATCAATTAAAAGTTGCAAATTAACGGCGACCAACTAATAAAGCGACGGTCAGGAACCGAGAACATAAAGGCAACAGAAACCAGCTTCCTAGAAAATGCTCTGGCAATTTTATAAATTAAATAACTTTACGCGGCGTTTCATTTGTGGTGGATCCTGGTGGATGGCGGATGGTGGATGGTGGGTGGGTGGAAGGAGCTGCTGTCAGGTGGCGCATGCATCAATCAAGTGAGAATTGGATTGCAGAAGACAAACCCTGGCGCCTCCGCCGGCTTCAAAAACCCCTTTCCCGGCACATTTCCCATTCACGTATTCCTGCCCGGCAGGCGTAAAGGGGTCAATGGCTGTTTGACATGCAAAACACGAACGGGAGAAACCTGGAGCTCCGGAATGGAAATGGAAAAGGAAAAGGAAAAGGGGTGGCGCATGACCGAAAAGGATTAAATTATAAAACAGTCGGAAAAGTAGCTCACAAGCAGTCAACCATCCAGCCATCCAGCCGTCCAACCAGGCAGCCGGAGGAGCTTAATTGAAAAAGCTAGTACGAGAAGAAAGGTGAAAATGTGAAAAGCGGGACTCACCTTCGGCGGTCTGAAGTCCAATCAGCTCCGAGTATTCACCCTCTCCGGCGCTATTGAAGGCCTTCACCCGGGCATTGTACATCGAGTTGAAGTGCAGCCCGTCCACGGTGCAAATTGTTTCCTTGCCGCAGTAGACTTCCTGTTTCGGGGATGGGATGAGAGAAGAGTAAAGGAATCAAATTAAAGTTCTCGGTTAATAAATTGGAAGATGACAGCCATTCAGTCAGCCAATCAGCAGGCGGATTGTGCCATTCAGTAAATCGTGACGGCAGTTATCCGATGCTTCTGGCATTTATTCCGGCTTACACTTGTTAACATAATTCAAAGAGCTTGTTTAAGCCGCGAATATAATTAAAGTTCATGTGTCCTTTAGCTATTTCCAATAAAAGTACTTACCCTAAATTCTCCACCGCTGCCATCGTCCAGTTCAAGGACATAGCCCTCGACGAAGGAATGATTCGGTGGCTGCCACGCCACTG
Organism: Drosophila atripex; assembly: GCA_035045925.1. NCBI lineage: Eukaryota > Metazoa > Arthropoda > Insecta > Diptera > Drosophilidae > Drosophila > Drosophila atripex. The sequence goes on along the minus strand of JAWNOP010000070.1, from coordinate 7,307,686 downwards.
TCACGGAATTATTCTCCGCCGAGCAGTCCGATGGCAGAATGGTTGGCGTCATGGGGGCTGTTGAATAATTAGGATATTTTATTGAAATCGTGTAATAAACCAGGATCAGTGACATGTTTGGTAGTTGTGCCAACGTTTAGAAATAACAGATAGCCCAGTGCTAGTAAAAGACATAAACTAAAGTCCCGAAGGAAGTCTTTAAGTGTGGGGAGTGTTAGAAGAAAGGATACTACAGTGTTTGACATAAAAGTAAGCCAAATTATCAATACAACAGAACTAAATACAAGTACCGAAACCAATAAAAAAATTTTGAGCCGAAAAGAGGCGAAGACCAGCACCCGATGATCCCCTCGAGAAACTAAAATGAATCTGTCACCAGGCGAAGAGTCTGCCGTTAGTGTTTCATTTTTTATTAATTGCCCGGAGGGTGGGCCACGCCCTCACGTCGTAAAGTTGGGGCATAAAACCAACGCCTGGTAATAAAAATTCATGACACAACACAAATGGCGGAGAGAAGTGAAGCGCCTAAAATTATGCCACAAAATGAACATAAAAATGACGACACTTTCAGGCGTCCTCCTCCGACTTTCCGCTCCCCTGGCTCCGGCATCAAATTAAAAAGGCGCCAAAAGCCGTCAAATGTCAACCGAAACAAAAGTAAAACGTGCAAATCAAGGTGCCCTTTTATTTTTCGGCTAAAGGCCGAGCAATCAGGCTAAAAGTGTAAGGGATAAGCCGGAGCGGGCCAGCCGCTGAAGAGGGTCAATTGCGAAAACGAAAATACCAGAAAACCCGAAAGCTGCGACTCATAAAAATAATAACAATATAAAACGGAAAATGCGAAATAAAAGCTTAAGCATGAAATAATGAAGATGGGGTGGGGTGGGGTTGGGTGAGTGGGTGAGGGAAAAATGCCAAATGAAAAGCGACAGGAAAAAGCAAAAGGCAAAAACAGCCAAAAGCAAAAAGCAGCGTAAAAAATTATGTCACTCGAAGTGACATTGCCTGACCACGCCCCCAGCGAGTTGACAGGCTGTGGCAAGGAATTCTCTGACAGTCGCCAGGAACCGGAAGTGAAAACGAAAATATTTGGACGTATTTTGGCTTATTTTTTATTTCCCGTTAGTGGCTTAAATGAAAATGAAAAATTATTATGCGTAGGCGTGTGCCCGTCAACCGAAAATAAGCCAAAACAAAAAGGCCAGCAGGGATATGCCAAAAATCCCCGATAACAAAATGGCCGACGAATCAAGTCAATGTGTGTGTGAGTTGGCAGAAGAGTGTAGTAGTGTGCGTGGGTGGGGTGTGAGTGTGTATGTGGGAAACTGAATCACCAAAGAATGAATTTTGTCCAAACAGAATAAAAAAAAAAACATATATGTAAATTATGAAATTGAACTTTTTTTTGTGAGTTTCTTGCCAGTGTATGAAAACTTAATTATGTATTGATTTTTTCATAATTTTTGTTATGGTTTTTGCTCACCTGCCGGACATCTTTCATCTCCATCTTTGACGGCTTTAGATGATTTTTGTATATTTATGTGGACATTCATTTAAATGAGAGCAAGCGGCACATTCAGAATGGAAGGAGATGTGAGAGAAGCACAAAGAGGTTAGACATATCAAATGCATTAAATTTATATTCTATTCTGGATGTTTGTGTGGGGAGCCGATGTGCACTATCCGATTTCAACACTTTCACTTTAATTGTCGGGGGGCTTCACTCGAATTTTGTCAACTCCACACATGGCGGGTCCCATTTCCAAATATCTGTTCTATATTTAAGTCTCCCCCACACCCCACTACTAAGGAGTTCCCCAACTATGTTTTCAACTCTTCAACAGGCTCTCGATTGAAGGGCTCTTCCCGCATTTGTTTGAAGGGTCGAGTTTGGTGTATTGTTTGTTTGTTTTTGTTTATGTTTATGTTTACCGGGTGGCCCCGAGTCACACCTTGGACCAAGTGCGAGGGTGTGTTCTGGTGTGTGTTTGTGCGTAATTAGTGACAATATTTATGAGGCGAGTTTATTTAGCAGCTACAGTCGGGCCTAATAATTCGTCTCCGATTTAAAGACATAGAGTGACAGTTGACTCTCTAAAGGAATTATTATCTACCAGTACTTCTTCCTACGCTTTCAAAATGTTAATTAGGGGTAGTCACATCTACTTCTAGCCACATCACATACCTTTCATTTGGATAAAGTTCAAGTTGTCAATGGCACGAGCCAAGGCGGCATCATCAAGGGTCAAGTCCACGATCGGGGAGACTCGGGGGGCAGCATTAGTGACCTCTTGGTGCCAGGTCATGTCTGTGTTGGCCACTCGATTAATAAGCATGGCGCCCACCTTTATGTAAAATATATGATAGCCAATTAAGTCCGATTTAAATGCAATTTTATTGGCAAACAAACCTGTAGAAAGGCGGCGCTGTCAGTCTCCTTCAGAGCTTCAATGCAGAACTGAATAAGTCCTGTGGTTTGTTGCAGTTTGCCAGTGCAGTTTGACTGTTGATCCTAGAAGGGTGGGATTTTGAATAAATTAATAAATCAATTAAAATAGATTTAATTAATTGTATTACATTTAATAAAAAACACATTCTTTTAACCATCTCATAGCTTGAATTCTACAGAACTTTCTCATCATTCCTTCAAGCTTTTATAGGAGGAACTATAAACTGCAGAATACATACCTTCAATATCCTGATCTTGGTGTCCTTGTCCATGCGAATAGCCTCCAGCAGATATTCGCGTCTGTCGTGAATGGCCTGAATCAAAGCCTCGCACTGGGCGTGCACCAGTCGCTCGAACTCCATGCAGGATTCCTGTGCATAGATAACTCAAAAATTTAAGCCGGATTCTGGGAGACTTTTTTTGTTGGTCCTTGAAGGATTCTAACTTACCGTTACTTTGTCGCTCATGCCTTTGAGGCGCTGGATGAATTCGGTCGTAGAACGTGCCTTCTCCGACAATTGTTGCAGATTGTGCGACAGCTCCGTCTGCAAAATAATACCAACGAATGGGAAAAAATGAATTTCGAGGACAATGACATCAGTATCAGCGCGAAAATTAAAAACAAAGCTGGAATGCAGTGTGCCGCAATAAAAGTTTACGGTTTAAGGTTTCTTTTATGGCAACTTTTAGTCACGCCCGCGGTGACAGCTCGCGCTTGCAATATTTTTTATTTTTTTAATTTTTCCCCCGTTTTTATTTTCATTTTCCCTCGCCCGTTCATAAATAGTACATAGTTACATGTCAAAGTCAAGAGCTTCAACGGAAAGGAATTCATTAAAATACAACGATACCAGACCACAAATAAATCGCTCGACTACAATGCCAGGCTCAATAACACAGATATATCATGCAAACTTTTTTATATCCATTTGCCATTCGCCATTTGCCGACATTTGCAAACCTCATTTGTTGAATGTTTTCGGGAGACAATGTTGATGTTGCGGCATTGGGAACATTTGCACTTGACAGTGACATGACACGGCACGCCACCCAATGAACAATTCAATTTTCATCAGCGGCAAAATTTGCTCAGCAATTAAATTGCTCATACGCCCCGCGGTCCGCCGCCCGCGCCTCCAATTCATTAGCATGCGGCCCACCCCTCAAGAGTGTATTCTCGTTTGCACTGTTCCCGTTCGGGCTCCCCCCTTTCCGGTTTTCCCATTTTCCCATTTTCCGGCTTGTTGCTGCCCGCAGGACACTTTGGCATTGAACGTGAAACCGTCGCACAATTATTGTCCAGCTAGCTGGCTCAAGTGTCTCCCAGACGGGCTTCCAGAGTATAGAAATAGGACGAAGGGATGGGTCTTCTGGTTGGGGTACCCTCATAATACCCGCCTGGGGCATTTACATGCTTTTCACTTTTCCAGACAAACAGAAAAACAGGGACTGCCATTCCGTTTCGGTTCGCTGCCCCTTTTTCCCGTCCATTGTCAGACACGGCGTATGCTCATTACCACTTTCTGAGTTTGCCTTCTGATTATTTTATTCTATTTGCCAGCCGTCGCTCTGCTTTCTTGTGCCTTCTTTTGTTGCTGCTGCTGTTTCTCGCCTTTGTTTGCTTATCAAATCAAAATAGCTGCAGGTACACAATTATGATGGCCTTGCAACGAGGCGGGAAACTGGTGTTTCCCGCTTTTTATTATGGCTAGATAATAATAAATGGGAGCGAGAATTAAAGGATGCCAGAAAGAACATACAAATCCTGTTTCAAAAACTTTAATTCTGACTTCATAATTCATTAAAATCTTGTCTGACAATACCGGAAATACTCTATTCCTCTTTAAAAGCTCTCCATTGGGGGAGAGCCCCCGTAAGCAGGCACTTTTGAGTGGCATTCCCCAAATATTCCTTTTAGCAAATGCATTTGCTTTGCTTTCATAATTCTTTGGAAAGCAGCAACCCCCCGAAATCGCAGCCCAATTACTGGGGAATGTTTTGTATACAGAGAGATGCGTAATGAGTTGCCTTTTCCTCATCGAAAAGGGCAGCTTATGGCGATTACATTCATTAGCTGAATGCCTGCTCTGCACTTCAGCACTTCATCCTCTGAGCCATTCTTCCGAATGCGGACAGCTAGACAGCCGGACAGATGGCTAAGCGCCGAAAAGTCGGCAGCGAAAAGCTGCCAAAGGTTGATAGTGCGCGGTCCTGGGGGGAAAGGATGTCTGCAAAGTGCCGGCCAAGAATGCGCAACGCGGGCGGCGAACTGTTGAAATTTAATCCCTCAAGGGTTGCTTCAACGCTTCGTCCACAATGCAAACGAAATGTGGCGGAAGGGGCCTCGGGAGTGGTGATGGTGGGAGTGATTGTGAAGTGGCTGGACCAAAGTCGAGAGTCTGCTTTGCATTGATAAGCTGCCCGCTCCTGTTGCTCATCGTCCTGTTGGAAAAACATTTTTGCGAGCTCGCTTTTATGACGCATTACCATAAAAAAGTACGCAGTCGGAGTCGGAGAGCCAAAACTTTTATCAGACAGTAAAAAATAATAATATGACATGTTTATGCGCCGCAGACGCAACGTCTTTAAAGTTGCCACGCATGCAAATCGCGTTAATAATTTAAGAGCCCTCTCCGGCTGACTCCTTTGTGCCCCCACTGACGTGGCCGTGACACATGTGCCCCTGCCCCGGCGGGGAGGGGCGGGCAAATAAATTATTAAGTTGTTAAGAGACCCAGCCAACAACGCCAGTCACTCACATTAATATGATAAACGTTGCAACAATGTGCTTTAAATGGGCGCCCGGAATGGGAGTTTAAACCCGGGAAGCTTCTGCCACATGGGGCACCAGGCACGCAAGCCTCGGTTAAGTATTATAAAATTATGCATTAAATTGTAAACACAACAGGAAATAAAATAAAGACATGGAAACAGGCATAAATGTTTAGTTAATTCTTAATATCATATTTATTCCCAAGAAGCCATCACTTTTTCTTCTTAAAAACAAAGAATGCTAAGAAATCTTAAAGGTCTTCTTGAATTATTTAATTAAGCCTTAATTGTTGGCCAAAACAAAGAGCCTCCCTAAATTAAGTAATAACTTAGTCCTTTTCTCTAACATTTATGTTTTCCAACGCTTATCGCCTCGAATAAAATACAAATGAGTCTGCGTCTCGTACCATAAAGATGCAAGATTCCATCTTTGGGAAATGGCAGCCAGCCAAAGCCCTGCAACCAGGCGTTGACAGTGCCCCGCCTGCGGCACCCTCAGCCCCCCAGTCCCTGCCACCACACCTCTCGCACGACATCGCACAATTTGTATAGTTATCCGAGGGATAGGCTGGCCGGAGCAAGAGATAAAAATCGCAGACTTTGTGGCGACGTCGTGGTCGTGAGGCCAGGAGAATGTTGCTTCTACTTGGCGCCGTCATTTGCAACAAGTTGCCATGTGCTACTGTGCGAAATTCGCCAATAAACACCAGGCTACAACCAGGCAAGGTCCAAGAAGTAAATAATCAAGATATTATAGACTCTTCGGTTGCCTAGTGTTGCAGCTAGCTGTTGCCCATAATTCAGTTCATGCAACGACGCAATTTGCTGCTATAAATACACGATACCCTGACTCGGGGATCGTGCCACGGTCCGAGGTTCATTAGGTGCGTGTTGGCCGTCTGGAAATTAGCAAGTCAGAGCTGAAATCAGAGTCGTTAGCGCTATGTTTTTCGTAATGTTCGCTGGCCAGAAAAGGCCTGCCACATTAAAACTGCCAACGCTCTGAGCTTGCCACAAATGAGTGCCCATCAAGAGCAGCAGTTCTGGCAATGGCTTAAAACGATGATGATACATGTCGGGCGGCGGTATCGGCTAGCCGAGTGGCCAATATTTATGGCGGAGCGGTGTGGCAGGAACGTGACAACGACTCAGATGTCCAGCGAACAGGTGGCCGACTATCCGGGCTTGAATTATAACGCATTTAAGCCATAAAGCCGCGGATATATGAGACGAGCTTAAGTAGCTCGTGTCGCGGACACGCTCGACACATGTTAGCCTCTCTCCGTAATCCCAATCCGAGTATGGTGTTTGGCATTAACGCACATAAATATTATTTACAGCCATTTCGTGTTGCACATGCAACACGTGGCCCTGGCCCATTGAGTTGTAGGTGCTCTTCTTGCAGACCAGCACGGCCTAAATGGCCAAAAAGACTTGGTCCGTTACGAAAAGTAATGGTGCTTGGGTCTTGGCCATAAGGAGAGTGCCACAGGCCTGATGAAAATTTATAATTGCGGACAAAATATTATGTCTCGGGATGATTATAAATCATCAATTATTTTAGTAAGAGAAATAAGATATAGAGAGATATATATTTCAAAGATATAACTCATCTACTTAATGGCTGATGTAGCATCGCTTTCCTGAGTTACAGAGCTTGAATCACCTTAATCTAAAATCCGGAAGACCTGCAGAGCAACCTCTTACTTGTCCCAATAATTTGACTGCCACACGACTCTCCTCCACCCACCAGAGCCCCCGCTGCCGAATTCATTTCCGAAAACACGTTTATCCATTCATAACCACTCGCCTCTTGAGGCGGGAGACTTGGTCGTGGCGGCAAACCGCTGGGGCATGAGTAATGCGAGGCGCATTGCAGCCGCCTTTCGGGGCCCGATAAAAAGCTTAAAATACAACTTACATTCTGACAAGATATGAATTTTAAGCGCGCCGAGCGCATCCCATTGATTTATGTGGCAGTCAAAGGAAGCGGCCGACGACGAAGACGACGACGATGCTTTTTTAAATTGGATTACCAGTGGCTTGTCTCCGTCTGCGAAGTTTTCTGCTGCCTGGCTTGCATGCCAATTGCGATTAAAAATATGACGAGATGACGGCTTATTGAGCCACTGGCTCGTCTAATTAATTAGCGCCTAGTGCAAATATAATTTAAAAATCAAAAATAAACAACAGGCAGCAGCCAGGAGGCGGGAGCAACTTTAGAAATAGACTCGAACGCTTAAGGAAATAAAAGCAAAATAAATAGCAAACCGCAGACGGAACAAGCAAATAAACAAATGTGAGGGCGGTCCCCCTCGATGTCGATTGATTGCGATTGCGATTCGGGTGGCGTCTCCCGGTGGGCCCGGTCTGTCCTAGACAGACGGACGGATAGACAGACGCACGTAAACCGCAGAATCTAATTTGGAAAACGTATGTAGACCGTGTGGAGTCATCTGGCGAGGAGGGGAACTTCAGTCAACAAATGTCCCGAGGGGTGTGTGTAAAACAATATTTGAACCAATACCGAGGAGGGGAGCATCCCAAGAAAGGTGCCAGGGAGGGGGCGTGAATGCGCAACAATCAAAATATTTTCATGACAAATTTAAAACAACAGAACCATGAAGTGGAACACGCTGGGCCAGTCTGGGTTCTTCGAACAGAAGCATATTTGCTGCACAAACGAGATACAAGTTTAGCAAGCCGAGAAAAAGCTATAATATTTTAGCTAGAAAATGCACTAAGAAATAATATATATTTATGAAATTAATTTAAAATCTTCTCCCAACACATCTACTTATTTATTACGAATTTGAAGTGACTTGAAATAATAACAAAATCCCATAAAAAATTAACCATCTGCAGCTATAATAAAAAGTGTAATATAAGCTAAATCTTATCACCCTAAAGACCCATACGACTGATTGTTAACCAATGTTTCTCTCCCTGTAGCCGGTCAATGAAGCGGAAGGGGCGGCTGGTAAGAGAAATGGCCAACTCATGACCACAGAGGGGTGAAGCTTGAGAAAGTTCAGATCCATCAAAGTAAACCCTCGCCCTGGCTAATCCCCCTCAACTCAAGAAGTGCCTCACACGTGTCTGCGTTTACAATTCATTACTAACGCCTCCGACTTAAGTCCTTTTCCGGCTTTCTGATGGACGAAAGTCAATTTTGGGCCGACTTTCGGATCGGATTGGTTGACAACCCCATTGTCGGCGGGCACTCGGAATGCATAACGCCATCTGGCTGGATGCAGCCTCGCCAAACTGTAAGCCACTTAATCTTGGCGGCGGAAGACAATCTTCATCATTACTGGTGCATAAATTAGGATTAAGAGAGAGAGCGTCTCATTTCTGCAGAAATCATATCCGCAATTTTGACCTTATTTGGATTTCGTTCTCGGGAATGTCTGCCCCAGCTCCAGACCATATAAGGATGGCCACTGAGGGACCAACTAAGAAGCAATTTCAGTTCGTTATATTCAGCAGCAATTTGCAAGTTTCAGTGATTTTTTGTCGGCTGAGTCGACCCCTCATTTGTGGCATCTAATGCGACAGATTGTTGGGGAGAAGCTAGCCCGTTATGCATTTTTTCCGACACATTCCATATTCGCATTATCTGCGCTGACACTTTCTGTCAAATTAGTGACATTTAGTGTCACAGAAATGCGCAAATTCGGCCAGGCGAATGGGGGAGCTTGTATTTCAAAAGAAAGTATTATTAGAGGGGTGACTCCAAGTCAAGGAGACATGTCAGACCTAAGAGGCTAAGTAGATAAACAAATGATAAGAGCGACAGGAAAACAAGCCATCATTAGTGTCATATGTTAAGGATAATGGTTGCTTTGCGGCTTAAATCATACTCCCCAGAAACTGACACATTTTTCTAATCTTTAAATGAATGCAAAAACCACAGACCAGCACAAAATATGGAAAACAAAAACGAAACATTATTCTATCAAGCCAATCGCTATATTTTTTTTAGATAGTCAACAAAAATAAACCCCGAAATGAAAACAAAACTCGAAACGGAACGGAAACTTTTTGCGTTGTTCCAGTGACAGTTGCAAACATTTTGGGTGCTTTATTTTTTCGGCGATACGAGAATTATTTTTATTTTGATTGTCACAGCAGCCGGAGCGGAATAGAGGGGGTAACTCCATGCCCGAACCAGTTTTTATTCTGTTTGTTATTGTTATTGCTGTCGGATGCATTGTTGTTTTCGGTATTGTTGGTGTTCCTGTTGTTGCTGCGGTAGTCCTCTGTTAAACATGTTTGACACGGACTCTCGTGGGATATACGTACGTACGAATCCCCTTATCCCGATCCGATCCAAGCCGATCCCCCCCAGCATCCCATCCGTTCGCATCCGCAGCCACATCGCCCACTGTGTGTGAGCTGAAGTATAAATAAGTTTCGGCTGATGCGGCCCGCAGAATTCTCTCTCTCTCGAATGGGGAAAAAAATAAATATATCACCAACAATGCTGCTGAATTTTAAGCTTGGGGGGGAGAACCGACCAAGCCACACCAGACCGAAACCAACCCGATCCAAACAGAGGCGTTCTGCTCTGTCCTGGCCTGGCAGTGACAAGCCGCATACCAAGAGTAGCGAACAAAATGCTGACAGCCCGACAAACCCGCGACAAAACTGGCACAGGGGCAGCCCCCGTGAGTGGTGCTCTCTTCTTTAATAATTTAATTTGTATAAATTTACCCAATATGTCAGCATTCCATCAATTCGATGGCTAAAATGGATATGGAGTGGCCGAAGGCTAATTAGCCGGGATTCTGTCATTCCACCAAGTCTCTTTAAGGAAGCTTCTCCTCCAGATTGGGGTCATGGCTTGGATGTCGGAGGACCTCAACTCCTCTATTTAAAAATACACCATTTCCTGGTCCATCACTCCACTCCCTCCTCTTCGATACCCATATTGATGGCTCCCATAATTTGCCTGCTCGCATTTCGCACTAAATGTCCCACAAAGTGGTCGGGTCCCGGCTTCCACTCGGGAATGGAGCTGCAAAATGTGACTTTAAGTGTTATGGCCCGTCGACGACGTCTCGGCCACGGGTTAAGTGCTGGCTAACTGCTCCCACTTTCGCATTTCTTTATTTTTTTTTCGCCAACCGTAAAACCAGAAAACATGTTAATTGCAGCGAGCTGGGCAGCGATATGGGTCCAGATTGGGAATGTAAACAAGGCAACTGAAATATTCACGGCAGTTGTCACAACATGCATTATGCAGGTGGACACAATGTTATTAGTAAAGTACACATGACCCTTAACCCCGCCCGCTGACTGGCAAATTGATACATTATCCAGCGGGAGGGGCACCCACGCCATATCCGAGGAGGGCCATCCACTAAACACACCACTTGAAAAATCCAATCGAGTAACAGACACCGAGGAGCATCGAAAATCAAGGCGCAACTAATTTGCCGAAATGTCAAGTGGCCAAATACTCCGGTTGCAAAGAGCCGGTGGCAAGGATGCCGCTGACAATGCCACCTACAACGAGGCACACACACACACTTGACAACAAAACACCGCCAACAACAACTGCTGAAAATTTGTCAAGTGGCTGAAAAAAAATTTCACGTATTTCACGACAACGACAACGAAAATTGTTCGAGTGCCGTCGCCTCACACATGCCACCATCAGCAGCAGCAGCAACAACAACATGCAACATGACAACATAAAGCAACAAGTTGTTGTTGTTAGGGGTATATAGTATTCTTTTTTTTTTGCCGCCGAAATCCTTTTAAGCTTTAATGGCATTTCATTGAAAACTGATGTCGGTAAGGAAATTTGCTAAAAAAAAAAAACAAGTAAATATTTTGTTGCATCGATTTCGGTGGAAAGGTTGGTCGCCAAAAATCAAGGGAATTTGTCATCAAAAGGCGAAGCCCGACCCAGGAACCTGACTCATACCAGATGGCTTATAAGATTCAATTTGCAAAGTGAATCATTATGGAAAGTGGCCTTCATATTGGTAATCTGAGAACCAGGTTTAAAGATCAACCAGACTTGTGATTAACTTGTGTGATTAGTACATTAAGGAGCTACAGGCTTTCTCCCCTGTTTGGGGGACAACCATCCTGTCAGTTCGTTTTCCATTTTGCTGCTTCATAAATTAAGAAGCAACCCATTTTAAAAGGAAGACAACTCCCAGGAGCCTCTCCTGGCCGGGCCATTATGTGAAGGCATGCCAAGTTGGCGAAGAAAATGAAAGAGGAACCTCTCCACACGTACTCCTTTTTGCGGATCGCTGGCCGGAATGCAGTCGAGTAAACAATTTTAATTGCATTTAAATACGACATTTATTTGCATGTAAAATTAACGCGAAATGCAAATTACTTTATGCAATGGCAGGGCGCATAAATACCGTCAATGGGGAAAAAGGGAAAAAGCCAAAAGTAAACAGAGAACCGGGCCCAGACAGACGAGGAGGCCCAATGTTGGCTTTATGTTTGCATTGCGGTTGCGTGGGCAGCAGCAACATCAGCAGCAGCAGCAGCAACAGCAACACCAGCGACACTAGCAACACCAATCTGAAAAAGCAACTGCCAAACGACAAACCAACAATGTTGCGGTTTTTGGCTTATGTTTTTAGCACCCGCAGGAAATGTTGGCCAAGCTCCTTGGTCTTTTTTCGTTCGGCCATCGAGTGTCTGAATTTTTAAAGGCAATTCGTTAACGTGACATTGAATTGGCCACGTTCCGTTCGTGGGAACCTGGCAATCTAAGCTGACAAATGGCAGCCGAGCGCTGCAGGGCCAAATGCAATTTAATAGGCCATAAATCAGCGATGAATGAAGCCGTTGAAGATGAGATGGCCGGGCTCAAGTAACTCATTTGTCAGGAAAGTGGGCCAAAGCCATTTGACTGACGGATGACAAGCAGTATTGCATTGCACGCCTGCCAGGCTCCAATTAATTGAAAATTTGCCCAAAGTGTCAGAGTGCAACATTATTCATTAGGCCTGGCCGGGGCAATTATCTGGCTTATATCTGGCCTAATGGCTGGAGGTGTGGCATCCACACTGCGGATACGGATACACAGTTTTGACAGCCCAAACTGACAGCTTGCCGTTCGCCAGCTCATATGCGATTTTTGGTGAATTTTAATTAAAACTTTGGTCCGTCGGGAGGCTGGACAGACGGTCCGGGAAGAAAGGTTCCCAGCTGTCAAGAAGATGTGACTCCGCTTTCAAAATTGGGACCCCTACCGTGGCTCCCGGGATGTTGCAATTTTTCATGCCTCATTGTTGCAGTTTATTTCGTGCGCCACGTGACCCGGGACACACGGTTTCTGTATTTGGAATCTGTGACAGATCGGGCGAATGCCACTCGGAGGACGCGTGTTTCTAGATTTATGGCCAGGCAAATGGGATCGAAGTTGGTAAGCCGATATCGACGGGGCGGCAGCTGGAATTGGAAATTGAATCTTCTGTCGTGGATATAATCGCGATAAGAAACGTCACTTCAATGGGAAAATATGTAACTGCTTGTGGGACTAGAATGTTTCTATTTTATATAATAGAAATTACAACTTCAAGATAATGTCAAAAAATATTTATTTGCAGGCCAAGTGCCCTCTGATCCTTAAAAAATTTATTTCCTAGATAATCATAATTAAGTGTACAGATCTAGACATTTTAACAAATTACTTCCCCGTCACAGAACCTTTGCCACGCCAGAAGCTATTTTTTCCAATTAACAAGGAATACGAAAATAAAAACCAAAAATATTTGAAAGTATCAGAAATGCCTAATCGGCATCCGGGGGAATAATTTCACGGCACTGTCCCATAAATTCCACTAATTGAAAATTTTTGGCTGGCAGGGCACTACGAAGGCGCACACATGCCAGGCCTCATTAAACATTTCATAACAGGAAGGGTCGTAAAATATGTTTACCTACTAGAGCCGAAATGCTCGCCTAGCCGAAAGGTACATATAAAGTATGTGTACTAATAGTTCTTGGTTTTAAAACCACCCTCGGCGGGGAAGGCCGCAACAGGAGAAGGAAACTTCGTGGTAGTTAAGCGAAGTGTTAATGAGAATTATGCGAGGAAAGTGAAATCTTCGAGGGAAGCAGCCCGCCCGGAGATGGAGAGGTATTGAAAAATGTGCGGCGTACGTTTTGTCATCAACCCCCTCTCGGAAACAGAAGCCGCATTGAGGGTGGGGGTGAGGGAACCCGAATCTTGCCACCACATCTGGGAATCGGCGACGTGTGCATTACGAAGCGGGATAATGTGCAACACCGCCGGCAGAGACGCGTGCAACGGCGGCAGCAACAGCGACAGATGTTTACCAAATTGATTACAATATTGATTGAGGGCGGAGCTGCTGGAAGCTGAGCAGTTTCCCCCGAGTGATCCATAAAGTGCCCGATTGTCGATGACTGCCCATTGTGCCAGTTAACGACATTGAAAGATTAGAAACAGATTATCCCATCCAGGGCCATAACATGGAGTTATTGTCCCACTTCCTGGCCTAATCAGGAAATCGCTCTTATGATTAAATAGAAACTGCATTCTGGGAGTCTCTTTTGTAAACAAAGTATTGGGATGATGCTGCTCCTGTGGTTAGACTGGCTTCCATAAACAATCCCACGTCGCCATAAACACCAACTGACGCCATGAAAATCGGCAAAAACATATGCAAAATATATATATGTATAGAAGTTGAGAAAAAATGCAATCTGAAAAATATAACAACACAGCCACTGACGCCATCCAAAGGTGGCAAGAAAAATAAAATGACAAATGTGTCTAGCCGTGGAGATCCGAGGGAAAAACTTTCTCAAGGGCCGGCATACCCCTCGGTATTCGTATTCAAAAGATAACGGATTAAAGGAACCAGCTCGAGTTTTCCAACTGTTTTCCGGGGCTTTTCCTGCACGTGTGTCGAAGTGCGATTCTCCTCTCCGTTCGAGACGTGTTATTAAAAACGAATTATGAATTATGTGTGTTTTTCATAATTCTGTTGCTCTTCTGTTTTCCATTGTTAGGTAGCAGCATTCTGATGAGCGGCATGGATTATTTTTGGTGCCCCTGCACGCCTCAGTTTGTGGCACATCCACAGCCCAGAGATAAGGCACATTTGTAGGGGATTATGTGTGTGGCAGGAACAAAACACAGGAACAGAACTTTCCACCCAAAGAGCAAAAAGGTGCAAAGAAATGGATGCCGGATGGAGGAGCATATGGTATTCATACGCCCGAGATTGGATGGGATTAAACTTTAGCAAGTGCTTTTTGCTTGTAACTTGCCAGCTTATAAAATACTTTCAATTTTCCGGCATTATTAAAAATAATTAGCAAATACTTTGTCAAACAGAAAAACTGTTTAATACTCGTAGGTATATAGTTCCATTGTTTAATCGGCTTAGTCGGTGTTTTTCTTTACGATGGAATATCTGATGGAATTAGCCAATTGTTTAATTAAATAATCAGTAGCCGCTTATGATTAATTCGAAATAAAAAAGCGAATCAATTCCTCTACCTAGTTTCATATCGATTTCTATCACATTGACACTCAATCACACTGTTTCGTAATAAAAGGTCATAAAGAACATGGCCCGATTTCGTGTTTCTCGAGCATCGAAAGCCATTAAAGTGATTTAATGGGCGATAAACTTCGCACTCTTGAGCACACTGAGAGAAAAGCGGTGCTGGAGGGAGGCAGTGGAATGCCAAGAACAAAGGCAGGGGAAGTACAATGAGAACTAACACACACTAACCGCATACAATTACGAGTCTATTGTTCGCCTTTTGTCCAGGGCTAAAAAAAAGGGAACTATTCCGATACTCAAGAGCTTTTCAACGGTTTTGGTTGTTGTTGGCCCTTAAATGGAGGGCAGGGGCACGAGGAGCTGGAGTGGCAGGAGGAGGCAGGGGGGCACAAATGGAGGTGTGCTGATGGTTAGCGCAATTAGAGTGCGGCGACAATGACACAAAAGCGCGGCAAGGCATTAAAACCCAGGAAGTGGCGGAGCCTTTAACAAGCATCCTTTGTTGAAGACACATATACCCGCTTATACATTCCATGTGGATCACATGGAATCACTGTTCCTGTACAGCTTCAATGGGCAAACTACCACAACAAATCGCTGCAAAATCGGAGATGACAATCTCCTCAACCAACAGAACCAGTTACCAGTTCAGTCTAAAAGCCATCTCCCTTTTGGCAGCACTGTTGCAAAAACACAAAGGTCTCCCCGCCAAAACAAAAAAAAAAGAAGAGATTCAAAAATATTTGCATATTCCAACCAGGACGAGCCAAAAGGAGTGGGTTCTGGGCCATAAAAACAACAGGCTATGGCTTTGATTGATGAACATGTGCGACGAATTTTTCGGCCGCACTTTTTCGCCTCCCAGTCCCAGTCTCAGTCGCAGTCGCTTTTTTAGTTTTCCATGAAAAATTCAGTGGGAAATTCGTTTCAGTTGACATTCTGTTGTCCGGTGGTGTTTCTGTTTTTGGCTTAAACGAGCTTGGGGTCGTCTAAAATTTTGATTACATTCAACTTTGACCAGACTGTTTGGCTCTGTCCGTCCGTGTTGACCATTTTCAAATAGTTGCAACGTTTAGTTGATTAATAGCCACACACGGCCATGGGGGGAAAAATGTGGCGGGGACTACACTGAACCCGAGGGTGAAGCTTTTAGTTTAAGCCCCGAAAAGGCTTTTAGCAATTTAACGCACAGCTTAACAGCTGGCCAACCGAGGCGGGGGAGCTCTGAAAGGTTAAAGGTGGGTGGATGGAAGGATGGGTGGATGGGTGGAAGGTCGCCCGTCCGGGGTGGACCACGTCACATCACTGACTCATCTCGTTCTGTTTGTCCATCTCGACGGTGTTGTTATGGCCAGAGTGTGTGTAAATATTGGCACTGCAGGTGCCTGTTGTTCGAAATGTCAGACAGCCCCGGAAATAGTCATGTCACAGAGGTTAAAGTCCATCACAACATACCTGCAAAGAAAGGAAAGGAGAAGCAATATTATTTCAAGAGTTTGTTCAAAATTGAGTAATAAGGGAAGGGACTGAATGAAACCCCTTGGATCGCTAAAGTCAGGATATTAAGTTTAAGCCACCATTGGCAGCCATGAACTACACATTTATTTTATTAAAATCCCACATATCAAGCCGTTCAGTCCTCCAACCTTTTCATTAAATCATTTATCCACTGAGCTCTGAAATCACTGCCTTCTCCCCCAACGAGCTCGTGGAATTTTCAATTAAGTTCCTACCAACTCAACTTTGTCGCAGGCACATCGTTCTGCATAACTATTATTAAAAGCCCTTGCCCACCCACATTATGGTCTTTGAAAAGTTCATTAAACCGAAGTCGAGTGGAGCTGCCAGCACAGGCCAGAGTTCCCGCATCCCCAGTCCCGCGTTAATCTCCGAACTATGCCAGAAATCACGTAACCTTCCATTAATCAAGGCGAACTCGTAAAAAATGGTTACATCTCTCCCAGAACTCCCTCTATAATATTTTCTGATATTACGAATATTAACTGGCACTTCCGCACTTTGGCACTGGCACTCCTCCTCCACTCGCAACATTATTCTAAATGCAACATTAGTCAAGTCAAAGACTCTGATTAGATGAGATGCGAGCAATCGCTGGCTGCATTTTGTCTCGGGGCCATTCCATTTAATTATTTTGACAGCCACTTGAAGTTGCAGGCTGTCGGTCGGTCGGTCGGCAGCTCGAAATGATTTTTCATATTTCCCAGCTGAGAGATGAGACTTCTCCGTGATGCTCGTACACCCATTTGGAGTGCAGCAGAGTCTTCGCTAAGTGGAAGACGCGTGTCTGCCGCCACAAGTGACATTATGAGCAGTGCCGCGGGTGGCGATGGATGGCAGCGATGGTTGCACTCAAAGAAAATGTGTGATTTGGATTTTAGTTGAAGATATTCATGGATAAAATATTAAAGACATAGATTAGTCTATTCTTTCCCTCTTTTTTTGAATTCAAAAGTGCGAGACTCAGTGGCACAGCCAATTTGGTTGCGATGTCTGGCAAGACGCCACGTAATCAAGAGAAATTAGTTTTCGACGTGCTCGATTGAAGACCCCACCTCTACCGCCTCCCACAGGCGACTATTTCCCGTTTTCCGCCAGGCCCCTGTCTCGGAAAGTGGTAACATCTTGTCTGGCTAAACGGAGAAGACGTCGGCAAGATGCTTTGGCTAATTTTGAAAAATTGTTCAGCCAAGTGCCGGCCATCCCATGTTCGGGATGGATGGCTGGAGCGCATCTTCTTTAAAGTTCTTTGGCTCTCAGGCTTACAAGAGCTTTCCGTCTGGATCTGCCTGACCCTTTTCCCGCCCGCTGCTGGTCAATTGTACGGCGTGATTAATGCCCAGATCTTGGCTGTTGATTTTCGAGTGCATTTTGACATTTGATGTATTGCATTGCCTCATACCACCACCTCAGTCCACTGGCCCCCGGTTTGGATTTCGTTTTGGCTCGTTTTGTTTTCCTTTCACCCCCGGTCTCTGGCATTTGCTATTGTGCCATTATAATGAGGTTTCAATAACTCCATTTGTCTCTGTCTCGGCCAGATATTTCGTACATCTTCCAAATGTCTTTGGGAAACAGATGCGGTTGAAGGGACAGACGGAGATGCCCTTCTTTTTTTTTTCTTTGAATATTTGGTGGATTTCCATCATATTTTAGAACTCCAACTAGTCAGCAAAATAATATTAAGGTGGAAAATAAATGAAATTCGTACGAGAGGTAGTCTCTTAAATATCTGACTTGAGCCAATTAATCAAGTTGGTTTGCCTTTTGTCGCATTTTTTCGTCCTGCATCCAGAACAAACTGTTTGTGCTTCTTGCCCCGCCATTCGGAAACTTTGTCCTGCTTGTCCTGGATCCCCGTCCAAAACACTTTGGCATTACAAATGGCCCCACATTTCGTCTAGAACGGAAACGGATATTAGTTGCAGTCTAACAACAAATACGACGCGACTGATTCGATATAAAAACGAATCCCAGCAATGGTGGCTGCCTCTGATCCTGTTTCTGTTTCTGTTTCGGCTGTTTGTTGGCTGGACAAACACGTTTGTCAGGCGGCAGGATATGCAGGCGGCGGCGTCAACAACAACGACACTTTGCAATTTGGCAGCGCCAACAGAGGGCGCCACATGGCAGGACGATTACCCATACCCCAGGACTCCGAATCGGACTCGGACTCGGACCCGGATTCGAATACTTTAATGCGCCCTTGATAAACGAGCCGGCCAGTCTCCGGCCTGTGGGTCGATAATAATAAAAACTACAAGCCACACAACACAACAGGCTGGCCAACAGACTGATAAATGTGGAGTGCTTTGGACCCGGGACTCGGGACCCGGGACTTGAGCAGATGGAGCCTGCCAAGTGGCCGGACGGGCGGCGGCAGAGGGAGCCACCGACGCACCGCCAGATATTATTTTATGGCGCGTAATGTCTTTATGGACCGACAAAATGGCATCCATTTGGCCGAATAATAATATTTAAGCACATTTAAATAAAATTGCACACCAGAGGCAAGGAAGCACTGAGCGCCGAGCATCGAAAACAGGAATTACAATTTGCATAAAATTCATTTGTTTGGCCATTTCGGGCGAGTAAAAAATTGACAAAAAATGTAAATGCAGCTTCCTCTGGCGATGCTATTGCTATTGCCTAATTGACATTTTGGCCAAATAGCAGGTCCTTTCAGCGGAAGTAGGAAAGTAGAAAGAGATAGTAGTCAGAAAGAGAAGAGAGAGAGATGGATGAAGTGTCCTGGCGGTGAATGATCCTGGTGCTTGGTGGAAAATCAATTGATTGCCGTGTCCTGCCTCGGCCTCTCTAATTTGTGTTTAGTAGCATGTGGCATGTTTGTCAATTACTTGGCCCAACTGTCCTCCGTCGTGTATCCTTGTGTCTTGTGTCTGGCCAAATGTTTGCCTACAATTTTCTCTGCGGCTCACAGTGCGTATGGGTATTATTTCCTTTGCTACGTGCTCTCACTTAGTCCGTGTACGACATTTTCGAATAGCCAGTGTAATTATATTGATTAGGATGGCTCATGGCTCACGACTCATGAGAAGAAGACATCCGGACTCCCGAAAGGAGAGAAATTAATTTTTTCCCTCCGGGTTCTAGCAGTGTGACTGGCATTTCAAGTGGGCCGATGGAAGGAATTGCGAATGTCACAGTATTTAGATGATTATCCGAGACTTTTGAAGATATTTCACAATTAGATACAGGCTCTGTAACTTACCCACAGACCTGTTATAGTTTCTTGCCTTTAAAGGCCATCCATAAATCAGGAAAACAATCAAAATATTCTAAGAAAAATCGTCTATGGCCCGTAAAAATTAGCGACAGCCACAATTACGTGACTTGTCAACTAATTACAATATTATGTCCATCCGCTGCCTGGCAGGAGATCTCCGGTCCTGTCCTGCCCCGTCCTGATTCTCAGGTCTCAGGTAATTAACGCGTGTCGTTTATGCGCGTGGCGGTGCAGGATGCCAGGTTGCCGGGAAGATGGAGAAAAAAGTGAGCCAAAGAAGCTCATAAAAGTGCCACCAAGGTGGGGGCGGAGGCACGCGTTCATAATTTGTTTTTGGCTCTGCCAGTCATCATCTGGCGGCGCGGCTGGGATCCTCGGCTCATTTCTGTTGTCATTTTTATGAAAAATCCGCAATAAATTAAAAATTATTGCTCCCGGTGCTTTTGTTCTTAGGCAGCTTAATTCTTTTCTGTAGCATTTTATGTTAATGTCTGCCATTCGCGCAGGTGATAAAGTTTCTCCATTACTCATTTTGTAGCGCCAACAAAGCAGCGGGCAGCCCAGGTCGGGAAGGGGGTGTCTAGATAGACGGGAGGAGTCTTAAAATTATGCAAGGACATGTTTTTAGCGACAGATCTCTAGGACCAGCCTATGTGCCACGGAAAGCCAAAGGTTGCTGACTTTTCGAGATTAAAAATCAATCTTATATTTTATGTATTTGGGGAGTAACCTAAAAAATAGAGCTTAAAAATTTATCAGGCTAGAAATAACTTAATCTCCAGCTGGTAAACTATGACTTTTGACTTTCCTACTTCCAAGAGAGCAGTATGTATTCCTTCCCCTCGGCTCCCCCTGATTTTCTTCACCCTAATCAAAGAATGAAAATAAAATGGAAACTCATTATGTGACCCTCGGTGGCAGTCCTTCCGTCGGGCAACCAATTTTCTTCCTTATGCATTACGTCTCACTTTTATCGCAGCCAACACGCAAGGCACACCTCCTGAAGGAAACTGAAGGATACTGAAGGATATGAGGCGATTTGAAGGAATGGCAAGAAAACGCACTGGCGAGGGAACAAAAAAAACGCAACTCCGTCTGAAAGGCCTTTTCGATTTCGATGTAACAAAATAAAAAGAAAAGACGGAAAAAACGAGCGTGACAATACCAAATGTGACTTTGAAAATTTGATAAATGACCCAAAAGTTTCAGACGGAATAGGGTTCGGGTTAGGGTGTGGGGTACTGGGGAGGATAACTGTTTGGGTTCGATGTCTGGGAATGAAATAAAATTCGGGCCATAAACGAAAAGCCAAAAGCGGAACTGAAGCGACTCACGCCAAAGCCAAAGGAGAGTGAACCAACGAATGAATGAATGAGTGAGTGAGTGAGTGTGGGACTGAGTCGGTGAATGAATCAATGGATGGGATGGAACGTGCGGCGAAAAAATAAAACTCGCGACACTTTTTCCTTTGACAGCCGACGAAAAGGAAAAAAGAAAGCCGGCAGGAGAGGCGAGACAAGCGCCACATGTGTGTCGCCTCCGAATCTTGTTGATTCATTTAGGCGGCTGTGTCGTCAAAGTCAGAGTCAGCCAAAGTGAAGGCATTTATTTCCTCGAGTGCCACGCCCTCTAACCAGTCAGGCCTCCGCATTCCTCACCCCACGGAATTGGCCTTCTTTGACATTTATTTTCTGCTTATTTGATACTCTTACCGCCGATTCCCGGCACTCTTTTCCCTTCCACTCCAATCACAAATATTGATATTAAAAAATCGCATCACGTCTCTTAAGTTTTTTTGTAAATAATGTTGTGGAAAATTTATTACGAAGGCGAATGTCTGTGTCTCTGGCAGAGGAACGCATGGAGGTAAGAGGCCTTGACATTTTTTCCCTTCAAGGCAGCTGGATAAATGTGCGATTTACTGAGAGATTTACGCAGCCAGCTTAGAAGGGGATTTGGGAGAATTCTCTGGGAAGCTTTTGGCCTGACAGGTGTCAATGAAACGAAAATAAGAGTACAGAGGTGGAAAAAGGCGCGAGTGCACACAATTGGGTAATGGGTACTTGATGAAGCCATCACTGGCTGTTTGAAATTGAAAGTTCTTAGAGGACTTGCACCTGAGAATTAACAAACAAAAGTAGGCTTACTTCAAATTAATTTCAAGCCCTCAGCGATAAAGGAAAGCGGAGAGATATCAATTAGAATTATTCATGAGTCGCTAGGATTGAAGCTTGGGCGTTTGAATTATTTATGAATACCAATATAGCCAATAAATAGAAGGGGAGCTGAGCTTCAAACCGGAAATAAAGCAGAAAAAATAGAAATAATAATATTTTCAATAAGTACGTAATAAAAAGCCGCCGCAAACAAACTCAAATTATGCAGGAAGAAATGTTTATGAGGCGACAAAGACAGAGGGTTTTGGGGGCTAGAGGGTTAGAGGGTTAGAAGCTGGAAAATTGAAAAGGACAAGTTAAGCGGCCAGGACCACAGCAAAGGAAAACAAGTGTTTCACACAGGACCTGCGACAAGGCTAATAGAAAACGAGAAAATGGAAAAACAGGACCACCGCATAGAGAAGGGAAAGCAGCATAATAAATCATGTCTGACTACTTGGACCAGGATCAAAATGGGGAAGGACATTCGCTTCCTTTATATATATATATACATACATTTTTTTTCCATAAAAACCAACTAAAATAAATATACGACAAAGGCGGGATAAGGGCAGAGAAATGAGAGCGCCTGATGAGAAATAATAGCGAAAGGAAAAAGCGACAAAGTCAATTATGCAGGCAACAGGAAAAAGGAAACACAAAGCCGAGGCGTCCTGCGTTATGCTTTAATAAACTCAAACTGCCATTTGCAGTGCAGACTCCAGGATCCAGACCTGAGACTTCAGACAGCATTATTGAAATATTAATGACCTTCGGCATTATGGAAAAAGGCGGCAATCCGCTTCCATCCGGCGGCAAAGTTTGGATCTCTGGAAATCGAATCGCAAATTGCAATCAAAACTTAATCAGTTTAGAGGCTTAGTCGGTCTCCCCTCTAATGTTTATAGAAATTTCAATTAAACAAAAACGCCTGGGTCAGTTTGAAGAGACCCTGGAAGTCCTGGTCGCCCCCGGTCGCCCCGCCGAAAAATGTGAATATTTTTGCGAAAAATTAAAAGGATTTCGTGTGTCAATATTGGCACAAGACTTGAATGCGGCTGCATGGCTAAAATGTTTGGTTTAATGGAACGATGAAGTGAAATGGGTAAGTGGATGGGAATTCCGAGAATAGCGCAAATATTAATAGAACTTTTGAGCTTTGAGGTTTGCGGTTGATTGGGATCATGGGCAAAAAAACGTTGCAAAGCTGGTTGAATGAAATTCAATGTAAGATTCTTCAGATTTACTCGGCAATCTATTTGGCTAACTAATTACTATGGGGTGGCTTAAATTTAATACCAGTTTAAGCCTTTCTTTTGGCCACAAAAGCCACATACTACCGACCGCAGAAACCCAACACCTGATGATAACAATTGCGAATGCAGCAACAATAAATAATTAAATGCAAATTTTCGCACCTCAAAATGCAAATAAAAGGTAATTGCACTTAAATATGCCGCCAGCAGCCAAGAGCCAGGAGCCCACAGCAGACGGCAGGATCGGGCAGGACACTCAGCCGATAAATCATGGTACCTGGCAGAAGAAGAGCAAAATGAATAAATGATAAGCGGACAAAAGGCAATATGCAAGCCAAACAAAAGTTCTTCAAATAAATAAGCAAAAACTTGGTAAGGCCACTCGAAAAATGAGTTTAAAAATGCTATGAAATAGAAGAGAGGAACTTGTTGTTTCTGTTTTCAATTTTATTTATTTTATTTTGGCAGAGAAACACATTTAACCCATTAATTAAATGGGCAACGGGGCGTTCGGAAAGTGCCGGACAGAAAGTGTGAAAAAGTCGAGCAACTGCGTGACTCTTTTTTTGTTTCGCGCTTCAATTAAATTTAATTGCATTTTGAAGGGCCATAAATCGCAAACAGTGGCAGCCAAAAAACTACGCACTCCGGCCCCAGTCAAGTGAAACCATTGTCCTTTCCCTCTCTCACCCACCCTTGGGCCATCTCTTTCGTAGGAAACACACACCCGGAACAAATTGCAGTATGCAAAGCGAAACAAAATGCGACCATTGATTAATGGGGGTCCGGCGAAGCAAAGAGTTCGAACCTCGAACCATTCGAACAAAATGAAAATCAATCACCAAACAAATTGCAGCCACACTTTCGGGCCATTCATGCGGTTGAATAGATAGAATATTGGGGATCTCCACAGCCCCGAAAATCTAGAGATCATAAAGCTTATTATATAGCCCCCTCGCAGCTGTCAAAAATATCATTCATCTTTTGGCATTGTGGGGGAGATGCGCATCATCAGTCCCGCTGGTGTTAATTTATTTATTGCTTTGACTTTAAGGCTATCAAAATATTAGAAAAAAAAAAGAGGAAAGAAAACTTTTTCCCCCTAGCCCCACATGGTGGCTGATAACTTTAAAAAGCCATAATGTGGGATATTATGGGGTGGGTTTTGAGGCAAAAACCCAAAGCAATTCATTTTAATTATTCACGCAGACAACTCTTAGATTTCACACTCTCCGGAAAACAATAGCAAGTTTAAGGGAAAGCCAGACGCTTTCCACTTGATTTATGGCCTCGGCTCTGGAGCAATATTAGGTGATAAGAACATCGAATTGTAATTTATTGTTCGAGATGTCTCCACATCTGTGGTTTTAATTTGAAGCGATTTTAAAGTGAGATTATTTTAAAGCATTCGAGTGGCTGGCTCTACCTTTTAGTTTCGTTCTTGGGCATGAAATGCTAGACAAATCTTTGCTCTGCTCTTGCGATTGGAACTTCAGCAAAAGTCATCTTGCAAGAGGGCCCTCGAGTTGGCCTTCGTTTAACCAGATGCTACCCACTGACAGTACCGACAGGCCCTCCGAAAAATCATAACGCACTTTGTTCATGTGCCACAATCAAAATGCACTTCAGCTGCAGAGGCAGCCCGAAAAAACATCAGATTCTAGAACTACTCGATGACTTCCATCTGCCCTCCCGCCAGACCAGGTCTGCCCGGAAGCTCTGCAGTTCATGGACCGTAAAACGAGGTTATGCTCGGGCTGCTGCCTCTCGTCCTGCTGGTCCCAATAGCAACATGTAACTAAAGTTCTGTCTTGGGGCGAGTGTGTGTGTGTAGTGTGTGATTTATGAAGAGCAATTTTAATGACATTTCCTACGAGACTATCGACACATATCGGTTGTGTTCGCCAAGAAGTGGGAGTGGGTGCTGCCAGCTACTACCACGGTAGTGCTACGGATGCATTAACTGCAGCTGACGAGGAGGGAGTCTCTGTGGCAAGTCATGCGTGCCACCGATCCAGCAATCCAGCTTTCCACACACCCAGTTCAAGTCACTTCCCAGCCGTAGTGACGAAATCGCACTCAAGACCTGGAACACACCTTAAAACAGAGGTCATTCGGAAAGGTTTGTGGAGAAACCAAAGTTCCCAGGAATACTATGCAGATTCAAGGAAAATTAAAGCTAGTAGTTTTTGGTTAGCCTCTTTAAATACTACTGCCAAAAATAATAAATAAAAATTATTATATTTCAATCTAAATCGTATATAATATTCTGACAACTGGATATCGGATAACGCCCACACCCAGCCGGCTGGACATGGCTTGTCCGAAACACTTTGCATGAATAATCGCCGCTCATAAATTCTGGCCCTGATATGCGGCAATTGACTCCTTTTGTTGCTGCAGTGATAAGCAATAGTTGGCTGTTTTCGTTTTTTATTGTGCTTTTTAGTGGGTCACATGAATCAGTTTCTGATGATTGCCCAACTCCCATGTCGTAGTAGAAAAGTGCAACCTCATGGCATTTTGTTTGGCAATGTTCTGCAGTTTGCATTGTGGCAGTGGCAGTGCCAGAGCTTTTTTTTGAGCCCAGCATGGGTAAATAAATAACGAGTATAGTTGAGCCACATGCATTTTTTATGGAAATTTACTGCATTTTCCGATTCAATTGCCTTTTGAGTGGAAAAATATGTAAATGTCGATGAAGCGGATGGACAATAGTGTCGGATACTCAATGGATGGGTATTGGAGCAGGGCATTGATGCGATATGTGCAGTAAATTGCAGTTTTCAAAATACCATTTTTTTTTTTGGCGTTCTCTATTTGTAAGCCCAACCTCCAGTGGTTTTGGCTTCCTTTGGACTAATGTTTCTCTCTATGGATGGGATTTATGGCCAGCAGCAGTTATAATGTGTGGCAATAAGGACAACGATTATAATGGTAGTACCAAATGGATATTATTCTTGACCTATCTGTACTGCAATCTTGTAAAAAAAAAATAAATAAATATTTTTGTACAAATACAAGGTCTTCCTATAAGCCCCTATTTTCTTGTAATTCTCCTCCTGATTTCTTGCTGATGTGTTCTTTCACCGAATTCACTTAAATCCATGTTATTTCCGCATATTTCACACCACTCACACTTCCTTTGGCTCACAATTTGCACTTCATGAATACCAGATAGGGAGAAGGCCAGAGAAGAACGAGGGAATACAGCTGCTGCTGCTCCATTAGACAATTTCCACATCTGTCTCCTCCGAAGACTGGAGAGTCTGTCCCAGAATGGTTGTTGTTCTTACTCGGATGCTCCGAGTCAATAGAGAGTGCAGGTCCGTCCTGGGGCCTCCTTTGAAGCAAATTATTCGATTGATGCTACAAATAAACTTCCGCCTCTCCATTGACCCCCTAATGTACTCTGATCAATGGAATCCCCTCAACATGTGGCAATTTTTAAATATTTATTGTGAGTGGAAGTCCATAGCTCGCAACTAAATTATCATTCGATTTGGAAGCAGAAATGCCAAAATGGTTGCATGCAGCATTCGGTGAATGTATCGTTTGGCTTACCACATTGTTTATACTCCATTCCACTTGCCTCGGCACTTGATGTTGGCCCAAAACATCCTCCGCCACATCATTATGCTGCTCCCCTTGGGGAGCCACTTCATTAACGGATTTCCATCGCCATCGGAACCCGCAGAAAAACCACTCGGCAGCGATCCGTTGGGCAAGTTCTGTTGGCCAAAAATATTGAACCAATAATGCAATTTCGCCCGTGGTCGGCAAACTCTTGCCCAGCTGGCGATACAATGTGGAAAACTGAATTGGCAAACGCCCGCCGGCAAACAGGGTCCTGGAGTCCTGTAGGGCCTATTAAATGGAATTTTGAACAGGCCTGACGATTAACTAACTGACCGTCTGCCCCTGTCTGTTGTGGGCGGCCCCCGAACTCCCCGCCGGCTGATGTCATTTGTTCAATAATCGCATAATTATGCGCAATAATTGCATTAGCAAATACGGGCATGGAATTAGAGGGCAGAGAGTAATGGCAAATGCCGTCATTACATTGTAATCGACGGGGCGCCTCTTAGGTGCATTGAGAGGATGGGTGCTCTGGCTTGAGACATTTAATTAAAGGCGTTAAGTTGGCTAATGAATGCGGCAATCGCAAAGAGCATCGAGTTGCTCCACAGCTGCCGGGAGGATGGCTGCCTGGCAGGATTTATCCTGTGGGGTATTCGGGCACGTTTCAGCCTCAGTGAGTCGTCAGGCAGTCAGTTAGCCAGACAGGCTGCACATGCAGGATAAGTGAATAGCATTAAATAAACAAACTGGCGGGCAACACAACAACTGCCAAACAAAGGCAGACTGCACTGCGCCGGAAAAAAATCTGGCAGCTAAAGGGCTCCGTCTAGGCGAATAAGTAATACTCTACAAAAGTCAAAGAATATGCACACTCTCGTGTTGGAAATAGATCTCCTGAAAAATCGCAACACCCAGTCATAAAAATGCAATTTGATTCTCCAAATACTTCCTGTGGAATGGAATATCTCAGCCATTTGATAAGCGTCACGTACTGAGCGCCCGAAACTGGGCTATAACATTTTTCGCCAGTTTTCTGGTCGAGTCCTGAAAGTCCTGAAGAGAGCTAGCGAGCTCGGGCAACCGATTGCCGAGTGCTTTATTATCTATACTGTGGGCGGAGGTGGTGCTGCACTTGGGGGCTAGTGCATTTGTTTGCCACTTACACACACAAAGGAATAACAAAATGGCGAATCCACGTGGCTGGTACGTACCTGCAAGGAAATGGAAGGATACGAAAGGCATTAGTATGAAATCTTTGCAGAACACACCTTGCAGAAAATGTTCCCTGCTCACAGCGATTGCATTAGAATTTAAGATAAGTTCGAGGGAGGCAGTCGCCAGGAGCAGGATGTGAGTAATGGCAAGTAGTAGTGGCAACTCAGATTGGGATGCTCGGCTTACAGGCTCCAGTTGAAGCTCCGGCTCCTGCTCCAGCTCCTGTTTATTGTGTGTTCGAGAAGGAGTGTGTGTTGGGGGCAACTTGTTTACCAAACTTTATTACAACTTGGCAAACAGTCGTCGCCTTTGTAGTTGGCTCGAGTTGAGTTCTGTTGCTTTGTCTGCTAACTGATTGCAGTTACAATCAGTTTATTGTACGGGCCTGCTGCAGGATAGATTCCTTTGGACACACATCCGCGCTACAAGCTACCTTGTAGCTCGGTTGTAACACGAAGCCTGGCAAACAGAAGGAACAAAGTGGAAAAAGGACTTTGCAGATGGCAACAAGCGGCCCAAGTAGTTGCCAAACTCGGTACTTCAGCGAGGATAATTTGTGAATGGTATAACTTCAAGTAGCAAACTTTCGAAGCATTAGAAATACATACTTTTGCAATATAAACTGTAGTTTTCATTCCACCATGTCTTACATTGTTTTCTTTGTAGGAACTCATTCATAATTCATAGAACTTAATAGGCAGAAAATGTTCAGATTTTTAATTTAGCGAGCGATCCAATTTTCTCGTCATTTGTCAGCCACAAGATTACTGAACCCTACATAAAAAATCAATAGAACCATACCATCCAAAAAGAAAAAAGGCAAAATGTCATAAGTGATTTCCTGTTTCCGTTTCAGGTTCCAATCAAGCGTGAAATAATTTTGTAAAAATATTTACACAGTTTTGGAAAATAAGGAAGAAAATATGAAAGTTGAAATATGAAAAATGAAAAATGAATGGGGAAAATGTGAAAAGGTAATGGGGTCGGCTGGTTGGTTGGGTTGTCACCAGTGACAACTGGCCAGGGCCCCGGGTTTTCCGGGCTGATCCACTCAACCAAGGGGGTCTCCAAAGTGTCCCCAACTCATCACATTTAGCAGCGTTGCGCTTGATTGCTTCTCCGGCGACTCTGTGGTACGCCTTATAGAACGGTGTACATCAGTGTCAGATTAGGGCGTGGCTGGGTCGAAATCACAGACACTACACAGCTCACAGCCCAGCACACACCATAGAGTACAGGCACACATTCAAAGCCCCTAAGAAGTCGCATAAATTCCAGACACCGCCGCCCTGGTGATTTGTGGCGCAGAGACCACATCAAACATGGGAGATTTCCGTGGAGCAGTCGCCAACTGGGATGAGGTGGTGGAGTTCCTCAGACAGAGACTAAGTGTGGGTTAAGCACACTTGAAGTATGTGCACGCTTGGGTTAAGAAAAAGGATTTGCCAGCTCCAAGGAGCTGCCATCCTTCCACTCTCTCTCTCCATAACCACAGCTGCTGCGACAGAAAAGGCTGAAAAGAAAAACCACCCAGCCTTGACGTTCGGGGGAAAATATGAAAAGTCGTTGTGGGATCTCCTGCCAAGGTGAGGATTGTGGTTACACTGCGGTCCTGTGGTCCTTGCGTCTTATGGATTGTGTATATATACACACATTTATACATATATATATATATGTGTTTCCTGGGGTGGGGCAACCACGTGTAATGCAATTATATTGAGGCAGGTTTTCCGTCACAACTTTTTCACTTTTCCTTCACATATTTTTCACTTTATGGAATTGATGTTTGACGGCTTAATGGATAAGGACATCCCGATGGATAAGGGAATGGCGGAAAACTATTGGCACGTGCATGGATTCCTTTCAGTTTAGAAAGTAAAAGCTGAGATTCCTTTTTCCCGCCACAAATCCCGGCAACAGGCAGTCCGGATAATTGCCAAAGTTTATTAACGGAAACAAAGGACCAACTGCAGTCGTCCAGAGGTCCAAAGATGGAGCTCTGCCGAATTCGCTGCGTCCATGAATATGAAATGAAGTCCAAGCCCCATGGCGGAACTCAGACAGGGCGATCCTTGGGGATGGAGGGTCATAAACAACAATTTATAAGCTTTAATGAAAATTGGTTGAGAACTCTGGGGTGGCTAGCTCCGGCGGGTTTTTTTTGGAGAGCGACTTGCAAATAAATTAACTCCACTCCGCATCGTCTAAGCCGACAAATGTAAATTAAGAGCGTTGTTTACACCTAGGACTGGTCCAGGTTTTTTGGTCATTAAATTTATGCCTCGCCCGGGAATACGCCTTCCGACAGCTTATAAATTTTGCACCTTTTTTGGGTGGCCCTCGGTGCCAAAATGTGTCCTTTCGCTTTCGACAAATGCATATGGAAATTTTATGCAAATTTCCATTGTGTCAGCAATTTGTAACGAATTTGGGATGTGAAATTGTTTGAAAAGCCGCCGGCGGGCGAACGGCGGGCGACGGCAGTCAAAATTTAATTTGCCCTGTGCGGTGGCTAAATCAAATTGCATAAACGTCAATTTGCTAATCCAATATTTGCCGGCAGAAGTCGGAAGAGTCGAGGCAATAAGTGCGGAGGAGCTCTTCAATTTCAACTTTCGAGCCAAGCACTCGGTGCTTTAGTGCGGCACAAGTGAAAAGTTTTGGGCGCTTCTGCCACTGAAGCTGACAAAATATTTTCTGATTACTTGGCCGGACTGCCAACACTTCAAACTGTGTCCCCAGCGAGCTTGGCTCGGGACTTGGAATATTCTCAAAATAAATGTTATTGTGGCACAAGTTCCTGCAACTGATAAAGGAGGCCGCATCCTTGAGGAGAACGTGGAGAACTGCCTTTTGATGGCACTTGGTCAGCTTCAATTACTGGGACCGGGAGGCAGGAGGAGCCTCCGTTGGCCGGGCATCATCATAATCAACAGTCAACAAAAAGAACGACCTACACGTGACTACACCACAAAACTCTCAGGAATATAAAAGTTTAGACCCCCGGAACCTATCCCCTTGGCAAATGAGCTGACGGCATTCGGCTGTTTCTATACTTTCTTTTATTCAGTTTTTTTTCTTCTCGTTTTTGGTAGCTGTCTGCACTTAATGGAAAATGTCAGTTCGCCTCCGGCGTCAAACGTTTTATTGAAGTTTCCACTGAGGCGGCGAACACTCAAAACACTTGCCACAGTGCGTCATCTGCTGCTCCTGTGGCCACCTTTCGGGCTCCGTCTGGCGTCTTTTTCGCGGCCGAGCCATTAAACCTAACGAACCGGAAGTGGTGAGGTCCTGCGCGCGAGGTCATCGATCTACAAAGCTCAAGTCCTTTAGTACAAAATGCTTCGTTCGTAAATTTTTACGATTGAAGTAAAGCAAGCTGCATATTTTTTGCCAAATGTATCTCGGCTTTGTCGGAGCAGTCACAGTAACTGCTTCATTCATAGGAAATACATACAGAAATAAAAAATAAATACACAGCATAACTTTTGTTTATCTTCTTAATGATGAGCCAAATTAACAAGTCGAAGTTGAGTTCCCCGCGTCTGGTGAAATCGGCTAATAATCCCATAGCAGTGGATCAAGTATTCACCTGCCAGTTTGAGATTTTTGGCAAAGTTCAGGGTAAGTTTTGATCTTGAAACTAAGTATTTAAATACTTATATATACCCTTGACTTTCATCAGGTGTCTATTTCCGGAAGGTGAGCAATTGTATCAAAAGTTTTTGGCAGAAATCATAGTAGATTATATGTATATTAATAGCACACCCAAAAGAAGGCCAAGGAACTGGGCGTCACGGGATGGTGCATGAATACTAGAGTCGGTACTGTTAAGGGAACGCTAGAAGGATCTCTGGAGAAGGTGACAGACATGTAAGTAATCCTACTACTAATATAAGAATAACTAAGAACTTGTGGTTTCCTAGGAAATACTGGTTGCAGCACAAGGGTAGTCCCCGTTCCATAATTGAAAAAGCCATTTTCTCCGAAAATGAGCCGCTACCCTGCAATAACTTCAACCTCTTCTCCATTCGCCGCTAAAGATGATCCTTCGCCAAATTCTAGTAGAATATTTTAAATGTTCAAGAGATAGTTTCACCAAACACGTAATAAAAATGTTGGCTATTTGATTCCCAAAACAATTCTCATATTGTACGAGCCAGATGGACAAAGTTGGCCACTCCTTGGGGTTCTCTGTTAGCTGCCCAATTAATTGGACCATGAGCCACCGCAAATTGCCTTTCGAATATTTTTCCATGACAATTTCTAAACCTATGCTGCGCCAATTGTCAAAACAATTTCAATTTATTTTTTCGCTCGTCAAAATGGCATTTTCAACTGCAAAATGGGGGGCCAAAGTTTCAGGATCGTCGCTGACGCAATTTTGCGACAAATAAACTGGCCATATCCGGCCAAAAAAAAAAAGGCAAAACAAAAATTTACATAAATAAATAAAAGTTGACTGAGTTCACAAATGGTAACAGTTGGCGCCTGATGGCAATTAAAAGCCTCTGCGCCACTTTCGGCGCTTTGCTTTTTTATTGTGTTTATCTTTTTCAGAAGGGGATGGATCCATGGACGGGATGCTCCAAGCCGGCCCTGCTGGATGCCACTGCTGTTTATTTGAATTGTTTTGTGTGTCTGGCAAACACTTAATAATAAACTGTTGAAACCGCAGAAAGTGCGCTGGCTAAACAAAATTGTTGCCACAGCCCAATTGGGGGAAGTCCCGGAATCGGTGGTTATGTAAATCGAAATACCTTCGGGCTGAATTTTAATTAGTAGTCTGTGGAACTTTAAAATAAACTGCCAAATATTCTATTTATTTTTGAAAACAAGAATCGAACGGGAAACGTAAAACTCTACTGCTAGCAATTGAAAGGGTGATGTTTCTGCTCATTTCTTCGGAAAGCGTCCCTTGTCCTGTTGGCACAGAGTCATCCTTCGGGCCCTGGCGATCTCCTCCGGGCTCTTGCTGTCGCGGGCCAACTCCCGGCACAGGAGGCGTCTATAGAGGAGCATCTTGCGCTTCGTCTCCGGCGTACCAGCGGCGGTACTGAACTGTATCCCAGAGCGGTGGCCTCGGGACGTTGATCTTCACAAAACAAAAGGGATAGGAACAGTGGATGATGCTCTATGCCACGATGACCAAAGAGGGCCAAAGTTTAAGTTCTCTGCTACACTTACGCTTTTTTTTTGTCACTCATTTGGGATCCGAAAGTATTTGTAGCAGGAACTCAATAGAGTTTACGTTATACTATTGAAGTAATTTTGAATAATGAGTTATGTAGGACAGCTGCCAAAGTTATCCTAAATATGGTGAGCTTAAAGTCATGGCCATCTAGATAGGGTTGCTTGTCCTGCATTCTCGCTCTGTATGATGGAAACATAGAACTAAATTAAGTCATTAAATGCCACCGAATTTGAAATGCAACACAGGCAAACGGCAACGCGGCACGCAAACAGATAAAGTGCCAGGAGCTGGTGGCCTGGACAGGGCGGGAAAACGGGAAAAAAGGAATGAAAGGCGCCTCTGACAGCCGGATCCAGTAGCGCCGATAATCAATTCCGTTTCCGGCTGACAGTTTGCCGCATCGTGCGTGACCCGAAATATGTATGCATAAACAGCACCAGAAAAATAATCATAATTGTAATAAATTCGTGAGCGGCTCAACCCGACCGACCAAAGGCGCCGACAGGCGGAGGAGGTGGGCGTGGCATGTGGTGCACATCATCGGGGATCGCGTGCCGGCGTGCCTCTCTGGTCGCATGTCGAAAATCGAAATCGATTGCAGAACGAGCTCCATTAGCCGAAAGCCGCGCTGATAACGAGTTCATTGACGAGTTCATTGGCACATCGATTCCCATTGACGGGGCTTGGGCTTGGGTGGTGCCACCGAATGCGGTTAGTGTGGCGGCTTAAATGCGCACGCTAATCAGAGACTAGAGGAATTTCGGTTTTAGTTTCTAGCAATCCACAAAATAAACCTGAGGTTGTATGAGATCTAAGAAATCATATTTCCTATTTGAAAAAACCAACACGTTTTCTAATATTTTAAAATTGGAACTTGGAGAATCATATCCAATCCAATAGATTATAAATTGCCTTTGTTACACAGCTGATAACTATTGAAATCCTTATCGACTGAACTATCCGAGAAGTGTACTGAAACCCCTTTCCACCCAGAACCTGATTAGCCATGCAGACCATGTTCCTTCGGGCCATGCTAAGCCGTATAAGGCCAGCTGACTGTGTTCCAAATCTCAGACCACATGAAATCGGTCCAGACGGATACGTGGGGCCGAAATGCCGCATCACCAGAAGCTGCCCCCCATGTCCTCAGACCCCTCGTTGTCTAGACGCAAAACCCATTGCTGTGCCACCGGAAAAAAAGTGGTTCTTGCTGCGCAAGTGTTGCATTATAGACTCCAGAACGAATGGGGAAGCACGGCCAGCAGAATAGAATTCAGAAGCAGAAGGAACAGCCGTTGCCACGAAATAGAATCTTATTAAAATTTTACAGCCGCACCTTCTGTTGTCGAAAAATTAAAAATAAAAGTCGTTGCTCTATGTGCTCTTGGTGATTTCTTTTTATCAGATTTTAGCAATTAAAGCGATGTATTTTTTTTCAGGAATCATCATCATGGCGTTTAGCAAAAAAAATGTGAAAAATGTTGTATGGGATCGCATGCCGGCGATTCGTGTTGCGTGGCAATTTGATGAATGCGGTCTTTGATTAACCCTGATCCCGGGTCAAAAGCCGTGCCGTTCCGGGCCAAAAATCTGTTTTAAGACCTTTGCATGCAGTTGGGAAATTTTCAACGGCAAGCAAACTTTGCATAATAAATGAAGGCGATAAGAATGCTGTCCCGACTCCCCAACTCTGACTTTGTGTTTCACTTTGTTTATGTTTATGTTTCTGTGCCATTTTATTTTTATGTGAATACCTAGGGCATTTTTAGGGAAACTTTCAGCTTTCAGCTTGATGGCAAATGCCTTTCCGAGTCCTGATTTCACCCGAGATCCCAAACGCCTCGGGCCGTGAGCAACGTAGGCCTTGGCTTTGAAGATTGTCGGACAGAGTAGGCGCTTTGTTTCAAGTCATGGGTCGAAGTGGCCTTTGAACTTATCTGGCAACTGCCAAATGGAAGAACAGTTAGTCCTCCAAACGATGTGAAACGAAACGGGTCAATTTTCCTCACTATACACAAAAAAAAAAAAACAAAAAAAAAATTAACAAAATGGATACACCCAAAATTTCGGTTGACAAAACTAAAAAACAAGCAGACAAAATCAAAGTAACAAATGTATATAATAAATTCTGGGACTCGGATTCGTTGAGATTGCTCGGTTCCCTCAACAAACCAATTCCTCTGCTAGCCAAGTATGAGATTCCCACTAAGGACAGGGATACCAAGGACGCTGCCAAGGACGAGCCTGTAGCAGAGGAGTACCAGCTAAGAGACCAGGAGGGAAGGGAGAACTTAATCAACAAGATGCTTGAAGAGAACCCAAGATCAGAGCCCCTGACTTCGTTCGCATCCATTCAGCACTCTGAAGAACCTCCAGACACCAGTTTGGAAAGCAACACAGTCGAAGATGTGATGGATTCGAACACTTTGAAAAGTTATAAGACACTCGATGAGTCAGCTTCGGAGAAGACTCTTAGCGCGGTACCGAAGATTGTTCCGCAAGGATCTGAAGAAGAGAAAATCATGAATAATATGGAATCGGAAATAGACCAGGAACCAAAAAAGGATACTTCGAAGAAGCCAGTTGTCAGCCCCAAGTCGCCATCCAAGGATTCTTATTCGGACCTAGCCCCGGGTACTAAAGAAAAGGAAGATCCGAAGGAAAAATTGGAAAACGCCGTCGTGGAACACGATCCAGGGAGCTGTAACGCTGAATTGAAAAAGGAGGAAATACAGGTCTACTTCCAAAACCTGATAGCCGTCGACAGCCAGCTAAGGATATCGGATGGAACGAATAATGTCAGCGCGGACACCGAACTAATCGAGCAAGAGAAGAGGAAATTCTGGAGGAGCCTAATTTCAAGCGTCAGCCGCGCCACATTTTCCAGCCCCCCAAGGTTGGTATTCAGTTATGTATTTTTTTTTTTTTAAGTTGTTTATTCATTATTATTTATTTATTTCAAAGCATCCATTCATCGATGAAATCAAGTACTCCGCGCATTCTGATGGCCGCCATTATTCAGCAAACCGCCAAGCAGCAGTTCAAACGGAAGATCACTCTTCTCCGGGAGAACTACTCCTATCGCATGGGACTGATCAAGCAGTTGAAACAAGATGTTAAAAACAATTTTAAGAGCGAGGCCCAGCAGCTCTACTTCAAATACCACGTCGCCAAGAACAACAACAATCAGTACAAACCAAACCTAGGCACTTTACACATGTCACACTCCAAAATGAAACTATGAGCGGACGAAGTCATCGGTCGATCTGTCTATCTATTTTACAGTCAACGAAAGTCCTTCGGGGTCATCTGGAGAAACTGCCAATGGACGAGGAACACAGCACTGGATCGCTTGAATTTAATATGTGCATTTGTTACTCTGGTTTTTTGAGGAACTACCGCCGTCCGAAGCGAACACCTTTCAGTTCAGAACTGGCTGGCTGCCATCCCACCGTCTCATATCTGACCTAAAAAAGGGCCTCTGCGCCGCCACTTGCCGCCAGGCTCAAATTTGTGACAATTCTGTTTTGCATGTCCAAATTAAAACCTCTCACAGTAAAGACAATGAGAATTGACCCAAATACCTGGCCGGGCCCGGCCCTTTTGTCTTTTCTCCTTTGGAAGTGTAATTTATGGACTGGCCGCGAATGGCGTGGGTCTCTTCATTTTTTTGGGTCACAGCTGCGGGGGAAACTGGGCCAGTGAAGTGAACAAAAGGAGGCTCCGGATATTTAGGGGTTTATTGTTTCCAAGGCTTCAAAATTTAAATTTATACCATAGTTCAGTGGCATTATGGCGTTATATCCTTTATCTTATTGTTAGAAATTTATTCTTGTTTAGCTTTAAGTGTTTAAAGTTTTCCAAGCCTCTTCTGTAGTTTCCCGGTTTTGGCCAACTTTAAACTTGAAGCCATATCGCCGGGGTTGTAAGTGGAAATAGCTCCCCGGGCGGCTAATCCGTTCAAAGCTGCCAAAAATCTCCGGCTGGGCTCGACGCTTTCGCTCGCAATGACGCACAAAAAGTTGACGGCCCGGACTCCGGATAGACGGACACTTGTGGCAGGCGCTTAGTAACCGACAGACAAAGCTGTAAGCCCAAGGCCCCCACTCCGGGGCAACCCCCGGGGCGGCTTACAACAAAGCGAAATGGTAAATAAAGGCCCGATCGCATTGACAGCGGGCGTTGAAATGGAAATCAAAATCCGAGTCCCAAAATCAAAGTAAATCAATGCGGGGCTATAGCTTCCCGTTCCGAGATGAACAAAAAAACACTGTGCTGATGAAAATTGAAAATTTACTTTGGCAATTTCAGGCGCAGCCCCGGCCCGACAATGAAATATGTCAATTTCAATTATGCCGGAGCTGTAGCCTGCCACTCGCCCCGCCGCGGGCGGAAAGCGCACTCGAAATCGAATCCTATTTCGAATTGATTTCCACATTTCAACAAATGTGTCCATTCCCCCGTAAAGCTCTATCGGCAACGCCTTGAACCGCTCTCCGATTGAGCCATCCGGCCAATGGGGGGAGTGGCTGTCAGCCCGGTAATTATAGTTGTTATAGCCGCGATTTTGCTGACAGTTGGCCATCGCCCGAGGCATCAATTAGCCAATTTAATGCAAATTTAAATTTATTTTTAGTTACGGTCTTGAGAGCATAATGCCATCATCAGCATAAATGGCAAACATAAATCAACAGTTGTAGGGAAAACACTTAAAAGCCCTAGCTGATGTCTTGCCTGCTTTGGCAAACATCTTTTGATGAGTTTTTAATTGAATGACGTCTAATCCAGACGCGAAACACTCTTAGCCGGAAACATAACTAGCATGTGCATAACTTTCCACAAATCATCGGAGAAAACTTTGGCGCGAAACTCATCAACTTTGCGGGGCAACCGTGAGATTTCCTGCAATATAAACTTGTGCGAGTCGGGGCCCTTATCAATGGGAACTATCAAAGGGCCATAAAAGTTTCGTTCAACACTTTGCAGACAGGAAGTATGACAGGCATCGGAACAATACTCGTAAAACGAGCAGACTATGGACTACACTCCATCCCGGTCATTTGCCAAGTCTAGCTAACTGACTTACTGACGAGTAACTGACCATCGTTGTCAGGCGATTGATTTGCAAGTGGGGTGCCGGGACAGGGACTGGGACTGGGATTGAAATTGAACTTGAAAAGTGCACAGGGAGACAGCCGACACACTGCAATGACAATGACGAGGCTCACACGATTACACAAATGCCAAGCAACACCAGCAGCAACGCCAGCAAATAAAATGCCACGACTGCGCCCCGACTCCGACTCTGACTCTGACTTTGACTCTGACTCCCTGCTGTCGATATGATCTCGTCATTATGTCGCCAGTGGCAGACCATAGCCCTGGGGCGAGGGGATAAGCCTCTGGGGGAGTGGTGGCAGCGGCGGAGGTGCCAGTTGGTGGCGGAAGACGTCTGCAAGTTGCGTCGAGTGGGCGACACTTTTATGTGAAATTGATGATGATTGAAAGCTGCAGGGAATGGCAAAGCAAACTATTTTCTAGGAGTGGCGGCGTGATAGTCACGACTATCGAAGGATAGCTTAATATTTAATTAAAAATGAAGTTTTCTACTAACTGGCTACTATAAACTACGGTATATACTATATACCCTATCTCATCTCTAGTTGTAAACTTTTATGTCCCTCCTCTGAAGTCGACATACGAATTAAACAATTAAACGGAAAACATGACGTATTCCCCGCACTCTTAATATAGGATATCCCCCCGATCCTCCAGTCGCTTCCCATTTAGGGCTGGCCACAGATTTTTATGGCGCCACGATGTTCTTTAAGATATATGTGTCAAAACTAGTGGCCGTGCCATCGTAAATTTAATTCATAGGCGTCTGCCTCACCAGACGACGATTGTCATCATACGAGTGCTCGTCATAATGATCATCCCAATCGCAATCAGAATCCCAATCATCGCTGGCAAGGAGGGCTCGTGTGGGACTTGGACTGAGATGCGAATGCGATGGCGAATATGCGACTGCTCATTGCATTTTTATCACTTACGCGAAATTGGTTTTTATGTGTCGGGAGTCTCATGTGCGCCTATTAAATGGAAGCGCTGCCTCCTATTTCTTGGCAACTCGGCACTCGACATCCATTCCACACACTCAAGTATTCCGACTACCGTGGGGAGGGGAGCGGGCAATGCGTATACGCAGTGGGGGCCCTCGGGAGCAGGGCCAGGAAAGGCAGTTAAATGAAATGCTCCGCTGGCCGTTTAAGCGATGACAATCAGCCGAATAGTCAAGTGATATATTGCGGAGCACTTTTAGCTGCTGCCGACTAAGATCTGGCCCACGGAATTAGGTCTACGGAGCGGAGTCTCCACCAGAGTCTCTGGCATTGTTTTATTGATTTATAGACGAGTGTGAGCAGGCGGCTGATTGCAATGGACGAGCGGGTGGGTCGAGGCACTTGAGATATTTTAACTTACGCATTTAATTTGGCTGTTGGTCATAGAGTGTATGATGCGGAAAATTACCTGCAATGAAAGAAAAATAAATCTCCATTAGTTACTCCAATGGTAAATTGGGCTAAAAGTTTGAAATTTTCATCTCTGTCAGAGATCCGAAATTGTATAGAAATTGTATACTATTAACTGCATATGCCTATCTATGACCTGGAACACTCAGGGCAAACAAACTTCTACTCCCGGCCTTGGCAAATGAAAAATCTGTCAAGCTCAACAAACAGACAACTTAATGCCACAAGCCGACCGACCGACCAACCAATCCCACCCAGCCACACTCCTCCGGCCAGTGGAAGAGGACTCTGAGGCTCAATGACTTGGCCAGACTGGTCCCTGTGGTAAAATTTAATTTAACATACAATTCAGAATGCCCGGCGACAAATTCTCTGGCCAACAACTCGGGGCCACAGAGCATTCGGCCAAAATTGTTGCCTGGACACAAAGTTTTCTGCCGGGGACAGGCAGAGATCCGGCAGACTCCGGCCGGGTGGCTGGGCGGACGGGCGGGGCGGACGGCCACAAGGCTTGAACCCTTAATTATATTGAGTGTATGAAATCCTTTGGCCACACAATGGCCGGCAGGAAGCGAAAGTG
Source organism: Drosophila atripex (assembly GCA_035045925.1). Lineage (NCBI taxonomy): Eukaryota > Metazoa > Arthropoda > Insecta > Diptera > Drosophilidae > Drosophila > Drosophila atripex. The sequence goes on along the minus strand of JAWNOP010000070.1, from coordinate 7,267,660 downwards.
GCCATGTCCTTGTCCCTGTTCGCCGTCGTGTTTAATCCAAGCAATTTGCAATTTTTGGTAATTTAACTTGACAAAACTTTATAATGGGTGGCAGGAGGCGGAGGGTTGTCCCCAGTCCACAGTACCCAGTCCCCATCACTTCCCATTCAAGACTCGACAATGGAAAAGCATTTGTGGCTCCCGTTCGATTCGATTCGCAACTGTTGCCAGGACTTGGCTGCCTTTCATCCAAAATCTCTAATCCCGGCGCAGACCCCTTCGCACAATCGCACATAAAACCATAATTTTTGATTGTTATGTACTTTAAGGAGGACTTCGTCATGTGCGATGAATGCAAATTTCGTTTTCAATTTCATTTTTTCATGTCGGCCCTGTCTATTATATTTGATGATTTATTATTTGGTCAGGGCGGCTGGGAGGACATTAAGCGGTCTAAGGCGTTAATATCCTTGACGGGGGATTTATTTTTGTTCGGAAGCGGCGGAGGAGGAAAGAGTTGCGACAATTTACGACCTGATTTGATTTTAATCTCCTGCAGCCCTTTGGGAAAAAACGAGTTGCGTATTTTGTTCTTCTGATCAGATTAGTGAGAAAATATTTTGAAATTAAGGAGATTATGTTGAGATTTATGCGAATGTGATACTGTGAGAATATAAGCTGCGGAAAGGATAATTAACTTGTTGATATTGGATATCAAAAAGGACTTCTTTGTCAACTTCCCTCCTCAAATTCAACTCCTTTTCGCTAAATTTAAGAAACAACTTCCTGATGGCTCTAATTACAAACAATAACAGCAGATCGCGATGACAACAGAAGTTGTGGCGCAATGGGAATATAAAGTTCGGCAGGACACTGAGGGTTAGAGGGGAAAATAAATGTCTCGCCATAAGCCGAAAATTTTTGCGCAAAAGTCGAAATTCCTCCCCTCCGGCCAAGCCGTTTCAACTGTCAAAAATGACAAATAGTCCGTCGAGGATTTAATTTTGAATGCAATGCCTCACGTTGCACTGCAGTGGAAATTAACTAAGCGACCTGGAAGCAAAAAATGCGACCCGGGAAATAGAGCCCACCATGGTAACGCAGCCACCACCGAAAATCTGTCCTCACAGAGGACGCCAGACGGAAAGTGGAATTAAAACCGATCCACGGAATCGTCGTCGCCTCCCCCTCCGCCGATCCACTTTTATGTCATTTTCCGAGGGGTGTGTGTGTGTTTTTTTTCCAAGGGGATGCTACAATCCTGCGAGCATTACGGGCCTTTTCATGTTTGTCCGGGAAATTAGTTTGGCTCAACAGGAGCATCATCAAAATATAAAGGATTTTCTGTTTGGTGGCAGTCCCGGACTTCAGTATTTATAAATTACTCGTCCGCAGCGCAATTGCTCAGCCATACGTTTTATTGCAATTTCTGAAAAATACCTAACGAAAGGCCAAGGTTGCCGGGACTACTACCACGCACGTGCAGTCGATGGGAGATGACGCAGAACCCTTCGGGCCATCCACTTATTAAAAATACTTGTTTGTATTCGTGGCATCCTGCAACTGGGCAATGTCTGGCTGCCTTTATTTGCGATTCATTGGGGCATGTAATTAAATTTTTGGATTTCCCATTTACAGATAAGGAAATGAGTTTAATATTTCTTGTAGTTATGAATATTATTTATTATTTTCCGAGCTTGCCAAAACTTGTTTACTATTAATCATCGCCCCATTTCGCCCCCAAGACCACACATCTCTCATCGGAGCTGTAAACTAAACTCATTAATTACTACAATTAGGCAATACACATTTTTTTCCGCTCGGCCTTAAATTGTTTAATCTGGCCATCGGTTGAGGGCCACCCCGCTAAATAGTACGCACGCGACCAAGAACCACTTCCCCAGTGGCCCATTTGGAGTCGTTAAAGAAGCCCGCTGGTGTTCTGGATAAGGAATAAAAAATGAAACGGAAAATGTATTCAAAACTGGCTGTGCCGTGCCAGGCGCTGCAGCTTTGATTAATGGTTTATGCCAGCACGTCATAAGCGGGCAGGTCCTGGAAAATCCCTTCTTCTTCCATCTTCCATCTCGTCCTTTCGGTCATTATCAAAGCCTGACTGAGCAGGATACCTATTTTTTTTTTTCGTTTTCTTAAAAGGGAAGCGGACTGTTGAAGCAAGACTGTTTCTGTGTCGTCCAGTCAAGTATAATTAACAACTTTGTTGGGCCGGTTTTCCTTTTGTTGTTCGTTAAGAAATTGCAAAAAGTTGTTGCTCGTTTTATGTAAATGATGTGTAAACACCACGTGCAGGAGTGCCCAAGAGTCCATAATAATCCGCAGCAACAGTGCAACATTGTGGCACCAGTCTGAGGAATACTCGATGCATATTTCGTGGCGCATGTCCATTAGTGAGCCGGGCCGGTGGGGGGGACTGAAACGCGACTACAACGACACGTGTCGCTGCGATTTATTAGCATAATTTCTCTTTCCAGGTTTTTAATGCTCACCACGGAAGCATTAAGGCGAAATGGATGTTCATCAGCCCGAAAGCGAGCTCCGGCTCACTCCCAGTTTCGCTTTTCAATTTCCATCGGATGAAGTCCCCCTCCCCACCAAGTTGGGGGAATCATCTCTGTATCTTTGTCAGCATAAATTCCCAGGAACTACTCACTTAATTGTTGTGCATTTGTCAACCTGAGCACACGAAGCACTTCGAAAAACGGCGTCAAATTCTCCGACTTCGACTCCGACTAACTGACACCCAAAAGACCCCAAAGACGCTCACTTGAATCCGAACACGAGACACTTTAAATTGTGGAACACACACTCTGGTGTCGGGTCTTGTGCTATTTATGTCTTACTTAGTAGAACATTTGCTCTGCTAGTTCGTAAATTAATTGGATTTGCAATTACATGCCGCACAAGACCGAGACTAACCAACTCCGGTGGCAAGAGCTGTGGTGGCTTAAATGGTGTTTTCAATGAGAAGAGCTGACTGGATGAAAGCCAACACATTGTGTCTTGGACTTGAATGAATGAGTCGAAAATTAAGGGAATGTTGTAGGAAACCACCAACGCATAAGATACTGTCTAAGGTTATTTTTACACGCGAATATCAATAGAATCACATACACATGTGTATAAATTAAGAAAGCAAAGAAAACCACAAGCATTCATTCCAGAAAGCATTGCGTTCCTTCTTCCTCAGATCTCCCATTAAACTAATTGCTGGCATACAACATTTTTATTGCATTTTCCGACTCGTATACCACTGGAATTCCATACCGTACATGCCAATGTTTAATATGCATAACAATAAATGGTCATACACGAGAACAGGTTTGCTCACTCTCTTTGCAAATTGCTGCCCCGAACCAGAGCCAGAACTTGACAAAGGAGCAGTCGGACAGAAGGACTCACAAAGGTGACGGCAATGCGGGGGAAAATCAAAAGCAGGAAAAGCGAAAACAAATTGCTCGAAGGCCTCACCTGTTCAAACCACTCGCCACTGAACATTTCAATACAAATAGACCGAGTGGGGAGTGGGTGGGTAGGCAATAGAAAAAGGCACAAATATGAAATTAAATTAGATTTTTCGGTAGTCGGCAGCCGGCAGTCGGTAGGAAATTGCAGCACGCACGCAAACAACACCAGAAAATATTGAAATTACATAGAGGAACGCAGAACTCAAAAATACATATTGCGCTCCAAACACCAATCTGAGGACCTACACACGTTCAAAGACCCTGCCAAATGACCCCCGGGCATTTAGTAGACAAACATTTGGAATTCTATATACGAGTATCTGAGCATCCGAGAGTGGTTTGCGTGCCCAGCCAGACGGAAATGGACGAATGCCTACGCAAATGTGCGCATTTCAATTAAATTTCCGTTTTAATCACTTTTCCCAGTTCCATTCCAGGCAGTCGAGTCGAGTGGCCAGCATGGGTTAAATGGGGGGGAGTCACAGCTACCATCTACCATCTACCTTTGCTATCCCAGCTCATTAAAACTGTGTCTGGGGTCAGGTGATGCGTTCTAATTTGATGACGTTGATCGCTGATCCCTTTTCTACTATCCACTTGTAAGGTAGACCCGGTGAGAAGTGCATAGAGAGGTCCTTCAGAAGTGAGGTTACACTTTAATAAATAAAATAAACTATGCTTCAACCTAAGCTACAAACTTTACTATCCTCCTTTAAAGTAGTCTCATTAAGAAGTGTATAGAGTGGCGCTTTTAAAAATGTGGTTCTGTCTCCCATTAAAAAATATACATTTATGCTGTTCATTTTGGACTATTTACTTGTGCGATTTTCTATTTCCTTCAATCTCAACCACAATTACTCTTCGGGAATCATCCAAGAGACTTGCTGCCATTCTTGTACCTTCTTTCTTGAAATAACTTCCAACTGTTACAGACTTCAAGTCACATGAACAAAATTATTTAAATTTGGAGACTAGTGTACTATTTTCTCTTGGAAGCAGAACCTTTTAATTTATCAGTGAGAACCTGTGCCCGTCGGCCTTGATGGTGGTCTCGCTGTCTGTGGTCTGCGAGGAGTAGTCGCTGTTGCTCCACACCAGTTGCATGGGAATGCTAAAGGATATCGTAGAAGATAGGGTATCAGTGAGAGGTTCATCGGTGAGAGGATATTCAGTGAGAGTGGTTTCAGAGGCACTTTTGTCGGTGGATAGCTCCTCGTACGGCACCAGAGCGCCATCCGACTCCTCGTCCGACTCCGTCTGACTGCTGGCCGAATTATTGTCGTATCGGTCCATCATCTCCATGCCTCTCAGGCCGCATTCCGAGATGATCGGCGATGTGAGGGCTCCACTTTCCGCCGATTTCCAGGTGGGGGAGCTTCTGCTACAATCACTGTCCATCAGGGCCAGCATCGAGGTGAGAGTTCGGTCCTTGACCCTGCCTGTGTCGCCGCCGGCTTTGGACCGCGGCATTCGGCGAAGGCTCTCCTCTACCTCCGCGGGCCGGCTGCGGATGAGCTTCTGCACCGTCTTGAAGGACTCCCGCATCTCCTGCAACTGCCCCTCATCGTAGGGCTCGGTCAGAGGGGTGTTGGGCACCGACAAGGCGTTGATAAGAAACTCAAGGTCCTCCTCCATGGCTTCTGAGCTAGAGTTACAATTTCGAGTGAGACACTGGGCCTCCGAAGTAAGCTTGTAGGATTTCGAGAAGGAATCTCAAATTTTTATCTACCTACTGGACGAGTTCAAAGGGAATGTATAAATAGTATCAACTACTGTCACAAAAATTCTCAAGCAAGGTGGCTGAGTTCCATTATTTCTCCATCATCCCGATGCCTCATTAACTTCATTTTCTTTCTACTACTTCACCATGGAGTTGTCCATCTTAAGTTGCAAACTTTTTTCATTAAATTTCGCCATCAAACCGCAGCTTTAAGAGCCCCGGAAGGAGCCCCCATCCCCGGAGTTGTCGCTACAAAGTCATTACGAACAACTTAAGTTTGTGTTAAACACGCCTACATTACCAGATTTTGCATTTGTAGCGCCAAAAACCAAAGTTTTGGGGGAAAGCAGCTGAAGCAGCCAAGTAGCAGGGGCAGCTGGGGCATCTGAGGCAGAAGTAAACTGCAAGAAGTGGAAAACTCGAGGTTGGGGGTCCGTGTAATAATTGTAATTTCGCAGTAACATCGAGAATGTGCCGAAGAACCGGGCCGGGGGACGGGAAACACGAAAAATAACAATCAGAAAGCATTTAGCAGCAACTTCTAAGAGCGAGAGCCGAGGGAAGTCGAGTTCGGTTCACCAAAGTGTGTTTGCTTGTCGGCGGCGCTTGCAGGTGGCGCCCCCTATGGCCGAGTTACGGGTTCCAGGACTTCCGGCTTGGCGGATGTGCTCCGGTGCGTGCAGAGTCCCCCCTTTTGTATTTTTGTTTTTTTTTTTTTTGGTATGTCAACGGACAGAGAACAACTTTAACTGCCAGAAACAAACCATGAATTCCTTTAACGATTAAACAAGAAGCAGGAAACCATATAGGATACATTATTTTGCCTCGTACTACCTCCCTCCCTCCCCGCCCACACCCCAAACACACACCAAAGCACACACATAAATCTCCTCGAGGGTGTATCCACTGGGTGTGCTGGGGGTTTCCCCTGTTTCCCTGCCTGGTGTGGCAATTTTAATGGCCTGACCTACTTACTCGAGCAACCAACTTTGCTTTCGGTTCCTGCTTTTTATTGAACACTTAAAGTAACTTTCTTTACGCCGCAAGTTCTTCTTTTAATTGCCCAAAAGCGCCAAACTCCACCGTAAATATTCCAAGCCAGCCAAGTCGAGCCAAACAGAATGTTTTGCCATCGTTTGTCCTGCCATTTGTCAGGCATCAGAAAATATGTTTAATAATCTGAACGCATTACCAAAACAGCAGCCACTGTGCATACAAACGGAAGCCGAACGGAAAGCGGTTGCGGTAGGGGTTTGGCTCTAAGGATCTAAGGATCTGAGGGCCTGAGAGGGGTTGCAAGGAACCAGCACGACAAGGGGCAAACACATGTAGACGACTCCGAGAGGCAGGAGGACTCCAGACAGACAAAACAAACATCGAGGGTGAGATGAAAATATATTTGGAGAGCGAGGAAAAAGCCAAACGGGATGGCACTGAGACGGAATATCTAAGGACAATGGGATGTTTTCAGAGGTAATAGCAAAAAATAAATATATGTACCCCCTTAAAAGAATAGCTTTTGAAACAATAGACCTTATGGTATTACTCAATGAACATCTATTATTCATAATTATTAAAAAAAAAAATAAAAACAAGTTCCAACAAATCATATTCCACATCCACTGTATCGCCTTCCCAGCCATTTGGTGTTCGTCTTCCAAGTCACAAAAGCCTATTAAATAACATGGTCCTACACATGAGACCTCCGAGAAAGTAGAGGCAGCAGCCGAAAGTTTTACACACAATTGCCAGGATAAGGCAGGAGAAATAAGCAGTCGCAGTCAGTCACATGCAGCCAGGACGCCAAAGTGGTCGCATGAAAATATGAAAATATTCATGGCTCATGAGAAAGAACTGTAAGCAAAAAATAGAAGAAGGACAACAAAATAATGACGCCAACAAAAACGGAGAAAAGGAGCAGGAACCATGACAGAGTGGAGGGGAAAACTGGCATGCAGGCAAATGGCAAAAAGTAAACAAATAAACAAATAGGAATGGGATGTATCCTCGTCTTCTGTCTGTTCGTTAGATGGCGAGGACTTCAAGAACGATGACGACCATGACTGTGATAGTCAGCCAACCATGTCTAAGACATTTGCATAGGGACCTGGAGCCACTCAGGCCAGGACGTCTCTTCCCCTAGTTTCGACTATTTTCGTAGGGCATCTTTGGCTAAATTTAGGGGAAAATTCTATTATCTTAGCTGCTCAAACATCTTCTCAAAGTTCATGCAGTTGGGCTGTTCCCTTTTGCCAGCCCGATGACCGACCACTTCAGTCCTTTGGCCTCCCCCTACATATGTCTATGTAAAACACACCCCATCCTCCGGCACTTGCACTTCGGATCGGCAGCTGGAAAATAAATGTTCAATTTGTAGTTGTCAATTGGCTACTTAGTTCGGTTGAGAGATGCTCCGTCGGAGTGGCAAAGGGAGTTGAAATGCAGGAGCAATTGAGAAGTAAACGAAACTAATGCAGGAATTTGGCAAAGAGCCATTGATGGATGCTGGTATCGAGTGTAAAAGTGAAAACATCCTTTGAGTACTTTTCGGTACAGGCTGTGAAGTAATGTAGTATAGAGAAGGGCTTGCCAGCTGGCTTAGAGTCTTCAAAAGCAAGGGAGTTTAAAGTGAATAACATCTCATCATTATCCCAATTTTCTCACAATGTAACACCGATTTCCCTTCACACCTTTCCAATTTATGAAATCCCTGAGTTCAGCAAATAAAGAATCATGCGATGAAGTCATATCATTAACTTTCGGAAACGAGCCGAGTTGTACCTTTTGGCCTTTCGATAAGCAGCTCATTACTCAACTGCAGCTTGCCGGCCGAAAGGTCCAAAGGATCAGGACCATGTCCCTCCTCCTAGCAACTGTTTCGGGATTTTTGTGATTTAGTAGCACCGCTCTGAACCGCTGGATCAGCTAAAAAGGCCCGAAACATAATAATAATTTGTTACATGTAAAAAATCACACTGCCAGAGAGATAAACAAAATAAATGACAAAGGCATGTCAGCACAAAGAGGCTGCCGAAGAGAAAAGGCGACCTAAAAGCAAACTAAAATGGAAATGGAAAATGGATTCGCTCCTCGAGATTGGGAGGCTTTTTGTTGCAACCCTCAGCGATTTTTTCGTCTTCATCCACGGTTCGGGATACAGGACTACACAGACATTTGCATAAATTATCATTTGGTGAACCAGAACAAAAAAGCTAGACTCGGGAATATCATATACCTTTGGAGGACTCCTCCGTCGTCGTGGGAGGGTAATAAAAGGCAAATGCATAAAATAACATAAAATAAAACAAGAATTTATGTTGGCCAGAACGGGCGGGAGAACAGCCAGCCAGCCAGCCAGCAAATATCAAACAAATTGCAATAAAATGCAAATTTAAATAGAAACCGAAAAGTGTATAAACAAATTCCAACTAGACATTAAAGCTCATTTCATTTTTGGCTAAAAAACAATTTGAATTTAAATATTTTATGCTTAATTTTAAGGCATTTTATTGCCGTGCAGCAAACCGCAATAATGGGGAAAGGAGCAACCCGCCCAGGGGCCGCTGGCTGGAAGGGGGTCGTTTGGGGGGCAGGGAGTCTCCCCCTTTGTCGGTTATGTTGTTGTTTGTTTCCAAGCAGCTGGCCACAGCTGTGCCGGGGGTGGGTGCCAGCCAGCGAAGACATCGGCTCCTCGCATTTTGATACACTTTCCCGCCACACGGCAGGCTGGGCGGGGTGGAAAGAGCAGAAAGCAACCGCCGAAGGCAGGTGATGTCCTCACCCCCAATGTCCTGGTTTTTTTTCCTTAAAAACTTTTTCTGCACAATGAATTTTTGCGCATTTTCCACCTGTATGAGCATGCCTCGGGTACACCGAAACGGAGGAGAGACGGGATGCCCGTCCCGGAAATCGATTCGTTGTGGTTGTTGCTCTGGTAATGAGACTTTCCACGACCAAAGCGGAAAACGCTGCCGGGGCAGGGAAAATGGAGAATTTTCCAATGTTTTTTTTTCCAGCTCGTTTCGGAGAATTCGCAACTATGCAAATAGAAGGTAAATATCAGAGCTTAGTCCTTTGGTTCAATTACTAGTAAAGGGACTTCGAAAGGGCTCCGCTTTCGGATTTTGTTAGGATACAGGAAAGGCTTTTAGGAAAAGGGCTAGGAGGGACCAGAGGGGCCAGAAACAAATCTCAGCTAATTAAAGTCAACAAGCAAAATCATTTGAAATGCAAATGTCAAATGGCATAATGGTAGGATGTGAGTGTGTGGCATAATATGTGGGTTGAAGGCTTCCAGGAAACAAAAAGAGCAAGGAAACTTTGAAAGGGGTCACGAAGTATGGATGCTCTCCTTGATAAAGAACCAAACGATAGGGTATCCAGAATACAGAAACCCTCATATGTTAAGCTACTGAAGCACCCGCACAAGAACAACAATTTTTTAGAGCCAAAGGGCGCAGGATGGGGGTAATTATTGAAACACTTCTCGGGTTAGTCCGCAAAAAGGGTAAACTGAGATTTATGCCCCGATATTGAGAGGAGGCTGAGACAAACAAAAAATTAAGATGGAAGCATAGAATTTCAATTAAAATTAGCAGCCCGGTCGTTAATGTAAAATATTGCTAATTAGATTGCTGGGCCCAGACTACGCCAGATCAGGCCAGTTACCAAACCAGTGGCATTAACTTTTCTATCTGTCCTACTTCGTCTCGTCCTTCTGCATTGATTTTAACACGTCCATGAATATTAAATTACCAGCTCACACATACAGCCCACAGAGGGTGTACTTGGGAGGGACTAGAAGCTGGGGTGTTGGGCTGTTGGTGTATTGGGGGTGGGGGCAAAGTTTGTCTGCCATAAATTAAAATCAACGCCCATAGAACACGCCCCTGCCTCTGGCCTCAGACGCCACTCAGAATGTTGACGGTAATTAACTTTTAGGCATTTTCTATGCATATTTATGTGGGGTGTTTCTGGGGGGGGGCAGGAGTGAGAGGTGGGGGAGTGAGAGGTGCTCCTGCATAGCATTAGCACGTTTGGGGGGAGGCTGTCGGTTGTGTGTGTGGGAGGAGGACCACCTCCTACCTCTCCCCCTCCAAGGCTAACTGATGATGCGTGCAAGGCCGAGAAAACTCTGCTTTTCTCTTTTCCATCCAGCAGTGGGCGGATGTGGCATCTTTATTGCCATTGGAGGACCTACACCTACAAGGACTTTCTTAGGATTCATCAGGGACGCGCTTTCTATTTTGGCACGCCATCTGTAAATGTCATAAATAAATAATGAATTAATCATACTGTTTAGCGGATTTTTTCTCCGGCCCGCTCACGTACTTTTCACATGATTTTTCAATTGTGAATTCGAGTGAAAGGAGCCCTTGAATTCTTTTCCTCCGAGATGTGCATTCATTTATAAATTATTAATGACATATTAAATAAAAAGCGTGGGTCGTGTTCGTTCTTTTCGAGCTTGAACGGTTGTCAGAAACACAAGGAGCCGCCTTCCTTCAGAACCTGACATTTGATGGCGAGTGTTAGACAAGGATGTTGCCGTCAGTGTGTTGTAAAAATTTAATTCATTTTCCTGTAATCAATAAAATTATTTCTTGCCTCACAGCTATCTGTTTCCTAACTCTATTTTGCCCTTGCGAATGGGTAGTTTTCATTCGATTTCTTGTTGCATTTTAATTGAAGGCAAGAGCAAATGTTGTCATAGAACGGCACTTAAAACTCAATCAACTGCATCTAACCATATTAAAAGCAGCCCAGAGACACTAAGTCCAAAGTGCTGACACGGCCGGAGCGGGAGCCGGAGCCGGAGCCGGGGCGGAGGGCCAGGGGCCAGGAAAAACATATAACGCATACGCCATGTGGTGCAGCGATGTTGCCGGCATAGAAAATAAAAGAATGCAATCAATTTGTCAACGTCTCCTGCTCCGCAGTGTTGGTTTTGGTTCTGGTATTGGTGTTGGTGTTGGTAGAACTGCCTGGCCGTCCGTCCATCAGCCAGTTCGTCCTTCCCCCCGATCGTCCGTCCATTCATTCATCCATTCGTTCGCCTGTCATCACACACGTATGCCGGCAATTTATGTGTCGTCTGGGTCTGGACTTTTTTGTCGTTTGCATTCGAGGAACAACGACACCGGCACCACCACCACCAACAGCAACATCATTGCCACCACGACAACTTTGCTAGTAAATAAATTTAAAAGCGCTTAAAAAGGGCGGCTGGGCTGGGCGTGGCCTATCTGCAATTTTCCATGTCGGAAGGTGACTCGACAGCATTGCCGTCTGGGCCCGGGACCGGGCCCGGGTCTCAGTTGCAACCTCGGAAGAACCTGCCGCCTTGACAATGACTGTGATGGTATTCAAAGTTTGGAATGACAAGAGTAAATTCAATTAAAATGTCATGCCCCTTTCTAACTGGTTTATACTTTGCTTTAATTCAAATTTAAGCCATTAGAAAAATTAGAAAAACACACTGCTTTAGTTGGGTCTCATTGGGGGACCATTAATTCGCTCTTATCCTGTCTTTGAGGAAGAAAAGTATATCCTTAATCACACAGCCCAGATGCTCAAGTTTAAAGCTCAGGGTTTGGATGCACTGGAGATCTCTGCACTTGTGGGTTTCGTCAGGACTGGCAGGACCAAGCTGCCTCGGGCAAAAAAAAACAGCTCAAAACACAATGCAATGCATAAAAACACCAGTCCGGCAGATGGGGAAAACGTGTTGTTGCCGTTGTGCTTATGATATTATTGCACTTGTCAGGCAAACACACTCACACTTGCATTTTCAGCCAACAGGGACACTGGGAGAGGAGGATGTACACATTCCACAAGCTACATGAGACGCCACAAAGTATGCAAAGTTTTTATGCCAAAGCGCAAATGAAAACACAAACGATACACAAAGTTACATCGCCCGAAGCCCGAGTGGAATATGAATAGAAATGGAAAGGGAGGCGGCCGGTAATCCAGCACAGGTATGCCAGCATCTTCTCATCGTTTGCCTTCAAAAGCATACCTGGTAAGCATCTAGTATCTAGTATATCTGGAAATATGTCAACACACTCGGCGTATGAGTAATAAGTACGAGGTCGAGACAAGAACCCGGCAGCTGCAAGTCAACTGCGACTCAAAATCAAATTTGCACATCTGCAATGGAATGAAGTGCATTGAAATGTTAGCTCACCCCCTCGGAGAATGGGAATCGCCAGTCAAAGGTGGATATGGAGCATATCTACACTGTTACAAAAATATTTCATCTTTTTCTGAAACTATTGCTGTTGCCTTTTTTATTTCTTTTATTTCTATAATGATTCATAAATTCTTTTACTTAAAAATAGATAATTTTAAATAAAAATTGCTCAAGTATTTTGTTTTCTTTCTGTGAAGCTGCATGAAGCTTAACCTTCTTCTTGACTGTCATCGTTATTGCTTTTGGGAATATGCACGGCATGCCGAAGCCCCATTCCCAATCCCATTCCCATTCCCATTCCCGTTCCCAGTCCTATTTCCATTTGGATGCCGCAGCCCGAATCAGTCTCCTTCTGTTTTATACATTTTAATTTGAGTGAGCGAGTCCTGGAAGTCAGAAGCCCCGTATGGGGCCCAGGTCCTGCTGCCAGTCACCGCAACTCCTCCCTGCCATCCATTTCAATCCCTTCCTATCTCATCTGAAGTCTCCCTTCAACTCGGCCAGCTCTCTTGGCATTTCGCCTCGTTTCGTTTCGCATCTATTTTTTATAAGCAGACGCAATTGTTTCGAAAATGAAAGGTTAAAATGTTAAATGCGACTTTGCATGCGAACAATGGGTTAAGGGGTATGGCTCGGCTGCTGTTGCTGTCATTGTTGATCCTGGTCTGGTGGTTGGTTGCTTGGTTGGTTGTAACCAGGAAATGCAGGCCCCCTTGGAGAGATCAAAACATGAACTTTGTCAATGAACTTCACATGTAAAGTTGGAGGCAAAACATTTTGAATTTTAGCTGGATGCGTGGAGTCATCGTATGAGTTTGATAAATGGGCTTGGGGAAGCTGGGAAATGGAGCAAGGGGAATTGAAGTCTAACATGCACACGTCTATGTTAGAGACTTGCACTTCTATTTTTCGGGTATTTTACAATTAATGATTATTTGAATTCTTCTCAGAATTGCATCCTTTGTCTAGCGGCTCTGCTAGTTGTTTCAATTTTACCTGTGCATCAATATCGAAAATGCATAAAATTGGAAATATTTTCGCATCATCCTCTGCAGGGACGCACTCTATCCTTCGGCAGGAAATTCATCAGCAATCTGGGATACGAGAATTTTAGTTCTTGGCCATTGTTCATATTAAATTTTGATAGGAAGCCCTCAGTCTGCCCACAAAGGGATGCCAACGCTTTTTGTTCATAAACATTTTTGTGTGTGCCCGAAGGGGAGCACTCCGGAGCACTCTGGAATGTCTTTCTTTCCTCTTTTGTGGGCAATTCCGACATTAGAGATAGGCCAAACAAAAATGGTCAATGCCAGGATGGCTGGATGGCTGGGTGGCCGAAGAAAAGGAAAATTAGGTCAAGCAAACAATAAAAATCATCAGGCTGCGCTGAGACTTGATGAGCTCGGCAGCTCGATAATTCCGGAAAAAGGACATCCAGGACATTGAGACGCGATGCGAGTTCTGTTTGGCAGTTGGGGCTGTCATCCCCTAATGACATAATCTTCTCTAATTTAGCGCTCATTAATTTCTGGCACTACCATTCGGCCTGATATCACCACAAACGTAATTGAATTAAAAGTGGAATACACTATATATCGGTGGGATACATATCCTGTGAGTTCAATTGACTTTTCTTTTGTCCTCTCGGCGCTTTAATTAAAATTGCATATTCGAGGCAACTAGCAAGGAGCTAGGTCGTCCTAATCAGCATGCCATTTGTGTAATTTGTGCCCTCCCCCAACAGGATGAAGCTTCTGCCAGCTATCGCAGCCTAATCATCTCGAGAACCATTTGTTGTTACGGCCTTTGCCATTTTCGCCATGTCCTGGGCCGCATCAGGGTTTTATTATAATTAGATAGGAATTGCCGAGCCACTCCAAGACAGAGTCCTGTATCTAATGTCTCTCATCTCATCAGCACGCACTCCTTGCTCCTCCGCGTGTCGTTTCGCTTTGTCTTATCCTTTTGCGACTTTGACTTCCTGTCGATTCAGCTGGGTCAGCAGTTTTTAATTGAATCGCCACGCGGTTTGTCTTTGGCTCCAGCTCGTTTATTATGCGCATCTATTTGCATTTCCCGGCCACAAATCGCTGAATGCAATTGTTTCCACGGCTAATTGTGTGTTTCTGTGGCAAAGAAAACTTCATCCCCCAGATGCCACTCGCCAGAAAGTAACTTCAGGACAAACTGGTTTTGGTCCAGAGAGCACTGGCTTTAAGGTTCTATCTACACTATTCTCATTTTAAACTATAGTCCGGATAATTAATTAGTTTCGTCATTTCCTCATTCTTTCCCAGGATTCTTTATAAGCAGTGGAGGAGTCAAAGGCATTGTATTATCCTTCCCTCGACATACCAGAAACTTGAATTCTTTTACATTATTCTGGTCAGTTTAGTGGGCCAAAGATAAGACGCAAAAAATGGAGCGAAAGCTGACTGAAAAAAATGGGAAATAATTTAATAAGGGAAAGTCTCCCCCAAAAAAAGAACACCATTGACCTTTTTTTTTGTTGGCTGATGCCAAGCTGAATGTGCCAAGCGGTTGACATAAATAAAAAATGTTACTACATTTTGGCACATTAAGGAAAAGAAAAGGCGGATGGCCAAAAGGAGGAAAAGGACAAGGGACAATAAGCCTGGTAAGAGCCTGATAAAATTGTGAAAAACTGTTAAAATGTGTTGGGCAATTCTCGAGAAGAACGTCAAGTCGAAACGGGTCAAGTAATCAATTCTGTTGGACGGGCTCCCAACATTTTTCGGGCCCATGCGGACCCCACCACGGATTCGCTTAATTAGATCCCATGTTCGGAAAAAGTTTGGCGCCCTCGGAAGAGTGCCTGCATTTATCTAAATTATTTCGTTAGTCAGGCCAAACAAATTAAAATAAATGTTTGTCAAAGGTCCGCAGCGAAAGTCAACAAATTAAAAATTGTTTGCAATGTGGGCGCGGGCAGGATGGAGGAAAGGAATTCGGGGTCACTTGGGCAGGTGTTTGCCAAAAAGGTTTTCCGTGTTTACTTTTTTCTTCCCGGCAAAGGCGGTCGAAAGTCAACCCTTGGCAATTGCTTCATTAGGAGTTGAGTGGATATTGGGGCATTTAATGGTTAAATGTTACAAATTTAATCGAAACGAGTTCTAAAAACCTCTCCAATAAGGCACACTGAAAAGGATGATATTATCCTTTTCGTAGAAGGCGCCCCCCCTCACTGAATATTCAGAAAAAAATGATTGAATGATGAAATGCCCCTGGCAAATGGAATAATATATAAACGTATCTGTTGTTGAGGGTACGTCACGATGTTTATCAACAATGTCCCCGGGCAGAGTATTGATTAAAAAATTTCCACATGCCCCAGACGGGTCGGGAAATGGCAGAAAAGTCTGTGGGCCGGGGCGGTCACATACACTTGTTGACAGGCCCGCGCCCCGGGTCATAATTTCAGTTCAAAGGCCGCGCTCTACCGCAGCAAAAACTTTACAAAAATTGTGATTTTAAGCGGCTTTGCCTGTGGCCAGAGAAAAAAAGCAGCCACAGACGAGAAATCCACCGAAATTTAATTAATTTAAATTATATTTCAGTTTTTTCGGTGGATTAATAAGCTTTTTTTAAGTCCATGGCCACGTGTTGAAAATCTGATTACAATGACACTTGACAGCTTTGGTTCTGGTTTCCACAAAGGACATAAAATGGCCGAAAGGCAAATAAGGACTTACTTACGCTTCGCAAATCAAAGCGGAGGATGTTTGCCGAGAAACTTGTTACATACCTGCAAGAAAAAAATAAAAATAAAATTATTAAAGTTTAATTAAATGGTGGATAGTAAGGACACTACATTGCTCTAACCAAACAGCACTCAAAATTAATTCAATTGCTTAATCGGGACAATTATAAAAGCCATAAATTGCTCAACTCCAGGCTCGCTATGGGCTTTATTTCCTAATTCAATATCCCTTTCCCAAAAGTCTTTCCCCAACTCGAGTAACTATTGTACTATCTGTAAATAAATCAAATTGTTATTGCATTTGAAATCAGAGGCATTGAATTATTAATGCCGCCCGTCTTTCGGCACAAATGGAACATGCTAATGGAATGGCGATGGCTTGGCCGAAAGCTGGCTTAACTCAGCTCCTGCCAACGTCCAGGGGCAGTCAACAAAACGCTGACAGCTGACAAGCCGCAATCCGCAGAGACAGTCCAGTCGGAGTGAGATAACAATAAAATAACCAGGAGCCCCAGAACTTCGAGGGCGGTGACCACAGGGCATGCCCGGCCCAGTCGCAGTCCAGGACATGGCTATGGTGGGGAGGCAGGTGTGGGGCAAGGTCCTCTGCAACGGATGTCACACACCTGGGGGCGGGAGCCAGACGGACTCAGCCAGGGAACTTTGAATAGTTCATGAAGTTGTCACTTTGTCGTATGTGGCGGCCACAGTGGTGTCTGGTGTGACAAGAGTGAGGAAAGGCTTATAAAATGATTTTGGATTTTAGCTACCGAAGGATTACTATTAAAAATAGAGTTAACTGTATTTATTGCCACTTTTTATAGATTATAATTGAAGGTATATAATACAAGAAAATATCCCAGAGTTGCTGGGAAAATTCCTCCACAACTACGTGCCTGAAATTAAGATAGGGTCCCCCACAAACATTAAATTATCTATTTTATATGATAATATGATAATTGGGAGCAGACCTCAATAATTCCAGAGACCATAAAAGCAAAAAGTTGAGTCGCCTTCATTCGTTATCGATTTTCGTTGCCGGGCTTTGATTTGATTTCATTTCCCCCAACCCCTCAGAGAACTCCTCTCTGCGGTACCCCCTTGTCACTTTATCAGCTTTATAGTGTGATTCTTGTGAAATGCAATAAACTTGGCTGTTGATAAACATCTGTCAGGCTGTCGGCGAGTGGGTAGATTTAGGGGCCTTCCCCGCCACCACCGCCAGCTCGAAGCATTTTTATGGCTTACGTGCTGCATGTAATTGCACCCTCATGTGGCGCTGAATGCTCAAGTAGCTGATCCATAACGAGCTCAACTGCCAGGTGAGCCATGGCAGAGGGGAAAGGTTAATCCACAAACAAGCCACTATTTCGGTAGATTGTTAGATATGTTTGATAATCTTGGATTTTAATGGCTTTTAATCAAACAACAGAAAGGTATTAAATTAATGAATTAAGGACAATTTTAATGAAATGGTTTTAACTACTTTTTAAGACCCTCTGATTAATATTATTGATTCATGGGATAATAAATAGACCGATAATTAATTACAAAATTTAAAAAAGTTGAAAACAGAAAATCTTTAAAGAGCCCCAAAAGATTATGCAACAGTTCCCTTGTCGCAAATTGCTCTTCTCACAAAATCCCCTGTAATTCCTCACCTAACTATGCCATTAACACTTGACCGGACTCGGGAGCAGAGCTCGGACCCGGTACCATAATAACCCGGACGATAGACATCTTACCGCACCCACAACCTCGCACTCACATGCCGCACACGCAGCCAGCAAAGAAATTTAAAACGTCAACAAGCCCGTTGACAGTTGGCGCTGTGCAGGACTCGTAAAAAACGCTGCCCCCTCGGATAGGGATGCCTTTCATATACATACATATGCATGTTATCCGGATAGGGACCCGTACATGTACATATATATCCTCGGTCGGGTGTGCACAATGTAGTTTTTAACGACACCTTACAACTGCTGCTCATGTTGCTGCCACCGCTCGTGCCACATGTGACATGCTGGCTGCTGGGTGCTGGTCGCTGCCTGGTGGCTACGGGCAGCGGGGTGACTTTTTATGCGGTGGCTAATTAAAAAATGAGAGACGGAACAAAAAAAGGGACAACGGGACTACAATTTTTTTACGGCCCCATTAAACAAGGCAATGAGAGCGAGCGTCAAACGTTTAACAATCATAAAAGTGCCTCCATTTCCCCATGCCACCCCACACTAGGCCACAAATTTAATGCCAGGCGACACTCATTTAATGATTTCACAAACAAGGGATTTTTACGCAATTCCTGTATCGAACGTTTTTTTATTTGCAGTTCATTTAGTTGGAAAATTTGCATATTCATGTAAATTAAAAACTTCCGTTTTGACACTCGAAGGAACAGCAGAAATCGCTTTGCAAAAATATTGCACTGATTTTTGTACTATAAATCGCAACTCTTTTTTTTACGCATAATTAAAAACAATTTGAATGTTCCTGCCAGTCGGCTCTGATTGTAAACCGTTTGAATTTTATTTCCCTTAATTTGCATATGGGCTGATGTGTGAAAATTGTTGGAAAATATTATTGTTAAATCGCTTGTAAATTCGCTTAAAATCCAGCCATTGATTTTTATTTATTGGCAGATGCTCCTGGAATGGTAAAGTCTTTTTTTTCACACCTGTTAATTAAATTTCAGCTCTATAAAAGTATGGCGATCTCTTCAATTAACGTAATCGAATAACAACTACTTAGCCCTGGATTCTTGGGAAACGTTCTAATTTGTTTTTAAGCCAGTGCTCTGACAAATTGCTTTCGGTAACTGGCCCTCGGAGTGCCGCAATCCGGCAAATCAATCAACAAATGAAGTCTCACCTCACGGAATCGGTAAATCAAACAAGATACAAGCTACAAGCTACACAACTTGCAATCGCCGACATATATGTTCTGGGAGGCAATGACATGAACCGAAGCTCTTGGGTAAATAGTGCCAGCCCAGGGGTCTTTGCTGGCTGGCCTTATCGCAAACATGGCTGATAGCAAAGACAAACCTATCCAAAGTACTTGTATTGCGACGGCTAATTATCGGTCGATAATAGTAGACTTTCAGTCTTGAAGGATTTTATAAAGCTATACTATTTTTACTTTATAAAACTATCATTAAAAATGCAGTCATCTAAGTACATACATATATACTCAAATGATCAGCCGCAACGAATAATTTGCAACTAGACTATAATTTATTTGTTTGAACCACAGACGGCAGTGCCAGCACTATCCAGCAACATTATTTATTTATTTATCGTTTAAATTAGCGCTTAAAATAAATAGAAAAATAAACATTTTCTGCAATTAAATGCGGAAAAAATCTGCTCTCTATGAGGCCTGCAAATGGAATTTACATAAATTAAGCGCAGTATTGGTTTATTATATTTTTTTTTTTTGCAAAATTGTTCTGGCTGGTCCATGGAGCTTATTTATGGCTTGTCGAGTGGGCAATATGTTGCCACTTTGTTGTTTATTATGGAAGATATTTATTTCTAAATATTTGCATAGTTCGGGCAGATAATGAAAATGCTTGAACAATTTATGGGAAACATGTAAAGGACGGTGCAATGTGCCACAATATAATATTATACTGGGCTTTCGTAAAAAGAAAAACAAATAAAATCCAATTTATTTCAATTTTGAACATTGTACTTGGCACTCAGTCCTCCAAATAAAATCTAGAACACGAAAATGCATTCAAAGATGACCAGAAACCACAGACAGTAGACAGTACGTGGGCTTGAATACAAAATTCGAAAAGAAAAACAATAAAATCAAAGTCGAGTACGGCTCTCGGATGGCAATAAAATTTTAATAACTTTTTCGGCCGGGTCGCAGGGCGGGACGGGGTCATCGAAACCCCGAAAATCCCTCAGACCCACATCGCTCATCGCAAACACTGCAATCAAAACAAAATTTTAAAAACTATAAACGCAGACTGGCAAACAAAAATGGGAAATCAGTGAAATGGTCAGCAGGAAAATGGAAACTAATTAAATTAAATCAATAATGGGCGGACCTCGCCGCCCAATCTAAGTGGAAAATACGGGATGCGGGGTCATGCCCTCACAATTATACTGACACAAAAAATGAGCCACAAAATCCAATAATTTTTAATACAATTCTCATGGCCGTCAGATTCGTCTTCGGTGGCCCAAAATGGAAAAGTTTTGCGGTCAAAAGTTGCTTCACGTTATCCTCCTGGCAAATAAACAAAAGTAATTATAATTTCAAAAACAAAAAAGTCAGGAAAAAATGGAAAGCATTTACAAAAAACCTTGACAATTGCGGTGGGACATGCAAATCGCGCATAAATTACAGCGCGAGAGTAACAAAATATTTCTCCCAACTTTTGTAATTTCACATTTAGCGTTGAAAAGGCTCGCGAAAAGTAATTTTCAGATAAGCGCTCTTTGACCCCCACTACGGGAGGGGTCACGCCCTCGAATGTAATCTTCCTCCGCCATTTCATGCGGCCCCACACAGCTGGTTTGACATTTATGGTGGAAATAATTAGAAGCTTTCACAGCGGGCACTTCCAGAACTAGGAAGGGGGACTCGCGAGGCTGACTCCACATGATCCATGAAAGTGGAGTAAAGCTCTCGGACTGGTAATGGAAAATGTGTGTAGGGGTAAGTGAGTTTAATAAATATTTATTTATGAGATTGGCGCTGTTGTTTGGGATAAGCTGACGCACCAAAAGTCATCGCTTTTTAAGCCACTTTTTTATAATTGAAATAAATATTTATTTATTTATGCATGCACGGCTCGACCTGACTTGTTTAATTCAGTTTTTAGTAGAAAACAAAATGGGTAACACCCCCAAAAATCCACCCCCTTTGACGGGACCTTATCAAGATCTGGAAATATCAATTACCCAAAGCTTTATCTGTTCATCGCAGAGTAAACGACGAATGTCAACCAATTAAAGCCCCGATGATGACAGTCCGAGGACAAGAAGTCCCAATGTAAGACCCTGGGGGATAAACAATGAGCCATGTATGTATGGTAAGGACTTTTGGTCATTAAACTCCTGTTAGATGGAGCTGGAGACGTGACTTGGTAATGCATATGTCTGCAAGTCTGGCAAACATTTACTGCCACTTAGCTTTGCTTCTTCGACCCACTCACCCCGCTCTGTTTTATTTTTTGTATGTACAACCCACCCACTTACCCCGTTTTGGGGACTCCAACACCACACCCAACATACAAATGGTGAAAAATGCCTGAAAATTATGCACTGGGGAAAACAGTTCATTTGTGTTTTTTTGACCAACTTCGGAAAAGAACAACAAATGGGGTGGTTTGGGGGTACGGACAGGTAAAAATTACAGCCCATCAGTAGGGGTGGTGTCCCGGGCCTGGGTCCTGTTCCGGGGTTTGTTATTATTTAGTGAACAAGCAACTGTTGAAATTTTTACTCGTGACAAAATAATTTTAGAGCTGCGCCGAACAAAAAATGGCTTGAAAAGGGCAAATGGCAATTTTATATGAATTAGGGAAAGTACATGGAGCCATGTTTTTTTTTTCTTTTTTTGGCCATTTTCCCATTTTCTCTGTTTATTTGTTGGGAGCAGAATTTTCATTGCTAGTCTGCCTGTTTGGGTTTCATTTCATTTTATTGCCGTGAATTCTCTTCTATTTATTTTTTATGTTGCTGGCTGGCACTCTGTTTCCTTTTCGCTTTCCCTTCTGCAATTAACTTGGCTTTCTGTGTTGACTTTGGCTCACACACTGGCTGGCATTATCCTGGCATTTTTAGGGATGTGATCCGATGGAGTAACTTCTTCAAGTCGGCCCTCTTTATTTCGGGCTTTAAGGCACACACGCCTGGTCTGTTAATTAGGCTGGCGTTGAATTTTGCTTATTAATTATGTAATTCATTTTTCCGCTTAATTATATTGAGAGACAGGCGGGCTAGCCGCCTGCTGCCAACATCAGAAATCCGAATGTATCTACACATAAAATTCCTGTAATTGGACTGTAATTAACTTAGCTGCCTGTCCTGGGAGTGTCCTGGAAGTGGGGCCATCAAAGAATACTTCCTTCCTTACTTCCTTCCAGGTTGCTCGTGCTCAAAGGAATTTATTTATAAATAAACATATATTACGCTCGGATGAGTAGGAATGGATTTGTGAAAGTAGGAATGTTACTTTCCCCACCTTTCTCTTTATTTAAGGAATTTAATAAGTGTGCTCCTGGATATTATTGACAGCTCTTCGAAGCACAATTACGACTGTAGCCCTTCCCCTAATCGTGTCTAAAATAACCTATTTAAAACCACCATTGTTGAGCTGCTGAAAAATCACATAAAACTGCGTGTAACCTGAACTCTGGGTGGATTCGACACACATCTATCCGAAGACCGTTGCCCCAGGGTTGGTGGCGGAAAAAACAATGGAATCCTGCCATATTAAACGGAACAAATGCAGTGCAATCATCTGGCAGGACATGAATCGGGTGAAAAAACTAGCGACGAGGGGTGTTTCGGGTGGTGGTGCGGCAGTCAGGCGGTGCGACGGTGGTGGGTACAACACGAAACATGTTGCAAAATATTTTAGATGTGTTCCACAGCCAACCGAGAGCTGCACTTTGATGGCGTCATAAATCTCAAAGGAGCAGAAACAAAGAACGGGGAAAATAGAGAAAAATGTATAAACAACAATGAGAAATGTCGAGGTGTAGAAAGCAGGCCAAGGATACCCAGACAGGATACAGGACAACTGCATAATAAACACCGAAAAAATTAATGATTTACGAAGGTCCGACAACAAGTTGGGAAAGTACGCGACCCAACAGAATTGCGATTACCTGTTTTGCCGACAGACAGGTAGTCAGGAGTGGGCCTGGCCCAGAAGTGGGTGTGAAAAATGGCACAAAATCCGGAAACTTTCCTGCAAATGAGTCTTCAGCCACACAGAGAAAAATTTCACACCCACAAACAGTATTGTGTGAATCAAATGAGGTCTCTAAATGTTGATGAATCAATTGTTCTGATAATCATTGCTGTGCAGTTTTGATACGAGTCCTCAAAAAAGTATCTCTAGTATTTTTTTCGGATGACTACCCCTGTGTTATCTTATCAACTCTTTTGGTGGAAAAAGGTGGAGGCGTCACTCAGCATTTCGTGCGTGTGTCACATATGCGGGGCTGAGCGGGAACCACAGTGAGGTGAGTACCTCACCTGGCTTGTGCCATTATAAGCCGAGCAGCTGCCCCGACCCAGCTGCCCCGGGTCAGTGATTCCTTTTTGGCATTGTTCGGCTCGGATTTTGACTCTCTGGGCCTGCAGGCGAATGGAGCCGAACAATGGAAATCAAAAATCAGTTGCAGGCCATCCCACATCCTACAAAAAGATGCGTCAGGGTGGGGAGGCATGCGACCAGATAAGTAGACAGGAAACGGCGAAAATTGGAATCTAGGAAACTCTACACCAAATTAGAGCCGACGGGCTTTGATGAGTCTGTACTCTCCACCTTCGGCAGAATTCCAGTCTGATGGAAGAGATAAAAGGTCTGGCCAATGCGTAACATAATGGGGAAACATTCAACCCAAATAGATACAGAAATAGGCCAAAATATGTGTGCCAGATATTTTTATCAATGCCCTTTCTCTCAAAAAAATATCAATAATCATGTACTTGAATCATAGAAATGTTAAAGATATTAAGAGGCTTAGTGCGGGTCTTCTATAGAACTCGACTACCTATGGACTTACTGACTTCTTAAAATACTTTCTTCATCCTGCCGACTAGAAAACTGCGAAATTCTCTTCGCACATTCATTCCTCTAAACAAAAATGCTATCCATTTCATTTGCCTTTCTTCTCCTCGAGCAATATCCTTCTTGACCTGACTCGACAGTTGATTCCTTTGCTACGGTCTCGTCCTTTGTTTTGGCAACCGCTGCAATTTGTCACTTTTCGCACTTTGGTCTGTCCTTGTCCTTGTTCGTGTCCCGTCTCTGTCGCCGCCACGGCTGTCTCTTGGCTGTCCTCGTCCTGTTCGGGATGACAGGATATGCAGGCACTTGAAACATTTGCCATATTAAAATTGTTTGCCGTTGACAATTGCCAGCGATTCGACGACAGTTGAGGAATTCTCGTACTCGACTACCGTCCTGGCAGGTGAACGAAACAGAAATTAAATTTCCAAAAAGGTAAGCGTAAGCAAAGGAAGAACGGCAGCAGACATAAAACTTATCGCTGAATTAGCGTGCCAAAGTTGTCAGATTGCGGCACTCTGGAAGGGTCCGTAAAAATAAAGAGCTGTTGAAGGTGAGTTTGGTTCGAAATTGCCAGGAAAATGTCTTCAAGAAATAGTTTGCAAAGTAGCAGTGGGCATAGTCGACTTTCTAGTACCTCTAAGGTCTCAAAAACATAATATTATCAAAGATTTTTAGAGTCTAATAGGTATCCTTTAGGTACCATCTATCCTTGAGATTCCAATATCCCCCGAGCTATGCGCCAAAATAGTGTTGCATGAAAAATGTTCAGGGCCAACAGACAAGCCATAAATTTTCACAAAAACGACAGACGAAAGGCAAAACGAAATATAAACAAGAATCAAGAAGGAAGCGAGTCAGGATGTGGTCAGGATATGCGGTGGCCTCCCAAGTAAATATATATTTATTCCTCAAAGACCTTACTTTCGCCCCTAATTAGTTTGTCTCGGTGCTACATTTTTCACGACCATTTTTTCCCATTATTTTGTAAGAGTGAGAAGAGGGTTTCCGGGCAAGGATTCTTTTGGCTTTGTGGCTTATTTTTAGAACGATTTTTGGCAGGACTTACAAGAGGAAACTAAACACTTATGAGTCAAAAATTTATTAAACTGTAAACAATATTCTTTTTACAATAAAATAGTTCTGATATTTCTAAATATCCTTTCACACCGATCCTAACACTCACCTTTTGAGCCTTGCAGGTGACGTTGATGGATTGAACGTCGTGGGCCTGGTGGCGCTGCTCCTGGAGGCACAATCCGCAGGCTGGCGCCTTGCAACTGAGACAGTACTGGGAGAGGGCCTCCTCGTGCTCCCCGCACACGGACTCGCGCTGCTGGGCGGCTCCTCGGGGCTTCACCAGTGTGTGCTTGGCCAGCGGCCCGCGGGCGGGATGACAGAGCTCCCGACAGGCGTCGCAGTAGCGAATCTCGCACTGCTCGCAGACCAGCGAGGCCACCTTGGGGTCCGTCTCGCACATCTGGCAGCGGAGCGCCTCGCGGGCGCAGAAACGATCGACGATGGCCTCCATGGCCCGGTAGGTGGGCAGGTTCCTCACCCCGCCGTCATCGAAGAAGACCAGCTTGCGGCACAGCGGGCAGGTGAGGCAGTAGGCGGCTCCCGGTGGAGCTACCACGTTTCCCACTCCCGGTAGCATTCCTGTGCCGGCATAGGAGACCGGACGCGATGTGTTGGAGCAGCAGACGACGCCCGAGTCCGCCTCGCTGAAGATGCTCACCTTGTCCGACTGATCCTGGTCGGAGGTGACGCTCTCGCTGCCGGTATTGGAGCTAGCTGTGCTGGCCGCAGAGCTGTGGGAGCTGTGACGGGTGCCGGGGCCACCGGGATTAGCCCCAGATGTGGTTCCCCCGGCAGCTCCGCCATTCACGGGTCCATGGATCCCATTGTGTCCGGTGGTGGAGGAAGCCCCCGATCCGTTGGTGGTCACTGGGAGACCTGCCCCCGGATTATACGGGGTCTGGATGTCCAAAGCACAGCCCAGGCAGAGGGCGTGGAAGCAGGGCAGCAGCACCGGGTTGGCGTACAGCTGCTTGCACGTGGGGCATCGCAGTTCGTCCTCCATTTCTGCTGAGATTTAATCCGGTTCTGAATCCGCTTTTAAAAATTGGTAAGCTCGAAATAAGCGATTTATTCACGGTCCCAGTTAATTCGGTTGAGCGCTTTGGGCCAACATGTTTTCCAAGATTGCTTAATATTCCTTTTAACACTTCACTTGGCAGTTTTAATCTTCAGTTTCACTTCTATTGTATTGCACTGCAAGCCAACTTCAAAATTCTTTCGAAAACAACTCTTTCAAGATTTTGTTTTTCAAATCTCTGCCTAGTTTTCTTGAAACCAATCTTCTTTAGTTTCACTTTTATCCAAAAAATTGCACAACTGTTTTAGGTTTAATTTCACAAACATTCGAATTTTCTGTTTCCAAATTATAGACTTTTTACGATTTTACGAGACCACTTCTTTCGACAAACATCCGCGACACGTCCGACTCGCCCGAGTTTCTTTTCAGATTAAGCATCCGCCGTGGAAGCCTCGCCGTTGGGCTGTTGCATACTTCGGATGGCGTCGTCCCTCGTCGTGTTTGGTCGGCAGGGTCTCTCTCATTCTCTCACAAACCGTTGTAAGTCTTACATGGAGTAATTGGAGTTTATTTTTTAAAAATATTTGGAAAAATTCCTTCGGTGTTAGTTTTTCTAAAACTTAAAACATTGCAAGCCCTTTCTGAAATCAAAAATTTTAAAAACTTTCCCTTGCATTTAAGTGTAAAATACCTTAAATTAATTAAGAGACTATTATTTATTTATTTATTTTCCAATTTATACAGATGAAAATTTTCATTTTTCGAAAATATTTTTGTTGTTTGAAATTTTAGAAAATTTAGCTTATATTTCTAAAACAATCTAAATATTTTATATTTTTTTTTATATTAATTTAATTTTATAAACACAACTCTCAAAAGGAATCATCAAACATGTTGCCACCGGCATCGAACAGTCTCTCTGCCACCTCATTGCCGCAATTCTTAAAGAAAAATCATCAGCTATAAAAGTTGATCCACGATATTTTTTCTAAATTTATATAGTCATATAGTCTCTTTTTTACAATTTTAAAATTTATTTTTTTTTAATGTATATTATTTAATATATTTATAAAAACAGATATGGGATGGGAAATCCTATTATCTTGAGAGTAATTGTATTTTTATAAACACAACTCATTGAAGAAAGAGCCGAACATGTTGCCACCGGCATCGAACATTTGAGTAAAAGCATACAACTCGAACCTGTTAGCATAACAGAGCCGTAAAAGTTCTAAAATGATTTAAAATTGAAATATTTGCAAACAAGATAAAAATAAATATAAAATAAATAAATTGGTTAATGTTATTGACAACGCATTAAAAAGAAAGCAAATTACAATCTATATGTATAGGTACAATTTAAAGGAGAAAACTGGAAAGCTAACACGTTATCTTTCCAATTTCTCGATAATGAAATTGATAACGATTTATAGACTTTACTTTTATGTTTATTTTTATAACTAAAGTAACTAGTATAGTTTTAATTGTATATTTCTCTCATAATATTTTATCGTCATCCTAATGTTTTCATAATTAGTTAAATTTAAGTCTCAGAGTTTAAAAGCCAAATATTATCAGCTTTACAAGAACTATTTAATGGGGCACCATTCTTACCTGTACAGGTAAGCCCGTAAACAGGTAATGGTAGTACCTCCACTGCACTGAACTGATAAGTCCGGCCAGCGACCCAATCGTGCACATGGCGACATTCCGGGCTCTTATACATCATTCCTCAGCGAAGGTGTCAGCATTCACGATTCTACGATCAACAAATATTATTGGACTGCTATGTTTGTTGACTGATTCCAACTTGGGGACTGAGCTGGGAATGTTTCCGAGTTTGTTTTGACACCGAAGCGGCCAATCGAGCGGGAAATCGAGAACCCGCGATTGAGGAAAATAGAAAAATGCGCCCACGATGGCAAATGGTCATTCGATATCTGAAATCCAAACACAAATAGGTGACCTGCTCTAGATGTTTATCTACACTCGGGAATATTTTCAGAAAGTTCTATATACTTATGATCTTTAAAGTTGAAACTAAAAATACAGAACATTTTCTCATTGTGACAAAATCCTAAGCTTAAAATCCAACATTCCCAATCAGAGGATGAAGCCAAAAGTTGATTTTGAATAAAATGTTTTATAAAATGGCTCTATGTTTTCTGCTAAACATAATTAATAAAGTATATTTTAGTATATAATATCTTTCAGTGTCGTCTAAAGAGCCGGGCAACATTGCTGAGACCAAAAACAAAACCGTGCCGTGCAACGTGGAGAGTGTCTACCAATCCCCCCACCCCACCAGAGACATGCGTAATCCGTTTGACTTAATAAGCCACGTTCCTGTTCGAGTATTTGATCTGGATTTGGAATCGGGAGGTGTTAAGTTGCCCCTCTCCCACCCCTGGCATAGCCTCTATTCCTCCACAATCAAACACCAAATGAACGTCTCACTTGTCTATGCAAATATTGACAGACACCGCATTCGTATGCTTAATTTGCCTCAATTTATTGTTGTTTGTTTAACTTTTTCCCCAGAAAGTATAGCCTTCTACCACTATACCCCCTTGGCCCCCTCTTGCACCGGGCTTACTAATAAATCACAAAATTGGACAGCAAGAGGCGGGGGCCAGGGGTCTAGGAGCAGGGCGCCTAATTGCCAGAGTATTGATTTTTGGTTTTTTCCCGAACCCAAGTGTGAACTTTGGAGAAGTGGCGCCAGAAGAATACACATGTATCTTACTTATCGGGCTGGGGAACTATAACCTTAGTCGGAATTGATGGCAATCCTAATTATCACTTTCATTTGAAGATACATGTCTATGTTACACGTGTCGGATAGACAAGGATCATCCAAACTAAACTAATTCTCTAACACAGCACTCTGGGA
The DNA here is from genome assembly GCA_035045925.1 of Drosophila atripex. Classification (NCBI taxonomy): domain Eukaryota; kingdom Metazoa; phylum Arthropoda; class Insecta; order Diptera; family Drosophilidae; genus Drosophila; species Drosophila atripex. Next base: position 7,238,805 of record JAWNOP010000070.1, on the reverse strand, counting down.
AAATTGACTTTCTAAAAATTTACCCTTTTAAGGCAATGAAAATTCCAAGGATCAGACGTGGCTAGTCGGGCAATGCCTATAATTCACTGAAGCTTAAAATATTTAAAAACTTTTAGCACGTTCACTTGCCACTAAGACTGCCCGGAAAATCCATCCCAGCCGAGAACCACTTTCGCACCCCTCGAAAATCCCCGGCTCATCCTCGTGCATTTTGGTCCACTTTAATACCGTATATCATGTGGTGTAACCATGGCCAAGGACATTCGCCATATGCGAGTATGCATAAAAACGCAATAATAACAGTGACCCCCCCAAGCACCCACTCCACTCTATGCTGTACCGAATAGCAGAAATGCTTTGGTCACCGCGGGTGCGAAGCATTTTTTTTCCCACTTTTCCCGGCTTGATTTCGGGGAAAGCTTTACGTTGAAAAAAAAAAGACTGAAAAGGAAAGCAGCAAATTTTTTGACTGGCGGCGCTTTACCCTGGCTTTTTCCCGGCGAATGCTGTGTACGTGTGCTGGCTGATTTTTTTGCGCTATTTTTGCGGAAACCATCCCTCCCCCTCGGTTCTTTTGTGGGCTTTGTCGTGCTCCGGAGCGGAGACAGCGGTTGCAGCGGCCAAAAGGAGCGGGCAGGACTCGCTATCCGCCGCCATTGTCGGGTTAACAAACCCACCCACTCACACGTACTCCGTTGGAAATGCAAACAGCAAAAAATACTTTAGCTATAATAACCATGACTTTGAGAAAATTAGCATGAGACTTACGAATACCCTCTAAAAGAAAGTGTTATATTTTTTTGTTTTTATTATATAATATTTTGTATTAACAATAACATGTTTTACTACAAACTGTTGTATATTTTCAGAAAGATCAATTTCGAAATGGGATCATATAGGATAATCTTAAAAAAGGAATTCGTTGCCGTTAAATATCGTAAATTCAAAAATAATATCTAAATATGTATATATCTTAGGTATCATAAATATATTAAGTATAATATGTATATGTATATATGTATATATATGTATATATATATAATATGTATATATGTATGTAAAACTCTGCCCAAATTTCATATATGTTTATCTCTAATTTCTATCGCAAGTTTCTTAAACAATCCTCGATCCTAAGGAAACCCAAGAAAATATATAATTAAAATTGAATTAAATTAAAGAAAAGCTAATAATAGACTGGCTGGCAAGTCAAACACAACTTTTAAAGTCATCGCCGAAACGGTAATGGCAGTTCTACAAATATTGGCTGGGTATCATAACAGGATTCTTTTATTCAACTTTGGCGAACAATATGTAAAAAGTTTAACCACAAAATACAGAATGGAGTTGGCAACGCCGTGGGGCAATAGGGAGATGTTAGAGGGATGGGGCTGCCATGGAGGAGGAATCCATGGAGTCCCTGCTCCGTTCACTCGTTCAGGATAACATCACCAAATGAGATTAGGAAGGACATTCGCGTATTTAACACAGACGGACGCTGAAACTGCTACCCAAGCAGCTGCAGTCGGGAGGGAAGTGGGGCTGGAGGATGGCTGGTTACCAGTAGGATATCCTGACTGCCTGTTAAACGGACACACACACACAAATACACACAGACAGTGAATGGACCTCTGCTGGGTATCCATACTGTTGGGTTTTTGGGTTTCTTCTTTTTTCCAAAAATGTTCAACAGGGGAATTGTGAGGATGTGGGGGTATGGCAGGGAGCAAAGGGAAAAGGAGTCATCCTGCTAATATTGTGTACCACGCTTAGCGCCTCTGTTGTCATTGCAGGAAGTTGCAACAGTTTGAGGCATTGTAATTGCTTTTTTGTTTGTCCCGGCGAGGCCAGTGGTATGGGCTACAGGACACACAGGACCTTCTAGAATTGCAGCAAAATTTTTAATTAGATTTTTTGATTTTTTTTTCCCCCGTCATTTTCGTGGAACTAATTTTTTTCTTGTGTTTTCCACCCGAGGTTCTGTTTTTTGTGTTTTAGCAAATGACAGTCGCCTTAAATTGGGTTTCTTTTTTTGGGTGGGGGGAGAGGAGAGGTAGGTAGGAGAGGTCCTTGGACACGATTGTTAACGAGTTAAAGCACAGATAAGGCACAAATTATGAGGCATGACAAATTGGTCAATGTTCGTTTTTGGTCGGAAGGATAATTGGTGAATAATGAGGTTTTTGCAAGTGTGAGGAAAGAGTGAAGCTTTAACATTTAAACAGAACCAATGGAAGAGTATCGTTGGACCTATTGAATTTGTTACAAAAGAAACCACAACTAGTAATTAAATTAATTAAAATTCGTTCAGTGCGAATCTTATCCTTTGCATCTAAAAGATGTACAAAAGCACTACCGCTACCAAAAACAGCTGCAAAAAGTTCTTGGTGAACCTCAGAATAAACAAGGACGTATAGCATATAATTAAATACTTTTTGAGTATTCTAGTGCGGGGAGTCGAAACACATGGAAAAACAAAGCAAAGCTGTAAGGGGGATTCTATGGCCAAAAACTTCATTGCAATTATGAAATTTTAGACATTTGGATGGACTGGAGCTTGTAAAGCTCCCTTCGTGGTTCCTCCCATATGTTGTTGTCCAGAAAAGTTGTTTTGTGGTTGTGGAAAACATGATACGGGAATACACACATTACAGGAGCAACCAAAACGGGGAGGATTCTGACAAGACCTGGGCTGGAAGTAAATTGCGTGGAAATCAAATTGCACATTTCATTGTGAAATCAGATATTTTTTTGGTAACGAAACCACACCATATTGAGCAAAGAAACCATAATTAAAGTATGATATGTTTTGGGGTTTAATGGTAGAATTTAATTAAATCACATATCCTTTAAAATCTAATAGAAATATGTTAAGTAGGAAAACCCTCAGCTATTCATCTTAATTAAAAATTTTCAAATAAACTATGAAACTTCATTGAATGGATATAAATTTTCTTTTATATTCAATTGTAATTGAAAGTACATTTCGCACTTTTTCCCGTTGCCAACTGAACTGAACATATCCTGGCAAACAAACCAAACAACAAATAGCCAACAATGGGAATGAATGAGAAGAGCTCTGGATGCTCTGGATGCTCCATGGAGCAACCGCATAACATCAATTATAAATGCACTCGATAAATTATTTCCAAGTATTAACTTGGCTTTCAGGCACTTCAACAGCAGTTGGCCAGGTGGGCGGCAAAAAGCTCACACACATACCCATTGATTTATACACATAAGTACCTCTCACGTGTATATGTGTATTTACAAAATTATTTTAGTTTACTTTAGTTTGCTGGAAGTTTACCGAGGAAAACTAACCCAAAGAATTTTCTTCTTCATTTTTCTTAAGCTTCCTTTTTATTCTTTGTTTTCTACGGAATATGTATGGGAGAGCTTGTGTGGACGTGTGTATGGGTGTTGCTGTTAAGCACTTCCGGTTGGCTGCTCGACTGCTCGCCTGACATGCGTTTCCCTCCAGGACGCAAAGAAAGAAATGAAACCAATGAGTCCTCTGTGGCTTCGACCTGCACTTGCACCTCTTGGCTTCTGACAGTTCCTACTTTTGTGTCCCCTCCTCAGTGCTTTCCCCAGGTTTGATTTTTCATTAAGTTTGCTGATGCACAGTGGTCACGATATGTACATCTCTCGGCAATAAAATAATAAAATCTACCAAAAAATTATTTTTTTGATTTTTTTTTGCGAAGTTTCCCTGGGGGCCCCTCAAATTTCGAAAATGTAGGCAAATAGCATTAAGACCCACAGCAAATGCCATTAAATCTTTGACAATTTTCAACGCATTCTTAAGCGGAATACCTTAAAAGATTCGTAGATCGATTCTCCACCAATCTACATCAAAATCTAGAAACAAAATATTTTAAAGGTTTTTCATTAAATTTTGTAGGGGGTCCCCTGCAAAAAGTCGAAATCTATGGAAATGGCATTATGAGCCCCAGCGAAGGCTATATCTTTGCCAATTTTCAACGCATTCTTAAGCGGAATACCTTAAAAGATTCGTAGATCGATTCTCCATCAATCTGCATCAAAATCTAGAAACAAAATATTTTTAAGGTTTTTCATTAAATTTCGTAGGGGGTCTCCTGCAAGATTTCGTAAATCTATAAAAATGGCATTATGAGCTCCAACGAAGGGCCTAAAACGGGGTTTTTAAAAATCTCAAAAGTATTTTCAATCATGATGTTTTAATTGTTAACCAACAAAAGTCCCCAGTAAAACCACTGTGCGTAACCACCTCTGCCGTAAGTCACTCTTTTGTTGTTTTTTTCGGTTTGGCTATCGTTAGCAAAAATTATTTTCAATTAGCCCGCAACTACGGAACAGGAAAATTGATGGGCAACAATTTTCTGTTTGCTTGCTCTCCTTGAATTGAACAAGCAGCGGATTCCAATGTTCCTAATGCAGGCAAGATATCTTAAGGAGATTTAAGCGATTTAGTGGTAAGCCAATTGTAAAAATATTAAAGTATTTTAAAGACTTTGGCCAAGCTAACATGCTGCCGTTTGGTAGTTTTTGAGAAAGGGGGAATAAATAATAAAAGCATGCATTTGAAATTGAAAATATTATTTGGTTGACAGCTCATAATTTTAAAGTGCAAATCGATTTATTCTTTCGGCCAACGCTTTCAAATATTTTTACGAGTGACAGCCAGCTTGGCAGGTTTTTAATAAAACTATTAATTAATAATTCAAAAATAATTGTAAACTGACATCATTTTGTGCTTTGCTAATATTTTAATTTTATATATATTTTTGACTAAAATAAAGTTTGGGCAGCTTTATCCAATAAACACCCAAAAGTAGGCAACCGATTTGGCTTAACTCTTCCCATTTTTGCAGCTGACAAGCCAAAGGGTTATCGGGCTATTTCTGGTTTTGTAGTTTCAGTTGTTGATAGTTGCCTCCCCCCAAAACAATTGCATAACAATGCCGGGGGTGTGGCCAGCCTCTTAGTCCTGCCACAGCAGCTGGTCCTTGACCTAAGCCTGACCAAAAGAAGATAAAAAAAGAAAACCAAACACTCAAACTTTTCCCATTTGGCCCATTCAAATGCAAATCGGATCGCAAATCTTCAAATGACTTCGATTGGTTTTCTGGCCTCGGCTTTTGTTTTCCGCTGGCGATGTGCTTCTCAAAAGGCACTCCTGGACAAAGGACTCCTAATCAGAGAACGAGGTATAGGACCAGGGCCAGGACAAACATGTAAATGCATTAAAACAATGACAGCCACAGAATTTTAACGAATTTCCCACCACATCCAAAAACGGGGCGCAATTTAATTTTCTGCCAAAAGGGAGCTCCCTTCAGGTCTCAGGTCCTGCTCTTCTCCGGCGAAACTTTATGAGGCCGACTCCCATTTGCATTTCTCTGAGAACTCGATTTCCGCTCGGTCAAGTGACATGATTGATACTCCCGGTCGCCAGCCATCTGAGTCTGAATGATTCCAGGCGATAGTCCTTGCCTCGCCTGTTGCCTCCGGTTGCCTGTAAGAACAACACTCGGGGTCCTGACATCGGCCAGGACATCAGCAAGCGTCGGCGACATGAGGGCGGAGACCGCAGACGGACACGGGACATGCAGCCGGGTCCGTACTCCGGAGAACAAAACGATGGGGTGGTGGCATGCCACCACATCAAGTAGCCGACACGTTGCAGCTTACAAGCAAGTGTAAAATGATTTTTGCTTTCAGCGATGCTCAAGCTCAAGAAACTCGTGAGTGAAGTGTTCAGTATTTAAATAGTTTCAAGTTCTTAAAATATTCTTTATACATTTTTAAAGATAGTATGAAAATACCAGTATCAAACTAATAACATACACAAGATTCTAGTAAGCATATAATTGAAAATCAAGTATGTAGTTATATCCAATAATTGCCTTTTAAAGGTCTCTCATTAATAAAAATATAGGTCACAAACTTATCATTTAATCACATTTCCATAAATATAATAAATAATTTAACCAATTAACCCATATAGTCGCCTCCAATTAGATATATTTTTCCATAATTATGAACTAACCTTGTTGGTAATCACTTGGGGGTAAAGATCTATCGCTTCCCGACTATCTCACGCAATCAGCTCAGAACTAACTCACTTTAAAATGATTTGCCACATAAACGTAGTAGCTTTTGTGCAATCAACCAGTTTTCTATAGTTTTGTGTTTAGTTTGTTCGGCTTTTATTTGAGAAATAGAAACTTGTGGCAGCCTCGGCCTGTACGGCACGATATCGAATGCTTTTGTTTGTGGCCCTGGTTTCGGACTCAGACTGCAAACAATTAAGTTTGCATCTATAGAGTGACACTTTTATTTTCTTGTGGTCGTGCCCAGGCAGAGCACCCAAAAAAAGGACAAACACACACACACATGTGCCAATGTCAGTTGCAATTTCAGTTTTTTGGCAATCGCACCGAGCTGGAGGGGTCCTCTCCTCTACTTCCAAGTGTCAGATGCAATGGAGTTTTAAATAAAATGTACTTGCAATAAATTTCCGCCAGCTATATGGAAATATATTATCACCATATGCAGAAAGATTCCTCTTTTTTTTTGGCATGCCACAAGCCTCTTGTCCGATTTAAATATTTAATCTGATTTCATGTTTAAATGCATTTCATGGTAATTTAAAATGTGTTTGCCATTGAGTTAGTAAGCAAATATACATAGTTGTGTATTTCTAGTGCTTTAAGAAAACACTTCCCAAGTTTGTACAAATAAAGTGCCAGTTTAACATTGCAATCAACTGAGTAATCAGAGAGGCTTATGAAGAGATTAAATTGGCATCCGAGTATTCCAATTAGTGTAACTGCATAGTCCACTAGAGCTTTATTGTTAATAATTTGTTAATATTCTTATGGAGGCTTTAGTCAGTTTATTTTGAAGGGAATTATGGCAGTAGTGTTAAGTTTTGGCTACATATAGAATAGTATATTGATATTTCCCTAATCCTCTCCATTTTCAACCTTTTGCATAATTTCCATCACATCATCGTAGAGCATTGTCTTCACATCGTTTCCCCAAATAAAATCAATATGATTAAAGCGCTCGTTTGATATCAAATTATCAAGAACTACATTGGGTAGAGATTCACGCAGACTTTGAACATCTACTGCAGCCGTTAACTTGTCGTTTTTACTGTAGTGAAGAGCTGTTTTGCAGTCCACATTAGCCCGATTATACTGTGGCGGAGAATCTGTTCCATAAATTCGTTGATTCTCTTCGTAGTAATCGTACTTCAAAAAGCCTTCATTGTAAACTAATTGGAGATAATGCAGCAAGGACTTCACCGAGGAACCTGCAGCTGCATGTCCTAGGAATAGGGGAATGAGACTAGAGTTAAACTGCTGGTAATTGACGCCGAAAAGTTCAAACAAAATATATGTGCAAGTATTGGGAAAAGCAAAACTACAAAGGTTGTAATACAGTCTTCGCCAGACTTCATTCTCTGGTGGCAGTTCGTAAATGCCAAAGGAGTTGGCCAGGCTCTGAAAGATAAATAATAAACATACAAATATTGCAGACTTAAGTGCATACTTACAGACAGCGGTCGAATATATTTAGCAAACGTCCTTGCAATAGGATTTCCATTATTGTACCAAGTGGTGACAGGAGCCAGAGCCTGCATTAGTTTGATTTTTTTCATATAATTGGGTCGTTCACTGCCCATCACAAAAAAGGATGTAGTGCCCTGGGAGTGTCCTATATAGTGCAGCTGCTCAAAGCCCTTACTCCTTGGAAGGATATAGTCTATTGCTGCTGGCAGATCATATATTCCAAGCTCATGAAAGGAAAAATTCCAGAATTCCGGTTGATATCGGTGGAATCTTTTGTGTTTGCGGGAATACTGATTGCCACGGGTATTTAAAAGCCAAATATCGTAGCCCCGATCGCTAAGTAAGAAGGCCAAAGACTTGTTGGGTCCCAGGATAACAAAGCCAGCAGAACTATCCAAAAGACCGTGGACCATCAGCACAGGCTGTCCGCCGGATTTTGGAATGCGATGGGCTGTGAGTATGAAACCATCCTTTGTCTGAATCTTGTGATCTTCCACAGGATAGTCATACTTTCTAATCAGATCTGGCTGAAGGTTGATGAAAAATTTAATTGGAATGTTATCCTATAAGCCCCTAAACTTACCACAAGCAGGTTAGCATCTTCCAAAATTAGCTCATTGTATTGAATCAAATCGCATGAAACAAAATTTACATTCAGGTAGAATGAGAACAAAGTCACACACAAAAGTAGCACATTTTTAGTTCCGAGCATTTTAAAAACTTAAAAGCAATTCGTGAAGGAGGCTAAACCAATTTAAGCAAATAAAATTGAACAATAAAAATTGAATTTAACAATTGATTACAGCAAACACAGAAAGTTGGTTAAAGTTTCGGACCATTCGGAAATGATTCAAGACCGACTCACAGACTTAATAAAAAAATGTTAAAATTTTATATAAATATTCGATTCTTTAATGTCCTGATTTTAGGGAATCAACAAATATTTTCCACTTCAGTTATAACTCCTTAAAATATGAACCACTCCCATTGCACGATCAATTATCACTGAACACCTTAGGCAACGTTTTTAAACTCGGTTCCCATCTTAAAAAACAATTCATTTCACAATTAAATTTAATTTGAGCAATCAATACTCGTATAATTGTTAAAAATATACCTGATCCACAAGCTTTACAATCAGTTTTTGAGTATGATAAGGTCGAACAAAATTAATATGAAAGCTAAATTAATACAAACAATTAATACAAAAGCTACTCATAAAAAAGATTAAAGATAAAATTAATCGAAATTTAAATACATTTTTAATACTATCCATATTTTAGCTCTAAGCATATTCAATAAAATTGATTAGAATGTTGTCTTTAAATGACAGTGATTGATATTAAGATGATATTATACAAAAACAAAATAATTTACATATTTACATACATATGGCCGAAACCAAAGGGATTTGTCGAGACTTGTAGCCTATGCTTGGCCGATATTGAATAACTACAATCCGATCCGGCCGATTCTTAATCCCGATCATTGGCCGTTGGTAGGCTTCTTTATCCGTTGGTTTCCCAATCCATATATTCCGATGCTCGGCCGATGTTTTTGAATCGATTGCCAGTCTTGGCTTAATGATGGGTCAAAGCTCATTTTTTGTTTAACTTATCAAAATATTATTTGTATGACTTAATAAACATTATCGATATCTACGCTATCTTATGATATTTGTATAAACCTAATTTTAAACTTTGTCTACAACTCCCCACTGTCAACTTTTCGCATAACCTCTATCACCTCATCGTAGAGCATGGTTTTGACATCGTTTGCCAAAATAAAATTAATGTGATTAAACCTATCGCTTTTCAAAAGATTCTCATGCACCACATTGGGTAGAGCATCTCGTAGTCGTTGAACATCTTTGACTGCCGTCAATCGATCATTTTTTCCATAATACAGGGCCACCTTGCAGTCGATTGAAGCCACATTATACTGTGTTGGAATATCCGATCCATGTCGTCGTCGGTTCTCCCAAATATTATTGTAATTGAATTTGTAAAAGCCCCCACTGTGGATCTGCTGGGCATAGTGCTCCAGAGACTTTACCGATGATCCCGACGGAGTGTGTCCCAGGAAAAGTGGAGTCAGACTGGAGTTGAACTGCTGATAGTCTACGCCCATTATTTGGAAAGTAAAATACGTGCAAGTGTTTCGAAAGGCAAAGCTGCATAATTGATAAATGAGCTTTCGCCACACTTCGTTTTCCGGCGGAAGTTCATGGATCCCAAAGGTTTTGGCCAGAAGCTGTAAGGGATAAGAGATTATTGTCTGATATTTTATAATGTTAATTACTTACTGCCAACGTTGGGACGTACTTTGCGAATGTCAAAGCAATCGGGTTCTCAATAAAGTCAAAATAGGCCACGGGAGCCAAAGCCGTCATGAGCTTGATCTTTTTCATATAACTGGGCCTCTCACTTCCCATTACGAAGAACGTGGTAGTGCCCTGCGAGTGTCCAATATAGTGGACTTGCTGGAAACCCTTACTCCTGGAAAGGACATAATCAATGGCAGCAGGCAGATCGTATATACCCAGTTCGTGGAAAGAAAAGTCCCAAAACTGAGGCTGATATCGATGGAATCTCTTGTGCTTCCGGGAATAGCGATTTCCACGGGTGTTGAGCAACCAAATATCATAGCCAAGATCACTGAGCAGATACGCCAAGGACCTTTTAGGACCCAGAATCACATATGCTGTGGAACTGTCGAAAAGCCCATGAACCATCAAGACCGGTTGTCCCCCCTGCCTTGGAATACGATGGGCTGTCAGCACAAAGCCATCTTTGGCCAGGATCTTGTGTGTCTCCGCAGGATAATCATATTTTTTTATTAGATCTGGCTAACATTTTATTTGGCTTTAATATACTTTGAATATGCATATTTAATCTTTGATTCAATACTTACCATTAACAGATTGGCATCTTCTATTATTTTCTTGTTGTATTTAATTAAATCACTTGAAACTATATTAATATGCAAGTATATGAAGAAGAGAATGGTACATTTGATATCGAAATTTTTATTGAATAACATTTCAGTTAATATTATTGGCTAAACACAGTCAGGATAAGTATTTATAATAAAATCAAGAACTTTGAAGGAATTTCGTATATATTATGCTTTTTGGTTGAAATAGATTTGTTGTTGATTTATTCTTATTTTTATTTTAGTTTTATGACTATGCTATTCACACATCGGTTTATAAACATTCATTTTATATTTAATTCATAATTCCATCACAGTTTCAAGTAATTTTACATCACTTTTCATTTTAAAAATGATTTCGTTTCCTATTTTATCAAAGGTTGTTTTTAGCCTTTTTCTAGCTTATTTCAAATAATAATAGTTAGTTGTAGTAACTACTCCCGTTGCTTGATCAGCTCCCACTGAACACAGGAATTAAATCGTGTGCCGTATTTGATTCGATCGGCTAATTTTAGTAAGGCTGGTTAGCCTCCCGATCCCCTCCTTGACCCGATTCCATCTGGCATCTCACGTGAATCGGGGCAATCAATATGCATAAAATATTTCTCTCTATTATTGTTTAGAATATATTAAACAAGTTTTACGGGCGATGCAGATGTAAATAAAACAAGTTGACAACCGTAGGAGAAGGTCGTGCGAAATTGATGTAAAAGCTGGGCAACTCATTCATGAACAGATAAGTGGCATACTTACCCATAAGTGATGACGTTCAAGTGCACTTCAAACTGGAAAACTAGTTCCAATTAAATAAATCAACTATGCATCGAAACACACTAACTTATTTCAGTTTTTTTAGAGTTCATTGAATCGAATAGAATTATAGTTCCTGCAATTGATAAGAAAATAGATGGAATTCATAGAAACAGTTGAATTTTTTACAGCCAATTAATTTATTTTCCCCCAAAAGCTTGTATAAATATTATGTTTTACTTCTTATAGTATTGATTGTTACTATAAGAGGGTCCTTCATAAAATTTCATAATTGCCAGCATTCGATTCCAAATCAGTTCCTTGGCATCGATGCCCCAAATCAGGTCCAAGTGGTTGAACTGCTCGTCGGGTACCAGGTACTTGTAAACAACATTTGGTAATTGGTTACTCAACAGATCCACATCCTCCGGAGGAGCTAGCCAATCGTTCTTTCCATAGTATAGAGCCACCTTAGTCCGGATGTTTTCCAATTTGTAAATGGGTGGCCAGATGCTTCCGTATTGCACTAGATTCCCGACTCCGTAGTCGAAGAGCTGGAACCTCTGGGAATTTCTCAGCTGTCCGTAGTGGTGCATCTGCTTGGTGGAGGCTCCGGCCGGAGTATGGCCCACCAGTACTGGCAACATCGTTTCGTTCAGCTGCTGCCGGTTGAAACCGAAAATGATGAAAAGCAAATTCTCACAGACCATGTTGGAAATGGTGGTTTCATGACAGGCGGCCCTCTTGAAGGTATTTATGAGCCTGTTGCTGGGCAGAAATTCATTGAAGCCAGTGGCCCGGAGCAAGAACTAGAAGAGTATTATATTTTAAAGAATATTTAAAAAACAAGAAATCAAGTGAGTTACTGCAACTGCCGCATCCTGGGCCGCCAAGAAGTTCACAACCGGACTACGACAATGGGTCAAGAAGGCAACTGGAGCCAGAGCCTGCATCATGAAGATCTTGTCCATGTACTCCGGTCGTTCACTGCCCATTATCCAGAAGATAACAGTCCCCTGAGAGTGACCTACATAGTGCAACTGGCTATAACCAGTACTCATTAGGATGAAATCGATTGTGGCCGGAATATCATAGGTTCCCATTTCGTGAAACGAAAAGTTCCAAAAGTCCCTATCGGACTCCTTAAACCTGGCATGGTGTTTTGAATAGGCATTCCCCCTCACATTGGTCATCCAGACATCATAGCCCTGATCATAAAGCATATATCCTTTGATGTACATTTGATCATTAGCAATGTTTTAGACGAAATATAAAATGCCACCTCACCTAGGGACTTGTCCGGTCCCATCATCACCCAAGTGGCAGAGCTGTCCAGTAATCCATGGACCATTAGGACAGGAACTGCTCCAGGGCGAGCGATTCTGAAGAGGCCCAATAAATAGCCATCATCTGTCTTCACTGTATAGTTCTCCGCAGGATATCCATATTTATAAATGAGTTGGAACTGGAAATATTTAATAACTTATTTATTTTTTTTTATCATTATTTACTGCGACTTGCACACAGACTTGAATTTGCATAAATATAATATTATACATTCAAATACTTTTTAGCTTAACCTACTCAGTAATTTCTGAAAAGTGTAACTAATATGAAAAGTCTTCCACTTTATATAGTAAGTCTGCTTAAATATTTCTATCACTTTAGACTTTGACCTTTAGCTAAATATTATTTGTACTGCACTTAATTATAAAATTAAGTTGTTTAAAAAATAGTAACAACTTTAATTTAGTTGTAGTACTATGTATACATGCTTTATATTTTATTTAAATAGCTTACCGTATCAAGTCTTGCATCTTCCAGAACATTTGGCGGAATATCCAATCGAAAAGGGTAATAATAATTTGCATTAGTCTCCAAAATACAAAATAATGCCAAATAAAAGGATACTATAAAAGTTATTAGAGACATTTTTGTACGTATTTAAAGCTTAATCTTGATTTTTAAATGTTACACCTCAATATCCAAACGGAAACTAAAGTTAGTCTTTAAACTTTCAGTTTTCAGGCAGATTCTTCTGAAGTGCGTTACTAATTTTAGTCATAAACCTTTGAACTAGATTTTGATGATTGCATCTAAAAAATAACACCATGCAGCACAAACTTTTTGCATTTTATAGATTTTCACTAAAAAGATAAATGTTTTCATAGTTTTTGGAGAATAATATAATATTTATTTAATATTACAGCTTTGTAGAATTTATTTTTTCGTGTTTTATGAATTAGAATTTAATGTAATTTATAATAAATACCTATCTAACAAACTTATTTAATAGGATATACTGCATTAATTGTATTTTTTTAGCCCCCTGGATAACTCTACCCCCCTTAAAATACGTAATTATCTTGGCTTTTCATTGTTTCCAGCATTCTATCCCAAAGCAGTTCCTTGGCATCGATGCCCCAGATGAAGTCTAGATGGTTAAACTCCTTGTCATCGACGAGATATTTGGTTACCACATTCGGCAGCTGGCTGTGCAACATTTCCACGTCCTCCGGCGGGGCCAGCCAATCGTTTTGGCCGTAATAGAGGGCCACCTTGGCCCGCACGTTCTGCAGCTGGTAGGTGGGTGGCTCGATGGTGCCGTAAACCCAGTGATTCCTCAGCCAGCCGTAGTCAAACTGCCGGAAGGCTGCCGACCTGTTCAACTGGCCAAAGTGCTGCATCTGTTTGGTTGATGCTCCGGCCGGAGAGTGTCCCACAATCACCGGAAGCATGGTCTCGTTCAACTGCAGTTTATCGAATCCTGTGGTCAGGAAGATCACATTCGAGCAGATCTCCTTGGTGATGGTTGTCTCGTCGCACACAATCCGATTGAACATGGTGATGAATTCGTTTTTGGGCAGGAACTCATGGACGCCAATCAACTTGAGGACCAACTGCACAAATAATGGAAGGATATTAGTTGGGAATGAGTTTATAGAAAGGATTAAAGAATGAGGAGGGCTTAGGAAAGGATGTTAATCAGAAAAGCAGAGGTCAACATTTTTAATGGTTCTTCTACTGTGACATCTCCTCTGCCTGAACCCCCCTCGGGAAGTGGATGGGATTAATTGGATGGGGAAACTTACGCTCACCGATAAGTGCCACTCCGCCAGGAAGTTGACCACAGGACTCCGGCAGTGCTTCAAGTAGGCCACTGGAGCCAAAGCCTGCATCAGGATTACTTTATCCATGTACTCCGGCCTCTCACTGGCCATGATCCAGAAGACAACCGTTCCCTGGGAATGTCCAATGTAATGTATTTGGCTAACACCTGTGTAGTTTAGGACGTAGTCGATGGTGCTGGGAATGTCGTATTTGCCCATCTCGTGGAACGTAAAGTCCCAGAACTTGGCGTGGTGGGTGCTGTACTTGACATGTTTACGGGAGTAGGTGTTACCCCGGACATTGGCCATCCAGACGTCGTAGCCCTGGTCGTAGAGCAGATAACCTTTGGAACAAAACAACGCTATCAATATGAGGTAATCACAAAACACTTTTGATCCTAACCTAATGCTTTGTTGGGGCCCATCATCACCCAAGTGGCGGAACTGTCTAGTAATCCATGAACCAGGAGCACGGGAATGGCTCCTGGACGAGCTATCCTGTGCAGGGTAAGTATGTATCCATCATCCGTCTGTACGGTGTGATTCTCCGCCGGATAACCATATTTTCTTATTAAGCCGTACTGTAAAGATTGAAATAAAATTGATATTATATTCTAGCACACTTATTTAAAGAGTAATTTGGATGGGTTTCAGTTTCCCAATGTGTATTATGAACCCTACACGAGTTCCCTATTATTTCCCTAATAATCTTACTAAAAATCAGCAAACTTTTTCAAGCTTATAAGCTTTAGTCACTATGTTTCAATTAACTACAAAAAGCAATTAATCACTTGGGATGTAAAAATATTTTTATAGTTCAAACCACAATACACAATTAATGAAAAAAGTACAATGAAGACTTTTCATAAAAAACGATAAACACTAGCAATTTTTTCGCTCAGATAATTAGCAATTTAACTTCCCATATGTGAACACACACTTTCAGAATTTATTCCATTAACTAATTTGCACTTCAGACTTCCGCTACGGCCGGGCTTACCGTGTTCAAGTGTGAGTCCTCATCGATATTGGGATCCACCTCGGTTTCCACCCGCAAATTGCTGTCCATGGCAATGGAGCGCCCCAGGATGGTGGGGGTCTTGAAGTTGACATTGAAGAGGGAGAGGTTGTCCCACGAAAATGACAAACTCGCGGCGATTTCGGTTTGTAGCAGGCACAGGCACACACCGATTATAAGTAAATTCGCAGACATTTCCCTCATTGTATAATTAGTTTATTTTTGGGGAAGCAGTACTTATACGTCCGTCTGGAACGAGGCACAATTGTTTACTAATCCCAGACCCGGTTCACGAGTAACAAAGAAACCTTCTGTGAGCGCGAGCTATTCGATACTGTCCCCTCGAATAATCAGCAGCCGTGGGTCCGCGTATAATACTTTCGTTGCAATTGAATCACCGTACCACATATATTGGTCAAATCAGCGATAACCCCGGAGCGCCTTCGTCACTGCTACCCGTGGCTGGGAGATGATAAGAGCACGCCGCCAGAGTCCGGCTTGAAATGATCTTGACTTTGGCTTCACTTACGCACGAGATTTCCAATCAAAGTGGTTACTGCCGACCCCCAACAGCAACTGGAGATGTTTTGTCGTTACTCCATATAGTGGGGGGCTCTGCCTTAGCAACATACAGCAATCCAGAGTCGGTAAACAAACAAATCAACATGTTGCCAGGCCAATTAAATCCGTCTTCAAGCTCGGCTTTTTACGAAACTCTCCCGTAGCGCCAAACAACTGGTTGTGACTTTGTTCAACCGGAAAGAAAAATATATTATATTACATTTTTATTAACTACAGACACGCTTTGTGTTACTTTTTTTCTAAAACTATGAATCATTCGTAGTTCAGTCGAGAGATGAAACAAATATATATGACTTTTCAATAATTAATATTTTACAAAATACCCAGGGGTTCTACCCTATATACATATGTACACCATGTGTAACCAACCTTCTGACCCAATTCTCGTAATCTTGAATAGATAAGAATTCTATTTGACTAAAACGGATTTAAGGAACACAAAGTCCACCATCCAGAGGCTATAAATAATAGACAATAGCAATAATCAGCGAATATACATTTATGAACGTCATTGGGAGGTTTCTGGAGGTATTTCTAAATAATTTGAGACTTTTTGGAAATTTTTAGGACAAGTTTTTAATATTTATTATACAAGTTTTTCTAAGGTCTAAGGTTGACAACTGAAACTCTAACTACTGGATATTGGAAGCTAACTTTTGACTTCAATCAGTAAGTACTATTTATGAAATGAAAAAAATACAGCTAATACTTTTTATTTTCCTTTAATAACCTACACCTATGAATTAGTAAATTTTATTTATTTTTTCCCAGGTTTAGTTAACCGTAACTTTGCCCCTTACCAATATCTTACTGAATACTAACTGAATAGCTACCATTATTTGGTCAGCAAATTACTCATAGAAACAGCGATTACTTATTTATTATTTTGCGATCAAGGTTCATATTTTTGCCGTTAATAAACAGTTTTTACAGTTTATCGTCGCTGTGACAGTCACAGTGACAAAGGGCATGATAACCGACGCTAATTCGGAAACATGAATCGAAATTAATTTTAGAAATTTCATATTTGCTGGTGGTAAACACAAATGTCATAATGCGATGAGTGAAATGGACGGGGGATAGAGAGTCTGCTTATCGCGCTGGCCAGTTTGGGGGAGTTGAGTTGAGTTGAGTCGAGTCCGAAACACAACCAAGCCGATGCCGAGTGTTATTCAATTATTAAGTGTAGCTTATTCTGCATTTAACGAGCAAATAAACACGCACTCACACACATTCGAATGGGCAATGGGCACTGGGCACTGGGCACTGGCATTCACATAGATACTGGACAGCCACAGATACAGATACGGATTGCGGCGACAGCTACGCAGATACTTGCTATGCAAAACAGCACAAACAATGTGCAGTTCATTAAATGAGCTGTTGAGCATAAATATATAAATTTATGCATGTTGTTATCGTTTCCCCAGTGGCTCCAACGACCCCTCCCCGGTCACAGTTAGCAATGTCAGCTGCCGCATTATCATATGAAAAGCTTTTTGGTTGAAAACCAGTTCTTCCCCCGCTAGCAACATTCTCTGGTGCGGCAACATGTTGCCAGAGCGCCGCCCAATGCGATGACATTTCAAATGGATTTTCACTTTATTTACAGTGCGGTTAGAATTTTTCGGATGCAAATATCGCCAATTCCCAGCCAACCACTTGATTCCATGACATTTTTAGCCTGTTAATTTCCCCCTTGGGAGGCATTGGGCGACAGCCCCCACAAGCCGCAAACAATTGGCTGACAAAAAGTGCGGTCAATTGGCTCAAAAAGTTGTATTCAAACTTTTAATAGTTCTCAAAGAGGAATACCACGAAAAAATAAAAGAACCCCACAAGCGGATTGAAATCCAATGCCAAATATTTGTTTGAAAACGTCCAAAGTTGCGGAAGTATAAACCGGAAAAGATGAATATCTAAAGATTAGTTTTTGAATGTGCATCTCATTTAATAACCATTAAATCTAAAACTTAAACACAAATTAAAAATGCATATTTTAGCAACAAGTTCGTTCCCTTTAATGTGAGATTCTTCAACTTCAAAAGCATCTCCTAAAATGCCAGAAAATCTACCACTTGAAAGCACTTGGAACCCCTGAAAGGCAATGCGACTCACAAAACATTTTCCCCATTCCTGGAGACTGGGACGAGGAATCAATGTGCAAATCTCATAAGATGCGGGCGTTTTGGGACCTCGGGTATTCTGAAATAGAGGGGAGTGCTGAAATTCCCACACGAGCAGACAAATTTTGCAAATGCCGGAGTGCGAGGATGAGGATGAGGCCGGGAGTGCTCAGTGTGTCAATGTGGCAAATGTATCTGTAGCCATATCGCAGCCCAGATACTGTATCTTTTTGAATCTGCACCTCAAGACTAACCCTCTGAACACGTACTCCCATCTCGGATCAATTTCCAGAACAAGATTTATGCGACGGCCAAAAAGGGGGCCATAAAATATTTATTGTTTTCAAGTTGCAGGGCCATGATAAGCAGCCCTCCTGTAAGCTGAGGGCAGGTTTAAGGATAAGGAGCGATTCGAATCAGCAACAAAGAGCAACAGGAACAATCCTTATCCTTGTCCCGTAATACGATAGCAGTGGTAGAAGGGGATGACGTGCCCTAATACATCACCTTTAAATAGAAATTTATTTTCATTCTAAATTCGAAATTTAAATGAGAATGTGATCTTGATTGAAGTTCTTAAATCAATTCTAATTTAAAAAAAAAAACAATGAAATGATTGCCGATTTCTTAGAAATGAATAATTTGATTTCTAGGGAAAGTATTATCATTTTTTCCCGCATATGTGGAACTTGATATTCAAATTCATTTAATTTAATATATCTGATGTATCTGAATTTAACCCTTCAATGCCCACAACATCTGCAGCGATTTATACAAATAATTAAGATTAAAGATTCTTTCTCTTTATCTTAAAGCGAACGGACGTGTTTTTTTTGTGCGAACTGCGTTTTCTAACTTTGTTTGTTGAGACTAAACAATCCGGTGTTTATTTTTATTTATTTATATTTTTAAAATTAAATCTCTCAATATTAATCATCCGTATCGCTTCGCGTGTGCAGTGGTATATTTGGAGGTAAAATAATAATTTTATTAATTTTCTTCCAAACATAGCTCTGCTCTGCTTCTTCTTCTTCTCTTACGGTGTTGCTTCTATCACTGCTCAGTAGAGATTCTTATCTCTCTTCTTTGCTGTTCACTAACCCACACTAATCGCTCTCTTTGATCTCCCCTCTTTCTTTTCCCTGGCACAGTGGTTCAAGGTACGTCAATAATATAAACTAAAATATTAATAAAAAAGATATCATGGAATTTAAACTTGTCTGTGCTTTGAAGTCTTGTAATAAGACAATCTCCTCATCCCAGCCTACCATCCACTGCTGGCTCTGTGAAAACGTTTTGCACGCTAAGTGTGCCGGGTTCACGGCCTCAGTATCGGATGCCATTTCACGTAGGTCTGGCCTCCACTTCTGCTGTGACAGCTGTCGTGCTGTTCAGGACGAAATGAGATCGTTCATGAGACAGACTAAAAGTGGATTTAAAGAGTTGATTAGCGGTTTTCGTAAAATCAATGACCAACTCTGTGCGCTCGATACGCAGTTTAGTAGTCTTCAACTACTAAATGAGTCTCCAAAGCGTAAGAAATCCGCTATTAGTGATGTGCTTGTGGCGAATAAACTTCAGCCTACTCAGCCGACAATTATTCAGCCGCTAATATCTCTGGCCACCCCAAGGGCTGGAACTGGGAAAAATTCGGCTTCCGAATTTCTCAGTATTAATGAGCAATTGTCCGATTTGTCCTCTGTGGCATCACTCCAAGTGATACCGCCAGACCCAATAACTCAAACCCCCTTAAGAGTCACCGAACAGGGTATTCAACTGTCCGGACCCCCGGTACGAACTGATGCTGCAGTATTAGTTACTGCGGCACCAAAACCCTTGCAGGTGATCCCGCCATCGAAACACATATTTGTTTCTCGGCTTGCCCCTGACACTTCTGAGTTAGATATCTCGGCTTATATCAAAGCCAAAACAAAAGCCGATATTAAGGTGGCAGATATTAGAAAATTTAAGTATTCATACACCAGGCACACGTCATCTTTCAAAATACGTGTGCCAGTGCAGATGTTCAAGGCGATCTGTTCCGCCAGCTTTTGGCCAGAGAACATTTTCGTCCAAGAACATCAGCCAAGTACGGTGAAGAAAAAAATTACCAAGCCTGTGGGAGTGAAACTCCCACATGTTGGAGCCACTGACCAACCTTCCACCTCATCTTCCTCACCCTCAAAAAACTAATTTCTTCACTAACACTTACCTATCAGAATACTAGAGGGCTACGTAGTAAACTTCCCAAACTGTATTCTGATAGTTCTTCCTTTGCATCTCACATTATAGTCTTTACAGAAACTTGGTTAAAGCCGGAGATTTTAAGCTCCGAAGTTTTTCCAAATTATACACTACTTTTAGACGTGATAGAACACTGCGAAGGGGAGGAGGAGTCCTAATTTCTGTAGACTCCAAATTCGCTTCTGAAGAGGTAAAATCACAAGAGTTTGGTGACATAGAATTTCTTTGCGTTAAAATCATTCTGTCCGGTCAATCTTTATACGTTACCTGTTCTTACATACCACCTTCGTCGGAACCGCCCACATACTGGCAACATTTGTCCGCTATTCGTCTCGTTTTGGACCGTTTGTCTGACGGGGACCAGCTGGTAGCTCTGGGGGACTTCAATATACCAGATCTTATGTGGTCCAATGTTGAGAATTCACCGTCCTTAATGCTTAACTCGCACCACGACTTCCCTGCGGGTATGTTCGACATGTCACTCGGGCAAATTAACCACGTTAGAAATTCCTTAGGTCGGCTGCTAGACTTGTGTTTCGTTTCTGATCCTGATGGAATTGCTCTTTCTAGAACTTTGCCCCTTTCTAACCCTGAGGACCCGTATCATCCCACTCTTGAAGTTTTAATCGAAAACAACAGCTTCATTGACCTTAAGTCTAAACTTAAATCTCAAAAAGTACGTTTCTTCCGTAAGGCTGACTTTACTAAACTAAACGAGTTAATTCTTGAATTTGATTGGTCCGATTTACTGGCATGTGAAGATATTAATATTGCCTTAAATAAATTTTATCACACTTTGTATTTATTTTTCGACGCTTGCGTGCCATGGAAATATCCGTCTGGTTCAATTAATTCACCTTGGTATACAAGGCATCTATTAAATTTAAAGAACGCGATGAATAGACCTTTAAATAAACATAAATTATCTGGCTGTACAGTTAGTTATTCAAGATACTTAGTAGCTCGGTCAAATTTCACCGTGCATAACGCCGAATGTTATAGGAGTTATATTCGCCGCTGCCGGATTCAGTTTACTCAGAACCCGAAGCAGTTTTATAACTTTGTAAACACTAAGCGCAAATCTGTATCTTTTCCGTCTCTGCTTACGTTTGAGAACTCTTCTGCGAACACTGATCTGGCAATGGCCGATCTCTTTGCAAAGTTTTTTCAAACAACGTATTCACATAGCACCACTCCAGCTCAGCCTTACACTTATAATATCCAATCAGCCAACCTTATTTTTTGCCCATCTTTTGATCAAAGTGGTGTGTTATCGGATCTTCTTAGGGTTAAGCCCGTGTATTCGCCAGGCCCCGATGGAGTACCAGGCTGTGTGCTGAGGAACTGCGCCGTGGCCCTGTACAAACCGCTTCTTAAACTTTTTAATTTATCGCTGAAGACCTCGATTTTTCCCCTTATGTGGAAGGAATCTTACATTATCCCTCTGCATAAAAAAGGGAAAAATCGGATGCTTCAAATTATAGAGGCATTTCTAAATTGTCAGCAATTCCAAAGCTTTTCGAAAAACTTATTACTCCACATTTGCAACACCTATGTAGTTCAATAATATCCCCGTGCCAACATGGCTTTATGAAGCGCCGCTCCACCACCACCAACTTATTGGAGCTAACATCTTTTGTCACGGATGGGTTCCGGAATGGCTTACAAACAGACGTCATTTACACTGACTTCAGTAAAGCATTTGATTCTGTTAACCATTCGCTTCTTATAAGTAAACTCAGTCTTTTGGGATTCCCAACTGATCTCCTTATCTGGATTTCGAGCTACTTATCTGGAAGAACCCAACGTGTCTTCTTTAAAGATGTTACCTCGCGTACAGTCCGCGTCACATCTGGGGTGCCTCAAGGAAGCCATCTTGGACCCTTACTTTTTACTTTGTTTATTAATGACTTGCCCCTTGCCTTAACTGACTCACTAGTACTAATGTACGCTGACGATGTTAAGCTTTGTCTTCAATATAGATCTACTAGCGCCCAATCTAGACTTCAATCCGATTTGGATAAATTTCAAAATTGGTGCTTAGCAAATGACCTAAAGCTTAATGGATCGAAATGTAAACTCATGTCATTTTATCGATCTAGCCCTCACCAGGCTACGTACTTTCTCTATGGGATTGCCTTAGAACGTTTAACTCAGGTTAACGATCTGGGAGTCCTATTAGATTTGAAACTTAAATTTACCGACCATATATCCACCATGGTTAATAAAGCTATGGGTGTGCTTGGTTTTATTAAAAGATGGTCAAAAGAATTCAACGACCCATACATTACAAAAACTTTATACACATCATTGGTCCGTCCGATTCTTGAGTATGGATCGTGTGTCTGGAGTCCACAATACGGTGTGCACCAAGATCACATAGAATCCGTACAAAAAAACTTTCTCATTTTCGCACTTAGGGGACTAAATTGGAATGCAAGCCTTCACCTTCCCTCCTATCATAGTAGACTTTTATTAATCAACTTACCACCATTAACAAACCGTAGAACGATGCTGGGTGTCATGTTTCTATTTAATCTTATTAATGGTAATGTAGACAGCCAGCATTTATTAACACGCTTAAATTTCAACGTTCCTAGTAGAAGGACTCGAAACTTTCGTCCTCTACTCCTTAGCCATTGTAGCTCGACATATGCCCAACACGATCCGTTCAGGGTTTTATGTTCGGACTACAATGGTCTCTACCACGTTTTGTCCCTTTGCTCTACTAACAATCTTAAATCCATTATACTAAACACCTTATCTTTGCAACACTTTTCCTCGTGATTTCATACTCCTATTCCTCTCTTTTACTCTCTCGGATCTATCCCCGCGATTCGAGCCGTACGTTATGCGGCAGCGTCCCTCGGTCGGTTGGACGGGAGGTGGGCTGTACGTATGCAGTGGGAACCGCGCGAAAAAAAAAAAAAAAAAAAAATTAACTGTCAACTGCAGGCAACAGACCTCGCAGCTTCCCTGTTTCCCGTTTTTGGCCTTCCTGCTAAGCGACACCTTGAGGGATCAGCATCCCTACACTGAAAATTATAGGCAATTTTGTCTGGCATTTCGGAAAATGTGAAAAATGAAAAATATAAATAAATGTTGATGATTGTTTGGCCTAGGGATGGCGAGAAGGGCGGCGGCGTCGGTGGCGGCTGGGTGATTTATAAAAATGTGCGAGAAAAATGATTTTTGCACGCCTCAGAGCCGTTGACAGGCTCAAACATCAGCCGGGGGTCTGGCTGGCTCCGTGGGTCCTTGTTCCGCTGCCATCATCCACTGCCGGCGAACCGCTCAGCTGCCAAAGTCATTAACTCGACAAACCGCGTCAACGTCGGCACTGCGGCTAGAGATGGTATTTGGGAAATTTTAGAATCATATTTAGATAAATTAGTTATTTGGAAAAGAGTATTTTTAACTTTGGAGTAGAGCTAAAATAAAATAGATTGAATAATTTGTTAAGATTGGAAGTAGAAAGAAAAGACTTCATTTAGTAGTTCCCTATGGCTTACGTTTAGTCAACTACTTATCATTTTTAATATGTGATTTTTCTATTTTATATTTTTTTATTAAATATTTTGAGTGTGTGTGTTTTTTTTTAGTATTTCAAAAAAAAAATCTATTTCACATCTCCAGCAGGAACGCCAGCAGAGGCGACTTATGTGTAAGTGGAGCGGAAGTGCACACACAGAGACCGGGGAGGATATTGTCATGGG
This sequence comes from Drosophila atripex, assembly GCA_035045925.1. NCBI lineage: Eukaryota > Metazoa > Arthropoda > Insecta > Diptera > Drosophilidae > Drosophila > Drosophila atripex. The sequence goes on along the minus strand of JAWNOP010000070.1, from coordinate 7,214,760 downwards.
GGCGGGGCAGAGGTAACGGCAACTCGAAAAATGTTAAGGCATTCGTTATGTCAACAAGCAACAATGAGCGTGCAAGGGGGAGGCAGCTATGCGGGGGCCGTGGGGGGGAAAGAGAAAGGGACTCTTGTTAGGCACATTACATCACTCATTTTGAAGCAGGCTGTCCTTGTGTTTGTAATTGTAAGTCGGGAGTTTTCTAACGACCAACTTGCCTCTTCCTTTGCCACTGCCACTGCCACTGGCTCTGCTTCTTTTTTTTTTAATGAAGTGCAGCTCCTGTTTCTGGCCCCAAAAACCCCAACCCCACCCCACCGTTTCGACTTGCAACTGCAGCCAAGCGACAAATGCCGCGCATACCCATTTCCACAAGCGGTGACGAATGCTGGAGGAGTTCGGGATCCGGGCTACGGGAGACGTAGTATCCACGGGAGGTTTGACTCTGTGGCCTTTTCTGCTCTGTGGCACGTTCACGATTCCTTTTTGCTATTCGCTTTTTGTGGGCCTGCCTTTTGCCTTTAAAGGTATACAAATCTTTCGCTTCGGTGAATCCCAAGTGGAAAATGCGTTAATTGGGCATTAAATGGAAAATGGATGGGTTCCTTCTTTTTTTGACGAGTCTTATATTTCTGGGTAGTATTTTTTCAGTTGTGTTTTCAAGCATCAGTTACTAGGCATTAGAAATAATTTACAATTTTGAATTAAAAATAGTTATTCTTTCATACCTGAAATGTCTAGCTCTATCATAGCATAGATTTTAAATAATATTAGCTCAGAAAACATCCCAACATGGGAGTGTTGACAACAAGTTGAAAGCTTTCAGGTGATAGACTTCCAAACATTACTTGCTAATGACAACCCTCCCGGAAAGTAATACCCCCACTTTCCCCGACATCTTTGACGTTTCAACCGTACCTACCACCTGCTGGTTCAATCAACTAATAAACTTCCCGAAGCGACTGAAAAGTGATTATTGATTTAATTACACATCAAAGGACGAAGGAAGATTGTGGGGCATGGGTTGCGCCCAAGCAGCTGTAGGTGGCAAGTGAAGTTTGAGGGGCAATGTTCCTCTCTATAGGGGAGACTCCGTCATCCCGCCTGGTTGCTGTCGACACTATGCCAGAGTAATAAAATGCTAATGAATTAATTTTCGCAGGAACCTTGCAATAAAGTGAGTATAGCCCCAGCTCCTGGTCCTTTCTTCTCTTAACTACTCCTGGCATTTAACATTTTCATTGGCCCAAAGACATTCCGGCGAATGCATTAAATTTAACGAACACTTATTAGGCTCCGGCTGGAGCTACAAAATGAATTATGCACTTAATATTATTATTAAACATTTTACTAACCCATCAAAGTTGGCTGCAAATATTTGATGAAGTTAAATTTTAATCATCTCCCCGGCTCTGTTTGCCCAGGGGACCCTTTCAAATCGAAAACGCTCCCTAAATAGTTGCATTACACAAATATTTCGACTGGAGCCCCCACCATTCCCTTTGAGATGAAGCAAGGGCGATGGGATTGGGGCATGAACTGGAGAGCGGGAGTCGGAAGTAGGCGAAAGCAATTTCCTAGTCACAGATTTGATTTTGTTTGCCCAAGCGGTGCGGCATAAAATCGTTTGCCAAATGCCAAAGCGCCCAGATGTATCTCGCAGATACACTCGGCTAATGAAATGCACGCTCCTCTGCCGAAGTGGGCCTGCTGCAGGGTCTCTGCGGCCGGGGCTGGGCAAATAATCAACTCCGGGTCCGGAGAACAACAATAAGGGGGGCCACACAGTCGAAAAGCCAAAGAGCTCGTAAAAAAACTCACCACACGATAAAAATCAAAGACAAATATCTGCCAGTGGAGAAATTCAATACTTTAATGGTAAACTTGAAGTCGACTTGGGGTTGACTTTTAAATAATTTTTCGTTTAATTTCAAGTTGATAATTATAAGTATTAGACTACCTTTTAAAAGCTTTATTAAAAAACTTATCGTTTTAGTTACTAGTACCCTTTAAGGTACTAGTATACAAAAATTTAAAAGGTTCTTATATCCTTTACACCCCACATACCCTGTTTCTATCGAAATCTCGCCTCTGCTGACCGCAATACAAACTTTTTGCTTCAGATTTATGCGGCCATATTTTGCTTTGAAATCGCTTCGTGGCTCAGCACTCCAACTACACAACCACCCACTGGCCACCGACTGCCCAACCACCCAACCACCCGATGAGGGAGCTCAGAGACACACAACTCAAATACAACCTGTAGCATTCATCCGCCTGCCTGAGTTTTGGTTAAACGGGAGTTCTATTTACATTTTGCGCTTGAACGCATTTCTATCTTTATCTTTTATGGCAAACGGAATGGAATGGTCGGGGGATGAGCATCTAAATTTTAAATTGAAAATTGATTTTTCCCAATGCTTCGCTCCAAGTGTTTGCAATTCTTTGTTGTTTGGCTAGAATTTGATTTGCTTGGCTTGGTGCGCGGGTTGGTCAATTTTTTTTTTTTTTATATTTTGTGATTGATTCGACTTTGGCCCGCGGTCAGATGGAAGAAAACTGGCCGGAAGCATTTTTTATGATAAGGAGGGTCAGGATAGAGCAGGAGATGCTGATTTCCCAACATAAGTGCGGCTGAGTGACTTTCAATTTGATATTCAAGGATTCTTCATATCAGTGGCATACATTTCAGGGGTTCCCCACCTATAAAAAGTGTATGAAAAAAATGCGAAAAGGAAAATTGGATTCTTAAAGATGGGGGAGTCGTTATACTTTTCAACATTTGCTTACAATTTGTTATGCAAAGGTATTATTTACAAAGAAGTGGAATTTTTAACTAAATAAATATGAAAAATCCTAGCTTTGTGATTTCTTATCTTCGATCTATATTGTAACTACTCTTGGGGAAGTTCCCCTGGAATTTTGGGGTCAAAAATCAACATAGCTATTCCAAATAATTTTCCATCAACCCCCCAGAAGTTGTCTTAAAGACATGGCTATTGATTTTTTTTACTACCTTATCTCAATTTGCTGGAACAGTTAGCAAGTAAATTTGAAATATTATGAAGACAAATATACAGGACTCGGAGGAGTGAGTCCTGGCATCATAGAAACCGGTCATAAGCCTATCAAAACGTTTTTATTAGATCCCTGCACGCGTCTGGGCGACAAGCCCCCGCCAAAAGTGCCTGAGCGAGGGGGGAAAGCTAAAAGGAATCGCCGGCAGTTTCGCGTGTGTTTGCACTTTTCCGGTCGCTTTTCCAGCTTTGAAGGCGACTCCTTTTTTGGGGGATGTTGGCATTGTGCTAAAGAAATTGATAGCGGACGACAAATCATACCTTGAGACGGCGACTGCCGCGTGGGGCTGCATTTTTGGGGGTGGCTTGTGGCGGTTCAGTGGTGGCTCCACTGAGCTTATTTGTCCCTTTAATGTGGTGGCTGACGCTCTTACTGTTGTATTTGTTGTTGTTGCACAATTTGCTGGCCTGCTAATAAAATTTGATAAGCCAAAGTGGAGCAGAGCCAGACGAGGCATATAAAATGTTTACCCGCTGCACGCAAATTGGGGATAAATTTTATGTAATGCAGGGGGAGTGACACAGCAAGCCCAACAACACCCAGTATTTCCACTGGGGAAAGTCTCCCAGCCCCACCACCAACAAACCCCACCACCACAACCACCACCACCCCATAACCACCCAACGATTGCAAAGTTAATTTGCGCATAAAAATGTTGCCAGGGGAGTCATCTGTCCGGGTCCAGACTCTGGTCTCCTGTGGCATCCTTCGTGGATTAGCCATAAAAGTGTTTCGCCGAATTTTTTCTCTGCCCTTTGATTTATGCCAATGTGTTTTGATTTGCGCCATTTCATTCTATTCTATTTGATGATCCTTCATGGCCATGGCCATTTCGGATTTGATGCATGCGAAATGCATTTTTGATGACAGTTAATGGAGTTTTTACTGCCTCAGGTCCTTGTTAAAGTTCTCTTCCCCTAAGCTGACTTGGCATATTTTTTCTTCATTTTTTTTTTTTTTTTGTTTTAAGCTGGGACAGCGCAAATGATTGGGGTGGCTGGATTTTATTAGGGGAAGGAGGCCGGGCCAGGCCAGACAGACACAAATTTGAAAGCGCTTTTATATGGTCTGGATGGTCCATAACGTTATTTTTTGTTTATGCTTATATATAAAATAAACTAATTTGTCTGCTTCGAAGATTTTTTTTATAGACTTTTCAAAGTAAAATAAACTTACAGCATAAAAAGTTACTTAAAAAGTAATATTTAATGGGGAAACAATGTTTTTCTTCTTATTAAAATTAATTATTAATATTTGAAAATATTATCTTTTGAATATTTTATGGTTAATTTAAACAGAATTGTTGTACTAACAGATTTAATGTCCTTTTCTTCCGAATACCACATCCACATAATTGAGATTTCCTGCCATTAGGCGATTTTCCATTGCCTACTTTTGGGCTTACTGACCGAGAATGGCTGCAAATGTAAAGTCATGCCAAATATTTGCACACACAAAGCGACAAAGTCAGGGCCAAAAGCAAAAGGACATCATGTAAGCAAACACCAGCACACACACGCAAGCACACACCCCTCATACCCCCCCACACACACCCACTCACTCATCGCACTCACACATCTGCATAGCAAACAAAAACGAAAGCCACCAAAAGGATGGGGAAACGGAAACGGATCTGGGCACAGGCAGACAGGACACTTAAATGCTGCTCAAAATTGGATTTGGGGGCAGCTTAGAGAAATTCTCTAGATATCCCGCTCTCCTCCGACCACCATCCTGCTGATAAACATTTTTATAGTTAGGCCCGAGTTTGCCACAAGTCATGGCTCATCCTTTTTCTCTCTATACGATTCTTTTTCTCCGTCACCGCCTTATTCCCCAGCTGCACATTAAAGCCTTGGAAATCGTGTGGGAGGTGGGCTTCTGGAGATGGTGGGGATAGGTCCTGGGAGCTGCAAGGCTCTGTCACTGTTTATGCTTATTTAAAAAAGTGGCAGCGCCTCGAAGTTTTGATTTGATAAAGCAACAGAAATGCCAAGAAAGGCAGGCGATAAGGATGAGAGCCAAATAGGAGAGTGCCTGGTTATGACATAAAAGTCTGAATGCCCTTTAAGATGCAGGAGCAAGGACCAAAAACCAATAAATTAAATGGGTTTTTGTAGACTGACCCACAAAGTTAAAATATTCAAATATTCGAGGATTTAAATCTCAGAAACTATATGTTTTAATGATTCTTGTAGATTAAGAATTACAAGTTGTAATAAAACAAATTTAAAGAATCTTAAAAACCAAAATAAAAGGACTGTCATATTGTTTTTATGTTAAAAAAACAAAAATTTCGCAAAAAATGTGTATTTTTTAAGGAAGGTAGAGTATTCAAAGTACCAGGACGTGCTCCGGCCCAAGGACGTTGTGGAAAACTCACAGTGGGATGAGTGTGTATACCGGCTGATAAAAAAATCATCGTTTATGCAAGTCACATACGCACGAAGCTTTTAATAATAAAAACAACGAGCCACCGTAATACGAAAACAAAGTAAGCAGCCAAGCGTGCGTGTGAATGTCTTTATGTTAGCAAAAATGAGCCGCCAAGGATACTCAATTCCGTCTAAAAGTATCCTACACTCAGTGGACTACATCCGGGGTCTTCTTACCAAACCGATATCTGACTTTGGACGAAAAGGAGGCCTATCATGATTACCCTATCATATTCGTTTTACTTTTAAGAACCCTTAAAGTTTCCTCAAAGTTTTTTAAGCATACTCACGCTGATAATGTCAAGTATTTTCATAAATGAAAGAATTACATTCCGAGTAAGTTGTAAAATAAAGTAATGCCATTTAATATTTGGCAACTTCTTTTCAAAAGCTTTTATTGGCAGTTAAATAACATTGGTGATATGGACAATGAAAATAAATTGTGAGCGAACAATGATAGATAACATAATCAAATGGAATTTAAAACTTATTAAAAGAAACTTTCAACTTAGAACTAGTAAAGAGCCAATTAAAATAACTATGAAGCTTTGGCTTGGAGAATCCATGGTATTTCAGCAAAAATATTAAGTCATACATAAATACAAGCTTATCAACTAATAACCAATTTACGAAATCGTTTTCTTCTATTTTTAACTTAAGATTATGAAAAAACTTCAGTTCTAGCACCAATTAAGGAAACATAAGGCTAAACAGAGCCTTTAACTGCTGGGTGGCACTACAAGTGGGCCCACAAATAACCACATCCGCGTAAATCTGGTGCTCGCGGCTGTACGTTAGATTTTTAATGTTTGTGAACTTGGGCTGGACGACACGCTGCAGCAAGTCCTCAGGACGCAGAGCGTAGCAAAGTTTTCCGCAGAGGCACTTTGGCGCTTCGCTAATCAGTTCTATGAGAATAGCGGGCAGGGAGCCCGACGGTAAAGGCAGCTTGAAGTTGGCCACGGCCCGGGCTGCTTGCAGCCACAGGGGCTGTGGCGTTACGGTAGCTGCTGGCTGCTGTGCTAGCTGCTGGGCAGCCTCGGCATTAAACGCTTTAAAGCTATTGCCCCACACATCTAGCTGATCAATGTGTAGATCCTCGATGGCCGAGGGCAGAGATTCCAGCTTATTGCTGCTCACGTGCAACTTCCGTAACGCCTTCAGCCGGCGTATGGCGAAGGGCAGACGTATTAGCTCGTTGTAGTTCAGATTCAGAAAGACCAGTCGCTCGAACTTGACTAGCGGTGAAGGAAAGTGGGTTAGCCCATTGCTCGATAAATCCAGTTCACCGAGGGATTGGCTTAGCTTGCTACCCCGCATCCAACACCAGTCGTTCATCTCGCCTAGGCAGTTGCTACCTAAGTTGAGTGACTCCAGGGGCAGGCGACCCAGTTCAGAGGGAATCTGTAATATAAAAGTTCTAGAAAACACATCCAACGGAATCTTTCCTAAGAACCTCACCTTGGTCAACTTGTTCCCGCTAACGTCCAGCTTAACAAGATTACGGAGCGAGCATATCTCGAAGCTGAGCTTCACCAGTTGACTGTTGTTGATTGTTAACGACTTCAGGGTGCGTGGAAAACCCTTTATAGGGTACTCGCTCCTCTTGCTGATCACCATGCGCACCTGAGGTTGCGCCTTCTGAGGAATAGCCGTGGCGCCGGCAATGTTCAGTCTCAAGTTGATGGCATCCTTTCCCTCCATGCCCAGTTTGAGGGTTTGCAGGAATCCCTTCAGCTGGATCGGATCGCATTTGATCAACAGGTTCTCCGCAGGCTGCTTAAATCCGATTGTTGCCTTGCCGTCTAGCACAAACTTGGTGTGCACGGCGTTTATGTTGTCACGAACCTTGTAGCGGCTACCCGTCTTGGCCTGTCCACTGAACAAGACCATTTCAAGCTCTTTTTTTGTGTTACCATTGGCGTCGCTGGCACTTTGCTTGTATCCAATTGCCAACGTGGACTTAACAGCCTTGGGGGTCCTGTTCGCCTGGGTGGTGCGGTTTACCACCTGGACCTCGCACAAAATCTTCATGACGAGGCTGTAGAGGGGCTCGGCTCCAAAAAACGCGCTAAAAAAAACAAAACATTTGTAGCCAAGTTGGAAATGTTGCCACCTGTATGCCAGCTGTTGCTAGTGATGCCAGACGTTTCTAAAAAAGTAAGGCTGTATAGTGATATAGTACTAAACAATTTTAGTATATTTTTTGAAACATTTATTTAAATTTTAAATATTAACAGCCAAACAATACTTTTTAGTCACACAAATCAACTTAAAAATAAATTTTATTTAAAAATCCTGGAAAACGATAAGTTGAATTTTTTCCTTATGTGTTTTGTATTTTTTTTTTATAATTAAAATAAAAAAGAAGTTTACTCTGTCGCCTCATTTTTAAAGTTTATGAAAGCTCCATTGTACTACTTTGAAAAAATACAAAATATATTAATAAATGCTGCCACTTTTTCTTATTCGATTGTTTAAGCTCGAGCAAAGTGCAGCATAAAAGCTTTTTTGAAAACCGCACAGCGCAGGACCAGTTACAAAACCAAAACAAGAAATTGCACTCGTTGACTCATTAAAAATAAACTCTAACTATAAAAGTAATGCTATTTCGCAAGGCTCGCCGACACTTTCTGCCTTTTTACATGTTCAATGGGTTCTTGTGACAGAGAAACGAACGTTATCAGCGTTTTCGTTACAACAGTACCAGTATTAGCAATCCGCGGCGAGAGCTTACCGTAAGTACTGGATGCAACATATGGAGCAATATTTTACTTAATACAGTGAACATTGCTTAAATGAAAGGAAATAACTAGCCTTAGTTTAGGATTACTAAACTACACAGGGGGCACCCCAATTATTGATTGTTTTATTGGCCAATAATTAGATAAATACCTTATTTCCCGCAGAATAACATCTTATTGGACAACCATGTCAACAGCAACGTGATAATAAACATTGAAAACGGCGCGCTCTACAGCACCCATGTAAGCTATATATTTTTAAACTTGTTCGCCCGATCGACTAAAAATAAGCTTTTTTTCTCCAACGCGATGGGGCAACGCAGCGTTCAGCTGATCGCCAGTCCCCAACGGCCCGACGACGACAGTGCTTTTTAATCATTTTTCGGTTTTTCTGCGCAACGGTTGCTTTCGGTTTGGCCGTCGGCTGTGTCATCTATACGCTCCACACAATGGGCTGGATTTTTGCGGTTCTCGTCGCGCTCGTTGCCCTTCTGCTTACGAAGCCGGGATGGCGTTGGTTCTACATCGCGGGAGCCACTGCCCAGCGTGATCTGACGTGAGTGGTGGGATCGGGATCCGAATCGGGGTCGGTGGATGGGTTCGAATAGCCAGGGCGCCCTGTACCCGATGATAAGTTTACAATACCGCCCCCGAGCGGTGTGCATTTCAATACAATTTAGCTGGCTTTTCTTTTGTGAATCCATTGAGGCGCTGGCGCATCAGAAAAAGCAGTCGAGTGCGAGTACTTTGCTCATTGTACCCAGTTTCAGACAACTCCCAACCCCCTGCCTTTTACAGAGAGAAAAAAACGCTGTTTTTGGATGTCAAAAAAATGTTGATTTTAAAACATCTTATCTGTTCAATAGATTCTTTAAAAACCACAATAAAAATTTTTCTTAAAAAATCGGACTTTAGAGTCTAAATTCAAGAGTCGAGTCAGAAAGAGCTGCTAGTTTCTTGAGCTGAGCTTACAAAACCGCAGAGAAACTCGTTTTCCGTCGATTTGGGTCGCCATCTGCAGCAGCCATTTTCAAGTCGTGAAAAACTGTTAAAAAGAGAAAACTTTAAAATGGTAATGAGAGGCCATCATAATTCCCATAATTTGAGGAAATTGTAAATTATTTTTTACGCTTTTATGTCTGTATGTATTATTAGTCAAGTCCATTGACTTCTTCAGGTTCAAGGTCGCCCAGTGACAAAAACCAAAACAAACTTCCAAATAAAATAACGATGAAACTCACTTTTATTTACCATTGACTTCGTACGATCGTAGCCCATGGAGAGACCCTCGGCGCATACTAATCGATCGAGTGCGTCAGGGCGGAAGACTCAGTGGCACACTAACCGAACCGGACTGATGTGATCGAGTGGGGCCCCCCAGGCCCCACAGATCCCCAAAACCCGCCAGCTGTTCTTGAAAACGTACGCCAAAAGCCAAAGCGGGGCCAATTAAAATGGCGGAAGTGTCGTATCTGTTTCTGTTTCTTGGCTTTGTATTTTCAGTTGTCTAGAGTTGCCAAGTATAGATCGGGTTCGGGTGCCATTTGCCTGATCACAAGGTGTATGGAAAATTTTCTGAAACCTCAATGATATGAAATAAAAAAAAATTCTAAATAAATGATTTAAATGATTTATAGGCTTGAAATCTTAAAACTCTTTCAAAAAAAATGGAACTGTAGTAAAAATCTTTATAGAGACATAAAAATACATTGCTTGGAAAAATTACTTGTATCTCTGAAAAAAACAAAATGAAATTTTCGCAGCATTTTTTGCTTTAATGAGTCGACTCGCTTAGCAAACCGAGTTTCATGCCAAGGCCAGCAGCAGTGATTGCTATAATGTTTACTTGGCACTTTTTATGGCATCGAAAATCCACATATCTTTGCTCACAGATTCTTAAGATCGGATTCAAGTTTTTACGGTCAACCTTGGGGTATTTTTCGGAGTTGCCACGTCTAGCATTAAAGCATTAGCATTAAGTTATCACCGAGCGCCAAACAAACCACTCAAGGGGGGTCATAAGGCCTGATTAAAACCTTTTATATACACGGACTAACAGCAGTTTAACCAAACCGCTTAAGGCGACAATCTTATCGATACTCCACTGCCTCTAAGGCAGATCAAAGTACGCACGGGTGCAAAGCGAATTCTAATTGAGATCGTCGAAGTGGTCGAGTCGAGTCCCAAGTCGAGTGCTAGTTTTTTCCCCTTTTAACATGCCAGCCAGCCGATCCAACTATTGCGGTTGGTGTTTGCCAATGGGAACCGACGATAGGGATTAGTTATAGATTCTATATATAGAGCGTATCAAATCAAGATTCCAACGGCTTTTTCAGGGTTTCCAGACCGGAAACTTGCGCTTATTCTTTGCGAATATTTTTACATCCAAACTATAAAGTATAAAATAAACTATAAACTAACAATACAAATGTTCCAAGAAAATAAAAGACTATTTGCTTATCCATATGGTAATTGTTTAAGTCTGTACTTTGGTTTAAAATATGAGGGAATGTATGTAGTTCCCAAGTTGGTGGGTCAAAGTGTTTCGAAAAGTCAACAAATTACTCTGTAAGGTGCCAAAAGTGTAATTTATCGCTAAGCAAATGGTTTAAAAACTGCTTATTATATTACACTAAACTCTACTAATTGCACAGTTGACTTTTTTTGAAAAAAGAAAACCAGCAATAAGTGGCAATGGTTATCAGGCTAGAAAGGTAATCGTAAAATAAACAAAAAGTGTGTCAAGAGAAATGTGCCTTAAGTTCCAAGGGTTTAAGGACTAAAGACGTATTATATTCAGATTTTATTTGCCCCTGAATATTTATTGTTTATAAATACGAGTCTCTAGTAATTCGACCTTCTCTTGAACTTTCCATTACTGAGCCAGTTTTTGAGCAACGTCATGATATGTTTGTAGCCCTTAGAGGCGGATTGAGTTACCACGTTTCGTCTCGATTCCAGGTTGGTTTATCTCTGGGGTTTATCGCCGGTCTCCGGTGTTGCGCTTGTCGAGCTTCGATTTGGATTTTTGCGCTATTTTTAGTGTCCTAACCGCCAAGCCATAAAACACACGCGATCGATGGGGAAGATATGGCGGACACGGCTACTGCCGCTAATCAAACACTTTTCCCCTGCCTTTTTCCCACACAATATTAATTGGGGTTGGCCTCACCTCAATTAATAAAACTAATTACGTGTAGTGTGAAAAAAAAAACTAGAAATAATATTTGAATACTCATATCCTTCCCTCCACAGTGCCCTCTGGGCTTACATCAAGCTGCTGAGGTACACGAAACGCCATGAACGACTCAACCACACGGTGGCGGACGTCTTCGAGAGGAACGTTCGCAGCCATCCCGAGAAGGTGGCCGTTGTCAGCGAGACCCAGAGCTGGACCTTCCGCCAGGTGAACGAGCACGCCAACAAGGTGGCCAACGTTCTGCAGGCCCAGGGCTACAAGAAAGGTGATGTTGTGGCTCTTCTCCTGGAGAACCGTGCCGAATACGTTGCCACTTGGCTGGGTCTGTCCAAGATTGGCGTCATCACCCCTCTGATCAACACCAACCTGCGTGGTCCCTCCTTGCTGCACAGCATTACGGTGGCCCACTGCTCGGCCCTCATCTACGGCGAGGACTTCATCGAAGCCGTGTCCGAGGTGGCCAAGGATCTGCCGGCCGAACTTATGCTATTCCAGTACAACAACGAGAACAACAACAGCCAGGCGGATAAGGATATTCTGAAGGCCAAGAACCTGAACACCTTGCTCGCCACCGCCAGCAAGGAGAAGCCCAACAAGACGGAGGTTAACCACCACGACAAGCTGGTCTACATCTACACCTCCGGCACCACTGGTCTGCCCAAGGCGGCTGTCATCTCGCATTCCCGGTAAGTAGTTCTAACTATTTTTATTCAAAAGATCCTTATTGATTCTCTGTACCCTCAGCTATCTGTTTATCGCTGCTGGCATTCACTACACAATGGGTTTCCAAGACGAAGACGTCTTCTATACACCCCTGCCTCTGTATCACACTGCTGGCGGGATCATGTGCATGGGTCAGTCGGTGCTCTTCGGTTCCACGGTCTCTATTCGCAAGAAGTTCTCTGCCTCGAACTATTTCGCTGACTGCGCGAAATACAATGCCACCGTAAGTGGAATTTATTGCAGCGCTAGATCACCCACTTACGACCCGTCTTTGTTGTCCACAGATTGGCCAGTACATTGGTGAGATGGCCCGCTACATTCTAGCTACGAAGCCATCGGAATATGACCGCAAGCACCGAGTGCGTCTTGTTTTTGGCAACGGACTGCGTCCCCAGATTTGGCCACAGTTCGTGGAGCGCTTCAACATTGCCAAGGTGGGAGAGTTCTACGGCGCCACCGAGGGCAATGCCAACATCATGAACCACGACAACACGGTGGGCGCCATCGGCTTTGTGTCGCGCATCCTGCCCAAGATTTATCCCATTTCGATCATTCGTGCTGACCCCGACTCTGGAGAGCCCATTAGGAACAAGGACGGACTTTGCCAGCTGTGTGCCCCCAACGAACCAGGTGTTTTCATTGGCAAGATCGTGAAGGGCAACCCGTCTCGGGAGTTCCTTGGCTACGTCGATGCCAAGGCCTCGGCCAAGAAGATCGTCAAGGATGTCTTCAAGCACGGCGACATGGCCTTCCTATCCGGAGATCTTCTGGTGGCCGATGAGAAGGGCTATTTATACTTTAAGGACCGAACTGGAGACACCTTCCGTTGGAAGGGCGAGAACGTCTCCACCAGCGAAGTGGAGGCGCAGGTTAGCAACGTGGCCGGCTACAAGGATACTGTTGTTTACGGAGTAACCATTCCGCACACCGAGGGCAGGGCCGGCATGGCCGCCATCTACGACCCGCAGGGAGAGCTGGACCTCGACGTCTTTGCCGGCAATCTGGCCAAGGTGCTGCCCGCCTATGCTCGGCCCCAGTTCATCCGACTGCTGACCAAGGTGGACCTGACCGGAACATTCAAGCTGCGCAAGGTGGACCTCCAGAAGGAGGGCTACGACCCGACCGCGATCAAGGACGCCCTCTACTACCAGACTGCAAAGGGGCGCTACGAACTGCTGACACCGCAGGTGTACGATCAAGTTCAGCGCAACGAGGTGCGCTTCTAGGAGCCCGACTGTCTGCTGCAATGGGGTTGTGTTTTCGCTTTGCCTTTTGCCCAATATGCTGTTAATTAATTTGTAAGATAACCACGAGTCGACTTAGCCTAGAAAAGGACAAATTGGAGAAATACTGGAATGGCTTCGGAGTTTTCTCCCAGCGCATTTCCATGTCAACCTTGCACTTTTTTTATAACCTAAGCCGATGTATCGTAATCGTAGTTGTGTGCGCAACTTTTTTAGTAGATGATAGCCCCTTTTACGCATTTTTAATGTTTTTAGCCTGCTAAAGAACCTTGTTAAGTGCAATTCCAGCTATTGTTTAGTCAGTTTTAGTGGCATTTACACTTCCATTCTCGCTGAATTTGCCTGTACATACATACGAGAAGCTCTGATGATTGTGTATCAAATAAAGTTTGTTTCTTCACCATTGATATCGTATTCAAATTCAACGTTTATCGTTCGGGGGAATGACACCGCCCCACCTGCATACAAATGCGCTCATCCGCTCCGCCACTCGCCGGGGGCTGTGCGATTCTCCTATCTATGGAAGACTGCAGCCACTCGGAGACTCACTCACGGATCGTGTGTGCTTGCTTAAATAATCTTGAACCCCAATGACATTTAATAATACTATAAAAATCAATGTATGAGTCACGGTTCCTTAATTACTTTGCTTTTAATTAAAGTGGGTGTGATGTAGTTTGAGAGAGCTGCCCTAAATGAGAAAATAGAAAATTATAGCTGGGCTTAATTATTCCATTATACTATAAAGATGATAGCATCTATGATTAAAATCCAATAATTAATGAGTATTTTAATTCCACGCCATTAACTCCAACGCCCACTAATTTACTGGAAAATCAATTAGTTTAGCAAGATTATGCCTTATTAGTTTGTAATTATTAAAAAAATGGGATTGGTTTGAAATGTAACATGGAGAACTTAAAGGGATTACATTTTGTACGATTTTTAATGTTAAATAAGTAGATAAACTATATTTTAATCAAGACATGGGACTTTGTTCAAAAAACACCTTTTAATTTCCGAAAATAGTATTAAACTAAACACAGTTAACATTTTAAAATAAAACTTTAGCCTTAATAATACTGTTAAAAAACAATACCTTAAACTTATACAAGAAAGAAATAAAAGCCAGTCAATTTTATGACCCAAATTCTCTAACTGACCATTTTTGAAAATCCATAAAAATTCAAAAAGATGGCGCGAAAGCTCGCATCAACATCCTAAATATAGCCACTGGGGGATCGGTTTCTGGGTGACTGGTGGATCGGCAAGAAGCAGTTCCAGCCGAGAACCGTTATCAGTTCAGATGCAATAACAAGTGAGGCTCCAATGCGCCGACTACGCATCTTTCCCTCCACTTCCAGTACAAAGAAGATCGCAGCAGTTCGTGCATTCCGGGTCCGTCGTCTCTCCGTGTGTTTGTGCAATTATTTGTCTGTGTGCTGTGGTTATGCACTTGATCGATCTAATCCCAAGTCTGGCGTAAATACAAATCCCGGAAATAAAATTTCCGAAACCTAAAATGACGGGAACCACCGCCGTACTATTCACCATCACGATTCCCACCAAGGCCGAGGAGCAGCGCCAGAAAGATGGATACGTTCAGGTCATCAATGGAGAGGTGGCTACCCCAGCCTCAACCAGACCTGCCAGCCGAGCTTCCACGATCGAGAGCCTCTCCACCATTCGAATCGGGGAATCCCCGGAGGAGACACCTCAGAAACTGGCCAAAGTCCGAAACCCTCCACCCACCATCCAAATTCAGACTCCGGATGGCGGCTCCCGGGACCAGCTCCTCAACATGCCACTGGACACCGCTCAAGAGGATGTGCTGCGCAAGATCCTGCGAAAGTATCACATTCCCAATGCCATATGGTTGCCCAGTTTGGAGGGCAGCTCCTTCCACGTCAGTTTTTCCATGGATTTTGATGAACGGTACGAGTCTCTTTATGACGCGCTCCAGGAATGGGGCATTGGCGATCGGGAAGGATCATCAGTTTCAGTGGTTAGCTGCTTGGCCAACAGATCCTACGTCCAGCGAGAGTCCCAGGAGGAGCAGGAGGACCAACCATCAAGTAGCGAGTAATCTCAGCACTATTCGTAGATTCAAATGTCCTTAGTAATTGGTCTTCCTAGGAATATCACTGCCCAGAAGCAGGGAATCTGGAATCGGTTTATGAACTCGGTGCGATCCCGCTTGAATGTGGCCCAGATTGTCAGGGATGTGAGGCAGGATGCGGCTATAACCTTTGACTTTTGTATACTCCTAGTGTCGGCAGCGTAAGAATCCTTGAAATATTTTTATTTTTTTAGGGATCACTTTAAGTACTTCAATCGCAAAAAAAAATGTTTTAATTTTGATTATTTTTGAAATTTCAATCAAAATGAGAAAATTCTGTATCCTTTTTCACGAATATATAATTAATTATTTTCTTATCTCGTCAGGATCCTGGCCAGCTTTGGTTTAGTGGAAAACAGTACCATCTTCTTGGCCTCCAGCATGCTGATCTCACCACTGATGGGACCCATAATTGCCGCCATTTTCGGGACAGTGATCCGGGATCGATCGCTCCGTAGGCTGGGAATGCTAAACGAGCTAATAGGCATCCTGACAGCCACCCTGGTTGGCTTCCTGTTCGGCCTGGTTGTGTGCACAACGAATCAGAAGTACGCGATCGGAGAAGGACTCACGGAAGAAATGCTCTCCCGCTGCGATCTTCATTCGCTAATTGTTGGGGTTTTCACAGCTATTCCTTCGGGAGCAGCAGCTGCCATCGGCATTCTGGGCGGCAACATAGGGTCATTGGTGGGAGTGGCCATTTCCGCATCCTTGCTGCCGCCGGCGGTTAACTCTGGGCTGCTTTGGGCCGTGGCCTGCATCTACAAGTTCTTCGAGAGCGATGAAACCTTGTACAGAGACGTGGTCAAGTCACGTCAGTACTCGGATAACCAGGCGACGGAGCTGGCAGTGCTGGCCACCATCAGCATGTGTCTGACCATCTCCAACGTCCTGTGCGTGTACCTTATGGGCATCCTTGTACTGAAGATCAAGGAAATAGCTCCGGTGATTGGGCGGAAGAACAGGCAGTTCTGGAAGCACGACATCAAGCTAGCAAGACACGGAAATGTTGCGACGGAAGCCGAGATAATAGACGAATTGATGGCCAACTTGGCCACCGAAGACCAGAAGGCTTTGGGCACCATCAACCGGCAGTTCCTACGGCACCTCGACGAAACAGGCTATCAGCACACATGGTCGCCGCTAAGCAATCGTCATAGCTACTCGGTGCAGCCGCCTGGCGCAGCTTTCTCCACCATCCACCGCCTGGAGGAGCTCTACACGATGCTAGGAAACGGCCAGCTGCCGGAAGAGCGGCGACATCGACGCAGTGTGGTCAGTCGGCCATCCCAAAGAAGCCACGATGTTGCTATCCAGCTTAGTCCTCCTCAACCCGTAAGTAGATATTTTATTTTTCGGATTATATATAATATTCTAACCATTTTAGCGCCCGCGCTTTGCCAGCATGCCTTCAAAAGTGGGCAAGGATGAGTCGATCCAGGAGCATGTCGTCCAAGGTCCAAGCAACAAGCGATTTACAGTAACGCCAGCGCAGGACGATGAACAGCTGCCTCGAGAAACCCATTGAAGCCGTGCGGAGTTTTATTTTCACAGATTTTTCAAGACAACTTTTGTATACTCTTGAAAAGGGTATCTTTGTGCCAAATAGATCTTAACTAATCTGTGAAATCGAAACATCCCAATCGGCCAAAATAACTTAATTAATTGTCTATGTGTAATGTGTATTTTGTGCAACAATATAACAATTAGAAGTCTACTCCACTGGGTCCCTGACGATCCGCCTTCACCTGGGCGCGGCCCCTTTTCAGCTGCAGTCGCTCGCGAGCTGCTCGCTCCTGGCGGCGACGCAGCTTTTCCAGGGTCTCTTCACTGGGTGGACTGGCTTCCGCTGCCTCCTGGGCGCGAATAATGGTACGGAGCTTTTCCAACGCATCGGCCAGGTTCATTTGCTGGGAGCGAGTCAGGTCGCTCTTGATGTAGAAGTAGCCATCCTTGGTAATCCGATTGGCAAGGCTCTTAAGTAGCTTTTGGCGTGTTTGCTCGGGAATCCAGTCAGCCTCCGCCACCTTGAAGCGTAGGTCCACTTTGGTGTTCACCGTGTTCACATGCTGGCCACCAGGTCCAGAGCTGCGACTGTAGGTGATCTCCAGCTTGTCTATGGGGATGAATCCGTTGAACTTATTGCCGCTGGCAGGAGGCTAATAAATTAAAATTAACTTTGAAATGTTAAAATATTTGCGTATTTATGAATACTTACCGGTGGGGGCGGCGTGTAGATTTGCAGTCTCGCACTGGGGTATATCTTGTCCAGGGACAAATCACTCTTGTAGGACAACTGGCGACCCAACAGCGTGCTGTTTCCCCCGGAGGAGCTGCTCTGTCGTAGAACACTGATAAAGGCACGGGTGATTTTATTCATTTTTTCTTAATTTCGGCAGTTTATAAATTAAGTTTTTGAGTTGTTACGAGTGCACAGCTGATTTATTTTAGACTGGCCATAGTTTTTAAAAAATACTATCGAAGAGGTGAAAAATACTGAACAGTTGGCGGTCCTAGCCACTTGCTGCTCTCTTGTTAAGAAACAAATCTTACAGATAAGTATCTTTTTAAAAGTATCTATTGCAATTAGAAGAGAATCTGTAACAAATTCATTCAGTTTTATCTTCATATTTTCTCTCTTTTTATAGGAAAATGTTTTATAAAATATTAACAACCATTAAAAATATCTCCAGATATCATTTTACATCTTATATCATCTTATAGAAGTACATCTTATATCTGTATAATCTACCCATGTCCTTAATAATTTTATATAGTTAGCTAAAAGAAAGCTTTTCTAATCATTTTCAGAGATTCTGATATCAACAGGTGGTTTATTTTTTACTTGAAAATTATTCGCAGTGTAGATCAAAACATGACCATAGAAATGGAAATTGACTCTCTCGCATCCGAAGTCTGCTTCGGATTGAACCCGATGAACCACAGGGTGACTTTGGGAGAGCGAATGCCTACAGGGTGATGCTGACGGGGGGTGGCGGGAAACTTGAAAAGGCACTGGTTTTTCGTATAATGTAAACTCTATAAAGCTGCCCGATTCCGAACCGTCGGGCGCCAACGTTGAGTGTTTTTTTGAGTGTCGAGTTGTGCAGACCTACAAAAAGTTGCTGCCGGCGCGGTACTACGTCTGTTTCATATTTGTTTTATTACCGTCCAGACCGCCGATTCTGAACCCCATCACAACCTGGGCTATCTTACTTATTGGCTGCATTCCGGCAAAGAACAAGATCGAAGAGCTAATAGCCAATAAAATAAATGTTTACCTCAAGCGACGACGCGAAACTTGTGGCTTTTAGTGCGGCGGTGAAGAATAGTGGTTCCTGACTGTGTGCTCTTGTTCTTGATCGATTTCGTGTTCCTGATCTTGTTCTATTCCAATTGGAAGAGTTCGATCGGGCCAAAAAAATATTATTTATTAATCGGTGCTATTCGGCCGATATTCGTCGTCGTGTCTGTTGTCACAGCGAAAATTATTCAACGCAATCAGCAGCAGCAGCACCAGCAGCGACAGTGACCGAGTTTGGTTCATAAAACATAAAAATTACCCCCCAACAGCAAACACACATGGATATATAGACATAAATATATATATATATATATATATTTAAAATTCGAAACAAGACGCGAAAGGCAAGGCAAACAAACAAGCAAAACAAAAGTCGAGTGAAAACTGCTTCTTCTTACGATCTGGGTCTGTTGCCCTTGCCCGAAATTCTTGAATCAACGGTGACTGTTTCTCCTACCTGAGTTCTCACCTGAGCTCATACGTCTGCACCCTTGCAGCTGGCAATAAGACCCTTCCAAGATCCACTCGCCCTAACGTCGCCTGTGAGCAAAACAGAAACCAAAAAGGACAACATGGCAATGCAGCGGGAAGCAGGCGTACAGGACTTTGTCCTTCTGGACCATGTCTCAATGGAGAAATTCATGGATAATTTACGAAAAAGGTAAGAAAAGTGATAACGAAAGAGGTGTTCTATTTTAAGTATAATATTATAAGTAATTTTTTATAAGCAACCTTTAAGCTTCTATACCCTTAAATAAGCTAGTTTGTTCATTTAATGAAACAAAAATAAACCATTTTTCGCCATGTGCATTTATTGATTCCATTGGTGGCCTTGTCCTCTGTTTTCTTTCCTGGCACAAGTCACTCCTTCCTCTTGGAAAACCACTTCCCCCCATGAGTTTCTGGTCTAGTTCAAGGTTCTTTGAAGCCACCTGGGGGCGCCACACAGAAACTGGTTGCGGTTCTTGGTTTTTCCGACTTGATTAAACTGGATTTGTTTATCGGCCTTTCAATTAAACCTGGGCAGTCGCCATCTCCGACTTTGTAGCCCGCCTCTAGCTCTATTCCACCTCCGTCTCAGCCCCAATCCTCCACTGGCGTCAACTTGTTCTACTTGGCAGCACACTCAATGGACCCATTTGCATGCTCATTTAAAGTGTTAAACTCTTTTATTTTTTTGTGCGATGACTTTCGGTTTTTAATGCGATTCATTAGCGGCTTTTTGATTCAATTTGAGAGGGAAAAGGAGCAGAGGGAAAATTAGTGTAGTAGTAGGGGAAGTTTCTCCCAAAATTATGACTTTTAAGAGAGATTCTGACTAGAAACCACTTCTAGAAATTAAGGGGAGTTTCTAAATATGGTTTTGAAGAAACAGAAAATATAAATAAAAAATCAAATAAATATTTGCAATGGCAGTTTTGCCAACAATTGTAATAGCAATAAAAATCCCAACACCCACCTGTTCCATTGTCAATATTTGTGTGGCTACCACTGTGTGGTTCCAGGTGGTTACCGCCACTTTGGTGCACACCAGGAGGGTCCATTATGTAAAGTTCCTTAACCCACCACGCACTACCATCCAGCACAACCCACTTGGCCCACTCGCCCGTATATCATTTCATTCCGTTTCACTCCCGGCGACGTGTGTCAACAACTTGTTGCATCCACTTCCCTTGGAGTGGGTAGTACTACCTCCCAGTCCCTGTGTGTGGGTTGGCTCGCCCCCACTCTCGCCGGCCACGGGTCGGTGCCTCGCATGGCTCGCTAACTTTCATGTAAAAATGATCATTATCAGGAAGAGTTCTCGCCGCATTATTGTCGAGTCCGCATATTTATTCAACTGATTAGCAGTGGCTTACAAAATAGTGGTTTCGCTCGGACCTTTATGATAATGAGTTTGGCCAAATTCCGGCACCAAAAAAAAGGCTTTTCTCTTTGTCCACCGATTTGGCAATATGTACAAAAATATTTATTTATTTTAGGAAATGATTCCGGCTCTGATTCATCACAATATACCTATTTAATTGCTAACAGCACTCGGACGATATATCACAATTACGATATGATGATGGCTTCGATAAGCACTAGTCTTGAGCTGTCAGTTCCAAATTGTTTACTCAACTGGCAGTAACAGAAGGGGTTTTTCATACAAACTCTGATCAAATCCATACCCTTTGCTTGATTGCTTTATTATGCAAGCAAAGAAAACCATAATTAAAAACGAATTACGAACAAAGATGCATGTTAACCCACTTTGCTTAGTTCCACAAATCGGTTATCAAACGAAAAGTTGTAAATTACATAAATTGAACACGATTTTCATGTCTTGCATTGTGGCATAATCATAACATAACTCGAATCAATTTGTTGTGCATTAATACATATTTATCGGGAAACGCGGAAAAGCTGATTAAAGCCAGCCAACTCGCGAGGAAAACCCCCAACAAATTGAGGGTCAAAAACGCGCCAAAAGCGCCAAGAAAAGCAAACCGTAATTGGAAAATGTGCAAAAAAAAAAGACGTGAAAGAAATAAATGAATTTCAGTGAAATAAACTCACTTTCATTTGTGCAAGTAAATCAATCAAATGGGGCTATAACTGCATTCCGTACCCGACTTGGGTTTAATATTATTTGCTGTTTCTGGCACTGACATCATATATTATGCATTTTGTTTTAAATTTTTCCACCCTTGCGATATTTGCCAAGCGGATTGGGCTATAGCTTTGGTCTATTGCTCTGACTCACTGTGTGTATCTTGCAGATACTCTCGAGTCAACAATAATAAAGCTGAAATACGAAATGGAAAGAAAAAAATGCCATGGCGTAGCCAAAAACACGAACCGGTTGATGGCGTCAGTTTGGCCGAGACTCACCCACAAAATAGAAGAAGAGAAAAATGTGTTTGAAAGAAAACTTGTTTCGGATGCCCCAAAATGCTCGATCCCCAGAGCCCAACAAGGAGATCGTTTTGTTTGCCGCAATCCAAGTTCAGAGCATCCGGAAGGGAGACTTTTATGCCTTTTTTTTTACACAATTCAGTCAAGTGTCCTCGACGGGCGGGCCAAGAGCATCGTAAAATCTCTGATGGATTGCCCTTTGACCCTTTAGACACTGTCAGAAGTCTCCGACCCCTCACCCATGCATCACACTCTTCAGTAGCTTATTTCGTGTCTATTTAGCTGATAAGTGTAGTTTTCATTTTCAACTTTTGTTTACGCACTTATTTTGGCCTATATTTCGGATGCCCCATTGTTTACGACACTCGAGTTGATTTTCCATGAACTGCCGTTGAACTTTTCTTTCTTTCTAGCAGAAATATATATGTATATTTATAAGGCATATGCATTTTATTATTTGAGGATTTATTAAATGATTTGCTTAACAGCGAGGAAAATGTCTCTAGAATGGCGCTAAAGATCTGTATGGTTTAGAGATTCATAAAAATTATTTATTATATTAATATGTTTGTATACTGTTAGATAAATCCTTCTCAAAGCATATATCGGATGATTCAGTCGAGTGACGACATCCACTTTCAATGCTAACTACACATTGCATTTCATTTTCATTTAAATGCCTCCCCACTTTGCTTATATTTTTATTGATTTTATTTTATTTACTTTTTGGCTCGGCCAAGGCTTAGATTTTAGTATTCCACTGATGACACCCAAATACACTGAACAAATTATTGTTTTGCTGTTAAAGTGCCCCCAGCTGGAGTGCCGTTTCATGGTTGGGAGTGCAACCCTCGAGATAGACTCGTAAAAACAGAATTTATGGGACCTATAAGGGCCTCAACTTATTTAATGACTGTCAAATATTTTGGTGTCAACTCACTTGAGTAATTGTCCCAAATCAGCACTAGAAATGTTGTCTTATCATCCCTGATACAGCTTATTTATCAGTTAAGAAAAAAACCCCATTCTTTTAGAGCTCCAATAATTGGAAACCGTCTATGGCGCTGGAAAACATTGAATTTTTATTTTGTTATTTATGTACTAAGGTCCCGGGTCCCGATAAGATTACATTCTTGGCCAAAAGAGCCAGAGTTAGTCTCGAGAAAAAAAGCTTTGGCACAAAAAAGTCCCATATATATTATTGCTCGATAGCCATGGCCATTGGACAGGGGCTATACTTATTGCCAAGGAGATAAGTGAGTCGCCGCGAACTTTTGGTTATGCAATTGTTGTGGCGAGACCTTCCACTGGATTAGGTTACCAGTACTTCTCGCATATAAGGTATATTTCCTATTGTCTGCCTTAAATAGGAATTTTACTTATATACTTTTTAAATACTTGATAGCCGTGTGATATTCAGTTTCCTTTGTTGGGTCGAAAATTATTAAAGTGCCGCCGAATATAAACACTTTCAGTGTTTTTCTTTGCCAGGCTTTGGAAAAACTTCAAGAACGAATCTTTGATTTCCGATTGCAATCAGAAATTGTCTGTTTATTTGTAGAGAGTGAGGAGGAATTGTTGCACTCCCCCTTGCATTCTTTCTTTTTAGTTCAAAGGGAGTCTTTCATCTGAACTGGAGTAAACAATCGACCCCTAGACATCACCCTTGTTCCACCTTCTGATAAGCGCCTATCGAACCAGTCAGTTTATAGGAGATAAGCACTTCTGATACCGGAACGGAAATTAGATCATTTACTACATAACGGCACCACACCGCTTAGATTTGATTTGATTACCTTTCCAGGTTTTCTCGCGGTGTTTTCCCCCTATTCCATGCTCTGATCTCTCGGTTAATGTGCAAATTCTGGGAAGAAAATCATAAAACATTGAACTGCCAGTGGATGGGGCAGTGGAAGTGGCAACGACTTAGAACGACCTGAGAGCCCGTCTAGACGACGCCGTTGTTGCTCCTGCCCTGTTTGTTTACCCAGATGAGCGCAGGCAATGTTTGTCATTCGCAATGCAATAACTTTTACTCGAACAGATCAGTGGCCAGAGCAGGGAGGTATCTTTAAGATGTGGCATCTGCAATTCGTTTACACAAATCTTTAGCGGCTTCGTGGCCAGACCAGAGACCAGTCCGTTCTGCTCCTGTTAATTGATTTGCGTCTGACTCTTCTCAGCCGGTTGTAAATTGAAGTTAATTCGAAGGCAGGGCCAACAAGTAATTGTGCATTGCAGTCCGTATGGAAAAATCTACAGATGGTCAGCAGATCGGGGAAGGGAGATGACGTCGGTGCTGAGATAGAACAGCCTTTCCGGCCATGGTCTGGTGTGGTTCCCATAAATGCGATTATTGGCAGCAGTTCAAAAAATTTGCGAGGGGACTTGACCTATCCGCACATGATTCTCACACTAGTGGCAGACTCTCCCATTATTCTTTAATGTTTTCCTTTCATGCTTGCGATGAAAAAATAACAATTTAAATTAAAAAAATTTTTATAATGGAAAACACATCCTTTCTCTACGCTTCTCATCACTTCAAGCTGGTTACTTGTTTTCCATTCTAGAATCTAAACCCGCCAATAAATGGCCTGAACTCAATTAGATAAGAGACAAAACAAGCCCCCAATAAGTAAAAACATTGACCCACTAAGAGTCTAGTTTATTGACCAATTTATGACGTCAGCCCAGACCGAACATTTTCCGAAAGCCGTGAAAACTGCACTGTTAACGTATTGATTTTTTTTGTTTGGTGTGGTCTGTTTTGAAGTTTAATTCTCGGAATTGGTATGATTCATTGATGGGGGAAGTGGAAGAAGGCGTCGCAAATTATTAATGGCCCAATGCAAATGCTCATTAGAATAGACAAGTGTGAGTCAGACGCTATAACGCGTTAACACTCGACGCTAACAATTTGTTTATTGATACATGTCTTATTAAATAATACTAATACTGGATGCCATTGCCATGTGCTCAGTCTCGGGCAGATGACTCACAAAAATGTAATAATAAAACTAAGAGTGTGAAACAAAATGTGTAAACACAAAAATTTAACATACATATACAGGAACTTGAAACGAGACTGTCGATTTAGTTGTCTTGCATTCTTATATATATATTACTTTTTTTTTTAGCAAACTTTTATCTCGAATTACGTCATTTAGGGGGACAGTGCATAAAGAAAGACTCTCGAAGTCAGCGACAATTGTTATAATGAATATGCCCAAGTCGCGTTTATGAAGTGCTGGAAAGAACAAACATGAAAATATGCGAAGCCAGCCACAAAAGTTTTAATTTATGGTAGAGTTTCCAAAAGGGGAGCCCACAAGAACAGAAGTACAGATGTGTAAGCAGTTGAGTACATAATTAATGTGGAATAATTTTTGAAATGATTAAAAACTGCTTACAAAAAAAATTAAAACGATATTCCGGGTATTATCAGTATTTAAATAACTTATATAAAGTTTTGGTTTCACATTTAAGGCACATTTTTATTTAAAAGCCAACCGATCAATGACCCCAATCCCTAAATGATCGTCAGTAACTGATTTTGAATACAATTGCAAACCAAAGTCCGACAGTTTCTAAAACTTGATGGGGGTATGGGAAGCCCTCCTCCGCAAAAGGCAAGTGGAAAGTCACGCCGGGGCACTGACAATTTTTGACGTTATGTCAATCATACGCCACGTGGGCGTTCTACTTGTACACACCCACAAAAAAAGACACACACTGACCCACTCCCCCAGGCCCCTCGCCGAAGACTTCGGAACTCTTGTGAGAGGGAAATCGTAGAAATCACACAACTGGAAGCATTTTTTTTCGGATTTAGTTTCTTTGCTTTTTGCTAAGAGGCTTGATGCTTGCCCTTTTCCCTGCTGAGTGCAACTCAGTATTAATGATGGCCCTCTGGCGCCCCAAAAAGTTAACAGGCATGCTAAACGGTGTCTGGAGTTCAATAGTTCAGCGTTTTGTCGTTTGTCGCCTGTCCCATTTTTGACCCAGATGTATCTAAGGCGGCTAAAGTAACAGAAATGGCCAGCAATATGACTAAAAACGAAACTGAAAGCAGAAAAGCCAGCAGACAGCCAGCTAGGCAGCCCCCTGTCTATAAATAAGCACTGAAAAGTTAAGTAAAAACATGTGTTGCCTTCTGCGAGGCCCAGCCAGAAGCCAGCAGCCAGCAGCCAAAACATAAATACAAACAAATGCGTGTATTAAGTGTATTGTTTTAATCGTCCGCCTTCCCCCACTCCCTCAGTTTACTATTTGGCTTGGACTTAGTTTGCTTTCGGCCTGCCTGGCTTGACTTGGCTTTGTTTTAACAATTTCTCTACTTCTTTGTCTGTTAATTCAGTGCTTCAGTTTTGGGTTTCTATGTTTTCTGTTATTATTTTTGGAAACACTGTTTCCAGGCTTTTGTAAGACTTGCACAAGACTTGCACAGCCGGACGACTGGACTTTTGTGGCAATTTGTTATTCGTAATGGTATAACTTTTACTTTCGGGCCAGTCTGAGCCATGTCTGTAGTGGCTAATTTCCATTTGTCTTGACGTAATACTTTTGTAACTTTGGTGAAGCTACAAAGACTTAAAAATTACTCCAAAAATGAATTATACTTTTGTAAGTGAAAAGTAGCACAGAAAATACGATCTTAGTCCTACAAATAGACAAAATTTGGAGAACAGCTTTATTTGTTGCTTTGTTATTCTATTATATGATGTAAAAATCACGGCTAAAATTATATTACTTTTTGGAAAATTTAATATGCAGTCGAAATCCAGTGATTCACTCAAATCTTTCCTTGACTTAAAGTATCTGTAAGTTTGATTCATTTTCATTACAAATGTGACTACTCCCTGTGACTCAAAACTTCTTTCAAAAGATAAAGTCTGACCAATATATATATATTTTTTAATTTACTGAATCATTTAAGTACTTTTGAAAATTACTTTTCACAAAGTGTTTAAAGAGTGTCACGATTAGAGATTTAAGATAGTAATATACTTTGTTTCTACAGAATTTTGATAACTTACTTTTAACTACTATCTTTTTTTTTACAATTAGATAATGATTCTTAAAATAACTTTTCGATCTAATATTTTGATAAACTTTCATGTTTTTGTTCCAATTATTTAGTTCTCAATCTATTAATTTCTCATAGCCCTCTATTTCTGTCTTTTGACCCACTTATCACTTGAACCAATCTTTTGGCGCCTTACAAAGTGCATAAAAAATAGATCCACACCCACACACATCATCGCAGTCAATCAAAATCGAACAAAAACGATCAAAAATCATCGATGGCAATCAATTTAATTAAACGGCACGCCCTGCAGTGATGTTGTTGAAAAACTAATTCTCGTATTGGAACCGCAGGCGCCACAACGGGCGGTCCCGCCCCATCTTCCACATGCCACCATCCACCTGCCACCAGTCAGACACCCACTTTCCCCACCTCTCAGCTCTACTCCGGAATGGGAGCATTTATTTTAGTTAATTCGGTCCCGTGGAAATCTATTTCGTAATCCGCGGGAAATGCATTTCCAAACACTGCATCAACTAATGATCGTTCATCCATTTCTCTTCCACAGATTCCAGGTCGGATCCATATACACATACATCGGCGAGGTGTGCGTCTCCATGAATCCGTACAAACAGATGAACATCTACGGCCCGGATACGATCCGCAAGTACAAGGGCCGGGAGCTGTTCGAGAACGCGCCCCACGTCTTTGCGATCGCTGATGCCGCCTACAGGGTTCTCAAGCAGCGCCAACAGGACACCTGCATCCTGATTTCAGGTGAATCTGGTGCCGGAAAAACCGAGGCCTCCAAGATCATCATGAAATACATAGCCGCAGTAACGAACGCCCAGGGTCAAAATGAAATTGAACGGTAAGTTTGAAGAAAAATTTTTAATTTAATTTGGTTACTTGATTTCTAAAAATGGAGTCATTCGAAAAATATGGATATACAATTTTTTTCTTAGATTTAAGTCGAATGAGGGGACTCTCCAAAAAATTTCACAAAAATTTGAAATTTATGAAGAATCCTTCAAAAAATCATTTAAGGTATACCCCTTAGGAATCGGATGAATATTGGCGAAGATATAGCCATTGCAGGGGGTCATATTGTCATTTCCATATATTCTCAAAATTTTGACAATCTAAAAAATATTTCCTTGCTAGATTTTGATACAAATTATCTTCTAAATCCGTCTTAAAATCATTTAAGGTTTTCCGCTCAGGATGAAAGTTGGTTAAGATATGCCCATCGCATCGGGTCATAATGTCGCCACCATACATTTTCGAAATTTTTAAGAAGACCCCCCAGAAAATTTCTCAAAAAATCTAAAAAATAATAAGTTGCCAGATTTTAATGCAAATTGATAAAGTATTCATTTAAAAATCTTTTAAGGTATTCCGCTTAAGAATGAGTTGAAAATTGGCAAAGATATAGCCATCGATGGGGCTCATAATGACATTTCCATAGATTTGCGAAATTTTGTAGGGGCCCTCTGGAAAATTGCATGAAAAATTTTAAAAATAATTTGTTGCCAGATTTTGATGCAGATTGATGGTAAATTGATTAACAAATCTTTTAAGGTCAGAATAATTATTCTACAAATCGTTGAAGGTATTTTGATTAGAAATTTAAGATAAATTGGCGACGGTATGGACCTGGTTGGAAAGATATTATATATCTGGAAAGTAAGGAAGGTGTTGTGGTAATGGTAAGGGTCATATGTATATGATTAAAAGTATATGTAAAGGATTTATACTTTGTAAGATATTTGCTTTAATTCTAGAATAAGCAAGTTGGAAAACTAGTGCCTCTTAATGGCCCTTTAACATGCTAAAATAGATGGAAACACTTGTCTTGCTGAAAGCCAGACAATGTAACCAAACACTCCTAACTGGATCAGCAATCCACCGGCACTTTGCACTGATTGCATAATAAATAGGTTTATCAATTCGGCATGCAAAGGTTGATGGAAGGCTTTCGGGCGTTATCACAATTGTGTGAACCAGACACTGGGAACTGAAATTCAATCTATAAGCGAGTACCCGCAGGGAAAATAGTCCGTAGAAAAGTAACTTGAATTCCCCATTGTTTTGCATGCAAATGCGCAAACGGAACTTACATTGAGGGAGTCTGACTGCAAGGTGCCTTCTAATTAAGCAAAACGAAGGCCGCCAATGTATTCCCCCGATGGGGAATAATCGCTCACATGGTCGTCAAACGACCCCTGACCCGCGGATGACATCAGTGCCAGAGCATGGCTTAAGTTACCGAATTAATAGCCCCACTAATTGCCAACCCCCCGAGAACCACTTTGTGGAATAGTCTTTTATCACTTGGGTGTAGTTTAAGGTGCTCCATAAAACCCTCTGGCAGAAGCCCCCGGCCGAGCCGAGCCCCAAACAATGGCCAACTAAATTGCCAATTTTTAGTGCCTCGAATGAAATTTAAAATGACATTTAGTATAGATTGGAAGGGATTAGGGCTGATGCCATTTACCAAATTACTTTTCACAGCCAAGGCATTTAGGGATGAATTTATAAAGTTAAAATGTTTTTTTTTAATTATGTCGATTTAGTTTTTATGTGTTTTTTATGGTCTAATGGAGGGGGAAATACATTAATATAAAAATTAAATTTATTTTATATTATTTCTCTCTTTTAGAGTTAAGAACGTTCTCATCCAGAGCAATGCAATCCTGGAGACATTCGGAAATGCCAAAACAAATCGGAACGACAATTCCAGTCGATTCGGCAAGTACATGGACATCGAGTTCGACTACAAGGCTGACCCGGTGGGTGGCATCATTACGAACTACCTCCTAGAGAAGTCGCGAGTGGTGCAGCAGCAGCCTGGCGAACGGAATTTCCACAGTTTCTATCAGGTGAGTCTGACAGGGTGATGGGGGCAAATAAAACTATTCGTGTGTGGCCTTAGGCCTCAGGCCTCGTACAATAATGTGTAGGATGTTGCGGTGCACGAATATTTACCCAAGTGAGTCAGCGTGACGCGTGCCACGAAGTGACGAAAGGTGGCCAAAAGTGGGTGGGATGGGAGCGGCCAGTGGGGCGTCAATTACTGGAGGGTGTCAGGTTCTTACTTTTTCGGGGGTGGGCTTCGACATTTATTGTCGTTGCTCTTAGTGGGTGTGGTTTTTCCACTGCAGGGTAAACAATTGGAATCAATTTGAGACAGTTTTACGAGTGTGGAAAATATACATTCCATAATATAGAGTATTGCTAGAATTCTAAGATACTTTACTTTGGAAAAAAACAAAGACAAAACCCTTGTCATTTCTTCAATTAAAGCAACTCGAAAATTAATTAAATTACTAGACAGTTCACTGAAATCTATTTATTTCTTCCAGTTTAAATGGATTGTGCAAATTGATGATATCACGAAACTATCTGATAATATAGGCGTATCCAAGACTCATCCACTCAACCAGAAAAACAGATCGCGTCATTGTTGGTTGGCTTATTCATTATTCAACCCATAGTAGACTCACCTTTTGTTCGCATTTCTATTGGCGAGTGTTGGGGTGTTAATTGATCGCTCTTTCCGTTAACCCAAAAGTATTTAATTTGGATTTCATTTAACACATTTTTGATCTAAAAGCACTTAATCAAGTCGCAAGTCGTTGAGATGAAATATTTGCCAAACATATATTTATAACTCTACTAAGAGAGGTTTTCCTGAAACGTGTATGTTGTTTATTTTTAAATTCTCCATGGCTCAAAAATAAATATTGTGCCATATTGTGGAATGCTCGAGTTTAGAACGGCCTGGCACCTCGTCTGCATTGCTCATAAACTCTCATTTTAGCCGAGTTATAATTTATGGCTTCCTAGGGTACTTACTCTAGGCGTATTGAAAGAGTCTTCCAGGAACAAACAGCACTCAATCTTACTCACACTCAAAGTACCTGTTCTGAGGGCTGATAAGCACACTATGTAGATTTTTATTGATTGTCGGGTTTATTTTCCTTTGCCGATGAGATATGTATCATAAAAGTGTGCTGAAACACAAAATACACAAACAGAAAAGTTATGACATCTTGTACGCAATATTTGACTCGAATATAGTGTCTGTTTGTGAATTTTTAATTTCTATTTCCAAGTTCCAAATGAATAATTGAAACCGGAAGTTCAATTACACTTTAATGTGTCTGCTAATTGTCTGCTGTGCTAAATTCCTGTCACATTGATATGGTCATGAAGTACAGAAAGAAAAAAGAATTAATTTAAAATAGTTGGAATGCCTTAATTAAATCCCCCAACCCTTCGATCCATTTTTAGCTACTGCGTGGAGCCAACGACAACGAGCTGCGACAATATGAATTGCAGAAGGAGACCGGCAAGTACCACTACCTTAACCAGGGCAGCATGGACATACTGACGGAGAAGTCCGACTACAAGGGCACCTGCAACGCCTTCAAGACCCTGGGATTCTCCACGGACGAGGTGCAAACTATTTGGCGAACTGTGGCGGCCATTCTGCATCTGGGAAATGTAGAGTTCCAAAGTAAGTTATTTTTTTTATTAATATTTTTATAATTATAATTTATGTATTAAAATTATATAACTTTTTGTAGCCATAGAGGACGAGCTGGTAATCAGCAACAAACAACACTTGCAGGCCACAGCCCGGCTGCTCCAAGTCACTGAATCCGATCTGTCGACTGCTTTGACCAAACGCGTCATTGCCGCTGGTGGAAATGTTATGCAAAAGGATCACAATGCCACCCAGGCAGAGTACGGCAAGGATGCCCTGGCCAAGGCCATCTACGACCGCTTGTTCACCTGGATCATCTCCCGCATCAACCGGGCGATCCTCTTCCGAGGCAGCAAGACACAGGCCAGGTTCAACTCTGTCATTGGAGTCTTGGACATCTACGGCTTCGAGATCTTTGACTCCAACAGCTTTGAACAGTTTTGCATTAACTATTGCAACGAGAAATTGCAGCAATTGTTTATTGGTAAGTGGGGTTTTTAGTTAATAATAAATTAGAAATGA
The DNA here is from genome assembly GCA_035045925.1 of Drosophila atripex. Lineage (NCBI taxonomy): Eukaryota > Metazoa > Arthropoda > Insecta > Diptera > Drosophilidae > Drosophila > Drosophila atripex. The sequence continues at coordinate 7,182,982 of JAWNOP010000070.1, read as the reverse complement.
TTAACCTTTGGATTTCTTTTAGAACTGGTGCTGAAGCAGGAGCAGGAGGAGTACCAACGTGAAGGCATTGAGTGGACCAACATTGACTACTTCAACAACAAGGTAGGTTTTCGTTTATGAAGGGTCTTCATAAATATTAATTTAATCTTAAATTCAAGATCATTTGCGATTTGGTGGAGCAACCTCACAAGGGCATCATCGCCATCATGGACGAAGCCTGCCTGAGTGTGGGCAAGGTCACCGATGACACGCTTTTGGGGGCCATGGACAAGAACCTGAGCAAGCATCCCCACTACACCAGTCGCCAGCTGAAGCCCACCGACAAGGAGCTGAAGCATCGCGAGGACTTCCGCATCACGCACTACGCCGGCGATGTCATCTACAACATTAATGGTTTCATCGAGAAGAACAAGGATACACTGTACCAGGACTTCAAGCGCCTATTGCACAACTCAAAGGACGCCAACATGAGTGAAATGTGGCCTGAGGGAGCCCAGGACATCAAGAAGACCACAAAGAGGCCGCTGACCGCCGGTACCTTGTTCCAGCGATCCATGGCCGATCTGGTTGTCACGCTGCTGAAGAAGGAACCCTTCTATGTGCGGTGCATCAAGCCCAACGACATCAAGAGCTCGACGGTGTTCGACGAGGAGCGTGTGGAGCACCAGGTGCGCTACTTGGGTCTGCTGGAGAATGTGCGGGTGCGACGTGCCGGATTCGTGCATCGCCAGCGCTACGATAAATTCCTGCTGCGCTACAAAATGATCTCGCAATACACGTGGCCCAACTTCCGGGCCGGCAGCGATCGCGACGGTGTCCGGGTTCTGATCGAGGAGAAGAAATTCGCACAGGACGTCAAGTATGGACACACCAAGATCTTCATTCGCTCGCCGCGCACTCTGTTCGCCTTGGAGCAGCAGCGCAACGAGATGATCCCACAAATTGTCACTCTGCTGCAGAAACGGGTCCGTGGCTGGATCGCTCGCAAGAACTACAAAAAGATGAAGGCGGCCATCGCCATTATGCGTGCCTACAAGACCTACAAGCTGCGCAGCTACGTCCAGGAGCTGGCCAATCGCTTCCGGAACGCCAAGCAGATGCGCGACTACGGCAAGAGCATCCAGTGGCCACAGCCTCCGCTGGCTGGAAGGAAGGCCGAGGCCAAGCTGCACCGCATGTTCGACTTCTGGCGGGCCTACATGATCCTGAAGAAGTATCCGCGCAGCGAGTGGCCCCAATTACGGCTCCAGATCGTGGCTGCCACCGCCCTGGCTGGACGTCGCCCGCACTGGGGTCAGCAGAGACGCTGGCTGGGCGACTACTTGGCCAACTCGCACGATAACAGCGGCAACGATGCCTACGCCACTAATATCCGCAACATGAAGAACCAACTGGCCGGAAAGAATAACGCCGAGTCCTTCCGCCAGGTCCTCTTCTCCGGATTCGTGAAAAAATTCAACCAGCACAACAAGCAGGCTGATCGCGCCTTCATCGTCACAGACTCCACCATATACAAACTGGAGGGCATCAAGAAGAAGTTCCGCGATATGGAGCGCTCCATTGCAATCCGAGAGGTAGGTCCTTCATAAGAACATGAATAGGTTATTTATATTAATGACTACACTTGCCGTTGAATAGCTGACTGCGATTAGTGTTACACCTGGACGGGATCAACTGATTGTCTTCCATTCGCCCAAAAACAAGGACTTGTTGTTCGCCCTCCATGGCGAGCACACGACCCTGAAGGAGGACCGCATTGGAGAACTGGTGGGCATCGTCTGCAAGAAGTACCATGAGTAAGCACCTCCCATTTTATCCCCAAACTTAGTCACTGATCTTTGTGTCCTTTCAGCCTAACTGGCACCGAACTGCGAGTGAATGTCAGCAACACTATCGCCTGCCGGCTGGACGACAAGCCACGGACCATTATCGTGGAGGCAGCGTCGAATGTGGAGAATCCCAATTTCCGCCACAAGGACGGCAGCATAATCTTCGAGGTGCCGGCTTCGTATTGCATTTGAGACGGGGACTGCAACCCCGATTGTACTGTAAATTATGCAACTTAGTCTTAAGACGAGGCAGATCGGCCGTGGCAGACCGATCATTTTTTTTTATTATGTACGTCCATCGCTCCAACTTTGTGTATACCGTGCCTTTTGCTAATATCCCATTTTTCTATTAGAAATAGTAGTTAGTTTTATCTGTTCTGTGTGTGTGTGTGTTTCTCAGTGAGACAAAGTGATTGTAATTTTGTACATTTTTCTATTATGTATGCATTAAGGCGATATTTATTACCATCCACGTGAAAGAACGACCTCCGCCGGTTGATCTGGCAGGCAGAGAACACAACAAAAAGTATTATATGTACTTTGTGCATTTGTTCGACTATAATACGATTCACAGCACACGACGACAAACATATTGTAGCAATAGCAATTGTTAAATCGACGAACCACCGTTTGTACTTAAAACGATTAAACTACAGACATACGTGTGCCATTTGCAATTAATATTTATAAAATTTATAAAATATATGCAATAAAATCTGTAATTTTGGTTTTTCAATTTTTGAAAACATAGTGCTCTGTGGGTTTCCAAATCATTGTCATGCCGAACGAGGAGTAGGAATAGCCTCATTACAAATCATATTGTACTCTGATCTGGACATACAATATTGAGTAATTTTTCGGCAATAAAAAAAAGCTGGAAAAAAAAGCTACAAAAAGCTGGTTCGGATATTCCAAAAAACGGCATCTATAATTTTATCAAATTCGTTAAAATTAAAAAAAAGAATAACATTACCTGATGGAGTCCAACCCGATGCAGGTCAACCCCATGCAGAGTTCATGGCACCTGGGAGTGAGTGGTCCGTCCACTTCCTCCTACCCGAACATCTATGACTGGAAGGCCGTATTGCAAGAGCTAACCAAGATTGATACCGAAGCGATTCCAGTGCCATCCGGTGGCAAAAAGAGCCGTGCTAATAAGAAAATCAAGAACCACCCGAGAGGAAAGCGCCAGACTAACAGCTACAAGTACGCCCCCTATTTTGCCTGCAGGGCTCTCAAGAAGCTGCATCTTAAGGTGAAGAAACTGCAGCGTCGTACAAATGCCTTGTCCCAGAAGCTGGAATGTATGGAGGCTAGAACCCAAGCAAAGATCCATTAAATTGTGAATACCTCGGCGTGCTATGAAAATTCACTGTTCTCTTTCGACTCCTAATTGGAATGTTTTGTCAAAAATTGATTTTCAAAAATGTTTTTTAAAACTTTCGACGTAATCGCCACTCTCGTTCTCGAGCGAATCAAAATGTATTGGCACGGACCGAAATAAAATGCACATGGCTCGCCACCGATTGATAAAAGATAAAAATAAAGAGGGTTTGCGGATGAGTGCGGAATGCTTGCTCGCATTCGGTTGTAAATTCTTGAGGGGAACGCGTGCATTGAACGCGCCCAAGGTGATTACATAAATCTAAAAAACCATGCAGAAGGCCATCAAGAAGGAGCTCAGCTTCTCCCTGGACACGCTGGAGCGGTACAGAGCCAAATACGGGCGCAGTGCGTCCTCCGACACGAATGGGGCTAGCACTATTCAAAGTGTACCGGCTCCCGGTGCAGATATACTACCGCCTCCACCCTCTGGCCCACTGGCAGTCTTCACAAAATCCTCTTCGCCTCCAAAGCTGACCAAGCTGCAAGAGCTCCAGCAAAAGAAAGAGGCCTATCTGAGGGCCAGGGAGCACGAACGGGAAATGGAGCAGTTGCAGCGTACGGAGAGGCGGCTGGAGGCGGGAAAGGTCAGGACTGGCAGTCCCATAAAGACCTCTCCCACTCCGAGAACTGGGTCCCCATCGACATCCTCGACCTCGGCGACAACTGCCGCCGCCACCAAATCCCCCAGCACAGCTGGCTACTCCAACTGGTCCAGCCAGCATTCGACACTCTGCTCCCAGCCCTGGGTGGCCATTTCGGAGCTGATGTACTTCTGCGACAAGTACGAGTTCACCACGTTGAGTACTCGAGATCTAAAGACACACCAAGAGATCGTGGCCGAGGTAAGGGCGTTGCTCTCGGGGAAGGCGCCTTTTGATCAGCGCACCCGCTTTCCCGGCAACATCCACGACCCCGAGAACCTGTGGGTGTGCATCGGCCGCTGTGCCAGTGTGGAGTACCATCTCCAGCGCATCATTAGTATCTTCCGGAAGCCCCTCAACCAGTTGACTCCGGACAAGCAGAGGACTGTGCGCCAGAACTTCCATCTGGCGGTCAGCGAGCTGCGACTGGACATCTCGGCTCGGATCAGCGAGGTGCGACTCTATGATCGATTGGTCTTCGAGCGGGAGTTCCGTCTAGAGTGGCAGGAGGCGGAGGCCTAAGAAATGTGAATCAGTGAGGTGATCAGTGGGTGGACACAGTAACGTTTATTTGTAACAATTTTCTGGCTGGAATTAGCAGTTCCAGTTCAAATATTTTACGGTGCGCGGTGGAAAAAACGGTTACAAAAATACACTTGGACACTGGATACACTGGCGCTTGGAGCATACGACTACAGTTCAGAGTGTGCGGAGTGCTCCATTTAATATATATAAATATATATATAGCTACATATTTCACAAATCTAGACTGTGGATTGCTCTCAACAATTGCTCGCGTAACTAAATCTAAATGCCACAGGCGGAAAGGCGGCGGCAAAGCCTGCTGGAACTTTTCCTTTCCAGGCCTGTCCGCCCTTCAGCCCAACTTATTGCTCCGTAATAATACGTAATACAAAACATTTATATATGTACACATAATGTTAACGGTCAAAATAAAGCACTTTTGTGTGGGCCAAAGTTAATTGCTTGTGAAGCAGCGATGGGAAAGGGGTTTTCATGTAATTGCAAGATAAAAATTAATGTTTTCCTTGACTTTTATAACGCAAATTTCATTTTTTAAGGCAAACATCTTGGAAACAAAATCGTGTATCTAAAAAGATGAACATAACTTTTGAGTAACCTTTAATATCACGTGCAGAACGATCTTTAAAAATGAAATATTAATTATAAATAACTCGATTTATAGAATCTATTATATGTTTGTGGATGAAAAACCCTTGTGATTCTATCTAGGTGCTGCCCCCATCACTGCTTGCGAGTGTGTGTGCGTTTTTGGGTGCTTAAACGACTACAGGAAGATTCAGTTTGCAGATTATCTTAGTCACTCTATTCAACTCTGGGCTCCTTTCATCACGCATATCTCGTGGGCTGACTTCAGTGGGTTCGGTTAACGTGAGGTTAACATTAACATTGCAACATTTAATTAACAAATAAGTGCGGAATGGACCTAGCAAAACTTAAGCTTCATCTTGCTGGTCTTTGGAACGTTGCGAATGGTCAGCGAAATACGAGGGGAGCGCCGGGGCAAGTGGTCCCCGATCTTGTAGGTGTTCTCGCATAAGTCATAGTTAGCAATACGATCGCAGAGCACATCCTCGTTGGTCTCGGCAATCGAATGTAGGTATTCGCTGTAAAGCGAATCCTTCAGGATGAGTAGACTTCGAGGTTCCAGCAGCAGTTTAAAGATAACCTCACGGGCAGGAGAAGGAGCGTCGGAATCCTTTGTTTCGGGATCATCACCAGCCCCCTCCCTCTTGGCAAACTCCAGAACAGTGTGGGATCCGCACGAAATCGTGGAGATGATGGGGTAAAAGAGAGGTCCATCGGTGTGGGGAAGGATTCCCTGGCCAGGCAAATACTCGTTAACCAGCACATGATTAGCTTTCTGGGACTCAAATATGCTCAGGTTGTTTACTTTATCCACATAGCTCTGCAGCCACTCGGGGATCTCTTCGGCAATCATTCCGTTGGGATGGGGCACTCCGCCGTAGTTGACCAGACGGCGGTTGAGTAGCTGGGTCCAACGCGGCTTTGGTGTCCTCTCGATGTGGCTAAGGATACGCTGCTCCTCCTCTGAAGTTATGAAGTTAGGAATGTACGTGACAGTCGGCGGGCACTGTTGAAGGAACTTGTTGAATAATAATCAGGAGAACCGTATCCTGTTTCCCACTCACCTTACGCACTTCGAAGCCCGTGAAATCCATGACTACGCCTATTCTTATCTAGGGAACTAAGCTAAATCTACGGTTATTGCTAATCAATACTTTTGTTGGGCTTTGAATTTAAATCAGCTGTCGACCTTGTATGACCATTATTCAAAGTGTAGTCGGTCACATTGCTTCGGAGATTCAAAGTTTAGAGGGAGATTTTGTTGACTTTTTACTCAATTTCCTTGAAAAGTGTTTATGTTTTATAGAATATGCTTTAGGTTTTTATCAGTTTTTGTATGCTTTTTAAAACTTCCAACTTATTAGAAAATATATACCAATTTTTAAAGCCCGCCTTGTTTTATCTATTTTCGATGACGATTTTCGATACATTAAATTCCGATACATTATTAGGTGTCTCATCCCTATTAAATGCAAAAACAATAGTTTGCCCACGTAGATCTGTTTGCTAATAAACTTAGACTTTAAAGAGGAAATTCATCTCCTGCTCAATGATTTTAGGATGAGTATTATGGACAAGTTAAGCTCCTTGGATGTCAGCTCCAACGAACAGGTGGATGAGGCATTGGAGAAGATTGCCGAAGAAGAGGTAGTAGAGTGCCGCATCAACAAAAACATAATTTTAACAAAGATTTCACACGTTATAGGCGAGGATCAATGAGAAGCTAGAGGGTCTGCTGGCAAAGCAGTGCCAGATAGAAGCCAAAATGAGCGGCATCGGTAGATCCTTGACCTTGCTGCATACCGTAGACACCGACTCCAAAAAACTTAACGAGCAAATTGTAAACACCGCCCAACTGGCGGAATCCGTGAGTGCTAAGGTTCGCCGCTTGGATTTGGCCAGATGCCGAGCTTCAGAATGCCAGCAACGGGTCCACGACCTCATCGATCTACATCTCTGCAGTCAGGGCGTGGTGAAGGCCATCGGAGAGGAGGACTACGAGAAGAGTGCCACGCATATTGCCCGTTTCCTGGCCATGGATCAGCAGCTTCTCCGTCGCACTGCTGACGATGTACAGGGCTCTATTACATCTGTGAGCGATGCAGTCAAGACGCTGGAGGATGCCACGGAGAAGACTCGCGTTCTTATTGCCAAGAGATTCGACGAGGCCGTCAAGAGTGATGACCTGGCCTCTGTAGAGAGGTTCTTTAAGATATTCCCTCTAGTCGGTTGCCATAAAACTGGCATCGAAAAGTTCTCGGCTTACATTTGCCAGAAGCTGTCGGTCAAAGCACAGAAGGAGCTGCGAAATGCCCAGGATATTGCCAAAGCGGAGTCTCGTCTTCAACTGGCGTATGCCGATCGATTGACGGCTATTTTGGAAAACTTTGCACGAGTGGTGGAGGTTAACCAGCCAATAATTGAAGCCTTCTACGGTCAATCGTAAGTATACATTTACATAATATTCATTTGAATGAACAATTATGCTTTAAATAACTTTTGAGACCCTCGTCCTTGGTCGACATGGTTGCTATTCTGCAACACGAATGCGACGCCGAAGTGAAGAACCTACTCATGGAATTCAATAAGAACCGACAAATACAGTATCGCAGCAAGCAGGTTAACGAATCCACCCAGCGTTCCGCTGCCAGTGGAGGAGTGGGCAGCAATAGTATTCAAGGCCTGGGTCACTATCGTAAACCTTCTGGCGGATCGGTGGACAAGCTGAATCCCAAAGAAATCGATGCGATTATTGCTGAAATAACAGTCATGCACGCCAGGGTGGAGCTGTACTTCAGATTTATGCGCCGCCGTTTGCAGGTAAGAAGTATCTTATCTCCAATGCACTTATTTAATCCTTACCTCTTTTAGGTTCACGTGGAGACCTGTGCTCCAGAGAAGGAGCAGTCGGAACTAATGGAGCGATATGAAAAGATTATGAAAACGTCTGACTTGCGCCGCCAAATGCAGGAGATTCTAAGCACTTATTTGCTTTTTGAAAGGTAACTATCTAAGATGTATATGCTACAGCATTTTCTATCCTTTTTGATAATTTTAATTACAGATATTTCATGGAGGAGAGTGTTATTAAAGCCATCGGTCTCGACACCTACGAAAGCGGCCAGCAATGTTCGTCCATGGTAGATGACGTCTTCTTTATTCTTCGCAAGTCGATTCGGAGATCCCTGACAACTCAGTCGATTAATGGAACGTGTGCTGTGATCAACAACGTTGCCGCCTGTCTAGATGGGGACTTCGTGGCGGCCCTTAAGGCTCCCCTGAAAAATGGATACCCATCGGGGTATATCGATTTGGCGCAAGCATACAATGCAATTCAAACCACCCTACAGCAGGGAAAACTACATTCCAGTGATGCAGATCGCGGACGCACAAATTTTCTTGTGCAGTTGAACAACGCCGACATATCGACCGAATACATCGAAACCCTCTGGCAGACAATGGAGCAGGAAATTGCTGGTACATTTCCACAAACTTCTCCGGTAGAGCGACAACTGCTGGACAGCTGCCTTACGGAACTCAAAACGGTTCGCGATGCATTAAAAGCCACTGTTGACTTTGGTATGCAGCAGCTGAGGTCGAGTGTTATTAAGCCACGTCTTAATCCTTGGATAAATCAGTTCTTAAATTATAGTCATAATCTAAACGAGGTAATCCATATGTCATAAAATTTTTAAAAACAACCACAAGCTCCAATTATTTTTGCAGGAAGAACTAGCAGCCTATGAGGCCGGAGAAACTTTCGTTCAGTTTTTCATCGTGCAGTTGGATGGTCTTCTTAATTCCTTCAAAAGTGCCTTGAGTCCTAGGAACTATGATGCACTTGTCAGTATTCTCGCTACCGAAGTTACAATCCAGTTGGAACGAGCTATTAAAAAAATTACATTCAACAGAGTAGGTTCTTAAACACAATTCGATGGATTTAATTTAAAAAATTTTTATATTTCGAAAGCTTGGCGGTCTGGTATTGGATCAGGAGGTTCGAGCTTTGGGTAGCTACCTTACAGGCGCCACGTCGTGGTCGGTTCGCGATAAGATGACGAGGATCTCTCAAATCGCCACTCTTCTCAATCTGGATAAGATTTCAGAGCTTTCCGAATACTGGAATCCCGAAAATAACAAAGAAATGTCTTCCTGGCACTTAACGCCCAACGAAGTTCGCACATTTTTAACTCTAAGGTAGCCAAGAACTAGTTTACAAATGAGATTTACTTATAGATTCTATTTTCAGAAGCGACTTTCGTATAGAGGACATCAAACGGTTGCAGCTTTAAGGATCATTCGTGACCACTGCTTTTTGGTTTCGACTGAACCAATGATTAAAATCCAACCGCAAAAGAAGCTGAGAGAGTGGATTCAAAGTTGATGCTGTTTTTGCGTCCACCAGAAGTTGAACAAGGCTCGCAATTTGAACACCAAATCTGTAAAAAGATATTAACGAGTTAATGAAAATAATACAATATATATATTTATTGCTCTAAGCCTTATTTAACTAGCATATACGTGCCGTGCAATAAATTTAATGAATGTAATGGAAATGATATCTTACTTTTCTTCAAGACAGTCGACTTCTTCCAAAAAGTTCTCTGTCTCTGATGTTCGGCTTAAGTTCGTGAAAGTCTCACAAATGGAAAACAATTTCAAAATGGTACCATAAATTGGATTCTGAGATTGGCTCATTGATCCGGTTATGTTCATGCGGCCTTCCTTCGAATCGGTCATGAGGAAACACTGTGCCAGAACATTCGCCAAAAATACTGTGTGGGCTTTTTGAATTTCTTCAAAATCTGCTTTCCTTTGAATCACATTCATGAGTATGCCGAATTGACCTAAAAAATAAAATCTATTAATCCCCAAGCTACACGCTATGTTAAAATGAATTACTCTCAAGTACATCCACTTGAATGTAGTACTGCATGTTATTCAAAAAGAACATCAGATGATTACGAAGATTCATGGCTTTGATATGAACATCAGCAGGTAAGTGCTTTGCCAGCCAAGTCTGTTTAGCCCAAGCTCGTTGCATTTCAAACTGCAGATTGCGGATGATCAGCAAATATCGAAATATGGCATTGTATCGGTCCATGGCTTTCGGGGAAAACAAAAGGTTCAGAGGCCACTGGAAGGTGTACTTTAAGTTAAGGCATTGAAAAACTTGAAAATCAAAGCTTTCATCAGGATCGGCATTCGATTTTATATAACCAAGCGTGAAGTTTTCTAAATCATCTGCGATTCCCATGACTGTCGCTGCAATCTGAAAATATTATTATGTATTAGAGGAAAATTGAATGATAAGAAAAAATACCTCAAAAGATCTTGGGTAATTTTTGGTAGTTCTCATGATAGTACTATCAAAAGCACCATTTAAGTGAGTTAAAAACTCCAAATAAAACTCTCCACGGCCAAGCAGATAGAAGTCCTTAATGAGCCCCAATTGACGCTCCAGATCGACTTCGTTTACCGCGATTTCTGAAAGTCGCGCACTGACATATTTCTTGATCAAATTTACGGCGTCTTCAATGTGGAATGGATTGATTCTGGGCTCAAGGCTTAGGTCCTCGATTAGCTTGAAGTACTCTGCCTCCCTGCCATTCCACAGCTGATAAATATCGTCCCGCGACAACTCAGAAAGGCACACTGACAACTGGTCGGTCTCTTTCTTGCTTTGAAAGTTGCGTTCCATTTGAAAGACTAGCACAGTTTGCCCCACAAACAAAATTTTTTCAGCTACAACAGATGACATAAAGCCGGGTAGTTGATTGTGATTGACCTCATACTGCCATATATAGTCCTCTCCATTTTTGTCGGAGTGCTGCGGGGTATACGTTAGGTATATAGTTTTATAAATACTAAGAATAAAGATTTTATTAAATCTTACCAGTATAGAACTGTTTGAAGACTTGGTGCAGGCACTGGCGTTGTTATCGAGTGGCGTGAATTTAATGAAAAATTCCGAGTGGACATCGTCAATGACCCCAAACAGCATCCAGTGTGCCATACTTGAAAAAAATGCCATTTTCACGGGCCTTATAACTCTAAATATTGAGAGATCACTTGACATTAAAAGAATCCAACCTATAACCACGAATCCCTTTGAAAGCCTTACTTTCTGGCTGCTATTTCAAGCTCAATATCTCCATGGTCCGACTGCTGATATAGGTAACTAAGCAACGCACATCCGTGAAGTTTCGCAGCTTCGATATCCCTTATGAATTTCCTCAAGAGGAGCAGCGTAGGCTGTTTCGATTGCAAGGAATTGTGGACATACGAGAGAGAGGCGGGCTGGGATTTGAAGCAGTACGCTTCCAGGCGCATTACTTCTTCATAGTACTCATCGAGAGCATTCTCAATGCCCTTGCCAAAGTTTATGAGGTAATATCCGTGCGCGGGTTCTTTAAAAAATAAAATATTATCGTGTTTTCACAATAAAACTCCAATCATACCATCAAAAACCAGATTAATCACAGTATCCTCTGAAGACTTATCGTCCTTTTCTGTTCCAATGCCTTGCGTATATCTTACAAGCTCGTTGTAAACATTGACAATTTGTAATATGTCCATAAAGATTTCCTTTTCGCACGGGTGCATAAAGCTCTCAATCACAGAAGTCTCCTGGAATTTATTGTAAAATTATTGAAATTGTAAAATCCATATTGATGCTCCAAAACAATTTACCGCAAAGTCCTTCAAGGCATCGCCATTTGGACTTTGGCTTAAACAAGAGAGCAGCAGGTCATGCAGCATTATGGCGAGGTTTATTAAACTTAACAATAGCGTAGGTTGACAGTTTCTTTCTGGTTTTCATTTGCTGCCACCGCAAAATTAATTCAGGTCCACGATCTGCTTAATATTTTTGTATAAGATTCCTCGCGCGCTACCCAATACTGCTATTTCATATTCCCCAGCACTAAGAAAAAACGATAAATCGATGAAATAAATGTCGATAAATGTTGCCCGCCAAATTCAAATACTTAAAAGGAAAACTTCAAATTTTTTTATTTGAATACCAATGTATCATTTCTAGACAATAAAATAATGTTTATAATAAACATATATAATATTAATTTAATTCCACCAAAGATTTTGTGAGATCTCGACCGCATTAATCCTTTATATTCCCCCATCATTTCGCCAACGAACAAGTCAATCTGGCTGGCGCTACGAGCCCCCTCATATTTTTTCACCAATTTTCCATCATTAAACCATACCAAAGAAGGCACACGAGTGGTATTCAGCTCTTTGCAAATGTCCATTCCAGATCTGCAATCGTACTCCGCAATGCACACACTTGTTACATTTACCATATTCGCAGCTACTTCCTTCCATATTGGTAAAAATCTTTTGCAAGATATGCAGTATGGAGAAAAAAACTTTATAAAGTACGTTCCTTTGGAAATAGATGTATAGAATCTGTTTGGCTTAAGGATAAAAACATGTCCAGGCACACAGGAATCGGAAGAAAATGGCGAATATACTTGAAAGTGTTTTGAACCTGCGACCTCAAAGGTTTTAATTGAAATGTTATATTGGGCCATAAAATCAATGACTTCCTTTATATGTTTCTTATTTTCCAACTTTCCAGAGTTCCGTTTAATATAAGACAATTGTGGGTATTGTCGTATTTTCTTTTTTAAGCAATATTGAAAATGTTTCACACAATCAATTGCCGCAAGAGTCAATGAAGAACTTGAATTCAGGCTGTCCCCCAGATTATCCAATGATGAAGGTGCCCTGGAACAGGAATTACATGGTGGCAAGTAGTATTCCAAAATCAAATCTCCGTGTTCCAAGTATTCGTCGAGCGATGCTGGCTTAAGAATCAACACTGGATGAGTGTGCGACTGAAGAATTTGGGAAAATGCAACCGATAGCAAAAATATGTGAAACATTTCAAAAATGTAAAAAATATTTTGTCACATTATTCAATGCTATGGTAGGCAACTGTACAGTTTACCTAAAATTTCCGATGCTTTTTTGAAATAAAACATACGACAGGAATGTCATTTTAAAAATATTTGCAATTTATTAATTTGTTTTCTTTTTTTCTTAAAATCAAGACACCTTTTCACCCTTTACTGTATATAATTATTCACAGCTGATCATAATTAATATTCGTCTCACAAGCCCAGTCGGGTAACTCAGTTTTATATTCCCAGTTAATACCCTGTTAAAAAAAATAATTAGTATTTGATTCATTATATGTGATAAATGGTGCAACAAACCCTATATTTCCAAGCATGTAAGTACATAACTAAATCCTTTTCTTCTGGGTCTCTATAGTTGATTTTACACTCGCTACAATGGGGATCTGAAGTGTCCTTTTTCGGATCATAGGAGCTATCGGGTTCATCAAGACATGTCTGAGTAGAAACCTTTAAAAGGGAATACGAAAGAATTATAGTAAATAGTTATGGTTTAGTAAAGAATATAGTTTAGTCGGTTATTGGCTTAAAAAATATAAATACATACAGTGTTTGTTGGCTCATTTTGTATAGTTTCCTGCACTTCTTTTGGTATAACAGCTCCCACCGGTCCATTTTCCTCCTGAATCCCCAACCAATTCTCTGCATTATGAATGCCAATTAAATTATTTATCAATTGTTCATCGGTTATGCCTCCAATGTCCCCTCCTCGACCTTTTAGGGGGCCAAAAACTTCATGGTTGTACAGGGGATCATTAGAAATGGGGTAACCTAAAAGGAAATGATTATTTTATCTACAGTGTGATATTTCTTGCTTTCGTATTTACCTAAATATTGTAAGTGCACTCTGATTTGATGCATTCGTCCTGTAAGGGGCTTGCAATGGACAATGCTACAATCGCCAACTTCTCCGATTCTTTGAAACGTCGTTTTGCAGTCCTTGCCTTTGGGGGAGACCTTACAAACTCCGATTTTGTAGCTCACCACATCGATTGGCTCACAGCATTCAATAATTCCACTTAAAAAAATAATTGATAATTTCAGCAAAGGCTTTCAAAGAATACATCTTAACTTACTCGGGAAATCGTCCCTCCACACGGCAGACGTATTCCTTTTGAACTTGTCGGTTTCGGATTTGTTGCTCCAGTTCCCGAGCTTTATCCGAGGTTCGTCCGAATAAAAGTAGTCCAGAAGTGAGGCGATCCAATCGATGTATCGTTCTCAGGTTCTTGAGATTGTGCTCCTTGGCGAGAATAAAAACCACAGTATTATGCCTGTATCGCCCACACGGATGTACCTTTAAAGGTTTTCAATAAACAAAAGTTTTGTGAATATTTTTGGATAGAAAACTTACAGGAATCGATGCAGGCTTGTTTACCACCACAATATCCTTATCCATGTAAACTATGGTAATTGGCTGTGAAGTAACAGGGACTTCGTGTCTATAATACAAACGTGTGCATATTCACATGAAAGATTTTTTCCAAAACCTACCTATGAACAACATTGGCGAGCAGATCATTATGCTTGATTTTGTAGTCCTTGGGAACCTTTTCATTGTTAACAGTCAGTTTCCCAGCTTCCAAGCTGCGTTCATATACTTCTGGTGGGGCAGCTCTAAATTCGCGGCTGAAGACATCCAAAATCTTTTCGTCCACCCACCGCCCTTTGGCATAGGTAGTGAAGGTGAAGTTATAAGGATATACTTTTCTCAGGCCTGAATATAGGATTTATATATTTTAGATAATCTGATAATTTTGTCTTGCAATCGTCATACCATTTTCAAAATAATATGAAGTCTCATCATATCGTTCGTCGCTGAAACCTGGTCGCTTTGTCCTGGAGTCATTGCCATCCAACTTGACCTTTTTGGCCTTAGATCCATCTTCGGGAGTGTCGGTCTTTCGTTTTTCCGGAACTTGTACCTCTTCCATTTTCTCTGGCAGTTCCAAAGTCTAAAATAGATAAGTTTTGTACAACAGAAATTAAAAGATTATGGGAAATGGCTGAATGGTTAAATGACTATACTATATTTTATGAAAATGCAAAAGTATATGGGAGAAGAAAATGCTTAAGCCATCATGCAGACAAAATCCCATCAGTTTTTAGCACATACAAGCCTTGTTCCGGACTCTGTGTGCAAACATTTTCCTTTACACTTTCTGCTGTCTTGGCATAATTTTCACACAGTCTGTGTATTTTTCCCTTAAGCAAAAACAAAACTAGAAAACCAAAACATATCCCTGGAACCAGCTGTATTCAGTTAGTTAGTAGTCTGGCAGGAAATTGGTGATACTTCGCTTGTAAACATAAACAGATGAGATCAAAGGAAAACCAAGAAATTAGCAAAGTTAAGCTTAAGATGAAAATTGAAGATTTAAGTCCCTGATTTAAATAAATATAATATTCACCAAAAAAAGGCCAAATTTCTCAAACTCTTTCCCAGTTTGATGACAAGACACAGACAGCGACTGCATTGGCCCAAAACTTGGAAGGATTTTCCCTTTACCGTATCTATTGTCCTTTATTCTCCGAGGATTTTTCGTAATGTGTGTTTACATGGTATTGTAAGAATTATAAAAACGACTGGCCCAAAAGGAGCATCACGGAAACAATGAGGACCACACTTAGATACGAAAGCAGAAGGCAGTGACACTAATAATTGCGGAAACATCACGACCAGGTAGCACTAGCGGTAGCAGTAGCCAGCCAACTTGACAAAAGTGGCTCGTTAGGAAGCCACTGAGATGGCGGGCACTAGAAGCTCCGGACCCGGCCGCAGAGGCCCCACACCCAAAAAAAAGGCCTTGTCGTCGGGAAAGCCGGCAACCGGCAAACATAGAACTAATTATGACAAATCCGCGGTAAAATATATAAAGGTCTGAAGCAAGTCCGTCCAGTTGGTCCCACACATAACTTAACTCTCTGCGTAGACAAACAATTGTTATTCAACAACCTTGCCTCTGGTCCCTAATATTTCGCCATACCCCAAGTTCGTATTTAATAGGCCAGCCCGGAATTTTTATTATTCAGTGTAAATTTATTGTTGGAATAGATTGTTTAATTAGAGGGAAAAAATAAGTGGTTTCATCAAGCATAAACCGGGGCTAAATAATCGCAAGGATGTTTAAGCCCATTTGCCACTGTCACGTACGGTGAGGTAAAAGCCAACAAACAAAGAGCCCGCAACTTGTATGCTCGGTTTTTGTGGGCCATTAAGGGTTTTGTCTGAAATCTGGTTTTTGTTGCACATCTTAGCAGAGCCCTAAATTTTTAAGAATGTACTGACGCCTAAGGGTGGCTTTAAATTTCTATGCAGGCAGAACGTTGACTCTGCACAGCCACTGCAGCAGTCTCGTTTATTGGGGCATTTGTTACTCAAAGTCTCGTAAAAGAAGTTTAAATCTTCAGGTGTCCTCTTCCTTTTTTCTTCTTCTTTCGCCACATGTTTATATCCATTTTTATGACTCTCGAAACTATTCAAAATAGAGAAATGAAACTGAAAATAACCCCATTCTAGTGTAGGTGAGCAGCACAACAAAAAGTTTAAGTATCTCAGACCACGTAAGGTTCATTTTTGTGTTTTTTTTTTTTTGTGTTTTTGTGAAACTTTATTTTGTTCTACCTTTTATTTTACTTATTTTTTCATCCTGACTAAAGGTTTACGAAAATATTTACATAAAACTTGTTCAATCTCACCACTTTTTACATCAAACAACAAACAAACTTGTTGAGGGCGAACATGTTTGACAAGGATTTTAAACAAAATAGCTAGGATAGATTTATAATATAAGCTTTAATTTATATTTAAGACCTTGTTATCTAAGTAAATCAGTTATCTAAGTAAACTTTTAGTATCTAACCCTTAACTCATTTTTTATTAATTGTTAAAATTAATGCAACAAATTGCATTTGCGCTTCCCTGATTAGATTTTTAATTAAGTTTTAAGTGTGCGATTGAAGCGCTGCATTGAAATTTCCCCAGACACCAATAATACTGCATAAGTAAGGACAGGATTCCACACATTGTATTTGCGAACGGACTCCGGACTCCGGACTCGACGCGAAATTGTTTTGGGTATTCGATTCCCCCAAGATAAATATCCCCCTTTACTAGCCGTGAATCGGTCAAAGCTCTAGCAAGCAGCCCTTCCCACACCGTGGACAATAAAACGGATAAATAAATTAATAATAGTGGTATGTATTTGCCTAAAAGACAAAACAGACAATAGATTCGATTTAAATAATAGATATGTTTTATAGCCAAAATGTAAAATCAACAGTTTCCTTTTTAAATTAAATCTATGTGGAATCTAAAATTAAAATAAAAAAGCTTTATTATTTAAATAATGAAATTTAAATAAAATTTTGCTTACCTGACCTGAATCCTGAGTATCACCTTCGTCCGCGGGCTCCGTCCCTCTAAAATCATGAAACCAAACGCATTGGGGAGACGCGGGTTGGCTAGGAGCATCTGTTAACAAGGTCGTACTCCCACTATTTGTGGCCAACATGGACCGGTGCAGGAAGATATTCTCCACATCCACTCCTGCATCTCCGTGCTGGGTCTGAGCATTTCGCACACATTTCGTATTTAGCATTTTGGACAACCAGCTATGGTTTATTGTCGCTTCCTTGCAGTATTTACTGTCCTTGAGGTGCTGCCTGTTAACAATATTCACACACCGCTAAAATAACAACAACAAGTAAATCAACACGTGCGCCCACTTTTGGCCGCAAGCAATAAGACACTTTTATGAATGTATGAGGTATTTCATTCGGCTGATCTTATTTAGTAACCTATTAACTTATACCAAGCACTTGCCAAACGGATATAAAGGCTTTTAAAATGCCGTAAAAACCGCATGAAAAGCTTTGTTATTAATATTCTTCAGACTAGCACCAAAAAGCAAAACAAGTTCTATCGAACCAGTGAACGAGCTAATGGTTCTCGAAATGAACTAGTTCCATTAGTGGTGCTCATATAGGGAGGGCTTTAATATTTATTTCAAATTTGTTTGAAGTTATATATTTTTAAGAGGTATCAGTTTAAAGTAAAGATTATCCAACTGATTTATCTAAATATTAATTGGAAGCATAGCTTTCGATACCGAGTATAAACGGTTTTACTTGCCAAATATGATCTTATTCCAGAACTATTAGAGGATCGATGATCTGCTGTCTTTAAGATTTTATATTTTAGTTATTAATCGCGCCATTTATTCAAAAATAACTGAAAAAATGCATGAATACGATTCTTAATCCTTGAGTGCTAGTATAACCTTGGTTTAAAAGCAGCAATTAAATATTTCTATATCTAACTTGTAGCCCCCTTATGTATGCTACAAAAATACATCCTCAAAACCCTTAATTACGAAAAGGTCAATTAAGAAGGTCAAATATTTCTTAGCAATTAGTACTCACAGCGATGTTGCCATTTTTAATTAGCCTTCAGTGAAGCGAACTTGTAATTGAAAATATCCTGAAAAGATAAAATCTTGATAAAAAAAAACTGATTTATACCCGTAACTAGCTAATCCTCTCCTAGATGATATATGCCTTGGGGTACTTTTTATCGAGCCTTGGCCATTCGTGAGGCTTAATTACATTAACGTGTTCCTATAACTATAGCTATGTATGTTTATATACCAACGTATGTAAGGCCATTCATGCAGGAGTGTAATATAAAGCACAGCACACCTTTCTATATGTTCTTCCTTTATACTCATACATACATATATATACACGATCTGCGTTGTTTATAAACACAAGGTAGATGGGCATGTTTAGAGGTAAAGCATTTCTATGAAAAAAAAAAAGAAAACGCGATGTCGTCATTTTTAGTTTTGTCCAGGCGAAAAGTCAATTTGGAACAGTAGCTCAACGACCAGGTGCTGTGTGTTGGTTTGTGTTGCTGGGTGTGGGTGTAAAAAATAATACAAATGCATGTCCTGACAGACTCACACACAGGTTTAGAAAAACAAAAACAAAATTTAATGGGTGAGCTAGCGCACACCTACAAAATATCGTGCTGATTTAATCACTTTCTTCGTTTTCACAAACGAACGTGAACGTCAACTCCGGCTCCCATACACACGCACCTTCCATCGTCCACCGTCCGCCATCCACCATTCACCATCCCCCTTTTTATTCAGGATGAGCCTTATAGCCAGTGGCCATTAAATGTTGCCTTAAATGACGGGCAAGCCTTTTCTTTGTTGTGTGCCTTCGTGACCAACCGCGTTTCAAGGAGAGCTCTCTATACCGTCTAGGTAGGTGGCTCGTGTGAAAGTGGGTGAGTTAGTGAGTTACGAAAGGCACAAACCAAAAAAAAAAAAGTCACGCAGTCAAACACGCAATTCTGGGAGCCGCAGCCCCAAAATTTTATCAACATAATGTTTTCAATTTTAGCCATAAAAGCAAACAACTCTGACCTCTGCTAATTGGTAAGGCTCGAAAATTTAATGTCACTATCACAGGTTTTCATACGAGTATCTTGTTACCTTGAAGGATGTTTATGGTTCTTAGCCCTAATTACATTTTTATCTTCGTTTATAACTCGTATTAGGTCCTGATCTAATATATTTATTTTTTTGAAAGCTAAAATATAGGTAGTCCTTGACTAACTCTGCATTGAACTTCACTTTTTTTCACCATTAAGGTTTTTCACTTCTTGTGCAAGTTTAAAATTTCAATAAATTTGTACATCTTGATGCAGAAACCTATTGTTTACGCCAAACCCCCCGATAAATCATAAGCAAAATCTGATGAATGTTTTGTTTCAGTTATTTAGACCAACGGATATTAAAAGGTTGTGGTTGCAAGGCCTGGGCGCTCGATTTAAAATATTAAAACGCTTCAAGCGCATGCACAGCCCGGCACAAGTCTTAGAAAAATTGCTGACTTTATTCGAGCGAATGTGGGTGTGCGTGCGGACATTTTCCATTTGGAAGGCGAAAGTGTGTCAAACAGTCCCAGTAGTCTGTAAATTGATATTACTTACCACTTTGTGGCGCTAGAATTCTTGACCATTAACAAAAGGTCATTAATATTATCTACCTTTTAATTTGTATATAGGAAATCAAATAAAAATGTAATAATAATTTAAAATACTTAAACTTTAATACTTGACATTTTTATATGTTTAATACTTTGTTAAATTATTTGTAAATATTAAGTTTGCTCTTGAATGAGTAATAAAAAATATTTACTTTTTAAATCAAAATAAGACCAATTGAGCGAACATGTTGCAGTTGCATGGTCATGGTGGGTTTCGAACATTTCGAACTAACTTAAAACCTTATTACTTAGACTTGCGGATAGATTGAAATGAAATTATATAAAAACATGCATACATAAATATCCAAAAATAATGAAGGCATTTCAATTTAGGATTTAGTTTTTAAAATATTTTTAATTTAAGTAAAAAATAAGCAAAGCACACAGGTCGTATGAGTTATAAGAAACGCATTGCTCATACGCCCCATATACCAATGGATATTATGAAACAAAAGATTAAAATTGTCAATTTTTTTAGTATAATATGTTTGATATATTCTGAAACTCTTAATTTTACTGGCTTTTCTATCATAAAGACGCCAAAATTACCTCACAGGAACAGTGCGTATGAATATTTGAAGCCAGAATCTACTTCTTAAATATTAAATATTAAACACACACTTTTTTTCAAAATTTTAAGCAACATTAGTCCTCATCTTTAGTAAAACCACAAAATGATGAAAAAATGAACTACGTAGCCGCGTTCGAATTTTCCTCTCCACCACGATGAAAACCCACCACGGCGAAAAGCAAGTTGGCTTGGCTCGGTGCTTTCCCGAGTTTATTCGGTTTTTTGATTTCGTCTAGAGCAGGTGCTGCCGCGTGATAGTCGGACAGGTATTGAAACGTGCACGGCAAACATTTGAAAACATACCGATTTCGCGTGTGATGCCACTTACTTAAAGACAACTGCTGGTAGGTGCTGCTGGCACCTTTTACCTTTTCGTAAATAAGAAAAGAGGACCCCAAACTCTGAGTGGAAGTGACAATCTATATTTTGAACCAAAAACTGTGATTTGCCGGCCTGTTTGAAAAGTAAACGAACCGAAAATGAAACATAAATACAGAAATCTTTTACCAAAAAATACAAAATGAATGACATAATATCATGATACGCGAATGATCAAAGGAATCAAGATTATATAGTCTAAGATGGACAGATGACTAAACACTCACATAATTAACACGCTAATTTCCCATAACCACATCATTTGATATTAGAGGACAGCCATTGTGACATTATTTGTCAGAGGCACATTTTCGAGTTTGAGATCTTATTTAAAATAATATGCTGAAGACCTGAACCAATTGGAAATGTGTACAATACATAGGTTACTATATAGATAGCATATTATACAAGAATATGAGAACTAATAATATTCCCCATTGGCGCACAAACGGTCCATTAATAATATTTTGTTTCGGTACGTGAAATGCGTCGAGGCGTTTCAAAATTATGTACCAGCAGTGAAATTGGATTTACTTTGGCCAGGCACCTACGGCTAATACACAACATTGGCATCTATTATATATATGTAGTCAGTCTCTTTTAAATATAGAAGGTAGCTCCCACTAAAATTTGTTCTTGTTTTTAAGCCCATGATCTATTGTCATCCTCTTAAGATCTGGGGACCTTACACACGCGTTCCGTCGCCTATATATCTGTTTCGTTTTGGTTTTGAAGAAATGATATTCTTCCTTTCTTATAGACTACATAATATAGTTATGCAAGAAGAATTTCGTTTTTTTTTTTTTTTCTTGAAAATGTACTAAACCACTCGAATGATACACAATTGTGGTTGATATTTTGATAAAATGGAACTAAAACAAAAGACGAGTGATGACAAAAACGAGTGTGTCTATATCTATGATATCTATGTGTTTATGTACATTCTTACGTATTAGGGAACTGAAAAATTTCGAATTTTCTTTCTGGTTTCTTGACGAACGCGAGCCGTCGAAAAAGACCTAGTAATATACAAAAACTTATTTTAGCACAAGCTCCTTGAGTAAATAGAAATGTTTACACGTGCACATTTGTGCCATTTGTCTCAGTAGGTGGTGGGAAATATTTAGCCCGTCAGTCTGTATACCTGATTTTTGATAGTTGGGTCTCTAAACACTATATCGTGAGCCGATATCTTAATGCGTTCTGTCGTATACGTATTGTTCCATTACACGTATATGTAGGTTTGAATTTATATAGAATGAGGCACGCATACGCAATGCCATTTGGCAAAAGTCTGAAAAGACGCATGTACATGAGCAAAATATAGGTTTATACGTATTTTAGAGGATATATTAGACACACATTACTGTGTCTCCCCCTTGGGAATATTGCCGACAAAAGATCCAGATGTCTAATGATTTATTTTCTGCCAAACCTTTGAATTGTATGTTGTTCTTTCGAGAATATGTTTTCATAAACCCATTAAACTGGATTGTTTTCAAAAACAGAGCACATGATCACTTTATGAAGTTCAAAACCAATAAACATATAGTTCCGACTTTTTATTTAAGGCTGTGATGGGGAATTGGTTAACGGCCTTCTGCTAATAGAAACCTCAAATTAACGCACGAGCATTTATATACCACCGTCATTATACATAAAGCCGTATAGGTGTTCATAAACACTAAAAAATAAATAAACATTTTGTTTAGCAATTTGTTTATATTTTTAATTTACAATATAGAGCCTTAAATCGGTTTTTATTTTCAAATAAAACAGTCGAAGTTAGCCACCATAACCATTCACACTCCTTCATTTCATAGATCTGTAATTTACTTTAAAAAAAACCCATTGAAAATAAAACCAATGGACCCTACAATTTACTGCGCAATCAATATAAACAAATGGTCCTAAAACTCGAAATAACTCTGTGTGTGATTTTAATTGTTTAAATCTGTGCAGCTGTTGTATTAGCCGAACGTAATTAATGTAATTTTCGATAAAACAGAAATAAGAAAAAGCCCAAATTAAACAAACAATCCAATCTACAGTTTCTTCGCTGAAAGTGATATAATAAACACAGAAACCTCGAGAAGTAGCCGTCGGAACAATGCAGAATTCTCCGGCATCTTGTGCGTGGTATCTGCCCTGGACTCTGGCAGCCCAGCAGCACCAGCAGAAGCTCCTCCAGACGATGCAGTCCCCGTTCCTGGACAAACTGGGCGCCGCCTCGGTGGGCGGTGGGATGTTTGCCGCCCAGCCCCAAATGCAACAGCAACTGTCGCCAAACACAGCGGCCGCCCCGCCGGCAAACTACCAGCAGCCAGCGCTTCATCCGAGTGCCGCACCGGGAGCCCACTTCTCGATGGGATCACCTTACAACCTGGCGCCGCAGCTCCTCAAGGCCAGCCAGGCTCAGGGATATGCCGGACAGTTGAATCCTACCCAGCAGTCGCATCTGATGCACTCCGCCATGTTCTCCTCCCTGCCGATGGGCGCCTACTATTCGCCCAATGCCGGAGCCGGGCATGCTGCCTTCGGAGGCGTTCCCCTGCCGACGGCTGCCCAGCAGTCACTCTTAGCCGCCGCCGCTGCCGCCGGAGGAGCACCGGGCCTGGGCCAGCAGACGCCCACTTCGGTGCCCGTCCAGATGCCCGTACAGATGACCCAGCGGGCACCATCCGCCCCCTGTGTCCAGCCCCTGGTCCAGCCACTGAACTGCCTGCCCCAGGAGCTGAACCACCTATCGTCCGCCATCAATCTCAATCTGGGCAACGTGGTCGGGCTGCGGAATCCGGCACCGCCGCTCTCCTCTATCCAGATCTTGCCAGGTGCCGAGGTGCCGATTAATAAAAAGGTGAGTAGCTGCCTACCTGTTTGCCTAGTGCTCGTAGAGAAACCCGCTGATTGTGTTCAAACGAAGGTTAAAACTTATTTGCTCTCAAATAAAAAAAAACTACAATACGTACACTGAGGAAACAGGCGTTATCTAATATCAAGAAATGTGAATTTCCTTATAATTCAAGTTTATTTTAGTTTTTAGCAATTTTTTTGTGTTTTTCTTTTGTGGATTTTATAGCTCCCATTGGCATTAGTATTTTCTTATATTTTAAAAACTATGTCTGCTTTTAGATTTTATTAGCCACATTAGTTTGTACTTTATAGTTTCTAGTCAAAACAATGATATCTAGTTTCACACTAAATATATATTTTAAACATTTCTGACGTGATTTCTTTATTTCTGAGTATATCATGAAAAAAATAAGCACCAGTCGATTTACATTACACAATAATAGCTTTAACTGGCTTTTAAAAAGATAATTCCCATTCAAAAACCTTAAGAATTACTAAACACTTGTGTTCAATCAAAGGGATTAAAGAAAGACTTTCCAAAAGCATTTATTTTTTAACCAAGAACAGGTAGTATTTTCTACACTCTATTTTTATTAGATTAACTCCCTATAACCAGGTATTAAAGTACAATCTTTAATCTAAACAAAAAGCCTCAATCACCACTAATTGGTCTACCACTAACTGACGTTACTCCATAACGAGGTGTTGCCTCATTTTTTTCGCCAACATGATGTCAAAATTAATCACAAATTATTTCGTATTTGAAAGTATCTTACCCGACAATACGTATATTTAGCGTGTTTTTATTTTACAATAAAATCATCCGAAGTAGCATTTGTTTTAAGTCTGGTTACATTTCGGCTTTCAGATTTTCCAGTTGGCTAGATACGGCTTTATTATACACTACTTAGCTGCTGTTTGCAGGGCCTTTTGCGGCTATCTTTTGAAACCCGATGATTTCATAAGCCAAACGGTGAGCGGGCAGCCAACTGAGTTGGTCAAGGTTTCTGTTATAGCCGCCTCCTCCTCCTCCTCCTCCTGCCCAAAACATGCTAGTAGCTGCTCCGAGATGTTTTCCATTGTTTAATGCACATAAGTAATTGACGCATTTCAGTGTCTATAACTTTACACTTGCCAAGCTTATGTATCTACACTGTACATATATGACCATGAAAATCCAGTAAGCTGCATCTAAATACACAATAACAACACTCGTTTGTAAGGTAGACAATAAGACGGGTCAGTGGCGTCTAGACGAGGGGTCACTAAATATTTCTACCTATCCGGAAAGCTGTTTTCAGCTAATATTCTTTGATCTATTCCCATCCATTGATTTTGGCATCATTTCGATTTTATATCCCCCATTTAAAATTATTACAAATTGTCTTACAAATTTCCTTTGATTAGAATTCATTCACATTAAAAAGCCACATGTTGCGGAAAGTGCACACCGTTTGGAAACATTTGTTTTTCTTGCCCATAATATAAACTTTTAAATACCTTGAATAGACTGTATAATGCACCTGTGTTCCTCAACCATCTTGGCCCTAATGATGGCTAAAATATGGCTTGTTTAAAACATGTTTTCACGACAAGAACTTAGTTTAAGAGCCGCCCCTCTTAGTCAAGAGGATTGCTGCCACCTTTGATCTGGACTTCCTGTTCATCTTCGGTTCAAGATGAGCTCTGTATAGGAGCAGAGAACTGGAAAATTGTATCATTTATGGCTAAGTAGATAAGCTCCGTTATAGGATCAGACGAATAGAATGTCACTGGACCATTCTTAGCTTTTAGCAACCGGCTTTTCGCAAATGTTGCTGCTGCTGCCACTTGAATGCACTGGCAACAACTTACCATACTTGGTGTAAACCTACTTGAATCAATCTAGTTTTTTTTTTCCTTCAAGTCAAAAAAGCGCCTACGGATTTCACAGTTAAGTCACTGAGATATTTTAATTGCGAAGAAAAATTCTAGGTATATATCAGATACACCATAATTAGAATTGCTAATTTCCCTTGAGCACATTTTTATTTTTTCGCAACTTTTTAATTGCTAGTGCTAGTATTTATTTATGAAGTGGTGTGAGTACAGTACCAATGGCATAACCTATACAATTAAAAAATCATTTCAAGATAGAGGACGTCTTCAAAAATATTTTAAAAATAATTTTAAGGTAAAATTAACGAACTATGAGATCGTAAAAACATGAATTATTATACTTGTTTATGGGAAATATTTGCATAGGAAAGTCATATCTTTCAATAATTAATTTTACGATTTACGCATAAATTAGTTAATAATAATGAAAATTATATGCTAACAGTAGACTTGAGTGCAAGATAAATAAAACAACAGTAAAACGAACAACTTCATACTTTTCCATTGCCTTTTTATTTAAGATACGGACTCTTTTATCTAAAATAATAAAACTCAAAAAATTTTCATATTTTACCAACTTTATAAATCCATTTATCCTTTCAAAATAAATAATGATTTTGGCAAATTTTGGCTCATGAATGATTTCAAGAATAAATAAAATGTATTTATGTATTTATGAACGCTTTTGAAAATTCTGCTAAGAAAAGGCATACATAACAATAAAATATGAGAATGTTAAAGACACAATTTTACTTATTCTTTCGTATAATTTTCCTACAAGACTATCAATATCCCATAGAATTTAATGACTAAATAAATGAACGTACTCTTTAATAAATGAATCATAATGATTTGTTTATGAACAATTAAGGCTACGCATTAATGAAATCAAGAATAACGAAATAGAAAACTAGCTTATGAAGAGCCCCTGAAAATTATGAATAATATATATGTGGAGAGTGCAAAAAAACAGAGAAGCAAAGAAACTATCGTTCTATTATGAGTGCTCTTGAAAATTGATAATTAATAAAACCGTGGGCAGTAGTCACGTGTTGTCTTCCAGACCCGGGGGCTGACATTCGCGGGTCTCCTCACACTCGCACTCGGATGAGGCACTCGGCACTCGCACCTTGCGCAACATATAGCGCATTGGTGTGCAGGCGATAGAAGCGTGCCGCCCCCGCGTTGTACTTCGCCCCCCAGCGATCTTCTCCATGATCAGCCTTGGGGTGGGCGGACTCATAAATATATTCCTAGTGCTAGAATCAGACACAGCCGGCATAGTGCCGGCCCGGCATTCATTCGCATGAAATTATATCAAAAATGTGATTGAAAAAAAAAAACATATAGTTTGCATAAATTTCCCGACAAAGAAATACCTCGGAGTCACCTTGACAGCAAAGTTAACACACGGGTTCCAATCGAATATCTCGGTCAACCGAGTGCCCCAGACAGATCGTATATGTACGACCACTAAGAGGACTGTGTCTCGTTTGGAAAACCAATATACTCCATACTCTGGGGCATCGAGTATAATTGGATATGCATTTTTTTCGTGCACATATAGATGTATCTCGTATATGCAGAAGTCTAGATATATGTATGTACAATTCTATAGGTATCTATAGAATTTTTTTTTAATACATTTATGATAATTGTGGGACTGTGTGAGTGCCATGAGCCGTACGCCACGATCGCTGGCAACAGGTCTCCGCTGTTGAATGATTCAATTAATTGATCATCTTCGTTTATATTCATCTCTTATGGATGAGTAGACGTAAAAAGCGTGTAGGAGGTCTTCATTCATTTGTCTTCGATGGAAATCATCATAGTGGTAATTGGCCAGTGCAAACTTATTTTTTGCCAGATATAATCAGGCGAGACTAATTTTGGACCAGATTCGAATTTTCCATTAGCAGGCCCTACATTCTAGACATATGTGCCTACCATAGTCTATGGGAGGTGTATTTTTCATTTTCATGTCAATCAAAAATGGTTTATTTTCGGTGTTCAACATGCACTAATGTAGTCTTAACAAATATTTACTGCCGTCCGTATTTTTAGGGGCCTTGTAAAAGCCAGAAACCCAGAAAGCCAGATACTCATTGCTAACTTGTGTTTGCTGCAAAAATAAACAATTATTCCCGGGCCTCTGAGCCATCAACGAAGTGAAAAATGGTTATTGCATGTTATGATATGACGATTGAAATAATTGTTCAAGTTTCTTGTATTTAAATTTTATGTAATCAACTTTAGTTTTTGTGCGGATATCACGATAGGCTATAAATTAGGTAAACAACAAAAAATGTTTGGATGAGCCACAAATCGGAAATAGAGTTTCCTTTCGACTGAAAGTGAAACAAATACTTGTTTTCCCGAATTTTTATTTTAAAATATTGTATTAGAGATCCCCTAGCCGCTTAAAAAAATGTTTTTGAAATCCAATCTTTACACAAAAAACAAGACATTTAACAAGATCCTGACATTTGACAAATATCAAAGTTCATGTTCTTTTGAAAGCTAAAGTTAAATCTTAATGAAACATAATCTCTACTAGCAGATCGGGAATCCCAAACATAAAGACATTCCAACCCTTGACATGTTATGATTTCGGATACTTGAGCAGGTGAAACTACTCAAGTATTTATTTCTTTTGGCTAATTTTTAGGTTAGTACAACGGCGCTAGTATATATTCGGCTGTTCATAATGATCTAAATTTAAAACGAATTCATATATTTCGAGAGTATCGCTTGTGCATTGTTCTGGGGTTGAGACTCTTTTTAAAATATGTACACGGTCATGCATATGTGTATACGCATTTTAGATCCATTGTAACTGTAGGATCTCGTCGGCTGCTCATGGGGATTTCATAGAGAACCGTAGCACTGCCAGACGGAATATCATCTAGTCTCATCTCCCGTGGTCTTTGGGGTCGGGTCCATCCGTTGCTCTCCCGCGCGACTTTTTGGGCATGCAACATGTTTCCATCACTCGTTGGGCGCATTGCCAAGGAAAGCACAGCGAACACAAGAAAGCCATAATGGAGTAATTCGACTAACAGATACCCGGTACTTGAGATTCTTTAATTGGTTTTTTTTTTATTAAGACAAACATCTGGCTGAAAATTATAGTTTTCTAATTGATTGTAATAGATTATTATAGATGTATTATATGGTTGAAAGCTTACATGTTTATCTTGAAATAGACAGTCTGTATATGGCAGACTGTTTTTATAGAATGAGTTACAAGAAGAGATAGTTGTTGATTTGTATGGGTTTTAACTTAAAAAAGATTGAACACAATAGCTATAGAAATCCTCTCTTAATTAAACTCAACATCTCCAAGCCATACCCAATCAATTAAAATTAAATTAATGTTTAAGTCAAGACCCCATAGGCCTCTTAAAAGAGGCACCCCTTAGTTTATAATGTCTTCCACTAAATAGAACTCAATATGCTCGTTTACCTTGCGAGTACCCCGCATTAAAGACAAACGTCAGCCAATAGTAGCTCTGATGCCTTCAGCAAACAAATATCATGCATATAAACACCGAAGGCAAGTACATATCCCCAACTGTTTAAAAATATATGTACGTCTTCCTAGAACAATATTTACGTATCTATGTGAACTTACGTAATTCAAAACACAAATGTAACCCGAGTACCACCGACTACTCCACCAAGAACATCTTACTTTGACCCAATTTTTGAAGACAAAAAATTATGATGGAAAAGCATATTTCTTGTTTGATCTTAAGCTTCTTGGAATTTTGGATTTCACTTCCATAATTAAACAAATTGTATTTTTTCTTCTGTTGCAGACTACTTCTCCGAGGGAGTCGGAAATTTTAAAAGTCAAAGTCCCCGAAAAGCGCAAAACCGAGGATAACGATCAAATAAAAGAATTAAAAAAGGTAAATATCAATCATCTATTATTCATTAGATGCGTCCAGTAATTGATCACGACAAGTGAGCATTTTCAAGATTTTTATTTGTTAAATGCTCGATCATGCAATAAACTTCTCATGAAGTAGTAGCTGTTTACGAAACCTAATGTTATGTAACCATTCCATCAAGGCTAAACTCGAGACTAAGGCATTGAAGGCTAAAAGACCCGGATTCACGGATGAGAGATATCAAGAGACCTCCTACTACATGGAAAACGGCAAGTCTTTTATATTTAACGATTCTGGTGGAACTTGGACTGACTAAACGATTATTGGATAGGTCTTCGAAAGGTATATCCATATTACTTTACATTCACAACCTTCACGAAGGGCCGATGGGTGGGAGAGAAGATTTTGGACATATTCTCCCGCGAGTTCCGCGCCCATCCCGCCGAGGAGTATGAACGTTGTATCCAAACTGGCACCCTGACAGTGAACTTTGAGAAAGTGCCCATTGACTATCGGCTAAAACACAACGATCTACTGGCTAATATAGTTCACAGGTAAAATAATTAAAATTCCTTATTGTCTTTCACAAGCAAAGCCATGCAATTCAAGTGATTTATCTTCCATATACTTCCGTCATACTCTGCTTGCTAAATATTTACATATATTGTCTGTTTCTAATGCTCGAAAAATGCCAGTGCATCACAAATCAAATTGTGAATAAAGTGTCAAAATATATTTACCATGAACAATTGTCTGAACATCATTAATAACTCAAGGCAACCAAGTGACAACTTCCTACAAGCATCTTTGTTTTTATTTTAGAAAATTAATTTACGAAATCATATTCCCAATTTACAGGGGAGCGGCACTTTAATGAGTTTTTGGGTTTTGATATTTATCCCAAGAATTGTCTTAAATCGTTTACCACAAAAATTTATGATATACATCACATAATGAAACCGCCAAGCTGCGCGCCACAATAGTGAAAGTCTGCTCCACATTTCTGCAAATAATGAACCATTATTTATAAGTTTATTGATTTAAGTTGACTCATTAATGTCTTAATTTCAATCCATATTGCATAACGTTATTGCATTTCCAATCTCTTAAGCAACAAACGACGGAGATGAAATATCAAACTAACACTGAAATTTCACGGCTATCTTTACAGACACGAAGTACCTGTGACTTGTCAACCAATTAAAATTGTGCATATGGATGAGGACATAGTAGTTGTAAATAAGCCAGCATCGATACCTGTAAGTGGCTTAAACGACTGCCATTTTACACATTTGTATATACAAATATCAATCCAAGCTACTTCTGATTAAGTTTAATATTTTTCTGTTATCACTTATACAAAATAATTATACATTAACTATAGGATGTTTCTTAAGGCTTATTATTAAATTGAATTGTTTCAGGTACATCCATGTGGAAGGTATCGGCACAATACTGTAGTCTTTATACTTGCCAAGGAGTTCAATCTCAAGAATCTAAGGACAATTCATCGTCTAGATCGTCTCACATCAGGACTATTATTATTCGGAAGGAGTCCCAAGAAAGCGCGACAAATGGAGCAACAGATACGTAACAGACAGGTGGAAAAGGAGTATATCTGCCGGGTGGAGGGAGTTTTCCCAGAGTAAGTAAACACTTACAATAAAATATATAACATTTTTAATAATAATTATTACTTATCAGTGGCGTTGTGGAGTGCAAGGAACCCATTGAAGTGGTTAGCTACAAAATTGGCGTTTGCAAGGTGTCGCCAAAGGGCAAAGATTGTACAACGACTTTCCAAAAGCTATCGCAGAATGGCACAACCAGTGTAGTTCTGTGCAAGCCACTCACCGGACGAATGCATCAGATTCGAGTGCATTTGCAGTACTTGGGTAAGAGGTTCTTCACGATTTCAGTTCCCAATTGTTGTTTCCAAGAACCACGTTGTATCTTTTTATAGGCTACCCCATTCTGAACGATCCTCTGTACAATCACGAAGTGTTTGGACCCCTGAAGGGTCGATCCGGCGATATTGGTGGGAAGTCAGACGATGAGCTAATACGAGATCTCATAAATATACACAATGCGGAGAATTGGTTGGGCATAGATTGTGATTCCGATATATCAATGTTTAAGAACTCCAAGGATGAAACCGACGGCGAAAGTCTCAGCAGCGAGCACACTTCCGGTGGGTGTTTAAAATATTCTTTTGTTTCAAATTTGACTTATTTTTTCTCACTTTGTTCAAATTCTCCATTCTCCAGTTGTCCACCACAGCGACGATGATGTGGGTATAAATTCACGGGAAACTACTCCGCCCTGTATCGAGGCCCAACAGCCGGAACTTGGTGGTAAAAATGTGGAACAAACCAATATTGTCAAAGAGTATCCAGTTACCGCACCGAAGTCTTCCCCGGAAAGTGGTTCCATGGAGGCAGTTGCCGGTTTGGGGGGTGAGAGTGGGTCAAAGTTGAACAAGGTCACCGTTGATGAGCACTGCTACGAGTGTAAAGTTCACTATCGCGATCCAAAGTCAAAGGACCTTATAATGTATCTGCATGCATGGAAGTACAAGGTGACTTTATTACTTTGTTAATTGAAATATATTACTTAAAAATATTCATTAATTTTTCAGGGCCCTAGCTGGGAGTATGAAACTGAGTTACCAAACTGGGCCCGCAACGATTGGGACCACTTAGACTCCACATGAGTACACTATACTACGTACATTAGGAACCAAGCAGACCAAAATCAACAAAAACATATATTTATATATATATATCATAAATAAATACTGTGCCTTTATGATTGGATAGCATGCATACGCTTCTGTTAATGCATTAAAAAATACAATAACAATAATACTTATGTACACAAAGGCGTAGCATATTAGAATCCTAAACAAAAAGTTCACAATCAACCACAAATAGGCTAATTCAAGAGCTGAAAAGACGTGCAAATAAATTCGAAGCTTTTATTACAAATTATTAGGTATATTTATATGTATACAAGACATGCACTTATCTGAATAAACTGACGATATGTGAAAGGCAATATTATAATCGGAATAGACAACTTTATAGATAATAGTTTATATCGAGTGTAAATCAAGATCATATACTCATCCAAGGATATTAATAAAATTTTACAAATGTTTCTTAGAAAATGTGCCAATCTGTGGATTTCTATGTGGGAAATTGAATATTTAATATCACAGCTAAGCGACCGACTGCAATAAATTCTTCTAAAGACCCACTTGCCCCCAAAAACTTTGAAAGTAACCAAACTTTTTTCATTAAAATACGCTTTTCCAGGCTGCCTCTGCCATTGCCTTTGCAACTAATTGTTGAATTTTTTATTAAATAGGGTAAAGCCTTCATTTGCACAACTATATTACATAACAATGTATTTTTGGCTGGGCGTTTCTGAATATTTACTCTCCGGGGGTATAGAAGGGACTTTCAATGCCCCCTAAGAGGAAAGTTCTCCCCTTTGGGGGAATGGAATTGTAGACGGTATCCTAAAGTAGATTTTGACTTTCCCTTGAATTATTCAGCAATGACTTGCAGTACTTTTCTCCACCTATGAATGTTTTATTTTTTTAATTAAAAATGAGAGTTGACCATTTAATTCCAGAACGACCTCATTAAATATTTAATTCGGAGAAAACCGAAAAACAACTGCATTTGGTTCATTATAGTTCCTACTTTTCAACCTCAAAAAACAAGAGACATAAATACACTTTATCAATAAAAATTTATTCTTTAAAAAGTTTCATTTTTTTCGGCAATCTTAAGCTTCTGCTAAATATACAATAAATGTACGAATCTCCATGGGACTCAGCTCAACAATATAATCCTTGCTATCACTATCAGCGTAGAGGGACATGTCTATATCCTCGTCGGACAACTTGGATTTACGGGCATCGTACATATTGTATAAGGTAGGATTGATTTCGCGCTTGATGCGATTGCTCTCGGCTCCCAATTGTCCGGCTGGCAGGGCTTCCTCAGAGTACTTCACCTCCAGTAATGGTTTATCGGCTCGCAGAAGTTGAACCGAATCGGCTTCCTGTTGGAATGTGCCATAGGTGTTGAAGGCAGCGGCCTCGGACTCGGGAGCAAATTGGAGGCGCTGGGTCTCGTCCAACCAGGCATTTCCGTCCAGGGTAGTCTCCCGCATGCTCTCGACATTGAAGGAACTCAG
This sequence comes from Drosophila atripex, assembly GCA_035045925.1. NCBI lineage: Eukaryota > Metazoa > Arthropoda > Insecta > Diptera > Drosophilidae > Drosophila > Drosophila atripex. The sequence continues at coordinate 7,149,211 of JAWNOP010000070.1, read as the reverse complement.
GACATTCTTGACATTGAACTGAACTGGCTTGGAGTACATGGCATCCTCGCCGTTCTCCAGGAAATGCTCGAAACGGACCAGCAGTTGGTTCTCATGCCACGGCTCCAGAGTGAGCAGGTGCACGGGCTTGGGCAAGACCAGCGAAACTCCAGAGAACTATAAATGGATATTATTATAGAGATGAAATATTAAAAATCCTATATATGAGGCTTACAGTATTGGTGAAGGAGGTGCGCCACTGCTCGGCCGTGTAGTTCTCCACGTTGCTGAAGAATTTCCATGTGGGCAGCAGTTTCTCCAACTGGACCAGTCGCTCGAGCGATTTAAGGGAAACGCCTTCACGATCCTTGGACAGACCGAAGAAGAGATGGTGCTTGCCGCGGGCAATCAGACCCTCCCCGTATTCCGTTTCGTTGAGAGCCTCTCCGACTCCGAAGGCATCGTCGCGCAGAAGGCGACGGTGGACCATCAGCTCCAGGGAACCATCCTTCAGGGAGCTGCCCCCCTGAGCCCTGTCGGTCAGGATGGCCATGCGAGCTGTATCGTCCTCCAGGTCGATTTTGGTGGTAATGGGATAGTAGTTGCCAGCCACTGCCTCGTTGATCTTCACATCCCAGGTGTCGCGATGGTTTAGCTTTCGCTTAATCATTTCACGACCTTTTCGGAAAGAAATATCAGTTAACCATAACCAAGTGCCAGGTATCTACTATCTTACCATTAGAATCCGTGTAGAAAACACCATCGGACTCAATGTCAGAGTTGAAACGAGTGATGACCTCCTTGCCGATATTATCGTTAATGGGAATAGGTCCCACCAGCCACTCGAACTCAGCAAAGGACTCCTTTTTGTAGACTCGCACCACCTGGCTGATCCAGTCATTGAATTTCTGGTGGACTTCTTCAACCAAGTCTCCCTTGTAGACCTCAATTTCCACATGATCGGCGGAGAAGTCAATCTTGTTGTCGTTGGGCCGGAAGATGTAGGCGCCCGATGATCGGTTCAGGAACTCGGCATTATTGCCGACAGCACCTTCGTAGAACAAGAAGTCCTGGCTAACCAGTCGGGTTAGGCCATCAGCTGTCACCTCCGACAGGAAACCGTTCGTATCAAATCCAAGTTTAATGTTCTAAAAAAGAATGTTGTCATAGAAGGATTACATTTTCGGGTCTTAAGAAACTCACATCATTTCCGATGACTGTCACACTGGAAGTAGCCTTTGGTGTGGCTTGTGGCTTCAGAGTTTTTCGAGAACTTTCCGACTTTTCAATATAGTACGACCTATAACCCAAAGCTGGAATATTGGTGGCCCGGAAAACGAGTTCATATTTGGCTGTGGAGTCTCGGTGCTTGATATTGTTAATGGTACTAGGAACTGGGACCACTTGGGTGGCCAACTCCACACCTAAAAAAAAGGGAAAAATTTGTTAAAAAATCTCTTGTAAAAATTAAGTTATTCTTCACGTAAACCTACCCTTGTTATCAATGATTTTGTACTGAGATCCACTCACTGGAATCCTTATGTACTCGCTAACCACATGGGCCAGTGGATTGTACAAAGTCAAGGAGAAGCGGTCATTCGACTCCGAAACCGGACAAGAGGTAATGTTCAGCAGGGGGCAGTTTTTGAACTCCAAAACATATTTGCCATCCAGCTGCTGGCTGGCTGGCACTGACAATTGGTTAAGGACATTCCGGGTGGTGGCCTCGCAGGCCTTAAAGCTGACACTCAGACGCTTTGCATAATCCAGGGCGACCTTTTCCTTTTCCGTTCCTGTTATGGCATCGTGGTGCTGCATTATGCCCAGAGTCTCGCGCATAAAGTTCAAATGGGGGTCAAACTCATTGGCCTTTTTGGGGGCCAGGGCGCTGAGTTGCTTGCAGACTTGCAGGAAGTGATTACCATCCCGCTCGAATCGCTTCAGAGTGGGCCGGGACGTGAAGTAGCCAGTCCAGTAGGCATGCGGATCGGAGGCATAGGGGAAGAAGTCGTCGCTCTTAGTGGGCCAGGTGATTCCTGCATCGTGCAAGGACTTCAAGTAGCAGGAGGGTGTCGAGTACAGGAGGTTTATGTTTGAGCCATTAGCCTGTCGCTCGTTGGCATACCTGGGAGTTGGTCATAATAGGAAATGCCATTTAGTAACCAAAAAATGTCAAATACTTTCTGTCTTTATCTGTTAAGGAAAGCCCTTCCCTACTTACTTTATCAACTTGTCCAGATTCTTATACCACATATCGGCATTTTGGTAGTGGAAATCTTCACCCATGGTGAGGATCACGTTTTGAGTGCGATACCGGGTGGCCATTTTAGTGACATATTCAAAGAAGGCATCAACCTGTTCGATATTATGGTTAATGTGATTTTATTCATAAATCAGACGGCACGGCGGAGGACAAAGGACGGAGTACAGAACGGGAAAATTTTGAATTTAAGGGCTTTCGTTAACAGTATGCTTTGCAAGGACATTATAAAGAACAATTATGTGGAATTACCGTATCAACTTGTCGAGGTTTTTGTAATAAATCTGAGCAGCCTGGTAGGTGAAATCCCCACCCATTGTGATTATGACATTGTTGGTGCGGTAGTATTTGGATTGGGTCTCGACAAAATCCAAAAACGAATCAACCTGATGGCATGGAGGACACAAACAAAAGACATGACATAGACAAAAGCTCAACCAAATGCCAAAAGCCAAAAAACATTTAAAATACACGATAATAGGAATCTTGAAACCATACCTTCTCTTTGACATTATTATCGGGACTGTGTTTGCCGTCAATAATGGGTGTATCGCTGCACAGAACATCGAAACAGAAACCATCCGGGGCCTGGTAGTTGTTGTAGAGAGCTCCGCTGAACAGATCGGCTTCTTCTCCTAAAATATATATACATTTAAATAAATAATTATGGCATAAGTATGGCATTATTTATTACCCAAGTTGGCCGATCCATGCCAGATCATTTCAGCATTTTTGGTCATCAGACGCTCGTCCTTATCCTGGTAGTCCAGGCGACCGAAGAACATGCCATCGAAGCCCATCTGGGCAAACATGGAAGCCATCTCCCTGGAGTGACCAAACGGATCGATTTGCCATCCTACGCGGGGGCGACCACATTCACCGAAAGTGTCGTTCAAAAGTCTGAAATTATGCAACCAAAATTGGTAATGGGTTCTTGAGAAACTTGAGATAAGTATCGGCTTATCACCTTAATCCCCAGGCGAACTGATCAATCACACTTTGATAATGGGTGGTTGCCTCATCGTTCATGCTCCAAGCTCCACCAATGAACTCCAGTCTTCCCTGTTCGACCAACATTTTGACGGCATCCTGAACCCGCGGCGTCTGCTCCTTCCACCACTTGAAGAAGAAGGCGGATTCCACGTAAATGAATCGCTTCTCGGGATCTCTCAGCAGGGCCTCCACCACAGAGTCGATGATGTATTGGACACCAGCTTTCTGAATCCTGGTCTCACTTCCATAGTAGTATTGGTCGACGGTCTTCAGCCAGCCCACATCATCGTGGGTGTGTGCCACAAGATGCACGTTCAGCATGTTGGGTTTTGTTGGATGGCAGCTCTGAAGGGAAAGATTTTAAATTGTTATTTATTTTTTATAAAAAAATAATCTTATATGGTCGAGAAATACAAGGAAATATTTTTAAAATATAATATACAGCAAGCCAAATATTAGATTAAAGTCTGTTTTTGTTTTTATATATTATATTATGGCTTATCTGTAGCACAAAAAATATATGAAATATAATTAGGTCTCTGTATAAAAAATAATAATGAAGGGGTGTACAAAAATAATATGTCTGATAGCTGAGAATATATATAGATTAACCTTATAAGGTTAAAATTTAAAAACAATTTTGAAATATTTTAGAATTTATTATAGTTTCTAACATTAAGAGACTGAAACCATTTTTTCGTTTCTAAAGCTATCTTGCTTGCAATCGAATGCAACATGTTGCATGAACAACTGTTGAACCTTTTATTTTTGTATCTACAATCTTACGTACCTGATAACCACATTGAGATGCAGATGCCGGTTGCTGAATACTCCGAGAGTCGGTGTTGCAAATAAAGCAAATCAATGCGAGCAAAGTTGCCAGCCAAGCTGAGGATTTCCCCGACATTGCAGATTTCTTTTATTTATTTACTTTCAGGCGAAATGCATCCAATTAGTTTATTTTCATAAAACTGACACTTGGGCTATGAGTAGATACACAATTTTTTTGGATATGCCCCGATGAGGAGCGACTCTCAATGTCCGTAGTACCGATCGCAGTGGCTTCGCAGAGCGGACTGTCCGACCGGAGACCGCAAACTCAGCTCGAGACCTACTTGAGAATGATTCTGCTGGCGTATTTATTGCCATATAGTATGTACACCCAAACCTATATACATATATAGGTACTGAGCTCTGAGGAAAGTGACCGAGTATACTTACATATAATATGTTTGTACTTAGGAGCGTAGGTAGGTATATGTGTCTTAATGCATGGAAACCACTGATAGGGCTTTATAAAATGTGTACATGCGCGTTCGAAAGTGTTCCTTTTGGAGGATGGTTATAAAGTCTTCAGCTTAATCCACTTAATCATGTCCACACTCCAAAGCCAGTCAAGTGCTTAATTGGTTTCTAAAAACCTTCGTCACACGAATGCAGGCAAGATAGCATTGAAATAAAGTATGTTGCTATCGGAGAGTCGGAAAGGGTCTAAGTGGTTCAACGACGACTTCAACGACACCAGGTAATTAGGCTATATTGAGGTGATACGATCCCAGGTTACCCTCTAAAAAACTTCAGCATAACGTAACTAAAGCGGTCTCATTGCCTCTTATCAGCAGAGTTGTGAAGACAACTACCTGAAAATGGTCATACTTAATTTAAAGTGACGAAAACCTCTTGGGGGTGCTGTCTTAGCCATTTTGAAGGAAAAGTCGAGTCAGTCTTTCGTCGGTGTTTAAGTGAATAAGGTTCTGCCTCTCCAATCCAATCAAGAAAATAGCATCCGAGCGAATCTGATTTATTACTTTCCACCCCACAGAGAGGAGTCTTGAAAATAATCTTGAAAGTTAAAGTAAATTTTCTTGGAAAAACAACTGTTTTCTGTGAATAATAAAGAATAAGTGGCCTAAAATAATTGCTTCTTCTGTGAAAAATATAATTATTTTATGAATAACAAAAACTATATCTATGAACAATACCTTTAAGTTTGCAAAATAATCATAAGATGTGAAAATTCAACACAAAAATTAATTGCCAAACCGTAATCCCCACAAAATTATTATCAAACGCCGTGTTTACAAATATTAAATCACTTTATTAATGGCTTGTAAATAAAAATATTAGTAATTTTAAGATTTTGTAAGTATTCAACGATAGTTGAAAAATATTTATTCAACTTCCTTGTCCAAGCATTGAATGCAAATACTTGATTTGAAATAAAGACTAAATAACTTTTTAAGCAAGAAACCCCCAAAAAAATTCACAACCTTTAGATCACTTCTAAAAGTAGGTGGATTGGGGTCCCCATTCAAAAATATTGAATGAAGTAGCTTGTTTACAAGACCCCCTTTTTATAATCCTCTTATTCGAGTACAAAATCATAAAAAAAAATCGATTTCCTCTCACAATCTGAATAATTAATTACTTGAACCGATTGCAGCGTTGATAAGAATTATAATGCAAAATACAGAAGTCGGTGGCTATAACCTAAACATAAACAAATATTAATATGTATGTTTATTTTTTCTTCAACTCTGATAAGCTTCACCAGCCCCAAGTTCGTGTAAATACATAAGTATTTTATTTTGCAAATTAAACGGATAATGATTCGATTGCAATAATTTTGTATTACTTCCATCTGAAGGGTATACCAATGTAAGGTGTTATCGCTGCTAGGAGCCCCCCAAATGGATTTTAATTTGATAATCCCACTCAAGGTTTATCGCTTCAAGTGGCACATTGCTGGGGTCTAAGGAATAGCCCCATTCCTTGTTTCATTTCAGTCGGCTCTACAGCCCCGATAAGACCCCATCCGTAGAGCTTTGCGTTCACTGAAATGGAATATTTCGGTAGAGTGCTAATTTTTATCGCATTGGTGCTACCGTATGCTTCGGTATCCGAGGCTACCTGCGGATTCGAGGTAACTTGATTAATTCTCATCTAAATTATCAGCTCTTTAGATTTCTTTGATTTTCAGACATGTCCCAAAACGAGGCTGAATATGATCAATGTCCATTTGGTCCCCCATTCGCACGACGATGTCGGTTGGCTGAAGACAGTCGATCAGTATTATTATGGCAGTCAAAATAAAATACAGCATGCCGGCGTCCAATACATCTTGGACACGGTGGTCCAGGAGCTACTCAAGGACTCCAGCCGGCGATTTATTCAAGTGGAGACCTTTTTCTTTGCAAAATGGTACTCTGAACAAACAGAAACCGTGCAACAGGCCGTAAAAAAATTAGTGGCCGAGGGTCGATTGGAGTTCACTGGAGGAGCTTGGAGCATGAACGACGAGGCTACCGTTCACTATCAGAGCGTAATTGATCAATTCAATTTGGGTTTAAAGTGAGTATTTATGTTACATTAAATATAGTATATTATATGTATTTTTTCAGATATTTAAAAGACAATTTTGGTGACTGTGCTCGCCCCTCGATTGGCTGGCAAATCGATCCCTTCGGACATTCCCGCGAAATGGCTTCCATTTTTGCTCAGATGGGCTATCACGGCGAGTTCTTTGCCCGCATGGATTACCTAGATAAGAGAAAACGCCTGGGAGATCTGGGAATGGAGATGATTTGGAAATCCAGTGAAGCCCTTAAGAACTCAGAAATATTTACTGGAATGCTGTACAATCACTACTCTGCACCTCCGGGATTCTGTTTCGACATCAACTGCCAGGATGCTCCCATTATAGATGGGGATAGCTATGACAATAATGTGGCCGATAGAGTGGATGCTTTTATTGAGTATATCCAGAACATGTCAAAGTCCTTCCGAACCCCCCATATAATGGTTCCAATGGGAGACGATTTTCAATATGAAGATGCCGAGGTAAACTTTAAAAACATGGACAAGCTAATACAGTAAGTGTGGACTTTTGAAAATCTTATTTCAAATCCTCAACTTGAGTTTCTATTAGATATGTGAACGCCCGCCAGTCGCAAGGCTCCCAAATCAATCTCTTCTACTCAACTCCCTCGTGCTACCTCTATGAGCTTCACCAGCTGGAACAGACTTGGCCCAATAAGACCCAGGACTTCTTCCCATACTCCAGTGACTCACACTCATATTGGACCGGATACTTCACATCCCGCCCCACCCAGAAACGCTTCGAGAGGGATGGCAACCACTTCCTGCAGGTGGTCAAGCAACTGGGTGTCCTCGCCAATCTGACAACTGCCCAGCAGTCCGAGAATCTGGAGACCCTCAGCCAAGCCATGGGTATTATGCAGCACCATGATGCAGTAACGGGTACTGAGAAACAGGCAGTTGCCCAGGACTACGATCGACTGTTGTACGAGGCGATCGTTGGCGCCGAAAACAATGCTCAGGATGCCCTAAGGATACTGACCAATCTGACATCTGGAGCGTTTGAAAGTTGTCTGGAATTGAACATAAGTGTCTGCACTTTCACCCAAAAGAGTGCCAATAATGTGGTGGTGACTGTCGTGAATCCTTTGGGTCACACATCCACTCAGTATGTGAGGGTTCCAGTGCCACAGGAGAACTATATAGTCACGGATGAAAAAGGTAACTAAATCGAAGTTTTTTTTACATTTTTCTCATTGGGTTTGAATTATTTTTAGCTCGCAAAGTGCCGTCTGAACTTGTAGCTGTTCCCTGGCAAATCTTATCGCTCGAACACCGACCGAACGACACCCAACATGAATTGGTTTTCCAGGCTACGGTGGAAAAGATTTCCAACTTCTATATTCGGATATTGCCAGTCCCAAAACACTTTTCAGATAAAAGTACTGACATCTCTATTGGCCATGCAAACGATGAAGAATCCAATGAACTGGTAGTTGAAAACTCGGTGAGTATTCTAAAAATATTATTTTTGTGAGATTATAAGACCAAAAACTTCCATTACAGCTCGTAAAACTAGTTTTTGATACCACCACTGGTGGTTTGAAAACCGTCGAAATGAATGGGATAACCGAAAGTATAGAACAGAGTTTTGGAATCTACAAGGGATTCCGGGGCAACAATGGAGAAGCCCAGAATCGTTCATCCGGAGCCTATGTTTTCCGACCCGACGGGAATATTGAAATATTATCCGATAAAGTGCAACTATCCATCTACGATGGCACCAAAGTCAAGGAAGTGCACCAGCACTTCAATGAATTCGTCTCTCAGGTGGTAAGAATTTATGATGGAATAAATCGCGTGGAATTTGAATGGCTAGTGGGGCCCATTCCCATAGAGGATGAGGTGGGCAGGGAGATAGTTACTCGGTTTACCACCAACATAGCCTCGAACGGAAAATTCTACACCGACTCCAATGGCAGGGAAATGCTGGAACGTGACCGGAATAAGCGGGAGAACTTTGATGCCGATATGACAGAGTCGGTGAGTGGAAACTATTATCCGGTGACCGCTCAGATTTCCCTGCAAGACGACAAAAAGCGAATCACCCTACTGAATGATCGGGCACAGGGCGGAGCCAGCTTGAGAGACGGAGAACTGGAACTGATGCTGCATCGTCGCCTACTGAACGATGATGCCTTCGGCGTGGGTGAAGCCCTCAACGAGGAGCAGTATGGAACTGGTTTGATTGCCAGAGGAAAGATCTCCCTCATCCTCGACGCCGCCTCAGAGAATCCCAATCACGCCGAGCGATCCACGCAACTCGAACTGCACTTACCATTTTGGAAGTTTTTCAGCAAATCAAATAATGTTGCCTCTGTCGAGCGAAGTCTGTTACCCGATTTCTCCGTTTTTCCCCGATCCGTTGGCTTGCTTTCCTTCGAAAAATATGATCAAGATCGAGTATTAATCAGAGTGGAAAACTTCAATAGTATTGGCAATGTAGTCAGCTTTAATATTTACCCTCTCTTCGAGTCGTTGGATGGGAAGGAGATTTGGGAAACTACTTTGGACGGCAATTTGCTGCTGAGCGAGATGAAGAGATTCAAATTCAATCAGGATAGCTCTGGATCGAATCCTGCTGATACTGATTACTTCTATGCCCCCCACAGACCCCTGGAGGCAAATTCGACGATGGAAGTTGCCCAGTTTGCTGTCACCCTGGTGCCCATGCAAATACGTACTTTTATTATAAAACAATAATGATTTTTGCATTAAAAATATATAACGAAAATATTGATTCTTGAACTTTAACTGTCTTTTTTAACTGCCACATGAACAATAAGTATGTGAATCCTTTACCTGGGTTTTACTTTGCCTAAAAATGGGGCTGTTCTGCTCCTCAGCTTGGCGCATATCTATTTTATTAATTTGTTTTTCCAGTTGAGAGCCCATTATTTTCCGAAACAAAAATTGACAGAACATGCAAAAACACATCACGAACACAAGAAGACAACCAATGATGAGGAGTATCAATGGCAATTTCCATAGGGTATCTTCGTTCATATCCCTTCTCATATTAGTCCTTATGAAATTATAACACTCGTCGGCACTCATGAGGTCACCATCGCGCTTTGAAGTGGTTTCTTTGTGAACTTTAGAATGTTGATCATTAGCGATAAAGTTGGCACGACTGTCGGCGCAAAGATTATCAAACCAACCTCTAGTTTCCTTGGTTATCGAACTAGATTGGTCAAGAATGTCCATTTTTATTGAAAAACATTCAAGTATTTGACACTAAAAACAAATAATTGTCAAGACAAGTAAATATTATCCAAATTATCCAATTTGATTTATATCTGATATATATAATAATATATGTTGTCATTAAAAGCTTATCTTAAACTCTCCTCTTAACATGGTTTATCAATCACAGTATCTTACAATCTTGAATATTTAATAAAGTTTGAGTTGAAACTTGTTATAAACAGACCTTTGTCACGCCATAGGATTATAAGTAATACACGAGGATAATAGCTTCCAATAGTCAGTCATAAAAAAGAACTCGAGAGCACTCATCTATACAAAAAATCCTTTAAAAAAATATAAAAAACATTTTATTAAAAAAATGGCCATTAAGATCAATAAAAATCGGTCTTGGCCAAGAGCCATAATAGACTTTATCGATTCGTACTTTAACAACTGTTGCATTCATGGATTCAGATATCTTGTTCAAACAATACTTATTTTACTTGAAAGGTACAAATGTGTTCAAATGAAAGCTATATGTTAAGAAAATAAATAGTAATATTAGAGACTTATATTCAAATTAAATTTCTCTACCCTTCAGGATCCTCTGGCTTACATTATTATTACTTTCTATATATTACTGCATTATTGTCTGCCTGGCATCAATTGAACGATATTACACCAAGAGCACACATATTGGACTCGAGGTATTTCAATTTAAGAAAAATTTATCAAAAATGAAAATAAAACAAACCTCATTTAGTAAAATAAATTCTTTTTAGATTTTGATACAGGGAAATTAAAAATTAGTCTACATTTCGTTTAATACAAATTCATGGGGATATGCGTTTCCCCAGAGAATCCTTTTTTTACTTGGCCAATACACATCCGATTGCTTAAACGAAACACAGGAAAATTCTCCAACAATATGTATCATAATCTAAGAACAAAATCATTATATTTTTTTTTTAAGTTTCTCTTTCATAAGTCTAAAAATGAAGCGTAGAATAATATGACCCCCTGCGAAGGTTACATCTTGTCCAATTTCCATCCGATTCTTGGACGGAATACCCGATTTGTGGATAAATTTACCACAATTCTGCATAAAAATCTGAGCACAAAATATTTTTTTAGATTTTTTTCAAATTTCCTGGGTATCCCCTTCAAAATGTGAAAAGTGCATGGGCAGGACAATATCGCTCCCCGCAAAGGCTATATCTTGGCCAGTTTCTATCCGATTTATGAGCGAAATACCTTAAACGATTTGTGGATAGTTTCTCCATAATTCTGCATAAAAATCTGAGAACAAAATATTTTTTAGTTTTTTAGTCAAATTTTGTGGACCCCCCTCCAAATGTGGAAAATGTCAGGGGGAGTACAATATAGCCCCCTGCGAAGGCTATACCTTTGCCAGTTTCCATCCGATTCTTGAGCGGAATACCTTAAACGATTTGTGGATAGATTCTCCATAATTCTGCATAAAAATCTGAGCACAAAATATTTTTTAGATTTTTTTTCAAATTTTCTGGGTATCCCCTTCAAAATGTGGAAAATGTCAGGGGGAGTGCAATATAGCCCCCTGAGAAGGCTATATCTTTGCCAGTTTCCATCCGATTCTTGAGCGGAATACCTTAAACGATTTGTGGATAAATTCTCCTTAATTCTACATAAACATCGGAGAACAAAATATTTTTTAGATTTTTTTTTCAAATTTCCTAGGCTATCCCCTTCAAAATGTGGAAAATGTCAGGGGGAGTGCAATATACCCCCTGCGAAGGCTATATCTTGGCCAGTTTCCATCCGATTCTTGAGCGGAATACCTTAAACGATTTGTGGATAGATTCTCCATAATTCTGCATAAAAATCTGAAAACAAAATATTTTTTAGTTTTTTAGTCAAATTTCCTGGGCCAACCCCTTCAAAATGTGGAAAATGTCAGGGGGAGTACAATATAGCTCCCTGAGAAGGCTATATCTTGGCCAGTTTCCATCCCATTCTTGAGCGGAATACCTTAAACGATTTGTGGATAGATTCTCCATAATTCTGCACAAAAATCTGACAAAAATATATTTTTTAGTTTTTTCGTCAAATTTACTGGGCCAACCCCTTCAAAATGTGGAAAATGTCAGGGGGAGTACAATATAGCCCCCTGAGAAGGCTATATCTTTGCCAGTTTCCATCCGATTCTTGAGCGGAATGCCTTAAACGATTTGTGGATAGATTCTCCTTAATTCTACATAAACATCGGAGAACAAAATATTTTTTAGATTTTTTTTCAAATTTCCTGGGCTATCCCCTTCAAAATGTGGAAAATGTCAGGGGGAGTACAATATAGCCCCCTGAGAAGGCTACATCTTGGCCAATTTCCATCCGATTCTTGAGCGGAATACCTTAAACGATTTGTGGATAGATTCTTTATAATTTTGCATAAAAATCTAAGAACAAGTATTTTTTAGGTTTTTAATCAAATTTACTGGGCCAACCCCTTCAAAACGTGGAAAATGTCAGGGGGAGTACAATATAGCCCCCTGCGAAGGCTATATCTTGGCCAGTTCCCATCCCATTCTTGAGCGGAATACCTTAAACGATTTGTGGATAGATTCTCCATAATTCTGCATAAAAATCTGAGAACAAAATATTTTTTAGTTTTTTAGTCAAATTTTGTGGACTATCCCCTCCAAATGTGGAAAATGTCAGGGGGAGTGCAATATGACCCCCTGCGAAGGCTATATCTTGGCCAGTTTCCATCCGATTCTTGAGCGGAATACCTTAAACGATTTGTGGATAGATTCTCCATAATTCTGCATAAAAATCTGAGAACAAAATATTTTTTAGTTTTTTAGTCAAATTTTGTGGACTATCCCCTCCAAATGTGGAAAATGTCAGGGGGAGTACAATATAGCTCCCTGAGAAGGCTATATCTTGGCCAGTTTCCATCCCATTCTTGAGCGGAATACCTTAAACGATTTGTGGATAGATTCTCCATAATTCTGCACAAAAATCTGACAAAAATATATTTTTTAGTTTTTTCGTCAAATTTACTGGGCCAACCCCTTCAAAATGTGGAAAATGTCAGGGGGAGTACAATATGACCCCCTGCGAAGGCTATATCTTTGCCAGTTTCCATCTGATTCTTGAGCGGAATACCTTAAACGATTTGTGGATAAATTCTCCTTAATTCTACATAAACATCGGAGAACAAAATATTTTTTATATTTTTATTTCAAATTTCCTGGGCTATCCCCTTCAAAATGTGGAAAATGTAAGGGGGAGTGCAATATGACCCCCTGCGAAGGCTAGATATTGGCCAGTTTCCATCCGATTCTTGAGCGGAATACCTTAAACGATTTGAGGATCCAAACGATCCATAATTCTGCATAAACATCGGAGTAAAAAATGATTTTTAGATTTATCATGAAATTGTCTGGTCGTTTTTATTTAAATTTTAAAAATTATATTTCACGATGTAAATGTATATTTTTTCAAAATAGAGAAACTACCACTTTTGGAACACATCAGTGCCAAGCTTAACAGTTTGTCCCATGCAACGAATTAATGACACCTTCTTTGCTGATTTTTGCAGGTGAGATGCTATTTATTCTCCTCAAACATGTTCTACCTCGTGTTCTTTTTTACTTTTCAATAGAAAACATGGCATCAAAGGATCTCAAAAAAACATATTTTGGAACTTTATTGAGAATTTGGCAAACTCCACTTACACCAATTTTCAAAATATCCCTGAGAGCAATGAGATCGACGAGATAATCAAAGACTTAGACCTGAAACCGGAACACTACATGCAGCTTATTTACAATCTCACCTTTGATAGCACGTACGAACCGATTGAAAAACAACGTACTCGTTGCATCGATGGACAGGTCAACATCCACGTTCGTCAGGTACTCACCGAATACGGATTGTGCTACATGGGAAACTCAAAGTTAGGGGAGGAGTATAGTTCCCGATATTTCATTTTTGGACAGTATCCTGAACCGAACAAATATGAATCAACGCGCAAACTGATTCAATATCAAATAGGTTCTTATTTTGAAAAAGATGTTGGGCATACACTACTCGGCTTTACCAGTGAGGCTATTGAAGTGAGAATATTTTAAAAATGCTTTCACATATATCTATTAATGAGTTTTATTTTTAAAAAGAGTTATATACATTCCGTTTATGAGGTAATGAAGGTGGATAATAATTTTGGTTACTCTACGGAAGGGGTAGTTTACGATCCTGTCACCGAAGAAATAACAGCTGAAGATAATATAGAGAAGTATGTTTTATAATCAAATTAATTGTATTTATTAATAGAAATATGTTAATAGGGAAGCCACTGTGGGAATGAGAAAGTGCCGTTTCTATCACGAATCAAATTTAACTCATTTTCCATTTTATACTCGAAATGTTTGTCAGCAAGAGTGTCGAATTAATCTGGCCTATAAAATTTGTAAATGTATTCCTCATTTTTATCCCAATCGGAGTAAGTTAATAGAATAATTTGATAGTTTACAACTTTTAGAAAACAATTTCATAAATTTAGTTTCTCGTCCCAAGAAAGTTTGTGATTATAAAACTTTAAGGTCCTGTTTTCCTCGGCATGCAAGTAATTACAGAAAAACACACAGTTTTTCCTAATTTTTAAGCAATATATATATTTATTTAATTTAGATTTCTTTCTAAAACTTTACGAAGAAGGTGGAAAACATGAAAAACCTGCAACGTGCTATTGTGAACAAAATTGCGTAGATGCGGTTGTTACAACAAGATCTGCCCTGGTATATAGTTCTAATATTACTTTAATGTTCGTTTTTTAATAATATAATTTTTTTTTAGCCAATGATAGGCTCCAGACAATTACTTGGTAGTATTGGAAGTTCTGTATCTATTAAAACTTGGCCGCAGAGTCGCCTTAAACGTCAAGTTATATTTTCTTTCACCGATTTATTAGGTAATTATTACATGATTATATCATTATAGACATCTAAAGAACTATCTTATTTTGATTTCTTCTAGTTTCGATTGGTGGAACTGCCGGATTGTTTCTGGGATTTAGTGTTTTGGGCTTAGTTGAACTATTGTACTTTTTTACGATTCGATTAATTTGGCAAATTCTTGGATACTCTATCTAAGTGGGAAATGCACCTTTAAATAAAAGATTATTCACCTTTTTTGTGTATTAAGATTATTTTTTTATTCGTAATTCTTCGATATCGGACGCCTTCCATGATAGTGCTCTTGGGTTTTTAAAATTCATAAATTCTTACATCACGATTCGTTTCTTAATGTTAATTATAAGAATAGGTATAATTTTTCTAATTTATATTTTTTTAGTCTCCAGATAGTTGAATTTAGTAAATGTTATTGAAGTGTATTAATTTTTTTATTGGATATTTTATATTTGCAATTCCCTGCAAGCTTTATTTTGAGCTTTAGTGTCAGAAATGAAATGTTAGCAAAATATCATATTCAAGTTTAAAGAACTTGATTCACAAATTATTATTCTGCATGATGATTATAAAGACGGTTCATAAATTAAATATTTTTTTTTATAAAGATTTAAATATAAAAGTGCATCATTTCAAGTGCCGCCTGTACAGGAAGCACAGCAGTTCTCTCGATAATAGTCATAGCTGCAGAGCTTGGCTTGTGCAGCCCATTGGCAATTTTGAAATTTATCGGTACAGGTGACGGCAGGCTCAGTTTTCTGCATTTCTTCTGCATAAAAAATATGTATTTTGAAATTAAACTTTAATTTTGTTATTTGGATAGATTTACCTTCACATGGTTCTGTGTTGCAATTACGATATATGGGATCTCTTGCCGCATAACGACATTTGTTCGATTCTCGCAGGATGTTTAATTTTATGTCGTAGTCCAGACACTTTACACTGCGTCTTTGGGTGCCTCCTCCGCAGGGTTTTGTACACTGAAGTAAAAGTATATAGTTTTATTAATTTTGTCAAATATCAATTACCAAAAACGGTATACCTCTGACCAGTCGGCGTAATGCCAACGGGCAGCACAGTATTCCACCTCCTCGTGGGAGCATTTTTCCACAGGCTGTGGCTTTAGCTCCTTTTTGCACTCCTTCGGCTCTGTGATCAGTAAGTTTTTAATGCACAACACCTCCCGACTGCGGGTCAGATCGAAACAATCGCCATTACAGGGGGACCAAGGTCCAGCAAACCAGTCGCCCACCTCGCAGGTGGACTTCTCGCAGGGTCGTCGGCTCTCCGGCGTGGCACTGGGATCACAGCGCTCCTCTCCGGCCTTGAAGCGATCACAAAACACGGTGCGATACTCCACGCCAGGACCACAAGCGGAGGAACAGTACTGATTCCACTCGGACATCAGCCAGGTGGCTCCAGTGTCCGATCTGCGTTTGATTTGTGTAGCGTTCTGAGCGCCGGAGGAGATGGTTGTTCCTGAGGGCAGGCGATATCTGGCCAGATTACGACGACGGGTCTTGGGACATTCGCACTGCTTCTGAGTGGGTGGCTGCTCCTCCATGCAGGCCGACTTATCGACGTGGATGACCAGGCCGGAGGCCAGTTCCTGGACACAGCTCACCTCACGCCGCCGCATATTGATCTGACAACGGCACTCGCCCCACTCATCCACCCGCCAGTATGCCGGACAGGGCTGCGTGTTGCAATGCAGTAGGTTTTCATTCAACACCGGTTTTACGGAATGCGTGCAACGACGCTGCGAGTAATAGCGCAGAGGATTCTTGCGAATGCAGCGTATGATGGGGGCTTGGGTGCCACCACCGCAGGACTTGGTGCAGCTACTGAAGCCAACCACTTTCCAGTTGAAGACTCGCTTGCGAAGTGGCCGGGAGCTGCTCGACGAACTGGTGTCCTCGACTCCTGATCTCAAAAGGCTATCACTACTCTCCAAGGACATCTCGTTCTCCTCTGATTCGGAAATAATAGGCAACATGTACTCGTACTTAACGCCCGTGTTATTCGGGGTTTTTGTATAAACCTTAATACATTAATTTATTACAAAAAGTTTATTAGAAAAAGAGTTAATTTTATTTAAATAATACCATAAGTTGTAGGGAATCCCTGATAGGACCAATACTTGTTATCCACTCGGTCACACCCATACTGTCCTGTGCTCCATCGATACGGTGATAATCGAAGGTGGTACCCACTGCCTCGTAGGAGCCACTTTCCGATGCCGTATTCTCTCCATTAAATATAGACTCCTCCTTCGATGTACGCAAAACTTGAAGCCCGAAAACAAAACAGAAGATAGAAGTTCATAATGTTTAAAGTTTAAAATCAAGCAACGATTTTTACCCAACAAATTGATGCTATTTTTGAGCTCAGTTATCGAAATATTGGAGGCCCCGACAGGTAAGGTAGCCACGTGTATATAGGCATGTTCCGGGAGGGGATCGCGGGTAAAGATCCCAGTGACAGGTCGACATAGTAATCCCCCGCAACTGACAGATCCACTGTGAGCATACAATCCATCAATGTCACCGGTGGCATGGACGGCCTGAAATTAGTGAAATTTTTATACAAATCCAAGTTCAGCCATATTCTTATCTAAAGAATCTTTTTCATGGGACTTTTGTTGGGTTCACTTACCAGGAAGAGTAATGCTATGAATCTAAGCATCATAATGTCTCTGTAAATATTCGTTTCCACTTACTTTAGAGACTATTCCATTTAACGAAACTAAGAAATGTTGTCTGAATATAAGTTTATTTAAAAACACATATATTTTTTAAGAAGTCTATTCGATTTCCCCACACTAAGTTCAGGGTAAAGCAAATGGAATTTCTCGAGCCTTGCAAAAAACATTATATATTGACCACTTATTAAGACAACAAGATAAACAAAATATAAATGACTACAAAATACATTCGGTCTTATTAAGGGGCATATGTTCTATAAAAAATTGCTTTTGGATGGATTTGCTCGACGCACAACTGCGGCAATGTGTTTACTAAAATTATTCATTGAAATTAAGCTCATTGGAACCGTTCCAGTTTTCACTTTCACAGAAATAATTTTCAGTTTGATTTCTTGACCTATTCCGGTTTAAAGAAGTATATGCAATTATGTAGTTCGATATACTTGAGTTTTAAACATATAAATTATTACAAATATAAAAAAGGTTAAAAAAAAAAAATCATGACTCCCAAACTCTATTAAGCCATTGAGAAACACTCGAATCTGTTAACAAACATCTAAAAAAGTTAAAAATGTTTATTATATTTAAAAAAAAAACACACACAATACTTGACAACACATTTTTAAATATTTATATAAAATAAACAAAATATACTTAATTCATCCATTAAAAAAAATGCATATACATGGATGAATAATTGCTTGCATGTAGTCTTTGAAAATTCTTAAATAAATACCGCTATTCATGAAATATTATAATAAAATTATAAACTTAAACAGCAATTATTTGTCATAATAATAAAAATCAGTTAAAACTCCAAAAATATAATAGAAAATTAGAATAATAAACCACTTTGTGATTTTTTAAGAAACTGGGAACCGATTATCCTTTTTAAAGGAAACTATAAATATTCAAAACCTCAAAAATTATTCACGGAGCACTGCGAATTTTCTGTGCTTTATGGTTCAGACTAAAATGAATACTAAGTATTCTGTGCGATTCTTGTACTTGAAAAAGCTTCAAAAATGATACAAGAGCACACTATTAGTGCTTTTAATGTGCGATCGTACTTAGTTGCTGGAAATGGAACTGGGTAATTGAAATTGAACATTCATGGATTGGAAAAAAATGTTGCAATGGAAAATATATAGATTAAAAATAAATTACAAGTCACAAGCATAATCGTTCAACTAAATACACTTTTATGAAGACTTTTATTTATCTTTTATACAACCTTTAAAGTTTATCAAGAAAATAAACTATCTTTTTAATATGTATCTTTTTTAGAATAATTTATCGGTATCTCTAACTAACATCCGTAGTAATCAAAACATTTCTAAACTATTTGAGTATTATCCAATTAAAGTAAACTTTTTTGGACACGCTGTTTAATTTATGTAGTATTTTTTTTTTTATTTATAGTACACTCACCTTGCAAGCTCCGTCGACGCAAACAGCACGGCTCCAAAGGTGCGACCGATAGTATTCAGCTGGGTGTCTGCAGGGCGTTCCATCAATTACCGATTCGTTTAATGTGGCAAAAGATCTCATACCGGAAGGCATGCAATTAAGCTCACATTCAGCATCATCTATAAAGAAAATTTTAATCGTTTAAGAGTTCTTTACCTCAAAATTAACACAGAATTTAAGTTTTTTTTTATTTTTATAGTTTCTGTCTGGAGAGTACATATGTATATGGGGCAGCCCTACCTTTTATATACGGTTCCCATGTATATCGATGACCGTGAAACTCTATATCGTTGTAAGCCGTACACTGAGAAGCTCTGAAATCCGGAGACTGAGAGTCGCAGGGCTCGTCATTACAAAGCTGATAGCGTTTGTAGTACCCAACGCATGCATTACTGGTAAGCAGATTATTTGTCGTTGGACTTCTAAAATAAAAGTATTCATAAAAAATGTTTCCTATAAATAACTTTAAAGGGAATCATACTTGTTGATGCATTTACGTGTCTGATATTTAACACCTCCCCCACAACTCCTAGAGCAATCACTCCAGTTACTCCACTTGTCCCATCTTGGATATGGATACACTTTCTTCTTCAACTTCTTGGTGGTAATGGTCTTTACAGGGTTCGGAGAGGTAATTACTTCGTCAGTATCTGGAGTTGCTAATGTTGTCCTGATATCACCATTTTCGGTGGTAGCGGCAGCAGTTGTCGTTGGTAATGTAGTTGTTTCCGGAGCAACATGGGGCTCCGTCTTATTGGAGTTAGTTCCATTTATTAAAATTATCGTTGGCTTTAATACTATAACATCGGTTCTGTTAGATAATTTGCTAGTCGTTTCATTTTCTAAATAATCCGAATGGCTGTTAAGTTTTTGCTTAAGAGATATGTCTTTTCGAGTGTCCCATAAGTTTGCATATTCATAAAATGAGTTGTTTGATTGGTTTTTTCTTGGCTTAGGTTTACGATGCTCCTTTAACCAATCTTGATTTTTCTAGAGTTTAAAAAATAAATATACTTAGTCAAGCCAACATAAACATAATCATCGTAAAAGATTTTAAAGCACTTTTTCATCTAAGGGCGCCACCCGAAGTCATTTTAGTTTCTTACGAAAATTTTTTGGTAATTGTAAGTCATTAAAATTAAATTAACGACATAAAAACTAGATTAGCGCGCTATTAAAAAAACATACTTCATATAACATAGAATTGGAACCCTTGGCTTATCTATGACGACGAAGCGAGACGAATTCGCTTGGCGGAGATTTTTATGGATCCCCTCTGACCTAAACTCTTTAAAAACAAAGCTCCATAATAAAATATGGAATGTTTAACAGCGATAACTTATGTTTAGATTAAGCAACTATAAATTTCAAATTACTCACCTTAATTCGTTCCTTAGTGGTTAAATCAGAGTGTACGAAAATGAGACCGGGTATAGATGCAGTGACAATAAATATACTGAAAAGAATATATTGAAAGCGATATTTCTAGCTATTCTTATTCAATTTCCGACACAAAAGCGCCTCTAATGGCTTAGCAAAATTTATGTACAATGTACATAAACTGTTTTCATGCTTGCCCACAAAAAATATGGACTCTAAAGTATTAAGATCTGTTTAAAAGCTATTCATTTAAGATTGTGCTTAATGAAAACGGGCCACTGCGCTTCTGTGTGAGGGTGGAAAAAAATCTTGATTAGATGCAGCTGAAACTGATCTGCCCCATCTCTTACGTTTTTTTTTTTTGGGGTATGAGTATCCGTTTTTTAGTTATTAAAAAAAAATACCATAATGGTTTCGGAAACGAGTTCTCAATCTTGACAAATCAGTACTTAAAAATACATCAGTACTTAAAATCTTACCTGAATATTAAAAATAGTTTTGCCATTTTGGGATCTGCAAAAAAAGTAAAACAGTACTCTTAATTTAAATCAAATACGCTGTTTTTGCAAAAAAAACCTATCCCCTACACCCTGAACCCAAAAATTTAAACTAGATAATACATATATTCATAGATAAATTCGGTATTCGGTATCGATTTGAGCGATCTTCAATGTTCGGCTATACGCACATTCAGGCTTTGTTTTAGCAAACTCGCATAGAGGAACTCAAGTTCCATTATATCCATTGATTACGAATAAACCGACCGTGACTATTCGACTGGAATGGATATATAGTTTCGGCAGCATACACTACAACACATCCGTGAATAAAAATGGGAAGGGCGTATTTCATTAGAAGCCTCCACACCCACTCTACCACATTTTGGAGCCATGTATGTGAACACAAGTATTGCGTATACCACAAAATACGCATATATAGTATGTTATGTAATGATATATACGAGTATCAGTATATTTCATGATCAAGCCTCTGAATGCTGTACGTAAATTTTTAATGTATTTGCAAGCTCTAACATCTACGAATCGTTTCTAAGCGAGGTTTTGAGGTTAAAAATATAAAACTTGTGTATAAAGGTTTTAAGAAACCAAGAATTTTCCTTGAGTATTGCTAAATCACTATCTTTACTTCAAAGAACCAAGATTCTGAAACCCCATCAAAGCCATATTTAAAGTCAATGAGTTCGAAAGTGCTCTTTTCCACCAGTGACACACATTTTGGAAAAAAGACAATATACCCCCTGCTGGCTTGGGAGTAGCGGGTATATATAATAGAAATTCTTAATGTCACAATGTACTTTTCGTACTTATCTGTGTCAATAGGCCCATATTGGGCCCATCAAGGCAGTGGAACTGCATTTGCCCATTTATGCACAAGCACAAAAATAGTGTTGCAATGGCCATAGCACTTCACCAATGCCACTGAACTCGGAATCACTCAATTCGAAAGAGTGCGGATATTATGAAGAACTTGCATTAAAGTGAAGTGTTTAAAAAATCCTCAATCAGCCGCCAGTCCGAGAAGCCAATACGAGAGAATAGTACGTACATCTGGCCAAAAATATTTTGATACATGTGTCATATATTCATAGGATAGGCATTCTTGTATTTCGTCATTCACACTCGTTTAAATTATGTGAAACTTCCGCAATTAGCAAAACGAGAAAATATTTTGAAACGCATGTATGCAAACATATGGGATGGAGATATGTTTGTTTAAATATCAGACCGAAAAAGATAGCGCCAGAACATAAATCACTAGTGTCTGTCACCAATTGGATAGATTCGATACATTGGATTGGATTTCGTTTTTCTTTTTTTTTTTTTTTTTGGTCAGATATGGGCATCCATATGCTCAATTCTAAATCTAAATGACTGCTATTACGTTCGTACTTTTAAGGCAGTCCAAATAAATATCGTGCTGTTGGAATTGAAAAGCTTTCTTTCATCATGGTTCGCATTCATTGCATTGAGTGATTACTGTCATCGCGTTGATAACGGTCCAATATGAGGCGAGGTAAATTGGTTTGTCCCAAAATGCATTCCCAACAAAAATTCAAATCGATTATACACTTTTATGGAAAAGCAATTAAGCTTTTATTCAAAACTGACCCTGAGCCCTTTTAATGTCAGAGATAACGAGTTGAACAATTGTTAATAGATCAAGTTGAAAAGGGTTACACAAAAGACAAAAGGACTGTGAATGAAGTCATTCAATCCAGAGACAATCTATCAAAATACCTTTTTATTATTTTGATTCACTTGTACATATATTTCCCAACACGATTCGATGTTGAAAATTTTCACTACCAGTATTATTTTATATATCAAGGATCTCAGCTTAAAGCTTACTTCACAAAATATTAGGCTCAAAAACAAGATCAATTTTTTTTAAATGCCACTCTAAATTTACTTCAAAAAATGCACTTTTTTTAAACCAGATTCACTTTTTGGCAACATTCTTATTTGCAAAACATTTTGTAACATTTCCCATATCACTGCACTGTTTATTCCGGATTATTTGAAGCCGCCGTCTTCATCGCGTGGTACTCAAATCCGAACTGAAATCCGAGTTGAATTTTCGGGAAAGCGGCTTTGGGAGGAACAGAAGTGTTGAAGGCAGAGCGCGTCGCGATCGAGTGGCAGCAACACCCGGGAACCCGCGCCACCCGTGCCACCCGCGGCCCCCTTAGGCCCCAAGCCCCACAGAGGAGGCGGGCGGATGGCCGCATAGACAGCGTCGTTTGGCAACGCCACCCAAAAGTCTGGAGCCAAACGTGCGTACGTACAGATATGAGCGTGTTCACAGCTACGTCCGGAAAAGTAGCAGAGTAAAAAATATCAATTTATTTAAAAAAAATATATATTTAATAAAAATTATAGAAGAATTAAGGTAAAGATTTTTAAGTTTCTTCAGATTTAATAGTCTTCGATCAATTTGCATTAGCCATTCTATAATATTTTCAATATTCTAATTATAATTAGATTTAATATAATTATATTTCCTACTTCCCCAACAAAATGTAACTCAAATTTTAACTACCTACCTTTTTTTAAATTGTCTCTTAAATACAATATTTTTTTGGTCCATGAGAGTAAGACTTTCGTAATCCCACTGCCAAGTAGAGATTATTTGAAAATGCAACTACATTTCAAAATAAACACTCGGTAAATATTCTAAGAGAAGAACTTAGTTGATAAGATAACTTAGTCATACCTTGCATACTACACGGTTCTTTTGAATCTTTATTTATTTAGTGATAGTCTTTCTAAGCAATGCCAACCGGAGGAGGGTTTCATGAATCATTTTAAAAATAAACCAATTTAAAAAATTAATAAATAAAAAATACTTAATAATAATAAAAATAATTAATAATAATAGAGGCAATAGCATTTCCCTATTTCCCTTTCCCCAACTGTATTGTGTACTGCGAATGAGTTAGAATAATGTGGGTGATGTCTGTGCACATACATATTCGAATGTAACTTTATGGGGCTTTCAGTTGAACATCAATACCAGAACAAATGTACATTCGAACATTACGCAAACCAAACGCTTAATGCGAAAGTAATCCAAAGAAATTTATAGTTCCTAAATTGGTTATAATTCAACACAGCTCAAGTCGGAATTAAGCTTTTTTTCATTTGTAAAATAAATGTCAATTTGTGAAAACATTTTAATTGGTTTAATTTCTCTTATAATTATTAATATTAATTATAAGAGAAATCATAAATCTACAAATAAATACAAAAATCTAAAATAAAAACTGGTATTTGAAATTTAGTTTAAAGCTAAGGACCCTATTAAAATTAAAAATTAAATAAATTGACTTTATTTTGTATATTTCTTTTTAATATAAATTAAATTGTAACATTAAAATAACGTGATTTTTTGTATTTTCCGTTCATAAATGCAAACTATTCAAAGTTCCACTTAAAAATACATAATTTCAGTTGAACTTCAAAAGTTGGTCATCATTTAATTGGGTCATTAATTCTATGCTTGTTTTGAGTAATAAATCTTCATTTTATATTTACCTAAATATTCCAGGAGTTTTTAGATATTATTAACATTTAAGACATGTTTTTATCTTTACAGTTTGTACTAAAAAAATATAAAAAAAAATCATACAATTAGGTCCCCATAATTTAATATCTAATACATCAAGTTTGTGTAGATGTGAGGCGCTATTATCAAGCATTTATTTTGCGCCAAGCCTTTTAAACTCCATTGACCACACAAATGCAATTAACCCTAAGCTTCTCGCCGTAATAAATCTTAATTAATCTTAATTTCTTCTTTGTGTAATTAAGTTAACGGAATTCAATTAATAGCACTATGCAACCAAAATTACACTTACTCCAAGCTTAGGAGTGATTTTTTAATTAATGGCGCATTCCAAAGCCCAAGATGATGTATAACCTTTTGTTGAATTATTTTCACTTTTCCCAGTAAGTTTGAATACAAAAAGCTACATTTCATCAAAGTTACAATTATTAGTTACAACTATTAGAGCCTTAGATTAAAGAGGTCATATACGCGTCAATAACAAAAATACTGTTTTTTTTTTTATTAGTTTTCTCAAGTTATTTAAAAATATTACTCCTACTCTATAAATCTAATTATCAGGAACGTGTAGTTTCTTCAACATCGGTTGACTAATATTATAGTGCTGTGCCATTTTCTGTAAAATAATAATAAGCAAAAGCATGCCAAAAATATACTTTAATATACATACATTACAGTAGGCAACATCGATGGAACAAATGGCCTGAGCAGGCTCAGCTTGTCCAGGTGTCTTTGGATTCGCGACAACCCGAACTAGGGGTAGCCCATCTTCGCCATTTTCAACGGCAATATAATTTTCTTTAACAAGAAAGGAGACTTGCAAAGCATTTTGAACTGTATCCATGAAGTTATCTGGATTGCAAATTAATTTAAAATAGGGTATAGGCTCGTTTTCTCCTTCTCGATATATTTGCCTAATCTGCTTAAGCATATGAGAGACGGATGCAGCGCCTTCGTCCTTCCTTTCGAGTTTATCACTTTTTTTCGGTCGTTTTTCTTCCACCTGAAAATATTATACAGCAGATAAAAAAATAATGCAGATTGTTTGGGATGTGATTTCCAAATCAAGACTTACTTGCGATTTGGGCTTTCGCTGGGCACGCTGCTTGGGAATGTGCTCCTTTGGAGCAACATCTATGAAGGGAAGCATGCTGTCGTTTGTGAAAAGCGGAGTTCCGAATTGTATGGCCAGCGAACAAATGGCGTCCCAGTCCTCCTCGTTTTCTTTATAAACTAAATTTTCCTATTGACGGATCCAGTGTTATCCTCGAATATAGAAAATAAAACTATCATACTTACAATAGCAGCGACCATCATTCTGTCCGTAAAATTCGTATTGTACTCGATGGCCTTTCCAACCACCTCATGATTACGTCGTAGTAGTTCGGTGTCCAGAACAAGCTCCGTAGAATTTGTGCGGCGCTCTTCGTGCCCTTTGACAATATCATTTGCTTTGCTAATAATGCTCTCGATCGCCGTTATAGATTCGTCAATCGTTTGCTTTTCAATTTGTTGCTCTGAAGTAAATAAAATAATAAATATGCAACAATTTTGCCGCCTTACTATTAACTAACCTATCTCAATGTTCCTCTCAATTAAATTCTGAAGACTTATGATGCGTAGCCCCTCCTCCGAATCTTCTATTGACATTTGAGATTGACTTTGAGATGAATCCATTTTGGAAGAAAATAATTAAAATCAAAACTTCATTTCACCAAGACGATTTGTTTACAAGCGTTCGGCGCTGACGGAATTTTTGCAAAAAAATTATCGCCTGAAAAATCGGTGTTATCGCCCGATTGGCGGAACGATCGGAAATGAAACTATTGAATTTTGATTTCGGGCGGGATTTCCAAGATACATATTTTTAAATTTTAACAATTATATACCATAAACTTTATTAATTAAAATGATAATTTTTTCTATATTTTTACAACCAAAATAAAAAACACTTGCAGATGCATTTTTATTATCACTATTGTTTGTTTTTAGACAATGGGAACAGGGTTCTAACAGCTAGTCAATTACATGTTTAGGTTTGTCAATCATTACTTAGTAATCTAAAGACCATTCATTCTCAGCAATAAAGGAGTCAACCACTTCCTTCATTGAAAAATTTGGTATTAATTGATCCTGAGTAAGCTTTACCCGTGTGACGGGATCAAAGTGACCAACTCGCTGCAAATGCTCCTCTATATCTTTACGCTCATAGGTAATGCCAGAAGGAGTTATCACAGGGTCGGTTAATATCTCGAAACTTATTTTGCCACAAAGAAAATCTGGAACGTCACGTTTCTGAAATTAAAAATATTGTAGACATTAATCTTTTAATCGAAAAATATATGGGATATACTACTTACCCTTCGACGTTCATCTACTTTTGAAAATATATTGTTTAGTTCTTTTACGTTGTCATCCTAAAACGAAAAAGCCATTAGTGTTTGATTCTGCTTCTATACTATAGTTGTTTGATCAAGAACGTCTAATAATCGATGTCCTAAAAAGAGAGGATCAATTAATTAGAGTAACTGGTGGAACTTACACACTCCTGTTCAATTTCTTGCTGCTTATCTTTAAGCTGATCTTCATGCAAGTTATCATTCAGTTTTAATTGAGCCAAACGATTTTCCATGTCTCCCTTTATTAATCTGAGAAAAGTTTAACAAAATTTGTTCTTTAAAGGATTTTTTTAGAAAACTAATATAATTACCGATTTAGATAGCTTTGCAATTCGATCTCTTGATGTATTCGCTTCTCCTCAAGGACGTTCCATCGCTTTTTACGAGCTAGTCGCAGTTGCAATGTAATGTCATCGCCAAAGTTTTGTTTCTGCTCCTTAGAGAGGTCATAAGCTAGTAGAAGAAATTGAACATACATATACTAAGTTGTATATATACATATGTATACAAATCACTAGCCTCTTACCGCGTTGCAGATGCTTTATGGCCTCGTCAAAACTGTCAATTTCCATGAGTCCCTGGCCCAAGAAAAAGTGCCCTTTTAGCAGGTTCGCGTCAATGTCCAGAGCTCGTCGACAATCCTGGCAACAGAGCTCCCAACGCTTCAGTTTCAAATTACAGAGAGCTCGATTCGTAAAGTATGTGGCATTTGTTGGATTTTTTATCTGGAAAATGTGACAACGCATGCCACCAACAATGTAAACAACATACACACTTTGGGGCATGGCAGGTAGGACACTTACAATAGCCTTTGAGTAGCAATTAATTGCGTCGTCATATTTGCGAGCGGCGAACAGGCAGTTTCCCTGCTCCTTTAACTGCAAATCCGATAAATTGGTCGTGGAGTAAATGTGTTTTGTTGTCATTATGGCAAATGTTGTGGCTGATCCAGAACAATATTTTCTCCGTTGAACCCACTGACAAGGTATTGGGGGCTTCCACACAAAACCACAAGATAAGAGATTTTTATAGCACTTGGTGCGTTAATTTCACAATAAATCTACAGGGGCCGAAGTCCTTGGGTGACGCCAACGACTATGGTTTTACTTAAAGCTCATAACACCAGATAATACCCGAACTATCAGACCTTAATTAAACATAAAACAATTTTCAGCTAGAGGTGGAATCAATCTGCCGTGAGTCCTATCGATAGTTGGTACTTGGACTATCGTTTCGTTTTTTTTTTTTAATTTATGTTACAAAAATAGTATAATTTGAATCTTTATTTTTAGTACAGATGAGCTAAAGTGAAGTAAAGTAAAGGCAATTTCATGTTGATCTCTACAAGTACAAATCGAAGTCTATTCGGTTACTAGAATAGAAGTTTGTATTTTCGCCACATTTCCGGACGTAAACTCCATTTTTGAAATAATCTCCCTTGGACCACTTCAGCATTTTCTCGGTGCTATATGGACCTTGAATATCTTCCTCATTTTGTGTCCATTTAAACTCTCACGTTACCTCCGTGGGAGCTGAAATTGCTTGAGCAGATGTAGCGGATGGGACTTTGGATCGCTCCAACTCTTTCGATTCAAAGTCATCCGCATACATGTCTATATCATCGGCAGCTTTTGGTTTGCTTGTGCCAGGAAGATCAGCAATCTTTGCCTTGATGGCTTCAAAGGTCTCTTCATAAATGTCCATGTTACCGGTTTTCGACAGTATCTCGTTTGCCAGTTCGGTTAGCTTGGATATTTCCTGGGTCTTGGTGTCAACAATGCCAGCTTTCTTTTGCTTGATTCTTTGCAAAGTTGTTAGAACTGGCCGCTGGCTTCCAAGTCGCTGTAGTGTCATTTTAACAGTTTCTCCTTCTTTCATATACTCCAACATTTTCGTCAAATTCGCTGACAAGTTAAAGGCATTTTCCGCAGGTACAAGCGCATCATCCGAGGAATTCGAATCCTGGTTGTCTTTAGCTGGATCAAAGGCGTTCTTCTGTTGGTCTATCTATAAAGCGATATTGTTAATACTCAAAGCAGACTGCAAAAACAAATAAATCTTACCTTCATCCAATCAATGTTGTCCAACCAATTGTCTTTGGCCTCGGTCTCCTTATTCCAATGATAATGACCATCCTTGTCGAAATGACCTTCCTCCAGTTCCTCCTTCATGTTGAAAGGAGTTACCTTCACATCATCTTCAACTTTTGCAATGCCCTCTTCTCCTCCCTCAATGTCACTATCATTTAGATATTCCCTAAAAAACAAATATATATAAGTGTCTTCCGAATTGTTTACTTTTAACAAAAAATACCTCTCGTAGTCGTCGGAGTCCTCTTCATCTGAGTCAAGGGTGTGCTTTTTAACGGACTCATCCTGGACTTTGCTCGACGAAGGGTGTTTCCTTTTGCTGGCCATATTACTAAATCTTTAAATAAGCATGTGAAGAATGTAAATATTTTTATTCTCCGCGTTTATTGATTCAATCCAACCTAGGGATGGTAAAGCTTGAATATATCGATAAACAGCAAGTGAAGCTGGTTTCAATTCCAGTGATTTTTAAATTCCCTAGGATAGGTATCATTTTCAAATTATTTCCCTTTTTAAAAAATCGTTTTTTATTTTTAAATTGTATTTAAGGTTCCCGATTTACGTTAAATTGATCAATATAGAAAACTAATTAAAAAATGTAAATTATATTTAAGCAGTTAACAATATACATTTTTTATTCGTTTAATTTAAATAAGTAAATATTAGACAATACTTTAAGAATATAGAAACAATTTAACAATTTAAGTATCGTATCCGTGCGAAACTGCAACTCCAAAGGCGCATGCGCTGGGTTTTGCCTCAAATTCTTTTCGCCCAATGTCATCCCGTTTGTGAGAGGTCGCTGATATCCAGCTAAGTTTATAGTTATTCTTAATTTAATCCTTTTTTGTGTTAAAAAAAAAAAATGAAAAAGACATAGCAATCGAAATAATGGTAACCAGCAACGATTTTCCATCAATACTTAACCGAAGCAGAAGATAACCAGAGGGAAAAGTCCCTTCCCACCCTGTTCGAAAAAACGTTTCTTAATCCGAACGTGAAAAAATAATTGCGTTAAGCTCCCTGCTCAACAAAATTAAGTTTCAAAATGCCCATAGGAAGTATTATAAAAAAGGCATCTAGTTTCATACTAGGTGACGACAGATTGGACAGAAAAATCGATATCTCTTACGAAGACAACGAAATCCTCTTCTGCAAGAATAACGTTTGCATTCATCCGCCCACCATCGCGCGGAATGAGTCCGACATACTGCACAATCCGGGATACCTGACGTGCACGACCAAGACTTTCGTTGATCAGTACAACAGCGCCAAGCGGCCCACCTTGCTCCTCACCTGGATACCGAACTCTTCACTATGCAAGTACACCAATCTGAACACCGAGGACTGCAGAGGACAGTGCAATTCACGGAGCAAATCACCGGATTCACGGAACGGCTACTGCCACGTCGCCATTCCGCAAACCATTCAGGAGCGAGAGATCCGGGAAGATGACAATGCCGCCGAGATGCAGGAGCTGAAGAACGAACTTCAGCCCTTGCTGGGGGGACAAGCCGCTTCAATTGATGACCTGACCGCATTGCTGAAGAATAATCCGATTACATCCGTTAATATAACCATTTCCAATCCACAAATCGAAAACAGTAATATATCTCAGTCGTTCAACTGCATAACTATACGCACCGAAGGCAACAACTGTGTCGATTGTGCGAGTGGACAACTGAGCGGATGTGGGGCGGATGGAGGTGCTTCCGATAACCCCAAGTGGACCACGCCGGAACTCCTGGCTTTCAAGCACAACCTGGAGTTCCCCGACAGCGGTAACTCAACTCCGGCCGATCGCCAAAAACCCGCGATGAAATGCCGCCACTTTTCCGTTGATCTCAGTCAAATGCGATCGCTTCGTCTCTTCTTTAACGACGACAACTGCACCTCGGGGCAGCTGGTAATTGCATCACGGGAATCCCAATACAAGATACTTCACTTCCACTACGGGGGACTGGACCACTTGGCCCAAGTGCTGCACCAGTGGCACTGCTTCCTGCACAACATCACCTCGGAAACGGGCCAAGACAAGTTCGACCTGCCCTATAGGCACTTTATGGTTTGCAGGCCGGAAGTTAAGAAGTCGGAAATGCATCCTGATGAGGGAGATGTCAAGAAGATAACAACTAACTTCTTTTATGGAACTTTGTTGAATGAGAAGGGACAGATCGAGGATGATCTGCTGCTCCGGAAGTGCGTGTTTTTCGGCGGCCTTGAGAAGAGTCTCCGAAAGACAGTATGGCCCTTTCTCCTGAAGTGTTATTCCTTCTCGTCGACATTTGAGGATCGCGCCGTTTTGATGGATATCAAGCGGCAGGAATATGAGGAAATAACCCGGAAGCGACTCTACTCTATGTCACCAGAGCAGCAAATACACTTTTGGAAAACCGTACAGTGTGTGGTCGAAAAAGACGTTGTTCGAACCGATCGCACGAATCCCTTCTTTTGCGGAGACGACAACCCCAACACCGAGGTCATGAAAAACATTTTGCTCAACTTCGCCATCTACAACACTGGACTATCCTACTCTCAGGTATAGTGTGCCTCTCCTGAATTAGTTTTTTGTGTTTAATAATCTGTTAATTGCAGGGTATGAGTGACCTCTTGGCTCCTGTACTCTGCGAAGTGCAAAACGAATCGGAGACCTTTTGGTGCTTCGTGGGGCTAATGCAACGCGCCTTCTTCGTTTGCACTCCCACCGACCGAGATGTGGACCACAACCTCAGTTATCTGCGGGAACTGATCCGTGTGATGCTGCCGCGATTCTACGAGCATCTAGCGCAGCATAACGACTCCATGGAGCTGCTCTTCTGCCACCGCTGGCTGCTGTTGTGCTTTAAGCGAGAGTTCACCGAAGCCGTGGTCATTCGCATGTGGGAGGCCTGCTGGTCGAACTACTTGACCGATTACTTCCACCTGTTCCTTTGCCTAGCCATAATCGCGGTCTATGCGGACGATGTGATAGCCCAAAATTTACGGCCGGACGAGATGCTGCTCCATTTCAGCTCACTGGCCATGTATATGGACGGTCAGTTGATCTTACGCAAGGCACGTGGCCTGCTGCACCAATATCGACAGTTGCCAAAGATCCCGTGCACCTTGAGTGGCCTGTGCAAGCGCTGCGGACCGGGTATGTGGGACTCGGAGCATCGACCGGCCCTGGAGTGCGTGGGCCATAGCGACGACGAAAAGTGCTCGCTGTCTATTGACTAGTTATCTAAATGTACACTCTTTAAACTCAGCAATAACTATTGTTGGCGACTGATAATTCGTCATTATTACTATTAGCACACTTGTATTGCTTTGTATCTATGGAATGTTTTGTTGCATGCTTGGTTCTTCAAATGCCTTAGGTTGTGTACTGCGTTTAAATACTCTATTTATTTGCCACTGATCGTTTCGTTGGTGATACAATTGTTTATACTTTGTTTTATAGCAAATATTTAAACCACCCATATTAATGAATAGTTGAAGCTTATATGTTAACAATTGATCGTTGCAAAATGTCCTTCTGCAAATAAGTGGCGTATAAACGTGGTACGTAACTATTGATAGCTTTTTGGTAATAGCCTATAACCAAGATATACAAATAAGCTATGTAAAAATGTCAAAAA
Organism: Drosophila atripex; assembly: GCA_035045925.1. Lineage (NCBI taxonomy): Eukaryota > Metazoa > Arthropoda > Insecta > Diptera > Drosophilidae > Drosophila > Drosophila atripex. The sequence continues at coordinate 7,116,711 of JAWNOP010000070.1, read as the reverse complement.
CAAAATACAAAACAAGAGTTAATATAAAGTATTGGGTTACGTTTATAATACCGGTTTGGGTCTAACTCGGAAACTTTTACCATTTACAAAGTTTGGTTTTTCTCGGTGCAACAGTTAGTTCAGATTACTATTTATGCTAACTTTATTTAATAAAATCGTAAAGTTTGTGATTAAATTAAGAATTTACCTTCTCTTAATGTTAGCGTTAGTATTGAGCATCGAATGTACAGAAAGATTCACATTTGGGGCAACTGATCAATGGGAGTGGTAAACTTAAAGTCTTCTGGGAAGAGCTTAGCTGCGTGGGGATACATTAGTTTGTAGGACTGTCTGATGGTGACATCGGCGACTCCAGCTATGTCTCCGATCTCCTTCTGGCTTCTCTTGTGCTCGGACGCCTGTGATGCCATATAAATAGCAGCCGCAGCCACGGATATTGGGGAGCGACCAGGAACAATGTCCATTTCGACGGCCTTCTTAGCGATGTGTGTGGCAGCTCGTTGTACCATATTGGGCAGGTCTGTTAATTAAGATGTTAGCCAGGCCATAAACCACAAAATCAGAAGAAGAAAAAACTTACCCAGATTTGCGCAAAAGCGGCACATGAAGTCAGCAGTGGTAATTAAGTCTACACTTGTTTCCAAGGCCTTCAATGTTAACTTGAAACATCTTCCAATCTCTTTTTTGCTGATCTTGCTAACAGCGCATATTTCCTTGAAAGTACGAGGCACTCCCTCCTGACGACAAGCAATGTACAAGCAAGCCGAAGCCTTAGCATCATTTGAACGACCCTTAAGGTTCTTGCCGTCATGAACCTGGAAAGAGAATTTCTCTTTTTACAATTTCTTACTTAAAACCATGAAAAAATTACCTGTTTGAACAAGTTATTGGCGCGATCAACAATTGTTTTGGGCAGATTAATACGATCCGCCATTGAGGATATTTCCTTAAATGCAGATATCAGCGAGCGATCCGAGCTGCTCATTGTACGTCTGTTTTGGTATTTGGGAGCCCCAAATGCGTCAAAGGAGGCAGACCCCGTACCTGGTCCAATTATAGTCGACAAATCACCACCGCTGAGCAGTGGATTCTCCGGGCCACCCACACGGCTGGGATCAACTCCACTCTTTTCGTTGCTGAATGTACGCCACTCGGAACCAACGTCAATTACGCGGTCGCCCACAACCAGACCACACTCGGAGCAAATCATGTCCCCAGCCCTGTAGTCTTCAATCAGGGGAGACTCTGGGTGTGCATAGCAGCACACCTTGTTGTTGTCCAATCTGAAAGCGAAAAACACATTTCACAAGGTCGTAAAAATTAAAAACAACGTAAGTTTTACCTCGAAGTTGAAGCCATTTGTTCTAGGGATGTCAAAAATATTTATTTATTATGTTTATGGCATATTTCTCTGACATATTCTGTTTGGTCACACTATATATCGAACGCGGCTTATCGATAGTCTCACATACCAGATTAAATAGATAGTTTTTAAATTCCATAAATTATACATTCAATAGCTCAGTATGTGAATATTTTAGAATAAAGTTAGTTGTTTGAAATGAAACCACTTAAACCAATTAAACAAGTAACTATACTTTTGATAGTTTTTATATCTTTATAATCAGGATATCGTCGAAAAACTTGATGTTTCATTCTCATTGTTCCAAAATATACGATACCGATGGACAACAAAAAAGGGTAAATAGATCTATTTAGGAATTTCAAGTGCCGTATGAGCACGCTAGGATTTCAAACATTTTGACTGACAGCACTAGTTTCTATTGTTATGGCAACAAGCAGGCCATACTAAACAAACTTATTGACATGAAAAATTAAGATAGTTTTGTATTCATGTTCGTAGTTTGTACGAGTTCCGGCTGTGCAAAAATTACCGGCCAATATTAACTGGCCCAATATAAATTTTGCAAGAGACTATTATTCTGTGGGAAAACCGGTTGCTGAAGTTGCGAAATGTTCAAGAACACTTTCCAATCTGGATTCTTATCGATTTTGTACAGTATTGGCTCAAAACCGCTACAGCTGTGGGATAAGAAGGTTCGCAATGGGCACATAAAGCGCATCACCGACAACGACATACAGAGTCTCGTCCTCGAAATAGTCGGCACAAATGTCAGCACTACATTCATAACTTGTCCGGCGGACCCTAAGAAGACGCTGGGTATCAAACTGCCCTTTCTTGTGATGATCATTAAGAACATGAAGAAGTACTTTACTTTCGAAGTGCAGGTAAGCTCCATGATTACCCCCCGACCAGCTTTGTATCACTTTGGTAACCGCTTCCCACCCCATATAAAGGTACTGGACGACAAAAATGTGCGCCGAAGGTTCCGGGCTAGCAACTACCAGTCGACAACCCGTGTAAAGCCATTCATTTGCACAATGCCCATGCGCTTAGACGAGGGATGGAACCAAATCCAGTTCAACTTGTCCGACTTCACCCGTCGGGCCTACGGTACCAACTACGTAGAGACGCTCCGGGTGCAAATTCATGCCAACTGCCGCATCCGTCGCGTTTACTTCTCAGATCGGCTCTACTCGGAGGACGAGCTGCCGCCGGAGTTCAAGCTCTTCCTCCCGATTCAGAAGCCGGTGCAAAAGTCCAACGCCATATGCAGTTAATTTGGCCGCTTCTAAAACTAATTATAGAGCACCTACTTAACGGAGTCGATGAAATACGAAGCACAAACTGCACAAGACTGTCATCTGACACATATTTACACTTTATGGGGATTACAAACTTGCAACATGTTTGCAAACGTCACGAATAAAAATTCATGTACAGAAATCATGGTTTTGTAAGTATTTCAGTTCCATTTTCTGTGACGAGAATGGTGTGTTCGAATTGGGCACTGCGCGCTCCATCCAAACTAATTGCCGTCCATCCATCCTGCATGAGGTCATACTCCGATCCTCCGAAAGAAAGGATTGGTTCAATGGTAAAGGTCATGCCGGGCTGCATCTTCCCGGGAACATCGTTGTCTGTAAAAAGGAGTTAGGATATTAGAGCGTATTATTTTTGCAGCATCGAATTATTTCCTTTTCTTGACTAGATTTTGCATTAAACCCGCTTTTTACATACAACACTTATTTAAACTAATAGAGAGTGAACCTACAATAATGGTATATCTCTGGAGGACCGTGAAAATAGCTTCCGATTCCGTGGCCAATAAAAGCCTCAACAGACTGCAGCTCGTGCTCTAAACAAAAGCTCTCAATAAACTGTCCAATCTTTTGGAATTCCACATCAGGACCGCATAGCTCAATGCTCTGATCTAGGCACGACTTTGTGGCATCAACGAGGTATCGACCCTTTTCGTCTACATCACCAACCAGGAATGTCTTTGAACAGTCTCCATGGTATCCATTCAAAAACACCGTAACATCAATATTTATTATGTCGCCGTTTTCCAGCTTTCGGTCGTCGGGAATACCATGGCAGGCAATGTTATTAATTGATGTACAGATGGACTTTGGGAAGCCAGCATATCTCAGTGGCGAAGGGTAGGCATTGGCCCCAATAATCCGATCATGGGCATAAGCGTCTATCTCATCGGTGGTTTTGCCAACAATAGCTAGCTTTCCGCATTCAAGCAGAACCTGAGCTGCAAGTTTTCCACTTAACCGCATCCCTTCTATCTGCTCCTTATTCTTAATTTCTGGAGTCCCTAGTGTGTCTCCAGGAGGTAAATTCTTGAAGTAGTAAGCGGGTTTTTGGATCTTGTCCGGAACACTACGTTCCTCGGATACATTGCCGGCGGAAATAATGCGAGCAAAGTTGCCTGTATCTCTGAAAGTACTATTTGTTTTAAATTTATAAAATTACAAATAAATAGCATTTATACCCATTCTTTTTCCCGAATTTGAAAAAATTCCTGGACAAGGTTTTTTGTCCCATTAACACATTTAAAAGTCCGATCCTTACCATTTTTGTTTTGATTATCAAACTTTTTGGCCAATGTGACCAGAGCGTGAATAGTTTCTTTACGCCTGTTTTAGGGGGTTAGGGTAGTCACAATTTTCAAAAAAAAAAAAATATATATAACATTTGAAAATATTCTTACATTAAAGATGCAATTTTCTATTATTTGAAAAAAATTTTATTTTATGAAAACAGAAGAGCTATAAGTAAAAACTACATAATTGAAAAAAAAGTAATGATTTCATTTTGTAATCGTAGTTATATATATTTTTCAAAATTTATTAAAATATTTGTATGTCACTTTAGGTATGTTGTTTTATGATCGCTATTCTTTAAAATTCAAACTTATTTTTATATTAATGGGTACTCTTAGGGGAAGCGTAGAGCGGAGATGGTAGATGCAGAAAATGTAATACAGTCGATACTTCGAATTTATTTAAATTGTGCACAAATTTTTAACACTTGGAGTTTCCACAAGTCTGGGGCTGGCGGCGATTCTTTTACGTTTAAATAAGCCACTAAACTTAGACTTAACTTATTCGGATTTTTAGGATACATTCCGCTTAGAAGCTATTTAATTGATACTCTTTAAATTCTAATTTAATCAAAGAAATCTATGACCTCTTCAGTGGTATTGTTATCAATGAAAAAGCCTCCGCTTAAGGAGAAAACCTGTTTAATAAACGTTAATTACACATTTTTTCCATTGAAGGAATACTAATTTAATATTTTTGGATTTTGTGACAGTTAAGAATGTGGGTATCGAGAAACGGAGATTAATGCATCGACTACATAGCAAATACATTATTTTGATATTGCAAGTTTGTTTAACTTCCGATTTTCGGTTTATTTCTCAAAAAATAATATTACAACTTAAACTCTCCGCTCGATGTATCTTCTTGATAGTATAAACTAAATATGCTTTGTCAAACGGTCCACGCCTTTATCGCTTTCTTTGCATTCCATCTCCGTCTGAATGTTTTCACTTGTTTCTTAATGCCTTCGACTGATGATGTGTACCAAAAAGCAAGTGCCCCTTATGCCGGCAGCTGTAGCTTCTTGCCCTTCAGAACTTTGGTAATGTATAAGTAGAAGAAATCGCAGTAGAGGATGGTTTGAACAATGCCAGCAAAGATCGCGATGAGGTCGTAGTGAGACTCTACCATGTACCGGTAGACCCAGTTGAGCAAGTAGAGTGCACGGTACGATCCGAGGGCAAACAGATAATGGCTCGTGATGGACTCAGCCTCCCCGGTCTTGCTCACCAGGAACAGTTGCGGTAGAATGGCGACCGATTCCAAATAGATGGAGAAGGTCCACAGCACCTCCATCACTGTAAACTCATGATTAATCACCAGAGAGAGCAGGGCGCACGGCACCAGCAGGAATTCGATGCGGAAGGAATCGTGATTGTGGTCGTAGGTTGCCTTGAACTTGACGTACATGAAATAGACCGTGGCTCCAGACGTGGCCAGGAAGAGCACCTTCATCACCGAGTTGTACAGGCTCACGTATGTGGTGAAGAGATCAAGATAACGGGTAAGGTACACCACTGCGAAGAGAATCTGCGATTTGCCGGATATACCGGCGCACGATCGAGTCTTCCATATCTTCAGCAACAATATTATTATGGCGAACACATGCGAGAGATCTCCAGCGAACCGAAAAATATTCATCCTGACCTGATACGTCGAAGGGGCTGCTCTGTCTGCTATCTGCTTCTTCCGCGTTGTTTGGTGTTTTTCCTTCGCTGTATCGCGACGTGTTAGAACGCACCCTTAAAAAGTGAAGAATGTAAACGGTAACAATGGACGTCAACAATGCCGCGTATTTGCGGCTCAATGGTTGCATACGTTACCAAATAAATTGTCGCTTAATTTGCCAACGAGTAAAACCTGGTGCTTTGCCGCTTTTCTAAAAAATTCTCAGCAGAATGTCAGCATAATGAGAGAACCGAAGAGAGTCAAATGACGTGGCCGCAGGTGAACTGTGAGTCGTGGTTCCGATTTCATTCATTTGTTTACAGTATGACCAGGGACGGTGCTTCGTTTTCCGTTCGATAAATCGTTCTAGGGATTAATTTGTTAAGAAAATACTTGTTTTAAGCTTCGTAAGGGCTGTCAGTATTAAGTTTGAAAATGGGAAATTTTTTTGTACAAAATATTATTGATTACACACCATTATGAAACTTTTGTACATATTTGTTCACTGCCAAACAAATAGTTGTAAAACCATATTCGTTGTGTGCTGTCATAATACAGTTAGTTGATTTTTAATTATATATACATTCTAAAAATATATTAATATATAAATAAAAACGTTTAATTTTGTTTACAATTTTCGATAACACAAATACGATAAAAAAAAATACAATCGAATCCAAGTTGCTTGATCCAGGGGAGGGTTAAACCGTATATTCTCCGGCCACACTTATGCACGCGTGCGATTTTTTTATTCGGCATCTTTAAAATAGTTTATTAAAGTTTTATTAGGAAATAATACACAATGGTATGTATTCGTTTAGTGTTATTTATTCAGTGTTATATTAGGCAAATTAAAGTAAAAGGTCAAATGCAATAAACATTTAAATGCTATTACAAAATTGCAATTTTCGCCGAGCACCTAGCCTCCATACGCTAAGCGTCGTGAGTGCCGGGTCTGCCTTTGCAACAAAATGAAAACCGCCTTCACGTAAAAAATGTTCAATTTATTTCACCATTTATTTCAGACTATCGGAAAGAATAATAAAATGATTCAGCACCTGAATTATCGGGTGCGAATCGTTCTCCAAGACTCGCGCACGTTCATTGGGACGTTTAAGGCTTTCGACAAACATATGAATCTTATTCTTGGGGACTGCGAGGAGTTCCGCAAGATCCGATCGAAGAACTCCAAGGTTCCCGAACGAGAAGAGAAGCGAGTGCTGGGCTTTGTGTTACTGCGTGGTGAGAACATAGTTTCCCTGACGGTTGAAGGACCCCCGCCACCAGAGGAGGGTCTTCCGCGTGTCCCCATTCCCGGCGCCGCTCCTGGACCGGGAATTGGTCGTGTGGCCGGCAGGGGAGTGCCGCTGAACATGTCCTCGGTGCCGGCTGGCCTGCAGGGACCCGTCCGCGGCGTGGGTGGCCCTGCACCATCGCACATGGCGCCGATGGGCCGTGGAGTGCCTAGAGCTCCGATGATGGGTGCCCCGCCACCGGGCATGATCCCCGGAGGCATGCCTGCGATGCCTGGTAATTTAGGACGCGGTGCACCCCCACCGATGCGCGGTCCACCGCCTAGCATGATTCGCGGGGCACCGCCACCGGGCAGGGGAGGATATTAATTTTATACTTTTTCCAAATAAAATAAAAAACCAAAATAGTCTTCTTTAATCGATGAATTTCTATATTTTTATGTTTGCGGTAGCGTACGTACATGATTATTGCTTTACATCGAATATATGAGAACCTAGCTGGGATTTATATAGTCATTGCTCCATGCCACTCCCATCATGGTCGCTCCAGTTGAGACTGAAACACCTTTGAATAATTATACCTTTGGTACTTCGACTTGGGGTCGTATGGATGTGCACACCTGAAGGATTATGACCAGATGTTCGAAAGATCCCAGATCTTGATGAGCCTGTCCTGGCCGACCGTCAATAGGCGCTTCCTGTCTTCGTCGAGGTCCATGTACACAATGGAGTGTTTGGCGTCATTAAATGACGCTAGCGAGGGACGTTCAACAGTCTGCAGTTGTTTGAAACAGGGATCACAGCAGCGAACATCAAACTCAAAGCCCATAATAGGTATGTTAATACGATTTGTGGAACAGTTGTCACACACTGCCTTTCCGCAATGACGACAATGGTGCTGCCGAATTCCTTTAAGAGAACAAAATCAATATAGAAACTGATTTAAATATTTGAATACGATTATACCAAGTTGCTTCTGATCCATCATGGAACGGAAATTCCAGAAAAAGGGCCTGGAACAGAGCTGACAGTTGTTGGACTCTACCCAACCCGGAACTTCCTTTCGCATGGCATTCATTTCCCAAAAGACAACCACGGAGTCCTCTCCACAGCTAATCAGTTGCTGAGTTTGGTTGGCATAGGCCAGTGCCGAAACCTTATTGCTAAAAGGGCGAAAAATAAATTGATGTAATAATTTACAATTTTATAACCTACCTGTGTCCTTGCAGCTCGTAGATAGTTCCACGTTTGCCGCCAACATCCCAAACTATTACGGACTGATCGCAGGCTCCGCTAAACAGTAGCTGCGGTCCTTCCACCCATCTTAGACACCGAATTTCCGCTAAAATATAAACCAAATATTACAAAACCCAGTTGACAGTTGAAATTTATTAGTGTACCTGTGTGCCCTTTGAATGTGGTGATCAGTTGAACTCCTTGAACTTCGCATCGCAACATTGTTATTTGTCCAGCATGATCGCCTACAAAAGCATACTTGGCTAATGCATCAAACCTAAAAAATTCACAAAAATTTGAAAATTTCTTTTTTAAATAGGGGCGTTGAAAATTCTTAAAGTACATTAAAAAATTACACTCTAGGTCTCCAAAAATGTGCTGATATCTTAAAATTAAGAGCTCAACATTTATCAGACTTACTGGAGAGCAGTGCACGGTGTCTCAAAGTTGTATCCGCCCACTCGCTTTCCGCTCTCCGTACAGTGATAGGCGAACTGCTTATCTTTGCCCGCAGATAATATCCACTTGTGTGTTTTGGAGAAAACCACAGCCACCACTCTGGCTTGATGGGACAAGTAATCCCGCAAGAATGACAAACGGTTGCAGTCTTCGGAGAGCGTATACTGTGTCACAGTGCCATTTTCCTGCCCAATGTACAGGTGACGGGTTTCCGGAACATATTCGATGGCAGTGCATCCGGAAGGCATGTATTGGCAAATACTCGGCCAATACTGACCCGAGTCGCGTTTCAGCCACACACGCACAGTTCTGGAAGCGCAAAAAGTAAACACAAAACGTAAATATATATGAAAAGCTTTTTTTATTTTAATTTTTTTGTATACGCACTTGTCATCGGAAACGCTGATTACGCCGTTCTCGCCTGGAATAAGGATGGCAGCGTTCACATCGTCGCTACTCCCCTCAAGCTTACTCAGCAGTTCCGGCTTTTTGGATGTGTTGAAGCGATCATTGTTGCTCCGCTGTGCTGGTTTTATTTCGGCTGCCATATTTTTTTGGTTTGATCCAGCTTGCTACGCCCAAAGCACTTAATGCCAAACAATTTTCCGACTGACAAAGACACGCAAATCGCTAATCTGGCAGATATGAATCCGTATGCGTGATTCACAACCAATTAACAATACCGTGATATTTTGTTTAATAAAAAATATATTACACTCTGTTAGTGGCAAAGCTCGCCAAGGTGGCGTCCCAAAGTTTTTATTTAACACGGAACAATGGGAGCGGAACGGCAAAGTTGCTTGAAAAACTTGAAATTGTTCTTTTTATTATTTTTAAAAATAATTCAACATAAAATATATTTTTAGATTGTAATTACAAGGCTTGTTAATTTGAAAACTGTAATAGAATATAAATATAAATAGAAAGATTCTAAAAAAAAAGTTTTTTAAACTAATTCATTTGCTTTTAATTGTAAAAATATCTTAAAATTAATATAAAAACAATTTATTTTATGGAACATTTTTTTAACCATTTATTTTTCCAAGGAAACCATATCTCTGCAAATGAAAAAGGCGGCCACTAGGGCAGCCGTTTGTGCAGGTTCTGTGCATCCCTTGGCTAACCTTTCCTCGATTTGGGCCAGCTTTACTATAAGCTTATTCATAACAGACATGGGCAGTTCAACTGTTGAAAAAGATGTGATCATTTTGGGAAAAAGATATGTACAAGATTTCAACACTTACGCCTCATTACAAACAAGTGCAACTCTGTTAAAATGTCCTCCAATGCAAGACCTCTGGCATACTTTGCATTTTCAACAGCTATGGAATGAAAATTATTATTATTAAACAGAATCTTATGTGTTCCGACATGTATATACTTTTAAATGAGTCCTCCACGCTGTTACCAGACAACAATGCCTTTAGTATCTGTTCAATATCCTGCCTCAAAGGATATCCCACACATGTGTAGACATTATCCTCATTAACTGTGTCAAACGCCATCACTGTGCTCTGCAAAACGTTCAGAACTTTTCGCATGTCGCCTTTGGCCAACGTTAAAAGAGCACGCTTTCCATCCTCTGTTATTTGAACTCTAAATAATTGTGAAAATATTAGAAATTTATGTTATATCTTACACTTAAAGTATTACACTTACGCCTCGGCATCTATGATTTTCTCCAGTCGGGGCATCATCTGATCTGGAGATAGGGGAGCGAATCGGAAACGAGTGCATCTTGACTGCAGGGCCGGGATTATTTTGCTGAGATAATTACAAATCACACAGAATCGCACATTGTCGGTGTACTTTTCAATAATACGACGCAGAGCATTCTGGGCATCGTTGGTCATGGCGTCCGCCTCATCCAAAATAATCAGTTTGAAGGTGTCGCAAAAAATGGTTCGGGTGGACGCAAAGTTAAGGATTTGTCCACGGACGATGCCAATTCCTCTGTCGTCGGATGCATTGAGCTCCAGGACCATGGACTTGAACTGCTGCGGGGAGTAGAGTTGCCTAGCACAGGCCAAAATTGTGCTGGTCTTTCCGGTTCCGGGCGGCCCGTAGAATAATAAGTGGGGCAGCTGCTTACGACTGATGAACCGGCTAACTGGAATATGTATAAACAATCTACATTAGATTCCACCTTATGCTGAGACCCTTATCCATACTTGTTGATATTATTTCCTCGTGAGATATCAAGTCATCTAGGCCACTTGGACGGTACTTTTCCACCCTGAGAAGATGAGACTTTATTTAATGTTTTGATTTAAGTGATTTAAGCTAACTAATTACCAAGGCATTCGCACTGCGGGTCCGTTATTTTCAGTCATTATTTCAAATGTTAACAATTTGTAATATTTGATTGGCTTGTTTTGTTACTGAAATGCCGCTCAAATTGTATTAAACGATAACGGCCAAGATAGCGACGAAACAAGGACAGATATCGATAACATTAGGGCAACTTTTGAAAGTGGCTTAAAATAATATTTATATTTTTAATTATTTTTTACTTAAAATCGTTTCTTTCTTGGAAGTCTTTTCTGTGGAGAGAAAAGCATGCACCAATTCGGTGTTTTTAATTTTGAACCCAGCTTTGTTTTAAAATTATTTGTTATATTAAAAAAAAAACAGTTTTATTCAATATTACAGTTAACGTTTTATTAGTTATCTGTGTAAAAATAGAAATTTTGGAAATGCTTGGCACTCGGTCTTCCAGGAAATTTCTTTGAGAATGCAGTCCTTTAAATTTTGTTTTAATAATTAGGATCTAATAATATAAATTAGTTAAATAACTGATTAGTTCATTATTTTTAGAATACATACCCGATGTTTGTTTTACACACAATAATTTACTAAATAATAATCAAAATTATTATTTTGGTTCCTAGCATCTTCTGTCTTCCTTTTTATTCATTCATTTTAGTCATATTCATATTAAATCTAATATATATCTAGTTTATTCGTTATGGCTGAAAAATAGGTATTAAATAGAATAGAAGCTCTGTCTTTCTGAGAAGTGGGTCCCTAATATTATGTTAACTTTTAATAAGCGTCTAAAAATGAAAGAAAAATTAATTAATATATTTGACTCGGAATTTATAGCATACCTGTTTGTTTCTTTTTTTTTTAAGCACCATTATTTACTAAATACGTATAAGGCACATGATATCATCTTATTGTTACTCGTCTTATTGTGTATCGTCATTGTATTATTTGTATGATTACCTCATTCTTTAGTCTGGTGAATAAATATAATAATCTAAAATGATCTAATCTATTACAAATGATCTAGTTTATTACCTCATCTGCAGCTTCATTATCGCCAAAAAGTAGATCTTCACATTTAGCTGTACGCCTACGAACTTTAGGGCTCTTATCCGACCTATAATTATTATAATATATGGCATGAGACATATTTATTTTTTTAAATATACACCACACTCTTACGATTCGAAATTTCCAAGTGGCGAAGGGCTGCGACTGTTTCTCCCACGCAGCTCCACACAGTCCAACAGTCGATCCTCCCTTGGCACGTCATATGTGGCGTTACTGACCAACGACTTTTGAGAACCAGTCTTGCTATTATTCTCCACATTATCCTCGCTGTTAGCAGTGTTCATGCCTTTGAAGGACTCAAACATGTCCGATATTTGGACATTACTATTTTGTGACAGCAAGTGCTGCAGTATTTGCTGTTGGACAGTACTTTCTTGCTGGGCTTCCTCTAGCAGAGACTGATTGTCCTGCAACTGGGACTCGGCAATGGCTAAGTTGCACGACAATAGAATGGAACTGTCGGAGAACTTCTGAAGAATGAACTTGGCATCGGCCAGCGAGTCAAAGGAATCTAAAATTGACTGGATCTTGCTTAGATCCCCTTTTACAGTGTCCTTCGAGTCTTCAAAATCCATTATAGCTTTCTGAACGTGATCGATATTCTCTTGAATATACTGTATATTGGTTTTCAAGTTCTCGCTCTCGTTCAGCTCGTCGGATTTTGAAGAAGGATCACTGTCCAGGTTATTGAGTTCATGGGATAGACTTTCGCGCTCTGCTATCAGCCGATCCAGTTCCTTCTCCAGTTGCGTTATCATTTGCTTATTTCTGGCTGCAGCCAAAATATAGTGATATAAGTGTTCCCAGCTCTGTCGAATGGATCGTGAGGTGAAATTGGTGTTTTGCGAATATGACGGCGGTCTTCGCCTTTGTTCAGATTTTGCCCGCTGGCTCTTGCGAAGCGCGATAACTTCCTCGGTTTTTCTCTTTAAAATGTTATCTTTTGCGCTAACTTGGGCCTCCAGAGACTGGACAGCATTTTTCTGGCGTCGTTGCTCCTTCAGTAGCTGTGCTATTTCCTTCGATTTCCGGCTCTCCTCTTCCTTGTGTCGGTTATGTTGTTCCGTAATTTTCTTCATCAATTGCACCTTTAAGATAAATGTTTTTTAAAAACTATTAACAATAATTGATAAAATAATTGAGCATACCTTGGCAGTCTTTAGAACGCCCAGTTCGTTGCGCAAATGGTTTATTTTCATTTCGTGCGCTTTAATTTCTCTCTGTTGGCGTTGGTGTTCTCGCTGACCGCACTGTAAGGTTCTTAATTTCTTTTGCATATCGCTAATCTGCTTCTCATAGCCTTTTTTCACCTTCTTCAGTTCATCTTTTGTACTTGCAGTAGTGTCTATAAGACACATATTAAGTAATAATTTGTTAAATTATGGTTAAAAAATGTACATACTCATGTTCAACAAAACTTCATCTCGTTCCTTTTCAGTGTTGAGGATCTTATAGTGTAATTGAGACAATTTATCCTCATAACTCGAGCGCATATGTGCCAAAGTCGCATGCGTCCTTTCCAGTTCCTCAACCAGCCTTGTTTTGCACTCAATTTCGTGATTGATTCCGTCTAAGCTAGTGCCTTCCGATACACCTAAACAATTCGTTTTTGTACCATTAGTTACCATACCATTAGTACTTGGGAAACATTACCTTCACCACCTGCTCCAAAGTTTTGATTTTCCACTCCGGGTAAAGAACGACTCATTAGGTACTCTCTATCTTTCTCCAAATCCTTTTTGGCCTCGATTAAAAGGTTTTCTATTTTAAATAAAGAAAATAGTAATTTAGAAAAGAGACTAGAGTAAAAATTTGACATTTTTACCATCGAACACTGGAAATTTGAGAGCTTGGAGCCTCGGTGGAGTCTTTTCTATTTGCCTTTTCATTTCTTCGGATTCTATTAACTTGGCTTCTAGTTTCGCTATTTCCGATATATAATTTCCGACCATTTCGGTTATTTCGCAATCGGAATTGTCGCCAGATTTCCATTGAACCGAAGCTACCTCCAACTGCAGTTTGGCATTTTTTTCCGTCAAAGCGTTGATAGTTTCCTGCATTGCTTTGAGGCGCTGCTGAAGTCGTTTATTATCGGAGAGCAGCAAGGTATTCTCATTGAATGTGTCCGACAAAGTTGTGTTTCCTTCAGAGTCCACCAACAGCTTACCCTGAAATTAAATTTAGTTTATTATTTGAAAAGATAATCTAATAATTATTACCTGTTTATATTCCAATAATTCCATTTGCAATGTTGCTATTTCTCGACGCAGTTGGGAAATGGTTCGGGAACTCTGATCTTGATTTATTTTAACTTTGTTTTTTATGTTTTTAGCTCGGTTGGCGTAAGTCAACGTATTTAATGTTTCCATAAAATCTCGATCGGTTGGCGCCACGCAGGCTATTATTGTAGTTTGGCTGTTGCCGCCCAAGGAGTCCTGGAGGAGGCGCGTCAGTTTCCCATCTCGGTAAGGAACATGCGTGGCTTTTTTGGACTTGTCTCCAAGGGCTGAAATAACATTGCCAAGTCCTAGGAGGCCGCAATTTATGGAAATACCTTCGCGAGCCCTCACGCCCTCGGCCTTCGTTTTCTTCAGACGCTCCGAGCCAGCCAAGTCAACAAAATGGAACTTTGAGGTAAGAGTTTCAAAATCGTTATCTGCAGCATCATTTGAGGAAGACAGCAGTCGCTGTCTGCGAATGAAAATTGTGTACATAGCATGCGACCTGGAAGACTGGTCATTCATACTCGTAGCTCCGGTAGTTCGCGCTAGAGCTCCCTGCTGGAGGTATCTGGAATTATGGTAAAAAATTAATTATTATGTTATGAATGAATGAAAAATGAAAACCACCCACTTTAAAGCTTCTTGAGGCTTAAATATGGGTTTAATGGACGCTCCAGTTAAGGTTATCTGGCCGTTGCCATCTTCTTGTATTTTGAAAGTGACGCCTTTCTTGAACGGATTCAAAAGGTCCACTACATCTTCGTGGTACAGTTCGATGTACCGAACAGCGAGACTGAACTGAGAGCTTTCGCCTGTGGCGGCCTCTATCTCTTCAATTTCGCTGAAAATTTGTCGCACCGCCCGAGGAATAATGCCAAGGTTACTGGACTCGGAAATTTCAGTCTCATGATTGAAGGCGGTACCCATCGTATAAGTTTTTCCGGATCCTGTCTGACCGTAGGCTAATACTGTGGCATTATACCCGTTCAGAGCACTTTTCACAAGCGGATCCACGCACTTGGTATAGATATCACACTAAAATATATACAGGGGCAGTTAGAAAAGTATTATGAAAAAATGAATACAGTCATACTTGATTGGAATTAACATCAAACACATGGTCGAATGTGAAGGCCCTGTCAGAGCCTAAGAAAATCTGTGGCTCGCCAACAGCTACGGTTGTGCAGAGACGGCACATGTCGATCAGCTCTCTGGAGTTTTGAGGCCGGATTCTAGAAATAAAAAAGATAAATCATAATTGTAATATTTACAAATAATTATTATTTTTTTACTTACCTCACAGCCACACGCATTGCGGTCTCCTTCCCATGTTCTTTTTCAGAAGTCATATTGCTAGCTATTTTACCTAAATATTGGATAGAAAATATACAAGTTATAGCAATAATACACAATTATTATTTAAGAAATTGAAGCAAAGCTATTCCGAAAAGCGTAAGCATCGAAAAATAATGCATGTATGTATGTAAGCAGAAGTTGTTAAGTCATTCAAATGGTCACTAGCGCCAAAGCCAGCAGTTGCAAAAATACATACATTCGTACGATCGGACATGCACATGATACACGATTAAACATGCCCATGAACTTGCAATTATGGCGGTCATAAGCACATGCTTGCATAAAAATCAAACGAAAAAAATAACTAAACTTACCTTAAGATGAATTCAAGCAGATTACTATATTGTTTGTTTATGCCCGCTTACGTAGCTACTCACATATATTACCAAACTAATCTTAGGAGGAAAACATACATATGGAAATAAAACCACCAAAAAGTAGCACTTAAAATAGAAATTCGTTAGCGAGAAATAAGTAAAAAGTTACTCACCAGACAAATAAACTAAATCCTAAGCTCCTGAATGTTGAATGAGATGTAATAGCCCTCTTTTTCGATTTAGTTCATGACACAGATCCCAGATAGCTTGCTGAGTGAAGTGATGTTTACACACGCTCCGTCACATCACACAAACAAAACAAATGACCGAAAGCTGTTTTCGGCCAACTAGTTCTGAGCTGCAATGGTCCACATCTGACTATTCCGATATTGGAAGTATTCGATATTCGATAACAGTCACTTCTTGGTATTTAAATTTTTTTGAAAAATATATTTAGGAACTAGGAATAAATGTATTAAAATAAATAAGTGGGTCTAGGAAATCTCTATTAAAAATATTAATTGGATTTAATATTTAATTATTTATATCATAATTATGTCAAATTTATGAAATATGCCTATATAATAAACCGATAAAAATAATAATATACCACGTGACGCAACTGGTTTTATTGGATGTATAAAATTATTTAGTTGGCTAAAAAGTTGGATTTTAATCAATCTTTAATAGACTTTTACGTCAAATATATTTTTAAAATAAAAGAATTATATTTGTAAAGTATATTACTTATATGTATAAGAAATAAACTTTAGATTGTGATGCGATATTATTAAGTCACTGTCACAGAATACCCCTGATATTTATCGAGATAGCAAAAAGAGTGAATTCAAGTTTTGCATTGATAATTTTGCAAATGCATACCATTTTTCAAGGCCCATTGCTGTTTCGCCGATTTTGCCAAATAATTGTACCAAAAGCACTGCCCAAAAAGTATATACATCGAAGCTTGCCTTTTAACCGTAAGTTAATCAATTAAAATAATTTATTGGATGGGGATTACATGAGCATTTTTGTGAAATTGGATTATCTTGCATGGACACATATGGCAGGTACCGGAGTCATGACCAGCACTTTATCTAAAAATGTCATTGCGTATCCAATCGCACGAAAAGATCCAACTGTGGAGGATGACTTTCATGGAACAGCAATTAAAGATGTATACCGGTGGCTGGAGGATCCGGATTCGGCAGAAACCGAGGAATTCGTGAATGCCCAAAACAATATTAGCCGGCCATTCCTCGAAAGCGGGGACCAGTGGAAGAAAATCAACGAAAAGCTCACCAAGTTGTGGAACTATCCCAAATATGGCTGCCCATATCGACATGGGAATTATTATTATTACTTTATGAACACTGGCCTCCAAAACCAAAGCGTCATGTACCAGCAGAAGACCTTGGACGGCGAAAGTCAGGTCTTCCTCGATCCCAACAGCCTCTCGGAGGATGGCACCATCGCCCTAACCCAAAAAACCTTTTCCGATGATGGCAAATACATGGCTTATGGTCTGAGCGAAAGTGGCTCGGATTGGGTGAAGATTCTCATCCGAGATGCTGAGACTGGTAAAGATCTGGATGAAGTTCTGGAAAAGGTGAAGTTTTCCGAGATATCATGGACAAAAGATAACAAAGGCTTCTTTTATGGAGTAAGTAGTGAAGCATTTTAAGACGGCATTTAATATATGTTTTTGTTTTATGTCAGAGATATCCTGACCAAGATGGTAAGACTGATGGATCTGAGACGAAGCAGAATGAAAATCAGAAGTTGTATTACCATCGCGTGGGAGAGAGTCAAGACAAGGATACCCTTGTTGTTGAGTTTCCCGAAGAACCTTCATGGCGAATGTAGGCATTTTTTATTCATTTTTTTTTTTAATTGAAAGTAAAATTGTTTGTCTCATTTATCAGCCAATCGACAGTGTCGGATTGTGGAAAATACTTGATACTTGCTATTGTTAAGGATTGCCGGGACAACATTGTATTTTACGCAGATCTGCAGCCTGGCGAGGAAATCAATTCTAAGTTGAATGTTAAAAAAATTGTGGAGAAATTCGAAGCAGATTACGAAGTGAGTTCATTTTAATTAAAGCATCGTCTATCGTGCAAACATAAAATTTTATCATATCTTGTAGTATATTACCAACGAGGGCTCGAAGGTGTACTTCCGCACGAATAAGAAGGCACCCAATTATCAAGTTATCTTTATAGACTTTGAAAAACCAGAAGAAGCCAACTGGCAGACTCTCATTGCTGTAAGTATTTCTTATTCTTAGCAGGAGGAAGGCACTATAAGTTATTTTCCAAAAATTAGGAGCACAAGTCTGACGTGTTGGACGGAGTCAAGTGCGTCGATGGAGACAAATTGCTTGTTAATTATATTAGGGATGTAAAGGTAATTCGAATTACAACTTCTTTTTGTAAAATATTCATTTCTTTGCTCCTCAGAGCGTTTTACAAGTATATTCACTGAATGATGGCAAGCTGGTACGAGAATTCGATTTGGATATTGGCACCGTTGTGGGGACTACGGGAGAGAAGCGTTACTCGGAAATCTTCTACAACTATTCTTCGTTCCTGAATCCTGGCACAATTTATCAATACGATTTCAAGACGCCCGATCAGAAGCCCAAAGTTTTCCGTGAAATAAAGCTGAACTTGGAAGGATTCCGTCAGGAGGACTATGCAGTAGAACAGATATTCTACAGCAGTAAGGATGGAACCAAAGTGCCCATGTTTATTATTCGCAAAAAAAGTGACAGTATTGCACCCAAGCCATGTCTTCTTTACGGATATGGCGGTTTTAACATCAGTATGCTGCCCTCATTTGGACTCTCGGGGTAGCTATATTGCCATTCACAATTTTATTTCCACAAATTATTAAGCCACCCGATTTCCTCTAGCCTTATGTTCATAGACACCTTTGATGGCGTCCTTGCCTATCCCAACCTGCGAGGCGGTGGCGAATATGGCGAGAAATGGCACAACGGTGGCCGGCTTCTGAACAAGCAGAATGTGTTTGATGACTTCCAAGCTGCTGCCGAGTACCTTATCGACAATAAATATACAACCAAGGACCGCTTAGCCATTCAGGGTGGATCCAATGGTGGCCTTCTAGTCGGCTCTTGCATCAACCAACGTCCCGATTTGTTTGGAGCAGCTGTGGCACAAGTCGGGTAATAAGTCCTCACACGATTTAAAACTATTGAAAGTAATAATTAACTATTTAAAATGTTTGAAAACAGAGTAATGGATATGCTACGCTTCCACAAGTTCACCATCGGACATGCATGGTGTTCGGATTACGGAAATCCCTCCGAAAAGGAGCACTTTGAAAATCTATACAAGTTTTCTCCACTGCACAATGTGCATACTCCCAAGAGCAACGAAACGGAGTATCCCTCGACCCTGATCCTTACGGCCGACCATGATGATCGCGTTAGTCCTCTGCATTCCTTGAAGTTCATTGCTGCCCTGCAGGAGGCTGTTCGCGAATCCGAATTCCAGAAAAATCCTGTTCTGTTGCGGGTTTACCAAAAGGCCGGACATGGAGCTGGAAAACCAACCTCGAAACGAATTGAGGAAGCTACTGATATATTGACTTTCTTGGCCAAAAGTCTTAATATCGATACAATCAACGTTTAAGACGCAAACAACTGAATGAATTGCATTTGCCAGTAAAGTAAATATTGCTTTTTATACTTTGCTTTATTTTCAAAATAAAAGTAGAATCTATAAAAGAATTGTTTTCTTTTGGCAGGAAATTGCCAAATTCCAAAAACTTTCCATTGAATAAAAATCATAAAAATTCTGTGATTGAATTTATTATTCAATTCCTAATTTTATTGTATATCTGGAAACGTACATGTTATGTAGCGATTTACTTTTCCTCTGGTTTGCTGAAGACAAAGGTCAAGTTGCACTTTCCACAATAATGACGATCTTCGTGGGCAGCCATGAAGACGCCAGCGCCGCAGTTCTCTCCAGGGCACTCACGACGGAGACGATGGATCTTGCCGTTCTCGTCGACCTGCGAATGAATACGTACCATTTATTAAATGTTTAAATAAAAGTTAATAAACGGAAGGATAATAAGTCACTCTGAACGCCAAATCTTAGGTCAAAGAGCGCAAGACCGAGACTCAAGAATTCCAAGAACAGATCAGAATGTATTGGCGTGTCGGAGTATTGTTTGTACCTTGTAGTATTTCAGGACAGCTAGCTTGACCTTCTTCCTCTTGTGCTTGATTTTCTTGGGGGTGGAGTAGTTCTTCTTCTTGCGCTTCTTGGCACCACCACGAAGGCGCAGCACCAAGTGCAAGGTAGACTCCTTCTGAATGTTATAATCAGAGAGGGTGCGGCCATCTTCCAGCTGCTTGCCAGCGAAGATCAGACGCTGCTGATCTGGAGGAATTCCTTCTTTGTCCTGAATCTTGGCTTTGACATTTTCGATGGTATCCGACGGTTCGACCTCAAGAGTGATGGTCTTGCCCGTGAGGGTCTTAACGAAGATCTGCATCTTGATTACCAGTCACCAAACTGCAAGAAATAAGAAGAAATTGGTATAGATGTGTACATAAAAATGATTGCTTAAACTATCTTTAAATCTAAATAACGCAAAAATATCAAACAATTTTATATAGTTATAGTGGTTGTTTATTTAGTCGCAAGCTTAAAAGTAGGGAGAATTATTTGAAGGTTAAACAAGCAGTACTGCATTGATGACGCCGTCGTTTTCTGGATTATTGGTGACCTGGGCGTACTTTCCCCAAACCACTTTTCCGGTTTGCGTCACAAGACCGAGTTCGGAAATGTTGACTTCAATCACTGTGCCCTTGGTGATCACTCCCAGCGACGTGAACATTGGCGAGCTGGGGTTCTTCTTTACCCCGATAATAGGTAGGTTGAATGTAGCTTTCAGTTCGGGGTGCGTCACATGGGCCTTCTTCATGCGCAATCCCATTGGCCTGATGAACCGCTCGAACTTTGGAGGCTTCCTGGTGAAGTTCTCGCCCACGAATGTGACTTTTGTGACCATGCGCTTCCAGGCCTTCCTCTTCGTCTTGCCTGTCTTCAGCACCTTGAACACTTCCGCGTCGGACTGTGCGCGCACTTTGGGAATGGGAACGTCCCATTTGCCAGCCTTTTCCTTGCGCTTTTGCTTAATCATATTCGACAGCACCTTGGCGCTGGACTGGATGCCACGGTCGAGCAGATAATGGGGCAGGGCTCCGTCCTCAACCTTCTCCTCCTGCTTCTTAACCTTCTTCTCCTCGTGGGCCTGGATTTTCTTCTTGATCTGGATCTTCTCATTTCGCCGCTCCTTGTTGAAGAGCTTGGCCTTGATGCCGCGCAACTTGCGGGCCTTGCGTGCCCGTTCCTTGGGAAGACGGGCTTCCTTCTTGCGTTTCCGCTCTTCATAATCCAATCGCCTGCCATACAGCTTGCGATGGCGTTCCATATACTCATTCTGCGGCATGGTGGTTGGTTAATTCTGGGCACCCGATCTGAAATTGGTCGAGACGTTAAATTTGCCAAAGCCATTTCACAATGCGGAAATATGTTTTCTGTAGACATTTTCGGCCAAATTGGACTTTCGACAGACAACCATTTACGCACAATTTCACTTACCTTAATGTATAAATTTAAATCTCACAATGCAAGTCTTTTCACAACAAAATTTAACCAAGCAAAATTGCTCATAAATGTTGCATGTGCTCCGCCATTATTTTTTTTATATTACGATTAATCATTTGATAAATTGCACTTGTAGCAAGTAAAAGGTGTTAAGGCACCATTAATTGAATATTTTCCGGTATTTTTCACGACTTAACGACTTAAAAATAAACACAGACCAAAAACTTACCTCACTTCGGCAACAGAATCAAAAAGGAAAAGAGCCCATATACTCGGCGTGACAGGAAATGAGAAAATTGTAGAGTTGCATTTTCCCAGGGCTACGTTTTTTGAAAATCCGGCAGCCTTTCGTTCCGAACGATATTTGGCCACACTAGTGGAAATTATCGCTAGATTTAGCTATTTTGTAGCTGATTTTTTGAAAATCTATTTTTAAAATACGTTTAAATATTTGAAATAAATATATGAAGTCATTTTAGTCTACTACGCCTATAGTATAATAGTTTTAAATAATGTTTAAATTCATAATAAGAAGATTTTATTCTTCAACAAAATATCTATTATTAAGGTTTGTTTTGGCGTGCATTAGATTAAATTTTATTGAAAAGCTTTTTAATTTCAAATTTAACAGATAAAATCTCTAAACACAAAAACAGCAGCGACATAATGCATCCACCTATAAAGTAAATTATATACAAATTATATATCCACCATAATATAAATTAACTCACAAATAAGAATAATGAAGGCTGAAGAAACTCCTGATAGGCTTACTGGATATACTGTATATAATGACTGACAGGCTGGTTTCTTTATTTGCCTTCGCCTAAGAATGCGTTCCACAAAGCCTTTTTCATGGGCATTGCACATACTGCAAAAACCAAAATTTTAATTTTAAAAAACATTGGAAATTTAAAAAACTTGTTTGCCAAACTTACGCAGTTCGAAAAATTTCAGAGTACTGGCTATTCTTGTGTAGGATCCAGTTCATTATTTCCACTTCCATCAGACCAGAAACTTCACGCAAATCACAAATCTCATTGGCATCGAAGAATTCTGCAATCACCGGATAAGCGTCCACAACTTCACAATGAAAAGCGAATCCACCAGCTTTCAAAAATGGAACAGCTTCTTCGATATGTGCAAAAATGGGCAATTCACTTGAAGATCGGGATGCAGATAGTTTCTTTTCTATCAATCTCGTAATAGATGCGTTTTTACTTTCCTAAAAAAGGGAGTATATTTCTATGAAAGCCACTAAAACATTTGATTTTCTTACTCTGAATAAAACCTTGTAGTACCCAATATCCTCAAAAGATATTTTTAAGGGACTTGAAGTTATCTCGTCCACTGTGGATGGCCCTTGGTCGGATGAGCTTAACAATCCACCCACTACCGAAGAGGTATAATAGTTGTACATAACCAGGGAAAATAAAAATAATGTCATAACCAGGAACCGTACAGAACGATCTTTAGGTATGGGGTCCAAGCCTTGCTGGCAAACAGCTCCAAAAGTCTGAAGAACTCTTTCAATACAGGTGGTTTTAATTTTAGATTCAATCTTTTTAGTAGCTTGTTTAGAAGATAAGCTTTTTAGACTGCCTCCTCTATGCAAAAAAAAGCCATCTATTATTTCGAAAATTATCCAAATAACACTAAAAATAGCAAGTGTTAATAAACAGAAAAACCACACTCTGTCACTAAAAGGAGATAAAAAGTTTCCGCTTTTTCCATGGGTGTCCAAATCAGAAGTATAGCGGTACAGAAACGCTGTCTCAAATTTCCAACTTTGGTGAATAATATCAAACTCGGCAAATCGGTTTATTCGGTTAAAGGCTCCAGATGCGGCGATGTCTGCTTCGTTTCTCATAATGATTCCCAGGAGACCTAGCCGAAAAGTAGTGTTTCCCAATCGTCCAGCCCAACCTCTTGAGTTCCGGAAGTTTACAGTGAAATTGAAACGTTCTCGCAAAAGTCCTAGAAGTTCGTAGTGATACTTTATGAAGGCGGCAACGCCTGAATCCTTTGTTGGCCGGGAAAGTATAGATTCAATTTGTTCATTCGTATATATATCATCTTTATCTATCTGAAAATTTGTTAGATTGGTAAACCTGCCTTTGATTTGAAAGAATAAAGATTACCACGCTAGCTCCCCTAAGGGTTAGTCCATTAAACTGCCCACGATACTCAATACTTTGCAGCTGAAAAATATTGCGAACTACATTGATTCTTCCATTAATTAATGTTGCTATTAAATTAATTTCAAGGCTAGCTCGCAAATGTCGTCCTTTTGAATGAATATCCCAATATGCGTAGCCATTTTCTGATTTATTAACATAGGTTATCTGGGCGTTGGGTCCCACGTAGTTTATATCCAAAGGAAACAAGGAATCAATGTCGATGCCGACACCCCAGAGAAGCCATTGATAGGTCTTGTTGAAGTATCTTTGTTCTGAGGCTTCCGAGAGGAGTTTAGAAGTACCATTGCATTGTGCATTCACGAAAACGGATGTTCGAGCATAATTTTCCCTGGTCAGTATGGAGGACAACGAATAGTTTTGCTCCAAATGGACAAAACTAACAAACTGGTCTATTTCCATCAGGGCCTGTGTAGTATCTCGCGCGTCTAGGACACAATTTTATATCTCCTATTCAAATTCAATACACTAATACATTTTATTTTAATATTTGAACTTACCTCCAGCAAAACAGGAAAAAATAATTGCATTTTTTGATTTGACCAAGTTTTTAACAAAGTTGGTTAATACTAACCCACTCATTTGCAAGCTTACCTCGCGTGTTGCAAGGATTAAAATTAACGGACACATTAAGGCTTTCATTTTGAATGTTTGCATCCTGGCAGGAGCTTTTACTTTTATACTTAAACTGTCACCCTTTGATTGACAGCGTGAACTGCTGTAAATTGTTAACGACTCGATTTTAATGGTTTAAATTGGCTCATTATATCTTGAATTCATATTGAATTAATTTTCATGTAACCTTGCGTCGAGAACTAAAAGATTGGAATTATAATTTTTAAAAGAAATTTGAGAAAAGTTTAAGAGAGAAATATGAAATCCACCCAGTATAATTATTTAAACCTATGGCATTTTGGCGGTTATTGTTTCTCAAAAAAATTTAAATAAAATCTTGATTGATTTATTTTTTAATTAATAATTAGTGGTTTCTTGTTAGTTTTTTTTTTTTTGAATTCTTCGAATAATAGAATTTGGGTTTTTTAAATCGTAGTAAATATTTATTTAAAAAAAATACCGTAATAAATCGATAGCCCAAATATTGCCATCTCTAATGTGTTTACAAAAATAAGTAGCACAGTTTATTTTGGAGAAAGGAATGCCTTATCAAAATGTCGTCTACGTTCAGATATAATCTTCTCAGGAGTGTGAAGCCCTATACTCCATTCGTCCCCCAACTTTCCAAGTCTCTTCTCCGAGTCCTTATACAGGTGTCAGTGCACTTTATTGAAACAAAAAAGTCTTCGTCCGAAGTGCTGTCCCTTGCCATGAACAAACTGACGAATGCTGGGCATAAGGTCCCTTCCAACTTTTGCGAACTCTTTACCATGGTCTTTCTAACGATGCAAATATACTTGAGGTATCCAAAGGGAGCCGTTAAGCACCATGAGCTCCGAAACTGTTTATTAGACGACTTAAAGTTAGTATCCTAGTTAGTTTTGCTTAAAAAGAGCTAAGATTAATATTCCTTTATTAGTTTTACAGAGGAATACGTGGATGATATTTGTAAAGTCCTGATAAACCACAGAGACGTCCTGTGCAATAATTTTTCGGCTACCAAAATGGATCGGAGCAAAATGTCCCAGTTTCAGTGGAGGATTAATATTTCCCTTTCCCTAAAGTAAGTGCTTATTGTAATTGTACTTCTATCTAATTGAAACAATAACCAATTTATTCCCAGTTCTGTGCAAATCAATAGACCAACAATTGTTCTGCATTTTAAACTTCAAAACAAGGAGTTTCGAACTCTGGAACTGCCGTTGTCTATGTTCCAACAGGTCCGGTATAACATAGCGTTGCTTCTGAATGAGCTGCAATCAATGCAAAGCCGTGCACTTTATTAAAATTAAAAATTATGTTTAAATTTTATATACAAATAAAAAAAAATTATATTAATATGAATACAATTTTGTCGTTAGCCTTTTTATTTTCATCTGTAGTATACCTAATTGCAGTATTTTTCTTACTCGTCGCCATCGATAGTAAAATATCGATAGTTGTCACTACTTAAATTATTTCAACATGGTAAATAATGCAATTCTATTAAAAAACAATAAATAAATTTAAATGAATCTCATTGCAGCTTCCTTTATCCTTGTTAAAGACGGCTCAGAGCCACCCCATGGTAAGTTCTAGTGGAGCGTATGTTTTCCAAGCGTTAATTACATTTTTTTTTGTTTAAGTTGGTTGAGTTGAAAAACGGAGAAACCTACAATGGCCACTTGGTGAGCTGCGACTCTTGGATGAATATTAATCTTCGCGACGTAATTTGTACATCAAAGGTAGGTTTTAATATGAATAAAAGTACTTAATTTCACTTCCCGTGGGGGTGGAAAGAACAAGCTGACGATGACTTAAAGAGCGGGAACCGGCAAGCCGTTGTCTGCGGCTCTAAGGTCGTCAGCATTCTCTAGCTTGCACTTTTATTCTATGCTTATATTAGATGAAAAACACCCACTCATAAAAATATTGAATAATTTAGAATGTGTATTTTTTTTAGGATGGCGACCGGTTTTGGCGAATGCCAGAATGTTATATCCGAGGCAGTACGATTAAATACTTGCGAATACCCGATGAAGTGATCGATATGGTGAAGGAAGATGCCCAGGCCAAGTCGAGAAATCGCACAGAGATGAACAAGAACCGCGGGGGAAACGCGTCGCAAAATCAGCGCGGTGGACGCCCCGGTGGAAATCGCAATAACGTCGGCAACAGGAGTGGGCAAGGGTATGGAGGTCCTGGAAACAACCCGATGCGCCTAGGAGGGGCCGGTGGTCAAGGGAATCGTCTGCCCCATGCTCCCAAAAATAGAAAGTAATTGTACAGACCATAGAAATAAATATGTAATTGGAGTCACCGTTCAAGTCAATTATTTATTATTAAAATTTGACATTTTTTTTATGAAACGCTAATGGCTATACAAATACGCCCAGTCTCGATAATTTCATTCGCGTGAGTTTTGGATTTATTGGATAGTTATTTCCATTCGCACGCTGTCGGAATGTTCAATCGATCTAATATCTATCTCCATATCACGCCTAAGATGTTCTTTGTTTCTATCCTTGAGGCACAAGAAGTCTCATTGGTTTTAAGCCTTGATTCTTGCTTCGAATGTGTGTTTCTTCAACATGCAAAAGTTCACTTTACCGTCTTTGTATCGTGTAATTTCATTATATTCGAATTTTATTTTGCCTATATTTACTTTAAGAAATATTTAATAAAGAGTACAGGTAAACAAATGTAATATTTATATGTATTGTAGCTAAACTGTAAATTGACGGCTTTTTAAAAACTCAAGCATGCCCTGAACATTGGCATTAACCTGCGGCGGTTGAGACTGTTGTCCGTTCAGCAAATTATTGGGCATCGCCATAGGAAGGAGTTGCTGTGGTTGGTTGTTGAAACCTGCAAAGTTAAATGGTAAAAAATTAATGAACTATAAATATATACTCCAAATAACACCTACCACTCTGGGAATTTTGCTGTTGAGCCAAATGCTGCATAAACATATCCTGCTGTTGTTGAGGATGTGGGGGAATTTGGTTTTGTGGAAACGATGAAAACTGTCGAAATGAAAGTATAGCCGGATCCATTGCAGTCCAGTCACTGTTGTTGTACACTTTAAGGGAAATAAAAATATTTAAATTTTTTTTAACCACTTGGGAAGTAAAGTAACTCACTTTTATTGTGAGCCATTTGGTGTTGCAACTGGGAATCGCCCACGGGTTGTCCCTGGTTTTGGTGCATGGGCAGATGAGGATTCCAATTGGCACCCATCGGCATTTGATGCTGTCCTGGGCCACCGGTGTTGGCGACCCCATTAAGCGGCATGTTCATGAAGGGCATCATTTTACTTGTGTGCTGCAGTCTAGATGGTCCCCCCAAGCCCAATGTGTTGACATGATTGAAACCAGGCGGCGGTGGCATGCGAGATCTCTGCATACTTTCAACCAGCTGCTGATGCGGGGGAACCTGTGGCTGTGGCGGCATCTTCGGCACGACATTTTCACTATTAATACTCTGCTTTTGTACAACTTCATTTTCCATAAGTTCTGCCAGCCCCTTTTGCGTCTCAATAAATGGATCAAAGCCTTCAAAAATAATTAAGTATTAATTTCTTAAGCAAATAAACGAAAAGTATGAAAATGCTTACCTAAATCATCATCAACGATTGAAGTTTGGGGAAACCGACTCTGCTGAGATTGTGTATTAGGGGGCTTTATATAAAGTTTAAATATTAATTTCCCTTTTTTTAAATATTAAATTTTTTCAAACATACCATATTTTCAAACATTCCCATCAGCCTTTGTTTTTGAGGCTGCTGTTGCGGATTAATAAGTCCTAGAACAATGGGAATTCTTTAGTGATTTGATTAAACTTTAAGGCAAATATTGGAAATACCATTTTCAACAAAAGGCGAATTCAGTCGATTGTTTTCCATAAAGTTTGCAACTCTCTGTGGGTCTGGTGGCACAGCATTATTTCCATTCAGTTGCGGTGTGTGCCCATTAAGATACGGATGGTGCGACTGCTGTTGACTTTTATGAAAATCGAAGAACTTTGACATATTACCGCCGAAAACATTTTCGCCAGGCTGCTGTTGTAGAAGTTGTTGCTGCAGAAGAGCATGTGCTTGCACTCTATTTAATTCAAGGGGATTTGCTTGAAAGTGGCTAAGGAAATCTGAAAAACGGAATAAGTGTAATTGTTAGCGATTTATATTTTTAAAAATATTTTAAATTCCAGGTACTAACCATTTGTAGGACCATTCATTTGAGAAATGTTCGCAAAGTTGTTACGTTTCTGTAATTCGTGCATTCGAAGATACTCCTCTTGTTGATGCAATACTTGCTGATGGTGATGTTGCTGCTGCTGTTGTAAGTGTTGTTGCTGAAGCAGTTGCTCCTCCACGTGCCTAGTGTTGCGTATCATCACATTTTTGAAAGCTTCCTCCCATTCTAAAATAAAATGGGGTTAAAATAATTTATATAATCACATAATATTATATAAATTACCATTTGCGTTGGATGCCTTTTGTATTCCATCAATATCTATCAGAAACAAAACAAAATAAAAGTAAGAAATCTCGGTTCATGACTCGATTATTTGCCGATTCTCACCATTGACCAAGTCTGGTAAGTGCGACTGCCGCATTTCCACATCTAGTTTATTCTTTATAAGCGGGACTTGCTGGAATGATGACGATGTAAAGAAACTAGGCGTATCATCAAACATGTTGAGCTTGGACAGGGCATCTACAATCAAAAATGTTAAACACATAAAGTAGATACAATTTGACATCATTTTACCAGATACTCTGGTTCCGTTCTCCGGCAAATTCGACGTTTCGGCTGGCTGCTCTTCCGGTGGACAAACAGTATCTTGGATACTATTTATCGCCACCGCAGTGGGGCTACTACTCTCGCTAACTTCAGACTTCTGTCCAGAAAGGTCCTGTTCAGCCTCTATTACTTCTTCATTAGTCTTATCCTCGCCTTCCAGAGGCTTCACATTCTCTTGGGGGCTCTCAGAGATGGAGCTATTGCACTTCTCCTCCTGATAGTCATCACCGGGCAGACTCTTTTCACTCACACTACTCTCAGAGACATGGCCCTCGCTATTGTCACTGCAGGAGCTCACAGACCTTTGTACGCTGGTGGCAGCTAATCTCTTTTGTGGTAAACTATCCTCACAGCTATCGGTTGTTTCTTTTTTCTTTTGTGTTATTGTACTATCGCTCGCCTCGTCCTGTTCCTGTTCCTGTTCCTGCTGTTCCAATGACTTTCTCACTGTGGGTGCTGGTGTTGGAGCATTCTCCTTGTTCTTCTTCTGCTCTTCCCGTTTCTGGTTGGAGCCCCTGTCTTTGCCCCGTTCTGTTCTCGACCGATTGTTGGAATTGTGTGTTTCTGTTTTTACGGGAGCCGGAGGATCCGCCGTAGCCTCAGCAAATGTTTCTATGCTAGTACCGCCTCGAGTATCGGGAACATAGTTCTCCTTGTTCGATGCGATGGCGTTGGAGGTGGCGCTGTTTTTATTCTTCGATTTGTTCTTTTCGTGTCTCTTTTCGTTGCGCAGCTTGTCTCGTTTGTTCTTTCCACTGAAATTATTAGAATTAGATGCTGCTTCCCTGCCGTTGATGGGGGAGACTGATAAACTGGGCCAGGCCTCTTTTTGCTGGGAATTCCCTGACGAACTCGCATTCGCTGCCGAACCAGATGATGTTGACGACGCCGACGATGACGATGCTATCGCGGCTGTTTTTGGACAGAAAATATTAATTCAATTATTTTCCATTTTGGAAAAAATTACCATTCGCTTTAGATACTCCATTACCATTAATAATACCTGTTGTATTCGGTCCGAATGAGGCAATGAGAGTATCGTGCAGGCGCTTTTCGTACTCCTGGTGTTTTCCCTGATGCATTTCCTTAAAGGAAAAAAGATAGCCATTGAAATATTAAAACAAAATCCTTCAAAAAATGAGCAAAATGTAGAGATAAGTACCTCCTTTGTAAAACTAGCCTCAGGATCCCCCAATTCATGTAAGTACATGCAGTCGCCCTTCGGACACTGCTGGTTCTTCATGAAATGGCTGCAATACTTCGTTGTTCCCAAACTAGTCTTTATAAGCCGCCCATCTATCATTATGTTGTTGACGCTTTGAATAGCCCGCAAAGCGTCCGAGTTGTGAACGTATGTGACGTAGGCTGAAGCTGATGGACCCTTGAATATTGAAAATTGTTATCAGTATGCGATGCAATAGTATTTGGCTCGTTTCGAGCGACCGAAGTAATAGATACCCTCGCAGATTCCATTAAATAATATTATTTATTTTAGAGGAATTAATTGCACAAGTGTTATGCTGACAACAAAATAATTTACAATTTTGTCAATAAAAATGTCAATTTTACCAATTGTTTTTAAATCCAAATTTAAAAAAAAAATTTTTGTTGCTTACCAGATTGATTTTTTTTTTTTTGAATAAAATTAAAACTGAAAAATTTTTGAAAAATAGAAGAGACAATAAATCTGATTGTAGTTTCTATAAAAATTACTTGATTCCTTCATCGTTTTCATAGAAACTGTGTTAAAAAATTTCTGATCAACTCGGGTATGGTCAGGGAACCTCATAAGTGTATAAGAATAGTAATTAATTATTGAATCTTACAACTCTTACCTGGACCCCGGCATACGTGGTACTTGGATTTATAACGACTTTATGAATTTTCCCATATTTACCAAAATACTCGTGTTTCTTTAAAATCTGTAAATACACTTGTCAGAATGTAAAAGTATATTAACAAATTAGCAACATACGTCTGCATCAGCAAGTCTAGGTGGTAGCCCAACAACAAACACCAGGTTCTTTTGAACCACACGAACATTGGCCAGATGTTTTCGGTTTTCTGTGATTTTTTGCTTTCGTTGTTGGTCCCTTTGCCGTTTTTGGGACTTGAACGCAATCATCTGGAATAAGATAAAATAAAAATAAATATGGCAAACTGAAAATAAATACTACTACTTACTTCTTCTTGCGTTAACGGCTTAAAGTCCGCTGGGTTTTCGGGATACTCCTTTCGGCATGCTGGACACAACTTGTTCTCGTCCGTACGAATCCTATGCCAACAGAACCTGCAGATCTGCAAGTAAAAGCAATTAGGCGCTGTCCACCAACTGTCTTATCAAGTGCAAAGGGGCTAACCTGGTAGCCGCAGGTACATGGAAAGAAAGTCAAATCATCCACCTCCAGCGGCTCCATACACAAAGGACACTCAACTGCGTCATCGTTGCTGCTCAGGCCGTTCATTTTCAGGTGTTTATTGCTAGTAAAGTAGTCGCAGTGCTAAATTTTAGTCAATTGTCGATGGTGATGAGAACAAAGCTGTAAAAAAAATAAAGGGAATTGATTTTAAGTTGCTTTGACAGTGGCGAGTTTATAGAGCGTATTCAATTTCTAGCTTCGTCTTAATTGTCAGGTCAGTCTTCATAAACGTATCTGTTTTTATTTATACTGCGATAACAAAAAATATATAAATATATATATATATATATATATATATGCAAATAAAAAAAATTAAACAAACTTTTCACTTAATTAGGGATGGAAAAATAAATGTTGGGATTCCGTTATTTACACCTTTCGAAATAACACGATAATGATCATCGCCCATATAGCCACGAAAAAGGTCTACATCGAAGTAATATCTCTTTTTTGATGATTCATCTGAACATTGCCATTATTTTGCACACTATGAAAACAAGTTTTCTGAACCTAATATCTATAAACTTTCAGTTTTTTATGTTGATTTTTCCCAAAGATGAACATTTTAATATGTATGTGCATATGTATGTTGGATGTAAATGGTGACATACGGACATACATACTATTTTTATTTTTAAATATGGATACCTTTTCATAACAGATATCACTCGATTTTAGGCACACAATTCTGTCTGTTCGCACACAAAAATATATGCTTCGCTTTCGAAAAATAGTAGCTATTTATCTGGGTTTAATGACCTGAAAGTAAAGGGATTGTCGAGAGGCACCACAAAGTGAGAATTTAACGCAGAATTCACGAATTAATTGGAATTTGCAACGACTGAATATATGAACATACACGTATGAGTGACAATGTAACAACGACATTGCATTTTGGTACTGATGAAATGAAACATAAAATAAAATACTGCATAAAATTGTCCAAAATAAAAGACTATAAAATCATTTGATCTAATGTATAAATTTTAATATTTGTTGTAATTCTATCTGAAAATAATATATTTTAAGGCGAATATATCCCATACGCACCATTAAATAGAAAATTCTTTGATTAATTTTTGGTCTTATATGTCTTTCTAAAATATGATGTAAAAAAAATCTCATAACATTTGTGTCTTTGTGTCTTTGTTTTTTTTTTTTTTTTTTTTTTTTTTATAAAAAATATACGGAAAATTTAAAAAGGTTCAAATTTGTCATAGAATCAGATCGAACTAAAAACTGCGTATCTTTTTAGGTTAGTGTTGGAAATCCAGAAACTATCGCTTTTGACATCAATAGGTTGAATTTTTTATGGAATTTTACAATTTGGAATATTTATAAAGATAACAACGGTATAACAAATCAAATTTTAAAATCAAAATGAAAGGAGTAACCGACCTCATGTTCGATGTCGCCCTGCCAAATATCGATATATTCAATGTTTTAAAAACGGTTCTATCGATAATTCTTGATTCTCCACCTCAATTTACTATCTCTTATTATTATCTCTAATTCCCCCAACTTGGAGTGCTGAGCCGGATAAATTTTTGCAAAATGGTAAGAGTACCGGCGAAATAAATAATTATTCATAAAGCACAGATTCATTCTTGGATGAAAATGTACGAGTTCGTATGGGTGTATTAAGATGGACCCCGTACCTAGGCACACCCGCAATAACAAGTACCTTTGCGAGTATGTGTAGGATGTTCCGACATTTTTCTGGAAATTTAACATTCATTCGACCTCTCCATCGTATCATTGAAACCTCTGTGACGTAGATACGTATGCACAAATAGATGCGATCAGTGGACCCCCAAGAGGCTTAGACATTTTTCCATTCCAGGCTAATTGCCAATTGAGAGATAAAGCTTGTTTGATTTTTCCATCATTTTTACCAGCAGATAAGGCTTATGTAAAGGCACACATTACTTAATTGAATCCGTAAAACAAAGTCCAAATAGCCGAATCTCTCGTATCTTATCAAAAACAATTAGTAAACACCAGGAGTTCCGGTTCAAGTAACTTATAAATTGTTGGGCTGCCGCTCTTAACAGGAAAGGGGAGCACGATGTTCCCCCCGTTAGTCTCCAGTGCCTAGTCTCTGGTTGGAGACAAAGGGTCCTTATTGGGGTCGGTTGCCACCTGCGCCCTACATTTAATTTCCCCCCAGAACGGCTTTAACCGAGATTGCATAACGAGGGTGGTGAGGAATGCAACAGTCCAGCTGTATGGAGGCCCGTTTTCTCTTTCCTTTCGGTATACTATTTTGATAAACAAGCGACAGGGGGGAGGGGGATCGCACAAATATGCAGTCTCTAATATAAAAAAATATATATAATATATGAACAAGTAGCACTATCTCTAGTATAACCCTATAGTATATGGGGATACTGAAAAATCCAAATCTATTTTTCTTTCAAAGAATATTTTGTTTATTATTATAGCAATTTTTATAGGAAACTTATTCAGATAGAATTTTTACACAGTTCCTTGACAAAATCGACAAACATATTTTGCGTCAAAGATGCTTCCCCTTCCTGAATATTAACACATTGCAGATCTTTGCCAAATTTCTAAAAATAAAATAAATTAAAGGCAAAGGCTGGATGAAAAAATATAGTATACTTAGCTCAGCTGATTCTAAACATAGCCAATTATTTAGTAACCTGGTAGTAGGTACTTAGGTACTTTGAATAAAATATAATAAATTAATATACTACTCTATTCTTAATATTTAATAGTTCAACATCTTCAGTATAATTTTTGTTGCCTTTCTACCATAATAATTAAAAAAGATAAATTAAAAAATGTCACATTTTTAGGCTGAACCTATTCGCGTTGTTGTTACCGGAGCTGCCGGCCAAATCGCCTACTCCCTGCTGTACATGGTCGCCCGCGGCGAGGTGTTTGGCAAGGATCAGCCCATCATCCTCCACCTGCTGGACATTCCTCCCATGGTCGGAGTTCTCGAGGGTGTGGTTATGGAGCTGGCCGATTGTGCCCTGCCCCTGCTCGTTGAGGTGGTCCCTACCACCGACCCGGCTGTGGGATTCAAGGACGTGTCGGCCGCTTTCCTAGTGGGCGCCATGCCCCGCAAGGAGGGCATGGAGCGCAAGGACTTGCTGTCCGCCAACGTGAAGATTTTCAGGACCCAAGGCCAGGCTTTGGACAAGTTCGCCAAGAAGGATGTGAAGGTGCTGGTTGTGGGCAACCCGGCCAACACTAACGCCCTGGTGTGCTCCTCTTACGCTCCCTCCATTCCCCGGGAGAACTTCTCCGCCATGACTCGGTTGGACCAGAACCGCGCCACCTCCCAGATCGCCGCCAAGGTAGGAGTGCCCATCTCCGCCGTCAACAACATCATCATCTGGGGCAACCACTCCTCCACCCAGTACCCCGATGCTGGCCAGGGCAAGGTTGTGGTCAATGGGGCTGTCAAGTCGGTGGTGGAGGCCGTCAACGATGCCTCCTACCTGCAGGGCGCCTTCGTGGAGACCGTGCAGAAGCGTGGTGCCGCCGTCATCGCGGCTCGCAAAATGTCATCCGCCATGTCGGCCGCCAAGGCCGCCTGCGACCATATGCATGACTGGTGGAATGGCACTGCTCCCGGCAAGTTCGTGTCGATGGGAGTGTTCTCCGACGGCAGCTACAACTCGCCCAAGGACGTTATCTTCTCATTCCCCGTCGAGATCAAGAACAAGCAATGGAAGATCGTCGAGGGCCTAACCCTCAGCGACTTTGCCAAGTCAAAGTTGAGCATTACTGGCAAGGAGCTGCAGGAGGAGAAGGACGAGGCCTTGTCTGTTTTGGACTCGAATGTGTCGAACCTGTAGACCTGCGACCTTGACATTAAACAAAAATTACTAACAATTTAGTTGTGCATTTAGGAACAAAGTTCATGGCAATAAAAAATTTGTAAATAATTAAAAAATATCGTTGTAAATGGAATGGTTGAGGTTTTTTAAATTTTCAATTGATTTAAATGATTGAATTATGCTATAATTGCAATTCTTTAGAAGGAATGGGTATTTGATATCCTTACTATTAAAAAATACGCAAAAATCTTATTTTTGAGTTTCCTAAATCATAAGAGGTTGGAATGACAATGATCTCGTAATATTTTACTCTATCTCGGATCTATCCCCGCCAGCCGTACTTTATGCGGCAGGGTCCCTGTGCGTATGCAGCGGGTGCGTATTATTTCCTGTGCGTATTATTTCCACATTCGATTATAAACCGATAATAAAGAAGAATAAAATCGACAGTTTATCAAAATATTATTTGGTATAAACGTTCTATTATACCATTTATTATAACGAAATCAATGAAGTCACGAAAGTCTAAAAAATTGTACAAGTAGTTTCATGAATTATGTAAGCGGTTTTAAAATATAAAAAAGCTAAAAAATGATCCGACAAAGATATATATGTAAATGAAGTCAGAGCCTTAAAGAGTCTGTTATAACACTTTAAACACTTTTCCATGTCATACATTCTGGGGAAATTACATTGGCTTCACTCTTTTCTTTTTTTAGTTTTGAATTTCAGTTAATGGTTTATAAATGGGCATGTTTGTTTGTTTGTTTTTGTCTAATTCCGGTTGACCTACCCTAGCGAAAAAGTATAATTAATTAAAGTATAAAAACACATGAACGTGTCTCTTTGAAGCCTTAAGTAACTACAACAATTACCAGCTAATCTTAGATAACGATTATTTCCGTGGTTACCATACCATTATCATAATGTGCAACTTTCTCTGCAATCATCACATCAAAAAAGAACATTTTAACACAATATAAAGTATTAATATGGACATATTTATTCCTTAGCTCTCGGGAATATATAGAAGTAAGTCTATGTGTTGTGTGTTTTTTTTTTCTTTTTGTTTTTATTATAAAACTATTTTCACTTAATTATGTCGTTATGTATGCATGTATTTGTATATAAAAAATATGGCTACGGTGATATCGCACAAAATAAAACAAATTATTAAATCAAACATTCTAGAAAAAAACGAAAAAGATCTTCCCAGGTTAAACGTAATGGAACAGCTATATACAATCGATTTAAAAAAAGAGCAATTCTATTTTTTAGTTTTTCTGTTTTGTTTTTTTTTTTGTGTATGTGGATTGGCAATCATTTGGGCGTTTTGTTTTTTTCGTTTTTCTTTCAAATTTCTTTTTTTTGTGTGTTTTTTTCCTTAATTTTTTGTTTAGTTTTTATGTGTTAAAAGTGTTGTACATTTTGTAGGGGTTGTGGCTGCAATTTGGGAGGACGACAACGCCAGAACATATTGCTTAAAACCTGACTCTCCAGCTCCAAGTTTGCTGAGTACTTGGCCGCAGAGCCTTCAATACATTCGGTTTTTATGGAAGAGTGGGACGACGAACTAGGTGGAGGAGGAGGATTCCTGTGCGGTGCATGCTATTGCGGAAGCTGTGCGTGTCCGAGCTGCGATTGTTGCTGTTGCAAGTGTGGCGGCAGGACGCTGGTGGCCTGGTTGACGGGTAGGGATATGGTCATGCTGCTAATCGTCTGCGACGCTGGTGGCACTAGTTGTGCCGGCTGCTGGCCATGATAGCTGCTACCAGCCGGCTGTGGCTGCGGAATCATATGGTGTTGGCCACTCAGCTTCGGCCCGTCCTCGGCCTTCTCCTCTTCGCGTCGCTTCAGGCACGCCGCCTTGGGATTCAGATTACGCTCGCGCACCTGCTGCTCCAGCGTCATGATCACTTCCACGGCCATGTTCAGGATGCCCAGCTTGGTCTGCGGTTTGTCCGACTTCAGGTGCGTCATGCACATGCGCCCCAGCTCCTTCAGCGCCTCGTTTATGTCCCGGATGCGGATCCGTTCGCGTGCATTATTCGCCTGACGGCGTTCCTTTTCGCGAATTGCCTTCACCGCCGGCTCGGCATCGTCGTCGTCCTCCGCCGACGAGCAGTAGCGTCTTGGACGCTTGGAGGCCTTTCCACCCTGCGATAGCTGCTGCAACTGGCCCGAGTTGGAGGACTCAATCGAGCTGGTTGGCTTCGTGTCAGCGATATCAAGGCTAGTTAGACTGGAGGTGGTGGTGGAGACCCCCGCCGGCACCGCACTGCTGATAGCCGTGTGCTCCTTCCGCTTTTTCGTTTGCTTCGGCAGCGAAGTGGACGCGCCCCGATCTAGTTTCAGGCCCACCGACTGCCCGGATGTACCGGCCGCCGATGCTCCCATAGCCAGGACCTCGTGCACCAGGGCGTTGGCGTTCGACGCGTTGCTGACAGCGGAGGCGGAGTTCCCGCCGCCACCGCTTCCCAGGTGCGACGGCGAGTTGGGCACAAACGAGGACAGGGCGTCAATGTTATCCATCGAGGACATGGCCTGATTAACTCCAGCCAAAATCTCTGGCTCGCAATGGTTCCGCAGCACATTTAGGGCGTCGTCCAGACGCTCCTCCATGCGCACACCCTGGAACACCGAGGCCATGGTGTGAAGGCTGGACACGGGACCCATATCGCCGGTGTAGCCGGAACCTCCGCCGCCATTAAGCACCGAATGCCCCCAGCCGGCTGCTCCAGACACCGAAGGCTCTCCGGCGCCTCCTCCGACCGACTGGGTCAGTGGTGGCGGCGAGTTGACAGGCGTGGAGGGATTCGAACCGAAACTGCTAATACTTTGATCCGCCGGCATGTACATCTGCTGCCGCAGGGCCGCCGCCGTGGAGTTACCAGCTCCGGCCACCTTTCCAGCACCACTGAACGCGTCCGCACCCTGCACCGCAGGACTGTTTTGCTGACTGTGGAGTGGGTGGGCGTGGGGGAGTGGCAGGGCGTGCGTATGGGCGTGGGAATGTGCGTGCGGCGTATGGTTGAGCGATGAGTGATGGCCAAGCGGTCCAGCCGTGGACAGTGCACTGTGCTGAGCTTGTACTGCGTGGTTGTGGGCCTGCGGCGAGTTGAACACGGCTGGGGTATTTACTGGCGTCTGTTGGCCACCGCCAGTACTGGCGCGAAACGAGCTCATCGGTGGCAGGGTGGTGGACACCGGGCAGTGCATGCCATCGCCACCCATTCCCAGCCCCAGTCCGTCCGCTGGATGCACCTGCTGCTGCTGTTGTTGCTGCTGCTGCTGCTGATCCAGGGCACTGTTCTGGTATGCCCCCTGGCCCATGTAGCTGCTGCCGCTGCTCATCTGTGACTGGCACCACGCTCCCCCGCTACCGGCGGCGGAGGAGTCAAAATACTGATCGACAGTGGAGGTGTTTGCGAAACGATTGTTACCCCCGTTGGCCGAATCGTGCATTGTGTTGAAGTCACTGGGGTACATGCCATTCTCCACACCGAGGCCGCCATAGGGCGAGTGGTAGCCCCCGCCGCCGCCACCGCCGCGATCAGCTCCCACCGATCCTGTCGGCTGCTTGTTGGCAATCTTGTTGAAGCAGTTTTGAAACACCTCATAGAGGTGCATCGGCTCGTCGTCACTGGTCGCCATATCTGCAATAGATCTACAAAAAAAGAGAGGGTTTTAGGATTTTTTTAAAACTATTCTTAATTGCATTATTTCCAAATGCAACAGGTAGGGAACAAAGCATTAAATTAAAATTAACAAATTATAATTAGGGCAAGGGGCGTGGCAAGACATTTAATGCGTTATGCAGGTGTTGGACAAATAATAATAATTTCATAGAAATTAAACATTTTTTAAATAAAGTGGAATAAGATTTAGGAAAAGTTAACATCCATAAGATCAAGAATCGAGTCGAATTTTACATGCATGTAAATAATATCCCCAAAGGTAAACTTGATCACAAGCGATGATACATTCCCTCAAAAATCAACCAAAACTAAAATTAGTACATAAAGAAAAAAATATATATATCAGAAGAATAAATTGAAATAAAGGCTTTTCTTAATCTCTTTTCCACACCTGATTCACAATACTTTTCCATGAAAGACGAACGCAACTCATGTACACGATACTTACATGATATATGTATGTACATATACATGTACATCGTACATAAAGTTGTGAATCGGATGGATGGGGATGCAGGGAATAGGAATCGGAATCGGATCGGAAATTAAAAATATTCAATTTAAATTTTATTTATAAAAATAAACTGAACACACACACAGAGTCGAACACGAGACAGCAACAGAGTTACTTGGATCATTGTTGTTACACATATGTATGTATGTATGTACATACCGAACGATACATAGGCAGTTACTTTGTTTACGAGCATTCGTACATGCATACATACATACATGTGTATGTATGCAGAATCATGAAAATATATCCACATACATTTAAACAGAATTAATTCGTGCATAGCTTTTTACATATATTAATATATCGGACACTCGAACGTATCTGCTTTAGTCGACGGCAAAAACATTTGCCACAAATTCAGTGTGGCCTGAACCGAATTTAAGCAAACTTCGTGAAAAGTACTCACCCTAATATCCACTGTCAATTCTATGTATGCAATTCCTTTTGTTGCAGCGAGTGTTGACGTCGAGCCACGGCCTATGTATTACATATACATATTTTTCCTTGGCTAATTACCGAGAATCCCAATCAATTGCAATTGCCTTTCGTGAATTTATTAACGTTTTTTTTTCTTTTCTTTTGATGCAGCCCAGTCTACTATAACTCGTTTGATTATGTGTGTTGTGGGGGGACCAAGTACAAATGCACAGCTAAAATCGAACTGTTCTGCGATAAATTTTTATTCTACACATTGTAAGTACGCATCACACTGTTACTAACTAATATTTTTCACTGCGTTTGCGGGAGTTTGAATACAATTAAAAAATTCTTTATTTATCATTCAGCTCGTTTCACGATTTTTTCGGTCGGGAGGGATCGCCATCTTTGTTCTCTTCGTGCGTCATCTGTAGAGTTGCGTTTCGATAAATTGTTACAATTTCGATAGTCGATTTCCGTCACTAATAATTTAAGTATTTTCTGTTTTCTAAATTTATATTTCAGATTTTTGGCGTTATATTAATTTATTTTATTTATTATTTATTTTAGTAGATGACTTTCAAGCCTCACATATTGTCTACAAACATCAATAAGAACTTAATTACCTTATTCGTCTTACTCAATTAACTAATCTTTCTTTGTCAGTTATCTTTTAAAACTTGTTTACTACAATTCTCTAGTTTCCTCAGTAAATTTATGAAACTTTTTAAATTCAGTGACAAACTATCGAAAATACCAAAAATATACAATTTAAATACGAGGCCTGGTTAATCGGGCTACTTGCTCACTTTTTGTGCTGCCTAGTTCGGCAGCCGACCAGTGTAACCCATCAGTCTCAAAAAATTAAGTGTACTAAACACTGAACAACTGACACTGTTTATTTCTTATTTTTGAAAAACAAATGAAACATGTTCATTGTTAAATTAAAGTTACGTTAAAAATAAATGATACAATCCTGAAAATATTATACAGAAATATATACAGATTATACAGATGTTTCCATTGCAATTCATATTTTTTCCTTCCCATCTTACAAATTGTAAAGAAATTTAACAGAAATATATTCAAATTGTTAACATAACTCAAAGTTTTATTACAATAATTATTTTAGTTACACATATTTAGCTCCATCGGTAGTGAGCATACGCACGGTTTGCTTCACACTGCCTATGCAAGTCATCTTTTCTTTTGACTACCCTTCCCTGTCCATGGGCGGCGTCGAGGATTTCCCAAGCCAGCTTTTCCGGAAGAGATACCTTGCGCTCCTTTTCACGAGCCGCCTCCAGTAGCCACTTCATAGCCAAAAAGTAGGATCGCTTTGTGGTGATTGGAACAGGCACTTGGTACGTTACACCACCTCTCTTGATGGCAGTTACTTGCAGTAATGGCCGGCAGTTTTCAACAGCTTGTTTTAATAGAACCTCGGCATTGGTGATTACCTTATCCTTGTCCCCTTTAGCAAGATTCAAGCGCTCCGTTTGCGTCCTTTTGATTAGTTCAAATGCCTTCGAAAGGAGCGTTCGGGCCAATGCACTATTGCCCTTTTTCGTTATATAATTCAACAGCTTCTCCTTCGTATCGTCGTGGAAGACCGTATCCGATGACTTGTTGAGAGCAGCCTTTATGGGGATATGGTGAAGTTTTGTGAGCTCATCTTTTTGTTCGATCTGTTTATGTTTTTGCACTATAGGTTCAACGTAATGTTGCGGATATACCGACATCAATCGAATGCCACTAAAATAAAAAAGCAACGTTAGTGAAAGGATTATGGAAAAGTCAAGAAATCATGCCAATGCTACAGACTCACCTGAAACTTGTTGATTTACCTACTATTCTAGTTAGAAAAGACATTTTGGCATTTTATTTTTTCCGGTAAAAGAAAATAGTACATTCGTTCAATATATTTGGTACAAGCATGTGTGAGTG
Organism: Drosophila atripex; assembly: GCA_035045925.1. NCBI lineage: Eukaryota > Metazoa > Arthropoda > Insecta > Diptera > Drosophilidae > Drosophila > Drosophila atripex. The sequence goes on along the minus strand of JAWNOP010000070.1, from coordinate 7,074,821 downwards.
TCAATATAACAACGACATTCCATCTTGAAAGGCGCAAACTGTTTCATAATTCGATGGATTTAAAATATTATTTTAAAATTAAAATGTTTTTACAAGAAAAAATGACTATTTCTCTTTGTCTTATTATTATTTTGATGTGATTCTTTGGCTAGGTTATTAAAAAAATAACTAAAATACATCTTTAGTATTAATTCCGAAATTCCCCTTCCGCGTTCCCAATAATACAAAAATGAAGTATTTTTTGTTTACTACTGGAAATTGGAAAGTCTGGCAGTATTCTGACAGAGAGACTCCAAAAACGCGCTAATTTAAAAGTCTGTCTGATTTGTGAAAGTCTGCAAATAATGGAAGATTTTGAGAAAATTGAAAAGATTGGTGAGGGCACTTATGGTGTCGTTTACAAAGGACGTAACCGCCTCACTGGCCAAATAGTGGCCATGAAGAAAATTCGCTTGGAGTCTGACGACGAAGGCGTCCCTTCGACAGCAATCAGGTAACCTGCCTTGGCGTCAACCGAAGCCGAACCCAAGCCACTGAACGCAGCACTAATTTTTGCAAATTTCTGCTTAATTTTTATGTTGAAAGTCCTTTACCGACTGCCATAAACACTGATTATATGTTAGTTAGTAATTTTAACTTAGCACCACCTCTGAATATTATGCGGATCACTGCAACATAATTACATACCTACATGCATGCCTATGTAAAATTTCATATGTATAAGCATATGAACATACTTATGTACATATGTATATGCACCTATGCGACAAGTACTCACAAAACTACTATTTTCATTTATTTTAGAGAAATATCACTACTTAAGGAACTAAAACATTCCAATATTGTCTGCTTGGAAGATGTCTTGATGGAAGAGAATCGAATTTACTTGATTTTTGAGTTTTTGTCGATGGACCTGAAGAAGTACATGGACTCATTGCCAGCTGATAAGCATATGGACCCCAAGCTAGTTCGAAGCTATTTGTACCAAATTACCAGTGCGATTCTGTTCTGCCACCGTCGTCGAGTCCTACATCGCGATTTAAAACCCCAAAACTTGTTGATCGACAAGAACGGCATCATTAAAGTCGCTGACTTTGGTCTGGGCAGATCCTTTGGCATTCCAGTCCGTATATATACCCACGAAATCGTGACCCTCTGGTACCGTGCGCCAGAAGTTTTACTGGGCTCCCCTAGGTACTCCTGTCCCGTGGACATCTGGTCTATTGGATGCATATTCGCGGAGATGGCAACCCGTAAACCCCTATTTCAAGGTGACTCCGAAATTGATCAGCTATTCAGAATGTTTAGGTATGAATTTTAACCTTTTTTTTTTTATTTTTCGGATATCTCAAATAATCTTTGAATCTCTTAGAATCCTCAAAACACCCACTGAAGATATCTGGCCTGGCGTAACATCACTTCCCGACTATAAGAATACTTTCCCCTGCTGGTCAACCAACCAGTTGACCAACCAGCTCAAGAACCTTGATGCCAACGGAATCAATCTCATCCAAAGTATGTTAATTTATGATCCGGTCCACCGTATTTCCGCGAAGGATATCTTGGAGCATCCTTACTTTAATGGTTTTCAAGCCGATTTAGTCTCAAACTAACTTTCTGTAATATGGGTAATCTAGTAACGTAAATGAACAAGAAATCTTATAAATACCGGAATCCAGTTTTATCGGTTATATAGATAAGCTAATTCAAAATAGTGCTTTTAAAAATAAAAGTAAGTAATTCTAAAAGTACGACTCCTCTTTTGAATTTCAGCGAGAGAGAACCTAAAATCATAATGCAATTGAAACTGAATATTTTTTAGCCTATTTAGTATATATTTTGAAAAGTTTTATATTTTAGTCACAAGAAACTTAATTTAAATATGAAAATCTTCGTTGAAACTGGTCCTATTATAGAGGGCTCGGTTGGCGACACTGTCACTGCGGCGGAACCTACCGAAGCAGCCGCGTTTTTTAATTGCGTAGGCGGCCACTATGGTTGGGATAACAATTAGAAGGACAACAAGCAGACCAATCCAAACCAAACTGGCTCCAGGGGTGTGAACTAAATGTTCATCCGCCACTCTTAAGACAGTAACATCTTTCAGCTCATCTGGAGATGCACACTTCACATTCTTCGCCAAGATTGAATTCGTTTTGTTAACATGTCCGATTAACTCGTTGATCAAGTAGTCATTGGATGCGTCACACTTCCAGGGATTATATTGAAGGTCAAGTACTTTAACTTTATCCCAGCGAACCAATAGATTATGCGGCAGGACTGTCAAGTTGCAGTTGTTCAGGAAAAACTGCAAGAAAATATTATTATGTTTAACTTATTCGCATTTTTGATATCGGACTTACATTTTCCAATGGAGGATAGTCGAGGTACGGTCCACCCGTAACATTCTTCGAAAACGCCAGCTCGTCAAATTCATTTAAGAATTTGTTGTCTGACAAAATCAGTTCAGTGAGGTCTAAGTAAAGAATTGTTTAAAAGTTGAGTTTAACGTGAAATTTTAAATTACTTACTCTGCAGTCCGCTAAAGGCTCCTGGTCCTATCTTGTACAGTTTCGGCATGAAACTCATACTCAGGTATTTTAAGCTCGTCATATCCGGAAATACACTAAAAACAAATAAAGTTGAAAATTATTTTGATCCTAAAGGAATCAAATATAGACCTACTTATCCCCAACTAAATTCTCAATGGGATTTTCATTCAAGACAAGGTGGATCAAGTTCTGTGCGTATTCCAAGCCATCTGGTAAACTTTTAAATTCGTTGCCAGCTGCCAACAAAGTATTTAGATCTCGGGGTCCATGCAGAACAGTCTCCGGCAGTTCATCAATTTCCAAATATGAAATATCCAAAGTCTTAAAATAGAGAAAAAGGGACTTAGTATTCGTGGATTATAAACGCCATTAAAAGTTACCTTTAGGTAGGCCAGACCCGAAATAGCCACTTCGGAGTTTTTGTTAATAATTTGGAAGGGATTTGAGCACAGCACGAGCTCCTCCAGTTGGGGAATGTGTTCGAAGATGTCTCCATCCAGAGAGTGCAAGTCATTATATCCGAGGTTGAGGGATCTCAACTTTGGCAGAGGCTTGTAGTCACTCGCCGAGTAAGGTCCTTGGAAGACATCGGGTACTAGAGTTTTTGTGGTTAGCTTGTTGTGCGATATATCCAGATTTACTAGTTCACTCAAATTCTTGAATGCTCCCAAAGTGATGTTCTCAATCTGGTTGAATGCCAAGTACAAGTTCTCCACCCCGTATGCGGGTAGAGCCGGGATAGTGGTTAGGTTGTTGTGCTCCAATCGAATGGTTTTGAACACCACATCTCCGGTGATTAAATCATTCCATTGATCTGGCGAGAACCAGTCGCCTAATTTCTTATTACAGTTGAGAAAACTGTTTTGAATATCACAAGTACACTTTTTGCACAAATTGCTATCCTTCACGGGTGTTTTCTGCAAAGAAGAACGTGTTTTTAATAATAAATTTAGAAAAAAATGGAGTACATATTTTTCAACGTGCAATTTAATCTTTTTAACGCCATTTAAGAGCCTTGTTGACTCATTTTTTTTGTTTTTGATATCTTATCGACTCGATTATAACCCATTTTATATATTGCACTGCCTCGATGGGTGTAGAACACAGATCGGAAATGTCTATTACTAATTCCCAAATTTTTAGAAAATTTCTTGCACCTTTCTATGTTTTTATTATTATTATTATTATGTGTCGCAGTTAGCAAAGTTAAGACAAATGTAAAGTAAAGACAGATGATACCGGTCAGTAGCACAAATATTTGAGTTTTTGCTAATTGATCACCTGAGGGAAACTCATTTATCTACCTTTGGCGGTTCTGGAGTTATGGTTGTAGTCGGTTCATCCTTATCAGGTTCCGTTTCACACGTTACTTTTGTGAAAAAAATACAAAAAACAGCAAATGCTAATATCGTACAACTTTTGAATTTCATTTTAACGGAATTTCCTGCGATGAATAAATTCTTGGCTTGTTCACCGATCAATTAGTTGTACATGACTAACAGGCTCACAAAAGTCGGCACCCCAAACTAATCTTTACCGAGTGTTTATCTTATCTGGCGGACCTGGTTGATAACACTGTGCAGCAAAAGCTTGGCCCCTCTGAATGTGTATAGTTTTTGAAACCTCAAAAATCATCTAAAAGCTTTATATATTTTTTATGATTTCAGTTTTCATTTTATGAGCCTGAAGGCAAAGCATGTGCCAATATATACTGCGAGAAACAATATATGTTTCTGGCAAAGCAATTGAATTTCAAAAAAAGTTAAAAATTAATTTTTTTAGTGTACCCAATGTGCCGATTAGTTCGGCGATAAGATAGACAATAGGCAGTAGGTATTTATATAAATTTTGGCCGGACAAGTAAAGGTCTAATATATAAGCCAAATAAAATTAAAAACGCTGAAAGATAAGAAGAACTTTGATTCATTGCATCGTGGTCAACAATATGTGTATATATTTTTGATATTTACAGGAATTTTTACTTTATAGCTTACTTATTTTGCAAACTTCTCTTACATGCTAATTGTTGGTAGTTTCCCCACAGGAAAAATAACACAAAGTGGCCGCAACTAGTAACCGATATTATCAAAGGCCATAGATCAGGAAAGCGCGGAGGGGGATCGATTGTTAATGAAGCTCCCACTATTACAACCATGACTAGGTTTGAAATAATTGCAATATTTCTCATTATTCCATCATGGTTGGAAGTAGTTTGGGAAGTGAAACATTTAAATACTAGGTGAAATGCTACAGTAGAAGCTAAAGCCGGCAGTAATAATTTATCCTTTGTCAAAAGAGGCAACATGCTGAAAACGGAAACCTCCAGAAAAAGGACCATTTCGCTGGGCCACCATTTTAGCAAAAATAAGGCTGGCAATGCAGCCAATAAAATGGTTTTCTCATGGACCTAGAATAAAACAAAATTATTATTCTGTCCCCACTCTGACTGACTAAACTTACTTGAAAAGAAAACAAGAAGAAGGCCAGAGATGTGTTGAAAAGGGCTAATAAAAAGCCCAGTTTGCTGCGATTTCTGAAGACAGCAATATTGGTGGGCAAAGCTGCGATTAAAGTGCATCCAATGCATATCAGAGCCATTTGCTCATTCATCAAGTGTTTCCTAAAATAAATGTATGGAATTAATACATTATTATAATTTAAATGTATACAACTACCTTAGCTTCCAAACCACGTTTATGGCACACCAAACGTTTGCCACCTTGTCCTCGAATACTCCTCGTGCGACAGGGAAAAGGCGTTGCAGCACCCCTAGTGCTGCTTTGGAGGATCCTAGCCACGGTGACCATAAGACAGCAAAAGTAGACAACACTATAGCCGCGATTCGTGAAAGCTTAGACGCAAAAGCACCAATACTGAAAAAAAAACAATATATTTTAATTAAAATGTAACTTCAAAATTGTGCCACAGCTTTTGAACACCTACTTATTTTGTGCAACACATTCTCCCAAGAGGAAGGCGAAAAAAGGCAGGCTGTGATACAGCTCCATTTGCTTATAGTTGAGAGCTAACGTGAAACAAAAGGATGCCATGTAGTATTTGCCTCGCAAGATTCCTCCCACAGCGATAGCTGCCAAGCCAAGGGATATGTTATTGTACTGAAAGTGGCCATTATCAATCAGAAATTGTCCTGGATAAGCCATGGCTAGCGTAAGCAGGAACAGTGTGTCCTGACCCTGAATGATTTCGTCCAAGCTGAGGTACACGAACAAAATAGCCGGCAAATAAATGAGGACGTCAGCAAAGACAACTGTTGATCGCATAAAGCGTTTGTGCTCGGGGGACTGAATGCCCCGGCTTTTGTGTAAAGCGACGAATTCGGGATCGATGGCTTTGCCAATTTGGCCCACCAAATAGCTATGGTAAGCTGTTAGCGGAGGATAGTCCAAGCCCCAGTACATTAAGTCATTGTTGGAGCTGTTCGTGTACCATTCGCCGACATCCAGATTGACGGTAACTTCCTGCCAGTGCCGCTGGGCTTCATAGTCGCCATACATGGGCGGGGCGTTGTGCCCAGAGTATGAATGCAAGGATATTATTGATCTGACCGCCAGTCCCAAGAAAGCGGCAGCTAAAATTTCGGATTTCATCTTTTTTGTTTTGCTATCATTTTCCACTCCTGGCACTTGAAACGATAACGATAGGCAAGGGCGCCAGCGTTGCCAGAGTTTTGTGGGCGGCGGTTCACATAGGTGACGAACCACTATAGCTATATAAACAAAAAAAAGGTTATCCTGACTATTTCTAATCAGGGACAAATTATTTTTAACAGGCTAAAGATCATCTGTAAGGTGATAAAAATATGGCAAAGTAGAATGACACAGATTATTTTTAAAATGGATTTGTTTATTTAAAACCTTGGTATCTTGCAACAAAATGTATTGACTTGTATGCATTCCGTATTTGAATTTAAACAAAAACAATACAGGCATTTAGGCCCATTTGGATTCAAGACAGCGCTTCCTAAACGCTCACGAAAGTAATATTTATTTACAGTTGTACATACAATATACGAATTACCATACTTCTAAAGGTGCTTACATAAATCCTTCTATATACTAAATATCGAACACTGAGCAGAATAACAGTTTAAAGGTGACGATCAAATTTTTCGAGTTATTAGGTAACAAATTGGTATGGTTTTTTGTTTTTGTTTTATCAATAATTTATTCTAATTCCTTTGTTTTTAACATTAAAATGTCAGTACCAGTCAATAAATATGAACATCTAAGCATACATTATATTGTACCACCTCGAGCCATCCAATTCTGCTTTGCTAAATCCATTTTGATTTAACGATTTTGGATTTTTTTTAAGATTTGGGTAACAAGTTCTTTGAATTCTCTTATTTCTCAATTCAATACATTGCATGTAATGGAAGTCTATTTACAGTTAATCTTAAAATACGTAAATGTCTTACAATTTGTTTAATATGGTATGTCAATGATCTATATACATCTTCTATTTGAAAATATCAATTCTTTATTTTCGAATGATTGAAGTGGCTCCATTCCTAGTATCGTGAATTATATGTTTCAGCTATGCAAAATAACTACGATGGAAGCTAAGAATACTTTGTGAGTGGCTGCTAATGAGAATCGATCTAAGACTACCGCGGCTACTAGCAGGAACAAGCCATAAAAATGCAATGGGCTTTCGGTCAGTGTTACACTGGCTGTGCCATTAAGTCCTCCCAAGCTGATCAATCCAAAAGTTCCGTTTCCGCTATTTTCTGTATCCAAAATAGTCCTGTTGGCGTGCTGCATCGCTGCCGTCTTCTCACCTGTTTTAAGTAGATTATTTTAGTTATATAACAGAGAAATGATATAGTTTTGGGCAAACATTACCTCTTAAAACATGTACTGTAATGCTAGCTGGGCGGGCATTTGATGGGGCGCATGTATAGTTGCCTGCATGCCGGAAATTTACTTGCTTTACAGTCAGGACGCTCACTGATGGATTAAGGAGATAGGAGGATTGGTGTGCCTGGAAATACGGTGTCGAGGAAGGCGGATTGGATCCTTTAAAATTGTCAGAACTTCCTAATAGATTGTTTACGGCGCCATGGGAGGAATCCATTGAGTTTCCATTAGCCGTAGCACGAGATTTATTTGCAGGTGAACTTCTATAAACCTGTCCGATTTGCAAGTTACTCTGCCCGATTGATGTCACCACGAATCCTCCCTGGGAATCGTAATTAATCATTTTACTGTCATGGTACCTGTAAAGAGTAAACATTTTCTTAGCGAAAATTATCATTTAAATAAATAAGTTTCAAAATATCAATCGATAATTGCATTCCGAAGGTGTTTCTCTCAAAAATGTATATCAATATTGGCAAAAATTTTTGAAAAAATCTTTAAAATATTGTATTGCCAGATTTTGATGCAGGTTGGTGGGAAATGGATCCACGAATCATCTAATACATTCCGTCCAAGAATCAGGTGGATATTGGCCAAGATATAGCCTTCGCGGAGGCTAATAGTGTTCTTTCCTGACATGTTCGAAATTTTTAATGGCGACCCCCCGGAAAATTTTAGAAAAAATCTTTTAAATATTTTGATGCCAGATTTTGATGAAGATTGGTGGGAAATGGATCCACGAATCATTTGAGTTATTCCGCTGAAGAATCGGAAGGATATTGTCCAAGATATAGCCATCGCGGTGGCTAATAGTGTCCTTTCCTCACATGTTCGAAATTTTGAAGGGGATCCCTCAGAAAATTAGAAAAAAAATTCTTACAAATATTTTGTTGCCAGGTTTTGATCGAAAAATCATTTATGGTATTTCGTTAAGGTATTTCCTTATGGATCTGATGCAAATGGACCAAGATATGGCTGGGGTCGTAATGGAAACCCCAGGATTTCGATAGTTCGTGACACTAAACTAGAAACTTTTTCTTAAAGTTTTGCATGCAAATGCAGATAGACTAAGATGCTCTGCTTATCCAATTTATTTAAATTCATTTAGATCTTACCAAAATACAAATGCTGGATTTTCCGTTGCTCGCTTTAGTTTGCATTCCAGTCGTAAAGTTGAAGTCTCGTCTATGTGGAGTTCTGGCGCACTTGATATTTCCGCTACCGCTTCTAATATTGTGAATATAGTGTTTAGTTCCATTATATTTAAGCTTTACGTACACGAAGTATGCACTTACCGACAATTTTTAATTCTATAACAATTGACTGGGTTGGGTAAATTGACAATTGGCATTCGTAAAAGCCTCGGTCCTCCTCTCTCACTGCTTTAATCCTTAGAGACCAATGTCCCATGTGGCGGGTGTGTTCCACCAAAAATCTTTTGTCGCTACTGTGCGTGGATAGACCCACTGTCAGGAGCTGAAAGTCCTTTCTACGTATCCAAGAAACCTAAAATATTTTTGAAATTTTAATGCCGTACGCCCTAAGCCAAGCCCCAGCTAATCTCCTAAGAAAAATTTAATTTGGCTAAAGGCCAAGGAAAATCGGGTCTTACCGTTGCAGGAGAGTTGACTTTTACCACGCACGGTAAAATGGCAAGACCCCCTTTTTGTGCAATAACACGAGTATTGTTTTTTGTATTGAATTGACTTTGTATAGTGTTTCCAAAATGATTTTGAGAAGACGTAATTTTTCCAACATCTGAAAAATTGCAAACGCATTTTGTTTAATATTAATATATTTAACGACATGATTGAAAAGCAAACAGAAAAAAAAGTATACAAGTTTAAAGTTCTTAGCTTTTTCTCATATTTTGTAGCATACAAAAATGCGCATAGGCATCTGGGACACAAATATTAATTTCCATTCTAGTTATATTCACTTACCAGAAAAGGTTGAACTAAGGAGTAGCAAAAAACATGATAAATGCAAATGCCATCTTTTCGGTTCCATTATTCCCAAATTCGTAACTCCACAGATCGTATACTTTGCAATTTCACTTTATACCCGAAACATTTTCTTCTGCAACGAAAGTATGTATTTATTTTTTTTGGTTACAAATATTTGTGCAAATTCCATCGTATGCATGCTTGTGTATCCTTAGCGAATATGCATGTCTGTATTTGTATCTTTAAGATACTTTACACCAGTAAAATTGCATGTAGCAGTCACGCAAATATATTTTTCATAATTTCATAGTATTCACTATTTTTTTTCTGGTTTTGCAAATCCTTGATATCAGTTTGTGTGCTTTTTTTGCTTGCACTTGTGTATATACATACGTCAGTTTGTACATGCAATATGAATTCATATACATATATATTTTATGTGCCCGATTGGAGTAAAAATAGACACTTTCACACATATATTTACATGGACTTCCAGAGGAAATGCATACACAGAAAATACATGAAAACTTATGAGTTTTCGCGCATTTCCGTATTAATTGTTTATGCAACCATGTAGGATGTACATGCGTACATAAGTATTTCTTAGTTACACATTTTCACAGATACACAGGTAAGGGGAGTTGTGTAAAATTTGTATACATATATTGACCATCAGGGAGCGCAGACCGACTTTCGTGATGCCCTTTTCTCACTGCATTCTTAATATATTTGCACATAGGTGTGTGTAGGTGTGTGTTTGGAGAAAATGGCACAATTCCTATTCGAATTACTTGGTGCCCCAACCGTATCCATTCAATTCCCGGCGAACAACTTCGTTTAATCGTCTACGGCCAATCGTAGACTAAATTGAAGTTCGGCAAAAAATATTGTCGACATAACTCACGCAATCGCATTAGGGGGTCGACAGTTTAAGTAGCCACACATTCTTTGTCTCAGTGTGGTTCATTTCTATGCTAATTCTTAACCGGTTCGTACATGCTTTGATTTTTCCATTGCTTTAAGAGTTCAGTTTCAAATTAACTTTTATTGGACAATACCACATTCGATTTGATTCAAAATAATTTGGGAAACACGAGAAAAACCTTCCCATATAACGACTTTTTCAAATTCAAATTCGGACTTCTCATTCAAGCAGGCATCAATATTAAAACCAATATATCGAATCTTAATGTTTCATTTTAAGCATAGATTATGACATAATCATTATCCGCAGGATAAAAAAGTTTTTTGAACCAAAATCGAATCGGTTGGCCATGCCCAAACCGGGTACGAACCAGAATTGGTTGTAACCAAACTCAAACATGGCTGAAAAGCCTTTATTACACCAATAAAAAAGAAGAACGGGCCACACTGGCAAAGCCGGCTCCAAATGTACTAAAATTACCCTACCGCTTCGACATTCTTTTAAAATACGTGTCCAAATTCGAGCTGAAAATGGAAACGAATTTTGTTATTTACCTGGCTTTAGGAGCCCTCCTGTGCTTATCCAAAGTGCAGGCGGAGATCGTCAACTTAAATGTGGAAAGAAGCCTGGACCTAACCTCCCAGCTCGTGCGGGCCACCACCAAAATTACGGCCGAAGACACAGCCGGCAAGCCAATTTCCGAGTACGTGTTTTTCGTTGGGCAGCCAAGTCTCGCCTACATTTCTGTGAAAGATAATGCCGACAAGAATGTCCAGATACGAAGGAACGAGCTGGCGAAGGGCGAAGAAAGCTACACCCTCACCTTCCCGAAGGCCGCGTCCAAGCAAACCTTTGTGGTGGAGACCGTCTCCTCGAAGAACATTCTGCCGCACCCCTTGGAGATCAGACAGAATGACAAACAGTTCGTGAAGTACATTGGCCATCTGCATTTCTACTCCAAGTACAAGACCAACTCGCAGAAAACCAGTGCCAAGCTCAGCTCATCTAACATTCTGTCGCACACCCAGGTGAAGCCATTCTCGGTGGCTTCCAGCAAAATCACTTTCGGTCCATACGAAAATGTAGAAGGTAACGAACTGAAGGTGCATTTTAAGTAGGCTCCAGCTAATTCATTTTATTCTGTAGCTTTCAGCCTGGAACCCCTTGCTATCCACTACGAGAACTCCGCTCCCTTTGTGACGGTCAACTCCCTGGAGCGAACCCTAGAGATCTCCCACTGGGGCAACATTGCTGTGCAAGAGTCCATCCAAATGACTCACACCGGCGCTAAGCTGAAGGGATCGTTCTCGAGGTACGATTTCCAGAAGGAGGGTCGTTCCGGACTGGCTGCCCTGAAATCGTACAAAACCTACTTGCCGGCGTCTGCTTCTGGTGTCTACTACCGGGATACAAACGGCAACATCTCTACCTCAAACATGAATTCGGGACGCGACTTCATTGAGCTTGAGCTGCGCCCCCGGTTCCCCCTTTTCGGCGGCTGGAAAACGCAGTACACTCTCGGCTATAATGTGCCATCCTACGAGTACATGTTCAGCGACGGCAACAAATACCAGCTAAAGATGCATTTAATCGACCACATTTACGACAACATGGCGATCGATGAGGCCACCATTAAGATTATTTTGCCAGAGGGCTCAAGCGATATCAAACTGTCGACTCCCTATACCATTAGCAGGCTGCCGAACGAGCTGGTGCAAACTTATCTGGACACTACAGGCCGTCCCGTGATTTCTTTCTCCAAATCGAATTTGGTCGAGAGTCACATTTCCGATTTCACGCTCTACTATAGCTTCTCGAAAATTTCCCTGCTGCAAGAACCGCTTCTGGTCAGCGGCTTCATTTACATAATTTTTGTATTCACAATTGTGTTCTTACGATTGGACTTTTCAATCACCTCCCACTCGCATAAGGAATAAGTACATTATAAAGTTTTGTCATAGATACATAGATATTCTCATGTGAAAATAAATTCGATAATACCAGCTTATCAACTTTTTCCAAAAGCAGAAAATAATAAAGATGCAGCACTTGATTGCAAATAATAAATTATAAATGATGGCATTTTTATTCAAATATGAGTTAACATTATTATTTTTAACATGAATTCTAATATTCTTATATATTTTAATGGTTATTTTGTGTTTTGTCTTTATCTTTTCCTTAAAAAAAATCAAGTTTTAAATTAAAATAAAATAATATTTAATATATGGAAATTTATTTAGCTGTTGGCTGAAAATTTCCTCGTGGGTTCATACCTTTTGAAGTCAGTAGGATAATTGTGCCATCTCAAGCATGAGAATTTTCAGACATGCGCGTGAAAGGAGAAAAATTAAATCGAGTGGTTTGCAGTTTTTCGAAGAGTGTGCTGTGTACATATGCATTTGTGGCTTAAAAAAAATGGTTATAAAAAATTGATTAATCAATCCGAAAAGTTTCTTAATCAAAATAATAGCACAATGCATTAAAGGATAGTCGCGGTTGTCGGGTTTTTGAAACCAAGTTGGCTGCTCAAGTGCTTCCTTAGAATGGAGTGGATTGTGGAAAATCGATAAAATAATTTTCAGCCTGTAAACAGAGTTAAAACCAAAATAACGATGAAGTAAAAAACAGTTTAAAACTCGAATAAATGTCCGCAGGATCAGCAAAAGTAATTAAATAGTTTCTACGTCCATTAAATATTTATATTTATGTTTTTTTCTGTACTCATTTCCAAGTAATGTGAGGTTTTACATCAGTGCTTTTGTAAAAAAAATTTCTTAACTTCAAATTTATAAAAATTTGTATTTTTTTTAAATTAATTTAAATCCCAAAATTGGACTAAAATTAAACTAAAGTTTGTCGATTAACAGTATCCTTTCTATGAGAATTGGGGTTCCGTACTCATGTGCGCCCTTGGCCCTTTTTTCTATTGTTTGTATCTGAAATAGAGAAGTGCTACGAAAAAAGTACCCAATTAAAAATATTCACTAGCTTTTTGTGAAAAAAAAACGTGAAATTGAATTTTCTTAGGTTGAATTTCAAAAACTAATTTTATTTTCCAAAATAATAAAATGAAAACTAACAAAATCTAAATTAAACTAAAATTTATAGGATCTGTTTAACTTTAAAATCAAAAATATTTTAACAATATTCTTAAATTAATAATTTAAAATACCTATTTTAATTCTTAAACTTTACTTTTGTAGACCGGCAAAGAGTGATTCTTCGATTATGAATTCGAATGGAGCTGACCTGGGACACAGCAGCAGGAGGAATGAGAAGGGCAATCCGGAGAACGTCCACGGCGGGATGCGTGGCACTGCCAGTGGCATGAGCACAACTCGAAGGAAGTCCATTAACTTCCAGAATCAGCTCCAGTTGGCACTGGAGTCCAACGAGTGCGATGTGATGTACTGCAGCCTCTCGTCGGGACGCTTTCAGCCACATTCCGGCAAACTGAAGCTGTCGCCGCTGGAGAAATACGATGATCCCAACAGGGGCGTACCGCCTCCCTCGCCGGCTCCCAACAGTGATTGCTTCGCCACCTGTGTGGCCAATCAGATGCCCGCGCAGTCGTGTAAGCCGGAAAATCCTCCGGTGGTGCAGAAGCATGGAATAGGAGCGGGCTCGAACTATCATCAGCGTGGCATTTCGCCAAATTCCAGATACCGCTTGGAGCGGTATCGCGAGTCCCAGTCCACGCCTCAGACAAAGATGATGGACTCCATGAGTGGCATCCCCTCGGCCGTTCCCTCTGTCTCCTCCACGCGCCTCCTACTGCCTTCCAATGTACCCTTGCCGCTGGCCCAGTGCGAGAACTACAACGCCTATTTGGGATCCACGGTTCACACGCCGGTGAAGCGGTATGTGCCCACACCCCCGCCAGCCATGGATCTCTACACCGACCTCACCCTCACTGCCTCCACACCAGCCGCTTCCGGGTCTTCCGCCGCCTCCGGTCAGTCCCAATCACAATCCCAGTACGCCAATATGCCGTACAACTTTCGCTCCAAATGCTGCCACGGCGAATCCTCGCACAGTAGCCTCAGTAGAACCTCGCAGACATACAATACCAGCTGCTCGCCGGCCTGCACTTCCCCCTCTCCGGCACCCTCGACCAGCATGTCCCTGGTCCTCTCTGCGGTCAGTTCTTGCTCACCAGTTACCACTGCGGCGGCACCTCGATCAGTAAACCATGGAGGAGTCGGTGTTGGAGCGTCCGTAGGCGGGGAAAACTCCCAGCAGATGATGAGCCGTCATCGGGGCCAGGAGGACAACGACTCCGTGATCGTGGTGGCTCCGGGTGGGGCTTCAGTGGCTCAGATAGAAGTAGACAACCCGTCTGGGACCTGTCTGCACTGCAACACAGTGCGCCGCACCACCGGCGTGCACCAGACCACCCAGACCACGGGTCCCATTAGCCCGGTGCCCATTTCTATGCCCGTGCCGATGCCCATTCCGGTCATATCGGGACTGGGTGAGGGGCAGCTGGCACCGAATGCCAGCCTGGACTCCGGAATGGTAGCCAAGCAACTGGAGGCAAATCAGCAGCAACAGCAGCACCAACTATACCGGAGCCAGATGGTCGCCAATCCAAGGATGCAGCACATGCACCACCAGGCGCAGCAGCATCAATCCATGCAGGTCCTGCCCCAGCCCCAGCTGCATCATCTGTCGTGCAAGAAACGGATTGGGAACTATCTGAAGAGGGCCACCGCCCAGTTCTTTGGAGTAGAGCCAAGCACGGAGGCGGCCGACTGTGCCCTGTGGCAGGGACGTCATCGCCGACTGGCTATCCGGTGCTTCGGGATGTTCGACTCTGAGCTGGAGTACCATATGCAGCAGGCAATTGCCGTAGGCGAGGACGTGGGTCAGGTTAATAGCAGCCAGGGCAACAGCAACTATGCACCCGATCGCCCGGACATCCTGCCCGTTCAGGATGCCATTGGGCTGGATATGGCCAGGCAGAAAAGCTACACCAATAGAGATTTCCTGGCCGGTGAATTCGTGGAGCGCAAGGCCTCGGTGGGGTATATGTTTGTGGCCATGGTCAGCTACCTGGTGCACATGTTCCACAAGCGACGACCCATGCAGATGCACAGGGTGCGTTGCCCATGGCAGTGGTCCCGCAGCTTCGCTCCACTGCACGTCACCACCGCCCAGAGCGGCCAGCAGCCGGATGCCGACTGCCTGACCGACGGCCTGGAGGCGATCATCGAGGACGAGGTGTTCTTCGACAGCCCCTGCGAAGTGTCTGCCACCTCGCTGAATGACGATGGCTCCGAGATTGGGCGACAGGCAGCGAAATCTCGAGCCTGTACAGATCCCACTGGCAGTGGCATGGGCGTGGGGGTGAGTGTCTACATGGCCGAGCGGCAGCAGAATGGGTGGCGCACCTCGGCCCTGAATAGTAGTGGGAATGCCAGTAGCGACATCAACCTCACCGGCAGCGATCAGGCAACGCATCCCGGCGTAGCCGCTCACATCCCTCTCTGCAACTCTGTGTCCAGTCAGATGCAGCCTACGATGCGCACCTCGCACTCCACCACCTCCACTTGCAACCGCGGAAATCGGATCACCGCCCAGCTGCTGGACGGTGTGCTGGAGAACTCGCGTCGTCCGCCACTCCGAAGCATCAAGTACTTCTCCGTAAATGATCTGGACGACCGCAGCGACCATCGGCCCTTCTTCACTTACTGGATAAACACCGTGCAGATTGTAGTGCTCATCCTGTCGATCATTTGTTACGGCATTGCCCCGATCGGAATCGGTTCGGAGCAGAAGACGGGCCAGGTATTGGTGACAAGCCTCAGCCTGCAGACGGTCCAGCACGTGGAGCAGCGGAATCTGTGGATCGGTCCGAGGCACATTGACTTGGTGCACATGGGCGCCAAGTTCGCCGCCTGCATGCGCCGCGACATCAAGATCACAGAGGTTGTCACCAAGACGCGGCGCCACGAGAGGGAGACAGCCTGCTGCATCCGCAACGATGATTCCGGCTGCGTTCAAAGCTCCCAAGCAGAGTGTTCCATTAGGGGGCTTTATCCTACGGTAGGTGAAATCTGGGATATCCCTAAAAAAATGTATTTCAATATTCTATTTCTAAATATTTTCAATTTGTTCGATATTTTTACATCCAGAAATCAATATCAACGTGGAAGAAGTGGTCGCCCAGTGAATCTGGACCAGGAGGACGCATCTCCGGGTCCGTTTGCGGGCTGGATCCGAAATTTTGCGATGCCCCAGCCTCAATAGCGCCTTACGAGTGGCCGGACGACATCACCAAGTGGCCGATCTGCCGCAAGACCAATTCGTTTACACAGCGATATCGCTACAAGGATCACACCTCCGAGCACATGGTTTGCGAGGTAATAGGTCATCCCTGCTGCACGGGGTTGTACGGAGAGTGTAGGATAACCACTCGCGAATACTGCGACTTTATAAAAGGATATTTTCACGAGGAAGCCTCACTGTGTTCACAGGTACATATATTTCAAAGATCCTTGCACTTCGCTCTCATTAATCAAGTTTATTTTTCAGATATCGTGCCTAAATAATGTATGCGGCATGTTTCCGTTCATATCCGTCGAAACTCCGGATCAGTTCTACCGACTACTGACATCGCTCTGCATGCACGCCGGCATATTGCACCTGGCCATCACACTTATTTTTCAGCACTTGTTTTTGGCAGACTTGGAGCGCCTGATAGGCACAGTTCGTACTGCAATTGTCTACATTATGTCCGGCTTTGCAGGAAATCTGACGAGCGCCATTTTGGTGCCCCATCGTCCTGAGGTATTACTCCGATTTAATCCGCTTGTACCATTTTTTTTTTATCATTATAAACTCTCTAATCAGGTTGGTCCCTCGGCATCGCTCAGTGGCGTGGTGGCCTCGTTGATCGCCCTTCTGGTGTGGATGCACTGGAAGTATCTGCACAAGCCGCATATTGCTCTCTTCAAGCTGCTGCTCCTGTGCAGCGTGCTGGTCGGAATCGGGACACTGCCTTACCAGCTCAACTTCCTGGGATTGCTCGCCGGAGTGGTTTGTGGCTGCCTCTTAACTGTGTCCCTGGTTCCGTTCACATCCTTCACGAAATACGGTCGTAAGAAAAAGGTATTTTATTAAAGAAAAATTTCAAAAATTTCGAATATTTAACAAATTTTATAATTTATTTTCAGATAAATCTGATTTGGACTTGCATCCTGTTTCATGTTGTCGTTTACACGGCAATGATCGTAACGTTCTATGTTCATCCCAGTGAATTCCACTCCATTAGCTTTGTAGATATGTTTAGTAATAATAATGGATACGACAATTTCACCAATACTGACCATCATGGCGTAGATATAGTAAGCAGTAATACCCGATACTCACAGACGCAAAACTCCCAATATTATTATCATCATCACTCGGATGACATTATTAGAAAAAGCGTTACATTCACCGAAAAAGCTCTCGTTTCGGTGGGTACTAGAACATAGTGATTTGAAAGTAAGGTGTATAAATTAAAATGGCTCGTTGATTTAATTTATTTCCAGCACATTTTATATCCCGCTGCGCCGCGGAAAACGAGCGTTCAACAATGGCAGGAAGTAGAGTATAGTCGTTCGTTTAATCACCTTTCAAACTATAGTGATCGAATTAAAAAAAGTATTGGAAATATATCAAAGCTTAAGAAAGTGTTCACACCCATTCGATTTTCAAGCAAGAACAACCACTCTAATCTTATGACTGAATTCAAATCGGTGCGCTCCGAAAATAACCACAAATATTTAGGTTACATTAATAATACTGAATTTAACGTCCTTTAATATTTTACATATTAATCGAATTAATTCATGAAAACAAAAATTTGTCAAGTTTGAGTGCACAAATAGATAAACATTATATGAATAACGCATTGAATGTCTATTTATGTATGTATAATCCGAACTTCAAATGAATAATAAATGATTAGTCTTAAAAAAAATTCAACCAAATGTTGTTTTCTTATGAAATGTTAAAAATATATTCTTCCGGAATAGAGAGTTCCAAAGTCGATGGAAATGCTTAAGTGAAAACAAAAGCAAAAAATTCGTTCATGCCGTAAAAAATTAAGTTTGTTACACACCAATTTAAGAAAATATTTAAAAAATGGTATAATGCCTACAATTCGGACGATTTTTTAAGCTATAGACATTATATTTTCTAAACAGGGGAGGGTCTTGGAAGTCTGGGGAATAGAAATCTTGTTTTATTTTAGAAAGGAAACTTCCAGAAGCCGCCAAGTCCCTCTTTAACTTGCTCATAAAATGTCCTTTCCGCCATAACATTATTGTTAATTAAAATGCAGGATGTGTGTTTAGAAATGCTGTAATATACCAATGACTATGTACATATTATACAATATAAATATTAGATTACTCAACTGAAGATACAGAGGGCAGAAATTGTGTAATTAAATTCACAAGTAACAAATAAATTTTACAATTAATTCTTAAAAATATATTCGGAGTAAATATAAGATGAATAGTGGCCATGATGGGATAATTATGTGTACATCATCTCGGCCATTGAGGACATCTTCTTGGGAATATGAACAATGGTGTCCAAATAGCTGGCCAGTTCTCCAATGGTAACATCATCGCAGCTGCCGGGGTTCGTTGAGTTATAGCTGGCCTGTTGGGAGCATGTGGCGCCCATTAGCGAAACAGCTGACAGTGGTCTCGAAGCTACGGAAACAGCAGACGTATCGCACTTGGCAATGGGAAGCTGACCACACTCTGCCCCATCGCCCGATTTGTGAGTCTTCAAAGAGTTGCAATTCTTTGACATGTGCCAGCTGTTAGCTGATTCATCTAGTAAGGCATTACATTCGCCAATCACATTGTTAAAGGTGCATTTTCCACTGGAGCTTGGCTTCAAGTCCTCGCTGGCGTGTGAATCCTCCTCTTTTGATTTAACAATATGCATCCGACCACTGCGGACCAGGCACTTTCCATGCTCACATCCGTACAAAGACCTCAAAATGGGCTGTCGAAATATGTTCTTCTTTGCAGGGGCTCGATAGTTCCGTTTTTGAGATGGTTTTTGAACGCCATGGGAACAGCTTAAGGGATTGACAATATCGAACGGTTCGGATGAAGCAAAAGACTCCTCCTGCTTGCAGTCGTCCAGGCAACTCTCGGACCGTCGCCTGGGTCTGCACTTCCACAGATGGGTCATTCTGGCCTTGCTGCTGGGTCCTGGTTCCGCAGTGTCTCCCGGAAACGTTGTTTCGAACCCATTGTCTGCAGCGTAGAAGGGGTTCCTCTTCACAGTCTTCAAGAGAGGATGAGTCTGTGTTATTTTCAGCTTGTCCAAATCAGCTGGCAGCTCATCGGAGGCCATTGCGTTTCCAAAAATGCCTTGTTGGGGCTTACAATTGAAAATACTATTGGCCTTTACTTGTTTACGACGTGTTTATTATTCTCAAGTGAGGTAAATACACTTTTTTCTCCGTTTTTTACTATTTTCTGTTGTATGTATGTGTACATATAAACAGAGATGTATCAACACCAGGGTTGCTATTTTAGTGCCAGATCTAGCTATGAAATTCAACGATTAACGATATTTTTGAACGATAGTTTTCGAACGATAGTTTTTAACAATACCCAAAACAGTTAAGGTAACCTCACCGCTTTTTAAAACAATGAAATAAAAGTTGATTTATTTCGAATTTTACATCCAAAATAATGAATGACATTTTGATTCATAATTTAACCACTTAATGAATCATCTGGGTAAATAGAGTTGCTATTAAATACGAAATATATCATTAATTAAGTATTTTAGACCATCGGTGAAACGATTGAAATTGGTACTATCCAGATAACATCCATATCTAAAAGATAAGAAGGAAGTGTTTGAGGAAATCTAAATACTTGAATAATTGATACTTGAACAAGATACTTGAATAACTCTTTAAATAAAAATAAAATGAAGTTAAAATAATATTATATAGTTAATTTATTGGGTTTAGTCTTATTTTTGTAGTAGCTGTTTAAAAAATCACATTTTTAACGATTGAAGAAAAGTTATGCCGGATAAATACATTTTTTACATTATTACATTAAAGATTTTTACTAAATAATCCTATCCGATCCTAATATAGTCTCAATAAATGTTTTGGGCTTAATCAGGGGAACATTTTTTTAAATCCAGAAAGCCAAAATCTACAAAGAAAAATAATAATAATAATTTTAAACAAGAATCAATTTATAAATTTCTGTCAATAAAGAATCCGACATAACAATCTTATTAAAATTATTTTTAATTTGGAAGTTCTTTAGGGGAAATGTAATATTTTTTCAAATAATAATTCCGCGTGTTTTTCATCATGGAGATCATATGGTATGCCAATTGAATAAATATTGATAATTACTCAAAATGAAAGAAAGGGATTTATCTAAACAATTTGTTGAATTCGGTCGCGCGTTTTGCTCATTATCTTTAGATTAATCATCAATGGAAGTTGAGTTAAGGGCACTGCCGCCCAGTTGATTGTGAGCTATCATTAAAATGTCCTTTTTCTCTTTCGGGAATCGTAGTTCACGACCAGCCATGCGGAAAGTCTCTAGTTCTCTCTCCGCCGCCACGAGTTCCCTACGGATGACGCCTGGACTGTCGTGTTCTCGGGCAATCCAATCTAATGCCATTTGAGAGCGCATTTCGTCGTCCAAGCTACGATTAGAATAATGAGCCACGACTTCCTGTCTGGAGCAGTGCCTTTCGCGCATAGCTTTTAGCGATCCGTTCCAGTGAAGAAGCTGGAAAACAGTCATGAGCTCCTGGAACTCTAGCATTGTCCTGCCCTTATTCGCTTCCAACATGAACCTGAGTAAGAAAATTGAAGTCATTGATTAAAATTAAGTGGGTGTCAGTGCTTACCTAAATGCTCCTATTCCGGATTCTGCCCCTTCGTTGATTTGAGATGTGCCTTTGAATGAAGTTCGGGCATCTTGTACTGCTTTTTGTATAAATTCGTCGCTTATTCGACGCGACGGATGTTCGTTGAAAACCGAGTTCATCAAAGCAATCTTTGCGGAACTACGTCGAGCCTCAGCCTTAGTTGGACAATTCTATTAATAATTAAAGCAAATATTTTAACCCTGATTTAGGTATAAATTTATATATTCTGGTTCCGCTTTTATATTAGTTTTATTGTTAAAACAATCCAAACCAAAAGAGGATTTATTTCTGTAAAGGGAAAGCGGAACCAGTATAATTTAAGATAATTTACTTGAAAACTTCCAAAGCAGCTTCCTCCCGGCAAAGTCACAAAACAAATATATGGCTGGCTATTTGATGGGATAGATTCATAAATTACTAGAGCTCCATTTTTCAATTCCGCTCCACGGGACTGCTTCATTTGCCAAAACTCTTGTAGGGCTTCAACCACATTAACTGTAATGCATAAAAGAAAAATATTAAAAATGTATTTAAATATATTTTAAGACATTATGTCATATCTTAACATTACCTCTATAGTCTCTATCTTCGTAGAATCCAGTTACCGTTGGCAAAACCCAAAAAGGTTCTTCAGGGTAGACCATTGTTTAGAATCTTCTGTACTATATTGAATCAAAGAAGATTATTTATTTCATCACAGGTGAAACCACAAACCATTCCCAAAGTGCCTGCAGAAAAAAAAATATTCTCTTAGTTATTGACACAAACACATACACATGCATAACACATATTGAGAGCCATAATGAATGGTAAATTAAATGTGAACTGGGTTCCATTAAAAACTGGAAATGTCTTCTATTTACAGCACATGATTACATACGCACATATAATACATACATATGCGAAATGTTTGAGTTACTGCACTGGTGACACTGCCACGTCTTTAAACATACATGTCTACCATTAAATGTCAGTTTGTCGCTTAAGTCTTTCGATTTAGTTGGAAAGACATATATGAAAAAATGTTAGTTTTTACACTTGTGCACCAAATAAATAATTCATTTTATCACGAATCAACAAATGCGTACTATTTTTCTGAATAAATCAATATTATTTTTAATTAAAATTAATGTTTATTTTTTATTACCGCATATGCATTTATATTTTAACTCATGAATTCATCTATATTTCAATCAATTTTTAATGCTATTATATTTAGCTGAAACGATCAGCTAAGATCACCGACGAGTTAAGAAACCTTTCTGTAGTAATGTAAAAAAGAAACTAGATACATTACTGTGTTCCAGTGTTGCCAACTGTTTGCTATAAAATGGCCAATGTCCAGCAAATGGCTCTAGCTTGAAAAAGCTAAATCAGGATTTAAGTTCTATTACTAGTATGGAAGGATAGCTTTGGAGAGTAGTCTTTAAATATCTGAAAAGTTTTTTCGTCAGCGATATGATATTTATTGGATTATCTAAATTTACGATGTAGAAATTTCAAAGCGGATATGTTCATACATATATATGTACCTTCTTAATATTATTATATTGTCAAATTTTATTTTCAAAATATCGAGTGTGTGGAAAACGGCACCATAGCCACATCGAAGCCTATACCTTAGCCATTATTCATCAGATTTTTGAGCGGAATACCTTAAATGATTCATGGATCTATTCCACACCAATCTGCATAAAAATCTGGCAACAACATATTTTTGAGATTTTTTCTCAAAATTTCGTAAATGTGTGGAGAGTGCCCTATTCGCCACAGCGAAGGCTATATCTCGGCCAATATCCATCCGATTCTTGGAATACCTTAAATGATTCGTGGATTCAATTCCCACGTATCTTCATTAAAATCTGGAAAGAACATATTTTTGAGATTTTTTCCCAAATTTTCTGGATGTCCCCTTCAAAATTTGGAAAATGTGTGGAAGTGCCCTATTCGCCACAGCGAAGGCTATATGTCGGCCAATATCCATCCGATTCTTCGGCGGAATACCTTAAATGATTCATGGATCTATTCCACACCAATCTGCATAAAAATCTGGCAACATATTTTTGAGATTTTTTCTTAAATTTTCTGGGGTCCCGTTCAAAATTTTGAATATGTGTGGAAACGGCACTATGAGTCACATCGATGCTTATATCTTTGCCAATTTTCATTCAATCCCTTAGCGGAATACCTTAAATTATTACATATGATGAAGATAAATATTTATTTAATTCTCCTAATAAATACAATAATTCTATAGTCACTAACCGATTAAATGCACATATATGCTAGTAAAACAAACAAAACTTATTAATCCTAAAATAAAATTTGAACACTCTCGAAATTCGGTATCGGCAGCATCAAGTTTAATTTGAAGTCGCAATCGGTGGTACCAACGTTTTCTGAGGCAGTTATAGAAGGCAACAAATCAATTTCTGGTTCTATCGGAGGTGCGTAATCCCCTCCAAAGTCATTTTCCAAGCTGTGAAAGTCGTATGAAAGTTGTTCAAATAAGGCATCATATCCACCTTGATTTTCAGACCAGATCTCTTGAATCGCTGGAAATAAACATTACTTTATATTATACTAATTGCTGCCTATTATGTACTTACGCCTGCTGCACTTCTTCAAGCATTGTGGATTGGGAAGATCTGTATAATCAAACAAGTTTGTAATGGAAGTTTTAGCCTTCAATTTGTAACCACCCAAGTAGCAGCTCCTTGCCTTTACACTGATCTCTTCCCGATCCCTATTGATGAAATTTTGCTTCAGTCCCTTACGAATGGACAATTTTGCAATACTCCCTTCGAGTTTAACAGAATCGGTTTTAAATGGAGTGATACTCGGGGTTTTGAGCAGATTATTGTCTAATTTGCCAAGCACGCTTTTTTTTACTGTTTGTTTCAAAACAGTGTTACTCAAAGGGACTCCATTTTTGATGGGGTTTGGAGGTACTGCAAAATATAAAGATAAGATATGGTACTGCGAGTGTCGCAACTGACGATTGTAACTTACAGTAAACCCCTGTGTTTTCCTTATTCAATATGTTATCCATTTATTCACAATCACAGGATTATTTTAATATTTTGATAGATTTGTTCGAAAATTTAATGGAAACGAGCGGCACTTGACTAGGGGTGAGAGAAGCGACTAATCAATCTATCATTTATCGATAGCAGATCAATCGATTAAAACCATCAAAAGGGGAGCTAATTTTTGGTGTAAATAATTAATATTTTTGAAAATTACAAACATTATCAATAGTTTTTAATATTGCAGAATTTTTATATTCAATTATAATGTACTCAATGTTTTACCAGAAAGGAAGGATTTTAGCAAATTCGGTCACACAAACGTCAATCGGTAGTCCAACTAAAATTGGTCACACTAATCGTGAATGGGAGCCTAACAAAATTGTGAATGTGAAAAACTTGTAGAATTTCTGCCGGAAAAATTTCAGTAGACTTCGAGTTTTAAACTAAAAGAACAGTGATACACATAATACCTTGCCTACCATTTCCTGTTGTTTAAATATATACTTATTAAAGTCCTCGCTATGGCGTCACATCAGTACCATCAAATAGCAAATTTGCTGGAAAAAGTATGTATAGATTTTAATTTTAGCTATATCATGAAATTGAAATGGAGCCTTGGCTGCCGTAGATGACATCGACGGATAAGGATTTTCGTTTCATGGCGACAAATGATTTAATGACAGAATTACAAAAAGACAGCATTATTCTTGACGACGAATCTGAGAAAAAGGTGGTGCGAATGGTGCTGAAACTGCTAGAGGACAAGAATGGCGAGGTGCAGAACCTGGCGGTGAAATGCCTGGGTCCTCTGGTCAACAAAGTCAAGGAGATCCAGGTGGAGACGATTGTGGACTCTCTATGCGCCAATATGATGTCCAACACAGAGCAGCTGCGCGACATCTCGAGCATTGGCCTGAAAACAGTTATCGCCGAACTGCCCCAGTCCTCCAATTCCCTAGCTCCCAACGTCTGTCAGCGCATCACCGGCAAACTGAGCACGGCCATTGAGAAGGTTTGTATGCTGGCTCCACTCCTGCGAGAGCCATCTTACTAATAGGGTTATATACTCCTTTCAGGAGGACGTTTCTGTTAAACTCGAGTCGCTCGATATTCTGGCTGATCTGCTTTCGCGGTTCGGCGAGTTTCTGGTTCCCTTTCACAGCACCATTCTTAAAGCTTTGATGCCACAGTTGTCCTCCTCGCGCCAGGCTGTTCGCAAGCGCACTATTGTAGCGCTCTCCTTTCTGCTGATTCAGGCCAATAGTAACGCTTACAATGGCGTTATTGATCACATGCTCGATGGTCTGGAGAATCCACCGAACCCTGCTGCCATACGAACGTATATTCAGTGCTTGGCTTCGATTTGGTAAGGAAATCTTGAATAAAAGCTCTCTGCTACCATATATTTGACTTTTTTGAAAATATTTCTTTTTTTCGGTTATGATTTATGAGTTATAATTTATGATGTTTTGTTATCACAAACCATTTATCTTAGCCGACAGGCTGGCCATCGGCTATGCAACCACATCGACCGCTCCATGCTCCTACTGAGCCAATACAGTCAGCGCGATGACGATGAGCTGCGTGAATTTTGCCTGCAGGCCTGTGAGGCGTTTGTTATGCGCTGTCCTGATGCCATAAATCCGCACATTCCCATGGTAAGGTTAAATCATTAACTACTAACCATGATTACTTCCAAAACAGATATGCATTCAGAATCTAATTCGTGTTGTACTTTTTAGATACTTGAGCTGTGCTTAAAGTACATCACATACGATCCAAACTATAACTATGAGACCGATGATGGCGATACTGGTTACGCCATGGACACCGAAGAGGATGAGTATGTGGACAGCGAGGAGTACAGCGACGACGACGACATGAGCTGGAAGGTGCGTCGCGCTGCCGCCAAGTGCTTGGAGGTTCTGATTGCTACACGCCAGGAACTTATCGAGGACTTCTACCGCAGCTTGAGCCCGGCTCTAATTGCACGCTTTAAGGAGCGTGAGGAGAACGTGAAGTCTGACATATTCCATGCTTATGTGGCATTGCTGAAGAACACTCGTTCTAGCGATGATGTGGCTAACGACCCTGACTCCATGGATCAGGTGTCGGGACCAACGTCACTGCTAATTGAACAGCTACCGCTAATCGTTAAGGCCATACAGCCGCTAATGAGGGAGAAATCGATGAAAACGCGTCAAGACTGCTTCCTCTTGCTGCGCGAACTGTTGAATTCTCTTCCCGGCGCTCTGGGTCCCTACTTGGACAGCATTGTACCCGGAATTAGCTATTCACTGAATGACAAGAGCTCGACGAGCAATATGAAAATAGAGTCTTTAGGATTCCTTTATTCATTGCTCCAGGGACATCCTCCACACGTGTTCCACCCACACATACCGTCATTGGTGCCCCTGGTGGTCACCTCGGTGTTCGACCCCTTTTACAAAATCGCAACAGAAGCTCTCTTGGTTCTTCAGCAGTTGGTCAAGGTGATAAGGCCTCTTGAAGGAAATGCGGCTAAGTCTGACTTCGATGCCCCATCGTTTGTGGGAGAAGTGTACTCGTGCACGCTGCAGAAACTTAAAGTAACTGATGTAGATCAGGAGGTGAAGGAACGGGCCATCGCTTGCATGGGACAGATAATCGCCAATATGGGCGACATGCTACAAAATGAACTAGCCGTTTGCCTGCCCATTTTTATGGAGCGATTGAAGAACGAGGTAACCCGGCTGAGTAGCGTGAAGGCTTTGACTCTCATCGCTGCCTCTTCACTGCGCATTGATCTTACTCCTATTCTTCACGACGTCCTGCCGGCTTTGGGGACATTCCTACGCAAGAACCATCGTGCTCTGAAGCTCCACTCGCTCGATCTTATTAATAAAATTGTCATCAACTATTCGAGCAACTTTGAGCCGAATCTACTGCAGACAGCAATTGTTGAAATTCCACCTCTCATATCGGATTCGGACTTGCATGTGGCGCAATATTCGCTTACCCTGCTGAGCACTGTTGCCCGTCGACAGCCACAAGCTCTTGTTGGCATTCACGAGCAATTCCTGCGATCGGTGCTTATTTTGGTGCGATCGCCCTTACTGCAGGTGAGTTAAAATGTTAAAAGAAACTTACAAATATTTAATATTTATAATTTATTCTGGTTTTTTCCAGGGAACTGCCCTAAACTGCACCTTGGAGCTATTTCAAGCTTTGGTGCAAACCCAGCTGACTGGCTTGGACTATCAATCGCTGGTCTCGAAGCTAATGGGTCCTGTTTTAGCTGGCGGAGGCGATGCTACTTCTAGAGCCACAGGCGGCGCTCCCTGCGAGCAGGTGCAACTGCACAAGCAGGCTTACCACTCCTCGGCCAAGTGCATCGCTGCTCTCACGCAGCAGTGTCCTCAGGTGGCGACACCTCTGGCTACCAAGCTCATCACTGATCTACAGAAGCGAAATGATACGGAGATCATCTTCTGCCTGCTCACGATTGGTGAGATTGGCAGACACTTTGATTTGAGCAGCATTCAGGTCTTGCCCCAGACCATTATCGAATGCTTTGGAGCCACTTCCGAGGATGTGAAGGCCGCAGCGTCGCATGCTCTTGGAGCTGTGTCCGTGGGAAGTCTACAGACCTATCTGCCGCTGATTCTAAATGAGATAGAGGTGCAGCCAAAGCGTCAATACTTGCTTCTGCACTCCCTAAAAGAGGTTATCTCATCGCTTTCCGTGTCACCTACTGGACTAGCCCAGCTTTTACCTTCGGTTCCGTCGATTTGGAGCCAGCTCTTTAAGCATTGCGAGTGTTCGGAGGAGGGTTCACGCAACGTGGTGGCCGAATGCTTGGGCAAGCTTGTGTTAGTGAATCCCGACGAGCTCCTTCCGCAGCTCCAGCAAGCGTTGCGTTCCGAAAGCGCCACCATGCGCACCGTGGTAGTATCCTCAGTGAAATTCACTATCTCCGACCAACCTCAGCCCATCGACGCATTGCTCAAACAGAGCATTGGCGAGTTCCTGTTCGCCCTGCGGGATCCGGAGCCCCAGGTGCGACGTGTTGCTCTTGTTGCATTTAATTCGGCGGTGCATAACAAGCCAAGCCTGGTGCGGGACCTGCTGCCCACACTATTGCCGTGGCTTTATTCCGAGACGAAGGTGAAGAGCGAGCTCATCCGGGAGGTTGAGATGGGACCGTTCAAGCATACCGTTGACGACGGCCTGGATATTCGCAAGGCAGCATTTGAGTGCATGTACACACTACTTGAGCAGGGCTTGGATCGGGTGGATGTCATGCAGTTTCTGGACCATGTCCAAGCCGGTCTCTGCGACCACTACGACATTAAAATGCTAACCTATCTGATGACAGCACGCTTGGCCGTGTTGTGCCCAGATAAGGTCCTCTTAAGTAAGTAAACTGGAGATGTTCCACAAGGTAAATGATTGCTAATTCGCGAATTGCTTGCAGGACTCGATCAATTTATACAGCAACTACGTGATACGTGCACACACAAAGTGAAGGCCAATTCTGTAAAACAGGAGTACGAAAAGCAAGACGAATTGAAGCGTTCGGCTCTACGTGCGGTTTCTGCTCTTTCCCAAATTCCCAAAGCAAGTAAGTAGCTGACCACGATACAGAGGAAAACAGAGTGTTAATCAGCCATACTTTTACAGACAAGAATCAACAATTAATGGACTTCCTGAAGTCGATCAAGGAGACCCCTGAACTGAGCAAGATCTATGATTACATCCAGAAGGATTCAGTTGCCGGCAGCTCAGACATAATTGTAATGGATCAAAGCTAAAAGCGGAAATTTGTTTTCTTATTCCTTTACTTAATTAAGAAATATGCGTGTACGCACAAACAAGTATCTCTTTTCTGATATAGCTTTTAGATTTTCTAATAAGAAATAAATGCAGATCGACTTGAAGCAGATAAATAGGACAGATATAGAGTTCCTACCGCCCGATGTAGAAATGGTAGTGTTTGCTACGCATTCGTTACAATAATTAGATAATTGGACACTTATTTAAATTATAGATTGGACGTTTTCGGATAATTTCAGATTAATGCAAGATGCTAGATATTTAAAAACCATATTTATTTGAAATTATTTGTACCAAAACCGTTTTTGCCGCATTCGAAATTTTGACGCAGTAAATTCTTAACTTTATCAGTTTCTAATCTTATTGGAAGTACTCTTAAATATTTCTGATAGTTTGTGTGCATTAGAAAATCTATTGAATATGCACCAACTGGATAAAGCTGTTATGCAACATGCTAAATGGATTGTAACCTCAGAAACGAACAAAATGGACATTAGCTAGAATCGGTTTGAAAGATGGTACATTTTATATTGATAATTGAAGTATTCAAACCGTCGCAAATTTGAAAATAGAATTTTGGTTTATACACGTGAACAAATTTTAAGCAGCCTGCTTGCTTCTCTTTTTATCGGCCTCGTCTGTTATGGTTTTTCCAGTCACGTTGCCGTCCGATGTTGGTCCTGTTTCAGAAACCGTCTCAGGTGGGTGTTCAAGAACGTGATCTATAATTCCCAGTGTCTTGGCTTCCTCGGGAGTCATAAAATGATCGCGTTCCATTCGCGAGCACATCTCATCGTATGAATTTTTGGCATGTTTAACGTATATGCTGGTCAGCTGGCGCTTAATTTTAATTATTTCCTCGGCATGGATCAGGATGTCCGTTGCTTGACCCTAAGGGAAAAATTGTTTGTTTTGGAAAAAAGTGAAAACACCTCGAATGGAAAATCTAACCTGTGCGCCGCCTGATGGTTGGTGAATCATTATCCGGGCATTTGGTAATGAGTATCGCATCCCAGGTGCTCCCGCTGCCAGCAAAAGCGATCCCATCGAGCACGCCTGTCCGACGCACCACGTCGCAATGGGCGGTTTGACGTACTGCATCGTGTCGTAGATCGCTAGGCCCGCCGTTACAACGCCACCCGGGGAGTTAATGTAAAGGTGAATGGGTTTGTTGACGTTCTCCGATTGCAGGAACAAGAGCTGGGCCACAACGGTGGAGCTGATGTCATCGGTGATGTTGCCCATGAGACATATTATTCGCTCCTTGAGCAGGCGGGAAAATATGTCGTAGGCCCGTTCACCTCTGCCGGTTTGCTCTACCACCATGGGAATCAGGTTGATGTTGCGAACCAAACTCGTTCGGCCGGCACATTTTGCCTGCAAAAGGAAGTGCGAGGAATTAGGTAGCGTTATGAGAAGTACTTAAAACTTACTGAATTGATTTGCAACAAGCGGCTAACAGCGTTTTTTAACATGATCCTGGCTTATGTTTTGACGCAAATCAACCGGATCCGCAATGTTATGCAAAACAGCTGTTTTTAAGGCTCAGACTACACACTTTTATTCATATCTGACACAAATGAAAAGAAACACTGATGACTGTCGTATGGCAACTAGTTCGAAGGTCCGACTGATAAACCTCTTGGGCTTGAAAAACTTGCCTTATGAACTTAAACTCAATGAAATATTTTCAAATTCAGATAGAAAACCTAGGAGACAATTTGTACGCTTTGAAAACGCATACTAATTTTATTCAGTATTTATTTCTTATCTTCAATTTACTTCCTTGTTCCACCACCAGGAGCGAAAGTCTGGTCTCTCTTTCTGAAATAAAAACTTCGTAACCTGGTCCCACTGATAAAAAATTTCAAATTTTTCTTATACACGCACGGTTACTCTAAAATCGCTGGATCGGTGGAACCGGATACTCTAAAATTGCAAAGACCGTTGGGATAGTGGAGTGTCCTGGCTATCATGCCGCAGATTATCAAAGGACCGATCACCCTAATTTAATAAAATTCTGCTGATATTTATAAACTTATATATTCAACAACATTTTTAACAATTTTTTCCGAAGGTACAAGATTTTTCATCGAAAATACGAATATCTATTTATTATGTTAATTTGAGCAAGTCTACTTCTTCTAGGGAACTCTGAAACATAATGTAACCAATTTATAAATAATTACAAAACAAAATATGTAATGGTATAGGTAGATATTATGTGAATAGAATCACAATAATTTTCAATGAAGGGTATTCATAAGGTCAGTTTCCTAAAAAATTTAATTTAAGGTTGTACAAAAGAATGCTTAGTTTGCTAAAATTTAGATTGTTAGTTAACCATTTTGGAAACAACAGCTATGCGGATATTTTTTGTTTTTAGTTATTTGTGTTTTCTTAAATATAAAATCCTAGCTTCTGATATTAATAATAAAAATGTAACTGAATCAGAGTATAAAAACGAATTCGAAATATTCAAAGTAAGTTGCCCACCCACAAATCAATATAAAAACGTATTAATTTATACCAATTTTTATAGAATGAAAATAATAGAAAATACATTCGTAATGATGATGAATTTCGTAGCTTTAAAGCCTTCGAAGAAAATTACAAAATCATTGAGAAGCATAATAAAAATTTCCAAGAGGGTCAGACTTCTTTCAGGTTGAAACCCAATAATTTTGCTGACATGGTAACTTTCTACGCATATGAGCTTTAGTTCTGAATAATAGTATAATTTTCATTAAATTAGAACACAGATGGTTACTTAAAAGGATATCTAAGACTTATAAAGAGTCACACACAAGAAGGAGCAGATAATATAGCTGAAATAGTGGGGTCACCACTGATGACCAATGTCCCGGAGAGCTTGGACTGGCGGAGCAAAGGATTCGTTACACCGCCGCATAATCAGCAAACTTGCGGATCGTGCTACGCTTTCAGCATCGCGGAGAGTATTTCAGGGCAGGTTTTCAAACGCACCGGAAAAATATTGAATTTGAGTGAGCAACAAATTGTTGACTGCAGCGTGTCCCATGGAAATCAAGGATGCGTTGGTGGATCTTTACGAAATACTTTGAACTATTTGCAAAGTACTGGGGGCTTAATGCGAGCGGATGATTACAAATATGTATCAAGGGTACGGTTTTTGAAGCTTTTTTAGAAGCTTATAACTCCTTAAGAAGTTCTTCTATATAGAAAATATCACATGAACATCCGGAACCCCCAAAATATCAGATAAAATCTGAACTATTTCCTCTGATCCCTCATAAAGCTAAACTATCTTAGTTATTTATTTCTTATATATGCTTTACAGAAAGGAAAATGCCAATTTGTTAGCGACTTATCCGTTGTGAATGTGACTTCCTGGGCCATCTTGCCCGCACACGATGAGCAAGCGATTCAAGCTGCAGTAACTCACATTGGACCGGTGGCCATATCGATTAATGCCACTCCAAAAACATTTCAATTATACAGGTAATTACAAAATTTTCAAAAAAGTACCAGTTAATAAATATATATTCTTCTTTAGTGACGGTATCTACGACGATCCGATGTGTTCATCAGCTTCTGTTAATCATGCCATGCTGATAATTGGGTTTGGGAAGGACTACTGGATTTTAAAGAACTGGTGGGGGCATCTTTGGGGCGAATCGGGCTACATGAGAATTCGAAAGGGAGTTAATATGTGTGGCATAGCCAATTATGCTGCATATGCCATTGTCTAATACTACTATGCAATAAAAATGATTCGCAATTATACATAAAAATGACGTAAAAGGATTTTATTTTGTTCTTAAAGAGTTCTACGTAAGTAAAGAAATTAAAAATAATAGAGAGGGTTTAAGCCATTTTTATAGAAGAAGGTAGTGAGTTCCTAAAAGAAACAAAAAGTCCCTATAAATTTAAAGACGAGATTGGAAAGCTTTATTACCGAATTTAATTCAAATTAAATACAGAGACACACTGGTTGATAAATGAATCCAGTACACTGTGTAACATGGTTTTGCTGGGAGCTGTTGAAATCAATGCCGAATGAAATGTAATCAACACAATTAAATTATTTTATGGTGTCCTAGAGAGATAAATTGTTTGCACATGCTATGCACATAAATATGTATAAAAAATTGTGTCATATTTGCTGCACAGTGTCATTAACACAATTTGAACTTAATGAACTTTAAGGGCGTGGCAAATGGTCCAAGCCCGACCCTTTTATTTTGTACCATGGTGCCCGCCCCGAATCAATAAAAGGGCGACCAAGAGCCAACTTTGTTAAAAAGTAGATAAAAATAATGCACTGGCAATGGACGTAAGCATTAAGCCGAATTGTATTTATCACGGCGAATTTAAAAGTGTTTATGGCGTGCTAAACTCTTAAATCCTTTGATATCCCACTTTAATTAAAACCAAACTCCTCCCACACTGAATCATTCATGGCAAATTATAATGTGTTTCATTGCCGCTTAATGGATAAAGTGTATTCTATAATGGCTATAACCAATAATAGGAAAGTAAGGTGGAATCGCTCAGCATGCAACCACTTTCAAATTACAACGCAGCTCCTCCGTAGACCAATGAGAGCAATTTAAAGGACCGTAGGCAGGACTTCACTTAATGTTACAACGGATTCAGGGGTGGATTTTTAAAGGACTCGCCACAGAGAGCGCCGGAGAGAGCTTAAGCTTGCGCCGGGCTAGCAAAATCAAATAAAAATGCTAATTGTATAAAGTCAAGATGTTGAACTATTTAAATGGGTCCTGCTCGGGAGATTCGTATTTAATTTATTTGTTCACTTTTTATGGTAGTTTGGCGATGGAAAAAATCTTACCCATTCCAATGATTGGCTCTCTCGCCTAATGGAGTCTGAGGAATTGGTTAAGGATGTGCCGAATGACATGCGCAGCAATAAAGAGCCAAGTGAAGTGATTAGGCACGCCGAATGCTATTGGTGTTGACTATAAAATAGTCGGCAACTAAGTTCCGTTACAGCAACTTATGCTCCAACGCAGCGAAAAAATCTGCCGCGATTATTTATTTATTTTAGCAAAAGTATGGAGCAATTGGCACAGTTTGTAACAAAATCCTTTGAGTTCAACTTAACTAACAACAGTGTTCACGCGCTATTCAATTCAATGACGGGCGCGAGAATTAAAAAGCATCCGGATGTTAAAAACTCCATACTCATAAACTCCATAAGTTCCGGCGGCAGTTACGGCGACGGCTGTGCGAGTGGTGACGAGTCCGTGGATATTGACATTACTGATTTGTCTGTTTCGGAAAGCAATACAATTATCGCCCCTGCACCAGACCCACGACCGGATTCCCCTCCAGAGGATATTGTGGAGGCCTACCGCTTAAGTCCAAATATTCGAAAACCCGTGGAACACAAGCCCAAAAACTGGCTAATATCCGAGGATTTGGAAGTAGATTCACAGCCAGAAGGTAATATTTAGATAAAAAAATAATTCAAGTATTTCAAGTGATGAAACCTATAAGCGAAATTGCCGTCGGGTCGAATTTAGTCCGGCTTTAGTCCGAATGGATAAAAACTTCGTGACATGATTAAAGAGGTCATTCAAACTAATTAGTAAACTTAACGTTCTAGTATTAGTACTATAGTACTAGTAACAGTATTAGTAACGTATTAGCACTAACTAGTATTTAACGGAAATAAAATTCGTTTGGAAACAAAAGTACATCTAATAATCCTACCAATCCTAATATATTAGGATTGTTATTATATCCTAAATATATGTAACAATAATCAATTATGTATTAATCAACATAAGTGTTATTTAAAGTCTTAGATTTCATATACATATTTTCGTAACACAGACTAAAAGATTTCCACTCATAATTTCACTTTCTCCATAAGCCCCTCTGAACCAAAGTCCAGAACAAACATAGGTTCCATTACCCTCAGTTTCGACAAAGAGAAAAAAATGATCACATTTTTTATTTTATTGTTATTTAGTTACGTATGTTATTATGTATTTATGAATTATGTCGTGGTGATGCCTTGAAGTAAAATTTAAAAATGGAATCTAGCAGGCACCATTTTTTTCGAATAAATACCTATTCCAAGTAGAAATCTCCAATTTTATACTGATATTTTTGTGCTTCTATGATTTATCACCAAAAAATTCAGGAGATATGGATAGTATAATATACTATATAATTTGTACATTATAATATATCCTATTCATATAATATAAGTAAGTTGAGGACTATTACTCCGGAATTAATAATAAATTTTGCCTATTATATATTAGATACTTTTCACAGACTTTAAATATAAAGTAGTGGTCCTATAATCCCCTGAGCCAATTTTTGAGGTCAAGCTAGTCAAATTAGTTAAACACAATCTTTATTAGCAGCATCCCAAAAACAAAACTTTTGGGTATGATGAAATATTTAGATTTATATATTTGAATATATATTTTTCAAATATATATTTGAAAATATTTTAAACAAAAAAATCATATTTGATTAATTTGTTTTATTTACTACAAATAACAATTAACTACAAAGATTTTTTTTAAGTACTCAAACTACTAAAAGATAACTTTTATTGAAAAAAATATTAACTTGAATACTGGTCGTATACGTAATTTTCAAACAAATTTCTTCGGTAGGAAAAATGTTTATAGAAATACGCCCAAAATCCAAATAAAGGTATTTTCCTGCTTTTTATAATAAATACATGCGTATTTCCGGTACATTTTTGTTCCTTATTCAAAAAACGGATTTCGTAAAAAACCATTAAGCATATATATGTTTGCGTTATAGATATATTATATACGTTCACGTTATACATTTTGAATGATTGCCTTTAAGCCCCCCTAACAGATTATTTTGAACATTTTCAGAGACAAAAATCTCGGCGATAATAACGACAAATGTGAGTGATCGCACGGATGATAGCAACACTCCGACGTTAGCCCCTGACAAGCCGATAATACCTGAGAAGTGCACCTCCCCAGATCCAACCAGAATCAGGGAGCACTGCGATCACCTCGATCCGTCCGTGGTTAACACCAAGCAGCGAAGATCGCGGACCAACTTTACGCTGGACCAGCTCAACGAGCTAGAGAGACTCTTCGAGGAGACACACTACCCGGACGCCTTCATGCGGGAGGAACTGAGCCAGCGGCTAGGGCTGAGCGAGGCCAGAGTGCAGGTAATTATTCGCAGGGAGTGGCCATAAATTCTGCCAAAATTGTCCAGGCTGACAATGAAATGTCCGACGGGTGTCCCCCATGTACACGCAATACAAGCACAAATTGATTTTCAATTGATATTCATTACACTGGTACTAATGACAAAACGGCAATGTCTCCCCAAAAACTGTCTCCCCAAATGTGAAGTTCCTGGCAGGAGGAGGAAAAAAGTCCGAAGGATTTGATTTTTCAACCACCGTCACTTGGAAAAATATGGGGTGTTAAGTGGTTTGTAGTTGTTTGCCACCCTTTGCTGTCTCGCTTAAGAGGAGAAAATTGTTTAAGCATCAGGGGGCCGGTTAAAGATTAAATGCTCAATCAGGGTACCAGAAATAGACACTATGTGGTCATGAAATATGTAGATGCCAGCAGGAGTGTCACTTTTTTTATGGCATCCGATAAATAACTGGGCTTTTTGGACCATAGTTGGATTATATATCGGTTGACTGCAACTTCTGTAATCACGTTGAACAAAAACAATAATTAATAAATTCATGGCACTTTATGGAGATCTCTAAATATATTTTAAACAATATTTTCAGGTCTGGTTCCAAAACAGACGGGCAAAATGTAGAAAGCACGAAAATCAAATGCATAAAGGTAAGAAAAATAAAGTCAACTTACTATTTTCTTAAATTAAACTAAATAAATATAAGAATGTTGGATTGTTTTTGTAAAGTTTTTGTAATAGTTGGCAGCTAAAAATTGTAAGTTTATGAACAAAATATAATTAAATATTAAGATCATTTAAAAAATACTTCATGTAGACAAGCAAAATAATTTTTCATTTTTTAAAGGTCTTTCTTAAGATACTTCTATCAAATGTTGACTGGTTTATTGGGATACACTTAGTTAAGCAATAAATAGTAAGAAATATAATAAATTATTTAAGAAATTCATAAAAATCTATTATAACTGTTCAACAATTTTTCGCAGTGTGGAAAAATACAAATCCTTCCAAAGAAAAAAAAACATTCCTTTGCTCTATGCTAGCCAAGTTTTTGCCAATTAGGCTTAATGAAAGTGTAAATCGCAATTAGTTAAGTACACAAAAATCAGCCAAGACCAATTTACATTTCGGGATACTGTTCATGTCCTGGCTTATCAACTCCCGGCGCCAATATGTTACGGTTTCACAGTTATTTAAATGTCTCTTCATTAATTCATTCGCATTTCGCCGGTTCAACCCTCGTTTCCAAGGTCTTATCCTGCTTCCCCCCAGATCCTAATTCATCACCCACCCAGGATCCACTCACTCAATAGAACGGCGTTTGCATTTGCCGTTTTATTGCTCGAATATTTAATTTGATGAAGTTAGCAATGATTTGTGTTTCTGTCTCTAAAAAACGGCTCTCTGTGTATCCTTGCCAAGGGGATTTGCCTGCCATCGTTGCCGTCCACCCGAAATTGTGAGCAGATGTGATTGTGAGAATTGATTGTAATTCATAAAATAAACAAAAGGCTAACGGAGCTCCAAGGTATGCTCGGATTTATGGGAAATATTTAAACAAGAAAATTTAAAGGTCACCTTTATAAAGTTTGTTTATTTACAAATCATCCACTTAAAGTTCCCGCAACAAACATAACACTTATGGCCAACTTTAAGTGGAGTTCCCGAAGTGCGTAGCCCCTCCTAATAAAACAGTTACTTAATTGGATTAAAAGATATAATCGCATTTATCAAATTCCCTCCTAATGTTGCCGTATTTCAATACTGGACCCAAAAAAACTTCCACAAATGTAATCAAATTGAAATTTTGGCATAAAAAGCACAGCAGCCAGCAGACAACGAATGGGCAGCTTTTTATGGGTTCATATCAATTCTCAGGCTTTTTTCCGCCGGTGAACCACCATAAACAAGACGTTAACCTGGGCTCCGGTCCCCGGAGAGCCATTTGTATGTGCTCCTGGAGTAACACGTCCCTGTGGTTGAATGACGCCGCCTCTCAGACCTGGGGGCGTTTTCTGCGCAATAAATTACAAAATGAATTCAATTACTTGTCACTGAATCTTAAAACGATTTGCCAATCTGAAAAGTACCAGTTTGTCTGTCTACTGGGATTTTTAATTTTCATTTTCATCTCAATTGAATCCAGATTTTAAGAATCATTCCCTGAGGTTCTTAAAGATTTTTTCTTATGATTTGTTCAAAAACAATACAAATATCATTATGAAAATATCTTTTTGATTGAAAATAATAAACAATTTTGTATATCCCCAAAGATTCAAATCTTTATAATGGTTGCATCCTCATAATTCTCAAGAAGGGTATACGATGCTTGTAGAAAATAAATTTATTGGTTATTTAGGTCAAATACATATCCGGAATTATCCTTATAAAATCAGTTATAAGTTACTAAAAATTTACATTTTGTTTGTCAAATTTTAAGGATTCTTGGTAGGTAGTCGGAGTCCTCCCATTGCAACTCCTCTGGAACCTTGTCGGGTGGCGCCCTACGTCAGTTTGGCGGCTCTGCGAAATTCCTCCGTACCGCCAATTCCAGCGACGGCTACAAGTGCAAATCCTGCAGCGACAGGAAGTGCCAGTTCCGGAAAAGTTCCAGTAGTCAGCGTTGATTCACCTCATCCCCCGGCCATCACCCGTTCAGCTGTTAAGCAATTCTCCAGCACAGTTGCAGCAGCCGCCGCCTTTTCCGCTTTTGATCCAGCGATTATTTCAGTAGCAGCTCATCAGGTAAGGACTATTCTAACAACTACATAAATATTTCTTAAAAAAAAGGTAACTCAGCAAAAAAGCAAACTCGCAGTTATCCTGAAAGCTTCCCATTCCTAAATTGTATTTATAAATCTCTAGTTTATAGAAGCCTTATTAGAGAAAATTGGTATTATATATTTTTTCCAATAAATTAATTCATTTATTCGTTGTACAGTATGCTGCAGCTATAACCAATGGAACAGTGCCAGCTGGACTCTTCTCAGTGCCACAATATTCAATAAATCTGGCCGCTTTCGCCGCTGCTCACAGCAAAAGTTCCAGTATAGCAGATCTTCGAATGAAAGCCAAGAAACACTCGGAATCATTGGGACTTCAAGCAGATATGGTTCTATAGTAAACGTCGCTATTTACTAAATAGTATTTAGAATAAAAAAAATGTACATTCAGTTGATAGTACGGCCGTTTGAGGCCTATTGTCAAAAATAAAATAAAGGATAGTCACATTTATTTATTTAATAAAACTTTTACTTAACATAATCTATTGAATAAGATTGATTGAGAAACAATATCGACAAATAAAAAAGAACTGTTTTATGAACCCGATAGAGGTTTAATTCTTGAAGCTCCTAATTGTTTATAGTTTTTATTTTTAGATTCAAGTTACTAGCCATTATATGGCTTAATCCTTTTTCCTTAATGTATATGTATTGGTCCGCACTTTTTGGGTTACCCTTCAATTTCATATCGCTTTAAAAATTAAAAAATAAAAAAGGATTCTTTTTAAATTTTATATATCTCTGGCCCAGCATCACCCAATCAGAAAGAATCAATTAAATGTTAAAATAAAATTTCAGGCTTTTGTTTTTAATATGGAATTACAGCGTTATAATAAAAAATTGACTTAAATACATACTAAAATACCCGGTTACAGTGGATGTTAGTGGAATTAAACAAGCTACTGCTACAATGTATGTAGATTCGAAAATCGAAAGAACCCTCTTATTTACTCCGACCGAATTTCTCGAAAACAAAATCTTTCAGCGGCTGATAATATTGGTAGCGCAGACATAGCATTTCCGGGGAGTTGCGCAGCTGCTCGAAGGCCTCCGATTCGGATTCCATGATGAAAACGGCTGTTCCGGCCATCGCGAAAGCCACAAAAATAACGGACGGAACAAAGGCATGTAATAAGTGAAATTTACGGAATTTTTTCACTTTCTGAACGGACGGATCGCCTCGCAAAAAGTGATCCGCCGTTGAACTGGGATTGAATGTGGCATCGGCGGAGTGGCCATAGTATGTATTTGGCGAACTCCATGTGCCGTGCTGCTTCGCCTCATGCTTCCGCGGATGATCGTAGCCATTGACGGTCAGACCGCTTTCCGTGGACGAGTGCTCGATGGAGTCCCTGTAGGCATAGCCCATCTGGGTGGACAGATAGTTGGGGCCGTCGACGTTGGACGATCGGAGGCGAGCCTCCTCGCAAACTGGCTCCAGGCTGGATATTTGGATCCCGCCGTTGCCCTCATGATCCTGCCCCACGTAGCAGTGAGAACCATTAGGTATGGCATATCCCAGTGGTTCAGACATCGTGGATCTCGGCAGGCTGCTATACCCTAGAAATTATTAAAATAAATCAATGAATAAATAATAATTATTAAATTAACTCCATGGACTTACGTATTTGGGCCAAATCACCTTGAGGGCTGGAAGGCGTAGCAGGCACACTGCTAGCTTTTCGTTTGCTCGAATTGGAATTGTTCAGTTTTTGTTCCCGCAATGCATTTATGTTTTCAGTCAAAATTTCACGCTCAGTTCTTCCGGTGTATCGGAATTTTGTACCCCAGGAGAAAAAGCCTCCGCCAGAAATCACAGCCGCACTTTGGCTATTGGGTAATCTAAAAATGAATAATTTACATTTATTTATAAATATGCATTTGGCCAAAACTAAAATGATTTGATCAATGTGAAGTTTAATACAATTTTTTATCACAGTTTTATAACTAAAAACCCCTAATTTCCCCTAATAACTAACATAAAACTTCAATTTATAATTTTTTTATTTGAATTTATTATTTATTATAGTTTTTACACTTTTTACAGTAAACTAATGCTTTAACCATAAAATATAAATTATAGGTATATATTTAATACTGTATTCCCAGGCGCACGTTTTATACATTCCCATTATGGATTTATCCAGGTGCCACTGCAAGTGTGTTCCAGTCGGTCCAGCAGCAGCAGCTACAACGCCGCGTTTTCTCTTCTCCAGGATCCTTGGACCGGCAAAGACTCAATGTCAGGTGATGAAAATCCCTGTACATCTTTCTTTGCATGGATCGTTGATTGAGACGGCGTCACGGAACTATTCGGAGTACGCAGGAGCATGCAGGAGTACGCAGGAGTACACAGGAGTTCAGAAGCCAACGCAGGAGTACACAGTAGTCCAGGAGCCGACACAGGAGTCCAATAGTTGTCGCAGGAATCGTCAAAGGAGTCCATGAGTCGCAGCAGGATTCAATAGCACCATACTATTGATGAACCAGAGCGCAGGAAGGGTTGATTCGCCTTGAAACACTCTACTTCCATCTACGACTATCATCCACAAGTTCCGTTTCCAAAAAGGTCCTGTAGCCGCACGTCGCCGACTAAATTTTCGCGCCATGAAATCAAGGGAGGACAACTCAGAGGCAATCCTGAGCACCCTATGCTCCCATCGCTTCGGTTCAGCATTTTCATATATCTTTAGACTGTATGTAAGTCTATAGTACATGAACGTATGTATTTTCGATATCTTTTAGAATAAGTCTACATTTAAAACCCCAAATACCAAATAAAATGATTTCAAGAAGGATAATCTGTGTGTTTTATTTAAAAGGTGACTTACTTCGATTCGATTTTGGCCAAATACAAAATATCGTAAAGTTTCCCCAATAATTCTCTTTTTCCAACTGTACCATCATGATTTTTGCCGAAATTTAAGCAAAATATTTGTTGTTTGGTTTTTCCGATCTTTCGATGCAGATCGAAGCGGATTAGTATCCTGATTCATAAATGCTATTCCGTTTTTGAATCGGCTGCGAAACAGTAATAACATTCGCTAAAAAGTGTAGCAAAAGTTTAGATTTTGGCCAAATAAAAAATATCGGAAACGCTTTCCCAATTTTCTCATTTTCCAACTGGAAAAATTTCCATAACTTGGTTAATATTTGGCAGATTCAGGAATGTTATACCTTCCCGATCTCAGAGATCCCAGGAGGACAATTGTCTATCAAAACCTGGCAACGAAAATATTGACCAATTTTTGGGAATTTTTTAAAGGGGTACCACCATGATTTTTGCCGAAATTTAAGCAAAATATTTGTTGTTTGGTTTTTCCGATCTTTCGATGCAGATCGAAGCGGATTAGTATCCTGATTCATAAATGCTATTCCGTTTTTGAATCGGCTACGAAACAGTAATAATATTCGCTAAAAAGTGTAGCAAAAGTTTAGATTTTGGCCAAATAAAAAATATCGGAAACGCTTTCCCAATTTTCTCATTTTCCAACTGGAAAAATTTCCATAACTTGGTTAATATTTGGCAGATTCAGGAATGTTATACCTTCCCGATCTCAAAGATCCCAGGAGCACAATTGTCTATCAAAACCTGGCAACGAAAATATTGACCCATTTTTGGGAATTTTTTAAAGGGGTACCACCATGATTTTTGCCGAAATTTAAGCAAAATATTTTTTGTTTGGTTTTTCCGATCTTTTGATGCAGATCGAAGCGGACTAGTATCCTGATTCATAAATGCTATTCCGTTTTTGAATCGGTTGCGGAACAGTAATAACATTCGCTAAAAAGTGTAGCAAAAGTTTAGATTTTGGCCAAATAAAAAATAACGGAAACGCTTTCCCAATTTTCTCATTTTCCAACTGGAAAAATTTCCATAACTTGGTGAATTGTTGGCAGATTCAGGAATGTTATACCTTCCCGATCTCAGAGATCCCAGGAGCACAATTGTCTATCAAAACCTGGCAACGAAAATATTGACCCATTTTTGGGAATTTTTTAAAGGGGTACCACCATGATTTTTGCTGAAATTTAAGCAAAATATTTGTTGTTTGGTTTTTCCGATCTTTTGATGCAGATCGAAGCGGATTAGTATCCTGATTCATAAATGCTATTCCGTTTTTGAATCGGCTACGAAACAGTAATAATATTCGCTAAAAAGTGTAGAAAAAGTTTAGATTTTGGCCAAATAAAAAATATCGGAAACGCTTTCCCAATTTTCTCATTTTCCAACTGGAAAAATTTCCATAACTTGGTTAATATTTGGCAGATTCAGGAATGTTATACCTTCCCGATCTCAAAGATCCCAGGAGCACAATTGTCTATCAAAACCTGGCAACGAAAATATTGACCCATTTTTGGGAATTTTTTAAAGGGGTACCACCATGATTTTTGCCGAAATGTAAGCAAAATATTTGTTGTTTGGTTTTTCCGAACTTTTGATGCAGATCGAAGCGGACTAGTATCCTGATTCATAAATGCTATTCCGTTTTTGAATCGGCTGCGAAACAGTAATAACATTCGCTAAAAAGTGTAGCAAAAGTTTAGATTTTGGCCAAATAAAAAATATCGGAAACGCTTTCCCAATTTTCTCATTTTCCAACTGGAAAGATTTCCATAACTTGGTTAATATTTGGCAGATTCAGGAATGTTATACCTTCCCGATCTCAGAGATCCCAGGAGCACAATTGTCTATCAAAACCTGGTAACGAAAATAATGACCCATTTTTGGGAATTTTTTAAAGGGGTACCACCATGATTTTTGCCGAAATTTAAGCAAAATATTTGTTGTTTGGTTTTTCCGATCTTTCGATGCAGATCGAAGCGGATTAGTATCCTGATTCATAAATGCTATTCCGTTTTTGAATCGGTTGCGGAACAGTAATAACATTCGCTAAAAAGTGTAGCAAAAGTTTAGATTTTGGCCAAATAAAAAATATCGGAAACGCTTTCCCAATTTTCTCATTTTCCAACTGGAAAGATTTCCATAACTTGGTTAATATTTGGCAGATTCAGGAATGTTATACCTTCCCGATCTCAGAGATCCCAGGAGCACAATTGTCTATCAAAACCTGGCAACGAAAATATTGACCCATTTTTGGGAATTTTTTAAAGGGGTACCACCATGATTTTTGCCGAAATTTAAGCAAAATATTTGTTGTTTGGTTTTTCCGATCTTTCGATGCAGATCGAAGCGGATTAGTATCCTGATTCATAAATGCTATTCCGTTTTTGAATCGGCTGCGAAACAGTAATAACATTCGCTAAAAAGTGTAGCAAAAGTTTAGATTTTGGCCAAATAAAAAATATCGGAAACGCTTTCCCAATTTTCTCATTTTCCAACTGGAAAAATTTCCATAACTTGGTTAA
Organism: Drosophila atripex; assembly: GCA_035045925.1. Lineage (NCBI taxonomy): Eukaryota > Metazoa > Arthropoda > Insecta > Diptera > Drosophilidae > Drosophila > Drosophila atripex. The sequence continues at coordinate 7,030,410 of JAWNOP010000070.1, read as the reverse complement.
TATTTGGCAGATTCAGGAATGTTATACCTTCCCGATCTCAAAGATCCCAGGAGCACAATTGTCTATCAAAACCTGGCAACGAAAATATTGACCCATTTTTGGGAATTTTTTAAAGGGGTACCACCATGATTTTTGCCGAAATTTAAGCAAAATATTTTTTGTTTGGTTTTTCCGATCTTTTGATGCAGATCGAAGCGGACTAGTATCCTGATTCATAAATGCTATTCCGTTTTTGAATCGGTTGCGGAACAGTAATAACATTCGCTAAAAAGTGTAGCAAAAGTTTAGATTTTGGCCAAATAAAAAATAACGGAAACGCTTTCCCAATTTTCTCATTTTCCAACTGGAAAAATTTCCATAACTTGGTGAATTGTTGGCAGATTCAGGAATGTTATACCTTCCCGATCTCAGAGATCCCAGGAGCACAATTGTCTATCAAAACCTGGCAACGAAAATATTGACCCATTTTTGGGAATTTTTTAAAGGGGTACCACCATGATTTTTGCTGAAATTTAAGCAAAATATTTGTTGTTTGGTTTTTCCGATCTTTTGATGCAGATCGAAGCGGATTAGTATCCTGATTCATAAATGCTATTCCGTTTTTGAATCGGCTACGAAACAGTAATAATATTCGCTAAAAAGTGTAGAAAAAGTTTAGATTTTGGCCAAATAAAAAATATCGGAAACGCTTTCCCAATTTTCTCATTTTCCAACTGGAAAAATTTCCATAACTTGGTTAATATTTGGCAGATTCAGGAATGTTATACCTTCCCGATCTCAAAGATCCCAGGAGCACAATTGTCTATCAAAACCTGGCAACGAAAATATTGACCCATTTTTGGGAATTTTTTAAAGGGGTACCACCATGATTTTTGCCGAAATGTAAGCAAAATATTTGTTGTTTGGTTTTTCCGAACTTTTGATGCAGATCGAAGCGGACTAGTATCCTGATTCATAAATGCTATTCCGTTTTTGAATCGGCTGCGAAACAGTAATAACATTCGCTAAAAAGTGTAGCAAAAGTTTAGATTTTGGCCAAATAAAAAATATCGGAAACGCTTTCCCAATTTTCTCATTTTCCAACTGGAAAGATTTCCATAACTTGGTTAATATTTGGCAGATTCAGGAATGTTATACCTTCCCGATCTCAGAGATCCCAGGAGCACAATTGTCTATCAAAACCTGGTAACGAAAATAATGACCCATTTTTGGGAATTTTTTAAAGGGGTACCACCATGATTTTTGCCGAAATTTAAGCAAAATATTTGTTGTTTGGTTTTTCCGATCTTTCGATGCAGATCGAAGCGGATTAGTATCCTGATTCATAAATGCTATTCCGTTTTTGAATCGGTTGCGGAACAGTAATAACATTCGCTAAAAAGTGTAGCAAAAGTTTAGATTTTGGCCAAATAAAAAATATCGGAAACGCTTTCCCAATTTTCTCATTTTCCAACTGGAAAGATTTCCATAACTTGGTTAATATTTGGCAGATTCAGGAATGTTATACCTTCCCGATCTCAGAGATCCCAGGAGCACAATTGTCTATCAAAACCTGGCAACGAAAATATTGACCCATTTTTGGGAATTTTTTAAAGGGGTACCACCATGATTTTTGCCGAAATTTAAGCAAAATATTTGTTGTTTGGTTTTTCCGATCTTTCGATGCAGATCGAAGCGGATTAGTATCCTGATTCATAAATGCTATTCCGTTTTTGAATCGGCTGCGAAACAGTAATAACATTCGCTAAAAAGTGTAGCAAAAGTTTAGATTTTGGCCAAATAAAAAATATCGGAAACGCTTTCCCAATTTTCTCATTTTCCAACTGGAAAAATTTCCATAACTTGGTTAATATTTGGCAGATTCAGGAATGTTATACCTTCCCGATCTCAAAGATCCCAGGAGCACAATTGTCTATCAAAACCTGGCAACGAAAATATTGACCCATTTTTGGGAATTTTTTAAAGGGGTACCACCATGATTTTTGCCGAAATTTAAGCAAAATATTTTTTGTTTGGTTTTTCCGATCTTTTGATGCAGATCGAAGCGGACTAGTATCCTGATTCATAAATGCTATTCCGTTTTTGAATCGGTTGCGGAACAGTAATAACATTCGCTAAAAAGTGTAGCAAAAGTTTAGATTTTGGCCAAATAAAAAATAACGGAAACGCTTTCCCAATTTTCTCATTTTCCAACTGGAAAAATTTCCATAACTTGGTGAATTGTTGGCAGATTCAGGAATGTTATACCTTCCCGATCTCAGAGATCCCAGGAGCACAATTGTCTATCAAAACCTGGTAACGAAAATAATGACCCATTTTTGGGAATTTTTTAAAGGGGTACCACCATGATTTTTGCCGAAATTTAAGCAAAATATTTGTTGTTTGGTTTTTCCGATCTTTCGATGCAGATCGAAGCGGATTAGTATCCTGATTCATAAATGCTATTCCGTTTTTGAATCGGTTGCGAAACAGTAATAACATTCGCTAAAAAGTGTAGCAAAAGTTTAGATTTTGGCCAAATAAAAAATATCGGAAACGCTTTCCCAATTTTCTCATTTTCCAACTGGAAAAATTTCCATAACTTGGTTAATATTTGGCAGATTCAGGAATGTTATACCTTCCCGATCTCAAAGATCCCAGGAGCACAATTGTCTATCAAAACCTGGCAACGAAAATATTGACCCATTTTTGGGAATTTTTTAAAGGGGTACCACCATGATTTTTGCCGAAATTTAAGCAAAATATTTTTTGTTTGGTTTTTCCGATCTTTTGATGCAGATCGAAGCGGACTAGTATCCTGATTCATAAATGCTATTCCGTTTTTGAATCGGTTGCGGAACAGTAATAACATTCGCTAAAAAGTGTAGCAAAAGTTTAGATTTTGGCCAAATAAAAAATAACGGAAACGCTTTCCCAATTTTCTCATTTTCCAACTGGAAAAATTTCCATAACTTGGTGAATTGTTGGCAGATTCAGGAATGTTATACCTTCCCGATCTCAGAGATCCCAGGAGCACAATTGTCTATCAAAACCTGGCAACGAAAATATTGACCCATTTTTGGGAATTTTTTAAAGGGGTACCACCATGATTTTTGCTGAAATTTAAGCAAAATATTTGTTGTTTGGTTTTTCCGATCTTTTGATGCAGATCAAAGCGGATTAGTATCCTGATTCATAAATGCTATTCCGTTTTTGAATCGGCTACGAAACAGTAATAATATTCGCTAAAAAGTGTAGCAAAAGTTTAGATTTTGGCCAAATAAAAAATATCGGAAACGCTTTCCCAATTTTCTCATTTTCCAACTGGAAAAATTTCCATAACTTGGTTAATATTTGGCAGATTCAGGAATGTTATACCTTCCCGATCTCAAAGATCCCAGGAGCACAATTGTCTATCAAAACCTGGCAACGAAAATATTGACCCATTTTTGGGAATTTTTTAAAGGGGTACCACCATGATTTTTGCCGAAATGTAAGCAAAATATTTGTTGTTTGGTTTTTCCGAACTTTTGATGCAGATCGAAGCGGACTAGTATCCTGATTCATAAATGCTATTCCGTTTTTGAATCGGTTGCGGAACAGTAATAACATTCGCTAAAAAGTGTAGCAAAAGTTTAGATTTTGGCCAAATAAAAAATAACGGAAACGCTTTCCCAATTTTCTCATTTTCCAACTGGAAAAATTTCCATAACTTGGTGAATTGTTGGCAGATTCAGGAATGTTATACCTTCCCGATCTCAGAGATCCCAGGAGCACAATTGTCTATCAAAACCTGGTAACGAAAATAATGACCCATTTTTGGGAATTTTTTAAAGGGGTACCACCATGATTTTTGCCGAAATTTAAGCAAAATATTTGTTGTTTGGTTTTTCCGATCTTTCGATGCAGATCGAAGCGGATTAGTATCCTGATTCATAAATGCTATTCCGTTTTTGAATCGGCTACGAAACAGTAATAATATTCGCTAAAAAGTGTAGCAAAAGTTTAGATTTTGGCCAAATAAAAAATATCGGAAACGCTTTCCCAATTTTCTCATTTTCCAACTGGAAAAATTTCCATAACTTGGTTAATATTTGGCAGATTCAGGAATGTTATACCTTCCCGATCTCAGAGATCCCAGGAGCACAATTGTCTATCAAAACCTGGCAACGAAAATATTGACCCATTTTTGGGAATTTTTTAAAGGGGTACCACCATGATTTTTGCCGAAATTTAAGCAAAATATTTGTTGTTTGGTTTTTCCGATCTTTCGATGCAGATCGAAGCGGATTAGTATCCTGATTCATAAATGCTATTCCGTTTTTGAATCGGCTACGAAACAGTAATAATATTCGCTAAAAAGTGTAGCAAAAGTTTAGATTTTGGCCAAATAAAAAATATCGGAAACGCTTTCCCAATTTTCTCATTTTCCAACTGGAAAAATTTCCATAACTTGGTGAATTGTTGGCAGATTCAGGAATGTTATACCTTCCCGATCTCAGAGATCCCAGGAGCACAATTGTCTATCAAAACCTGGTAACGAAAATAATGACCCATTTTTGGGAATTTTTTAAAGGGGTACCACCATGATTTTTGCCGAAATTTAAGCAAAATATTTGTTGTTTGGTTTTTCCGATCTTTCGATGCAGATCGAAGCGGATTAGTATCCTGATTCATAAATGCTATTCCGTTTTTGAATCGGCTACGAAACAGTAATAATATTCGCTAAAAAGTGTAGCAAAAGTTTAGATTTTGGCCAAATAAAAAATATCGGAAACGCTTTCCCAATTTTCTCATTTTCCAACTGGAAAAATTTCCATAACTTGGTTAATATTTGGCAGATTCAGGAATGTTATACCTTCCCGATCTCAGAGATCCCAGGAGCACAATTGTCTATCAAAACCTGGCAACGAAAATATTGACCCATTTTTGGGAATTTTTTAAAGGGGTACCACCATGATTTTTGCCGAAATTTAAGCAAAATATTTGTTGTTTGGTTTTTCCGATCTTTCGATGCAGATCGAAGCGGATTAGTATCCTGATTCATAAATGCTATTCCGTTTTTGAATCGGCTACGAAACAGTAATAATATTCGCTAAAAAGTGTAGCAAAAGTTTAGATTTTGGCCAAATAAAAAATATCGGAAACGCTTTCCCAATTTTCTCATTTTCCAACTGGAAAAATTTCCATAACTTGGTTAATATTTGGCAGATTCAGGAATGTTATACCTTCCCGATCTCAGAGATCCCAGGAGCACAATTGTCTATCAAAACCTGGCAACGAAAATATTGACCCATTTTTGGGAATTTTTTAAAGGGGTACCACCATGATTTTTGCCGAAATTTAAGCAAAATATTTTTTGTTTGGTTTTTCCGATCTTTTGATGCAGATCGAAGCGGACTAGTATCCTGATTCATAAATGCTATTCCGTTTTTGAATCGGTTGCGGAAAAGTAATAACATTCGCTAAAAAGTGTAGCAAAAGTTTAGATTTTGGCCAAATAAAAAATAACGGAAACGCTTTCCCAATTTTCTCATTTTCCAACTGGAAAAATTTCCATAACTTGGTGAATTGTTGGCAGATTCAGGAATGTTATACCTTCCCGATCTCAGAGATCCCAGGAGCACAATTGTCTATCAAAACCTGGTAACGAAAATAATGACCCATTTTTGGGAATTTTTTAAAGGGGTACCACCATGATTTTTGCCGAAATTTAAACAAAATATTTGTTGTTTGGTTTTTCCGAACTTTTGATGCAGATCGAAGCGGACTAGTATCCTGATTCATAAATGCTATTCCGTTTTTGAATCGGCTACGAAACAGTAATAATATTCGCTAAAAAGTGTAGCAAAAGTTTAGATTTTGGCCAAATAAAAAATATCGGAAACGCTTTCCCAATTTCCATTTTCCAACTGGAAAAATTTCCATAACTTGGTTAATATTTGGCAGATTCAGGAATGTTATACCTTCCCGATCTCAGAGATCCCAGGAGCACAATTGTCTATCAAAACCTGGTAACGAAAATAATGACCCATTTTTGGGAATTTTTTAAAGGGGTACCACCATGATTTTTGCCGAAATTTAAACAAAATATTTGTTGTTTGGTTTTTCCGAACTTTTGATGCAGATCGAAGCGGATTAGTATCCTGATTCATAAATGCTATTCCGTTTTTGAATCGGCTACGAAACAGTAATAATATTCGCTAAAAAGTGTAGCAAAAGTTTAGATTTTGGCCAAATAAAAAATATCGGAAACGCTTTCCCAATTTTCTCATTTTCCAACTGGAAAAATTTCCATAACTTGGTTAATATTTGGCAGATTCAGGAATGTTATACATTCCCGATCTCAAAGATCCCAGGAGCACAATTGTCTATCAAAACCTGGCAACGAAAATATTGACCCATTTTTGGGAATTTTTTAAAGGGGTACCACCATGATTTTTGCTGAAATTTAAGCAAAATATTTGTTGTTTGGTTTTTCCGATCTTTTGATGCAGATCGAAGCGGATTAGTATCCTGATTCATAAATGCTATTCCGTTTTTGAATCGGCTACGAAACAGTAATAATATTCGCTAAAAAGTGTAGCAAAAGTTTAGATTTTGGCCAAATAAAAAATATCGGAAACGCTTTCCCAATTTTCTCATTTTCCAACTGGAAAAATTTCCATAACTTGGTTAATATTTGGCAGATTCAGGAATGTTATACCTTCCCGATCTCAGAGATCCCAGGAGCACAATTGTCTATCAAAACCTGGCAACGAAAATATTGACCCATTTTTGGGAATTTTTTAAAGGGGTACCACCATGATTTTTGCCGAAATTTAAGCAAAATATTTGTTGTTTGGTTTTTCCGATCTTTCGATGCAGATCGAAGCGGATTAGTATCCTGATTCATAAATGCTATTCCGTTTTTGAATCGGCTACGAAACAGTAATAATATTCGCTAAAAAGTGTAGCAAAAGTTTAGATTTTGGCCAAATAAAAAATATCGGAAACGCTTTCCCAATTTTCTCATTTTCCAACTGGAAAAATTTCCATAACTTGGTTAATATTTGGCAGATTCAGGAATGTTATACCTTCCCGATCTCAGAGATCCCAGGAGCACAATTGTCTATCAAAACCTGGCAACGAAAATATTGACCCATTTTTGGGAATTTTTTAAAGGGGTACCACCATGATTTTTGCCGAAATTTAAGCAAAATATTTGTTGTTTGGTTTTTCCGATCTTTCGATGCAGATCGAAGCGGATTAGTATCCTGATTCATAAATGCTATTCCGTTTTTGAATCGGCTACGAAACAGTAATAATATTCGCTAAAAAGTGTAGCAAAAGTTTAGATTTTGGCCAAATAAAAAATATCGGAAACGCTTTCCCAATTTTCTCATTTTCCAACTGGAAAAATTTCCATAACTTGGTTAATATTTGGCAGATTCAGGAATGTTATACCTTCCCGATCTCAGAGATCCCAGGAGCACAATTGTCTATCAAAACCTGGCAACGAAAATATTGACCCATTTTTGGGAATTTTTTAAAGGCCATGATTTTTGCCGAAATTTAAGCAAAATATTTGTTGTTTGGTTTTTCCGATCTTTCGATGCAGATCGAAGCGGATTAGTATCCTGATTCATAAATGCTATTCCGTTTTTGAATCGGCTACGAAACAGTAATAATATTCGCTAAAAAGTGTAGCAAAAGTTTAGATTTTGGCCAAATAAAAAATATCGGAAACGCTTTCCCAATTTTCTCATTTTCCAACTGGAAAAATTTCCATAACTTGGTTAATATTTGGCAGATTCAGGAATGTTATACCTTCCCGATCTCAGAGATCCCAGGAGCACAATTGTCTATCAAAACCTGGCAACGAAAATATTGACCCATTTTTGGGAATTTTTTAAAGGGGTACCACCATGATTTTTGCCGAAATTTAAGCAAAATATTTGTTGTTTGGTTTTTCCGATCTTTCGATGCAGATCGAAGCGGATTAGTATCCTGATTCATAAATGCTATTCCGTTTTTGAATCGGCTACGAAACAGTAATAATATTCGCTAAAAAGTGTAGCAAAAGTTTAGATTTTGGCCAAATAAAAAATATCGGAAACGCTTTCCCAATTTTCTCATTTTCCAACTGGAAAAATTTCCATAACTTGGTGAATTGTTGGCAGATTCAGGAATGTTATACCTTCCCGATCTCAGAGATCCCAGGAGCACAATTGTCTATCAAAACCTGGTAACGAAAATAATGACCCATTTTTGGGAATTTTTTAAAGGGGTACCACCATGATTTTTGCCGAAATTTAAGCAAAATATTTGTTGTTTGGTTTTTCTGATCTTTCGATGCAGATCGAAGCGGATTAGTATCCTGATTCATAAATGCTATTCCGTTTTTGAATCGGCTGCGAAACAGTAATAACATTCGCTAAAAAGTGTAGCAAAAGTTTAGATTTTGGCCAAATAAAAAATTTCCCAATTTTCTCATTTTCCAACTGGAAAAATTTCCATAACTTGGTTAATATTTGGCAGATTCAGGAATGTTATACCTTCCCGATGTCATAGATCCCAGGAGAACCATTTTCTATCAAAACCCATCTTAGATATGCGAGTATCATTAGTCCTAATCAAAACGTGCTTAAAATGTACTTGTCAGCCTCTTTTTGCTAATTGTTGTCTTATTTGCTTTTAAAAAATTTTTAAAACTCGCCGTAGGTATTTGTATGTATTTCATAACTCACGTAAAGAATAGCATTTGTTCAATGGCACATCTCCATAAATAGCGGCAAGCAGCTCCAGTAGGACATTTGAATCCAACGGTATGTTTTTTCTATGGAGAAAATAGGCTCCTAAATAAATTGAAACGTTAATGTTGAATAAGCAAACTTACGGGCTCACGACTAGCATCTGTATAACTTAAATGTGCAATAAACATTTTCCCCTCAAAGTTTATTTTATGGATTTCATTCCATCGGAAATGTTGCGATCTCTTTCCAGTTACAAAAGTGCTTATACCCGAATTATTTATACCGATATACTGCTGCGAGCCCCGGTGATCTTTCACCGGATGAGGATCTATACCATAAGTTTCCAGTCCACGGGCTATGCCAAGGAATTCATCCATAGCCAGGGAAAGATCCTGGCCGGGCTCACGCTTCTTGTGCAGCTCGATTATCTTCTTTTCCAGATACTCTGTTTGGCGTAGGGCTAATTCTATGGAAGATACGTAAGATCCAATATGCACGTCTTCGTTATAATCGCCAAGTTCCTCTGTAAATTGAGGATATAAAGGTTAGATTTAAGGTTAGGTTAAAGGTTTAATTTTCTGAATACTATATTGACCTTGAACAATTAAAGCACCCAGAGCTGCTGCTTCTCCCAAGGAGCAGTATAGACGACCATGTCGGAGATCCCTTTTTAATTGCTGATATAACATAATTCGTGCATTTCCAGTTAATCGAAACGGATCCGCAGGATAAAACTTAACTCTTAACGAGAATAACATTGGATCTAGATCTGAACATCAAATCTTAGTTAAGATAAATGAAAATTATAAATTAATATTCACTTTACTTACCCTTGCATTGCTTAATTATGGATTTGGAAAGGTCAAGCCAATGCTATAAATTATAAAAATAATTAGATGAATTTGTTTACGTCTTTCGTAAAACAACTTACCCGCTGTTTTGATGAGTCAACATATCGCAAACCAAAGTAATCCTTCTCTTTAATTGCCAACTCACCACATAAATACTCCAATAAATATATACCTTTATGGAACGGCTGTAAGATAATTAGAAAAATCTTCATATTTCACAAGATGTATGAATTTTTAAGAGGCATTTTTCAACAAAAAAAACATATCCTTTCAAGTAAAATAAAACAAAGCAATACAAAATTGTAAAGACATGGAGAAAATACACTTTCACGCGTTAAAAAATAAAAGTATTCTATTCATTTATTTTTGTAGCATTTGTTTTGGGTTGCTGTGAAGGGTTTGTAATGTCGATATCGTATTTTACCGGCAACTAACCAGAAAGGGCGTTAACCAGACGCTTGTTTTTGTTGAATAGCAACGCCTTGAAAACTTTAAAAAAATTGTAATGTAATGTAATCCAATGTTGTAACTTGAATATTAGGGGATTTCATGTATCACAGATTCCTTTTGGAATTATCTATGGGTTCACCACAGCCATCGATTTGTTAGATTCACGAAAATTATAAGTATCAAACTAATAAATACTTTCTGAGATGGATATGGTTGGTATATATACCTGAAATTCACATTCTAGGACGTCGGAATCATCGAGGAGTCGAACTGTGCATTTGTACACAATATTTCCTTCATTTTTGCTCCTGAACATTTTGTTATTTGGCAATTGAATGGACCGTTTCACATTTATGGGAACTTTCACTTAACCAAGCGACACAGAAGTGGGCGGATTATATTCAAAAGATCAATTTTAACTTAAAGTCGATTACTTGGCATTTTATATTTTATTTTGTCACTCCAATGAGTTTAACAAAGTCAGTGTCCTTTGCCGTCCTTTAATTTTCCCGTTAAGGGTGTTTTTTCCTGCGGGGAGGATACCAACAGTAAAAGGTACCAAATAAGGACAACTGCCTTTTTCAGAACATGTGTTTGAGACAAGTGTTACTATTGGTATATTACAGCCCATGGGTGCAATATTCTACTAAAAGGCTACTAAATACAGCGTTATATTAAAAATTAAATATTTACAAAGCAAACAGTTGACTTGCACTGAAATAGGAAACACTACACAAAAGAAAATGAAACGGCACTTAATTTTGAGAATCAGTTTATTTGTATCAATATAATATATTTTAATAAGTTTAAATTAATCATCATGATTATTATACATTAAAATGTACAATTATTTTCAGACTATTTCCTGGCGTTTAGGCCTTTATGAAATTGCCATCATAGAATGAATAATTAATTTAAACAATTTACTTTATATATTTATATAATTCTATCATTCCTTTTAAATATTCGGAATAGTTTCCATTAATCATCATGATTATTACACACTCGGTGTGAACAATAAATTTCAGATTATTTCCGGGCTAAGCCTTTATGAAATAATCATCATAAGATGAATGATTAATATATTCCATATATTTTTATAGGGTTACTTCAATGAATTTTACACTATCGCTCAACACGGCATCAGACTCTAATGCCTTTTCAACAGTACCAACTATAAAAGCTTTTTGCTGCCCGCATGTAACGTTTTCAAATTCTAGACAGAATTTGTCTGCAGCTTCGGGAGAAATGCAGATCAATAGGCCACCAGATGTTTCTACAGATCTACCAGAACGGAACTTTGCACTCTGACCAACAAGCGAACTGAACTGCAAAACATTTTTAATAAATGGCAAAGTATGGATCTTAAACAAAAGTTTCTCCTTTTGGAAGTTGACAAGATTCTTTGCATGTCCCAATAAACCAAATCCTGTGATGTCGGTGGCACCATGTGCTTTGTATTTGTGCATTAGAAGTGCAGCTGAAAGGATAATTATTTTAGTTATTTTTAAAGAAAACTTATGTTGGGAAAGCCCGTACCATTTTTGTTCAAATAGGTCATTGATTTTACTGCTATCTCGAAGGTCTCTTTGATTTCGTCATCACAGAATTCAGATCGCAGTGTTTTGTACCTCTCAGTCTGATTAAGTTGCCAAAGGGTGGCATCCATTGCCATCTGGCCACCCAATGGTTTTGTGAGTATCAAAACATCGCCAGGTTGTCCATTGGAGGGCCTACAAATTATTTCAAATAGTTTTTTATATTTGTAAAACGGTGAACTTTTGAGATCTGTCCAAGGACTTACAAAATTATTTCTTCTTTCCGACAGACAGATGTTGCTATTCCACCGACTATACACCATGGATTGATCTTAAGTTGCTTGATCCGTACGACAGTATTATTGAACCCATTCGATTTCAATGAGTTCTGAAATCCTTTCATTATAAGGGATATTATAACGTCTCTTTCCTTATCGGAGAAGCTGGTCGAGGTGCTTACAATCAGTTCTACTGCATCAAATTCTGTCACTCCCACCGCAAAGATGTCGCTTAAAACATTAGCAATAGCAATGCGACCCAAAACTTCGGGATCATTTACCATGGGGTAAAAAAAATCAACTGTCTGAACAAGTAAATAATCTTCGTGTCGTTTTAGTGGAATCACTGCACAGTCCATTCCAGAGCCTACAAAAAACTTAGGTTAGTTTTGAACATAACTTATAACTTCTTACCAATAAGATATCCTTCATTGTTTGTATTAGCTATGTCTGTTCCCCTTAAGTACTTTTCAAGTACTTTTTGGGGGATTTTGCAACTTCATCCGGTGTGCGTTGTAAACTTAGTTAGCTGAAAATCGGGCGCTAGCCCATGTTTCTCCGGTTCGAACATTTTTAAAGCTTTTGTTTTTCTAATCAGCTGAGAAAATAAGTTTTGGTCAATTGTCGTTAGTGGTGGTAAAAGTGGCTCTGAACTTATCGATGCTTCTAGCGATCACTACTTGGCCAAAAAAGAAAATATTATAAATATTTTTAAAAGCGCACCGCCAACGATTAATAACATATATTAAATATTTACATTCATAATTATCTTTAAATAAAACTAGTGATTGTTTTTTTAGTTTAAAATCTATACATGACTGTATTTAAAAATGTATTTGATACTGAAAGGGTGTATCTTTAAATTACATCTATAATTTATGAAAGTAATTTTTTAATTTCGTCTTTTTCCGCTGCCTCAAGATAACTTTGGCCGTCTGGAGTAGAACCGTTTTTGCTTGCGCCCTGCAATTAAATAATTATTAATAAATAACATACATTCTGCGACATAAATTGCAACCTTTTTCAAAAGATATTCAACACAGCTTGTATGTCCTTCCCAAATAGCAGCCAAAATCGGGGTAATACCGTGTTTGTCCTTCCTCTGCATTAAAAATTAAAAATATTTATTAAATGATAAAATATTTGATAATGATTTGATAATTATAAATAAAATTTTAGATTAGTAATCAGCTATGGAAACCACCGGCTTTTGCTTATAAGTATGACTAAACAAGTGTATGTATGTAAACGAAATGTAGGAGAACTGGAAAATGTTCATGCATACATATAAGTGGGCTGGCTTTCAATCGAGTTCTGTTTTTAGGAAAAAGAGCTTACATCGACGTCGGCTCCTATACTTATAAGGAGCTCCAGTACATTGAGCTGTCCAAAATCTGCCGCATAATGTATGGGGAATCTTCCTTTAATCTCCTCGTTCACTTTTTGTGCCTGTGTACAGAGATATTAAGTTAATTAAACGCATTTCTTATATTGTTTAACACACATCGTTTTGGAAGGCTGCTTGTACGGCATCGAACTCTCCGTTTTTGATGGTCCAAATAATGTTTTCGTTGGTAATTTCACCCATTTTAATATTTCTTTTGGCTTGAATTTGTCGAGTCTAGAGACTGCTCCTAGAGGTGGAAGTCGGTATGCCACTTGTCCAGATGCGATGAATCTATCCATATTTCAAATACTTGTTGGTATATTTTTGGTATATTTTATTCAACAGTTTCAATTTTATTATGGCATGGTTATCCTTCTTAAATTGTATTTTAATTCAATACGAAAAAAATTTAGGGTCTTGAAATTTTAAACCAAAAATTTATGAACAATTATCCAAAAATTCATGTCAGTTTATTATTGTTTATTCGTGATTTATTTACTCAATAATTGACGAACAAGAAACTTTTTAAACACATATTTAATTCTTGTTTTTATAAATTATCACCTTTCTTATCAGTATGGGAATATTGAGCAAACAATAGGTTATATGATGGAAAATTACAACATTGCATGTCCGTTCTTTTCCAATGCGATCCTTTGGAGTACTCTACTTCCAACTCTTTCATAGTTTCATAAGCCAAGGAGCACTGAAATCAAATAAAGTGTTTTAGCGACATTCAATAAACGGAAAATAAGAAAAAAATGCTTACCTTATTTGCAAATATAGTTACAATAAATTTCCCAGGCTTGAATGTATTAATAACCTGATTAATAAGCTTCCTGTAGTTACTCAAAGCCACGTTCGTTTCAAAGCTTACATATGAAAATTGATTTTCAGGGGTAATATGAATGGTCATATACTCTCCCTATTTTTGGGACAAATTATTTATTAATTATAAATGTAAGTAATTAAATATTACCTTTTCATTAATCCCGTTCATTGAATAGCCACAAGGATCAAAAAGAAAGTCGTCTATATGCATACTTGGCAAAATTGTGTTTATCCCCGATTTCTAAGTAAGAGAAATATTTAATTATGAACTTGATTTAAAATATTTAATAAGTCTTCTTACCAATGTGGCTTCATGGGCGCTGGCAAATTTTTCCTTGTGAAAGATGCCCATCGTTTCGGGATCTAAGTCCTGCATAAGTATTTCAATAGTTTGGTCTGGATCAGAATCAGATTCAACGCCTTTCTTATCAGTTATTTGTTCGGGGGAAATTTTAATATCAGATCGACTAAATGTGTAAAGGTACCAGCATTCCAAGTTCATTGAACCCAAACAATAGGATCTGCCATTGGGAAAGATTGAATCCAAATAAGTGACTTCTTCTGTGAACCCTTGATGTGGAGTTATCTGAAATAAAAATATGATGTATTTTTATTTTTAATATGAACTTCTTAAAACATTTTGTTAAATTACCTGAGCTTCTGGTCTTGTAAAATTTTTACGGGAATAAAATAAGTCAGCTACTACGGTGAATCCGTTAGTAGCAGCTAACTCTAACAATAGGCTTAGGCATTTTAGAGGAGTTGTCGTCCCGCAAGTTTTCAAAATCCATCTTCTTTTTGAAACAAACATGCTGCTCTCACTAAATCAAAATAATATTTATTGAATCTAGTTCTTTATATTAAGTATAGAATTTAAAGCTTACCTCAACACAAAGGCATCAATAATATCATTTTTGGAAGTACTGATTATTTCACAGTTTACATGGCTCAGCACGTTTTCCCAGTCAGATCTGAAACATTTAAGAAATTAGATTAGTCGGGTGAACCGTCCAAAGTATATAAGCGATAAGAGCCAAAAAATTTATTGAATCCGGTTAAAAACACTATCTGTAATTATAATAGGAAAGGTCATGGGCTGTTGCTGTATTTCAAGGTAAAGATTAAGAGCTAAAAAAAACGTGTCGACTCTTGGCGTCATGTTGAAGCCTACAGAATAACTAAATATGATAATATGTAACTATTTTTGCTATTTTATGTCCTCGCACACATGACTTTACTATTATTGTGTATTTACATCGATCTTGGGGACAATACATACACCCGTGTTTTTCCTTTCAGCTTTCCAGTGCAATTATAGTACGATGTGTCATACCGTTTCGAATTTACCTGCTAATATTCCGAAGGTCATTCTCGCTATTGGAGCTTTCCTCAAACCAAATTTCAAGAAGTTTTTCAACCCCTTCGAAAAAATGTTCTCCGTTCTCCAGCATGGTTAAAAACAGATGAAATTGATAACAAGAGTTTGGTGCTGTGATGTAAAATAGACGATAACACTATCGGACGTGTTGCGCTATCGATTGCTTAAAACGGGTAAATACTGAAATTACACTGATAAAAATATACATAGATTCAGCCTAGTATAAGACAGCGACGGCGAAATATATACACAGTCTATTTATTGTTGACACAATATTGAAAAAAAACTATTGATTTACATTTTACATTAACCAGTTTATTGTGATTGTTAAAAATTGTATAGAGTATTTTATTTGAAAAAATAAATGAGTAATATTTTTGTATCTTAGTCTAATATGAAGTCCTTAATTTATTTAGACGATTTATGTAGATTCGAAAACAGCATTAAGTTTTTAGTTTCTTATAATTGTATATAATTTAAATATTTCCTTGAAAAGTTTGCATTGCGTGATTATTGCTTTTTGCATAGTTTTACTATTAAAATGTTTGTGGAGATTATTATATTATCACATGATTTTCGTATAGGCAAGAGATTTAAAACATTATTTTTATTTTTAGCTTTAGAAGTTGTTCAATTGCGTAGAAAGCTGAAAAATCATTGTTAAAACTGAACGTTCAATTTCAATAGAAGCAATTTGTGTTATTAAAAAATTAAAAATACTGTAAAATGGTTTTAATAAATATAAATATAATAAAGTTTATTTTTAATTTAATTGCATTAAGTATTGATGTCCTTGCTTAAGGTCTATATTTAGTGTGATATTATTTAAAAGGTTTGACATGCTGGTTCAATTTTATACCTCTTTTACACTAATAAGTATTTTGGTATTAGTTTTTAAAGATACAAATGAATAAAATTTAATTTTTAAAGAATGAAAATTTTATTTATAATCTACACTTATTGTAATCCTATACCTTTTGTTTTATTTCTTATGCGACCTCATAAATAAACAAAATGTTTGTTAAAGGTTTCTTTTCGAAAAGTGAGTAGGGGGAAATATATTTGGCGTTTTATGTTAACTTTGCATTATTTTCACTGGAAACAAGGTTAAGCGGTGCGGAGTGATCCGCACTTTCACAGGTATCATTAAACGCCGATTTTTTCCGCCTCAATAAAATATCTTTAAGTGCTGCTGCGGTCTCGGATTCATCCATTTCCTTTTTGTATTTCTAAAATTAAATAAAGATTGTATGGAATAATAGATGTTGTTAGTCATGCTTTTCTCTCAGCAGAAAGCACTTTACATATGCATATATATTTACTCACATTCAATGCAAGACCAGAAATATCAGGGGCTTCCCTTGACGTCAAGAAATCCAGTTTTGTGGGTTCAATAGAAGAAGATGACATTTGCTTGTGCTCTGGAATTATCAATGAATTATTAGAAAATATTTCTATGATATAAATAATTATATCCTCCTGCTGCATTTCTTTTTGTATGTTTCAAATGTAAATATAATTAAATCTTTAAAAACCATGCGAGGGGGGAAACATTTTCTTTATTATATTTAAGTATATTGACGCGGAAAATTTTTTATGATTAGCTTGTAAAATCTGTATAGAACGCATTATAATTATTTATATTATCAAGTTAAGTTTCGATTTGAATAACAAAAAGGAATTTTTAGTATTTATTTATATTAAGTACCATACTTTTTTCTTTATCCTTGTTCTAGTTACAAATAATGCTAGCAATACTTACTTTTTTTAGATCGCTCCAATTCTTTAGGACGCCTGCGTCTGGTGTGTATGGTGTCGCGTCTCATTGAATGCGGCCGATTAACACCATGCAGCTTGAAATACAACCCACATGCGTTGCAAACCATTTCACCTCTGACACTTCGCCGCCAAATTGTTGTGGTAAGTGTGCCGCAATTGGAACATGACATATCTTTTTGAGCACCGGGTATGGCATTAAAAAGGTTGATGTTCTGCTAAAAATATACAAATCAGGATGTAAGTATTTGAAGTTAGAAGTACTGCAAAAAATATGTACCCTTTTATCCTTTTTATCGTCTGGAGTTGCTTCTGAAGTGGTATAAGTATCAGTCACATTCTCATTAACTACATCGATGCAATCAGTTTTGGTAGGAAAACTTTGTTTTCTTCTACAAGGTTTTGATTTACTGGATTGAGCCTCTGATAGATCCTGAAAATATTACATATTTATTCATTAGATATAATGTCGTTTTTTTATAAAATAAACGCTTACCTTTAATAGTGCTATGGGTTCTTCAGGTACTTTAGTAAATGATGCTGTTGGCGGAACCGAGAACACAAAACTCTGGCTCATCATGTTTCGTATTAATTCTGTAGCCTGGTTTTCTTCTTTACTTTTTGCTAAATTGGAATATTAAATTTTTATTAAATGGCTATTGGTTTAGGTAAAAAAAACGTATAAACTTACCTGCTGATCGGGCCAATGCTTGCCAAAGTTGAGTTGTAGCTGCATCTGTTGCATGGTCCGAGCTCAGGCTATCCGGGGTCTTTCTATCGTTGATGGAGGACGTTATGTCCATCTCCAGTTTGTGAGAGTCGGAGCTATCTCCGGAATCTAGCAGGGAACCGGTACTCGCCTTTGGCGCCTTTTGTTTATAATCGGATCCACCAACTTGGTTAATGGTAATACTGTAGTTTTTAAAATCCTCTTCACTTCTTAAGTGTGACTGACGATCAAGCATTGAAGGTTGGCAATAATTGTACAATGGGATCCGTTGATTAGCGCAATCGTTCTTTTGTTTTTTGACGGACAGGTCGATTTCAACTCCGTCCTGAATTTCATTTTTGCTTAATGGACGTTTTGATTTTATCACAGAACTTTTAATACTTGTATCTACAGCTGCAGAAAAACACGGAGATTGAGGATTCGAGCACGGAGGTGAAATAACAATTTTTTTGCTTATATCCATTAGAACAGCAGCCGTTTCAAGCTGCTGCTGCAAGTTTTCATATTTCTCGATATCCGGATCCTTTTGAAATTTCGAATCGAACTGGCTTTGTGAGGAACCAGGCATTGATTTGTTTTGTGTAATTATCTTTTCGCTTTTTATATCAATTGATTTGAGAAAACTTGGATATAGGCTGTGCGCTGTTATATCTTGATTACTAATCTCATTCTTCCGATCCAAAGCAGATGTGATGGCGGTATCTTTTCTACTCTGTTCGTACTTAACTTTAGAAAATGTGCTTAGCTCCGTCAAAGCTTTTGCAGCAATAGCCTCTGATGGAGTCTTTAAAATTGTATCAAGCTTTTCTTCCAAATCATTTGCGTCCTGTAAAAAATAAGAATATTTTAGTTAAATCTTTAAGATATAAAAGGCACTTTTTGTTTGTTTTTTTAAATATTGTATAATTCCTACTTACTAGTTTGAGAGTTTTTGTAATATTTAAAAATTCTTTTAAAGCATTATATGAATTGTGCGTCATAGTTCGAAATTTTTCAAAGGAATCCAGTTTGGTTCTGCAGTCCCGACATATCACGTTGGGGAGTCCATCGTTAGGCATAGGCTGAAATAAATAAAAAAAAATATTAATTTTATGATGCAATATTAAGCAAATATTTTAAATCATAAAAACAACCGATAAGAAGCGAATTCCGAATGGAACATTTAAAATAATCAATAATGAACCAAAAATAAAATCTTTAATATATTTAATTTAAAAATAGAAAACACAAAAATCTATTTTGATATCGTAGCCCCGATAAGAGAAATACTTCTTATGCATGTAAATAATTCATCCACTCAGAAACACATATTTTTAAGTACTCCTACCGAATGAAAGTGCCATTTACATGGCCTTTCGATTTTTGATTAGCTGGTATTAAGAAAATGAGAGTGACCTATCTCCCTATTTACCTGTCATAAAAATATAATCTGACGTTGATAAATTGACCCTAAAAACAATCAAAATTGCAGCGAAATAATTACGTTATCTATAGCGTAGATTAATGTAGGTCTCTGCGCTCACATTTCAGTATGTATGTATGTATGGACGTACAATGTACACTTGTACATATCAATATTTACATTCACATGCTGGATATTGATGTACGAGGTGTGTGTGCGAGAGTATGGGTGTATGTGTGTGGGAGAATGCCTCAAAATGGTTCATTGGAAAAAAAAAATACCAACAACTGATACCGATTGTTAATAGGCCATGGGATAAACGCGGCCCAATCATTTCCTATTATTTTGACGTGTGGTGTCGTAATCACATAGATAACACATACATACACACACACCACCGTACGCGCGCTTGTGTGTGTGCGTAATTAATGTAAATTCGTTTCTGTGCAAATGTGTTGGATGGAAATCTGCTTACCTTAATAGAGAGACAGTTGAATATCTGAAATGTAAGATGTGATGATGAATCATCCCTGCCGTGCTCTTGGCCGCAGTTATCTGTTCCCCTGAACGGTTGGCTCTGGCTGTGGATTATTTTTGTTTGATTGATAACCGATAGCTCCTCCTGCGGCAGTTCCGCGTTTGATTCCGATTCGGATTCCTCGACAGCATTGCTTGCTGTGGTCTCATTCAGTTGCGACGACGTTGACTGACTTTTGAATACTGATCTTTCGGCGATAACCGAGTCCAATTGGCTTTTGCTGGCAAAAGACTTGGCGTATGGTTCGCCGCCACTCGATATTGCGTCCACAGTGGAAGGCACACTTGGTGTGTAATGCGATTTGTGAAGGGATTGGCTTGGACCCGTTTCGTTATTGGTCAGCACCACTGATAGCGAGTTATCACCGACGCAGCTGCACACATTTGGGCTCAGGGCCCTGCAGAAACAGCTAGCTGGCTTCTCAGATTTACGGAATTCGGGCGCCTTGTGGTGCTGCTCGGCTTTGGATTGGGCACTTTTATGCGTCGAATCATTATAAATCTGTAGTTCTGCAACATCGCACTCGCTAACCAATGTGAGGCACAATCGACAAACTTGACGAAACTTATGTGGTACATTATACATAATTAGAAATTTATAGTTGCATGCACTTTGTAAAGAAACTTTCATATGCCTCTCTTCTTTAGAGATAAAAAAGATAACTTTAAAATAAATTATAAAAATGTAAACACTATTTTCCTCAATTTTTCATTGTCACAATCCACGTTCAGCTCACTAAAAATAATTCACTCCAGTGGTTCGTCACGGATTTTACGTTCATTTGAGCTAGTTACCCGTTCAAATTACCAAACGAGGGATCCGGCGACGTTCGCATTTAGGGAATGATTCATCTTACATATAAATAATTAATTGATTTATGTGCGATTTACACCAACAGGTGCAATAAAATTGGGAAATTTATCGAATCTTCATGAAAACAATGCTTTTTATTGTTATTATTAATAAAAATATCAAAAACACAAAAAATACCAAAAATGTTGATTATTTTCGATAAATTGTTGGTTCACAATGGTTGCAAATATTTTATTCGGACATAAAATATAAATTAAACAGTTTTATGAATTAACTCGAGCATGGTAAAAAATTAAAAAATTATCTTTAATAAAAAACTAAAATCTTCTGACCTTAAAATTTTAATCTAATTTATAATGCCACCTGAAAAACATATTATTATCGACTGAAAAAAATCCATGGCCACTCTTAATTTTAGTTTAAATTTTAAAATTTCTTGAAAAAAATGAGCTTAGATTCGTCAAGAATGTGATCGCCGTTTATTTGAAGTGTACAATATGCATACAGAGGTAAATGTTCTTGAACATTATTTGACTATTATTTTACAAACACTTCAATTATTTTCGCTTAACACAGCTTTATAACTGTTTTTCTTATCAACACAAAGGTGTACAAGTACTATCTGGATTCTTCGGCAACGGCCACAGGCAAAACATTCCCCAGACTACTCGCTGACTGCTTGATTGTAAGTAAGCTGGAATCCTTTGCCTTAATTTCATCTCCGGCGGGCTTACTGAAATACCATTCCTTTTTGTTGGCCAAGAAGAGCAACATCAAAACGGGCAGGTGCAACAGAGAAAATCTGAAAAGCTTTCGCGAACTTCCACTATCAGACTTTTCATGAAATTTGTACGCTGTAATGATAGCAATATTTTTATGTTAAAAATACATAAAACTTTGAACAATGATTCCTACTTACCGAGGTATGCAAAGTATGCGTTCAGGGGTAGAGTTTCCAAAGCAAACCAATAGTTTGTGACGTCGAGGACTGGTGCCAATACCGACAAGCCTACAATGGCCACCGAATATCGCAAGGCAGTGCGGCGGCAGAGACCTGGATTTGTTACGGCCATCATTCGATATCCGGCGCGAGAATAGTCTGGACGGAGGTTCCACGACAGTGCATTGAAGTGGGGGAACTGCCAGGCATACAGAATACCCGCCAGTATCATTGCACCAGCGTCCAGAGAGCCGGCACATCCTGCCCAGCCCATTAGGGGCGGTATGGCCCCCACCACAGACCCCACCCATGTGTTGACGATACTGATTCGCTTCATTGGGGTGTATATCGTTGTGTAGAGGAAGAGGTTTCCAGCTCCCAGGGCCGCCGTCAATCCATTGGTACCAAAGTATAACATGCTCAAGCCAGTTGTGGCCGAAACAACGGCGAAGGTAACCGCGTGAAGAGGAGTCATTTGTCCAGTGACGAGCACCCTGTTCTTAGTCCTTGACATTTGGGAGTCGAAGGGAACTTCATGATACTGATTTATGGCGTTGGCCGCTGCCGAAACAAGCCCGGTTCCCAAGGTGCACATAGCGAAAGAGGTGGGATCGAAGGCAGCTGGAGCCATGGCGTAGCCACCCATTGTAGTGATGACCACAAGAGCTGAAGTCGAAAGTGGGAAGCTGTCTTATATTGTGCTTGAACGTAATTGCAAAAATACTCACATGTTAGGCGAAACTTGGACAGCTTCTTGTACTGGCTTAATGTTTTTCCGGGCGAAGTATATGGACTCGGCACCCACGAAACCGGGGTTTCAGGCAAAAGGGGGCTTTGTATGTTGCCAATAGGGACCGTTGGCTGCAACGGGTTGAGGTTTCTGCTGTCATCATGGGATGAAATATTTGCTGCTGTCGAGTACTGAAATAAGTCAGTAGTAATAGTTTGTTAAGCATTGCGTAATGGTCGCGAAACTCACCCGGATTAGCACCAATTCCGCAGGAGTTTTTAAAGGGGTTGGCACCCTTCGCATCCCTTTGAATAATATCATTATTATTCACAAGCACAAGGCGCTTCTGTTATTTCATATTTCTAATGTGTTTATTTAATATTTATAAATATTGTGGTTGTTTTTAAATCACATTGTGGCTTAGTGTTGCCAAATCTCGAAAAGAAAAAATACCAAATTTTTTATAAAAAATGGGGTTTTAGAATAAAAATAATTATTGATTATAATTTTTTATTCATCTAAACTAGATGTTTTCTTTAATATATTAGTTATTGGAATTTTTAAATTTTAAAAATAATAGTTCAAATTCGGTTAGAAAGTAAATTACTTACAACACTGAGAAGTAGGGCTTACGATTTACGCATGCGTTAAAACTAGTAATTTATTTTTTATGTGTGGGAGTAAATTTTTGTGTGAATGGACGAGTGCTCGAGTCCTTGTAAGTTTTCATCGATTCAATAAGTACATTTTCTTTCGCAAATTCCATAATTTTAATGCTCATTGTAATTAACTTTAAACTATTTAATGAAACTGTAAGCACGGATGTCGTTTTTATGTTTCTTTATTCCTTTATTACATGAAAATAAGGCTTCCCACCTATCCCAACAATTTTTTGTTAAGCTTATATTTTAAATATATATATATAGGATATATATATATATATATATATATATATATATATATTTAGATACATAAATATAATACATACAAACATAAATATTATTACTTTTCAATAAATATTAATAACTGTTTTAATGTAAAAAAGATTAAAGCTTTTTGTAGTAAAATATACATTAAAAATAAAATAAGTTGAGAAAATGTTTTATGTATTAGATTTTTAGTTTATTAAAGAGTATGTAAATATAAATATTTAATATCAAATAATGTTATTTCACTTCCAGTACACTAGAAGAAATGCCTAGCTCAAAAATGGATATTTATATAACGAAGGGTATTATCAACCCCAACTATCCAGGATTTCAGAAATTCGCACATACTCTTTCTGATGAGTACATTGAGTACTCGGACATGGAATGTAACGAAAGTGATTTAACGGATAGCGACAGAGAGGAAGAACAAAATAATTATAATAAAAATGTTGCTAGAATATCAGAATCTAAAGTTTGTGAAAATACTCAAGATTTAATTTTAAAAAATGACGAAAAGCATGGCGTTGTCAATGGAAACACATATTTGTTTGATAAAACGACAAACTGCTCCCAGTCTGCAAATATACCTGATCTTGTAAATGAAAACTATAAGCCGGCATCTGCAACGCCGATTCGAACTCTAAACAAACCAGATCTTATCTATAACCTTAGCAAAAATTGTGTAAATAACTCGGATTTTTCTCCATGGCTCTGTACAAAATACGAGGGACAAATGCAAGGACAGAGTCCAATTGATATCGTTGGAGATTTTGGTGGGGAAGTTGAGAGGGAGTTTGAGCTACTAATCACAGGATATAAAAACAAAACTAAACTTGAAGGGGAATTAAATGAACTAAATTTAACAAAGGTACTTGAATATAAAACATTTTTAATTTCCCAGTATTGAAATATCTTTTAAGAACTTACAGATATGTGACGCAGAACTATCAAATGGCACGGAAGCTTTAAAGCAATCACAATCATCTCGTTATTCTGGACACAGTATCCGGAAAAATAAGAAAAAGAATACACCATATGGACATGAAATGACAAAAAGTAAACATCAAAAACCGTCTCATGATGAAAGACAGTTACCACCGGACACATTTGATTACAAGATATGCAATCAAAAGAAAAATATAAATTCCGATGCTGAAAGTTATCCTTCAGTGTCGGAAAGAAATAAATGTGATAGGCAGAACATGAATCATGGTGATGTACCAAATTTAAGCAATTTAGAAATAGGCCAGACTCATCAGAGTCATCAAGAAGAGAAGAAACCATCCGAAATCCGCCGATACCTAAATCCATCATGTTGGTCCCAATATTTGGAAGATTCCCATAAGTCTCCAAAGGTCACTTCATCTTCTGTGGTTTTAGGTAATTTAATAAACGTTATCTACAGACATACATTTTGAAAATTCAAATCATAATTTACAGATCAATTTGATGCTTATAAAGTGGCTAACGATATGGATATGGAAACACTACAAAATCATGTTCAAAAAGTTAAGCAAATAGAGAAAAAGGTAAAGAAAACATGCCTAAAATATACCTATACTAAATAATAAATAATCCTTGTTATAGCGCCGCTTTAATCGGGATGAAATACGAAAAAGGTTGGCAATCGGAGATAAGGATGAACTGAATAATGTATCACGTAAGTTAATAAAAATTTTAAATATTTAATTTATGAAAATGATTTACTTTTTTTTTGTAATTTTTAGACAATAACAAAGAGGAATTTCTAACGGGATCAGATAATGAAAGTTCTGATTCTGAGACGTGTCCCAAACTATCAAGTGGAATGCTTCGAAAGCAATCGGAAATTAGTGAAACTAAACGGATCACGGATGATAATGATAAAACATTCTTCAAGAACCAAGTTAACCCAGCCTGCAATATCACTCATACGATAAATGGGAATCCGATTCTAAGCCACGATTTCCCCTCGAATGAAAATGATTTCTTCTTCGCGAAACAATCTAAGCTACAAATTGAGGTTAGAATAGCCCTGGCTCAATCAAAGGAAATTGCACAAATGAAAGTAAAGGTAGATAATCTTATATACCATTTATATATATCGTTTACTTAAAACCTTTTTTTATTAGGCAAAAAAGCACGGCGTAACTCCAATTGTGGATGTAATACGTTCAATGCTCTGTGATGTTGGTATAAATATGAATTCCAATCATCGATGGATTTCTAGGCAATTGCTCACTGGAATTGATGTTCCAACTCTTCAGTTATTGGTGAACAATCTTCAGATATATATCGAGAACCTAAATGTTACTTTAGTAGAAAGCCTTAAAGAAAGAGATGATCTCAACTCGGACCAAGATGACATATTACATGACCTTGAAAAAATCAATAACTTTTTGTAAGTAATTGCCAAAAATTTAAAAAGGTTGTTTAAAAAATTTATGAAATTATCTTTTTTTTTTAGTGTTTACCAGCAACAAACAGGGCAGAAAATTAATCAAACATTCCGTCACACAACATATGATTAAACTTAAACTACTCTTTCAAACTAACCGAAAAGTTTCTTTGCAAATATTGGATTTTCATGTTTAACTAATACCAATCTACCAAAAATGTTTATGAAACACATATTTAAAAAGTTCTTTAAACACTGTTATATTTATGTAATTATTTAAAGCAGAATAAATAAAATATAGACCAAAACAACTAGTTAAATTATGTTATTCATTTAAACAAGTTTTTTGAATTTTTTTCTATTTTATTGATAAATTGTTGATAAAATATACTTCATGTTATATAGAGTTTTAATCAACAGTACCTTGTACCTTTTATAAATATATTGAAATATCAAATATAAAAAAACCAAAAAATGAAGTAATATCGTTCTTGCTTTCGTTTGTTTCAAAATGCCGATTAAACAATTTTTGAACTTGAAATGCGGTACTATTAAAAATCGATTTCCAATTTGGCGCCTTTTTGTGTTGACTACAAGCATTCTTTAGCTCCCATATTATTGTGAAATAAATAATTTAACATGTTGAAAAATAAAACACTGAAGAGCTCAAAGCTCTACGTTATTAAAAGAGGTAAATTAACCATCGTATTGGCCGCAAAGTTTCTAATTAATTATTTTTTAGATGGCAGGCAGGAGGAAGTGCACTTTGATAAAATAACCTCCAGAATTCAGAAGCTCTGTTACAACTTAAATATGGATTTTGTTGATCCCGTAAGTAACGGTTTATACACGTATGATTAAATAGGATCTACTAATGTAGGAGATGGTATTTGGGCATCTGAGAACCAACAATTTAACTCCACAGCACATGTCCAATCCATGTGATGGGGCCCTTTGATGTAGTACATACATATGTGTGGTACACAAATGGTATCATTCAATGATGGAAAAGTTTAAAATGGGTGTCAATATTTGTGAACAAGACACTTCTTTTTAAGACTTCTACTAAAAAAAAAATAAAGTAGAAGAACGAATTATTGAATGGATTAGTTTGAAATTTAAACCAAAATTGGTGTCTCCAAATGATCAGTTCTATTCCACATTATTTGTTTAATGTACAGATAAAAAATATGGCAAAAAGGTAAATGCGTCATCTATTTATGATAAGCCAATTTTTATTATGAATAGAATAGTAAAATGCGCTTAAGGCTGCATAAAGCCATATGCAGGTTTTCTTTGGTCATTTAATTTATTGTGCTAATTTCCGAAACTTATCCAATTGCAACAGGTTTCCATTACATTACAAGTTATCAACGGTCTTTACTGCGGGGTGACAACGCAGGAGCTGGACAACTTGGCTGCCGAGATCTCGGCTGGGTTGACATGTAATCACGCTGACTATGCCATCTTGGCAGCTCGGATTGCAGTCTCCAATTTGCACAAGGAAACCAGAAAGGTCTTCTCTGGTAAGTACAAAAGTTACCTTACAGGAAGGGCAGCTAATGTATATTATATTTTAAATATATTTTACTCCCGCCTTACAAATATAATTACCTTTATTACAGATGTGTTTGAGGCTCTTTATACCAATGTTAATAAAGAGACTAATCTCAAAGCACCTTTGGTGTCGGAATTCCATTACAACGTAGTCAAAAAAAATGCTGATCGCCTAAACTCGTCTATAATTTATGATCGTGACTTTGGTTATAACTACTTCGGTTTTAAGACTCTGGAACGTTCTTACCTCCTTAAAATAAATGGAAAAATCGCCGAGCGACCTCAGCACATGCTTATGCGCGTGGCAATCGGAATTCATGGAGAAGACATCGATGCTGCCGTGGAGACGTACAACTTGCTGTCTGAGCGTTATTTCACGCACGCTTCGCCAACGCTTTTTGCCGCTGCCACGAATCGTCCCCAGCTATCGTCCTGTTTCCTCCTGACCATGACATCCGACTCCATTGAGGGTATCTTCAAATCGGTTGAACAATGCGCCATGATCTCCAAGTCTGCTGGTGGTATTGGTCTTAACGTCCATTGCATTCGTGCCAAGGGTACCTCCATTTGCGGAACGAATGGCACTTCTAATGGTCTGGTTCCTATGCTCAGAGTCTTTAACAACGTGGCGCGGTATGTGGATCAGGGAGGTGGCAAGCGCCCGGGAGCCTTTGCCATTTACCTGGAGCCCTGGCATTCGGATGTGTTTGAGTTTCTGGACCTTAAGAAGAATACTGGCAAGGAAGAGCATCGAGCCCGCGATTTGTTCTATGCTCTGTGGATACCAGATCTCTTCATGAAACGAGTTGAGGCCAATGAGGACTGGTCGCTAATGTGTCCCCATAAATGCCCTGGACTCCAAGATGTGTGGGGCGATGAGTTTGAAAAGCTCTATGTGAAATACGAACAGGAGGGACGCGCCAACCGAACTGTGAAAGCACAGTCTTTGTGGTTCGCCATCATTGAGTCCCAAGTAGAGACTGGCAATCCATATATGCTGTTCAAGGACGCCTGCAACCGAAAGAGTAACCAACAAAATGTGGGCACTATCAAGTGCAGTAATTTGTGCACGGAAATTGTTGAGTACTCTTCACCCGACGAGATTGCTGTTTGCAATTTGGCCTCCATCGCTCTCAACATGTTTGTGACTCCCGAGAAGACATATGACTTCAAAAAGCTGAAGGAGGTCACAAAGACGGTGGCCAGAAACCTCAACAAGATTATTGATATCAACTTTTATCCGCTTCCGGAGGCCAAAAAGTCTAATTTGAGGCATCGACCTATCGGCATTGGTGTTCAGGGACTG
Organism: Drosophila atripex; assembly: GCA_035045925.1. NCBI lineage: Eukaryota > Metazoa > Arthropoda > Insecta > Diptera > Drosophilidae > Drosophila > Drosophila atripex. Next base: position 7,001,885 of record JAWNOP010000070.1, on the reverse strand, counting down.
GCTGACGCGCTGATTCTTATGCGTTATCCCTACGAAAGCGAGGAGGCCAGCCTTTTGAACCAACAAATTTTTGAAACAATCTACTTTGGAGCCCTAGAAGCCAGTTGCGAACTGGCCCAAAAAGACGGCACTTACGAAACTTATGAAGGAAGTCCGGTCAGTAAGGGAATTCTGCAGTACGACATGTGGGATAAAACGCCGACAGATCTTTGGGACTGGAAGGCTCTGAAGGAGTCCATAAAACAGCATGGAGTCAGAAACTCCCTTTTGGTTGCTCCGATGCCCACAGCATCGACTGCTCAGATTATGGGTAACAACGAATCCTTCGAGCCCTACACAACAAATATTTATACCAGACGCGTACTCTCCGGGGAGTTCCAAGTGGTTAACCATCATTTGCTGAGGGATTTGACGGAGCTGGATTTGTGGGACGATGACATGAAGAATCAGATAATCTCCAGCAGGGGATCCATTCAAAATATTGAATCCATTCCCCAAAAGGTTCGCGACCTTTACAAGACAGTATGGGAAATCTCAGTTAAATCAACAATTAAAATGGCCGCTGATCGAGGAGCGTTTATAGATCAGAGCCAGTCGTTCAATATCCATGTGGCAGAGCCAAACTATGGAAAGCTCACATCCATACATTTCTACTCCTGGAAAGCTGGTCTTAAAACCGGAATGTACTACTTGCGCACAAAGCCAGCTGCCAACGCAATTCAGTTTACCGTCGACAAGAAGATGAGTGCTCTCAAGATAAATGGCCAAAATGGCATTAAGGAGGAAAGCGCCCAGAACTATGAATCTGATAGGGAACGGAAAATGGCGGATATGGTCTGCTCACTAGAAAATAAGGATGCGTGCATGTCCTGTGGCTCTTAGAAACATTTAACTTAAGTTAAACTACTATTTTATTGTATTATGTATTCAACTTGAAATAAATATAAATTATGGATCCGAATTTTTCTAATTTTTAGGGGTTTTTCAAAAGGTTTTTTTTTTTTTATAAATAGAAATCAAAAACCTTATAAAAATACAAAAATTTTATTTCATTTAATATTACAATCGTTTGCCATACGGTTTTTAGATTCTTTCGGGATATTCATAGTGTTACTCGGTAGACGGTTATGAACGACATCCTGTGGTGGTGAACCCGACTGATAGGGAAAGGAATTTTCTGTGATCAATTTTCGAACAGCTTCCTCGACTGTTGGAGCAACAGTATCGAGATCCGCCTGCGCCTTGTTGTCTAGATTCATAAGGGTTAGAGATTGCTCGTTGTGCTTCACTGATTTTATGCCAGATTTGGCATGCCAAAAGTCCAATACCCAACCGACTACGAAAAAGCAGGCGGCATTCATGGGAAAAGCTCGGATTAGTGTTGAGTTTAGTCCACGAAAGAAGTATTGGATTCCCTCGTACTTATACCCTTTGACGGCACAGTCAAAGAAACCGGTGTATTTGGCTTCCTTTCCCAGCGCATCGGCTTGCATGTGAGTCTTCACCACGTCGAGAGGATAACAGGCAAGCCATGATGCTATCCCCGCACAACCGCCGGCCAAAAGTGTAAACGGCACTCCAGGATTGGTTTGAAGTCCCATCATATACTCATAGGTTACGAAATAGCCAGCAAATCCTTAGGTAGATAAATAAGAAGTGTTAGAAGATACAATTTGGATTTGGAGGCCTATCTCTATGTGAATTTCTAACAGAAAATCGATCTTATAAAAGTTCAAGGTATTCTCTTCCAAAGAATCGGACTTTGATTTTAATTTTCGAATCTTGTACTCATGAAGAATATGAGGCTTATAGACTCACCTGGAATATCTCTTAGAATCGTTGCGACCAATCCCTTGAATGTGCCTCGAATGCCTTCGGTTTTAAATATGTGTCGGAGGCAATGGATAGGTCCCGAGAATTTGATTCCACTGTCAATTTGCTTCGATAACTGGAGCCTTGTCTTCGCTAGCTCCATGGGCGAACAAACGAATGATTGGCATATGCCGGCTATGGAGCCGGCATAGAAATGGGTCAACAACGAGTTCGGATCACTTGAATATTTTTGTACATTGCCGTAGACCCCAAAAACAATAGCATTAACCAATCCTATGCCACCCATTGGACTGCTAATTCCTCGGTATATTCCTCTTATACCGTCCCTTCGCATTATCACGTTTAAACAGTGATAGGTCCCCCTATATTTCGGATTCTTGGGATCATCGGTTTGCATGTGAACTTTGACCGTATCAAAAGGATGGCCAACCACAACACCAGCAGCTCCTGAAAAGTCAAAAATATGATATTTCAATTGATTTCATATTTAATAGATTAAAATCCAAACTAAGTACATTACCACCGCAGAGTCCTGCCACGAAGTCTATCATATCTGGAAAAAACGTTTCGGAGGCAGCTTCCAACTGGTATTTTCCGGGGCCGGAACTGCTAGTCGTATACGGGTCCTGATTGGGATTATTAAAAATGTGTGAGGGAGCGAGATCACAACCGTGAAAGGCACATTCTTCTCACACTAAACAGATTAACGTATATTGTCTTATTTTTAAAACTAATTCTTAAGCCATTCTGGATGAAACTGTGAAGTATTTCCCTATTTTGCACTCAAATAATTTGTCTCGTGTGTCTAAAACAAATTTTTCAGTTGTCGCGATGCTTTTTTCATTGGCAGAGGTTAGAAAACTGATAACGCACTAGAAATTTTTAATTCAAAACAGATAATTAAAAATAAAAGGTATTGGTAGGTGTAACGAATACGTTGTACCCGCCATACAAATTTCGAATATTGTCGCAAACGTGAAGCTGATTATATTTTGGGGTATTAAATTGTCGATACTTTTTACATTTAAACTATAATCAATTTTTATTCTATATTATGTAATAAAACTCAGCTTGGACATTTTCACATTTGTCGCGATTCTTTATATGATAGATTAAAAATACTTATGTCATGAATGTGACCTCAGTAATCAAATCGTGTTTGGCATTAAAAAAACATTGTAATAATTTAGAGAATAATATACTTAACAGGAAATAAAAATTTAATTCTTTAATTATTAATATTTTACACTTTGGAGTTATAAAATCTACTGTTCCTATTTTGTTCCATTAGTTTCCTTGTGTTTCTTAAGACATATGATTTTTTTTATATGCAAACATTAAACCATTATGTTACTTTAAATATTGCTTTTTCTATAGTTATTTTACTTACATTGCTTCTACGAAACATTAATACGAGCGGATGCATTTTAATCGTTTTTATTTAATTTACATAGGATTAAGCATCGGTCTTAAATGGTATATCCGTCTGCCGTCCAAATCGCTGTAGGATGTAGGATATTAAGGTGATTTTAATTATTAATTTGAGTTATTTCAAGCAATAGAAATAAAATTCGTTTGGTTTGTTTGAACTTTAATTCAGTTTTCCTAAGAAATCTGAATTACCGAAAGTCCTGTATTGTTTGAACTTTAAACTTTTAAGTCTACGGGAATTTGTTCTAAACATAATAGAAAAATAGAATGAACGGGGGAAACTTTCCATCCTTGTACTTACCACAAAGATATACCCAATACGTTTGGATCACACGCGAGTGCTCCCATATCTTTCAAACAAATTGTAATATTTTTATTTTTTTATACATGTACATATGTACATGTTATATTTTCAGATAAATTGTATTATAAACAAAGCCTACCTTTCCTCTTAAGCTTTGAATATGTATATATATAAATAGGTCTTAGACGATAAACTATAGCCATGAACGCCAAAGCTCTAATATCTCTTAATGCAATTAGAACATTTTTAAGATTAGAATGGTAACCTCATTTTAGAAGACAAATCCAAAACCTTTCAGAAATATAGCTAGGCAGTCAGAAAAATCTATGAAAAAATCTGTGAAATACATAAAATTACAAAACGTTTTTTGAAATTAATTTCGATATTGAAAAACCGTTAATAAAAAGCTTAGTTGCCGAGCGGGACTAATTTTTTCTTTAGTGTGTAAATAAACAGGTGCGTCATTTCTGTCGACTTTCCAGGTACCTATAAATGGGAGTAGAAATGTATATAAAAACCAATGTTGAACTTTATTATTTGTGTAATTAAACGATAAAAATTTTCCATTTAATTTATCATATTTTGTGGTAATGATCTCCATGAACATGTTGAATATATCATACAATTTTGTATCTTTTCATGTTTTGTAAAATTTTACAAAATTTCAAACTAAAAATTTGATATTTTAAATTCTCAGAGCCATAGGATGATCTCTCAACGATTGATCTTAATTTTGGAAAGTGTATCTGGAAAAGCATTCAAAAAATAAATTTTTCTAGCTTTAAAAGATTTGGCGATCTTAATAGATTGTCTCACATCCATGAGGAATATACGTACGTATAGGTGCGAGCATACTATAACTTATAAAAAAAAAGCCCTCGCAATATTTAAAAGCTTTCTATCTATGTGAATAAAGTTCATGAAGTTCATTTATTCGTAAAGTACAACTCAGTGGGTGAGTATCGCGAAAAGCTTCATCCGCTAAATATTTTAGGTCATTTGGAACTACGAGATACGAACACATCACTTTTCCTTGGCCATACCTGTGTATATTTTTATCTAAACTTGTACTTATGTGTACCTGCCCGTATATGTGAGGTACATAATCTTTAAATGGAAATAAAAATAAAAGTGATAGCCAAAAGTGTGAAGGCTCTTTATATAACGGATGAATGTTTATATCCCCCTGCTATGTACCCAAAAAAATATGTGTAGATTGGAAAATATGTATTTGTTTGGGTTTAAAATAATCTACATGATCTCACATTAGTGGCGGCCACGGGCCCCAATGCTCGTGTCATAATAAAAATTCGTGCGTGCTCCCGTCACGAAAGTTGAAATAAATTTGCTGAAGCGCAAAGCTCTAAAGTACCTAAAACAAAATAATCTTTTGTTTAACAAGTGATATAACTAAATAAATAAAAGTTTTTTTTTATAAATGACCCAACCGATAAGTGTTCGATCATATGACTCTAGAATTTCGGGAATGTGTAAAATAATGCAAGCATTATATTTATGATCAGCACAAAAATCCTCTGTGTAGTATGCCTTGGTGTCCATTCCATATAGACGTGTTCAACTTTGTACTCATGTAGCGTCAATTAATCTGAGATTGCTGAACCAAGCCAATGCTAGTCCGACCGAAACCAATAACCTTTTGCGGCTCGTTAACCGAACCCCAATTCAAACAAACCATACCAAATAATAGTGACATTTCGAAATTCGAAGTATCTTTTGATAAAGTATCTATTGATCCAAACAACAGTGAAAATTATATCATTACTTTATTGACTCATAGTAGTGAATAAACAAAAAACATCTAAAGTTTATTTCGGACCAAAACCAACCAAATAAAATATTGTATACTTTCTACCAAGAAAAGATTAAATTTTTATAAACTGACAATATCGAAGACATCGGTAAAAGTTCGGTTTCTTCTTTCAAATTTAATTGCGGTGAACAAATAATCATTTTAAATGATAGCTTAATCTTCTGACAACCTGAGGGATTAAACAAATTTAGTTAAGAAATCATCACCCCAAACTCTGATCACTTATGTCACCCAATGAGTGTTAATTTAATCAATTTTCTATAATATAAAGAAAAAAAGTATAGTATTTAGAGTCTTATATATACATATATGTTTAAGCTCTCCCCTGAGATTGTATATTTTCTAAGCCGCTAAACCGGTTTTAGTTAGTTTTTCATTTCTATTTGAGCAGACTTATTTCGATTTGTTGAAGATTTTCTTAATGCATTTTAGATGAATTTAACCCAAGCTTAAGTACTAACCAAAATGAGTTGGAACAAGCGGAACACTAGTCACATATCGATTTACAACTACCCCGAGCACTTGAACCCTTTCTACGAGGATGACAATCACAAGCGTCTCAGAATTTTGGGGTTCACCATTAAAAAGAAGAACGACAATGGAAGACATAGTTTATCCATTGGAAACCTACAAGATTTGTGGTAAGTTTATTTCGTCAGATCATCAGATGTGTTTATTTATGTAAATCGAGCCATCCCTAAATTGTAAAAATAGCTTTCCGATGCCCTCATCCATCGACAAAATCTATTAAATATTTTCGATTTACTACAAAGCCAAGGTGGTTTATATAACAAATAAATAAGCAGTATAAAACGTTCATACAATATGCTATATAATTTTTAAATATTTTACAGGAAAACGTACTCTTTTCGCAAAAAAAAGTCTTCCACTTTGGGCATTAACAAAACATCAGAAAGCCCGCCAACACTTAGGCGGGATTTGAATGATACGTACGTATTAAAAATACAAGTTAGGAATTTTATAAAATTTAGAAATCTTTCTTATTTAGTTCCTATTTGAATTCAAGAGTTTTCCGCGGGGATCGGCATACTTCACTACAAAATATTGATACTAGAAGAGAGGTATATTTATTCTTAAATCGAACTAGAACACATTAATACTTTGTTTAAACCTTGTTTAGTCCGACTCGAGTGGAATGTACTTTAATCGAAATGATCGCTACCGGAGCACAACACAGTTCTCTGGATATTCCTCGCCAATGTCACAGAATATAAGGTAAATAGATTAATCTTATCTGGGTGGGAAATTCAAATATTTATTTTATTTGATATTTTTAGGTCTTCGCAGTCTAGTCTAACCAGCACAAATCCATTTGAATCAGAGCCAGATTCATGTCCCAATTCCCCCAGAAGTCCTAGAAAATATCGTAAAAAGAGGAGGGCACCGCCTCCACCACCGCCAAAATCAGGGGTAAATTAATTAAATTGCTTATTTAGTCCCTTGGCTAAAATATTTATTAAATCCTAGGTCCCAGATTATTTGGCTACCAAGGACATTGAATCACTGGCCTCTGAAATCGAACAGTACGTTAATAACAGGAATGAATCCCTGGATAACCCTACCGTTGCGAAGGAAGTCCGGAACTCAAGTCCACCAAATACCCAAAAGCCACCGGTGACCATTGTTGTTACTGATAGCGAAAAAAGTCCCAGCACGTCCCGAACCGAAAAGATAGTTGTAGATGTTAAGCAAACTAATGGTGGATCTGGTAAAATCGCACCTGTTGACATAGTGGAAAAAGTTGAAAGAATCGAAAAAATAGAAAATATAGAAAAAATCGAAAAAGTAGAAACTCTTAAAAAGGTTCCTGCACCCGTCCCGGTTACTAAAGCAACCACCCGCACTTCCCCCGTAAAGCAGCTAAAAGAATCTGAAAGTATAAGCACAGATATTGCATCCAACCCAGGCACAGAACCTAACCCATGCACGTCCAAAGCACCACAGTGTAACGCAATACATGTAAGGCGAACTAATGAATCTGAAATTTTATGTACTGAGCAAAAACAGAACGGTGGCTATAACATTCAGCACCAAGAACCGAACCATATTGAAAAGCAAATCGTCACTGTCGCCGTCTCTGATCCAAAATCCGCTAACGAGGAGTCTGTAAGAGAAGTGGAGACTCAGAGAATCACCAAACAATCAGTCACTATTGTAAATTCCGAATGCGATCTTAACCCAAGCACATCCAAGGCACATCAGTATACTGATAATAGCAATGCTAAGCTAGTCAAAGAATCTGAACAAGATTCTAGCATAGAGCCAGAGCAAGAAAAGAAAACTAACTCATTTGGCACTGTCAAGCAAATTTCACAAATTTTCGAAGAGAACATCAGTTCCAGCGTTCCTAATAAAGTTATCAAAGAAAATGCAGCTCCCGCCCGTTTAAATGGTTCTACAACTCCAGAAGATAACCATTGTGGCTTCAACAACACACAGTCCAATTCCCCAGAACCAAATGATTTGCAAATAAGAGAAGATTTCGAACTGGAAAGGCCAGTTGCTCGGAGGTGGTGTGGTTTTGATCGCGTTAACGCATTATCAATGTCGGAGACGCTGAGCTCCAGTGCTACACCCACACCTAGGATGAGGAAGAAGAAATCAATTAAAGAGATACTTGAATCTATAAGTCGCAATCAGAAGATTTTAAATGAAAGTGCGGCTAAGGGCACCAAAGTTTACATGACTCCCTCGTATTCAGATAATCCATATAATTATCCCAATGAATTGAATAGCGATAATAATAGATCGTCAAAGGAAGTGACTTCTGTAAATATTTCTGCGCCAGCAACGGAGATCAACGAGTCGCCAAGCCAAAACAATGTGTTTATAAGTAAAATCACAAAGGTTAAGACCCAATACAGAGAGTCGTCGCCGACATCGTCCAATTTGGATTGGAATCCTGTGCCAAAGCCAAGCCGTGCACATAATTCAGGAAACTCCAATTTAAACAACGGCAATGTGAATAATAATTAAAATTTATATGCATAACCAAAAATATTTATAAAAAAAAGAAAATAATATATCATGTAAAATAAAAGAAAACTATTATTTATAACAAATGAATTTATATTTACTTCGGAACTACATTGGACACATTCTACCATTTAATTTTATCTTTAAAGTAACAATTGTTTTATTATCATTATCAGTAAGTTGTTGAAAAAGAATTTTGGACATAAATTTTCCTACATTCAAATATGTTTTTCCTCAATACCGTCTTTATGCTAATGCGATTTCATTTTTAGTCGTTCGGAAGAATGTCCGTTAAGTTGGCCCACCGGCTCTTCTTTCGTTAATTTTGACACCTCTTCATAAAATCGTGGGAAATATTGAATGGCAAGGAACACCGTTAGTAGGTAAATGCCAATAACAATGGTGAGGAAGAGGTCAAAAATCGCTGGCTTTACCCTGTACACATTGAGTTTCACATCGTGCTCATTGTAGAACATAAAGTCAGGATCCCGACTGTCGGGTTTATCGTAAATGATCTTAACATTACTAAGGTATTTTTCGAAAGCATCCTTAACATCATTGTTGTGAAGTATAGATTTAACTCCGAAGTATGGCAGCAAGTTTTCTTCTTTAATGGCCTGTAATGGAACAGAATGCATTAAATATTATTACATTTAGGCATGTCCCTAGTATTCTTACCAACTCTCCATCAAAGATGCCAGAAGCGGAATCAACTTTGTACATAAAACTAGCAAGAGCTTCAGCAATAATTCTTGACGTGTTCAGTGTGTGCTCCAGAATCTGACTCTCGTCGTTTTTAAAAATAGTTGTTCGAATGGGGCTTCTGGGGCTCTTCACAGACGATAAAGTAAAGGATGGATATCGTTTTATGCTAAACCGTTCATGCTCCCAGGCGAGTTTAGAATCTGCCAAATTGATCTTCTTGTGAACACCTTCAACCGTTAATCCATTCGAATACTTTTCAGCGGCGGACTTTAGGAGCTTGAAGAAATTGCTAATCGAGCTCTTCTCCTTAGGTGGTTTTGAAACGTGCATGTATAAAGCGTTGTCTGGATTATTCGATAAACTTTCCGTTATGGTGTCCAAGCATAGAACAAATTCGACATTCTGGAGGAAGATAAACAAGTTATATAATATAAATAAACAAGTTAAATCATAAAATTTCTGAGTATTACCTGAAGGGCATTGTCATCTACTTCAAGCCATTTCTTTGAACCTTGGAAATTTAGTAGCAAGCCAGCATCAGAGAGCAAAAATTTTAGTTTATACTTGGGCGCCATACTGGCTGTGTAGTGCACTTTACTGAACAGTTCAACAAGTGCTAATAAAACAGCAGTATCAGCATTCAACGGATAGTCCTAATCAAATAAAATTGCTTGGAAAATTAGTATTTAAATTGCTAAAAATTATTCTTTTAATTCTTACATTGTATATGCCAAAAGTCTTGAGGTTCGCAGTTATTAATATAACTGGAAGTTTTTGTCCATCAGTAACAGATTCGCTGGGTTTCAGGGCCAACTGATTGGGAATCAGCTCGCCTTGGATAATAGGAACTTTGCTGTTCTTGTTGGCCACAATACTTCCACCACCAACATTAATGTGGTAACGATTCGCCGATACTGTCACAATTAACTGTCCCAATGCAGTTTGGTTTTTCGCCCCACTGTCGGTGGTAGTGTAGGTGATATCATCTATGATTTTTTCCAAGTCCTTGTTGTATGGTGCAAAATAAATGGGGACTGCAACTGCATGTGCAAGCATAGATTGCTCCAAAATTGTAATCAATTCTCTAGTTTCAACATCCAAGTCCAAAATATTAGCTGGCAACATTAGAATCAAGCCGCCCGCATTTTGCCGTAGCTTGTCAAAATCATGGATCGACAAATCGGTTAGCCTAAAAGAAAAATGTAGGTACATAGACATATTTTCATTTTAAATAAAATGTAACATTTTAATCCTTACCGCGTAAGCACGCAATGGCGGGAAGTATTCCAAGAATACAAGGATCTGGCTTCAAGAGAAATTGCAGACGCTCGACTTCCTAAAAACCAAAGGAAATATTTTCTTGTATTAATAATCGTATAAATATTAAAGATGCAGGATACATGATCACCAATTTGATTTTCGAGACTATAAGAGTAGAAAGATATGGAAATAAAGAATTTGACCTAGTTTTTCCAATGATCAAAGTTTAAATGAAAAAGTTTTGTGGATGCAGTCATTCCACGGGAGTCAGAAAGGCTTATCAATTTTCTTATTCGTAAGCTGGTAGTTACTGGCTTGTAAAAAATAGATAAGAAACACACTGTATGCCCTAATAGGATTCAATATTGCTAATTAAATAAGGGAAAAACAACCCCATCAATGTTTATGAAAATTAGGGTCACAACCGCATGTCGAAGCGGGGAAAATTTAAAGAGGCTTCTCGTATGGGAACCTAATCTGAAATGAACTTACATAATTAATCTGTAGCTTATCCATTATTTACTTACCAAAATGCTGTCCATTAACATCAAATTTGGTCATGGAAATAACCTCGAATTCGCTGGGCATTACCGGTGAGCATATTAACAACATAGAAAATACAATGAGTAGGCAATGAGGTAGTCCGCCTCTGAAGATTTCTGCAAAACTGTCCGCTTCATTCATGTTTTCTATCGTTTTTGGAAACTAATCTAATTAAATCTGCCGATGTGGGCAATTAATGAATTATAAAAAATGAATTCAGAAAACGGTCAGCTGTTTTATCGATGGTAATCGTAGCTAAAAGTGTCTATCGAAAAGTATAATTTGTATGCGGTTGGGAAGAGGGAGATTGAACAAAACTCTCCAAGAGCTATTACTTTTATTTTATAAATGAAATTGTATGCTTAAAAATATCTCGAATTTATGGGGTGGCTTCTTATTAACATTACATACACTTTGTATTAAAAATAGTTAGTTTTTACCAATCAGGTATTATCCATTTTCCAGCGTTCCAAACTCGATAAATTTTTTTAATTGCCGTCCGGAACACCGCAAAAATATATCGGCGTTTTACCCATCTCGATTTCGGCTAGTATGACTTTGAATTTTACAGAAAAAAGAACTTATATTTGCGAAAAACTTAGCTATGCCCTCGTTTAAAGGTAATCCGCCGCTTTATTTTTGTTTTTCTCAAAAGGCTAAAGATATTGCTTTCAGTTAAAGTAAAGTGGGGCCGGGAGCTCTACACAGATATTGTTGTAAACACTGACGAGGAGCCCATCTTGTTTAAAGCCCAATTGTTTGCGCTCACTGGCGTCCAGCCGGATCGTCAAAAAGTCATGTGCAAGGGTGGCATTCTTAAGGATGATCAGTGGAACTTGCAACTGAAAGATGTAAGTAATAATGCGAAGGGTTTGCGAGCTTTTACTAATCTTATTGGCCTTACAGGGAGCTGTTGTTTTGTTGCTGGGCAGCAAAGAAAGTGTACCAGAAGTCCCTGCTACACCGGTCAAATTCATCGAAGACATGAATGAAGTGGAAGCAGCTACAGCCGTATGTATCTTTCCGCATTTTCAGGCACCATGGGTTCCCCAGGACCCAATTTCTTAGTTCACAAAAATATGCTTAGTCATTCTCTATCCGCTGTGTTATTTTAAATAAGTTCCTGATTTTTGATTATATTTCATATTTATATCTTTTGATATCGTTTACAGATGCGTTTACCAGCCGGGCTCACAAACCTTGGTAATACATGCTATATGAATGCTACCGTTCAATGCTTGAACGCAGTGCCTGAGCTTCGTACTGCCTTGAGTGGCTTTAGCCACGATGGAACCGACACAATGTCAACTGCATTTTCAATTTCATCTGCCATGAAATCCATATTTGCTCAGATGGAAAAGGGCACTACCGTGACTCCAATTGTCCTGCTACAGGCTCTGCACCGGGCATCTCCACAATTTGCCCAGACTGGCGAAAATGGTACCTACCGGCAACAGGACGCCAACGAGTGCTGGGCAGAAATTTTGAAGATGCTTCAGCAAAAGATTCGTCCCACAAACCAAGACCCATCGAGTACTGCTGTCCAGAAAAAGCAACACAGGTAACAAACAATTTTTGCATTTAATATTTTAAATAAAATATGATTTTTTTTTTGCTTTAGCTCATTCATTGACCAATGGTTCGGAGGAACTTTTGAAGTAAAGATGAGTTCAGAGGAAGTGCCCGACGAGCCTTCTACAGTGACAACTGAGAATTTTCTGCAGTTGAGTTGCTTTATCTCAATGGATGTCAAGTATATGCAAAGTGGTTTAAAATCGGTAAGTAACAAAATATAAATTCATGAATATAACTTATTTGTATTATTTATTGTTTAGAAAATGAAGGAGCAATTGGTGAAGAAATCTGAGTCTTTGGGACGTGATGCTCAGTACACTAGAAACGTAGGTCCATTAAATTTATATTTACTTCGACACAAATAAGTTGTTTTCTTGCAGTACTTGGTGAGCCGACTACCGGCCTATCTGACGGTCCAGTTTGTTCGCTTCCAATACAAAGGAAAAGAGGGAATTAATGCGAAGGTTTTGAAGGATATTAAGTTCCCGATAGACTTTGATGCCTTTGAGTTGTGCACTCCAGAGTTGCAAAACAAGTTGTGTCCCATGCGCGCAAAATTCAAGGATCTTGAAGACAAGAAAATGGAAGTAGACGTTGTCAAGCCAAACGAAGCGAAGGAGGAGAAGAAAGATATCAAGTACGAGCAGTTTTGGTTCGATGACGACCTGGGAAGCAACAATTCCGGATACTACTCCTTGCAGGCTGTGTTAACACATAAGGGCAGGTCAAGTTCTTCCGGACATTATGTGGCCTGGGTGCGTTCTACCGGCGACGTGTGGTTCAAATTCGATGACGATGATGTTTCGACAGTGACTTCCGAAGACATTTTGCGGCTTTCCGGAGGTGGAGACTGGCATTGTGCATATGTCCTCCTATATGCACCCCGACGCTTGGAAAAGATATAAAAAATTGTGTTAACGTCATGTATTGTTAATATAATAAATCAGAATAAAATATCTAAATTTAACTCTTGTATATTTTTAATGTAATTTTCTATGATGAAAGTATGAAAGTATCCATTTCCTTATGGATATTTGGGTTAAATTATAAAATAAACGGAAGATTTAAATATATAGTTTAAATGGAAAAGCAAATGGAACACCCAGTCCACATTCCACTGGTTCAATTTACGTATTCCTATACCTATCGATGTTAGCTTGACTTGATTAAAAACAAACCGAATGGTCTTATAATATCTGTTTTGTTAAAATTTCAAGTCAAAAGCATTGCCAAAACATTAAAATGGATCAAGCAGAGTCAACAATAGAGGAGAAGACTGGAAAGGATGCAATTGCATTGAGGCGGGAACTGCGTCGCAAAAAGATTTTAGAGGCATCCAAATCACGACTGGACAAACTGAATGGCAAAGCTACATCTATCGAAAAGGAAACCCTAGGTACCCGGTACCCTAGTTTAATTAAATGCATATTTTTATTGAATATTTGATTTTCTATATCTTTATTTTGCGCTTTCCAGATGGCGAACCCCTTATACCTGAGCAATATTCCGATCCTGAGGTGGAACCTGACATTCCAATTAAAAGGAGCTTTCTGCCGGAACAACCAGCTCCTCCGCAACCCACTGGCTCAAATATTTTAGTTAAAAGCCGGGTGCACATTATTTTGGCAGCTGTTGTCGGCTTTGTACTAGCTCTTTACACAAATAGCAGTGTTTTTGTGCCTGTCCTGCTTTTTGCGATTCTGGAATTTGTTTTCTTTCAATACCATAAAAGAGAAACTTTACCATCAAATTTAGGTCCTATGCTGATTTTGCTAATGAATCCACACATTGGCAATAGAGTTAAGCAGTTTAACAATATCTTTGTTATCCTTCAGTCCTTTTTAGGGGATCTTGCCATAACTGTTTGTGTTCTTTGCTTGGGCAGCATTATCTTGTTAGGTCTTAACCCAGAAGTTGTTACAATAGTTAAATAAAATCGATTTAAAAACTAATTCTTTTACTATCTTAATTAATTTATTGTTATTGAATTATTATTGAACTAATTCAGAACGCGTTTTTATATCTGGACACGGACAAGTCATTTGAACTTTGTATTCTTAAATATTTTTGTTTTTGAAACTTTTCAAATAAAATATTTTATTGTTTAAAGATATATTTTGTGTTATTTTATTTGAGATTTATTTATGTTATTTGAAATTATACACATTTAGGTGAAAACTTTTAATAATTTAAGGCTTCTAAAGTAGACAACATATGCAACACATATAGGTGCCTTGCAATGGATGAGGAACCTACATGACTACATCTTTAAAAAAAACTATGGCAGCTCTAAAATATCCTGGCTGACAATACTATAAAAAGAAATGCACGAAAACACCTGTACTGAGCATGCCCAGAAAAGCGCCCAGGACCCAGATCCCACCCTCACTTTTGGGCCTGCGCAAACTTGTATCGATTTTAAAACTGTGTACTTATTTCATAAGCTTGTAGCGAAAAGATGTTTTCATAAACAAGTGCTTCGTTGGAATTTGTGCGAGAAAAAATATATGATTGTTGGAAAAGGACTCCAGACATAAGTACAATTATGCGGTCGTTAAAAATGGCATAACAAAGTGCTCCTGCAGACAGAAAGTGGCGTAGTAACAAAGTCTTGAACATTTTTTTCTTCGAAACTAATATACATAAGACGAAGAAGGTAAAAATTTGTAAAAACTTCTTCTGAAAAACTTTTTTACGAATTCCCACTCTTGCGAAAACAGTTTTTTAGAGCTATTTTGCGAGTAAAAGTTGAAATAAATGAAGAATTGAAGAGTATGTAAATGAGATGAGTACTTTGATTAAAAATCAATATTTTAAAATAACCTTACCAGCAGAGGGTGAGGGTCATTTTATTCGTAACTTATTGATTAAACCCCTAATTACAGCCAATATGGGAACGGTGCTAAGTTTTAATCCGCGGGATCGTCATCCTATATACTCATCTCAGCCAAATTTCCAATATAATCATTCGACCGATATAAGAAACGAGAATGACAGTACAGGATCGATTGATTCGCATCTGAATAACTTCTCCTATGAGCAGTTAAATAATGCAAAAAATAGAGAAAACAAAAAATCGGCATGCCATCAGTTATCGAAGAACGTCATAGGACAACAGGGAACCTGCGGTGGTGTGCACATTAATTTGCAGACGCAGACTCAGCTGAGCTCGCACAACTTGAACAACTTGACGAACGCGTCCAAGGACACCATTACCAATGTCCTAGACGCACACAACGAGAACTCGGTACTCAAGGCTGAGAAGAGCTCATTTGAGAAGAACCTGAAAAAGCACTCGATTTTCATCAATGCTCTCTCCTGGAAGAAGCTATCCACGTCTCACAACAAGAAGAAAATAGAGAACAAGAATAAGTGCGCTAACCTGCCCACGGCCTGCTTCAAGGCCCAGCTTCTGGAGTCCTCGTTCGCATCATCGTCCGACAAGAACCGAAACATCCAGCTGCACTGCAACCGCATCGAGGAGCACAATCAACAGCACCAACACCAGCACCAGCACTGCAATCAGAACCAGGCTCAGGACATCCGTGAGGAGACGAGCACCGGGCCGAGCAAATCGCAGAATCCTTCCAAAGCGAAAGACCCAGTTAAGGTCAACAACAAGAACTCGATAACGAATCACAACAAGCTAATCCAGAAGCAGCCGCTGACGCTAACCCTGCCGCCGCAATTGCAGCCGGCGTCCATGCAGATCAAAAATACAAACCAGATCCCTCGTAAAACCGTTATTCAGGTAAGATATATTTTTATATAGAATAGTTTTACAAAGATTTTCAAGCTCTGATGTTAATTAAAATGTCGGTCACCTTCATTAAAGTTAAAAATGTATTTAGTGAAAAGTTTATTGCATTATTTTGAATCTATAGGACTCCTTAAAATTTTATTTTATATAACGGGTTGATACTCTTATTAGGTGGAGATATCTACTGGTTTTATTATATACTATAGATGTTTTATATCTTAATATATCCTTCATAAAAAAAGAGATAAATTAACGTTCCTTATTACAGGCATCCACCTCGGAATTGCTGAAATGCTTGGGAATGTTCTTGCACTGCCGGTGCCAGAGACTTAACAACTTTGATGCTGGGGATGCAGTCATGTGGCTCAGAGCAGTCGATCGAAGCCTACTCCTCCAAGGATGGCAGGTAAGACGAAATGATATCTCAAGTTGTGCTCTACTGGGCGTTAGAGATTTAGACATTAAATTAAATAATACTCAAAAAATATTTCTTCATTTAGGATGTGGCGTTTATTAACCCAGCAAACGTAGTGTTTGTTTACATGCTAGTCCGGGAACTGGTTAGCGGAGAGGAAAGCAAGGAATCCGATCTGCAGGCCTCTGTGCTTACCTGCCTGTATCTGTCGTACTCCTATATGGGTAATGAGATCAGTTATCCCCTCAAGCCATTTTTGGTGGAAGATTCCAAGGAAAAGTTTTGGGACAGGTAGGATATTCAAAAAACTGTTTATCACTTTATTCGACGACAATGGTTTTAAAATTGCAGATGTCTAGTTATTGTGAACAAGCTAAGTGATAAAATGCTTAAAATCAATGCTGAGCCTGGATTCTTCACGGAAGTCTTTACTGAGCTGAAATCTTGTGGTCAATATCATCCTACAATTAAATCGTACTGTGGAGGCGCCTGACGGACGGATGATAGAGAGATTATTGTGAACCTCTCATTGTCTGCGCATCGCCAGAAATTTTCCGAAGAAATAATGGCGAAATACCGTTAAAAGAACCTTAATATTTTATAAAACATTAGACAATTTCATTATGTCACTATCACAATCGTTCAAATCAAATAATAAAGAATAGTGTTTAAATAAATTAACAGCTACGATATGTGTAAATTACGTTTGCTCTCTACTTTCACTTTTCAGGATATATAATAGAGCCCCGCCCGGATCGTATTCAAACATTAGAACTCATATGCAAATAAATGAGATTTTATTTTACATTTTATATACATAAATGGTTTTGATGATTTAAAAATTATCAAGAGCAAACTAATTTGGATACAGTATATCGTAATGGCCTGGCCTGTATATCAGATAAATTCTGGGCTCCGTTCCCTCGGGGAAATCGTGGGCCTTCACAGTACCGCCCTCTCCGCGATCTAGATACTCCACGCGTACCCCTGCGCCGAGGGCAGTGCAAAGGGCGATTATGTGGATGTGATCCGACTCTTTGTACATTGGCTCAACTTCTTGGTGGCGGAACTCCTCGATTGTGAAGTCGCCTTCGATGAAATTCTGATAAAAATCGGCTTCCTCCTGAAGTTTGCCGGAGGTAATTAATCGTAAATAGACAACCACATAGTCTGAGTATCCCTGGTCATTGAATATTTTGTGCAGCTCGGACTGCACCTTCTCGTGGCCCCCAGCTTCGTCTGGACTTACACGTTTAATTACTTCCATGAACTGAGACAATAGTAATATTAATTTGAATCTAAAAGGTCCAGGAATAACCATTCTTTGGGTTATGCACTTACAGTCTCGTGAAAGTCCTCCAATGTAAAGCTGGGGAATCCTAGCTGAACGAGTTTGTCCTTGGACTCCTCAGCCAACTTTCGGAATTCCTGATAGGCACTGTTGTTTGAGATCAAGTACTCCAAGTAGGAGTATGCAAATGCCCTGAAGAAGCAGTTGCCATCGGGCCGGGTGCGCCGGATAAACTTGTACTTTTTGGAGAGATCCTGAATTTTGGCAGTAAACACCTCATCGCCATTGTACTCAGTCCACAGGCACGTTAGCGGCAACTGCTCGCTGACCAAAGGAGTGGTATCGATAATCTGTGATTGGGTTAAAATTCATTGGATATTCTTGCACCTTGCTCGAATAGTACATGACCCGCTCACCTCCTTTTCTATATCGCGCTGCTGCTGAATAATCAGCTCGTCGCGATTGCCGTCATTTTGCTTAAACGATTCCATGCTTCGGGAAATACTGAACAATTAGGAACCGTGTTTGGATTTAAAAAGATGTGTACATATGATGAATACAATAAGAATTTTTGTACATCATCTGTATGTGTAAACGCATCGAATATTACGCACACATTTAGAATCGAAAGCCGTAGACACATTGATGCTTTCGATAGTTTATCGCGAAAGATGTGTTTTATTTCGTTCATTCCTTTCTTGTTAATAATTGAAAAATATTTAAAATCTAATTTTTAATTAAATTTTTATTATATAGGTCTGCAACAGTCTACCAATATATTTTTCTATTCTAACTTCTATACTAAGAATATATGTAGTATAAGTTTTAAATGTGTTAAAAAAAATATTCTCAAGAAAAGCTTTTCTTTACAAACGTTAAATTATATTAAAAATATATATTTACCATATTTACGGTTTCCATATAATTATTTCATCTTTTCTCCATGTCTCAAATATTTTCGGAAAATTAAAAAAAAAATCTAAAAAGGTTTGGAAATGATTTCTACTCTTTAAAAATTAAATTTGCATACCCCTTAAAGTTTACTTCTCAGGTAAGTTCGGATCTTAGTCTTAATCCAGCTTTAAAGCTCTTTTGTCGAAATAGGAAGAGGACTTTTGGCGGAGCCGAAGCTTATATACCCTAACACAGTTATGTAGTAGTTCAGTTATATAGGTTATGGGGGGTAAATCCTCATGAAAATTACTCCCTAACATCCTTACATTACATTATATAGTTTGAAACGAGTCGATATTTTATAAACTGAGAGAGTATAGTCCAAAGTTTACGAGGAAATAGGCAAGAAAATATCCTAATTAAGAAAATACACACTTTGTAGGATCGTAAATGTCATCTTTACACACTTTTGGAGAAAATCAGAATACCCCCTTCAAGGGTATAAAAAGCTAAGCTTGTCAGCTCAAACTTTAGATTGAATCAGAAATCAAATCAGTTGAGTGTATTCTTTATTGCTTGGAGAACCTTGCGGTGGGTTATCTAAATAAAAACATAGAAATAAAATATCGTGTACGTATTTAACAACATTTAATATAATTATAACTGTTAAGTGATAATGAGATTTTCGTAAAATAATGTGTTTAGAGTCTTGAAGTGCTGCGTGTATGTTACGTATAATAATGAAGATAATATTATTATACACACATACAATAGGTTTTTGGATTTAGGCAATTCTAATCAATCTATTGTTATAAGTTTTTAACAAAACCCGTAAAATAATGTGCTTCCAGTACATTTAATATGAAAGGTACTATGTACGATTGTGTGCATTATTATTATTTCATAGCGATGAAGTTTATTTAAAACTAAAACCTGTTTTGGCTCATTATAATCCGAAAAGATTCATTGTCACTCAATAGCAGTGATAATGAAAAATCAACTGTAATTTTACGTACAATTAAGCTTTTACTATTATTGGAAGTGTACGGGAATAACATTTGGCATCAGTTAATAATATGTTAAATTATTCTTATGCATCATTGCTATAAAAAAGTACCTCTTTCCAGGCAAAACCGTGTAAAATCAAATTTGTAGTTCCCATGCTACCAAAGCAACATTCAAGAAATACACAATTATAACGCAGATTCTTCGTTATCAATTTTCTTTGATTTAGTCTCATACAAAAAATGACCTAGGCTTATTCAGGCTAATACATATTCAAATTCTTATCATTGAAAGTTCTTAAAGCTTCTTATTGTTGAAATGGGGACATGTTATTGATCTCATTTCGAATACAAAACGTTTTCAAATTATATTTGATAACAAAGCCGACATTAAATAAAAGGTTCTAAAAAGCCGGTACAGAATTTTAATTTTACTGCATGGGCAAAAAGTTATGGAGAAATGATACTCTCTTCATTAATAAAAAAACTTGTTTTTGCTGCATTCAGATGTTCATATGTATATAATTTTATCTGGCTTCACCTTTCTTTTGACCTAAATTAGCAAAATAAAACCGGCTGACTGATTTTTCTGTACTTCTTTCTTTCAGAAAAATGATACTGTTATATAGTTTTGTAATATATGCCTGCATTTTTTCGTGTGGAGCCCAAGACTCGTCCTTGGACAATTTAATTGCCGACATTTTTAAAACAGATGAGACCCAACCGAGTTCCACAATCCAACCGACTCCCCACGTTCCTAATGTCTCTGTCAATCCCAAAGATTCATCACCTACTGGAACGGCCCAGTATCAGTCGTGCGGCTATCAGAAGGAGTGTGTCCCCCGGTGGCTCTGCTCAAATAATACAATAAACACCAGCGGCGAAAATATAATTGATATTCGTATTGATAGTGACGCACCATGCAAAAACCCATTGGAGCTGTGCTGTGATCTTCCAAACAAGGTATTATGTAATAAGAGTATACTTTAAGTGTATAGGCTTAAACGAACACCATTCGTTAACAGAGAACCGAACCGGACGGCACGATTGTCATTCCAAAAGCCCCCGAAGGTTGTGGATACTCAAATCCAAACGGTGTTGGTTTTAAAATTACCGGAGCTGTGAATCAGGAGGCCGAGTTCGGGGAATTCCCTTGGATGCTTGCCATACTACGGGAAGAAGGCAATCTGAACTTGTACGAATGTGGTGGAGCTTTGATAGCTCCAGATGTGGTTTTGACTGCGGCCCATTGTGTTCACAATAAACAGCCGTCTACAATCGTTGGTGAGAAATATTTATAAAATGAAATCATCCATGTGAGTAACTTGTTAAATCTTCCATTTCAGTGAGGGCTGGAGAATGGGATACTCAAACGAAGAGTGAAGTTGTCCCCCACGAGGATCGTTATGTCAAAGAAATTGTATATCACGAACAGTTCAACAAGGGAGCTCTTTATAATGACGTAGCAGTTCTCTTATTGGAGGGTCCTTTTACCCTTCAAAGCAATATCCAGCCCGTTTGTTTGCCGAATGCGGGTGATATATTCGATTTTGAGCGCTGCTTTGCCACCGGTTGGGGCAAGAACAAGTTTGGAAAAGATGGAGAGTACCAGGTCATCTTGAAGAAGGTGGACTTGCCTGTCGTCCCCAATCAACGGTGTGAAGCAAACTTGCGCGAAACACGCCTGGGAAGACACTTTATATTGGACAAGAGTTTTATTTGCGCTGGAGGTGAAAAAGATAAGGACACTTGCAAAGGAGATGGTGGATCCCCCCTTGTGTGTCCCATCAAGGGTCAAGCCAACAGATATAAGTCTGCTGGAATTGTTGCTTGGGGTATTGGATGTGGAGAGGTTGATATTCCGGGGGTTTACGCCAACGTTGCCCAGCTTCGTCCATGGATTGATTCAAAACTTAAATTATGGAACATTAGTCCAATATTCTACACACCTTAAGGTTTAAAAAGTAAAAATCATACACTGCTTAATTCAAAATATAATGTAAAATAAAGAAAACATTTTTTAATAAAATGTAACATTTTTTTCAAAAACTAAATCACTAAAAGGTAACTATTTTAAATTTCACTTATTGCCTCAAAAAACTTTTTCTACAGCTTATTGAAGCTTACAGAAAATTTGACAAACATGTTAAACCTGCATCCCTATACACCTTCCACTTTTTGAACGATTTTCCCCTAGGAAAATTGAAAAAAAATCAACAAAATATTTTGTCCTTAGTTTTTGATGAGGATTGATGGGGAATCAAAACACAAATCTTTTATCCCGCTCGAGGATCGCATGTAAATTGACAAAGATATAGACGTCGGAAGTCGTCGTAGTGCCCACCCATGCACCTCCCACATTTTAAAGGCGACCCCCTAGGAAAACAAAAAAAATCTAATAAATATTTTGTTCTTAGATTTTGATGAGGATTGATGGGGAATCAAACAACAAATCTTTTAATGTATCCTGTTAGAGGATCGCATATAAATTGACAAACATATAGACATCGGAAGTGGTCGTAGTGCCCTCCCCATGCACCTCCCACATTTTAAAGGGGACACCCTAGGAATTTGATAAAAAATCTAAGAAATATTTTGTTCTTAGATTTTGATGAGGATTAATGGGGAATCAACCCACAAATCTTTTAATGTATCCCGCTCGAGGATCGCATGTAAATTGGCAAAGATATAGACATCGGAAGTGGTCGTAGTGCCCACCCATGCACCTCCCACATTTTAAAGGCGACCCCCTAGGAAAACAAAAAAAATCTAATAAATATTTTGTTCTTAGATTTTGATGAGGATTGATGGGGAATCAAACAACAAATCTTTTAATGTATCCTGTTCGAGGATCGCATGTAAATTGACAAAGATATAGACATCGGAAGTGGTCGTAGTGCCCTCCCCATGCACCTCCCACATTTTAAAGGCGACCCCCTAGGAAAATGAACAAAAAATCTAAAAAATATTTTGTTCTGAGATTTTGATGAGGATTGGTGGAGAATCAAACCACAAATCTTTTAATGTATCCCGCTCGAAAATCGCATGTAAATTGGCAAAGATATAGACATCGGAAGTGGTCGTAGTGCCCACCCATGCACCTCCCACATTTTAAAGGCGACCCCCTAGGAAAATGAACAAAAAATCTAAAAAATATTTTGTTCTGAGATTTTGATGAGGATTGGTGGAGAATCAAACCACAAATCTTTTAATGTATCCCGCTCGAAAATCGCATGTAAATTGGCAAAGATATAGACATCGGAAGTGGTCGTAGTGCCCTCCCCATGCACCTCCCACATTTTAAAGGCGACCCCCTAGGAAAACACAAAAAATCTAAAAAATATTTTGTTCTGAGATTTTGATGAGGATTGGTGGAGAATCAAACCACAAATCTTTTAATGTATCCAGCTCGAAAATTGCATGTAAATTGGCAAAGATATAGACATCGGAAGTGGTCGTAGTGCCCTCCCCATGCACCTCCCACATTTTAAAGGCGACCCCCTAGGAATTTGATAAAAAATCTAAAAAATATTTTGTTCTTAGATTTTGATGAGGATTAATGGGGAATCAACCCACAAATCTTTTAATGTATCCCGCTCGAAAATCGCATGTAAATTGGCAAAGATATAGACATCGGAAGTGGTCGTAGTGCCCACCCATGCACCTCCCACATTTTAAAGGCGACCCCCTAGGAAAATGAACAAAAAATCTAAAAAATATTTTGTTCTGAGATTTTGATGAGGATTGGTGGAGAATCAAACCACAAATCTTTTAATGTATCCCGCTCGAAAATCGCATGTAAATTGGCAAAGATATAGACATCGGAAGTGGTCGTAGTGCCCTCCCCATGCACCTCCCACATTTTAAAGGCGACCCCCTAGGAATTTGATAAAAAATCTAAAAAATATTTTGTTCTTAGATTTTGATGAGGATTAATGGGGAATCAACCCACAAATCTTTTAATGTATCCCGCTCGAGGATCGCATGGAAATTGGCAAAGATATAGACATCGGAAGTGGTCGTAGTGCCCTCCCCATGCACCTCCCACATTTTAAAGGGGACCCCCTAGGAATTTGATAAAAAATCTAAAAAATATTTTGTTCTTAGATTTTGATGAGAATTGGTGGAGAATCAAACCACAAATCTTTTAATGTATTCTGTTCGAGGATCGCATGTAAATTGACACAGATATAGACATCGGAAGTGGTCGTAGTGCCCTCCCCATGCACCTCCCACATTTTAAAGGCGACCCCCTAGGAAAATGAACAAAAAATCTAAAAAATATTTTGTTCTGAGATTTTGATGAGGATTGGTGGAGAATCAAACCACAAATCTTTTAATGTATCCCGCTCGAAAATCGCATGTAAATTGGCAAAGATATAGACATCGGAAGTGGTCGTAGTGCCCTCCCCATGCACCTCCCACATTTTAAAGGCGACCCCCTAGGAATTTGATAAAAAATCTAAAAAATATTTTGTTCTTAGATTTTGATGAGGATTAATGGGGAATCAACCCACAAATCTTTTAATGTATCCCGCTCGAGGATCGCATGGAAATTGGCAAAGATATAGACATCGGAAGTGGTCGTAGTGCCCTCCCCATGCACCTCCCACATTTTAAAGGGGACCCCCTAGGAATTTGATAAAAAATCTAAAAAATATTTTGTTCTTAGATTTTGATGAGAATTGGTGGAGAATCAAACCACAAATCTTTTAATGTATTCTGTTCGAGGATCGCATGTAAATTGACACAGATATAGACATCGGAAGTGGTCGTAGTGCCCTCCCCATGCACCTCCCACATTTTAAAGGCGACCCCCTAGGAAAATGAACAAAAAATCTAAAAAATATTTTGTTCTGAGATTTTGATGAGGATTGGTGGAGAATCAAACCACAAATCTTTTAATGTATCCCGCTCGAAAATCGCATGTAAATTGGCAAAGATATAGACATCGGAAGTGGTCGTAGTGCCCTCCCCATGCACCTCCCACATTTTAAAGGGGACCCCCTAGGAATTTGATAAAAAATCTAAAAAATATTTTGTTCTTAGATTTTGATGAGAATTGGTGGAGAATCAAACCACAAATATTTTAATGTATTCTGTTCGAGGATCGCATGTAAATTGACACAGATATAGACATCGGAAGTGGTCGTAGTGCCCTCCCCATGCACCTCCCACATTTTAAAGGCGACCCCCTAGGAAAATGAACAAAAAATCTAAAAAATATTTTGTTCTTAGATTTTGATGAGGATTGATGGAGAATCAACCCACAAATCTTTTAATGTATCCCGCTCGACGATCGCATGTAAATTGGCAAAGATATAGACATCGGAAGTGGTCGTAGTGCCCTCCCCATGCACCTCACACATTTTAAAGGGGACCACCTAGAAATTTGATAAAAAATCTAAAAAATATTTTGTTCCTAGATTTGGATGAGGA
Source organism: Drosophila atripex (assembly GCA_035045925.1). Classification (NCBI taxonomy): domain Eukaryota; kingdom Metazoa; phylum Arthropoda; class Insecta; order Diptera; family Drosophilidae; genus Drosophila; species Drosophila atripex. Next base: position 6,976,603 of record JAWNOP010000070.1, on the reverse strand, counting down.
TTAATGGGGAATCAAACCACAAATCTGTTAAGCTATTGACAAAGATATAGACATCGCATGGCCTCATATGTGGATACCCCGAGTTTTTGATGGGATTCCCCACGTTATTTTAAACGTTTTTGAAAGACGTTTGAATTTGAATTGGAATTTTACGTTTAAAATGGGGTTACGTTTTATATTTATATCTACGGTAATGGGGTTACGTTTTAAATTTATATCTCATTTCGACCTTGCCAGACATCGGCAACAAAAATACCGAAAACATACCAGAAAATGTTCTGTTTCGACGTCCCTGGCAACAGTTTTGGTCACATTAACGCCGCAGTGCGTGTTAGGTAAAATAAAAACCAACGTTTATTCTATTTCATTAATCAAGTAATAAGGTTTTGGCAAAACTATGGACAATTTCGGACTCGGGGGAGTAGAGTTTAGCAGAGGGCAAATGTTTCAGGTCCTGATTCGTCTCTCCGTAGCTTCGTTGGTAACGTATTACTCCGTGAAATGGATGATGAACCAATTGGACCCGACCAGTAAACAGAAAAAAAAAGCCAAAATCCTTGCGGAAGAACAATTGAAAAGGTTTATACTCTATATTTATTGAAGAAATTGAGTACAGAATACTAAATTTTATTTCTGGGGCATTTTTGTAGACTGGCAGAGAAAGATGGATTTAAACTAAACCCACAGGAGTTTAACGACTACGAGCTAATGATTGCGTCACACCTTGTTGTTCCGGCAGACATCACAGTTAGTTGGAGCGATATTGCTGGTCTGGATACGGTTATCCAGGAGCTCCGTGAATCCGTTGTGCTTCCAGTCCAGCACAAGGACCTATTCAAGAGGTCGAAGCTCTGGCAGGCACCCAAAGGCGTTTTACTTCACGGTCCGCCCGGTTGCGGAAAGACGTTAATCGCCAAGGCCACTGCTAAAGAGGCGGGAATGCGCTTTATTAACTTAGATGTAGCTATACTCACCGACAAATGGTATGGGGAATCACAGAAATTGACATCGGCTGTATTCTCGCTAGCTGCCAAAATAGAGCCGTGCATTATTTTCATAGACGAAATCGATTCCTTCCTGCGATCCCGCAACTTGAACGACCACGAGGCCACTGCCATGATGAAGACTCAGTTTATGATGTTGTGGGACGGCCTCAGCACAAACAACAACTCGACGGTTATTGTTATGGGTGCCACCAACAGACCGCAGGATTTGGATAAGGCCATTGTCCGCCGCATGCCAGCTCAATTCCATATTGGCCTACCCTCCGAAAAGCAGCGTAGTGACATTCTTAAATTGATTTTGCAGTCGGAGGAAATAAGTCAGGATGTTGATTTGAACCGTTTATCCAAGCTAACAAACGGATTCTCGGGCTCAGACCTGCGAGAAATGTGCCGAAACGCATCGGTTTTCAGGATGAGGCAGCTCATCGAGACAAGCGACCGATCTGGTTCAGGTTCAGGTGTCCCAGTTCTGAATAGGACAAACGTCAATATAACAATGGATGATTTGCTAAGCTCACACCTTAAGATTAAGGAATCAAAGATGCACACTGGAAGCTTGTTTTTAGAGAATAGAATTGAATTAGACTAAGTTCGCCATTGTTGATTTCATATAGTCAATAAATCCACGACTTAAATAGGTTTAATTATGATTTTTTATTTCATTATGGATGCTTAATTGGCTGAAAATTAAACCAAAAGCCTATGATTACAGCCCTCAACTCAGTTCTTTTAGTCCTATCATCGCGTACTTTTGATAAAAACTTGATAGTCTTATCTGTTACTTAACCCTGTTCTCGAATATAAAAAAAGGGGGATTCCGGAAAAATGAAATACTATTGAACAAAGGCGGATACTATAGGAAATTACATAAGCGCGTCTACATTTCCGTAAAATTGGAGCTCAATGCACTTTAATAGCAACATAAATGAGCTTCTTTGAAATATTCACCTAAAGAAATTTAAAACATTTATACAAAAGTTGCTCTTCCACACCCGTGCAAACACATCTCCAAGTCGTCACGCGATCGAAGGCCTTCAATCGTAAAAAAATATTACTTGGCCTGTACCGTTTTATTCCCTTTTCAAATCGGGTATATAACTGACACAAGATACTACATATCAGTTGTTATGATTAAAATAATGATTGAATTTAAAAATAAAAATATTATCATAGCCAAGAATAAAAAAGTTTCTATGTGTGACTATTATTTAAGGTTAAAAATGCAATAGAGTAAATTTTTAAGGTAGTGTATATAATTTGCAGAGTAATAAAACATCTTAATTTCAATTTCATTCATTTTTCATCCTCATATAAATGCCTTTTCAAATGCCAAATAATCATTTCTGTGAGAGACAGTGAACGAACCACATCAAACAAAGTCAGGATACCCAAATACATACCTTTACAATGAGCCCATTAGTAAGTTATACTGAGTCCTTACTCCTTTGTAAGAATAATAAATACTGATTTTATTTCAATTTCAGATTACTTTATTTCCTGGATGTATAATTATTCCATTAATATTCTTTAGATCGACAGCGGAGTGTAATTCATATGCTGTGAATAAAACTAGTCCTGCCGAAAGTAATGGCTGGGCTTATCCTGAATTTGGAAAAATATCCTTGCACAATGCTGGAAGAAGATCGGAAAAATATCCCATCCAACAATATAATCGTGAGCCTGATCGAAATGTGACTTCAAAACGCGGAATGAAAAACTACCATAAGCCATCTGAAAAAATAACAAGGCATAAAAACAAATTTAAAAATGCTCGTCGAAAACACACGAGTCCTCGTTTCACAGACGGTGATACTTCAGAAACGAAACATTATCATACCTTTGAAGAAATACATGAACATATAGAGGACGACGGCCAGTACCAGGCCTCTGAGCAAATCGGAACCCAATCAATTCTTCATGAAAATGAAAAGGATCATTCGAATAAGAAGGATGAAAAGCGAATGAAGGTTAAAATAAAACACCATCATCATCATCATCACCACAACCATATAAAAGAGATCATCAAAACAGTTCCCCAGCCGTATCCTGTCGAAAAAGTTGTGCATGTACCCATTGAGAAAATTGTGGAAAAAATTGTGCATGTTCCGAAGCTGGTTAATGTCACGGTTGAGAAAATAGTTCATGTACCAATTGAAAAAATAGTTGAAAAAGTGGTACACATTCCGAAGCCAGTCCACGTTCCCAAGCCATACGTCGTTGAGAAGGTTGTGGAAAAAATTGTTCATGTTCCAAAACCATATCCAGTCCTTCGTACGGTTCCGTATCCGGTGGAAATAAAAGTCCCAGTGCCTCTTGAAAAGAAAATTCCGGTTCCATTCAAGGTTGAAGTGGAGCGTAAGGTTCCCATTTACATTCGGGCAAGTGAGCCATATAAATTTGAGCCATCACCTTTCGAAAATTATAATCACGGCGAAGAGTTCAAGTTTAATATGGAACTTGATCATCCGCCACCCAAAGAACACGATGCTTCCTCCTTGCCTTCGAACTACTACAATAGGGTTTACAAGCCCAAAGAACTGGAATTGCCAAGGCCAAGGCCTGAGGAATTTAGACCACCAGTATATCCGCATTTTACAACTGAGCCAGTACCGAAGAATTCTATTGAACAGGATACGACGGGCCGGGAATCCATTGCTTTAAAGCTGGTGGGTCCTACTCCACATAACATTACTGTGAAGGATCTGGATACCGCCAATTCGGCGCCGCCATTCGTAAATAGCTCAAGTTTCGACCTAAATCCTCAAGAGTCAGCAAATGCCTTTAGGGGTATTCCCTTTGCATTGCCTCTTCATTTTGTCCAGCTCCAACCAATGGCTTTCCAAAGCCCGATTCACGTCGAACCTGTTCCATCTGCTCCCGCAGAGGACACTCCGAAATAAAAAGACTATTGTTGTAGATTATAAAATGTAGAATAAATTAGATAAAAATATTAACTACTGACATGATGTAACAATATTTAATGAAGTTAAAAAATAAGTTCATTTAAGAATCGTCACATATATATTATTGGAAAATAAAAATAATACTGATGCAGTTTAAACAAAAATATCTGGGGTAATTCATATATTGATCGAAAATAAAATTCTATACATAAAATATACTTTTTTTTAATGATTTATCTAATATTTATAATATTTTCAGCAAATAGAAATAAATTTTTAAAAATTAAAAAAAAAACCGCTATGAAATTTAATAAGAAAGCCCCCAACCTTTTCGGGTCGACAGTAAAATCGATAACACCACAAGGGTTTTGTCCAGAGTTGCCTACAGCTATTCAGCTTTTTCATGAAAGTATTATGATTTTTTTTTGTTATAACTAAAAAAAAAGAAACTGGCCCTTTAGTTACATATTGATATAATTAAACTTAAAATATGCTAATGTGAATCATAATCGTGGATTATCGGCGAAGTATCTATTATGACTTAAAAGTGTATAATATAAGTTAAAATTTCCTTGGAGGTGTACAATCCAAAGTCCGAAAAATTCACATTTATAGTGTTATTCCCCTTTTTCGATTTCTCTCTTGACCCCTTTTTTACCCTCCTCTGTTTTTTCTGGTGAACACACGTTGGCAACTCTGACACTGACACATAAAGTTAACACCATAATAAAGGGTATTTCACAGAAATAATTGTTTGTTAGTTCCTAAAATATATCAAATTCAAGTGCAATAGAATTATTGAGATATTATCATATAAATTCCCCACATTTCCCACCGTCATATAGTGGCATATTTGGTTTTTAGTATGTTCTCAAGCAACAATATTGCTTACAAAACCCATGTTTTTATCAAAACTTATAAGCTAGATACAAAAGTGCTTTTAATATTATAAAAAGTGTAATTTAAAATATAAAAGAATTATAATTGTGTGGAAAAAATAGTAATTGATTCATATGAAAATCATTTTGAGATAAAACTGCAGTGCTAAACACACACATACATACATTCATACATACATCAGTGACATAGAAAAATCGACCCAAACGTAAACAAACATATTTAAGCTACTACCTATTAAATTAACTAATAATTAAAAAAAAAAAGAACAAATATTGAATTCATTCATTGAAATTATTCAAATTTGGTTTTATTTCCTAGAAAAAGAAAACGATAATACAAAAAAAATAATAAAAGCTTGTTATTACAACATTATTTTGTGAATTTTAAATGTGTCATGGCTTTTAATATATGTTTGTTGATTTTTAGAATTATTTCCCATAATAATTATTGTAATTTTTCGTGCAACGTGTGAATTTCCACAGAAAAGTCTGCTAACTGCTGTAGTATGACCAGATACAAAACCCAGCTGTTTTTTGTTTACAAATAAATATTGTATCTTATAATGGTTTTCGGCTACAAACTGTATCTTTAGAAACATTTGTCCAGGGAATTTATGTTTTATTTCCTTCTTAACCTGTTTTGAAAGGCTAATCGCCATGATTAGCGAATACTTCAGAAAAAATTTTGGTTTTCTTTCCAAATAAAACTTTTTTGAATAATTTATCAAATATTTTCTATACTTATTTAATTTTCAGCCTTCTGGAATAATGAATCCCAAATCCGATCATGAAACAGAAAAAGAAAAAAAGATGACCATTACTAATACGTTTGGAGACTCACTGGAGAACTATGAGCTACATAGCGATGGTGACCGTGTGCCACATGCTTACCCAAAAAGAAATCAAAATAAAAAAAATGGAATATTGAAGTATGTAAACAGACACATTTCCGAAGGATAAAGGGTTAATTATTTTTTTTTTTAGAAATACCGAGACACATCACAGTGCTGTGGACAGTTCTCATCAGGACCTAGCAGATATCCTTGGGCAGAATTGGCCTAATCACGCAGGTCCTGCTGCTATGATCCTCAACAAGCCAAGAATGGCTGCCGAATCAAGTATAAGCGAAGAAATTAAACCTTATAAAGAATTTCTAAAACCGGCGTCGCCCATTTCCATAAAAATTGCACCAGAAGAGCCACCCCAACGTGAGTGCATATATATATATACACAGACATTAATTTCCACCTCAAATATTTCGTCAATCGAACCACTAGGTATTTGGGAATATTTAGAATTATTAGTGGCAACCCATTCAGTGAACATTTTTGTGTGAAAGGTTGCTTCTTATACTTACTTGGTATTATTGGTAAATAAATTGATAATTGATTGGTTGTTGAATAATATTATAATAATAAAGTATAAAAATCTGGGCATCACACTGACGAAGTTGTTAATTTGAATGTTTCTGTGCGACTACAGTTTTGTAAAATGTTTTTTTTTCATAGAACTCTTGAAAATCGTCACGAAGGCAAATGTGTACTTATTTTTAGACTGCCGGCCGAAGATACATACTTATATTCTATTTACGGGCACGTAAAATATCAGTGCTCTGCAGTTTTTTGAGGAGTTTTATTTGTCGTCATTCTTATCTTTGAAGACTTATTTTGTGTTAAAATATTTAATAAATAATTTAGACGATCTGTAATTATTATTATTTGTAAAATGAATCTTTACCACAATTCATTTTACCCCGATTCCGATACACACAATATTCCCCTCACTGTGTTGGAATTTTATTCAACTAATTCCGTAGACGAGGAACCTGGTACGTTCGATAAAGATCGAAAGCCATAAACTTGTGCACTACCCGGGTTTATACACAGTCGCTAATTAATAATATTGTTTGTTATTAATTCCAGGATTTACTGTTAACGATTATCAGTCCCTTGTTGAAATTCCTGGCACCGACCTGGCCATAGGATCCCTAGTAGAAGTGTCCAATTCCGTAGTATGTGAAGATCTGTATGGCGTCATAAGATGGATCGGTTTCCCACCTGGCGCATCTAAAAGTTTATTGGTTGGAATTGAGCTTGAGGACGAATCAAACCTAAAGAGTATGATAACTTCAGATGGAAGACATAATGGTGTTCGGTATGTAACGTGAAAAATAAAACAACAAAATAATAGATTGTAATTCGATTTCTTTTTATAGCCTATTTACGTGCCAAGATGGTCGGGCTGTTTTTGTGCCAGCAAATAGGTGCACAGCCGATCGCCGATTTGCTGATGTAGATACCAATAACACGGTGAACAAAGTTTCTAACAACCAAGCAAAGAAGTTTGGCGTCGCGGACTGCCCGGCTGTTTATGGTTCAGTCCCACCTTTGGGTAAGTGTTCATTATCAAAAAATATACCCCCAACAAATATGTAATTTATATTTATTATCAGAGATACATAACTCTGAGGAGCTGTCGAGTATTTGTGGAAAATTCAAAGGAATCCAAGGACATCATAATTCGTGCTATCTTGATGCAACATTATTCTCAATGTTTACTTTCACAAGTGTTTTCGATTCCATATTGTATAGACATCCAGGCCCACAGGTAAACTTTTTTATTCGATTATTTCTTATATCTAATTTTATTTTTTTACAGGACATACGAAATTACAGCGAAGTCCAAAAAGTGCTGCGCGATGAAATCGTCAATCCGCTGCGAAAAAATGTTTTTGTGCGATCAGATCGGGTTATGAAACTGCGTGAGCTTCTCGATCAGCTTAGCTCCGTCAGCGGCCTTACCTGCGAAGAAAAAGATCCTGAGGAGTTCCTTAACAGTTTACTATCACAAATAATGAAAGTTGAACCCTTTCTAAAAGTATTTTTGAATGAAAATATTTTTCCTAATATTTAATTTAACTATTGTTGTAATTTTAGCTAAGTTCAGGACAAGATTCGTATTTCTATCAACTCTTTGTGGAAAAGGATGAAAAGTTAACGTTTCCTACTGTTCAGCAACTTTTTGAGCAAAGTTTTCACTCATCGGACATTAAACTCAAAGAGGTTCCCTCTTGTTTTATTATCCAGATGCCTCGTTTCGGAAAAAATTATAAGATGTATCCCAGAATCTTGCCATCTCAAGTTCTGGATGTGACAGATATAATAGAAAACTGTATGTTTCAAGACTGTATTCTAATAAGAAATTAATAATAATTAATAATTTGTTTAGCTCCTCGGCAATGCTCTATTTGTGGTAAACTAGCTGAGTACGAATGCCGTGATTGCTTTGGAAATTTACAAGCTGGCTCTGGACTGGAAAGTACTTCGTTTTGTCCACAATGCCTTAATTTAATTCACTCCCACGCTAAAAGGTTTAAGTTAAGAAGTTTATCACTAAATTACTTTAAAAAAAATTTTAAATTTATTGTTTTAGAATTAACCATGTTTCGAAAAAGATCTCCGTACCGAAGGATTACAGAAAAAGGGCTGAGCATATGGATGCCCCAAGACTTTACATGGAATTGTTCGCCGTTGTTTGCATTGAGACATCCCACTACGTGGCGTTTGTAAAGGCCGGTTCAGGACCTGATGCACCTTGGTGCTTTTTCGATTCTATGGCCGATAGAAAAGGTAAAAGTCCTTTAGTAATTCAAAACGTTTTACTTTCGAAAACTAATCATTTTGGTTTTATGATTCCAGGTGAACAGAATGGATACAATATACCTGAAATAACTTGCGTTCCCGAATTGACACAATGGCTCTCGGAAGAAGGCGCGCGATCTATTAATGAAACTTCAACGAACGACAAAGTATTACCTGAACACGCTAAGCGTATTTTTTGCGATGCCTATATGTGTCTGTACCAAAGCACAGATATAATGATGTACCATTAGAAATATTTTATGTATAATGAATGCGGGTACAATAAAAGTTTTTGTAACAAACTTAAATATTTAAACTCGAATATTATTGGGAACAAGATACTTGTCGTTAGAAGTTCAGAATAGAACTGATTACAATGTTTTTAAATCGAAACAAGAGAAATTCCTACCATTGAATTATAAACATATTTACAATGTGTGTATACGCATCGCATATGTAATTAAATGTGTTGTTTCTTGTTTCTTACAACACGGTGCATAATATTAGTACCATTTAAATGAAGATGATATAAAAACTAAGATAATATATGCTCAATATACCTGACAAATGTCCTTTCTCCTTCATTCGTAGGGCTAATTTAACTTTGAATAACAAAAAAAAACATTATTTTTATGAACGTGACTGTGCATACTCACTATTGGTGGAAACAGATAATGGAACACAACGTCTCCCATTGGTTAATATTGGGGGAGGATATGCTGGCCCAGGCATACAGAAACTCACTCATCAGTCGGAAAAGTTATTCAGTTACTTTCCAGACAGCAAAGAAAATCTTATCATTATTTCTCAGCTGCGAAAATGTTTAATTCTAGTCGCGAAATTTATTTTTAAATTTTAAAAATATACCTTAAAATAATGTCGAAAAATTCTAGTTTTGTGGGACGTGAATATCCAATGTATTACAACTCGGTGTATAATGGATCTAACATCTTCGACTTAAAACGTAATCCTTAAAATAGTGACTAAAAAAGTAGAAAAAGCTGAATGTGTTTATAATTTTTTATAGAATTCTTAAATTTGATATTAAATTTGATTCAAAATTATTTCAGCCTCGGAGAGTCCGGTACAGCATCATATTTTTAATACAAATCAGGTTAGTTATTTGCCAACCTCAAATATACGAACTATTAAAAAAAGAAACACTGCAAACAAAAAGGAAAGAAGACGAACTCAAAGTATAAACAATGCGTTTTCCTATCTTCGAGAAAAGATTCCCAACGTTCCTACAGATACTAAACTATCAAAGGTAATTTCATAAAAAATATTAAATACAAAGTGTTTTTCGTTAAAATCTAAAAAGGATAATGTGTATGAAGCTATATATTTTTATTTTTTGGTAGATTAAAACCCTGAAATTGGCCATCTTGTACATCAACTATTTGGTTAATGTTCTTGATGGCGATCAGGATCCCAAAGGCGGGTTCAGAGCCGAGCTCAAGCCGTTAAGCAGAAAATTGTGTAGCGAAAAGAAACAATGCCTAAAATCAGAAATCCAAGTAAGTTATTATATATCTTTAAAGCTTAAACTAAATAGAATAACTTTCCGTCGCTTTTTTCATTTCTATCCATAATTCCCGTCGGTTGTAATTTTGGCTTAAATTCGTTGCTAAGAAAATTCTTATAGTTTTTATAAAGTTATAATATTATTTTTGAATAGAATCTATTGTTTTGTTGAAACTATAGAAAAATGAAGATAAACAGATGATAATTCTGTATATACTCGTGTATTGGGGGCGTTTTGTTTTCCACACCATTAAGTTAATATTTATGTAAATTAAATTTCGTAATCAATTAGATTTCAAATGGAAATCCCGTAATTTTGCCTCAAATGTTTCGAATTGCTAGGCATTTTAAAATATATATTTTTTCTTAACTTGGGGTGTGTTTCTCAAGCGATTGTTTACAAAAAAAGAATAGCACTTGACTTTAAAAGAGAACATTTATATTTGTTTATTCGGATACATCGGAAACAGAAATCATTAAGTTCTTCTGCTTCCCATCGGGAATTTCCTAATTAAATTACAACTTCATGTAAGCTAATTTTGGAAATCGACAGTTGACCCGTCGGTAATTTTGTTTTTATTTTGCAATTTAGGGAGTGCTAAACCGCAGACACTTGCAGCCGTAATTGATAATCCATGCTTTCCCACCATTTAAGGGGGTGGGCCTTGAACCATTAGCTTAATAGGGCAATCTGGTCTGGTGGAAGATATGAATGTTTTGCCAGGCGCAAGAACAAAAGTGCCCAAGTGCTGCATCAAAAATATATAATCCATTAAGGGTTTGAATAATCAAGTGCTTTTGAAGAACACTTGCCTGGGAAAGAAATGCCGGAGAGTATAATTGAGACATTGGATCATAAAACAATTTTTAGATCGGGCAGGATGATTTTATTTATAAAGCTGCAGACACAACATTCTAAAAAAAAATATATGTTTTTTGTATGTAGAAGGATTATTCTTTTTTTATATGTGAAGATATGTGGATAATATATATAATAATATATAGGGTTTTATTATGATTATATTATATACTTTTCGGAAGTAAGAAAAACAATTAAATTTTTTTTCTACTCTCGAACTACATCTCGAAATACTCTTTTAAAGTGTTTCAATAGTACTTCCGTGCACGTGTTACCTTTTTGTTTACTTTCTAGCTCTCTATTTGTGGGTACTAGTTCTAAACAAAAATATCTACACAACTGAAAATTGTGTATAGGTTACCCATTAGAATGAATCAATGAAAAATAATTGCTACTGAAAATTTGTAAACTTTTTTTTTCTTTTTTCAGAATGTTCCCTTATCGACTAAAGGCCGTACAGGTTGGCCACAAGATGTTTGGGCTTCGGAGCTTATTCCAGAACAAAATTAATATTCCATATTTAACTAAATTCTACCAATGTTTCTTAACTTATAATCCATCAATAGGAAACAATAAATATTCAATAAATAAGTTAAGCTGTTTTATTCATTCCTCTATGTATTGGTTTACTTTTTAATTTAAAATGTAATCCTCCTCCACAGGCTGCGGAAATAATGATGAGATTGTTAGATATTAATTGGAAATTAAAGAAGAATTATTGTGAGACTTACCTCATTTCTCAGTAAACGATACCACACGGAGAACCTCTTAAACGGGCCAGCAGTTGGATGACCAGACCCGCGCCGGCCAATTTTCTTTTTAATTCTGTCTTTTCAAATAATTCGAGAACTGTTTCAATGATCTCCTTAATGGTGACTGATCCTAATTTTCCTATCCCACTCGACATCTTAAAAAAAGAATAATTATTTTTAATACATAGTACTATGTACATATTAAACTAACAGCTTTTAAATGCAACACCATCCATGGAATCTTTCAGGAGCATTCGGTAAAAGAAAACATTTTATTATTTATTATATTATTATTATATAGATAGTCCCTTATCGTGCTCACTTTAACATACATATTTCAAATGGAATTCGTCGAACGCGATGAAAAAGAGCTCATCGGCTTCCATAATGAAGTTTAAATTACTCCCCATGGTCGCCATACCCTTCTCCAATTCACTTTTCCTTTTTTCCAGCCAAAATTTAAAGGCGTGGGAGAGGTCTTGCTTTTCAAAAATTGTTAAATTTATTATAAATTCCATTTTGATGAACTGTAAACAAAACGCCACAATTGAAATTGGAGGTTGAGACTATGATTAACTTTTGAATCATTTCAGTATTAATTCCAACCAGGGACTCGAAAACTTTTTCTTAAATATATTTGAAATAAAATTTGATAAATATCAAAAATCCAACTTAACCCAAAACCAACCCCAATTTTAAAAATAAAATTTAATAAATAAATTAATTAATAATTAAGGCAAATTGTCTGCATCCCTAGTAGCTCCTTGCACTGTCGGAGATCTTATGGTCCCGTTAGAAAGCTCGCTCGAAATGCACGTGGATAGAAACGAATGGAAATGAATTGCTTTTCCGATTTGAATCCACTTTTCCGATTTGAAAATTTTGAACTTTTACAATATTTTAGATAATGTCGGACAATACCAGTGATTCAAATAAAAATAGTGAGTACAGTATAGTAGAATATTACATCGTGAATTTTTAATCTGGAAACTATATTTTTAATATTGTATTTTAAATTAAAATATTTCCAGCTCCATTTGGCCCAGAATTCGGCAGCTTTCTTTAATTCCTTTAAAAATGTACAATGTACAAGATTTGTACAAATTTAGTTCCATGTTCGAAGACGAGGTGTCGCCGCCAGCAGAGGGCGGTAGTGATGTGGACGTTTATCGATAAACGCCATCCATGTTTCTATCGTCATTTCGCCACCTCTAGTGAAAAGAAGAAAAATAGTGCAAGCATTGAAAATTGTTACAAAACTTAATTAAATTTGTTACAAGTGAAGATTACTGCACTCATTGGCTACACCGAAAATATAATGCTAAAAAGGTATTTAGCTGGGCTCTTTACTAGGTCAGCATTCATATCGTGAGAAGGCATTGTTTCGTGTGACTAAATAAATGACAATTACACATGTTTTTGTGTTGGTATATTGTGAAATTTACACATACATATTTAGACGCCCATTATTAACGTTAGTTTCGATTTTATGTAACTGTGAAGTAGTTAGGTTTGCTTATGGAGGCACTTTTATCCGATTTTATGGGACTTACAAGGAAGGCACCCACCTACATCTGCATATAATATGCATACATACACAGCTGATAAGAAAAAGTGTAGGTGTCATCTTACGCACATCAGCAGGAATTTTTTATTCGTTTGTTGTCACTGCTGTGTAATTTATATTCCACTAATCACACCCAATAAGTTGAAGCCTGGATAGTTGAAAGAAAAACCACTTTAAGCAGGTCCTTCTAATCGACAAACCTTATTGGAAAAATTTCTTGTTAAGAAAACAATAGAATAGAATATATGTCATGGTACAATTTACATGTATGTATATATATTTTTTGGGTTTACTTACTTCTTCAAGTATTATTATTTTTTAAAATATCAAAATTGTCATTAGGTAAGTCTTAAGTTAAAAGAATAAGAAAAAAGAATAAAACTGCACCAACTAATTTTAAATAAAACGCAATTTTTGTAGCACCCACATCAGAATTTCTTCCACGTTTTATTTTCTCAAATAAATTTTACGCAGCAAATAGGCGCATGCATATATAAATTTTAATTTAATGGAAAACTAAAAGCAAGAGTTAAAAAAAATAAAAATATTTTTCAGACAAAACACTTTACCAACAAAATAAAAACCCATCTGAATCACATGTTTCCATTGCCTATTTCTGATAAGAAAACAAGTTATATTTATGTATTGGATAAATTATTGAATTGGCAGAAAACGGTATCCATTTACTAGTTTGAGTAAACCAATGAGTGTTTGTTTGTTGGCAGCAAAGTGCCTAGCAACCGTAAGTCAGTTTAAGTTTATCCCACGGCCTTGGGTTTATGTTTCTTGGACTGGGAAATTGATTTAAGAAAAAATAAAGTTTTATTAAATAATAAATAATACTTATAAAATGTAATTATCTTTTTCAGTTTTAGATAAGGAACTGTAATCAAAGTTGATTTGCGGTAAGTGAAAATTGTTAGAAACCTAAGCGCCACCAGTGTCTAAATTAATTTATTAAATTAGATTGCAAAAAGTGCGAACTGCGCATATTTTTTTTTCCAACTGTGTGTCTTAGTTGTCATTACGAAAAATTACTTACAAGTCATAGCTTAAAAAACAATATTCAAAATTCTCTTGTTTATCTTACAGATGGGCGATGTCGACCCCGAGACGCTGTTGGAATGGTTGTCCATGGGACAAGGAGACGAGAGAGACATGCAACTGATTGCCCTGGAGCAGCTGTGCATGCTGCTCTTGATGTCTGATAATGTGGATCGGTGCTTCGAAAGGTACCCGAAAGTGACACGTCAATTTTCGTATGCCCCTTTGTTCACTTATTTCCGTTTCTCTCCCATCTTGTAGTTGTCCTCCTCGCACATTTTTGCCAGCGCTGTGCAAGATATTCCTGGACGAGCTCGCTCCCGAAAATGTGCTCGAGGTTACTGCGCGAGCAATCACTTATTACCTGGACGTGTCGGCCGAGTGCACCAGGCGGATTGTTTCGATCGATGGTGCCATTAAGGCTATTTGCAATCACTTGGTGGTTGCTGACCTATCATCGCGAACCTCCCGCGACTTGGCCGAGCAGTGCATCAAGGTACTGGAACTAATCTGCACCCGGGAGGCAGGTGCTGTCTTCGAGGGTGGTGGCCTCAACTGCGTCCTGACATTCATTCGCGACTGTGGATCGCAGGTGCACAAGGACACTCTGCACTCGTCGATGTCGGTGGTGTCGCGTCTCTGCACCAAAGTGGAGCCAAACACACCCTGCATCCAAAACTGCGTCGAGAGTTTGAGCACTCTGCTGCAGCACGAGGACACAATGGTGTCCGATGGGGCGCTCAAGTGTTTTGCCTCAGTGGCAGATCGTTTCACGCGAAAGTGGGTGGACCCAGCCCCGCTGGCTGAGTACGGCTTGACCACTGAACTATTGAACCGCTTGAGGAGCGTGGGAGGAAACGCACACACGTCGGCGAACGCCAGCTTGCCCGCTGATGCAATAAACGAGAATGTGGCTGGAGCTGCAGTCACCACCAACGCCAACAAAGTGAAGACATCTGAAGCATCTGCATCCCCCCAGTCAATATCCACCACCATTTCGCTATTGTCCACACTGTGCCGAGGGTCGCCATCGATCACCCACGACATTCTGCGATCTCAGTTGGCCGATGCCATTGAAAGGGCTTTGCAGGGCGACGAACGATGTGTGTTGGATTGCATGCGATTTGCGGATCTTTTGCTATTGCTTCTCTTTGAGGGCCGACAGGCGTTGAATCGCGGAAGCAGCAACCCCAACCAAGGGCAACTGGTGCCACGTCCCAGACGCAACAACACCAACACAGATAGAACGCATCGTCAGCTCATTGATTGCATTCGATCCAAAGATTCCGAGGCTTTACGAGAGGCCATCGAGACGGGCGGAATAGACGTCAACTGCATGGACGACGTGGGACAAACTCTTCTCAACTGGGCCTCGGCGTTCGGTACTCTGGAAATGGTGGAGTATCTCTGCGAAAAAGGTGCCGATGTCAACAAGGGCCAGCGCAGCTCGTCGCTGCATTACGCCGCCTGTTTTGGTCGGCCGGCCATTGCCAAAATCCTGCTCAAGTTCGGAGCCTACCCGGATCTCCGGGATGAGGATGGCAAGACGCCGTTGGACAAGGCACGCGAACGTCTCGACGACGGGCATAGGGAAGTGGCAGCCATTCTGCAGTCGCCGGGGGAGTGGATGTCCCCAGATCACTCGCTGCTTAACAAGGATGGGAAAAAGTACACCTTGATGGAGCCCCGAGGAGATCCTGAAATGGCACCTATTTATTTAAAACTGCTTTTGCCCATCTTCTGTCGCACGTTCCTGGGCTCCATGCTGGGAAGCGTGCGGCGAGCCAGTCTGGCTTTAATCAAAAAGATCGTACAGTACGCGTACCCCACGGTGCTCCAGAGTCTCAGTGAATCCGGTTACAGCGAAGATGCCTCAACATCGGGCCACAGCGGCGGAAACTTGCTTATCGAGGTGGTCGCCAGTGTTCTAGACAATGAGGTACGAAAACATACAATTATTTTTGGAAAATATTGATTCTATTGTTTCATTGCCAGGACGATGACGATGGTCACTTAATTGTTTTAAACATTATCGAGGAAATCATGTGTAAGACACAAGAAGAATTCCTGGACCATTTTGCCAGGCTGGGAGTGTTTGCAAAGGTCCAAGCTCTGATGGACACCGATGCTGAAGATGTGTATGCCCAGGGAAGCCAGGATGAGTCGTCTCCTACAATAAGATCCTCGACTAGCGCTGTGGTCGCTCCAAGATCTACTTCAGGTATGCATAGTACTTATATATCTTTACTCTTCTGTTTCTGTAACACTTTCGTTCAGATGATCCCATGGAGGATGCTAAGGAGATACTGCAGGGAAAGCCCTACCATTGGCGGGAGTGGAGCATTTGCCGTGGACGTGATTGCCTTTATGTCTGGTCGGATTCTGTGGCTCTGGAGCTATCCAACGGCTCCAATGGATGGTTCCGCTTCATCATCGATGGAAAGTTAGCCACGATGTATTCGAGTGGAAGCCCAGAAAACGGAAATGACAGCTCCGGTATGATAAACTAATCTCTCTGATATACAAAATGTTAATATAATTGGATGTTGCAGAAAATCGAGGAGAGTTTCTGGAAAAGCTAATGCGTGCTCGATCCTGCGTAATAACCGGAATTGTGTCGCAGCCCATTCTGCCCACTGCAAGTGCTCTGCGATTAGTTGTTGGCAACTGGGTCCTCCAGTCGCACAAAACCAATCAGCTGCAGATTCACAATACAGAGGGCCACCAGGTGACAGTGCTGCAAGATGATCTGCCCGGCTTCATTTTCGAGAGCAACCGGGGAACGAAACACACCTTTACGGCCGAAACAGTTCTGGGTCCCGACTTCGCCTCCGGCTGGTCTACGGCAAAGAAGAAGCGCAACAAGTCCAAGACAGAGGGCCAGAAGTTCCAGGTGCGCAACTTGTCGCGCGAGATATACAACAAGTACTTCAAATCGGCTCAGACAGTTCCGCGGGGAGCAGTAACCGTGCTAACCGATATCGTGAAGCAAATAGAGACGTCGTTCGAGGAGCAGAACATGGCTCCCAATGGTGGCTGGGACACCACCCTGTCCAGCGCACTGACCAAGCTTTCGCAACTAATTCACGAAGATGGTGTCGTCAGCGCCTACGAGATGCATTCGTCAGGCCTAGTGCAGGCGCTGGTAGCCGTTTTGTCGGTTAATCCCTGGGAGAGTAACTCGCCACGCGGCAAGCGAAACAAAATGCAGAAGCAACGGGTGGCCGTTTTTAGAAAGTGCATACTGGAGGACAATGGCGAATCGGCCACAAACAAGCCCAGGACAAAGAGCACAGCTAGTATTCTCATTCAGAAGCTTGTCTCGGTGCTGGAGAGCACCGAAAAGTTGCCGGTCTACTTGTACGACTCGCCGTGCACCGGCTACAGCCTGCAGATTCTGCAGAAGCGACTGCGATTCCGTTTGGAGCGTGCCGATTGCGAAACCACTTTGTTCGACCGCTCCGGTAGGACCCTGAAAATGGAACCACTTGCCACAGTCGCCCAGCTCTCCAAGTACCTTCTGAAAATGGTGGCCAAGCAATGGTACGACTTGGATCGCTCCACCTACTTTTACTTGAAGAAAATACGAGACCACAAGCCGGCAACTGTGTTTTCACATACGTTCGATTTCGACGAGGAAGGATTGATTTTCTACATTGGCTCCAATGCGAAGACCTGCGACTGGGTCAACCCAGCGCAGTACGGACTTGTCCAAGTAACGAGTTCCGAGGGCAAGACCTTGCCGTACGGCAAGCTGGAGGATATTTTGTCGCGCGATAGCATCTCGCTCAATTGCCACACGAAGGATAATAAGAAGGCTTGGTTCGCCATCGATTTGGGTGTCTACATCATTCCCACGGCCTATACCCTCCGGCATGCTCGCGGATATGCACGGTCGGCTCTGAGAAATTGGCTGCTGCAGGGCTCCAAAGACGGCATAGTTTGGACGACTCTGAGCACCCACGTGGACGACAAGAGCCTTGTTGATCCCGGCAGCACCGCCACCTGGCCCATCAGTTGTCCGCAGGACGACTCGCTTAGGTATCGCCACATTAGAATCCAGCAGAACGGACGCAACGCCTCCGGCCAGACACACTACTTGAGTCTGAGTGGATTTGAGATCTACGGACGCATTGTGGGAGTTGCTGATGACATTGGCAAGAGCGTGAAGGAGGCGGAAGCGAAGATAAGGCGCGAGAGAAGACAGATTCGGGCTCAGCTGAAGCACATGACCACCGGGGCCAAGGTTATTCGGGGCGTTGACTGGCGCTGGGAGGATCAGGATGGGTGCGGCGAGGGAACCATCACTGGGGAAATTCACAACGGCTGGATCGATGTGAAGTGGGACCATGGCGTGAGAAACTCCTATCGGATGGGAGCCGATGGCAAATACGATTTGAAGCTGGCCGACTGCGAGTATCTGTCCATATTCGAGGGAAATCCGACATCGATTGGACCGACTAGCACGGCGACTAAAGCTGGGGACAAGACCAACACCCTAACATCGCGCAAGTCGAGCTCGACACCGTCGTTGCCGGAAGCGACCGAAAAGACCCAGAACTCCGAGGTGGCCTCCAACCAGACCGTTTCGGCGGACAATCTCGCCTGGAAGCAGGCCGTGGAGACGATTGCCGAGAACGTGTTCGCCTCGGCCAAGACCCAGATAATCTCAAACCAACTGGCTATGAACTCGTCCTCCTCGAGGGAGATTCGCAACAAGCACAAGGAGTCTGGCAGCAGCCAAATGCATAAGGACAACATAAGCGGCCCCTCGCCACTGAGTCGGGACCTGGAGCACATATCAGACCTGTCCGCAATCAACAACTCGATGCCAGCCATCAACTCCAGTATCGTCTCCGACCTGGCCACCATTTCGGAGAATCTGTCGTTGGCGGAACTCTCGAAGGAGAATATTTGCGGAACCATTTCGTCGTCCAGCAAGGAGAACCTGGCCGGTGGACAGAGCTTGGCCATGGCCGATGCCCAGAGCGCCTCGCCGCGGGAGAGCGATATCAAGAACATATCGAACATCGAGGAGAACAACAAGATGAACGCCAACAACTCGGTCAACAAGACATCGAAGGAGTTGCTGGCGAATCTGCGAACATCAAGTGCTGCTGCCTGCCAGCAGGTCACCCAACTCTCCACGGAGGCTCTCGAAATGATCGACAAAATGCGGGATGGTGTGGACATGATCCGAAACAATTCCAACAACATCTTATCCACGGACACCTTCCCCTTGCCGAGCACAAACCCAGCTACCAGCATCAAGAAGCATTCAAAAGCCCAGGGAACGTCGGTGAATCCCGAAAACGCGAATGAAAAACAGATCATAACCCCAGGGGAGGACTACCCCGGAAAGAATGTCAAGAAATCCAGTGTTACATTAAAGCCGGGACAGCAGCCGAATGCGGTTCTGTCCATTGTCGACATCAAGGACCAACAAATTACGGGCGAAAGTGTTTCTGTGCCGAGCCAGATGAGCATAAGCGTTCCCAACTTGACCACCACTTCGGCCTCGGAGGTGCCGTCCACTTCGGAGGTGGCAACCCACACCGGATTGCTGGAGACATTTGCGGCGATCGCCCGCCGTCGCACATCTCAGGGCACCAACATACAGGAGAATCAGATCATGAACGCCGATGTGAATGTGAACGAGCACGGCGACCAGAACCCGTCGGGCTCGTTCCTCGGACACTCTGTCACCAGTTTGGTGAAGCTGGCGCTCTCGAGCAACTTTCATTCTGGGCTACTTAGCACCGCCCAAAGCTACCCCAGTTTATCCTCCAATAACAGCGAAAACATCACTCCCTCGAATCCAACAAACACGTCAGCCGGACAGCAGTCCGCATCCACCATTAATCATACCTTGACTATGAGCTTAACCTCAACATCAAGTGACAGTGAGCAGGTCTCTTTGGAGGACTTCTTGGAAAGCTGCAGGGCTCCCGCGATGCTGGGAGATTTGGACGATGAGGACGACATTGACGAGGACAACGATGAGGAGGAGAACGAGGATGAGTATGAGGAGGTGGGAAATACGCTGCTGCAAGTAATGGTTTCCCGGAACCTCCTCACTTTCATGGACGACGAGGCCCTGGAGAACAGACTAGTTGGGGTGACGAAGCGCAAGTCGTGGGACGACGAGTTTGTCCTCAAGAGGCAGTTTTCGGCGCTGATACCCGCATTTGACCCGCGACCCGGCCGCACAAATGTCAACCAGACGTCGGATCTTGAACTTCCAGCTATAGGAGTGGAGCCGCCGAAACCACAGCAAAGCGGACACGAGACTATTGAGCAGCCACTGCTGGGACTGAAGCTACGCGGCCCCGGAATCGGAGGAACTCCTGAAGTAGAAATCGATTTGAACAACACGGACTGGACTATCTTCAGAGCCGTCCAGGAGCTGCTCCAGTGCAGCCAACTGAATAAAGTGGACAAGTTCCGGAAAATATGGGAGCCCACATACACAATTGTATACCGGGAAGTTTCGCCCGAGGCCCAGGAGCCCGAGGAGTTCCCTCAGACTCCGGACGTGTCTTCGAAGAGCGGTGCTTCGACTTTGTCGCCCAACTCCCCGATGCACATTGGCTTCAACCTGGCCGACAATAATCTGTGCTCCGTCGACGATGTCCTTGAACTGCTAACCCAAATCAATGCCCTCAATCAAAGCGAAATCGAGTTGGATGGCAAGGAGCATCCCGGCCCGCTTTTGTCCGAAGATCTCTTCATCAGCAAGAAGATAACCAACAAACTGCAACAGCAGATTCAAGATCCATTGGTTCTCTCCAGCAACGCCCTGCCCAACTGGTGCGAGAACCTCAACCAGTCCTGCCCGTTCCTATTTCCCTTCGAGACCCGCCAGCTGTACTTTAACTGCACCTCGTTTGGAGCATCGCGAAGTATTGTTTGCCTGCAGTCGCAGCGGGACGTGACGCTTGAGAGGCAACGGGTGCCCATCATGAGCCCACGCCGCGACGACCACGACTTCCGTATCGGGCGGCTGAAGCACGAGCGAGTTAAGGTGCCACGAAATGAGGACTTGTTGAAGTGGGCCATGCAGGTTATGAAGACGCACTGCAACAGGAAGTCTGTCCTCGAGGTGGAGTTCCTGGACGAAGAGGGCACTGGCTTGGGGCCCACCCTGGAGTTTTACGCCCTGGTAGCTGCCGAGATCCAACGATCCGACTTGTGTATGTGGCTCTGCGATGACCAACTGGGCGAGGACGCCGAAAGCCCCGAAGAACCGGTTGAAGGAAGTCCAAAGCCCGTTGGGTACTACGTTAACCGTAGAGAACACGGACTCTTCCCCGCACCCCTGCCACAGAATACGGAAGCCTGCGAGAAGGTACTGAAGTACTTCTGGTTCTTTGGCGTTTTTGTTGCGAAAGTCCTGCAGGATATGCGTTTAGTGGACATACCCTTGTCGACATCGTTCCTCCAGTTGCTATGTCATAACAAAGTTTTCTCACGTAATCTCCAAAAAGTCATTTCGGATAGACGAAATGGGGATCTCTCTGTCGTATCGGAGGAATCCGACTTTCTAGACACCTGCACTAAGCTACTGAGGACTGACTGCAATAAGTCCAATATCTTTGGAGGAATTCTGTCCTTGGAGAATCTGAAGGAAATCGACCCAACTCGCTACCAATTCCTGCAAGAGCTGCAGAACCTACTAATGCGCAAACAGTCCATCGATTTCGACGACAGCCTAAGCGCCGAACAGAAGCAGGAACTAATCGACGAGCTGAAGCTCCACACTCAGAATGGATTGGAAGTATCTCTGGAGGATCTGGCCCTTACGTTCACGTATCTGCCGAGCTCCTCCGTTTATGGATATACCCAGGCCGAACTCATGCCGAACGGATCAGCCGTTAACGTGGATATCAACAACCTAGAAGCATACTGTGAATTGCTTATGAATTTCATTTTGCAAGACGGAATTGCCCAGCAGATGAAGGCATTCAGTGATGGGTTCAACGAAGTATTCCCCCTCAAGAAATTGGCAGCATTTACGCCCGCAGAAGCCCGAATGATGATTTGTGGCGAGCAGTTCCCACATTGGAGCCGAGAGGATATTATATCCTACACAGAACCAAAACTTGGCTATAACAAAGACAGGTATGTTTTCTATATATTTAAATATAAAATTTATTTACAATTAAATTTTTTGGTTGTCAACGAGAGTGCTTAACCATTTATTAATGGCAGTCTACATATTTTCTTAACTTCTGTTAAGATAAGAAAAGATAGGGTTCCGCACAAACATTTCCTAGAACATTTTGTTTTATTAATAATTTATTTTATTAAAAAATATATTTTCAGCCCCGGTTTTCTACGCTTTGTTAACGTTTTATTAAGCATGTCGGGAGATGAGAGAAAGGCTTTCCTCCAATTCACAACTGGATGCAGTAGCTTGCCGCCGGGTGGACTCGCAAACCTACATCCCAGACTGACAGTCGTTCGGAAAGTGGATGCTGGCGTTGGAAGCTATCCATCCGTGAACACCTGTGTGCACTATTTAAAGCTTCCAGACTATCCAACTGAAGAAATAATGAAAGAACGCCTGTTAACAGCAACTAAAGAAAAGGGGTTTCACTTAAATTAAAAAATTTATTGTACTCAATATTCAAGTTAATAAAATTTGAGC
The DNA here is from genome assembly GCA_035045925.1 of Drosophila atripex. Classification (NCBI taxonomy): domain Eukaryota; kingdom Metazoa; phylum Arthropoda; class Insecta; order Diptera; family Drosophilidae; genus Drosophila; species Drosophila atripex. Next base: position 6,953,760 of record JAWNOP010000070.1, on the reverse strand, counting down.
CTTTTGTTATTTAAAACTTACTCTTCTAGCACGTTTTAAGCGAATTTGTAAATACGATAACTGTTTTAACTCTATATTTTTTATATTAGTTAAGATCTTTATAATAGGTAACCAAAAATGTCGGTTCCATTGTTTCAATAATAAGTATACAACAAATAATATGGGTTACTATATAAACAATGCCCTAGCTTTTCTCACAAACATTCATATATAATAAATTAGCTATTCTTTGGCAAATTTAATTCTTGTTTTTAAATTTTTCAGTTGATAGAAGTCCTAATTAATATTATTCTCATTCATTAATTATAATCTTGTTTTGTTCAGTGTGCTCCCATTTGAACAGTATGCACGCTTTTATAGGACACAGTAAAAAAGTTAAATAAGCTACTATATTTCGACAATCTCTAAGGTCTGTCCTAGTATTAGTAACTTAGTATCTCTTGATCATATATGTATTAAAATTCCAATTTATTTAAATAACGTGTTGTCGTCAAAATTTGTTTTGGTGTTCTCAGAATAGGAAAATTTATCCATGGGAACGCGGACTTTCCTGTACTTGTGTAAATTATTTCGAAAGATAAGATATAGTATTTACTGTGCATCTCGGGTTTACTATTTTAATCTTAATGTAAAGCAGCCGTGAAGCCAGTCAAGGTTTCCCCGCAGAACGTATCTCTACGTATCAGAAGAAAGTATGCTCTCGTTGGCTCTTCTTGTTTTGTGTTCTTTTGCGGGCATTCAAAATGCAAATTCCGAACCGTCTTATCAGGTTTTTCTCTACAAAAGGAGTACTGGTGGAGGTCTTTTAGACCGCAAATGCTTTGGAAATATTATCCAAAGCCACGTGATATTGACTGCAGCATCGTGTTTGTTGAGTGGAAATAGATCATCACCGTCCAGGGAATTACTTAATCCTGCAGATATAGCTGTGTCTGTGAAAGGCAAAGATTTCGAGGATTTAATATTCTTCGTCAGTGATATTACGGTCTATCCCCAATTCAATAAGTCTACTTTGGAGCACGACATTGCTCTGTTGGTTTTAAATGCGCAACTTCCGCTGTCAGATCGCGAGGATTTGGAGTGGATCCTTTTGGCGGACTTTGATGTGACTCGGGAGTTTGCAGTGGAAAATGGAGTGTCACCCTTTGTAAGCACACTATTAGTTTATCCAACATCATATAATTAAATTTGTGTATTTTTTAAAGGATTCTGATATAGAGGTATATCCTGGATATGGAATAACTCAAGAAAGCAATTTAATTGGAATCGTGTCACCCGATACTAGCAATGGACTTCGAAACAAGATTTTATCCATCTCTCCCTACCTAAACTGGATATACGGAATTTTGCAGGATGCTGAACTTTCTGATATGCAAAGTGAAAGTTACAGTATATCCCTTCCCTATCGTCAGAGAAAAAGCACAGACCTAAGTGAGTTTTTTAAACAATTTATGTTCGAATCTATTTTATTTCTCTTCAAAATTTTTTTTTTGCAGTGAATGAAAATATTGAAACTGAAGCTGGATATTACCATAACTCATCAGACCAAATTAAAAAGAATATATCTTTTTGGAAACTAATTTTCATATTCAATTTAAAATTCTTTTTGGTCAAATATTTATTTGCTTAATATGTTTTGTGCATACAAATTTTATGAACGTATTACTATTTAAATTTAAAAACGACCAACCTGCTTTGAAAAATATTCACTTTATCATTTATTCTGCTATCAATATTAAAAACAAACTGTAACAAATCTTAAATATATATTTAAATAATTAAATAACAACAAATTTTTCTTAAATATACAAGTGTCCATTTTGCAATGTTTCGATCTCGATTAAAAGCGTGACCCCACAAAAGCCGTGACCAGATATCGTGACTCACTATTCATCTCTAACAGCTATCGAGACTTTGTCATCCCTAAACCAAAATATAAATAAAAAAAAAAAAAGACAAATATTTTCAAAACTGCGCTATTTCTTTAGTTCACCCAAAAGGTGGAAAATTTTTGAAGAAAAGTGAACCTAATTAGACATGGGTCAGGTTTCCTTGGAGGACGACTGCCTGGTCCGTGAACTGGATAGGTAAATAAATAGCCTGGCGGGTTTTTCTTGAAAACAATCTAACAACTTTGCTCATATTTCAGTCGGTACTATGGATTTCTTGATTTATCAAACCCTAAACATGCAGAATTGAAAAATTTAATTCATCAAACTATCGCTTACTTGCAAACCTTTATTGCCAATGGCCAAATGAATGGAGTCAGTAAGAAGCATGACACAAAAAATGTGCTAACAAACTGCGATCCTCCAAAGGAAGAAATTCTGGATACTATAGTGGCAGCGAATAGTGAAGATTCTAAGGTGAACGATGGAGATTCAAAGGAAATAAAGTTCTTCCATGATGAAAAAAGCCAGGAGGAACAATATGTAAACGCCCTCTGCAAACTTGGCCACCTTCATCTTCTACTTGGAGAATACTCTGAAGGTATGGAAGCAACGAACTCTTGTCATTTATTACAAGACAAGTTATCCAAACCATTTAGATACATGAGTATCTGCTAGATAATATTTATATTTAGTCTACTCTAAGGATTGTAGTTAGCTGACGAAACTCCTATTGGGCTAAGGGATATACGCCAAGTTAACAAAAGATGTTTAATTTCATACTATCTAAGGGAAATCAATTTGTTTCTCTCTAATAGTTTCCTTATAAATATTCTTGAATTCACTCTTTTGTAGTAGATATTAACAAAAATATTAAAACTATTATTTTAGCTCTTTCCGCATACCAGAAGTATTTACGATTCCGAGAAAATAACTACTGGACCAACCATGCCTTCATTTACGGGATTGGCGTTGCTTACTTCAAGCTTCGATGCTTTAAATGGTAAGTTTTATTTAATAGAAATTAAATTATTAGAATTTAGAAAGAAGAACGATTAATATATGTTTAATAACATGTTTGAAATAATGTACAACGGCTTCTCTAAAATATAACAGAAAATTTCAGAGAAGAAATTAACATATTTCCTCGCATAAATTATATTATTGCTGTTTTTTCTCAATTAATTTATTTAATAAATTTTTGCGAAATTATTTAATACATAAACCTAATCAAAAGAAACGCAAAGGCAGTGGAAACAGCAAAGTACCAAAATTTGTTTCATTCCCATTCGTTCGCATGGCAAAGTTATCGAAACTCGCTCATCGCTACTTTATTGATACAAATTGTTTACTAAATAGATCTAACTCCAAACAACACTGCCATTATTAGTAATTGTTAAAAAAAAAATAATAATAAATAAAATTAAGACTGGAAGGTTTAACCAAATTCTATTTACGAAAAGTATGTCACTGATGACTGTTAAACACCTATTTTACCGTCACCGTTTAGCCACTTAATTATTTACAAATGGATGCTGTAAACTTCGAAAAGACTAATCTGCAATAAAATTAGCCTGGTGGTGCAAAATAAAAAGGCATGTTCTATTTGGTTCGGAAGAATACTAATATCCTTTGTTCTCAATGCGTATTGAAACGAAATACATATATTTTCCCCTTTACATGTGTATTAAATGTACGTATGTACATACATATGCATGTAAAGAATGTAGTAAATTGCCCCCGTTAATCGTTATGTGAATTTAGTGGTTAAATTGTGCATTTCTTGTATTATTAACTAAATTTGCCGGACCTCCGCTTTGTCTGCCGCGAATAATCAATAAAGTAGCGCCACGAACAGTTTAATGGTCGTTTTTATTCAACAAATAAAAAGATTTGTAACAAACCGTCTGAAGTGCATGCAGACATGTCTGTCTCTGTCTACTCCTATTTTTAAATTTGATTTATTTTTTTGAGAAAATAAACAAATAATAGCTTACAATTTTTAAATGTTTGTCAATATAAGTGCTTAAATAAACGGTATGTAATGTGAATGCGGCTTATGTATAATTTTAAGAACGTGTGTACGTGACTGCAGGCACTTGTATGTATGTGTGTGTGTGTGTCTACTTATGTAAATACCGTTGACATGGATTGCAGAATGTGTCCATACAATTTTCAAATTACAATTTTAAAAGTGTGTACATATTTTACAAAGATTTAAATTTAAAATTTAAAAAAAATTTATATATATTTAAAAATAATTGCCTTCTAAAAAAAACATTTGTTTAAATAGACTATGTTTAAGAAATAAATAGGAAAATGTAAAATTATAAATATATAAATAATTATTTAATAATCCTAATTTTTTACAGGGCCATCAAATCATTTCAGGAGCTTTTGTACTTGAGTCCCAACTTTACCTGTGCGAATGAAGTTCACTTACGACTAGGTCTTATGCTAAAACACTGCGGGGAGTTTCATATCGCCCTTAAACATTTACAACTCGCCCTGCTATATACAAACCCATCGACATATTCGGAGCTTCAGGGTAAGTTTATTAATTAAATAATTATTGTATTTTATTTAATAGTAATTCTATTTTAGTCAAGTTTCAAATCGCGCATCTGTACGAAGTTCAAAACAAACACAAGGCCGCGAAGGATGGCTATGAATTTCTATTAAATGAAAAAAATATCTCACTCGAACTAAAGGCAGATGTCTACAGACAATTAGGTGAGCTATACACAAAATATTGAACAAGCTTTCAGTTGGAATCAAGATCCCTGTTCACAAGTTTGCATTGCATTCAGGCTTTTGTTGCAGCCGGGATAAAAAAAACTTAATTTCATCCCTTGTTTGCAATGAAGCTGTGGCGAAAGGGCAAAAACTGCAAGCGAACTGAATGAAACCCCTTTTAATAAATTATATATTTTTTTTTTGTACAGGATGGATGTACCATTGCGTAGAATGCCTAGGCGAAAAAAAGGAACGTGAGGCAAGTGCACTGAGCTTTCTCCAAAAATCAATCGAAGCTGATCCAAAGAGTGGACAATCATTATATTTACTCGGGAGGTGTTTTGCTGGCATAAATAAGGTTCATGATGCGTTCTTAGCATACCGCAATTCAGTAGAAAAGAGCGAAGGAAACGCCGATACATGGTGTTCGATCGGGTACACATGATTTACCTTGTTTAAGAAACTTTTCTAAAAATAATTTCATCTTGCAGCGTTTTATATCAGCAACAAAATCAACCAACGGATGCCCTTCAAGCCTACATATGCGCTGTTCAATTAGATAAGGACCATAAAGCTGCGTGGACGAATTTGGGAATCCTTTATGAGAGCTGCGGTCAATTACGAGATGCCTATGCTTGCTACTTGAATGCAACTAAACAAATATCATTCCAGGTAAAAGGATTTCTAAATCTTATATATTTTTAAATAAAACTCTATGGTCTCTCTCTCTCTCTTAGAAATCTTCAATTTTTCGACGGAAACAAGCAATTCGAATGAAAAAAGACCCAATCGGGCTATCCAAAGGTCTATCGCAGCGGATAAAATTTCTAGAGGTCCAGCTCAGCCAAGCACCACTGCCAAGTATTACTTCCAAAAGACGCCAATTGTGTTCCATCGAAGAAGCTTGGAATCTGCCTATCTCATTAGAAATGAACTCACGCCAACAGCAAACAGCACAGATGCTGCCAAGACAAATAAAACAAAGTCCAATACAGGTAGTTGCTCTTCCAAATTCAGTATTTAATATACTTTAAATGTTTATTCTTTAAAGGGACCACCACCTCCTTACCCGCACAGCCAACTCAGCCAAAGCCCAATACCTGCAAAACGTATTAAGGAAGATAGCCCAATTCAACAAGAACTAATTCAACAAAACATTCAGAATCAAAACATACTGAGTATGTCCTAAACACAACTAACGCAAATAGCAAACTAATCGCCTTTTAATTCCCAAAACAAATATAGATATTTCAGAGACATTAGGTCAGCGTAATTTAAATGCAATGCCCGAAGGTAACAAGGTTTCAGAACAAAGTGTTGTGGACACATTCGATGACATCTCGAATGATATTTACAAACAAAACGAGAATATTAAGCTAGAACGGTTAAGCCAAGACGCAATCAGTAGTAATTTAAGTGAAGACTCAAAACACAATGAATATAATGGTAGCCCCGACTCCGAATTTTCGACCAGTTTTAAAATCCAAATGGATTCGAAGCAGCTGATGGCTGCTGTGAAGCTATTGCCTGTCGACGAACCGCCGGTACATTGTACGGTTCTCCAAGTAAATGCACCCCCACCATCTCCGCCCGACTGCCCACCGCAGAAACTAACGAGGGATCAGCTCCTGCCACCCACGCCCTCGGTTCATTTAGAAAATAAGAAAAACGCTTTCAGCCCGCAGTTACAAGAATTCTGTCTGAAACATCCGATAGCGGTTGTGCGCGGATTGGCAGGCGCTCTGAAGCTAGATCTCGGCCTTTTCTCCACTAAAACGCTGGTAGAAGCCAATCCGGACCACAGTGTCGAGGTTCGCACTCAAGTTCATCAATCGCCCGATGAAAACTGGGATACATCGCAAGGGAAGCGAGTGTGGGCCTGCATATCACATAGGTCTCACACAACGATTGCCAAATACGCCCAATATCAAGCGTCCAGTTTTCAGGACAGCCTTAAGGTAAGGATATCTTTGTAGCGGTTAGAATCTTTTGTACAACTTACTTTATTGTCTAGCCTATTTTACCGCAGGACGAAAGTGATAAAGGATTTCCGGGCTCCCAAGCGATGTCGGACTCCGATTCAAAGGACTCTGTTTCTAATTCAAACATTGTTCTTAAGCGTAAGAAACATAAAATTAATAGTAAAATGTTAAGGTTCGTAAAAACATCTACTAGAAACAACCAGTTTCCAGAGACTAACTACCTTTTCTGTTACAGATTTGGGACAAATGTTGATCTCTCGGATGAGAAGAAATGGAAGCCACAACTAACAGAGCTACAAAAACTGCCAGCTTTTGCTCGAGTTATTTCCGCTGCCAATATGCTTTCCCACGTGGGGCATGTCATTTTGGGCATGAACACAGTTCAATTATATATGAAAGTGCCCGGAAGTAGAACGCCTGGCCACCAAGAAAACAATAATTTTTGCTCAATTAATATAAATATCGGTCCAGGGGATTGCGAATGGTTTGCCGTTCCCGATGCCTACTGGGGCGGAGTTCACAATCTGTGTGAGAAAAACAACATTAGCTATTTGCACGGCTCATGGTGGCCTGTTTTAGAAGATTTATACAAGGAGAATATCCCAGTTTATAGATTTATACAAAAACCAGGAGACTTAGTTTGGGTCAATGCTGGGTGAGTGGAAATCAAGGAACCTATTTGTCATTCTCATAACATTTCCCTCTCACAAACTCTAGGTGTGTGCATTGGGTACAGTCAGTTGGATGGTGTAATAATATTGCCTGGAATGTCGGACCATTAACTGCTCGCCAATATTCTCTTGCTATTGAACGATACGAGTGGAACAAACTGCAAGCCTTCAAAAGTATTGTGCCGATGGTTCATTTAAGTTGGAACCTGGCAAGAAATATCAAAGTTTCTGACATAAAACTTTTTGAACTGATCAAGTAAGTAATTCTATACTAGATTTATTTATTCTATTATAATTATAATTTATTTCAGAATGTGTTTGCTTCAAACTTTAAAAAATGTCTTGCATATACAAGAGTATGTGAAATCGAAGGGGGTGGAAATACGCTTTAATGGTCGTGGAAAGAACGAGGCATCGCATTATTGCGGTCAATGTGAGGTGAGTTTATCTTTGATCTTCTCAGCACCAACATATTTTTAATCATCGCCTTCTGGTCCTTGCAGGTTGAAGTCTTTAATGTTTTGTTTATTAAAGAACAGGAGAAGCGGCACGTGGTTCATTGTCTATCATGCGCACTGAAACTGTCGCCATCCCTCCAGGGCATTGTTTGTCTGGAGGAGTACCGGCTGTCGGAGCTGCAGCGCGTGTACGATTCATTTACTTTGCACAGAACCCAAGGACTAGCATACACTCAATAGTTGTAATACAGTGAATCATTTTTAATAACTCAGATTTAATAAATGTATATTTTACGACGTATTATCTTACATGTACGTGTTGTGAAGAAAAACTAACGGATTAAGGAACAGCTGACGACTGAACACTTGGTGGTGTTGTTCTCATAAAGCTTTTAGAGCTGACGATAAAATAATCATACTGATTAAGATCACATATTTCTCTAATTCTGAAGCAGAATCATTATTTGCTTTATAATTATTTAAAGGTCCTATTTTTAAAGACTTTTATCAAATATTTAAAAAGGTTCCTCCATAATTCATATCCATAAATTACGATGCGATTACTTTGGGGATGAACGATAGAATCAATTACACCACTAAGGTAACCCTAGTTTAATCGGACATGTGTTTGCAAATACAACTCCAACTATGAAAGAACTCAAATGGCTGGCTGTTTGCATTACATTATACGCAGCTGCTGGATCGGCACAAGAGGAGGCCGACTACTGCGCAGAGCTCTCTACCCAATCTCTGAGTAAAATTCTGGGACAGGCCTTCAATCCACGTTACATGAGCATCGATCCGCCTGGTGAGCCCGAAGAGAAGAGCTACCAGCTGGGCTACAAGCGTTCATCGTACGAGTTGCCCTTCTACGCCGACAGCGATATAATCTCCGTGAGCAACTTCGCCGCCTGGGAAACAAACCACTTTGCGGTGGTGGGCAAAAAGGAAACCCCGAAGAGCAAGAGTCTGCGCACAAGAAGCGTCTTTATGGATCGGGTGAGCCATCCGCGGATCGATGGATTCAAGCAGCGTCCCTGGGAGTGCTCATCGAGGATTAACTGGATTGACTTAGGCTTAAATTACTTTCCACGCTATATCCGTTCCATCGAGTGTATTGCCAAAAAATGTTGGTACGATCACTTTAAGTGCAAGCCAAAATCATTTACAATAAAAGTTTTGCGCCGTAAAACTGGCTCATGCATTCGAATAAACGATAAATTGATTTTGATCACCGCTGAGAAATTTAAGAATGATTATACGCAGCTATGGATTTGGGAGGAGATAGCAGTTAACTTTTGCTGTGAATGTGTCATGCTATATTGATAGCGCCATTTAATCAAAATCAATCAATATACACATTTAAAATTTCAACAAAAAACTTTAATAGCATTGGGAATAACAGATACCTTAATGGGTCTAGCGTCATACTCCTCCCCATCAATGGAATAAAACGTATCTGCCGCCAGTTCGCCGGTCGGATAAAGTTGGATCGTCCGGCTCTTTAAAACTAAGTTCGGCAACACATTACTATCAGTGATTTCGGGAATTTTCTTAATAAACTCCCAGCCCGGCTTCAGGGAACTGATAAACTGGCTTTCCAGCTCCGAAAAGTTCTCCTCGTTCTGCGTGCAATTTATGTTTATCTGATTAGCTTCAATGCTGCCTTCAATTCTGTTGCTGCAGTTCTCATTCTTTGCAAGAATTTTCGCCGGTCCCGTCGAGTTCCTCTTGTACTTCAAAATGTTCCTGGTGAACAGGCCCGAGGGAGAAGAGGTTTCTTCGCGCTGCTCGGAAATGCAATCAACACAGCCTGGACAGGGCGGGGTGTACACATATTCAGTCTTCAGACTCAAGTTATCAGCAAACGATCTCGAGACGGCGGAAGCATAATGACGAAGTGGTCCAAAGTACCAATACTTATCCTTCGTAGAGTCGATATTCTCCAGCAAGCCCCAAGAGAAGCCATTCAGGCCAAAGATCGGCTTCAAATGGTTGTCGGCGCCCTCCTCCTCGTTTATAACGTCGAATCGGATCACACTTTGGTACTTGCACTTGTCCTTGAGCATGGGTTCCAGCGCTTGGCAAAGGGATTTGACATACTCGATATCCTTGACCCCAAGGAGATTAAAATGCTTGGATGCGGCCTGAACCGTGCGTCCCAGTGGGAGAATCGCGATCGGACACAAATTACCGCGACGGCGCATCAGTCCTGTCACAACCTCCGACGATGTTCCATCTCCTCCAGCCACGACAATGGCGTCTGGCAGTGTCGCCATCTCCTCGATATAGGACTTGGCATGTCCGATTTGGTTGGTCCGGAGCACCTCCACCGAATACCCGGCTAAATGCAGAATCGGCTCACAGTAGTTCTTAAACTGCAAAGCTACAACTAGGACAATAGGATCTTGGTCAACTGAGTGTCAGCTACTTACGAATTTCTCCGACTTCTTTTTGTTCGCCACGGGATTCATGACCACCAGCACCTTCTTCAAATGATCCGATTGACAATTTACCTGAACATCTGTGGCAAACGCTCTCATATGTTTCTCAATTCTGAAGTGAAAGAGGTTAGTTGTTTATTTTTCTTACATTTCCACTAAAATCTGAATGCATACTCAATGTGCGTTTTCAGCGAATGAATGCCATAGGCCGTGGCAAGTGCTCCGAAAGTACATTTTTTCCAATTATTTCTAATTACTTTTAAATAATTCATATTACAAATGTGTTGATTTCGACCAGTGATTTTGAGAGCTCATTTGGTTGATGGTATTCCAGTGTTTTATGTAAGCTTTAAGCATAATGTGAGAGAATGGGTTGAGTGTGGAACATTTGGAATGGAACAAAAACTTAAGGGCGGGATTATTTTTAAATTTAAAACATTTAATTTTATTAAATTTATTTGTGAAAAATTGTATCTCCTTAACAAAGTAGTGATTCTTTTTATTTACCCATCCCTTAGAAAAACATCTTTATAGAAGAGATATCCTTTTTTTTGTAAATTACATTTTTTCTTAACGGCAGTATATTTTTTTGTTAAAATTTAAAAATTATTCAACATTGTCATAAATATCTTCTAAACCTGGAATATTTCTCAGTTTCTCTAGAAACACATCATAGGCTTTTTGGTCTTCTCCTGACAATTGCACTGGATTCTGTAAAATCACTAAATTAAATAAATTAATTAAAAGACTTATATTTTGTTCTTACCATTGGAGAGTATATGTGTTCACTACTGTCGATGTTATATCCAACTTTAGATAAGCTATTTGCTAAACTTTTTAAAACAACTGGACTACATAAAAACTAAGAAAATTGGGGATTAATATTTGTATTGGAAAATAATTATATAAATTATTTACATTTACTACTCCTTGGTGGTTGTCAACAACTTCAATCTCTTCCGCACCGAACTCGATCGCATCATTAGTGGCTTTATCTTCCAGGCTGGACCCGTCCAGCTTTGAGGTATCGAACTTGGCTTGTACTAATCCAAAATCCTCAAACAGGTGGCCAACATCCATGAATTCACCTCTGAAAAATTATTGTTCTGTATAACCTGATAAAAATAATTTAATAAAATTCGGATTACCCAGATTTCTTTATCATCGCCGTCGCATCCATCTTAACTCCAGAAAAGTTATCCGTATAGAGAACACATATCAAGTATACGTTTCTTTTGTATCGGATGTCGAACCGGCACTTCTTCAGTTGAACCTTACTGGTTTTGAATTTGTTTAGAGTGTTTTGAATCGTACCGCTGGGCATGTTTTGTTTCAAGGCTCGATCAATTTCAGTCCGCAGTAGGGAGTTTATCGCAGGATCTGCAGAGTTTCCTTCCTGAATGGCCATGCGGATTTGCCTCGAAAGCTTCGCAAAAAGAGTCGCCCTTGCTCCATCCTTCAGTGCTTTGGTATGCTTGATGTTGGCCCATTTTGAATGGCCCGCCATGCCTCGAACGGAGAAGTTGGTTTGAAAAACACATTTTCCGAAGTGCGAGGAAAAAAAGCAAACATTTCGTAACATCTCCGGTGTTGTGTGTTGTGATCAAAACATTGAACTGATGTGACCGATATGCAAGTTCTTCAAAAATACCACATTACTACTGTAGGTATTATTTTGGACGTTCACTAACTTAAAAACGATCTAAATAATTAAAATATTTTAAGAATTAATAATTATTTCGCATTTACCAATAAAATCACTTGTTTTAAATAACATACATATACATTTATTTACAGGAAATTTTACACAACTTGCAATTGTACTTGTTTTTGCGTGAAGCAGTTTGCGGCACTTTCGTAACGAATTAACTTATTTTGAAGAGTTGTTGGGTCGTTATTATAGTCCGATGTTACTACGAACACATCGACCACATTCTCAATGTTAAACTGTTCATTTTGTAGGACATTCATCAATATCAACGGCGAAACCTTAATGAGACCCAGCTTCGATGGACATATAGACAGTGGAAACTCGGCGCTCTCGCCACTCTTTAGTAGATCCAGCATAAAATCGGCACACCCTGAATATTGGCTATCAGGCGAGAATTTAGAGACCATCCGAACATTCAATTTCATTGCTTGTTCCGATGTGTTCGTTACCCGACATTTAAAGGTAAACACTGTTCCGATTTTAATAGTATTCTTTGCATCCATAACTTCCAACCGTAGAGTTTTGCATTCAAAAGGCTACAAGTGCAAGGAATTAAATTATATACATTATATAATTCCATAAACTCTCACCAATCGCTGCAGCTGACTAGTCTGGAGCCTGCCCTTTTCTCCAAGATTTGACCGCCACACGATGTCAAGTTTCCCAACATTATTGAATTGTCGCAGCGTGTCTATATCCTTTGCTATATCGCCTTTGGGCTGCTCATAAAGTATAATAATATTTGATTGCATTTTTTCTAAATTTAAACTTAACTCACCTTGATGCAGTAAAGGAATTGACAACTATTGTTGGGCTGTAGCATGTGTTTCACTGTAAAAACAGACTCCCCATTAGGCAGGGTGTTCAGCGGAGTCACTGAGTAGTCCTCGGAACTGTCCAATTCTACCTTTTCAAGACAGAAGGGACTGGTGGTAACGTTTTGAATTTGGGCTTCCAAATATATTTCGTCGATTTCAGCATTGTAGAACTTTGTCTTCACGTCTAACGGCTTAAGGACTTGGAACTTGAAAAACTTTCTCAAAGATTGGGCAAAGCCAGCTGGAGTTGTGTAATTCACTTCACAAACAAGTCTAATAAAGTTAAATTTTCCCAAATAGATAAAAAAATAATATTTAGTTACAACTAACTAACAGTTTTATAAAGATATGCTTTACGTACATGTGTGTTCCGATTTCCTTGACTTCGTAACGAATAACGTCATCGATTGTGCCTCCGGGAGCCAGTACTACCGGGGACTTCACATGCTCGTGCAGGGATAAATTGATACGCGAAGTGTTAGATTGTAGATCGGCCTTGACGGTGACACATTCCACAGGATGCGTTGTGGTGTTGTGGACACAAATATAGCTCGAGAATGTTTCCCCCAAGTAGATGCTCCCGAAAGATTGGGGCAAAAGTAGCACTTGACCAGCAGCCAAGGTTTCCGCACCAGCCCCTGTGATACCGTCGCTCTCTTGGGTGTAATTAAATCGTTGGACCAGATCCGTGGGCTCACAGGTGACCATTGGCCCAAGACCCACCAAAGTGGGCCGCATAAGGCGCATAACTAAAAAGTTTGCGTGTAAGTCGGTTAGTCTACCGCTTCGAATTATTCGAATATTCGAATTGAATTATTTTATACCTTTTAAGGCCACCAAATGTGCGTCTGGGTCAACCATCTCCATATCGCAAAAAGCTTTAATTCTCGCTCGAACAATAAAAACAAATCAGCATAAAATATATTTATGCGAAGAATTGTTGTGTTTACATCAGAGCGACCAAATCTGTTTTTGCCAAACCCTCCCAAAATATACCACAGAAGTCGCGATAAAATACTAAAAATATACCATATTAAAAAATTCATAAAACTGACATTTTTGGACATCGAAGACAGAAATACACTAAGCCGTTTATTTTATTATTATTTAATACATATTTACAGCACATTTCAGTGCAAAACTATAATTAATCTTTGTCTTTGCATATTCTAGATGTCATTTCTTGCAATGGCTCCAATTCCTTGGCCGATATCATCTCGAACTCTTGCACAAAATAGTAAAAATGTTTGTAACAGGCATTAACATGGGCTTCCTAAGATTGAAAAATTTTATTTAAGACTATGATAGATGATCATAGTATTTTGAACTACTTACAGCACCGATGCTCACAATCCTGTCAAAGTGATGTATGTAAACGTGAACAAAAACACGAAAAAGCCGGGTTAAAATCTTACGGCTTATTGCAGAAAAATTTTTTGGGAAAGGAACATCTGAAATATAGGAAAAATAGATTGTTAACTTGGTGCCAATATATTCGAAAGAGTGTCTTACCGGTTGAAACAGGGAACACAGCTTCGTTATTAATTTGAGATTCAATCCAGTCCATTAAATGCTCTATATATTTCTGAGCCGAAAGGGCTGTTGGTTTTTTATATCTAAAAAGATGATTAATATTTGTCACAACTTTTAATCATCCGCTGTAATGTTTTGCACTTACAGATCTCCATCGGCCCAAAGATATTCATATCGTGAGCCACCAGACATTGTAGGACAAGTCGTTTCATTACAATACTCCGCAACAGTGCCATATATGAGATTGATTCGATTAAAAAAGTCCACAACTAAAAATATACATTTTTTTAAAATAGATATAAGGAAAAGGGGACACATGCACGTGTGTACATGTATGCACATAACAATATTAATAATTCTCACCATGCACAGCCAGCCAGTCGTTGAGGTTCTCCCCTTGCGGAAGTCGAACCACTTGACGCAAATTAATTCCCGATTGCAAACTAGCCTGAAATTTAGGATACAATTTTAGGTTTATTTTTGTTCCGGTAGTGGTTTTGTTCATAGAATTAAATTGCAGTTTTTATATTACCTGGGCCTGCTTGTGAAGTGAGTATCGAATTGTTCCGGATGCGAACGGTTTCTTTGGCCTAAAGGTCTGCAAAAACATTGTAGATTTTGGATATATTTCTCAGATAGGATTTACTTCATTCCGCCTGAATATCTGTATCTGTATCTGACGCACTTACCTTGCCTTTTTGGAAGAACTCTAAAAACCCATTTAGCGCCATATTATTTTTTTATAAAGCTGGAGTTTGAATTACTGATTAAAAATGTATACATAAGCTAGCTTGAATTGGCTTCATCTGCGAGATTCAGTTGATTTTTGGCTTTGATAATCCAAATATGTATGTTTACATTTCTTTTCGTTTTTAGCTTGGGTTAAGTGTGACCGAATAAGAAGAATGAAAAATATACCAAATATTGGAACTTTAAGGGTTGAGATGGTGTATCCCACAGATGCGCTATTAGTTTTAAGATTTTTTAAATATTAAATTTATCTTTACAACCTTTATATGTATATCTTAACATAATCCCAATTTCAATTCCCAAAATCAATTGCTTAAATATATATTTATTATAAAAATAATATAAAATAACTTCAATGTAATAAATCAGGTAAATGTATTTTATATGTTATTCTTGTTTAAGAATTCCTATTTCTTTAAGCAACTGGTCATTGTTGTTTGGGATGTCATTTTCACTCATTTGTCTACTCCATTGAATTAACTGTAATATTGAGAAGAATAAATAAATATGTTGAACTAGACATTACAATTTTTATACCGACGCGCTCCAGTTCTGCCCGCAAAGCCACTACTGCTTTCTCTCGATCAGCAACTAATTCTTCAAGGTACTGATAGCGTAGCTTCTTTCTGGCACGGCATTCTCTAGCACTTTGCCTGCTGCGTTCTGAAAAGGTGGAAGAAAAGGCTTTTAATTGGTATGTCTTAATAAGAATTTAGTGAATCATTTTAGTCGAGTTTCCCCGACTATATTCTTATACAAAACGAGTGCTCTAGACCCGTTACACCAAAAGCCTGAAAAGCTATAATCTTACCAAGCTTGGCCTTTATATCCAATTTTTCTGCAGATGTCTTTCTTCCAGGCTTTCGACCTCGCTTTCCACATTCTTTGCGTGTCTATTAAATAAATAAATTTATCAAACAATATATTAATACTGAAATATGTTACAATTTAATTTAGTAGTTAATATAATAAGAATCTTTTTATGTTTTGTATAAAAACTAAAAGGTTGATTTTTGTTCAGATAACACACAAAGGAAACAAACTGCGCATTAAAATCAAGGTAAACACAAGCGTTTGAAGTTATCCATAGTAAAATGGATTCTTATTCAATAAAAACTATGCCGTTACCGTCGATGTTTCCTCTGTGACGGACATTTTACTGCTTTGACACTCCATTTCTGCCATTTTTAGTTTAAATATAAATAAACTCTGGTTCTAAATATTTTGCGTCCTTTGTAGATGATAAACAAACGAAACACACACGCAAACCAACCCACTCACGTATGTATAAATATTTTCCGATGCTTGGAACATAGGAAAGAAACACAAAAATAAAACTATCGTTATATATTATTTATTTAAAAAATATTAATGATTATTTTTTATAATTAAATATCCGATTATTTATATTTTTAATTGATAATTTTTTCCTATTTAAATATAATATTCTTCTATTTAAATTACTTTATTCCTAACATTAATTAATTCGTTACATTGTATAACATTCGAACAAAAAAATGATGATGATTATTAAATATAGATTTTATTAAATTTCCTAACTTCTAACCACAGCATGAATCATATATTTTATAGTTCGTATTAAACTTTTAGCATATTTCATGTGACACATAAAAAAAAAATAAAATTGTATAGGTTCTTCATTTTCACCTATGCCCATTTTAAGTTTCTTTTTAATACTACTTATAAATTGACTGTTTTCCATACGTATATGTAACGTAAATAAAAAAAATCTTCAAAACATCTATATTGCGGGCCATAGTGCACTGAATAGTCCCTTATTAGGTCATACTAAAAATATACCATTTGCCACCCGATTTCAGTGTTCCAAATAAAGACCTATTTTTAAAAATTGCATTTCTGCAGCGAGTGTAACCACCCTGGCCGAAAACTTGATATAGATACAAACGCTAAAAATTCGTCCGGTGGTGATAACTTATTGATTATTTATTTTTCAAGGCAGGTATCTGAAGAGATATCATAGTTAAATGACTAGTATGGGGGACCAGCGTGGGACTAGAGTGTATGTCGGCAACCTGACCGACAAAGTAAAGAAGGACGATCTAGAAGGAGAGTTTACAAAGTACGGGAAGCTGAATTCAGTGTGGATCGCCTTCAACCCCCCGGGTTTTGCCTTTGTGGAGTTCGAGCATCGTGATGATGCCGAAAAGGCGTGCGACATACTGAATGGGTCCGAACTTTTGGGCTCCCAGTTGCGTGTGGAGATATCCAAGGGCCGTCCACGCCAAGGTAGGCGCGGTGGTCCTGGTGACCGCGGCCGGCGCGGCGATTTCGGCCGGCACAGTATAACTAGCAGTAGCAGCAACGGATTCAGACAGCGCGGATCCAGCGGATCCGGTGGCCGCCACGGCGAACGGAGCTACAGCTCTGGTCGTTCTGGAGGTGGCTACAGTGGCAGAGACGGCGGTGGCAGCAGCTTTAATCGTCGTGAAGTGTACGGGGGAGGACGCGACAGCGGCCGCTACAGCAGCGGAAGCAGCACTAGCTACGGTCGCTCTGGTGGACAAGGAGGACGTTTCAGGTCCCGGTCGCCCGTTGGAAATCATCGCTTCTAATAAGAAAAAGACTCATAGTTGCTTAAGGGTTACCTATGAGTAATGAATAATGAATAATAACTTAAGTGCGACCGTATAACGTATCCTCGAAATATTTCAATTTGTAGCATTTGATCATTTTCGATCAACTCCATCAAAAACTGATAGTCGTCTTTTCATTACTAATTTCATGAATACAGAAATGTGAGAATACATTTCATTCATAAAAATGACAACCGCAAGAATATAAAATTTAAGTTGTAAAGTAGAAATCAACTAAGAAACAATACGCTAAGACTCGAACTACGTTAAACCAAATTCTAGAAGTACCCAATTTTAATAAAGAAAATGCGTAAAAAAAATTTCTTATGCGTGCAAGCTTTCGCTAAATAATTGGTATGAAACTCAAATTTCTAGACATGTTTTCGTATTCAAATTTTCAGATTTATTTCATTTTTTCTAGTCAACACGGTTAGACTATAAGTAATTATAACTTACTAAATTGCCATCTTAACCTTGGTTTTGCAACTCCTGGTACAAATACATTGTATTTAAAAGCTAGACGATAAATCTGTTTTTGATGGCCCGTTTTATCCATTTGTCCATCGACATAGAAAGTGCTGGATATAACCACTGTTGGAGACGCAATTTCTGATAATGGGCGAAAAACTAAATACTGACTTATTCTAAAACCTATAATATTAAATTGGGTAAGATATATTTTTGATTATTTTTATATTGAAGCAATGAATTATTATTGATTCGATTTTCCTTATAACTTTTAAATTGATCTTTTAAATGCATCTTACTGTCAGGCAACAAAATTTTTATTTATTTTAATCGTATATAACTTTAACATTAGACTAAAAATATTTTTCTAGATTTTGGATTGCTCAGACAAAAGGATTTGGAATAAATTGCCTTAAGCTCCATAATAACAAGCAATAGTTGTCTTATGAAAAGTCGATTAGTTAGGTGTTAGTATAAATTTGGATGCATTTTATCATCTTATACTTTTTTACTAATATAGCAATGAAAAATAATACAAATAAACTAAAATTGGCCATCACAACGAATCATTGTTTTTTCTTAAATGCTTCATTTTGATTTCAGTTTTAAACCTAACGGATTATAATGGTATGCACCGTGGGAATGAAAATAGGTCCTAGTTTAAAGAATGGTTGATTTATTGATGAAAACTCTTTTTGATCCGTTTATTTAAGTCAGTTTTTCAAGACAGATCATTATGTGTATGGAATTTCCATTCCACCCTTCCTGTTTGCAACCCTTAACTTTATAACTAAACAAGATACTTCTTATAAAGATAAAGACTTGGGGGTTTCGGATGAAGTTCCTTTGTACCATGGGATCATGGTTAAGAAAACCAACTAACAATTTTTTTTTCTCGCCATTCTATGAATCTATCCAAAAAAATTGTTCTAAAATTAAATTCTAGAATGTCCGTATTTTTTTTAAATCCAATCGTTATTTATTCGAATTTTATTCGGACAATAGAAACTTCCACAAATGGATACTTCACGATCATTAAGAGTCTTAGATCTGTGGGCTCTCGATTAAAGTTATGGCTACTAATCTTGGCCGCCAAAAAGCTGCACCTAATGGAGTACCGTTAAATTCGAATCCCACTTAAATAAACGAAAAAGATGAAAGGTTGGTTTTGAAACTAACTTTATAAAATAAAGTTTATTCTGTAATATAGTGATAGCACTATACTTATATGCTCCATGAGGTTGCAAATAATATTTTTTCTGAAATTGTGATGCATACTAATA
Source organism: Drosophila atripex (assembly GCA_035045925.1). Taxonomy (NCBI): domain Eukaryota; kingdom Metazoa; phylum Arthropoda; class Insecta; order Diptera; family Drosophilidae; genus Drosophila; species Drosophila atripex. Next base: position 6,934,402 of record JAWNOP010000070.1, on the reverse strand, counting down.
TCGAAGGACCGTAAGAATGGATACAAATTGTATCGTTTTTTATAGGTAAGATTGAGAATAGTTTTCGAACAATGTTATCTCTTATAATAAAAAACTGATATATCTGTTTAAATTTCAATGGAGTTAAATCCCTTTGATGTGGGACATATTTTATTGAGACTTTAATAAATTAATTTAGAAATATACAAATATATTTTATCCAGCATCTATGGGTTCAATCAGCTGCAGTTAATAAAATTGTAGTATTATTTGGTCAATGTACGGTCACACTTCTTGCATTCCAATTGCGTCAGGAACTATTTGGGCCTATATATTACAAAAACTATCGCGAAAAACGTTTCCTCATGGTTCAAAATTGCTTAAGTTATTAAAGAAATTACTTAGAATGCTCGTATAAAAATTATAAATTAAATATATATTTAAATTATTTTGAATAATAGAATAATACTAAATGTATTACCAAAATGTTTATGTGAAATTTTTTTGACTGGTAGATCAAAATTTTTATGGTCCTATATTTTTTCTATATATGTTAACAAAACATAATAAAACAGCTGATGAAATGTAGTGTTTTGTCGTTCTCGATTTATTTACGAATACCCCCTCTGGAATTTATATACATTGCATACACATTTTAATTTAAGGCGCCGTACACGTTTCAATTTACTTTTGGTATCGCTCACCCGAAACACCCTGTGGATCTCACGCTTGATAAATTAATAATACATTTAATAGAGCATGAGCTATTGTTTAAGTTTTACACATAATTTTAAAGTTTTAATTTGGAATTTCGTGGCTTAATATACAACAAATATGATAACTTATGAAATGCAGTAACAAAAACTTGTTCGGTTGAACCTGAATACATTTAACTTATTGACTTAAGCATACCCATATGCACATACATATGTATTAAACAGTAGGCCCATATATTCGTGTGCTGCTGATAGTGTAAATGTGTAAAATGTCAGTGAATTTTGTAAATATGTTTTTAATTAAAACATAATAAACATAATAGAATAATTAGAATAATTATATGCGCACATGCCCATGCATATCTGCATATTTCTGTACATGCATATGTGCTCCAACTACAATACATACCCCCATTCGCAGTTTGTCAAGAAAGTGTGTCTACAATATAAAACAAAAAAAGAAAAAAAAAAACAAAAAAAACACAACAAGAAAAAGAAAAACGGTTGCCAAATCATGTCGCTATGTTAAGTAATTTCGATATTCGGTGTTTCTAATTAGGATTTGATTGATTAAGAATCAGAAGTTCATGCAGCAGCCAATTTAATTGCTGAAATTCCGTGCATTGACTTCCATAAACATTTTTTTTTTTGGCAAGTGCATCTGTGCCGCTGTGTGTGAATGGCAATTATAAGTACATAAAATAGAGGTGTAGAAGCATGGATGCATTTTTTTTGAAGTATTTCCAGACTTTATGAAATACATTGGGCATATCACTGAAGTCTGGAAAAAGGGTTAATTTCTAGGCCTGTTTAGTTAACACATACAGGTCAGATAGGTGCAACTTGCAACTTGCAAGTCCTTTTAGTTTGTATTTGTATCCTGGCAGATGCATAGCCACATATAAGATATAGTCAACCGGCAAGCTTAGAAACTAAAGAATATTAATTCGGGAGGTGATTCTGATCATGAATATTTGAGCCTAGTTTATAGAATTTAAGATAGCTCCATAACGAATCTCCATAGTAATAAAATTTTAATACCGAATGAAAACCAGGTATTAGTTGATTCCAAAAGAGATATACTTTGAAAACATCCATATATCTCACCGAAATAATACTTACGCTACTTTATTTCAGGCTTCTATACAGAAATGTGTCAATCAAACCAACTTATGAAAAATCCTTTCTATAAAAACACCTAAAGTTGAAGAAAATAAATGCACCAGGCATAAAATCATATGATAATGGATACTTATAGAGGTGAGTTGATTGGCTTTGTTTTGTAACCTAAAGTTTTAATGAAATTTATTTTTCTTTTCAGAATATAAGCCTTAAAATGGATTAAGTAATAGTCGTACACCGATTTCTTAATAAGCTTGAATGGATGAAACTAAAATAATTTTAAAAAGACAAGTCTTTTAATTTTAAAAAATATGGCAAACACCATTTCACTAATGTCTAACGTGATACGCAATGTAGTGAGCAAAAAACGTATACGATACAAAGAAAAAGGATACAACTTGGATCTTACGTGTATGTATATTGCTTTTAAAGAATTCTATAACTATATCATTATTATATTGCAGACATTTACGAAAACATAATTGCCATGGGCTATCCAGCTCCAGATAAAATAGAGGGTATGTTCAGAAACCGTCTAGAAGATGTCTATAAGTTTTTGGAAGAAAATCATGGCCGACACTACAAAATATACAACCTATGCTTAGAACGAAGTTATGACATCAGTAAATTTAATGGGGTGAGCAAAATAGGTCTTGCTTTTTTAGTAAAAACTCACTAAACTGATCATTTCTATTCAAGAGAGTGGCCTCTTTTCCATTCGAAGACCATAACCCGCCAACGATCGAGTTGATACAACGATTTTGCAAGGATGTTGATCTGTGGCTGAAGGCAGACTCCTCAAACGTCGTAGCTGTGCATTGTAAAGCTGGCAAAGGAAGAACCGGTACCATGATTTGCGCATATTTACTGTACAGTGGACTACAAAAATCTGCTGATGAGGCATTAGCCTGGTATGATGAGAAACGTACAAAGGATCGAAAGGGAGTGACAATCCCATCTCAACGTCGATATGTTCAGTATTTTTTCAAACTAGTTTGTTCAAGTGTTCCATATTCGAAAATAAGCCTTAACGTAAGTTTGTTTTTTTTTTATTTCTAAATAAATTATAAACAAATTGGTTAATATTTCAGGTCTGTGAAATACGATTCTCTGAGTCCAGTTTTCTGCAAAACTTAGGCACGGTACAGTGTTCAGTATCCGAATTACACGACTCAGCAACAGAAAATGCCAAGCCACATGTAAGTACATAATTATAACATCAAAATTAAATACTTTAAATGATATTTATTTATTGTTGCAGAGACTGAAAACCTGGACGATTGATTTTCAGAAATCATTTGTATTTTCGTTGTCATTGGAAGTTGCTGGAGACATTAAATTTGAACTTGCACAAAAGTCTTCTCGGAAAATAATTTGCCATTTTTGGCTCAATACATTTTTCGTCAAAAATTCTTCAAGTAAGCTTCATAATTAATTTTCCAATAAACCCCTAAATCTAATAAATTATTTAAATGTTTAGTTTGTGAATCCGATGGAAGAGTAAATAAATATACACAAATCTTGAATAAATCGGAGATCGATGATCTACATAAAGACAGAGAACATAAATCGTTTTCAGAGGATTTCAAGGTATTTATTTTTATTTTTTAAATTGATTCGAAATAAAAATGTTGTGTTCTTTTTTTTAGATTTCAATCTCATTCGAGGCAGTGAATTGTTGCAATGATGTTCAAGCTGAAGCTTCTAAAAAAGAAAAAAATGACGTTTTAAATTTTGAAAGAAATGATTATGACAGTTTATCATCAAACCGTTTTCTTGAAAATAATGTCTTAACTGCGATCGTCAATGATAATACATCGAAAAGTCAAACAATAGAACCCTTGGATCATAAGGATATAGTTGTAAGTGTAAACACGTTTTGCGCAGATCAATATGCTTAATCAATAAATCTAATATTCGTAGACTAAAATTCAAAACGACACATCAACCAATTCAAAAAATACTTCGACTGCGTCTAAACGCAAACAACCTAATAGTAAACCTCTTTTATCAAGCTTGAATGATTCCACAAAAGAGGAAATAAAAAAAAATCATATATTTAATCAACCGTCCATTAAAAACCCTGATTTAATCACATGGCAGAATAGTGAAGTTCATATCACATCTGACACTCGAAGTATAAATGAAAATAAGAACATCAATTACAATTCATACATCACATGTAAACAATCCTCCCCAAAATTCAACTGTGGTACCGAAGAAGGCGAGGAAGATTGGGAATCCGGTGAGTTTTCTGAACTTGCAATACACAAAACTTGCAATACAAAATCCCTCCTCAATGACAAGATAGATCTTTTTTTCGTCTGATTTCATATCAAGTCTATAGGTTTTCTTAAAAGTTTCATTTCGATACCAAACACTCAAAGTAGTAATGAGGTTCTCTTTCTTTTTTTGGATCAGTGTTCACAGTTTTTTCTTTGGGAAGTTTACTTTCTTATCGCAACTGGTTGCTATACTAAAAAATGTATATTTTTTTTGTATTAACAATAGTTGAACTTTACCCAAAACTACTATGACCCTACAAATTAGTAAAAGTATTAAGTAGATCAGTATTTCAGTAGATCATAAACTCATCTCAAACTCCTCCATAATTTTATATCTGTGGACATATTGTTAATTAATATATTTTTATTTTCTTCTAGGTGAATCAACATACCTGTAATCAATGCTTACGGACTTATAATTCTTGGTGATTTAGCAAAGTAATTAAAATTGCTAAGTAATTGGCTAATCTATTCGAATTTGTAAATATACTGTATGATATTTATTTAAGTAGTTTTAAAAATTATTTTAAATAAACTCATGTACATTTTGTATTGTATATTTTATTCAAGTTTTGAAAAGGCAAAAATCAAGGTAAGATGAAATAATTAGCTCTTCAATTTTCCCATAGATTATTTTATCATCTTATCATCAATTTTATTATCTCATCATCATTTTACAAAGTTGGAAATAATCTTATGGATGGATTATCCCTTTTGGAGCCCATATTTAAACTCAGATACAATTGGGGCGTAGCGGGGAAAATAATATCGATTAAAATATCGTTCCATTCCATTTGATCCAACGCATCCGATATTCGAAGCTATCTTGACACCCTTATATTATTGTTGTGCGAATTTGACGTAAGGATACAGCATTTCTCAGTTTAACGTCAATATCTAATTATAATAATGAGTAATTACTCTGAAATTTTAAAAAGCGTATTTAGCGATATAAGCCGGCGTTCTGCTTATTCGCAAATGTTGATTGGAGTTTCATCGGGATGGTATGTATTATATCATTACAATGACTCCAAATCGATAAACGCCTACATGGAGTCATTTGCAAATGGGTACTTCCATGGACAAAGGCTTTTTGCATTAATAGACTCCTTCATCCCAAAACCCACCCAATATTTGCCCAACTGATTATGACTGGGACTCATTAAGATAACTTTCCCATAAACCTGTCTCAGTCATCATCACGTAAATGTGCATGGTCTTATTTGCGCAAAATAGTATGTAAATATGAGCAGAATAATTGTTTCATAATTTTGCAGGGCAACTGGATTCACAACTATGAAGATTGGCAAATTTGCCGCTTTTGCTGTTGGCGGAAGCATTATTTTGCTAGAAATCGCTCATCAAGAAGGTCTGATAAAAATCAATTGGTCAAAGCTGGATAAGAGCGTCGACAGACTCGCCGACAAAGTGGAATCCTCTTTGGGTCGCGAGAAAAATTGGAAAGACAAGGTAAAATATATTTTGTTAACAAAACTGGAAAATGGTTTCATAATATTTAAAATTCAGACGGAAAGATATGTCGACAACCAATTGGATAAAGCGGAAAGCTTGTTGACCAGGAAAGGCAAGAAAGTAGCCAAGTGGTACACAAAATTAATTGGCGACGAAGAAGGACCGAAAGTAAACGATCTGCACATATTTTTAGCTTCATTTTTCGGCGGCGTTGCCCTAGGCATTGCAACTGGTTAAGTTAATTATTATGTGCACAAAATATTTAAACACCATATGGTTATTATGAACAAATCTCATGAAATAAAAAAATCGAACAATATCCCATTGGTTTTTAAGAACTTTTATTTATTAAATAACTTAATTCTACTTATTATACAGTCCATTCTTTGAAAATGCATAGCTGGATATAAATGTTTAAGCTTACATTTCTGCGTTGCTTGATTTAAAATGACCATCGTGCCAAGTCTTTAGACGGTTCGAGATATCTGTAAAGGTTGGACGTTTTACTGATTGTTCATGCCAGCACTCGATCATAAGGGAGTAGACTGCGGTTGGGCAGTTATCTGGTGCCGAGAGCAATTGGCGAGACCGAATGAGATTTATTACTTCTTGATTACTGTATCCGTAGTATGGCTGAATGAATTGGTAATGTCGAATTAATGTTTTCAATTAAAAGGAAAGTAATTTACCTGCATGCCGTAGCTGTAAATTTCCCAAAGAACCACTCCAAATGACCAAACATCACTCTCTGTGGTAAACTTTCCATACAGTATAGACTCTGAGGGCATCCACCGTACAGGTAATAGCGATTTGGACTGAACCCTATGGATAAAATATGTTTTATTACATTTTCTTTAAGCCACCTAGTAGTATGTATCTTACCGATAGTAGTCTGAGCTGTAAATATCCCTGGATAGTCCGAAATCGGAGATTTTTACAATCAATCCTTCATTTACCAAACAGTTTCGAGCCGCCAAATCCCTGTGGACGTAATGATGCGCAGAAAGATACTGCATTCCTTCGCTTATCTGCAAGGCTATTTGCAAGAATTCCAGTTGCGTAAGCGATTTTCCTTCGGTGGGTGAGTTGGAGATCAGGAACTCGTGTAGATCGCCATTGGCCATGTACTCGAAAAGCATGCAGTAGGGTTCCTTATTTAAGACAACTCCAAGGATGCACACTATATTCTGATGCTTGAGGTCGGATATAAGTTCGATTTCGCGCTTAAAGTCTTGTTGAGTTTTCACAGAAGCGTTTTCCTTTAACGCTTTAATGGCAACAGTTATAGTCGTTTTGTTGGGTTGCATTAGCTGTCCCTTGTATACCTTTCCTAAATTTGTAAAATTATACAAAAATGTTGTCATTTTATTTATAGTCGTACGAACCAAATGCTCCTTCGCCCAGCTCTTCCAAAAATTCCACATCTTGCAGAGTGAAGTGAGAAATTCTTAAAAGCGTATTTCGTTCTATGAGCTTAGAGTTCAAAGCAACGTGCTCTGGTCCCAGGTTCGATCTTCCAGCATCTTGCGAGTTCAGTTGCGAGTTTCCGTATATGTTTTTGTCGGCACTGGGGGTATTGATCTGGAAATAATATATTAGTCTTTCAAGTTAAAAGGCATGTTTATTATCTAAACTTACATTGTGAATATTTCGCATTCCGTAGTGCATTATAGTTCGCCTTTTGAAGAGTATTATTGCAAATATTATAATGAAAACGAAGATAGTTGCACCTGTCGTTCCCACGATGGCAATCCAAATTTTATCTGCACATTTAGGGATATCACAGAGCTCAATTATTCGCTCATTGAAGGAATCTACGAAGCACCAAGGACTGCCTTCGACACTGCCTGGGTTTCTAAAAGTAAAATATAAAGTAATGTTAATTACATGCAAATATTTTATAAATGATTAAAGACGCCCGTTACCTGCAATAATTTTGACCAATAAGTTCGGGGAAATCGGAAATTTCTTTCATCAGCCAGGACCATCGTAAACAGGGTTTCCCGGATGCCGACACATTTGTTACGCCCCTGTAGCTCGAACCATCCTCCCAGTAACAGTTCTCAGTTTTGTCAACCTCTATTGTTATACCCAAAGATAGGCAGTCCTTGTGCTGCGGCAACTTCTGACAGTCCTCCACTCCCACAATCCCAATGACAGGATGCCTCTTGGCAATGGCGTATTCCTTTTGGCAAAGTTCGTTCTCCAAAAGTTCACATTCTTCGCGGCAAATGCGTTTTAGGTTCTCAGACTCTCTGGTGGGTGGATATTTACTGGAAATATCTGTACTGAACACATCCTCGTATAAGGTGGATTTCTTTTTAAATATGTTTATGTTCTTAATATCCTTTGACTTGGTTCTCTTTCGTCGTATCGTGTAGTTGGCGTGCTTGAACTGTTTGGCATTTGTGGCCACGTTGGCAAAGTACAATAAATTCGTGCGTTCTGGAGTTCTACAGATCGGCATTGAACTGAAGCACAAACTAGGCAAGGCATACATGCGACAATTGGCATTCATATCCCTGAAAGAACTCATTTAATATATCATCTTATGAAATGAGATTCAAAAGGACCTACTTTGATTCCTTAATTACTCCATAGGCGGCTTTAAGGCGCTCCTCCAAATCGTTCATAGTAAGATTAGGGGACACAAAGACGTGGGCGTTGCTCAAAACGTCTCGGCAAATAGTGCCATTGTATAAATGGCAAATTCCTGATGATTGCTGAAACCTTTAGAAGAAAATTGTTTGATTAAAAAATGTTTTTATTAATTGTCCTTAAATGGAAATCTATATAGTATGTTAAATTTAACTTTGTAAAAGGGTACATTTTCGCTAAAATCAGCTGGCATTCAATGCTAGTTAATATAGAAATATTTGGTGTGCTTTTTTCCGACTTAAAATACCTACCCATATATTCCAGAGTCCATATTATTGGCCCCCACATCCTTATATTTTAGTATAAGTATTAGCGACAAGCTAACCAGAAACGCTGAATAGTTATTATTCATTTTGGAGAATTTCTCCTTAGCGGTACGAAAATTGTTGTTATTCCCAAACTCTAATTGACATGTCGTCTCTTAGGAGAATATTTTTGTATTTGTCCTTTCGCGAAAACTATGCAAGGGATACAACATTTCATCCCTTTGCGCATGAATTGGGGTTGTTTCTCCATATCGATGAATCGATATGTTTTTTAAACGTTAAGCTAAGAGTTTAATAAAATAAATCTTAAAATAGGTATTTTTATTTTAAGCTATGCTAAAATTTTAAATTTTGTCAAGTCAGTATGTCAATTTTTTTGGTTATTTTTTCAGACTTATCACAAAGATGAAAGCCTATTCTTTTTTAGATCTTTGATAAAATGTTTAAATTAAAAATGTTGGACCCCCAGGGAAATATAATAATCAATGTAATTATCTGTTGAAAAAAGTGAGACCCGTCTAATTACTTTGAGGGTTTTAAGGGGTTTTCTTTGGTCTTTATTTTTGTATACTATCGTTTTAAAGAGCTTTTTTCTGTTCTTTTTACGAAGAACATTGTAATATCAACAAAGTATTTAGTGAAAAGAAAAAGATAACATTTACTTTTTGACCAATCATTCCAAATTCTTTCATTCAGCGGTGCTCTCAACATTTTCGTCCGAAACAAAGCCAACAATGCTGAAGGCGGACTGCTCACTAATCCAGAACAATCCAACGATCAATGCCTCCAGGACCCCAATCGCAGCTCCAGCGCAAATATCCAATATGTAGTGGCGTTGCAGAATAAGTCTCGAGATGGCTACGCTGACGGCCCACGCTGTAACTGGCATCATAAATATGAAGTGTACGGGATACAGCTTCGTGAAGAATAGAAGCACGAAGAAGGCTCTAGACGCATGGCCTGACGGGAAACTGAACTTGTCAGGACCGATTGTAAGCATATCCTTGCTCGCCACCGGCCTTCTTCGCCTCACAAGCGCCTTCAACACGGCCACGATAATAACATCGAGTACTAGTCCAAAAAGCATGTTTACTTGCATTTGATACAAGTTCTTGGAGCTGAACAGCCAAATAAAAGCAATCCATGATGCGAACCAGGCAATTCCATCGCAGGATATCTCCAGAAACCGGCTGTGTATCCTCAAGGACTTGAAGAAAGTCGAATTTGAGACAGCAACGACAAAGTGCTTCGAAAGCTGCACATCCTTCTCCAAGAGGTACTTCAGAACCGGCGAAGACTGAAATTTGGAATAAACTTTATTAGCTATCTGGGGTATGATTCATCAAAAGCCAACCGTTTTCATGTCGATAAAATATTATTGTGACGGCGCTATTTTTATGCTAAAATACAACAAATAAAAACAAAGACCATTGGCAGTGTGCCCAAAGAGTGATACAGAACCTGTTTGTTTTTGGTATTTTTATTTCAACGAAAACAAATTTTTGATTTATAAAATATTAAAATAGTAAATAGCGCTGGGAAATCGTTAGTGTGCAATAAAAAATTCGCAGAGAAAATTACTCTATTTTAAATCTGTATTGGCACTTTAAAAGTCGAAACATTTGTTCTTTTGTGCATTCGTCTACCCTCAAGTCTGGTCACACTTTCATATATTGTATCTATGTACAATTTCTTGCGAATGTGGGAACTAACTTGGTTCTATAATTTTTAAATGGTCAAACAAATATAAAATGTTCGCGTTTTTGTGTGCCCAGTGTTTAGAATAAGTAAATCGGAAAATCGATTTTGTGTCTCTATAAAAGAAATCTATACAACTTTCGCATTAAATGGTAAATAAATATTCTATTACGTTATTCCCATACGAAAGACCGACCGAGCGTCAATTGGTACGCTGACCAAACGTGTTAAATAAATTATTGCAGGAGAAACTTGCGTGCCGGTAGTCGGAAAATTATTGATATTTAACATAAATGACGAAGGTGTGTGTACTTCTATGTATCTATGTATGCGCGTATATCTATCGTTACAAGATACACCGAATTGTCAGACATTATCAGAACACCGCTCTGTTATCTCCAATGCAAACGATACTATTTAACTACTTTTGTTACAATATTAAAACAAAAAAACAATCTTTTTCTTCTGAGACTTGTATTTATTTTCTTTCCGAAACTATCAAATGCAGACTTACATCGTACATACATATGTATACCAGTAGAAGTTTACAATTTTCACGGTACCATAGCTGTACGTATGTATGTACGCATTTACAAGCATACACAAGAACTTACATATGTACATCGGAGTGTTCCAACACTTCTTGCTGCTCTTATGTTTAGGCCGCCGTATCGATTTTAAATAATTTTTCTTCTGTGTGCGGCAAAGTGTTCAAGTTCTCGCCAGATTCGGTTCAAATATGTCAGAACTGAGTTCCTTTGCTAGAAAATTTATTTTTATATAAGATTTCTTTAATTGAATGCAGCAAGTTATGCAATTAATCCTTTTTAGGAACAGGCCTGGATAACTCCAGATACGTTTCATAAGATACAATATCTTTCATATGGTTAGTGTTAAAGATACCCCACAAAACAAAGAATATAATTTATAAGGAGTCTGTTGAAGGAATGTTTGGGGATATAAGCCAACGACCCTGTAACGGCCGCTTCCCCATTTCATTGCACCCCTCGGTTGTGACGACAGACCCATTTTATGTCCGTTATATTCGGGCCAATAAGCAGGCCAGAGTAGTTAATGTTTTTCTACCCTCCAGTTCTGGCTCTTTGAGAATTCTTATTTTGACAAAATGTGAGTGACTCAAGTCCCCTCCCATTTTCTGTATTTCTTCCCCATCTATCCAATGTTTTCATTAATTTTTAGTTTGTTTTCTTTATATTTTTCTTTATGTTCTATAAGTATTTATCTGGTTAAAATTAAAACTTTTTTAAATACAGCATAAAATGGCAGCTCAACACCAACACTACACCGTTGAAGTTGGAGACACCAATTTTACTATTCATAGCCGGTACATTAATTTAAGGCCAATCGGATCAGGAGCTCAAGGAATAGTATGGTGAGTAGAATTTCATCTTTAAATATATAAATTGTGTTTAAATTTGAAATTATATTTAATGATTAAATAAAATGTTTTTCAGCGCTGCTTACGATACTGTTACCGAGCAGAATGTGGCAATAAAGAAACTTTCCCGACCATTCCAAAATGTAACCCATGCCAAGAGAGCATATAGAGAATTTAAGCTAATGAAGCTTGTTAACCATAAAAACGTAATTAGATTTTATCTAGCAAGAGAAACAACATTAAAAAATACATTTTATTATTAGATTATTGGATTACTTAATGCTTTCACTCCGCAAAGAAATTTGGAGGAGTTTCAAGATGTTTACCTCGTCATGGAGTTGATGGACGCCAACCTTTGCCAAGTTATTCAAATGGATCTGGATCACGACCGAATGTCGTATTTGTTGTACCAAATGTTATGCGGAATAAAACATTTACACTCAGCCGGAATTATACATAGAGTAAAATATCTTTTAGCATTCATATATGAAGATTTTGATTCTACATGATTATGATATTTATAATAATCATTTCAGGACTTAAAACCATCCAATATAGTTGTAAAGGCAGACTGCACCCTTAAAATTTTGGACTTTGGTCTTGCACGCACTGCAGGAACAACATTTATGATGACTCCATATGTGGTCACCCGGTATTACAGGGCACCGGAAGTCATTTTGGGAATGGGCTACACAGAGAATGTGGATATATGGTCGGTTGGGTGCATTATGGGTGAAATGATAAGAGGAGGCGTACTGTTTCCTGGCACGGATCATATAGATCAGTGGAATAAAATTATTGGTAAGCAACAACAACCAATCCCGTCATGCGTTCTTATTGCTAAAGTTTCTTTTTGTCATTGTTCAGAGCAATTAGGTACACCATCGCCCTCATTTATGCAACGGTTACAGCCAACCGTCCGAAATTATGTGGAAAATCGTCCCAGATATACCGGATATTCATTTGATAGACTCTTTCCCGATGGATTGTTTCCAAGTGATAATAATCAGAGTAGCCGCAGGAAGGCTTCTGACGCTAGAAATCTTCTCAGTAAGATGCTTGTCATAGATCCGGAGCAGCGGATATCTGTGGATGAGGCTTTGAAGCATGAATATATCAATGTGTGGTATGATGCCGAAGAAGTTGATGCTGTAAGTAATTAATATTAGCCATAAACTGAAACCACCACCGGCTCATAATGCAATGTTTATTTATTTCTAGCCTGCTCCGGAACCCTATGATCATAGCGTAGATGAAAGGGAACACACTGTGGAGCAATGGAAGGAGCTAATATATGAGGAAGTTATGGACTACGAAGCACACAACACAAATAATAGAACGCGGTAGAGAACGACTTTTTCCTCCTTAGTCAGTCATAAAAAATAAAGCTTAAAAACAATGCGGCATGTATTGTTAAATTATTACCACAAATAAAATATTCAAATTGTATTTAAAAATATAGTAACCATTAAAAAATAAAATCAATCCACAACACTTTGCGTTTTTTTATGTTTTGTGTGTATATTTTTGTTAACAGTTTATATTTTTAAAGATAATCTCATCTTCGGGAATATTTTGTTTTCATTTTTAATCTTGTATCTGAAATTATGGTATATATGGGCAACATAAGATACATGTGAAACTATCGATAACATCGACCATAATATTTTTATCTGTAACACAACGTGACAGGGCCTTAACTCCCATCCCTAACCAAACACAACTATATTCATATGTTCATTAAACAAGAAAACGCGAGCAAATACCAAGATTTGATTGATTTCATCAAAAACAAACGTGAATCTGTAACATACAAAGGCGCTATTTAGTTTGACTTGGCATATTTCTTGACGGAAGTGCCGCCAACTAATCGCATACCATTCTTGGGCAGTGCGGTAACCTAAGCCCACAAAAAAAGTATTGCGTTGGTGAACAATAATAATAAAGATCCTAAATGTATCAAGTGAAGTGTATGTAAATAGTGATATCGCCAATACTGGTGTCGCAATCATCAAGATACTTAGGTAAAATAGTCATCTACCTGCATAGCTGCTGGGAAAATATTGTTCATATCCATGTGCGTTTGAAAATCATATCACTAGAGTGCCATATGTATGTTTGTATGTATACCCTGCAGTGCTGAAATTCATGTCACCGCCTTTTCAGGGCCGTAATAAATAATTTTTTAAAAACAAAGTAGGCGAATAAATAATATTCGTTATGCATCAGAAACATTTTATTTCCGAAATAAAAGCTCGAGGGCTCGACTTTGTTTACTTTTATTTTTGTTTTAATATGACAGTCTCAATATATTTGAGGATGATTTTCACTCCGGAATTCAAATTCAGAATTCAGGGCCGAGAGGACATTTTCAAAAATTTCAAAACAAAATTCAGGGCAGCATGTTTTAACTTTCAGGACAGTTTCATGGGTGATCAGACGCACTCATAAGTGATTCATGGGTGACGTAGTGACGGGGATGTATTAGAATTCCTCAGTTGTACATACATACATACATATGTATTTATGATGCTCGTCTATAAAACAAAATATGTACAAACATGCATACATACAAACATGAGTATGTAGTTACGTAGCAATGTGTATAATGAAGTGAGCATCTAACGTTTGTTATCTGAATGCATTACGCAGAAAAAGTGAAATAAGTAAGCTAATTATGAATTCCACCACTTACTACTTGAGTCGGAACTCTGCGATTATAATCCGTCGCCAAGAAAGCTGCACTACAATTCTCGACAAACGACGTAATTGCGTATTTTGATGTTCGATGTTGACAGACGGGGGAAAGGAAAGGATTTTTGTCAGCCGAGCTCTCGTGCGCCACCTGAATCGCAGTTGTGTTTTTTTGTGAAAAGTTTATTTATTTTCGTGTTCCTGTGAAGTGAAAATGTGTTTTCAATAGAAGGACACCAATCGTATCAGATTTTCAATGGAACACATTGCCGCTGAAATGTCAATATTTACATCAGACTGTGATGATTTTAATACTAGCATAGGGGGCTGGGTGGGGGGGTAGTCACTACAATTAGGCCAACCAAAAAATCGACATTTTGCGTTTTACTATTTTTCTTAAGTGCACTGTTAGAAACAAATGACAAGAAAATAAATATTTGTAATATTTTTAATTAAATATTAAATTATTAAAATAATTTTTTGTATCATTTAGGTAAATTTTAACATCATGGCATCAATATCTGATGACGGAATGGTCCTTAGTGGCTATCACAAAAAATTAAAGACCATGAAAAAGAAATTCTTCGTCCTCTACGAAGAAACTAGCACCAACCAGGCACGTCTGGAGTACTACGACACTGAAAAGAAATTCTTGCAAAGAGCGGAACCAAAAAGAGTTATCTACTTGAAGGATTGCTTCAATATAAACCGACGTCTAGACACTAAGCACAGATTTGTCATCGTGCTATCTTCAAGGGAGGGCGGATTCGGGATTGTTCTCGAGAGCGAAAATGATTTACGGAAATGGTTAGATAAATTACTACTCCTACAGCGGAATATAGCCAATGTAAATGGACAAGTGTATTCAGCTTATGGTATGTTTAAATAAACATTGTTTAATTAATAGTTTAAATAGTACATAATTAAATTGATATTCTTCATTGCAGAGCATGTTTGGCAGGTTATTATTCAAAAAAAAGGAATGTCGGAAAAAGTCGGAATTACTGGAACCTATCATTGTTGCCTTTCTGCCAAATCGCTGACATTTGTATGCATTGGCCCGGAGAAGACGGCTAATGGAGATGATCGAATATCCAGCATAGAAATTCTATTAACTACCATTAGGCGGTAAATAAATTTAATTGCTTATCCAAATCCCATTGTTAAACAATCGTTATTTACCTTTAGATGCGGACACGCTTCTCCGCAATGTATTTTCTACATGGAACTCGGTCGCCAGAGTGTATTGGGTTCTGGGGAACTGTGGATGGAAACGGATAATGCAGCCATCGCCACAAATATGCACAATACGATATTAAGGTATAGAATTATTTCCTTTTAAAACAACAGTTTCTAAAGCGTTTAACTTTTACTTCTTTACAGCGCCATGTCAGCTAAAACCGATTCCAACACGAATTTAATAAATGTTTACCAAGCTCGACCAGATATCAGTCATGAACCGATGAGAAAACGATCATCTTCGGCAAACGAAGCTTCAAAGCCCATTAACGTAATACAAAATCGCCAAAACTCTCTCGAATTGCGAAATTGTAGCTCGCCACACAACTATGGTAAGTAGATGGAATTTGAAACCATTAAAAAATAATCCTAAATTACCATTTCATCGAAGGTTTTCCGAGAGAGAGATGCGATAGTTTACCAACCAGAAATGGAACTCTGAGCGAGAGCTCCAACCAATCATACTTTGGATCAAATCTTGGACTAAGATCCAACACCATTTCTGGTATCCGTCCACACTCAACTAGCAAGCACAGCAACAGTCCAACGTTCAACATGCCATTGAGATGCTCCGAGTCAGAAGAGTCGTCAATTAGTATCGATGAATCGGATGATAATGCAAGTTTTGGCCATTATCGTTTAAAGTTAGTATCATTACACACAGATAGCCTGAAACAATTACCAAAATGTATCGTTTTCGACAGTACTAGGTCATCAAAGGGTGCTATTCCAGAAGAGAACCTCGACGACTTTGCCAGTGCAGAATATGGCAAAGGCTCAGGACCAAGTGGTAAGAGTATAAGCCCGTGCACTAGTATGAATATAATTTATTGTTTTTATTAAATTCAGGAGACGATAACTATATACCGATGACACCTATTAAGCCCGCCTCATTCTGTGAACCAGATAAGGTTGAGTTGCCAAAGCCCGAAGATCCTAATTTGCATATTAACTTTCCGGAGCACACATCCGAAAAGCTGGAAAATGACTTTGACTTGGATTCCGATAATCAGTAAGTGAAGTTAAAATATAAAACAAAGTGTAGTTAATTAAACTATTTATATTCTGGCAGATATGGACGCCCTATTCGTGCATATTCGATAGGAAATAAAGTGGAGCATTTAAAGCTTAATAGACGACTTTATTTAAATGATACAGGACAGAATTCGAATCGTGTACGTGCCTACTCAGTCGGATCTAAGTCAAAAATCCCCCGATGTGATTTGCAGCGAGTCGTTCTCGTGGAGGACAATAGGTTCGACACGAACAGAAGTCAAAGTAACATTTCTAAGGAGGGCCCCATCTACGGAACAAGTACAAACAGGGAAAAGAAGTCCACAAGTGCGCCGCTCTTGAGTTTGAAAAACCAAATAAACCAGGATCGCATGAGCGACTTAATGGAAATCGACTTTTCTCAGTCGTCGAAAATAGAACCGTGGACGGTCGGACAATTCAAAAGAAATGTGGTGGAAGTGCCCAAGACTATCGAAAATGTGATCCCGAAGAGCTATAGAAACGATAGCTCCAACTTGACACTGCACGCCACCAGTCAGAAAGACATTTTCAATGGAGGAAAAGTGAATACTACCGAGAGCAGTTCAGAGGGTGGATACCTTGAAATGAAACCGGTTGGGAACGCGTTCAGTTCCAGTCCAGTTACCCTTCCTAGCAAAATAGAAAAGCTCAAGCTAAAAGACAACGCCGAAATGCCGGTTCATGAGGTGTACAAAGTTAGCTCGTATAATATTCCGCCTGAAAAGCGAAAGGAGCAAACTCAAACGCAAACGCGAATCGAAGAGAAGACACTTAATTCCCAATTGAATGAGAAACTAATTAACACGGAATCTGCAAACGTTGTCAACATTACACCCCATGTCCCAGAGCTTAAAAGCGATAAGAAAAATAATGTTGAAAGTCTCATTATTGAGAATAACAACTGGGATCTAGGTACCGCAGACGAAAAGAAGCTGGTTCATTCAATAAGTAGTGAAGATTATACCCAAATTAAAGATAAATTAAATGATTTTACGATAAATAAAGAAGTAGGCTACCAGATTCTTCAGATAAAGAGCGATAGTTCCCTTATCTCATCGAAGATAACCCTGAAGAACCGCCTCAGGGATAATTTGGAGCGACAACAGAGATTGACGGAAAGTGTTAGTACGACTCCCGACAAATCCCCCAGCGCCGCCTCCAAAGGCACTTTCTATTCATTAGCAAACAATTATCAAAACGAAGTCAACAATACTTTGGACAACATTCTGCAGACAAAAGATTTAAATTTTCCATCACGGCCATCTTCACAAGCATCCCAACCGGAGCTCCACTACGCAAAACTCGATCTTCCAAATTGCAGCGATCAGAACCCAGCGAAATATTTGAAACGAGGTTCCCGTGAATCTCCGCCAGTTGCCACCTGTGCTGAAGATGGAAATACGTATGCGAGAATCGACTTTGATCAGTCAGACTCATCTTCCTCCTCATCGAAAATATTTAATATGTAAAGTTTTAAAAGTTATGACTATATGTATATGATTTGTTTAATATTGTACATTTATTGTAAATATTCTATGACAAGCAAAGCTTACAATTTTGGATGCTAATAAATAAATTTTATTTAAATTATGAAAAGCTGTTAGAGAAGATTATTATTAACACAATAGCTAAATTTCCACACATGTGTTTTCAACTGAAAAGCATATCAAGTTTCCCCTTCAAGGCATTTGCAAATATGCCATGCCATTTTCTTCATATGAACCTCTCACAAAAACACAATAGTCCCCACTTGCATAGAAAAAGACAGAAATTTTGCTTTCCAATCCACAAAGTCAAAAAATCGACTAAGTGAACCAGTGATTTATTTTATTAATACCTTTGTTTTCTGAAATATTTCATCGGTTTTATTGATTTCATGTTCAAACTCTACTTCAGAACCTAGTATTATAGTTTCTTCAATCTTTATTTGCTCACATTGCCTTCCTCGTTTGCAGAATTATTAAGATCACTGTTGTTGCAAGTATCTCCTGTGGAAGCGCCAACGTTTGCTACATACAGGGCGGGGTCAATGACCTTGGGAATAGGCTTAATTTCAGTACCAAGTTCCTTTTCAATCCGATGCAGATCAAACCGATCTTCATAAGTTATCAGATTAATGGCGATACCTATAGAGAAATTCGAAAATTAGATTATTTCATATTCTAAAAAACAAGAAAAGATTAAAACTTACCCAAATGACCAAAACGACCGGAGCGACCAATTCGATGCAAGTATGTCTCAGCCATTCGAGGGAAGTCAAAGTTGATGACAACATTGACGGCTTGTACGTCTATACCTCGGGTGAACAGATCGGAGCACACTAGATTCCGGCAGAGTCCTTGCCGGAAATCGTGGAACACTCGATTTCTGTGCGCCTGGGCCATTTTTGCATGAATATAGTAGCAACAATAACCAAGTTCTGTTATTTTTTTAGCTAGCAACTCGACACGTTGCGTGGAATTGCAGAATATAATAGACTGATTGATTTGCAACTTAGAAAACAATGTGTTCAAGCAATGTACTTTTTGGCGCTCTTGTACGAATGCATAGTACTGAGTGACTCCCTTTAGCGTTAACTCCTCCATCAGGTTAATTTCGTATGGCTCGCGTATGTGCTTCTCCATAAAATTCTTGACAGTCAGTGGAAATGTTGCAGAGAAAAGCAAGATCTGTGGATCCTTTGGTAATTTTAAAATAACATGATCCAGCATGCCTTGAAAATCAAGCGATAAAAGTTTATCGGCCTCATCCAAAACTAATATCCTGCAATGGGACATATCAGCAACTTTCTTATCCATCAAATCTAATATTCGTCCAGGAGTAGCGATAATTAATTGTACTGAAAAAGTAAATGACAAGAAAGTATTATAAATATATATTTTTTTGAAATTGGAGAATTTAAATTATGTATTTTAAACATAAAATTGATAAAATTACCTTTTTGATATATACGAAGAATGTCATCCTTTAGAATGGTACCTCCTGTTGTGACCATCACGCGGATATCAAGATGCTTTGCCAACTCAATGCAGATCTGTGAAGTTTGTAACGCCAACTCTCGGGTGGGGACCATGACTAATGCTTGGATGTAGTCCTTAGTTGGGTCTATTTGTTCTAAAACTGGGATACAGTAGGCTCCTGTTTTTCCGGTACCGTTCTTGGCTCTAGCCAAAACATCCTTTCCACTTAAAGCTATAGGAATAGCAGCTTCCTGAATTGGCGAAGGGCGCTCCCAACCCTTCTCAAAAATACCCATAAGCAGTTCTCTTTTTAAGCAAAATTCCTCAAACTCATTTCCTCGAGTATCGGTCACATCCTAAAATAATTAATTTTTTTGTAAATCAGTATATTCAAAGATAAACTCATAATCGTTTACAAAATATTTTATATTATAAATATACATAAAAAAAAATTAAAAATAAAGTAAAATATGAACTCACAGTGGTTTTGAAACGATTATCCTTTGGCGGCAGCTTCAGCTTCGACTTCCAGCCCATGTCGTCGTCACTTGTGTTGCCCGATATTTGAATATCATTTATAATTCTAGCAGACACATGAATAGGAATAACGGTATAAGTAAGATTGTCTGATGAACCCAAAATAGGTTATGGTACATAACCCCATTACATTAGTTTAAAAAAAATTGAGAAATTCTGATCTGATGATTTTGTGAATAAAAAAGAAAATGTCCTATCGACATAGAAAGCGACTCCATGTTGTTTAAGAAAGACTCATCCACATACATATCTATGTAAAAATGTCAAATACCGAAAAAAAATAAAACACATTTTGCATATAATTATTTTTATATTTGTTTTAACAATGGAGCACAGAATTTACATATGTACATACAATATACGGCCAATTTCCACGCGTAAGGTGCACATGAACATATGTACATACATTGTACATACTTACATACGTCCGTACATAATTATATGTACATATGTACATCGAAATATTTATTTTAAATTTCTGTACTCAGTTATAAAGGGATCTATTTAAACTTTACTATATAGAAAGCATGGAGATCGTTTTTATAATTTATAAAAACCTGTTTAGAAAACAAAGAAATGTGCAATTTCACCCAAATTTGCGCTCGAAGTATTACATTATCCGGCATTAATATGAAAAAGGAAAATGGATACACCTGCGAACTAATCTATTTTGTATATTTAATGCGGCTTTTCCAATTACTTTCCCATAAAATAAAATAAAATGCTAATGTTAAACATATATACGAACCCCTTGCTTGTTAGATTGGTGCGCCCAGAAGATAGCTTTTCCGTCATCATTATTTCCAGTGAATATATAAATTAAAGGTTTAAAAAATGTTCTATTTTTTCAATGTCGGCCGAATTTTTTAATCTTTCTACTGCATTCACGGCTTTATTTATATTGCTCACGTATTCAACTTTGCGGTTCGATAAAAAATTGCATTAGGCTACAAAATAATCAAGTCGCCTTACAACATGCTATCAATAATACCAATTTCGCTTGACTCTGACAAATTTTTCCCACAACGTTGACATCTGCGCAGTAATGTTCCATTTCCGTTAAAATTGAAATTTTGGAATGGAACACTTTTGATTAAATGAATTTTTTATTTTATTTTGTTGTGAAGAAAATAAGAATAATATAACTTTAGTAAAATAATAAATTGGATCCTATTTTAATAAATAATTAACAGTCGAGTCATTTATACATTTATATTGGTGGCTCTACGGTCTTAAATATCCGGACTTAAATTTTTGATATATTATAAAATTAAATAATAATGAAAACTAAACATTTTAACGCCCTTTTCTATTTTGTGGAAATTAATCTGGTAATCTAATCCAACAATGGATAGTTCTTAGATTGCGTTAATATATGCGTTTCGTTCCAAGCTGTTTCTCCGGCCCAGATGTTTCTCCGCTTTCGAATTTGAGTTCTTGCTTCGAAGGGAGAATTGGCAATAGATGCAATGCATTAACAGTTGTAATTATATTTTTTTGACCATCGATTTGACCATTCCTCTCAACGTATTTAATTGTTTTTATAAAATAAATATTAAGCCTTTTACTCAAACCGCTTAACCTTCTTCTAGGTATATTTCCGAAGCTACTTACAAATGCATATAATGCTTAATGGATATTTGAATAATTCTTTTATCTTTTCGCAGAATTGTCACATTAGTAATGAATGTCGTAAAGAAGCTCTCCACTTTGCTTAATTTTCTGTAACTCAACCTTAATCTAACTTTTGAATCTATAGGGAGAGTTCGTGGGGTTGCAATTAATTGATTGCGGTGACGTCGCCTATCAACAGCAGTTACATTCCAAAGGTATACAAGGGAAGTAACTGGTCAAAAAATATGTACTTCACACCCCCTAAAGTCCACCTCTCCGACTAAATTCAATAACCGAGGTAAACATATTGCACACCTAGAAAAAACCTAACACCTTAGCCATTTTATGAGAAGTTTCATCTTTTACTGGGTATTTCAGAGGGTATACCCGAAGTTATATTAATTTTAAAGTTTAAATATGTACTTTTATTTCTTATGTAGAGTTTTTATAAGTCTACAAATGGTGTCTTTCGGCTTTTCCTATCTATCTATCTATCCTATCTATTCCCAATATTAATAATTAATTATTATTTTTGCCCTTATTATTTTTATCCAAAATGTTCTTTAATTTGAAAAATTTAAAATTAAAACAAGAACTGACATGTTTATTTTGCTGTAAAAGATGTAGAGTACAAAGACATCAAATTTGTAGAAATAAATATGTTTTAGGCAGATAAATATTTAGCCATTCCCTTCATTTGGCTGTCTGGATGTCGGGGGGCCCACAGCATGTTGAGTGTTTAACACTCCATGGGGCATTACTTATTTGTATATTTGTATGGGTGTTTACGTGTACGTGAACGCCAATTCATAATTGTATTTCTTATATACTCAAAATGGTGTGGGTGCAGACCAAATGTTTACCTATAAACATTCGCATTTGCTCGGGAAGGAATTGCGAAGCCTTCAGTTCAGTAAATCAGCCAACTGCAACGGTTCGAAGTTTCGTATTGCCCGATAACGATTCAATGATAAGATATGAAAAGTCCGTTCTAAAGAAAGATACAAACGTAACACAAGCTCGCGAATTGGTCATTGAAAGTAAACACTTAGTCGTAAACAATGAACGCTGGACTAATATTAATTTGCCTGATTTTAAGTGGCATTTCAAAAGTGTTAGCCGTTCGAATATGCTGTAGCCACAAATCAATATTATTCAAATACCGAGGCGCGGATAATTCGGATATTTATCAATGTGCTTCCACCGAAACTAATCTTAAAGAATTTCCGGATACGATAGAAGTGATTGGTGAAATGATAGCCCCGGAGGGCCTCGGTTTGGAGGCCCACCCTAATGACTCAGAATTAAAATTTCAGTTACCGAGGTGTACGAACTACAAGGTCTTCAATATAACCGATCAAAGTGAAAGTTTGTTGAATTTAAAAAATAATTCTTGCATTGGCCTGCTAAATAACAAACAGCTTATAAGTTTATCTTGTGATTTTGAAAAGAATGTGCCGTCTCAAAATGTTGGAATTGTATACAAGTGTTGCCCACTGGGATCTGTTTATGTTTCCGAAAATAATACATGCCTGATTGGAGAAACAGATTTTTTTGTTTATTCGCCTATCATTAATAGTCCAAAAGTGTTTTTTGATAACACCTTACAATGCTCGGACAATCACGCACTCGTGGAATACAAAGTTTCCTCGAAAGAAGTGAAGTTCAACAAGGACTCGTTGTTTTGGAAGGACGGATCAAATGTTTTGGAAAGAAACAAGTTTTGTATGGATGCTATTTTTGATCGGGAACCTTCATCAGAAACTAGGAATATTTCGAATCAAAGGTATCTGGTACGCGCCTGCCAGTCAACTAAAATATGCCAAAGTCTTCCTTGCATCCGAAGATGCTGTGGCGAAGGTGAAATCTACGCCAAAGCCAATTTTACAACCTACTGCAAACGCGATGAGACTGATATTAAATTCCAGGGATTTCAAAACCTTAACATAAACGCCAACTTTTCAAAACCGACCGGTAAGTGTCTAATAACGTAAAGGGTATAAAAATAAAACGGCAATCCCCATAAATAGTTGAATAACAAAAACAAATTATTGAATCTTTCGTAATTTGTTTATATACGCCATTATTACGAATTAGGAATTGGCGATTCGCTATTAATGAATAAAAATAATACATGAACATAGAAAAATACATTATACACGTACGTTTGATTGGTTTCATTTGCTGGGATCACCTGTTTTACATTTACTTACGCTTGGAAAATTTTGAAATACATATAGACGATTTTTTGTATCTTTTTTAATGAGAAATGATCCAATATAGTCCAATAATAAAATCCATTACGGAAGTTGAAAGTATAACGATACCAAATATAATTTCAATTGTTTTGAAGACCACCCCGGTCGTTATATCATTAATTTCGTCATTTTTTTTGATTACTCATTTTGGTCATGTTAATTATCTTTTTAAAAGTTTCTTATCGTTCAGTTCTTGCACTACAAATTACCCCAGTTGGCCTGGCCCATTAAACTTGATTGGGTTAGGTCAGTAGTCTCTACTTCATATTAATATTTAAAATATTTTCAAAATACTAATGGTATTTAGAGTTTGGAATACTTCATGGCCAAGATTGTCAGAAATTTCGCTTGGATTCAGACAATTTTCCCGACGATGCACACACAATTAGTTCATCCAATGGATCGCTTATTATTCAGAATACCCGGAAACTATATACAAACGCACAATACTGCTTGGAAAGGGTTAGATCGAATCAAAAGGTAAGATTCCTTTGTGTGTGTCATTTGGAATTGTTAAGGTTAAAGCGGTGTCTTGAAGAACTTACTTCTTGCTTCATGATGTACCTTATTATTAATTCTTGCCTCTTTTCAGAGCAGCTGTACACATTTCTGTGTTTCGATTCAAAGGTAGTTGGCAGTGACCGCATTCGTTTCAAAATGTATCCGATTGGCCTCCTCATATCTTGTTGCTTTTATGCATTAACTCTCATTGTTTACATATCAATTGCCAAGTTGCGAAATCTTCCCGGAAAGATTCTTATTTGCCTTGTTAGTAGTCTGTTTGCGGCGTATTTGGGAATTGCATTGGGGCAGCTGAAGCCAACATCTAATGATGACGTCTGCTTCATTTCTGGTAAGTAACTGAAATTATAACCTAACAATTAAACGCGAAACCTATTTGAGTTGATGGTCAACGCAACAAAATTTTTATGACATAAGTAAAAGTCTCCCCGCTGCGAGCTGGAAAGAGAAATATGAAATCATAGATACATTATCTTTCAGTTTGCTATGCACTGAAAGAAATTTTGTCACAAGATTTTACAGTTTTGTCTTAAAAATTGAATAAAAAATTAAAATTGACAGAGTATTATGTATTTTACAGGATTCTTCGTGTACTTCTGTTTAATGGCTGCGTTTTCTTGGATGAATATAACTTCTTTCGATATATGGAAGACTTTTGGGTAAGCATTTGGGTTAAAACTCAAGTTTTCAAATGCGATTCTTAAAAATTTGATTGGCAGTTCAACCAAGATAAAAAGCTGCGAGAAACGAGATCAAAGAAAACAATTTATATGGTACTCCTGCTACGGCTGGGGACTTCCAACTTTGTTAACATCCATCACAATATCATTTACCAAGTCTAACATATTACCGGATGTGGTGCGGCCAAATTTCGGCCACGGACGTTGCTGGTTTACTTGTAAGTTTTTAATAAATATAAAATTTAAATTAATTTTAATCTCACTCTTCTTTTTTCAGATGATTCCTTTGGTTCAGCTAGTTTGGTTTTTTTCTCAGGTCCTGTTGGAATTCTATTTATTTTCAACCTGGTTCTCTTTGTTCTGACGCTTAAATATTGCAACAAAGTTAAAAATGAAATTTATAAAATGCAAAGCTTAAACAGCGATAAGCCCGTATTGAAAAGACGATTTTTCCAAGATAAGACTAGGTTTGTCATGAACACAAAGTTATGCTTTGTCATGGGTATTACGTGGCTTCTGGAGATTGTCAGCATTCTGTTTTACGATCATAAGAAAACATTTTTCTGGTCAATTAGTGATTCATTCAATGTGCTTCTTGGGATATTCGTATTCTTTATATTTGTTTTCAAACGCAGGATTTGGAATGAGATTTTAAATAAACTAGGTAAGATTAAAATATATCAATTATTACAATACAATAATTTTCTGATTTCCATATCGTAGGTTACCACCAGTCAGAGACTAACATCACATCGAACAGGAACCGCGTTGGCCTAACAAAATCCTATGCCCCGACCAGCACAGCATTGACGACTCTTAGATCTTCTCCGGGGATCAGCGATATTACCCGCAAGCCCTCGTCGGGAGCAGAAAATGAAATTATGCTTTAGATGTTACATTTATGTTTTATTTTTATTTATAGAACTTTACGAAAACTAGTCCTCAGTTAGTAGTATATTGATATTTTTATAATTTAGCTGTGAACCGAAATATACATTTTATAAGGCATACCACGTTCATCACTTCCATATCTCCATAAAGAAGCTAACACTATGATGTTTACAGACGCTAAAATAAAACGTTGTTTTTAAACCACTCTCTATTAAAACGAATGCGTTTTTTTTTTTATCAAAATATTTATTTAAATGACACCCAAAACACTCGTATCGAGGTAAATCCAAAACGGTTTAAAAAAACATTTACTTTTTAAATTTTGTTGAATGCAGCAATGTCGACACTTTGAACAAAGTCTTCGAGTTTCTCGATTTCCTCAGTCAACCAATCAATGGAAACTTTGTCGTCTTCAACAACGCAGGAGATGCTCAGCTTTTGGATACCAAAAGCAACTGGCACGAATTTGGAGGCTCCCCACAGCAGACCATCGAGGGTAATTTTACGAATTTCGGCCTCCATGACTTTCAGATCCGTCTCATCGTCCCACGGCTTAACGTCGAGGATAATGTTTGACTTGGCAATGAGGGCAGGCTTCTTAGACTTCTTGGCGTTGTAAGCGGCCAATCGTTCTTCCCTGACACGGGCAGCCTCCTCACCTTCGTCTTCACTCTCCGAGGCGAACAAGTCAACATCATCATCCTCCTCCTCGGCTTTCTCTTCCTTCTTGCTTGGCGCCTCTGGCTTCTTCACATCGCCGTTGGTCAATTTTAGCTGGGACGTGACGGTGTCCAAGCGTTCCAGGACGGCATTTAACAGTTGTCTCAGATCCTTGTTATCGCTTTCCAATTGGGACACTCGCCTGGCGAGCTCTGAGGTGGAGACATTGTCCAAAGAAACTCCATCAATCTGGAATATAAATGTAATATTGTAAGACACATAAAATAAATAAAATAGTTGACGAATTTTAAAATAAAGATTCCTTGCTAAACATAAAAACAAATATCAAACTAATAAAGAAATTTTAAAGGGCCGGATAAAAAAAATACGAAATAGATAATGGACGCAAAATAATTACCTTCTCCAGTGAGTTTTGAATATGTTCCCTAGCCTTTGCAATCTCACTTACTAAAGGGCTGTAGTGGCTTCGATCAGTTACCTTAAAAATAAGACAACACCGATGATTACTCGTGTAGGCTAATACTTGATAATTAACAATTATAATAAAAACTTGATATATTTAGTTTTTTCAATAAAATATTAGATACTTCAAAGCCTAATTCTGTAAATGTAATAACGATCCATAGGATTAACAAAAGAAAGATATTTTAAAACGACTTTATCGTGTTTTGCAAATTTTAACACCTCGACAAACAGAATCTGCAGGGCATGCTGCATTCGGCTCCGACCTGATTCCTTTAGTTATCTGTCATTGTCCGCGCTTTTATATAGACTATTATAGGCTTATATATAATAGTTTTCCTATCAAAACTACGAACATATTAATATTGCAAGTTTAATACGCTATTCACCTGTTACACTTGTATGATATACATACAAGTACGTACATACATACATATTTAAAAATGAACTATAAAATGCCGGGTTATAAATACTACGTATGTAGACATCCTTGAAGATAGACCCAAATATTTTGTAATTTATATAACCACATTGATTAAATGCCTATGATGTACTTTTTTGCTAATTTAAGTACAACATTTTGGTAAATATATTACATATAATAATATACATATATTGCTTGTTTCTCATACGGGCCACGTGAATGGAATGTGCTCCTTATCTTACACTCAATATTTAATTTTCAGTATTTACCTTGAGGGAGCCCTCGTAGAAGCGCTTCTCAGCCAAATCATATCGGCTTTTGTCAGTCCAGAATTGGTCCAGTGCTTCTACTTTCATTTTGGCTTGTCTGTCGTTTAAACACGTTGCACAATTGAACGAGCGTTTACCCCTTACAACATTTGCATGTGTATCGATATATTTACGAATCTCCTTTTGTTGCCAATTACGGTATGAGTGGAACGTTGAAATGGAATATCAAAGCATACATAGAAAATGGATCAATAATGTCAGAAGCAATGGAGAGGCCCGCAACATATTTCGTTAGACCCGAGAAAGTTAATTATAATTCTATATTTATAATAAATATCTTAAGCCTATACTCTATTTATAATAAATATCTTATTTCTGTTCTCTTAATTAGCTCTCATTTATTAACTCTCCTTTTCTATCTCTTCTTCTATATGCATCCTTAACTTTCGCTTCGATCAGACGTCTAAGAAGAAGAAGAAAGAGAAGAGGAAGCATAAAAATAATAGATTCTGATGCTTGTACGATGAAAATCATAGACTGCTTATGCCTGATTCAGAAGCGGAAAATAGGGATTACCAATTAATCTAAAACTATACAACAAACTATTCTTTCTTTTATATACTGGTTATTGCCAGAATAGATTAAAGACTAAATGTGCCCGAAAATGAAAATGTAAAGTTAAAATTATTCTGCAAACAGTGTCCAGAAAATTCAGCGTCAAGATCCAAAAAACGCCATTGGATAGAAAAAGAGCACTCCATTCTTTTCCAGATTCAAGTTCTTGGTTTCGACATAAAAAATGTATCCATATTAACAACTTTTTTATTAAACTTTTTATTATTATGTGCTACGCTCGTTATATTTGAGAATATGGCCACATAGTGTAACCCTCGCCAACTTAAAAACAAATCGGTATCCCTCCATAGTGTCTATATGTTCTGGCAGATTCCAAAATAGTTTTTCAGGTTTCCATTGAAGCATTTATAAAAAATAGTATGACCTTTTTTTGCGTTGCTTTTATCTTACTATTCTCACTATTTAGAAAAGTTTTAGAAGAGTTTCTCAAAAATAGTTATGTTGTTTGATATTATGGATTACAATCAACAGGACCTTATGTATTAAAAAATCTGCAAAATAGAATGTGGAAAAAACACAGCAATGGAAATAATATTTTTTGTTTCAATTCCACGTTTCATTTTCGACGTCGAATGGTTTTTTTTTTACAACCTCGGGCTTCAGTTGTCAGCTAGTTCCCACCTCGACTATTCGATTGCAGCTACAACAAATTAATTTTTTACGAAGAAAGTGTTTTGTATTGTTACTATGTTATCAGTTTCGTGATTGTGGGTCTCCTTGTCTTGCATTTCGTTTATTATTGCGAATTTTTGGTGCGTATTAAATAAAGTGTTAAGGTGGTTGCGGAGAGAGTTATCTTTACATTTTCATATATACATGCAAAGGCCGTGGAACATTCCTAAGCATCGGGTTTTATATCCTGCATAATAAATTGTATATGCCAATAAAGGTGTGCTGCAACTAAATAAATTAATTCATTTGTTTGCAATACACAAATGGAACACAGGACTCGAAAGTGAAATTTTTTGTTTAGTGTATAAATACACTCGCATAAATCAGGTGTGATATTTACATATACAACACCAAATGAAACAGTGACTGCACGAAAACATATGACTATTGAGTCGTGTTACGGCTGTATGTATTTTATCCATAGGTGCTTATGTGTGGGTTTTTTTTTTCATTTGCTCGTGTATGGATTGCAGAACCCAGGCAACAAAAATTGCAATTGCAAAGTTATTCTAGTTCCCTTAGTATACATAGTAGGTTTTCGTGTGTGAGTGTGTTCATATGTGTACAGTGTGAAAGGCATTCGTGGTTTTCACTCAGCATTAGGAATCAGAAGTTTATATTGTTTTCATTTGGCTACGTAAACTGTCTCCCGTGTATTGGTGGAGCTTGGGAAAAAAACTACTTTCTAAGGACGGGCCCAATTTTATTGGCTACACTTTTTTTTTTGGAAAGTAGTTGGATGGCGTTCATATTATGTTCATTTCCTGAAATGATGAGAGGCGTAGCCAACTTTGTTTAGTTCTAACGAAAGGTGGCAACGCCTGCTGCGTATTTGTGCGCGAACGGGGTCATCTAAGATTGGGGACAAGAAATCTGAACACAAACGCAAAGCATCGAAGAAATAGTATTTTTCATTAAAAGAAAAGCGTTAGCTTTACGTGTACTAGACGCGACATAAGAGCTCAAGACGAAGAGCTTTTTAAGCTTACTGTACCTCCCAAAGTCCTATGGTACATTGGGTTGCGAAGTCTAATCCCATTGCGATTTTCGTTTTTTGATGTTTGCATCATATGTACTTTAAAGAGAGTGCTTTGTTTTTGCGCTGCATGAAAACTGATGTTTCGTGGCGCAGAGATTTTCGCAGGCGTATTGACTGCGCAGGACGGCGTTAGACGCTATTTTTTAACTTTCCGCTTGTGTTTGGTTTGCTGACGCAATCAGCTGTTCTCGCGTCAAACGGAGTGGAGAGCAGTTTTTAGGCTATATGATACCCAATACTACATACATACGTATGTTGGTAAAGGAATTTTCTGACATAAATTTGAGGCTTGAATTCTAAAAACATGTTACTTTACTAAACGTACATATTCTAAAAACATTTTTCCTTTTCCTTCATACATATTTTGGGAACAGTTTTTCCCACTCCCAATATATATATATATATATATACATATTAAAACGTATATTACATATATTTATTCAAAATATACATACGAAACTGAAGATCAAAATGGAGAATTTAAAAATATTTTAATCTACATACATATGTACATATGTATGTATTTATATAAAATATAAATGTGGTCTTGGCTTCCAGGTCATTCAGAATGTAAAAAAAATGTATGTATGTATAAAAAAAAATTTAAAACCGGGCTATACATTCATATGTATTTAATCTCTAATATAACCCGTTTACCCAAATTTGTTTCGATTAGAAGTTGTCAAGGTTATCTTACCGATTGCATTATAGTTGGTTAAATCCGTGCAAATTTCTATAACTTGAGATTGTAATCGGATTTTCCAGAAAAATATCTGAAAAACCCAACCTTGACATCGTTTTAGGTAAAACTCTGAAATGAGCGAATTCTCGAACGTCGAATAAGTATTCATACCTGGTACTTCTCATGGTTTTACGCTCAAGGTTTACTTATTTTTTTGTTAGAAACTAATTTGTTATGAGTAAACGTTAATTAAGATAATAAAACTGATCGCCTGACTTTTGGGCTTATCTGGAAGATGACACTCTTCATAAATTCTCTTTATTTTCGGGCCACGTGGCATGAACTTTTATATTAAAAAAAATGGGAAGGGCCAACCAAAAATGTTTACAAAGTCTTATGTTTATTTGACAATATGTATATAAGCATATCTAACACAAATTTTAATGATTTTATTATGTATTTCAGTGACAATGGATGAGAAAGATAAGGCTCAGCACAACATGATTTCCAACTTGCCACTCCTGTTCGCGAACGGATATCCAACGTCTCTAGAAAAGATAACGGAACCGCAACTCGAAAACTTTATTCCATTTATGGTGCAGTGCTCTTTAGGACACATAAACTTACCAAAGAAAGTTGATTGCAGTGAACCAGAGTGGTGGCCGGAAAATGCACCATTTGAAATTCCACTAAAAAAGCCGAAATCATTCGTAGGGGTAAGCAGTTTTATTTATGTATTTCAAAATAGTTTTCGGAGTGCCAGAGTCATAAAATAAGTTCTTAAAATAATTTCGTTTTTCATCTTTGTAGAACTGGATGGAAAAAATGAAGGAAATTGTGGTCATATGCTATCAGTTTCACAAAAGCCTGTTTTTATTAAGATTTTGTAATGATTTGGCTGCATATGAACATGCCAGTTTGAGATTCATAAATAATTATAATTCAACCACATCACTTTATGATAGAAGAAATAACAAATTGCTGGTCACATTTCGCAATGAAAATATGGTAAGTAGATTTTACATATTTAACGGCAAAAGATTATTGTTTTCAACATATTTGCTGCCTTTTTCAGTCATATGATAGGCAACAAAAGAGCAGAAAGTGCTTGTTGCTGCAAAAAAATAACAATTCAATTAATGAAAATGTACAGCATATGATGGTTGAGCCACCACCCTTCGACATCTATCTTTGTGACAATTGTGATGCGGAACTTTATTCGAAAGAAGCAATCCTGGTAAGCTTTATTAAACTTATTGGAACTTATTGTTTTGGAACTTATTCAATTCGTACTCATTTTAGGAGCATGAAAATATTTGTTGTATGGAAGATGATGTTATACTATGTGATTCCCCAGAGCCAGAAAGCAAATGCGAGGGAAAAAATGAAGATAATGAACTGCGTAACGCCTTTCTTTTAAACTTTGGCCTGCAATCCAAATTTACTAACACTAGCACATCTAATGAGAAACAAAAAACCTATTCGTTAAGTGAAGAAAAATCAACTGAAAAAAAATCAAGCAGAAGTAGGCGATTACCATCTCGAAGAAATCGGAACGTTCATTCATTTAATAGATGTTCGTTTATACCGATATCATCACCTGCGGGTCAGCAACTGTTAAAATCTACAAAGCAAACCATATCTAAGGAATATGTTTCGGAGAGGCAGGAACGATTGGATCGGTTTTGTTATACGCCATTAGTTGATAAATCCAACACAAGGCAAAAAATTTTCGATAAGAAACCAAACACTACCGTGCACTGCACGTTTAAAAAATCGCATGAACACAATTTTCACATATATTCGTTTCCGCGTCGTCAGTTTGTGAAACGCAGGGATACCACTGAAAACTTTTTGTTCTTAAACTCGCCGCTGATCAAGCAATGCCGTCCAATTTCAGTAAGATTAAAGAAAATATCTGAACAAATGGTGGAAGACCCGAATCCCATTTTGAACTCAAAACTTAATATAAGACTAACGCGCCACAATTCGCTTAATTCCCATTGGAGGATTTCGCCCTCAAGCGAAGTTGTTGTTGATACAATTGACCTATGCTCCTCCGATGATGATGACCAACAGGAATCAGCAAATGGATCTTCTAAAGTACTGGCTTCCGATGCACTTACTATAATAAAACTCACTCATAACAAAAAATCCAGTCG
This sequence comes from Drosophila atripex, assembly GCA_035045925.1. Taxonomy (NCBI): domain Eukaryota; kingdom Metazoa; phylum Arthropoda; class Insecta; order Diptera; family Drosophilidae; genus Drosophila; species Drosophila atripex. Next base: position 6,901,349 of record JAWNOP010000070.1, on the reverse strand, counting down.
GCGGTCGAACGAGCCAACGATATGTGATGCTGAATCAGAACCTGCAGGTGATACATCTGTTAAGCCCCTGCAACAATCGTTATACATTTTTTCAAATTATAAGGCTAACTCGGTATTTAGCCGTTGCACGGTTGATTCAATATCAAATCATTCATTGGTCAATTCAGTGAATACAGCGAATACCTGCCCCGACTCGCAAAGACACAGAAAAGAATACAATCAGGAAAACTGCAATTTTTCTAAGAAATTGGTCACCCTAACAGACTGGTATGCTCATTCAGCTAGCCCCGATAAAAGTACAGCAAGTCAAACTACAGAAAGTAGTACGTTTGAGACTCTTAGTGCTGTGCAGCCGTTCAACAGCAGTGGGCGAATTATTTCCATTGATTTAACTACATAGACATTTTAAGTTAAGAATTGTTATTTTGCAAGAAAAAAATAAATTTAGAATTATACTATTTAAATAAATAAGCGTTTTTAATACTTTTATATATGATGTCTTAATCTTTTATGAAATAAAAACCTGAATTGTGCTATTTATAAACTCAAATCTCCTGTAATTAAATAAGATAAGTATTTTTACCTAGTTGGATATGACGTTCATTAAAGATAACCATCGACAACCAGATAGAAAGGAAAAACCATAAACCTTTCCAATGTATTGATTATAAATTCATTTTTTAATGCGTTTCGGCTATATATTTCTCAAGTCAAAGGTTGGTTTATGAGAGAATATTTTCAGGCGCGCGAGAGAAGGCGACGCTTGGAAATTGATTTTTAACCCCCATCGAGACAGGTTGATGGTGGATGATACATGGAATAAAAGGAAGAGTTTATTTTTACCCAACTTCAAAATTTTATGGTTAGTTTGATTTCTGCATTAAGGGGAAGAAAAATAAATGATCGATTGTTCCGAAAGATCCGCGCCATTTTGATGGATATATCGTTAATAAAGGTGCGATAAATAAATCGCCAATGGAATTGGCGAGATCTTTTTTTATTTAGAAATCATTTTTGATTTATAGAATAGAATAAAGTGAGTTTTTGCTATTTAATATGGACATCTTTATATAGACAAATTCCTATTTTTGTACAGAAATTACTTTAATTCCAAGCGTAGTACTCTGATTTTTCGACTTTTTTTTTTGGTGGAGTAATAGATTGTCTTAAATTTTTATTTTTGACACAACATTTCTAAATGCATTGCGTTTATAAAAAATTTTAAAAACAGCTGATTGCCAGTTGAAACGGTGTATTTCCTATTAATAACCATTTTTGACGTCATCATACTTAAAATTTTAGGTTCCGTCATATGATATTAAATATTTATGATTCCATATACTTATATGTATGTCCTAAATAAGGCAGAAATATTTTTAATGTGAATATTAATATGAATAAAATCAAATACGTTAGCAAAATTCGATCCGTGACGTATGTTGTTCCGTTCCACGGTTCCATATAATTCACAGCATACCATTAAAATCTCGTTGCTGTTAATGGAACATACTGCAAAGTTTTTCGAATATAATAAAATAAATTTTGAAGAAATAAATTACTAAATTGCTTTTATATACTGCATATATTTTAATTTTTTTTTGTATAATTTATAAGAAAAAGTATGACTGTTGCCATCAGCTGTTTCTTTATACAGCATAAATACTACAATATATATTACATTTATATTCCCTAAAAAATTAATTAAATATAAATAAAGAATACGAAAACGTTACCATTGAATATAAGATAATGAAATACACGTTAAATTACCGAAAAACTGCATCTAACGATTACCATTTTATGTTTTGCACGATGCACCCTGTACAATTGCAAATCGCTTGCTTTCATATCTATGAATAAGTTTGGTATGTAAAGTCGTATACAAGAAATGGTGTTTGAAACCGAAACGATTTTACTGTTCCTCATGTTGTCGTCTGAAGAGATTTCCCTATTTGATAATTAATTGATGAGTGTGTAAGTTCAAACAATAGTCAACATTCAAAACCGCGGTTTTTATGTGTGCTCCAGAAAAATAAATGAACGTATATTGAACGTACATACATATGTACACGAAATTTGCTCAAACATAGGACCAGTGGCAAATAAGTATTAATAATTGTCAACACGATGCTGAACGGGGACAATAAAATGCCCAGTGAACAGTGAAAACAATTAAATGAAATTAAATATTGATTAATCTATCGGCATAAGACCGCAGTTTCACGCGCTACATATGTATGTATGTACGTACGTATTCAAGCGTTCTGCAGGAATGTACATATGTACGCATGTACATATATATGGTTTTCTTAATTACATATCTACTTATATATGGAGATGTATGTATATATGGACAGCTGGGTGGCCAATGTAATTGTCCAAAATTAATTTAAAATGGAATGTTAATTTTTCGACTTCATTAAGGATGAGTATGCATTTTGTTCCAGTACTTTCGCTATTTGAACGAAACAGAGGAGTCTATACTTGAAGAAACGATATAAATAATTAAATTGCTAGTTATTTTATAAAAAAAAATATATATATTCACATGGCATTTATTTATATATTTCCAATTATATATTCATGTCTAACTTATTTTTCGCACTTACAGGTTTAAACTATAAACAGGACCCATATGCCTTGTACGACTTAAGTCATCAACATTTTTTGCAATGAATGCAACGTTCCATTCATATAGAGATATACTTGCGGCACATCACCAAGACTCATCTAGTCCCGAAAACTTCGCCCCCATAGTAATTGATTATAGGAACTCTAACCACACAAAGGACGCTGTCGAGACCAATTCGAATATTTCTTCGTCTCAGCTATCGTTCATGGACGAATCTTCAAACGATTTCAATAATCAACAGTTAATTCATTCTAACTCTCTTATTAAAGTGTGTGGCGGTTGTGGAGGTGAGACTTTGTTATTAAAAATCAATAATTCATAATGTACAAGTTCTATTTCGTTTCAGATAAAATAAGTGATAGATATCTATTATACGCTTTAGACAGATATTGGCACAATGGATGCCTTAAATGTCACTGTTGTGGAGCAATGCTAGCGGAGGTTGGTTCCAGCTGTTTTACGAGGCGGGGTCTAATTCTTTGCAAAAAGGACTATTCTAGGTATGTTAACCGTTTCGAAAACTCAGTTAAAGTACAAGAAAAATGCATAAAATTATTTCATTATTTAATTAATCTTATAATTTTAGTATGTTCGGCTGCTCAGGCGTCTGTTCAGGATGTGGAGAAACGATTCCTCCAAGCGAACTAGTTGCTAAAGCACTCACTGGGATAAATAATATTGATTTACAAAATCAACAAAAACAAATAATCAATTGCGTATTTCATCTAAGGTGCTTTAGTTGTGCTAAGTGTGGATCAAGCCTGCGCCCTGGAGATAGGTCAGTGTTGAGAGCCTACATTTAAATTTTTCCCCAGTTCTAACTCATTTTTATTCACTTTCAGATACACTATGTTAGGAGCAAGCTTAGTATGTGAGCAAGATTGGCACAAATTACTTAAGGGGCCCGCAAATTCGAATGGAACACTTGGTCAGAGGAAAGGAAAAGTGGGAAGACCCAGAAGATCAAAGGACTAATCAAATTTAATGTCATATAAAATATACATATATTTTAGAACATAGTTCATATTTTTAAATTACCTATAAAAATGTAATTAAATCATAATGTAAAACATATCAGTTATTTGGTCGATAGAAATTTAAAGTTTCCTTCACAAATCTCTTTCGAGGACAAAAGAGCATTTATGGCAATGTTTAGTTATGTTTTTAAATTGGAAAGCAAATAATTATTTGCGTATCTTGAGCTTTACTCAATATCATCCCAGAAAAACTCAGAATGATTTCAATTGTTTTTTTTATTAGGACTAGCGACATTTTCCCAAATGTCTTCACAAGAATCAATAACCGTCTGCGGGGAAGATAGTTTGTGCTTCATGAAGAAACCTTGAATTTGTGCTGGGCTAGCAGGGCGATTGAACGAATTCACCCGTTTGGCAAACTCCGCCGCTTTGGGTGTGTCAGTATTACCGAAAAAGTTTTTGAACATTCCCTCCAATTGATACTCCGTACAATACCCTATGTACTCTTTAAGGTCAATTCGTCCCGGTCGTATCAGAGCGGGGTCTAACCGATCTATGTAGTTTGTGGTCATAAAGACAATTCGCGCCTCTGTGGATCCCACACCATCCAAACAATTTAATAAGCCGCTAAAAGTGATCCTATTAAGGCCATCGAAAGCAGACTTTTGTTGCGCAGTTGCCTCTCGAGAGACAAAAGCAGCGTCAATATCCTCGAGTAGGATGATACTTTGCTCTGGAGCGACGTTTAGAAGATGGTTAAGTCGATCGTCCGTCAGACCCCGTTCCGACAAATTCAGTAGACATACGCTGTATTCCAACTCGCCAGCCAAGGCGGTAATAAAGCTAGACTTTCCACAACCCGGTGGACCGTAAAGCAGGTATCCTCGTCGGTATGGAATCCCGCGCTGCGTGTACCAGAGAGAACTCTTGATAAAATCCTGGCAGTCGGCGATAATTTTTTCTGATGTTCCACGATCCAAGACTACCGATCCGGTGGGACGTCTTCGCCGAGGGTGTCCGAATGGCCTCCATTCTGCACCCATCGCTGTGTAGAGGACCGTCTTTCCCTCGGTTGCCTGCAAGGCCAGCTGCCGTGCCTCCTCCAGGATGTCAAAGTAGATTCCCTTATTGCTGCCAAATGCCGTCAGAGTCACAGTTTCCCATGGCACGCCCATGTGTAGATCCAATGTCTGCTGCTCCCTGGTTCGCTCCACTTGGATCCAATTTCCTTTGTACTGAAACAAGTGCTTTCCGATGCTGGGAATGAACTCATAGCTGGTCTTGATTTGGCCATTGTCGTGTTGCAGGAAGTTGGTTTCCACGCTCAAGTGTTGGGTCTTCCGAGCTCCCTTGATGGTGATCCACTTTAGAAGCCACTGGTAGGACTTATCCCGGCAAGGCACCTCCAAAGTAATCATGCAGTGTCGTCGGAAGAGAATCAGTCCGCCCTGTAGCCCTTTTCGTAATATCGCCGCTGCAGCACCAACTCCGAACAATCCAAACCCAGCACCGAAATATGGATTCGTTGACAGACTAGCCACTAGATCAGGCAACGTCATTTTGTCTGAAAAATATACAATATAAGAACAATAACAAATAATTTTAATCGAATATATAATATTTATGATAAACAAATTAACCTGTTGATCAAATCTTAGATATAGTTTGTTGAATTAAACGAGTAACTTAAGCTCGTTAATAAGACTTGACGCATAAGTAGCGCTGTAAGTTGTTTATTCTTTTATAGTTTATCAAAACAAGTTATTATTTAAAAACAATCCAATGGGCAGCAAGTTAGTCCAAGAGAACTTTTGTTATGTAATTTTTTGTGTGTTTCAGGAATGAATAAACAATCGTATACCAGAATATGAAAGCAAAAACTTTTTATAAATTTAATGGGCATTTCAAAAAGCAACAAGTCATTCACAAATTAAAAATATTGTGTTTATTTTATATGAGAAGAAACAAAAATAATACCGGCATTGAAAAATAAACTCTGTCAATAGTGTGACCGTGTCATTCAAAATAGTATACCTTGAGGTACTAAAAAATGTGATGATATTTTTTTTTATTTATTCCAGTATACCGTTAAGCTTTTGCGGTAATTTTTAATTCATCCCACTCTTGAGGTTTTAAACGAAAACAATTAATCGAAATAATTTTTAATTTATAAGTATTTCCCCATTTTACCGCAGAACCAGTTAATGGATTAGATTTCCTGTTGATATCTATGCAAATGCATGAACAATTTTATTGTATCCACCCATCTTACATTTTTAATGGTTAAGATGATTTTGTAATCGTAGAGTTAATTAGCGGCGTTCCTCTGTTGCAACGGCGACTTGGGGATCTCGTGGGCCTTCGTCTGGCTTCTCGTCGGATCCTGATGGACGCGGTTGGTCATCGTCATCGGCTGGTGGAGGGGAAATTACCGGCTTCCTGCTAGCTAGCTCTTCGTATTTTTTCAACTCCTCTTTAGTCAGGATCTTAAATGGCTGACCCTTGCCAACGATGGCCACGGTAATGTCCTACAATAGATATCAGTTAGAAGAAAACTTAATAAAACTTAAACAAACATACATATTGAGATGCATTCTCTCTGCTCTGGTTCTCATCCGTGGGCAGCGAGCGTTTAATAGCGACAATGCCATGGCATATGATGTCGTCGTTGAAGCAGTCTGCGAACGAGGCCAGATTGGTAGCCAAATATGTGCGTGCACTTTGAGAGCGTGATCCAATCGAATAGGCTTTGCAATCGTAAAAGTTCGCCGATGGCATCACTTGATAAATGTGTGGCCCCTTTTCATCATAGCCAGCAACTAGCAATCCAACTCCATACGGACGACGGTCGTAGCGCTGGGTGGTTGTCTGCATTTTGTTTCCCAAATTTGTGATCAAACGGGATACTGGGTAAGTGGACTCGTAGGTGTGCTTGTAGTTGAGGCACTCCGAACGCAAGTACCGGCTAAGAACTCTGGCGTCGGCTGTGATGCCAGCAATAGATATTCCCAAGTGATCATCAATGGGTATCACCTTGCGTTGGGAAATTGAAACCTCTGAAGTCGGCTTGCTAAGAGCAACCAAAACGGCGATGTTCTTATTTTTCAGACCCACCGTTGTGGTTCCCAACTTTACGGCTTCCATTGCGTACTCCACCTGATGCAGACGTCCCTGGGGACTCCATACTGTAACGTCGCTATCGTATTGGTTGCGAAACTGGAATCAGAATGGTAAGTTTTACAAAACTCTATATTTTTTAAAATAAACACTTTACCATGACTCTTAAAATGCTAGCCGCTGATGATGACAAGTAAAAATGTTCGATATATATTCGACATGGCCGGGCATGGCATCGAAACAATATAGCTTATCGATAATTTACGTTTAAATTGAAACAGTGGAATAACGGAGCATGGTGGTGATGCGGCTAAAGATTTTCCACACTTTATTTTTTATTAAATTTATTATAAAATGATTTATTATAAAAGTTTTTGGATGCATTCATTTTTTTTAAATTTAAATTGTTGTTTTTTTTTAGCTATAAATGGCATGGAATAAAAGAAAATATATGGATATACAATGTAGATAAACAGATAACAATATTTAATCCAAAAACTTTTAATAAAAAAGATAAAACCATTTAATAAATGGCTTAAAGGGATACCGATAAGCTTTAATGTTTCTTTCTCATGTTCCGAGCATTTTCACCGAAATCGATTATATTCGATTGTAGAAAAGTTACTCTTTCATAGTATTGGGAGTGTTTACATTTTAATTGTAAATTTCTGTTAATAATCATTTAACAATAATATTTTGGGAACGAGGGTTAGTGCTGCTCCTGTTTAGCCGAATGGAAGGTTATCGACGTGATTCAGACAACGTATTTGTCTGATTACCAAATATAATATAGTGCCTGTGCGTAAACACCAGCATAAAGAAAGCAAAAAAAAAAAAAAAGAGAAAACTTGATTGCGGCTCGCTGCATAAAATTTTTGATGTAATTAAATGAATTGTTTCGTGACTTAGGTGACTTCATTTGTATGCACCTTCACATGTGACAGAGGGCACTGTGTCGACTTGTCAAGAGAACAAAGAAAACATATTTCTTGGCTCTTTACTATATGACTGATGTTTACAATTAACGATTTATACAGAGGCTGAAAGTGATAGCGTGTGCCTTTGTACATGCAAGCTTTTATCAAACTATTTTTTCAATGAATCGCAACTGTCGTACTATAGTAGTAAATATAAAGAACAAATTTCCGAGAAAATTTCGGAGGCAGATTATTAATTCTTTATTCGCTGAAACTTGTGGCTGCTCAGCTTGTTCGTGTCGGTAGAGAAATAGCAAGGTGGACAATATTTCGTTCAAATCGGGTGATGGTAATTGGCATTGTCAGCTGTTTCTCTAAATTATATAGTTGTATATCATATATCAAAAATATACCCAATGGATACCATAAAGGAAGTGGCCCCATCCCTTACCAGGCAACTAGTTGCATCATCACTTTCACAGTTGCTGCCCAGTTACTGAATATACACATAGTGTGAACGTTAACATAGCTTTGTCAAAGGCCATAGCTTTTTTTTATAGTTTCGTATAATTGTTTAAACATTTACTTAAAAGCATCAAAGACATTGAATCGGCAAAAATTTTATATACAATCAGTTTCCTTGGCTAGCTCATTAATGTAGTTAAATATAATTCAGTTTTTCGTAAACATGTTCGTAAACTACTAAGAAATAATAGTGATTTTATATATTTTGGTATCTATTCTTTTGATTTATATATCTTTCTATATATATCTATCAAAAATATCTATCTATCAAAAAAAGATCTATATCTTTTTGATTTTTTGATACTCATTATTTTTAGTTTAATTTCATTGTTTCTAACCCCTGTCATAATTTATTTACTTTTTCTACAAAATTTACTAAAATTATTCTTTGTATATATATATAAAAAAAACGTTTGGCAATAAAATATACACTTTTACACAAAACAAAATCTTTAATTTTTTTTTTTTTATAATGAAGTAGTCCTTCGCCACTTTTAATGCTCTAAATAAACAATATCTGATCTTTGGGAAATCGTCGTAAAAACATTGCCTTAATATTGATACTGTTAAAGTATTAAACACAATATTTATAGAAACCCAACAGTAGAAATAACAAATAATGCAGATTATGAACGATCCTTTGATGATAAAAAAAACTGCTGGCGGAGAGAGCACTTATCGAACACTTCATCCCGCCATTGGTCTTGTTGATCGTATCCCAGAGCTCTTTCTAATAAATATCTCAGAAAACAAAGTTAGGAGTGCTTAGAAATGCTCTTTGGAAAGAATCTATTACGTATTAAAGAAACTTGAAGTTTGCATGAATAGTATCAGTTTTGAAGATGAATTCATGGGATACATATATATTTTTCTAACTCTTAAAAAAAGGATTTTTATGTTCACAAGCTAACATGTCATTTAAAAGTGTCATTTAAAATATAACATTTGTTGATATTTTGGGTTACGAGTGATATTTTTTCGTTTTTAGAACACTTTGATTCATTTAAATCTGTTTGTTGGCAGACCTGAGTTGTCATTAAAAAATAAAAAGTAATTAAGTAACCATCCATCCGTATAAAATATATACTGTATATCCAAAAATAAAACATAACCACTGTAGTACAAATTTTAATTCAGTAATTGCGGGGCATCTGCCAAGTCCACACGAAAATAGATAACTTCAGTTTGGAGTTTCAAGATACGAGTGTTCAATCCGATGGATATTGTCTCAGATACCTACACGGGTTATATCAATTACTAGAATAAATGTTTATTTAATGTTAGGTTGCTACATTTGCATGAAGCCGACGTATCTGTTCAGCTTAAAGACTGGCGAATTCGATTACATTTCTGTTCAGCATCCAGAGGAGTGCAATCGTATTGATATAACGGATATCGGATGTAAGGATATAATATGGAAATCTATACTTTCCCAATCTAATATAATAATATAAAGTAATCTAGTTTTGAAAGACTAGTTTGAACTTTGTTCGTTTATTATAAAGCCATTTTGTCATCATTATATTACAGATATGCGATTGTGATAGGATGATTTCACCAGCCCCTGTCCGAAGTACTAGTTATAGAGTACATTTACTCTTTAGCGTAGTGCTCTTCACATTAATTCAATTATCACAGCAGGTAAGTAAAACTTATCATATTTTTATTTATCAGAATTAAGCCATAAGCGTAAAACAGCTGGAAAATATTGAAAAATATAATTAGAGTTTCGAACTGCACTTGTAAATTTTTTTGACTGCCGACCAAATCAACCAATTTGAGATCAGTTCCCAAATTGGATTTGTTTGGCTGCTGCAAGTTTACGTCATCCGTATGTATTCAAAAGTGTGGAAAACTGCGAACGAGCTAAAACAGATGTAGTCTAAAATTCGTATTTCTCAAAAAACCTTAAAATTAGAGGCCAAGAACAGGCTAGGAAACGCAAAGTCAAACTGGGTTAAAAAGTAATATAAATAATGCGACTTTGGGGGATTAAAGTTCACGTTCATCTTCATTTAATCATTAAGATAAAAGTATTCTCATTGGAGTAAACATTTTTTGTTATTCTGAATTTAATTTTTCAAGGATTGTGTGTGGTATGGAGTTTGCAACACCAATGCCTTTCAACACAGCCAGAACTGTCCCTACAATGGCACCGCAATTGAAATGCCGCAGGCTGGTTTGGATCTGCTGAAGGAGCGATGTGGGTTTCTACTGCAGAACAATGAAAATAAATATTGCTGCGACACAGAACAGGTAATGCAACCTACTTTTTTAATAAACAATATTCTTAACTTTTATATTTCGTATTTGCAGGTTAAAATTTTAAATAAAAATGTGAAGCTGGCGGGAAACTTTCTCGATCGGTGTCCGTCGTGCATGGAGAATTTAGTTAGACACATTTGCGAGTTTACTTGTTCTCCGAAGCAATCGGAATTTATGCATGTGGCGGCCACAGAAAAAAATAACACAGGTGATTATTATAAATATTTATTTTTTGTGTACCTAAATTGTGTATCGAGAAATAAGACAATAGGTTTAGTATTTAATATTTTCTATATTTGATTGCGCTCTTTGTATTTTCTTTCAGGTGGTTCTTACATCAGTGCCGTAGACCTTCATGTATCGACAGAATACATTAACAAAACCTATAAGTCATGCTCTCAGGTAAGTCCAAAAGGTTCAAAATAGGAGAAATTTCTTTGGTAATTAATAATTTTTTGCCTCCTCAGGTTTCTGTGCCACAAACAGGTCAATTAGCATTCGATTTAATGTGTGGCTCTTATCCAGCATCGCGCTGCAATCCAACAAAATGGTTTAATTTCATGGGCGATGCTACTAGCCCTTACGTTCCTTTTCAAATAACATACATTCAGCATGAACCCAAATCGACTAGCAAAGAATTTAAACCCTTGGGGCCACCAACCATTCCCTGCAACCAAGCCGTCAACGTAAGTAATCATAAGTTATTTCTTCCAATTACTCAAAACTATAACATATTTTTATAATCTAGAGCAAACTTCCCGCTTGCTCGTGCTCGGACTGTGAAAAGTCCTGTCCACAGGGACCCCCAGAACCTCCACCTCCAGAGCCATTCAAAATATTCGGACTCGATGCTTATCTCGTTATTATGGCAGCTGTATTCTTTGTTGGAGTGTTGGTGTTCCTGATGGGATCTTTTCTATTCACACAAGGTTCGTCACTGGGTGAGTTTTAGTTATAAGCAAAATTATATTTTAAATCGGTATTTAATACTTATCTTTATGGTATAATTGCTGCATGATAACAAGTTTTGTATTGTAATGCATGTGTATTATTACTCTGAGGTCCATTTATTTATACTTTTATCAGAATTTTCATTTTCATTGTTACATTCCTGAGAACAAAGGGTCTTGATTGCCAAAGTAATATTTTTTTTCATGTATTTTAATAAAAAGAAACTAAGACTTATATATAAAGACTTAAAATTAAATTATGTTCTAATATATTTTGTAAAAAATATACCTAATATAACTATAATTTTTAGATGAAAACTTCCAAATTGATGGTAATGATGTGACAGATGATATGGCCTACAGAGACGATTCCTACTTTGAAAAACTGGGTGCTCGAACGGAAACATATTTGGAACACTTTTTCACGAAATGGGGAACCTTTTTTGCCAGCAATCCATGGATGACCCTAGTCGCCGGAGCTTGCCTGGTAGTAGTGTTGGGCTACGGAGTCTCTCATATAAACATCACCACTGATCCGGTGAAACTGTGGGCATCGCCAAACTCGAAATCCAGACTTGAAAGAGAGTTCTTCGATACCAAGTTCGAACCATTCTACAGACTTGAGCAGGTTAGTAATTAAATTGTACTTGAAGTATTAAAAAATAAATAATAAATAAAATATACAATGATTTTCTTAGATAATTATCAAAGCCGTGGATTTACCTCAAATAGTACACAACACTTCAAACGGACCGATTACGTTTGGACCCGTCTTTGATAGAGAATTCCTGACGAATGTGCTCTATCTCCAAGAGGGAGTCAAAAAACTTAACGCCAATGGAACTACGCTGAAGGATATCTGCTTTGCTCCTCTATCAGAGGATGGAAACGCCATAGAGGACTCCAAGTGTGTGGTTCAATCGATTTGGGGCTACTTCCAAGACGATATAGAGCGCTTGGATGATGAGGAAGAAGATGGCGGATTCAACGTGAGTAATTTTACCAGAAATGTGATTTTAAACGATAACTTATGGTGTGAAACTTCCAGGTAACTTATTTGGATGAATTGTTCCAGTGCACAAGCAATCCATATCTATGCTTAGCTCCCTATGGAGGTCCCGTAGATCCTGCTATAGCTTTGGGGGGATTTTTGAGGGCTGGTGATCAGCTTACGGGAAACACAAAATACGAATTAGCCAATGCTCTAATCCTAACGTTTTTGGTGAAAAATCATCATAATAGAGCAGATCTGCAGAGAGCTCTAGAGTGGGAGAAGATGTTTGTTGACTTTATGACCAACTATACTCGTCACAACAAATCGAAACATATGGACATAGCGTTCACATCCGAGAGGTCTATAGAAGACGAGCTCAATAGGGAATCACAATCAGATGTTCTAACGATTTTGGTTTCCTACTTGATCATGTTTATGTACATAGCGATATCTCTGGGGCATGTTAAGGAATTCAAGAGAGTATTCATTGATAGTAAGATTACCCTTGGCATCGGTGGCGTCATAATTGTGTTAGCTTCAGTGGTCTCTTCAGTTGGTGTGTTTGGATACATTGGCGTGCCGGCCACCTTGATTATCGTAGAGGTGATTCCGTTCCTAGTATTAGCTGTCGGCGTGGACAACATTTTTATTTTGGTTCAAACTCACCAGCGCGATCAACGCAAGCCCAACGAAACCCTTGAGCAGCAGATTGGTAGAATACTGGGACGTGTGGGGCCCAGTATGCTGCTCACTTCCCTTAGTGAGAGCTTCTGCTTTTTCCTTGGCGGCCTTTCGGACATGCCGGCTGTGAGAGCCTTTGCCTTATATGCGGGAGTCGCACTAATAATTGACTTTTTGTTGCAAATAACCTGTTTCGTTAGCTTGTTCACATTAGATACCAAGCGGAAGGAGGAGAATCGAATGGACATTTGTTGTTTTGTCAAGGGAAAGAAGTCTGATAGTATAGCTAATAGTGAGGGCCTTTTGTACAAGTTCTTTAAGAGTGTTTACGTTCCATTTTTAATGAAGAAAATCGTGAGGGTCGCTGTTATGGTGATCTTTTTCGCCTGGCTGTGTTTCAGTATCGCCATCGCACCGAAAATCGACATTGGTCTTGACCAGGAACTAGCTATGCCCGAAGACAGTTTCGTTTTGCATTACTTCCAATCTCTGAACGAAAATCTGAATATTGGTCCGCCGGTCTATTTTGTTCTCAAGGGGGATCTAAGCTACACGAACAGTTCGGTGCAGAATTTAGTGTGTGCCGGTCGATATTGCAACGATGACAGTGTTCTGACGCAAATCTACTTGGCCAGTAGGCATTCAAATCAAACCTATATTGCTAGGCCGGCGTCCAGTTGGTTGGATGATTATTTCGATTGGTCATCGACACAATCCTGCTGCAAATTTAATCCTTCCAATGGTAGTTTTTGCCCCCACCAAGGTAAGTCTATAAAAAATAAAAAAATAAAACGTTTGAAACACTCTTGATTTAACTATTGATATTTTTCAGATACTTCATGCACGAATTGTAATATTTCGAAGAATTCCATTCAACGGCCAGACGAAAAAAGCTTTGACAAGTATCTGCCCTTTTTCCTGAAAGACAATCCGGACGACTCATGCGCCAAGGCGGGTCATGCCGCTTATGGTTCGGCTGTTCGATACGCCAACGGCAAAAAAGGCCTGAACGTTGAAGCGTCATATTTCATGGGATACCACACCATATTGAAAACATCAGCCGACTATTTTCTGGCTCTAGAATCGGCTAGAAAGATATCCGCAAATATCACACAAATGTTACAGGGCAGATTAATGTCCAACGGAGTTCCTATAGAATCGGCACTAACAGTCGAGGTTTTCCCCTACTCAGTATTTTACGTATTTTATGAACAATATTTAACGATGTGGTCAGATACGTTACAAAGCATGGGCATTTCTGTGCTTTCTATATTTGTAGTCACCTTTGTTTTGATGGGTTTCGATGTTCATTCCGCTTTAGTTGTTGTAATTACCATAACCATGATTGTTGTTAATTTAGGAGGCCTTATGTATTACTGGAATATTTCCTTAAATGCCGTTTCGTTAGTTAATCTTGTTATGGCTGTCGGTATATCCGTAGAATTCTGTTCTCATCTAGTGCACAGTTTCTCGACATCAAAATCAGTTAGTCAAATCGATAGAGCTGCAGATAGTTTATCTAAAATGGGTAGTTCTATATTTTCTGGTATTACATTGACAAAATTTGCAGGCATTTTAGTTTTAGCTTTTGCTAAAAGTCAAATTTTTCAAGTTTTTTATTTCCGCATGTATTTGGGAATTGTAGTTATTGGGGCAGCGCATGGCCTAATCTTTCTGCCGGTTTTGTTAAGTTATATAGGTAAGTAAATATTCATTTATTCATCAATACAATCATTATAATTCCTATTTTTTTGTCTTTTCAGGGGCTCCTGTAAGTAATGCTAGGCTTAGATACCATAGTCAGGCTGCTGCTGCCGACCACGAAACGGCACTTGCTGGAATACTATAAACTACTCTAGTTGTATTAAAATAATCTCAAAAATATTTTAAATGTTAACTGGTTAAGGTACCTATAATAAACACTATCGAAATAACTGTGGATTTTGTAAATTTTTCTGTTAAATGTATTGTTATTTTTCGCATTTAAATTAAAATACCAAAACAAGAAATAAAAGATTCTAAAATGTGTATAAAAATTAACTTTTTTTTAATAAAATTTGAATAATAAAACTTATTTCCTCCTTTTTTTTTTTTATTAGCAAATTTTCATTTTATTTTATCTTGTAGGTATATTTTTAACAAACGGCACAACTTCCTTAATCCATTCAATGGAAATTTCTGAGACTTGGCGTAGAAAAGTTTGTTCGGTCTGAACTATTTCTGTGAAAAGAATGTAACTCGGCTTGTATTTTCCATGCAGAACACTAGACGGATGAATCTTGGCTCTTATGTTGCCCGAAACAGTCACATAGAACCCATCTCTTTGCAAAACGGCAATATTTTCGAAAAATCCATTCAACAGACATTTTTTCAACATTTCAATATCGTCGGTACTGTTCAGGACCAAATCCAATCGCTCGCTTATTTCTGTCAACTGACGTCGAACGTTTCGAGCATAAGTAAGACTACGTAAATTTAAATAATTATCATGGCACCAAACCTAAAAAACCAAAAACGGGAGAACATTATTATTTCGACAAAGTATATAAGCGATTGACAAACCTTTGGTTTTTCTGTTTTTACAAATGCATTAAATACATTGAGGAGCGTTAAGTGATCACCGTGCTTTGACTGAAACTTTGCATGGGCCAGGGATGCCATTTCGTTTTTGTCGGTATTCGAAACAAAAACATGATCACTCGTAAGGACAGCCACCAGGCTCAAGATTTCCTCCATGCATCCAAACGTGGATGCTGTTAGTAAAAGTTTGGCATATTTCGGATCCAACGGAAACATGACCATTTGTCTGCCCAATGGAGTAATATGTGACACTGATCCGCTTTTGATTGCCCCAAGGGCATCCAAGCTCTTATAAGCACTTCGCAATCCCTCTTCCGGCGGAGCATCCAGGAAGTCAAAGTTGTTGCAATCGATGTCCAAAGCGAGAAGTTGCAGGACCATTGCCGTTGGGTTCGTTCTGAGGACTTCTGGCTGAGTAGCATCCGCGAAGGAATCCATTTGCTTTTTCGTATAAGCTCTGTAGCATGTCCCAGCTGCATCTCGACCAGCTCGGCCTGTTCTCTGCCAGGCTTGTGCTTTCGATATCCTGACTGACTTAAGGACATCTAACCCGTCTGCGGAATTGAAGGACTTCTCTTTGACAAATCCGCAATCAATAACGCACCTAATGCCAGGAATTGTAATTGAGGTTTCTGCTATGTTTGTGGCCAAGATGACTTTCCGGATATTGGCGGGCGTCGGTAAAAAGCATTCAAGCTGCTTATTTTGCGATAATTGCGCATACAACGAATATACTCGGAGGTCTGGTGATCCACTGACGTCAACCTACAAAAAATGGGTTTTAAGCTAATATTACATTATAAAATGGGGAGACTTTTACCTTCGCTAGTTGACGGATTTGATGGGCCAGTGATTCGATTTCCTCTTGCCCTGTCAGGAATATTAAAACGTCATGGCTGCAAGTTGAAAGGCTATCAGTTAATGCGGTCCCTTAGTGAAGTGAACAAATATAAAATATTCAAGGAAACAAATAAAAGTTAACTTTTTTATATCGTACTTGCGAGGAGTGGTGCGGTGTATGTGAAACAGCGTAACCAGTACTGCGTGAACATAGTCATCCTGTTCCTCCTTGGCATGCATCACCCGTACGGGATACGTTCTTCCCTCCAGATACATTCCTTTGCAATTGAAATATTTGCCAAAATGATCAATATCCATAGTAGCCGAGGTGACCACAACCTTCAGGCTTCCCAGCTTCTGTTTTCTCCGCTCTTTTTGGGCTTCTTTCACGATTCCGAACAACAAATCAGCGTTAACAGTGCGCTCGTGGGCTTCGTCCAGAATTATGGCAGAATATTTAAGCAAAAGCCTATCCTTAATGGACTCCCGCAGGAGCACGCCGTCGGTGAGGAATCGTATCTTTGTGCGTTTTGAGGTGACATCTTCGAATCGAACTGTGTAACCCACTGTGTCGCCCAAGCCTCCGGACAGCTCCTGCGCTACTCGCTTGGCGACTGTGATGGCAGCAACCCTCCGTGGCTGGGTGATCCCAATCATGCCGTTCTTGGCATAGCCCGCATGCAACAGAAACTGGGGTATCTGTGTCGTCTTTCCAGACCCCGTTTCACTCATAATAAGCACTGTGTCGTTCAGTTCCAGCTCCCTGAGAATGCGCTGTCGGCAATTATAGACTGGCAAAGATTTCTGGTGCTGCTCAATTGTGGTTCGTTTGCTGGTCAGCAAAACAGGCAATGGCACTGGTTGCTTTATCTGCGTCATGTGGAGTTTCTTCTCGGAGACAGGACTAATTCCCAGCATATCGTGTTTCCTCTTAATCGAGAAGTTGACGGATCCAGGCCCCCCGGAATCATTTTTACTGGTGGCCAGGTATTTCGAGTCCATCATGAAAACGTGGGCACGTTTCTCCAATTGGGAAAACCTGAAATAATATAAATGTTGTACATAAATTACCTTTTATTATCTTCCACATTGAGAAGATAGACTAGAAATGTCCTACTTCATTGATTGCTTTTATTTACCTTAAGCTAACGGTTTGGAATTTATTCCTGAAAATTATTTACAAAAATAAGCAATCTGAGCAACAGGCGAATTAATGGGAACTATCGATATCAGAGTGACCACAAAATATACGATGTATTTCAAAACTTTTATAATATTAATACAATATAATCTCAAATATATTTTATAAAATATTGCTGAATAGGTAACTAAGTTATGTAAGTGACCATTTAAGCTATATATAACATAAAATGTTTTATTTTGTTACCTCTGAGAAGATATTGAAAAATAGTTATTCTAATAAGTTTATATATTTAAAGTAGTACTTAAAAATTGTTGTTTATTTTGTTTCCTAGTAAGTACTAAAATACTAAAATATAAAGAATAATTTTTAAAAAATTTTAAAACAACCTCTTTCGAACGAAAATCATTTTCTGATTCTCATTGTTTGGTCACACTGTTCTTGGAGTCCAAAATATAAACAAAGTTCTAATTAATTATCATAATTTTCCAGCTGTCAAAATGAAGTCGGAAAAGCTGAAAAGAAACTTTTGGATATCTGCGGAAATAGAATGCATGCTCAACTTGATAAAGGAAGTGAATAACTCACAAGGCGCTCTGTCCACAAGCACCACTCAATATACATTTATTCAAATAGCAAGCCAGATGAAAAAGCGTGGGTTCCCTAACAAATCTCCAACGCAAATCCGAAGAAAGTGGTTTCAAATGAAATCTGCCTATCTCTGCTATAAGAAAGGAAATCTCGACCGACTGTTTCTCATACCAGAAAAATTCCGCAACGTTATAGCACAATTTGTGGAAAGTGGAGAAAAAATAGGACGGTCCAATTTGTCAACCATTTCCACGGGAACACTTCCCCCAGCCCAACAACAACAGCAACAAAAACTACATCAAAACCATTCCAAGCAAGAAGGTAGTTAAATATAAATGTTATTTTTTTATTTTATACTATATCTTTTATAGTTAAAGCTTTTCCAGATGTTCCTACAGAAGAGGCATCCCCAATGGAAAAGTTTCTCAACCAAATCAGGAAAAATAATAAATTGGTCAATGCGGAGTTTAACAAATTGGAGGAATCACTGATTATGTATGAGCAAAAATGCCAATTTATTAGAGATCAAAATATTATTAAGTTTATAAATGATTAAAAGAAAAATAAATTAATTATGTAATATACATAAGTGTTATATAAACTTTTTTGAGTTTGAAAAATGAATGACAAACTCTTCATGGAGTACATTTTTAATGTTGGGATTTTAATAAACTATATTAAAAATAAAAAACAAAGATAAAGTAATTATTATGGATTTATTTGGAATATAAAATGTTGCGATAGGGGCCAATGATAATAAATAACATATATATTATGTATGTACATCGGAGCGACTATTAATCATGTCTTATATTGTTAGAAAACCTGTTTTTTTTATATTAATTTCCATTATGTATTTATGTAGGTATGTATATACATACGAGTTAGTTCTTAATGTTGCACATAGTAGTTGATCGTTTTCTAAGGCAACTATATTGCAACGAATTCCCTCGAGGGCCACTTTATTGTGCCATAAAATATTTGATGATTTTGGTAATGAAAACATAAAAGAGTAAAGTTTTTGCAAATCTAACATAAAACTAATGCCGATCAACATATTTGGGCCTGGATAAACCGGCTCATATGCGGAAAACTCAATTACTTAATTGCGCTGCAAATATACAAATAGAAATCATTGGTATGTACTATACATTTCTGTTCACAAACTAGTTTATTTTTTTCTTTTAAGTGTATGAACGGCTTTAATTCACAAAACCTTATTAATTACGGAAAGTGTGTGAATAATACAATTTAAATTTATATCAATTTAATTATAAAACTTGGCTATTATTTGTTCAGCAAATAAAATCACTCGTATTGGATTTTAAAGAGCTGAATTGGTTATATCCATATACATGTGATTATTGTGACATCAAGTTCAATGTAATTAAATAGCATTTTGTTGTTTTTATTTCAAGTAAAAAACTGGTAGAACCATTTTGGCAGTTACTTAGAGTTTCAGCTCAACTCTTCTACTGACCTAGACCTTTTTTTCTCTTTTATCTCTCTTCCCTTTTGGCCATTGTTTCAAGCCAGTTGTATTTAAGCCTGGCTTAAACAGCGTTGCCAGATTTTATTCGCCATTTATGCGGAGCCTTACGGAATACCATCGTTCCACAATACAAATTCTTTCATTTTAAATAAAAAAATAATATATTCTGTTAGTTTTAATTAATACCATTTATATTTAAATATGCCATTGAATCCGAAACTTACGATTTTACGGCGTTTAAGCTGTAAGTTTATTATTTTTTTATATTATTCCTAAAATAAATATAAAATATATAAAATTTAAAATAAAATATAAAATATAACGTTCCGGTTTGGATGATTCTCCGAAGATTAAAATACTTTCAGTTATGGCACTAGAATTTAATTGTTAAATGTCCATGAAGAAGGTTGATTTCATAAAATTTGTATACTTTTACTTGCTTGAATATTTTTAGATAGAGATGTTTTCTGTTATCTGGATTATTTTACTGAGTTTCGAATGGAGTAACGCGCTAGACAATGGTCTGGCCAAGACTCCGCCGATGGGATGGCTCTCATGGGAGAGATTTCGCTGCAATACTGATTGCGTAAACGATCCTGATAATTGTATAAGGTATATTTATTGGAAACTTAGAGGGATATTTAAATTTAACACCTTTTTTTGAACAAAAAAATGCTTCAGTGAACAGCTTTTTCAAACTATGACTGATATAGTCGTTGCTGATGGCTACGCATCTGTTGGATACGAATACATTAATATTGATGACTGTTGGTTAGAAAAACATCGAAGCCATGATGGCAAATTAGTGGCTGATCGTAAAAGGTTTCCTAGTGGAATGAAAGCCCTATCAGATTACGTGAGTATAAAAAAGAGTATTACTCTTCCAATTGTTCAATATTGAAAATTTTTTCCAAAAAGGTCCATTCGAGAGGTTTGAAATTTGGAATTTATGAAGACTATGGAAACTATACTTGCGCGGGATATCCTGGTATTATTGGTTACGAAGAGAAGGATGCTCTTCTATTTGCCGAATGGAACGTGGACTACGTCAAACTGGATGGATGCTATGCTCTGCCCTATGACATGGATCAGGGCTACTCGAATTTCGGAAGGCTTTTGAATAGTACCGGAAAGTCAATGGTGTACTCTTGCAGCTGGCCAGTTTATCAAATATACGCCGGAATTCAGCCAAACTATTCCGCCATCCAATCCCATTGCAATTTGTGGAGAAATTACGATGACATTCAGGATTCGTGGGCATCTGTAGAAAATATAATCGATTATTATGGAAATAACCAAGATCTGATAGCGCCCAATGCGGGACCTGGGCATTGGAACGATCCCGACATGGTGAATGTTATAAGTTGGTTGTTAATACATGCGTCAGTTTCTAATTTACTTAAATTTCAGTTGATTATTGGTAACTTTGGCTTAAGTTACGAACAAGCAAAGACTCAATTCGCAATTTGGTCAATATTGGCGGCTCCCCTATTAATGTCTGTCGACTTGAGAACGATTCGGCCGCAATTTAAGCATATTTTACAAAATCGCAAAATAATTGCGGTGGACCAAGATCCACTTGGAATACAGGGAAGACGAATTTACAAGCATAAGGGGATTGAGATCTGGTCCAGGCCTATTAGTCCTCTCTATCAAAACTTTTATTCCTATGCTATAGCTTTTGTAAACAGAAGAACTGACGGCACTCCGTCTGATATTTCAGTTACTTTAAAGGAACTAGGCCTAATAAACTTCACTGGATATAGAGTAGAGGTAAGTTCTGAGTGTTATGCTGTAATGTAACTTCTCTTAATTTTTTTTTATCACAATTTTTAGGACCTTTACGAGAACGTTGATTACGGCGTTTTATATCCCAACACTAAAATTAAAGTTAAAGTTAATCCCTCTGGAGTGGTTATGCTGAAGGGGGAAGTCCAATTCCCCGCTGACTTGTAATTTACTTGTTAAATGAACTTGCCCAAACTTTATTATTAACAGTACTCGAACATATTTTAATAATAAATTTTTAACTAAGCCCATTGGGGACAATAATTAATACAAAACAAAACATTGCATTTTGATTCCTATTTTTTTTTTTAAATTTTTTTCCGGGTTGGGAAATCCGCTGCAAAACGTATTTATGGCCCATAGCGGAAGCTGTATTTTAGCCAAAACGCGTCCGATTCATTAAATCAAATTTGGAGTACCTTAAATTATTCCTTGATACATTCCCTAGATAGAAAACAGCAGCAAATCCTGAAAACAACATTTTTGATCCCAATTTTTCTGGGTGATCCCCTTCCAAGTTGGGACATCTGCTTAAAGCGAATATATAAAGCGAATTCTCATGATAAAATTCCAGTTTGTAACGGCTAGTAGTATTAAAAGTAAAAATCTATTAACAGGGCTGGCAAACGAAAGGTAAAATGTAATCGACTGTAAAATGTAAAATTGACGTGTATCTGTAAAATGTGGGTGCATTGTAGCTACAACCCTGGCGGCTATTGGCAAAAATCTGGCCACTTTTAATTGAATTGACACCAATTTTCGCAGAAAGAAGTGCCGCTGGAGAGTCGGAAAAAATGCAGGTGTGAGCCGCTGGCCCGGCGCCAAAGCACAGCAGCAGGATGCACTTCTCGATCCCCGACACCCAGGAGCTCGGCTCAGCGCCCTCCTACACAGGTTACAACATACACATCAACGGCGCCTACCACTGCTGCCTGCGCTACAAGCAGTTACACTCCTTGAACGAGCAGCTGCGCAGGCACTGCGTGGGCGTGAGCCTGCCCCCCTTTCCTCCGAAACGTCTGCTTCCGTTGACCAGCAACCAGCTGGAGACGCGACGCTGTTCTTTGGAGCACTACTTACAGGCGGTGGGCCAGGATGGACGCCTCACCCGATCCGCCCACTTGCACCAGTTCCTGCAGCGCGCCCAGCTGGACACAGCCCTGGCCGAGAAAATGGTGACCAGCGATTGCGAGGAGAAGCAGCTGGAGGTAGAAGTCCTCACAAGGCCGTCGGGGCATAGGGTGCCCGTTAGCTGCAACGTACAACAGAATTCCAGCGCCCTGCTTAAGCTGGTTTGTCGGGAGCTGAAACTGCCCGATGATTTGACGCGCTACTTCTGCCTGTTCCTCGTCCGTCGCCAGCGTACGGGGGATGAGGTCTACCTGGAGCGACGCCTCATGGACTTTGAGGCGCCCTTTATAACCCGGCTACACGTGCCACAGCCGTGTGATCTACTACTGCGCACAAGCTACTGGAACCCGAAGTGTGACACCAAGCTGTATGGCAACCAGGTGGCCCTGAACCTCATTTACAACCAAGCTGTAGGAGATGTGACCCGTGAGTGGGTAGTAATCTGCTCCTCGAGCGTGGGACACAAGCTGAGCGACCTGCAGGACAATGGAAGACAGCGAGAATATATGGAACTGGTACGTACGCTGCCCTCATATGGATGTCTGCAGTTCAACGCCTCAGAGGTCGACTATCCGGATTCTCAGACAATGGCATTCATCAGCATCGGAAATAAGGAGCTGGGTCTCCGCACTGCTCGCGGCTCCAAGATATACGAGACAAAGTTCCGGGTTACCCGAATGCGGTCTTGGCGCGTCAGTGTCACTCATAATGCGCTGGAGTCACGCCTTGAACCAACTAATCTGCAGCTCGCCTTCGAGTATCTTATTGCCAAGCAGACACTGCGTTGGATCACCATCACCAGCGACCAAGCTATGTTGATGTCGGTGTGTCTACAGGCTATGGTCGACGAGTTGCTTCAACGGGATCCCGATAGTGATGATGAGCAGGAGCCTGTAGCGGGCCCCTCATGTTCAACCACACCCAGCTCAACCTGCTCGATGTCTACGTGGGTTACTACACCGTGTTCAGAACCCACTACACCGCCGGTCAGATTTCTGCCCGAAAGTGCGGCTCCTAGGTCAAGGCAGCAACCCAAGATGACCACATCCCGCACCTTTGGGGCCGTGTTCTTTCGCAATGATGGCGCCAACGATGGAGCCCAAGTACCCAACGAAGCGTTCGAGGGCATCGGGGATGATGATCTGTGAACGTGCTAAACAAGTTGCCAATATGGAAACGCTTTTCCGCGAACAAAAAATCGCCAAACTAGGGTTAATTTAAGCGCAAGGTATAGGTGCAGAAACCATATTAATTCATTTAACTCGACTATGGTTATAGATTTTATATGTGTGTGAAAAAAGACTATTCTCGCTGCTACTTGCATACGAAATCTAGATGATCCATTCATCTATCACTCAATGAAAGTACAGGTGAGAGCCGTAACGTTATGAATGCTCAACAGGATAAGCTCCCTAAACCAGCATTATTTATGTCTACGTGTTGAATTATTGTACATGCTCTGTAAATGGAAATTTGATGACAACTTTTATCTCTTTTATTATTTCTTTTATTGTAATATATGTATGTATGTACGTAAATTTACCTTATTTTAGAAATAGACGAAATATGTTATGCATTTTAAAAGAATAAATGTACTGATATGGGAGATTCAATGTTTTTAGTAAAAGATTTAGCTAGAAAATCAGGCTGGATGGACTCTTTCATATATTAAATGGAATAAATATAATTATTTTTAAATTTTTTTTTGCATTCCCGCCAACGTGCTAAAAATTCGACTCAAAATGGCCTGCGGGGGTGTCGATAATTTTCCGTTATACCGAAAGCTTGGGATGAATGTTATCACAACACCTGGGCACATTGCGGAGAAAAGATTTTGACGAAATAAATAACTTTTCAGCGATAAACAAGACGATTTGAGAGCAATATCTTACAGACACTCACTAGATCATGGAACGCAATAACGGGTAAATTAACGGAGTTTGTGGCACGGGCTCTACCTGCCCGTTTTTCGACAACGGGGCCATTTGGGAACAATAGCCTGTGTTTACATACATACGCACATATGCGAACACATATATATGCACATGCACGTATGTACATATGTTTGTCTGTTTTCTTTTTTTTCCCTGCAGACGCTACCCCTACATTCGCCGCCAGGGCAGCAGCGGTGGCCACAATGCGATGCACAACTACCACCACCATCACAACAATAATGCGAGCGGCTCTTCATCTTCCGGAACGGGGGCGTCAAATGCTCCCGGGAACTACAACAATCACAGTGCCGGCAACAACAGCAACGCAAATACTCTCTACGCAGCACCCCCCCCGCAAAATGTGCCCCTCTCGCAGCACGACGAGCTCATCCGGTATATCCGGGAGGCATGGAACAAGGTAAGTTGATGCAGAAATTGGGAGTGATGGGAACCAGTCCACACACTTGTTCATCCTATTTTGCTTCTGCCCGCCGCAGACATCAGGGGCCGTAATTTAATTAAAGACTGGAACTGCTTCAAGAAGATTACGGTCCCTGTTTAAAAATATCAGTTGCTCTTCAGGCTTTGCCGATCATTTTCTCTGCAGGTCTATGAACAGGGAACGCCTGTGATCTACTGCAATGAATCTGATAACCAATTGAAAAACTTCAAGCCGTTCAACCTGGAGGAGTACTGGGGTCAGCGTCTGGTCCAGAACATTCATGTGTCCACCACACAGGCCGGCGGACATCAGTAGAGATCGGAACTTATACAGCGGACAACGGCATGTGCTGCATGTGGTAACCATTAATTAATTATATATTTTAAAAGAAAGGGTGCCAGATCCTCGACTATTGACTAGAATCCATGCTATTGGAAATTACATTTATTTTTCGATTTCGCGCCATGCTTTGGACCATTACCGTGTGTAACATTTTATTAAAAAAAATCCACTGCCAGCTGAAAGGCAACTGATTGTATTCAATAAAGCGATAATTGGCTAACGATTATTCCCATGGCACCCAGAATCTAGCATGCTATCTGCATTTAAGTGTTGTGCATTAAGCCCGCTTTCATTTTGACCAGAACAACAATTAAACGATATAGAGCGTAGAAAAATTTAACAATTGTTTTTTTTTTTATGAAGAATAGTGGGGGGACGTTGCCTAAAAAGAAAGGCAATCTCTGGGGCTTAGGATACTTTATCCGAATTTAATTGCAAGCTTCGCTTGCCACAGAAAAACAAAACTATTCACATAATCTACTTTTTTCACGCAACTCCTAGAAGCGAAAACACTGCTTTTTGCATTGAACGGCATTCGTCGTAGTTTGTAAAAGTAACTTTTATTTTCTCTCACTGTTTACATCATACCGTTTTGTTGTATTTGCTGTCCAACACAATGCTTAAACTGCTTAGACCATCTTGCGCAGCAGACGGTTAATCTTGTCCTCGCGGTTACCGAAGTCACCACCGTTGACGTAGTGGTTAGCCTTCTTGCGCCAGCCGCCAGTGGGGGTGTTGAGCTTGAAGGGCCACAGGAAGTTGGAGGCATACTTGAAGTTGGGGCCGACAGTGAAGATCTCGTGGACGAGGTCCTCCACGCACTGAATGTTGTGCGCCTTGCGGAGCTTGCGCTCGATAACAAAGTTGTCGGTGATTGGCACACGCTGGCGGTTGTGCTTAACATAGCCGCGCTTGTAGATCAGCTCGCGCACTGACTTCAGGTTGGGGTAGCCCCAAGTGATGTAGGGCTCGGCGATGCGCAGCATGTTGATGGTGGCCTTGTTCAGCTTGATGAACACACCGTTGTTGATCTGGCGGAGACGGAACAGCTGGAGCACCTTGCGGACCTTGGGAGCCACCTTGTTGATACTGTAGGGAAGCAGGAAGAGGCGATTTTAATAGATACGCACGCATGGAAACTTAAATTTACTCACCCGCGGATACGGACAACGAAGGCCAGCTTGGCCTCAGCGGGCACGTAGAACTGGTTGCGCTTCTTGGCCAGACGGCGCAGCTTGATCTCGCGCTGATCAGCCTTGATGTACTCATTCTGGTACTTCTCGGCACGCACCAGATTCTCCTTCTTGCGCAGGGCGATGACGGCGGCACGCTTCAGACGACGTTTTGACTCAGCGACCCGCTTGCTGATTTGTTTCTTGCTGAACTTCAGCTTGGATTCCGGCACAGCGGGCAGCTTTTTCGCTGCTGGTTTCTTAACGGCCGTAGCTGGCATCTGTGGGCGGCAGAAAGCAGTGTCATTTGAAGGCGCTCGTTTCAAGTTTGTTTTTATTTTAAGGAAAATATCGCACTAACCTCTTACTGTTCACTACACACGCTGGTAAAAGAAAGGGAAAGAAAGACCGGAAACGTGTAGTAGGCCGTATTCGACCTGTCAAAATCCCCAATGCAACCCTGCGATCCAGTGTTGTGCAATGCGAAACTATCGGCATATTGGAAATAAGATTTATCGGGCACTTTAATTTATCGGAACTTGTCCGTCTCTATTAGACTTTTTGCGCTATTTTTGTGGATTTACAATTAAAAATTATTTTGTCTCTCAATTTTAGCTTTCTGCGACACACTTATTAAAAAATATAAGGTAGACACCGTTCACGGAAGCATTATTTCCGTTTGGGATAGTTTCCGTAAGTTTAGGATGGGGCGGTTCGGGATTATTATAAAATTAGATATTTCCTTAAGAAAGCTTTGCATTCCATAGTCTATTTCAACAAATATTGGGTACAATGAATACCGCTCAGAGCCCCGTTTATCAAACCTCTGTCGAGCAAAAGCGTCACGCTCAGGATGTGGCCAAAAGAAAGCGGATGGGCGCCCAAATGCCCAAGCTGCGCGAGATGCTGCGAGAGGTATGCTAGCTTTTTCCCCAAAAGTAACAATAACAATAAAAGATTTTCAATCGCAGAAGTACCGGAAGCGCATCATAGAAACGCGCAACAAATGCACGGATGCCAACCGCGAAATACAATTGGTGAGTCAGAGGATTTCCCAGCTCTATCCATGAATAAGATCTGACTATTAGATTAGATTATTCATTCTGAAATTTATATTCTTGCAGTCAGAGCTCAAGGAAATTTTGCGTTTGGAACTAAGTGAGTTCGAACACGACATAGAGCTGGAGCAGCTTGTCCTGGATGAACTACTCTCTGATGTGAACGAATGGTATGCCATGGGCGAACAGAATGTGGAGACTTTGTACGAAGAGTCTGAAGATGGGCAGCCAAAGGACGTCCTGTGTCCAGTTTGCCTCGTCAAACCGTTGCAGCGTGGGAAAGGTAACTACAATTGCGAGTGTGGCGTTCAATTTGAACACTCTGCGACCATGGAGGAGCTGGAAGGATTGCTTCACAAACAGATATCCGCCCACGAGCTCCAGTGCACTCAGGCGTTGCGCTTTTTCATTGAACCTTCATCTGGCCAGTTGTATAACATGTGCGGATCTTGTGATTACTTTTCATCCGTTTAGTTAAAACTGCCTGCCCCCAGCATCCTACATGAGTTTAAACTGTGAATTTTGAATGAATTAGTCTAAGTTTATAGTAAGCGTTTTGTTACTTAAGTTTTAGAAAGGTGTCCTATTCGGAACTCTGTGAATTCTACAAATATTGATTGAGTGAAGATTTTATTTATTTAGAGCCTTGAAACAAAAATATTGAATATAAACTATTTATTATTTAAACATAAAAACGGTTTTTAGAAAATCTATCTGTGGATGCATGATAGAAAGCAATTATTGACGAAAGAAATCAATTAAGAAACAGGATTTACTTTAAAAAATATCCGGTATGGGTGTTTTATTTAGTTTGCATCTGCTCTCTTTCCCGGTTTTCCAGGTCGATTCGTCTTGTTTTTCGCTGGCATAACTGGTTACCAAATAAACAATCTGCAAGTTGCACAAAAAGCTAAGGCATTTCTCCACCGCGCACGTGCGGGATCCACCAGATCGGTGGCTGCGGCGTCTTCGTGATTTTTCCGGCGTTTTTCGGAGAGCTCGCTTAGTGTGCTGCCATGCTCGGAAGCAATCGGTCGGGCTTTTCTTCTCTCTCTTAAAAAGATTCTTTATCTCGGGAAACGTGCGCCGTATATGTAAATTTCTCGCTGATATTTTGTTTATCCAAAAAAGAAAAGGGGGAAAAAATTACTTAAAAGAATAATAATTGAATGGCAACTGTGGTGAATGCGACGGATGCTCTGTTGGGAAGAAAATTAATTTTGGATACAACTCGCTTAGCACATATTGCGCTAGAAGTAATCCCAGTGCATATTCCCCAATTGCGAAATAGTTTGTTTATATTGGGAATTTCTGTATTTGATTTTCAACCTGTTGTACGCGAAAGTTTGAAAGTGAATGCCTCGAGAATCGTAATCAACCTATATAAAAATTTTAAAATGTGAACGAATACATATGCGCAACGGGAGGAAAATATTTTGAAAAATGAAATCACAAAAGTGAAATCGTTGGAGAGTTAAAACGAGAAGCCGGCGCCACCGTGAACGTTAGCAAACATCATTAAATTCTGGCTATATGCTTCGCTTTTATTGGCCATTATGAAGCAGTTGTTCAATATAATACACTGTGATCATTTAAATGGGCATGTACGCTCCATTTATGATAATTTAAATACAGATGTTTGTGGCATTGACCGTGTGAGACGGGTCTTTGCATGTTTAAAAATCATTCTGTTACTTTGTTCCTGTTTATTTGTTTCCATCAAGTACAAAAAGTAAGTTTCCATTTAATTAAGTTTATGCACATACCTATAGATTCCATGACTTAGAAAAATAAGAAAGAATCACACACTTAGTCACAAAACAGGTAATTCAGAAAAAGCTGAATTGACACATTTTTAAACTAAAATTAAAGCGAATTTAAGATTATTTTGTTCGTGTTGCATACAAGTACATGAAAGTACAAACATGTGTCTGTATTGTTTACAATCAGTTGGCTCTCTTCGCAGAACGATTTTTCTTTTTAAATCGCGTAAAAGCATGTGCTAAAATAGGGTCAGATGTAATTCGCTTTGGATTAGCTCTGTTGGTTGTGGCTTTATGGGATCATCGTTAGATATTACACATCCAGTTCACTCCTTCTACAAAGCAAGAAATTACTAATGCCCCAACCACATCCGTGTATAAGCAAATGGGCCCATTTGTTTAAATTTAGCGCATTGCGTTTGTAGAAAATACGAATTTTGGAGTGATGACGGGGAGCTGGAGTATTTTACTTATACAATGCTACATTTTGGATATGTTATTTTGGCTGATACACATAGGCCATTTATTTATTCGACTTTTTTTTGTTTTCAATAATTCACATAATTTATGAAGTAAGTGAATCTTATTAGAGGCACTTTGTGAACATTATTTAAAATGAAAGGAAATCGATCTACAAAACGTTTAAAATATTCTTTTTAAATATCTGATGAAGCGATTTGGACATTGATATATGCTCAAGATCCAATATATAGGCATTGAAGAGGCCATATAGGAAAATCGTGGACTTTTCATTAATATAGAAAGAGAGAAGAATATAGAATATAGAGAAGAAATCAATATAGAAAACATTTAAGCTATTTCGCTCAAGAATCGGATTAAAATTGGGGGTCATATTGTCCTCCCGATGCACTTTCCACGTTTTGAAGGGGATCCCCCAGAAAATGTGACGAAAAATCTAAAAAATATTTTGTTTCTAAATGTTGATGCAGATTGATGGATAATCGATCTAAAAATCGTTTAAGGTATTCCGCTCAAGAATCGGATTAAATTTGGCCAAGATGTAGTCTTCGCAGGGCGTGATATTGTCCCCCCGATGCACTTTCCACATTTTGAAGGGGATCCCCCAGAAAATGTGACGAAAAATCTAAAAAATATTTTGTTTCTAAATGTTGATGCAGATTGATGGATAATCGATCTACAAATCGTTTAAGGTATTCCGCTCAAGAATCGTATTAAATTTGGCCAAGATATAGGCTTCGCAGGGCGTGATATTGTCCTCCCGATGGACTTTCCACATGTTAAAGGGGATCCCCCAGAAAATGTGACGAAAAATCTAAAAAATATTATGTTTCTAAATTTTGATGCAGATTGATGGATAATCGATCTACAAATCGTTTAAGGTATTCCGCTCAAGAATCGGATTAAATTTGGCCAAGATATAGGCTTCGCAGGGCGTGATATTGTCCTCCCGATGGACTTTCCACATGTTAAAGGGGATCCCCCAGAAAATGTGACGAAAAATCTAAAAAATATTATGTTTCTAAATTTTGATGCAGATTGATGGATAATCGATCTACAAATCGTTTAAGGTATTCCGCTCAAGAATCGGATTAAATTTGGCCAAGATATAGGCTTCGCAGGGCGTGATATTGTCCTCCCGATGGACTTTCCACATGTTAAAGGGGATTCCCCAGAAAATATGACGAAAAATCTAAAAAATATTATGTTTCTAAATTTTGATGCAGATTGATGGATAATCGATCTACAAATCGTTTAAGGTATTCCGTTCAAGAATCGGATTAAATTTGGCCAAGATATAGGTTTCGCAGGGCGTGATATTGTCCTCCCACTTTCTACGTGTTAAAGGGGATCCCCCAGAAATTTTCATAAAAAATCTATAAAATATTTTGGTTCTAGTTTCTGATGCAGATTGGTGGAGAATCGATCTAAAAATCTTTTAAGGTATTCCGCTCAAGAACCGGATGGAAATTGGACAAGATATAGCCATCGCAGGGGCCATATATAGAATTCCCGGATTTGGCAAGGAGTTGAAAAATTTTTTCCGGAAATATGGGAATAATATCGATGAAAAATTGTGCCTACAGATTTTTGTAGAGATTGATAGGAAATTGGCTCACAATTCTTCTGACGTATTTCTTTTAAGGATCGGATGAAAATAAGCAACCTTATGGATGAGGATGGAAATAAAAAGCAATACTCTCAGTTCTGTAGCCAGGAACCACTAATAAAACTTTATAATTACATTAACAAATCTGACCTTTCACTTTACATTTGGAAAAACCACTTAAAAGCCAATAATTGATATCCGGAACTGAAGTGCATAAGCCATTGAGAGTCTTGTGCATCCCGCAGCGATATAAAAACAAAAAAACAAGCCATTCTGAATTCAGAAAATACCGCGTCGCGTGCCAAAGTAGTCTCTGAATGAATGGAATCTCAATTGCATCCACACGTGACTTTGTGCTAAGGGTGCATTCAAATATAAATAAATATTCAAGGCCTGATACACGAAATCAATATCATTAGGAAGTACTGTTAATTATAGAAACGTGAATACATATTTATGGCTGATGGCTGTTTAATTTTTATTATACAGGCATGTTTTATGAAGTGGCTTTTACCGGAGCTATTAGATATGAATTGGAGTGTTTTCTCGAAATAGTCTTAAATCATACAAATGTTCAGATATCCCAGAAAATATATCCTTTATTCACATTCCTATCCCATCAACACAGGTGCCACAAAACATTGTTTATGTTCCATAATGGACGAGCTGCTGTTTCCTTGATCCTTTTGGCAGCAAATAGTTTAGAATTCGCCCGGACCCTACTGCCCCATCACAGTGCCCCCCAGCTCAACCTACTTTTTGATTCCACTCCCCGTGAGCAAAACTTCTTGATTGTAATAGGGTCGGGAGAAATATGGAATGCCATTCTATCAACGCTCTTGACTCTAATGCTAATGCTGTATCATCGTATTGTGGAGCGCAAAAAGGCGACAGGTGGGTGTTTATTTTGTTGCAGGACTCCTTGTGCATTTTTCCACCTCAAATTCGCTTGTTTTTCAGTGTTTTTATATGCAAGTACTGCCGTCGAGGTATTGACATTTGTCCTGCGAACCAATGAGCTGTCTGAGTTGGTGTACTACGAGGATTTGTGGGAGCTGCAGACGTGCCTTGTGGGCATTTCCGCCACGTGTATGCTCGTCTTGGCCTCTTTGGACGGTTATACCATCTACAAAGAGGTGAGTGAAAGTGTATTCTAATTTTAAATAAAAATATTTCATTCTTAAAGCGGAAGTTCTTAAAGTTCAGTTTTTTTTCATACCAAAACAAAATCTGCGCCAGTGGTCATAATCGTTGGTCAACATCCTAATGTGATTTGCATGTTTAAATTTTAATTGAGGCTAAGCGGAGATTTTAGGCTTAATGCCTCTTTATTTGACGTGTGTTTTATTCATTTCTTTTACTGGCTTTTTGGCTCAGCCGCTGGGCATTTGAAATGAAAATATAAAAACAAGAAAATGAAGATTAAAAAAATAAATTTTGTCTGTGTTGACTTTACAGCAATATCATGACGACTATATGGACGATTATGAGAGAATCGGCTATAAGCATTCTTTGGCCACTTTTTACTCCAAATCCTGCTTCTGGTGGCTAACTCCTTTACTGTGGTTGGGCTACCAGGAGCCACTGGAACTGGAGGATTTGGGGCAAATGAAATTGGAGGACAGTGCCAGATCGCATTACGACCACTTTTTGTACATCTATACAGAGAAGGCGGTAAGTTTTTTAATCGAGAAATTGTTTAAAGATAAACAGATATTTATTGAAACGTTTTCATTACAGAAAAAGTCAAATACTTCGCCCTCCTTATGGTATTGCTATTTAAAAAACAGTTGGCAAATGTTTGCCCTGGGGGGTGTTTTAAAACTGGCTGGGGATTTATTCTCCTTGATTGGTCCAATTGCCATACAGAAAATTGTTCAATATATAGAAGAGATGTATGCCAGGACTACGATGCCCCAATCGGTCAATAATCAGCCCGCCCAACTCACCACCACCTCCGGTGTGAGCACCGATTTTGATGAGGTTTTCGGCACCAATATTGGCCAAGTGAGAATTTACTGTAGATTTTGGTCGGATCTGTTGGCGAATGGTTGGTGCATCGCTTGGATTGTTCTGCTGACCGCATTCACACAGGGCGCTTTGTCGCAGGCTTCGACGCACATCCTGAATATGACCGGCATCAGGATAAAAACCTCCCTACAGGGTCTAATTTATAGAAAAAGTTTGCTCCTAAATGCGGGCGGTGGAGGCTGCGGCGGCAACGAATCCTCAACTGAGTGTCCTTCCGTCTCAGCGGCTGAGAAACAAAAGATTGCCGAATCCAAGGATAATTCAGAGGGTGAGTGATTAATATTAGACTTTGTTGGAAGGACATTCTAAAGCCTTTATATTTCACAGACTCAAACGGCGTTAATGACATTGGAAGTATTACCAACCATATGACGGAGGACACTCTTAACATCATGCAATTCTTCCTGATCATCCATTATGCCTGGGCCATTCCCTTCAAGGTTCGTATCCAGGACACGCTATTGGTAGTCTAATCTATTTTTTTTTTAATTTATGAGCAACTTGTGTGCCACTTGAGTGTCGTTTGATGTTCGAAGCCAACGAGAAGCTAATTTATGGCGCCTACTGACTGAGATAGCCTTGACTTGAAAACGACTACAAGTGTTTTTAATATGTTCTATAATCACCAGGCTATAAATTCCATTTCATATAAATGTGACTGTTTTTTGGGACCTTTTTTTGATTTTATTGAGGATTTATGTAGTTCTTATTGGCCTCGAAAGTGAAGGATATTCACTTTTGCTTATAAGTGAGAAATAATGTAGTAACTTCTATAGTTAATACTATTTTATTTCCAGATTATAGTAGTCATCTACCTATTGTATTTGAATTTGGGAATCAGTGCAGTTATTGGCTCTATTGTGTGTATTTTGATAATGACACCCCTGCAGTTTATAATTGGAAATGCAATGTCTAAAAATGCCGAGGTTATTGCAGTAAGTATTTGAATCCAAAATGTATAATTTTATACGGAATATATATTATACAATTCTCGGTATTCTTCTAGAAATATACAGATGAGCGTTTAAAGAAAATTCATGACACACTGGTTGGCATCAAAGTCATAAAACTGAATGCCTGGGACGAGGTCTTCCTAAGAAAGATTCAAGTGGCACGCTCGAAAGAGCTCAAGTATCTGAACAAAGACGCCACATTCTGGACCTTAATGGGTATGCCTTTCAAAAATAGTTATTATTATTATTTAGTTAAAATATTATCCAATTCTAACAGCTGTACTCACCCACATTGCAACCGTTTTGATTACATTCGTAACCCTGGGCGTTTACGTCTGGTTATCCCGAGGGGAGTCCTTCGATTTGAACGCCAGCAGGCTCTTTTCGTCCTTGGCCCTTTTCCAGCAGCTGACAGTTCCCCTGCTGATATTTCCCATTACGGTGCCCATCATTATAGCAGCCAGGGTGTCTACTCGTCGATTGGAACGTTTCCTCCGATCCAGCGAGATCCAGAAGCAGTTCGAGGGCATCCGGAATATGGCCAGGATACTGAGCAAGAGTGACGCCTCTCTAGACATGTATGAGACCCAGGAGAAGTCCAACCTGACAATGCGAACTGCCCAGGCAGAGAACAGACTAAATGAGAAGCGACTGGCCCAACAAATCCGGAGTCCTGAACCGCTGACGGAGGACAAATCTCTGCCAACCACATCGACAACCCCGTTATTGCAGCAGAACGAGGAGCAGGCCGCTGTTGAGCTTTCCTCATCCTCCTCCCAGGAGCTGGGCCACAACAAGCTGGTCCAGCAGCGCCGGGAGCTTCTCCGGAATACCCCGTACGTGGCCATTCGACCAAAGATGCGAGCTGGCGTCGGCAGTGTGGTGGAGAAGCCCCTAGAATTCTCGGTGATCCGGGCCAGAAACACGGACAGCTGGCGACGGGACTCCCTTCTGCTAAAAATGCCCGACGACATCGCGGTTTCCATCAACGATGGACTCTTCACGTGGCAGCCCCAGAGCCAGATGCCCGTGGTGCAGTTGCATGTGGCAGGGATTGTGGTGCCCAAGGGAAAGCTGACCATCATCGTAGGCAAGAATGGGAGTGGCAAGACCTCTCTGCTGTCTGCTCTGCTCATGGAGATGCCTCTATTGGCAGGCAATATGTTTTGGCACAAGTAAGTAGTATTTTAGGGATATATTTTTGCATTATATATTTTATTATAACCTTTCGAGTGGCGTAGATGTGGAGCTTAAATCCTGGCCCGAAGCCACAACTCCCTTTTCATGTTGATTTTCCTATTTTAGTTTTAAAAACATTTTCATATCAAACGCTGGTTTTCGTTCTTCGGAGCCACCTTGGAGCCACATGCCTCTGGCCAAGATTAAGCACGTTTCCTTCTGTGTCAACATGGGTGGAGCACATCCAGCACATCCAGCAGACCCCCAGCCCGCTGCCCGCCTCGCATGTAAATTTGTTTAGCTATTTATGTGCTCATTTTGAGTTCTGCCAACAGTAGTTGCCTCGCCCACGGCCCCTAGGAGGATAACTTTGTTTGCCCATTTATCACATTTAATTGCATAATTTTCACCTATTTTTTTGGTACGCAGATTGCCTCGGGGCCATTGAAGTATATACAGCTTATTTTAGAACTAGCTTGGCTTATGGCTTCTGGCTTCTGGCTTCTGACTTCGGAGTCCTGGTCTCTGACTTCTGGTTGTATTGATTTTATTGAACTACTAAAGCCACAAGTATCTTGAAGTTTTTTTTGGGTTCTTAAAACCAGATTTATTTTTTACGATTGACCGGCTAACCCAGTTTCCTATCCCTGATATAGCCACCGGCTGGCAGGTGGAATAGTTCTGGGCTTGCATTGTTGCAGCCACGGAGGAATTCGCCGCAGTCATTCAGCATATTTTAACAGTCGTTTCAATGCACGCCACGTGATTCGGTAATTTATCACAAAACGCCTGTGTGTACGTTGTTAATTTTATTGCACATAAAATAAAAATGACTGCGAGGTCTGCGGAGCAGACTCCACAAGTAAGCAGCCGGAGTGGGCGTGATGGGCGCAGTGGGCATATACATACTACAAATGCATTTAACAAGTGGAAGTCGCGGAGCAGAAACCCAGTCTGTGCTGCAGTGCAGTCTCCCCCAAACCCCCAAAGCGAAACCCAACCAAACCAATCCGATCCTGTGCCCTTTGCTTCTTTTGCCGTCCTCCTGCGGGACTGCCAGGACTGCCAGGACTGGCTGTTCCGTTTCCATTTCCATGGCTTGGCAAACGGCAAATGTGCAATAATTTCAATTACTGTAATAAATGTCTATGTTAGTTCGAGTACGGTTTTCTTTTTTTTTTTCCTTCCTGCTGTGGTATCTTCAAGGCTCGCCGCTCCCTCCTCTCCTTTGGCTTGCAAATTTATGTTGCCTCAATACGTACAGTCTGGCGGGCATTAAATAAGAATCCTTGAAAGGATTGCAGCACATTTACATTGCAAAGTTGAAAAAATTAAGTATTTGTATTTTTACTTCCAGAACCTGTACCATATCCTATGTCTCGCAACATCCCTGGCTTTTGAATGACACCATACGGGAGAATATTCTTTTTGGCGAGTCCTTTCGGCCAAATAGATACAATTTCGTTATAGAGGCCTGCGCCCTCAAGCTGGACATCGAGCTCATGCCGCGTGGCGATTATACAATTATCGGCGAACGAGGAATCAACATGTCGGGCGGCCAAAGACAGCGAATCGCCATTGCCCGGGCCTTGTACTCCTCGGCGAATGTCGTCATAATGGTAAGGATGCCATCAAAATGGTCGGAAATGAGTCGGGAAATCGATAAGCCATATGAACTGATAGTAAATTCCCCCAACAGGCTGTAAAAAGATTGTTACTTTGTTGCATGTTAGGTTCAAGTTTGTTGGCCAAAAAGTTACAACTTTCCCTCCCTTCTTGCCTTCAAAATAGAAAAAAGTCTCCATCACATAGTTATTATTTAAAAATCAGATAGATTTGATTATTCTCTCGACCATTTGATAGTCCTACTCTGTATATTTATATTTTCCCAAAAATGTCGTTCGATCAAAAGGAGATTTTCAGTTTAATGTACAAGCTGGCCCGGCTCATCGTCCCGGACACCCGAGTTGAATATGATGCCGAGGGACCGATCCATGTCCCCCTGGATCGCATGTACGGTCCACTCACCATGAGGTCCTTGACGAAATTTCCGATTGGCGGAACCGAAGAACGAATGCCTGTAGGGGAAGTGCTTTTTCAGAAAGTGTATTTATTAAAAAAAAAACAAAAACAAACCCACAGCGTTCGGTCATAAGAGCCATGGGAATTGTGAAGAAAGCCGCTGCCGAGTCCAACAAGATCAACGGAATGGAGGAGCGTCTGTGCGATGCCATATCCGAGGCCTGTGACGAAGTCATCTCCGGAAAACTGTACGACGAGGAGCACTTTCCGTTGGTGATTTGGCAGTCGGGTTCGGGAGATCACACGAATTGCAATGTGAACGAGGTAATCGCCAACAGGGCCATTAAGATCCTGGGCGGCCTGATGGGAACGAAGGAGCCAGTGGATCCCATTGAACACGTCAACATGGGCCAGAGCGCCCACGACACCTTCTCCACGGCCGTTCGGGTTGCTGTGGCCATGGACTTGCAGGAGAAGCTCTATCCGTCCCTCAGGGTGTTTGCCGAGTTGTTGGGCAAAAAATCAGAGGAGTGGAAGGACATAATCAAGATCGGACGCACCCATTTGATGGACGCGGTACCCCTGACTCTGGGCCAAGAGTTCAGTGGCTACAAGCAGCAGATATGCAATGGAAGATGCCGCCTGGACGGATCTCTAACTAGATTGTATAATCTTCCGATTGGTGGCACCTTTGTGGGCACGGGTTACACCACCGCGAAGGGATTCAACGAGAGTTGCGCCAAGCGGATAGCCGAGTTGAGCTTCCTGCCATTTGTGTGTTCTCCGAACTGCTTCGAGTCGATGTCCACCTGCGATGCCCTGGTGGAGCTTCACGGAGAACTCAACACCATAGCCGTCAGTACGATGAAAATAGCCAATGACATTCGCTTCCTGGCATCGGGACCGCGATGTGGCCTGGGCGAGCTGATTCTGCCGGAGAACGAGCCGGGCAGCTCGATCATGCCCGGCAAGGTGAATCCCACGCAGTGCGAGGCCATGACCATGATCTGTGCCCAGATCATGGGCAATGAAGCAGCCATTAGCATTGGCGGCTCCTCTGGGCACTTCCAGCTGAACACCTTTCTGCCCATGATCGTCTCGAATGTCCTGCGCTCGATCACCCTTCTGGGCGATGGCATCAATTCCTTCTGCGCGAACTGCCTGAAGGGAGCCGAGCCGAACAAGGACAAAATTGCCGCCACCATGAATGACTCCCTGATGCTGGTCACCGCTTTGAGTCCACATATCGGGTATGAGAAGGCCGCCGCGATTGCGATGGCCGCCCACCAAAATGGCACCACTTTGCGGAAGGAGTGCACCAAAGCGGGAATCAATAAAGAGGACTACGATCTCTGGGTCCGTCCTGAGAAAATGTTGGGTCCCGAATAGGTGCCACATACTTGTTAAATTTGTTTCACAAAGAAAATTGTCAATAAAGTTAATCGACTTAGTGCCTTATTCTCTTAAAAAAGTGATTGTTTTGATAACTCTTTTTAGGACGACCCTTTAACTTCTCTGGACAACGAGGTGGGTGATCACATATTCGAGCACTGTATACGTCAGATGTTACAAAAATCAAACAGGACCTTTATCCTAGTGACACAACAACTGCATCGCATTAAGGAGGCGGAATATGTAAGATAAAGGATTCAGTTTTGAAGGACACTTTATAATTCATATTTTATTTTATAATATAGATAATTGTTATGAAAAACGGAAAGGTGGAAGCTTGTGGTAGCTATTCGGATATCGAACTCATGCATCCAAGTATAACCGCCAAATGGACTTCAATCCTGGCAATGGGCAAGGCCAAGAGGGAATATGTTACACAAAGGCATGCATTTTATTGGAAATTAAAACTAAAATTTATACTAAATTTATAAAAATAATATCTGTTGTCTAGTTCTGTTGAACGGACGGCCTGTGAGCGATGGAAGTTGCTAAAGAACGTCAGCAAGTTGGGCCTGCAACGGTCCATATCGGTGACCATGGACCCGGGTGGAGGTGGTAATGCGGATACGATTGACGGCAGCGGATGTGTTTCAGTGACCAACATGCCCTCAAATGTTGTCCAAGAGGAGGAGGAAGATGATCAAATATCTGCTGTGAGTTGGGCTTAACAAAACAGCACAAATAGTTTGTTTTAAAGAAACATTTCTTAGTCCTATTCCATGGGCCCTTGTGGCAGTTTTAATCTTCAAAGGAAAAGATCCAGTATTTACGGATCGCGGCACTTAATGTATGATGTCCCCCTGCCCATCGATGAGTGTCAGAACGATGATGTTATCATGCGACCTCGTCGGAGACATACCCTAAGCCGGAGAGGCAGCAGGACTACCAATTCGTGGCATCGCCTGAGCGGGCTGAGCACCCTGACCGCCACTTCCGCCTCCAGTTCCAACAGCGGAGATCTCCTGAATCGCAGCGCCCTGGCCACCAGTTGTAGCAGCTACGCGGAAAGCAGTGGCGATGGCAGTGACTTGGCTCCCATAGTACCCCCAGAGCCTCGCATCCAGTCCTGGCAGCCCCCACAGACTGTTCATCATCAGCCCCTGTCCCGAAATGCCTCATCCCCGCCAGCCATTGAAGCAGCTGTCAAAGTAGTGGAGACCCAGAATGCCCAAGAGCTGGAGAAGGCTGAAGATCCTGTGGATGATCAGGAGCGAGGAGGCTTTCAGCAGTTCCTCCGAAGAATGTCGATGCGGCGTTCCAACAAA
The DNA here is from genome assembly GCA_035045925.1 of Drosophila atripex. NCBI lineage: Eukaryota > Metazoa > Arthropoda > Insecta > Diptera > Drosophilidae > Drosophila > Drosophila atripex. The sequence continues at coordinate 6,861,026 of JAWNOP010000070.1, read as the reverse complement.
CCAAAGAGCCATCATCATCCACTAAGTGCCACCAATTCAATATTGTGAGTAGGCATAGGTGAAGGATTAAACATATTTTTATTATTTATCCTGCTTTCAGGAGCATTTCTGAGGAGTCACCTCCCATTGTCCATTTTGCCGCCATTGAACTGAGCTCTCCGCGTGGAATTTCCCAAGCAGATGGCCAGAAATCCAAATGCGAGTTGGCCGAAATGCCTTCCGACGAAAAGCCCAAGAAGAGTAAGTTTTGTCCTTTTGTTGGCAAGATAGCTTTATGATTTTATAGTTTAATGATTTTAATGAAAATTGACTTTTCCTAACGACACGGAAATGCCGGGTATGCTCTGCAATCAATTATAATGAATATTGATTAGCCAAAAACGGCAAACAGGATGCGTACAAAATATTGGCTTATTTCTACGTAACGAAAACTGCTTCTGCTCCTCCGACCTGAATCCTTTGGGGCTCCTGCCGCTCCTTATAGTTCGTCTGCATCCTGGATGCACGCGTATGTAGCTTAAAACTTAAATCAACTTTGATTTCAAAAGTTTGTAGCTCCCGAGCGGTAACTCAAAGAGACAGTTTATTCGAAGGGCGCGCCCAAAGTTGGCAAGGCGGAAAACTTTTGGCTTAACTTGATGCATTGATCTATCAATATTTGGCTGATAAGTCAGCGAGTTTCGAGCGCTAAACTTTCGATTTAATCAGTGCTGCAAGTGTCACTCCATCCGAGGATGCCAAAGACTCCTTTCTCCGGCCCATTGGATGGGGCTGAGGATGGAAAGGAACTTTTCTTTCAATTAGTTTGTCGGTGCAACTACTTAACAGCTACCTAGAAATTATTAATGCCTTCTTAAGAGATTTGTTAAGGAGTTGAAGTTCATAAAAGGATAAAAGGAGATTAACAAAAAAGTTTTTAAAAGGTTTTTAAGCAAATCAAATGCAATAAAGGCAAGATAAGGTTTTCAAAAGGTATCTTATAATTATATCCTTTTCGAATTAAATCCCCTACTTATGTCCTCTTGAAGCGTCCTTTTTTATATTCCTTCTCTATCCGAATAAAGGTGTAAATATTGACTCGAAGGAAACCACAATAAATTGCGCTGACAATTGTGAATCAGGCTCGAACAAAGAATCGGAGGCAAACGTGACATCGTTGCCATTGCCGGAAAAGGCTGAAGGACACGTGACGCCGGCAGGTGGCTGCCATGAGGCCGCCATGAGGGGACGACCTGCAATTGATACGGAACGCAAATATGGAAAAATATCGGACGACATATATCTAATGTATATACGAGCCGCCGGTCTGCCCATAATCACCGTCTTTTTTATCACCGCACTAATTTGGCAGTGTTTGCGTGTCTACACGGACGTTTGGCTCCAGCACTGGAGCGATGTCCATGTGGTGGCAGGTGGCAGGACCCTAGATGGATCGCCGGATGGCAGGACGATGGCTGGACCCATTGTGACCGTAGGGACGACGGTGACGGAGGTGCACGAAGTCACGTACTATTTTCGCATGTATGCTGCAATTTCGTGTGTTTGCATTATAATGGCCATGGTATCAACACCGGCAGGACAATGGGCCGGCTGTAATGCCCGTCGTAATTTGCACGATAAGCTGCTGCAAACGATTTTGCATAAAACGTTGCATTTTTTCCAAGTGACACCGCTCGGTCGCATCGTGAATCGTTTCAGCAACGATATGGCCGTCATTGATAAGGTGAGATTTGTTATTTCTGTTATCCGTTTGTCGGTTTTAGCCATCAGTTGTCCTCCTCACTCCTCCCTCCCCACTCCCCACTGCCCTTTTATTCTTTTTGTTGGACTATGAAATACGAGTTCCTGCAGGATTCTTTGATTAAGATTGCATGGCGATAGGCACGCGTTGCTCTCGCTATTTCATCCCGACAGTCCTTGACCTATGTTCATAAAAAGTATATTCTGTTCATTGTCCATAATTCTCCTGCTTTTTTGTCAACAGAAAATAGCCGCCACTGGCCAACGATTGTTGCAATTCACTTTGCTCTGTCTATCTGCCATCCTGATAAATGTCACGATTACTCCGTGGTTCCTCGTCCTCACACTTCCCATCTGCGGGGCCTACTATGTGGTCCAGAAGTTCTACAGGTGCTCAGCGAGGTAAGTGCAAGTAATAATGGAATAATTATATTTTGTACAAACTTGGAGATTTAATAATTATACACAAAATATTGCAGATAAGATAGTTCATTCTCACATTCTTTTTTGTTATCAGTCACTGACTTCACACTCTTACCATTTATTTTTACTTTTTCTTAACTTTTTTTTGGTTGACCTTAGAGGGTGTTCGTTTACACAGTCTAAAGATGAATTTAATCAGGATTGCCAGCAAATACACAATTGAAACTATCAGCAAGTATATATCTATATTATGAGCAGCTACAAAGCTCATATGGACAAGAGGACTCTGCATGTGAGGAGCCCCTCGATGTCGCAGGACGTACTCCGTCCAATATATCACGGTTTCTTTTGCCGTAAGAGGTCTGTCGCGGTAAAGCTCAGAAAAGGCCTTAACCTTGTTGGTGAAAGAGGGATCCTCCAGTATCCTAGTGATGCTGTTTCGGAAATTCTCCTCGTTCAGCTCCGAGGAAGATAAACTAAGTCCGTATCCGGATTGAACTAATGATTCTGCATTACTCGGCTGGTCGCCGAAAAAGGGAATAGCCAGCATTGGCTTTCCATGATATTGGGACTCGGCAGTGCCTCCCTTCCCGGCATGAGTTATGAATAGTTTGATGCTCGGATGAGCTAGGATATCGTCTTGTGGCAGCCACTTGGAGTAGAGAATATTCTTCGCCGTTCCTGGAGGGTTCTTCAGGTCGTCCCACTTCCAAATCACTCGCTGGGGAAGATTGGACAGCACTCTGAACATACTCTGAACCATTTCCGAAGTGAGATGAGATCCTTTTATGTTGGAGCCGAGGCTTAGGAGAATGGCACCTTCTGTGGCATTTCCCAGAAACTCTGCCATATTAGGAGGGAGGGGGTCTGGCTGGTCTTTAATTTGAATTCCGCCAATCTCAACGACACCTGGGACATTGGGTCGAATGGGTCCATCGCTGAGAGCATATGTGTTGAAAAACATCAGAGTTATGTTTTTGGAAAGATCCTCATACTCAGGCATGGAAGGATCATCGGCAAATAGTGATCTGGGAAGGAATTGCTCTAAAAACCGTTTTGGAAATACGTTTTTAGTCAATATTTACCTGTAGCGCTGTTTGTTGCCATGTTCCACTAGTTTTAGGACTACACTGTGACCGCAACTGATGAGCACTTCCTTCAACCTCTGGCCAAAGGACATGGCCTTACCCTTCTCCACAGAGCTCAACATGCCCGGCACAAAGGATAAGGAGCTGGGGTTGCCCACGACAGAGGCAATAAACTCCAGGGGCTGTTGGGGAAAGGCGGCGATGACGGGCACCTTCAATTTTCGGGCGATTCCCAACTGGAAATCGTTCTGCAGATATCCAGTGATTAGCAAATCAAACTTGTTGTCCTTGTTTTCGTAAAGGGCCTTGACCCGCGGATCTCGTATGGCGTTTTCCATTATCCGCAAAAGTAAGCTGAAGAACTTTGGAATATTGAGAAAGGCGGCCAGCAAGCCCTTGCTAGCCGACGTGGCTACTTGACCGATCGCCTCGTTCAGCTGCTGTTCGTCCTCCGTGGAAGGAGGCACTTGAATAACTGTGAAGTCCTTGTGCTTAACTGGCAGATCGAAGAGCGTTACGACCGTCAGGTTATGACCCCTTTCGGCCAGGACCTTGGCCACCGACAGATGCACAATGGTATGGGAGGCCATGGGCACCGTAAAGATTCCCAGGATATTGGCGCATTGTCCGGAACCTAATATACTTAATAGAGTTATTATTATAGACAGCACTCCCGAAATAATTCGCATGTTGGCGAATCGATGTTCTGTATTCTACTAAATCTTTAAACCACAAACCATTTAGTGTAGGTTCTTGTACTATACATTTTTTTCGTTATCAAAAAATGGCTGTATGTGGAGAAGCTGATAGGTACTATCTGGATGACGAATGAATTTTTGTGATGAACTGAAAAAGACTCACTTTGATACAAAGTGTTCTCTTATAGGTAACCATAACCTTTCTCAAAAAGTAGCCTTTTTAAAAATAACCAACCATAAACTTAATTTGACCATTATAATTTACTTTTATGGCTATTTATTTGTCATTTGTAAAGCAAACACTTTTCAAATTACTTAATGCAGGTTTTAAAATAATCTTATCAAGACAGCTGCTGGTGGCCACATTCTATATGTTACGTAGATTTCCCCACAAACCGTCTGGCGACTTCTTCTGATAGCAGTTATAAGAGTATTACTTATGTTCTTATCACTTGAATAGAAATTTGTTACGAAATTCCCACGCTTATCAGTAGAAAGCATAGTCATTGTGATTCTTAAATAATATTATTTGTGGAAATGGGCTACGAAATTCGTCTAATTCTTCTTGAGTTTTGGGTTCTTGGCGTTACTGATTTTTCTTTTGCAAAGTTTGAAAACTATTTTGGTGAATGTAATAATAATTGCAAGGATTAGTATTAAAATAAGGTAGATATCTATATTGTGGGCAGCTATAAAGCTCATGTGGACCACAGGACTCTGCAGATGAGGAGCTCCGCGATGTCGCAGGACGTACTCAGTCCAATATATCACGGTTTCTTGAGCCGTAAGCGGTCTGTCTCGGTAGAGGGCGGAAAAGGCCCTAACATTGTTGGTAAAAGTTGGATCTTCCAGAATCCTAACGATGTTGCTTCGGAACTTCTCCTCATTCAACTCCAGGGAAGATAAACTAAGTCCGTATCCGGATTTCACTAAAGTTCCGGCATTGCCGGGCTGGTCGCCGAAGAAGGGAATTGCCAGCATTGGTTTCCCATGATATTGGGACTCGGCAGTGCCTCCCTTTCCGGCATGAGTTATGAATAGTTTGACATGCGGATGAGCTAGGATATCGTCTTGTGGCAGCCACTTGGAGTAGAGAATATTCTTCGCCGTTCCTGGAGTGTTCTTCAGGTCGTCCCACTTCCAAATCACTCGCTGGGGAAGATTGGACAGCACTCTGAACATACTCTGAACCATTTCCGGAGTGAGATGAGATCCTTTTAAGTTGGAGCCGAGGCTTAGGAGGATGGCACCTTCTGTGGCATTTCCCAGAAACTCTGCCATGTTTTGTGGCAGAGGATCTGGCTTATTCTTGATTTGAATGCCACCAATCTCAATGACACCCGGGACATTGGGTCGAATGGGTCCCTCACTCAATGCATGCGAGTTGAAGAACATCAGTGTTATGTTCTTTGAAAGATCCTCGTAGGCGGCCAAAGAAGGATCATCCCCATAAAGAGATCTGAAGAATTGAGTCTCAGAATCGACTGTATAAAACATACCTACATTCACTTCTCACCTATAGATCTTCCTGTTGGTCCAATCGTACTGTGCCAGCCAAATCCTTTGCAGCCAGCTGATGGCTTGCGTGTGGAATCTTTGAAAAAAGGACATAACTTGGCCCTTTTCCACGGCGGTCAACATGCCAGGAACATGCGACAGGGATCTCGGATTACCCACCATGGTGGCCATGAACTCTACAGGTTGCTGGGAGAAGGACAGAATTACGGGAACTTTCAGTTTCTGGGCCAGACCCAGCTGGAAGTTGTTCATAAAGTATCCTGCAATGACCAGGTCAAAATGGTTGTCCTTGTTGTGTCCTTGGAGTGTGGCACTCGGATGATGTTAAAGTTCTTGTGCTTGATCGGAGGCTCAATAGACGTTATGATCGTCAAGTTGTGTCCCCTCTCCGCCAGGACCTTTGCCAGCGACATGTGCACAATCACATGTGATGGCTGTGGCACTGTAAAGATTCCCAGGATATTAGCACTTTCCGAAGATCCTAGGCATTGTAAGAGAGCCACGGCGAGCAACACTTTTCCCGAAAATCGAATCATATCGGCCACTTTCCGATTCAACTACCCGCCGACAACTAAACCAATCGCTGCGTTCTATAAAGTTCTATATAAGAGAATTCTTATCGGGCCATGTTTATTATCAGGCTTAGGGCTAACTGATAAAGGTGGCTTTTACAAGGATTCCTAAAAAGGAAAGCAAGTATTACGCGGAGCTTCTAATTCAAAAATCTAATCGAGTAGTTTATTGAAGAAAGTTTAAGGTTAGGAGCCGGAAAAATTGCATAAAATTAAATATATATTTATATTAATGGCTTGGCTTATTATATAATAGTGTCCTGACAAATAAAAAAGAGTTTTTCTGAGCAGATTGTCTCCATATTAATGGCAAGACGTCCATATTTTGTTAGGCTGGCGCAAAGGACATTTTCTTCGTTTTTATTTAATCCGATCCAGTATTCCATTGACTTTAACATCGGAAACATATCTTCCAGTTCCTCGTTGCTTTCGAGAGTAAGCAGAGTTCTACCCTTTGAATGGCAGGATGTTGCGGCTTCCTGCCAAGTCAGTTTAATGTTGTCCTCGAAATATACATTTTTTGATCCAATCTTCTGGGAAGTGGTTTCATTAATAGTGCTGCTTCTCACTTCTGTTAATAGTTTTTCTTTTTTGATTTTTTCTTCACTTTTTATTAAAGCGTTTTTGATTAGGTTTTCCAAATTATCGATTTTCTCATCAAGTTTTTTTTGAGAACTCAGAAAGGATGATAGTTTGGCATCAACCACCTCTACCTTGGCCCGAAGTTCGCCCTCATTGTCGGTCCACTTCCTGTGATTGGCTTCCACATATCGAAGCATTGGCCTCAGGGCCTTGAAGCAGAAGGAGCTGCAGAGAACATTCGGATCCTCCCAAAGACTATCGTCACTTTCCATATCGCATTCCTCCGCAGAAATTATAATTACATGTATTGTGAACAGAAAAGCGAATGCCACTATATTCATTTTACAAAAATATTCAGAAAATTACTTGTTTACAGCCCAGACCGTTTAATGAAACTGATTTGATTTAAAAAAAAAAAAATTACCTGATAAGTTGATGTTCTGGCTTATGTGACCTGCGTTGATAAGGTTTGCTTTTGTATGAAATATTTTTTAGTCAAAAGATTACTTTTAAATTCTCTACTTATTTCTAAAAATTCATAAAGTCCTACTGCTTTTTCTGCTTTTTACCTTTTTTTGATTTTGAGGCTACACTATTGATGATAAATTTCAAAACTATTCTTAGTAGAAGTATAATAGCAGTTAAAATTATAAAAATCAAGGCATAGACGTCCAAATTATTGGCGGCTATAGAGTTCATGTGCACCAAAGGACTCTGCAGGTGGGCAGCTCCGTGATGGCGGATGACATACTCCGTCCAGTAAATTAGAGATTCCCGAGCAGATATTGGCCGATCACGGTAGAGGGAGGAGTAAGAGGACACCTTTTCCGTGTACTGGGGATTCGTCAATATATCCTGGATAGCCTCAAGGAAGGGCTGCTCCTCCAGGGTGAGGAGGCTCTGGGTAAGACCGAAACCCTTTTGGACCATGGAGATGGCATTACCGGGCTGGTCGCCAAAAATCGGTAGCGCCAACATGGGTTTTCCGTGATACGCCGCCTCGGTAATGCCGCCCTTGCCGGCGTGGTTTATAAACAGTTTGGTGTTGGGATGGGCCAGCACATCGTCCTGTGGCAGCCACTTGGAGTAGAGAATGTTGTCCGACTTGCCAGGCGCCTTCTCCAGGTCCTCCCATTTCCAGATGACTCGCTGCTTCAGCTTTGACAGGACATTGAACATTTTCTTGACAGTCTCGGGCTTGACATGGCTGCTCTTAACATTGGAACCAAGACTCAGGAGAATGGCCCCATCCGTGGCGTTGCCCAGGAAGCTGGATAAGTCCTTTGGAAGGGGATCTGGTTTATCCTTAATGTGAATACCACCAATTTCGATGGCCGCCGGGACCAGAGGTCGAATGGGTCCTTCACTCGGTCCATGGGAAGCAAAGAAAATCAGAGAAACATTCTTGACCATCTCGTGGAATGGGGGCATAGAAGGATCCTCGGCAAAGAGTTCCCTGAATGTCAAAATTGTAAAAAAATATTTTAAATAATATACTAATCTCTGGAGCTGCTTACTTGTAAAAATCTATATTCCGCCTTTCGGAAAGGTAATTGAAAAGCTTAAAGAATTGACTATAGAAGTAGTTGGTTAGTCGTTTCTGGAAGGATGTGCCCAGATCCTTTTCCGCTGCGTCCTTGTCGGCGGATAAAAACGATCCTTCCAGGGGATTACCTATCAGAGGGCCTATCATCTGATTTGGCGGCATCAGGGCAACGAGCACAACGGGAGCTTTCACTTTTCTGGCGAATCCCAGTTGGTACTCATTCATAAAGTAGCCGGCAACGACGAGATCAAATTTATTGCCATCGTTGAGATACAAATCGCGGACACGTGGATCCTTTAGAGCGTCCACCATTTTCCGGAACATGAAGCCCGTGCGTTTCAACATCCCGAACAAGGATACTATAATATTGCTGTTGTCGTTCTTGGACATTGATCCAATTATTTCACTGTGCCGCTGGGCATCCTCGGTGCTCAGTGGCACCTGGATTAGATTAATGTCCTTGTGTGTGACCAACGGCTTAAGGACCGTAACCACAGTCACATTGTGTCCCCTTTCGGCCAGGATCTTGGCCGTTGACATTTGAATAATCAAATGCGAGGGGCTCAGGCTCGTAAAGAGGCCCAGTATATTGGCACTTTGAATGCCACTCATAGACCCCGTAAAGGCCAAAATCAAAATCAAGAGCCGACACGGATTGGCAGCCATGGTGACGAGCCGGCAGTTGAAACAAAACTGAATAAACATCTCTTTCCTCGGGAACATTATCATTGTGTTAAGCCCCAAACAATTGGAAAAACCCTTGTAGACTCACGTAATGATAACGCTTGTCTTATCGCTTTGAAAAGTATTGTTTAATCTCCGAGGACCAGAAGAGATAGTGGCTTTTATTTATCATCTGATTATTGGCAGCGTACTATAGCCACTTACTATTTAATTTCTACTTTTTTTTTCAGAGAGCTGCAGCGCATTGAAAACGCCACCAACTCCCCAGTCATATCTCACTTGGCCGAGACCATCCAAGGGGTAACCACTATTCGAGCATACAACCAACAGACCCGTTTCACGGAAATTCTGTTCAAGCGTCTGGAGGCAAACACAATTGCATTTGCTTTATTAAACACCAGTCATCGATGGTTGGGCGTATCCCTGGTAAAGTATCCTTCCTTATCCTGTATCACTAAGCTTAAAATTAAGTGAATTAGATACTAAACTTTAGTGACTAATATTTACTTTTTCCATAAAACGCACGACAGTCGCTTCCTGTCCTTTTACTTAATCATTCTTTTTGTCTCATTGTGGTTTGTATTCCTTCCGGCAGGACTATTTGGGTGGCTGCATTGTTTTTGTGGCCACTGTGACGGCCCTGGCAACGGCGAGTCTCAGTTGCAGCAACTATAGAATGCGGCATGACAGCGAGGCAACCGAAACTTATGCTGTCAATAAAAGCCCGCCAGACACAGCCGCCTCCGGCTCTGATTCTGGCTCTACCTCGGAACTGAGTCCCACACCGTCGCTGGTGGGACTGGCCATAAACTACACGTTGTTGGTGCCGATTTACCTTAATTGGGTTGTAAAACTTTTGGCTGATATGGAGATGTATGCGGGCTCCGTGGAACGCATCGCCCACTATGCTCAGGATGCGGTGGAGGATATGGATCTGGGGGCGCTCGAAGGCGAAGAAGATGTGAGAGCTGAAGTCGATAGGTCGTCCTTGTCCACGTCGATGTCGACTGCCGGTGACAAAGTTTACCCAGGCGCAACGACAGCTGCCGGTGATGTTGATGAAGATGGAACTGGAAATGCGGCAGGAGCTGGAGCAGGAGCAGGAGCAGGAGCAGGACCAGTGGCAGGAGGAAATAACGGGACTGAAGCAAATGCTGATAAATTAAATGCAGGCAATGCAACCGGCGACAGCGACGGCAATCACTTAAACTTCCCTCCGGCGGCAGCTGGCGACGCCGACAAGGTGGAACAGGCGACGACAAAGTCGTCGGTGATTAAAGATAAGCAACTGCCGCCGCAGGACGTGGACGAGAAGGTCGTCCTGCCAAATGAGCCGGCCAGGAAGCTTGAGCGCTGTAAGTATTCTCTTTTTTTGGTCACTGGCTCGGGGCGTTTAGCATGCATCATTGGATTTGCATTTTCAAGGATGTAATTACCAAAGGATTGTCGGGTGTGAACTTATGGATCAATGCGATTTATCATTGATACTGATCTTTTATAGAGCTTATTAAAAGTGTAATTATAAATTATTTTATACGTATATCTTATTAAATTATTTTTAATTTCCAAAACTATAATTATAAATGTAAACAATTATCACATTCATATTAAATCTGTACCATGAGTCGTATGAGTAATTTATTCGAAAATTTTACTCATACGACTCATGGTTCAAAATCGAAAAAAATTAAATTTTAATAAATTCCAGTTCAAAATAGGAATAGAGGAAAATTTAAAGCAAATAAATGCCTTAAAAATGTCAAATATCTTCAAAAAATGACTCATCCCCCACCTTAACTAAAAATCGAATTTTTGTTCAACACCAAGAAAGAGACCTCAGTCTGTAGCTTTTCTTTTACCTTTACCCTTTAATCTGATAGGCCCAAATAAGAGTCATCTCGTATATTTTCTTGTTTTAGACCAAAGTGTACCAATTTCGTGGCCCCAGAGGGGCGACATCAATTTCGATAACGTCAGTCTGCGGTACGAAGGACAGAAGGAAAATGTCATCAGCAACCTAACATTGAAAATTCCAGCAGGCCAGCGGGTGAGTAAAGAAATACACGAATTCCTAATTTCGATTCCCATTGAAATTCACCAAAATATAAGCAGTAAGCAAAATATAACATACCAATTGTTACAAATTCTTGGCAAATAGTGAGTGCATTTCATCCGAACTAGCCGCAGAGTATTTGTCTAAAATATTAGAAACTTAAATATTTTATAGCAAATGTTGGCAAATATTGATTGGGGTTGAAAATAAAATTGTCAATATAATCGTTTGGGGCAACCCAATTCCATAGTCAATTTATATCTGAAAATAAACGATAACATGAAAAAATAAAATTCTTTTGGGTAGAAACTCAAGGACGATACCCTTGCGAAAACCTTTTAAAAAATATATAAAATCTACAAGCTAAAAATACAGTTGAACATTTTCATAAAATGCCTAAATTAAATTAATTTTTATGAAAACTATTTTTAGAGTCTCAAAGTCGTTTGTAAATAAACATTCTCTAATTAAGAGTGTTAAAATATGATGCTATAATAAATCATAAAATCCAAAAAGTCTAAACTACAAACTGCAGCAAACTGAATCACTTTTGAATCACTTTTAAATCCACCATGGCGTTTAATAGGTTTTAATTGTTTGAGCGGGTGATTATAGGCCCTACACATATATATTATATATTGTTTGATTGATGATTGTTTATTGAAATAGTCGGCACCTGGCCATTAAATTAAATGGAAAAATAAAATTACCATTTTATTATTAGGTTAATTTGCCATTCAGATTTCAGATGAAAAATTATTTAATAATTTCCTCGGAAACTTTTATGAAATATTCAATAGATTGGGATTTGCGGTCGAACGGGTAGCGGCAAATCATCCTTGGGCCTGTCCTTATTCGGAGTCCTGCAAACGACCAGCGGCCACATCTACATTGATGATGTGGATATCAAACGAATCCGACCAGACGAGCTGCGAACCAGATTGTCGATTATACCGCAGGATGTGCATTTGTTCAATGCAACCATACGTGAAAATCTAGATCCACATGGTTACTTCCAGGACCTGCAGTTGTGGAATTGCTTGGAGCTGGCACAGCTGAAGGAGTTCGTCAACGGCCACCTTCCTCTCGGCCTGGGTGAGTTTGGTTCGGTTTTTTTGGTTTTCGTTTCGGTTTTTGCTGTCGTTTGGAATAAACAACCACTTCAAGTGGCTTTTTGCTGTCCTTGGGATCAGCATTTGCTCTATGAAAAAATAATGGAAGTCAGCTTGATATCTTATTCCATTTTATCCGACTTGTCAGAGGAGGGCGAGGCATCTCTTTTTTTTCTGTTTGGGAGACGATGCATATTGGGTGCTTTTCCGCGTTCGATTGAATAATATCTTAAATATTCAGTTCAAGTTGGCAAGTCGAAGTCGAACATCGCTCACTTTCGAAGGTTTTAAAGTGTGTGGGAATGAAATTCCTGAATTGGTATTACATGTATTCCAATTCATTTCTGTTGGAGGGAAAATTGCGGAATAGTAAATAGAGACAAAACCCCTAATAACTTATTTTTTTGTTTGCAGATACCGTGCTGTGTGATGGGGGCATTAACCTGAGCGCAGGACACAGACAACTGCTGTGCCTGGCACGTGCCATTCTGCGGGGATCCGCCTGTCTGGTCCTCGACGAAGCAACAAGTGCCCTGGACAGCTCCACGGAAAATGCACTCCTGAAGGCAGCCGACCAGGCCTTCCAAGGGCGCACCATCATAACAATCGCAGTGAGTCGACACTTAATCCTCTCTAGTCCGGCTATATTTTGGCTATTATCTTTTCTCCCCCAGCACCGCCTGTCCACCATTCTGGACTATGACAGATTGATTGTGCTGGATCAGGGGCGGATAATCGAGGATGGAAATCCCAGGGAGCTGCAACAGTTGCCGGGATCTGTTTTTAATAATTTACTACAAAAGGGCTCTGATAAGTGCTAGATTAATTCTTGTGCCTTATATTAATATTTATTGAAAGAAAAGTTTAAAATATTTTTAAAAGCAACATGTCAGCTGAATTTATTGTAAAGTATATATTTTTGTAAAGTATTTATTCCCATATGTTATTTTGTACTAGTCGTAAATCGAACATATTCTTATTATTTGCTTAATATATGTGATCTGAACAGCATTTTGTACTAGTCCAAAACATCCATGTACTTATTTTATTAAACAACTTTCCATATTTTGTATTTTATTTTGAAATAAATCAGAATAACTGGTTACAATTGGGATTAATTTCGTTCAAGTAACAAAAGTAACAGCCAATTAGGATTCAGACAGTCACAGTGGCTACTTCTGCACTCCAAATTTGAATGAATATTCAGGAAATATAGTCCGGCAGGGAACTAGGACTCTCAGTCCTGCCAAAGGATAAATGGGGGCACGAAAATATTGCGAAATAAATTGATTGTTAAATGGTTCTAGGCATCGGCATTGGTAATGTTTGGGGCAGTAAGGGGAAAGCTGGCAGGCAGGCTCACTTTGTATGCATATTTCAAGTAGTTCGTTCGCTGGGGCAATTAAACTTAATTGACGATGAGGAGCTTGCATTGTTAAGTAGGTTTTCGGTGGGGGAAACGTTTTTATATTTTTTGCCCAGTAAGCGGCTTTGATTTCAAGGGATTTTCACTACAGATCGATAGCTAATTGGCACCCTTCTTAAATGATATGCAAAATATTTTTCAAGAAGTTTTCAGCTTCTGTTCGCTTTAAGGGCTATTTAACATGGTATTTTATGTGGAAGACTATCAGACTATTTTATGTATGCAGCTCCACGCCTCCAAGGTTAATGATTTTCGTCTGTCTAATTAATTTGTGCGTGCCTGGAACTGTTTGTGTATTATAATTATCTACTTGCTACGAAAAGTGATTTATCTTCTTGGCAAGTCAAAATCAAAGTCTTTGTAGTCTGACAAGTAGTTCAGCTCTTGAGTAAAGATGTTCATCCTTGTGGCATAAATGCGTTGAACTGCATAGCAGATATTATGACGATTCCATACGAGTTTTCGATCGCCTTCGGCTTGCTTTGGCCAATGTTGTGGCTTGTTTTTTATTTTTATTAAATTCTACTTGGCGTAGGACCTCATGGTTTTAGCCACTCTTGGATTTGGCACGCATGAGCGCTTTGCCAGTTCCTTTGACGCTGTCTGTCGCTATAACAAAAGAAATCTGTCAAATTCAAACGCTCGTAAATGTCTTACGCAGAGCCAGCCAACCAGCCAACCAACCAACCAACCCAACCAAACCAAGCCAAGCCATCCAGCATTCCACCCAGCCGGCCAGGCATCTTGGCCATGATGTTTTGTAACTGTTTACCCCGTCACTTATTGTTGTTTTTTTCTCGTTGTACTCCGCCATCCACATAAAATAAAATTGTCCTTACACTCATGCCACATGAAGCCATGCCGGCTAATCGTATTGTATTTAATATATTTATCCATTTTGATTTTACAATTGAATGAATTTTGAAGGATATCTATATATCGGTAGGGGGCTCTACTGAACCTATCCATATTTTTTCTTGCAAAGGACTCTTGCCATCAATCTTAAAAAACATAAAAGCAAGTGGGTAATAGAGGGTTTTAATTTACAAAAATATATCTTAAAGATAAGTTTATTTAAAAAGCAATTCACAAAAATTGAATATGACCGCCCAGAACTTCAATTACAAATGCAATTTGGTATTTTTCAGTTATATACAGTTTGGAGGCCGAAAAAAGGCTTTTTTCGAAAATTCGTTCTGAGCAAACTATTTAGTTTATTGATTTCGAAGTTAAAAGGCATATTAAGTCAACCTTAGTCTATATTCTCATATTTTTTATTGGAAAATATTATTAACGGGATCGTGGCAATAGCCAATTTTGCAGAGGTTTAAAAAAAAGGCCTCTTACGGTGAGTAGGATATCTCTGGACAGGATCATCTGAGATGCAAAAAACAAATTAATTTCATTAAATAATTGAATAAAGTATAAATTAATAAAAGAAATTAGAGAAAAAGGAAATGGACGAAATTCGGTTTATTTATGAAAAATTTAAAAGCTTATGTAAAAATTTCAGGCCGATTGGTTCAGCCGTTTTTGAGAAATCTTAACTTACACTGAGTCGAAAATATTCGTCCGATCTACTAGAAATTTGTATAAATTTTTTGATATATATGTATGTACATATTAAGACAATTTTTTTGAAAATCCTAACTGTTTATAACCCCCTTAGAACCGGATTAAATGTGGTTCTGTAGTATCGAAAAAGGATTTTATTTCTATATATACTTTCTTGAACTCGGCTGTAAATGAAACAGGGAACAGTTCCTGACCTACTGAACGAGTAAGCAACAATTCGCGCTGAATCTGCAGGACTCCTAGAGAAAGCGGCTGCTGACACGTTCTCATTCAGCATCAAAACGAGGAGCCATCGTGCCACATCGGATCCTGTCGTCCCTGCTCGGGTTTTAGTAACAGCCCTGTCCGCCGACCGCCAGATGCTGTTGCGCTTTCGCCTGCCACAAGGATTTCTTGTCCTTCCGGATGCTGTGTTCAGTTATTTCGTGTCCGGGTATCCGTGCGGTTCATGCTGCGGTCGTCAGCCGTTCGTCGTCGCTTGTTCGAATCGTCGGTGTCCTTTCGCCAACACGTGTTTTTTAGCGAGCATTTCAATTAACAACTGAATATTTTCGGGAGAGTGATATTTGTTGTACAGCCAGAAATTAAATATGCAAATATCCTTTGGAGTGGCCTGTAATTGAACAAACTGTGAGTCTAGTGGCGGATATGGATGTAATACCAACCCTCCTCCTACTCCCATCAAAGTCAACAAATTTCCGGTTCTGACCTACCATAAAGGCCGCGTTCAGCAATTCTATTTATTTTTTTACTTGTTTTTACCACATAGTGTTTTTATTTTAGTTGCTGGCTCGTTAGTTTAATTACCATCCTTTGATTAGTGGAGCTAACTGACGCAAAAATGATCAATCAGCTAGAAAATTAGTTTATGGTCAAAAGTTTGATGAAATAAATATCTTAAAAAAAATAGACTTTAAGCCAGAATTTGTTATCCCCAGAGCCTTGGTGCGTTCAAGTCCCTAGTGGACACTCTAATCCGTCTCTAATTGGAGTTGAGTTTCTTTCAATTAACGCACAAAAAAAGTTGAAAGATAATCACCTCTTTTCTTTCTGCCGAACACAGCAAAGGAATATAATATCATCTGCAGGATAAGGTGAAAGGCGAAAGTATAGACAAACTACTACTTGCCAAGGGAAAGCCAAAGGATATGTAGTTGGCCTTTCAGATGAATACACCTGCGTGTTTGTGGGCATAAGCGAGTGTTGCTTACTTACCCTTTGCATTAGCATAATTAAAATTCGCCAAACACTAGGCCTAACTGAGCCCCGTTGCTCCATTAACTGGAAGGCCACCCAAAAAGTCAACAGGACCGACCGACCCACAGCCCTCGTTGACCCACCGCGGCCCTTGAGCCAGGACCACAGCGGGGCATGCAACAAACCCTATTACTCATATTTGAGCACATGCGAGTGTGTGGCAAAGAACGCCTGTTTGTAATACCCTTGAACTTTATTGTTTGTACATCAGCGGTTTGCCAGGCTTTCGCGCTTCTCGGCCCCATCTCCCACCTCCGGTGACTCCAGGAGGAGGCCCAGATACCAAATACTATATCCCAGGACCCTACGGCTTTGCCGCTTTTTATGCCGCTGTTTGTGAACGTGCCCGTGCTTTTTTATTGCTGGGGCTGTCAGTCGCAGCAATACATCGGTTTACCATTGAAAATATATGTGCGCGCATTTTTCAGACAGTTTCTCCAAAAACATTTTACAATTCGTTAGTTTATATTGCAATTTCTCTGGGGGTCGATGGTGAAGAGTTTTTCACGGGTTTTAACTATAACTTTGTTGCTGTTTAGTGAGAGTTAATTTTTATTGCCAAATAAATTTAAATGTAAAAGATTTGTTTGCCATTTGTACAATTTATTAAAATAGCTTTAAATTTAATTATTCGAATTTTCCATTTACTTATTTGATAACATATTTTGCGAAGCTGCAAGTAAATCATAAATTTTCTCCATATGATTCCATTATCCCGATACGCCAGCATGCTGACAAGCTCAATTGCTTATCAAATGTGCTTACTTAGAGTCCTCGATTTTGATTGGACTCAATTGAATATGTAGTTCCATACAATCCAAATCAAACGAAAATTCAATTTCCCAACTGAATGCGAATCAGTTTTACTTCATTTGGGAATTGTAACCATGGACATATACATTTCTATCTGAATTATGACAACAGATGTATTATATGTGCTGCTTATTTACGATATCAATATATTGGAGTCTTCATTTAATTTCGTTCAGTTGAAAATGAATCATTCGGAGGGCAGTTTGTGACAGTATTTATGTTGCAGCTGATTAGCAGACAATTAATGAGCATTTAAGCCATTCAAGCGCTCAGAAATGTTAAATAAACACAATAAATGTAATTAAATTAATTTCGTTCGGCCGGCTCGCATAATGCGTTGGTGTTCGTAAAAAGTTAATAAAAAAATAAATAAAAAATAGTTGGAAGAGAGAAAAGCCGTTAACACAAACCGTCGGCTGGAAAAACATCAGCTGTGGCAAAGTAAACATAAAGTTTTGGATTCAGACAGTGGCTGTTGTGTTTGGACAGGATCCGGGACTCCATAATTGCATCCGGGTGGCATTTAAATTGCACTCAAGGTGGCATTCGGCCACGGAATTTTTCACATGGCGTATGCGTAATGTAAGTATCAAGTTTTATGTTTGTTTTTTTCTTGGACGGAAATTTTAAATTAATAGACACCTCAGCAGGACCTTCAAATGGAGATAGCTGGCATTGTTGACTCAACGCAGCGGTCACGAACAAAAAAGTTTACCAGTTTACATATCATCATTTTTTTTCTGTGGGAAATACTTAAGGTTTTTATTTTGTTGCCATGCCTCGGAAAAAGTTTTGTCTTGATGTAAGTCGAGTTGCTATTGTTGACTCTAGTTTCAATGCGGGCTTTTCCTCAGCCCTGTTATCTCCGAGCCATTGTCTTTTTGGCGGCACTCCGCAGACCCGGCCGCGAACACTGTTAGTTCTGGGCACAAAAAAAAAAAAAAATCATAAATAAGTGTATAAAATATTATGTGTGTGAAAACTTTTGAATACTCTGTTTTCTAATAGAAGAATTACACCAATAGATCATACATATGTTCTTCACTTCAAAAGCTTCGTTTTGGATCAAGAAGAAACCACAATGTAATCATTTATGTTTGTATGAATATCATACCTTAGTTTAGAAATAGTGTAGTATATTGAACAAATAAATTTTAGGTGGAGCAATAAGCCTTCATATCCGTTTGAAATACAAAGTTGGACAGATATTTGAAACAAAATTCAGAAACAACCCTCGGGCAGAGTATAAAAATAGAATCAACTTTAAGCACAATGAGGCAATAAAGATTTATCTTAAAAGGACGGCAGCCGCCAAAGCCAATGCAGCAGATTTGTCAAGGATTTGCGGCTGGAAATTTATTTTGGCTCCTCTGTTTATTCTTTTTTTGTGTGTCAGTCCTTGGAAAGAATAAAGCAAACAGGCTTTATAGTTTGCACATTGATTTTTGAACAAAAATTCAAAATATACGGCCGTTTGCCCGGCCGGGTGTGTGTTTCAGTTTACAAACAGTTGTAATCTATGATGTCGCATTCAGAATGCATAAATTTTAATTAAGGCGAAAATAAAACAAGCTTTATCGGTCAAAGCTTCGAATTTATTTTGTGTGTGTTTTGAGAAAGAATTGTATTTTCGTAGCATACATTTTTGGGTGTGCCATTTATCAGTTGTTAACGCAGCGATGATTTTGGCCAAAAAGAAATATATGTTTAGCTATGCACCTAACATAATTGGGTCGTACTCATTCCACAACTTTTTTTGGCAACACAAACTATGAACGCATTTGACGAGATACCAGTCTCCGGGTAAGACACTAAGACTGGTCATGACATCACTTTAGAACTAAGCTTACATTACCAATTACTGTTGGCAGCTTAAAAGTTTCTACTTAAATGCTAAAGGGCATTAATGTCAGCCGCACTGGGATAGTTTGAGTCCTTCGGTCCGTAGTGGAAAAGAAAACAAAGAAGCTTTGTTTTTCAAGGATTTCATGCTCGACTAATAGTAACTATGATTTCTTCCGCCTGTCAATTAACGATTTCCAAAACAATATTCCTCGTAAACAGGAGATTCTTTTTTTTTGTATTTGGTCTTTGTCTATTTTTAAATAATCTTTGACTTGCGGTTCGTATACACGAGTGGCTTACGAAAAGATAAAAACGTGATTACGAAAACAAACATGTTCGGCTGTTGGGGCATAAATATTGGAGAATGTTTCGGCAATAAATCAAAAACCACAGCCCTCATTCCAGCCGTGGGCGAAACTTAAACGTAGAAAATTGAGGAAAACTTAAGTTTAAATGGGGCTAGTCTTGGTTTTTCCGCAAGCTTCGAAAAAGGAAGCTAAAGTGAAAGTGAAGGCAAAAGCCAAATTCCCAAATGCTCCGGGACACCGAGAGTGTGCCGCAAACGCGTTAAGAATTATTGATGCCTCATTGCTGATTGCTCCGCGTTTACGCCATTTGACACACATTCGAAATCCTCCCGGCCGGGCATATAATTCGAGGCCCCTCGTGACACCCACTCCTGGGCATAGAAATAAGTAAAGTTATTTGGTATGTCTAGCATGTACCCACTCTCTTTTTGATGTCTGACGCACATTTCCTCTTGGGCCTGGTACTCGGGTATTGTATTTTTGGTTCTGGGAACTGCCTGGCAGGAAAAAAATCAACGCTCACATTGTCAGAATATCAATGTCTGCGCAAAATTATTGCCGAGTTTGCCATTTCAGTGACTCGCATTCATTGCATCAAATTGTATTTTTGATGTTTTGCGCAAAATATGCTAAAACAATAAATACATATTTTATTTTTCGAAAGGTTTTCGAATCAACAAGCAGTGATATAATATATTCCCCCAACAATTGTGATATCAGCAATATTTGTTATGCCAGAAAATTTGGCACTGTTGTGGCATATCTGCAAGTCTGTCGGTTGAAAAAACACACAAGGTTATGCAGAATCACACTTTCTCCTCAGATACTATATTTTCCTCTGCATCAAAACATTGTGTTATTAATATTCAAATATTCTCACACATTCTCACTCTGAGATCTCGGCAAGCAAACATTTAAATGATTTTTATGGCTACACATTTTTGCTCCCAACATTAAACTTTAATGCGACGGTCTTTAGACTGTTTACTCTTGTGGGTTTTTACGGAACTAACTCCTGTGTGTTGGCAATAAAAATACATTTTGTTTATTTCCTTAGGTCTTAACTTTGGGTCCTGAGCCCCAAAAAACGGGCCTTGTATTGTGAGGGCCTCTTATTATAATATTATTAAACCTGTAACATTGGGCAATAATTCAATTAGTTCCGTGTACCACATAGGTATGGGGACTGTGCAAGGACAAAGGACTCTGAGTCCTTTGTAGTCTGAGGAATTTAAGTGATTCATGAATACTGTTCTTTCCTAGGCAATTGTTGGAAACTTATTTGCATTCATGTTTTTTGCACTTTTTCTGCCTTGGTACTACTTCCTTTATGGCATTTCAGTTTTTAAGACTATTTACCCAAGGAAAGTCAATGTTGGTTTGGCTTGGAATTGTGATTGTGATTGGAGTGGCTCTGGGTCTTTGCAACTTTGTTTCTGTGCAGCTTAAACCTACTAATCCCCTTCTATTCTGTATCTTTTTGTGTGCAACTTTGTCAATATTGAGATTCAGAAACCATCTTGATTGTGATTGCCTTTTAAATAGTTCTATGTTATATTCTCTATTATATAATATGAAGTCTGTATTATTTTGTGGATAAAAAAAATTAAAAAGCTTCTATCCTTTTTTTCGCACAATCAGACCGAAATCAATTTTCATTAGCCCCTTAGATTAACTTTGAATTGTCAATATCCATTGAGAGTTGGTCGTTAGCCTGAATAAATTTATTTTTTCTTTGCCCCTTTTTTGTAGCACGTGCCTCGACATGTGTCGGCACCGAGGGAGTCGTTAAAGCGCATTTTAGTCCGAAAAAAGCCCGAAAGAGCAAGGATATGCATACATTATAAGCTTATGATTAGGGTCAAATGCGGAGTTTTATTGGAAAATTGTCGATTAATTCGGATAGGTCTCTGGCAAATAAAAAATCTGTATCTCATTGCGCAATATATCCATTACATGAATCATAAAAGTGAAATAAAAAGTGAGAAACATCTATGTGGGAGCCAATTTTTCAGTAACAATTTATTGGCATTAAGCTGACTGGCCGGATAAACGAAAAATACTTTGCAAAAATGGCGAAAATCCCGGCGAGGAGTGGGTTGCAGGTGGAATCCGAAAACTGGTTGCCTGCCACTCGAGCTCTACTGCGATTTGCATAAGCGGAGTCATTGAATATTCATATGAAGGGATGAGTATTTAATAGCAGCAATCGTAAAGTGAAACAGCAGGATAAAATGCAGTAGCACTACGCTGTGATGTTTAAGTATTCTTAGGGCTGTGGATATGGAGGGCCTCTTTCATAGTATTGGCTTCCAAAACTTTGCGCTGAACGCGTTCCGAGCTCCAAACAATCACCAACCAACGGATGTGCGGATCATCAATTCGGGGCTTCGCAAAACTCATGCATATCGGAAAGATATCGCTATCAGGATTATCCGCTTCTTCAGATTCATAGCAGATAAATTCCAGAGGACGGAATATCAAGCGAGAGCCTCGAGGGGAAATCAAAAGAGCCAGCAGCACAAAAGGCTGGTCCTTGAAGATGATGGCTAGGTAAATTCCGAAAGGATCCATGACGATGGTGTGTGGTTCTCCGCCCCCTCGTTTATGGCCACAGCACGTGGTAATCTCCCTAAGATCGCTGACCTTTTCGAGAGTCCAACTCGGTTCTGGTTGCAGAAAAACTTCCATTTCCTCGTCGGCTTTGCAGGAGTATAGGATGGTGCTGCCCTTCTCGACAAATAGGATGTAGGTGCTGCAACAGGTCCAGACGGCTGTCTGAATCCTGTGTTCCGTCAGGACCTGAAACCGTCGCCAGTTGGAGCGGTCCACCACACAGAGGCTGGCGCCCATATCGCACTGGCCACAGAGCAGGGCGTGGAAGTTCGGAGTGTACTTGAGCAGGAAGAAGGAAGATTCATTGCCAGGATGCGGAATCAAACGCAGTTTCTGCCGGCAGTCCGGCTCCCACATAATTATGTGGTTCGTACCCAGGGATGAACTGACAAGAGTTGTCCCATCTTCGTTCCACTGCAGCGACGTCACATAGACGTGTCCATCGTCCTTAAGCAGTTGCATTCGAGTGCGGGTTTCCTTGTCGCGAATTTCAAAATCCGGGCAAGATTTTACGTTACTGGTCCAGAGGCAAACTCCGGCCGCACATCCCACCGCCAACTCATAGCCATGCGACCAAGGACGAAATGCCATGCAAGTTGCGTTCTTCTGCTCGTAGGCACTGAACTTTGTGGGTGCGTTGCTCCGCTCGTCATGGAGGATCACGATATCGTGATAGGTCAGCAAGGCCATCAGCTCGTAGGGGCAGTTGGGATGGAGTTCCAGGCCCTTGTAGACAGCTGTTTTCCAACCACGGGACTGATTGAACTCGGCCAGAGTGTCCGGATGAACGATGACCTTTTTTTCCTTCCAGTAGTTGAGCGGAACATTGGTAATAATCTCGAACCATTCCATCATAAAGGAGATCCATTTTTTTAATTCATAATAAACGCGGACCATGGCCTTTAAAATCCGATAAAAAGTGAAGCAATTTCTTTGGTTATTCGCGTTGTCGTTTCTGAAGCTCGCTTCTCGAAACTCTCTCCCGAAATCCAGCTGCTCCATTTTTTCGTTTTTATTTCAAATCAAAATTATTTGATTGATGAACTAATATTTTCTATTTTTAAATGGCCGATGACATAAATTCCAGCCTGCTGCTTTTCAACACAAAATATGTATTTATTTTTGCCGCTTTTTTGTAATTTTTGTAATTTTGTAGGTGCCACTTGCCATGTGCTGGCATGTCCTTTTCGTCCTTGTTGCATTCGCTTTAATGGTTTTACTTTCCTCCTATCGTTTTCCACTTTTTCACATTTTATCTAGTCGGCTATTAGTTTTGATAAATGGCTTTGGCGATGCAGTTTTTGGTCAACGCTGTCAGCATTTTAGCTCGTTCCACCGCCAGGATATAGAAATATGCTTTATTTTCTAGCCTCCTAACGTAAAGTGCTTCATTACAAAATAGGTTTTACTTTTTTTTATGTTTTTGTCTTTAATTTTTGATTTTGGTAGAATTAATTAAAACTTTTTTATGTATGCCTTAATCCAATGTAATGTAATGGAGCTGTTTGGATAGTTTGATGAACCTGAAAGTCTTTTTTTTTCTGGAGAATTACGTGTTTTAACGTAACCTTCAGTCACAGGCTTTTGAAACAAAATGCTCCTTTTTTTTTGCATAATTCACTCATATATGAACAAACCAAAAACGGCCAAATAAAATGAAATTATGCGGGTGGAAAACCATAAATTGACTTTTTGGACCAACAAACGGAAAACAACAAACAAAACATAAAACTTTTTCCTTTTTCAAGGGGAGCTGTGTATGCGCGGATAATTCGCAAGTTTTACGGTATGTTTTGCTTTGATCTGCCACATTAATATTTTATTTGTTGTGCGTGTATTAGGGGGTGTGAGGTTGTGTGTGCATAAGTGGGGGGTTTGTGCCTCAGTAGACTGCTTATGTTACATGCTGTATGTGTCTTGCAAATTGTCTTGTCAACAAAACAGAAGCTACCAAATGGCCTTCAGGGTACTGAAACTTGGCTTTCTGCAAGTTCCGAAAAATGCCGAAGAAAGCTGCAAATGATGCGTAAATAAAATTAAATAATAGTCCTCTTTTTTAGTAGTGGGCCTGACATTTTCCACATAGTTGAATTCTTACTAAAAGGACCTTTTGACTTTCTGGCTCTCTTCGGTTGAACATTTTTCACGCACATTTGATTTGGCCAGCGTTTTCAGGAGGTACGTACTATATTAACCCAAGATTAGGGATGGCTCCAGAAATGAAAAGTCATGAATCTATAATTTAGTTATACAACAAAAATGCGGGCCGGGCGGCTATAAATTGATTTTGCAGTTAAACTGCCGTCCATCACGCCGACGCCAAAACATTATCTAGACAGCTTGGGGGAGGATTCGGACAAAAGGAAAATATTTTTTTTATTTAAAAAAAAAATAAAAAGAAATAAGAAACCCCCGCATAACAAAAATAAAAGCTCAGCAGGGCCAACAACAAAAGCCATGGGTTAGTTGTTCTGGCCCATACAATTGTTGTGGCCCTCGGAGGAGGCCAATACGGAATGCTTTTGTTTACAAATGAAATGGAATCTCTTTTTTATGGCCAGCATTTTATGTGTTTATGTTTTCGACTTATGCGCCAACTGCTTGACCATTTTATTGATTTAGTAGCAGGCTATCATCATCGGCTTTGGGCTCATCCTTTTTTAGGAAGGCCCTTCGGATTGTGTCTGGCAATTTGGTGTGGCGCTGAAGTAGATTTTCAGTATGGATTTGGAGTATACTTTCCAGAGACTTCATTTGGTGCCCTTTGGCATTCATTCACTCACTTGACATTCTGCAACTGAGCATTCCGTGGATCGTGTCCTAAATTAATTGCCAATTAGTGTCAAACGCAGACTGGAGCTGGGTGGATTCCTTGAATTATGACAAATTCCCAGTTTTTATCAATGAAATATCCGTAACGCTTGTCAAGTATTAATTATGTTAATATATCGAATGAAATTGCAGGGTTTCAATTCAATTAGTTGTTAATATAATTAAGCCATCGATAGATGCATAATTAAAATTAATTTTGAATTTATAGTTGAATTCGATTAAAGGATTAACCTGAGAGCTCTCCGGTAGATTGCAGTACCATTTTCAGTTTAATGTGAAAATTGTTTTGTTTATGGTCTAAGAATATTATCCCATCGATAACATCAATTAGCATTTTGTCTATTTATAGTATTCTATAAATTCTGGCAAGAGAACATGCATAACTATTGCATTGATTAGCTGGCTAAAAAACCAACAAGCTCTGCTCAAGCCTAGTGCTAACACTGGCCATTAAGCTAAGCCATAAATTCAACATATTGCCGAACATATAAAGCACTCAACTTTGTTATGCCAAAGCCGAGCGAGCCATAAATTTCAATAAACACCCAATAAAGTGAAGGGGCTGTATGCGCCGTAGTATCCCTACCGGGCAGAGCTTTTAGCGGAAAATTAAGTACTTTCAACATTATTTAGTTTTAAGGATATTATTTAAGATTTGAGAAGATTGAAGCAGGAAATCATGTACTATTGATGTACACCACCAGTTAATGCCACAACATAAATCTTAAGGCCTTAATTGCAAGTGTGTCTTTTCATCTCTACATAAAAATTAAGAAAATTAAGTGCAAATACGTTGTCTGGCAGCAAATAATATAGCTTGGCAGACATTTTATTAATTCAAATAGAATTTGCCGGCACATTATTTCTTAGTCAATAAAATCACCAATTATCTAAATGCATAAAGAGATTTCTCTGTTTATGGGTGTTCTGGATTTCCTTTCCTTCTTTTTTTCGGTTCTTGGCTGGATGTGGCTTTTTTCAAGCATAAATTATGACTTGGACCAATTTTCGTGCATTGAGTATAAATCAGAGAAGCGAAAGCAATTTACGCATAGCCAACATAAAGCATTGCCGACTGACTGTTGTCGGCGCTTTTTTGTTTTTTATTTTTTTTTTTATTATGCCTCCAAAAGTTTGACTGGCATACAATAATTTATTAGCAAAGTCAGCGAAATGTAAAAAGTCCTGAACAGAAACAGGCACAACCACATTGCCAGGACGAAAGGAAGATGGAATGAAATTGGCACAGGCAATCCATGACAGCTCCGGTAACTCAATTAGAAAATTTAATTATGCCGCAAGGCAGTGTCGGTGAATTTTCCAACAATATGAAAAGTCCTTTTAAATTACCTTTTATTATATGTACATGACATATATGACACAACTTTTGTCTTTGAAGAAACTTGTACTCCTATGGCTTTAAAAAATGAAAATGATAGGATCAATACTTTTTCTTCTTTTATGAATTAATTAAAAATCGGCGAGTTTTCAAATGCCACGCCTAAGGCCTAATTTGCATTGGTTGTGAGAAAGTTTTCCGGGTGAAAAGTGCCCGGTTGAGGATACAATCTGCACACCAATTTGCCTTATCAATCAACCGACCCCACAACACAATGGGTTACGGCCACGTTTTTGTGGCGTTTAATCAAGCGCTAAGTCCGCTCGAACCTTTTCTCAAGTTTCACAAAAACCGTTTACAGTTTACCTTTCGCTATTTGGTTCACCTTTAACCTTCCGGGATGCGGATGGCGGATACCAGGCGAGAGGTCGATGGCTATCTGGCAAAGTTTTTCGCTTTTGTGGCGGTAATTTGTTGGTACACGTGGTTTGCTTTCTTGACGCTTAAATGAGGCGCATCATTAGTTGCTAGACGTTGATTTTCAGTCTCTCCTCCGCCTTTCCAGGCTCGCGATTTATTATTAATTGGGCGACGGCGAAAGTTTTCCGCCTATTTGTAATACCAGTTTTTCTTTAGAAACTTTTTTGGGTGAGCGGGCTGTTTGGGCCGAGTATTTCAATTATTAACATTTGTGCGTCCCGCAACGATTCACTAAATAATTTAATATTCGGGTTTTACTGCGCTATTCTTTCCATAAATATTGAATAAATATTTTCTTTTTAATTAAAACTTTATCCTTTTCAATTGATGCTAGACTCTGGACGCTCCTCATGCTCCTTCTCAACGAATTGATGTTAAAATTGATGAAACTTTGAGGAAATCAATAAAAAACAGAGCATATGGCAAGTGGCCATTCATAAAAATCTGCTGCTTTTTTCCCTAAAACAATACTCTTTAATTATACATTTTTAATTTATAAATTAATCATAAGCCAAAGCTAATAAAGGAAATATCTACTTGTCCATATTAAAAGCTCGAATGAGAAAAAACAGAACAAATAATTAATAATACCATATTTATGGGAATTTAATTAATTTGCACAGCCATATATTTTATGCGATCCGATGGGGCATTAAATTTAAAGCAAATTCTATTGCGGTTACAAATTGGGTTTAATTGCCGACCCACTAAATTGTTTATTAAATAAGGCTAGAACCTGAAAATGCTAACGGCCATTTTGCAGTTTGCGGAATTTAGGGGAGGGGGGACACACGCGGGTGTGTGGCAAGACTTATGTTAATGCATCTGAATGGTGCATGCCGCATGCTGCATTCATTAGGCTTTAATACGGTTTAAGCCAAAGCAAATTATACTTTAACTGTTGCTTGCAAAGACCCGGGCATTCAGCCGGAATGGCAAAGGCAAATAGCGCTTTGTTGGCCGATATGGCAACGGAACGGTGACGGCGCCGGTCCTGCCTCCTGATCCCCTCAGAAATAATAAACATCAATTGCCTAACGCAAACAACCGCAGGAGCCCTTCTCAGCTCTCAGCTCTCAGTTTTCAGTTCAGTTGTTGTGCACACACACCCATACCCATATTCATAGTCACTCTGACCTCTACCCACCCACCTCTTAACTCGTCTGTTTACGCTAAAAAAAATTATAGTGGCTTATATATGGCTTATATTAATTCATCCTTTAAAAAAAGCTGAAAAAATGATATAAAGCTTATTTCATTTTAGTCCCACTAGTCGTATACTTAATTTATTCTAGCTTTGAACCAACGAGTCGTATACATAATATGTTAATTTTTGTTTATGAAAAGCCTAGGTAATGTTTAATTAAACGATTTATTCAATGATTATTATACATTGATATTATCAATGTATTAAACGAAAAAGCTTATAATCTGAAAAATTGTAATTACCTTTTGAATTTTTTTCCATTTATTTCATAATTTGGAATATGAAATATATAAGTAGAATAATTTTTTTTAGTGGATATTTGTTTGCATTTTTGTTGCCGGTACTTGTTGAGAAGCAGCAGCAGCAGAAACGGAAAAAGTGCTCTGTAAATACGCAACGAGACGCGTCGTATAGTATTTAGGCGGTCCTTGCTGTGGTGTCCTTAGCCCCCCGCTCAGCCTCAGCCCCTGACCCCCTTGGGTGTGAGCGCCTGTGTGTCGTTTTTGTATGCCAGCGTCTTTTTATGAACTTGTTAACAATCTAACGACCTTTTTGCCTGGCTACCTCATTGTTGCTTTAGCTTTCTTCTGTATTCCGTATGCCGTATGCCGTATGTCGAGTGGGGCAAGAGGTTGGCGCATCCAGTGTTTGGGCTTAACAAATATTTGCATACTTTCGGGCTGCTCATGAGAATAACATAATTTGATTCCATCAAAGAGGGGCGAGCGGTAATGTGATTTTAGTCAACATATGTTTACGTTTGCACGGATATTCATTCCAGATATTTATTACCAATGCACCCTCCATGATATGTATTTCTTTTTTATGATTTGTCGACATTTAATAGTCGGTTCATGCAGAGGCATTGATTTTCCTAAGCACTGTGCAATCCTTAAGGATTTCTGCTCAACTTAAGACTCTTACCGCTTAAATGGCACAGAAATATTGCATGAGCCCATTGCCGACGAGGTACGAGGTACTTCTGTAAGTATGCATTTGCAAGGACCATCACTTGGCCGGGACGGGCCGTGCCGGGCCGGGCGATGGAAGACAAAGCTCATTATTTATTCATAGTATTCAGCAGAGAAGTGTTTATGTGGCAGGGCCTTAACTCGCCAGCCATCTCCTTTTTCGGCCACAAATTGGCTAACAGCAAGAAGCATGAACCAGAAGCTCTCAAGAAGAAAAAAGGACAACTGGCCCTGCCTGGCCTGAACTGGTCTGGTTTGGCCAGGCCAGGCCAGGACAAAAAAATATGCAAATTTAACTTTTTTGCTCGGCATAAAAATAAACTTTTGATTCAACCTCTAGTTTTAGGTCTCGCCCACAAAACAAAATTGTCAATATTGTAAACAGATTCTTTTCGACCGAAGCTGATTAGATTGGATTGGGGTACTGGAACTGGAACTGTAAAAGGACTCCTCTGTTCCAGCGTCCATATAATTGCCACTCTTGTTGCTGGGCTGCCCCATACGTGCTGTGTCCTTGTTGTGTCGAAAAGGAACTTTTGCATTTGCCGTTTGTTCGATACATTCGATTGGTAACATTTTAAAGCTTATTTGCTCGACCGCACGTTCCCTGCTCCCAGAAGGACCTCCATGGCCCGTGGGCCTGCTTTTGTGTAAATCGTTATTGGAACACTCAAATCCTAATTGCACCCTGGGTGATCACTAGTAAGTGCTATTGCTTGTGCATGTTTGTCAACTGAAAATGGCCAACGAGTCGCTTCATTTGGGAAATGAATGCTTTATATGGTCCAGAGTCCGGAGTCCGGACTCCGAAGCCTAGCTCTGATTTGTTTCAGCCTAATGATGACTCTTGGCCTTCAAGAATGAGTCCTAGAAGGGCCAACTTTACAGTTTATGGGAATCTTAACTAATAAACTGTGACAGCCTGGAAATTCCAATCTAAAGGAATGATCTGATTCCCCTGATTTAGTTTCTCCCAACATAACTTACAATTTGTTTTCATTTTTAGTCAGGAGGGGGGATATCCCTTTTGCAGCTGGTGTGTGTAGAGTAAACAATAGTTACTTTGATTAGGGTCTAATTTTTGTTTAAAGCCCTCCATTGAAAAGGCTGTCATTCAATTTGCATTTGTATGGTGCTTTCGGAGGAGCAGGCTGAAAGGACTTTCATAAATGGGGGCTGCGTATGAGCAAATAGAAATTTGTTTAGCAGATGTTGTGACATGTATTTCCATGCGTATATTAGAGGGGCTGTGTATCCTTTTCTACGAATTTCCACATCATTTGCCAGTAAATATTGACTTGACGTTTTTCTGAAGGATATTTTAGGCAGGGTTCTGGGAAATCTTTTGCTTTCAATGTCAAGGTGCCTTGGAAACTTATCATATTGTAATCAAGATGTAGGATAATATTTGTTCAGGACGTTTCTTTGGCTTTCAAAGTAAATAAATAAGAACCTGTTTCCCGGAAATGGGAACAAAGAATGCGAAAACATAATCGTCCAACCGAAAAAATGGTCTGCAATAATAAATGATAATTGATAATAACATTTTGCTACCATCCTTCCGCCAAAAAGGCCGCAAAAAGAGGGAAAGGAAAAGAAAATTGTATAAGTGTACTGGGGAAATCAATAAAAAAAAAACGACGTCGACAACATTTGGCCACAATTTCAATTTTGTGGCATCGGGCAGGAACCGAGGAACATTTCAACAATTTCCTCTACCGCCTGGCAAAGTGAAAATTTTCATTTCGCAACTGTCGTATGGTGTGTGGGAGTGTGGCGGTGCTATTTCTTAGACACCTTCCAGCATTTCTATGCGACTGCACACCGCATCGGCGACAAAGTTAGACGAAATGTCATCATTTCCGTTGGGAAACTGTGCTCGCTCAACCGGCAAGGCAGGACGCGTCAGGACGCGCCAGGACAGGGACAAGGACGACAAAAAACCGCCGCTTAGTTTTTCCGTGATGGCGTTTCGACTGGTGCAAAAAAAAAAACAAAAAAGGTTAACTATGAAAGCCATGCAAATGCTTTTTTTCCGCACAAACTTTTGGCCGCAAAAAAGAAATAGAAACAGAAAATATATGTACAGAATTCCCGGATATCAAAGGCGGTGGCGGAACTTTTCCAAGTGGTCTTCGCCAATCCCTCTACGGTTCTTAAACGAAGCGTAAAATTGTTAAATGAGTGCGAATGTCTACAGAGAGCCCAGAAAGGTCCTTATTTCTATGGATGCCTATATTTCATCCCTTTGAAATTTTTTGCCCTCTCGTAGTACAATAAATTATTGATTAACAATGTTGTTAGACTCGAGCACGTTTGCAGCATAGCTTATTTCATTTTTTGTGAATAAAATTGAATTTTTTTCACTCTCCTATGGATAGAATTTCAATTGATTTGTCATGGAAGGAATATAAAATATTGATTGGAAATAGTTCATAAATGATTAATTTTTAGAATATGATTATGATTTCCATATGAACTCTGTTTGGCCTAGAGGACCATGCCTCAAAGACCACTTATTAACCCACCTGAAACTATTGGAATTTCCTGTAACATTCCTTTCGTGTCATCTTTTGAAATGAACTGACAAAGCAGAAAGTATGTCTTTGAGTGGGAATTTCAAAGAGCTAGGGGACATAAATGGCCGATATGTAGTCGTAGTGCTAGAGAAAACAATAAGCCGTTCTGCCTGATGAAAACCAAACATACAAACGAGGCTACAACCACCGGCAGGACAAAGGAGTGACAGTGGTATTGATGGCAATAATAAAAGCCGTTCTCTGAGAAAGCCATAATTTAACGAGGCAAGACTATGACGTCCCAATAAGTTTTCATACCCAAGATGGGGAGAACCTGTCTCTCACCTGTTGGGGACAAAGTAGTCTTCCACAACATTGTGTTGGAATTCAGAACTGCATTTGCCAAGCAACGGAGAGTAGAATGCAATTTCAGAGAAAGCGCTTAATTGAATTTATTTGTTTGTCTTTGGTGTGAATTCTTGGAGCTAAAAGGTAGTGGCTTTAAGTGTAAGATAACAAGAGTTTAGCCAGTTCAAGATACACAAAATTAGTTAAATGGCTATATAGATCACTTTATTTAATCATACAATATTCTGAAGAACAAATCTTATAGTTTATGATTTATTATTAATGGTTTATTGTCATTCTTTTTGAAAATTCTTTCAAAGTTTCTTTTTTTTAAGTTTTTAGAGGTTGTTCATTTTTGTTAAAATATTAAACCTAACTTATTTACATTTGTGAAGTAAAATGACCTCAGAGTTGGTAAATGAAATAAAATGCAAACGCTACCAAATTATCTTATTTTAAGCTTAATCTATTTATTAAAAGCTAAGCTACGCTAAGATTATTTTGTTATGGCTGCTTTGTGATTGTTTTAAGTGCAAGTTTCTTGACTACTTACTAATATCGGATTAAATACTTTACTTTCGAACTCTTTCTTTTTAAAAGTCTTTGTCCCAACCGCTCATCTCCTCCGGCGGCTCGTAGTCGTTCTCCACTCCGGACGGACCAAAGTACTGCAGGTCCGTCCAGCTCTTCAGGGGCCGCTTGATGGGCGATTGGAGTTGCTTCAGTTTCAGCTTCTGCCAGTCCAAGCTCTCGAACCAGCTGTGCCGCTTGATGTCCGCGATTCCCTTCCTCTGGTAGCCCAGTCTCTCCGCCGGCAGCTGCTTGCAGAGATGCCGCACCAGGTGCTGGGCGGATTTGGGTATCCGCGAAGGCATGTGGATGACATCGATGCCGCTGAGGATCTGCTGGTAAATCTTGATCTGGTTGACTCCCCGGAACGGCGTTTTTCCGACGAGCAGTTCGTAGATCAAGATACCTAAAGCCCAGTAGTCGACGGCTCGATCATGGCCACGATCCAAGATAATCTCGGGAGCCACATATTCCGGCGTGCCGGCAAAGGTGTTGGTCTTCTCGTTGTGGCGTACGAATTTTGCGAAGCCAAAGTCGACCTGTAATAGACATTAATTACAGAACTTACTAAAAAACTGATAGAAGTATTAGAGACTTAAAGCACCTACCAATTTACAGTACCCGTCCGTGCCCAGCATTAAATTCTCGGGCTTCAAGTCTCTGTAAATAAAGTCGTGCGAGTGCAAATAATCGAATGCCTCGACCACACAGCCCGCTATAAATTTGGCGGTCTTCTCATCGAAATACTGCCGCTTCGACATCACCGTCCATACATCACCGCCCATGCAGGCCTCCATTAGGAAGTAAACGTATTTGTCATTCCGGTACGTGCGATAGAGCCTAAAATAAAATGGAACTTAAGTACCCGCCGGAGTTATGAGTTGTGAGATTGGCTTACTGTACGATGAAGGGTGAGTTCCGGCACTTAATCATTACGTTCTTCTCGTTGTAAACGTGCTCGATTTGATCCTGCTTGACCACCTCGATTTTCTTGATGATCTTCAGGGCTAAGGCCTTTTTTCCATACGCCACCAGGTCCACACGTCCAAAGGCTCCGCATCCGAGGGTCGCAATCTTCTTCAGCTCGAAAATGGCCACTTGGGAGTACTCGTTGTCGAACTCCAAGCTTTTGTTGCTAGATCTACCCGATGATTCGCCCTGCTGGCTGCTAGGCTTCTCCTGGAGTTGCTTCAGAGTTCCCAAATAGCTTATGAAGGCTCTGGGGAAATGTTTAATAAAATATTGAAATATTAAGACTATTAGGGAGAGGGACTTACTCTCTGTCCAGCATTAGGACTTCCGTGCCTGGGGCGTCGGCATAAACACTGGCCTGTCGAACGTCCGCATTCAAAAGTGCCTGTTCGCCAAAATACTCGCCCCTTCGCCGTTTTGCCACCACGTTCTCCTGGCCCTGCTCGTCCTTCTTCTTTATGGTCACAGTTCCGCACCGGATGATGTAGAACTCGTTTCCCACCTCGCCTTGCCGCACAATACAGGTGTCGGTCTCGTAGAATTTCTGCGATAAAATCAAAAAACTGATTTGGGAAATGGGGATGGCCGGCTTGATAAATTACCCTTTGCAGGAGATCCACAACCTTGTACAGCAGGCTCTGGTCAAGCTCCTGTAAAAACGGCGCCGAGCGCAGAAACTGAAGATTTTCCTCGCGCTCCCTAGAGCCGGAGATTTGCATGATGGCCCGAAAGGTTTCGCGTGAAATTTTCCATACGTGAGCATCCGTGGCAGCTGATGGAAAATACCGAGTCTTAAAATCTGATACTTTTTGTAAAAAGAAGCTTATGTTGGGTGTTACCCTGTATGGTGGCCTGGCGCGGGGCATTATAGAGAATCGCCAGCTCCCCGAATACGGTGGCCGGACCAAAGTTTCCGACCAGCTGACCCGCACGGATAACATCGTACTGACCCTCGGCGGAAACATATATCTCGGAGCCCTCCTCGTGCTCGCGGATGATAAAACTGTGTTTTTTGTAGCAGCTCGGCGCCATTGCATTGATTACCATCTCCTTGCGCTCCTTGTCCATTAGATTATTGAGGAAATCATTGCGTTCGATGGCCGTCCGGATGAGATTGCGTGTGCTGTGAATCGAGTTCATGGGGGTAATAAGCAGGGCATGTTTGTTTTTCTCTCTAATTCGGGGGCAGTCCCCCAACTTACGCCTCGTCCTTTGCAATAAATTCGATTTCAATGTCGCCCCGAATGGGCACATTCGGTCGGACGTAGATGATTCCGCCGTCCACACGTTGTGTTTTCGCAGTCGAGCCACCGCTGGAATTGTTCTCCTTGGGCCCAGATATTTGATCCTTGAAATTTCCGTGCGAAAATTAAAAAAAATGGTTTGGTTTTGAAGATGTGTATGATTTTGTAGCGATTGAATCTGAGATTTTATTCAGTGTAGGGTTAATTTTAAATTCAAATATTAAAAAATATATATATCGATGTATCGAAAACTTTTTTAAGATACTTCATGGAAATGGAACCCCTTGCCAAATCCAGGATTTCCATATATGGCCCCCGCTGATGCCTATATTTCAGGCAATTTCCATCCAATTCTTAAAAAGAATACTTTAAATGATCTATAGCTCGATTCCCTTTCAGTATATATTAAAATCTGTAAACAAAATATTTTATTAATTTTTTTTAAATTTTTTCTGTTGGAACCCTTTGCCAAATTCAGGATTTCCATATATGGCTCGTTCCCATATATCGTTAAAGGAATACCTTAAAAAATTTGTAGCTCGATTGTTTTTTAGTCCGTATCCAAATCTGTGAACAAAATATTTGATCGAAATTTGTTTACAAATTTTTCTGAAGAGGTCAAAATCCATTATTTCTATATCTTGCTGTGCTATATCTTCCACAATTTTCATCGGATTCTTGTGAACCAGTTTTGGCGAAGATATAGAGGACCTTTGCGGACGAAGAATATATTTGTTTCATAACAATTACTCCCATTGTGGGTAAAGGACATGCTAAAAATTAGTTGCTTGGGCTAATAAGGCCCTTTAGGCCAACTAGAAAGTCGTGTACCTTAAGGAAACAGTTTAGCTATACTGTTCTTAGAAACATTGGGGAAATCTCAACCGTAAATGAAACGTTTCGCTGTATCAGCCTCGGATTCATTTAAACAGACGACCTGCCACAGATTGCTAATGCAGCAGAACCAAATGCCCAAATGGTGAAAAGCTGGCGAAAACGACTTTATTTGGCTCACGGCCGGGCGAAAGTTTCGGATCGTGTCTGTTGGCGAACAATTAACATTTCACTTGTTGTTACAAGTGTGTGTTTGGATGGCACGGCACACTTGCAAGCAGCTGTTGCTTTTCTAATTTTCTTTGTGTATGCCCCCGGGTAGATACTGAGAACTCTGAGAAAGTCCCACCATAAGATTCTCTCTAGCTTCCATATGAAAGTTTTCTTTGCTGAGTAAATAGCTGCCCGACACTAAGTGACTATCGGAGAAGGGTGGAGGTCTTTGGTTTAGTACAATAAAAAATACATGTTCCAGTTCAAATGGTAGTTATTGTTCAAAGTATGATGCTTAATTTATCCTTTCCGCTAAGAATTTAAGAAGTCTTAAATATGTATGTACTTCCTAACAAACCACAACAATCATCATAATATAATTAAAACAAATAATTATAAATCACAAAGGATAAATTAAATGATTATGGCTTTTGGCAAGGTGGTGCATAATTATGAAAACTAAAGTCTTATAGATTTTGTAGATTATGACCTTATATTCTGATATCCATCAGACTATAGTCTTATAGATCTTATAGTCTTATAGATTTAAAAGTCAAGCGACCGTTTTATAATCGTTCCTTAAACTAAAAGCAATATTAAAACTATTAATTTAAACGTATTTGTAATCACACTAAATGCCACGAAGGACCTGCATAAAATATACTCAAGACAAAAATAATAGTCTAGGAGTAAGGGAAAAAGTGGGAAGTCAATCCTGGCCACAAC
This sequence comes from Drosophila atripex, assembly GCA_035045925.1. Classification (NCBI taxonomy): domain Eukaryota; kingdom Metazoa; phylum Arthropoda; class Insecta; order Diptera; family Drosophilidae; genus Drosophila; species Drosophila atripex. The sequence continues at coordinate 6,824,915 of JAWNOP010000070.1, read as the reverse complement.
TGGCGGCTGACAGGTTAGCAAATTAACCAAAAACCGCACGCTTCTGGCCAGTTCCGGGCCATGTCATCTGGCAACCCAACTCATTACTTACTTGATTATTCGAAGCATCCGGCGGAATGCCAGGTGACTGCGTCTGGGACTGCGACTGAGGGGGTCGCTCCATGCTCCGTTTCTTGCGCAAATGGAGTGGAGTTCCCGGGACGAGAAGGTCCGGGGGCATTGGTGGTGCCGGCGGTATGTTAATATCGGGCATCGTGGACACTCGTCTGCGGCGGGGACTGCCGGCATTGCTTGGTGGCTTGGCAAGATAATTGAGTGACACATTGCTGGAGCTCTTGGCATGGGGTGGAGCCTCGAGCTGTTCTTTGTCACGATCCCGTCGCAGAGGCGGCAGGACACCATTTGCCAGTTTGCTGGTATTGCTGGCATCGTTGTTGCGGTTGTTGTTGGTATCGCTGCTCTGCCAGGACAAAGTGTCCTCTGTTTGGTGTGTGTTTAGTTCCTGTGTGTGACCAATGAAAAACTTTACAGGACCCTCGGTCACAGGTGTTGCGGCGGCGGTGCTTGGCGGTGTGGCGACATCGAATGTGGCAACATCATCGGCACCGCCCCTCTCATCAATTATGCCGTTCACATTTACTTTGAGTTTTGACTTGCCGCCATCAACGACACTGACGGCATGTGCATTAGCACGTCCCTCGCCTCTTGTTCGCTCCTCCTCCTCCTGGCCATCCTGCGCCGCATCCTTGGCATCCTCCGGCGAATCCTCCTCGATCTCAATGGAAGGCACCTCCGAGGGCAGGGCTGTGGGACGTCGCTCTTTGACCGGTTTTAATTTCGAATTTGAGCGTGTGACATTAATTGCATTGCCGTTGACAGAGGCCGTTGTCGCATCCTCGTTCTTATCGTCGTCCTGTTCCTGGGCCTCCTTCTCCTTGTCTCTTTCTCTCTCCCTCTCCCTCTCCCTGCTGGCCTTCTGCAACCTGGCCATGTTCGAGTGAAACTTCTTCTCTGGGCCTCCATTGTTTGCACTCCCATTTTCGGGGGGACCCGCTGAGGCTGAAGCGGAGGAGGAGCTACCTGAGGGGGGCGGCTGCTGCTGTCTCAGCCGCTGGAGCTTGGCCTGGCCAAAAACATTTACCAAGACAAAAAAAGCGGTGCAAAAGTTTCGGCATCGGTGTACGGTGGTGTGAGGGTGTCATTGGACATTGGAGGAGGAGGCGTTGTCGAGTGTTCGTGCACATATATTTATATTTACAAGTGTTTTGTGCCGATAGTATTGTGTACATCAATTCGTTTGAAAGTATAAGAAACATACAAGCATGTGTGCAAATATTAGTCGGGTCCCCACAAAATACAGTTCCCCAACGAACAGGTGGAAACGCAAAGCGAACGCGATACAATTTTCAGGTAAATATGGAGCTTACTCACCTCGCTGGCGCTGGGCGTGACGATGGGCGAGTACAGTGGCTTCTCCTCGCGACGGACGTAGAGACCAATTTGCTGAAAGACATTAAACATCAATTATATTATTTGCCAACAAATAGACAAGTAGAACTTTTAAATAAAATAGATAGTGAATGGTAGGTTGAATGTTTGATTAAATACATTTTTTTATACGGGAATATTTAATGGTAAAGCAAATAATTAAAGCATTTTATATATAAAAAAATGTTGATATCTGTTTCCACATGTACAGAGCACGCAACCTCTATTAGCCCAATATTTGCACTGAACTCTCTACAATCAAAATGTTGCAACAAAAGCCATGACTTTGTTTTCGCACAGTCCTAGGCTATAATTAAAATGTATGTTTACTTTTTCAGAAAATAGGTGTTTTTCGTATTTTAGGTACCAAAAAGACCACTCTCCCAATAAGTTGGCATAAAATCAATTTAATGCTTAACACTTCCTTTCGCCAGCTTATTCCGACCAAAAAGGCTTTGTCGACCATGTCTGTGGGCATCCATTAGTTCGACAACATCACAGCCAATTTTCAGTGGCATTATGTCCTTTAAATGCTGGGATTTTTTTTGCCACATTATATGCGTAGTTCGCATGATTGCGAAAATGTGTCCTTTTTGTATCCTTTTCTTCTGATTTCAATCCGTCAGTTGGGGATTTCCTGTAAACTATTTGCAAATTGATTGGCTTAAAGTGGCGATGAGATACCGATTTAAATCAAATACCAAGGCTTCAAAAGAATTTTATTGTCAAAAGCTTTTATTATTCTAGCCCGAAGTTTTTTTACTAGCATTTTTTCAACACTGATTATTCTGCTCTTAAACTAATAAAAAAGTCATCTTTACGTGTTCTTTGTTTTATAATTTATTTTTGAAACTGTGTCAAAAAGTTGACTGTTTAAACATTGCGGTAGGTTTATGATTTTTTGTTTGGTAATTTACTGCCTGTTTAAAAGTTTTGACGTAAATATATTTGAAGTCCGCTCATGTGAAAAGCTCTTACATCTTATCTTTCAATTGGCATGGGGGCCTAATGAAATATTCAAACCCCTTAGGGGGGGCCCTATGGTAGTGCAGGCATAAATAAACACGTGTCAATTTGCGAGTCGCCTGGTTGGCTCTGCTTTGATATGCTAATCGACCTAAACGACGGCATTTTGACAGGTTTTCCGTTTTCCCACGGAAGCGCCAAATTCTGTTTTTTGGCCGATAAACTCCAAACGATAAGGCCACCGCGCAGCCTTGCACTCGAAGGATTTTTCCACAAAAAAAAAGGAAAAAAAAATTAAATAAATGGGGAACGAGAATGGGAACGTTCCAAATTTTAGCTACGAACTGTGAGTATTCCTCCCTGGGGGCGTATGCTTTTCTAACGGCTTCGGCCCTGAATGTCGAGCAGTTATTTAGAATTACTTTGACGTGTAAGTTGTGCGTGCAATCACGTTCATTGTCATCCAAGTGCCTAGGAACATGTCAGTCTGGCTCTGGAGAGACAGCTACAGATGCTTCTATAGATAGCCCGACGGATTCTGCATATTTATACGTCATTTGGAGCTCCGGCTGCAAGTATCTCTTCGCCACTTCGCCCATTTTGTTTTTAGATTTATGCATGAGTTTCCTCCTCCAGCTCCCCGCCACGAATTTGATTTTCTTCTGAATATTTTTTATTTATTTTTACGATTTCTGTTTCGACCCACACCTATTTATACCATGCATGCTTATCATATTTTTGCATACCAACGAGTAATACTGAATGTTCGTTGATGAAACGCAAAGATTGCAAAAAGTCAATTGCTTGGCGATTGAAGTTGTCTTGATAAGTTTCCGCCATTCCATGTGACCAATTCAAATGAGAAATTTTAAGTATAAATGTAAAAAAGTATAACATTTTTCAAAATTATCGAAATAATCGAAATTACTCGGATCTACTGTGTCTTTATACTTTGTTGTTACTACTAAACTGTTGCTTAATCAAAGGCTTTATTTATCGAAATAACAAAAGTCTCTATGTTAATTTATCATTATTAAAGGTTTGGACTTTTACTACAACAAAATTTTCCACACTTTTCGTTTAAGCTAGTGGCTGGTCACTGGTTTATGGTCAGTATTATTACAGCAATATTTTCACAACCTTATTTTAATGGGAATTCTGTGTTCGACGCACGTGTTTTTCCCCCAGTTTTTTTTCGGTTCTTGTGAGATAAGCCTGTTGAAAAGTGAACGTCATGGGTAGAAAAGTGAATGATAAGGCTAACAAGGTTTTGCACCAAACGGATTTTAGCGTGATTCAATACCCTATATTTAGAGAATATCCGCTTGTTATCGATCATAAAAATTCACGAATAATAATGATTATTTTTGGTAAGTTCCCGATGGAAACTACCCATATGTGAAGAGGGGATTCTATATATTTTTTTTTAGCATTATAGTTTTTTGTTTTTAATGCAAAGGTTTTGTTGAAAAACAGTTATAATGGTCCGAGTTTTAATTATATTTTCTGGATTTCAGAAATGTAAATAGACAGATGACACAAAACATGAAATTATTTCATGCTAAATGGTTAGGCAATATTTATTTTCAGATTTATTTTATTTCATACAAAAAATTTTTACGATTTGTTTCTGGAAAAAATAAATGTTATATGAAAAACTGCTTTAATATATATTTTTAAATGAAAGGACGAGAAACAATCTCTATTAATTCCAACTTGGTGATTATCCGATCATGAAGTGTATCTTATTGTCGAATTACTTGATTTTAATACTTGTACTTTTCTGTTTTTTGTTTGACTTCACATTATTTGTGGCTTTTTCGCGCCGTCCCGATTAACTCAATTAAGCACTTGATGAACTTATCAGCTGGCTTATCAGACAAGTGCAACACCAAAGCGTGATCTCTGGCATGCGGAACTCACCACGGGGCTGTCCTGTGTGTTGAGTATCGTATCGGTGTTTTCATCTTCGGCGGGCGTGAATTTGTTTTTGCTGCGATGGTGGAATAAGCGGGGAAAGCAGGCCATATTGCTGGTGAGGACTGGTGGGACTACGATGGAGGGTATAGAGGGCGTCCCACCTAATGGCCAACTAAATGACTTTTGCTCCTTGTTGGTGTGTATTAGCCGAGGTTAGTTGTCCGCCCCGCTCTCCCTTAGCCAAATGTTTTTATCTCGATACGTTGCGGTTACTGCTCTGCCGTTGTTACTGCTCCTGGTACTGACTTTGTGGGTTAAACACTTTGATTACCGCGGCCATATTCTCTGATTTATGGTCAAGGATTTAATTGCGGCCATAAATTTGTTGTGTTCGGTTGCAATTGTCGCGGATTATGTATGCTTCGATTATCGTTTCACTCCAATTCGATTTTGTGTGGTTTTACGATTCACGATTCGTGAATTTCAGCCAGTTTATAAATTTTATAGGACCTACTGTATTAGCTTTAAAACGATTAAAGATTATAGTTATCTGATTGAAAAAGTATTATTTAACTGTAGCTATTTGTTATATTTTCTATGACAAAAAAAAATGTTTAAATAATTTAACATATTTACAACTTAGTCAAAGTCCTGTAATATTTCGATTATTTATTATTCGATTATTATATATAATGTTAAATAAACTCTCAAAAAACTGGAATTAAAAATGAAACAAATTTTTTTGATTGTCCATATCAAAGAACTAGTTTTCCTTTAGTGTTAACCAGAGCTTTTGAGACATAAAAAAAAGTACAAGCCAGAGATTTCGACCATCATTATTCAGTTTCGAGTTCGGACATCAAAAACAAAAGGAGTCCAGAGCGAGAGTGGCCCACTAAATTCTGTGTTGACCACATCGGTTTATCAACTGTCCCAGAAACTGTCCCAGAAACTGCCCCAGAAAGCAGCATTTGCTTTGCATCTGATAAATTTGTTTGTGGAACAAAAGTTTCAAAGTTCAGAAATTATGCGCATCGTCAACTGGCTGCTTTAATTACCGCTCGGAGCGACCAATTGCTACCAATTTCTCTGGTTTTTGTTTTCTGGCCATGGCGATGAGTCAGAATGCTTGCTGGCTTTTATCATTCTGGCTCTTATCGTCTCCAAATGCCTAATTGTTTTCTATTTATGCGGGGGGATTTCATTGTTTGGGCAAGAGCTCTAAAGCAAATGCCTTGAAAGGCAACAATGCCGGCCCACAATTGGGGCTTCTTGCATTATGCCGTAGGTGGGTGGGTGTATTAACAAGTTTCATGGTGTCGTCCATAATCGTCCATAGCTCTGGTTTTATTAGCCACCTATCGAATTGAATTTCCTTATACGATTTGTCGATAACAACGAACAATCAACCGAACAAACAAGCAAACAACTAATCGGTGTACTCTGTTTAAATCGCACAATATATTTAGAACACTGCTTCGTTCGTTTGTTTTGCTTTCTCAGCCATGATTTTTGGCTTTGGCCAACTGCAAAATGGCCAAAAAGCAATGGAAAAAAAGCGCAGTCGGAGTCACGAGTCACTCTTTTATATTAATTTATTGACAATGCGCTGGCAGTTATCAGCACACTTTTCCTCAGCTTTATTTGCTGTTCTTCAGTTACTTGAAAGGTTCTTTTTCTTTATTCATTGCATTTCATAATGACTGAATTGTTTTCGGGTTTTGATTTCGGGTTTATGGCATAAGGTTGTTTATTACGACCGGAACATTAAATTGACGACCAAGGTAACTTTTACAGCCTGATAAGCTTTTTATGGAATGCTAAGGTAATAGCAGCACGATTTCACAAAATTCTCACAACTTAAGAATTTGACCAGAACTCTTAGCAGAAAACTTTTATTGAAAAACGCGCCTGAAGCAAACTAATTTTTCACTAAAACACTCAAAATATTTCCATGTCTGCCATATCTTTTGATTAGATATCAATATCAGCAACTTCAAGATGATTGATATATTTGTTGACTTTTAATTTGTCAAACAGAATGGAAATGAATGGCGAAAAGCATAAATATTTCCGATTGATTTCTGTTAAGAATATTTATGTTATACACCGCTTGAACTCATAATTCATTACGGAATGATTTCCCTTTTTTTTTTTCAATTTTAAACACAAACCACTTGAGCCGAGCACGACGATCGGGCATGTCTCCATGGAATCACTAGGTTCGACCGAAGATTAATTGCGACTGCGGATGCACTTAAAATATAGTGACATTTTCACTTCCTTCGCCACAGAGCAACACTATGGTCAGTTTTACAATTTTGCACGTAACCATTTCCGCTCCATTTGGGCCATTTACGGTCTGAATCACTTTTTTCCGCGCTGCCCGATGCCGGGGGGGCCAGGGTATATGGATTGCCAAGTACTGCGCCCAGCGATTCGTAAACCTGCCGCACACCTGTCGCCGTGGAGGCTGATAACTCGACTAATTTAACGCGGCCAATTTAAATTGGCAATTTGCTCGACGCGCCAGCCACGGCGCTGCCGGCGTAGCCGCCGAACTGCGACAGCGACGGCGGCTGCGACGGCTAGCTTTACGTTTATCGGTATCAGTTGAAGTGCCTGCCTAGTGGCCTTATCTATGGAGAAGTGTTGGGCATGCCAAGCGTCACTGTTAACGCGGGCCGTTCTTTTAACCCGGCCGACATGGAGGTGGGGTCTCCTAAAACGGGGGGGTTTCAGCCTAAAAAGTAGAGCAAATAAATCCCACTATAGCTCTCTGAAACCTTTAAAAATGCATCTATTTTTTAATTTAAACATTAAAGAATAATTAAATATATTAACGCGTTGACTAAACGGCGTAACTAAGCGCCACAAATTTGAATTCTCCGGGCGTCGCAGATAGGCCAAAAAGTTTTCTTTACGAAGCAAGCGCGATTTTATTCATTATGTCTTAAATGCGTAACTAAAGTAATTTCAAAGTAAAACTCATTTTCACTCCAAGTTCTTCAAGACGCGGAGTAGGCGGCCCCTCGCCGTATTACGTGCTCATATGCCGCGTCGACTTTTGTGCCTAGAAGTATGCCACGTATCTCACGACATTGTCGTTTGATTAAACTTGTTAACACACATTCACGCAGCGACATCTTGCCACCGAAAGGACCTTCCTAGCTCCCTACCTCCCATCACCCCCATCCACTAAGCAATCCTAAATCCTGCGATGGGACGAAGGAACAGCCGCCGGATGCCAAAGTTTGACATCAGTTTAAAGTCAACGGTGCGAGCTCATTTGGCCCGGAGAGGCAAACGAAACCCGGGCATAAATTCTAAAATATCTGCCAGGGTATTTCCGGACCCGGCAGGAAGTTCTATTGCATAATCTTATTAACCACATAGAGACACACACACAAGCTCCCAGATCTCTCCTCTTAGAGGACTCTATGAATAATTTAGACACACAATTCTCCGGCAAATACCGCTGTACCCAGAATTGTTGACGACATGCCCGGAGATTGCGGCAATCCGAATTTTGATTTGGTTTACCAAGTTTTTACTTATCCGATTAGTCCATCCTAATTACTATACAATGTTGTGTTGCGTCGGTTCTATTTGCATTGCTGTGTGTATTCTGCCCACAATTATGTGAATTTGATTAGCCATGATTGCATTTCTGTCAGGCTTTTGCCAGCTTTTCGGATATGCTTAACTAATCCCGTCCTCCGGGGATTGAGATTGGTAGATGCAACATAGAAGAAATACGAGAGTAGGCGCAAAAAATATGGGAAAACAATTTGAGATGCGGAAGGAAAGGTGAAGTGGTTCTTTGTGTTTTTGTTTTATGGGCCGTCCATGCTCGACGAAAACCGTGAGGCCATGATTGATGCGCTCCTCGAGCGCCTCCGCGTTTTAGTGGATTTCCAAATTGCTTTTTTCATGCTGACAGTCGGCAGCAGGACGAGGACGAGGACGAGGACGAGGGCGACTACTACGACGACGACGACGACGACGACGACGTGGCAAGCCAGCGGCAGTTATTCAAATGCAAACGACAGCTGTCAAAATGGTTTTAACTAAAAATTCGACTTTATTTTTTTCCCGTTTTTTTCTATCTACTTGCAGCCAGCACCATCTACCCAAGCCCACACCCACACCCACACCAACCAGCCTGGCCGAAAAAAATGGGCCAAATGTCAATGAGTGAGTGGGCTGCGGAAACGCGAAAAACTATACCGGCCGGCAGGATTCCAGTGCCTGTCCTGGCCGAATGATAAGCTAGCATTGGCACGATAACGGAGAGAAAAAAAATAAAAATCACAGCGAGTGGGGTAGAGAGCTAAAAGCCAAGTCAATGACGCTGCGGGCGGCCACCCTAGTCCGGATAGCATCGACGTTATTGCTTCTGACTCTGCTGGTGCCCCTGAGCCGGCAACATCAATCCGAGACGGATGCCACGACGCGTCATCAAAATGTCCGGGACACGGTGGCGGATCAGAAGTTCTCGCTACCGGCCGTGCCGCTGCCACCGCCGCCGCCCTTTACCGCGGTGCAGCACAATTTCGCATTAAATGCTTTTGCGGGAGGCGAGCAGTCATCGCGGCCTTCGTCCTCCTCGTCCGCCTTCTCTGGCAGCAGTCCAGGATGCGGCGGAGTCCTCAACAAGCGTTTCGGCATTATCCAGACGCCGAACTTCCCGCACCGTTTCGCCACGCCCATCGAGTGCGTGTGGATAATCGACGCCTCCGAGCTGCCCGCCCAGGGTAACGTGTCCATCGTGGTGTACCTCACGCAACTGTACGTCCTCAGTGGCCTGAAGTTCACCGAGTACATGTACTACTCGGACGACTTCAAGGTGCCGGCCCACCGCATCTTCACGCTCACCGAGGACGACGTGACCCAGGTCACATGGGTGCAGTTCCACAGTCAGTACCTTGAGATCCGTTTCACCATGTCCACCCTGGATGGCACCCACCTGCGAGCGTTGGACCGTTTGCTGGACGTCTACGGGTTCAACATCACCTACGAGGTGACGAACGAGGTGAAGGAGTCGCAGTGCAACACTTTGCAGTGTCGGTTCCTGGGGGATTGCTATGCCGGCGTTGGCTTTAGGTAAGTGATTGAGAATTGAATGACCCTCTTTATTCTCCCTTTTCTTCGAGGTGGACCTAAAATACTTTTACTAAAATATAAAAACTCCCCGTTAGTCCTTTTCTCAGAAGAAGTAATTTAAAATGTGCGAAGTAACTAAAAATGTAGAGCTAGCGTGATATTACTCATACGCCATGTAGTCTTTGGCTATAATCTTTATTTTATAAAATTGGATTTCATTATAGATCTTTTTAATCAGAAAATAGAAACTATTTAATCCATTATTTTTGTATTTTTTTGCAACTTTCCATATAAAGGCCCTTACCTACCCCCGTTCGAATGCGTGATTTTTTGCGAAAATGTTAAATACATTTCTAAAAACTGAAAAACAGTATGAAAAACTCCACTTTAATATAGTACTCGCGCTTGCTGAAGCTCCCATGTGTTCGTATATGTGAATAAAAGCAAAATTTGTTGCCCTTTGTAAGTCAAGCTCGACAACTCAAGCGATCCGGCAGACTGCCGGCGGTTTCCCCGCGGACACGTCGGCCACCTGCGTCCGGAATATGTAGCATTTTTAAGCGCAAACGAAACTTTTACGGCTCGCATCGACCTTCTGGCGAAAATATGGTATGTGAAAGTGAAAACGGTGCAGAAACGGCCCCAGATTTGCTCGTTTTAAAAACACAATTCCCGTTTTGTGTTTCAGACGTTTCAGACGTTGGCAGCGGAAAATCACCGACAGGTTGAACCGTCGAAACTGCTAACTGCTGGCCCATCAATCTTTTGGCCCTTTTTCCGAACGGAAAACTTGTTCGACTGGTCCCGGGCTTTTGAGCTTGTGTTTTTGGGCTTTGGGTTCATGGGTTACGTTTGCGAGGCTCTCAAAACTAAACCAAGTGGGAGCCATACATTAGTAATGTTTCAATAAGTGTAGCCCCAAAAAAAAAAAGAAAAAAACAAAAAATACGAAAGCGGAAAACAACTACCTCCGTATTCTGTATGCCGTATTCTGTATTCAGTATTCCGTACTCCAGAGCCATCCAATGCCAAACCCATGTCAGCAAAAAGAAAAGGTATGTGTTCGTGAAAAACCGTATGAAAAGTCAAAAGAAAAGCGAACAGAGCGCTTGATGCATTTTCCCTGACAAAATCCAGGTAGTGCGGTTTTATGAATAAGCTTCGCAATTGAGTTTGACGTGAGGAGGGCTTGCGGTATTGTACTTACAATAGCTTGACAAGCCGAGGACGGGTTCTTCGCCAGGAGCTTGATTAATTGAAGAGCTTCTACATACCAGCTTGATGCACCCTCAGAGATTTCTTTATGCCCAGCCCACTCCATCAGATTGCGGAAATGCGGGAACACTGCGGCCAAATAAAAGGCAAATAAAATTAAATTTTCAATTGCCAAACCAATTATAAAGTTAAATGACAACAAATAGACAATTTTAGGGTAATTATCACGTAAACGCCAACCGGAACAATGACCCCTGAGGAGGTTAAGCAAATCAAATTAATTGCCAGATTTATTTTTTGGCTAGAGTGCTGGGTAGATGGCCGTATCGAGAAACTTTTCCCTTCAGTTTGGCCTTCTAAGTGGAACAAGAAGCTGCAACTTCCACGCCTTCTTAACATAATTATAATTAATTGCTAGGCCCAAGGCCGCGCATTCGGACAGCTAATTGAATATTAATATCAATGTCGAAATGTGAGTGAAATTCGGCGAAAGCGAAAGCGAAGGCCAAAAATTAATATAAAAGCGACAGCTGAACTAAGTCTGGCCTGGCTCATCAGTCGTGGAATATAATTTCGCGCCTGCCACGTACCGACCCGCAAGTTAATTACCAACTAGAGGCGACTGGGGCTCACCCCCCCTCCATTACGTGCCTCAGATAACGAACTTCCGTGCCAAATATCTCTCAGTGCACGATGGGGCGAACATCGTGGAGATCCTGGATGGAATGGGTGGATGTGCCAGTGGCTGTCAAGTGACTTGTGTCAGAGGCAAGGCATCACATCTGCTGCTCCAGTCGTTGTATAAACAACAAAACAGTCATGCTCATGTTGTCAACTGTTACCCCAATCTGAAGATGGAGGGCTGTCGTCCTACCCCCTCTCAAAGCCCCCTCTAAAAAATCCATCCCCTGGCAGCACAATCTCTCATTGCATTCTCGTTTATGACACTCGTTTCCAGCATCTCCTTTGTTAAGATAATGTGCGAAAAATGCATAGCATCGGGGAATGCTAAATAGATGGTAAAAAACGCGGGGGTGTTCGTCCCGAAACTTTATGTGTCATCCAGTGTGCGTATGCTAAGTCCTTCCCCGTTTATTAATTTTTTTTTTTGCCACTGTTATACTTTTGAAGTGCCATATCCTTGGCTTTCTGAAGGAGTCACCATATTCTGGTATAGTGGAGTTCATAAGAATAGTGAAAGTTTATTTTCGAGTTTATGAAATAAAGTTAATCATAGACGTTTATGATTTTGTGGTAATATTTTCTTACTTTAGTTATGAAAATATATATTCCATATAAGTTTTACATATACACCTAATATTTTAAACACAATTGTTAGTACATATGAGTTGATGCTTTAAAATGTGGAGCTCATTACTCCTTAAAATGTGGAAAGTGAAAGTGTCAAGTGTGAGAAAGTAATGAGAAAATTAAATTATTTTTAGGATAAAAACCTAACTTTTGTGCCTTATTGTTTGAGTCTAATTTTTTGTATATAGAATGTAGATTTTTGTATGTTTCTTTGAATAATTTTTGCAAATCTCATTACCACGATTCTACTAACCAAATTGAATGGCTAATAAAACTTCTATAAAATATTCAAAATGGTGCTGAGCTGCAAACTGCTTGCAGAAACTTTAGAAATGCGCTGCAAAAGCCAAAGAGCAGAAACAATAAGGCATAAACAATTGGCCAAAAGCCAGCAAGTAGGAGTTTTTTTTCGTTTCCATTTTGGCAGCGCACTTCCTTTTGGCTCCTGCATTTATTTCGACTGACTGAGTCCTGGCTGGTAGCTTGAAGTATTTTTTTCTGAATGCATTTATTTGTTGAGCGTTCATCAATTTGCTGGTGGAAAGTGGAAATCTGTTGCACTTCACCGCAAAACTCAACAGAGCAGTAACCAATTTATATTTTTTAAATACTTTTTCGGGTTTTAAGCCATTTTTGACAGGGTGTGGCTGTGAATGGCCCTTACTTTTGTTTTGCGCTTTCTTCGCGTAGCTTCTCCATATATTTTCATTAACAGACGCTTAATTGAAAAACTTTTTCGCTTTGAGAGCCGTCCTTTGACAGCCCGGCCCTTTATTGAACCGAATCAGTAATTTAATCTATTCTTCCTTTAAGTTTACCAAAACAAGAAAAACGAAAAGTACCAAAATGTATACACAGTATTGCAAAAGGAATATTCTACATCCCTTTTTTTCTTCGAGGTTTGAAAAACTTGTTAACTTACAGTCTGCCGCCAGAGTTTTTGGTCTAAAATACAACAATGTATATTTGAGTGCCCAAAAATGTAAAAGAGGCCGTAAAATCCAATCCCAGAGCCAACTGATTGGCAACCTTTTTCCGAGGGCAGCTCGGTAAACAGTCCAAAAGGAGCTGCACCAACGGCAATGACATCGGCTCCGAATTAGGGCACATTCGGGCGGCAAATTGTGAGGTCTAGTGGCTGAACTGGGGGTGGCTTTTTGGGGCAATCAATGTGCGTTGCCGCTGGCTATGGATCTGCGTCCGTTTCCATTCTTGGCCTTAACTTTAATAACAAAAAGCGAACTGGTGCTGAACAAACACAATGTCAGCACCAAATGAGATCAGACCAAACAAAGACAGGGAGGGGCGGTCGTGGCCCATTCGTGCAACTTGCACATGCCACTTGGCTTGCCACATGGCAACTGTGTCAGTGTCATTCCGATTCGCCTGCGCCAGAGCCTCTTGCATTGTTTGCGATGTCAAACATTGTCATTTATCCAAAGTCGACGGACGAGCGCCCAGGGAACTGCACTTGCAACTGCCACTGCCACATCCACTGTCACTGCAACTGGCCAGAGTCCCGAGCTTTGCATATTGCAATTATGTTTTGTTTGGGTAACGAAATTCGCCCATTTCCACATCCACAACCAAGCACCTCCTCTCTGGGAGGAGCATGTGGCGCTCAATTAAAACTTTTTCCTGTCAATGTTGTGGTAATTTCGTTCTTTTAATTTTCCTGTCTTGCAGCCCAGATTGGCTCTTTTCAGGAACAACAGACGTTATTATTTATTTCAAAAGTTGTAAGATGCATGGAAACGTGTGTGGGTTGAAGTAGAATACAAAAAACGAAGGAAAAACTTTAACTACACGAGTACCTGAACTTTCCTTGGCTTTAAATTTTAAAATTTGATATCAGGGGAAATCATGTATCCAATAACTAATAAAGTAAAAGTTTCTATTTATTTGGTTTGGATTTTTACGAAAATTACTTTTTTAAGATGGAAATAGAAGATTGTATTCTATAAAAAACAAAACCATTAAAATCCAAAAAGGAAGCATATATTTATTTGTATAAATGGTACACCACATACATATATGTCATATTAATATCCTAAACATCCTTTGTGTTTTACGATTGCCTAGCCGCAAACCATATCAGGAGTTCTGTCCTTGCTGCCCGCGTACCTTTCCACATACATACTCCCATCAAATTAAATTTTATTGCATTAGGCGAGTGGGTGAAAAAGTAATTGCCAACATTTCAGCCTTTCCTTTCTTTATATATATGTGAATTTTTTTTCAACCGCTTCTTTTTACGGTTACACGTGCCACTGGCAAGAAAAAAGCAATTTGTTGTAATTTCATTGCGTTCCCAGGACTGAATGGCCAGGCCCAAAAGGAAAACATACAGACATCGAGGAAAAATATAGGACACAAGTACAGAAATACATATGCCATCACTTAAAGTTGGAATAAAATATGTGAGAGTGAACTCTCATCAGTCATTCAATGGTTGACTTTTCATTTATTGATTCGTTCGAATTAAAGCCATTTAATCTGCTGGAAATGTAGAAGATTTTCCCAAAAGGCATCTTAAATATTTAAGTTTTCTTTTGGCCCACTAAAAGGGGAATATATATGATTTTTTTATTTTTTTGCATCATATTTTTCATCCCATGCACTTTGGCTCTTTGTCAAAAATCTGCCAAAAAATCCCGCTACTAAGTAACCATTTTTCGGGAAAAGCCAAAGGCAGTACTGGCGTCTCATCTGACATATTCATGGCATTCATACTCTGGGCCATATGTGTGTGCTGTGCCGTTTCGGTTTAGGCCATCGTCGTCATATTCGAAATGCAGTCAAGCATCGCCTCCTGCTCCAGCTTCGCCAGCCCTGTTGTCAGCAGTTTTTCGAGAGCGGTCCCCCCATAAAGTTGTTGCAGATTTTTGGCAAGCGATTTTAATTGTTCAGCTTTTGGGAATATGAATGAATTTAAAATGCGCAAAATTGGTTTGCCAAGAGCCAGTCAAAACAATGCCCAATGCCCCCTGAGAGAACTGGAAACCGAAAATGTATATTTTTATATCTCTGTGCCACCAACAAAATGTTGCACCGTATGGCGGCACATTTAATTTTTATTTAAAACAAAGGGCCGGCAGCATCAAGCACGAATAAAGGCGAAAATAAAATTCAGTGTGCCAAATTCTTTTTTGTGTACAAAAACTTTCGAAGTGCACATGTCGCAAAATACACAGAATTATGCAAAAAACAAAAATAAAAATAAAAAAGGACCAAAAGGACTACCGAAAACTTGCAAACATACGCCCAAATACAGCTGCAGGTGATTTTTGGCGATTCGTAAAAAATGCAAAGCCCGTTTCATTGAAATGAAGAAGGTTTAGTGCAGGTGCTGATGCGAAAATCTCCAGTGAGAGAGAGGTTTTTTGCCTTTACTTATATTTCTTTTATCCTTACGAGCAACCAACGTTGTTTATTTTAAGTTTGCATACGGGTAGGGTATTTAAAAAGTGTTTCCCATTTCTCCAAAAATTGTACGTGATTCTCAGAATGAGGTCAACACTTTGGGGTCGGAAATAAATCCAAGCATATGTGTTTGAGTCCTTGAAAAAAAATACTTCCGTCACAGAAGGCCTAACAAGAAACGATGCCCATAAATAGACAACATTATATGTATCGCAAGTATCGCAGATGTCAAAACATACTGGCAATTAATTTCCGCTCTACAAGGACAATAGTTCTTATGTTAGAACAAGGCCAAGTTTAGGGCAGCCTGCTACTTTCAAATGCAAATGAAAAATGACCGTTAAGAATATAATTTTGTCTTCGTTGAATAGTAACTAACAGTCGAATATATTTTGCATAATTGCGGCCACCAATGACGAAACTTTTGCGAAACGCCCTTCTTCTAATATTTCTGCCCCAGCAAAAGATTTCGCATAAAAGTAAAACTTTTATGGTGCGTCAAAAGTTTCCCAGTTTCCCACTCACTTTTTGTTTTGTCCTTCGTCCCTGGGGAACATTTGATTTTTCGACCATTCCGAGTAAGCGGCGTGAAATTTTTTTGTTCATTTTTTTTTTATCATGGATCTGAATTTGATGATAAACGTCGAGACTGGGGTATCTGCAGATGGCACTAATAGATCAATTAGAACTGTTTCTTTCATTGAATAGGCATTTGGCTTAAACGAAATTTCCGGGAAGTGACAAAACAAAGGGAAAGGCTTTTTTATGCTTTATAAGTTCTTGAGAATCTCCCCCTTTTTTTTTTCTTTTTTTAAAATGTAAGTAGCATGAGGAAGGTCGGAATGGAAAATTAATTTCATTTGACGTGTGTCACCAACGCATGACTAACAACAAGGACTAACACCAGGAGAAGCCATTGCAATTGTTGTTCCTTCAGCTGAATAACGAGCGACAGGGGTGAAAATAAATGGCAAGGGATGCCCAATTATTTTCAACAAATGTTTACACATTTTCCCAAAAAATAAAACAAAAAAAAGAAATATAATGGATAAAACCGGGTAACCCTAATTAAATTGTCAAAAATTTGTGATTTCAAAGGTTTGAAAAGTTCGAGGCGAGCAAAGCATTTGTAATGGGTTTGGGGGTTTTCATTGAATTTGTTTCATTAAAAGGGCAAACGGATAGCTTTCTTTGGTTAATTTGTTTGAAAGTCATTAAAGAATTGGTTATTTTGAATTCATTTAGACAGAAACCTATGGCTATAAGGCTTTATTTTATCCTTGCAGAGGATACCTCACATATCCCATCTTCAAAATACGATGGGGAGTACAATATGACATGCTGCGCAAGCAATATTTTGGCCAGTTTTTTTCCGATTTTTGAGCGGAATACCTTAAACGATTTTTAGATCGGTTCTCCACCAATCTGCATCAAAACCTAAGAACAAAATATTTTTTCGATTTTTCGTCACATTTTCTGGGGGATCCTCTTCAAAATGTGGAAAATGCAAGGGGAGGACAATATGACCCCCTGCGAAGACTATATTTTGGCCAATTTCCATCCGATTCTTGAGCGGAATACCTTAAACGATTTGTAGATCGATTCTCCACATGTCTGCATCAAAATCTAAGAACAAAATATTTTTTCGATTTTTCGTCACATTTTCTGGGGGATCCTCTTCAAAATGTGGAAAATGCAAAGGGAGGGCAATATGACCCCCTGCGAAGGCTATAACTTGGCCAATTTCCATTCGATTCTTGAGCGGAATACCTTAAACTATTTGTAGATCGATTTTCCACCAATCTGCAACAAAACCTAAGCACAAAATATTTTTCGTCACATTTGCGAAGAATGGCCAATTTATATAATCTGGAAACAAAATTGTTGTGTATTTTGTTTTAAGTTTTTGTGGAGTTTCTTCTTCTTGGCTGTCCTCCTACATCTGTATTTTTAGTACATTAGTATGGAAACTTCTTGCTTTTCAATGTATAGAACAATATCCTTGCTATTATGTTGAGCATGATTTAGTATAATAATTTCTTATATAGCTTCAATGGACTGACCTTGGATGGGCAGCTTACATATTTATATTGTGCCTGTGGCCCAGTGATTGACCTTTGTATCTCATAGTATCTCTCAGTACATATATCTCATGATGATGTCGAAGTGGGATTTCAAATAACTACGAATTTAGCTTAGGCACGTACTTAAAACAACAAATTCCGCATCAAGTGGGTCCAATAAAACTTTTATGAGTCACAATATCTGGGCCAAAACAAATGCGTGTCCTGCGCCAGCCGCTCTGACAACTTGTCGTCTCTGAATTTGACCATTTTTTGCCAAAAAGTTTGCAGTTCCCAAACCAGATCTCAGATATACAATTTGAAACGTGCTCACAGTGTCCGGTTTTTTGTCGTTCCAGCTCCTATGGGTGTGCCTGTTTTTCCGGCTTCAGTGGCAGCGACTGTGGACATGGTCCCCTCTGCGAGGATGTTCACACCAATGTCTGCCAAAATGGTGGCACTTGCAAGTAAGTATTGTGCGATGATAGGAGGTGGCCAAAAATTGTATCTATTTGGAGATAAAATATAAAAAAATGTAATCAACAAATTCTGCTAATCACGGACAGTAAGTTTAACTTAAAGTCGTTTTCATTCTATTTTGTAACTCATTTCAATCGATTTTATAAATGGGACTATTTTCTTATCCTTTATTTTCGTTTACTCGAAAATTGCTTCTCGCCATGTTCAATATTCAAGAAAAAATGTAATTGTCACCAATCCTGGTACTTACAATTAAAGTTAAGTGTCTGTTTCGAGAAGATATGTTTATTTTTGGCCAATCCTCCGTGTTATCGGCTTCAACCGGATTTCCTTTTTCCGGCCGCCGTTTTCTTATTGTCGGATCATCATTTGCAGGCACATCGGCGACGCCGCCATAACTTGCCACTGCCCCAAAGGCTTCAAGGGGACCAGATGCGAAATACCCGAAATAAATGAGACGACACTGGGTAAGTGCAGTAATAAATGTTATTTCCAAGATATATACGTATGAGTGTGTGCTGTGAGTTGTATGCCGGCTAATAGGCGCCATGGCCAAAACCAAAAAGATACACAAGAAAAACGAGGAACATAAAATGAAGAAGAAAAGGACGAGAGGGTGGACAAACAGAAGCGGCTGTTAAAGTGAAAATGTAATTACAGAAATAATTAGCCTTAAAAATGCACTCACTGCCAGCTGGGGTGCTGGCGTAGACACACTGCAGACAAATTGAAAGGAAGGGCATTGAGTGGGTGGGTGGAGGAAGGTAGCTCCTCTTTCTTCCCCTCTCCCACCTTTTCTTTTCCCGACTCTCGCCCTGCCACTGAATGTCCTTTCGCGCCATTTAATCGGCAAGTGCGTGCAAAAACAATAAAAGTATATATACGAGGAGCAACTGCAGCGCAGAGAATTAAAAGGGAACAACCAACCGGCAACACAGTGGAAAACCTCAGGTTGTCACTGGCCGGGATCCGTGCCAATTTCCATCCTGCTGCTGCCGCTGCTCCTGCGGCACAGGACCCCCTTCTGGGTGGCTCTTGACAAGAACAACAACGTGCATGTCACCAGTCGGCAGGAATGTTTAAGCTTTAAGTTCTGCAGTTCATTGAATCGTGGAGTGCCTGCAATGGTAATGAGTGGAGGATGGCAGGATGCAGGATGAAGAACCGGAATCCGAATGTTTTCAGCGTATTTCAAGTTGTTCCGGTTTTCCGTGAATGAGGAAATGTACTGAAAATAATCAAGAATATTATTTGAAAGAAAGGTCATTCTCATAATGAGGTATTTGTGAAAGACAACTCCTATACCTTATGAAGGAATTTCAATATAACATTTGAAAGGGAAGGGGAAGCTTGGCATAATATTTCTAGAAATGAAAAATGCATATAGGTGTCAAAGATTAAGGTCAAGCTTGGAAAAAATAAAGAAATTCCAATTTTATCGACTTTTTTCCTGGTCCGGTATTCATAAAACTCACAGGGAGGAACCGGAAAAATGCTTGGCATAGTTGGGTCTGTAATTTGGTGTCCTTTAGGTGTTATGAATTTTCCCCCCAAGCTTTATATTAAACTCTCGAAATTATTGGTTTCGATGTCACATATATTTCATATTGATTGACCCATTTGGAGAGCAATTACTAAAGTTTTCATTACCTCTTGACAGGCTGCACCAGGAATACCAGTTCCATTGACTGCCATCAGGCCTGTGACTTTGACAGCCACAGCGGCGACGGATCGTCCTTCGGCCAAAGTTATTCCGCCTTGAAGGGCAGGGGGATTTTGGGCCGGAGTGGCAAGACGCGCTACGAGGTCACCATGCGACTGGGGGCCAATCTAACGGGATATTACCGACATGCCGAGCGGGAGCAGGTGTCGGGCGTTATGGAAAGACAGGTGAGTTAATTGCATTTGTTTCTTGATATAAATTATTGACAGAAGTGGGCTTGCAATCAGAGTTTTAACATGATTGGGCTCTCTGTTAAAAATTATAATTATAAAAATTATAATTAGCCGGCAGCCAAAATTATAATTGAATCTTTTAATAACTGCCGCCAACTACATTTTTCCAATTAATAGCGAATAATAAGTTAGTCGCTTTAAATGATTTATTATAATTAAATATTATACAAGCTTTCAATACAAATATTCATAAAATATGGACGAATTTTCAATTTGCATGAGTGAAATATACTCAGCCCACAAATTTGTGGGTCAAATTAACGTCATCCGCTCCCTGGGGGGCCTCCAAGGTGGCCGACCAAGGAGGCGGTGGCTCCTGGCCGTTACTGGGAGTCGGGGGACTCCCAGCACTGCTCTCCATGATCGTGGGCATGTTGGGTGGATGGGTGTGGTTGGTTGATGTGGCCGGAGGATCCACCCGCTCCAACAACTGGGTGAAGCTGCCGCCAATCAGCTCGCTGCCATCGCCCCTGTGCTGGCCGCTGTGGGCGGATCGCGAAAGTGGACGCCATCTGTTCAGCTTCTTGGAGGCGAGGCGTTGCAGGGGCGGTGTCCGGGTGCCCGTTTCCGGCCCAAAGGCTCCAGCTACCTTTGTCCCGGATGTGCGCTGTTCCAGCAGCGTGCTCACCAGCTTGTCCAGTGCCTTGAGGTCCACATTTAGCTGCGAATTGGGAATGGAGTTCATGCGGCTGCCAGAACCAGAACTAGTTTGCCCAGGATCCCCGTCGGTCTTGAGGCGATTGAGTCCAGCAATCCTGGCCAGGCGTTCGGTGAGCTGAAAGAAAAGAAAAGTATTAAAGATCTCATACACGTTTCATCTAACTTATTCCTCTAAAGATAGAATGCCGTTTAATAGTCATCAACTTTCAACTGTTTCTCCCAGTGCACCATTAGTCATCAATTGTGGAAGTTATATTGCAGCTCCCTGGAAACTCGCTGTGGTAGTGATACTTCAGCTCAGCCAATTAAACTTTTAATTTCCCATATGCGAAATTACAATTAAGCAATAAAAACTAACGAAACTTGCCCCTAGGCCGTGTGGCAGCCACAGAGCAAGTCTACAAGGAGCCAAGGCACAAGAAGAACTGCAATATATGTTTGCGGAGGCGCAGGCGAGGCTGGCTGGCAGGCCTGTCAGGATGTTGCCAGGATCTCCACTGCCTCCGCGAAGCGTCTCAGTGGGTGTGTGCGACTTTAATTGATGTTTCATTTCCGTTGCAAAGTGCTTCCGTTTTCCTGGACGGCGCATCCGCCGTTTGTTTTGTCCAAAGTTGGGAGCTCCACTGTCGACCTGGTAATTGAGTATCAATGCGGTTTTAAGTGAAAAATGCTGCCAACCTTTGCCCTCCACCTTGCCCATGGTCCTTCTCCACTCCTCTGCTCCAGCCCACCATTCCACCCACCATACTCAATGGCCAACCATTTCCGTTTTTAATCTTTTGCCTTGATTTGCTCGCTTTCTGTTCCGTTTCTCGCAATTCGTTTTCGTTTTCATTTCATGTTTCTGTGTTCTGTGTATTTTCGTTTTTTTCTTTTTCAATTGCCTCGTGCTCCATTCAAATGGGGTTAATTGAGTTTTAGTGGCCAGGACTCACTTTAAACTGATTACAAGCTGCCAGAAGGCGGCAGGACGAAAAGGGCGGCGGGGTGTAGGTTGTAGGGAGCGTGGTTTGTGGCAGTAGGCTTTGCAAGTTTGTTTTGCATCGCACTCGGTTATTTCGTAGCTTCAGCTACTACTGTCTCTCTCGAAATATTTGGAGCATGTCAGTCTGGCAGGCACTCGAGCCTCAAACCGACCTCCAACCTCCGCGCTCTTGCCAGGACCTCGTCCTGGAAACGAATTAATGTAAAAGTTGATTTGTGGCAATCGACGCTTGGATGGCTTTTGAATGTTTCTTGCCGGCGAGTTTTAATTGAAGCGCCCGGGCTGCCTTGGCTCGTCAGCTTCTTAAACAGGAAATTAAGAAAGTTTTTTACCCGAAGCAGAAGCAGGAGGCAAAGTAGGCAGAAGGACCTATGATTATGAATTCAGGCTTGTGAAATACGGACGTAACATCATTAACCGACTACGAAAAGGTGATCCTTAGCGCTAATTATCGCCTGTCCTGACCTGTTCAGTTCTGTTCCAAGAAAAAGCCAACTTGTTACTGAACTAAACTGACACAGACTTGATTGAAAGGATCAAATGCACAAAGCTGCAGCTTCGAAGGGCTTTGTGCCCCTCACAATGACAGATAGGGTCCGATGGGTCTACTACTTTCGGTCATCGCCATAAAAACCGACAGGAGTTTATATCTCATCTTGCTTTCCTCTCTCCTGGCTTAGAGTCCTACGAGTCCAACAGGTTCGGCTTAACTATAAATCTTACATCATTTTCAACCACTAGCCAGTTTCTAGGGATTGTTGTTGCCTTTCCTCTCCTCTCTCCACCCTCCTCAACTTGCTGTCCCATCGCAGATGACCTTTTCTTGGCTGCATGCTGCTTCCTTGATTTATGATCTCCCCAACTTGGTTTATTGTCGCTGCGTTTCGGCGGCATTTTTTTTGCCGGTTTCCAGCCATGCACTTTCCTCTGCGGCCACAGTGCTTATCAACTAATGATTGAGGTCACTTGGCCGCCCAGTCTGCTCTCCGCTTTCGACTCCGTCCAAATAATTGCCCGTAATTAAGCTTAAACGCTGTTTGTCAGAGGACTCTGGCTCAGTCTCCGGGGGTTCTGGGCAACATGAAAAATGCAATTTCAAGACACTTCCGGATCTCTGGTATCCTTAAAACGAGGCTACATTTATGCTTTACAAAATGAACAATTCAGTTGTTAGGGAGTCTGTTTAATAAAGCACACCACGAGAGGGAATCGATGTTTTTGCATAAACAGGTGTGTTTTGCGTTTTCATAATTTTTATACACAAATTGATTTATGACAAGAAAGCAGCGTGTTGTTTCAGCTGAATAAATAAATTGATGTGGACCTACGGCCAAATAAATATGGATCATTTAGACCTAAAGTCAACCAATTAGGTTTATTTTTCTTTTAATTCCAGGTTTCTACGGAAATTTGTATTGAATTGGCTTCCAGAGAAATGTGTGAAGTGGCTTGGGTATTCAAAATAAAAGCTACAGTCAATTTTATTCAGAAAAACTATTTACAAATTGGGTAGAATAATTACCAATAACAAATACAGAGGGCGATTATAAAAAAATTCCTTTTAAAGGTCACCTAACAACTTTTCCATAAAATTATTGTTTATTAAATGTAAATTTAATTGCAAAATAAAGCTATGGCTTATACAAGGATTAAGGACTAAAAATCCTTACCTCTCCGGCAGCATTGCTGGAGTAGCTCATCCGCTTGACCTTCTTGAAGGTGGCATCATTCTCAGCCTGGGCCAGAGCTCGTTCCAGAGCGTTATCCATCTGGGCATCGCGTTCATTTAATCCCTCATAGCTACTGAATAGACGAAAAATACAAAAATAATCCATATATATATATATGTATATACATATATGCATATGGTTTTGTTAATTTCATGCATATACCATATAACAATACCGTGAACTTTCAACGAGGCGTTAGAGTGGAATGACATTGGCTTCTATTTACAAAACAATTTATGGTTTTTGCATGTTTTGTGTAAATAGTAGCGGTGGTATTTTGTGCTAAATTAAAAAGCTTGCATCGGTGTGTTAATTTGTAGCCTGAATTCGCATTGTTATAGCGTCCATCACTCGTATTACGCTCTATTTTCCGCTGCTTCTGGTTTCAAAATGTTTATTTTATGGTCATTTACGGAAAATACTCGATTTCAATTTGCCTTTTGGGCGACCTAAATTGGTCCTCGGATATGAAAACATATTGATACACTTGTGTTATAATTTATTTACAAACAAATATTATTATAAATTGGGAAAAAATTTTGTTGAATTTGTCCGACAGCTGTTGCAATTTATAATGGTTTTAACCCAGAATTTCAGGTTGTCATATATTTGATTTTCCCTAAAAACTCCATAAATACTGAGGGTATGATTTCAATTATGCGATAAATATACATTTTTTTGAATGTGCTGCAAAGTATTTATTTATGGACTAGGCGGGACCTATGCACTCCTACGACATAAATGCCTTCATTATTTACCTTTTCAAATTGCGTTCAAGCATTTTCGCAGACAAACGCTGGGAACGCTAAATTGACTTGCCCCCAGGACGTGATACCGAGTGCGAGTTCAGGGCCACATGCCTTGTATACAGGCTCGGGCTCAATTATTCAACAAAAAACGAAATTGTAAAGGATACGGGAAATATGAGAATTGGTTCAGGGGCGGTCGGTCCCAAAAGAGTTCCCCCGCAGAGTCCTTCATGTGTTTTGTACTCACCCGCTGAACTTGTCCCTGCCTCCGGCTCCACCACTCGCACCGCCTCCTCCGCCAAATATGCTGCCACGGGAGCGAGGATGCCGCATTGTTGAGCGATTCGTTTTTCGAACAGTCCGAAGATCTGTTTCCCAAAATCTGTGTCAGATAAGAAAAATATAAATGTTGCAGATATTTATGAGTTAAATGTACAATACGAATTAAAACATAAAACAATTCAAATTCTGAAATTTTAATCTTAGTTTAAATTTGGTATATAAAAGTTTTTAGCATTCAAGTGCAATTTAGTATTACGACTAAACTTTGTTTAGCTTTATGGGTTTATTTTTTAAAAGGGAAACTTTTAAGGGTAATTTTTAAAAAGCGAACATTATTCGTAATTTCCCGCTTTACTGGATAAAACTTTCGTAAATGTTTCTTTTCTATTTCATAATTATAGCCTTTCAGAGGGTATTATAATTTTGTTCAAAAGTGTGCAACGCAGTGAAGGAGACATCTCCGACCCTATAAAGTATATATATTCTTGATCAGGATCACCTCCTGAGTTGATATAAGCATGTCCGTCTGTCCGTCTGTCTGTTTCTACGCCAACTAGTCTCTCAGTTTTAAAGCTATCGTCTTCAAACTTTTCACTTTCTTTTGCTTTCCTTTGCAGGCAGTATTTAAGTCGGAACGGCTGCGGAGCCGCCATATAACTGATTGATCGGAAATGGCACAACTCCGTAGTTTTTTAAGATAGAAGGATGGGACTTTGTATGGATTCCACTTTGCGTGAAGCTTTGGATCCTATAGCTGCCATATAACTGATTGATCGGGAATGCCATAACTTCGTTGTTTTTAAAGTTAGACTGCCACTCAACTGCAAGGGTATATCAACTTCGGCTCCGCCCGAAGTTAGCTTTCCTTTCTTGTTTTTACTTATTTTTTCAAATTTCCATTGAAATCCATCTCAACGTCTCAGTGTAAAGAAGCGTCAAATTATATTTTCAATGATTGGCAACGCACGACTCTTTTTCTGTGAAACTTTTAGTTCAATTTTACGCAAGTTCCCATCAGGAAAGTTTTTCTATTATAGGAAATAACCTTTGGGCGATCGGAGGACTTGTCTGACTGCCTGCAGCAGCCGTTGCTCCCATTCGTTCCACTGTCCTTAGTCCCATCCACTGACAGAAAACCCATAAAAATCATTTTGAATTGTCGGAGACAAGAAATTCGCAACCATAAACCGCTGTCAAAAGAAAACCGCAGCAATGAAAACAAAAACCAATTCGCCAGAGTCGGCGGGGGAAACTCTGGCTAGAGCAACAAATAAATATGAAATCATGCACTTTATGCGTAATGCAACAGCCTGCGGAAAGAGTCCTGGATTGGGCCGAGGATCTCCCGTTTTTCCCTTTTTATTTACACAGCCCTGTTGTGTCGGGGTACTGGGTCTAAGTGCAGCCCTACTACGGGGCTAGAGGGGGATAAAGTATCACAGGATTGTTGGCCAGCTGGATAGCTTTGCTTGCAAATTTACTCAAATATCCATTCTGTCTAGTGGCTGGCTAATATAAAAATCTGATCCGAGCACTCAAGGGTCAATATGGGAGCCAACAAGCAGTGTTTTGTTGCACAATATACAGACAACTAGCAGGCTCTTGGTCAAAACAAGTGTATCCTTTGCAAGGGTATAGGGCAGAGAGTACACACAATTCCTAAAAGCTACACAAACAATTCAAACAAGCGCGCAGACGAGCGTGAGCATGCTTAAATAAACGTTGGAATAGTCACAGGACATTCATACATATGTATGTATGCACACCAAAAACTATAATAATAAAAAAGGATGCCACAAACGGGCGGAAGCAGGAGTAGAAGTAGGAATAAAATTGTAGCACACTTTCGCGGGCAATGTTGACAACTGGGTTGGACGGAAGCCCATGCTTTAAGCGATTTAATGCGCCACTTTGGGAAATTAAAGGCCGCCAGCCGGCCCAGGCACATGTCTGGCCTCGGCCTCTTCCAGGCACTCAGACACAGACAAAGACTCAGACTCAGACTGGAGCTTATATCGCCATTTGTCACTCCAGACCCGCGATGGAGGGCATTCATTTTCATTTAGATTGCCTCGGCCAGTCGCCCAGCCAGTCAGCCACTCTCCAAAATAACAAAAACGACAAAAAAAACAAGAAATCAGTCAGTTAATTACGCGATATATCATATTCTGAGTAAAACACTTGTGCCGACAGGCTGCACGCTGTCCGACATAATTTCAGTCGTCTCAGTCAGCCCAAAGGGCATGGCTGACAAATCGCCTGCCCTGAAAGACTCCCAAACAAGGAAATCCTTCTCCTAAATGACAGCATCGCCGCATAACCCGAGCCTTGAGTAAGCGTTTGCGTTTTATTGATTTAAATGTGCTGCCTGCCAAGTGTCAGGCAATATAAGTTAATTTCCCCTGCCATTTGATCACACGTGTCGTCTGCTGGCCTGGGGTTTTTCGGCTCGACTATCGTATCTAAGATTGGGAAAATAAACAAGCAAACAAACTAGATTTATTAACTTAGTCCTGATTAAGTCAAAGTCAATATTGATGTAATATATAAAGAACAATCTGCTTGCTAAGAGATCTGAATTTGAAATGGGTTCGTCAAGAGAGCAGAATGGTCAATGTATACATAGCCATGCACTCGAAACTCTAGAGTCCTGTTGTGTCCTGTCTGCGTCTGGGTCTGCGTCTTTTGTCGTTATTAATTACACTTACTAATGGCCAACTCTGTCCAAGCGAACATAACGGAAATGATAAGCTTAAAAGCACTTGCTCCCTCGTCATTAAACACACTCCAGCGCTTTGCGCGCTGTGCAGATTTTTAATTTTCTGCTATTCACACACAGAAATTTTCCATTAGGGTGAACCGTTGGAATTATACATTTTACTTTTAATATTAAATAAAAAAATTTAAAACATTAAACACTTGATAAAAGATATGACTGAAAGGCTTCTAAAACGACAACATGGCGTATGATTGATATTTACAATTTGTTTTTTTTTTATTTGATTGGCAACACAAAGGGTATCGAAATTCGATAATCGAATATAATAGGTTCGACTTCGACTAATGTTAATGTTATTTTTGTATATTTTTCATATGGTGAATAAAATCTTAATTATTTATGAAACACTCCAAACGTTGCCTTTTCTTTTCCAAAATTTCATTAATTTTATTTCAAATATTAAATTAAAATATATATTTGAATTCGAGTTACTTAAAAATTCAAAGCACACCACATGGCGTATTAGCAGTATTTTCTTGAAGGAAGTTCTTGTCCTTGATGTAAACAATATACATTGTGGACAAGAGTCAACCATATTAGTTGATTCACCCTAATTGAACCCTAAAAGACACATCGCCTTCATGTCGCCATTGACAAAAAAAAAAATCACTATTTGCTTGAAAAATGGCAAACAATGTGTTGCCAAGAATTGACCAATACTCACCGCTTCAAGTCCGGACTGGCCGTATACGGCGCCGAGACCTCTTTAATCTTGAGAACGATTATGGCCGTGATGAATATGCAAATCACATTCACAATGGTCAGGCAGGCGGAAACAATGCCATTGATCAGGAACTCCGTGGGCAAGTAGTTCGTGTAGAGGAAGGGATACGCACTGGTCGAGTTCATCGCCTCGTTCTTCAAGTGGGGAATCCGCTTCTCCGGATAGATGAGCCAAATGCAGGCCAGTGACCAGAAGAGACCCTGCGGAAGAGCACAAGCGGAAGAAAGAGGGGACTGAGTGGCGGGTTGGAGCGTGACTTTGAAGTTGTCATGGTCAACTCTTGTGGTCCAGTTCAGTTCAATTTAGTCTGGTCTGGTCTGGTCTGCTCTGATTCTGATTGTGCTTTCGAGGTCATAAGGTCGCCGCGTGCTTAGTTCCGGTTAGATGCCGCTGCCGTTGGCATACCAAGTAGTGGCTGTCCGGCCTTGAATTGTTACTTTCCCGACCCAGAGTGTGTGTGTGTGAGGGCGTGTTCACACGAGCACACATACTTCTGCACAGATGGGAGATGAAACTTCATTGTCGCATTTTCTCGACCGTCTCCTTTCTGCCTTTCGCTCATTCTTTTTCCGATTTTGCTTTTGTGACGCTCCTCTCTGCTATTATAAATTATAATGACTCAGCACATTGCTTAGCAGGAACGGAAGTGCGTGCGAATCCGATATGTATGAGGGAATACTCGGGGTCACAAAAATAAGTAGAGTTTTATGAAAAATAGTCTTTTGATGAATGCACAGGACTTTGATGTAAAACTGTTGTTGTTTATTTTACTAAACTATAGAATAACATTGGAAAATGTGATATAACCAGAAAACGTAAATACTTATTATTGTTATGACTTTTATTTTTTTTATATCATATAACTTTTTTTTCTAACCTAATGACATAAACTAAAAAAATAAATTTACTCTTTGCACCCTTATTTATTATGCCCCTATTTTTTTGGCCAACACAGTCCAATATCTCTGCAAATCTTTTCGTGTGTGCTTGTTTTTCCATTTGTGTGCGAGCTCATGACTTTTCTTTTCCTCGACTTACTTTCTATTTTCGCTATTATTCGAATTTACGACCATTTCTGGCTAAATTATTGCGTGCCCGGGTTCGAAAGCGAGAAAGGCGGAGAAGCTGGAGAACGTTTTTGGCATTGGTCGGAGTTCATTTCGGCCGGGCCACATAAATAAGGTCGTTCGCTATTTAATAAGCTGAAATTAAGAGTTGCAATTATTGCGCCATCGTCCTGAATCTTCTCCTTATTCCCTATTCGATGTCATTATTTTTTTAGTTTAATCTCTATATGTAGAGGACACCTCGGGAGAAATGTAAGTAGCTAACAACTACTTGAAATTACTCATACGCTCTGTTGGCCATGCTATTGCCTTAGGGTCCTGGCAGCAGGGCAATTAATTGTAACACGCTTTTTGCTGCTTGCAGTTGCAGGAAAAAAAAAACAAGTAAAGAAGGAAGAAAACATGGACAAAGGCAACAAGCTTCAGTGCGTGCCACTGATTTATGCAGCTCATATGTACATACACAAGTCCAGGATAAAGGGCCAGAGGAGCTAGGATAAAGGCAGTCGGAGCGACACTTGCACACATGCTCGACCGCAACAGCCGCCATGATTAAGCGATTTCGGCGCCATTGTTTTAGCCGGTTAAAGTTCGGTAGCTGGTAGTCGAGCTGCTAGTATGCCCCCATTAGCCGCCAGTGTCCATAATTCGCCTTTTGCATCATTTTGTCATGCTTGCGGCATACTCCCTGACCCCCTCTGAAAAAAATCCCCCTTGGCGGCACGCCTTTGTCCTCACTGTCAGCATTGATAAATGTCAGCCTGTGCTGACTGGGCCGCCGTTTGTTTGCCGGTTTGTTTGTTTGTGTGGCACTTGCCACGCCGTTTCTTCTGTGCAAGTTTTTGTATGCAACATTTCCCTTCGGAGCCTTTCGTATTCTTCTGCTTTCTGGCTGCCTCACTGCCTCACTGCCTGCCTGACTGCCTGGCTGGCTGGCTTTATAATTTTACGCAACATCCTGACTGCAGTTTGGGGAAACTGAAGAACGTAACAGGCTGTGCCGGCTGCTCCTCCGTTTCGGATTCGCAATTTGCACTTGAAAATTGGGTCGAAATTTATGCACTCGTTGCGGTTGCGACACACAAAGTGTGGGGAAAACAGCTGAGAATCGGATGCCCCCGGTGGCATCTCTTCTTCATACTCCTGCGGCGAGCCGTTCGGGGCAGATTTATGGCCAAAAGTTTTTGGGCAATGCACTTCAGATTAATCAGCAAATTGTATTTTCGGCCTAATTTATGGCCAAATTCACTTGAAGCGCACCCGGCTAGCGTAGAAGAGCTCAAAAATCCTAGCTGACCCAACTTTGCATTTGGACTGGCCATCTCCAATTGCCTTTCAGGTCCTTACAATATTAACTTCGGTTTTAGAGCCACTCGGAACTTTGCCGCAGTTCAAATATATGGCAATTTTTGCGGGAAAGTAAAGTCCGTCCTCATCGATATAAACTTGAAGACTCAATTGGAGTCAAAACTTGAGAGCACATACTACAATATAAATGAGAATTGCGTAATTTTCCATTCGGCTGACCAAAGTGGATTTTTTGATTGGAATCTTCGGCTGTTGTGTTATTTACATTTGTAGGAAGCCAGTCGTCCTCTTGCTTTTGAGTCCTTCTGCCATAAATATTGCCGGCAAAGTCATTTCCGGCACCTGCTCACTCATGATGAAATATCAACTGCGCATTTGTTGCCAGTCGTTGGAAGGTCGCCAAGGCTTTTGTTAATAGCTTGCTAATGGGAAGAAAATTGCCACGAGAAAGCCGCTTTCAAGGACATGGTATGGAGCGCTTTATAAGTAGGCTCCCATGTATTAGTTGTCATATTTGTGCATATTGATATTCTGCCACTTGATGTGTGTTGTGTGTCGACGGATTCCGTTGTTTGCCTCACGTATCGGCTTACCAATTAAGCCAACTTCAGACAGAGATTTCATTAAGAACCCGATAATGTAAACATGGTACACTGGGTACACTTATTCGGGATTAAATGGCTAGAATCTGCTACAAAAAATCGAATTTTCTGCTTTAATTTTTCCCATTATGTATTACTGAATGTATCACAGCTTGAGTTTAATTTATTCAATTACGAAATATGATAATGAATTCCTCGTACCCTAAATTAGACATCTGATTCCATTTTTTAAAGAAATTGATTTATAATTCGCTACACAGTGATTAATTTTTGATGACAAATTTATGATAGAAATTTGTTGTCTAATTTTTTAAAAAGGATCTACATTTTTCCTAAAAGTCACAATTCTCTGTCCTTTTGATGTTATAGATTTTTAGGAAATTCCATTTATTTTATACTCACGCAATTGACAACCGGTGGCAGGAGTGAGGCGGATATGGCCACGCCGATGAGGGGGCCCGCGGAGCCCTGGAGCAAGGCCACTGCCACGCCTGTGCCAGATGTTAACGCCCACAAAACGCCCATCCACAGGGCCCGCACATTGCCCCTGCGAATCGAAGGGGAAATTATTGAAAAATCAACTCCGAAATGGCCGGGAATGAGGATGATGGGATGTAGCTGGGCAAAAAGTGTAAAAATTAATTAAAAACACAACAGCAGGCAAGTGACAAATGTTGACCCGCCCGCTAAACGGGCCACATCCGACTCAAGGTGGGTAGGGGCGGCGTGACCGGTGGCCACTGCAAATTAAGTCACTTGAAGATGAATGTTTGGGCAGAAAGGACGGCTGGCGCTGACACTGCTTATCTGCCGTTTGGCGTGTCGGGGTCAGCAGGTGGGCCAAACACTTCGTTCGTCGGTGACGCCAGGTGATGGTGATTTTTTTTTTGTGAGGTTTTCATTCAAAACCCTCGGCATCGTGCAGGCCGCGGAGATTTTTTGACACTCGCGCAAGTTTGTCAAGTGTCAGCGGCTTTGTTATCGCTTCCGCCAACCAACCTGGTCGCCCAGGGCTTGTCGAGTCAGAAGTCAGAGTCATTTAATGGTGAGAAATGTTGGCAAACTTTTCATTGCGCTTTGGCTTTTATACCCTTCTTAAGGGTATTATGATTTAGGCCCACTCAGTCGGGGAGACAAAGTAAAGTCTGCGATTAGTCGTAATTCCGCCGCAGTCAGGCATCCCAGGGGCTGCTCTAATGAAGATGAAATTAAAAGTGGCGTCTTAAACAGTTTAATACTAACCAGAGAGAACTTGAGCTTAGTGTTTTAACGTTTAAGTGGCATTGGCCTAACCTACTACGGCTTTATATATAACTTATTACTCATACGCAGTGGTGCCTTGGCTCATAATTTGAATATGCAAACTAGATTCAAATGTGGTATTTTCCCTACTCAGTATTTTTGTACATACGTTGTTAACGTAAACCAATACGTTTCTGGCGTCAAATAATACTAAGTTAAAAATATAGAGTATATTAAATTATACCATAAATAATTTAGAAACCTATTATGTGGTCCACCCTAGTAAATATTCATCCCTTATCTTCACAGCAGATTTACTTTATGCCGCTTTATTTTAGTCCCAGGAATCAAGGATTCAAGGGCGCAAGAGTATTTTGGGATTTGGCTAGTCCGAGCTGCGTAACTCTCTCGTTTTTTGATTCATGCACCTCATTTGTGCCCATGCCTGGCTGCCTATATATGAAAATTTGGCATTTTGTTTTTTTTTTTTTATACCTGGGACCAACTTTTCTCTGATTAATGGCGCTTTTACTTTGCTTTGGTGAAAATTTTGTGTGTCGCCGAAAAGTGTGAGTTTTATTTATGGATCCGCCGCAGTTTGAGTTATACAAGTATTTAACTTTTATGCATAAAACAACTTTATTATATGCCGGCAATTTACGCTCAATTATAGCCCCAAACAGCATTAGTCAAGTCCTATAAATTTGTTGCAGCAAATTGTTTACGGCTCCGGCCTCGTGTAGATTGAAAACAATGCTAATGAGCCTCCAGCAGAATCGAGATTGTTTTTCTTTTTTTGATGTGGGTCGGTGGACCTTGGGTTGTACGTAGATTTCAGTTTTAGATAGAAGAAATCATTAGAAATAGAGAACAAACCTTCGTCGCGGACACAGACTCCGAGCATTGATGCATAATTTTCCGGGGATAATGGAAAACGACCAGAACAGACGCTCTTCTGCTTTTAATTGCGATTCCCTTAACTATGCTGACCTGCCCAGGGAGATTTGTTCTACCAAGCTTTTTAAAATGTAATAATCAACACACTGCTGTGGCAGCCATCCTCGTGGCTGCAAAGTGTCCTGGAAAATAAAGCAGCTAAAACCGCAGTAGATACTTCATTCCTG
The DNA here is from genome assembly GCA_035045925.1 of Drosophila atripex. Lineage (NCBI taxonomy): Eukaryota > Metazoa > Arthropoda > Insecta > Diptera > Drosophilidae > Drosophila > Drosophila atripex. The sequence continues at coordinate 6,791,735 of JAWNOP010000070.1, read as the reverse complement.
GCTGCTGCAAACCAGACGATATCCTCTCTCTACTCCTTGTCCTGCGGAAGGTGGGTTCCACATACTCTATCCCCCGGCGACATTTGCACTGATTATTTTTGCCAGTTCGCATGTGGCATTTGCCGACAGTTGCAACATTATGGGCGTGTCGCCACGCCCATGCAGTAAAGTAGCATAAATTTAATTTGTTTCTGTGTTGCTATTTATGCGGCCACTGGCAAAATGTTGGGGGCTGGGCTGGCAGCTAACTTTCTAATTAAAATAGAATAACTCAACGGCTTCTGTTTCAATTTGATGTAATTTTGGAGTTCTTCTAATATAAAATTTAAATATGGAAGGAAAAACAAATATTTACACAAATACTTTTGCTTAAATGACAAAAGTATATTTGTGTTTTGAGTTCAAGTCCTTAAGCTATTTAAATAATTTGTTCTTTTGGTCCTGAATATGTTAAAAGATTCATTATGGAATTAAAAATAATATTGTGAATAAATGAAAATTTCTTTGCCTTTTCTATTTATAACATTTGCTTTGAATTTGTGTATTACAAATGAGTTCAAAGAAAGTGAAAGGCTTAAATTATTCCTAGTATTTTCTCAGGAAATTTTAAGGAAAAAGATTTCAAAACATATAAGAGGTAGGATCTATTTGATGAACGAATGATACTACTACCTCTGTGAAGGAAAACCCATCTAATTATTCAAGAATCAATAAGCAAAATTCACTTCAAGTTCCTAATTAACCAAATTTACATAAACTGATACTAATCATGCTGGGCCAGTATTGGCCTTCTTTTGTGGCCTGGCCTGGCTACCTTTGGTGGATGAGATGGCATTTTGGCCTTTGTCCAGTCCAGTTGCCAATGAAGCAGATGACAAGCCTATATTTTCACGCGCCACGTGACACAATTATAGAGTCCAGTGAGCTATCACAAGAGGTCGAATAAGAATGAGCATTCGGAACTCACGTTGATTGCATGCGCTGTGATAGGCACACGCAATCTAAGGGAATTCATTATGTGGACACACAAGTATTATTATGATGGAGATGAAGATGTGAAGATTGCGATGGAGATGTACTATTTGCAGGCCTAGGGCAACAACAAAGGACAAGTCCCTTCCACAGGCCAAAGCCACTTAATTGTACAGATTCGTAACACTCTCGCAGATGGATATGTATGTATATCTATTTAGATGTCAGGCTCTACACGGTATTGTCTATTGTCTGTATTATTATTTTAACAATTTATTTTGTGCAATTAACACAATTGCCGACACACATTCATTTCACGCAACTTCCGGCAAATTCTGTGGCTGAGCTTAATTTATTGTTGCCGTCGAGGGGGCGTGTTTCGACGCATTTCTAAGCCTATTGTGGGCCGGGAGCAGTCCTGGAAGAGATTTATACAGACGGCGCGTGGCGACTTAAAGATTCTTCCGTTCGTTCGTTTGGCAAAAAACGATGCTATAATAAATGTGTGCTCATATATATAGGACTCAAGTGACTGGGCGGGCCTGTGCTGGGCGGATTGTCCCAGAAACAGCCTTGAAGGAGGCCGTCTAATGAGCACACGCCTCACATTACCGCCGGTCGTGAGATTATTTGAATTATTTGCAAGTAATTTGTTACATTCGCACTCATAGATTTACCAACTGAATTAAAGTAGTATCCCCCAGCAGCAAGGGCTAAGCAGAGGGCTTCACGAGACACTAGATAATTAACATGCTTAATGGATTTTGGATTTTCGGCAAACTCCTAAGTCACTTTCCAAAGTCTAGGGATTTTCTATAGAGAGTACCCCTCATCTATTTTTTTTTTTGGCAAATAAATGATGTGGGGTGATGTGTCTTAATTAATATTTGAAAATGGATAATGTCTGGACTTTTTTTCTACTCAAAAAGTTTATATAGAAAAGGTTTAAAGCAATGATTCGACGCCTAATAAATTTAAAAACAATGAGTTTACTTAAATAATTAAATTAGCTATCAATTTACCATCAAACTTTGGTTAATTCTATTACCCTTATTATTTGAAGGACTGTCGTTGATATTCAGCTGCCTTTCATTCTCGCACTTTGCATGAAATGCAAATCATAAATATCTTTTAATTAAATTTTGCATCAATTTGAAATATCAATCGAATTGGGAACCGCAACTACTGCAATGCAATGTCATTCAAATTTGATTAGGGCCAATTCGACGATGGCCAAATGACGGAATTAATTTATTGTTCCTGCGTGGCTTGGACGTGCGGCATTTCCCAATCTGCCGCAATTGTTCGGGTGATTGACTTTGATTTGGGACTTGTTTAGGATTGTTAAGGTATTTGCCCATCCGCTCTTACCTGCCACGCATTTCCTCCGTTGGCCAATCGGAGTTCTGGCCCCATGGCATCTCGGTGGTGCCCAGGATCAGGCCGAAGATGAAGCCAAATAGCAGGGATATAAACATGCCAAGGGCCAGGCAAAGGAAGCCAACTTTCTGGAATGAGCAGAAGAGTGAGAAAATTAAAAAGGGGGACATCGACTTAAATGCCGAAAGGAACCCGACACTTTAAGCGATAATGTAGCATACTTTGAAGCGCCCCAAAGATGCAACTAGCATAGTGGCATAGTGGCATAGTGGAATGGTAGTAGTAGTGGCATAGTAGTGGTAGTGGTAGATTCGTGACATGTTAACCCAAATTTGCAGCCACGCAACTGCAAAACTGTTGTTGGCAGCTGCACACACAAAAGAAAAATGCTCTAATGTCAGCCACATGATGTCGTCTTGGTATTCCAAGTCAGAACGATGGGTAGGTTTTCGGGGTTGAAGTCCTTCCACTCTCGCTCATACTCCAACTTCTACTGCTACTAGTACTAGTAGTTTTCCTCATTTCCCCTCGTTCACCAGTCAAACACAACTGGCAACGCATATAAAGTAACTTGTCTCGAGGCTTAAAGCAGCCGAATAACAAGCTGGCAAAACGTTGAAAATATTCTTGGTTGAGGGAAAGTTTCAAGTAAATGCAGTTTAAAGAGTTTACACAACAATTTAACCAACTGGCATTTAAGTTGCGGGTGTGAAAACTTTTTGCTAATTTCTTGTTTATTGTTTGCTCATCTATTTTCAGGTATGTTGTGTTCACACACACACATCACACACATCAGACCTCCTACCGAATCAGTCCGCGGGGCGTATGCGTAATGCGCATTTTGCACACAAATTATTAAAAATTCGTTACTGAATCATCTTTTTTAAATGGCCTGCAAATATTTACAGAAATGGAAATTCAATAACATTGAACTATTCACTCGCATCCTGCCGCCCATATCCGGGTGTTCCGGGTAACCATTTTTTCACTACCAATTATTTTTAATAGCAGGCCATCAATTTTGACTGCCCCATTCAACGCAGTGTTATTTCTCTCATCGTTTGTAATTGGCATTTTTGTATGAAAATGTTTTAACGCGGATGCCTATGAATTTTGGCCACAAGCATTTTCATCGGTTATGTACAGTGGCTTTTTAAATTATTTTCACCCCAGTCTGATCTGAGAGGCTCTTTTTGTATAAAATATTTCTTAATTGAATCACACACCGTCGAGAAACAATCAAAATGCTTCAACTTCAAACTATTCAATGGCATGTTTGACATTTACCAAAATAGCAAAGATTCAAGATGTCCATCCTGGGGCCTGAAGTGAGTTTGAAGTCAAAAAACCCTAACATTTTAGAGACCACAACCTGAGCTTGCTATTTCAAATTCCTTCCTTTTTGGGCCACCACCGATTCACTCTTTGGCTTTATCAGAGATTATGATGACGCAGCCGGAGCCGGAGCCGGTGCCGGAGTCGGAGCCGGAGCCGGGGCAACAGTGCCTCACAAAAGGAAGGCCACAAAAAAGATGCACATACATAGTATAGTGGCGTGTGTGTATGTCGTATTCATTTCAATTAAAATTTAATTGAAGTACACGACGCAGATGTCAACAGCCGGCAAGACACCTGGAAACACGTGTGTGACGCTCTCTATATGTAGATATGTGTGTGTTTAGCAGACCAGGTATGAGCCATTGGTGTGCGGTGTGAAAATTGTGTCAGCAGACACCGGGCCGACAACAAGTTGCCTCTGGGGTGGTGGCCACAAAACTCACTAGCTCAGCAGTCTCTTCATTAGAAATGACAGGACACGATTATATATACCATGTACCTTATTTTATATATTTTTATTTCACTCTACATGTTTATATTTCTATTTTATTTATTTGTTGTGGTTTATTTTATGTTTTCTCCTCCATGCTCTATGTTTTATGCCACACAGCCTCTATTTAACGCTTCGCCGGCACATTAAGTCGTGGGTTTTGGATTTCCTGAAGCGCAAACCACTGCCTTTGATGCAGGGAAACTACAGAGACCGACATTCTTATCTCAGACGATGAGCAATAAGGCGGCTTTGGCTTCCCCTCCGAGTTGGTAGTGACAATTATGACACTTTGGAGAGCAGCAGCAGCAGCTAACGCTCCTGTCTGGCTGCAGTTAAAGTTCTGTTTTATTGGCTGAGCTCTGAATGGAGGACCTAAGTGCTTGTGTCCTTTAATTCTAAGTAGCTTAGTCGGGGTTTTCTCACTCACCTGGCTGAGGAAACCGCCACTCTGCGGTCCTTCCTCACAATGAAATACTCATAATTTCGAGGCAGCTTGGCTGAGTTGTACAAAGTGCAGTTCTCAGACTAAGAAATAGCTCTAAAAACTTTAACGAATCCTCTTGCATAGTTTTTGAAAGGCTTTTTAAACAGAAATAAACAAAAAAAAAATTATATGGAATCCCGCTGGCATTCAAAGAATTTTTAATCCCAAACCATTTGCCTATTTTGGTGTGAATACAAATACTCAAATCCTTGTGGTATGCTGCCGTTACATCTGTATCCAATTTCGGGAAAAAACATTTAAATATTTCATATTGCACCACCCCTTTCAAGCCAGATCTGTCAATAAACAATTCAGCAACTTTACCATTTACCACAAAAGCGATGCAAATTTGCAAAACATCAAGCGCTATGTCGCTATGCATTTGACTGAAATAACCCATACCAGGAGCAGGACCGGGACCAGAACTCATACCCCTAACAGGAGCAGGACCTCCCTTTCTATCACTACTCCCGGTATGAGTATATTCAATATTTTCGCATATTTCTGTTGGCTGGATGCGAATTTTGACAGCTGGCACAAAGGACATAGCGGACGGACGAGACGGGCATACCAATTTTCGGTGCAATTTTTATTATTTTCCAAATGTCATTTGCTCATAAATCACTCACAAGTACGAGTCCCGCACATAGTAGTATATAGCAAGAGTGTTGACGATTTCATTTAACGCGCATCGAAATGGGCGCTACTTTTTCCCCCGTTTTTGGGAGTGAGAGCTGCCAACTATTCAAACTATTCCATTTTTCACTTCAGTATTGCTCAGTTTATTTTACGCTTTTTCTGTATTTCACATTTTGGAATTTTTTTTTTTCGGGGTCCGGACTTTTTTTTTGTTTTTTTTTTTGACCGGTGGTTTGAATGGCTTTTTGGGGAGCTATACAAATTGTTGGTCTCTGCAAAAATGGGTAGTGCACCGAAAAAGCCACAGCCACCATATGGGGGAAACAGCACTTACCATTAGTTCTTTGTCGGAGATAATTGCGCCGAATGTTATCGACATTACGGGGCCCATAAGTGGGGAAACTAACATGGCAGCCACTATATTCGGAGCATTATTCTCAACCAGACCGAGGGCTGCCAAAGAACTGTAAAGGAGTCGAGTGGAGGGAGGTAGAATATACCAAGAAACTAAGGCGTTCTGGCTCCATTTAATGATTATTTTTAATGCCAAGCCAACGTCAGCTGTTGGGATAACAATTTTTATAAAGCCTTGCATGTAGTACTTACTCGGCGGTAACAATTAGCAGGAGGTAGTCGAAGGACAGTGATCCTCCGGCCCGTACTCCGTCCACCACCTGTTTGACGGTTAATTTCGATTTAATTGATTCCACAAAATTGTTCCATTTCGAGGCATCCTCGGCTTCCTCGCTATTTCATTGGCAGGATAGCGCATGGTGGGAAAATAAAATGGTAATGAAAATGGAAGTTAAACAGAACGACTGTTATTTGATATCAAGTGGCTAATGTGTTCAAGGATGTAATTGGCTTCATTGAAAAATTGCAACTAGGTATATTTGTTGAAGGACTTGGCTAAGATTTCTGGATTATTTTATCTTGGTTTAAAGCTTATTTTATGGTATGTGGCTGCAATTACTCAACCGTAGAGACTCCCTCAATCGTCGCCCCAAAAATTAACCACAAGCTAACCTCAATTACGAGCTCATCAGGTATGCACACAGGTAGTCCTGTGACTGCGACAATTGCTTGCCAAGAAGTCATCGTGTGTGTATTTACTGTCGGTTGTCGGCTTTGCCATTTTGGATGAGAGCACGCCCATAAATTGTGCTCACCCAGTGGATGGATGCATTTAACCCATGGCGAGGGTCCATAGTTCCAGCCCCACCTCCTTGCCCATCCCCTTTCATATGCAAATTTTTTGGTTCTCCCCCGTCATTCCAAGTAGCTCATAAGTCTGTCCCCGGGCCTCGAGAGTAATAAACTTGGTCCCGGGCCAAGGTCCAAAGCTCAAAGCCTTCTTCCTTCTTTTGGCTAGACGAGCCCTAAACCGTAAACCGTGAAAAGGGGGGCAAAAAAAATAGAAAGCCAAATAACGATCTCGGCCAAAAGCCAAAGAGGCAAATGTCACGATTCCCACGGCCGGACGAAAGTGAGTGACTAAGTCCTTGAGTCGTTGAGTCCGTGAGTTTGAACGAACGAGTGCAAGTGAAAGTTAATGAAATGACTGACGCCTTTGACACGTACGAGAACACCTGAAATTAGTTTTCAACAAAGCGACAGCTGTGGGATCCTGACAAAAGACACTTCACTGCTAACGGGTCCTGTACAAAGCCAGCAAATACAATACGGGGGCGCAACACAATACGAGTGCCTCTGCGCCGGCTCCTGCATCACATGCCCCCCATTTCATAGACTCTAGTTTCTACCTGTAGACTTACCTGTAGTCATCTCGCATGTTGGCCGCATCTGTGATGGCATCATAACTAACGCTGCAGGGCAGAACACTAAAGGATACACAAAGGAAAAATAATTTTATGAAAGCTATATCCTCTAATAGTTTCTGTTCTACAAGACATCTGAATCGCTCCTTAATATATTACAATACAATTATATATTCAAGTATGTTTACTTTTTGTGAAGCAATCCATTAATTTTCAGTGTGCAATTTAAGTTGAATATTTGTAATCGCATATCTGTGGCAATGTCGATACCCAGGGCTTGACATTCGAACTGTTGATGCTTTGAATGAATAAGCAGACAAAGATCCTTAGATGTCCCGAGTGCAACAGTAAACATGAATTATAGATTACGTGGAGTGGCACTCCATCGACTCTGTGTGCATCCTGGCAGCACCTTCTCCTTAATTACATTTCAGCGCATATTAATCAGCTTAAGTTCTACTTTGTCTGCAGGCCACTCAGCAGGTCCTTGGGGTCAAGGAAGCACATCTGCTCTTTGCTGCACTGCTGAGTGCGGTGGAGACTCCCGTCACAACTTCGCCTGCATTTTAATCCTTTTGCTTAATGCCATTAAATGATTATCACACCTCCTTATTTTCCTTCTCACGCTTCAGTCAAAGTGCGTCTTTGTCCTTTCGTTTTTAATTTATCGTCCCTATTGTTGTTTAATTAAACTTCAAGGGATTAAAGTGCAATGTTCTCCACATTATTAGGACTTGAGGGCCGTTCTCCTTTGGAATTGCATTAGCATTATCGAGCACTTGCATGTGGGAAATGGAATCCCCATGGTCCGCATTCAGCTGCTGCCAAGGATAATCGACTCCAGCTTCCGCAGGAGGGATTTCCGCCTACAAGCAATCAAAATATGGCATTGGGAGTCCCTTTGGCCGGTCAGCCTTGGCACCAGCCCCATCATTCTGCATCTTTATTGCATTTTTATTAAAAGCCAGAGACACCCACTGCCCGAGTTCGAGCAGCTGTTGCGGGCAGCTCCTTGACTTGCCCGGCACGTTTGGCGTTTGGTGTTAGGACCGTGGTGGTCCTCCCGGACGCCCCTCCGTCCTCCTGTCCCCCGTTTCAATGTCTCAACTTACCTGACACTGGAATTCAATTTAGTGCCAATGCCCAGTTCCGTGAGACAGTGCAGGGTGGTCTCGCAGGCGGCTCCTGCCTGCAGCGGGAAAACGACGTGATGGAAATAACCTTTCTTGCTGGTCGTCCAAGTAACGTGCTCAATTTCAAGCTTGACAAGTAACTCCTCAAGTACCTGTACGAACAAGAGAGGAGCAACAGCTTAGTGTGGCGTTTTCATCGGGCTTATGGCTTTCAGCTTTTGCATTTAATTGGATCGCTAGGGAATCGTCTTGAACAGGTCGGGGGCTGGTGGGATGTGATTATAATCGCAGGACGACTGAAGGCTGACGGATTGGCGATTTGTCTTGACCTTGGCCGAAGCGGTGCATCCAGCCATCAATCTTACCAATCCGGCAGCTAAGTCAGCTCATTCATCAGTATAATCTTTGGCAGGATACTATTCGGGATACAACCTTTTACGCAACGTGCTCGAGTCACGTTCTGACCCGCTAAGTGCATCGCAACAAAAGGACCAAGCATCCCAGTGCCAGTTGACAATTGGTGTTGTGCACAGAAACAAAAATCTTCAAAATCTAAGAGGCTGAATGAGATTCCTTTTAACTACAAATAATCCTTAATCCCTATCTTTTGACCTTCTCTGGCCATCTCAAAAACAAGTTCTTAGAATATTCATTTATGCATTAACATTTAAAACCCCCAACTAATCCTGCAAGTTCAAAGTTTTTCCACCATTTCCACGAAATAGAATTTTATTATCTGAATCATAATTAAGTTAAGAGGTCCTTTAAGGCATATACCACTTGGATGCTTATACTACTCACAATAACTCAAATAATCCTTACATAAAGGTAAAAATAGAAAGGATTCAAAGGGTTTCTCCCAAAATGTTCGTCTCTGTGTAGTCATTCGCACTGAAAGCTGGTATCGAACTCTTATCCCTGCTCAGAACGCACACGAAAATCAACTTTAAGTGCTTGGGGAAGCATAAAGTCCTGCCCACTTGACCAGGATGGAACAGGCACTTGGAACAGGACATTGGGCATTGGACAACTTACCTTTTCAAGCGGCACCACTAAATTACGGCTGTCCAACGGACTGGCCAGCGTGGTGGTGTCAGGTGCTCCCAGGACCTGTCCCGGACCAAGCGCCGGTCCTTGTGCTCCATTGCGCTTAGGAGCGCCGCCCACACGGCCAATGCCAGGACCTCCGCCACCTCCCCGCCGATACTTGGCCACATTCTTGTCACGTAATTCAACTTCGAGTCGTAGTATTGCGTTGTTATTCTCCGGAAGATTGATGTTCAGATTATTGTTGCCACCTCCATTGCCACCTGGCCCTGGACCTGGGCCGGTGGCGAGCTGGACCACAGGATGGCCATGATGTCCGGCCGACGCGTCCACTGGGGCATTATTTGAAGTGCCTGGTTTGGGGTTAATGAAAAGGTGATATGGTCGTCTACATAAACCTAAGCTGATTTGCCATTAAGCAGGATTCCGGCCACTCCATGAAGATGGAGATGGATATTGAAATGGGACTGGAAGCGGTGAAGGATCTATGGGAGGTGATTAGTGTCTCCGAAGAGTGAGAATCTCTAAATGTCTGAATTAAATTTGCCACAAAATTTTAGTGCCTCTGTTTGGATAGGCCGGATAGGCTTTATTCCAGCACTGATTAGTTAATTCACGGCAATCGCACTATTTATATTGCAATTAGTGCAAATTGTTGTGATATTTCGGTATCCAGTTAAGCGTTTAGCAAATATTTGGTTTTTTTGTGCTCCTCCAACCTGAGAGCATGGCTAATCCCAATATTGTTGCAAATTACGCTAATTAAATGGCCGGCTATCGGGCTGGACTAACAAATGATTTTATTTATGCAATTATACAGATAACTTGGCTTTTTTCGAGTGTGTTTGGACAGGAGTCGTCTGTATTTTTTCAGGACGCTGCCGAGCTCCACTCGCGCTAAATAAATAAATAAAGTGGCAGGCGAAAAATCAAATCAAAGTCTACAAAAACCACACAAAGGATCACAATTTATTATGCCAACAAGCGAGGGGGCAGACAGACATCGAAATGTAATATAAATCCCGCCACATTGACAAATGCCAAAATAAAGCTTAAATGCGCTTAGGCCAAAAGCCGTGATGCCAGGACTCGGGACCCAACACCCAGCACCCAGGACTCGGGACCCTTCTTGTGTATGTCTGAATTTGTTTCGCATAGTTTCTCTAGTGGCAGAAAAGTTCCCCAAAGTCAGAAAATTTTCCACCGTACCCCACCTGACCATTATTTCGTCCTTTTCGCCTATTTAATTCTGTCTCGGTTCTTGGTATTCAATGGCTCCGTTTCAGGTTGCCATGGAATTGAGAGATTCGTGATTTATGTCTGACACCTATGAGCCAGGCAGCTCTGCGATTCAACCCAGAATGCATGTCAATTTTTTCCTGTTTTTTCTTCTCCCACCAGACTTTTCTTAAGTCTCTTTGTTTGCTTAAGTATTTGGCACACTTGAAGCTGTTGCCAAGGACAACATTTCTTGCCTATTTTTCAGCGTGAGACATTAAGATTGCCTTTGAATTTTCGCTGTTTCGAAGTCAAGATACCCTAAGTCTATCCCTTATTTGTTGACTGACATGTGATCTATCTTACTCCAGGGTATAGGGGTAATTTTTGGTTTATTTCGCAAGTCGGGGCAACTTTGTTCACGCCCCTGCCACTCCCTCGGAGCTCATCAGGGACTACCCATCCTCCTTCCAGGATGCTTCATTGTCATTATCAGACCGAGGCTGCCATAGTGACAAACTAAATTAATGATGATTTTCTTTGATGGCTTTTGCCATCGCCTTGTTTTGTATTTAAATAAATATTTGATTAATGCTCCTGCCTGAAAATGACTCCTGCAAGTCTGTTTTTGCGCCGACCAGCCGGACCGGTTCTTGTAGGATGCCATATTTACTCGCTGCCATTTATTTCATAAATTATATTGTTTTATGGGTTTTTATTATGTGCTTTTTATCACCACTGATTGTGATAAATGATTGTTACATGGACCTGGTGGTGTTGAAAGTTGAGTCCTAGCAATTAATACTGCTATGGCTATTATTTCTAAAACAGTTTAGAGTACTTGGATTCGGTTAAGTCTCTTTTATTATTTGGTTTTGGAAGTACGACATAAAGGATGGCTTTTGTGTTTGTGGGGAAGAGCTTATAGTTCCAACAAAATTCTTAATAAAATACAAAGAAAATAGTCATCTTTTTATATTTTAATTTTGGTTGGATAGGAAAAAATATTTAAGAATAAAAACAAATTGTTATCTAAAAAATTTTCGCATTAATTTAATTGGTTGCATTTTATGTTAGTTTTCTTTAAAAAATATTAAATATATACTCTTTGTATTCAGCGGAAAACTATCAATAAGGTTCCACAAAAAAATATTATGTTTATTCTTGTAATGTTGCCTGTTTTGTTTCTGTTAATTTTGAATATATTTCAACACAAAATGCTTCTTCTATAAATCAGAATCAATTAATTTTAAAGAGCCGCCTAATAGCTTCAACTTTCCGTGTCTATAATTTGGCGGAATGTGCCCGTTCTTGTACCAGGTACTCACGGACTCCTTCGACAACCAATCTCGTCAGGTCTAATTAAATTTTAATATTAAATTTTTGGGGCTGCGAAATGTGCTACGTTCGCTCGGCATCCGCTTGTAAAATTATCTCTTGCCGAAAGTTTCTTCCGAATGACTTGATGGTCCTGGTCCTTCCCTGGCCGCATACCCGGTCGGATACCTGAGGCATTCTCGGAATGCGAAACAAAAAACATACTCCCACGTGTGCCCTGTCCGACGGGACTCATGCAACATTCATGGCAAGCTCTTAGGCCCGAGGAAGCACTTTTACGATGTCATAAAATAATTAATAACGCCACTAAACAACGTAATTACGCGCCTAAGCCAAACCAGCATAGAGGTATACATTTATAGGTATGTGTATACACCACCGCATGTGTGGTGTGGGAGTGGATGAGTGGGCCAGATTGTGGTGGTGGTGATGGCTTGCCGACGTCTAGATTAATGCTACAGTTTCGTGTAAACAAAATTGCAAGTTTGTATTTAATTAGGCACAGGTGCTTATTCAATTTGTACTTGGTGGATGGGTGGGATACCCCTTGTATCCCTAGACCGCCGTACTTACCGTAAATCAGCTCACGTTCAAAATTCGCCGTCGGCACAACGATTAGGAAGACAACACCGGGCATCCTGTCAACGGCTGTCCTGGCGGCCGACTGAGCCTGCAAAACGATAAGCCCCCGCCCCGAAAAAAGTGGCCCGTTTAGCTAACAAATTGTAATGGCCCGGCCAAGACCGAGACTATGTCAGAGGCTGAGACATTCATTTAAATTCCGTTGGCCAAAAACTTGGCAAGCGAACTTGGCTGAGAAGTTGCCAACGCCTATGTATATCTACTCTGAGTGCATTTTAAACTGGCGGAAGCTGCGAAAAAGAGAGCGTTTTGTTTTGCATAAGCAGCCTGCAAGGATACACCCTGCCAGGCACAACATCCCATTATCCCCTCGACTTCTATATTCAGTCACTGCATTAGCATCTCTGCCTGGTTTCATTTTCGCCTCACAAACTCAACTTTCTCTCCGGAGTTGCTCCAACTTTCCGACAAGGTAGCCGTAAATGGGCACTGAAGGTTGTGCTTTCTATAAGTAGTTTCCGTTTTGTTTTCATTTTCCTAAAGCGTTGGCAACTTCTCGGGCGTGCTGATGGACTTCAGATTAATGCAACCATTTCTTAATTAAAGCGCATCCAACCTGACGTCCACTTCCATCCTTGTTAGTTTTTATTCTGTATCAATACAAGGTAAAAACTGCAGGAGTGTCTGCAAGCCTGCGAGAGAGCAACTATCCTTTAAGGATATTTTCCCTCGAAATTAAAATTCCATTAGTATCGTGTCGAGATAAAAACGATGCGAGTTCGATTAAACAACAAGGAGCCAGGAGCCTGGCTGCTGGAATGCCGGGGCTGGGTTAATACCCAGTGCTCCTGGCAGCAGGATCTGGCCGAGCGGCTCGGCTGGAGTGGAAGTGTAAGCGAATAAGAGCCTGGGACTTAATGGAGCTGCGATTTTCGCTCTCCAATGAAATCTCAGTGCCACTCGAGGCACGTCGGCAAACTGCAAATGCACTTCCCTGCTTGAGCTGGCTCAAGGACATGCTGTCAAGGAAGCGTATCTTATTTTTTATGCCACAACAATATATAAAATTCTACACTCAAAAATAAAGGTCTGCCAGTCTGTAATTTGGCTTTAATCGTGCTATCTTGTCGTTTGATATTTAAATTAAAAAACGCATGTTTTTAAAACACATGTATTTTTGTCAAAAAAACATACATTATTATGCAGATATTATAATTTAATATTCAATAATATTATTATATTTCTCATAACAATAAATGCAATTTTGTCGCATTTATTCTTAAATTCGTGAAATTATTTTTGGGCAAGCTGGCCATAAAGGTTCTTCTCGACTTGATCAATATTTGAATATGTCGGTTGACATTTCCAGGACACCCGTTCCACGGCTGGAATAAGTAACTTTTTTCACAAACATTTGCTTTTTTGTTTGCCACACTGTTACTTAAAAAACTTTCCTTTCTTTTTTATGTTTTTCCGTTTTTTGTATTATTTTTGTCACAGCAGGCCCAAAACAAACGGCCTACTCTTCTTGTTACTGGCTTTTCGGTCTCCGTTCTTGGGTCCTCTCTGTCCGCACGGCACAGAATCCTGTGCCCAGGACACCCAGGCTACCCAGGCTACCCGTTCCCCACAAGCCTCTTAGGAACTTTCAAGCCAAACAACCGAAGCCACTTGGCAGCCCCGTACACTGTTGCACTTTTTTTCTTACCACTTGCCACATCTTTCATTCTGCGGCATATTTATTAAAAAGTAAGAAACAAAATATAAAAAAAAAGATATATATGTATGTATATAGGGTGGGGAGAAGTACCAAGGAATGGGTTATGTTGAGTGGTGGGTGGGGCCGAAATTCTTTTATATTAACCGAAAATATTTATTCTTTGGCTTGGCGGCTTCGTTTTTGTGCGCACTTTTCTGATTAATTCCGTAACTATATATTTACACAACTTGGGCAAAGTTTTCGCCGGAGTGACGACGCGCCAGTGGCGGCCACTTATGGAGAGTGCCAAGTGCCGAGCCGGAGATTCGGTTTGGGTTTCGAGCTTTGCTTTCCACTCCATGCCCGGATTTTAGTGGGTTCGGGTCCCTGGGCTTTCCCGCTATTGTTGAGTATTTCGCATTTGCCCCAAACAATGCCGCTAATTTGTATAAGTTGCACGGACCAAAACTCACTAATTAGGCCACGAATCTGGGCATTAGTTTGCCATTCGGCTAGAAATTATAACAGAACGGACTGGGTCCAGAATAAAAATGCCAATTCAAGTGCTTCTGCGACCAAGGTTGTGCCGCCCGAAAGGGTAACGAAAATAAGTTCCAGTGAGTGCGCCATAGTGACCAGTGGCAAAGGACTTTTCCTGTCAGCTTTGATTTCATGGCTTGCCACATTCTCGGGGGAGTTTCCCTTCATTTTTCCCGCACTATTGTAAAAGTTTAATGCCATCTTAATTAAAAGCGCTAATTGGTTATGTCTGTGCGGGCCCTATTTGCGGGCCATCTAATAACGGAGTTGCTGGGAAGGCTTTTAAACCTTAAAGCTTTTTGTTTTGTTGGCTGAAAAACAGAAGCCATGGCCGGTTGGCTGAAAAAGTTGGCTAAAACTTTCCGACAACACAGCAACTAACCGCTGTATTAGGACTTAGGTGGACCAACGAGGAGCAACAAAACCAAACGGCTTCGGCATAATGCATTATCATTTGAACAAGGATAAGCCTTATGGGGTATGGCCACAAGTTGAGTCCTGCAGCGGTGGGCTGCAGCCCGAAACACGCCAGACGAAAATGTCCTTTATGGCCAATTTTGACAGGACGAACAGCTGCTGGGGCCGAAGCTTAAAGCCAAACCCATAAGAAGGTAGAAAAAGGCGAACCACCAAGATTAGATAACCACACTTTAAGCGCTCTCCAGAGCCACAACTTCAGGCGACTTGGCCGAAAGGAGCATATTTTTATGCTCTGACTTGGTATCTAGCCGATGTGTTCCTAAAGCCCAGTGGTGCTATTTTTCGGGTAGAATATATTATCATTAATTTCAAATTATGAAAAAGTGTGCGGGTCGCGTTGGCTTACTAACAAAACAAAAGGTAGATGGGCCATAAAGGATAATGTGGTGCGAGAAGGCACTTTTTTGGGGCACAGTCCCGAAAGGATTTTCTCTTAGTATAATAAAATGGTAAACATTTCAACTATTTTTCCATTTCAGTTGGGTCGCGTGTTGCGGAACTTCAACATCACAAAAATCAGCGATCTGGAACTGATTTCCAACACCACCGATCGCCTGGACATCACCTTTCACTTCTTCGGCGTCAAGGGCGACTCCCAGCGGATCCGGGAAGCCATCACCCGGATGGTGGAGCGGGGCAGGATTGGCAACTTTACGCTGGTTGCCAATTTCCATCACTTTGACGAGAACCCACCGCTCAGTTTGCTGGTGAGTGGCCAGTGAAAGCATTAATTTATCAGTTAAAAGCATTAATCCATCTCGTTTTGCTCAAAACATTGCCAATTTGTCCGAATGGGACTGAATGGGAGACTAGCTGGGTAGGAGGTACATGGCCCTCCACCTTAGCATTCAGACATTTGTAAAGCTCCTGCTCCCAGCAACTGGGAGATACCGTTTGAAAACGCCCCCGCCGAGGCCAAGAATAAATATACATTTTAAATTCATCGTCCTAGCCACTCCTTTTCACTCAGTGCTCGGCTCGGCTCGGCTTGGCCCGGGGAGATCCATCAATTGGAGGCATTCCATCATTGATTTTCATCGAATGGTATTTTCATTAATTCGCATCCGAGACAGGATGGTCGGCTATTAAAAGCATAATAAATATAGATGGAATTCGTTCCATTTCCGATCCATATTAAACAATAATTTATTAACTATTGAAGGCGCACGTGTTGAGGGAAAAAAAAACAAAAAACAAGAGCCGAGCCAATGAAAGTGCGGCCACTACACTGGCACTCGGGCTATTGTTGTAATTGGCAAATGTGGCAAAGTGCCATGTTAATAAATATGCACATAAATATGTCAACAGTGTGGCACTTGACACTCGGCCCGGGATCGCAAAATAATTATTTATTAATTGCGGCATGCTCGGCCGAACAATTGGCCTCATCAGGCAGGCGACCTGCAATTACGTGGCATTAACAGGCCGAACAATCCGCCGCGACCTCAGGTCAAACGACCCCGTTTGACGGTTACACTTCCTGAGTACTGAGTCGGTGCTCCATCCCAAAACCGAATCACGAATCATGATACCCGAACCAAAACCCACAGCCGTCCAGTGTCTAATTAGCGTAACATTGTGTTTCCTTTCGCAGGACCTGAGTGTCAATCAACCGCAAGCGGGTGTACGCGAGGCCAGCGAGTTCATCATATCCTGCACTGCCCAAGGATCATCCCGGATGCAGTTCCAGTGGTTTAAGGACGGCGCTGTGGTGAACGCCAGCAAGGCAACGAGGTGAGTGAACTATCTTTGTGGCAGGCAGTGCCAGCTGCTTATCTGACAGCTGCAGCTTAACTAGAAAACTAAAACACATCCCATGAAACCCATTCAGAGAGCATCCCTCCCCCGCTGATCCTTTGACTTTTAATAAAATAGTATAAAACATGGGGAAATTGGTAAAAAATCTCTGGCTCCGCGCCACACTCGGGACACAAGCACAAGTGTTCAATTTGACTTTATGACTTTTACACATCAATAAACATGACATAAAAATGCCTGGCAGAATAAAAATGAAACGGCCAGAAAGGATAAATAAGTCAGGCCAAAGATAAAGATTTGTCAGTCGTAGTCGACCGACCCAGTCGCAGTCACAGTCGCAGTCTCAGTTCCTGTCGGAGGAGGACGTCTCAGTTCTGGTCGAGGCGAGGCCGAAAACCTAACCGCAGTAAGCCTAGCCGGAATGATTGATCATAAATCCAACAGTGTGAGGCAGCCGGAACACATGTGTGGCCAACATATACGAATGGCATGGCATTCACCCTCAAAGGGCATGTGCATGTGCGTGGCTGGGTGGTGGGTATGGGGGTTGGGTGTATTACATAAAAAGCATATGGCCGTAACTAACGAGGGGCTGTTACTTGGACGACTTGGCAGGGGTTATGAGGAGCTTAGCCCCTCCACCACCTCGACTATGTCGCCTTGACAATTCGCCGCAAAGCTCAAACTTTAAATGGAAGGCATGGGGCGCCTCGGGGTGGCATGGAGGGGTGGACCTCCAAGTGTCGGGGAATGTGCCAGCCAGAGGGCCGCTCCAAGGCCGATAGAATTTGCAATTCATTAACACAAATTTAAGCCTTGGCAGGAATGCATTATATGTCCTCTGACTCCACTTTGTGAGAAATTCTAAAAGGGAAAGGATTCCAAAGAGGACTTTAAGGAATTTAATTTAAAGAGAAACACCACAGGAGTTTTCTTTTCTAACAATTAGGGAACTATATTTATTTTATTAATTATTTCCTAATCAATTAGTTTACCAAACTATCCGCATCAATAAGAACGCAAAAAGCCAACAGAAATTGTCCAATTGATTACTTTTCAGTTGGATTCATAAACAAATTTTTAAATATTCGTACGCTTCATATTATTGGGTAACATATCGCATGTTATTTGATCAGAATTCTATTTTTATTTTATGTCCGAATCAAAGCTTGCTCATCCGTATACTACTACATACCTTTCGAATAAATAAATGAAAGGGCACCTCCCACATTCTAGTGGGAAATCGATGGCCAAATCTATTCTGGGCGTATTTGTTATCCTGTGAAGCCAACTATGAGCTCGCCAAATGGTCTTCCTAAAAACAATTCAACAGTCCAGTTTCTCGTTTCTCGGACCCTTTCATGGCCAGTTCGTTGTGGACCGAACTTATGATTACTTTTATGCATATTTGTATGTATTCAATATCAACATACATATGTGGGGGGACGACTGTTTGCAGCAGCAGCAGCAGCAGCAGCCCCACACGTGGCATGCCCCACTTAGACGCACTGATGCGTAAAAAATGACTGCTGTACAAAAGCCGCAAACACATGCTTCCCCAGGCATCCGGGCAACCGGGTCGGTAGATGGAAGTATTAGTAAATATTTTAACTAAAGTGAAGTGAGCGAAGTCATTCATTTGGACATTCACCAACTTTGCATTATACAAACGACTACACATTAAATCCGTCCGATGACTCTACTTTTGCGTACTAAAATAACCGGAAGTAAGTGAATTTTTAATGCTTGATTTCACCGTAGGGAACAGTAACTTATTATCGGAGCAGGGCCAATAAGATGACTATTTCTGGGCACCAGATTCCTTAAAGGTTCCTGTCGGGGAATCTGTCTTGGAAAAATGCCTCTACTTCCTGCCCCATTTCCTTATTAAACTCAAGAAACCTTTTCAAAGGCGTTCGATTGCCAGCCGCCCAATATTGACCCGGTTAGCAGATGGTTATCGGGCCCAGGCCATAACCGACTTAATGAATGCAATTATTTTCCAATCACGGCGCTAACGCATCCCCAAGCTGGCTCCCAAAGATCCTGCCACATCCTGGGCCGGATCCTGAGCCAACAGGACTCCGGGGCTTCCAGGTCGGGCTCTGTGATTAACATGCCTTGGCGTTCCCAGCATTCCCAGTCGCGTTGTCAGCCAAGGACACATGTGTGTAAAATAATCTATGTCTGCCACCGGGGCTCGGTCATTAATTGCGCCCCTAATCCTCTGTCCTTTGGCAATGTGGGCCAAAGGATAAGGGATGGGGGGGACAAGGTCGTCCCGGTGCCGGATGTGCACCGCTGATTAAGTGCTACACCGCCGGTACTAATGCTATTATTATTAGTGCTGGGTCGCCAATTCCTTCCATTCACTCTCTATTACAGAATCTTGTGGTGCGGTTTGGGTTTCACTTTCTTGATTCACTGCGGGTCCTTAAGTGTATTTTCTCACAGTTTTTGGTTGGGTTTCAATGGGCACTACCGCACCGATATCAAGTCTAAAATAAACTGAATCGAGCCTCGCCTTTGGAGAGCACTTTAACTTGAATCTGGAGAGATCTATATAGCAAATAGTTGCTAATTCCTTCAGCAAGAGGATGTTAATTTCAAGCAACAACTGCCTGACGTCTTTGGCTTGAATGTGTTATGTCACAGATTGCAACGAAAGCAAACCAATTGACCTTTTCAAAGGGGAACTGAAACTGGTAGCCAATATTAGCTCAACCTTAAGCACTTGCGTAATCTATATTTGTCTCAGCGCTATGAAGTGGAAGGGCCTGACTGCCTGTCAATGCAATTTCGACTCCTCTGCCTTCTGCCCTCCGTTCGAGTCGGACCAAGAACAAGACTTTGGCGAAAGCCATAGCCAAACGAAACTGTTGCAGCAGTCACTTTTGGCCGGGTTCTGAAAATTTGTCAAACTTGCTTAAAAGCCAAAGAAAAAATTCAATTTCAGCAGCCATCTAGCCATCCAGCCAAGAAGCCATGAAGCCATGAAGCCATGCAGCCATGCAGCCGAGCAGCCAAATTGCCTGACCCCAGCACGAGACATAAGTAAAATATATTTCGTATATATTTTACAAATTGGCTCAAACCCGGGGCAACAGTAATACAAAATAGCAGAGGCAACAGCAACAGCAACAGCTACAGCAACAAAGAGCCAACAAATTTCTTGACAACGCAACGTTGTCGTTGTCTAGGAGGAGTCCAATACTTCTATCGGATATAAAGGGGGGCAGGACTCCCGAAAAAGGATTACACAAGAAATTTAATCCTCAAAATGTTAGATACTTTCGTCACAAACTATAAACTGAATGTGGCTACTGTCGTAATATTTCTTCCCAAAGGGATACTATATTTTAGGTAGAACCTTCCTGCAATCACACTTTAAGGAAAAGTCTGCAACCTTTCCGAGAGTTTTAGTTTTTTGTCCAGTGCCTCAGTTCAGCAATGCGGGGGTCACGATTTTCATTAGTTTCATTTGCCACAATGCATCTCTGTGCCCTTTCTCGACTCTGTTTTCCTTCTGCTGCCCTTCTGTTGTCGAGTGACAACAATGCCACAATTAGTGGCACCAACGCCATTCCGTGACCATTTGGTGGGTTTCAAAATTTTGGCATTATCTCATAACTGGCTCGACTTGGTGAGCAGTGTTTTTTGTTGTTCCCTCTCAGCCCATTCGCAGTCGTCCTTTGGCCAATTCCGGCTGCTTGGCGCCATTTGTGCAATAAACGGAGTTCGTAGAACGGAAGAGACTTCAGCTCCTACTGATTGGATGGTTGCTGGGACGGGTATTGATCAAACGGTTTGGGTTGTCGGACAAGGCTGAGTCCCACTTTAGCGACTATGCGTGTTGGTTTAATGGAAGGAATACAGTGGGGACTAGTTACAGAGGATGTCAAGGATATCAAAATATAATTGTTATTTAAATGTAATCATAATTATAAATATCTATGGAGTATAGAGCCTAATTTCTTTGTAACTGACACATTTTTGAATTGAATTTGATTTCTAATCTTTTTCTAACTACAATATTATGATTAGAATCACTTAGAATTAAATCATTTTTTTGTTTGACCTATTGAGTTACTTCTGAGAGCTGCATACCTAGTACCACCTGTTAAGTTACACCTGTATTTATGCACGGCATTGAACGGCATTGCAAAAATAGTTTAGTTTTAGTGGCAGCGGTGCCAGGTACAGTTGTGCAGCTCCGACTATTGCGGATTGCGGACTACCATACCATTGACCCGCAGTTGGCCCTCAGTTAGCTAGTAAGAGTCGAACCGGGCGGAGGGCAACGGTTTTTTTTGGCCATCCTAGCCAAAAATCAACACGCTTGCTCCGGGTCCAACGAATCGGATCGGATCGGATCGGATCGGACGTAGTCTGGATCGGAAACCATGCCCATCCACTGGGACTGGGACTGGGAGCACGAGCACGAGCATGTGGGGGCCCACTACCACTGGCCCCCGCGGCGCCACTGGTCGACCGGGGAGCCCAAGTGCCGGCAGCGTCGCTACTACCTCTCCCACGAGCTGGACGTCTGCGCCCGGGACTTCCATCTGCGGATGGATGACAGCGCCTGGTGCCACGGGTCCTGCCTGGTAGGGCGGGTAGTGATTGAGACTGGGACCGAACCAGACTCCCTAGGACGGGGCACCTTCAAGGTGGTCCTGGACGTCCACCACTTCCAGATCGGCGAGCTGACGGTGAAGGCCAAGAACAGCGACACCGTGTGCGTGGAGGGCAAGCAGGCGGACGACCGGGCGGAGAAGGGCCAGCTGTGCATCACCCGGGAGTTCACCCGATCCTACAAGCTTCCGCGGCACTACGACGCCACCCAGGCGAGGGCCACCTTCTCCGCGGACGGGATACTGATGATAACGGTGCCAGCACCACCGAAGCTGGACGACGTGGAGCGCGTGGTGGAGATCGAGCCCACCGGCAACTATTTTGGCAGCGTGGCCGATCCCAGTGCGGCCAAGGCCATTGAGCAGGCGGAGCTGGAAGGTGGCGGGGAGGATCCTGCTGGCACGGCGATGGAAAAATGAAGCCGGCGACGTCTGGCGGTTGCGCGTTGTTGGCGCCGCTGCTGCAGCTGGGGACGTGATCTCCTGCATCCCAAGCGGAAGCCCAAACGCGTTTAGGCCGCCAGAGGCAGTCGATCGGCTGGAGAGGAGCTCTTAAGTTGCGATGGGAGCGGAGAAGGCGACGAAATCTCTGGGTGACGGCGATGACACACTCTATCCAGCCACCAGGCACATGCACGTTGGAGTTAACCTACATTCTTCCACAGAATCCAAAATAAAAAGTTACTCGGATTGTCCTTTTGTTCCAGGATAGCTAGCACGTAGAAAATCGTTCGAAACGTGAGCAAATATGGCGCTGTCGACATGGTTGCAAGTTTAACTAAAATATCCACAATATGAAATACAATAAAGTTAAAGAGTTCACATCAGCTTCTCTGATTTTGTTTAGCGCAAATAAAGGACTTTATCGGAAATACTTGATCTTTGCAATATCCGCACTTGATAATTATAATCACGATTGCCCCAAACAGACATCAATCGATTGATTCATTATTTCAGACACAATCTAGAACAGGAGTCCCAGGCTAATCGCCACAGCAATTCAAAATCAAGGATAAATCAGCCTTGGGGGAATAAGCCGGGCTCTGCTACAAATCCCGAGCGAATTGGATTTCTAAACGCTTTTAACTTTCCTGTCACGCAGCTTTTGATTAGCGTCAAATTTGAATAAAATTCACTAACACCTTGTGTACTTCCTTCCTCCTGAACTGACTGAAGGTCCTCATTCTTTTTACCCATCCTTGGGCACATGGCCCATAAAATGACAAAGAGGGAACCCAGCTCGTCAGCAAAATAAAGGCAAAAGATACAGAAACAGAAACAGAAAAAAGATACAGATTCAGATACAGATACAGCTACAGATACAGACATATGTATGTAGTTTGTTTATCGACCTTAAGAAGGAAATAAGGATAAAAAAAATGGTAAGACAGCAAAAAGCCAAAGGGGAAATAACAATATGTGGGCGTACCTTTCCGGAAGAAAGGCAACAGTCGAAATAGTTGGGAAATATGTTGGAAATAAAGTTAAAATATGCACAGCCCTATAATTAAAAATACTTGACCCTTAAGAGGAATAAAAGTGCAGCAATGCACAGGGCCCTCTCTCGAGCACTTGTAAGATGCAACAGATTTTTCGTAAAAACGCTTAGACTTAAAATCCGGAGCTTCTGGCCATTGACGTAACAATCAGGCCCAATCAGTCCTTAGGGCCTTCGACGGAATTGTGGGATTGTGGGCGAGCCGGGTTCTCGGGATTTGATTTGGTCCCGTTCGTCCCTTGCAATTTAGACGTTGAGACACGTTTTCTTGTTACGATTGTAATGAAATTTGTTACATCTTGAAGTGAACTGTTGCAGGCCGCCGGAGAAGGACAACATCGAACACGAGGACGACGAGGTCGCGTACTCTGCCTGCGTTTTGTTTTTATGCGTAGTTGCGTTTAATAAAGTTTTTATATGGCCACGGCCCTTCAATGGGCCCTGCGAGAGGACGGACACCCTTATTTCTAATCAAGTTACGGCCTGCAGCTTTAAGATATTGTCCTCGCCAATGTCGCGGCCTGGGATATTCATATTTACGAGTGTGGAGGCGGTGAGGACGGCGATAAAATATTCAGCAGAAAAGTAACTTCACAATTTCAATTTCCCATGCTTTTGGGTGGCGGGGATGCCAAAACCAAAATAATACAACGATAATAAACACCTACACACCAATTTTATGAACTCATAAAACACTCCGATGGAATCGTATTTTATGTATATATATATGGATATATGTGTATATGTATGGATACAGATATATATCGTTTTGCTTTCCGAAGAACTGGCCCACAGGCACATCCATAAAAAACCCATATGCACCTCTTCCGTTCGAAAAACCCTAGGAAAACAGTCAGCATCGAGCTGCGGGCCATTTTCATTGTTGTTTTATATTTCTACTGCCGCAGATATACGTATGTGGTATGTGGTATGTGGCAGAACAGAAATCGTTATGCGGCCCACAGCTAATTTTTTATGGCGTTGTGCCCCATTGTGGCGGCGATTGAATGTTTTTCAGCAAACTTTTCAATAGCTTCAATGAATTCCAATGGAACTCGACCCCGGGGGTCGTCAACTTATGAGCGACAAATTGTGCGAAGGCCGCGACACCTAATTACGCAAATTGATGTGACATCAGACGCTTTCCAAGCGGAAAAGTTGAGGGCTCTGGGGTCTAATGGCGTTTTGCTCACCCACCCACTCTCTATTGATTCTCGATGTCGATAATAGTGATGCCAACGACCTATTCCAGGGCAAATTAACCAAAAAACGGCTATTATAGGTTTATTGTGCAAGGCTTCCTAATTTAAATGTTCGATTTGAAAGGGCATTCTACTCTAATTCAAAAATCTCAGCGGTTGTACAGTGCGTATACGTAATATTTATGACTTTGAAATAAATTTTACCATTGACTTTGTTATTCAAAGGGGTTATCCGTTTATTGTCAATTATTTTATTGTTAATATAAATGATGGTAGTCGTAAATTATAATATTATTTTTAACAATGGAATTTTTAATAACTGAATTGCTTATAATGATTTATCCATTGCCATAAAAATAGCTCCAATACCATCTCTTGCTGCCCAAACATCATGAGCCGGCCCCTCCAGTCCCGAGGTAATCGCTCCATTCAAGTTTACAGCCAATGAGTTGTTATGAGTTGTTTTTGACCAGCAACCAAGTACACCATCTCAAATGGAGCACAGATTTGGATTCCCCATCAGATTGCCCTCTGGCTCCTCTGCCCCTCCCATCCTTCAAAAATTGTTAAGCTGCAGTCCTGTATTTACAGGATGTGAGTGCCGAGCATGGCTCTGCTGAATACACCCACGTACGCCTACACAAAGGCATTTTGCGGGCCATTTGAAGTGCGTGCAGTCCCAAGAATCCTGGGGTCCAAAGGTTCCTAGGATCCAGGGCAACAGGGATTGCAGTGGGTATTTGCGGCGCGGCGAATGCATTTTTCAACCGCATCGAGAATCGCATCGCAACGAAACATTCAGTGTCAGGAGCAGCAGTCGCTGTAAATGGAGATGGTTACGTGAGGGAAATCGCTTTTGGAAATCGCATCATTAACAAGAAAACAACAAGGTCCTCGAGGACCTTCAGAGTTACAAATACTCTAATAATGTTTTGCTAGAATTCGATACTCTTTTTCCATTTTACGGGGAAAAGGGATTTATCCTCAAAAATATTATAGCTTATATATGGCAACGAAATTTCGTAAGCTGAGTACAATTTTTGAAAAAAAAGATTTAAGCTCTAATAGTCTTACTTTTACTTTACTTACTGAAAGTGTATTAAAAAAGAGCACATACCATGAAGCACATCGAATGGGATTTGAACATCAAGCAACGATCCAAAACGAATAATGTTCATTTGTTTCGAAGCGATATTAGATAGCTTCCAATAAACATCCTCCGGCTCCCTTGACCGTCACGACCGCATCGCTGAGACTCAATAGTTGGGGGGGTCGCGTTTCTGCATCGCCTAATCTTTGACCCGTTCCTGGCCCCCAGCCATGTGACTGGGCCTGGGGCTGGTGCGCCGAGGGCTGGAAGCATTGCAGTGGCATTAGTGGAGTAACTGCGGCTCAGCCAGCTTCCTGGAGGCCATTGCCATTGTGCCATGGTTGATGTCAATCCTGCCTCCGCTCATTTGCTGTAAACGAGCGCATCGTCGCTTTGCTGTTTTGCGGTTGTTGTTTGCAAATCGGCGACGAAGTAGTTAGTCCCGGGCTTTTGATATTGCCACGAGTACACTGAAAATAAAATATGAAAATAAACTTGGAATAAAATTGCAAATGTTTTTTGGGGAAAATAACATTTTCGACATTTTTTATGACCTAAATCTTAGTCATAAAACCCTCATTGAAACATAAATGTCTGAAAGAGTCTATAGAGGCCTATAAACACCTTTTTTTTTTTGCCGTGTTCTCTTACTGCATTTAACCGTTACGCACTTCCTGCAGGGAATGTTATTACTTCCGTTGCCTTTTAATTGATTTTGAAGGTGCGTATTCGCCGGAGAACAGGGAGATGAACCAATATAGGGACATAAGGGCGGGCGGCTGGTGGGTGAGACCTGGGTGGGTGAGTCCTTCTTCCGCCATGGGCCATTAGTAAATTGTAGGTTAAGTGCTTTGCATGCGAAAGCCCAGCAAAAGGCCCAAACCCCGAGCCATTCAAAACGCATTTTTAGACGTTACACCTGTAAATAGCTTGAGAGTGTACGGAGTGGGAATGGCACGGGGAACAGGAAGAAATAGGCGGTGGCACTGGATCCTGCGGTTGAAGTGCGGTGCGGTTTTTGGGCACTTTTTGGAGGACCCTTAGCTCCTCGTGGTTGCTTTTGTTGTTGTGGCAGTGACGTCAGCGTTATCCATGCGTAAAAGTTATTAGTGAAATGCACTCACCTGCCGCGCTGGGGAGGAACGGGAAGGTAGGAAAGTGGCGAGGAAAAGCAGCTCCAAACTGCAGATGTTTGTTGGCCACGAAAACCTCAAACAGCACTTAAGTTGTTGCCGGATGGAAGGTTTTGGTTTTTGGCATTCGGTTTGCTTTACTTAGTGCAGGTGCAAGCTGGGAATTCTGAGCTCCCCGGCGGATTACGAGGCAGGGAGAGAGCTGGGCTAATAGGCTTAGGCCTGCATTTTAGACAGTTTTCAGATTTCGCAACTTTCACTTAAGCCTTCAGCACCAACCCAAGGATTATTATGTATGAAGGCATATATATTCTACGGAAATTATAGAGTTCCACATCATTGCCCGCAGAATATGCCCATATTTCCTGATTGATGCCGGCAAAGTGACTGACTGATCCCAGGAGACCTCGTTTCCCCCACACGAACCACATAAATCCCAACCAGAAACACAGACAGTCGAAATTTTCCACCCAGTCGCCGACCTATTTATCCACAAAACCAAAAACTATTAACAATTTTAGCAACAATGCCGTGCATTTGAAAATGAAACATGTGCCTGCTAATTGACTTCGAACCGCAGCATCCGCGATTGTTTCCACATTAGCTATGATTTCTTTCGTTCAGGATTTACGAGTGGTTCAGGGCAAGAGTGGTGGCTGGAGCTGGGGATGGGGTGCCATGATAAGTGAGCTGCTATTAGTGTGTCAATTAGCAACTGGCTGCATATGATCCAGTTCACTTGGCTCTCGGTTTCGGCTCGGATTCCGATTCGAGTTCCATGGCAGTTGTCTGCCCGGGGGCGTGAGAATTAATGCATGACTGGCTGCGAACTGGCGAACTGCGAATCTGTTTCAAGTAGTCGCGGAAACCGAAAGTGGAGTGCTAATTAGCATGACTAACAACTAATGCTTTCATCGTTTCTCATGCGTTTCAGGGAAATCTGGACCACAGTCCTGCCGCCGGAGACCAAAGATGTCTATACGGCGATTCTGGGCGTAACCAAGGCAAGTCGGATCGACGAAGGCGTCTACAGTTGCAAGGTAATTTGATGGAAATTAAATAAATATGCCTGCTTCCTTTCGTAAATTATATTTTATATCCAATTCAATGCATGGTTTTTATGCTTTCTAAAAATTTAATTTAATAAAAAAGAGTAAAATAAAAATTTAATAAAAAAGGCTTTGTCTCGAACATATTTTCTATTGAACAATTTTTGATGTGCTTATATTTAAAACGTCCAAATGAATTTGTATAATATACCATGTCTTGGCACTGTTTAAAATGTTTACTTGGCAGAGTTTAAAATTGAAACTGCTTATACACTTTTTTGTAAATTTTGTTACTGTTTCGCAACTGATTTAGAACGCTTCGGGCTGTATCGAAAGAATGAAAAACCAAACCACATTTATTTTGCTTAAATTTCGGCCAAAATCATGATGGTACCCCTTAAAAAAATTCCCAAAAATGGGTCAAAATTTTCGTTGCCAGGTTTTGATAGAAAATGGTGCTCCTGGGATCTATAACATCAGGAAGGTATAACATTCCTGGATCTTCCGAATATTGGCCAAGTTAAGGTAGTTTTTCCAGTTGGAAAATGATAAAAATTCGGGAAGCGTTTCCAAAATTTTTTATTTGTCCAAAATCGAAACTTTGGCAACACTTTTTAGCGAATGTTATTACTATTTCTCAACCGATTTAGAAACGGAATACCATTTATAAATCAGGATACTAATCCCCTCTGATCTGCATCAAAAGATAGTAAAACCCAAACCACAAATATTTTTCTTAAATTTCGGGCAAAATCATGATGGTACCCCCTAAAAAAAATTCCGAAAAATGGGTCAACATTTTTGTTGCCAGGTTTTGATAGAAAATTGTGCTCCTGGGATCTATAAGATCGGGAAAGTAGAACATTTCTGGATCTTCCAAATATTGGCCAACTTATGCAAATTTTTTCAGGTGGAAAATGAGAAAATCGGGAAAGCGTTTCCGATATTTTTTATTTGGCCAAAATCGAAACTTTTGCTACACTTTTTAGCGAATGTTTTTTCTGTTTCGCAACCGATTTAGAAACGGAATAGAATCTAATAATCAGGATACTAAAACGCTCCGGCCTGCATCAAAAGATGGAAAAAAGGAAACAAAAAATATTTAGCTTAAATTTTGGCCCTTAATAAAATTTCAAAAAATGGGACAAAATTTTCGTTGCCAGGTTTTGATAGAAAATTTGCCTCTGGGATATCTAAGATCGATAAGGTATAACATTTTAGGATCTGTGAGGTATTAGCCATGTTATGAATATTTTCCGATTGGAAAAGTAAGAACCCACTCAGTCAATGAGACAGTCCCATGCGCACATCCCGGAGAGCGACCCGGAGAACACTTTACATTAGCGCTGAAAGAAAGCATTCAAGAGGAGCGTCCATTCGATGGAACTGGATGGGAAGAATCCCTACAGAACTCAAGCCTTATGCCTGAGGATACAGAACTACAGGATAGTTGATAAGTTACATTAATTTTACGGTTTAAGCATCTAAAAATAAGCGGTAAAACATGTAAATCTATTAATATTATCTTTTAAAAGGACGTATTCCACTCAGTAAAATGGGATTATTGCCAAGTTTGGTAACTAAACGAACCAATTTTGAAAAGTTCTGTTTTGGATAAAAAGAAACTTAAAATGTCAATACCTCAGTATAAATTTATGATTATGATTTATTACGATTTCCTTTCTTGTTTCTAATAAATTCCGGTTTCCCAGACAGTTGGAGACCCTTTCAACGCCTCGTAATATTTTTAGCTGACTAATCAGTCTAATTGCCGTATCAGAGCCCAACAATTCCGACGATTCTGTTGGGAAACCAGTCTGGAAAAATCCACCCGAAAGACCACATAATTACATTTGGCTGTGCTGCGTTCTGTTCGCGGCTCTGTTCTTCGTTTTCGCTATAACGTAGCTTTTAATTAGACTAATTAAAATATGGTAGACCGGTCGGTTGGAAGGAGCGGGATGGGAATGGAGTTTCGAGATGGTGTTTAATGTGGTCATAGGAAGCATTGCACTTGAATAGTCTTTTCTCAGGGGCCAATTAAATTTTAATCTACGGTATTAAATATTCTTTTGACTGTGGGCTTTTAATTTTTTTTTATTTCCACGATTTTTGGCCCAACTGTATAACTGGGCCAAATTCCATCGGCTCAAAAGTCCGCTCTAAGTAAGAGTTTTAAATTGTTACGGGCCATTAGACCCGAAAACTGGCCAGCTAACCATCCCCGGTTTCATCCCCGGAAAATCCTGTAGGTCCTTCTTTATGGCTTAGGTAATAACATATTACGCAAATGGCTTGTAAAAAATATTGGCCGGGCATAAAGACTCCCTTCCAGACTCCCTTACACGTGAAAAGTTTCCCAGGTTTGTGGGCCACCGAGAAAGTTGGCCCACAAAGTACGTGGACACATGGGTATTTACTTGCCGGAGCCGGTATCTTCCTGACGATGGGTAGTTGCTTATAAATCAAATGGTAATTCGATTGCCTGGCCACGCTAGATTCTAATAAAATGTTTACGTTTGCTGCTTATAAATCAAATTCCCAAATTGTTGCAAACTCAATTGAACTTTGACATTAACATAATGGTTTTCGGGCGATGGATGGCTTGGGTTAGGTGGTTGGCTTTCAGAAAGGACTCCTTTGTGGTACTTCTGTAGATTAAAGGAAAACGCCTCAACACTTTAATTCTGCATTCAACAAAACACAACCGCGGCAGCATCTGTTGCACCAACCAGCTGGCATTTCTTGGGGGGACCATTGTATTTAGTGGTTCTGGCTCTCCGAGGGGATTTCGTTAAGTTTTTTATGGGGGAGCCGGCAGCTTCCAGTTTCTTTTCAGCTTTGTGCCTTTGGTGCGCCGTCAGCCTCACGCCTCCCGCCGCCCGTCATTCCGCTCTCTCACTTATTATTGTCGCTACTACCCCTTAATGACGCAACCAGATCAAAGGCAGGAAGCCAGGAAAGCAGGACATGGCCAGCAGGGGTGAGGGTGAGGGGGATGGGAAGGGGGAGGGGGAGTTGTGGGAAAACGCTTAGCAGCTGCAACAACTGAACGATAATCAGGAAGGCTGGACTGGACGGGGAGCTCTGAGCTTTGTGCCTGGTCCCTGAAGGTCGATTGTGCCCACGTCTCGCAGCTGTTTGCTGAAAACTCGAGAGCAGGAATCCTTTTCAATAACACTGCCTCAAGGACCGAGTCAATAAAGACTGCCTGCCATTATGCGTCCCCCCAGACTGCATGTCCTGCGTGTCCATAACTCGCCCCACAACACATCCCGGCATCCGACACACTCGCACATTTCTAATGAGGGGCGTGTACCGTGCGAATTTATTATTTATGTATTGATATTAAGTATACGCCTTGTTGCAATTAATTCATTTGCCTTGGGGACTCTCGACATCCCGGGTCTATTACGTGCACAATAATATTGCCCTTAAGCTGCCTGCACTGGAAAGTGGAGCTTCTTAAGGTATTCAGGTTCAAGCAGAGCACGTAATTCTTAGTTTGTACTTTTAATTTTATTCTGCACTACAGCCGCAAAATGCCCAATATCCATTAGCCAAATAAATACTGTTGCCTTGGAAATAACAATTTTTATGAACTATTAATTTCAGCCGAGCAGTGTCCATTGATGAGCCACAAATGGTAGAAGTGCCAGGGTCCTGGCCAAATGCTTAGCCATTTTCAGGGCGCACTGTGTTCGGTTTAACGACTTGGCCTGTTAATGAGACGCGACTTATCCGGGGCCAATAAAATACAATTTGGCCATAAAAACGCTCGCCTCCACACAGTGGCAGCGGCAAAGTTTTGCAGTCCAACAACGTCGCAGCTTAATGAGTTAATTGGCATTTGGATTTTGTGGCCGGCAAAGATTTGTCGACGATGCAGAGTCGTAAATGACTCTGCAAAGCCCCGAACATCTCCACACAGCCCCCAACGAAAAAAACAACGCAAAAAAACATTTAAAGCCGCAATGCCATAAAAAGCTGATATCCCAACCTTTACCGGCTTACATTTTTAGAGTGTTTTGCTGTCTATTAAATATTTCCGGATCGGCTGGGGCCAAGTGCCTTTGGGGGGCCCAAAGATATCAGACAACAAGGATGCAGACTTGGATGCGCATCCAGACAAGTGCGATACCTTCGTCCTGGCGACAATGACGGCGCTGAGGTGGCTCATTCCACACAAACTCCCTTCTCGTTAGTTGTATCATTTTTATTTTCTTGTTTCTTTTTTTTCGAATTTGAAACGGAAGTTTCCTGGGCAGCTGGCGGAGCAAGGAGGCGAAGCCGCATTGTGTCCTCCCGCCCTTCGCCATCATCATCATCATCATCATCATCATCATCGACATGGCTGTCGGCAGTGTCGCAATGTCTATGATTTTCTCCATGAGCTCCACACTCACTGAGTACACTCACAAAATGTCATTTTATTGGCCAGGACTTGCACATTCCATTCACATACCACATTTTTGAAAAGTATCTGAAAGTATTGGAGACTA
Organism: Drosophila atripex; assembly: GCA_035045925.1. Lineage (NCBI taxonomy): Eukaryota > Metazoa > Arthropoda > Insecta > Diptera > Drosophilidae > Drosophila > Drosophila atripex. The sequence continues at coordinate 6,759,748 of JAWNOP010000070.1, read as the reverse complement.
ACAAGGACTAACATTTTTAAGTTTCGCTCGATACTCTCAAAATCAATTTCAATCTAAAGCTCTAACTCGATGTTTCGGTTCTTCGAGTGCAATACTTTTGTGGTCCTCGGGGGCGAATGTGCAACAACAACGACAGGATCAACAACAGAAGTTTACAATTCGTTTGCCTGCCAGCCGCGTGGAAATAAATGCAAAAGGCCCCAGGCCCGAAAGGCTTTAAGTAGCCGCCCCATCTTGGCCGGGCAAGTAGCCGTAAATACTCATGTCCTCATGTGTAACTTCAAGTGTCCTCCACGGCAGGATGGCATGCCAGCCAGGATTGGATTGACCTGGAAGAGGACAACCTCTTATTTGCCATTCGAGTGACTGAGCAAATAGTATCAACTCAGTATTTTATTTTATTACGATGTATATGCCGATTTAGCCATCCCGTCCGGGCAGTTAGGCTTTTAAATTACATTTCCCTTCACTAATGTGCCGGAGCTGGAGATACCAAATAGGATTTGGCCTTTGATGTACGAGTGCATATCATATTCGCTTAGAGCCAAGAGGGCCAGTCCGGCAAATCCTGGCCTGTCATATCCAATCAGCACACAATGAAGTCTGGCTGACTAACAAATAAGTCTATTAAACAAATCCTTCGGTACGGAGGCGATGACATTGACAGACATGGCAACAATTGTGGCCTTTTCCTCCGACCAATGTGATTGACAACGACACTGGAACTAGTGTCTGGCCATCAGGATGTGTGTGCTGTTCTCAGACTGGGCTGTGTCTGTGCTATGCCCAGGCCTAGAGCTTCAATTTTATGCACAAATTTGTAAGGATATCAAGGCATGTACAGCTGGGGACCAATTATTAGGCCAGTGATGTCCCGAATGAGTTCAGGAGATCTGGAAATGAATAATTTCATCGAAGAGAAGATATTTGCTTGCATTGTTCCTTATGATTTTAACTTAAGGGATTCCTTTTAAAATAAATACATACACCTTCAGGCAGATCTCTTATTTGATAATATACTCTTTAGAATATACACTTTAAGAATTTAATGAACCAACTGACTTTGTCAACTAATTATGGTATTAACTTTGCTCTTGTTTCCTTACTCACAATAACCACAACTAAATATAATGGCCTTTCCGGGTTGTTTGATGTTTGAATTATCAAACCGCAGCCATTGTGACACGAGTCCTTTGACTCCCCTGGCAAACCTAACTAACCACCAATTCCTTTTCTCCTCTCCTCCAGGTCACTGACTGGGGCGTGGAGCAGTGCCGCTCCCTCCACATCCACATCAAGTCGCCTCCACGTCTCCGAGTGGATCCGGCGAGCGTGACGCTGCAACGCGGCGACTCCCTCCGGGTGCGCTGCCTCTCGCCGGGAAACGATGACATCAAACGATACGCTCAGCTTGGCTACAGTTGGACCCGGAACGGAGTGCTCTTCCAGTCCGACCCGGCCACCGCCATGTGGGAGGACCTGTACCCGGACGGCAGCATCCTGAAGATCAACAACATCCAGAAGTCGGCGGAGTACGCCTGCCTGGTCTCCAACAGTGTCCGTCCGGTCTCCCGGAGTGTCTACATCAACGTGATCGAACGAAATGCGGTGCACGTGTGCGCCGCCGAGTCCACCTACGGAGTCCACTGGCCAACCAGTGCCCCTGGAGCGCCCATTATCACCGACTGTCCGCGCGGCTTCGAGGGTCACCTGCGGAGGATCTGCGAGCAGCGGGACACAGGAAACTCTAGCTGGCTGCTGCCCGACTTCTCCGGCTGTGTCCGCGATGAGCTCCTGCTGATCTACAACCGATTCCTGGCGCTGAGTGCCGGCTTTCAGCAGACCAACTCCTCTAACATCCTCAAGGCCTGCTTTGATTTTACTCTCCAGCGGAGGCATAGCTTCCTTCCGGGAGAAGCTAGTTTCCTCATCGATATGCTGCATGTGGTAAGGTGGTGCTGAAGAGTATAATGCAGGGAGCATTAAAGCTAATTCTTAGGATGGTTCCTATGTTTAATTTATGTAACTCAGGGGTGAAGTTTAAAACCTTTTTTAAAGGGTTGTATAAACTACATCGTTAAACTTTAGCTCCCAAATAAAACATGACCGGATAGTTTCCGCAAAAGTATTATCGCTTTGTGATATTTGAAAAAAGCATTAGTTTCAGGGATTAAATAAATATTAACCTTTTTAAGAGAAAATGAAACACAGAAAACAGAATCTTACTAAACCGAAACTTTGTCAACTCCTCAAGCGGAAAATAACGATTTAATGAAAAAGAAACCCTAGAGATTGAAAAGATTTTATCATCAGTTACCAGAAGTATGTATAAAAGCCACTATAAAGCCTACTGGGCCAGCTTCCGGTGAAAATTCCGATCCAGCCGACCGAAGACATTAAAGTAAACGCCGTCAGGGGGACAGAAATACCATTCCATTCCTGTAATGTGACAGATTTGGTTAAATTGGCCTAATCAAAATCGGAATTGCGATTTCCCTTACGGCATAATATCGTGTGCTGCCACAGGACACAGGCAGACAGATTCAGAAGTTTAGTTGCCAGCCGTTTGGTCCATCGTCCTTGTGCCGCAAAACCCTTAACACGTTTGAGCTCCACCTGAATGCCAAAAACCAGGCACTTGAGCCGGCAGAGCAACTATTTTTACACGCAAATGAATGCAAAAGGTGGGGGCTCCTCCAGACGGGCGGCTTGCCATTTTTCACACAATTTTCGGTTGCCCGAGAACTGCAGTCAAAGAAAAGTTGGGCTGCCCGGGAAAGTATCCTTCGGCTTTGGGGTCGCCTAGCAACAATTTTTCATTTTAATGCGCACACAAATTTCCCAGCTAACGAATTGCCATTGCCGAGGATAGGGCCGAGAAGAGGTAAAGGTGAAGGAAGTTAAGGCTCTTGGTCTGGCTCCTGTTTCGTCCTTATAACTTTTTTTTTTTTTTTTGGAGGGATACTTGGGGAAAGAAGACTTTGTATTATGTTGTCTCAACGCAACTCTCTGTTTCCTTGGCCATTTCACAGCTCGACACCTACCTGCAATTGAAAGGCACACAACTGGAACGCGAGATGGCCGCGGAGATAATACTGCGCATCCTGGATAAAGTCATGCAGAACGCTCAATCCTTGAACAGTCAACAGGTAAGTGGGAAATAGGGATTCTGGGAATCCGAAGGCTGGGTGCCAGGAGCCGGGTTCCAGGACTGCAATTGCGCATAAATTACGACAAGTGTATGTACTCCCCATATGGAGAGGCAGTCGAGCGTTGGGGTGCCATAATTTATAACCTGCAGCCATATTCAATATTTGCCAGAATGGTTTCCGACCCGGCCTGCGATTTATTGCACAGGGAACATGGAGAGTCCTTTTGCTGGGCGGGCTTTGGGGCGGAGGGGCAATAGGTGGGCATTTTCGAATATTCACCCGAAAAAGCAGGGCACTGCCGCTTTTATTTAGCTTGTCACTGGGCGGTGCAATTTACATAGGTGGAACATTTGTCTACACAATCCGTGTTCGGATTTCCAAAACAGCCGGAGAATTGATGTGCCTGCTGGCTGGTAATGAATACCTCCTTCGATATGCATGAGTCCTGTGAATTTTTCGGCATCGAGTTTCGGGCTATCTACTTGTTTGTGCGGTTTCTGTGGCCCAATCCTGATTGTGAGCGGCCAGGTGAGTTATGGGACTCGTGCTCTCGACCTCGAGGATGTGATTTTACTGCAGTGATAATTGGCTTAGCCTCTTACAGATTAAAAACCAAAAAACATCCTCCCGGCTGGAGTCTGAAGCGGGGTCCTATTTAAAAGCCTATTTACGCTTCATTTGGCAGAAGGGATAATAGAGAAGGACCTCTTGCTGAACTAATTCAGAGCCAGTGCGGCCTGGTGGGGTGATCCTAATGAGGGGCAATCAAACAATTTACCCGCACCACCCTCTTTGTCGCAATAAGGATAACCACTTCCTTATCACCTGGCCAAAAAAGGCAGACGCTTTTGGGCCATTTGAAATGGCCGTGAAACGGCTTTGTGTGAAAAGTGCGTTTCTTTATGAGGCGTTTCTGTCGAGAGGCGACGGCTCCCCACCATTGTTTCCGGCTCAAGTGCGGATTTCCAGGATGAACCCACCGAGAAGACACTCCGCGTCTCATGTATTATTCCGTGGGTAAATTTTGCGCCCGGCGTAAAAGTAAGAGACAGGATAAGGCCCGAGTTTTGGTATGCAAATTTATGAGAGTGTTGATTGCAACTGTTTGAATATGGTTGGCAGACCCCGCCCCAGCGGCTGCCCTTCTTCCAGGACCTGTCACGAAGTGAGGATAATTGGAATACTGCCTTTCGCAGACTCTGTTGCCTGTTTTGGACACACCAGCAGCATAATCTATTAGCCGAGTGGCAGTGGCTTTAATATTCATCTTTTGCGATCCGGGGCGCGTGCGAAAACCAAACAAGATTTCTGTTCACTCGTTAGACTTTTCCGCCTCAGGACTGGCAGGACATAGTTGTGGGCGAGTTGGCAAGACGAGCGCGAGAAAAACTTTTTAATGCGTTCAAATTAATTTAGTTTAGCGGAAGTTCGGCTGAGTTATGGCATTTCAATAATAATTCGCCGCCATGTGAGCCAGGACCAAAGTCAGGGCCTGAGATCCCGGCCCAGGAGAGAGAACAATTTATGTTAAATTTTTATTAGCTGACGCAGCCTGAAAAACTTGCCAGTATAATTGGGTCGATTAAAAAGTGTTGGCATTCGCTATTCCGAACTTCGGCCCGAAGTTGAACAAATAGTTCGCATCGTTTTTATTGACTCAACGGAAAGTTTAATGGAGTGAGCCGAATCGCCCTGCAAGTTTATCGAATTTTTTGCGCGCAATCAAGTTTAATTAGTGCATCGCCGGGGTCCGTCCGCGGAGTCCTGCAAGTCCTGCGCAAGTAATCAACCGTAAGCCAACGGCCAAGGCCATAAACGTTAACGCCACTCGATCCGCTCCACGGAGAATTGAAAAGTTTCAAACTTGAGCTGCCAGTAATCAGAACTCACACCCGAAAACTAAAACCAAAGTCACTTAATTCAAACAGTTTGCGAATAAATTGCCAATTTTGGCCAAAAGCGCATATGTGGGAGTCCTTTTAATCTGCGGGCGTCTCCCACTAAGTCCCATCAATTGGCTGATAGATTATAATAATCCCGAATGGACAAATATTTTTATTTGCTAAAAAACCAGTGTAACTATGACAGTGATCGGGAGTGGCCTCCATTTGCGGCTTGTGGAAATGGCAATTGGAAAAGTTTTTGCGGATGAAAACTGCTCATTTTTTAATGCCATTCCCCATTCCCCACTTTCCATTTTCCATTTTCCGACCAAATGCCAAAATTTCCAGCGAAAAGTTGATTAAAACACTTGTGCGAGGACAAGTCCGTACTTGGAATGGAAGCATAGATTTGCATAAGTTCGTATTGACCGACTGGACCGACTGAATGGCAAACAAAGTTTACTGACCCACTTTTTAGGCCAGTTCGACCAGTTCGGCCAGTTCAGCCATTGCGGCAGGGTCCAAGTTTTTATCTCAGTGCACTCTCCCGCAACACAACAAGGCGGACGGGGGCTTGACTCTTCGGATTCAAATCAAATCACGACGAATCACTTAGCCAAAAAGTATTCACCGAGAACGTGACCCCGAGTCACAGGCTCAACTTGGCCAAAAAAAGTTTCCGAAGCACACACATGTCCTGGCCATGGCCACGCCCCAAATGATAGGGGTTTAGTCGGGGAGGCGGCCAAGTGATTTGCCGGTAAGCGGTGAACACTAAACGTGGCTAGGTCGAAAGTCAAGTGAAATTTTCAAATTCACATGGAAAACTTTTTCCAGCCCTAGCCCACCTCCCACTCCCACTCCCACTCCCACTCCCACCCACATCCATTACTTTCGCCTTTTCTCTCGCTCGCTTTCGAGAGTTTCTTTTCAACGCCTTTTAAAGAAATCATACGAGAGCCTCACACATTTGAATAGGAGGTTGTGGGTCGAGGGCGTGGCTATATACGTGGGCGTGGCAGGGATACACACACACACACACACACACAGCCTAATGCCTCTCTGATGATGCTGAAGTTTTAGATTTTATTCAACAGAAGAAAAAAAAAAGTTCCATTACACAAAGTTTTCCAATTGGAATTGTTTTTGTTTTCGATTAGTTGGATCCGAACATTTATGCCAGGACTCTCCCGTTTATTTGTATCTCATGTAGAAGCACAAATGCCTTTTGATTTGTACAGGAAACTGTAGCCGAAGCCGGCCAATATGCCAATAGTCGACTCCTGGCACTCCTTGGCCTCCATTCCGGCCGTTCTGTTTACAAAAAGGATCCGAATCCGAAGCTTTGCATTATAAATTGCGCAAAATTCGAAATCTCGACACACACAAAACTAAACAAGAGCCAGGGAGAGGAGAAGCAAAGCCGCTGTAATGGTTTTCGTATTACAAATTGCAAAAAAATCGAACTCGAAGCCACCCCAGTTGTGCGTTGCCGGCACTGATGCAGTTCTCAGTCCTGTTTATTGGCCCGGTTTATGGCTTTGTAACTGCACTCGAGAATATAACAATTTATGATTTTTATGGCCGAGTTCATTGACTGCGCTTCTGTTGCCTCCTTTCTGCATCCTTCTTCGTCCTGCAGCCTGGGCCTGCCCCAAAAAATGTGCTACACTGCCGGAGGCACGCCCGTCTGGGGTCAGTTCCCTTTTGTGGCATTGGCTTCGGCATCGGTTTCGGCCAAAAGTTGCCCGTCGAACGCAATGGGATGCGATTGTTGGCACATGGCTTGCATATGTTGAATAAATATACAATGTGGTCGATTTCATATCTCCACAATCAATCTCTGACATGCAAGTGAGTTGGAAAAAAAATTAGGATTGGCAGGCCAAGAAAATGGTTCAAAAGTTAAACGTTTTGAGGTGACTTTGTTAGGAAATATATAATGAAGTTCTTGTACTGTTCGTAGTCTACTGATTCCTTACTCTTTTTTGGTGTTATTCATTATATTTATTATTTGAACAGATAATACCCTTTATTCTTATTTCCTCACAAACTATCTCATGAAGTTCACATTAAGTTCATTGGTAACAGAATATCTGAATTTTTGACAATCAAAAGTGGATTAATATACTCACAATAGCGAGAAAAAAAATTGAAAAGCTCATTGTCTCTGTATCTGGATGTATTTTTAACGAAAAATTAAAAACAATATTTACCCAGAGTGTGTATGGTTTTTCTGATTCATTTCTTTCGACAGCAAATTAAAAAGCTGCAGCTGCTAACGCAGTCGGCGGCCCTCAACCGCGAGACCATAGCGGCCTCCCAATTGGCCACATCCACCAGCGGCAGTAGCCAGAAGCAACAACAGCAGCAGCAGCAGCAGACATCACCAGGTGACAGCTCGGCAACGCTGACCGCACAGGGCGGCGATGACAGCGGATCGGGTGCCAATGCCGGAGAGATTTCCCCGGGTCCCGGGTCGGAGAATCTGCCCTCAGCCCGGGGCGAGGCCAGGGGGACCAGCAATAATGGAGGAGTCGGTGGAGCCACTAGCATTCTGACAGTCGACGAGGACACCCTGTCCCTGGACCGACTCAACTCCCTGCGCATATACATGACGTCGGTGAAAACGCTGCCGTTTAACTTACGCATTTATGGGTAAGTTGCATTCGCAAGTAGCAAAGGATAAATGGTCCTTAAATGAAATCAGACAGGAGACTGATGAGTGGGGGAGGGTGAGTGAGTGGTGTGGGCGGAGTGGGCGGAGTGGGTGTGCCACAGACCTGCAATAATTTCTAATTACGCATAAAGGAAAAATGCAAATTTCCCAAGCAAGTAAACAGTAAACTTCATTTTACGGCCGCTTGATTAATATATGCGACGACGAAAGAGAACGATTTCCTCAGCCTGCCTGCTCCTGCTACTGCTCCTGCTCTCGCCCGCTCCTGTAACTGGGCTCTTAATGGAAAATTTATTTTATGAGCAAACATAAATAAAAAATGCATAAAACAGGCGAGGTCGCAGCATGAAGAATGGCCCATAAAAGTTCAGCGCTGCGAATACATCTCGGTGTTCACCGAAAGGACGAAGCTTTCCCGGACGCAGACACAGACGAAGGAGCTGACGGAGAAGACCTTGTCCCCTTCCGGACAGGTATTTTCCGTCTTGCTCCTGCCCCGTGGCTTCCAAGTGTCTAATTTAGCTAATTAAGTGCCCTAAGTGCAGGCGGCCACCATTTGGTTGATTTACGATGGCTTATGCATTTTCCACTTTCACTTCCAGGGAGGATTTGTTCTCGGATCAGCTGTATATGGACATTGGACTCTCGTCCCGCCTGCTGCATATCATGGCCAACTCGACGATATTCGCCTCGGTCATCTCCTACAAGAACCTGAAGAGTTTCCTGCCGAAAACCTACTACACCCGCGGCAGGTGAGTTACCGGTTGCGGATTCACTTTTCTAATTAGTTTGCGAGGTGAAAGTTACAAAAAAGTTCCGAAAACCGGAAAAGTTTAAACGAACTGTTAATGGCTCCACTGGGGTAAGTTGGGGATTAACTCGACTGCAGTTGTCCTGAAGGACATGTGTTTAAGTCCACGCTTTAATGCTCCAGAAATGCTGCAGTCTGTGCCTAAGTCCAGGCTTATGGCCACCGATGTATAATTTGTAAGCCATGTTTGCCCAGCCCCTCGAATATGTGTAATGCCAACTGCTGTCTGTCCCCTCTATCCCTCAGCCAAGTTGGCTTGCTTGGCTTAAGCGTATTACCATTCCAGCCATCTCTGGGAAGGAGAAGCCCCAGATAGCGCAACACCAAAACAGAAACAGCAATGGGAATGCCACAGAAGCGAGTGTAATTCCTCGACTGTAAACAAAATGCAAATATGCAGCTGCCATCACAAAACTGAAAAATACAAAGAGCAGAGTATAAGCGGGTATCCTTGGGGGGAAATGAAATGCTAACAGAATTGTTATCAAATCTTGATTGTGGCACATAAAAGATGAGGCAGAGTGGCTAGATCAGATTACGCAAATCTGAATAGATTAGAATTTGTAACGTGGCCTGAGAACTTTAGGGGAACTGCTCTACTCCTTGCCTAACTGTATTGATTTTTAATCCTTTCTAGTGACCCGAGGGACTCCGACTATGTGCTGGCCTCCCGCATCATCCAGACGTGGCTCTTCCAATCCAACCGCTCCAATGACAACTTCCGCGAGCCCCTCGATTTGCCGTTCGAGGCTGGCCATGTGGAGATTATATTCCAGCACGAAAGCGTCCCTAAATCCGGGGATTGGGTGGCCGTTTGTGGGTAAGCTGGTGTGGAAATCAATCATTTAACGCCCCGCTAACGCCCATGATCCGCACAGGCACGACTACAAGGCCTCCTTCGACTCCACCTGGCGCTCGGACCTCTGCATCACCAAACACCTGATGGCGAACATAACGCGATGCATCTGCCCGCTGTCCGGAACCTACGTGGTCATGCTCACCAAGCGCCAGCAAAATGTAAGCCAATGGGACATCAACCAAGGTCGCCAAGGCCGTTCATCCAGCCCCTAATCCTTCCGCCGCACCCACACCCACTGGGTGTCCACCATTTTTGGTATTCAACTGCCCAATTCATGCGATTCACGTGCACTAAAGTGGAAAGCTCCCTTTTGATTTATGGCGCTTTTAGGTACTGCCATTTAGGGGCCTCCACCTGGGGCGCCACCTCACCTGGAGTGGGCTGTCGGCCCCGGCTCTTTGTGCAACGTCCCCAAAGTCCGTATTTCCGCTTCCCTTGTTTGCAATCAACAACTTGGCCTCCGAAGCCATGAACTTGCTCCAAATTCGCTCGCCCTCGTCCTTGTTCTTTGTACTGCATACTGTATTCAGTTCTGAGCGGATACACCTTAATTCAGGGATGCACGCCAAGGATATATCCGGGGGGTTCGCTATCCCGGCTCCGGATAGAAAGAGATTTATATTTTTTTTGATAAAAAATTAACTGCAATATTCAGTGCAGTTTTAAGGAATTTTTTACTGTTTATAATTTGGAAAAAGGACATAAACTATTAGAGTAACAAGGATATTTGCATCCCTGCTGGAATCTGTTTGCCTACGACTGTTTCCTTCAGCCTGCCAAGGCTAGCAGTGATTTTTGTCCTTTGCTTCCAGAGGGGGGCAGCTAAAGCCTTGGTATCCTTGGTAGCTCGGCTAGTTTGAATTGCTAATTGTTTTCGGGCTCTGGCCAAAATCCACTTGCAGGCCACTCCATCGCATGCTCCGCAACGTCCCATCTTCGTGATCGCCAGCTGCGCCTGCTGCCTCCTCCAGTGCGGATCCGCCCTCCTCATCCTGGTGCCCATCTGGTGCAATCGGAAGTGCGCCGTCACGTTCCTCAAGATGCAGTTCTGCATCTCCACGTCGAGTGTGATGCTCATTTACTTGCTGGGCTTTATGAAGATGCTCCCAGTGGTGAGTATACTCTCCTATACCATTATTTTCGCAGCCATCGCTACCAAGTGTATCCTGCAAAGTGCAACGGCGCACTTTAATGCAGTTGTCGGGAGTTTCGAGGTCCTGGGCGACTCTTTAAACACAAAGCCTTTGAGGAAAGGCATTCGGCGGGTATACGGAAACTGGGAAACAAGGAACCAAAGCGTGAAATTTAATTACGCCAAAATAAATAAACAAGCGAAACGAGGGAATGGAAAGCCAAGCCGAAAGCAAAGCAACCCGAAAACCAAAACCAAACACACAGCCAGGAGAGCTCCTCCAGAGGAGCCCAGAGAAGGCGGCGAAAAAGTAATAACAAAATGTGTTGCATAAAATAAAATACAAAACGAGAATGGGTACGCCATGCCATCGAAATCCAAATGAGTTTTCCAGATCACAGACCCTCCCATCCTTTAAAGCCAAAAAAGAAATCCCATTGGCTTAAACTAGTTGGCCCGCAAAACCCTTAAGTTGTAATTATTTGTGGTCGGTTGTCTGTTCGGCCGGCAATTGCCAACCAATTCCTACGGCGGTCAGGACTTCTCAAATAATAATCACGGCCAGGGAAGAATCTGTAATCATCATCAAAACAAATTAGCGTGTCGTCTGCAAGTCGTTACCAAACCAAGAATCCTGTACCCGCCGGAATCTAAAGGAGCTCCTGAAGGTGGGGGCGGGCACGACTCGCACAACAAAGCAAATAATTTACATTTAGTTTTCGTGGCAGCCAAACGGAAAATTCATGAAAAACAATTCCCTAACCTGTTGGCTTGGTCCTCCTTGGTAGGAAATTAAAAGTCAACAATGCACGACGACTCCAAGGAGCAGGAGCAGGAGCCCAACCAGGCCAGGTGTGGGCCGGGCCAGGGAGGCCTCAAGGAGCAAACTGGAATCGAAATTAATATTTATAAACGCACATTCTCAGACGTTTGAAGTGGGAAAATGTTAATGGGAAGACTACGCTAACCCGAGCGCGTTGAAGGGATACAATTTTATATGCAGACCGTCCTGTCCCGTCCCGTCCCGTCCTGACCCATTCCCAATGCTATTGGCCATGACTCCGTGGAAGTCCCCGAAGCAGCCACCAGCCGTCTAAATTATAAACGTAAAATGAGATGAAAAAAATCAACAGCATAAGCGAGTTGCTGTCTAATCCCTTGAGGTCGTGAGACTCTCGGCATTAAAAACAAGACAAAAAAAAAGTAACTGCAAAGCTCTAACAAGAAATAACATTTTTGAATTAGTAATAAACTGGTCCGCAGCGGAGAGGATGGCTCAATAAATGAATGAAAAACAAATAAAACATTGTGTACAACAGAGGAGGCACGCCAAAGACGCAGCCATGGCCAGATAAGGATACGGCAAAGGATGCGAGGATGCAATATGGCATGGTTGAAGCCACGATAAATGGGAAGTCCAAAGGCACTGAAAATAAAATGCATCTTGACATGAATAAAATATGATTTAGAAAATAGGAATTAGATAATAAAACAGATCCTTTATTTGCTTAACAAAAAGGATCTAATGTTATGAGAAATAAGACAGTGGCTTAAATTTTACCCACTTTTTCTCAGTGCAACAGCTGCGGCGATTCGGAACTCAGCGATATCCTTGAAAGGCTGACAAAGGCAAACGAGTATGACGACAGCCGCCTCGGCACAAAGATGCCTGTGAAGCCGTCCGCACACACGCGTGTGCCGTCCGCATATCCTTTCCAGGGGGAAGAGCCTGCCTGCTCCACTATCTGCATCGACATTTTGGCCTCACGCAATACGGGCCTCGTCTCAAAGGACTGCAATGGAGGAATTTTTGAATAATGAACGTTTGAGCTAGAGGGGACGGCCAAACACACGGCTTGCTCTGGCGACAGGAGAGCCACGTTCCTAGACACGGACAATAAAATAAGCTAGCTCCTAGCCGGGGGTCCTGGGGAATGGTGAGCACAATGTGCACGCACTGCTCCTGGCCAAAGAGGCTTAATGAGCAGCTTACGTAAGTCCTGCGAGAAAACGGATGAGTTGCACAATGCGCATTTCACTGCCGTTTCTCGCCAGAAAAAAAATAATATATATGTATGTATATTCCGCCAAAGGGAAACTTTGTCTTAATAGCATAACGCGACGCACAAACTTATCGTCCTTATTGTTGTTATTATTATTATTATTATTATTGTACATTAATTGCGCACACACGCGGGCAGGGCAACTTTATTAAAAAGCACCGCACTGAACACACACACAAAACACACAACAACCAACACGACACATGCAAATTTAATGGCTTGGAACACGTGTCAGAGCATCAGCAGCATCAGCAGCGTCAGGAGCCGTATCAGGAGCAGGGCCAGGATCTCGGCCCAGGAGCAAGAAGCTTCTGCCATCGGCGACGGCCGTCAACCGCAGCAACCAGACCACGCCCACGCAATGCCACAATAAATACAATTAAAATATTCATTTTACTTATTGCATATATTTTCGTGCATAAATAAAATACAATTTCAGCGCGACAGCAAAAACAAAAATAAATGAGAAAAAAAACAATAAATAAATAAGAAAACATAAATTACGCATACGACTCGTGGGCCCACGCCCTCAAGGCAGCCCGCGCCCGGCCGTGTCACTGCAGCAGAACATGTGAAAGGCGAAAGCTTTTAAGCGCACTTAACTCATAATTTTTTCGTTCGGGATATGTTCCTCGTATTGTTAAATTGAAAATTAAAAAGTTGACAAAATGTTTACCATTTTTTCATTTTTTTTTTCGTCCGCACCAGCGTGATGAATGAACTTTCCGTTGTCTTTAATTTAAGATTTGGCCAATGAAGTGAAGACCTCTGGCAGATCCTCTAATTTGCAATAAAAAATATATATAATAAGAAATATTATTATGTAGCGCAAATTGTTTACAACTTTCTAACAACAAATGTCCGGCGTAATAAAAAAATTATGCCAAAATGTCACCATTAAGGATGTGCCAAAAAAAAAAAATCCCTCGAAATGGCTGGGTTTAGTGGCTATGTTGATGCTACTAGTGCTGCTGCTGATGCGGCACGATGACAACTTTTTATATTTAATTAAAAATAACGATGTTGCAGGCGACCCGTCAAAGCACTCCTCCTGGACGAGTCCTCCGCCACTCCATTTCCTTATTAACGGCCGTTCATAATTTCCTTTTTCCAGAACTGGCACGCCATCATTAGCAGCTCCCTGGCGTCCCTGCTGTTGCTGGGCATCTCGACCCTGATTGCGATTGCCTTGGCCATCCACACGGAGCTGGTGCCGAAGAAGTATCTGCAAATTGGCATCCAGCCGGAGACGCCCACGAAGAAGCGCCAACGGGAGCGGGAGAGGGAGCGCGACCGAGAGCTCGAGAGTCTCAGCAATATCACACAGATACGGGCTCAGTCGCCCAGCTCGTCCTCGGGGCAACACCAGCACCAGCACCAGCGCCGCCCAGCATCTAGTGGTTCCTCCTCCAAGCCATCCTGCAAGCCATCCGCCCTGCCAACCGGATCGGCGGGCATCCGCGGCGCCATCGGCATCAGCTGGCTGCTGCCCCTGCTCTTCGCGGTGGCAGCCCCACTAATCTGCAGCATAATCGGCAAGTGGCCACGCCACTGGTGGCTGGAGGTCCTCGCCACGGGCGACGGCGGCGATGGGGGAGTGGAGATCCCCACCGATGGTAGAACGGATGCGGAGGCCGGCGAGTTCGATGGCGTCTTCTATTCAACGCACTCGCTGCTCAATGGCGATAATTTACTGCTCGAGATGGGAAATGGAACTGGCCCACCGCCCACGGAGACATCCTTCGATGCGGCGTCCACATCAACGTCATCAATCAGTGGCGGGAGCAGTGACAGCTTTTGGTCGCAGGAGAGGCAGTTGCCAGGAGTAACTTGGAGCGGCGGTAGTGGCACCTCCTCCGCCTCCTCCTCGTCCAGCTCCAGCTCCGTTTCTTCTTCCACTTCCGTTTCAGTTTCAGCGATGGCTGCGCCTCTAACTTCCGGCTTGAGTGACTTGAACAGAATCGGAGGAGGGCCATCAACAGCCATGTCGCCTTCTTTGAGCTTCGTCCTGTTCGTCTGCATCGATTTGCTCTTTATCCTGCTCTTCTTTGCCCTGTTTGCCATTTTAATGAAGAAACTTTTGTGGTTGTGGCACAAGAATCGCAATGTGCATACGCATCCGTTGGATAAATTCAATCTGGCTCTGCGCCGGCGGTGAGTTCTTAACGGCTCGAGGGCTGGCTTAAACGGAGGAAAATGGAAACGGCCCCCAAGATAAGACTAGAAAGGAAATACTCGGATTTTAATGACTCTACACCGCACTTTTTTTACCCGCTCCTTGGTGGCCAAAGAATTTCCATTTTCTTGTCTGTGCTAATCCGAAAAGTAAACCCCAAAAACGAAACAAAACAATCGCCAAAGTCATCCTTTTCACATGCTCTGTTTTGGCCACAGATTCGGATTGCTCTACCGAGCTGGTGTCCTGCTCCTGGCCAAGCTGCTGAGCGACGGATTCTTCATCGTTTATGTTAATTCATCGCCGGATACTTTGTGGGCATATCCGTTTGGCATATCGTGCATATTATTGGTGAGTATCCTCCTCTGTCCACTTGAATCACAGGTGGACCTGCGAATCACAATTCAATTAATCGCAACAATAAAATATATATCCGGATGGGGATACGTTCGATTCCGGCTGCAATCCCGTTTGATGCTTCAATTGTCCGGAGCAGCGTTGGCGGAAACTATTAGCTTAAGTGGGCTGGAGGGGGCTGAGCGGATTATGCAAATCGCATTTCGTTTTTATTTCCGCCAACGCCGACTTATTTAAGTTGCATATTTCATCAAAGTGTAGAGCCTGCATATTTTTACACCTGACGAGGACGAAATTATGCATGCAAACGGCGGAATATGGGCGGTTTGAGGAGTGAGAGTGAAAGTGAATGTGAAAGTGAAAAGAAAGCGACAGTCACTGCATTAAGTGACTGATCAAAGAGCTCGAAGAAGCCTTTTTGTGTTTTCTTTTCACTTGACTTTGGTTACCACTTCCAGGAACAGTGATTGTTTGCTTTTTATTCAGCTCTTCGCTGATTTTCTTCGCAAATAAAATATGTAAGTGCCCTCAACTTAACCACCTTGGCACCTGGTTCCATTTTTTCCCTCCATTAGTGGAGGGAATAGGAGTCTGTACATGGCGGGATGGACCCTATTCCATTGTAGCCCACCTGAATGGAATTCAAACTCTTAACGCTCTGCGCACGCCCTGCAATCAGCTCAGTCCAATTAAATAAACAATTATCTCCCTGGTCGGAGGTGGGTGAGGTGTATGGGGGTATCCTTGCAAAACTAATCACATAATTACACGCACACACTTTGATGTGGGAAGCCGGTGCACAACTCGGCGTATACGTAATGCGTATACACGGCACATTTAAATTCAAACACAAACACAAACAAATTAGGTCGATCCGAACGCCTTCTGTCCCCCCTTAATCCAAACCGCAATGTCTACAGCCCTCTCATTTCTACCGGATTCTCCACCCGGACCAGGACTACCAGGACTATTAATGTGCGCCAAAATCACTTTGATTGTGGGCGTGGGCCGTGCCTCGTCTGGTGTGCTGTTTAATTATTTAAACAATGGCCAAGATAGGTGATACACTAAAAAAAAATGTTCCTCTAACGCTCCTCCTCAATGTCTAGAGATTAAAGAGAGAATTGAAAAGAATAAATTTAAACTTATGGCGACCGTGACAGATTACATTCATCCTACAGAGCCCAGATGACCTTTAATCATACTTCTGTCAATAATATTGTTCTCTCTGCATATCATTTTGTAATACACAGAATAATCCTCATGTTGCATGGAGAGTGTATCAATACAACTGGTACAATAGAGCTTAAGGCTCTGACGCTAATTTTGCAATTAATTCGGTTCGAAAATCCATGCCTGGAATCCGAGGCATGCCCCCCATAAATTCCGCTCATGAAAACCGGACATAAGTGCCCTGGCCCATATATGGCCCATATAGTTTGGCATCAATTTATGGCCTCGTCTCGGTCGTGCATTTAATTTCCAAATCGCTTGGTTTGATTTCATGTCGGCGGAGCTTAGGGCCCATCACCTGCTCCGAAATCGAAAAGGGGCCGGCTTCGTCCGACTTAATGGCTCAATCGAACACTTGACCCGTGCTCCGGTTGACATAAGAATTTTATTAGGGTCGACAGGGTCAGCCGGGTTGGCAGTTTATGCCTTAATCATGACAATGACTCAATCACACCATCCTCTGCTCTACTTCTTCCACAGGGCTCGGCCATCCTCTTCTGTTTTGTCATCAAGGCGGAGAGCCAGCTGCGCGGTCCACCGTTCCTCGGGAGCAACGGGAGCAGCCAGAACAGCTCCCTCAAGCAGGCCAAGTTCACCACGAGCCGGAGCAGCCTGGACGAGAACTACTGCACCACCACCACGACGACGACGACGGCCAACGTCAACAGTCCACTTAGCTGTACGGAGACCCCAAGACTCTGGGCTGCTCTAATCCTAATCCTGAATCCTTTTCCTCCTTCCAGTCTACACCAATCACGACAAGGAGAAGGAGAACGACTGTGGCATCACGTTGTCAATGTCAAATGCAGGACACTCGTCCTCGGTAACTGCCGGATCCTTGTCCTCGTCCACAGCCGGTGCCCCGCCCCTCCAAGCGAAGGTGGGCCTCGAGCTGTCTGGAGCACCGGTGTCCGGGGTTCAGTTGCCGCTGACAATCATCTCCACGGCGCCGCGTTGCCAGGCGACGTCGGTGGCAGAGGCGGCTGCTGCGGCGGAGACCTTCCTTGGCGACCATCATCAGACACTGCCCCTCTCCGTGGCCCCCTCGCCGGACACCCGTTGCTGTGCCATTTTGGGCGGAGGAACTGCTTACGATGCATACACCATGGGCATGGGGATGGGCGTGGGCGTGGGCGTGGGGGGACTAACGGGAAGTCTGGGCAGAAGGACGCTGCATCAGCAGCCGACACATTACCGTACGGGACCATGTGGAGAGTTTGTGGGCGTTGAGACACTCGATATTCTACAGGGCGTGGCAGCAGGTATGTAATATAATAGAAAATACTTCAATATTTAAAGTATAAGGATTTAAAATTTAAATTATGTTGCATTATAAAATTTAGCCTCGCCTTAGTTAATTTTGAATTAAAATATTTCTTCAACTAAGTCCTGTGAAAAATCAATATATTAACATATAAATAGAACCACACAGGATGCAGAGAAATGAGCTTGAATTAATTATGATCCTGTGTCTGATACCTCCCCCTCTCTATCGTTCCATCCCCCTCAGATAGTATAATTGGAATCCACACCAGTGCCATGATGCCAACGGCCGCCACTACTTCTCATTACGTTCCCCTGCAGCATAATCCCTACGTGGATTTTGTGCCCAGCCCCCTAATCCTGAGCATGCCGCCGCCTCCCACCATAAGCGGCAACTTGAGCGGCGGTGGCACATCGACGCTACCCCCGATGTCCTTGCCGACGCAAACCCCCAAGACGCAGAAGCGTGTAACCATCCTGGAGCCCACCTCCCGCACCACATTCGACCCCTTGCTGCCCACCATGGTGGCGGCTGTGGTCTCCACGTCCACGGTGACCAGCACGGCGACCACAACCGCCGCCACACCCACTGCCACCCAGAGTGGCGGAGGGGTCGGTGGCAACGATGCCACCCTGGATCGCATCACCCTCGATCTGGACTACTTGCTGAATCGGTCGGATTCCGCAGACGGTGGGGGAGCTGGAGGAGTGCCGCCACAAGGACCTCCTGGCGGCGAGGAAGGTGGTCAGCAGAAACCATAGCAATAGCATTCAGGCTAAGGTTCATTGGCCCACACTAAGATGCATTTAAGAGGCTTCTATTCTCGTTAGGATCTGTAAATAAATGTAAATCAAAAATAGAAGAAAACCAAGAGAAACTCTACAGTAGGAAACTCTGTGAATATTCATATGCATTAGATATTAAATCCAACTAATAACTGAGTTCAGTACAGTCTTTATTTAATGTTTAAGTTTCCCTTAATGTTGAAAGTGTTTTGGACGAGAATCACTCCTAAAACCATATATATTTCAATTAAAAATACCATTTAAAATTGATGTCATTGCATATTTGTAAACAAAATGAAAGAATTTAAACAAAAGGTAACTTTTTAGCTAGATTTACAAAAAGCCTATATTATATGCAGAACACAGAAATTAAAGAGCGAGAACACCCCAAGGAGGGTGTCACAAAGTTTTTGATTCTATTTAAAGTTTCCTAGAGATAAACCAAAATTAACCCCATTAAGAGACAAATTCAAGAATAAAAACAAAAAAAAAAACATTCAAAATACAATAATTGTAAAACTTACAAACATAACAGGACTATTTCTGGAACAAAATAAATATATTATACAGACACATATATCTTTAAATAAACTCAAGACTCTTGTTAGAAAATCAATGAAAAATGTGTCATTTCATGGATTCTGGGACATAATTCCCCCTAAATCGGATTTCCATTGAATTGTGTGGGCATTTGTTGAAGTTTATTTCATCTGTCAATCAGGACAAAGGACCAAAGGACCCAGGCCAAGGCAAATCACCCTCGCCTGAGGACATCAATCCATTGTAGAGATGACTATGATGATAAAATGATTATCTGCCAAAGCCGCATAAAGTACTTACAAAAAATCCAATCTTCACATGTTTATTACGTATGAATTATAAATTACTTATTTTTATGATACATTTCGAAATATTACAGCAACCCTTCTGGCCAGTGAGCATTCCAGGATGTTTTTCAGGATTTATTTAAAATCCGACCACATGACCCATCAAGTAGGTCACATTCTCGCTGCGAATGGCAAAGAAGAATGGATGGTCGGCTCGGAAGAATTTCTGGCGGGAGGAATTGCTGATAACAATGGGTTTGTATTCTGAAAGGAATCCGATGTTTTTATTTGTTTAAGGGATATGAGAGGATTGGAATACCTGCTGCCACTCGGGGCTGTTCAGGTCCGGAGCCAGACTCGTTTAAATTAATGCGCAGCTTCTGGAGAACATCCGCCACTGGCAGGCTGCCAGTTGGATGCAAATGTTTAAAGTCCGCCGAAGCCGAAAATATCTGCTCAAAGCCCAACTGTAAAGAAAAACATTTTTTAAAGAATGAAAAGCGTAAAGAATAGCACTCCTTCACTCTCACTGACCTGCTTTAATGGCTGGCGGAGACTGCACTCGAAATCGATGCTGAATTTGGGCAGGAGAACTTGCACGCCCTCCATCTGCATCCGCTGCTGCAGTGCACCCAGGTCCTGGCTACGCAGCTGCTTCTCCAGCTCCGGCAGGCCATCCCGCTGGTTGGGCAGGATGAGCAGCATGGACAGCTCCTCGGCGTGTTCGTAGGGCAGTTCGATGGCGCGGGCATTCAAATCGCGGAGCTCGGCGAACTTCACGAACATGTCGTCGTCGAAGAGCATGGCCACCGTCTTGGCCTGCTCCGGATGACTGCCACTGTGGAAGTCGTACAGACCCGTTCTGTAGGCACTGAAGGGAAGAAACCACTTGCTCTGGAGATTGGCAGCCAGCAGGAGCAGGATTTTGGCCAGAGGACTGCCCTCCACCTGGATTTCCTGCCAACTGCCACCTCCCACGGCGGAGAGAATCTGTTCGCTGATGTGGCGTCGCAGCTTCTCCGGCTGCTCCAGGTCGATGCTCTCCGCTGTGGCATGAAAATAGGTCTGGGCAATCTTTTGGAAGTCCTCAGCGATGGCAGATCCTGCGCCGGAAGTAGGGTGGATCAGTAAGTGATTTTGCAGCTGAATTCTAGTATCCGGATCTCCTGTGATGTTGGCCAGTTCGGAGGCAAAAAAATTGGCCATTTTGGCGTTGCTGGGGAAGCGTTGCTTCAGTCGCAACAGCTTCTGTAGCTCCTCGGCAGTGGCTCCATCTGATCCCAGGTAGAGGAGGGCCAGCGTGGCTTCCAGCAGGAGTGGGGATATCACCACATTCTGGTCAGTAAAGCAACTGGATATGCTGTGAAAGATCTCTGCCCCAATTTTGGTATCATGGGCGGGAATAGTTGGGTTGGACACTTCACTCATTCTGGACGTTGTTGGCCAGAGATGTTCTTCTAAAATCCTTTTGAAGTATTGGAGAGAGAGTCTTGCTTTAAAGGATGGCCTTTTTTCTAATGTTAAACTAAGGAAATAGCTTGATAGCTTATCACCTCGAGACACATTTAATTTATTTTTAGAGAATATCTAATTTATTAAATCTGCCAAAATGAGCCTCCAGATTTTGAAGGCGTGATCCTATAGTTTCCACATGGTTCAGTCCATCAAAAAGCACTTGCTTAGCGTAAAGTCGCCCTTCGGCTTAATGCAAAACACATGTGTGTGTTGGCGATTTACGACCAATAATATAAACCTGGCCATATGCCTCCGACTAGAGTGCCTCAAAGGAAAGCGAAAATACAATATTAAATAAAAGCCATGAGATGCTACATTAAATTCTATTTAAATTCACCTTGGCCCTTGAAGTGCATTTTGTAATGAAAACGTAAATTGTCTTCCATTTCATTTGGCCAGGCCGAAACGCAAACACACACCCCCACCCCAGAAACACAATAGAAAACGCCTTGAACAAATAAAGTGAGCCAGAGAGCGCTCAGTGGGCCAAACTTGACACTATTTTCGGCAAGTAAACAAAGCGGAAACGCCGAGGCGGAAAACTTTGTGACACTGCTGTGGCTATATATTTGCGGCAACTTTTAATTTTGCGCGAATTTCGGTTGCCGTCCCCGCTTTTGGGGTGGCACTCCCCCTATTAGTATATATATGTATGTAGTTCAGATTCCGGGCTATAGTGCATGCCGATTTGAATGCGACGCGCACACTTGCACACTTAATTGCCACATCAACAAACAAAATGCTAGCCCCACAGCCCCAAGTGCTGGAAAATAAAAACTATACGAAACGAAAAACGATTTTCCGCTTTAAAATGGCAAGAACCGTCATTGCCGCCACCACCACCACCACCGCCGCCTACACCAACATGGCTATAAAGTAGCAATGCCCCTATTGCTACATGTTTATTGTTTATTTTTGGTGTGCCAATTTTTTTGTTGTTCGGTTCGAAATTAACTACATCATGAGTTTGTCAAAAGTATTGAGATTTTTCTTGTATTTTTAAAGATTAGGCTGCAGCGGACGCGCCACGTCGAGTGGCAGAGTGGCATATGTACATATGTTGAATCCGCACTGGATTTTCATTGAAGCGTATGAGGTCACAGAATCGTTTTCCAAGTGGCATCATCAACAACAATAGTTTGTTTTTCGAAATTCGTAGAATAATATCCATATGGCGAAGATTCGAACCATCACTTTTAGTTTCTCGCGAATAAAATATTTATTTTTACAATTTGGGGTTTACCTTTTTTTTTGCAAAAATTCTACGAAACTCTAGGCAACTATATTCTCTCAGATCAAGATCGGTAATTATATAAAATTTGTATAGTCTTTAGAGATCCACGCCCGCACGCAGCTTCGGACAAAATTCGACTAAACGCTCGCGCTCGAAAATAATAAAAGAATTGAAAAAAGAAACCAATTTAATTCGCTTTCCGCCACTGCTCACGCCCGCTCCATCGATGACGACACTGGGACGACTACGATGCGGGACCAGAAAAGCTCCGTCCGGCCAACGCTTCGGATATTCGGCAACTACTTTTCCGATGCTAAATTTTTTATCTATTTTTATAATTTGTTTGCCGTGAATTTACACAGACTTTCCGGCGAACTGGCTCTGATGCACTGGCCGTAGTAGGAAGGCAGCGATGAACACTGATGTGTTTATCGGCGGTGACGTCCCTATATGTATTTCTTTTTCTATATGGTTACTATATAGTAGGCTATTTGTTCTAGTGCTGGACGGCTGCAATGAACGCGGATGCTGCTGCTGCTGCTATTGCTGGTGCCAATTGAATTGTACGAGAGGCGCGTTCTTTTACCCGACGAGTACGGGTTGTTTAATCATTTTATCTAATCTGAACCATTTCAGATTGGGGTCGCTACTGAAAGTTCGCTGAACCAATAGAGATGGTTTATTAAATTAAAAATTAGACCTAGTTCTCAAAACAATGTATCCCAAATATTAATAATTCTACCCCCCAATACCAAATTGCATCCAGGTACAAGGCTGTCACCAAATTCTAAACAAAGATATTAAATCATTCAAACAATCCATTATTTATTGAACATTATAATACGATACGAGGATGACGACCCGGTTGAGTGGATGTTGTTGGTTGTTGTAATGCTTGCGAGAGGTGGAGGATTAAAATGAGTACCTGTAGTATACATAAATAATTGCTAACAGCCTAAAATATAACCAAAATTGTGCTCTAAAAGATTTCAATGAAAAAGCCTAGCACACACATACAGGCGGGCTGGCTGCCACCACATACGGATGATGGAGTAGGCAACGATTCCCCAAACAGCACAGCTGCCGGGGAGGTTGCAATTGAAACGAGGTAAATAAAGTACTCCATATCCGTGCTGCGTGGCATAGCCCGGGATTTATCACACGTGAAATGGCCACAGTAGCGGTTGGGCGGTTAAGTGTAAACTGAACGATTCATGCAACGGTGGGATTAACGAGTTCCGAGTTCGTAATGATTGTTCTGACCCGACGCAGTCAGTGATCTAAGGTGAAGTGATTATTATCTAAGCAAATGCATCAGCCTGTGTCTGCCATGCATGCCTCCAAGTGTTCGGGAATGTGCGGGTTGGGTTGGGTTGGTTGAGTTCTTTGTGTCTGTCGTCTACGCTGGTTAGTGTTTTCGATGACAATGGCATAGTTTGTGGCAAAAATATGAATAAACTGTGTTAGCGCGGTCGCAGTTATGGTCAGAGAAATGGAAATGCGTGTAGGGATGTGTAGGTGCAAGTGTGTACAAGGCAATTGAGCGGGGTGGGTAAGGTCCAGTGGTGTACAGAGCCTAGAATGTATAGCCACCCTCGGGAGCCTTGGGCTGGGTGGTGCTGAACTCGAGGGCCCCGTTAACCTCCTGTGGGGCCAGCTCCTGCTCAACCGCGTCGTCGCCGTTGCTAAAGTAGGTGTCTATTATGGCGTAGGCCTTCTTGTAGACCTCCTCGTTCTCGTGCTGCTGCAACGCCTCCAGCTTATCCAGGCCGCCCATCTCTTCGACCATTAGGCACAGGTTCTCGGTACCGCCCAGCTTCTCGGCCAGGGCGAACAGATTGGACAGACCGGTCTGCACCACTTTGATTGTGCGCGGATCCTTGGCGTCCAGTAGATCGATAAATGGCTTCAGGATCTTAAACTTTTCAATCAGATCTACAATCTGCTCGGGCGTGCCAGAGGTGGTGGTGTTGGTCACAGCCCAAGCAGCTTCCTTCTGGGCCTTGAAGTCGCCCTTCTCCAGCACATGGCGCAGCTGCTGGAAGATGCCGGCCTGAATGACGGCCTGTATCTGCTTTTGGTTGCCAGCCGTGATGTTGCTCACTGTCCAGGCTGCCTCCTTGACAATGTTGCTCTTGCTGTGTTGCAAGAGCAGACCCAATCTGGGTAATCCTCCGGCGGCAATAACCACATCAGTCTGGGGAAAGGAATTATACATATGGTAGGTAAGCAGGCAAGGGATATCGCACCACATTGGTTCTTTTGTCACTAGACTCTCATAAATTTTTTTTTAGGAAATACTAAACAAAATCCTACCTGTTGATCTGTGCCAGTCACAATGTTGCCCACACTGCGGAGGGCTGGGACAATGATGCTTGGCTCGTCCATTTCAAGCAGCTTCACCAAGCGTGGCACGGCATCAGAGTCGACCACTGCCTGAATCTTGTTGTTGTCGTCGTCGGTAACGTAGGACAGGGCCCAGCAGGCGTCGGCCAGCACCTGGATGTCCTGGCTAAGCAACAGTTGCGACAAGACTGGCAACAGCCGCCGCACCTGTTCGAACGGCGGGGATGGGTTCTTGTTGCGGCACAGATTCGACATCAACCAGACAATGTTGCGCAGAAAGGAGAGCGGCGTCTCGTTGTTGATCAACGGCAGAATGCCATCGATCACGTTGTGATGGATAACTATGTCGCGGGCACTGGCGCCGTCGCCGGCAATGTTGCCCAAAGCCCAGACTGCCTGCTCGGCCAGATTGATCGACTTTGACTGGAGCAGAGCCACGAAGTGAGGCACTGCATTGTGCTCGATGACACAGCGCGTCTGGTCAGAGGTGCCTGAGGCAATGTTGGTGAGAGCCCAGGCGGCCTCGAACTGCAACATGGTGCTGAAAGAGCAAATCTACTACTACTTCTGCCTGGGAACAGAACGGCTCAACAATAACTCACTTGGTCGTGTTCTGCAGGAAGCGGATGCAAATGGGAACGATGCCGTGTCCAATCATCAGATCGATGGGCGGGTTGCGCTCGCGGCTGAGCATCTTGCGGGCGGACTGCATTCCCAGGAACTGGCGCTCCTGGTCCTCGCTGTTCATAGCCGCCACGATCTCGTCCACCGATAGCTGCACCGGGGACTGCCCGTTCAGCTCCTTGAGGGGCGAGGTAAGGTCCTCGTCGTTGATGTTTCGTCGTTTGAACATCTGATCCTCCTTCTTCGACTTGCGCAGCTCGATGGTCACCTCATGGCGACGCATGCGCGAGTCCTACGGCGGATTGAGGTTAGCCACGAACGGAAAGGGTCCTCTGAGGTTACAGCGATGCTTACCTGAGTGTTGATGGTGTTGGATTTGTAGGATCCCTGACGGGAGTTCGAATCCGCCTTACTCATTTTGATGTGTTTTGGATTTTTACTTCAAAGTTGATGGCACTTCAAGATCTTCTACGATGACAAGAACAAGAACTGGAAGGGAAAATGGAGTGCGTGAGCGAACAAGGGCTGCAATCAGTATCCAGAATATTCTTTGTCCCTCTTCGACACCGGACTTGGCAACAACAAAGCAACAGCTGCCTTGGCGCCATTTACAGCGTGCAGAAAAAGGAGAGGCAACACGGGGAAAGGTGCGAGAGAGGATGGAGATAGAGATGCTTGAGAGAAAGAGGCACTGGCGGAGGGACTCCCGAGGACAGATGCAATTTACTTACCTTCTTGTGTCAGTATGTGTGTGCCGGCTATTTTTCCAAAAGTAAAATCACAAAAAACACAAAATTTTTACTACTTTTTCATGCCTCTGCTACCAAAAACGAGGACAGAAATTTTGTTAGATGTGTTAACAATGAAAGCACAGATTGAACTGGGACTCTGTGAACCCAAACGACAACGATAATGAAAACGAATGCGAAAATTATTCCAAGGCCTACTTGAGCGTCCAGGTTTTACCGTTTAATTCAAATCAAATGCGATAACAACTCGTCTATCGAAATCCGACTATCGGGAAGAGTGGGGATTTCTGGTATATTCCCGCAGTATCTTTATTTTTACGGTAACTCACCAGACAATCTCAGACATCTCTACA
Source organism: Drosophila atripex (assembly GCA_035045925.1). Taxonomy (NCBI): domain Eukaryota; kingdom Metazoa; phylum Arthropoda; class Insecta; order Diptera; family Drosophilidae; genus Drosophila; species Drosophila atripex. Next base: position 6,733,705 of record JAWNOP010000070.1, on the reverse strand, counting down.
ATCTAGAGATAATATATTAATATAGCAAATATTTACGTTTTATGAGAAGTAAACCATGGGAGATAATTGACAACGTAATTGTGTGGTAATTTCTTAGCATCTTAAACAGGCCGATCTTCATTCCTCAGAGTCAGCTCGTGCAATCGCCTCCGCAAGAGGTCGCTGCTAAGAGGCTGAAAAGTGCTGCCAATTATTTTAGTGTTAACGAGTTTTTAAACTAAAAAAAAATGTTCGCTCTATTTTGCCTAAAATCATGGTACCACTTTAAAAAGTTCCGAAAAATAGGTCAAAACTTTTGTTGCCAGGTTTTAATGGAAAATGATGCCTCTGGGATAACTAAAATCGGGAATACCTAACATTTTTTGGGTCTGTGAAGTATTAGCTAAGTTATGAACATTTTTCCAGTTGCAAAATTAAAAAAATGGGAACTGTATTTCCGATATTTTTTATTTGGCCAGAATCGAAACATTGGCTACACTTCTTAGCGAATGTTATTACTATTTCTCATCCGATTCAGAAACGGAATAGCGACGATAAATCAGAATACTAAGCCGCTTCGGGCTGCATCAAAAGATGGAAAAATCTAAACAAAAAATAATTTGCTGAAATTTCGGCCAAAATCATGATGGTACCCCTTAAAAAAATTCCGAAAAATGGGTCAACATTTTCGTTGCCAAGTTTTGATAGAAAATAGTGCTGCTAGGATCTCTAAGATCGGGAAGGTATAACATTCCTGGATCTTCCAAATATTGGCCAAGTTATGGTAATTTTTCCAGTTGGAAAATGGTAAAAATTCGGGAAGCGTTTCCAATATTTTTTATTTGGCCAAAATCGAAACTTTGGCAACACTTTTTAGCGAATGTTATTACTATTTCTCAACCGATTCAGAAACGGAATAGCAACTATGAATCAGGATACTAATCCGCTCCGGTTTGCATCAAAAGATGGAAAAAAGCAAACAACAAATATTTTGCATAAATTTCGGCCAAAATCATGGTGGTACCCCTTTAAAAAATTCCCAAAAATGGGTCAACATTTTCGTTGCCAGGTTTTGATAGAAAATGGTGCTCCTGGGATCTATAAGATCGGGAAAGTATAACAGTCCTGAATCTTCCAAATATTGGCCAAATTATGGAAATTTTTCCAGTTGGAAAATGAGAAAAATTAGGGAAGCGTTTCCAATATTTTTTATTTGGCCAAAATCGAAACTTTGGCTACACTTTTTAGCGAATGTTATTACTATTTCTCAACCGATTCAGAAACTGAATACCATTTATGAATCAGGATACTAATCCCTTCCGATTTGCATCAAAAGATGGAAAAACCCAAACAACAAATATTTTGCTTTTGCTTCAAGGATTTGAGGATTTGTGAACTTATACACATTTTTCCATTTCGATTCGTATTATTATCACTTTATAACAATTTTTTTTTATACTCAATTCAATTGATTCACCATTTCTTTATTTACTGAATATGAGTAATAAACTTAATATTTTTTTCTCGCTGTGATACATCGTTGAACACATACCTTATAATTGTTTATCAATAATAATGCAATGAGTGCAAAATATTCGATTTTAAATCCATTCAATTTATGGAAATACCTTTTGGAAAAAAAAGGGTTTTTTCAGCAATTACTTATTATCCTGAATAAGTTTGACTAAAAATCAATTATAATATACATATTTTTTGCTTACCTATTAGAGCGCTTTTATTCCTTAAGCCGGATGATATGTTTTCATATGTAGTTTAAGGGAATTAATTAAATTAATTGTGCGCATATAAATTCAAGCAACTTTTAATTAACTTCTTATTAAAGCAGTAAAATATGCCCTCATTCAAAGCAATTCAAATAAAATTCCATCAATTATATTGTACACTTTATATATTTTTGTTTTCGCATTATAATTTTCGGGTTGAAAGGTTGAATCGCAATCTAAGCCGTCTTTTTGGTCTCCTCCTCGGTGACTGGCGCCGGCGCCGCGGTGGTGGAGGTGGTGCTGCTGGCCTCGGGGGCAGATCTTGCCTCCACCACATCGGAATCATCGCTATCGGCAACGGGGGCGGCAGGAGAGTAGGGCGGGAACTGCTGATCCTGGGGATAGCTCTGCTCCTGCTGCTGTTGCTGCTGCTCCTGTTGCTGTTGTTCCTCATTGTAGTCTACTGGCGTGGGCTCTAGCTCGGGCTGAGTGGCGACGGGGGCCTCCACCACCTCTCCCTGCTGCTGTTGCTGCTGGACTTGCTGGGGAGCAAACACCTGCTGCTGGGGATAGTAGATTGGCGAAGAGAAAGACGCCACGGGAGCGGGGGCGGCAACGGGAACGGGGACGGACACAGGGGCCACTGGAGCAGCCACCGGAATCACTGGAGCAGCAACGGCACGAGCGGCCACCACGGGCTCACGCTGGACCACTGCGTTGAATCCGTTGATGTCGTCGGCGGTGTAGGTCACCGTACGCTTGTATCCATCAGCATCCAGGACGGAGTAAGAGCCAACCACATTGCCACCGTCACGGGTCTCCACCTGGCTCTTAATGTCTCCAGTGATGCTGTCGTGAACTCCGTAGGAGAAGTCGTACCTTGGCGAGGACTCCAGCTCCACTTGCTTGACCAGAGGAGCAGCGGCCAGGACAGGGGCGGGAGCCACGGTTTTCACAACAGGAGCAGCAGCCACCACTGGGGCAGCAGCCGCCACTGGAGCAGCAGCCAGAGTCTTAACCACAGGAGCTGCCACTGGCAGGGCGTAGGGAGCAGCCACCGTTTTCACAAAGGGAGAGGGAAGGGCATAGGACTTGGTGTAAACAGGAGCAGCTGGCAGCACCGTCTTGGCCAGGACAGGAGCGGCCTGGTGGTAGACAGCAGCCTGGGCAACCGGAGCTGCATGGTAGACGGTTGGAGCCTGATAGGTGGCATAAGCTGGATGGTAGCCGGCGTAGGTGGCGGCGAATCCTGCGCAGCAAGAGCCAGCAATGGCCAAAAGGGAGAAGACAGTAAGGAACTGGAAAAAATAAAAGATATGGGTTAAAAAAGGGTTTGGTTGTAACAGTTTGGTTATCTCAGTTTGGTTTTAGCCTAAACGTTGAAAATAAAGTTAATATTATAAGATAATTTTAACTATTAGTTTATCTAAATCTCTTCATCCTCAAATAATTATTCTCATAAATGCTCTATATTTGTTTATTTTTTATTATAATCCACTATGTAATCTTTCTCAATTCTCTAAAATTACTTTGAGTTAGTTGCCAAATTGATCAATATATGATTTTCAAGATGCATACATCTCTTGAATTGTAAAGTAAAAGTAGAACAACTTTTTACTAAAAAGTCTATCCTGCTTTTCTTTTTTCTCATTATTTTTTTTCAATATAAAATGGACGACTTACTTTGCTTGCCATTGTTAACGAGAAGTTACTTCCTTTTCAGTTGGATTGCTCGGAAAGAAGGAAGGGCACGTGCCGTTCAGGAAGCTCTATTTGAAATTGGAGACTGAAGACTATATCCGTTTTGGGCTCGGAGTCCGACGTGGGTGTCCTCGACTCTTGGCACTGCGAGCTGCGGCGACTTAATGATGGTGACCACTCCCGGTGCCTGCCACTTTATAAGGGGCGTCAGAATTAGCTGGCCAGAAGGCGGCACTGGCACTGGCACTGGCAGTGGTACTGGCGCCCTCCCAGGCCGAAGAGCAAACCGGTAACAAGTACAAAAGTATCTGAGTTGACAATTTGACAATTGCGGCTCCAAAACAGGTTTCTGGTAATTTGTCTTTTTTGTGCTACGGTTATTATATCGGTTTTGGTTTCGGTTCGGTTTCAGTTTCAGTTTCAATTTTGCTTTCGTTTTTTTTCCTCCGAATTTCGATGTCAAGTTCAGAGCAGCTTGCGCTTCCTTGTAGGCCTACTGTCGGGTCGTAATTAATTGCCATTTGAGCGTTGTTCAATTAACTTTTCAATTGTCAGCACACCTCAATGGCAGCTCTCCTTTATTCAGATTTCGATCCGCAGACCCCGAATAGTTCACACCACTTGACAATAATTTTTCTTTTTTCTTGGCGACATGCCCGCGCCAATGGAGCGCAAAATTTGCTGCCAACGGATTGTCAGGTTGCCCCAGAGCTACCTCCCACCCTGCTCTGCCCACTGGTCAACCCTCTTCTCTTCCAGCTCCTGATATAGGTGACTTGTCAACGCGATCCGCTCGTCACCGCCACCACCTCCGGGCACCACTTCATCTTTGTATGTCAGCGGCGTTTGCTACATTGGCTGCATGATTTTTAGTTTCAATTTCAACGGATATTTCTTTCCTCTCTCCCTTTTTTTTACCCCTTTGTTGGGTTTTAGAAAATTTATTATTGCTCCATTTGGTGTTTACTTTATGTTTGTGGATGGGCCGCGTGCCCCACATGCAGACATTGGCACAGTTTCACAAATTTGGCGAATTAAAAACACAAGTCTTTCGATTTCCAAATCGGATTACTAATTGCAGGCCCGCTGGCCTGTTTATTTTTGGGAGAGAATTGAAGTGCTTCAAAGTGGAGCAGAATAGGTCTTAATTAATATCGCCAAAGAACTGAAGGTTGACCCAAAAGGCTTTTCTTCCAAAAATTCCACACAAAACCCATTTTTTTGTCAACTCATTTGAGCGCCTCGAATCGATGTAATTAAGCGCCCTCAAGGAGCCCGCCTATTATGAGCCTACTGCCCCGCAAGATCGCCGTTCAATGACTCCGTCCGTCCGTCTGTCCGTCCATCCTACCGTCCGGAGACAGAAGCAAACAAAATTGAAAGTGCGTGGAGCGTCCGTGAGGTGGCTGTGGGCCATAAACATCCGATTACAGCGTCCGGACACGTAGCCCGAAGCCATCAAGATGCGTAGGCAGACAAGAGACACATATACATTGTTCAGACCGACTAAGGGAGAGGCAAAGATACAATATGCATATATCACATGCTTGAACTTGAAAAGTCTGCCATCGGAGAATGGCACTCAGGGGCCGAGGAACGATACCACCTGCCTTAACCCTCTTAAAGGCCAGAGTGCCCCAGGACACGTCCTCAAAGAGCTTAGGCATGGATCAAGTGAAAATATTTAGACAAATTCATATAAATGGAATGTTTTTGCAAACCAAACTACTTATTTATAAAAGAACCTTTTTATTCAGAAATTTTCTATTTCAAAGGTAAATTTTTTCAAGGTATTACTTGTTCTATTTAGGCTTAAAAGTTTCTAGGTCTAATTGAATTTTTTAACTTGCCTTTAAAGAGTAAACTACTGTGGACTTTGTATTTAATTAATAGACCCTTTTGTTTCAAATGCTAACCGGAATTTATAATGGAAACGGAGTCCCTTCCAGGCTCTAATTGAGGAGCCACCGCGAGAAACGGAAATTGCACATCAACACCGAGTCAAATGTGGTATTTGCCTGACAGGACTCAAGACTCAAGGACCAACACATCACTTGCCCATCGGCGCAGCAATTAAAATCCTATCTGCGGCTGGCCTGGATAAGGATGTAAGGAAACCCAGGACCGAACCAGGAGAAGGCAAGAGGACGCTCGGCATTTGACATTCGACAAATACTTAACACTATTTGCCAGACTTAATAAACCCGCCTTCGTTGACTTTGCCACCGCAAAGGGTGTGAGGGGAGGGTGTGTGAGTGTGTGTGTGTGTGTGTGTGAAAATCCGGGCACGGCAATGATTGATTGCACGTTAAGGCCGGAGAGCATCACATCATTTCCTTTTTACACTTGACAGGAAATGCATTTTTAGTTGGCGCTGGCGAAGTGAGCATCGATGTGTGTGTGGATGTGCTGTCCGGAAGAGAGAGGTGGAAATAGGATGGGATCGGATGTACAGGAAAAGGAAGACGTATATTCTTACCATTACATACGTACAAGTTCCTACTTATAGGGAAAACGAAATCACAACCAGGGAAGGTGGGGAAAAATGCCTGGAAAACAGTCAAATGCAAACGCAAACGCAAATGCAAATGCCAGAGCCAGTAGCCGAACTCGTTTCTGGAGCACTCCATGGCAGTTTTCACAGACAATTTGCACAAGATTCACACAAATGCCCGAACGTAAACATTTCTGCAAGTCTCCGAGTTTGGTCATTGAGCAGACCGCTCACATGGAAAGCTCGTCCAGGTGCGAAGCGTCTCCAAGTTTTAAGCACTACTTATTCATCTCATTCAGGAGGAGAAAAAAGGACAATAGGTATAGGTGTATTTATGTTGACTTTTTAAATTTTAATTATAGTTACAGTAGTATATAGAAACGCTGTTAACGCTTTCGATTTTACTGGCGAAAAAGTACAGTAACCAGTTTAGTAGAAGATATAACATTTTTCTTATTTTCTATTTTTCTTATTATATTAATGCAAGTATATTTTTAAATGTGCAATTATATTGTTTTTTTCGTCTTCGAAAATTATTTCAGAAGATTCGTCACTGGTATTAGAGAAGATTCGTCACTGGTATTTTAGTCCAAGTTTTTTTTTATTGAAATAATCAGAGTGTTTAATAGATACAACTAAAATAACTAAAAAAATTGAGAATTTGTATGTAAATGTTAAGCATAGTACCACCAAAAGCCGAATAAGAAAAATTCCTATCCATTTTTTTCTCTGTGCTGTCAACAGGAACTCATTCCATATTCTGAGCCAATTTAGCATCAATATTTGTTGTGCTGGCCTATCGATCAAAATTAGAGAAACCCCGAGCGAATAATCACCTTTCCGCATTGAATGAATGGAGTGCACACAGGGCGGATACGTAATTGCCGCCCCATCGAAAATCCCACTGGCTAAGACAAACGACCCGAAGCAAATCGCTGGCGACCACGCCTCCCCCCCCACCAGCCGCCTCTCCATTGCCCTGGCTATTAGCCATGACCACGCCTTTGTTTGACGCCAAGATGCCGACACTGACAACAAATGTCGCCCAGCCCCATTAATCCATCAAAATCGGCGTTGAAGCCAAAATCAAAATATGCGCCGACAAGCCCGGAAGGCGTATATGTATGTATATATATACATAGGTAAACTTATATGAAAAAGGGGTACCCGGGGGTGTTGAACCAAAAATGTTTGCAAACATCACAACAAAAACAAAAGGCAAATTTAATTCTGAAATATCAGAAAATGTTCTACCAAATTGAAAATGTATTACTTGATTTAAAGCGCAGTTTTCTTTCTGGCCTTGGAAAAGCAGAAGAAAACCCCTTTAGAAGTCTCTCCCTCAATTTTAAATCGAGAAGGCAGCCGCAATTTCCAGCGGGTGAGCAAATAAAGAAATTAATCAATTTAACGATACGATTAGAGGCGATTCAGCACAGGGGCGTAGTTCAAAAAGATTTACAAAAAATGGGATAAAATATAAGTGGATAAAATCTTGGTTATTAATAAGCTTTGATTTTGGAGACTTAAAATTATTACAAAATATTATAATACAATTGTTACTTTTTTATAGTTTCCATGACACATATCCTTATAAAAAATATCTTCTAATAAACAAGTCTATATGGTTCTAAAAAAAAATTTGAGACATTCGCTATGAAAGAGGACAGCCGACGCCCCTGGCTAGGATCAATTCACATTGGGCCGAGTACCGTCAAGTGACGTGGCATTTGTCTGTGGCGAAGGCAAAAAATTGACTCGAGTCCGCCGCACGGTTTTCGGTGATTTATTTTCATTGATTTTTTACTGCTCCCCGGCTCCGGCTCCGGCTACGGCTACGACTCCCTCTCCTTCTATGGCTACGGCTCCGACTCCTTCTCCCTCGTTTCCGTTTGTCTCGCTTTCGTCGACTGTCCAAGCTCAGAGATTATGCAATCACGGCAATCGAAAAGCCCGAAAAGAACCCTCCAAGCCAATCGCTTTTTTGTGTTCCACCCATCGACGACAACGACGCCTACAAACGTCAACATGGGCTAATTATAAAGTTGCTAAGCGGATTTAGAAGTTGCTCCGGAGCGGATAAAAAAAACTGGATCTGTCTGACAACAAATAGCTGCCCCCACGTCCCCACCACTGATCCACTGATGGAGCTTCGCATTTCGCACAATTCATTCATTAAGCTCGGATTCAACTTCAAGATGCAAACTAATCAACATAAATTGCATTGCAACGCGCCGCGGGTGGTTCCCAGCTAATTTCCCGGCACTGTGGACTGCAAAAAACGGATAAAGGATAACTGTCGTCGAAGGAAACTCAAGGGTTAGATTAGCTTCGTAAAATGTGCGTGGCGAAATTCAAATTCAATTGGTGTTTCAAGCAGAACGCTATTTTCCAAATTAAACTAATAAACTCTTCAAACAATGTTAGTGTCTGGGAAAGGATACTGGAAGAAATGGAGAGGATTTTGAAGGCAGAGTCCTTGAGAAACTTTACAGATTTAATTTAAAATTTTATTAACGATGTTAACATAAAAAAACCACATTATAAGTGGTATAAAATATTTTAAATTAGATTCAGAGAGTCAATATCCTTTTTTTTTAATTCTTAACACAATTCTTGCATAATTTATTTCAAATCTTTGTGAATAATATTTTTTATTCAAGTGTGGGTACAATGTTTACACACTCCTACGCTTCTATATGCATAGAAATACTTGCAGCTCCACTGCCAAGACTAAAAAGAATCACTCTCAGGCTTAGCTATTTTGTTTATAGTCCCCTTTTTTCCTTTTTTTATCCTCGCAGCTCTCCTGAAATGAACTGCATGTGCGCTGATATTTGCCACGCAGAATATTTTAATTAAAAGCAATTTCTACAATGTCAAACAACGTCAACTCTCGGCACAGAGCAGCGCATAAAGTGTTTTTCATAGCCATAAAGCATGACAGGATGAACTGCCTCCTGCCTCCTGCTTGCCACCAACATCCTGCTGATCCTGTTTTCAGCCCGTACCGTCTGCATCCCATACCGTCTCCGGCTGCTGCTCCTGCTCCTGCTCCTACTCCTGTTCCGGTCGTTGATGTTAAAGTGTCAACACAAGCTGATGATGTAGGTGTCGCTGGCATATTGACTGCCAAAGGAAGCGCACAGCCCGGGAATCCAGCGAACGGAGACAAAGGCCAATCAATATGCAAAATAGTCAATATTTGAGGCGGCCAAAGGTGTTGGACGGATGGCGGGCTGACGACGCAGTGATTATCGCACCCTCACTTGACGATTGTCCTGGGCCAGGACCTCGAAAACGTCATTGTTTGACTATTTGCCGTGTTTAGCGGGCGGGCACAGACAACGTGTTTTTCAAGTGCCAAGTCCAAGGGCTCTCCGGCACACCATTTTAGGCGTAAACAAGGACACTGGCGGAGTCGTCACTTGCCGAGCCAACGACTCTGTCTGAATGGCAGACACAAATGCAATCAATTTTACTACCATTGTTGTATGTCCTGGCTGTTGCCCCGTCTAGAGTATCCTGCGAGATACTCAAAACAATCAGGGCTCAAAAACAGCATGAGTGATGTGTCGGATGACGACGCATGTCGGGCTGGTGGTCCTCCTCCTAAGGACCCACCTCCTGTACTTCCGCCTTCTGCGGCACTGCCATCCAGGCTCCCAGGCTCCTGGGTTCCCAGGTTGCAGGTTGCACTTTTTGCCGGCACTTAAGCTCCTTTAAATATGCAGCACTGGCAGACACACACTCTCGGCCAGGTTTTTTCTTTTTTTTTTGTTAGCCCAGATTGCTGAAGCTTTTCTAAAGGAGACAACCTGGCAGCTGAATTCTGAATGCAGCAGCTCGTTGTAGAATGGCTTCTAAAGGATTGCTCTCGCATTTTAAAGCGCCCCAGGACTTATGGTCGTGTTTCCTGCGAAAAACAAAACAATAAAATCCCACCTCCCACCTCCACTGCCAATTCCAAAAGGATTGCCGATTTCGAAATGATAAGTGCCGAAATTCATTTGCTTATCGGAAGGAAAACTTCGGCAACTAACGAGACTCCATTATTGTTAGTATTGGATCCTGCTTTAAATCCTTAGCCAGAGCTTCGGCAAGGACAGTGGCGTCGTCAGCGGGGGGCAGAGGAGACTCTGTCCAGGGCGGCAGTCCAGTCACTGACCGCATACATTTTTTAAATGCTCCCCAAAGTATGCTCCAGAATTTATATTTTGTTTGCAAATTGTTTGCCAGTTTTGGCCAGGCCCATGGAGTGTACATACTATATGAGTTTCTGAGGTGGCTTAAAGTTGTTGATATTGTTGCCCAAAAACTACTCCTCCCCCCTGTGTCGCCCCAGTCCGGCCTTGTAGTTGTTGCTTTCATTGTTGCCAGCCTGTTTTATAAAAGTTTGCAATTTCAGGGCACACTCATGTTTGCACTGGCAAAAGTGAAAACGAAAATGAAAATTTATATGCATAATTTGTTGGAATTTGAATAATACACCAAATACAATATGCCTAACCGCATTCAATGAAAGTTTGCAATTAAATTAAAATGTTGCCAACATCGAATGGAGGAAACAGAACAAAGATTCAGTTTCTAATTGGAAATATGTTATAACTCTTTGGTGGAGACTTTATTCAATTCAAGATTGGATTTAAGAATTTAGATTATTGTATTAATTTGGGACTATTTTTGCAAGTTCTTAAAGAAGATAGAAGAAAACAGGTATAAAACTTTATTAAACAAGTTAAAATTTTGTGTAAGTTTATGCTTGGAATTATTTCAAGATAAGTTCTGTCAGAGAAGTCCTTTTAGAGAATAGTGTTTGCAGAATTTAAATCTTAGCAGTGTGCCAAACATTTAATAAAAAAATACCTTAAATAACCTTATACAAATTAAGTATTTAAAACTATGAACAATTTCTACTGCAAATCGTACATCCACAAAATCTTCTCTCATTAAACGTTAAATCCGTTAAATAAATATATGCACACCACAAATACAACCCATTTAGCCCCTTTAATTTTTCCCTAACAAACTAGTTTATTATGCCTCCCTTGGGTACCACCATGACATCATCTATAAACTGCAGAAATCCGTGTTTTCACCGATCCCTCAGCAATATTCATCAAATTAAAAGTGCGGCCAGCTAGTCGACCGCCCTCATCATCGGCTGTCGAGGCGAGTCCCTAAACAGAAAAGCCATAAAATTCATAAATTACAAGCTTTGCCACGCCCACTATTTGACCACCAAACTCCACCGCCCCTCTAAGAGGTGGTGCCACAGATGTGCTGCTCATATGCTAATTGCAATGGACACGTTTTTGTTGGGTCGGTCGGGTCGGCGCGGACCGCAGAACACACACAGAGCTCACAGTCGAGTTAATTTCATTGCTGAATTGCGACTCAAGGGCAATATTAACATGAAAATTATGAACCAGCTGGGCAGGAGCTGGGGGCCTCGAGGATAGGGGGATGATGGCAAAGCAATGAAAAGTGACAGCCGCCGAAAGACTAAAAACTACTAAACCACTACATACATCCATTGCAACGATACTCACAACATAAACAGGCCACTAAAAACAAATTGCGAGTGGTATGGTCTTTTTTTCTATGTATGTGCGGGGTACATCGCAATAGCCAGTGTCCTGTGTCCTGTGTCCAGTGTCCAGTGTCGCTTGCCCAGTGTCCTAGGGAATGGCCCCCAGCTTAGGCCCGGCACACAAAAACAAAGAAACCCATTTCTATGGGGCACCAGAGGCCCTGGGTGCATGTGCCGAGCTGTCGGAACATTTCGCCGCAGCGGTGCACTCTGTTCCCTCATCCCGGCCAGTCACTAGTTACCAGTTACCAGTGACCAGTTACCAGTTACCAACAACCAGTGAACAGTGACCACTCCCATCCGTTGACAGCAACTGACCTAACCTGCCCCGTCGCTTGGCTTCAAGTGCAGCCGGAATTCGTGGGAAAATAGTTGCTAGATTTGCCGAAAAAGAAACTATTAAGCAGGACTCTGTTAGTTCAGGATTCAAACGAAAACTAGACTTTGAAAATATTCATTTTCCAGGTAATTAAAACGAGTTAAAACTTTTCGGCAAAGTTTTGATTCTAAGCCAACACACAAAATTTTGCCGCAACTTGGAGTTTGATTTTGACGAAAACTTAATTAGCCACAGATTCCATTCTAAATTAAAGATAATAAAGCAATTAAAATAGAATTGGTTAGTTTAGGTTTAAGATTCAATAAATGTTTAAATTTTTAAATGAAAAGGATAAACTAATACTTGCTATCAGTATACAGAATCTAAAACTAATTAGTACATACAGAATGCATTTTTTTAGATATGCACTTTCCAGCTAAAATATCATCACTCTTGCCTCCATTTCCACCTTTCAGTCCCGCTCCTGCTCCTGCAGGACACTGCCTGTCAACTGGTATCGCTCGAATTGCATATTTTGCGGCGCTTAAACAACGAACACAATGCCCCCAAGTTGAGGCCTCGACGGCAAAACAACAAGCCAACCGCAAAAGCCAAAAAAAAATGTGCAATTTTATATATTGCATGGCTCTATGATTTATGCCATCATCATAATAAATTCATGTGATTTATATGCGTGGCCTAAGGCGAGCCAGGCGATCCCAATTCTAGTGTTTAGCTGCGGTAACTGTACAGGACTATAAGGACATAGACCAGTTACCACATACCCAGACCAGTTACCCCTTACTCCCTTAGCCATCCCCCATCTACTAGCCATGTATCTGCCCGTTCAAATTGCCTTTTCACATTAATTGCAATCCAGAGGATACAAGGATGTATGTATCTGTGTGTGTGTATGTACATAGGAAATTCATAACTTTTGACAGTTTTGGGTTGGCATTTGGCTTGTCCATTTGACAGTTTTAAAGTTGGCACAACATTACGTTGGCCAGACTTTCAGGTCCTGGCCCCGGGGACCAGACGCAGCCTGCCACCTCGACTGGGTGAATGGGGGCCACCTGCAGTTTGTTGGCCCAAAGGCGCGGCAGACACTCCAGCGATGGAGCCACAATTGATTTCCATGCTGCCTGCCACTCGCCACGCTGCTGGGCGGCCATAAACTCGGTTCAAAGTTTAGCCAACGCCTGTGCCTGTGCCGTCTTGAGTCGGCAACTCGTGGCTTACATCAAATTGAAAACTGGCCAAGACCCAAAACTTTTGCTGCAAATTGGCTGTCAGGCATCCATCCTTCCACTAGCTGCGCGGCTCCTGTAACTGACGGGGCGCTTATGAATATGCAAATTGACAGGCGACAGTCGACAGTCGACAGGATGCGTCAGGTGTGACGTCAGTCTCTAGTCTCTCTAGTTCATTATTCTTGGCCCTGCCAGGATGCGCAGGGTGCACCATTTAATTAGCAAAACTAAAGAATGAGCCGGTCTGGTCTGGTCCGGGCGTAAGTTTAATGAACTAGGATAAGATGAGATGGTGGCGTCCATACTCATAACCGAAATCAAAAGCAGGATTCGCAGGACACCCTAAACGGACCGACCCCAAGGCAGTCTCTGCACAAATTAGCCAGCACAAGGCGCCGAAAAGGATATGCGAAAGTGGTCAACAATTACACAAGGCCCGGTTAAGGACTCGTGAAGAAGGCGAGTTCCGGAAAGGCGACCGGAAAATGGTGAAAATAGGAAGTGGCAAAAAGAGCCCAAGAATAAGCGGCAAACGACCTCAATGAATGACATTTAATTATTTCATCAAGAAAGCAAATAGCCCGAGGGCCAAACAATCAACTTTTCTCCAGCATACGGCACAATACCTCGCTATTCTTTCTTATTTTCGTCCCGGCTCTGTATTTTGGGTAATAATGCTGGACGAGGGCAGGGAGGACGTGTATCAACTACCAAAAAAGATGCTGGTACCACAAATGGAGGCTTTGGGCCTTTAACGAAATTAACCAGATCGCAGAAGAGTCTTACCTTTAAGCTTTAATTTTGAGGTTCTGAGAGTCTTAATTCATAAAACACAAGTTCATTTTGATTTTATAATTATTTCATTTTAAATTCATGCTCCAGCAGCTCCACGGCTTTTATATACTTCTTGGCTAAAAGAGAAGTAGCTCCTCTAGTTTTTCCTTAAACTTTGAATTGAGGTGCTCTTCTTAGACTGGCTTAAAGGCTTTTTTAGATGGTACCGAAAGTGCACCAGATTCAACAATTTCGTCATCATTCTTGCTTAAGTAAAGAAAACCATCGAGCGATAGAAAATTAAGTTAAATATTCTAAAAACAATATTAGGAATGATAAGAATACCCATAAGAATATTAAGAAGTGTTGGCTAAGTTGATTTATTGGATTCTAATCTAACCTACACTTTCGATATTTTAAATAAAATCATATTAGAATCATTTTAATTAAATAAAAATTTTAATTAACTTAATAATGAACCCTTTTGGAACACAACGTTCATCAATTAATCAGTTCCGGCAAACAAACTTAACCTGTTTGGAATGCAACCAGAATCGAGATGCGCCCAAGGACTCTTGGGACAGGATGGGGCTCTGTTTGGCCAACAAGTCCAGAGCCTCCCCTAAGGGGTCTCCCGTCTGAAGCTCTCCCGTGCCTGTGACAATTACGCAAATTGTTGTTGTCATTATGTAAACACTTGTTTGTGTCAAATTTGACATTTGATAGGAGCGCACGCTGCCACCTCCGACTGCCCAGACTCCCACATCTCCCAGGGGCTATCGTCCAGCCAGAGGCCAAGACGGGGCGTGGCCCACTCGCGCAATATGTCAAGCGGCAGGTGAGCCAGGACATGTCCATGTTACATTTGATTAAGTAGGCGCTGAGTTCGACGAAATGCTTTTTAGATGGACTTCCTCTGGACCGGAAAGGTGAGGCAGCGAGGGCCACGGTGGACAAGTGGGCGTTTGCCAGTGTGTATGGTTCATTGTCGAGCTGACACGTTGGGTGGGACATCGAGGACATATAGGACACACGCCATCGGGGTTCACAGGACGTGCCAAATTATTGACAACAAGGAGACGAGCCTATGCCTCGTCTCCGAATGACTTCACAAGTGCGTCACCTTAGTGCTTTTGTGTGTACGTATGTGCTGGTTGATTAATTAGAGGCAGCTCCACGACAGACATGCATCCCTGTGTCCTTTGGGTCACTGGCGGGGTGGAAAAGGTTCGGTCAGGGTGTCACAAGTCGAGGTTTGATGACCCGTAGCTGTGGTTGATTAACACCCGAGAACACAACACCCGAAAAGCATTTTAAAAGGGCTTCCGATTTGTTTAGGCACAAATAAAATATACATAGAAGCCTTTAGTGCCAGGAGCTAGCCAATTAACCCACACTACCATGCCCCTCCTAGCTAGCCAGGACATGTAGAAAATCCATTTACAGTTGCCCCAGTCCAATAAATAAATGAATTTAAGGAAACGTTCAAGGATTGCCAAGTGGAATGTCATCGTTTTCTCAGATTTTACGTCAGTGCTTAAACAATAAGAATTGTGCTTCCCTTCTGCGGCGGGACCCCTAGTCCTGCCCGCACACTCCTGCCCGCCGTGTCCTGTCCTCCACCCTTTCAGCCATTGTGGCAGTGGCCACTGTAAATCTCGCCTTTCAACTGCTTACAATTTCCACAATGCAATTTCAATGCGTTTTATCGAATGCTTCTTGTCTGCCAAACGTCATACACATGTTCGTCCTGTTCCTTTTGCTCTTCTTTGGCGCTCCTGCCATGCGTGTGCTTGTGTGTGTGTGTGTGTGTGTGTGTGTGTGTGTGTGTGTGTGTACTGTACTGTATCGAGTTGTTGCCATTTTGTTGCATACTTTTGTGCACGCTCATCGGCAAATTGAATTTATGCGCTGCAGGCAATGTGAAAAACTCTCAGAAAAAGCTGGGCAGGGACAGGCATTGATTTCGTCATGTCAGTGGAGGGGATACAGGGTGACTGAGGGGGCCACAAGGACGACACCGGGGGCACAGAGTGGCCAAGGGGGGAACTGACAGAATGCAGCGATTGTGAACACTGTATGCGCATAAAATCCTGTCGTTTTGGCACCACATCAACTGCTCCTCACACAAATTCCCATGCATATTACATTCGCCGGGGCTCCTGGGAGGAGCGGCAGGGCTAATTCCTCTGCCATCCGCGGATTGCCCTTCGGCAGCTAACTCCACAACACAGTACTTAGTTACATATACGAGCGCTGATACCTCTGGCACGCTTTTTAATCAATCAGTGGCAATCAATGGAATTTGCTTAAAACTAAAACCAATCGCGGATCACTCCTCCGCTTCCTCAGGCTCCACCGGAGCCCGCTTGGGTGTGGGCTTGCGCCTCGAGGGGCCGCGTACACGTGGCGGCTTCTTGGTGGTCGTGGACTTGGGCTTGGGGTTCTCCAGCTCATCCAGTTCGGCATCGGTCAAGCGATCCTTGTACCAGTCAGCGCTACAAAAATGAATGTAAAGATGAAATTAGAGTAGAGGTATATATGCTCTTCACTTACCACTCGGGCACTTTGCGGGCCCAGTCGCAGGTCTTGTTCTCGTCGTCGAAGACCTGACCCAGCTTGCAGCCATTCCGGCGGGGCACGTCTCCGTTCACACACACGTAGAAGAACTGGCAGTCATCGGGATCGGCGTAGCGGGGATGGGTGACCGCAATGCTCTCGTTGACCTTGGGGCACTCGAACTCGAAGATGTCCTCCGACTTGCAGCCGGTCACTCCGACCTCATCCGGCCAGGTGCAGATGCCGGTCTTGGGATTGAAGACCAGACCGGCCGGGCAGGTGATCATGTTGAACTGGCCATCGACGCAGAAGTAGAACTTGTCACAGATTCCGGGCTTCTCGTGGCCAAAGTATCCGTTCTTGCGGGGACAGTGGAGCGACGATTGCGGGGTTTCTGTCGGGGATAGTCGAAGAATATGAAAAAATCAGAACTCGCAGGCGAAACAATTGCATAATCTGACAGGTGTCCTTTTTCGTTGTGCACTTTCTGTTTCGGCAAATACCTTTTCTTTGCCCACAAAAAACCCTTTCAGCTCTTTGGTAAATATATTACGTGTCCTGGCAGCCAGCACAAATGCTTCACATACATTTATTCAGGAGGACACGTACATATATGTGTGTGTGGAAGGACATGGCGTCATATGTCAACAGGAGACAAAGGTAATTGAAATTGCTAATGGCCCTGCACAATGTGAACTAATTGCTTTGATGGGTGGCCAAATAATTTATTTAAAAACTAAAATGTGCCCTAATATTTTATATTACTAAATTACACAAATGGTTTTAGTTTATAGGAGCACCCCTATCCGGCCAGTTCCCCTATGTACTTTTAAGTGAAAATCACTCCAGCCTCTGGAATATCTTGCCGGAGCTTAAATCGTTTTAGTGCCATCCATTTGGCCAAAGGAGAAACTTTAATAAAGTATTCTGTTGGAAACTTTTGAAGGATGCTACACACACTTGGCACATGTCAGGATATTCTCAGTAAGTTTAAAGCTGCGGGAGGCCAATTCCTGATGCTCGGGCTTAAAATTTCGATGGCGGTGTTGGGGCGTAGAGGGAAATATAATAAAATCACGAATAAAACAAGTCTACTGAGCGGCAAGAGAAAAATAAAAACAAAGCACCTCAGCCTCAAGACCAAAGACCTATTGACGACAACAATTTGGGTTAACCGCCTCGCATGCCGTTTGCATAATAAATAAGTTACAAACAAAAAAAAAACAGACAAAAAGACGGCCAAGAAGTAACGAGCAAATAAGTGCGGGCACGCAGCGCGTTTATGGGCTGATTTTGGCCAGAAGTTGGAGGAGGGCCTAAAGAGGAGTTTGGAAGACAGGAGCAGCTTTAAATAAAACGCGGAGCGTGAGATTCTCCAGCCACACGTTGTGCGGCGCGCATACGTAACGCGGCACTTACGCCGCACAAATTAAGCAGATTCGGCCGGATACTCACGTAGCTGGGACCGCTTGCTGCAGTCGATGTTGTACGGCAGATCGCACTTCTCCTCGATGGGGGAGTAATCGTTGAAGACCATGCCGTCGGCACACAGCCGTTCCGTGGGCACACCGTCTCTGTAAAACGCAGGTAAGTGGTTAGATCCCAACAGGCGGCACAACTCATACGCCCTGTGGTCACTTACAGGCAGGCATAGTACTTGTCGCACTGTTTGCCGTCCGGATAGAATCCATTGGCCTCCGGGCACTCCTCCGTCGGCTCGTACTCCTTCTCCGCGGCTGTCTGCTTGCGTTTGGGCGTCACCGAGGCCTCCTGGACCGGATCACGGGTGCGGGGCGGCAGGTGACGCTGCGAGGGTGGATGGCCGGGACCCACGCGGAACTTTCCACGCTCCCGCTGCTCCTGGCCAAGACTTCCTGTGAGTGCTATGGATAAATAATATTAATTGGGTTAGTACAAAATTTTGATAAATAAATCAACTAAACAATATTCCCAAAATTGGTTTATTTCAACCTCGAAATTCTAGCGGCCGCTTTAAATAGAATTCTTTGAAAAGAGCTTTCATATAATATCATATTCTATGATGAAATAATATATTTATTGGAATATTCAATTTGAAACTGGCTCTCAAATTTTCCAGCAGGCTATTTCTAATTTATGAAGTGAAAAATTCAGTAGATTTTACGGAACATTTTAGGTGTTTATTAAAAATGCTTTTATTAAAAGCATACCCTAATTTCTCGCCGTGCAACCGGCAGTTTTTGTTTCTTTATTATTTTTTGTCCCAACTTTTCCACTTTGTTTGCAAGAAACGGGTTTCTCGGGGCTTAATAAACATACACATATACCGTCTATATCTATAAGTTGGCGCTTTGCACTGTTGCTGGATTGCGACACAGGCCAGTCGGTCGAATGACCTTAAAAGTGAAAGTCCCCCAGAGATTACAAACCTATAAGGCCCATATAAATCACAAAAAACAGCTGTTTAAAGCCACTTCGGCTGGTGTTTAAAGTCAGCCTTGAACTGGGCCAAAATCCAGGCAGGCAGCTCAACACCAATTGGCGGAAAACCAAGACAAAACCACCCGCTTCCGACATGGCCAGAAAATGCATCCACCCAGCTCTCCTCAAGGTAAACCACTTCAATCAGGCGTTGCAAAAAAAATACAAAAATAAAGCAAAATAATGAGAGAAAAAAGGCAAACTGGCGAAGAAACAAGAAAAGACAATTTCAATTTTCAAGCCGCATGAACATCAACAATGCCAGCAAGTTGCTGATGCTGATGCTGAGCTGATGCTGACGTCGACTGGCTGACATTCGATTAAACGTTAATAAAGAAACAATTCCACAGAGCAATTAGTGCGTGAAGTGTCAGGCAACATTTAAGCCAACAACTACACTGTAGCAACAACACGTTGTCGTTGCTGTTGCTGCCGAGTTGGTGTTGCTGTTGCTGTTGATGTTGCTGTTACTGTTGCAGCTGTCGCTTGTCATTGAAACATGTTTCGTACACGAACCGGGACCTAGGGCAAAAAAATGGGGGAACAAAAACAGCAACAAGAATCGT
Organism: Drosophila atripex; assembly: GCA_035045925.1. Classification (NCBI taxonomy): domain Eukaryota; kingdom Metazoa; phylum Arthropoda; class Insecta; order Diptera; family Drosophilidae; genus Drosophila; species Drosophila atripex. The sequence continues at coordinate 6,714,283 of JAWNOP010000070.1, read as the reverse complement.
GAAAAGAAAAAGTAGCTAAAGCCTCATAGTTGAGTTGGTAAATACTCTATAATTGCCGAAGAGTACTATTTTTTTAGGCTAAGAGCGCATTAGGGAGGGGACAATATTTGTAAGTGATTGGCTATAGTGTTCCCTTCAGTTTCAAGGCAAGAGAATTCCTAGTGCGACCTCCTAGCGGCGACTGATGTCCTTTTATTTTTATGGGCTCTGTTTCTTTTTTGGCAGCCGCCCGAGTGTGTCAAGCCGGGCGTCGCAGAGCGTGGTCTATGCGGTTTGGGCCAGGGTTTGGTTTTGGGCCCGAGTTGCTGCTGACTTGGACCGGGCCGTCGCTCTGACAGTCTGTCAACAAGTTTGTCATAGAGTCGGCCCGGCCGCTGTCATCAGACCCGGTCCCGGACCGTTTGACTCGGTTCCCAGTCCGGTTAAACTAGATTAATTGACTGCCTATGACGCTGTCCCCTGCCGGTCCCAGTCCCCTCTCGAGTTGTTGTGATGCTGAAGTTTTTATGCCCCGTTTCGGTTTTTCGGACTTTTAGATTTTGGATTTCGGATGCGAGTCACACACGGCGGCGTTGTGGGTGGCAGAAGGTGGAATCATCTTGGGAAAGTGCGTGCATGCCGAGTTCAATGAACATTAAATAGATTAAAAATAAACATACTGGAGCACACCGTTTTTTTTCATGTCATTCATTGAACTGAGCCGAGATTGATAATAGACTCGACTCAACGCCCCGTGAATTGTGAAATTGGTCGCATGAAGTTCTCATCAAAGGTGTTGTTGGCATCAGGGCCGCCAATAAAGAAAGCCAAATAAATTATAAACTCTTTGCGCACACATGCTCGCAATCAAATTAAAAGTTTGCCATTGTTTGAACGAGCTCAAGAGACATTTTCCCTCAATTAACTGAAAATTTAATTTATGCCATATATGTATGTATGTATGCACATATATTTGAGGACTGTGGAAAGCGAATTGAAATACATTTAATTATGAGCGGATGCTGATGCTCTAGGCTCGGCATATTCACTATTTTTCATGGCCAGTTTAATATAATTACAAATATTCGGCCTACGTTCGTGCAACAGTTGCTTGAATATCAATTTGGGTTTCATTCCGGCGGGCGAGTTAACAATATGCAATTTTAATGTTTCGCATATTTTTGGCGCCGGAGACAAACAAATTTTTAATGAGCTTTCACACAATAAATGAGCAGAAAATTTGCCACAAAATTAAATTGCCGAATTTTCAATTGTACATACGACTAGTTGCAACTTGCAATTGCAATCGAAATAACAACCAGAGCCCAATTCCGAAAACCAAAAACCAAAACCAAAGTTATGCAAATTGCAGACAACAACAGATGCTACAACAAGTGTGACAATGCCCACGATGGATGCCATAGAGCAGGAATGTCCTGTATACAGGATACGAGTATATTCGTATGTTTGGCATTTACACGTGTACTCTGCCATCGAAATCGGACAAAAGTTGACATCATGATACGAATGATGGGATGGCCCATTCCCTGGCCCATGTCCTGGCCCGGTCACTGCAGATATGCATAAACATGGACATGGCAAATAATGTTAACAACAATATTTTTCAGCTTAGTTGCCGCCGCTGGAAAAAGTTGCAACATTTGCATATCGTGGGCAGGGCCATTTGTTGGTCGTCGTTGGTTTGTTATTTGCATTATTGTTTGTTCGTTTCATTGTTTGTTTGACTGCGGCGAACAATTAGATGGCGATTGTTTGACGACGCGAGCAGAGCATTAAAGTCAGGGCACATTATTCAAATGCAGTTTGTTTATGTCCACATGCAGTCATACGGGCAGACCAGCCATCCAACCAGCCAACCATCGAGCCGTGGTATTGACGTATCATTAATTGGCAAATGCAATTAAGAGCTTTTCCACACTTACCCACGGCCAAAGCCAAAGCAAATATGCAAATTTTCACAAACGCCATTTCGTTAGTCGACATCAACCTGCACGTACAGATAGATTATTATTTTAAATATCGCAAATTAATATTCTTTCCGGCACTTTAAGCTCGTTCAGGTCGCTTCACTTTGTTATTTCACTTGATCGGATTTGCAGAGTACACTGCGAGAAGTCCGCACTCACCAGTCTTCAGGGTCTCTATGCGCACGCGTCTCTATCTTAAGCTTGACTGTCCGATCGAGTCGTGAGGGGCTTGGGTTTTAACGCCCAGAAGCTTTCCACCTGGCAGCTTTCGAAAAACTGCATCAAGATGGTGGCGCATGCGCCGTTCGGAGAGAACCGGTCCGAGCTTTGTAGTAAGCTTTTCACAAAAGACTCGATAGATAAATCCGCCACTCTGAGAGTCAACATTAACCCCTTAAAGGTACCTTTTTTCCGCAAAAGGATACCCCAGTAAATCACATCATCTCCGACGAAATCTATATCTTCGTCAATACGCACCTCATCCTTAGGCGAAACACCTCAAAATGATCCACCATATGCCTCACTGAGAAGGCTATATCTTGGCCAACTTATACCCGATTCTTGAGCGGAATACCTTAAAGGATTTGTTGATAAATTCCCCATAAAATTGCATAAAAATCTAAAATCAAATTATTTTTTAGATTTTTTCTTCATTTTTGTGAGGGGCCCTCTCTAAAAATGGAGAATGCAAGAGGAGCCACAACATCCCACACTAAGAAGGCTATATCTTGGCCAACTTACACCCGATCCTTGAGCGGAATACCTTAAAGGATTTGTTGATAAATTCCCCATAAAACAGCATCAAAATCTAGAAACATTAATTTTTTTCTTTTTTTTTTCTTTTGTGTAAAGCTTCTTCTTTTAAATGGATCTAAAAAATGACTTACTGCGAAGTAAGTCTATATCTTGTAAATATGATAGTATATATGAGTGCGAAGGCTATATCTTGGCCAACTTTTATCCGATCCTTGAGTGAAATACGTCAATCGATTCTTTAATCCTTAAAAAACTTAAGTAAGCTTTATTATGTTTAAAATTTTCCACAGAGTATAAGCTAAAATTTATGAAATACAAACAATGCCGGAACATAAGTGTGGAAAATTTAAACTCCAACTTTGCAAAACAAGACCCAACTTTGTTTGAAAGGAGTACCAACCAAATGAGTTAACTGCAAACAAATGAGAGGCTGGGTAAAAAAAACAGGACGATCGACAGGAGGAAAAAGCTATCCAACCAGGAGGAAAACGACAGGACAAACAGGACACGCCCATGATATTTTACCCGCACAATGTTGTAACGAGCACATCGCCACACAAACTCTGATGGCAAATTTGTCAAAGAGGCGACAGGACGTGCTTCGTTTCGTCCCTATCCGTTCCGGACGGGCATCGATGATTTGCATTTTTGAAATTAACCAAAAAATATGACAAAACGTCGGACACAAGTTTGTGCCTTCAGCAGGTAGCCTGCTGGTGGCATCCACATCCTAGTCCTAAATATTCCCGCAGGGCTTTTGCTGCATCATTGTGCAGGCAGAAAACACATTTAACATGCCAGGACTGGCTCCTTGGAGTCGACTTTCCCCGGAGCTTGTTTCCAGCTCCTTGGCTTTCATTTGCCTGTCATTTTGTGTGCAATAATTGTGACAAATTGTTCTTTTCTGCTAAATTTTGCAGGCAACTACGCCTCCGCCCGGATGCCCGGATAGCAGGATACTAGGATGTTAGGTGGAATGTCAGGAGTTTCAAATGTTGAGCAAGATTTTTGGGGGAAAACTTATGGCAGCTTTGTATGCAAAGTAAATGGCATAATTAAGTGAAATGACATACACGACGATACATTTAACAAATGTTGCGTTGCAAATGCAAAGCCAATGCCGAAATCTCGGTGCCCGGGAACAAATGGTTCCAATTCATAATCCTGCGATAAGTCGGAAAAATAGCATCCTTATTTGCGATTGCCTGCCCCGGCCGTTTAAGCTTTAAAATAATGTTACAGACCCCGGACAGTCCCTCCCACAGCTGGAGCTTAATAGTCCGCAGAGCCGCAAGGGCGGCGGTGGGCGGTGGGGGTCAAAAAATCATGCCCCAAAGTGGTTCGGGGAGCGGGGAATGGAAATCGCTTAGCACAATTTCGGCCGCATTAGCGGCGATTACACAAGCGCCCACACAATATGGCGAATTGGGAAAGGCGAGTGCAGAATGCCGAGTCCCGAACGCCGAGTGCACAATGCAAGGCAACAATGGCATAACAATCAAGAGTCAAATTAAAACGTTGCGCTTGCAGAAATTCCCTTTTTTTGTTCTCAGGTCCGAGGCGATAGTCCTTTGGCGCTCTTCGCGCTCCACTGACGGTCCGCTGTCCGTCCATTGTCCTCGGTCCGAAGGCTTAGTGGCGCAAAGTATGCGGTGGCGAGTTCCCAAGTACCCTGCTAGCTGACTGCTGACTGCTGACTGCAGTCGGAAACTTTACCAAAAGCTAATCATAATTTCTTGCTGATAGTTTTCCCAAGTCCTTGTGCACGGATCCGTCCTCTTCCATCCGAAAACCAGCTTGCACTTTTTATCTATCCATATCCTGTCCGCGTCCTGGCCGTCGTGGTCCCTTCGCTTTATTATTATTTTCAATTCCTGTGAACCGCAGCGCCCTAAGCGCCACGTTATTGTCGTATAATTGAATATAATGGCCATGGAAATGACGCTGCCAATGGGGATCCGTCTCCGGGGGGTATTATTCGGTATGACGAAGACGGGACCGGGACCGGGACCGGGACGAGGGTCTGCTCCTACGCAAAATCCATTGTATTAGCCGGTGATTATCCGCCAGCTTTCGGCTGTCCCTGCAACATAACATCTGCCCGTGGGGTAACTGCATGTGATTGAAATTTCACTTGCCACAAAAGCCCATTCCGGTATTCAAAGTAACCAACAGGACTCAGTTATTGAATTATATATTTGGGTTACAGGATTTATAATCAATTGAGTATAATAGACTCATATTTTGATGGAACGAACTTTGAACAAAAATAACTCGAAGAATTCCTGAACAAAATCGTATAAATAAAATGACAATCTTGGTAAGTAAAGAGTTAAAAACCTCTTATTGCAAATATTTTATAAACACTATAATCACTTTTATTCGGTTAACACGATGAGAACTTAAATTGAATTAAATTCAAAATAACAAAACTGACGAGAGAGGGCGGCCTCGATTCGATCGGAATTAAGTATGCAATGATTTATATCATAATCCTGTCACATGCTTTACCGATTCAATACACAAAGTGCCGAGGGCCAAACCGCGACCATGGCTCTGGGATCCTGCCCTGTTTGTTTGGCCCCCTCGTCCTCCCATGTCCTGTCGCCTGTCGTCGTCATCTGCCTGTCAGCGAGTCATTTTGCCGATTTTGAATTGTCAGTGCCATGCCACACGTGTCACGTGCGTCATTGGACCGCCATTACATGGCACCAGCCTGGTCCTCTCATCCTGTTGTTGCTGGCCCCCTTTTTCCACTTTACGGTGCAAGCCCGCCCCGTTTTTAATTAATGAGCAACAACAACGGAGCCACCGAGCCACCGAGCCACGGAGCAGAGAGCGGTGGCATGCCACTTGAAATCTGGTGGCCCCGCGATAACTGAAAATCTGAAACTAAGCCTCTGTTTGGTCGTGTTTGCTATTCATTTGCTGTCCGCTCGGCCATTTTAGTTGGGCATCAGCATTTTTAATTGGGATTATACATTGTTTGGTTTACATAAGTAGTTGCCCCGGAATGGCGAATGTTTCCCCATTCGATTGAATGCTTTTCCAAAGGGACCTCCCCCGCCACAGCCGCAAAGCAAATCCGATCGGATGCCCATTCGGAACAAAACACACTCGACAATGGAACATCCGAATGGCAGTTATTTAAGACAGATCACAATGCTGTGTTCCGTTCTCCAATACTGCAATTCAAAGAGTCCATCTCAAGCGGCTCACCTCTTCTGGGTTTCTGCCCTGTTTCGGACCATGTCGCGGAAATCACTTGACGTCCATACGTGCTGGCGCTTCAGATCGTGCATCCTGGCGGGCATGTAGGCAAAGAAGGTGTCCTTGATGTGGCCGCCCAGGTGGGAGTAGCCGCGCAGAGCCAGCCAGGTGAGGCGGGATTGCTCCAAAGCCAACTGGTTTAGCTTATCGTGGTACTCCGACTTCATGCGCTTGGCCTGGCATACGAAGTTGTGGAAACGGTGATAGGTGACATAGCCCCAGCTGCTGAGAACCATCATTTCCTTCTTCAGCTTCAGGGCGTTCTTCTGGTTTCGCTCCTCGCCCTGGTAGATGCTCTCGTAGATGCGGAACGCCGTCTTCACCAGGGTATTCATCTCCTCCCGCGAGAAGGTCTTGCCATATCGATCCGCCACCCAGTCGAGCAGCACTGGCAGCTTGTGGGCATTGGGGAACGTGGCCAGCACGTAGTGCGGATTGTGCGAGAGCACCTCCAGGGCGACTTTCAATATCTTCTCGATTTGCTGCTTGTTGTTCGGATCGATGAGCTCAATGTCATCTTTTTGAATCGGGTCCCGCGTTCCTCGGCCCACCTCGGCGAGGTTGGCCCGGAACGTGTTCACGGCACAATTGGCGGCTGCCCTCAAAACTGGCGGAAGGCTACCGTCCCGGGAACACTCCTTCCCCATCCTGATCTCGCCTTCGTTCAAGGCGGAAATGCAACAGTTTTCAATCAGCGGCTGCTTATCCTCCAGATCGGGCAGTTCGTCCTCCCAAGGTAAGTGTTGCACCGGAATGCCTGGCACTTTAAATATTTTTTCGTAATCGAACTCAAGCTCCCCCCGGTTCTGGTTCCGGGTCACGAAAGTCTCCTCATCCGGATCCTGTACCTTCTGCCTCTTCATGCACGGCAACGTCTTGCTGCAAACGGGTATGATGTCGGCTAGTTTGGGAAAGTGATCTTTTGTGGGGATTCCCTCATCGAGGAGGGTATTGGTTGGCGTTATTAATCCACTTATCTTGTCGGGGTTTTCCTTCTTCTTGCGACGACCTTTAGATTTCTTTCTTTTGGGCTTCTTTCTCTTCTTAGACCTAGACCTAGACCTTGACCTAGACCTAGACCTAGACCTAGACTTGGACCTTCCTTTCTTACGAGACTTTGAGGTGCTCCGAGATCCTATCTGTAGAACTTCTTCAACGACATCTACCTTTTTGGGAGCCACACCCACACACCCTTCAAGGATGAGCTTACAGTCCCCAGTCTTAGCAAGGTTCTTATCGTTGTTCATGAGCATTACTTTGAAAAGATCATCCGACATCATGGGATAGGTATGGACTTTGGGCACCGCTTCGTGTCCAAGTCCCAATAGCATGGAGAGATTCGCCTTTTTGTTGATCATTCCAGTTGGCACGCTGACACCGTGGGTGCACATCAGACACTCCTCATTAAATTCACGTAAAGTCTTCACACGGGAATGTAATCTCATAGAGTTCCCGCGTATCCTTTCGGCTGCATAATCCATATCCTCCTCCATTTGCTTTACAATGCGCTCCCGACGAGCCTTCAGCTCCGCCCCCGGAACATCCATCCGGGAGAGACAGCGCTGCACGACCTCGTGGACATTCCTCTTACGCTCCGCAATGGCGACCTCCTCAAGGAACTGGTGGGTTTCGCACAGTGGGTTCCGCTTTTGACCGGCATTGGGGATCATGGCGGGATCGAGGGTCAGCCTATTGAGCTCATCTTCGAGCAGTTTTTTTATTATCCTCTTGGCGGGGCACAACTGGTATTGGGCGAACCAGCGCTGGTCATTGGGGACTCTCTCCGTCCCGTCCAAATACTTCGTGTACTCTGGAAACCGCAACTTACGCAAGAAGGGTCGATTGGTTCCCTTCGGTATGAACTGGCGGGGCTTCACCAGCGGCGCGAAGTAGGGCGAGGCGTACTCTTTCTTCTTCGGCTGGCGGATCCTGACCGAGGTCTTCCGCGGTTCAGTTTTATGGACGAACTTCGTTGAATGGGAGGCCGGCGGAAGCAGCGAGTCCAGGGCTCGGAGGGTGGCCGGCATGTCCAGGTAGGCTATCCCGGATAGAAGCAGTTGCTCGTTGACCGAGTAGGGTGTCGTTTCCGAGTCACGGTCCGTGTGTGGCCTTTTGTAAGCCGACTCCCATAGAAACCACAGGAAGGCCAGGTCGTTGCCTTGGCTCATCGTCATAATGGCCTTGATGTGGGCGGACTTGACCAGAGGATGCAGGCCCAGCTGGGTGATGCAGCGACGCACCCGGTAAGTGGACTCCTGCTCCATGTCGTCCCGCAGAGCGTGAAGGAGCCGGTCGCAGGCTCCGGTCTGGACCTGGGACATTCCACGGTACCATTGAACACTTTTACTATCAGCAAAGAATCCCAGATCCGCTTCAGACAACCCTAGACTATTTTCTGAAAAGTGCATTTTTTTTTGATTATTTTCAAATTTTTTCATTTTTTTTTATAATTTCACAGCTCACTTAAAATTTTCATTGGGATGTGATTCTGTCAAGGACTTGTATTAATAATCCTAGTCCTATTTATCCACTTCACTTCCTCAATAGCTTGCCAGATATCTTAAGAGTCTGTTGAAGGGAAAAGTAGGAACCCTTCCGGAGAATCGCTTGCTTTCAACTTTCCTGCACTTTGCTCGAATTACTCGCTTTCCGTCTGGTTTGTGGCCTCAGGTGTCCTTTGGGAATCAAGGCATTGAAACAAATGTTAATTACTTCATGGGGAAACAAATGCCATCAAGGACTACAGACCGAATCAAAAGCCCTTTACGTTTTAAAACGAAATTTAATTCAATTACGCAGCTAAACTGCCCAGCAGAATGTGATAACCGCAAACGCAGGGCGGCTATAAAGTCAGGGCGATGGGGGCGTGGTCCGGACTTGACTGGCCAGGAAGCAGAAGGCGATGGAGGCGGGGCATGATTGCATTTGTTGCATTTGTAGCTCTTTGGCTGTCGTTTGTAATTGTCTGTACTTAAAAACTCATCAGACAAAACGACAATGCTGCGCCAACGGTCTGGCTTCTCTGTCCCGGAATGGAATCTGAGCCAGGCCACCAGTCGGCAGGACAGTCGGCAGGACCTGCGAGTTAAGGACAGTTTTATCAACTGCACGACAAATATTGTTGCATGCCCCCAGGCGCAATAAGGCGGGAAGCAAAAGCTCTCGAAACTGAAAACTGAAAACTCGAAACAGTTGCGTGCTGGCTGTTTAGTTTTGTGGCCACTCCATGCAAAATGGCCAGCAGCTCCATGTTTGTCTAGTTGTGCGACAACAAGTGGGCTAAAAGTGTGGCAGGCTGACAGCAGCGATCCGTCGAGATATCACTGGCCCAAAAGCCCCCATAGCCCCCATATATATCAAGCGGTCCTTGATGGTATAGTTGTCGAGTATTTAATCAGCACTACAAACGGCGGCGACGATGGTTTCCATCTGCAGTTCCCTGCCACTCTGCTACTCTGCCACGCGGTGGCAATTAGTTGCATTGCGGTGGTACGACGCCGGGTACAGTTTGCATATAAATAAGGCGACGAAACTCTGGTAATGCCCCGGATGAAGTTAGCCACCCGTTTTCGGGTGTCCATCTGCCGCATCTGCGTCATGAGACGCATTTTGCATTTTTAATGGCGACAAAATCTACGCAATTATGAATTTAATGTGCACACTGGCGAGTATTTGTTTTTAAGTGGTGTAAAATGAAGTGCCCATCCCCGAAGTGGCAAGTCCTGTCTCAAGAAAAGCGTCCTCTCCTTAAATTCTTGTGCTTGTTTGCAAGGAAAACATTTGCACGCCACCAAGCTTGGGGTATTGCAATCCCTTAACAAGTCCTTTTGGTAACCAATTTTTCAGCTTACAGGCAAGCTTTACAGTTATACACTGAAACAAAATATCTAGGAGCAATAATTAAACATTTTTTAAATATATTTTGCCATATTCTAGATTAGGAAAGATTTTATCTGATAAGTTTCAACTTATTCTTGGTAAAAAAAAAAGCAAGGACTATTTCGTTTATGAAATTTGAAGCAAATATTATTTATATTTATTTCTCACAGTGTTCACTAAGCACGCCGCAGTAAAGGCTTTGGATTTTCATTTGGTTCCAAAGAAGAAAAGTCCTCCCATCTCCCTCTCCCCCTTGAGGTCGGAATCAATTTTTGCAATTTTATTTGCGTAAAATAAAGGATAAAGGATGTGCTGGCCACAAAGCGGCCTGGCCAACTCCAGGCCAATCATACGAAACTTCACCGAGGATTGTCACTGTCAAAAATGGGTACACGCCAACGTCCACTCCCATGTCCTGCCAATCCCGTGTCCCAGCCATCCAGCGGTTGCGGCAGACCGGACTAAATGCACGTGGACTAGACCGGAGGAGCGCCTGGAACTATGCTTTGAACTTAATTAGCTGCACATTACGAATTTTTACTGCCAGAGTTGGCTGGTTGCTGCAGTCGGTCGGCCCGGTCCGTTGGGAAGGTACTTACCACTTCCTTTGGCCATTTTACGGCAGGACTAATTTTTGTTTTCGACAACGTTGCTAACAGTAAAGGCTTGTCGCAGCACAGGGAGGGGCGACATCACAAAAAAACAAAAAAAACAGGAGCCGGAAACCAGGAGGGAAGTGAAGCAAGGGGCTGCGGGTAGGAAATGTCATGGACTGCGTCCTCGACGGCAAAGGAAATGTTGCCGAGATTAAATGCACTGCAACGACCATGGGGCAAAACTGCAGGAGAGAAAGGTGGTCCAGGTGTGATTATGCTGTAACTCCCCTGTATCCCCTGTCCTTGCTCCTGCCCCTATTTCCCATTCCAATGCCATTCCATCCAACTTCCGAGGCTTTGTCTTGCGTGTTGGCGGTGGCTTAATAAGCGCAATGAATTTATGCAGCTCACAAATTTTCCCAACCAACCGACACTGCCTTTCCCCCGCTTTAAATACTTTTTTCGTCCTTATTCAGTGATTAGGCAAAAAAGGGCTTGTTCCACTTTAAAGGGATCAGCGATCCCCCGATACCCAAAATCAAACAATTAACCCAGATAGCATGGCCCAATGGCAGTCGAACAATGGATGCTGAAATTCAAGTTCATAATTACCGCACTTTACCTGGCCAGACAGGCACACAATTCGAACCTTAAATCCTGGCTCCCTCCAGGCAAACGGATAACACAGGACTAAACCAAAGTGAAAGGAACAGAACCCATCATAAAGCGATAAGCACTTTGTCAGGGGCGGGGGTGAGAAAGCCCAGGGAGGGGCCGGGGGCCAGGGGCTGGAAAAGGGAAAATATGTTTGTAAACGATGAACTTCAAGTGGCTGTTAGTAAATATAGAGCAGCAAGTGAACTGAACACCGAACAGCGAACGCCCAGAGTCCTTGGATCCTTGGACTGACTCTTGGGCGGCACCGAAGTCTGTGAGAATATCGAATCCACAAAGCGACCACTGGCACAGATAACAGTAAACTATGCACTGAAACAAACTACTATACTATACTACTACCAAAAAAAACTATTTCCTCTTGCTGAATTTTGGAAATTTATATCCATAGGAAGGAAGGTCATGGGCTAAGCAGTATTTATTATAAAAAATATAAAAAAACTTATTATGTTTACTCATGTTAAGTCATGTATAGACATGTTTTTATTGTTTATTAATGTTACTTCCAAATGTCATTGAATTTCAGTCAAAATTCAATTATTTTTTGTCAGTAAATCATACGTAGTAAATTATATAGATGTTATAGACGTAAATTATTCTGTAAAAAGAATAAACTACACATGTTTATTCATGTAAACTCATGTTTAGACATGTTTATTTATGTAATGTTCTAAAATGTCTCTCAATTTCAGTCAAAATGCAATTATTTTATTCTAAAAAGTATACGAAGTGCAACCTTAAAATGTATAGAAATTATAAAATACCTTGACAGTATTTATTTTCGGAAGTGCACCCGTAGACACAAGTTAACACGGCACATACTCGTATCAGCGGGCTGGGCTGCAAAGTCGAGAAGCTTTACCATCGCCCCGGGCTGTCCAACTCCCCGAGAATATTCCACAACTCATCATTGCCAGGGCACAGGGCAACTCCGTAGCACACAGCACACCTTTGGCACGTGCCGCCGCATCCCGATTCCGCCCGCAATTTCTGCCCGGATCCGGAAAAAGGGATCCAACAACAACAACAACAGCAACAAACAAAAAGTGCAACCACAACAACTGCAAAAAAACAAGGAAAAGTGTAGGAGGCGAGCGGGAAAACTCGTAAAGAAGCATAAAAGAATGAGCCGTACAAAAGCAAAAAACTATTTGAAGTCGGTATATCCGTTTAGGAAGCCAACAACTTCCCGTTACATAAGTAGTGGTAACCAAAACCACCCACACACACATACACACAAACACACACACACACACCAATTCACATACATCCTTGCAGGATACAAGTAGCACCCGTGAAGGAGTAAACTTATACCGAGGCCGTACGAGAAAGGCTTTTTGCCTTTTTCCCATTCCACAGTCCACAGTCCCGAGTCCCGATCCGAGTTCCACTTGCACTCTCCCATTTCCTCGAGAAGCTTTTCATAGACGCTCAGCTCGAGCTGCACTTGTCGTAACCCCCTCTTGACTTTTTTTTTTTTAGCATTTCATAAGCCCCTGCGCTCCGTCCTCTTGAAGTTTTCATAACAAATAAGAAGGGCTCGATACTCGGAGTACTGCATAGTCGAAAAGTTGAGCTCGCCGGACTCAAAGGCCTCCAGCCAGATAAAATGCAAAGCTTTTGAGCGCTCCAAACTTAATAAAAAATCCTTCGCGTAACTATTCCTTTGGCTTTCGCATAGTTTTTTTGGTAGTTCAATGTCAGACATGAAATGCGCCTTGGAATGGAGCAAAAATAATTTCTTAACACATCGCTACAAAGGCCCCTTGAACATAATAAATAATAAGGAGCCATGCCGGTTTTTAAGCCTTTTTTATTAGCCATCAGACTTTGTTAAGAAACTTGGCTTTTGCATAATTTTCCACGCAAACTTTTACTTTGGACAGTGGCCGAAAAAAATTGCAACCTTTTTCAGCGATTTTTGATTAAAATATTCATGGATGGCTAGATTGCCAAAAGGTGCAAGTGGCAAGTTTGTAATTTTAATTAATCCCCCGCTTAAGTGGCAACTTTCGAGGCATTGTGGCCATGAAATATGGTTCAGCAAGGACATGTCCACGCATTCGGTTGTTTTGATTTATGTGGCGGGAGGGTCAGGAAAGGACTTCAAACTATAATACTATCGCTGGGACTATCTCGGAAGGGATCAGCCACGAGCACGTTCTTGGAGTTTTTGCTTCAAACCAGGAATGAGGGTGGGGGCAGTGGAGGGTGTGTGGCAAACATTTATTTCATTGTCGAATCGCACGTTCATTGGATGGTGTGGCAGCCAGTGGCCGTAAGCAGCATTCAAAGCATTTCGCACCACATATTCCTTTTGACACCAGCTTTAATATTTATGGCCCGAAAGCAGTAGCAGCCATGGACGTATGTAGCTCGAACACCCCTTTCCTTGCCGCAGTTTCTTCTCGGGGGGAGTGAGGAGGGGGGAGTCAGTGGCCAGTACCCTCCTCCTCTGCTTTGTTTCAAGCAATTTAACAGCTTTTGGGTAAAATAACAAGCCTGGCAACCAACATACACATCACAACAAGCAAACGCCACACATTCCGGGTGCGGGCAGCAAAAAGTCAGGCCAAACAATGCGCCACTAGAATCAGTTCCCTGTCCCGCTTCCCATGGAGCCAGTGCCGTTCGGAGAAGGCTTTCAAATAATTTCCTTCTTATATAGAATATTAATTGCAATTTTTTCCAGTTATTGTTTAAATTGTAAAGATATTGAACTACTTTTTCATAAAGTCTATACAACTTAAAGCTTAGTCCTTACTGGATTTTCCTAGAAATACTCTTTAGAAAATTCTTCATTTTTAGAATACTATACTCTCTGAATCCGACCCTGTGCTTAGCCCCAAGACAACGGGGGGGAAATGCAGATGCCGGGGAACATGAACGGGAAAGGAGACAGAGGGCAGGGTACTGCATATTTTTGCAACACAAAATAAACCGCAACAGCAGCAATTTGCGTCGGTTGTTAGTTTGGAGAGTTGCTTAAAATTTACATGGACAGCGCGCGCACACATGACTAGACAGGCGATCTATGGGCCATTCGCCGGAGCAGGGCTCACATACATATGCATGCCGATGCAAATGGGTGTGCCAGTGTGTGTGTCCCTTTGTTTTTGTGTGTGCTTGCAACACTCTGTGCCTGCACCATAACTGAATAAAATCCATTTTTAAACAATTACCTTGGCGAGGGCTTTTATAGAAGCGGAAGTTTGTCGACCAAATAGCCAGTCCACACACCCAAAGGACGAAAAAAAACTGATGAAAAGAATTAATGTCCGTAGAGGAAAACAATTACGTTCTTAAAAATTCTTCACTGCCATTAAATTTGCTTGACAAAGATTTACATTCCAATGGGTGACTGCAAATATCCTTTAGATAGATATCCTTTTTAATGCAATCAATCAACTCCAATCCAGAGTTGAATTCCATCACATACAGAAGTCAGGGAGCGCCAGGCCTTGATTTCTGTCATCCTGATGCATCCGAAGTGCACTGCAAAAATATACTGAACCTTAAATATTTAATTTATCATTAAAAATCTATAATATAAACTTTCTTAAATTTGTCTAAACTTTCTTAAACTTGATTTTTAAGAAAATTTATGTAAAATGTTTAACAAAAAGGCTATTTAATACATATTATTTATTTATTCAAATAATTCAGTCTGTTTATATATTTTATATATTTTTATGATTTTCCCTAAAAACCTCCATAACGTTGCAAGGTGAATAACGTTTGTAGAAAAGCTTTGCCGCATTAGGCTGCATCATAAGTTGAGCCGCGAGTGAGCTACCATGGCGGATACGTGATCTGCAACTATAATTGTCGCCGCAGGCGGTGGCTGGCTGGCTAACTGAGAGTTGTGGGTGGGTAGTGGTAGCTTTTATTTGTTGAGTGCTTTTCAAGGTTGTCGCTTCGCTCTTGGAACTTCCCCAACGGGCCAACCAGACAGCTATTTGCACTTATAAGTTGCCCCAAAAAAAAAAGTACACAAAAAATGGGGCAGAGTGCAGCTAGAAAAACTGCAGAGTTGCAGGCAATAACCAGTTGCAAAATGGCTAACATTAACAATGAAAGACATTGTGCTGGGACCGACATCAATACCCGGAGGCGAGGTTACGCATGCGTATCCCAGCTGCCACGCCCACACGCCACACGTCAGGCCATCAAGTGGCGCAAACACATATTGTATACGGAGTACAGTATTCTGGCCCTACGAGTTGAATTATGAAATGTGAAAATTGTGTTAAATAAGTAAACAGAGGATGCGTTTGTGCAACATGAACACACACATTACCATCCCGCACCCTTTTCCACAAAATTCCCCCTCTACCAACGACCCTTTTTTCGAAAAATAGACACTCCGAAGTCACGTAGCTCCGGACTGGCTTTCATATTTTATGACAGCCCAGCCGGCTAGCCGAGCTGGCGAAAATACTACAAAAACAAAAAATAATAAAAATAAAAAACAACCATTTAGGAAACGATAGCACCCACATCCTGGGAGTGGGAGGAGTTCATAACCCTTCTCAACCCCCCTCATGGGAGTGACGGGGGTCACTCCCATCCCGTGCAGCAGTTGCAATATTTGATCTAAAATATGTATGCCTGGGCGGAAATTGTTTTTGTGTTAAATGGCGGAAGCGAGGGCATTGTAATTAAAATTTGCTTAAAACTTAATGGAAAGTATTTAATTTACAATTGGAATTTTGCTCCTTCGCTCGTTCGGGAGGCATTCCGATCCAAGGTTGCCTACTGGCTCCTGACTGCTGATGAATACCAGTCGGGCCGATGGCTGGCGTAATTAAAGTTGAGGTACTCGAATGCGGATAATTATATATGTATATGTATATATCCTTTCGATCCGAGGGTGTGGATGGTATTCAGTTTTGAGGCGAATTTGCTGCACATTTAACAGCTGCCTAAAAGTATGCAATGAATTTTGCCCCAGCGACTTCAGTTGCAGGCGAAAATATTCACCATTACCACCACCACCACTACCGCAGGACCTTTCGGACACTGGCAAGAGCGTTTTGCATGCGTGTGGCGTGTTTGTGTGTGTGTGCATGCCTCAAATGGTTGCCACACATTAAATTTCCGGTCGGTCATCCGGTTCCTTAAACGCACAAGGAAATGCAATAAACGCCACAAAAACGAAAAAAAAGCGAATAAAATTACAAAAATTACAGCGTGCCAAAGGCAAAGCAAAGGACTCGGTAGGAAACAGAGAGAGGGGGGACAAAAATTCCATGGCAAAGGAGAATGCCGAAAATGAAATGACGCTAAAAGTGTCGCAATAAAAATGCATTAAAATGCCTCGCCAGGGAGTAAATAAATTTGTTGCTCCAATCGCAGACGTCGTCGGTGTCGTTGTGTAGTTGTAGCCTTGTGTTGTAGTTTCGACACTCGAATATATTGAAATACAATCAATGGTGAACAATTAGGCGCCGATGCGAAAGGATATTCGACCAGGACTCGGTCTGTAGTCTGCGAATAATATTTTTATGGGCAATGGCGCGCATAAATCCCCGACAGCCGCCGGCCCGGGCCTGTAATTCAAAATGGTGTATACTCGAACGCGCCGAGCCGAAGTCTTAGTTACTCCCTGCAGGATAACTGCAGGATCGACTGGGTCTATAATTTATCGCCTCGCCTGATTTGAGTGCATAAATTCCCTGCTGCTCTGAACGCTCTGCTATGGCTGCTCAAAATCTGCTCAATGAGCCGAAGATGCAGAAAATTTAGCAGAAAAGGCGATGGCTTTTAATGTGTTTATTGACTTGACTGGAAAATGACTCGACTAACCGTATTCCGACGGGGTGGTGTTGGAGCTGAGAAGGGGATTAGTTCAATCAATCAACTACTATCAAGTTAATTAAAACGTATATATGTATGTTGGGGAAGAAGTCGAGTCGATTTGGGTCAATTGCAACAGAGCTATAATATATATGTATGTATATATTTATTGCAGGAAAAAAGCAAATAAATTTCAAGTATTCTCAAGTTGCGATTTACCAGGTAAAGTGTGCTTGTCAATTCTAACTTAAAATACACACACACAGTGGTGTCCATAATCCCCCGTCTTCTATTCACCTTCTGCACCGTAATTGCTTATGAAACATGAAATTTCACTTAGATCGGCATCCCACTAATCTGCTCTGCTTCAACCTGGGCGAATGTGCATAGTATATTTTATAAGGATTTTGTTGCCACAATTGTTCTTGAAGGATGCAGATGTCCGATAAATAGAGTCGCTTCACTCCTACACTTCTCCAACGAGAAACAAAAGCAATAACACTCAATTGAAAGTGTGCATTAAAAATGCACTAGAAACTTAATTAAATTCCAAACTCCAAGAAAACATCTACAATTGAAGCTATGAATTCCAACAAAGAACCATGAGTTTGCCATACTTGATAAATAGATCCAAGGTTTAGAGGTGTAGCATTCCAAATTTATATGAAATTCCCCTTAATTATCTTGCTGGACACAAATAAATGAAGTTGCACGTTATGGTGACGCTTTTGAGCCCATTCACACCACAACATTAATGCGCCCTAATTTCGAGGGCCGTTATAAAGTTCGCTGCTAAACTTGTAGAAATCGCAGAGGGCCGTGCTTTATTTTTGAATTGCTCATCCCTGAAAAAATATTCCCCGTCCATTCGAATTTCGACAGTGGCCACAACCGTTTCCTGCCGAAAGCGTTTTGATGTTTCGCTTCTACAAGTTATACTCTTTGTACGTGAACAATATGACCGGCGGACTCACCTGGCCGCGGGAGTGGTGCCTCTGTGAGAAGCTGCCCCGGGCCATGTTGCACATCCCGGTGGAGCCTCGTAGTCTGCGCTGCGAGGTATGCGGACTAGCCAGGCGGCCTCGAGACCTGGCACTCGCTGCCTCCAGCGAAGAGGAGGCTGCCCAGACTGCCACCGAACCGAGGAAGACCTCTAACCCGTCCAATCCGTCCAAGAAGCCGCCCAGAGGCAAGGAGGTGCGCGTCAAAGTGGCCGTAAAAGCTCAAAAGCCCAAGTCGAAATCCAACTGCCCGGCCAACTGTGTCAAGTGCGGCGGGGTTAGTGTTGGGGGCGAAGTCACCGCAGCTCCCGAGGAGGAAAAGGAAAGAGTTTACTCCGGTTGTCATGGCCTTTATAAGAAGCCCAAGAAGAAGGTCTGCCGCCGCCCAGCTCCGGATCGCCGCCAGAAGAAAGAGCCTTCAGCCCCGCCGCCCTCATCGCCCTCGCCGCCACCGCCACCGTCCCAGTCGGAGTCGCCGCAAGAAGATATGCCGGCGCTGGTGGCCATGGCCCACGAGGTCTTCAACCGGCCCTATCACCTACGTCGACGCTGGCCCAGTGGCTACCGAAATCTCCTGGTCAGCGACTTTATTCCACTGAACTGTCCCATTACTGATAGCTCTGGCGGGGCCATTTCCAAGAGAAGCAGCATGCGATTGGGCAATCCTCCAAGCACTCACAGCAGCCGTCCACTGCCTCCACTCTCCAAGGTCCTGGCCAACATCCTGGCCAAGCAAAACACGGTTACTGCCAGAGAGAAGGGCGGAGGCTTGGTGCCGCCAAAGCCGAAGGACTCCCTGGACGCTGATAGCGAACTGGCCACTCAGTTCTCTCCGTTCGACCAATACGAGGGTCCATCGGAAGATGCCCTCGTGGTGAGCAGTGCTCGCGAGATGCTCCACCGGCCTATGTCTCTTCATATCGAGCCCCGCAATGATTTGCCCAACAATCGCATCGGAACGGATGGATTCGAGCGCAGGAGCGGCTACGGATCAACTCCCATCTCTTCACCATGTAAGAAGCCATCAACTGTGAATCCTAGACCCTTTTCAGATTTCAGGGGACGTTCCATCTTCGCGGCTGCCAACAAGATCTCATCCAGTACCAGCAGCTCCAGCAAGAACAGTTCAATGAGCAGCGATTCCTCCACTCCCTCGATTCTCCAGAAAACCTACAAGTTCTGCGAAGTGGACGAGGAGAACGACGACAAGAACCACTCCAAGAAGCAGCCAAATGACAGTTCCACCACATTTGTCTCCATCATAGATAAGATTTTTTGGGCACCCAAGTGCCTGGACGACAATTCCGATGATGAATTCAAGAGCATGGATCGGGAGCAGCTGGACGAGCTGAAGGACATGATGCGCAATATTTCGCACGACGATCAAGGCATCCAATCTGCTGTAAACAATGTGTCATCAAATAAAACCGAGACGGATGCCGAGTATTCAAAACGTGTTTCAATACAAGAAGACGAATCTAGCAGGGACAGGGACTTACTGGGCAGCTCCACTCCAAAAACTAGAAGTAGGACCCTTTCAGTAAGGGAACCTAGGATCAAATCACCCAAATGTGGCAAGTGTGGACGGCATTGTGCCGCCCCAAGAAAATTGAATCGCAAGCCAGAGAAACATCATTCGAACAGTAGTTCCACATTCAATTTAAGAAGTAAGGAAAGGGCTCCTTGTGTCATTCACGGATCTTCCGATGATCTTCCCCAAAGACTTTTAAAAGAGCTAATGATTACCAAAAAAATAGAGGTTGCTATCAGGAAAAAATTGAATAGTATACGAAGGGATATCGTACAATATAAGCTATTAGAGCCGGATGAAAATATTATTCGGTCTTCTGCCGAAATAAATTCTGTGGAAAAGGCAGCTGAACAAAAAAGGCCAAAGTTTCAGTCGAAAATACCAACATTTCAAGTTCCGGGAAGAAGACTTTGTAAAATGCATTATAACCCGTCGGCGGCAAAAAGAAATGAGGCTCTACTAAATAAGGTGAAAAAACCGTGTCACATTCATTCCAATACTATTTCTAATGAAGAAGTTCTCAATTCTAAAATTTGCAGAAACCAGAATAAGAGCCGGAATGGGGAAAAATGTGTGACCAAAAGAACCCCACCAGATTCGAAAAAGTCCAACACTAAGGTGGTTTGTAAAATTCATTCTGAAGGTAAACCCAATATGGAGATTAAAAAAAATGATAAGAATGGAACCGCCGGTGAAAAAAGAAAAGTCAAAATATGTAAGATTCACCATAAATCACCTGAAGCTACCTTTGATGATAAAAAAGAGTTAAAATTTCAGATCCAGAATGCCAACCCTGCAAACGATGATCAAAGTCACCCAGAAACATGTCAGACTAATAAACATGTGTCTCAAATCAAACCCCATAAAGAAGCCGGACTAGAAAGCAATAGTAATCATAATCAAGAAACTGAGAAATCGAGAAATAATAGCCAAGAAATGACACAAGGAAGGGAGAAAATACTCCTCCCTAAAGATAAAAGCCCAATGGACACTGTTCCTGTTCAGATTCACGCTATCAAGCAGATTGAAACAGTATTACACACCAGTTGGGAACTGCCCCCACCCCAAACGGCGAAATATGTTGTCAGGGAAATGGGTGTTCTCCAAATAACCGACATTCCTATTACCCCTACTAACGAGACCTTGGAGCCCATCCAGCCATCGATTTATGAATTTCGGTTGCCCGATGTAGACCCCAGCGAATTGGAAGTCACTGAATCGAAGGATCTCGAAACAGATGAGGATGAAACACCGGATGAAGATCTGAGACACGACACTCAAGGAAAGAAGAAAAAGAAAATTGTGCCACTAAAATACCGAAGGCGGGAGATCCAGTATGAGGAACTGGAAGTATCCTTTGATGTAACAAAAAATGCATCCAGGATTGAAGTCAATGAAAACAAGGTGCAGAGGCAAAGTGTGATAAAAAGGGAGGAGATACTTTCAGGGGTATTGGTAAGTAGTTCGTCCCAGTCTGATACATTGGAAAGTGTCAAAAGCCTGCCACTGCCCGATTATAAGCCCATTAAGTTAATTACAAACGTAGCCTATGAAAATTCTGACGATCAATTAAACCATGAAAGGACAACACCCAACAATTACATCGAGGAAAGGATTCAGCCAAGAGATTACCAAGAAACTAACCATCGATATCCAAACCAATCTCCCAAATATAACTATTCTGATCTGAGTCGGGATACAAGAAAACGTATAGATATTAGTCTGGAACGAAAGATAAAAAGGATGATGAACAAGCCATTAAGACATCTCCACGTTGGTGAAAGCAATTCGATTTCTGAATTCCTTTCACCAGTAACAAAAAAGTTTACTAACACGAAGGATTCAGATGATGAAGCCAATAGTAGTTCCAACAGTAGTTCACAACGAAGGTCGGGCGGAGAAGACGATGGGGCAGAGAGTAATCATGGGAAATCCTATATCCGGAGAGAATATCCGGACTACCCGCCAAGGTTTCCAAACAGCAGCAGTCTGAAACCGGACTCCCATATGACGTCCCAGAAACCATTGCGTCTGATTATGAACACCCTGTCCTCCAACAGCTCAGATTCGAAATTTTGTTCCATGGAGTCGATGCTGGACATTGATTCCGATGACGCGTCCGAACCGATAGTCACCCAGAAGCAAACCTTATATGAAGGACTGCCGCCTCTGAATTGGAAATTGGTCTCGCTTGGAACAACTCCTCTGCCCAAGAAATCGGATAGTAATGACCACGAGTTGGCGATCGGAGAAGCACATACCTGTCCCATTTACAAGTGCAGAGATATCATAACGTTACAATCCTTCTCCTCACACTTTGACAAAGCCCATAGACACAGAATGGGGGAGAAAACTTTCCATATGGAGCATTTCCATCGTGTAGTGGAGGGTTTACCGAAGCAGTTCTCTTTTCATACTGGCCGCCTTACTGCCGGAAACTCATTTGTTGCTCTGCTTCTATACAGCAGCTTAACTCAAAGAACGTACGTTTTTAATTATTTATTTTATCTTATTACATATTTTAATTCCAAGCAGCTCCACGAAGTCTATGCCAATCCGAGATTATCCACTGGTCCTAGTAGCCTCCCTCGAAAAATCAAAGGACTTTCCATCTGGCTATTTCTTTTGGTTTGTAGGTTACCCCACGAACGTGGATCTTCAAATCAAGCTCACTGTCTATGATCCGGATGAAAATGTTGGTCGTACCAGGATTATAATGCCCAGAGACATCGCGGAAGCTCAAGATCCCCTATGTTTCACTTCCAAGACTAGAGATCACCTGCTGCTAAGAATACCGCCCAAGCAAAGGAACTTTCAAATAAGCTTGGAGGCGTCCACAGAATTGTAGAATTTTAAGTAGATTTTTTTTAGACTCATTGTAACCATAGTTTTTCGGAAATTGGATAGATTTTACAAAATTTTTAACTTTTTTGTTGATTAAATTAATTTCGTCTGGAGTATTTTGAACGTTTTCTTACCATTACCAAGTTGGAAAACCAATTAAAAACGCATTATAAGTTGTATATTTTTTAATAAAACGTTCGAGCAAGAACTACAAAACGCTCAAATGTGTCTCATCAGATCAAAATTGCCTAGCTTTATTTATATCGTATCATAATAGTTAATTGCAAGTTAGACTACTAATTTCGTTAAGGGTTTAGTTCGCTTTAATTACATTAGAGTAAATATTTATGCACATAAAACGTATGCACTCGCACCTACGTACTCTCTATGATTATTATCAATTGCAATCGTTCCTTGCACCCACCCGGTGCTTCACTGTATACATTTACAAACACATATTAAGTAAAATATAATAGTATTTCAGTTTGTTTACAAGTTTAATAACTTAAGCGGCAACTCAAGACCCAACGGCATCTATAAAAAAAAATAAACAAAAACGCTAAATGGGTCAACATAATAATTTGCATACACTTGGATGCTGCTCCCGAGAAATTGATTTTGAAAACAGAAAAGCGCGTCAAACTGACATCCGAAGAGAATTTGAAACTATCGCGATCTAAAGTGAACTCACTCGAGATATTCAGTGGGACAAGATTTTTCTATAAGTTGGAATTCTTTGTGTGTGCCTTCTGATGTAGTTGATGTGTGATTCTTGTTCTATGTCTTATCAATTAACTAGATGTGGATCATTAAATAATAATATGTATGTGGTTCCTCCATCCTAGTTGCCAGCAACGTTTTGAACTTCACTTGAACTAATTATCTCGTAATCTTTACTCGAGCTCTCCGAATCAGATCCAGAGTTGCGTGGGGTTCTGAAATAAAAATTATATTAATTACTATATGTACTATTACAAAAGATTATAGTTTCAGAGATCGCATGGGAATCAACTTTAAAATGTGTATGAATAACAATATGAATGCCAAACTTACTCAGACTTTTGGGGTAATCTCGTAAAGCAACTTACATTTACAAAGTTAACGAGATCTTAGGGTTTATATTACCAGTTTATGTTTACCATGAGCCATAAGTATGAGTATTCTAAGAACCTTTTACCAAATTATGAACCTAAACTGAACCAACGAAACAAATGTATTTACAAATGACATGCTCCAGCAACGAAATATAAAATTAATGAATGCAAACAAAAAAGATTAATGCATTTTAATCATACAATATTATTTATTAAGGAACGAAGTATGTGTACAATTAAAAACTAGAGTTAATATATGTCTCTTGCGTTTTTTCCTTGGTTTTTCTTTTTTTTTATATTTTTTTGAATTAAAATAAAACGCACGAAAAACAAAACAAATCATAAATACAAATTCGAGCAATGAAACAGGAATCCTTGTCAAAAGAAAGCGGATCCTTCTTACCCAGCTTTGGAATCCTTAGGCTCCGCCTGAGGCTCTTCCACATCCTCGTCGTCGTAATCATCGGCTCCAACCTTGCGGCGCTTTCGAATTTCCATATCGGTGTCGTGTTCCTTGATTAGCTCAATTTTTTCAGGCTCTAGGGTGGAGACTTCTCCATCCCCATCGCCATCGGCATCTCCGTCTGCATCTACGGCAGTATCCTCCTCGGCGTCACTGTCCTTTTCTTTTTTCTTGCTCTTCGACTTGGACTTCTTGTCGGTTTTAGAGCCGGAATTTGCATCACTGTTAAAGTTACTCTGTTGAGAAAGAATTTAATTTTAAAAAAGAAAAAAAATTTAAAAACAAAGGACTAACCTCATAAAGAGGCCAGAAGGAGGCGAAGAATCCAACATCTTCGGTAAGATTGGGGAAGATCCAGAAGTGCAACTTGCCGCCTGTGAGAGCCCACACGATGGTGAACACAATCAGACGCACCACAGTCAGGGCTAGGATAAAAACTAGGAAGCCGGCAGCCGCAATCGATAGATAATAGACGCCCTTGCGAAGAAGTGGAGGCCACAATGGGAACAGACATATACCCACGGCGCCTAACAGCACAATAAAGCCAAATATCCAATAGTGGAGGGGAATGGGATCATAGATCCAAACATAGGCCTCCGATCCATCCACGAATATCTGCTCGGGGTGCATGTCCAGGCGGATCTTGCGCTTCTTCTTCTCCTTCTTGTCCTTTTCGTTTCCAGATGCCCCGCCATCGCCTTGTCCGGCCTCACCCTCTGGATCAGTGTCCTTCTTGTCATTGTCCTTTGATTTGTCCTTTTCCTTTTCTTTCTCCTTGTCCTGTCCCTTTTCCTTGTCGCTCTTTTTGCTACCCCTGATCTCCTCCAGCGTGACAGGCACTTTCTTTGCCCGATGGAAGAACTTATGCTCCAGCATCACGTCCAGAAACTCGACCGCCTGTTCCCGGGTGGTGAAGAGCGGGTTGCTGCCCTCGGCGAACTTGGATTTGATCAGGGCATCGATAGCCTTGCTGGAAGTGAAGTACTCGACGATGTGACTGAGGAATTTGGTTTTCTTCGTCTTCACGTTCTTTTTCATCCACTTGGCCACGTTCTTTTCGTCCTTCGACGGCTTATCCACCTTCTGGGCACCGGGTTCAGTATATTCCTACAATGATACAAAAACAAAAATTAGTTTAGTTACTCACTTTCACGACGAAGTGATTGATTGGAGCTGTGGGCGAATATAGGCCACGACACCAATTTCAATTTCGTCACGCTCACAAGCCGTCGAAAGGGCTCTGTGATCTGTAAAGTTGTTCCCCTTTTTTAAATACCGTGCCATCGTCGTAGATCTCCTGCTCCTCGGCCTCCTCTTCGTAGTACTCCTCCTCACTCATATTTGGAAAATATTCGAAGAAACACAAAAATTAACTGCGAACTTGGTAAATAGCAGAACCAGTCTACAAGCCAGAATCGATTTTCTTAGCTGTGACGTGTTTCACTCGCTCCGAGACTCTAGAAAGTATTGGATCTTGGCTCTGGTCAAACGAGTGGCGATCCCCACAACAAACACACACATACATACTCCAAATGGAAGCACTGGCGCTCATCAGAGAACCTCCAACTTTCCCCAACAACAACCAAAGCAGCTGATAAGTGGGGTGCACCTGACAAGTATGGTTAATGAGAGAGCGATGGTAGAGAGAGAGAGAGAGAGGCTTGTGCAGAGATCTGCCAGAGTGGCGATCAAGCCCACAGCTGATCAAGGGGGGCTCTAGCTCATCATCAATTTATTTTATGAAAATTTTTATTTATTACTTAATTACATATATAATCCAGATATTAAAGGCCTTCCGACTACAATGAAAGTTACTAAAATATACATTTTTTTTAGTTCTTAACAACTTTGTATATTTTATGACTTCCAACTAACACATCCCCATAAGCTTAATTACGCCGCAATTCTGAGAATACTGTTATCTAAGCCAAGATCAGCGAGATCAATTCGCAAGACGAGCTTACATGCCGGCGTTGCCAGACTGGGCGGCCGTTACAAGCTCACAGCTGTTTACATTGTAACACTCAAGTGAGCGTAAAAGGAGTTGAAGCTCCAATAAACACGGAAAACCATGCACCAAGGGCAACCGAAACTTCTTCCCCAATCTTCTGCGCTGCAGGTCAAGTTAATTATAGCCGCATGTATTGTGGGGGGCAAAAACAGAGAAGGGAAATCCAAAGAGCAGCACGCAAAAGGCCAGGACACACACATGCACATGAGCACACATCGTTAAACTTGCCCCCTCGAATTTTTTGGAAAGACCAGTGGGGTCAGGATCCCATTGAATCTTTGATATCAGTCATTTGACTTATAGCGGCGCTTTTTACGATTCACGTTTTTCCTCATAACGATACCAAAACAAAAAACAAATACCATCGGCATGTCAATTGGACTACAACGGAAATGGCATAAACGTAATCTCTGATGTCGACATCAGTACACTTACATCCTTGCGGCGACGTGTACGCTTCTTTTCCGACATTTTCGCTCAAGTATGACGAACGGGAAGCTCCAAACAAATTGTTTTCAGTTTTGATAATATTTCTGCCACACACGCACGACAAATCACATTAACAACGTGACCGTATCTGAGTTCGAGTCAAATACCAACTGGAAGTGTTGGTAAACGTTTTACTTAGTTAATATTAAAAAATATATATATTCCGAATTGTTAATTATTCGGAATTCACCCAGTTTTCAAACAAACAATTCTTACACTCTTTTCAGTTACTCTGATTCTAGACGTTAACCTCAGCGACAGTATAGTTTATTAAATCGAATTTGGATAAATTATAAATCATCATACACTTTTTAATTTAAAATTAATTGAATGTATATTTATACAGTAAAAATGTTTTCCTTTTTATATGGTTTTAAATTCCATAAGAATGATTTATGAATCATACTCATAAATCAACAAGTACAATAGGTCCGGTTTATGAGTTAATCATGTCTTTATCGAGGGATGTTAAAAAATTTCCACCAAATGATTTATGCTTAAAAAATAAATATAATTAGAGTATGTGTTCAAGTCAAGAGGGCAAGTTTTAAAAATATCTTAGATACATCTAGAATTCTTCTGT
Organism: Drosophila atripex; assembly: GCA_035045925.1. Lineage (NCBI taxonomy): Eukaryota > Metazoa > Arthropoda > Insecta > Diptera > Drosophilidae > Drosophila > Drosophila atripex. The sequence continues at coordinate 6,687,325 of JAWNOP010000070.1, read as the reverse complement.
ATTCTAGAATAGAAGATCTTCTGGTTCATTATTATGTCTGGAACTTAAAAAAAAATATTTTTCGAATACATTACCTTTACCCAAGTATAAATAAGTATCAAAAAGTTGAATTTCCTTAAATCCTCTTTAAAATTATCTTTTTATTAATCTTTGTTTTACAACAAAATACAGACTAAATAATAATTAAAATATATTATTTATTATATATTCTTATTATTATTATTAATAAAGACCCTCGCCATGTTCGGCGCTCAAATTTTATGCTATTTGTTTTTGCTTCTGGTTTTTTTTTTGTTGCTTCTGTATATACGTCGGTTTTTTAGTGTTTTTGTTTTTTTAGCGTTTTCCGTTCACGTGTCGGTCTTACGTACTGTGGATCCACGGTCTTATATACTGTGGGTCTTACGGTACTAACCCAAACTATGTATTATTACCGCATTTGACGAAAGGTTTGCATAATTTATTTGGCTTACACTTTATTCTTAGAAAAATATTTATATAATTGAACAAAAGGGGCTGATATAAAGTAAAATATATACCGGATGCATAAAAATTAATTAAATTGGTTGCTGGATTCGTACATACAAGGGGACATTGCTCCACTTAACAGAGTTTCGCTCATGAAATACATTTTTTTACACTTTATTCTCATGCAGGCATTTACAATTTTTGTAAGCATATATATACTTTTCTGTATATAGTTGGGAAGCAAAATCATATATTCATTATAATATCGAGCGCCCTTTTTCTTTGATCCTGCCCCCACTCGTGTTTTCGGCGATTTTTGACTTTAAAACTACGACAGATCGTCTTGAAATTATAATTTTCAACTTGCCACCGCACTCTTCGTTTGTTAGTTCTTGATTAGAAGACTTAGTGACTCGCGTAACGTTTGCGCCGCAAGCAGCTTGTCGAAGTTAAAGCGGGCAGGCCAAGAGCGGGCAGCGAGTGGGGCCCGGGAGCTGGTGTACAGCTCCCGACAATACGAATTGGCTCGCACACTTGCTTCAAACTCTGATCGGCGTAGCAGTAGCCCTATGTTCGTGGGGTGGAGGGAAGTGGAAAATCATAGGATGGTTAGGACGTTTTCGAACGCAATGATATAGAAATGTGGCTAGAGACTGTAGTATTGTATTGGGGAACCAATAGCCATCATAATACCCATTGCGGTCAAACACCTCTGTCAGCGAGGGACTGGTGGGAGGGGTGGGTTAGGTATGGGTGCATTTTCGTTATGGTTATGGTTAAGGTTACAGTTACGGTTTCTGTTGGTAGGTAGGTAGTGTGTATATGTGGGTGTGTGCGAGTCAGTGTGTCAGTGTCGGTTCTGTTCGAGTGTACGCTTTAAACTAAATGATAAAATATAGTTTAAACGGTAGTCGTGTTAACTAAATGTTAAAATCTGGATCTTACGAATACGGCGCTAGAATCATGTTCACTGTACCCCAAGCGCTTGGTGTGCTTGAACACCTCGTTGGTGATGCTGGTGACGGGCATTGATTGATCCAAGTTCTCGGCCATATTCAGCACCAAGCGCAAGTCGCGTTGCATGTGGCTCAAGGGCTGCTGTGGATTAAAGTCGCCCTTGGCCATTTCTGAAAGCGTTTAAAATGAGATATTTGTAATTAAAGGTTTTTTTTTTTTAAATAAAGAAAAAAAGACATACCTTTTCCTTTGGCCAATAGCAGCGGTGATTTCATTGAAGTCAAGTCGAATATATCAATGATGTCGTTCAGCGAAATCGAGAACCGATCAGCTGCAAATCAAAAACTTATTATTCTATTCCAGAGTTGGCCACCAAAGCAAACTCACCTAATGCTAACGCCTCGGCCAGCCCGACCAGACTCACTCCCAAAATGGTTTGCAAAATTAGGTTCACCTTGCATGCGTTGCCGACATCTGCTAGATGTAAACAACATAAAATTTAATAAATTGATCTTTCTTTGGAGGAAACCACCCCATCTGATGGGATATGAGGTACTTACTCCCCAAGAAGAATGTGTTCTTTGCGATGGTCTTGAAGCACGAGTGGCACTCCTCGAAAACAGAACGATCGCCGCCAGCCAGAATAATAAGCATGCCATCGGCGGCCTCCTGGCGCGAACCGTGAATTTGAGCTTCGAGATAACGACCGTTGCATTGCTTGATGCCCTCGCCAATATCTGTTGAGGTTTCCGGATCTATAGTCGACATTTCTACATAGGCCTTGTTATTCAGATCCTTAAGCTGAAGGACACCACAGTTGCCAAAAACGAGCTGCAAGGGAAGAGACAATAATAATTAAAATTGAAAAATAAAAAAAAATTCTGTATACTTACATCTTTGGCGCCCTTTGGATCCGAGACACAGCAGAAGATTACGTCAGCTGCCTCAACTACATCCATGGGAGTGTCTTTAACCTCTGCTCCAGCTTCCACGAAAGGTTGACACTATAAAACAGAGACCTGGTCTAAATCTGTCTTTGAAAATGTTCAGAAGACAACTTACCTTGTCGATAGTACGGTTCCAGACAACAACTTTGTGCCCTGTGTATATTAAGTCCTTAACTATAGTCGATCCCATCATGCCAAGTCCCAAGAATCCAAAGGTCTGCTCCGAGGGCACAATGTCCCGGTCGGCCAGGGTGTTGGACCGCGAGTTCATGTCGATTGCCTGTGTTTCTGGTCGTGTCACCACAGGGCGGTCAAGAAGAGCGATCGCATTTGGTGCCCGCTTGGCTGCCAGTGATGCCATCAGCGCATCTGTTTCTATGCGGCGCCGGGCGTTGGGCGAGGAACCGGCTGCCTCATCACCAGCTACATCTCCGGATGCCACTCGCCTACCCCTCTTGGCACTCGACGCTCCGCTAGGTGTTTGGTGGGCGGAGACGCGTCGTTTCTGTGCGGATTTCGAAGCGGATGCCTTAGCTGACTTGCTGACTGAGACTGCCGATACGGACTTGGCCTTGGGCGTCCGCTTGCCACCAGACTTCCCTGTGGTTGCCGGCGTCGTCGTCACAGCGGCGGAGGGCGAAGCAGAAGAGTCTGCATTATTTTCGACGGAATCTCCCTCGTCGGGGCTTCCAACTACATGGGGCACTACCCCATTATTGCCATCTGCCGTCGATGCCTCGTCGGCGGCATTCTCTTCGCCGTCTAATCCGTCGCGGATCTTGTCAAAGTCCGCCTCGGTTGCATGGTTGGGCACTCCGCAACTGTCGTTAATCTGCTCGTCCACCTCAGCGGGGTCATCAATATACCTTTCAATGTCAGTCATGGCGTGCCGGAAGGCAGCTGGCTTGCTTACTTTGGCCAGTTCGTCCTTCCAGGGGCCCTCGAAGGGCTTGATATTGTTTTCCTCGATCCATGCACTGTATTTAAATAGGAGTTGCAGGTGAAAATGAACAAACACACTGAGTTTTAGCAACTTACAAGTTTCGAGAGCCAAAAAAGAAGACACACTTGGTGTTTGCACGTCGCTGTTGTGCCAGAAGATCCAAAGGCGGCTCCACAATCTACAGAAAGAGAATTTATTTATTCCGAATATGGAAACAGAAACTGGAAGCGTAAGATTTGGCGAAATGTGTTACTTAAACCATTCCAAGGACCAACTTAAAGGGTAGAAAGGGTTTTCATTGAAAACAAAATGTATTAATTTTTCAAAGCATTAAATATTCTAAAAAAAAAAAAAAAAAATATATATATATATATATGATTTTTATGAATTTTTCAATTTCTTTTATACAAAACAGAAATAAAGATAAACGTTCAAAGATAAACAATCGAAAGGTTATCCTTCACACAAACACAAAATACAAAAAATAAAAATAAATACTTTTTTTGTATAAAAATACACTTAAATGTAAAATATTTACTTAAAAATTTGAGAGAATTGTTTAATATAATGATTGCATTGGTTTTTTTTTACAATATTCGCCAAACCCAGTCCGAACAGAGTTCAGATAGCACATCCTTTGCCGCCACATCGAATGCCATCCGCCGTGTACCGCCCCCACCTCCGGCGCTGTCCACTGCACACGTTAGCATCTGGTGGCTGTACATAATCGGAAACTATAGTTTAGTAGCTCCGATAGCGGCTCCAAAAGCGTACAAATTTCATTCGGCAGTGCCACAAAGCGTGTGCAAGTGCGTAGCCAGGGCACTGCTGCATAAAAAAAGTACAGTCGAAAACAAACACAAACACATCAACATGGCAGGCAGAGTGGCAAAGCGGCAGAGGCGGCGGCAGTGACACAGCAGCGACGCGACGTCGACGCGCTGAACATTCCGATCGCTTACCATTCCCGGCCACGGGGTGAAGCCCTTCATTTTGGCCCTGCAAAAGATAAAAGTCTATTAGAATTAACTTCAGAGCAGGAAAAAATCATATTGGGCCAATTATTCTCACAAAAAAAAAAAAAAGAGCGCGCGCGCGAAAAAGCGCCAACGCAGAGACGTCGTTGATGGCCCCCGCCGGTGGAGCACCTTGTTACACATGTAAATCCCGATTCGTAGAGCCAATTGGAACACTTTGGCCACTGGAAATGCCTTGCGTGGCGTTTATACAGGCGCTAATTGCCATTTTACGCACACTTCACTTTTTTCTCTCTTGTTTTGGAGCGCCAATTGCGCCCCGATTGAGGTTATGTTTTTGCTTTTAATAAAAAAAAGGAGAAGCCCATAAACCAAGTGTAAATTGGCAAATTGGATAAACTCTTATTGCCCATCACGTGGGGGCTGTGAAGGGCTCTTACCAAATCAAATCCTTGGGCTTGTAAATGAATTTTTCCGCCGTATCGCCGCCCGAGAGCGACAGTTTTTTGTTCTTCGACATTATGTTGTCCAGGCGGATATTGAACTTAGTTATTTTGCTGATTTTTGGGGGCGGCGCGCTAGAACAACAATTATTAGATGGGCTGGACCACAAAACGGCGTTCGAGTTGGCGTTCGGTGAAATTCCACAATTTTCGTCCGTAGCCCGTATTTTTTTTCGCTTTGGTTGTGATGCACCGATGTTATTTGCTGGGAAAACACGATAGTAAGCGCCATTTTGGGTGCTATCGGCTAGTGTTGGAAAAAGCGCATTTGAAAGTAAGCCCACCCACACACTAATGGTCCCACTAAATTCTTATTGTTTAAATTCCAATTTTAGCTTAGTAATATTATATCTAAATAGAAAATATTGCTTCCACTCTCAGATGAAATATTAGTTTTCTTATTTGCATATTTTTTCCTCACTGCATCGATTAAAAATATCGATAACTAATTCGTTACAGGGCGGTTATTTTAAAAGAGACTGTTACATTTCAAAACATGCAAATGAAATTAAAAGTAAAATACAATGATGTTTATTGACTTTCAATGCATTTTTAACATCTTTTTTCTTAATTTTATTAAAATTATAGTTTTATTAATATTCTTGTAAAACTTTTTATATATTTATTTGAAAATTGAGATAGTTATTGTCTCTGCTAGAAGGCCTCTAGTCGCTATTGCTGTACCCCGTAGTTAATTATAAGTCTTAACTATAAGTGTTTTTTTTATATTTAAATAACGTATCCCTGGTTATATTCTTTTTTGAATTCGTATACTACTCTTTCTTTTTAATGGCTAATCAAGTTAAAATTTGTTGTGCAAGTCTGGACCTAAAATTGACTTTAGTTGCTTGCTAGAATATAAAGAATAATAATAATATTTTTAATAATCGAATGTTCCATTCATAGAAACTACGTATGTCAATTCAGATTAGTACGAAAATATTCTTCCACTTAACAGCAAGAGAATGGTAAGGCTCTTAGCAGCTTAATAAATTGCCACACATTCATCCCCAGTCAACCTTTTTACTGATATCAACACTCAACCATATAATCCTCATAAATATGAAACAATCAAATAAAAAAGGAATAAAAAGAAAATGTGGCGGGGACTTGGTGGGACAGGAGGCAACCCTGCTTTGGCAAAACTTTTATGAGCCGGTGCCTGACAAACAATAGTGAAAAAGGGAAAATTTGTTACCGTTAAAGGGGTGAAAAGTGGCATTTTTATAGGAAATGAAACCGTACTTTTGGGTTAAATAAATGGTTCCCAATTTGTTTTGCAATTAGTAGAAGCGGGATAAAAAAGGGTTTTTACTTTTACTTTGCCTGTTAGCGATCCCTTCAAATAATGTCGAGCAGAGAAAGGCGTAAACTTTTGGATGTCATGAATGCAATTTTTTAAAAAAGAAAGAAAGCTTATGGCTTGAATTTTTTGGTATTTTTTGTTTTTGTTTTTAATTTTGTTAATCGATAAGCTTGGGGATCGAGTTATGACCGTCTCTAGTTCTGCAAAAACTTTAAAAAAAGCGTGCGGCTGAATTGTATTTCCCACTTTCCTGTAATGCTTTTAGCTGCAAGTGTGAATTTCGAAAGTCCACTAAGTTTCGGCACGCTTGAGCCTGGCAATTCACTAAAAAGAGACAATTCTTCAATTGGAATCTATATAACTGAAGTCTTTTCAATTTTTTGTTAAATAACTCTGTGGTTCAACAATTTTGTTTGCCCCTTCGGCGTTTGAGTTGGAGAGTGTACATGTAAAGTTTGTTTCAAAGCGTCCATAGCGAATACAGATCAAGTTGCAAGCTCTTCGAGGCATTTGTTTATGCCGCCACAGCTGACTCGTCGAATAGTCTTGTGAAGATGTGAGTGTTGAAGCTGAGAGAGAATTACATAGAAAATATATAGAAAAAATATATATACATACATGCACATATATGTGGAATGACTTTTTACTTTTTGTAATAATATTTTTCTTCCTTTGCTAACATTTTCTCGATTGCCTTTGGCAAGAGTGTTTTGGAGAATATTTGAAACCACGTGTATTCTAAATATCATAACGATATTTTTCATCTTTGTGAAGCTCTTTAAGTTCCAGAGGATTGTAAGTAATTTTGTTTTTATTTAGTAATATTTATTTTCTATGTATATTTTCTTTAAAAAAATAATTAAACCCTGATGCTGAAAGTTTTCTAATTGGACATAATTGAAATGTTATTCTAATAACAAGGCCAATAGGATGCCATTTTTTATTTTATTAACTAAACCTATTATAATTATTTTTCAGACCTATTAATTTACTCAAAAGATGGATGTAAAAGATAAACAATTGAATCTAATATTAGGTGAGTATCTTCCACATCCTAAAAGGTTTTTTTATTTTATTGATTGCATCGATTTAAGGATAATCAGATTTGAATAAAATATACATACATACATTAAATGTATTGACGTCGAACGTGTGTATTGAGTATTAATTTTAATTAGGGGATGTATTTAATTCCTCATTAGGGTAGCACCGCCTTTTTTATCATCTGAGTTCAATCAACATTTTTTTTTGAATCTACTGCTCTTGCTACTTAATACGAGGGGAGCAATCGTCCTGCACATACACAAGTTGCCTCCCAATTGTAACTTTAAAAGTGTTGATAAAACAACAACTTGGTGAACGCCCGACTGCCGATTGTCGAGCAAGCACCACTTGCCACATTCCCCCAAGGATGCGGGGAAAAGGCTGTGAAGGCAATGCAGCAGATCTAGTGCAGCGCAAACAAACAGCAAATAGGCACAAGGACCTCCTTAGTTGCGGCTTAGTCCGATTGCTTTGTTTTGCCATTCGGGAGCTGCAAAGTGTGCCGCATTTGCTTTCGCTTTCCCTCCAACTTAAATTAGCTAATTCACCCTCTACTAACTCACAAACGGAATCCACAAATTTAATCCTGTGGCTGGCTTCACAATTTTCGGTTCGCTTTTTGCCAAACTTTCTGACGCGAGAAAATCGCGCAAATTTCTGCATGAGTGCTCCGCGAAAATATACGCGAAATTTAAGTAAAAGGGTCTCACAAAAAAGGTTTTTTCTCATTAAAGCAGTCTTCAGAGTCTTTGTTTTATTCAGTATTTTATTGCATGCTTTTTTTTAAATAAAATAATCAACTTTCTGTATTCTAATTCTAAGGTGAAGGGATCAAGAAGCTGTGTCCTAAACCCCCACCCGCATCGATTCTCATTACCTACTACATAAGTCCTGTGGAATTTTGCTACATTAGCTACCAGAATGTAAGGGAGTCTGCCAATTTGTTAAGGAAGCTAGAAAAGAATTTGGCGGAGTACTGCACACCCGAGAGGATGCAACAAACGTATGAGTTGCAAGAGATAGTCATTGTCCGGTACTTGGCTTGGACTGAGCCACGTATGATTAGGGGCCAAGTAATGGTTCAAAAGGACGAGGAGTATCTGGTGTGGATAGTGGACTATGGCTTCAGTCTTTGTTGCAAGAACACCAACATGTGGCCACTGCCCCACCAATTTTCCAAGGCTGTTTTTGACTTTAAAAGGGGTGGAGTGGCGTCCATCGTGCCCTACAATAGCAATGGGTGGTCGGCCTCTGGCCGTCAACTCTTTGGCAAGCTTCTGGAAACGGCCACCGACCTCATATTCGAGGCCATGTATGAGGACGATTCAAGAAATACCTCCTATGGCAAGCTCACAATCAAATCCCCGAATAATGAGGCCGACCTCGACGGTGCTGCCTTCCTGCTTGAGCGAAAGTGCGCCAGTTCCCCGACCAAGATAGTCCCATTGGTCATGAGTGAGAACACTTATGCATTTGAGATGGCGGAGATTAACGACCGACTGATCAAGCCGACCCATCGTGTGGCACAACTACTCCAACTAGTTGATGTTTATGCACCCACCGTGGTCCAACCCGACACCCTGTCCCATCCGTCTAAACTTGCCGGAGATCAGGAGGTAACATACGGGGACGTGTGCTTCAATTATGTCAAGGCTGTTGCCAAAACAGAAAACTGGTCTAAACATGAGAAGAACCAGCGCCCACCGGCGAAACCAGAGATAATGGAGGAGATCCTTTTGTGTCGCAATCAGATCACGGTTCCTGACACTGCCAAACGGCTCAGTAAGGTCAAGATCCATCCGGAGAACGCCATAGCAAGCGGCACTACCTTTGACGCCTTGAAGATGCCTGGAAGGATGAACATTTTGGAACGCTACAGGGGATTGGATTCTACAGATAACTCTAAATCGAAGCAGGGCAACTTTTCCAAACTTAAAAATACACTTCCTTTCAATGTACCCACGTCTGTGCTTTTAAACTGTGGCCTCTCCCAAATAATCAAAGCGGAACAACCCAAGCCCATTAAATCGGCATCAATATCCTCGCGACTCATTTATTCGCCACCTTCCTCGGAGCAGTTGAGGGAAAGAGGCATGGGTGGTATGCCCCAAACTACTCCAGCCCTTAAAGTAACCCACACGTATGCCACACAAGCAAACTATCTAAATCCTGATGGTCAGGAAGCGAATGGAGCCAAGTCTTTAAGCAACTGCGTACTAGCCCATAGCTTGGAACCGACCATACCCATAAGGGAGTTTGAAAAGATGGCACTTTGTAGCACGGTGAAAACGGCGTTGAAGGATCGTTTCTTCCATACCCTGATGCCGTTGCAGCAGTACGCCTGGCCGCATCTGTGCGCTGGGGGTTCCATGATCCTCGTAAACGGCAGTGTTACGGTTCGTACGTGGAGTTACTTGCCCGTACTTTGCTCATCCGTCCTGAAAACTTTCGATTCTGCATCAGCGTCGTCTCGCTCACCGGCCGGTCCTTTAGCCATTCTGGTAACGGAGTCTCCGGCCAACGCCAGCACTCTGTTCAAGGAAATCTCCTATTTGATGCAGAACCACGAGACACATCACATAAAAGTTGTCAACGGACACGCCTACTCCGAGCGGGACTTAATCTTTATGCTGCTGAATGGCTTTGGCGTCCTGGTGACGACGCCACCACAATTTCATTCCATAATCAAGGAAAAATTGCATCTTATCGACAAGAACAGAGTGCTCTTCGTTGTCCTAGACGACTTCCAGCCCATGCAAGTGGAGTATCCGGAAATAATGGACGACGTGATGCGCAGTCTCAACGATTTTAGAAATCCCCAAACGCAGATTATCATAATAACCCAGAAGTGGCAGTCGAGGCCGTTCCAAAAGCTGTTGAGGAGTATCCCGAATCCTCTTATTCTTTTTGGTGACTTTCTCGAGGCGGCCATGTACGGAAAACTGGCACTAACCTTGAATGTGCAGCGAGAGGATCAAAAGGACGACGTGTTGCTGTCATTCTTGGCGCAACAAAAACCCCTGAAGAAGCTCACGATGATCTGCTTTAAAAGCGAGAACGAACTGGAAGGATACAAATCGATGCTGTTTAAGGCGGGATACGAGTGCATCGGAATTTCGAAGGCTGCGGATCAGGTAGGTTTCAAATATTTCATCAATCTAACAGTTTAAAATAATAATATTTGTTTTCAGCAACCGAACCAGCTGCTATTGGTTAGCGACCAATTAGATGTCGCACAACTGCCTGTCAGGAACATCGAGGTGCTCATACACAACAGCCTTCCAGTGTCCTGGACAAAGTTCTGCCATCGGTTCCACGCCCAGGCGGACAACATTCCGAACTTGGCGGCCCCACCCACGGGCCATGAGAAACGCATCACCAGTCTCGTGCTCCTGGACGAGAACAACAAGAAGGAACTGGTGCGACTGGTGGACTTCCTCCATTTGCACGGCATCACGCCGAGCAAGGAGATAGCTCAGTTGGCGCAGTCTTGTCACGAGGAGGCGGTGGGAAGTCGCCCGATTTGCCCGTACTACCTAAACAGTGGCCACTGCCACTCGATCAACTGCAACAAGCGGCACGAGTTCATTAAGGCAGATATGCCAGAGCCCGGGGATCCCCTCATGCAACCAGATACTGAGATCCGGTGCAAACTGATCAGCACCTACGATCCAGCCCACATGGCCATGTGGCCGTTGCAGTTCAAGACCAAAGGCGATGGCTGCTGGATAGATGTCGCGAATCACGTCAGTCAGTGGACTTTATCGTTGGAAATGAGCATGGGAGAGCTGCGTAAGATGCACCACCCATACCATCTGAACGATGTTTGCGTGGTGGTCCGTAATGGCCAAGTGCAGCGTGTACGGATTGTGGACATTCCTTCCAGGCGCCCTGTTGTCGTCCAACTAATGGACCACGGCTCAGAACTGCTGAACATAAAGCCATGCGAGTTATTCGAGTGTCCTGACATGAAGTTCGCCAATCAGCCGCCGATGGCTCTCAATATCCGACTGTCAGGAGTGCAGCCAGCCAATTCAATGGGCGTGTGGTCGGAAGACGCTACGAAATGGACTCACAATAAGTTGGGTAACGTCGGCAACAACATGCATTTGCAGGTCACCGTCGACTTTGCCCTGCTGAATGTGATCTACGTGAAGGAGATCGCTTTGATCGAAGAGTGCCGGACCATGCGCACCAGTATCTACAGAGTATTGCTAACAAAGGAACTAACTTCTAGGGGATTCGCTAAATTCATAAACACAGATTTAAATCCAGGAGCAAAGTCTGTTGACGAGCAAGAAGTACAGGAGGTTGCTCAGCCTGTAACTAACAATTCAACTAAGAATTCAACGAAATCTAACGACTCCCCTTCGGAGTCCGATTCGAAAGGCACTGATCCACTTTCATTTAAAAACTATCACTCTCCGATAAGTGCCATTAATAAGATTTTGGGTGAAATAAAATCCAAGATTATTAAAAAAACGGAATCAATTAAAAATATTAAAACTGACAGCCAACCCAAAGGAAACTCAATAGAAGAAATGATTCAGAAGCGCAATAAAGTCCTAAACGAAAAGGCAACTCAACAACGTCCAGCTCCTGAGGTAATTCCATTCATAACTGACAAGGAACCCATGGAAGAAACCTTATTGGTCGAGGAAGATGAAGCCGAAGACCAAGATGAATCACTAGACTTTCCCATTGAAAATTGCAACGCCTTCCTTAGTGCTCTCCTCTACCAGGCGACGACAAGTCCCCAAGAAACTGACAATAGTCCCCTTGAAGACAACCTAGTGGTCGGGGAATATCGAAACGAAGAGGTATCTCTAGACCTTCCTAGCGACACTTGTAACGCCTTCCTTAGGGCTCTCCTCTTCGAGGTGGCGACCACAAGTCCATCGAAGAAGCAAGATACCAAAGACTTCCTGTCCGGCTTACTCGGCGTAGATCCAATTGAAGAGGTGGAGCCCATAAAGCCCACAGCTGTAAAGGCCCTGAAACTTCAGAAGGTGCAGAAAAAGGAACCACAGGGGCCTTTGCCCGAGGATGTGGCAGTGTCCTTGCGGTGCGCCCAGACCGTCGACGGTACAGTGAATCCCAAGGTGAAGTGGCACCAGGACCTTTCCCACATCAACCTGGTCATCGAGCAAAAGGTGCCGGAATACGAACTCGTTCTGGAAAACAATTCGTTGGTCTACATGGTGTCGACGATATCACCGCGCCAATGCTGCGTCCTGAATCTGCTGGGCGAGGTGAAAATAGAATCGGAGAAGCAGATTGGCTTCTATCTGCACATCAAGCTGGCAAAGGTGGGTCTGATACAGCTCTGGCCCTCGCTTCTCAACTCGTTCTACGCCCAGCAGAATGCCCACTGGCTGGTCTACGACACGGGGCGTGACAAGGAGCCGGAGCTATCTGAGGTGATGCGTTTGTGGGACAGTTATGAGAGCAGGCGTGTAGATAACGAAGAGGATTCCTCGTCCGGTGACGATTGTGGTTCCTTCGATGAATCTGACTCTGCCATGTGCGATGATCTATAGGAGGGCTACTCTCTGACAACCTAAGACTTAATTATGATTCTATACTGCTTTCTGTTTTTTTTTTTCAATAAAACATTGACTAAAAATGTATGATGTGATTCGCTTTACAACCCTCATAGGGGAGCTACATACATATGCGGGTTCTATTCAAGAATATAATGTAACGATTAATATTTTTCATTTTCCGATAGCGATTTTTTGTATCCTTAATTTAATAACAATGAAAAATATTTCGATAATAATCTTTTTGTTATCCTTTCCTTATTCCTTATATATGGATGAAATCGGGCATAACGTCAATATAAGCAAAAGGTTAAAAATTGACTCAATTCATTGGATTTTTGATATAAGTTTCCTTATTTATTATTTTTATTTTTTAAATCTGGCCTGAATTAGTTAAAAATGTTCATTTATTTAAGGATTCAGGAAATGATAATAAATTTCTGGCACTGTATTTTCCTCACGTGCTTGTTTTATACGTTTGCCAACACTTAAGGACGGCATGGCAACCCTGTGACGTTTCCCACAGGCTTCGGTGTTGATCGTTGTTTACTTTGCCAACTGAGTTCCAAAATGACGTACCCGTTGAAGGAAAAACGAGATGCTCATTACTGGAAACAGCAGGCAGCCACTTTGCCGGACTTTGTGCCGAAGGACGAACACAAACCCAAGCTGGCAGAGCTCCAACATCGAGCCTCGATTCTGTGGTCACCCCAACTGAAGGACCAGGACGAAAAGAACGTTCGAGAGTACTTGGACTTTGCTGCCAGTCAATATGAAATCGAGGAGGAACAGGCACTCTTCATCCTACGTCAGCAGGGCTTTGATATTGCGGTGGCCCGTCGACGACTGGCTGGGATTGAGACCGCCCGCGGATGCCGCTACCATCGTTGGAAGGCGCAGGACCTAGTGCACCTATCACAGGCCTTCAAGAAGCACGGCAACGACTTTAAGAAGGTCAAGGAGCAGCTGCCCCATGTCCCGCTCGCTGAACTTCGTCAGTATTTTAACTTCATGTACTCGGTCTGAGGTCGATGATAGACAACATTTACAATACTCCTCCCAAAGATATTATATTTAAAACTTACTTATAAAACGAGCCAACGTGAGGTTATAATAAGGAAATCATTTATTACGGCATTTAGAGTCTACTATTATAAACTATTCCGTTACATTTAATGAGATCCCCAGTTCCTGGGGAGGCTAAACTAAGTGCCTCGATGTATCAAAGAGTGTTCTTGATTGGAGCATGAGACTCCTCCCAACCATGTATTATTCAGATATAAACTAAATAAGTTACCTTCTTTTTAAGATACATTTATATACGAGTGAACAATTCTTTATTTCGTTACAGCATACATTCCCGTTATTCTCTTAGGCTTTTCTATTACCAAGCGTTAATATATTTGTATAGTACATTGATAAGACCATATGCATAGGATGATATCGACCGGTGAGCGTATGGGTCCTACGTCTACAGTAATAGCTTAAATATGTGCAACCTTAAGACTACACCTAGTTTATATACAAATCATAATACTTAAACCAATGTTTGGCCTTTCAAAATCAGGAAACAAAAATAGGTTGTAGGTTGTAGGAAGATAAAAAAAAGAACATTTCAACGAATTTAAAAAGTAAATTCTGCATTTTAATAAACAATAATGCTCAAATAAAGATGTCGTTAAGGGTATTTTCAATCGGAAGATACAGAAACGAACAACCAATGGAAGCTTTTGCTTTTTTTTAAACAAAAAACGATCAAAAAATAAAGTGTTTCAGGAAATACATTTGTTTTACATTTTCTCCCCTATATCTTGAGACTGTTGAGAGGGGAAAATGTTCAGTCTAAATCGCCATTAGGCTGTTGTATTAAATTTAGGAATAATCTAGTCTATTAGGCTCTAGGCTAGTTTCTAAACCGAAAGAAGCCTGTGGCCTTGTGTGTCTTCGTCGCATCGTCGTCTGCTGCTAGGTGTGAGTTCCTTGTCGTGGTGGCGTCTGAATAATACAATGTGGCTATTGGCAGATCCATTAGGTGCCGTACATCTATCTTAACTAAGATTAGGCTAGACTAAGGGTTGAGACTTTCGTGCGTTTCCTTTGGATTACGACTAAAACAAACTGCTCTGCTTGGCTAGGCTACAGCGGTGCAGGGTCATGGTGCCAGCGGCGTGTAGAGTGAGCGAATGCATCGCTTGCGGCGGCGGCGTGGTCACTGGACCCCACGACAGTCGCTTTCAGTTGGGCCGTAGAGGCAGCATTCCGTAGTGTTGCTGTTGCATCATCATTTGTTGCTGTTGCTGCTGCTGCTGCTGTTGCTGTTGTTGCTGCTGCTGCTGCTGCTGTTGTTGTTGTTGTTGTTGCTGTTGCTGTTGGGTGGCCACTGGCGGGGCCTGCGAAGTTGTGTAAGTGACGGCACAGGCTGCCGGCTGCGACACCACAACTGGAGCGCTTACCTTCCTCTCCGACTGGGTGCGAATGGGTTGCGGGTGGGCGGCATTTGGCTGCGGGGGCGGGGCATACATCAGCATGGGCGGCGGAGGTGGTGATGGCTCCACGCTGGGATGACGTGCCGGCGGCGTGACCGCCGAACCATGATACGAGCCGTAGGAGCTGTCGTCCGACTGTGCCGATTGTCCGCGATTCCGTGGCCCCGTCATGCCGTACAGTTGCTGCTGGTCGCGTCGCTCAAATTTGTGATTTCCGTCCATGGGCGTGGGATTCGTACGGGTGCCATAGACTGGCTGGAAGCCTTGTGGCTGCTGTTGTTGCTGTTGCTGCTGCTGGGGATCGGGCATCATTTGCGGCGGTGGCTGCATTTGTTGCTGCTGCATTGGAGGCGGTTGCTGTTGCATCTGCTGAGGCTGCTGTAGGGGCTGCTGTTGTCCTCGCATTGAGCCACGCATTCCGTAGATACTCTCGCTGCGCTGCACCATCTGATTCTGGACATTCTGGTTCTGCAAATGTGAGGATTGTCCGGTGGATGCAACCTGCTGGTGTTGCTGCTGCTGTTGTTGCTGCTGTTGCTGTTGCTGCTGCTGGGTGCGCATCGGGTAGAGGCTCTGGGCCGGCACCAGGGGTCCAGGACGTGGCACAATGTCCCTATTGATCGCGGTGTTGCTCTTGGCATAAACGGACTGCGAACGATTCAGATTGCTCCTGGTCAGAGTGGGCGAGCGGCAGTAGAGGGAGCGAGTGCCACCGTACAGCGGCTCCTGCTGCTGCTCATACTTGGAGGAGAGTGGAGGCGCCGTGTACAGGTTCTGGCAGTAGTTGCCCTGCCCCTGGACTACACCGGGTATCTGGCCCATGTTGGGAGCCGCATGCTGGCCGTTAGCCTGAACCTGTCCGGCGCCGTCTCCTCTGTTGGACTGCCCACGGGGATAGGTGCCCTGCGACTGCTGGTACTTTCCGGGCTTCTCGATTTCCATGTCATAGTTCAGCTCGTCCTCGGAGTGGATGGAACTGGAGTCGTTGTCGATGCTGCCCTTGGTCTGGCGGAAGTTGCGGCGGGAGTTGAAGATGTACTCGTACACCAGGCCCGAGGCCATGCCGCCCACCAGGGGTCCGATCCAGTACACCCAGTGGTGGTCCCATTTGTTCAGCACAAACGAAGGACCCAGGGAGCGGGCCGGATTCAAGTAGGGCATCTGAAAAGAGGCAAGCATAAGCATTCGGTTAGTGTCCTGCCAAAAATTAAGCAGGAATTCGAGGAATCTTAAAACATAAACAGGTTTAAAGTTTTCACAGGAATTTAATGCAGGAAGTCCTCGTAGGTCCTAATAGTTTTGGAAACTTTTCGAAAAGTTGTTGTTTGTGAAAAGTTTTCAGGTTTGTGATTCACGTTTCATTAGGTGAATTTTATTTTTAAACAAATACTTTCCTAATTAATTTAAGACATGTTTTCTAGGTTCTCCTATCTCCGAAGTAAGCTTTAAAGTTCTTCAAGATATTTTACTTAATTCCTTTGGAGTCCGAACTATATGGGTTTTCCGCGAATCCCCTTCTCGTAATTCAATCCAGAATCGATATATGAACTTGACTTTAATCGCTGCCTGAGCCCATCAAGAACCTGGCCAAGTCATCGCGACTCCTTTGAATGGCTCCGCCACTAACCGTCCGTTATGCCAACAATGCAACTCCATCCCGGCCCGAACCGAGAGACCCTGTGCTAAATTAATTATCCCTCTCATCCCCGTCTGACCTTCCTGTCGAGTCAACCTCTACCTGGTCGTCGGGAGCTGATCTCCAGTCGGTTGTCATGCTGCGATTTTGCATCGAAATGTGAATAAAAGTCAGAATCCGAGTCGGCAGGTGCGTTTTTGGTTTTGTGTTGTCTTTGGTTTCAGTTTCGGTTTCGGTTCGTTTTCTGTTTTTATTTTCTTTTTTTTTTGGCGGGTTTCTGTTTCGAGATTTTTGCACCGAATTCCTCGGTCGAGGGACTGGAACTTCACAAAGGCTAACTTACCGAAACAAAGCTACAGGCGCTGTAGGCAGCTCCAATGGAAACGGCCGAGTTGCCCATGAACTTCTTCATGGGATCCGTGGATACAAAGTAGCAGAGTCCGACCAGGAAGGTGAGGATGAATTCCACACCGAATCTTTCCCAGGAGCCCACTGGGGCACTATGGGAGATGGCTGCCTGAAGATTGCCTTGATATCCGGGAACCGTAACTCTGAAAAGGAATAGATATGTTTATGATTTAATAAATATTTTATAGATTAAATAATATGAGTTATTAACGAATTCATAACTGATTAACTTATCCGTGTACTTTATGAAATACATCTGTATCTGACAGTTTGGAAACAAACTTTCTCATTCGAAACTCAAAACCCATTAATCTCCTCACACGTGAACTGTCGCAAAATCATCAAAATTGTGAAAACTTCCAAAGTTGTTGAGCACTTCTGGCCCAAATGAGTTTTGAAACCTCTGAGATTTATTGCTACAATCATTTGCCTCCTAATCCATATCCAGAAAAGTTTTCATTGAGAGAGAAATCGTATCTAAGCTATCTGGGAACAGTCAGAGACAGGCAGCCATATTTTGACTCAACGGAGTAGAGTAAATATTTACAAAGCTGAACCACAAGCCTTTACCTGGCACATCGGTGAACCACTTGGGTGCAAGTACCCCCAAGTACAAGTACACAGACACCGCCCAACTTTTCCGCCCAAAATCCGGAAATAAATGCTTTCGCAATGCACTTAAAAGTACTTGAGCAAATAGAGCGCCCGGCAATGGGAAATTGCTCCGAAATCCGGGTGCACGAGGTGTGGGGTGAGGGCTGAGGTGAATACCTGAAGCCGCAATCGTCATAACTGTGGGACGACTTAGCTGGCATTAGGTGGAGAGAGACAGTCCTAATCCTTGACTGAATCCCAAGCACCCCCCGGCATAATGAGCTCCACTGTCAACACACAGCTGCTCCTGGGGTGTTGATTAAAATTTGATCGCCTCGGAAAACATTTTTCCATTGAGGCAGAGCAACTGTTTGCTCATACATCTATAAAGTGCTAATTTCACAGGACGCGGAGGAGGATAGCCAGTTGACCGCAGATATAAACAAACACCAGGAGCCAGGAGCAGGAAGGAGCTAAGGAGCAGGGGAAGCAACTAAGTAGCCGGAAATGGCAAATGTGGAGCGAATCCAGGACCTTTCAGCAGCGCTTCCTGCGCAAATTGTTAACAAAAAACAAACTCACACAGCAAACTTAGACGAGAATCGTCGTTATCCTTATATCCTTGTGCCCAGGCGTGGGCCAGGACCAACACAGTTCCTGGCACATTTCAAATTTGTTGCGATGTGGCGTGTGGCATGTGCAACACGCTCGGTTTGGTTGGCTCTTTGCTCCCTGGGCTCCCTGGGCTCCCTGGGATTGCGGTTGGCTTTCCGGGAGGATAGCAGGATAACGAGAGTGGGGCCCTGAATCCCGATGCGACCTCCAAATCAAATTATGCCACGAAATCACTAAATGTATTTGCAGCAAACGCTTCAGAGATGACACTTTATGGTAGGTTTTAAAAATGCTTCATTTTAAACATAAACGACTAAATATATTCCATTGAAAGTAAGTAAACACGCGATTTAAAAATTGAAAAGTGACACAATTTTAATAATCTGTTATGACCTCATCCTCCCTCCAGGGAATAGTGTGAATGTGGATGAAATAACTGTATAACTGGACCACCTGTGCAGCATTCAATGTAGGATACGAGTAGCACTAAAGTGAGGGCAACCGGAAACACTGGCAGGATGCCATTTCGAGCCAGAGTGCGATAAGCCAGCCGGCCAAGGGGACAACTATTCAAAATGGAATTCGGTGCTCCGTTCGGATTCGAATTCAGATTCAGTAATTGAATTGCCCCTGTGACACGATTTTATTATCGCTTCCCAAACCCCCTCCTCCAGCAGGAAGTGCATTTTGATGTCAAATCCCCAATCAATAGGCTATTGCATGGAAGAGTATAAGTTTGAAATTAATTTCCAATGACTGCAGAATGAAAAGAAACCTCAGTGTAGGTCTGGATCTCTCCCGTTTCGGTTTGTTGGTTAAAATTTAAATTTGTTCGCTGTCGAAATCCTGTTTTTGAGGTTTCTTCGGCAACAGTAATTTCTGTTTTCGGGCAGCAGGTGTGCGGCGAGCATTCTTTTTTTCCAGCTGCTCCTCGGAACTGGGACTGACCAACCAGAGCGGTGCATCGGCTACTCTGGCGACACGTGTTTGATTTCAAGTTTCCGCACCACGCATCCATGCTATCCTGCGCAGGCGCAACCCCCGATGCCTCAAGTCTGCGCCTGGACAAAGACCAATCCACTGGAAATGTTAATTATGTATGGTTGTTTTTTCTGCTTTCTGGTTTCTTTGCTTTGCTGTCTTATGGCTGGTTGTCTTCTGGCATTGGCGGCCTCTACCTGATTCTTATCTTTCGTCATTTTCAAAGGCTACTCGCATTTTTGGAACGTGCTCGGCGCACGTTCTTCGAACCAAACAAAAAAAAAAGAGAACATAAAACCAAGTAATAATAAAGACCGGGAAGAAATCATTGAAATGCGACGAAGAGCTAAAGACTATTCAAATATCACTAAGCCGGATATCGATACTCGAGTCCGCAGCAGTAGACCCCAGCCACCTGAAAAGTCCCCCTACCTCGTACGACAATGTTTTTTTAAGCGCTCTCTCTGGTTTATGAAAGATTGTGTTTTATCTGCCCAAGTTGGTGTTTGCTGTTCCTGTGCCACATGTGGCATATGCGGCGCAATTAGGGTAAGTGCCAAGTGACATGTGACAGGATGAACGGCGAGAAGCAGGATGAGCAGCTGAGTGGCAGGTCCTGGGTGTATTAGCCCAACTAAAGTACATCCTTAGGAACAAGGAAATACAAAATTTATTCTTTTCATACACAAAGTGTGGGCTGTGAAGTTGAATAATTCAAAAACGCCATTTTCAGAGCTATATTGGGATCCATTAGACCTCAAGACCAATATCCCATAAATCATAAATCATAAAACAAACTCCAACCAAATCTAATCCAATTAATCAGCAAATACCCCCAGATTTCTGTTATTTTTTACTTCTGTTTTTTAGTCTTCGTTTAGACAGACATATGTTTCAACTCAGACCCAAAAACGTGAACTCATTGGACCCCAAAGAAATCCATATCAGACAGAAAAAAACCCCGAACTTGATCGCAGCGGCAGCAGCTGAAACATGTTTCTCTGCCCCGACGGATCGTCTTCGTCCTCTTTCTCCTTCGAATGGATCTGTAGAAAGTAAAGATGCCAACGCACTTAAAAGAAGGGTCGGAACAGATGTCGAGCAGACAATCGGGGGAGAGGCATTAATATTGGACTCTGGCTCTGGAAGCCGAGGAGTTCAACAACAACAAAAAACTGGATCGACAAAAAAACGGCTACGCAGGCGCAGATACATAAACTGAGAGAGATGCGTGCATTTCCATCGCCCTCATCCTGTTCCTTGTCCGGGCTTTAAAGGAAAACCCTGACAGGCCTGACAGGAGATTTTCTGTTGGCTGCATGTGCGTGTATATCCTTGGGCATGGGTCCTTTATCTAGGCATCACAATGGAAATCACTGCGCAAAACATCGAGGGACAGGGGCAGATGTTTCCTCCCAGCAGATAGAATCCTAGCTACCTGCGTCCTGCAGGTGCTGTGCCTAGGTTACCTGCACATCCCATTTATAGAAATTCCACAATTTCTTCGGATCTGCACACGCATTTCATGCTTCCTGTCAACCGTCCTTGTTGTACAGTCATCACCCCGAAAGTACGTTCCATGTCCCCGAGTCCTTTTCCGTTTTGATTTACGACCTGGCAGTTTCGTCCAACAGCCTGTTGGATTTAATTTGAAACTCTCGAGTTTGCTTTTTCGGTAAATCCCCACGCAGATGCAGAATGCAGTGTCCTAGAGCATGTCCTTCGCATAATGCAGCCATTGCTGTGGTCAGGCTCGCAGGATACACAGCAGATACTTAAACATGCATAATGAAGACATTGTGGCAAACACAAAATTTAAAATGAATTTCTCGTTAAATGGATTTGGACACGATGTGTATTGAATGCTTGAATGCTTTTAATTAGAGACATGCTTCAGGACTTCTGGCAATCCTTTTGATTGGATTAATTAATGGGCTTAATGGTTTTCGATTATAATGATTATGGAGAGTCTAGTGAACTGGAAAAGCGAATAACTTTCTAGATAGTATTCCTGTTTTATAGATCCTATAGAAGTTTGATGTAGGATATCCCTTGACTTACCCGTAGAGTAAAGCGGCTCCTGCGATTCCTCCGCCACACTGGGCGGTTATATACATGGCTGCCCTGATCGGAGATATAGCCCGTACCACCATGCAGGCCAAGGTAATGGCTGGGTTAATGTGGGCGCCTATAAATAAGAAATAAATAACATTACTTTACAAACTCGGTGCAATCTTTGGTGGCCACCCCATCGGAGTGGAAAAAGAAACCGTTAAATATCACTTTGACACTTCGAGGGAGGAGGGAGTTCTTGCCCCAAAATATGGCAGATAACATCATGACTTAATGCCCAACCAATTGGCTGTGAAAAAGCAAAGAAATCGCCAAGCTCCCAAGTGGGGGAGTCGGCTGGGAAGGCAAATCAACAACACATGTTGCAGGGTGGCAGCAACTCCTGCCTCCTTCTTTCGAGGAAGAAAACATTTAATTGCCTTGGATGTCAACGCAAATGAACAGATATATAAATACAAGAGTATATGGAAGGGAAAAGGAGGGTTGGGCCAAGTCGATGGCACCACAAGTGCGCCCCCAGAGATAAGACGGAGCCTGGGGTAGGAGTTGGGGGGCAACCGCACAAAGTGCATTGCCTTTTCGAAAATACAACAACGATGGCACTGTATGGCAAACAAAAACCAAGAAAACAAAAAATAATAATAAAGGGGTTCGTGTCTACTGTGTTTTGGCTCTGAAAACGAGACTTTTCCACGCAATTCCAAGGGCTCCGCCAACACTTGCCGTCCTGTTTTTGTTGATGCTTCAGTTGTCATTGTTTTTGTTATTGTTGTTATTTACTGTCCCCACTGACGACTTACCCGAGATGTGAAGGAAGCACTGTGTCAGCGTGGCCACTGCCATCCCGGAGGCCAGGGCCGTGGCCAAAAGCACAGAGGACACACTGGCACCCACGCCGGCACCCGCGGCGGCACCGCAAACGATGAACACGTACAGGAACGAGGCCAGGCACTCGCTGATGATGGATCTGGAAGAGAAGGGTTAGAAGGATTAGAATAGCTCCACAGCAGATGACTGAGGTTTGCCAGGCCCTTCAAGTGTGACAGGATGTGAAGTATGGTACGGTACAGTGGTCACTACAAGAGGTGGTTTTCGGATTCAAGGTTTCTTCGGATAATAAAGTATAACATTTTTAAATCTGTTTATATTTCAGAGATAATCATAATACTTTGATCTTTTTTAAATTAAATTCAATCTTAGAACTTCTTAGCTGGTGTTTACTGTTTGTTGCACAAATCAAGCTGCACACAATGCGCGCTCTTGTTGCCCTCAAGCGTTGCAGTGACAATTAAGCCGGGGAGTGGGGAGCGGACAGGGTTCGGGGGCGGATTGATGAAACTGCAATGTGGCGTTGATTCCAGTTGATTCCCACTGGACGTGAGGCAACTCGGATTCACATTAAGCTCGAAAAAGGGGCCCATCCCCCCGCCACGATAACGAAAAATCAAACAAACTGCCGCGACTGCGAGGGAACTGGGGACTCCATGGATTTCCATAAAATCATAAATTCTTCAGTTTGCATTTCGCCTTCTGGATTCTCTTTAATTGGAACTGTGGGTTGGGCCCCAACGTTTGACTTTTTAATGGTCAGCTGGCCAGCTGGGGAAAAGGAATGGAATGGAGGCAAAGTGTTGCAGAGTTTAGTTGAAACTTATGCGCTCGACTTCATCCTTGAGAAGCATTATATCCTTGCAAGGATTTAATTACTCCATCAGGCTTACGATGAAATGTTAATTATTTTGAAATCCCTTCCTAAGACAGGAGGACGAACTTTACCAGTATTTAGTTTCACGTTTATCTTGATGAAGTCTCGAGGAGAACACTGGGATTTCAATTACTCAGAGTTCACACACAAAGCTCCAATGATGACATCCAACAATTGCCGTCTAAAGTTGAACAAATTGAAAGCAAGTGCAGATAATGGCTGCGAAAACAAAGGTCTTTAGTGCAGATGCACTGAGAATCCAGGTCTGTTATTCTAAAATACTTTTTTTTCAAACCCTCAATTATGTGAGAAGCCTTTTCTATTTTTCGGAAAGAGAGTTCTTCATCAGAAACTCTACCTAACTTTACTTAATAATATTTTAAAATCTAAAAAACCCTAAATACCAACAACTTCTTGATGACTTACCTCCAAAACTCCAGCGTTCGAATCTCGGCCTGCATACTGCGCTTGGGCGCCTGCAGGGTGCTGGACAGACGATTGTTGACCCCATGGCCTCCTCCATGGTTATCCTTCCGCATCGCCTCCAGGCGCTCGAACAAGGTCACAATATGATAGTCAATGTTGTGCTCCAGCGGCACGGTATGCAAACTTTCATCAGCCATTTTTCAAAAAATTTTGATTTCGCGCCTTTTCGTTTATTTATTTTATTTATTAACTCTTCGTTTAATTTTTCAGAATTTCCGACAAAAAGTAAGCTAAAGACGCGACAATTAAGGGGTTTCCTTCACCGTTTAGTCTGACATTTTGTTCACTTGCAAATTGCGATCAATTTACTTCAATTGTTTTTGAACTCCCAACCGATGTGATTCGAGGCGACCGACCGATCCGTAGCGTTCGAAGCGATTCGAACTCGTCCGTAGTCAAGAAGCGAATGAGTGAACGTGGTCATGAACGACTGAGCCGGGGTTGGCAAGGAACGAAGCAGGTCAGGTTGAGTTTGTCCTCGGGAACAAGTTAAGGTTGAAACACACCACAATATGCACACTCGAAAAAATAGAGTTCAGTCTCAGGGGTTGGAAATTATTATGAAGGGAAATGGTTTGGGTTTATCCCCCCTATTATTTTTTTATATTTATTTTATTTCAGTAATATAGTAATAATATATAGATTATATAATATAAATATTACAGTCAAAATAATTTAATCTGCTGCTTGTACTTAGAGGAGATGGCTTATTCTTGATATTTTTCAGATACTCTATATGTTGCAACTATCTCGGATACTTTATATGCAGGAACTATAATATATAATAGCACCATTTTAAGCTAGGTGGTATTTTTAAACTCTTTTACTTTCCAAATAGACTATACTTAAGTGATTTAAATTATAAAAATATAAATGGCCAACATTTTTAGGAAAATTAAGTAAGACATTTATTCCCCTTGAATTTTCTAGCTAGAACTAGATTTTCTAGCAGGCTCTTTGCTCTTATGTACTTTTGGACCTTGAGTTTATATTTCGTTTAGTTGATTAGACTTGTTTTTCTCAGTGCATATGTGCGACCCACACCCCCGAAACAGTGGTGGGTAGCCACCCCTTGCGACGCGCTGGAACGGAACAACTGCCTGTCAACCTGTTGGCTTCCCCGATGATGATGGTGATGGTGGATTCGGAATACTTTGGAATCGAAAACACACACTCCATGCCACTTGAATATACCACCCCCAAAATATATGACGACAAATTTTGAATTTGTACAATCATTTTAAATATATTTTGTTTAAATATATACTTTTTTTTTGTAAGAAAAATATAACTTTTTTAGAAAGTTTATCTAACTGACAAGGATAGTAATTTTAAAAGATAATTGAGCGGCTCTGATCAATAAACACTGATTCAAGATTCCCTGGACTTGAACTCCAGCCAACGATGTTTATGATGATAATAATGATCGGGCAGGCATCTGGCCCTGGGAGCCGCTTTCATTGAAAGTATTTCCCTTTTTTCGGCACATTAATGAAATGTAAAATGATCTGGCTCAATGGGCAGAAGCTTTGATTAGACGGGAGTGCTGGGGACGGAGGACGGGGATGTTGCCATTTTTGTGGTTACTTTGGTTACCACACAATCATTAACCTGATGGCAGTCTCAGGACCAGCACACTTAACTTTTTACACAAAAAACAATAATTTTAATGAAACTATTTAAGCCAAAATATAGCAATCATTCAACTTAATTTAAATTATTATGATAAGTATTAAGTTATTTTAAAGGTAAAATACATAGTGAAGGGGCCTATTATAAAATATTATATAAGGACTGTTTCTATTAAAGATATCATAAAGTATCTTCGAGATACTGAGATACTGATGGCTGAGTAGATTGCTTTTCTTTTTCGTGAACAATTCTTTCTGTGTATACCCTTCTACAAGTGCCAAATGTAGCATCCAGAACTCTCATCCTTGGCTCACATTTTCCGCACCACTAAAAACTATAATTATGCGACCTAACCACTTGATACCTGTCAATTGTCAACCTGACCCCGTGTGAGTGACTTTTCAAGCTCAATGAACTGTGAAAGTTAAGAAATTGTCTTCTCCACTTGATTCCCGGGTGGGGGGCAAAGTGAAATCAATCACAAAAAAAGTTCAGACCAGCCTACCTACCAAAACAAAAAAGAAAATAAAAATCACAACCAAAAACCCAAAACCCAAAAAGTTACAAAGAAAATAAAAGAAAGAAGGCAAAACAGGCGCAGAATTTCGACAAACTCCTCTGGGGCCGGGCAGGGGGCGTTTGGAAGGACGTTGCCTTATATGGCAGGAACCGAGAAGAAGAATACAACGATGATGAGGACAATGATGATGATGATGATGAGATGGTGGAGCAAAGGAGATGGAAACGACGACAAAAGGCTGCCTCTGGCCAGTGAGCGTGGGAATTATTTTGCGCACTCTTTGAGATTTTTTTTTTGTTTTTTTATTTTTTGCAAGTTTTTACCTTGAGGTCGCACGGGGTCGTTCCTGCGGCCGGTCGAAGGTAATAATAAGATGTTTTGTTTCAATCACATCGCCGCTTGATGATCGTCATCATTGCCATCTGCATCATCAATGTCGCAGCCTTATTTAGCTTTTATATTGAGCACGAAACCGTCCTCTCCGGATACTCAGTTTTGACCGTTTAATCAAATCTTTGTAAATAA
This sequence comes from Drosophila atripex, assembly GCA_035045925.1. Classification (NCBI taxonomy): domain Eukaryota; kingdom Metazoa; phylum Arthropoda; class Insecta; order Diptera; family Drosophilidae; genus Drosophila; species Drosophila atripex. The sequence goes on along the minus strand of JAWNOP010000070.1, from coordinate 6,660,976 downwards.
TGTATTTGCACAGAAAAAACAACTACTGACTTATGACTGACTACTGACTACTACTTATCGAAGATTTTCTTTATCCTTGCTCAATGGGTCTCCACAGATACTCCACAAAAATTTCACACAAAATTCTCCACAAAAAAAATCTAAAAAATATTTTATTCTTTGATTTTTATGCAGATTTATGGGGCATTTGTCAACAAATCTTTCAAGGTATTCCGCTCATGGATCGGGTTTAAATTGGCCAAGATATAGCCTTCAGACTAAGTCCAATTTTGGGTTCCCACGTATTCGTCACTTTTAAGGGGGACCCCCACAAAAATTTCGAAAAAATCTGAAAAATATATTGTTCCTAGATTATGATGCAGATTTACGGGGCATTTGTCAACAAATCTTTCAAGGAATTCCGCTTAAGGATCGGGTTTAAATTGGCCAAGATATAGCCTTCAGACTAAGTCCAATTTTGGGTTCCCACGTATTCGTCACTTTTAAGGGGGACCCCCACAAAAATTTCGAAAAAATCTGAAAAATATATTGTTCCTAGATTATGATGCAGATTTACGGGGCATTTGTCAACAAATCTTTCAAGGAATTCCGCTTAAGGATCGGGTTTAAATTGGCCAAGATATAGCCTTCAGACTAAGTCAAAATTTGGGTCCCCACGCATTCTTCACTTTTAAGGGATCCCCCCACAAAAATTTCGAAAAAATCCAAAAAATACTTTGTTTCTAGATTTTGATGCAGATTTATGGGGAATTTATCAACAAATCTTTCAAGGTATTCCGCTCATGGATCGGGTTTAAATTGGCCAAGATATAGCCTTCAGACTAAGTCCAATTTTGGGATCCCACGTATTCGTCACTTTTAAGGGGGTCCCCCACAAAAATTTCGAAAAAATCTGAAAAATATATTGTTCCTAGATTATGATGCAGATTTACGGGGCATTTGTCAACAAATCTTTCAAGGAATTCCGCTTAAGGATCGGGTTTAAATTGGCCAAGATATAGCCTTCAGACTAAGTCAAAATTTGGGTCCCCACGCATTCTTCACTTTTAATGGATCCCCCCACAAAAATTTCGAAAAAATCCAACAAATATTTTGTTTCTAGATTATGATGCAGATTTATGGGGAATTTATCAACAAATCTTTCAAGGTATTCCGCTTATGGATCGGGCTTAAATTGGCCAAGATATAGTCTTCACAATAAGTCCAATTTTGGGTCCCCACGCATTCTTCACTTTTAAGGGATCCCCCTACAAAAATTTCGAAAAAATCCAAAAAATATTTGGTTTCTAGATTATGATGCAGATTTATGGGAAATTTGGCAAAAAATCTTTCAAGGTATTCCGCTCATGGATCGGGTTTAAAGTGGCCAAGATATAGCCTTCAGACTAAGTTCAATTTTGGGTCCTCACGCATTCTTCACTTTTAAGGGATCCCCCCACAAAAATTTCGAAAAAACCCAAAAAATATGTTGTTCCTAGATTTTGATGCAGATTTATGGGGAATTTATCAACGAAAAAGGATCGGGTGAAAATTGGCCAAGCATAGCCTTCAGACTAAGTCCAATTTTGGGTTCCCACGTATTCGTCACTTTTAAGGGGGTCCCCCACAAAAATTTCGAAAAAATTTGAAAAATATATTGTTCCTAGATTATTAGCAGATTTACGGGGCATTTGTCAACAAATCTTTCAAGGTATTCCGCTTAAGGATCGGGCTTAAATTGGCCAAGATATAGCCTTCAGACTAAGTCAAAATTTGGGTCCCCACGCATTCTTCACTTTTAAGGGATCCCCCCACAAAAATTTCGAAAAAATCCATAAAAATATGTTGTTTCTAGATTTTGATGCAGATTTATGGGGAATTTATCAACGAAAAAGGATCGGGTGAAAATTGGCCAAGCATAGCCTTTACAGTAAGTCATATTTTTGCTCGCCACGCATTTTTAATTTTTTAGAGGGGCCCCCACAAAAAATATCTAAAAAATATTTTATTTCTATGTTTTGACGCAGATTTGACGTAGGCTTCGAGGCAATTTGGTTGAGTGTATAAACCACATCGTGGGTGCTGAAAAAGAAGGCAGAGACCTTTGAGGAGATTCCCCCAACTGCACGTAGCATCTGCAGAAGTTGCAAATGGATCCGCGAATGGAGGTGGAGACGGGATGGTGTCACGATGCATCGCCAGCTAAGGCTGTTAAAAGGGAAAGGGCCTGAGAAAAGTCAGCCGATTAGTCGAGACTGAGGCATATCTGGATGCGGTATCCCGGAGAGTGGTGCCAGTGATATCATTATTAGAGATATGCGAAGCAGGCCTATATGAGGAGCTGATTTATGGGTGCCCTGGCTGGAAAACGAAGCCGTGACTTATGACTGGATAAAGCGTGAGTACCTGTCCAAGTCTTCAAGAGAGTCTTCTGCCCGTCTTCGCCTCCCCTCCAGGCTCCAGCCGGTAACTGGCCTTGTGCAGATGGATCGCCGCGTCTGCTGGTTATTTTGCCAAAACTTAACAAGGTCAACATATTTTTTGTGTGGGAAAAAGTTGCTGTCTGAGAACAGGAGGCGGTAAGGTTAAAAATTTGAGACGGAGCACAAAAAATAGGACAGATTTTTGTCAGAATCCCAACCATTCTTCCATCCATATTCGTTTGTGCCAATCATAAAAAACAAATTCGAATGAAATTTAAAATAAAAAACTATCTATATCTTGATGACTCGACTCTTTTGCACTTGCACTCAACCCTTTGACCTGTCACTGTAAAAAAAATAAAACCTCGAAAACCTAATTCACATGATTCTGTGAACATCAACATATGCAAATCTATGAGAAACATGATAGCAGTCCACATCCAGGATCCCGCTCGACACGTGCCCCACTTGCAACCCTTGCCTGGCCATGCCACTAATGATGCGACATTATTTTGCATATGTCCGGGAAAAACAAGGATGTCGCGGAAGGGTTAAGGTCGAAACTGTCCCCTAATGAACTGAAACATGCTCGACTGTTACAGTTACGATAATTTATGCATTTTTACAACCATTGACTGCCAGCCGGAGGACTCGGATTGTCCGGGATTGTTGTCAGTTTATTCCATGACATGCCGCTCTGCAATTAAATCAAAGGGTTAGAGCATCTCCGGGATACGATAATTGTGCTTGTGGTGGTGGTCGTAGGCAGAATCCTGCTAGCATCTGAGGTTTCTCAGACATGTCACACAGGTGCGAAAGTTTCAGAGTTTGCGGTTTGGTGAAGAGAATGCCAAAGTGTCAGAAAAGGACACTGAAAGATTAATTTTTAAACTCAACAAACTCAACATTTTAACTACTTGCGTTAAAAATATGTATGGATTTCTGCCACAATATCCAAGGACCATGGAACACATGTTTGCTTTTTCAATTTTTAGAGACGGATGAAATATAACCGAATGACGTTAAAAACTCTAAAATGCTCCCTCATCATTAAATCAGAGATTCGATTGTTTGTCCAGAAGAGCAATTCATAAAAATGTCCGCAATGTCCTTACCAAAAAATGGCAAACTCAATCGCAATAGATGGGCCGACTTGAACGAATCGATTCTCGAGTTATTAGCCGTCACACAGTCATTAAAAATTTTGACAGATTTTGACAATTTATTGATGTTGCCAGTGGCGTGCACAAAACACGCGACAAACAACAACAATTAAAAATTTTCCAGTAACAGAATCCAGTATCCTTGCATCCTGTTGGTTGACCTGTACAAATTGCAAAAAGTGGACAAATGTTTGTCCTTCCATCTGCAATTTTCAAGTGCCGTTCCCCCTCTCCGGGCTGGATAGAGTGCCAACCCCCGAGGCGCGCGATAATTTGATTAATTGAAAGTCAGGAGACCTTTTTTTTGGCGGTTTTATAGAAGGGGTTGTGCCGATGGGAACGGGGGTTGTTCTGCGGTTCTCTTTCTGCGGTGGCGTGAGTAAACGATCCCAGATCGCTTCAAGTAGCTCTATTGTATTCACATTAGCAGGTTTAGCCATCCCCCGGAGAGAGTATCTATTTCCCATCCGAATCTGACCGTTTTTTTTACGCAACATTTTTTGGATGAAATTTAAATATCGCATTACATCCAGCCACTTGATTTTAAAGCCCACCCGACCTGACATTTAAATGTTGAGCCCGGAAGGGTCAGGTTTTGGTTTTGGGCAGGACACCCTGGACAATTTTCTAACATGTGTTTTTCAGTGAAAAATTCAAATCTGTTGTCTGCACTTGATTATGCGATAAACTGGGCTACAGGACTTTCATTTTTGTTTCTTTTGGACAGTTGCGTAATTGTTTTTTGCTTGAAGGACTCTGCAATTGTGGCCAGTTCACCGGCCAAAGGACTTTCGGATAATTGAAATTGTTTAAAGTCTCAGGCAGTCACTATACGACAAGCACTTGAACATATTTTTACTTTTTTTGGATAATAAAATTTAAATTAAGTTTACAGTTTGATAAGCAAGGACTCGCTTTTTAGCTCTGGGCTCTAGGGATTCATAAATTTTATGATAAAACATACATCACAAAATTGACCTATTTGACAGAGTTCAAAGCTCAGTCACATAAATTTTAAACCTTTAATTCACTGTCGAATCAATAATTCAAACCACACTTTCAGGCATCCTTCCGCCATTAAAGTGTTGTGGCATGCAACATTTAGCAATTTTGTGGTGGCCCCTGTCCAACTTTGTGCATTATTATCCTTGTTGTTGGAGCTGTTATTGTTCAGCGTCACGCCCACTGGCCCCAAAATGCTAATTGATTTTGGCCCAGGGCCTAAAGGGTTTCGGGCCTGGCTTGGATATTGTTGTATTCCAGCCACACACACAAACACAGACACACACCCAACATATCCATGAAAAAGAGACGCGGCTCGAGGCCGCTTAAAGGACATTCAACTCGTTGAAAGATGGTGAACAATTGCAAAACGATTCAAGTGCTCAGTTCACAGCTTTGTCTGTGCAATTTTCAATTTTCCACGCCATACCCTCGCTTTCCTGGCACCTCATTTGCATATTTTCCGGCAATTATTATTTGCATATGCGAATTTTTTCCAGCCCATTGTGATTCTAATTCGATTTTGATATTTCGCGCCCAATGCAATTTGCAATTTGCCTTTTTTTACGATTTGTTTTGCCAGGATCGTGCTCCCCTCTATTGATCTCATAATCGAACCAAGTGGTATGAAAAAACACAACATCCTATGAGGGTCCTTTGATTTGCATTCGCCTGCGCTTTTTATGGCGTGCCAATTTTTGATAGATGATGCGTGAAAATATGGGACGAGGAGGGACGAACACCCATATTTGCATATTTGATTAATTTGTTTGGTTTTTTGGGTGGTTTTTTATGGAAAAATAATAAGCATTTTATTGTGTGCTCAGTGTTAGGGGAGTGAGTAAAATATGTACTCTGAATGGCCTACCAAATTAAAAGGATATGGACTAGAAAGGAACCAAATGAATGGGGCAGGGAGATCTTTTATTTCTGAAAAGATCCATCTAAAAATGTTCCGCTAATCACATTATGAGTTGAAGCTAATAATAGTACATAATATATTCCTAAATTTTTATCCAAAAATAGCGAATTGAAGATATTTTTTTTATCAACTGTGAATTTTGTTAAAGATTTGCATATCCCTTTAATTGATGGCCTATCATCCGCATTAGCTACTCATGCGGCATATCCTTCAAACGAATTGGCTCCTGCTATTCCGGCAATCCCTTCATCCTGACTGTTTCCCTTCAGGCAGCAGCAGGCGGGCACTAATCCAATAGCTCTATGGATCATTAAGCACTAGATTGCGTTTACGGTGCAGACAGAGAAACACATAAACCTATGCATTTACTGAGTAGGTATAGAAAAGTACACACTTTTAGATCGATTGCAAGGACATTTCTTGCGAAGCAATCACAACATATGCAGATTAACCCACTGGCAATGGAAAGAGGGGGTGTTGGGTGACCTGGCATCAATTATGCTGGAAAATCACCATTTTTTTTTTAGATATAACAGCAAATCGATTTTACAATAAAAACGAAATTGAAGTGCAATTGTGCGAGGGAAAGTGTTAAATTAAATTTTCATCTCCTTAGTGCCATCGTCGAGTCACAAAAGTTACTATACTGTAAAAAATGAATACGATCTAAAAATTATTTGATCTTTGATTTTCAATACTTATTATGATAAGTTATTATCAAAACATTATTATCTATGCCTTTCAAGGCCCCTGTACGCATTTTTTATATCCCTTTTTTTGTCGTATAAAATTATTGTACAATTTTCCTCACAACTTTTCTCTGTGCTAACTACCCCTCCTTACATATCCTTCATTCAAATGAACCGCAAAGTAAATCTGCATTTGATTTGTCGTCCCGGCGCACATGTTGCAAAAAAAGTTTCGCCGGCAACTGTCGCCACGAAAGGTGCCACACAAAAATAGAAAAACAATTGCCAATTACGGACGAGCAGTTTCCGAGGATTCAACCACTGCCCCCGTAACACCACCCCAGACCAACCCACCACCCTACCCTACCTCTCCGGTAGCCACCAGCATGGCCCATAAACAACAGTCGAAACAAAGGAAAAACGGAAAATCGGAAAAAAGAAACAATCAACAATAAGGAAAGCCACAAAAAAAATTGAGGGGTGGCATTGGGCAGCCGGAAAAACTATGAGGAAAATCACTTTTGTGCTCATAAATTTCAATAATAAAAATTTGAATGCAGTTGACACGACACCGAAACAGGCATTTTCTGCCCCCTCCCCAGTTTATCCCATTTTCTCCCCCTCCATTCTGAAGAAGGGCCACAAACAAGGTTAAGTGAAATAAAAATCAGTGAAGTGCATAAACAAGGTTCAAGGTGCGGGTCGTGTCGGGTCGAATCGGAGGATTTAGATCTGGATCGGAGTCTGGATGCTGCTGCACCACCGAGTAATTGAATTGGCTTGTCGCATTTGGTGGAGAACATGCAACCCTTTTTTTCTATACATTAGAGGAGTTATGGTTTTGCATACATATGTACCACCCATATGAATATGGTCAGATTTGGACCCGAACTGAGTGCGACTTACCTCAATTACTGGCATATGGAAAGTGAATTCGGGGCGACAACCGCAATTAATATTTGCGCTTAAAGTGCAAATACGCTAATCTTGAGTTCAACGTCGCCCGAAGTGATAAATTTTGTTCTCTTCGAAGTACTTTAGGGAAACTTAAACTAAAGTTCAAATTAGATTTAGATTTTAAACTAAAATTTTTAACAAAAGTTATGAACTAAATTTTTTTTTAAAATATTTGGTTACAAAAGAATGTTCTTTGTAAAATAAAAGAAAAATATACAATATCTTTAAATATTTAAATACAAAAAATAAATTCTAGTTTTTAAAAAGGAAATTGATAATAAATTGTCTAACTGTTTAATATGAAAAATAATTCCCAAGTCCATCAAATTAAAATTAAAATGTCATACCAAAACCCAATATTACAAATTCATTTTTGAAATTTTAAAACTCGCGCCAAGCTACCATCGATAGTGACTAGAAACTATCGATAAAAATTCAAATCCACCATAATACTAGCAACACAAAACAAAGGCCGACGAAAATTCGTTTATGAAAAAACTAATATTTTATTCTGGTTGTTGTTAAAGACAGAATTATCAGGTCTAGATGCAGTTTACTTCTTGGCCTTCTTGGGATCTCCCTTGGCGGCATCTTCGCTCTCAGCGGCCTCCTTAGCGCGCTTAGCGCGAATGCCAACCAAACGAGCATCAGTACGAGCCTGGAATTTTGACAAATAGTTAGAATCACGAGTGCATATCTTTTTAAGAGCGTAAGACTCACCTTGCGCAGGGTAGCGAAGGCCTGGAACTTCTTCTCGTCCTTGGTGACATCACGGAATTCAACCACAGCGGGCTGTTCGTTCTTGATGGGCATGATGGGACCCTTGAACTGGGTGGCCAGCTTGCACTCCTCGAGGGAAGACTCGCCCTTGCGGATCTTCTTCTCGTTGATGGGGAACAGGATCAGCTTGCTGCGGTACTCCTTCAGGCGCTGGATGTTGCGCTGACGCGACTCCAGAGATTTGTTCTTACGCCTACGGTCCACAGAAATGCCGATGGTCTTGGCGAATCCAGCGCTAATGCCAGCACCCTGGGGGATTAACAAAAAGGGTGGTTAGTGGCCGGAAAGATGCTTCTGTTTTTCCACTTACCTTGAGCTCCTCCAGAGTGAATCCACGACCAGCACGCAGCTTTGTGTGGTAGCGGATGGTGGGGCAACGGACCACTGGGCGCAGAGGACCGCTGGCAGGGCGGGGGAAGACGGCCTTAGCCTTCTTGACGCGGTTCTCGTGCCTGCGGACCTTGCGCGCGGGCTGGTTGAACCAGGTCTTCACATGGCGCTGCCACCATTTGTGGTAGTGCTGGTTTGGAATCATATTGTTACCCTTACCCATCTTGGCGGTTTAGATTGGCTGCAACACAAGAGAACATCAAAATGTAAATTATAAACACACTCCAATTGGTAAATGTTTGTTTGCAAGTGTGTGTATGCGGCATAACCTTATCCCACGTGGCTGGACAATTTTATTGTTTTAGTCGTGGATAAAACACAGATTACACCATTTATGGCAATCAACACATGTCCCCCCATGTCCAGCACACATTGCACATGCGATTCACGAATTTCCTCCCCATTAATAGCGTATTTTCGACAAAATTCGAGACACACAAAATCTCACACACCTTTTCTTCCCAAAAACGAATCAAAAAGGAAATCGCAACCAACTTCACGTCGTAGAATCAACGAAAATTTCCCTAAAAAAATTCCCAGTGTCGACAGTGAAATTTCCCCAGCTATCGATTGGTGATGCAATCAGTGTTACAAAGAGTTTTCACAAATTCACATTTATTCTGGCCGAATCGAGCAATTAATGTGTAAGAACTCTGCACAAATGTTCGAGGAGTGAGGAAAAAGCAAGTTAAGAACGAACGAGAGCATTTTGAGCATTTATTGGTGGTTAATGCCTTATCGATTGACTGTGGTGTCGCGTGGCAACTCTGAACTGTACTTTCTGATACAGATAAAAACTATTGACGATCTATCTATAATCGGAAAATTGCGCGGTAATTCTGCATCGGAGGCCAATCGTAGTCGATTCCGAAACCCAATCAAAACAACAGGAGGTTTCTTATTATCCGGCAGCAATTCGAAATGAGTGAAGAGGTGTCCCCCTCGCCTGTCGCCGAAGTACGGCTCAGCGACATCAAGTACGAAGATGTGTCTGCGCTGAATTTTTCCAAACTGTACTCGCCGAAGATGAAGAGTGTTTACTGGCGCTTCTTCGGTTTCCCCTCGAACGATAACAACGAGGTAATCACCAAGCAGAACGTTGTCTGCATTAAATGCCACAAGGTACTGACCAACCACGGCAACACCACCAACCTGCGGGCCCATCTCCAGCACCGCCACAAGGATCTCTTTAAGGAGCTATGCCAGGAGCACGATATCCAGGTGCCGCCACGCAAGACTCCGCGCAACGTTAACCATCCGCCCCTGTCCAAGCGGAACGTATCCTCGCGCCGGGTAAAGTTGGAGTTCATCAACAACCGGAATCACGACAACGGCACAGATGAGGAGGACGAGGCCGCGGCGGCCACAGCTGCCATGCAAGCAGAGGAGGATGCCTCTTCCCAGACGATGCTATACGAGACTATGGTGCCGTTTACGTACGACGAGGCGGATAATATTGTGGAAGAGGAGGAACGCATGGTGTCCATGGAGCCAAAGTACAGCCGTAAGCGTAAGGTGGCAACTCCATCCTCTGCCCTCCATCAGCTGCGGGCCGTTAAGCACGAGGACGGCGGCTATGTGACAACACAGATTGCCAACTTGCCGGAGGCACTCACTGACATTATAATTAAGGATCTACGCACCGTAGACTCCTTGTACGACGTCGGCTTTAGCGATTTTGTGCGCTTGGCTATGGGAGGGGTAACGCCTATGCCGGAGGCAGAGAAGATCGACTCGCTGATCAGCGAAATGCATGCCTCGAAGTTCCTCGAGATTGGGGACATCACGCGCGACTTCACTGCCGAGAAGCCCTTCTCATTCGCCTTCGAGCAATGGGTGAATGTCGAGCAGCGACGGTTCTTGAGCATCTTCCACCACTACCTCGACGAGGAGACACAGTCGGTGCGGAGCATGCTGTACGCCACTGTGGAGTACACCGACTACCTTGTCTTTGATGATCTACTGACCGATTTTTATTTGCCCAACTGCACCCTGGCCATTGTGAACTACGAGGATGACGAGGATTTCCTGCACACCTACCTAAGGGAGAAGAGTAAGTTGCCCAGTCTATGATCCAATAAAAAAAACTAAACCATATTATTTTCCGCAGATATCCCGGTTGTTTTGTGCTACGTTTCGGTTATTGACAAATGCCTCCGTCGCGTTTTCGAGATTGAGGAAGTAGTCTCGCTCCTGGAACAGGTCAAGGACATTATCCAGCGGCACTCGGCCGAGATCAGCAGCAAGGTATCGGAGCTGCCTTCCTACAACGAGCACTTCCCGTGGACCCTGTACGAGATGCTAAAGTTCTTCGCCGAATCGATTTCCTGGTCCGAGGACATGGACCAGCTGGTGTTGACCGCCAAGACCGTAACAGAGGCCCTCAGTGCTCTGGTGGTAGGTTATCTTCTACAATCGGATAGGTGGAAGTAGTTCTAATTGAATGCCTTTCCAGATTGCTTTGGATACGCTGCGTGGCGAGGACATTCCCCTGTGCAGCATGCTATCACCCATCACATCGAAAATTCTGATCAAGAAGCTTGGAATTGCAGAGCAGGATGATCCGCTCATGATGAACATTAAGCGCACCATCGCTTCTGTGCTCCAGGCCCATGTCATCTCTGATGACAACCTGACGGCTGCTGCTCTGCTGGATCCCCGCTTCCACCGTCTGACCACCATTGATAATCTTGAGAGATGCGTTCGCATGCTGACCCAGAAGTACAACAAAACCTTTGGAAGTTCGGGGGCTAATGAGGCCAACGATTCTGCGGCTACCACATCTGTAAATGCCACGCCCACAGTCACCTTCAAAACGGAACGGCCCTCAGGAAGTGGTGCGAGAAAGTCAAGTGAGTGCAAAAAAGATCCAATACAACACAGGTGTTGTTACTAATTGAACTATTCTTGTAGAGCTTGAACTCCTGTTCGACATCGCAGAGATCCCCAACCCACCAAAGCGAGATGTCGACGGTACAGTGGAAACTGATCTGAAGCGATACCGCAACGAAGTGGTAGTCCAGCTTGACGAGTCGCCGATCGAGTGGTGGGTCAAAATGGGTCACATCTATGGAACCCTGCGCGACTTGGCGACTCTCTATCAGAGTGTGCCCGGCGTGGTGACCCTCAGCTTCAAAAAGATGCTCAGAGAACAGATATACGACTTCAACAAGCGCTTCATGCTCACCGGCAACCAAATCGATGCAATTCTCTTCCTGCACCATCACAGCAATTAAACAGATCTATCCGCACAACTCTGTTTTTATATCGTATAATTATTTTAAAATTATCTTAAACTTATTCCGATCTTATGTATATGTACGTATATGACAACCAGGGGCACTGCAAATAAACCGCGACAGTTTTCACTTAAATAAAAGAAGAGTAACCACCGGACTAGAACTATGGAGCGGTTATCAAAAATTTTAATTATAATCGACACCAAATTGTATCGCTTATTTGCTGGCCCAATGAATCAATTAACGTAAGCGTAACTGTTAAATAAAATAACAACAAACCCAAATATTATTCAATTCGTTTTACTGAAATTAGTGTTCATTTTGGATGACGTGTTTTAAGCATTCATAATTTACTTAACAAGGGTTTTAAAAGTTTGTGACAAAATATAAACACAAATTCTCACTTCATCCTGAAATTATTTTATTAGGAAAAGTCGGTCAGGATACTTAGAAATTGGAGAAATATCTTTGGACTTTTGAGGAAAGCTTAAAAACAAATTTTTTTGGCCATGTAATATTACAATGTTTTGACATTATAGTATTTTACAAGGGATATTTAAATTTCCCATGAAGTAATTTTCCGTTATGAACGTACTTGTGAATTTTTAATAACTTTTCACGTCGTAAAATTTTTTAAAATAAAAGAAATCGACAAATGTATATTAAATTAAAAATTTTTTGTTTATATTAAAAAAAATATTTAAAAATATAGCAGTATTAATAACGATAAAACCAAATTTATAACTTAGCTTTGATAAGAAAACTTTATCGATTATATTTCAATTAATAATGCGTAATCATTTCATTCCATTTTATGCGTAAGCTCAAATGTTCGTTTTCCGTAGATTATAAAGTGTGACGGGAAAAACTTTATTTAAAAAAAAAAAGTTTTTATTTGGGGCAATTTATCGATGAATCAGATTTTCCCTGAGGAACTTCCATGTTTCCCCACCTCTATCCGCTGCAATTGCATTTTGACACAAAAGAAGCTTAAACGTATAATATTGCAGCGATTTGGAGATTTCGTGGTTAAAGGCGCCCATCCTGCTAGGAGTAATACTCTAAAAATGCGCCGACAACGTGGGTGTGACTGCCGTTGCCTGTAAACTTCACTTGTTGTCAGTTGAAGGGACGGAAAGGAACGGACGGAGTGACTCGGGAGCCCAGTGAAAACGCCTACAGTAACGAGGGAACAACTGTGGCCTATAATCCGGCAACTGTGTTATCGCAAGAGGAAATTTAACTCTCGTTTTCTGCGTGGGTGCGGTGCGGAGCGTTGGGAAGATGTGTGGCATGGATGTGCGCCGGTTTTGCGAGGATTGGCGCATCTGGATTCGGCCACTACTGATCGTCACATACGCCATCTTCGCAATAATAGTGGTGCCACTGCTCATTATTAACTCGGTGAAGGACGGTTTCCAGCGCAACGATCAGCTCGTCCTCATAGGCGGCTTGTTCGTTCTGTCGGCGGTGCCAGTGTCGATATGGCACATCATCCAACACGTCATACATTTCACGAAACCCATTCTGCAGAAGCATATTATTCGCATTCTGTGGATGGTGCCCATCTACGCCCTCAACGCGGTAAGTATGTCGTCACGTGAATCTGACACCACAAGTCTCTAAATTGAAAAAAAAAAAATCGAAATCTAATACTCTCTGTTCGATGCAGTGGATCGGCCTCTTCTTTCCGAAGCACTCCATATACGTGGATTCGCTTCGCGAGTGCTATGAGGCGTATGTGATCTACAACTTCATGGTGTACCTGCTGAACTACTTGAATCTCAACATGGATTTGGAGGCCACCATGGAGTACAAGCCGCAAGTGCCACACTTCTTTCCGCTCTGCTGCATGCGACCTTGGATAATGGGGCGCGAGTTCATCCACAATTGCAAGCACGGTATCCTGCAATACACGGTTGTGCGGCCAATAACAACCTTCATCTCAGTGTGAGTTTCCCGCGAGAACCGTCTCTTATGGCGCATCCATTTCAACCTTATCTCTTAGAATTTGTGAGCTGTGCGGCGTGTACGGCGAGGGAGAATTTGCTGGTAACGTGGCGTTTCCCTACATCGTAGTCGTCAATAATATATCCCAGTTCGTGGCCATGTACTGCCTGGTGCTATTCTACCGTGCCAACAAGGAGGACCTAAAGCCCATGAAACCCATCCCAAAGTTTTTGTGCATCAAGGCTGTGGTTTTCTTCTCTTTCTTGTAAGTACTGGCTTCCTACAGTTGTACTATTACTCATTTTGTTTTGCTATTGCAGTCAAGGAGTGCTCCTGAACGTGCTGGTATATTATAATATAATTAAGGACATTTTTGGATCGGATGGGGGCGACACAAATTTGGCATCGCTGCTGCAGGTTGGTCAATAAAATATTTAAAATAAATGATGTAAATAAAGATTTGCAACTCTGTAAATACCATTTTTAACGAAAGCGATAACCTTAACACCAATGCGTGAATAAAACAAAACTTTCTCTTTGCCAAGTTGCCTAAACTAAAGTGAAAGTAGCCTTTAAAAGGGTGACAACTATCTTAATATTTATTAAAATAACTCTTATCTCTTATCAGAATTTTCTCATCTGCATCGAGATGTTTATTGCTGCCGTGGCGCACATCTACAGCTTCCCGCACCACCCCTTCCACATCAATTCGCCACAGTACTGGAACAATCCGAATCACAGCTGGTGCCGGGCATTCCTCTCCATGATGGACATCTCGGATATGCAGGAGGATGTCACCGAACATCTGGGCGTTGTGGGTAGTACGTTAAGTCGCCGCTTTCAGGGCCGCAGCACATACCAGCCACTGGCCCGCAGTCCGCGACGGTCTAGCAGCGAATCGGAGTATCTGATCGGCAAGCGCCAAGACCAGCAGCACCAGCAGCAGCAGTCGGGCAACTCGTCGCAATCAGGTAACATGTATGGCGCCACCTCGAGCCGGCTGATCGTGCCCGTGTATGAGGGCAAGCTAAGCATCCTACCCGAAAACCATCATCCTTCTCACACCCAATCTCGATTTCCCCAAGCAGGCATAGCCGACGATAGCAACAGTAGCAATAGCAACCACTACCAACAACAACAACTACATGCGACGGGCTCACAGCCGTCGACGCGTCAGCGCGATACGCTGCACCTCCGTGAGCGTGAGCGAGAAACGGGGGCGGGAGGCAACTTCCTGCGTCTGGCGCCCGGGGCAACTGCAGCGGCGCCCATTCCTGAATCCAACGACGACTATGCCCTACTGTTGGGGACGGGAGCGGGCAGGTGACACCGCTACCAACAGTATCACTACCAGCCCCAAAACCATCACCATCAGAACCTGCACATCGACGACGCCTTCGACGATGAGGATGGCGTTAATGTTTCATCGCTTAGCGCCTCCCTGTCCGTTTCGTTTGGCATGTCGAGTAGCCTAAAGTTTAGCGCCACTGGCAGCAACCAGACGGCATCCGAGTGGTCCAACTCAACGGGCGGGGATGACGACGATGACGATGACGATGACGAAGACGGGGACGGAGACGATGATGATGGGGGAGACCAGCCTGTTGTCGCAGTTGCCACAACGACGCGACGTCGCCGCGATCGTGAATACATCACCTAGACTCCAGACTAGACCTTAATCTCTTTACTTACACGCTACACTTATTATTTTCGCCCGCATCTTGATTTGTAATTTTAAAAAAATACTCATGAAACGAACCCTTTCTACCGGCCCCATCAGATGGGGTCTTTGAAATCGTGGCCTTAGTTTTGAACGCAAAGAGAACTAATCGTTTTTCCATCGGCACAATTGTAATTGCTTTTTTGTTCGTAGAACGCACTCTCAATTAGATCCATTCATTAAACTTAATCCAAAGAATCAACATATGTGCGAAATGGGGGGCTAGATGTTTTGTAAGTAAATTTTATACAGCTAGTTTTGTAGGCGGAATTTTGTCCCGAAACGTAATTTTTATTCTCAACATCCCCGCGTAGCTAGGACCTCGAAATTTTGTGTGGCGAAGTAGTTAATTGGAGCCGCGCCTCAACCGATTGTGAATTTTGTGACTGCCGCCGGTCATAAAAGGGCGTGACTTGTATTTAAATAAAAATCTTATTGTAATACTAATCTACAACGTAATAATATAATATTGAAAACTATTCTAAACTGCCTTTTATGTTTTTATCATTTGTATTAATTTAATTTTCATGACAATGCATATTTTTAGTTTAAGCTTTCCCATTTAATACATTAATTCTTATCAGACATGATAAGAGGGAAATCTGACGAATCATTGACCCCTCCTTCCATTCCGTCTGTATGTCGTATAAGGGACCTTGGTGTTATCAGTTTTATCGTATGCTTTTTATCACACATTCCCCCACCAACGACACACTCCTCCTATTGACAATGAACAGAGAAGCTTGAAACTAGAAAAGATAAATCGCATTTAATATTTTTTATAATTAACATTTATTGAATCATTTGTTCAGCACTTCGATTTCTATGTCTTTTCATAATACTTGCATTTTAAGTTTAAACGAAGATACAAAAAACGAAACAAACATTAAATTAAAATTGACGGACACGATGACAGAGATGATGCCTGAAGTGAGCACAGAGACTCAGACACAAAACGAAGTACATTTAAAGGCATACCACGGAATTCACGTTACGAACATACATAGATCAAATTGAATACTAAACGCTGATAATAGAAAAAAACAAGTAAACCAAATATCAATCAACATCAATTAAAAACAAATTCAGTCCAGTGATTGCTTCTCGTGCTGCGTGTGCATAATTGTAACGAATCCCAGTAAATTTCGACGCGTATTGCTTTCTACATGCTATATGCTATATGCTATATATACACGCAGCTACTGCTCCGATCAATTGTTGTAGTTCTGCCTGCCACCCAGCTCGAGTAGATATCGATCCGGATGGTCCATCCAGTCGGCGGCCGTGAGCTTCACCGTTCGTTGTCGTTCGGCCTCCTTGATCTGCCACTTCTTGATGTCCAATTGCACTTCGCGTGATGTTTTGTCGCCGCAGCCCCAGACCTGTGGAGGAGAGCAATGTGTAGTTCTTGTTGTTGGTAGAGTGTTGTTGTGAGAGTGGCGAGGAGAATCTTAGACTTAGACCATTAAATGCATCGTACGAACACACCTGGCCATTAGAAGGAACAGGTGTGTGGTTTTTAACCGCTTAGACTGGAGAATATGACGTTTATGTGCAATATACGTCTATAAATTTTACACCATATACCATACATATATGCATATACACATATATATTATATACTCTGTTAAATAAGGCTATTGTACATGAATATAATTAAAGTGAAAAAAATATACAAATATATTAATGAAGAAAGGTGTTTTTGGCATTCCCTCATGAAATGTACAAGTGTATACCTCTATTGACATAAGTCCTGCAGCCAGGCCCTTGCAGTCAACGTTCTCAAAGTGCTCGTCGACCGCTATGATGGGCTTGCGGGGATCGGCGCCGGCACGCAATCCCTTCGGGTAGCCACGTATGCTCGTGTTCAGATAAAGAATATTGGGCTTCTTCTCCAGTATCACAAACCTTTAACAAACATAATTAGTAATTACTGGGCCGGTAACTAAACGAGTGCTACCCACTTAGGCAGCAGCTGAATGACGCAGCTTCCCTCCCCGCCCACAAACAGGTGCGTCTCCTTCCATTCACTGGGTGCAGCGATGCAGTACGTCTGCTCGTCCTTGGTGTGCAGCAGTACGAGTGTTGGTCCTCGGTAGCCAAGAACATGATGCAGAAATCGATTGGCACCCACTCCGTGCTCGTTGGAATCGTAAAGCAGCGTCCAGTGCGACGGCATCATCGAGAGCTTCTCCTTAAAGATCTGCACGACTGTGGATGCTGTGCTATTGTTATTGCTCTTGCTAGCTGGCGATGGTGCTACTGTCTGTGGCTTGGAGTAGAGTGGTGGCAGAGCTCCAGCTAGGAGCCATGCCTGTGAGAGTGGCATCAGGGAATCCAAAAACCCTGCACCGCCACTGTGGTCTGTGGTGTCCGTGAAGGGATTGCGTTGCTCAAGCACCGGGGTCTGCAGCTCGATGCCACATGACTGGGTCTGCTGCTCTAGACCGCGATAGGCGGTGGACAACGTATGCACGCAGTATTTGTGCACCAGCAGCACAAGGCGAATGAGGTTCTGCTCAAACCAGCGACACACGTAACCTAGGCTGAGGCTGTCGTGGCAAAGAAATATCGACTTGGTTACCGAGCCGAAGGTGCGGTTGATGGCCTGACACAGAACGGCGTTGCCCGAGTGCTGCATGGCAATAGTGTAGCATATGTGTAGCAGACGGGTAACTCCCGTTTTGTCGATAAAGTCGGGATTGTCGTCTTGTGCATACATCTTTATATAGCACTCCAACGTCTTTGCATCGTCCATGATGCCGAGAAAGCGTTCACATTGCTGCCGGAAGGCCACGGCGCCCAGATGCTTGGTGGTGGCCTTGGAGTTTGTATGCATCAGCCTGAACAGCCGCTGGCCCAAATCCGCGTACTGCGGAAAGACTTGTGACTGAAGAGGGGTGATTTTTATGAGTGGGCACGAGCTGATAACATAGGCCAATTACTCACCACAAAGACGTCCGATACTATACCATTGACGCCGAACTTGGCTGACGACTGCTCCCTGAGAATCTCCGCCAGCTTCTCCACTGGCACCAACTGGGTAAGGTATTTCTCGGTAACATCCGCCCCAGAGGCGGATCTGGTCATCGAGCCCTGTGCCTGCTGCACCATTAGGCTGTTGTTGCTGCCGCCTACGTCAGAGCTGCCGCCACTTGAAGCAGAGTTTATGCTGCCTTTGTGCTGGTTCTGGACCTGGAGCTTGGCCTTGTGCTTCCCCCCCTCCAGGGGCGGCTCGCTGGCGTCCGACTCCCCTTTTGAACTGGTGTTGCCCATATTCTTACTGCTTCACCGATCGAATCCAACTTCGACGCAATTAGTTTGCTAGCGATTACAACTACAGGGCATAAAAAAGGCCAAACACAGGTTTGCACTGAAATCGAATTCGCAGCAGCAAATCGGGCAACAGGTGCAGGAATGTTTTTTGCCAAAAAACAACTGCGTCGCGGTGGCTAAACCTGTTATGAAACACACAAACACAGTGCTAACAAATCAGGTAAATAAATTTACATAATTAAACGCAAATTAAGCTTCGATACAAGAAAAGAAAAACGAAACGAAAACAAACCAAACAAAAGCCAGCGGTCTATCGATAACGATAACAGCGTTTTGATACGTCGTACAACACTTTTCCCGCATATGCGGTTAAATAATCAAAATATTTATATTTTGGCCATGTTTTATTATTCTATTAATTATATATATTAACACTAATGAGTTAATGCAAAGGTTTTAGCACATTAAACCGAATTCAATTCCTTATTAAAGAAGAAGACTGTTGCAACAATGTGTGTTCATGAAATCCTGACTGCATAAACTTGAAAACAAGTTTTTTCAAAAGGTAAACAAACTAACCCATGAAATGGTCGGGCCATCAGGTGCGCTCCAAAACAACGGACATTCTGACGAAGATGAGGATGTGCGATCGGCGCCCACATCCATGCTGGTGCTGGACGCCAAGCGAAAGAGCGCTTTCTTGCCGTACCGTCCACAGTCCACAGTTCTCACAAACCTACAGCGCGGCAACACCGAGGCTACCTTTTGTCCTGTCGAGGTTTCGCTATCCTTCCACGAAAGAGCCGGCCAAGGAGAGATCACAGAGGAGCAAGTAACTGCGGAAAGGACACGCCATGCAGACATTGACCACAAGGACGACCATGGCTTCACTGCCCTCCATTGGGCTGCCTCCTATGGACAATTGGTATCGGTGCAGCTCCTTGTATCAGCTGGCGCCAATGTAAATATAATGGCACCGGATCTGGTCAGTCCTCTCCTCTTGGCAGCCGCCGGTGGGCACAATGAGATTGTTCGCTTTTTGTTGGATCACGGCGCGGAATCGACACACATGGACATTATGGGGAACACGGCACTTATGTACGCAGCTGCTGGCAATCACCCCCATACCTGCAACGAGCTATTAGCCAGGGATTTGGATCTAAGTGCCTCAAACGAAAACGGGGAGACGGCCTATTCTTTGGCAGTGCAAAATGGCGCTCATCTGGCCCAGGCCCTGTTGGAGCAATACATGACGGGTATCATTACGGCGGGTATTAGTTTATAATTATGACTCGAAGCTACTTTACCCACTCTACTTAAAATAATTGTTTTTTAATGTATACATTTTTTAGTTATAATAATAAATTTGCATTTAAATGTCAACGAGATCTTTACGTACTCGTAAAGATTCATATATTTCTTTTCTATTCTAAAACTCAAACATTTTATTCTTGCTCTTGCGCGTCTGTTGCTCCATGCTTAGAGTACGTTCCTGAGCCTGTAACGTGGCCAGTTCCTGTTTTTGATTGTGCATTTGTGCTTGAAGGCGTTTCTGAAGCTGTACGTCGCCGGCGTTTCGATCCAGAGATTGTTGCACCTTTGCGATGTCCCTCTGCTTTCTTCGAATATCATCAGCTATACGGACCGTCTCCACATTGAGCGTCTTCGTTGAGTGCTGTTGCAAATCATTTGCCTTGGCCTTTTTCGCTTCCGGTTCTGCCTGCTGCTTGTTTTCACTGCCCAGCACGCTGCTGTTGAGGAAACTGAACACATCCGTCCGCTGAGATTCTCGGACGTAGGCTTTTTCATTCGCCTTCTTTTGGCGGCGCTGGGCCCGTTGAAGTTTTCTTTCCACGCTGAAGTAATCCTTGTCGCCGTTTGCTGCTTCTCTTAGTTCCATGCAAGCATCCAAGGAACGACCTTTTGGTAGAATCTGCGCACTTACAGGTGTCACAATTCCTCTGCCATCTGAACCGAGTCCTGTTCCGTGTATGTAGCCCATCTTCTCCATCAGTTTTGAGCCAATGCCCTGAAGAAACAGAATTTAAAATATAGAACAGTTTATGGTACATCTTTGAATCTTACTCGGGTGTACTCCTCCCAGGCTCCCAGTTTTTCTGTTGGTTTGAATGTAAACAGACTAAGTTCCACCATACGAGCTTTTCTGGCAGCTTCAAAATCATCCATATCCGATTCTGCTTCATCGCTGCTTCCTTCATTCACACTGGAGCTGTCTTCACTAGTGAGTTCATCTTCCTGGTCAGTGGTCAGGGGAAACAGCTCCTCGAACTTGAAGTCACGCTCCCTTTCTTTGTGCTCCTGTCCATCCAAGCGCACCCGGCAAATCTGCTCCACAAAATTAACGCATAGAACCCGGCCTCTATGCCACAGTCGATCTGGGAGCTGGGCTAGCACGGGGCAACTGCGGGATAATTTTTGAAAATCGGGCGGGTTGTACTTTCGGATGGAGCTTCCGGTGACAAGGGCGCCGTGGGAATAACGACAACGCGTCTCGTCGAATCGGCATTCCCCCTCGAGGTAGTAGGAGCAAGGCAACATTTCGCGATGCGTGGGATTGGTAAAGAGTACCCGCAATCGAGCGTCTAAGGCGCCATCACCATTGATTATCACCTCGTCGTCCACACCACAGATGAGGGCGTTGTGGTAGCTTATGGCGCCCCAGCTATGTTCGTGTGGGGCGGAGCACTTCTCCCCCACCATCGAAGTGAACTTGGACCGCAGATCAGCCAACTGTTGCTCCTCGTTTTCATTGGATTTTGAGACTCCCGCCGCCTCCATATCGTTGAGTTCGCTTTTAAGCCGCTCCAGCTCATTGTCCAAGTTGTCTGCATTTTGGGGCTCAATGTCGGTGGCATCGTCTGTTCCTTCGCGGGTTAGGGATAGGAGTTCCTGTAGGTTCCCTTTTAAGGCCAGAAGTTCCTGGCGCTGATGCTCATCGGTGGCATTTTCTAACGCCTGCTCCACGACGAGCAACTGTTTGGTGCAAGGAATGTCGTAAAGGAAGTTTGGATAAGATATTGATCACCTTTGCTCACTTGTGCTTCGTATTCATCCATTATAAGGATTCCAGAATCATGGCGCGTCTTCGAAGCCTGTTGTTTGCGGTTTTATAAAAAATACATTTATTGTTTGTACAGCAGAGGTCACATTTATAGTATGTTATCAGATTATCGATCATATATAATGATTATTTTTATTTACAATAAATGATTGTTTTTAAGATAAATATAATTATTATAATATTAAAATACAATTTTTGAGAGCTATTTAAATAAATTTATGGTGGTTGTGGAGCTATATATTTAACGTTAGCTGTCCCTAGAAATAAAACTATCTGGTAGCTCTACCTGCTGATTGCGAGGAACTTTTCCAGCACTGGCTAACCGGCAAACGTGCAGGGACATCTGTTGTTATGATTTTGTGGTTACATATTACATCCTAAACCGGAATGCTTTCATCTTTTAATTGCACGCCCAGGAGCTTAGTTCCGCTTTTCCATCGCTTTACCAGCAAGATTGCCGTTGATGTGGAGCCGGCAGTGTTATCGGGCCTGGAGCAGGCCACTATTAAGCCGAGGAAACACCCAGGAGTGGTTAAACCCAATCATGTTGAGCTTCCCAAACAGTTAAGCGACACCCTGAAGCGCATTGTAGGAGACTATCCAGCTAAGAAGATCCACCGCGATGGGCAGCAACTAAACTCTTACATTCGATCACGCCACCCACCACCAACGCAGGAGGAGATTGATGAGAAGAAACGCATTATCATCGATCAAGTGAACGCTAAGATGCCGTTGGATCGTCTCTCATCGCTGGACGAGGAAGAGGCGGCTCGCTGGAATCGTAAACGGGTTGCTGAGATCAACAGGCGATTAGGTCAGCGTATTTACTCTTGGAAGAGCATTGAGTATGGTGCCTACGAGGCAATTGTGTATGCAGTAGCTCGAGGCGCACAGGAGTATGCCGTAATGAAGCGTGTGCTTACGGAGCTTGCCCAGCGGGATGAGAACTTTAGGCCGCGTAGTTTCTTTGACTTTGGATCGGGCATCGGTACTGGGATGTGGGTGGCCAGTGAACTTTGGCGCGATCAAATATTCGAGTATTATAATGTGGACAAATCTCGGGAAATGAATGAGATCTCTGAGCTAATCCTGAGGGATGGCCACGAGAACAAACAGATGTCCCTACGTAATGTCTACTACAGACAATTCCTACCCGCCATCGAAACCCAGTATGATTTAGTAATTATATCGCATACGCTCTTTGAATTGGCGAACCAAGAGCAACGGGAAGAGGTGCTGCGTAATCTGTGGCGGAAATGCGATGGCTATTTGGTCATTGCAGAGGAAGGAACACGACGTGGTAGCGAATTGGTCAATGAGGCGAGACGGTTTCTACTGAATCAGGAGCAAGAAGGTCACACAGTTGCACCTGTAGGTTAACAATAATATTTTAAATCTAAATGGTAACATTTTTGAAATTCTTCTTAGTGTCCGCATGATGTGAGTTGTCCACGCCTTAAAGATTTAGCTGATCGGACGCCTTGCAATTTCCCTATATCATTCGCCCCTTTGCGTTTGGGCAGCGACCATCTGGGAGACCGCCAAACATCACTTTATAGCTACGCCATTCTGAAAAAGGGTCCACCATCGGACACATCTCGTTCTTGGCCGCGGATTGTACGGCCTACATTGGTGCGATCAAAGCATGCAATCTGCAGAGTTTGCACGGAGAAGGGGAATCTTCAAGAGGTCATATTCACCAAGTCAAAGCATGGAAAGTGAGTAGAATTGAAAAATTATGCGGAAGTTTTTGTTAATTATTTTCATTTTCTCAGGTCTGCCTACAGTTGCGCGAGAGTCAGCCGCTGGGGCGATCGCCTGCCCATGTCACTGGGACAGCCGGCTCTGAAACCCGACTCCACAGAATCCCCACAGACCAGACAAGAGACCAGCATGGCATAGCTTGTTGTATCACTATGTTAGGCATTAAGTTACACCCTGCCCTGCCCGAGTCTAATTGATAGTAAAAACTGGCATCCAATTAGTCGATTTAATTATGTGCAAACAAATCGTTGCGGGCGGAGCTGAAATTAATTAAATAGTTGCATTTAAATTAACTATACAATCCAAATGGCGGAGCATCATGCTCATTGATACTAAATTTCGATGAACGGCCGGCAGTGCCAACACACCCTCACCTAGATTTAATGTATGGCAGAACAAAGGAGAGATGGGTTAGCCACCGGCGTTTGGGATCAGCTAGTTATATAACGCCACCTGTACATAGGAGTAGCTCTTCGCCAATGGTCAGCGCTGTCAGCACGCCCAGTGTGTTAATGTGTCTTTATGTGGAAGGAGATTCGGGAGGACTTTGGTGACCACGGAGGTGTGCCTTCGCATTGCGCAGCCATTTCAGCTCTCAACTGGAAATGTATTCTTAATTTTAAAATAATATAATTAATACTTGTTATTTATTTCATAATAAATATATGATTTAAATTATTAATGAAGAAAACTTGCATTCAATGTGCCGTCTGGGCAGAAGCTTCATTATAGAGGCCAATCCCATTTCGACTGACATTTGGCAATGTGTGTTGGGAAGTATTAATGCAGGACGCGCCCTTTTAACGACTGCGGATCATCCCTGCTGCTCTGTCCTGGCTTCTGCTTGACAAAAAGGGCATATCGTGTTGGAAAAAGGGCAACTTGTGGGGCGCGAAAAGTGGCACTCCGCAACGGGAGAGAGTGGGTGTGGTACTACTAGACTTGGTTTATAGAAATGGTTGTATGGTTTTAAGGATTGGCTGTGGAAATAGGTGTGTCCCAGTGCTGGCCGTATGTACATAATGATGGCTTATAAAAAAAAAAACAGGAGAAGGACTTGGTATCGTCTGCGTAGTTTCCTTTGGGATTTAAAATAAAAAGAAAGGTTTGCACTTTCAAATTGGATATTATATATAATATCATTATAATAAACCTTTTTTAATACAATTTTATAAGGATTGCAGTTTACAAATGGGATATGGTTTTTAATGATTTCTTATAAAGCTTGTTAATTTGCAACTTCAATGATCAATAAGTTCTGTTCCCCTTATTATATAAATTAATTATAATTAACACCTTTTTTAAACTGGGTTAAATGACAGACTCTTCCCTCTCTAGTCAATTTTTCGAGAAGCACATTGCATTTGGGACTCAAATTTAATTAGGAAATGCATTTGCCAAGTCATTAACCCATTTATGGGTGCGTATTAAACTGAAATGGCAGGATATATGACAGGATCCCTCCATGTGCTGGGTGTTTGCCCAATGATATATGGTCGGGCTATGTACCAATCCGCAGTTCTGGCCGAGCACACGTCATGGCGACTGTGGCGACCCTGGGGCCATGGCATCGCCGCTCTCCATCCTCCATCTAGTCTATGTAATCATTCCAGGTGATACTAGGTGGGGTCGCTAGTCGTTCGTTAAAAGGCGCGTTTGCTTATGGTGTCAGCTGTCGCTCCGCTTCCATTTGGCTATTTGTATTAGTAAGGTGCGTCCCACAACAGCCAACAAAAACAAAAAAAAAAAAACAATTTTAAACGGTGGCGTTTAGAAAGCATGCGCCGCTGTTGCAAGTGGTGCTAGTGCTAGTGACCCACCCACCCATTCAGCCAGTCGGCCAGTCATCCAACCCCAACCGAGGCACTCAGCCAACCAGGCAGCCGGCATTGTGAGCTCTTCCTTTTGTTGCTGGTCTCTAATTCTAATATGCTTCACATACAAATAGACAGATTGTTAGACTACCGCCCGTACGGGTCCGGGTTGATCAGAAGTGGCTACCTACAAGCTGTCCCGAGTTTTGGCCATCAGTTCGAGTCCGAGCGTGGTCAGGAAAAGTTGCGGTTACGGTTTTACCCAAAACATTCAGTACTAGTGCAGCATACTTTGTGGATGTAATCCTGAATCCTTTCAAGCGGCATATTTCATTCGCGCCTGTATCTTGCTGAACCGTTACCGCAATGGCACAGAATCCGGTTGAGCAAAATTTCAGGTGTGTGAGAAATTTGTTAAGCAATCTTCAAAATGTTAGTTTGGAATACAATCGAGATCTTCAACTCCTGATATGGTAAGAGTGATACACAAATTCAGAAATTGGTGAGTATAGTAAAGGGTTTCAACTAAACTCTTTATAGAGATCGGAGTAAAGACATTAGAAAGGAATCTCTTGCCTTTGGTTTGAACTGAATGGGAAATAATTATATTTAATAATCGCCATGACAAGTAAATACTTCCAAAGTCACACCATTAGTCATCATAAAAGAATCGTAAAATCTGTGGAAATAAACCACTTCCGATCTGTCAGAGATTCTGGCAGAGATCACGCTTTTATTGCCCAAAGCACACGCGTCAACCGTCGATTATCAGCGGGACCCATTCGCTTTCGAGATTCATTGCACCCAATCTGGACAAATCGCCCACCACAATGCCTCAGTCATATCACAAAGAAAGTAGCTTTAAAGAAGCCGCGAAAATTTGGACTTTGCTTGTTTAAAACACAACCAATAACAGCCACCACGACATGGACATGGCACCTGATAAGTCGAGACCAAGGAAATCTATATACTGATCGGTTGATCGTGAGGTGGGCAGAATGATATTCGCAAATATTTGGACTAGGTGCGCGATGTGATTAGCTAAAACGAGGAACTCGAACTATTGCCTTGATTTAGTCTACAGAGAGATGCGTTCCCATGCGCCATATTTACGATTTCCTATAGCTTTTATATGGTGCGAATGATCGTAAATTGTAATCTTATCTTTCACTTGGGTGCTCGCCAGCGTGCAGATTGTGCTGTAGTTGTGGTCAATATTTAAACTTATCAAACACTTATGTAAATGCTTATTTATACGAGTAGTATTTTTGACATCTCCGGAAGATTGGAAGGCACTCCTTCAGTTTATTCCAATCCCCGGAACCCACTCGGACCAAAGTTCAATCCCACTCGGCGGCTTAACAATAGAAGCTCACTCGAGAACAAAACCATGACGTATTTTAAGATTTTATTTCTCTCCATTACTAGCTTGGGAACATGTAGTACTACACTATATCAATCGGCTTTTGTTTAGCTCGACTCGGGAAGAGTCAAAGTCCAGTTAGAGGATTGAATCATAGTGACGGTCGGGGTACGTTGAATGAAGCAATTATTATGATAATAACTAAATAAGCACTTATCAATGAGATATTTGACACTGAGGGAAGTCGAGATGTGGAACAAAGATGCGGTCATCAAAGAAAAGCTAAGAGCTTTGATTGTTAAATACAAAATTAGGCCATTTACGATAGAACATTTTTTGGGAGCATCTAGTAAATTTCGTTATTAAGCTTCTGAATCGCTGAAGAAAGCAAGCACCATTTAAATTTGATGACAAACTTGGATGAAGTTCAACCATATAAGTATACTTTTGGCAAGTGTTGATTAGATTCTAAAATGTTTTGTTTCTTCTCATTATCAAAACAAATATTTTGAAACTCCCATTGAGTCCAATAGAATCTGGATCTGGATAAGGTGCTCCAAGGTTAAAGTACCTTTACCTTTTGTGAATGGTAATTGAATTGCAAGGGTCCAAAGAACGTCGGAATCAGGAAGCTAATCAGCGAAATCATTCTGATTCACGAGCCAGGCACAAAGAACCTTATAGATGCCTGTGTGTGGGTGGGAACACATTGTATAAATTACATATGGCATAATAAAACGCCTTGATAACGGCGAGCAGGGATAGAACTGGCCATTGTCTCACGGCAAGAAACAAAAAAGCTGAGTGATGAAACCGTCGGCAACGTTGAGCGAACTTTTTATTACGTATTACGTATACGCCTATTATGGAACGCCAAAGAAATTCGATATGTGGACTTGAGACCCGATACCGGAGTCTACACTCTGAGAAAACGAAAATTCTATGAAGATAGAAACACAATTAATCCGTAGAATATTTATTTTAATATATAAAAACCCCGATCAAGAATCTCAGAAAAGGATTTAAAAATATCAGAAAGTAAGTATCTTCATAAAAAGGTTTTTTTGAAAGGAAATAAGAAGACATCTTTATTCTATATGATTTTTTGATTAGATATTTCTTTCTCTCCCTACCGCCATAATAAGGTACAGGTCTATTTATTAATCTAAAGATCACCTAGATTCAAAATCTTTTATATTTTTTAAATATTTTGAGTGTATCTGATCCCGCTCCGTCGTCAAGCGAATCGATCGGGTAACATCGATCGGAGATCGTACTGCCAAAAACTCAATCAGTTGCCACAGGTGAGTAGTATCTGTGTGCGCATGCAAGCTGCCAGTGTATGCGTGCGTGAGAGGTTCTTATCAACGAAGGAAAACGACAATATAACAACGCCAAAACATTAATAACCAATGCGAAATAAAAGCCAACAGAGCCGAGCAAGTGATCGTCGGGTTAGTGGTGTTAATTCGGCCGATTTTCAGTCAAGAATTTTATGCCGGAGTTTTTGAACGATCTTTGACCCCAAGGTTTGTTAGCACTCACTTCATTTTAATAACATTTTAAGATGCCGTTTTCTAGGGTAATATACAACATAAAGGTGCAATCACAATTAATTGAAATGTGTACAGTTTTTAGAAAAATACCCCTAGGAGGTATTTGATTTTGTTTTGTAACCTTGTTTTTTTTATAATATTATTTGATTTTTATTTTAGTTGTTAACATTCCCTTTCTTCAACATCACTGAGCCCCTACGATAAAGCCTGTATTCAACTCACACACCCACAAGACGTTCGCTCAGATATTTACAGCCGATCGTGTTCTTTGTGAGCGTGTCGTCGCCGTCAGCTGGGAACCGATGAAGCCAGCAGCTCTCCGACTTTTGGGGAACGGGAATTACCATTGCCATATAGCCACAACCAGCGCGGCAGCTAGCTGGGATCACAGTTTGCTTTTCTGACCGTCCAGTCGCGCACGTCGCCTCGAAGACGCCTGATATTCGGTTGCGGGGATCGCCAGTTAGACGGTTTTGAAAATAGTGCAAAGAAATTCGATTTCTTCTATAAAAAATCCTTGCAAAAGTGCTAATATCCTGACTCTTATCGAGGGTAAGGATCCTAAAGAAGTGATTGCCATCCATAACAAAAAAAAAACCCAAATCAGAATTGTATATAAGATATTTTAAATAAAACTTAAGTGATTTGAGAGTATTTTAAATAAAAATTTATCCGACACCTGGATAATAAAAGACTGGGGAGTTTTAAATAAAAAAAGTGTACCATTGTTTTTTAGTTTCAAAATGTTATAAGAAATAAAACTTTAACAAAAGACCCAAATAAAATAAAATTTTAAAGACATTTTTGGTATAGAAAATATTTTCCTTTGGTAAGAGTGGAGTTTTTAAAAACTTTTAATTTTTATGAAATTTTAGAAAATATACTTCCTAGTGAATAAATATTAAGGCGCGCGAATAAAACCCACACAGCTCCAAAATTCGTCAATCTTGGATCTCTGTGATTCATTTTCTTGTATCTAGCAGGGAATAGATACAAATGATGAGTATCTTGTGGCGTCGCCAAACCTACGAGACTGGGTCACTTCCGTTAAAATATATACCTCGATAACTGCTTGAACCGCACTTTGTGCGGCGGAATTGCAACCTGTGTAGTAAATTAAACCGATTTGCTGACATTAAAACCCAATCTGACATCAACCGCAGCCAAAAGATGTAATGCGAGCTTTTGTCTAGTTGGGAATTATTATCAAATTCAGATAATCAGAGTACAAATGGAAATCTGTTCCCAGTGCTACCGATTTGCTCTCCAATCGAACAGCTGCTGCTTCTTTCGAATCCATCTCTTGCCGGCGTAGAAATGAGCCGGAGATGGATCGGAGGAGGGTTGGCGGATGGGTATCCGTGAACCGGTTTATTCGGTCAGCATTTTTTGAGGTATACAAGCAATACATAATACAAAACAATGTTTCAGGGCAGCATCAGCATACAAACAATGTACATACATATGTATCTCTATATATGTACATAAGGCTCGGCACGAGCTCTGATCTAAGAATTCGCAGGCAAACATGAAATGTAATGGCAAGAACAAAGGAATTTTGACTGCAAATAGCCATTTCCACCGCCAGAAAATGGCAAATGTGGCGAAACGTGACAACCACTCTCGTATCAATAATCAATTTTGAATTGTAACTGATTAAGCTCTCCTCCAACGTCATACTCGTCAAAACTAGTGCCCTTCGCCCTTACCTGTCGAGATTCCCCAGGGCCAATGACACCGGGTATTGGGTATACCGTATTGTAATTGGCAGCCCTGATAACTTGCTCCAGTGCTTACCTGACCCAACTAAAAATTAAAAACCCGTACTTGCAAAAAAACAATACTGTCCCAGTTGTCCCCAGAAAATGCCCTCCTTGGAAATTTGTTTTATTTTATTTCTTCACCCAGATGCTGATAAGATGCTGCCTGGTATTTAGCTATAGGCTATAGCCTACTATACTATATGCAATTCGTCACCAGTAAACTCAACAATTGCATTTGTTCTTAATGTCAGACATGGAACAATGCTTTTGTTGTGATTGAATCCGACAGAACGCGCCAGATTGGCTGGAATCTGTAGCTAAAGTTTATGTGACAGTTTTTTATAGAAACCCTATCTATTCGTATTTGATTCTAAAATTTAATAGATTATAATTCTGGAGGTATGAATATATTTAATTAATAAAGTTCAAAAACAGTTTTTTGAAACATATTTTGAAGCTCTTTATAATGGTCTCACCTAATAGCTTATTTAGACTTGGAAATGTTTTCCAAAATTAGAAAATATTTTGAAAATGAATATTTATTTGGAATGCAAAACAAAATCGATTAATTAGAAATTTGTTAATTGTTTTCGGGTAT
Organism: Drosophila atripex; assembly: GCA_035045925.1. Lineage (NCBI taxonomy): Eukaryota > Metazoa > Arthropoda > Insecta > Diptera > Drosophilidae > Drosophila > Drosophila atripex. The sequence continues at coordinate 6,630,546 of JAWNOP010000070.1, read as the reverse complement.
TAAACAGAAGCAAGAACAGCGACGACGTTTCCATTTCTTAATTCTCTGCATGGGACAATGCTTTTGTTTTGATTGCCTCCGCTCCGATCTGTACCGATGATGGGATCGGATTGGATTGAGTCGGCGAATCAATAGCACAGATGTGCATACGACACAACATTAACGATTGCATTTTCGTTTCCACTCAATTGTGCTGTTTTATTGTTTGCCCGCTGTACCTTGATCTTTTCGCAAATCCGTATTTAATTGTCTTTTTTGCAGCAATGCGAATGTGGAGTAAACTGCGTGCTATATTTCGCTTATGTAAACGCTAAAGTTAATTAAGACTGAGCAGATAATCGAAATCCAGAGACCGAGATGCTTTACTTCAGATTAGTTAAAGTCCGATTAATTAAATATGTTAAAGCTTATGATTAACTTAATTATCTGAACTATCAGTTAGCGACATTCGATGGCAAAGGTTGATTTGATCTGTCAGTTTGTCGATCAAAGTGCGAGTCAAGTTGCACTAAAACCTGTTCCTAATGGACAAAGCGAAAGTATCCATCCGAGAGATACATGTTGCACATACAATATTCAAAGATTTAGTCACGCACAAGATACATATGTACTTTTGTTGCATAATCCTTCAAATCAATCATAAGATGAATAAGTATGTTAGTCAACATGAGCAACTGCAGCTTTCCAAGCAGGTTTTTGGTTGGAAAAAGGAAGATTTTTTACCTGTTGGATAGCATAGCTAATAAATTGTTTTATAATTACTCTATATATTTTATAGTTGACAGGATACCGCTACCATGGCGACAACGAGGGAGCAGTTTCTATTCGGCAATGAAAGCGGTGTCGCCGGACTCGGTCTGGGCATCGAGATCGGAGAAGCGCCCAACAGCCGCGTCTACAATGCCACCACAGAGCCCGTGAGCAGTGCTGGTGGTCGACGTAATGGCCAGCCAAGTACAACGACTACTGTCACGCCCACATCCGCCCCTACGCCACCCCAGGCGGGTTACAGCAACGGATCGACGGCCACCAAGCAGCCGCCACTGGAACCTGTCGAGGAGGAGGAGGTGCACTTCGATACCGATGCTCTCAATAACCTGCCTGCTCGCGAACCCGTCGACATGGAGTTCAAGGAGTTGTCCTTGACTGTTAAGTTGGGTTTCAAACGAGGTAAGGGGGGAGGCGCTATTTATGAACTAATACGATCGTATGATCTAAGATATGGCTCGATAAGATTGCTAGGGGCGAACTTTCAGTAATTGTATAATATATTTTACGATTCGCGGCTTCCTTTTGGCCATCAATTGGACTGCTTTCTTTATCCCATATGGTACATCGGTTATTTCCAAGGGATCAGCCACGTATGATTCTTGATTTTCTTTTAATATCTTAAGTATTTGTTTAGTTAAAAAATTTTCAGTTACCTGAAATTAAAATTACCTTCAAGGTTAATATTTTTTCGGCAAAGCTTCACATACCAATCAGCCATAAACACTTGCTTGTTAGTTAACCAACTCGCTTCCCCATTGATTAGATAAGCGACGAATACACCGACCACACCTCCTTCCCGGTTGTATATTTTCCGGCAGTGCGTGGTAATCAAGAGGGTACCAGTTAGTCATTCCTAAATTCCCTTTTTCCAAAGGTTCTACCACCGATTGCTATGTGTTTTAAATAGAGTATGGGCATTTCGATAGAATGTCTTTTGGTTTACAAGTCTTTCTGGCCAATATCAAAGTCCACGAGGAAACAAGCAGCCATTTAGTATCAGAACAACTTTCCCCTGGTAACTTGATTGGTAACACCACACAACTCTTTTCCCCATGGCGGTAATTATACTAAATATAAAGATAATATGGTTGGTCATTGGTAGTAATCGTGCCATTTTTATCAACGTTTTCGAGGCTTAACTTGAGCCTATTTTAAAATCAGAGATCCATTAGATTTGTCTTGATAATAAGATTATATCTTATATAATAAAAATATCTTTTAGAATCTAGCTATCAATTATATAGACTGCAAGTGCTTATTACCTTTACTTATTCAGACCATTAGCATTTTGAACCGGTTCCCATGTTTTATGAAACCTTGACATAAAATAGTTTTCAGTTTAAACTTGATTTCCACTTATTTTATGTTACAGGATCCAAAGAAATTTTGCACAATGTGTGCGGAAAGTTCCCCGGCAGTCAGCTCATTGCCATTATGGGACCCTCCGGCGCGGGAAAGTCTACTCTATTGGATGCTCTATCTGGTTTCAAGACAACCGGTGTGGATGGATCTATTCTGCTCAACGGAAGGCGACGAGATCTGCGTAAGTTTCTTTGATTTCCGGGTATTATTAGTTTCAAGTGATTAACAAAGTATCCACCGTGCAGCCTCCTTCCGCCGCATGTCCTGCTATATTACACAGGACGATCGCCTGCAGCCCCTGCTGACTGTCAACGAGAATATGCACATAGCTGCCGATCTTAAGCTGGGAAACACAGTCAGCTACGAAGAGAAGGAGAGCCGGGTGAGTGCCAAAGTCTCAGAGTTAATATCTTGCAGGAAAAATAATGTAAAAATTTCTCTTGCAGATTGAAGATATCCTGCTGCTCTTGGGTCTCTACAACCATGATCAAACCCTAACAGTCCGCCTGTCCGGTGGTCAGAAGAAAAGACTTTCCATTGCCATGGAATTGATCAACAATCCAACTGTGATGTTCCTCGATGAGCCTACAACGTAAATATTCTTTCCAAAACATGCTAGTCTTGTTCTAACTTTATACTATTTCTATTTCTATTGCAGTGGCTTGGACAGCAGCTCGTGCACCAAGGTCCTGGAGCTGCTTAAGAGGCTGACAAGCCAGGGACGCACCATCATCTGCACCATTCACCAGCCCACAGCCAAGCTGTTCCAGATCTTCGATCAGGTCTATGTCCTCTCCGCTGGTAACTGCGTCTACCAGGGCAGCACCCAGAAACTTGTACCATTCCTGCAGTCGGTGGATCTGCCATGTCCCATGTACCACAATCCAGCGGATTACAGTGAGTCTGGAGGAAATAAATAATTTAACCAACAAATCCTCTAAAATGTTTCCCTTCGCAGTCATTGAACTTGCCTGCGGAGAGTACGGCTTCGACAAGATCGATACCCTTAAGAGTGCCACTGAAAACGGGAGCTGCCTTACCTGGTTCAATAATCCCGGTAGTGTGATGCGGGCGGAGGCGCTCATGCGAAAGTTTCCGATTCCCAAGAAAAGCAAAGCCCGATCCTTGGAGGACACTAGCTACTCGAACCAGTGCTCTGTGCTGATACGTCGAGGATACATCAAAGCGAAACGGGATACGACCATGACTCACTTGCGAATCGGAGTCAACATTGCGGTGGCTGCGCTTTTTGGTGCCATGTACGATCACACTGGTCGAGAGGGATCTCGTGTCCTGGACAACTACAACCTGCTATTTGCCATATTGATGCACCACTCCATGACCACGATGATGTTAACTGTCTTGACTTGTAAGAACCAAAACTACCTTGTATATCAAAGCCTTTAACTAACCATAATTTAAATTTTCTTAACCAGTCCCCATTGAGCTGTCCATTCTGATCAAGGAACACTTCAATCGCTGGTACTCCCTGAAAGCCTACTACACTGCCATGACTCTGGTTGATCTCCCCGTATCGGTAAGTTCCCATTTATATTGTTCGCAATCTGGAAATAATTATTCCTCATATCCACCATAGATCCTTAGTTGTTTCCTCTTCACCGGTATTGTTTACTTATGGAGCTATCAGCCGATGGAGTGGGTCCGCTTTTGGATGTTCTTCGTCATAAGTTTAATGACAGTGTTTGTGGGACAAAGCTTCGGTCTGATGATCGGCGCCTGGTTCGATGTGACCAATGGAACTTTCCTGGCGCCCGTCCTGACCATTCCCATGATGATGTTTGCCGGTTTTGGTGTCACATTGCGGGATCTGCCCAGCTACTTGAAATGGGGCAGTCACATATCATACCTACGATATGGTTTAGAAGGATTCATATCGGCGATCTACGGATTGGATAGAGGGACACTTGCATGTGACGAGGCGACCTACTGCCACTACAGGTAAGTTCCAAGAGAAATTCTCTCGCTCTAGAGATTCTAGACATTAATATGAATTTTTCCATGCAGATACCCAAAGAAATTCCTGGAGGAGATTACCATGAGAGGAGATCAGTTCTGGAACGATGTCCTCGCGCTGACTTTGATGATTGTTATTTTCAGGCTAGCGTCTTATATCATACTCAAGGCCAAGATTAAGTCTATTCGATGATTCCGATGAGGAATAAAAGCCCACAATTCCATTCCTTGTATTATAAATTACTTGTTGAACATTATGTTTAGTGCTATTAATATTTAAAAATAATATTATGTACAAGTACACAAAACATTGTTAAATAAAGCTACGATTTTTTGTAACTATCCTAGAAAGCATCCACTTTTTATCACAGGATTCAGTTGCTCACACCTTGAACAATTTCCGATTCGTCGCCCGCCTCTGCCGCTGGCTTTAGTAACTGTTGCAGTTCCTTGGCATTCGTGGCCATTTCTGCGGAGTTAAGCTGAAATAAAATACATTCCATTAGTTCTTAAATAGTTGTCATAAAATAAAAAAAACTTACCACTACGACCTTGTGCCCCAGAGATTCCAGGAGCCTTTTCTTCAGCCGCAACAACGATGTTGGCTTCTTACTAAATTTCAATGTTTGGTTGGCGGTGAGAAGTTCAACGAAATAAACAGTGGCGTTCTCTCCCATCGTTTGAACTCGCAAACTTGGCAGATTGATGCCACTGATTGGACAGACCAAGTCCACACCCTCTACCTCAGAGTCTTGACCCAGGTCGAGGGCATACTTCCTCAAGTCTGTGCGTTCCCTTAGCAGATAAGTAGGTGCCCGCTCAAATTCCTTAAAAGCCTTTTCTGTTTTGTGATGCGCCATCGATGGTTGCTCGATGGCAATAGCAGAGCGCAGGACAGTCAAACGGCTATCCACCTTGGGTTGCGCTCGTGTCTGGCGTTGGGCGGCCTTCAGTTTCTCAGCTGCATCAATCAGATCTTTGGAGTAGTGTCCCAAAGTGCACAGGGAGAGGCAGGTGTCCACCAGATTGTCTGGGAAATAGTCGTACTCGCCGTGATCGAGTTTTCGGAGAGCGGCCAGTTCCAGTTGCCGGACGTGTTGCGGGCTTAATTCACAATCTAATTGGGCACTGGCCCACAAGAATGTGGCCAAGTCCTTGGCTCGAAGTTGGCCCGGATTAAGAACGGTCATCAGTTGCTCAATCAGGACATTGAGGCACTCCTTTTGGTCCCAAAGCTGCTCAGCGAAGAACGAAAAGATGTGGGCCAAACCGCGTGGTTCAATCAGAGCAATCTTGTTAGGATCCGTGCAAATATCCTGCAGATGATGGCAGACACGATCGTCCATTACACGTTGCAGTCTTAAGGCCTTCACGAAGGAGATCAGAAGGGCACCACTTTCTTCAGTAAGCTCCAAGTTTAAAACTGCGTCGACTAGTGCAGATTCATACGGCATTCTCGCTTCTCCAGTGACCACCGTAGAGGTTTTGTAGGCGGCGTTGCTGATCACAGCAAGATCCAGTTCACTCAAGGCGGGCAAGTGACCCAGTAGCTGACCTTCTAACAGCTCCTGGAAATCATTTGGCAACTGGGCCTGCTTTTTTTGCAGCCCCAAATAGAAGCACACTTGAACAAATCGTTCCTTGTTGTCGCTGTAGTTCTCCTTGGCCAAACGCTGGACGGCTGCCTGATAGAAGTCCATGCGCTTCATCCACCCGGGCATAAGAAACAGGAAAGAGTACAGCGTTTCCAGCACTGTGTTGGTGTCCATTTTTTTCAACTGACTTTCAGCCCTAGCATCCAAGGCATTCAGAGCAGCCACATACATGGGTACAGCGGCGTTGGACCGATAGCTAGAGGCCAGGATGATCAGGGCGGGGAGTTGCGAGGCATCCGTTTGTTGCACAGATCGCTGGAAGTGCCGGTCGTCTGTGATGGGAAAGAAGTCGGCGTAGCGGACAGTCGTTTTTGGTAGCACGTGCTCCCGATCCCTGTGCCGCTCCAGAGCAATGTGCTTAGCGAAACGAGTGAGCAAGGTGCCGGTCTCGTCCGAGGTGTTTCGCATAACATCTCTAGGCGTCAAGGATGCGTAGCTTCTTAAAGGGCTAATACTGGTGGGAGCCCCCGCCAAGCGTCGGAGGAAGGCGTACATACTGAATGTACGTTTAAATTATGTATTTATGTAATGAAATTACAAAAACGTGCCCCCCAAAGTTAAAAACATTTAACAACTAAAAAGGTGTTTTTCAACACTACCATTTTTGGGGAAATTTAAAATCCCTACAACTTTTTTAATTACAAAAGTACATGTATATGATAAATAAATGGTATCTTTAAAAAAGTTTAGCAAATAAAATCTTACAACTTTTGCAAAATAAATTAATAAAACCATTATTTCTCCCATATAAAACAGCCGATATGGGAAACTCTGATAAATTTTAAATTTCACAGCACTGGAGCCGGTGGAACAAAATAAGAATCCAAAACATGAAGAAAGCCGCAGGATTTGTTATTTTCAGGCGACTTTGTGGGGATATTCAGTATCTATTGCTGAAAGCTTCCTACGGAGATTTTCATTGGAGCTCCCCCAAAGGTCATGTGGATCCAGGCGAGGACGATTACACGACCGCTCTGCGGGAAACCAAAGAAGAAGCCGGGTAAGTGTCATGCCGTGTGAATGTTTATACTCGATTTTATAATTATATAAATAATAGCTATGATGAAAAGGATTTGATCATCTACAAGGACACACCGCTAACACTGAACTATGAGGTGAAGGGAAAACCCAAAATTGTCATCTACTGGCTGGCTGAGCTTCGAAATCCTTCCCAGGAACCTATTTTGTCGGAGGAGCACACCGCCCTGAAGTGGCTGGCTAAAGAAGAAGCCAAGGAGTGCGTGGGCTTCCAGGACAACCAAGTAATGATTGACAAGTTCCACGACATGATTTTGCAGCAAAAACAACCGGGAGTGTAATCAAAACATGTAAACATTGAATTAATGCTGTAACGCCTTATCCAACACTAATGATAAGAAATAAATACTGAATAAAAAACCAAACTGAATACCAATCTTATGTCAGGGAATTGGTATGCGTTTGACAGCACTGTTTTCAATGCTGTGGAAAAGCGAACAAATTGTATCCACATTAATTGATTTGTTGTGCGAACGAAAGCGAGCGCTACAAATTTAAGAGATTTATACAGCCGATTTAGTCGACACAGTATGGGTTCCCATTCGCGCACACCCAGTCCGTCAAGCAAACGGCGACATCACAAAAGCAAGCACAAGAAACGCAGTAAGTCGCACAATCGGGACCGCGAGCATGACAGAGACAAGTCCTCGGAGGTAAACCACCATGGACGGCGTGACCGGGAACGGGACCGCGAGCGGGACAGGGACAGAGAGCGGGAGCGGGACCGACACCGCAGCGATCGTCACACAGAACGCGAATACCGCCACTCGCCCACAATGCTCAAGTCCCGGAAACGCTCCACCTCGTCGAGCAGTGATAGTCAGTACTCAGACCAGGAGTCGCAGCGCAGCAGACACAAACGCACTCGGCTCAAAAAGCTAGATGAGGTTAGTGAAGGTCTGTTATCGATGGTATTAAAAAGTAATCCTTCTCATTGGGCTCGCAGCAAAATCAGCTTCAGGTCGAGCGCCTGGCCGAGATGGAACGGCAGCGGCGGGCCAAGGAAGTCGAACAGAAGACAATCGAAGAAGAGGCCGCCAAACGCATTGAGATGCTGGTGAAGAAGCGCGTAGAAGAGGAGCTGGAAAAGCGCCGCGACGAGATTGAGCAAGAGGTCAACCGGCGTGTCGAGACAGCAAAGGCCGAGATGGAACGGGAAATGATGTTGGAGCTGGAACGACGTCGCGAGCAGATCCGCGAAGAAGAACGTCGGCGCGAGGTAGGTGCTCGTATTCAGATTCCGCTGGACGACTGCTGCTATCACTGTAACTGTCTGAAACCCGTACACAATGCCACATCTACCAAACACTCGAACAAACTCAAGACAGCAGTTAAAACAGTCGTCTCCACCAATCCACCCGAAATCATTTCCGTGACGCTCTCGGCCGCGGCTCAGTGGGTGCGGGTGCTTATAGTAATGTGAAATATGTCTGACCATCACCTCCTCACCGGCATTCATCTATTAGGCAGTTTTGCATAACTAACCAACAGTCGACACACAGTTCCATTCGGTCCATCGCTAACCAGACTCACATTTTCAGAACCCCACATGTGCACCCGGCCATCCAGTGAGGCAGCGTGCTCGGGAACGGCACGGTTGGTTTCGTCTCTTTCTTCTTGCCAATAATTTTGTAATTTTTATTTTTCCTACCACGAAGAGCCAAAATGACGACATTGCCAATGTGTCGCATGTGTCACAATTTTGAAGCCCATGACAATTTTTTGCATATTCTTAGCTTCATCTTTTGTTCGTATCTCTGCCTCCACATAACATACAGTATCATTTTGATTTTGGTATTGGTTTTTTAACTCCTTGTTGTTGTTGCGCGTGTGAAATACGCTTCTGTAGGCGATGTAGCCAGGAGCTATGTGTACTCTTAACTCCCGTATCCCAAGTTGCTCCCAAGGAAGTTGAGCAAGCCTGCTGTGAGGCACCTGGTCCACGGACGCCTTCTTCTCCGCCTCCAGACAGACCGAACACAATCTTACCTGATTGGGGGTTAGTTAGGTGACAGTCGCAATGTAGGGTGTGGGTCATCAGATATGAGTTTAGTCTCAACCGAACCGAACGCTGCATGCAATCGAGAACCGAGCAAACCTGAAAAGCCATTAAATGACGGGTGAGTTTCCGACGCCAGCGATGTGCCGACAAGCCATGTGACAGCATCTGTAAGGATAACTAACGTGTGATCGGCGAAAGGACGCCAAAGAGGGAGAATCAGTGAAACTCAAAGAGACTCACCCCCCTCAGTGTGTTTAGCTTTATAGAACTCTGTGAAAGCTTGTATATCCGGATTCGCATTGGATTCTTGACAGTACCGATTGTTTGTCCATTATTTGCGTTTGAGATTTATTTTTAGTTTATTTTCGATGAAAATATTTTGCGTGTGGAATAGCGAATACACATCGAATACTACTTGTATTTAAACAAAATCAAAAATCTGCAAAAGAAAAATCTTAAAATTAACTCAAATTTAGCTATTGTACTGGAATAATGACCTATTTAAATAGTAAGTAGCAACAATTAAAAAAAATCAAATGAAGACCAAACATTTAGCAAATACTACTAGTACATTGTTTATGTTGTGTGTTCCTATATTATAATAAACTAAATGAAAAAAAAAACAACCTACTTTAAACATTCTTATTAGACACTTCTAAATGTTTTACTTTCTACTGAAATTTTCTTTGTAACCTATTATTAAGCGTAAAAATAGACTTTAACTGCCTTTGCAGCTCATCAAGATTATAAACTGCAACCAAAATAGTGTGCGACCGAATGTGTCGCCCAGTTTGCATCGTTGATGTCAAGAAACTTTATTTATATCCTAGCTCTAAGTTTCCGGCTAAGCTATTGATTTGTGTTATTAATCGGCAACTTGTTTGGGTTTTATAGGAGGATGAGAAACAAAAGCGTGAAGAGCTCGAAGAGATTCTGGCAGAGAACAATAAGAAAATCGAAGAAGCTCAGCGTAAATTGGTAAGTATAGCTAAGATTATTTTATTTCCAAGCTAATGTCTGCATTTCCTTACTTTAGGCCGAAGAGCGGTTGGCGATAATTGAAGAACAACGCCTCATGGACGAGGAGCGGCAACGTATGCGCAAGGAACAGGAGAAAAGAGTAAAGGAGGAGCAAAAGGTCATATTAGGAAAGAACAATTCCAGGCCGAAGTTGTCGTTTTCGCTCAAACCGGGAGCGTTATGAGCAGCGTCGGCAACTGGCATCTGGTTAAGGACGCTCCTTTTCTTGTTAACAGCTTTTGCTTTTTTTTTTATGTACCTCAACGGCCCTTTGTGTGTGCCCAAGACTACCACCCGGTTTGCTTGTTGTAATTGTATGTTTTTATTATTTTATTAATTTTTTTAAGAACGGGCGGCAGTTTTAGGGGCAGACAGAGCGAAGCCATCAGATTCAACCTTTTTCAAAATTGCCAACTTGTGAACATATTATACAGCTCTATATAGTACTATATGATAGCTATTTACTTAACCTTTTCTACATAAACAATGCAAATGTGAGACGAATGATTTTGTGTGTAGTGCGTCGATCTGTTGGCACATCTGAGAAATTATTGAAAACAAAAAAAGAGAAGAAAACAAATCAGTGAAATACATATGTAATCTATTTTCAAATTTTGATATTTCATGGAAACATATAAGCAACTGAATCCGATAATAAAAAGTTTAGAAAGGCGAGTGAAATGTTTGTGATTCGGGATTATAAAGGGTGGCCAGCATTCTGGACATTAAAAGTATGGACACCACTGGCCAAACTTCACTTAGCATATTTGACACAATTGCCAAAACAAACTGGCGCATTTTTAGCTCCTGCCACCCGGCTCCGGTCCTCCTATCAGACACGATCTACGCGTGTACGCTTGTCGCTAAGTAGACACAACTTATTATTTATAGAGACTACTTAAATTTATATGTCTAGCGGCTGATTGGGTTGGGCGAAGTTGGACAGCGAACGACAGGCGGCACGCCCGGCCGCCAGGAGAGTTGCCCCACCGGAGGGGCAGCAATCCAAACCGATCTGTTCAAGTGCGTGAGCAGGCGGCGTCGATGCCAAATTGGTCGCCGACCACTCCAACTGGAAATGTAATCTTGTTCTAATGAATGTGGTGCAAGATACGAATACGCATACGCACTGTAGCAGTGCAAGTACTCCGCCCGACTCCATTCTATTACTTCATATCGAATTTGGCAACGAGTTTGGTGTTCCAGCCTTTGTCGCTTTGATTTGTGTGTGCGGCGCATGCGTGAAAGGTACACCACTTGACCAGCCCCAGCCCCAGACCTCGGTCCAGGTCCAGATCCAGATCACAGACACACACACAGATCTTGGCTACGATCTTGGTCGGCACATGGGCGGATGTTGCAATTTGGTTAATTAATTAAGTGGAAAATCGGTATAGCTCTTAGCGGCATTTCTTGCACTTTTCGGATGGATCGCCGAATGTCAACGTGCAATTTGTTTGATGTGACGTCGATAAGTCTCCACCTGTCGTATGTCAGGCAACTTGTCTGGAGGTTTATTGGTTTCTGGCTACTGGTAGTGTTTCAAATATAATTTTCACGATAAAGAGTATTTCTTGAAACACTGAAGACATGTATTATTTGAACAATAATTATTATAATCAATAATGCACTATTTATCAATTGTTTTCTCGGCCCAACTTTCATTTGACTTGACAAGAGCTTAGCCATTGCCTATCCATGTTACATTGTTGGCCAATTTGGAGCAGGGTAAATGTTTTATTACCAGAGCACATTTGCCAAAAAAAAAAAAAAAGATTAAAAAAAAATTAAATAGAAATATAATAACGATTTTGCATTAGGTGGATTCCGGTTCGTTGGGTGATCAGTTTATTTTTTTCTTTTAGATTTTGGGAGTGTGTGGTGCGTGCTGGGTGCTCGGAGTGTGGTCGGGGGCTGGAGGGGGGGCCCAGAGAGCTCATGGCTTTGACTATAAAAGTTGTGGCCGCGACACTTGGAGACATAGTTCAGTTCAGGAGCCACAGCAGCCACCAACTCAGCAAATCCCCAAAGTCAAAATGTTTGCTGTAAGTGGAAAGGATAATAAATTAATAAAAAAAAAAAAATTACTTACTGACGCCATTGCAGCTCCTTTCGCTTTTCATCCTGGGTGTTGGAGCCGCCGCCGCCATCGAGCTGCCCCTGAGCCCCATCTACCACTCCCCGGCGGCAATTGTGAAGCCCCTGCTGAAGACCGTCGAGGTGGAGGCGCCCGCCCACTACGACTTTGCCTACTCGGTGCACGATGAACACACCGGCGACATCAAGAGCCAGACGGAGTCCAGGAAGGGCGACCAGGTCCAGGGCCAGTACACTCTCATCGACGCCGATGGATACCTGCGCACAGTCGACTACACCTCGGATGCCCACAACGGCTTCAACGCTGTGGTGCGTCGCGATCCCCTCGGCCAGAAGGTGATCAAGGCCGCGCCCATTGCCAAGGTCCTGGCCCCAGTCGCCTACGCGGCCCCCAAGCTGCTGGCCGCCCCCGCCAAGCTGCCCCTGAGCCTCTACCACTAGGATAAGCGCTGGGAGTGAGCGTGAGAGAGTATAGCCAACACTGACTTCATCGCATCGACGACGACCTATCCGCATCCGCATTCGTATCTACTATATATCTGCATTCGTATCCGATCTATAGCCACACTGCCCAGGCACCTCATATCGTATCTACCTTTCAACTTATGTAACTCCTTTCCTTTTCTCTGATACCTAACCTAAGACTTTTCGGTCCTCGGAGATCGCAAGCGCCATAATCCTCCGAGATCCGAGGACCTCTATCTCATCCATATATATGTATATGTAAATAGAAGGCAATAAATGCATTTTAGAAATCAAATTTATCAAACTGTTTCTAATTTGTTGTTTCTAATAATAAAAACGGGAAAATAATTAATAATGTTCTAATAATCCTGTACAAATAATAAAAACATATCTAGGATCATAAAGCTAAAAACTCCAAGTACTGGAAGAAATAACTAACAAGAAAGTGCAAAAATGTATTTTTAATACTTAATTTTCTCATTTTCTATATATTTTTTTAATCAACAGCCTTCCAATTTTAGAAATACATAATATGTGATAGTAGACGAATCATGCCAGCAGAGAGAGTCCTTCGGAAAGTCCATTTGTGAACTTAAAGGGAAATAGGTTCCCGACGAACCTGGGCATTAAATCCCAGCAATGGATCGGCAGTATAGTCGACAATCCGACGATGACCGTCGGGATCGATCAGGGAGTAGCGACCCGTTACGTATTCGCCCCGTCGGTGCTCGAACTGATCCTTAACGTCGCCGGTGTGGCCGTCGTGGACTGAGTAGTGGAACTCATACTGGGCCGGACTGACGATAAGTTCGTCGGGATGGCCGGCGATGATCCCAGCCTGGACGCCCAGGTAGGCGCTCAGGAGCAGGCAGAATGCGATGCTGGAATACTGGATGAAAAGGTAGTAGGTGGATCATCGTGAAGATCATCATTAACTTACCAAAACACTCATGGCTAAGAGACGGAGCTGTGATTGGAGCAATGGAAGAAAGTCGACTGATGACTAAGATCTTGTCCCAGCCCCCTTTTATATGTCGGTGCTTGGCCCATTGTCGCAGTGGCCAAGTTATGGAGCTGAAATCCTATACCTTATGCAACCCACTCCCGCTCCCAGGCGCACTCCCGAACAGAGGGAAATGAAACCCGATCCCAGCTATCGCAATCGATTCAAAACTCACTCGGATTATATTATCGTATCGTAGCTTAATGTACAACTTACTTTACACATTAGTTTAGCTTAGTCGTATCACAGCAATAACATTATATCGAAACTAGACTAACTCTATGGGCCGAAACGATGATGCTATGGATTGGTTTTGGATGCGTCGGGTAGCAGAACCCATTCTGATTCAGTTCAAAAACACGGCACAGGACAACACAGGCACATTTACGTCACTCTCCTCGTTCTGATTCAGGTACAACGGCAATTTGCGAGTCGATCTCCTTAGAACTTATTCTCCAAAAGTGATCCTGGGAATGGGACAATGGAATAATGGGATTGAGTCTGCCCCTGCATATTCCCAAATGGAATAATGGACACTATTCAATTGGATTTGTATTAGATTGTGAAACACCAATTGGAGCTACCAAATAACTACTTGGGGGTGCTCTCGACATCTACGCTTGTTGGGGACTACCCAAAACCAAGTTACCGTTCTCGGCCACCATCCAAGCCGTAAGTTTCTCGTCCTCCGTCTTGTTGGTCGCATCCCAGGGAAAACTGGATGCGGCGGCGGCTGCTGGTTTCTCCTTTTGTGGGTTTTGAGGTCTGAAATGGGGTTTAGGAAATATTTAAAAAAAAATATCAAAGGAGTAGGCGAGGTACTTATTAATGATATTAATTAGTAAATTATATGTGTTTTTTATTTAAAGTATATTAATTTGTATCAAAGCAAGCAGTATCACTTAAGGTGCTTTAATATTTTGTTTTCTAATCATTAAAAAAATCAATAAATCTAATCTAGAAATTGTGATCACAGAGACAGGCAACAAAAAAAGTGCTCTACTTCAGGAAAGGTCCTTAGAACTCTTCCCTTTACGATGATGATATGATACAGTCTACAGTCTACAGTCTCTACAGCTACTCAATTCTACAATATTTACAGGAAATTGGCGAATGTTGTTTTTTACCTTATGGGCCAAAAGCGACATTCTTCATCATTTGAGGGGGAGGACGAGGAGGAGTTATCACTTGGGCGCCCACACAAAGTGTTCAATGTTCAATGACAAGCAAACGAAAACACACAACACGATGAAAGAGACAGGAGATACAGGCACAGAAAGAGAGGGAGATACGAATAGAAAGAGACAGAGTACAATGTAGAGATAGGAGAGACAGATAGACAGGATGATGGGATGAGCATGAGCGCAAGGATGCAAATAAGCACGGGTAGAGGTCAGGGTTAGAGGTCTACAGGGCATGCAGGCCAAGGTGGATGTCCCACCGTTCGCATCCACTTACAGCGAGTCCGCATGGCTGCCGTTGTTCACCTCCAGGCTGCTCTGGGTGGCCTTCTTCCTTAATCCTGGCCTGATTAGGAAGCTGTCCCCGAACAGATCCCGCTCTCTGTCACGATCTCGATCCCGTTCCCGGTGACCACCAGTCGATGTCGGGCCGTTCTTAGCCTGCTGCGTGGGCGGCACTGTGTGCGGATACTTTCCGTCGCTGTCCGAGTCCATGGAAAGCTGTCCAAAGAGGTCTTCTAGGAGTATATTGGCCTTGGCGTTGCGCTGACGTTTGGCGGAGGTCTTCAGCTTGGAGCTGCGGGTTGGGAGACGGAGAGGCAATTGTGAGGGAAGCTACAGATGCACTTTAGTGCCGGGACAAGGAAGGGTACGTACAATGGTGCCAGGAGTGCTCACACCATAAGAAAAAGTCCCTATTCTCATTAATTCGAATTGTCTTTGATTTTATAATTAGTTTTAATATTATTGGTATATTATATCATTTAAAATCAAAGGCAATCCTTGAGAGCTTCCCCCATCGACTTACCCCAATATGAGATCCAGATCGTCAGACTTTATAGACGGCTGCTTCACTTCCTGAGCTGCTATACGCGATCTCCCCGAGAGTCTCAACGGCGGTGCTCCATTTTCGGGCTGAAGCTGCATCTGGACGGGCGGCTGACGGACAAGGATGCTCGCTGGAGCCTGGCTGGCACTGACTTTGGAGAACACGTTGTACACCTTGGCCTCGGGCGCCAGAACAGTGGATCTGGCCACCGGCACGTAGTAGCCACCGTTGGGGACACCCATGACGAGTTTGGCATTGTTCTTGGCATTCATATTACCCGGGTCGTAGCCGAGGTGGCTGCCATTCACGTAGATGGCGCCGGCATTCCGGGATGATGTGGTGCTAAAGGATACGTTTGGGTGGTGGACTGGGTGTGAAAGGTGCTGCTGCTGGGTTCCTGATGGCAGCCCGAAAAGCTGCGATATGTTCCGGTTCAGGTAGATGTCGTTGATAGATTCGCTCCCGTTCTGGGTCTGCATCGGAACGCCATCGGAGGCGGCTCCGCCCAAACTGGAGGAATCAGCCAAATCGTGGTTGGTCAGAAAACTGAGCTTGGGCTGGTATTTCCTGGGCACTCCTAGGTTCTTGGCGGCCGTCTTGGCATTGCTCAGATTATTGCTCTTCCCGAGATTCAAGTTGCTGTTGTTGTTATTGACGTTGTTGTTGTTGTTGGTCTGGTGGAGCAACTCAGTGACCGCCTGGAGCTTCTCCTGCACCGGAAGCACGTTGTTCGAGACATTGTTCTGCGTCTGGTGGTGGTTGTGGTGACCTCCAGCAGCCGCCGCGTACTTGGAGCTGAGCCGCACGTTCGCCTTGGTGGCGGCGGTGGGCGAGATTCGCTTGAGGGCGTGGAAATACGGGTACTTGAGACTCTGCTGGGCCGTCGGCCGCTTTTCAGGATCGTAGGCCAGCAGATCCTCCAACAGGTCCAGTCCGTTTTGGCTGCAGCGGCTGACGACGCTGCTCAGTGGCACTTTGATGCAGTCCGGATACCGGAAGTGGATCATGGACGCCAGCCGATACCCGTCCGGCCAATCACTCTGAAAGTAAAGACAATGAACACTATTTTCAAGTCAAAATATGGATCAAAAGTCACCTTTTCCGGCGTGCCCAGAACGGAGCAAATCTTGAAAAGCTGATCCACTTCACTGCTGCCCGGAAAGAGGGGTCGGAAGGTGTAGAGCTCGGCCATGATACAGCCCATGGCCCAGAGGTCGATGGTGCTGCCGTAGTTTGTGGAATGAAGGAGCACTTCTGGGGCCCGATACCACCTAGTCGAGACGTAGTCCGTAAACGGTGGCCTGGATCGGATCTCTCTGGCCAGCCCGAAATCGGCAATCTTGATCAGATCCGGACCGGAGCAGAGCAGATTCTCTGGCTTCAGATCACGGTGGAAGAAGCCATGGCGATGCATAAAAGCAAGCCCAGTCAAAACCTAAGGATGGATATTATTTTTTATATTAATTAAAAACATTAAATTTAGTTTTATTTTTAATAATTACCTGAAACAATATACTCTTAAGTTCTGGTTCAGGCAGATGGGTGTCCCTATCCTTGATCATTTGGTAGAGATTCTCCTTCATGTACTCGAACACAAAGTACAGGGTATCATTCTCCCGGATCACCTCTTTCAGCTTTACAATGTTCGGATGCGATAGTTTCTTCAAGGACTTTATAAGAAGATTACAATCAGGATGTATAAATACAGGTTTAAGTTTCTCCTAAAACTCACCTTAACCTCTCGCAGATTCATGGCCTCCTCCCAGGAGTAGTACTTGCGTTTCATGCGCTTAATGGCCACCTTTTCGCCGGTGTCCTTGCGCTGGCCCAGGACCACGGTGCCGTAGGTACCATCGCCCAACTGGGTCAGCGTGATGTAGCGGTTCATTCTTAGGCGGACGGTGGCAGTTCTTCATACATTCTCCGGATGCAACTGCACATTTGTAATTTGGAAAAGAAATACCAAAAGAAAACTGGGTTAGAACGACCTCAAGTGCCTCATTAAAGGGCCCTCAATAATTCAGGTCCCGCCCACGTGTGCCGACGTCAAATGAATCACAGTTGAATTTAATGACGAGGCATTAAACTTTGAATCGAATCGTATCGAATACAATCTCACTGTGTCATTCGTGTCTTTATTTTCGGGTACCATTCGAGTAAGTACCTTCAATTAAAATCAATATATCGATCAAGGGGCAGTCGTCTAAGAACTTGACCAAATTTATTTAACCCAAAAACGAATTTCCCATCAGGGTCACAACTGGCTTCATGTCAGTGGAGGTGGAATGGTGATACTTTCGGAAATGATTTATGATTGGAGTCTGTTTGTACTCGAAGCTCTTCCTGTGGTAATTAGGGTTTATTATGGTGAAAAGGATAATAAAACTATAATAAATTATATATAAATTATTACTTATATTAACCTTCTTTTTAAGACCTTATTAAATCCTAAAGTTAAGACGATATTCACAAGAAACTAAATTTATAAAAGTTTGTACTATTTAGAAAAATATTACTGATTTAGTCAAGAGCCAATTGCGTAAAATATACTATTATAAATATTATAAAATTTAATTAAAATTTAATTAAAAAGATATTAAGATCTTGTTTACATTTTAAAAAGAAACAACTCAGTTGTAATAAAAGCAGACTTAAAAGGTCCTCACAGAAAAATGAAAAAAAAAAAACATACCAGGGAGACTCTGTTAAACTAAGACTTAAAATATTAAGTTTTAAGTTTAAAATAACAAAACAAAGTTTATCTAAATCATAAAGATAATCTTTTGGGATGGGAAAGCCAAATGATTTCTTATCACAGGTCCTACTAGGCAACATAACAGAAAACAAAGGAAAGTCATTAACATAATTTGAATTTAAGTTTGTTATTAGATAATTACCTAACAAAATTTCAACCCCTCCAGACAAGGGGTAGTTATAAAGGGTAGTATAATATTTTACTCCTACACACTGTATTTTTGGAAAAAATATCTAAGGAATTTTCTAACCTAAAGATAGTTTGTGAAAATACCATTTGAAATGTTTAGTGTCAGTGTTTTTATTCAAAATTCATTATGATTGCTCCCATTATCTTAGCATCAAATATTTATATGATTCCTTGAGTTTTTTGATAATCCTAGGGATTTCGAATTTGGTCAATTTTTCCTTGGCGATGTCGTAATTGGTTGTGGTCACTTGGCGAACTTAGTTTGGTGGCGATAATTTATTCATTGTATGCGAACCATTTCCACCTTCAATGTATACATATGTACACTTGGCTGTGTATTTGATTGTTTTGGTTACAATTTTCGAGAGAGGGGGGATCGAAGAGGGGTTTTTTTCGGGGTCTACGGTGCCACGTTGGTTGTGAATCCTGCGTCACAGCCTTGAACCGCTCACATTTGACTCACTTAAATGCTCGGCACGCACATCCAGCACCCGATTAGCCGATTACTATATGCCACTATGTATATCCGATACGCGACTTTTCGCACCATGTAGAAACAAATAAACAAACTCAAATGTTGGGGGTCACTTTATCGATTAAGAACGGGGGTTGTCACACAAACTCCTCTCGGACTTTCCTCTATTATCAGGCACCAGAGGATGCACTCAAGGACTACCAATACCGTCGTACCTTAATCGGAATTGCATTTGAATCCGGCGTCTTATAATTTAATGCGTTTGTCGGAATTAAGTGGGATTAATGATGACTCCCTAGAAGGGACGGATATCCTTCGCGGACAGGAGTTTATTTGATAAGCAAACACTAACAACTGCCAGACCCGATATCCACAACAACGCGGCGACCCAAGCAACCGCAGGACTAACTAGACCGACCACCCTGCTCCAAAACACAGAAGAGAGAGAGCCGAACTGGTGGCCGAAGCTAGTGCACCGGCTGGATGTGTCTCCGGCAGGTGAACCTGCTCCCGAAGACCACTTCGGGGGTGGAACGACTGCAGCCCGACGGTTACTAGGCAGGGCCCCGTTGTTTGGGTTGTCCATGGCAACGATCCGATGAGTCCATTTTCAAAGGACTGGCGGTCTCGCCACAAATGTCCTGCGAGAGCCAAGCCAAATGGACGAACCGGTCAGCAGTCAGCCAGCTGAGAGTGAGGCGGGAGTCGAGGAGTTGGAGGAGGAGGGGGAGCCGGCAAAGGACTTCCTCCAGGAGATCAACTGCCCAGAGCCGGGCATCATTGATCGGAAAATGATCGAGACGGCCTATCTCGAGGAGGGCCAGAAGGGTGAAGCCAAACGCCTCCATCAATTGGAGCCAGTAGTGTACGAAAGAATAAATACCATGCGACTGGAGTTTAAAAGTAGGTGTTCCAAATTCTGCAAATATTCTTTACCTAAGGACGTCCATCCTTGTCCTAGACATCCTTCGCATTGACCACCTCTGGATGATGCCGAACCTGACGAAACTCTGCCTAAACTGCAATAAAATCGAGGTCATCGAGCACATCGACATGCTAACAGCTCTCAAGGAGCTCAACCTAAGCTTTAACTACATCACTCGGATCGAGAACCTTGAGACCCTGGTGAACCTGGAGAAGCTGTCCCTGTTCAGCAATCGGATTCAGAAAATTGAAAACCTAAACACTCTGGACAAGCTCGTAATCCTCAGCATTGGAAATAATCTCATCGACACTGTGGAAGGGGTACTGTGCTGTATTTTAACTTATGTATCCATTAATTTTTGAAGTCTTTGTGTTTTATAAACAGATCGAACGCCTACGTTTTGTCAGCAGTCTGAAGGTTCTCAATCTGGAGGGTAATCCCATATCCAGGATGCCCAACTTCCCCCTGACTCTCTATGTCACTGCCATTCTTCCCCAGCTGAACTACTACGAATATGTTTTCATTAAGACAGAGACCCGAGAAGAAGCGCAGAAACGTTTCTAGTAAGTAATATCCACTCTTAGATATCCTTAATGACCCTTTATGTCCTCCCACAGCCGCGAAATACGTGAAATTGAGGACAAACAGGAACGCGAGATCCAAGCAATCGAAACGGAGTCACGGGAACGAGCCGAGGCGGACCGACTTGCCTCCAGCTTCGTAGAGCATCTGGATGGCCAACAGTTGTACGAATCCTTTTGGCGTGACGATGAAAAAGGACGAATCCTAATGCTAATAGGATCCCCGGCCCAAGAACTGACCGAAGAGTATGCCAAGGATGTGTATGAACTGACCCAGGAGATCTATCGCCTGGGGCTAGCACGCTATGGGGAACGGGACGAGGAGATCCGCGACTTCAATGATAACCTGTACGAAGGACAGCAGGAACTACAGATGCAAGGACAAATACAAATCGAGGAGTTTCTTCAGTACAAGGAGAAAACTTTTGACGAAATGCGCATGAAGCTGCGGGACTTGGACCAACGCGACGAGGATTTGGACGAAGTCGAATCTCAACTGGATAGTTTAAATGGACATTTTGAGGATGCCCTGAACAAGATGTGGCAGAGTCTGATGGCCCAGGAGCTGCATTTGCACGAAGCAGTTGAGGTTTGTGGCCAACTCTACTTGACCCAATAATGTTTTTGGCGATGAAAAAAAGTTTCATGAATCTTACATTTTTGTTTTTTCATACATATATCGTTTAATTAGGTTCGAACGATTCGTTTAAGACAACACTCCTCAGAATCGGACAGTAAATCGACGAATTTTGAGGTTTTTCCAAGAAGATTTCCGTACAACGGCCCCTTATTTATACTTTCCCGACGCTTGAACTGGTTGAGAATTATAAAATGGGGCCGTGACCAAACATTTTAGGCAAGACATTTTTCTTCAGATTTCAATATTGAATGTTTTAAAGGGCTCAGACAAAGAACAACAAAATTCTTAGCTTGACTTATATCGTTTTGGCCAAAAACATAAACAAAATGTTCTCTGATGGAAATAGTATTTCAACCTGTGGCCACTTACCATGTCTATATCTCTGCCAGTTTGCTCCCGATTCTTGAGCGGAATACCTTAATAGATTCGTGGGATGATTCCCCGAAACTCTGCGTCAAAACCCTAAATGGAAATTTTCGATCGATTTTTTTCACATTTTCCTAATGGAACTGACCATGTCTATATATCCGCCAGTTTGCACCCGATTCTTGAGCGGAATACTTTTTTAAATTCTTGGGGGACTCCCCTGCATCAAATAAATTTGCATCCAAACCATGAGTAGAAATTTTCGATTCATTTTTTTCAAATTTTCCCGAGCCGAATACTTCATAGAATTAAGATGGTTCCCACAAAATTTAAATAATTTTATTAATCGATTTCATTACATTTTCCGGTAGGATTCAACCCTTAATTTTAATCGCACGATTTCCCAACTCATGACTAGCTTTGTGGAGCAAGCCCAGGTATTCTTTCGTCAGCTCCGCGATGTTTGCAATCACTTTGCCGAAAACATGACCGAGATTGTGACACAGTTTCTCTTGGGAAAGATGTCAACTAATGATCTGGACTCCATACCTGAGGAACTGAAAAAGTGTGTCGATGATCAGGAGGCGGTCCTTCATCTGGTTGAGGGAATGATGACGGCGCACATAATGCGAGTGGAGGAGCGTGAAGATCGCATGGTTAATCGTAGCAGGATGTTTATAGACGACATGATCCGTAAGCTCAACACGTGAGTACCATCTACGATCACTTAGACAGGATGGAAACTAAGAGAAATTTCGAATTTTTAGCAAAGAAGTGGATCGCCATCGGGCCAAGATATTAGAGATCAATGCCTTCATGGAAATGATGAAGGAAGCATTGGCTAACATTCCGCAAGAGTTAGACCAAGAATTTCCCGCGTAATAAAGTGTTTAATAAGTAACATTTTAAGTAATAAATGCATTCTGATCACCTATGTTTAAAGACCCCCCTATTTCTTTTTTTTGAGTCCCTCGAGGTGGGCGCAAAGTCCCTCCTGGAATAATGGCGTGATGACATAGTCCACGCAGTCCCGCAAATCACCCGCCCGATCGTTTAACAAATCCCGCACATCTGGCTCACGACACATGCGTTTAGTAAGGGTCCTGGCAACCGGATTCGCTTTGTCGAACGTTGCTATAAAGGCTGCGCACTTATCCAGTGCTTCCTGCTTATTGCATGCCACCTCGTCGACCAGTCCCACTTCCAGGGCTTCTTGAGTACCGAAAAGCTTTCCTTGGTTCAAGGCCCTCTCGACTACTCGTCGTGGAATTACACTCTGGTACGAGAGCATCATCCACTTGGAAATGACAAAGCTAAATCGGGTAGCATGGATGCCAATTGACAGATTCGGGAGCATGGTGCGGTACTCGCAGGCTGTGGCCAAAACACAACCGGCTGCCGGGGCATGTCCCTAAAAAGAAGAGTGTCGAAATTAGTAACTTGCTTCCCTGATTTATAGGACGTACATTAACAGCTGCCGCTGTGGGAATCCCACAAAGGTGCAGGGCCAGCCAAAGGTCTTGGAACATGGTCCAAAACTCTTCAAGTCGCTTTCTCTCCGGATTTAGCAGCTCCTTGAGATCTAGGCCAGCGGAGAACACTTTATCATTGCTCTGAAAAATTGTTAAAATTAGCTTTTTATTCAATCGATTTTTATTTTCCAAACCGATGTCAGGATCAGGCCGCGACTCTTATTGCACTCAATCTCGTTGATGGAGTCGATCATGTCGTGCATCAGCTCCATGGTAAGTGTGTTGACAGGTGGAAGATTCATTGATAGGGTAGCGATTCCACTCTTGTCATCCACTTCCACTGTGGTCAGCTTTGATTTCTTCAAACCAGAAAGTGGACGCTGGGCATGTCTTTGAAAGATCGGTGTTATCCGTCCTGCAGTATCTATTACCCTATTACGCAACATTATGATGACTTTTGATTTGGAGCAGCAATCACGCACTGAGCGACAGGCATGAATTTAAACAAATTAACCTGTTTATCATATAGAAAGTCAAGTTGCAAACCCAAGAAAAACAAAGTGCTCAAGCCTACGCGATCAGCTGATCAGCTGTTTTCACCTTTCCAGTCTAAGTTTATACTGTTATCGAATACAACTGATAAGTTATCAGTGATAACATAAAAAATTGTTTTTGAAAACTTAATTTACTCTTTCTTTACTTCTTTTTACTTTTCTTCTTCAAGTTCTCCAAATAATCACCCATAACCTTCTGAACTTCTGGTCGGGAAGCCAAAGATACAAAGTCCTCCACATCTTTCTGGCGTATCTTCTCAAATTCCTTGATATTGGCGGCACGGAACTGCAGTTTGGTCAAGCTCCGGGCGAGGGGATTCACCTTGCCAAAGGTTCCAATGAAATTCAGACACTTTTCCAAAGCCTCCTCCTTGGAATTGACAATTTCATCGATCAAACCCGCCTTCAAGGCCTCCTCCGTGGTAAAAAGGCGGCCCTGGGTTAGAGCCCGCTCTGCTACGCGCTGGGGCAGGATGTTCTGATAGCCAGACATCAGCCATTTGGGAGCAATTATTCCAAGTTGGGTTTCGTTAAGTCCGATGACACAGTTTGGCACCATAGCACGGTACTCACAGGCAGTAGCCAGAAGGCAGCCTCCAGCAGGAGCATGGCCCTACAAAAGTAGATATGTATGTATATTTGGAAAAAAAAATTAAATATTTTATAAATCGTACATTTATGGCAGCTGCTGTGGGTAAACTGCTGCCGTAAAGAGCGATCCAGACGTTCTGCAGCTCAGTCCAAAGGGTGGCCAGTTGCTCCTTGTCCGCATTGTACATTTCCAAGATATCCAGGCCAGCTGAGAACACATTTGAGTTCGCCTGCAAGGAATTATCTAATTATTCTCCGGAGCAACTTATTTATGGCATCAACCTACAGATGTTAAGATGAGACCCCTGCTTTTGTTGTTCTCGATTTCGTCAATAGATGATTTTAAATCCCGCAACAATTGCACGTTTTGGCTATTAACTGGTGGCCGGCACAGGGTAAGAATAGCCACTCCAGTCTTATCATTGATCTCGACAGAAGTTAACTTTGTGGACATCAATCTACTCGGAACTCTACTGGCCCCAAGTCTTAGGAGATTTAAATGCATCATTTTCTGAGGAAGATTAAAAGTTGAACTTTGTCCCAGAGAAGGTTTTCTTATCTTTCAAGAAAATAAAAAAAGACACTATCTTGTTAAACATATTATCCCTTAAGATCACATTTTATTAGCAAAATGTTAACTATTAAAGAATATTACTATTTACTTATTTGTTTGCTTGTGTACCGGTTCTGTTACCTTCCAGCGATATTCAATGGAATGTGGAAGAGTACATATGTATATTCCATTGTTATCAGGTATCAAGGCGACGGTTAGTTATCGAATATATTTAAATAATTATTTAAAAAAAAAATGGTATGCCAATTTTCCCCGGTGATGTTAGTTCAGAATTAAGAGTTGTCTATATATTTAGTTTTGAAAACTCAACGATATACAAGAAAGTAGCTTTGCTTTATTAAAAATTAATTATAAAATCGTAAAATTATTGCTTCTTAGACTTCTTCTTCAGACCCTCAATATAAATGCCAAGTCCTTTTTGAACAGCTGGCTGATTAATAAAGAACAAAAACTTTTCCAGATCCTCCTTTCGTTCATTCTCCAGTTGCTGGAGATCGGCTGCCCGGAATTGCAGCTTGGTCAGTGACCGAGCCAAAGGATTCACCTTAGCAAAGGTGCCAATAAAGGCCTCACACTTTGCTATAGCTTCCTCCTTGCTATTGGCAGTCTCATCAATCAGTCCAACTTTAAGAGCCTCGTCGGTGGTGAACATACGGCCCTGGTTGAGGGCTCTCTCCGCGTCCTTTTGTGGAAGCACACTCAGAAAGGCGGCCATGAACCACTTGGGGGCTACAATGCCCAGTTGAGTTTCATTCAGGCCGATTGTGAATTTTGGCAACATCACCCGGTACTCGCAGGATGTGGCCAATAAACAGCCGCCGGCTGGCGAATGGCCCTGCAATTGAATAAAATATACACAATATATAGTGAATAAGAAATGGATATAGGATCGTAAGAACTATCGAAAGAAATTAAAAAAAAACTTACATTAATTGCTGCTGCTGTAGGCACACTGCTGCCATATAGCGCCAACCAAGTTTCCTGCAGTTGTGACCAAAATGCGCGAATTCTATCCTTGTCTGGCTTGTACATCTCCAGGATATCTAAGCCAGCCGAGAATATTGTTGCGTTGGACTAAAATATATAAATTATAGAATATACACCATATTATAGGATTCTAATATGTCTTACCGAAGTCAAAATGAGTCCTCGGCTCTTGTTGCTTTCGATTTCGTTGATGGAGGTCTTAAGATCCTGCAATAGTTCCAAATTTAGGCCGTTTACGGGAGGCCGACACATTGTGAGGGTGGCAATTCCTGTTTTGTCGTTAACCTCCACTGTGGTCAACTTTGTGCCAGTGGACATCATCCTGGTTGAGGCTCCGCGGGCCAGCAGACTTAAAACTTTGGACCGCAACATAATGATCTAAGATTAAAGAAAGATGTAAACAACTAAAAGTGACCTTTGGACAGATGCCGGTGTATCTTTTGATTCGGACACTATTCGTTTGAACATTTTATTCAAAAAACTGAAATTAAGTGCTCAATTTCTTTAGCTATGCCAAATGCAATGAATAAATTGACACCTCTTTTTATTTACCTCTTAAGTATTTTAAAAGTAAATTTTAGCAACCAATCTACAGAACCTGTTGCGCTGTTATCGATAAACAGGGGCGTATCAAAGGGGGTGAGATCAATTAAGGAGATTGGAAACAATCTACCAATTTTATTATCAAAATGGAAGATAAATAGGAAAAATTGTATTATTTAAATTATATAACTTTTAAATGTTTAATTTTTTACAAAACGCCCTCTTTCAATGGTAATTGCGACATCTTATTTTCTATGTTTTCATATAGCTTTTTCTTCCTTTATTTAGTTAATATACGTTTTCTATACAAAATTTTTAACTTTAAATTAGGGTTAAGAACCAAATATGTTTTACATTTTTAAAGAAATTTTTTTAAATTGAAAAATATTGATGTCTATCGCGGGAATCATCGATACCACAATGCATACGATAGTTGCGATAGCATAGTTTGACAGATCCGCTGACGTTTACACGTCACTGACAGCCGCCGACCGTTCTGCATTCGTGTACACTTTACTCTTCGACTCGTCTTTGCGTTGTAGCAAACTTTCTCCGCGGAAAACTAACTGAAAATGGGCTCTGGAAAACAACAGAAAGTGCAGTCCTCTGGCTTCACCAAGGAGGAGGAGCTGCTGCTTCAGGACTTCAGCCGGAATGTGAGCACAAAGTCGTCGGCTCTGTTTTACGGCAATGCCTTTATCGTCTCGGCGGTTCCTATCTGTGAGTAAATGGCCACGTTGAAGGTTTTTGGAGGATTGCTGAATGAGAGTGATTACTTGCAGGGCTATTCTGGCGCATCCACAACATGGACTTGTGGCCCAGCTCCATCCTGTTCGTGTTGGTGACCGCTGCTAGCACCTACCTCATGGCCACCGCCTACAAGAACATCAAGTTCCAGCTGAAGCATAAGATTGCCGGACGCAGGGAAGAGGCCGTCACCCGCGAGGTGAACCGCCAGCTGGGTGACGACAAGAAGGTGACCCGCAAGGAAAAGGATGAGCGTATCCTGTGGAAGAAGAACGAGGTGGCCGACTACGAGGCCACCACCTTCTCCATCTTCTACAATAACGCCATCTACCTGGCCGTGATTATCTTCATCAGCTTCTTCCTGCTGAAGAACTCTACGCCGTTCGTCAACTACATCTTCTCCGTGGGCATTGCCAGCGGCGCCCTGGCGCTCTTCTCCACCAGTGCCCAAACGAACTGAACTTCATGTCACCCCATGTTCATGTACTCGTAATTTAAGGCCCTTTAAGAGATTCCCTTGGACAGCGGTTGAGAATTCCGTTCATCACTCGATCCTTTGTGGCGGCTGGTCCGTTGTTCATCCTCCAGCCCACTGGGATCGGTAGTACCAGCAATGCGAACATAGAAATTTTATAATGTATACACTGATTTGTTGTCTTTCTTGTAGAAAGCTGATCCACTTCCATTTTCAAATGATTTAATAAATTGTAAAATTAAAAGTATCGCTTTATTATTATAGAGGTTAAAAAATGGGGAATTTCAGAACTAAGTTATTTGTAAATGCAGGGTAGTGTTCCAAAGGGAAAGAACCGGTTTAGACAGCCTCCAGAAGCAGGGCGATGCCTTGGCCTCCACCGATGCAAGCTGATCCTATGCCGTACTTGAGCTTCTTGCGCCTGAAAAGGTTAGAAGATAAGTATTACTATAAATTATTTATAAAATTAGAATAGAAATCCCTTACTGTAATTCGTGCACCAGGTGACCAGTGATGCGAGAGCCACTGGCTCCCAGGGGATGACCCAAGGCAATGGCACCGCCATTCACATTCAGCTTGGAGGGATCCAGTTTCAGGGCATCGGCACACGCCAAGGTCTGGGCGGCAAAGGCCTCGTTGATCTATGGAATAATATGATGAAGGAATGAATATGAATGAACCAATATGAAAATAAGTTACCTCAATCAAGTCAATATCTTCCAGCTTCTTTCCGGACACCTTCAAAACATTCTGAATGGCGGGCACGGGGCCAATACCCATGATCTCGGGCTTGACACCCACGAAGGAGAAAGCAACGAGGCGGGCCAGAGGCTTCAGGTTATATTCCTTCAAGGCCTCCTCAGAGGCGACGATAACAGCCGAAGCTCCATCACAGATTCCGGAAGCGGTTCCAGCCGTCACAACACCATTTTTCTTGAAGAGCGACGGTAGCTTGGCCAGACCCTCGATGGTGGTCTTAGGGCGCGGGTGCTCGTCCACCACGAAGTCGACTTCCTTGCCTTTGACCTTCAGTTTGATGGGAGCGATCTCGGCGTTGAAGGCGCCCTCCTTCTGGCCCTTTTCCCAGTTCTTCTGGGACAACAACGAGAACTCGTCGACACGCTCCCTGGTGATCTTGTATTGGTCGGCCAGGTTCTCGGCAGTCAGAGCCATGGGCAGCTTGCAGTAGGTGTCCGTGAGACCCGCCCAGAGAGCATCCTCCAGGTTGTAGTTGGCGCCCAAGGTAGTTCCGAAACGAATATTGCGGGCAATGAACGGACTTTGGGACATATTTTCAACACCACCGGTGAGGGCAACCTTGGCACCACCGACCAGAATGTCCTGGGCACCGTTCACGATCGACTGGAAACCGGAGCCACAAAGGCGGTTGATGCCCAAGGCAGGTTTCTCGATGGGGACACCACAGTTGAGACCCACATGACGGGGAACGTAGATGCCATCAGTGGATGAAGACTAAAAAAATTAAATTATATATGTAACTAGTTGTTAGATAAAAATAATGTAATTGTTAGGTAACTAACTAAGAGTTTTTAATAACCAGAGACTTTTTCTTAAAGTTATTAAATATTTTATTTAAAAAAGAATCCTTTAAGTGGGAAAAAGTTAAATTAATACTCAGATTTTGCTAATTATAATATTATAAATGTTTAAAAAATTACTTCAACATTTTTTTTTTTAGTTTTTGCTGCCAAAAAAAATAAATGAAATCAGAATCAAGCTAACAGGTTGAGGATTAGACTTTCTGATAAGAACTAATATTGTTACTAAACTGATAATATAAGTACATAATTACCAATTTATGGCATAACTTTCACTAGTAAACTGCTACTATTTTTGGAACTTACCGCTATCACATTGCCCACAATGACGGTGTCCACCTGCTCTCCCTTGAGCCCGGCAGCCTCCAGGGCAGCCTTGGCCGCTGTCGTCTGGAGCTGCGTCTGGTTGATGCCCTTCAAGGCGCCACCGAAAGTTCCAAAGGCCGTGCGCTTGGCAGCCACAATATAGATACCTTCAATAGATAAATCATGCACACAAATGTAGAGCATATATTACGTGTGTAGGAGAGAATGTTAACTAAAAACGAAAGCAGATTTTTTTTTTGTTTTTGATCAACAGGTCCAAAGTGCACCCGGCTATGTGCGGGGGGCGGCGAGGCATCAGATTAAAGACCAAGTCCAAAGTTCAAACCCAGTAAAGTAGATAATCTGTCTCTATATAGTACAGCCTCCACACATAGTTGAAAGTTCTAACAAAATTACCTTTAGTTGCTGCAGACATTATGTTTTAAAACTTTACTTAGAAAGTGAAAATTAAAATAATACAAATATAAATACGAGGAGAAACGCGTCTGTCTCGCTGCAGTAACTTTTGTTTTGTGGCTGCTCGCCATCGTCGACATATTGGAGGCAGAGCTTAAGAGCTTTCGCGGTGCCGGTTCTCCGCCTCTACCTCCTTTCTTTTCACCGGCTAGGGTTGCTGGCCAAAGCTTTTATGTGGACAAGCCCACAAAATATATTCAGCTGTCGGATGCACTGAACGAAATTGGATGTATTCACTTTGACACTCATTAAAATGAAATCTTAGATTAGATTCCCCAATCGCCACTCTTACATAAAATTTCTTAAGCTTGTTGACTTGTCTCAGTATTTTATATATTTTTGTGTTTTAGATACAAAGTTTTCCATAAATCCTATTTACTTAAGTATAGTTTTCTGGTACTTTTAAGTTTGTCGTCAAAATGAGGGCAGATATACATATTTTATCTGATTTTTTTTTTATAAATTTATAGATTGTACTGAAAGTTATTTAAGCGAACCTCGTAGTATTTCCTTAAAAATGATTAGTAATTTTATATTTCACAATAAATTGTAAGAAAACTCTCCCACCCACCCAACGTTTAGTTGAAGCCGATTTCGATTACTGGATGCATCTGTAAATGCGGATTCTTTAATTGGACTTTATGCTTGGTACCTAGGGCGGAGTTACAATGGAATACAAATTAAATGGTGACATTGGTATCGAGTTGAAATGGAGACAGACAGGGATTCTGTATTTATTTAAAGATAGTGTGCGCTTATCTATATCTAGGGGGAGTTTGAAATGTCCATGTTGTCCGACTTCTCAACGCTAACCGACTTGCGCGACTTGGAATCGGCACTGGAGCGCGAGTTCTTGGCTTCCATGTCCTCGGAAATGGATTTCAGTTTCCTCGACTCCGGCGATCGAGATCGTTCGCGCCGCCGAGAGGATGAAGAGGATAGCTTGGAGGAGACGGCAACAGGATCCTTGCTGCGACTGGAGCGTGACTTCAGGCTGCCGATGGCCAGTGGCGGCGAGAGAGAGCTCCGCTTGCTTCTGGACCGTGGTGAACGTGACGAGTGCTTCTCGCTGCGGTGTGACTTTTTGCTGCGCTCCCGGGACCTAGAGCGTTTTCCGCTTCCACTTCCTCCGCCTCCGGCTCCATGGGAGCGAGAGCGACGCGAACGCGAGGTGCTGCGGCGATGGCGGGACCTGGAACGCTTGCCGCGCGACCTGGAGGATCGCGAGTGTTTACCGCCGCGGGAACGCGACCGTCGCGAGCGAGAAGTACTGCGGCGGTGGCGGGATCTGGAGCGCTTACTACGGGATCGGGATGAGTGCTTGCCCCGAGAGCGTGAGCGGCGGGATCGAGACACGCTGCGACGCTCCCTGGAACCGGATCGCCTTGACCGCCGCCTCGAGGAAGAGCGGTGGGATCGGGATCGGCTGGTGCGACGTTCCCGTGAACGAGACCGTGACCTCGACCTGCGTCGCTTGTCCTTGGCCAACATGCCAATCACAGGGTCTATGGCAGCCGAAATCATGCTCTGAGCTTCCTTAACAATGGTCATCGCCTCCTCGATCTCCGCCTGCGCCGCCTCGTTGGACTTGGCCTCCGGCTTCGTTATTGAGTAGGTGGAGTGATAGACGTTCAGGTGGCCTCCCTTAAACTCCTGCCCCTGCATGCGAAGGGCGTGGATAATGCTGGTTTGCTCGCAAAACTCTATCATGCAGTACGTCTTGTTCTCCTTCTCGGCCCATCGGGCGTACTTCACTTCTCCCGCTCGTTGGAAGCATTCCATCAGATCATCGAGTCGCCACTCATTCTTTACGTCGCAGACGATAATTGTGCGTCGAATTTCCTCAATCTTTCGGGCATCGTAGAAGGAGGGCAGTGCCGGGTACTCCGGCAGGTTGAACTCAACGAGCTTAGGGTCGTAGGTCTTAATCACTTGCTGGGGCAGCTGTCCCTCGATGCGATTGATGACCTCCGGAGGCAGCTTTGAATCCGGCTTCTGGAGACCCGGCACAATGGTGCCATTCTTGAGCATCTCCAGGGCCCGGTACTCCTCAGGTATGGCTAGCACGGGTATGACAATCAATGCTCGGTCGATAAACACCGTATTGGTCAAGTGCTGGGCCACCGGCACACTGCTTGTCTCCGAATACTTGACGTAGCAGATGCGAGACTGCACTGGACAGGAGACATCCCGTATGGTGGGGTACAGACGAATCTCCTCGATTTTTCCGATGTTGCCGAACAGTGTTTGCATCTGGTCCTTGGTGGCCTGCGGCGCAATATTGGTCACCTGGATCACACGCGGGGTGTTGCCGCCTGCCATATTTGATGGTTTTATTGGTTCTCTATTGATTCGGCAAGCGTTTTTTCCCACGAAAAGTTTTTTTAATTAACCTCCAAGACCAAGCGAAAAAATCCAAGGGTTGCAACGCAATGGAAAGTTTCGTCGGGATTTTTTAGGATCACCTCTAACCAGGGCTGCATGACAAGGTGATTGTGGATTCCGAACATCTGGCAACATCGTTTACTGTTCCAGCTCTATATCACGGCCCCTAGGATTCTTGCAAACTAAATATTGTGAATTAAGATAAACAAATTGCCAGGATGTCGGACCGCACAGCATCCGTCACCGCGCCCGCGTCATCGCTAGCCAAGTCGAGCATCAGCGACCTGCGACAATTTCGCATCAACAAGAGCCAAGCAGTCGGTGCTGGCTCTGCGAAAACGGGTAATTGTGTGCACAAACTCCGTGGTATATGCAGACCCTGATGTCGTTGTTTTGCACCCATTTCAGAGCGTGTGCCCGGCAAGAAGCGCATCCAGGTGATGGCAGATAGTGACAGTGACGGTGCCGATTGTCAGACCCCCAAAAAGACCAAGCTGGAGCTCACGGTGAAGGAGAAGGAGGAACGTTACATGGCAGCCGCAAAGATTTCCCCCCAGTACGACACAATGGTATGTTCCCCAAAAATTGGCCCCAAAACTCGGCCAATTATGCCAGGTGAGAAGCGAGCGGAAGGTGAAGGCGGGGGAAGCACGCGTCCCATTCCCGTTCCCGCGTCTGTGTGCGAAACATGGCGATTAGATTCGGGCCCGGCAATGAGAAACAGCTGTCGTGCCAGGAGCGTCGAAAACGGGGGTTGCTTTAAATGCTGTCCTTAACGTAATTTGTATATGATTTCCAGAAGGCGTAATTTGTTTGTTATTAATTTTTTGTTTTATTTTAAGAATAAATTTGAAAGAATTTTTTTTATTTATTTTTTTATTATTTTTTTTTTTTTATCCAGGCTATCCAGGAATCCCTTTCTCGCACCAACTGGGACGTGGCCGCATCGGTGCGTTACCTGAGGGAACACTGCAAACCCAAGATCCATGGACAGAACGGACCTCTGGTTAAATCCAAGCTTAAGCCCAGTTCCAATGGAACTTCCCACGGTGCCTACTCGGACGGCGACAACTCGGATGACGACGATGTCAAGCAGTCCAAGGATCAGGTGTACGACAGTGACGACAGCGATACTGAAATGGCCACGAAGATGACGGGGCAACGGAAAAAGGTGTTCCAGTTTATGAACGAAGCCACCATATTGGAGCTGCAGTCGGTGAAAACGCTCTCGGAGAAGAAGGCATCAGCCATAGTGGAATTGCGACCATTTGCGGACTGGGCTGAGTTGCGACGGAAGTTGGAGAGCAACAAGATTTCAGCCGATTTATTGAACTACGCCCAGGACCTTATCAACAAGCAAAACACAGTAGCCACCATTTTAAGCAAGTGCAACAACATGGTATCGCGATTGGAGAAGGCCATTTCCAATGGAGCCGGAATTGTGGAGCAACCAAAACTTCTGAGCAGCGGGTAGGTGGTGAAATAAATGGACTATAATAGCTTCTAATATAATTGCAGATTGCAGTTGGCCGACTACCAGATAATTGGCCTAAACTGGCTCACCGTAATGCACAAACAGGAGATGAACGGCATTTTGGCAGATGAAATGGGTCTGGGAAAAACTATTCAAGTGATTGCGTTCCTCGCCTACCTGAAAGAGAACGGTCTTAGTCAGGCGGCGCACTTAATTGTGGTACCCTCGTCCACTTTGGACAACTGGGAGGCAGAAATCACGCGATGGTGTCCCAAACTGGTGGTGGAAAAATATCACGGATCGCAAGAGGAAAGGCGAAGAATGCGAGGACGGTACGCCAAGGACGGCTTTACTGGATTTGATGTATTGTTAACCACGTGAGTGAATTAAGTTCAAGTTTTAAATATAAATATTGACATTTTTCCCATGAATAGCTATCATATTGTTGGCTCGACTCCCGAGGAGCGAAAAATGTTCCGTGTTTGTAAGCTGGACTATGTCATATTCGACGAGGCTCACATGCTGAAGAACATGACTACCCAGCGGTACGCAAACCTCATCACCATTAATGCCAGAATGCGCATTCTGCTCACCGGTACTCCTCTGCAAAACAACCTACTGGAACTAATATCTTTACTGTGCTTTGTGATGCCCAAATTTTTTGCCAAAAGCATTGATGACATCAAAACGCTTTTTGCAAAGGTACAAAATATATTTAAGAGCTATTGTAAAGAACATTACTTTAAATGAAAACTATTTACAGAAAGGAAAAGCTGATGGCGACCAGGATGAGGTGTCACAATTCCAGGAAACTCAGATCCAGCGGGCGAAGCGGATTATGAAACCCTTTGTGCTGAGGCGCCTTAAGAAAGATGTCCTCAACAACCTGCCCAAGAAGCTTAGTCTTGTGGTATGCACACCATATGGATAGAAATCTTGTCAAAACACAAATTTTATATAAATTTCTTGCAGGAAAAAGTACCCATGAGCACACAACAGAAGCAGTACTATCATGAACTGGTCGAGTATTATTCAAATAACAAGGGGGAAGTGTGCAGCAGTGAGCGCGCGGGCATTGCGATTATGATGGAAATGCGCCGCATTGCAAATCACCCGCTGTTGATGCGTCACTACTTCACCGACGAGAACCTGCGTGGATTTGCTAAGCGTCTGGCACGGGCGAGCTCTTACAAAAAGACCAATGAGCAGTATATATTTGAAGACCTGGCCATCATGTCGGACTTTCAGGTCTTCCAATTGTGTAACAAACATGTAGGTGGCTTAAAAAGTTGTATTTTTTATTATTTTAATTGTTGAATTTATTTGAAATAGGAATTGTTTGATGTTAAAATACCGGATCCTTTAATTTGCGACTCTGGAAAATTCAGATACCTGGACGAGCTGCTTCCCAAGCTGAGAGAGGAGGGCCACCGAGTTTTGCTATTTAGCCAATTTACTATGATGCTGGACATTGTAGAAGAGTATCTGCGAGTAAGAAAGCACGGCTTTTGCCGATTGGATGGCTCCACTGCCGTCAAGGAGCGTCAAGACCTGATCACCGACTTCAATGTTGACGACAACATATTTGTGTTTCTGCTGTCCACCAAGGCGGGGGGCGTGGGTATCAATCTCACGGCCGCCGATACCTGCATCATTCACGACATCGATTTCAATCCGTATAACGACAAACAGGCCGAGGATCGGTGTCATCGAATGGGGCAGCAGCGTCCTGTTACCATCTATCGACTCATATCCGAAAGTACCATCGAGGAGGGTATCCTGATGGCCGCCGAAGAGAAGCTAAAACTGGAGAAGGATATCACGTCCAACGAGAAGGGCGAGGTGCATGAGCAGCGTTGCGTTGTAAAGTTGCTGACCACAGCCCTGGGTCTGGACAAGGACCAGGAGGAGCAGCTGAATAACTCGTTAAACAATTCAATTGCCTCTCCCGCCAAGTAGGCACTATCATCATTATACTAATAGGGTTTTTTTTATTCTCCGCCCGCATCGGATCTGTCATGTACTTTTTAGCAAGTGAATTATTTTGGAAACCATTTTTTCCGTAACTTTAGCATTCAATTTTGTATTTAAATGATACTTTTTAATGTATGCTTGGAATGTGAGATTTACCGAGAGGTTGCCCATGGTGGGTCATAAATTGTGTTAAGAATTTGCCTTCGATAAGATCACAGCTGTTTTTTCACTAGCAATACGAACATTTCCATGATAAACTAATGGTTCTTTCTCTCGACATTGTTTTGCCCACTTTATGTAGTTTCAGATTTTGTAAGTGTATTGTATGTAACGTATTCAAAAACCATTTATTATTAAGGATAAAGAATATTTGTGTACGAAAGCGATCGTGTGATCTGTTTCTGTTACCTTAACTCTATTGGAGAGACTCGACAACCCTCAACTCTGGTCGTTCTCTGAATGTGTGCGTCGCAGAGAACGCCCCCAGAGACCGGAGAGCCGAGCCCCACTGTGTTTTGAAAAGCTTTTGGCTCTGTGTTTGGCGGCGGCGATTCTTCGGTCTTTAGTCTTCAACTGATCGCTCGCGCCGATGATTTAATTTTTAAGTTAAAGCGTACATACATACGTGCGAATATACATGCATACATAATAAAACGTACATCGACAAATAGATATACCCTCGCATATTGTGTATCCGCAGTTAGATCGACGACAGCAACGAATCTATGAAAATATAAAGTAAAACTTCCTCGAATTTCCCCCACTTTAAACTATCTATAATTACATAGGTATATGTGTGTGTGCAGTGGCAGTGCAGAATCTATCCCCATCCGCCCATCCTCCCCCCTGTAGCAAGTCCCTTTTCTATTTTACTCAAACGGATCGCCATCGGCATCCGTTTGCCATTATGTGATTCATGCATAAGTACATAAGTTTTCCTCCCCGAATTCTTTTCTTCGCTTCGGCTTTGGCCGTTGAGGCAAGCCGAAATCTATTTAAAAATAGACAAAACTGTTTTGCGAGCGGAAATCATATTGCCGCGGCCACTAAAAACGCTAAATAAATAAGGCCAATAATATGAAATAGAGTCTTGGGTGTAGAGTCGACGGTTTGTTGTTTTCTTTTTTGAGCGGAAACGGAAGGAACGCCAACTGCATATACGTCTATAGCCCCTATACCGTTGCGATACAGTCATCACTCGCAGGGCTGTCAGATACTATAAATATATAGTGGCACATGTGAGCAATTTTTGGCAAATGCCAAAGAACACAAAGCAGCGCGTGCTGGCAAAACATGAAAAATAAGACTATATGTACATATAAATAAAAATTTGAATTAATAATCCCAAACGTTTGTTTCTGTATGTGTGCAGTGACCCGTATGTGTACGTGTGAGTAATCCGAAACAAAAAAAAAATAGAAAACTATAACGAGCGATCTACATTTAAACAAAAATAAAAACAGAAAAAAATCATACAAAAAGAAAACGAACGAAAATATAAGCGAACAAAAACAAAAACAAAACGGAACTGTAACAATTGACGAGCACAACGAGCCGAGAACGAGCAGCACAAAGCAACAAACCAAAAATAGATGACAGCGCTGTCAACGGTGCGTATACTTATCGAATTAGTAATGCCGGACCGGCCACCACCCGCCCATTGACTCATCCCGTCTCCATCCTCCTGCTCCCCCACCAGCAGCAGCAGCAATAAAATCATCAACAACAGCCAGAAGAGACACTCTACAATCAATTGTGATCACTACACTGTGTGTGTTTGTGTGTGTATGTGTCTGTATCTGCGCCGTCTCTGTATCCGAATCTGAAAAGTAGCAATCCATAACTAGAAGGAAGGCCCTCTTGCATATTCGGAATATTACGGAGTAGAGTAGCGCTGTGAAATATTAATTAAAAGCTGGGAATTGTTTTCGGCATATTGCTTATGGTTTTGACTTGGCGCGCATGCCAAGCATGATTAAACGAGACACGAAAGAGCGTATCTACGAAGTAGATAAATATCTTTATACGAACAACTGAGCTGCAGCACCACCAACAATCGAATCGACGAAAACAAACGCACACCTATCTATATAAACAGACTCTATTTGGAGAGACATAGCGATAAACAAAAGCTCAAGCAACGAAACAATTTGGAAGATACATTTTTTGCACAAAAAGGTAAGTATCTAGACGTGATTCATCTAGAGCCCGGCCAGGCCCAGGCTTGGTTCTGTTTGCTAATCTGAGAATCAAACTGCCAGCAATTAACAAGCCAAGTTCACATAGTTGTGTTCCTAGTCACAGCTACAGTGGAACTTGCTTGCCATAGTTCTATGTACTTGTTAACAAATTAACAAGTTACTTAGTCACTTGAAGATACAATCCGAAATAGAAGTATGAGAGGTGGCTTAACTGAAGTGTTCGTTTGGCCAACACCGCACTGTGTACTCCTTGTGGGCCGCAGAATGGGTATTGCTGGGGGGCTGATGTCATGTTCGGAGACGAAACGCTCTAGCCAGAGGCCCCAAAAACCAGATGCAACTCCTACGCTCGGACATAAAGCCGGTTGCGCGCAGAGATCGAGTAGTTAACGCCGCTCTCGCTCAGCCCTCGTCTCGGATAAACAGTTTTTGTGTATCTTTACTTGATGTATTATATTTGAGTAGGTGAACATGTTATGGGTTTGGTTCAGGGCTAGCAATTCAGCTTTTCTTACCGACGAACTTATTCTCAAAATCCATTCCAGACCCAGCAATCGGACTCTGCAAAAAAAGGGAACTTGTTCCTTAAATCGCATTAAGGACAAAAAGGAAGTTAAGGAAAAAGGAGGCAAAACGGA
This sequence comes from Drosophila atripex, assembly GCA_035045925.1. Lineage (NCBI taxonomy): Eukaryota > Metazoa > Arthropoda > Insecta > Diptera > Drosophilidae > Drosophila > Drosophila atripex. Next base: position 6,592,261 of record JAWNOP010000070.1, on the reverse strand, counting down.
AATCAACTATTGTGATATGTACAAATTTACTCAAATACTGAAGCCACATAATATTTAGACGTTTATTCCACGGAAACCCAGTTGCGAAACGATCAACCGGAGGAGGATAGTCTACCAAAGATTAGGCTTTCAATTTTTCAATTAAGTTTTTTTTAGCTAAACAGAGCAGAAGCAGAAGCTGCACTATCGAGAAAATGGCCGAAAAAGTGGAACAAGCTCAGCAGGCGAGCTTAAATAGTCAACAGAATAATGTTCGCAAGTCGCCTGAATTTCCCGGTGTTATCTCCCGGGAACGCAGCTTTGTGCGCACCTCGAATCAACAGGTGAGTTCCATGCCACCAGCTACCAGCCACCTCATAACACCATGTATCCAAACCGGAGACCACCACCCCACCTCCTACCCCAATCTATATCGATATCGATATCAGAAGGTAACCATATTTTCGTATTCGATTTCAGAATATCAACAAACGCCGGAGTCTGGCATTCAACGTTCCTGGCAACAATCAGACGGGACAAATGAGAAGCAAACCGGCCATGGATATATACAGACCGCCCAGTGAGTGTTGTCGCCATTCTTTACACTTTCTCCATTTGGCTTGGGTGGTTGGCTGGTTCAGTGGTTCAGTGCATTAGAAAAACATTAAAATCAATAAGAAAAAGACAGAACAAATGTTAGCTACAAACCGGATTAATTCTACGCTCAGTTACTTGTCATTTCGCTTGTCTGCTCATCCAAATCATAGTTCTCACCGCATATAGATCCAGTGTAAATGGATGCATTTTAAAAACGAAGGTTTGTCAAGTTTTGAAATTCAAACTTTGAAAACTTCTCAGCTGACTTCCATCTAAACAAAGTAAAAGCTTCAAAATTGTAGATATCCGATTTGTAAAAATATGCAAATATTCAGCTTATTCAGCCCTGCTCTTTTAGCTTCAAGCTTCTGAATACCAACGATTACTTATCGAGACCATATCTTTCTTTTGATTCTTTTCATATCCCCGTCTCATACCCTGTATATTCCACACCCCCCACACGCACAATGTTGTCCTCCTGCACTTCACATCATCACACATAATATTGGGTATCCCACAACCCGAATCCCCCCAAAAAAAAATACCTAATACCCTGTCTCAGATGTACGCGGCGAGTTGGCTGCCCCAGCCGGTAATGGTGGTGTTGGTGCTATTGGTGGTGTCGGTGGTGCCGCAAACAAGCTGAATGTCAATGCCCAGGAGTTTACAATGACGAACAGCTCTGGGTCACCGGCCGAGGCACTCAGTAATCGGTAAAGCAAAGACTTATAATGCCATCGTTTACCCCTCTTCCCGTCTCCTTGCAGAGCTAAACTACAGTCTACAACATTCTTCCAGTTCGTCGTTGATCTTCCCGCCCACCAATGGTCCCGGCGGGGTGGCCGTGGCCCCGGCTCTGGGTCAATATGGAAACGTGAATCGTCGCCAGGCGGGTCTCTCCCTCGGCGGCATGCCGGGTCTGAAGGCCAGCCATCACCGCTCAATTTTAGTGACCCATCCAATCAGTCCACTGGCCGGACAGCTGCCTTTGATGAACTCTCCCTCCAGTGGCAATATACTGCATGTAAGTAATAATAATCTGAAAACTACTGCCTACTTTATGGGGCCAATATCCTTAAATTGATTTAATCCCTTCATTTCAGACCACAAATCGTGTCAAGTTTGCTCCTGAGCCCAGAGGTCAAAAGCCAACCAACCACAGCCAGTTTGGCGGAATGAACAACAATAACTACGGACAGCCGTATCAGGCCAACTTAAATGGCATAGATCCCTACATGAATGGAAATGCCCTGCAGCGCTCCAAGTCCCTGTCGTCGGCGGATGCCCTAACGCGGGGAATGGCCGGCTTGGGACTGGGACTGGGCAACGAGGTGGCCGACATTGGCCAGTTCACGCCAGAGATCCAGACATTGATCGAGACAGCCCTGGAGGATCCCAACAAGCTCAACTCTCGCTGCCTCATGGAGCTGACCTCGCAGTTCATCAAACGAGCAGTGGAGAGTCGTCGCTTTGCTTTGCCCATTTCCCGGTTGTGCCTGAACATCATCGCTAGGGAGCAGAAGGAGACGTTCCTGGAGGCCCTGCTCAACACCTGTCGTCAGTGGTACCAAGAACGCGAGAAAGTAATTATATCTAATCCATCCTTAAGAATATCCATCTCATAAATTTATTAATAATATTGCATTTTTATCTTCCAGCTGCTGTTTGCCATCCAGGGAATGAAATCGCCATCTAGAGTTCGCTTCACCGCCTTCATGGCCTTCCTCACGGAGATGTTCTGCCAGCTGAAGCGTCGCCAACTCCAGCTACGCACCCACCACGAGGGCACACCGCCCCCACTGGTCCTGCTCAGCCTGCTGTCCAAGTGCTGTGAGGATTGCGTGCGTCCCCCGATAAGATCGCTGTCAGAGGTTTGACATTTCCTTCATTTTCTTTATATCTCATAGACTAACATACTGTCTCCTATCCTTCAGATTGAGTGCCTCTTCTATGTGCTCACCTGCATCGGTCAGGATATGGAGCAGCAGCTGCCCCAACAATTGGAGCTACTTATGGGCCTCGTCCGTGATGCTTTCCTGAATGCTGGAGAATCGGCAGCGTCCATCCGGCGTACTCTTCTCCAGCTTATTGAGCTGAAAGCCTCCCACTGGCAGCTACCCGGCAATACGGTTCTCTACTACACACACAATAACAATTAGGAACTGGGAGGCCGACATGACGGACTGGAAACTGAAAAATAATTTGGCACCAGGGCGGATGTTGAGGTGCGGGCATTGTGCAATCTTCGAGACACCACTAGATATCAGTTCTGTTGTCGCATTGCATTTAGGCCTGCCACCCTTCTGTTCTATTATCTTATCGTACTCTTACCTAGGCATAAGCAATATTTATTTCGGCACTGCAATAGAGAGAAACTAACCCGAGACTTGCACACCACACACCAAGCCCAGTACCAAATAAGTGGGCCGATTCGATTCGGATTCTTCAGATTCTTCAAATAATCTAAGGCTCAATTTTTATGTGAATCCATATCTTTATGTTTAATAAATCACAACTAGTCAAAAATTCATTTACATTCCTTGTTTTTCTTATTTTATATTCTTAATTATGACAAAAGATTTAAACAGATTTTCTTATAGTTTCTTATATATGTAATCCTAATATATTCTTATTAGGTTCAATAACCAACATTTCTGTAAAAAAATATCATTAAAATAAATAACACTTAAAACTTATAATAATTCAAGCTAATTATTAAAAAGTATAGTATGATTGTTAAAGGCCATCAGCATTTGTGAGCTAATCTTTATGAATCATAAAGAAACTAACATCATAAAAACCAACCCTAGTTGAACTTTGCCTCCACAATTATAATCTGCAATAATTTCAATAACGGCCCAAGCGTCCTGCCGCTGGCCGTCAATTGCTGTCTTTTGATCCAGCCTCGTATTGTTTTTGAGAAACGGATTAGGATTATTAACAGATTTATTAAAATTTCGCGACATTATTTCTATCAGCAAAAGTTCGAAATGCCTTGGACGCTTCCAATATCATTATACACAAAAGTAATGTTTATCCAAGAGATTTTTTAAACATGTTGGAAAGTATGGATGTTTTTGAAACGCCTATCAAAATTCTTTGCATATGAATAATTTATATAACCACCGACGTATTGAGTATAGGGCTGTCCATGCTTGTGAACTACTTCGACCTGATCAATGCTGAAATATCTGAGATTACTAAAAAGCTACCAAACGCCATTCTGCGCAAGAACGCTCAAATGGTAAAAAAGTAAAAAAAACCACCCTTTGCATGAGTCTCCGATCCTTTATTTTTCCGTTAGATGACTTGTGGACCAATAGCTTTACCTGGCACGGCATTCCCTGGTGGCATATGGCGCATCTGTATCAATTCGAAGAACTTCATCAACAGTTCCAGTGGCAGGAAAGATCACAATATATTCGAAAGGACCTTGACTGGGCCAACCAGCTGCACAATCAGTGCTTGATGAATTATCTATTAAAGCCAAGATTCCAAATTGTCGGCTTGTTCACTCCAAATCGGAAAATGCTCTTACGCGCCATTTTGGTCCTCAGCAGCCTTCACTACAGGGACATTCGGGATTTTAGTAACCATTAAACATGGCACATGGAAGAGTACACCAGCGAGCCCTAAAAATATGAAAGGACAAAAATATATAAAATATACTATCGTCTTAATATAGGCACAAACTTCGTGGTACCCTTAAATAATATATAAAATATGTTTTTAAAAAATTAAAGATTAATTGAAAATCAATAGCCGAGTCAACAGAAACATTGAAACAAGTCATGTTTCCCAGACATAATGAGTTATGGTCAAAGCGTTAGATGGAAATTACCATTAAACATTAATCGTACGATATCTATATTAAGTAATGACGTTAATTTGTAAACATCAATAATAATTGTGTCTATAAACGCCATGATGGAACTAAAATTGTTCAGTTCAAAAATGACCGCGCTTATATCGCATCGCTTAAGCTGGCTCACCAAAAAATTTCAGAAATTTTGGTTAAGTCTTTTGGATAATGAGAAAAACTTGAACATCCGTGCCAGCAAATTTCAGCTCTTTAAGTTGCGCTTTTATTTGTCAACCTTTCATATCCTCGGATTAATGAGACTAAAGTTCGATAAGTCTAAGAATAAGGTTTATTTGACCTCCTACAGTATAACGGTGGCCAGAATGGTTGGACTCTTCTTCTTTTACGTTCAGTGCCACATAATCTACTTGCAATATAAAGAGGACTTGTACATCCTCCCAGTTTCATTTATGCTGTGCTTATTGATTCAACCTCGTACCATAATCGAAAAAAGAGTCTGGCTGATCAACCAGTTTTTAACAATTTCCCAGTATTATTTTTATCGACAAGAATACAAAATATCGTGGGCGCCTCTCATTGTGGTACTTATTAAGTTTAAGATTATTTCAAACAACATCATGAAACTAGGAAATGAAGAAATGTTTTATTTTATTATACTTTTCATAAAATTCCTTTGCTTTTTGATCATTTATATGACCACCGATCTGTTGAGCACCGGAATATCAGTGCTCACGAAGTACTTTGAGATTGTGAACGATGAAATGAGCGAAATTACAAGAAAGCTTCGAATTGCAATTCTACAAAAGGATCATAAAATTGTAAAAAGGTTACATAGACGCGCAATGTACCTGAAGGAAACACACGACTTTTTTACAAAGATCATTCATCAAGTTTTTACCAGCCTTATTGTCCAGCTGATTTTCATGGTTATTTTAAACATTAACTTATACTACGCCATTGCGTTTGGACACAGCCTGGATCATTTAATTGTCAGCGTCAGCCTTCGGTCTTTCATTTATTCACTCGATAAATTACTGGTAAGGAGCTTTGAATGGCAAGGCGTTCCTTGGTGGCACATGGCCCATCAGTATGAATTCGAAGACATCCTTGGACAATACGAGAGACTAGAAAGAATACCTTATATTCGAAAGGACCTGGATTGGGTCAACCGACTTAGCAACCAGACCTTGGTGCATCATCTAATCAAGCCAAGGTTTCAAATTCTGGGAATGTTTTCACCAACTCGACGATTTTTATGGAAGGTGATTCTTGCCATTATCAGTCTGTACTACTTACGGATAATGTGGAGATTGGCAGCACAAACCAAATATTAAACTAAAACTAAAATTCTTCAGTTAAAAAAAGACACCTTAGCTTAAGCAAAATATTTGGCTACAATGTGATGGCGAAATGATTTCCTGAGATCTAAGAAAGATAAATAATATTTTTATAAATAAACTAACACAAGAAAAAACATTTAGTTTTACTTTTATTTACCTAAAACATGAAAGCTAAAATTAACGAAATAAATATTTCCGTTACAGTGTCTGGCAATCTTTTCCATCCCTGAAAAATATCGATAATGACAAACTCAACTGCCTTATCGATAATTCGTGACCCAGCTGTTATCGATATCGTTCCATCGCTAACTAGCCACGGCTCTTTCCGGTTGAATTTTTTGACAAATCAACAACACAGAAAAATGGTACGAATTTAATTTATGAATATGTAAGCAATCCTTGAGTGAAACTACTTTGCGAACCAATACCAACTGCAAGGAAGGCATCAACTGCTTGCTGATAAAGGAATTTGCTGCCTTGGGGAGCTTTAAACCCATAAATTTGGACCCCGAAATATTGGTTACAAATGGAGATACTAAGTGGGCTTTTGTATTTGTTTGCAGGCCAAGCGCACCAAGAAGGTTGGAATCGTTGGTAAATATGGTACCCGTTATGGTGCCTCTCTGCGTAAGATGGTCAAGAAGATGGAAATCACCCAGCACAGCAAGTACACTTGCTCGTTCTGCGGAAAGGTGAGTTTTTTGGTGGAATTTCGTTAAATCCAAATCGAGACTCATGATTTTCTATAATTCTCCCAATAGGATTCCATGAAGCGCGCCGTGGTTGGCATCTGGTCCTGCAAGCGTTGCAAGCGCACCGTCGCCGGTGGCGCCTGGGTGTACTCCACCACTGCCGCCGCCTCCGTGCGCTCCGCCGTGCGTCGTCTGCGCGAAACCAAGGAACAGTAAACACCAATGGAATACTCCAATGCTCCGTTATACTAGTTCCCGTAGTTTTTAATTGACAACGCGATTTTTCTGTGGTTTGCGCCGTGCCGGTCATGTGAAAATAAAAAATGGTTTTTTACTTTATCAGTAAACGAAAGTGCTGTTTATTTTAGATGTGCTCCAAGAACTTGGAAGATTTTTTAAAAATCCGGAAAGTAGTTCAGTAGTGCAGATAAATTATTGAAAATATGAGGATTTTTATACCACAGTTTGTGAAAATGAGGAATTCCAGTCTTTTTAGTTGCAACACTCTCCAGTAAAGGCGGGGAAAAAGTCCCACCCATTTCTAAACTTCAGAATTTTTGTGTTTTTGTCAATTCTGTGGCAATGTTTATGTTCTTTTAACTAAATGTTCCACTAAATATTCGGATATAATTTTTACCATGTGGATTTTGTGTTCCAAAGAATTGGTCCCAAAACAAAGAAGGGATATAATTTCCCACTATTGGGACTATATTTAACCGTGAATAGGGACCTTTTATTCTATAGGGCTTCCATCCTATGAAAAGGATTCAAAACCCCTTTGAATCCTTTATAGAAAAAAAGTGTAAAAACAAATTTTCTTTAATTTTTCATCGTTTTTTATTTATAAAATTTAAAAAGTCTCTAAACAAACAAAAATATTTAAATTAAAAATAAAATATGTTGGCGTACATTTAGTTTGGAGTAATCTTCCTGTGGTTATCCTTTCGATTTGTGGTTTAATAGTTTGAATTGAGAAAATGAGAACTACATTCAGCTAAGCATATAAATCAACAATTTAAAATACATAGGCAGCTAAAAAGGATCATTGTGGTTATTGGGACGCACATAGTAGGATCTAAAGGACTTTTTTTGTCGGAGAGGGGTCTTGACCTGCCTGCCTGTGTTTGTTGTTTGATTGGATTCGTTCTCCAGTTTTCTGCTATTTTAAAGTTTAATTAAAAATTGCACCGTCACCAGTTAAAAATAGTTGCTATTTTTTCATTCATAATGTATATATAGTTTCTCTATAACTATGGGTTCACTTTTGTCGTTTTTTAAAATAAATTTAGCTAAAAAGTTTTACTTGGCTTGTTCTCCTGTTCCTCATGGGTATTTTTGTTGTCAAGAGTTCGGGGGAATTCTGTTTTTAGTCAGGTTAAGCTTCATTGTTTTCTTTTTGATTGAAATACTTTTTGAAATATTTACACAATAGCTGAAAAGTATTTTTGTTTTCCGTTTTGAGCAATATTTTAGTCGAGAGCTATTGATGTTATGCAAAACTTTGTCTAAATCTAAATTTAATTTAGAACTTAACATTAAACCTAGAACTAAATGCAGTTTATAGTACAGTTTTGCTTGCTTTGCATAATATATGTATATCATATACTTTATAAATATTTTATTTAAAGGTATATTTTTAATAGCTACATTAAATTTATGTACACTCTGTCGTTTGTTTAGTTTATCCTCTGATTATGGTTATAAATATTTTTACACTGTATTTATGATATGCGTGCATTTATTTTTTAGAGATTTTATTTATTCCCCTTTGTATGATTATGGTCTAGAAGCATTTCTTCGTGTACTTTTTCGTTTGTGATATGAGGAGCACATCAATTTGGTAGAAAGCAACTGATTTTCCGATCTTATATTGCCTAATTTTGGAGAGGTGCACGAATCGAACAACCCATAAAGTGGCTTAATGTATAAAAAATAAAAATATGAGCATCACAAGACATCGCCGCTCTTCTCAGATTAAAATTCTAGCTCTAGGAATGTTGTGTGCTGGGGATTGCAGGGAAAAATTTAAATCTGCTTTTCCGATATGGGATTTTTAGGTTTATATATAATGTTCTGCTATGACACAATTGTGGCAATTGCTTGGCCTGCCGTTGCAAGGGTTTATTTTTCTCCTTTTTTAAATTATATTCTGTGGAGCATAAAATGTCAGTTAAATGCCAATTTATTGGTACTTGGTCGAAGCTAATGTAAATATATACTTTACAGTTACACACGCCTATATAAATTGTAAATCTGACCGTCTATATAAACACATTATACATGCACATCATGTACACAGATACAATATCTAATTTTTAGTTTAGTTCTGGCTCTCACGCACTCACACATACGCGCATCAAAAGTTGGGAAGACATTCTACTGCCGCGGGAAATCTTCGGCAGCAAACACATTCATGCACACCGAAAAAATAGACATACATATATGCATTATAGAGAGAACTTATATCCGAACGAACTTAGGCTTAGTAACTGTCAAAATCAAGCGCCAGATAATATTGAACATAAACATGGAAGTTCTCAGTATAGTTCTAGTAGGATCCGTTTAGTTTAGTTGTAGTTGGGAGTCCCGCCGCCGCCATCCAGCTAGTGAGCCTGCCACTTGAACTTGGACTCCATCAGCCACTGCTGGCCCTTGCCGTAGCTGCAGGGTCGCAACAACGGCGTATTGGCATCGTCCCGCGTAGCACGCTGCAAGCACTGACCCGTGTTCGTATGACGAATCCACTTCTCCTGCGAAGTAAATTTTTGTTTACAAACTATTTTATAGAAATTCAAGTTATTTTCCCTTTACCTCCGCATCATAGACCCATTCTTGGTTGCCGCCCATGTTGTGGCAACGCACCATGTTGACGGGGCCGTTGGAACTGGAGGCGTCTAGGCACAGATCATCGGACATGATCTGCTGTCGCTTGGTGTAAGCAAACACCTGGTTGCCGCCCAGGCCGTGGCAATAGCTAATGCCGACCTTTTCGTTGTACTTTCTGCCCATGGTATCCAGACAGGTTTCCGTCTCCGCATTGCGGATCTGTTAATGGAGTTGAAGATCAGTGAATATCTTTATAAATTAACTAAATAGCTTACCTCTCCCAGGTAGTAGTAATCCAGGGGCATCAAGCTCTCGGGATAAACATTTTCCAGATACCAACGGAAACTCTTGCACTTGAGTCGGTCACGAAGAGCCTTACGATCGCTAACATCGCCAGCCGAAGCTTTGCGAGCGCCTAAAGGTGTGCCACAAATGGGGGGATAAGAAAAGGGAATAGATTACTAACGATATTTATAACAGACATATTAAATCACATCTAGGTTAGTGTATGTGTTGTTAGATCTAGGCAGATGTTTGTGTTAGAAAGGCAAGTTAGAAATGCGCAAAAATACAAATAATAAAAGTTTTTATAATAAAAATCATGCCATACCACAACATTACCAAGCAATTAGTATTATCAGACAAAACGATACACTTTTCGCAACATAAAGCCAACATAATAGATTCCATAACCAATAGCAGTTAGTTACAAGGCCAAAAGCTACACAAATATTATCAGCTAGTGGAAAAAAAAACATTCCCATCATCATATTGAAAGATTCAGGCAACCTGTCGCATTGCAAGTATAGGTCTATTATATATCTATTGGATTGTGGATAATGGGCCGGCTAAGGGACAAAGACAAAAGGCAGCTGGTGTGAATTTTTCCTTGGGGTAGTGAGTAGAAACGAGGCCAAAACGAGAAATGGGGGACAGGTCGCACAGCTAAAAGAAACAAGGGGCATAATCAAGAACCAATAAAACGAAAACATTTTGCAAATCAAATACAAAAGGTGACGAAACAATAATATGTATATTTTTGGTGGTTGGTTGGAGTCGGTTGATTGATCGGTGGATAGCAATTATAATATTTGTTTTTTGTTTTGTTTATTGGATATTGGATTTCGGTCACGGCCATGCCACAAATCATAAATATCACTATAAATATTTATATGTGTTGTATATAAACATTGCATAATGCTGGACGTGCTGCTTGCTCGAGATATATATTTTTTTATTTTATTTTTTAGATAAGTTTACAGATTATACCGAATATGGAACAAAACACTATTTAAGAGACAGACAATAGAACTTAGAGAGAAAGTAGAGAAAGAACGTGAGAATGAGAAAGTGAAGAAGGAAGCATTCTGTGGAATTTTTTTTTAATTTTTGTTTTTTGTGTTTTTCGTTTTTTTTTTAATTGTTAACCTGGATAAAAACTGTAGTAGAACTCTTTCCAGTCGTCCAGCCAAACCTCGACCAGACGGGCATTATTGTGATTGACAATCTCCGTGGTGCCGCCGGGGAAGGTGTACGGCGTAGACTTGCGAAAGACGTGACCCACACGGGAGCAGGGGGCGATCTCGAGCACGCCGCCACACATCCAAACCTGGATTCAAGGCGGTTTCAGAACGGGTTGGTATTTTGAGGTTTTGTGTGTGTATGGGAGAATTATTATATTTTATTTTGTTTTGTTTCGGAACAGCAGATAGTGAAGAACGCAAAAATTGGACGAAAAAAATGTTACAAAAAGATATATAATACTATATATTTTATAGCTAAAAGCAAGGGCAGCTTGTTGGGGGAGTCCTATAGAGATTCTACAACTCTCAGGACAAGGGAAGATTTCAGGGACAATAAAAATAAAAGCTGCAATATCTGCTTGCTTTTTTCAATGAGATTACTTTTTAAAAACCCACCCAACCCCTCAAGGGAGCCATAATTGGATTAAACACACAAAAGAAAAACTGAGAAAAATAAAAAATATTAGTTACAACTTAGGGAAATAAACTTAACATCATAAATTAATTACCAATTGAGCGAATACTTAACGCATAATTAATAAGCAACAAGTAGTTTGTAGGTTATGTTTGGCTTAGGGGTTCAACTCGTCATTAAGGGGGTAACAGGCTTAATACCTATGTATAGTATGTATAATATCATTGATGATCGGACATGGAGGAGAGAGCATGAGCATGAGCACATAGAGCACAAAGAATTGGAAAACTGAGGAGAATTCAAAGAACATTGAGAAGAATTTGGATTAGAGGGAAATCATAAAGAAGTGCGGTTATAAAAAAACGAAAGTTGATGTGTTCTGCCATCGGGAGCTCTCGGAGTAACATGAAGTATTATTTTTTTTGTTGTTTAAAGGATAGCTAATAGTTATTTTTATGAAAATATAAATAGTTGGTAGTTGTTACACAAAAAATCTTTAGCTATTGGATTAGTTGTATGCTCAAAAACATGTCAACATAATATGGTTGGGTGTGTTAGTGTTTTTAGTTTTAACCTTTTCGAGTGGTTTGGGTCGGTCTGTTAGCGAATTAAAGCCAATTACAATTAGGTAACGAGTAATTCTTAAAGTTAGAAGTTAGATGCACGCAATATAAAATCGACTAGTGGTTGGAATGTTATTTGACTGTTTTGGATTGTTTGTTGTTTGATTGTTTGATTGTTGGAGTTGAGTTGGAGGATGTTGTTTTGCGAACCTGTACTCATCGAATAATAGAAATCACGCCACTCGTCCAGCCATACCTCGGCCACTCTCGCCGCATTATGCAGCACAATTTTGGCCACGCCGCCCGGGAAGGTGTACGGCGACTTGTCACGGAACACGTGACCCACGTGGGAGCAGGGTATTATTTCTAATATGCCTCCGCACTGCCATATCTGCGGGTTATCATTGATGATTGGGTTTGTTGTAATGTTTCAGTGTATTGTGATTAAAAACATATTTTTCTTTTTTGGTTCAATATTTGACAAAAAAAAATTAGTTACTTAAATGAAATTAAATTTAAAACAAGTCCTATTTTTATAAGCAAGTTCTTAATTTGATTCGCGGCTTGGCTTGCAGCTGAAGGAACAAAAAGTTCGAAAAAAAAACGAAACAAACGAGAAAGCAAGAAGAACTGTGGATAGTAATCGGTGGCATTGTCTTACACGGAAGGACATCTCGAGATTCTCGCCACCCCAAATGTCCATGCCCTCGTCGTAGGAGCCGATCTCATAGAAGTAGTCCTTGTCGATGGAGAACAGCCCGCCGGCCATGGTGGGAGTGCGCAGGGGAGCAGTTCTGTCATTGTTTCTGCGGGCCATTTCACGCGACGGAACTCGGTACCTGCAGGATCATCGGGATTTCAAAACCATTTCTAATAAAAAAAAGAAGCTTCAAATATGTCCTTTTACCATCTGAAGTTAAGCTTCCAGTTAAAGCCACCCCAGGTGGAGTCGGATGCTGTGATGTACTCGAATGTCTCATCCGAGATGACATCTATTATGGGACACACAACCGTTCGACGATTCTGGACGATTCTCGCCAGGAGTGGCTCCAGCCAGCCCTCGGTGCACTCGCAATGGGCATCCAAGAAGGTGATCACTTCGCCGCTAACATGCTCAGCGCCCAGGAGTCGGGCCCGGATCAAGCCAGAGCGCTTCTCTGTCCGAAGGACAAACGTTTTCACCGGCAACTTGGCCACATAGTCCTCCAGCTGTTTGCCCAGGAAGTCTATCGAAAAATCATTTAAATATTTGCCTTTTATTGGCTTCGAAAAAGAGAATAACCTACCCCTTTCACTGGCATCATCCACGAGGATAATCTCCTTGAGGAGTGCCCGCGGCGAGCGGTTGATTACACTCCACACTGTTCGCAGGAGCGTCGTCCAGGCTTCGTTATGGAAAACTATCACAATGGAGGTGGTGGGCAACTTCGAGGGATAGTGCTTGCGGCGGCAACTAGAATGCGGTTAAGTGGAAACCAGTTTTAGGAACAAAAATGGATAAATAGGAACTGGTTGGTGGCTCACCCTTCGTGCCGCACGTCGGTCAGTGAGCGATTCAATGAGATCATGTCACTGGCCAGCAGATTAAACTGGTTCTCCTTGAACTTTTCCTTCATGAGATCCTTCATGTCGGCTGGTATCTTCACCGGCTTGCCCATTTCGCCGGGCTTGCCCTTCGCCTCCTGGACGCTGGGCGCCAGGAACCATTTCTTCAGCGCCACGCTGGGATAGGTCATGGATATGCCGCCGGGTGCAAAGCCCTGGCCCATTATGAGAGCCCCGCCCGCGTCGCCGTCCAGGGACTTCTCCGTGTTGATCTCATTGTCGTCCACCAGCTGATTGTCGTCCACCAGACGCTCAGCATCGGGAAGCTGGAATGATATATCCATTGTCTGATTATAGTTCTAACCGATCGAGATCATCTCACTTACCTCCACATCGTACTCTCCGGATCGCTTGCAGCGCCAGCCATCCTTGCCGATGCAGTCCGAGTAGCGGGCAATGAGGACGAAGTCGAAGATCACCCAGACCAGGGAGGTCAGCAGGACGATGCGGCAGGTGTTGGAGCGCATCCGACCGCGCATCTTGCGTGTGAATGTGGAGAAGGTCATGGTTGATTGTGTTTTCTGTTAACTGGTTGTTGGGTTGACTTTTTGGCCGCTCAGTGGATTGTTTTGATTTTAAGGTGGAACTGCTTTTAATTTAGTTCAGGTTCAGGCTGATCATGTTAGTCCTTTGTCCTTTTTCCTAACGAGATATGTGGATGTGTGTTGGCCTAATTTTTATTGTGATTCTGTTGCTGTTTCTGTTGCTTTTCGTTATCAGACTTTTATCGCTCCCTCAAGCGTGAAATGTTATTCATTATTTAGTTATTAACTAAATTTTAGTTGGCACATATGGGAGCTCTACTCGTCTCGCTCTCTCCACTACAGTAGTCTGTCCTTTTTGCACTCTCTCTCATGCTAGCCTTGAGGTGGACCTTGTTCGTTCTCACTCTCACTCGAGATCGCTACTCCATGAAGGCGATTTCCAGGTCCAGGTCCTCATTCCCGGCGTAGTCTTTCCGGATTAGACCTTCGCTTTGGTTATTCAACTGAAAAGAAAACAAAAATCCACACAAACTGTCAGATAATGATAAATCGCATCGAGATAATGAATAGCGGTAACGGGGGCAAAAAATGAAAGTTATGATTTCATATCGCCACTACCACTCATCGACCGGTTATTATTATTCCCCTACATAATCAAATAAATGTTTATTTCTCTTTTTTCCCCTTTTTTTTGTAAGCCGATAAATAGATGATTGTGCTTAACTCATTATTGTTTTCAATATTTGCTTTTGCCTTGCTTTTTGATTTGTTGGCCAATTTATTTTGGCCCAATTATTGGGGAACAAATGGTCAGAAAAAGGTAATTGATTAGCGAGTGTGATAAATTATACGACTAATTAATATCATCTAAAAGTATTGGCTGTTCTTTAAATAATATTTCATCAGCCTATTATTCAAATAATAATAATTACATAATATTTCTTTTAAGATTGCGGATCATGGTTCCAAAGTAAGCCATCCTATAGATTCTATTAGGTATAGTATAGAGACTTCAAATAGTTGTTTTTTTCAACCCATCAGATTACTTTGATAATATTAAGTATTATATTATAGTTAAAATAATAGTATTTACAAAAGTAATCCATTCTAGAGACTGTGTAGTACCTCAGTACTCTACTCCAGGTGATTGTTTTTTCTGCCTACAATACGATTTTAAAATAATAATATTATCTATCCATTTATTACCTATTTATTTACGCTTATAAATGAAATAAAAAATATTTATATAATATTTCATTGCAGATTTAGGAACATATTTTCAAAGTAATCCATCCTATAGAGTCTATCCTATAATATGATTATATTATTTAAATATTAAAAACTATAATAATAATTGATATGTTTCTGTAGAGACTGTCCTGTAGTATACTTATTCTTACACTCTAGATACTTGTTTTTTCAACCTATAATATTATTTGAATAATTTAATTATCCTATGCTTATAAATCAAATAATAATATTGACATAAGACTAGACACTATTAAGTCAAGATTGCAGAACATATTTTCAAAGTAAACCACTCTATAGACTCTATAGAGTTTATCCTATAAAATACCTCCACTCTGCTCCAGATACTTCTTGGTAATTGACGTTTGTTGACACGACGATATCATTCTATAGTGTATCATTGACGTGGATTCGGGTTCTTGGCCTCATGACAAGAACAAGAAAGTAAGATAAGAAAACAAACACCAAGAAGGGAAAGAAATCTTACAAGAAACCTACAATTTTTCCACCTAAGCTATAAAAATGCTTGTTTATTTTAAACTTTAAACTCTTTTCCCTCATACAAATGGAATATTATGTTCAAAGAAAACCTGCATTCACATTTCATTTCTACAGAAATCTATTTGATGCAAAAATCTGCAAAACAAAATAAATAAATATTTGCCTTTTTTGTAATAAATAACAGAGACAAACATTTTGCATGCAAATCGTAAGCCCCAGAATGCCACACACATCTGCATCAATAAATCGAATCAAAGCTTAACTTCCAATACCCTTTTTCCGGCTTGCAGCTTTGTTTTTGTTTTTTTATTTTTTCTACCAAGGCTCCCACCGCAAAATCTCATGCGCTTGCACACCGAAATGCCAAAGGCAAGCAGAAGAGTAGAGTCGACGAGTTTTTCTTTTTTTTTTCCCCCGCTTTTGAAATGCCGTTTTGGCCAAAATTCCATTGACAAAGGTCATAGTCGCAGGCAGCCTCAGCTTCGGCGGCAAAAGCCAAAACACCAACACGCCAAGACAAGCCAAGAGCTGTCAGAGGGAACGAGACAGCGGGCCAACAAGAGAAAAGAGCAACAACTCTTAACGGTATTTTTACGGGGCTTTTCTTGGTTTTGATACTCTACACTTTAAGGGTTATAACTGATTTTTAAGGGACATTTTTTATATCAAGAAGAATTATAGGAAAAAATATCACATTTTTATACAAATACTATTTTTAAATAATTTTAACTCTCATATCCATATATTAAAGATAGATAGATCTAATAGATTTTTAATTAATTTTTAAAGATAAAGTAATTTTTTTCTTTTCTTAACATTTTTATGAAAATTGGATATCATTATACCATTTAGTAGATTACTATACATGATAGTATGATAAAAGGATAGTATGATAAAGTATCTTCTACTATTGTATCTTATAGAATATTATACTATGATATAAATCAGATATTAGGTTACATAAAATACTCTTAATCTTCAAAATAAACCTTAACCTATAATCCATATTTTAGATTGTTAAAAAAAAGAACTCAGTACCTCTAAAACTATCAGAGAGAAAGTCCATTAAACTCCTCCTATCTCGCAACATCGATTTAGGGTATCCATAGTTTTTGTTCCAGATGCTGTCTGTTTTTTTTGCATCCCTCCCTTCTTGCGCACATAACGTGCATTTGAATCATTCATAAGGCATGCGACGTCAACGTCGTCGAGCGCCAAACTAGACAAGACTACGGGCCTGGGAGTCACAGCCAGAGTCATCGTTGCCGGAGCCGGAGCGGCGGAGTTGGCTTAAAAAACCCGTTTCCCACCATCCGACATCACGCACACCAGACCTGGGCTGCCTGGGGGCGCCTCGGAGGGTTCCAGGGTGGATGGGTGGTATTGAAGCACTCTGTTAAAATATGCAGTTGCATGTGCAAGACCCCAAAGAGTGGAGAGTGGCGCTCGCTGGAGAGCCCTTTAAGCCATGCCAAGTCCATCAATAATACATTTGATAACAAGTAGATGCGATAAAAATGAATTCCACTTTTTGAAAATAATTAATTTTGCCAAAGAGTGACTTCAATGATTCACGTTTTGAGAGAAAAGTGTAAAAATAATTATCATAATTGATAAAAAAAAAAAAAGAAATGATAAAATGATAAATAATTCAAGGGTTCTGATCTAAAAGGTGTCTCATTACTTGCCATATTTAATGAATGAAAATTTGTTTTCAGTATTACCTCACTCTCCATTAGTTTCGGTAGATTACTAGTCTTATTTTAAAATGTATAATATATTATTTTAAGGTCTCTGTTTCACGGTTGTTTGTGCTTCTGCCAGTCATACTCATTTCGCCTACACCCCCACTGTGCGGCAGACAATTCAATTACAATTATGTCAAATGAATGCATTTACGATTCGTGTTGTGGGTTCTGCTTGAAAAGCATAATTGGCGTCTCTGGGTATCTGGTATTATGTTGAAATGCAATTATCCGCACATAACTCCCGTCAGATGGTGGGATTGGGATTGGAATTGGAAACGGGGCCAAAGACTAGGCCCCCATGACGAGAGTCACGCTTTGTAAACTGCTAATTGGCAGGTAATCAGTTCAGTTTGCTTGCTGAAAACAGCATCGAAAGTAAAGAGCAGACATATTTCTAAAACAATTACCTCGAGCGGGAAAATAAAAGTGAAATTCCTATAAGAGCTATTAATTATCAATTCACTTAAGGTTAATCGCTGCTTGCCAATTGATTTTTATTATTATCTGATAACTATTCTTATTAAGTTTATGTTGCCACTTGATTATAATTCAATTCAAAGCAATTGAAGCTACTCTAGTGGGGGGCAGGCAATTCAGGTCGAGTGGCGAGAAGACAGTAAAGCAAAGCTAAGCAAGGAGAAAAAGCAAACCAAAGATCTAATAGTTCCTGATAATAGTTTCTAATATTCGCCTTAAAATCATAAAACTGTTGATTTTATAGTGATATTTTTAGACACTTTTATAACAGAATGTTTAAGGAATACAGTAAACTTTACTTTTTAAAGCAAAGCATAAAAAAGGCTCTGATAAGTAGCCTTATAAAAAGTCTATTTTTATTACATTGGTAACGTGTTTTTTATAATAGTGAGATAGTAGAAAAAATTTAAGAAAAAAACCAAGCAAAGTCTGAAATGTTTCTGATAAGAAAAAGTAATAAAAATTTCCTATTTTTTTCAAACAGTGATGACATTCCTATAATAGTAACATTATTAGTAAAAAAGCAAAGCAAAGCATTTTCTAATAATTGCTGATAAGTAGGTTTAAAAAAAACTCTTTTTTTTTTTTTAATAGTAACGATACTGTAGTTTTTTTTTTAACATTGAAACTGTTATTTACGAACTGCCACTGTCCATCCATACTGCTCTACAATAGTAAGCTTCCAGCTCCCAACTCACAATATGAGAGGCACTGCGACGACAGCAATTGATGATTTATGTATGACATTCGACTTCAATTGCTGCCGGCTTCTCTGAACTTGGCCATTGATTTCCGCCTCTGTCTCTCAGTCTCTGATGATCTCCTTCTCTTGTTATATCCTTCTCTATCCTTTGGCTTTATTTTGGTTGACAAGGATTGTGTTTGTTTCTTAAAGTTTGACTCTGGCTTTTTGCTGCATTGCGTCAGCTACTTGGTACTTGCTTCTGTTGTCGTATTTTAATTTTCCTAGCTGGCTTTTTCGCAGGATTTTAATTAAAATAGAGCGCGCAGCGGGCTGAGAATTCGCAGCACGTAACATCGAAAAACTGTCAAACTGCCATAAATTGAAATATTCCCTGCCCTTAAAACGCGCCACCCCCCGTGCCTGCTCATTTTCTGGCCCTTTTGGCTTCTATCTTGGCCCGGGCCACAAAAGCGGAAGCAAACATTTTTTTTCAAGAGTCAGAAAGGGCCTGGACCCGACCCCTCTCTGCCCCCCAGAAAAGCTTTTCAAGCTCTGGTGTTTATTGCCACTGATAAGGCGTGGGGGCGGCTAAGAGGGGCGTGGCCGGACAGCCATCTGTGTACAGTAGTTGCTCGGGAACATTTTGCAAACTTTTGCTTCCAGGCTGTTTCTCTAATTTGACCGAAAAACTTTTCACTCGGCGGGGCCTAAGCTTATAATCAAATTGCAACTTTTAGTTCAGCACATATTTTTAAAATTGTGTAAATATTTAATTGGAATATTGGGGATTAGTAGTTTTTATTAAAAAGTTTGTGGCATTGGGGGTTCAAGAATATTGTTTGAAATTTAATTAGTTTTCTATCTTCTTTCTTCGATTTCTTGGCTTTAGAACCATTATTCTCAAAGGAATCCCCCATCTTACTTACTATATATTACAAACTAATACATGACATACTTATGGAAACACCTGTATTATAGCTCATGTATATCCATAAAGGAGTATAAGTATATCCCTCTTTATAAGAATACCTACGTATAAGAGTATGGATCTACTATCAAAAACACTTTATAGAACATACTATGATATATTTTTTATATTTCATGATATAATATCATATATGATTTAATATTTATGATCTATTATGATATATAAATATTTATGGAACCACCTGTCTCATAGCTCTTAAACTTAGAATCTTTCATGTAATAGCTATAAAGAACCATAAAACCTTATAAGAAATATACTTATAGGAATATGGAACTACTATTAGAAATACTACAAATTACATATTAACACAATATTATATTATTACCACCTTTTTTTATAGATCTGATACTTAGTCCCTATAGTGTCCATATAATTCCTATAGTATGTATAGTACTAGTTATAAGAAAGTCCCTCCCTACAAGAAGCTTTCTAATAAGAATATAAACATATAAAGAATATTTTAGGAAATCCTGGAAGGAAATCCATTCCATGTATGATATATTATTTATCTTTTATTATAATATAAAATATGATATGATTAATATTGTAATATTATGATTTTTTTATAGAACCCCCCTTTCTTAGAGACACTGAACTCAATACTCCCATAGCACTAATGCCCAGTTATCACTGTACATTGGCGTGTGAGCGTGTTTCAGTTGCACTTTGCCCGAAAAACACTTAGCACGCTTGTTGAGTGTCGTGGCGCGCACTTAAAAAAGCGCACAGCAATTAATTTGATGAAAATCTGTGTCAGCTTTTACGAGAACTTCTCAAACAGGCACGGGCCGGAAGCGATGCGGAGGAAGAGATAGTGGATAGGAGTAGCTGTTGCTGTTGCCCAACTGATCGAAAATGTTTAAACACGACGTGTATAGTAGTAACTAAGTACATTATATCGTAACTCACTCACTCACTCACTCACAGATGATGAAAATATTTCAGTAGAGCACTCGAGACGAAATCAGTGCTCTTTGGGGCCAAACAACAAACACAATTGTGAGCAATTTATTAATGAAGGTCGTGTCCCAACTGTGTCATAAAGCAATAAATTAATATACGGCAGCTAGGGGAAGCGTTTACAAAATGAAATTGTAACACAAAATGCAATTAAGTGAGAAAAACCAGAAAAAAAAACAGCAAACAAAACAGTGACAGGAAAACAAACAAAACGCGAAATGTGAAAACAATTTGGAAAACGTAAGCAATTAAATGCAATTAATAAATTGTGCAATTAAGAGGCCAGTTTGTGGTCAGAGGCTTGAGTCTCTCAGCGCACAGGGGACTCTCATCCATCACTCTTTTAAGCAAAAATTTATTTAAGATTTGACTTTTAATGGAAAGTGTAAAAAGTGTTTGAACCTTTAGCTTAGTGGGGGAATTAAAACTGTCAATTAAAATATAATTTAAAACAGGTTATAAGCCAATTTTGGATAACAAGTTCCACTCATAAATCCCTCAACCAACTGGGTCTGCTCTTCAGATTATAAATCACTCGACTTTCGGGCCTGGGATTGGGGAAATATTTTTTGTATAATTAAGTACACTCGTTTGGCGCTCACTTTACTGTAAAGTATTTTCTTATTTTTTTCTGTATTCTGGCTGCTATGTTATGTAGTAGGTGTCTGGGGGCCCTGCACTCCGGCACTGTAATGATCTGTGGCCGGCTGCCAAGAACTTTGTTTTGGAGTTTCGAGTGCTACGGGGACTGAGAGTTATTGCACACAAATAAAATTTATTTCTGCTCCATGTTGGCATGCAAAGTGCCAGTACAGACCCGCGAATGATACAAATTAGCGCTATAAATACGCCCCGAATGAGACACACTCGCACATACATTCCACAAATCCATAGCCGGACAGACAGATCTGGATTCGGATTCGGAGTCATAAAAACAAATGCGATGCCAAGTCCGTCCCGGCAGGTTAATGAACCGCCAGCTATGGCTCGAGAGATGACGATGACAGCACCTCGCAATTTCAGCTAATAAAATGCTAATTTTCTCTTCACTCTCCAGCCGTTTTTGTTTTAGTACAGTGGCAGTGGACTAAGGTGTCCACCATGGTGTGTATGGTTAATTTGACACATTTTTCACATTTGAGTTCATTTGAGGCTTTGCTTAAAATTCATTTTATACATAAATCACTTCATTTATTAAACTATATTCATTTAAGATTCAATTTATGTCAGATTTATTGTATTCATTTTAACATTTATTACTTAATTAATTAGATTAAATTTGTTCCTTTGAGGGTTCATTTAGATCACTTCATTCACTAAACTATGTTCATTTTAGGATGAATTATATTTATTTAATTTGACACATTATTCATTTGTAGACATTTTTGTTTTATAATCATGTTACATACACCAAACTTTTCTAAAACATTTATAGCATAAATCACTTTGAAGTAATTTTTTTTCAACAAAAAATCATGCAGTTTGGCAAGTCTTTTTCAGGTAGGTATTTTTCATTTTGTAGTTTAATGCACAAAATTTTAAGTTCATTCTTTCGAATCTTTACTGTAATATCAAGTGCTGATAAAACTTCAATCACCTTTGGGAGAGAAATGAGGGACTTGCAATCAAAAAAGTCCCCAAACAGCTCCAAAAAGGGTACAACTGGAGGAACGAGTGTCCCCAAAAGAGACTTTAAACAGGTTTAAACAAACAAAATGTTTGGATTAAACTCAGGGCAGCTGCTTAAATAATAAATAGCTTCTTCAAACAGCGTCAATATTAAATTATTAAATGAACACAGTTTCATTTTCCCACAAATATTATTTATTATTTTTAATACAAGACTGTTTGGTTGGCACATCAATCAAATATTAGAGACAAAGCCATAAAAATTGCTTTGAAGATGAGATTTTCCGGTGGAGGAAAGCCCAAATAAATGATTTCAAATTAAAGAGGAAATTTCGGGGAAAAAGCAAACAAAAGACGGGGAAACCTGTCGCCAAATGAAGAGAAATCTGTTGAAATGCGAAAATTGACAACTAAATCTGGGCGAACATCATCATCATCATCATTGTCATCACATGGGTATTATTGTTGCCATTTCCATCCATCAACTATTCCAGGCCTAAAAAAAACGGATTTTGCGCTAATTTTGTTCCTCGCCTTGGCTGCGGTTTTGGAAGCTTTTTGGCCAAAAAATTGTTCATGACACGCATTTTAATTAAAAGTAAATAGAAAACGGCAAAGGGAGTAGAGGCTAGTGGATAGCGGATGGATAAGAAGAAAGTGCAAAAGGAAAGAATAGATGATTCAACAGCATTAAATGTAGCAGAAGAGGATGGATGAGGAGGATAAGACTCCCAGAGAGGGCGTTTAGAAAGCAGAAATATGCTAAGCGGGCGAGGGTTTGCATAGCAATTGCTCATTTACTCGACTCGAGTTCGAGTTCGGGCCTCCCCTTATTACATTATTGTTTTTTTTTTTATTTCTTCTCTGTTTTAGTACTTTTGTGGAATTTTAAAAACTTTGCACAACAAAAAAGAGCTCCCTTTGTACATAAAAAGGAGACAACTAAGTGGAACAAAACGAAATCTTTTTTGAGGTTTGACATTTGGCAGAAATGGTAATTCTATTTAGACCACCTTTTAGGTGGTCCGGGTAGTGGGTGAGCCGGCCTGCCCGGAAAACATAGAGTTCACTCTCTGACCCGCATCATTAATTTGGTTTTTTTGTTCGCTTTGTTCGCCTCTAATTATGGCCGGCAGCTTCGTTTATGCGATTAAGCCAATTATGCTTCACAAAATGTCGACTAAATTAAATGGGAATATATGTATAATTACTAGATATTAGACAGTATTGCTTTACTTTGGCTTTTAATGTGAAATAATAAATAATAATTAGGTAGTTGAATAAATAATTTATATAATATTTCTATAAAATGGTGATTTAAATGGGTTTAGTTTGTCATAACTTTCAAAAGAGATAAACATTAGGAGGTTTTTTGTTATAAAATAGAACTAAACAGAAATCTATGTTTATTTTTAAACTAAATCCTCAATAAAAAATTAATCTTTTTCTTCAAAACTGACCAACACAAATCCCTCAACCCACTCTTATCACAAAAACCCCTCCGCATGAACGCTCTCGGAAGTAACAGATGCCCTGGGGGCCTGTGAGAGCCCTGGACGTGATTGGACTTGCTTTTGCGGTTCTTTTTGCCCATCGGCACTCCCTTTCACACACACTTTTCCAACACTACCCACACCCCACACATACATACATACAAGCCAATCTCTCTTTGTGCCATTAAACTGTTATTTCCTTATTATTGCCTTGACTTAATCGTCCTCCTTGCAGCCACCAGAAGGCGCTGGACTCCCCCTCCGCCATGTCCCACTTTTATCGCATCACACTCTCCCGTCTCCAGTTACAAGGCACCCAGAATGGGGGACAATTGTCATCTCCCCCATGCCTCCATCTTTTGATGCGTGTCCATGACAATAGAGCACCAGCTTCTATGCCACACATTTGCGCATATTAATGTATTTATTTTCATTTTTTTTGTGGGGGGACTTACACAACCGCGTTGTCTTTAAGCTGGCGCCGTCGGCAGAAACTATAAAAATATGTATGTTATAATGCAAATTGTTTTCCCTATCAGATACTATTGAGTCATCGCCCACGTTTCGTGATAATAATGAGCGAAATTCCACACAACCGATAAAGTTCCCAGGAAATGATAAGCCATAAAAAATACTATCTTGACATAACTCATATAATTAGTTGTGTGTTTTTTACTTTTTTTGTTGGAAAACTATTTAGTTGTATACATTTTTCAATGCTATGCTGATGCAACTAGTATCATATTTTATTCTTGTTTTAATCAAAAGTCTAAAAGATATATATTTTTTTCATTACTATCCTAACAGACCTAAAATAATAATTCATATTTTGTCTTTTTATATAATACTTTTTATTTTCTACTTATTTAATCATAAAACTATCATATCATATCCTTTTTTCTTTACTATCCTCATAGAACCTATATAATTAGTAATATTTTTACCTATTTGAGGTAATACATATGTATATACATATCTTTATTGTGTTATATTCGTTTTTCTTCTATCTGAACATATTTCATCATAGAACTATTATATTATATTCCTTTTAACATATTGCCCTAATATCGCTTATGTAATTACTTATATTTTGTTCCTATTTAATAAAAAATCTATTATAAAATATATATATATTTTTTTTTATACCATTTACATACTATCCTAACATATATCCCAACTATAATTATAAATATTCTTTACTTATTTAATCACAACTCTATTAAATTATATCTCCAATTGCTAGAATCTGTATCCTTCGATTGACAGTCCTTTCCAGTCCCCCCAACTTCATCATCATTCAGTTTGTTACGACTGACAGATTATTTCTTATGCAAATGGCACTGAGATAGGGATCCCCCGGCACACTGATTGCCATGAAGCATCGAGGCAGTGGAACAGCATGTGGAAAGTGCCATTGGACTAATTAAAAGGCTTGCGTAACGTTAGCCGGTTGACATGACAATTAGCTAGATGGCCAGGCGACTTCTTGCACTCGAACCACGTGCGCTGAGCCCTACCATAATTGTAGAGTGGCAAATAGTGTTTTGGCAAATGCTATTTCAATGTTGGATGGCTCCGCTATCGTTCGGATACTCCTCCATGCTCCATGCTCCATGTTCATGGCCCATGGCCCGCCTCCGATAACAGAACATTCTTTGCGGCTACTTTTCATGCACTAATAGTTGATCAAAATTTATGGGGGCGGCCCAGTGTCGGGGGGGTGGCCATGGACCGAACCAAGCCACCTACCAACCGCCCCACGTTTTGCGGTGCATCGCGTTCGCCTCCAAAGCCCAACCTTCCTAAATATGCTGTGCTGGCTCTGGGACCTTTGTTGGTTCTGCCATCCATTGTTTTTGGACGTACCATGTGTACTGCCAACATGGCTATGTTCTGGGTGCTTCTAGATGGGTTTCAGCGCTCTTGAAAATTGAGGTTTTCAAGGTGAAAGTTTTTTTGGCAAAGGTTGGCGGTTTTAAGGTTTTTTAGGCGGAAAAAGAACTGTCTTAGAGAATATTATATCATATTCTATATTGTTTTATTCCAAATTATATTATGAAAAACTTTTATTATATTGATATTATCTATTTAAAATGGAGGAAAAACGTTTTCTTGAAAACATTTAGGGCGTTAAGTTATTAATTTAAATGGAATATAAAACATACTATCATGTTGTATCTATATCATTTAGTTCATTATAATATCTCCATCCAATATATCTATATTTTCTCTTGAAAATTGATTATTTGGCCTCATAATTCCTTTTTTAAACAAAACCTGATTAATAAAACCCTATATTATATCATAATAATTTATAGATTTCTGAGAAACTTAAGCTGCAGACATCACCTTGGTTAGCTCCATCTGTGAGTCCACCCTATTACAGTTTAGCATTACTGACACCATCGTGCTGCTTCGCTGCTCCACTTGCTCCAGCGAACTATGTTTCAGTTTTGGTTCCAGCGGGGGTTTGGGGCTTGGGGTTTGGGGGCTGGCTTTGTCAAGCCCGACCCTGGGGGCATGGCTCATAAATTTCCCGCTGCTATTGCAATATGAAATATATGCAACGTAATTGAATAGCGTGGAGAGGTGGTGTGGGTGTGGGTGTAGGAGGAAGAAAGAGTGGGTAGAGGTGTAGTGGATCCCTGCCTGTGCTCGGCGACTGTTAATTTTTAATTTATGCTCATAAATAATCAAGACATTTTCATTAGCAACAGTTTGAAAAGAATCCAAAGCAAAAAAAAGAGAAAAACAAAAAAGAAATTGGAAGAAAAGAGAAAAAATGCCAAGTCATGGCAGAAATAAGACAAAAATTGTAAAGAAATGGGAAAATAATTTGGGGAGAAGGGGGTGAGAAAAAAGTTATTGTATTGCAAGTACAATGGAAGCCAAAAATCTCTTGTTTATTATTAATAATATTTTATATTTTTATTTTTTTTATAATTTTTTTTTATTAAAATATTTGTGTATAGTTGGGAATAGTTTTGTTTTTTATTTCTTCTCTTTTGGAAAAAAGTCCTTAAAAGCTAAAAAAAATGAAATTTTTTACATTTTTCTTTCAAGAAGACTTTAAAAAGCCTTAAGCTTCAAGAACTAAAAGCAATTCTTGAGCACCTCCGGCTTGGCTTGGAAATATTTCCAGCCTGATTGTGAGCCAAAAATAGAAATAAAAGTGCGGAATGGGCTTTTCTGTTTCTGTTTCTAGTTTTTTTTTCCTACTTTTTTCTTTGTTTTTTTTTGTGCTTTTTTTTAATCTAGGCTAACATGGGAAACTAGAAGCGGGTGTTAACTGCCGCGTAATCATTTTCGGAAGCTCATAAAAGCACAACTGGAAGAACAAAAACGTGAGTTATGCGACTGGGTAGGGGAGTGGGATGGGGAGTGGAAGTGGGCCGGTTGGGGGTGTCAACTGGAGTGCGAAAGCTGTGCAAATAAACGTAGCTAGCTACGTCAGCTGTGCTGCCGGGCCTGGGATGTGTGGTAGCGGTGGTAGTAGTGACATTCAGTTCGAAAAGCAAAACGAAAAACAAAAGAAATAAGGCCAATGATGCTTGTAATTGTAGCTCCAGTTGGCAGCAGCAGCTCTATGTTGGTTTTGCAACTTCTGTTTTTTTTTTTTTTATTATCCACGTCTGTTTTTGGCTTTGGCGGCCAATTGCAGTTTCAAGGCTGATACTCTCCGGCCCCAGAGTGGTGGTGGAGGTGGTCTGGTGGTGGCTCTTGCGCCCACATAAGCAAACAAGTCTTAAAAACTCATTAACGCTTGGTGGTGCACCGCTTACTGCCCCGGGAGATGAGTTGTCTTCATTGACAGGCAGTGGCTGTGTCAGTGGCAGTGGCTGTGGCAATGTCCTGTCCATAAAGGATGACAACACAAACAGGCCATCATCCTTTTTGCTCTGAAGTTTAGTCGCCAAGAGAGTGAGAGAGTGATTCATAAACTCAAACTTTTACTCCATAAAGGGTGATAAAAACTGATAGTTTCTCTAGAAACTTTTGGTTAAATGACCCAATTATATTTTCTATAAATAACTTACTTTTCTATCAGCCATCAGAGACACTCAGACATTCCATCACACTGACTGACTTGAAGAAGACTTTACTAAAAAGTCGATCATGAGCAGGAAACTGTGTTTAAGACCACAACATTTTGTCATCTCATCTGCGGCGTGGCATGGCCTCGCCAGCTTTATCGCCACTTCTTGTGGCCACAACCAAAGAGCCAACAAAAAGCAGATGACAGTGCTATAAAAAGTATAGCCCGGCCTCATCCTAGAGACAATTACGATAGAGTTAGACCCGGTTTGGTATTGGGGGGAAATCTTCTACTCGTGCAGCATCGCAGCGCTGTTGTGCCAGCCATAACTGTAGTTGCAGGTGTGTGGAGTGAGTGTAGAGTGGTGTACCTGTACCTGTATGTAGTTTTTAGTGCTTGCTCCGGGGAATTTACGGAGCGTTGATGGCTTTCTCCTCGAAGATGGGACATGGCGGGGCAACGAATTGGATAGCATTGCTCCACCAAGCTACTGGGGGCAGAGGGGTGCCAGGGAGATGATCTTTCGGCCATTAAAAGTGGCAAGTGGATAGCGGCCAGTGGCCAGCAAAAAATTGGTGGCATGGGCCAGTTTATAACTTCATTTGCAAGCAACACAGTGCCGATGGAGAGTTGGAGGTCATACAGGCTAGAAGGTCAGATAGCCCACTGAGGGCGTGGCCAAACATGGCGATCGCTACTTC
The DNA here is from genome assembly GCA_035045925.1 of Drosophila atripex. NCBI lineage: Eukaryota > Metazoa > Arthropoda > Insecta > Diptera > Drosophilidae > Drosophila > Drosophila atripex. Next base: position 6,563,947 of record JAWNOP010000070.1, on the reverse strand, counting down.
TCAGCTAGTCTTCTAAGAAAGCTAGGAAATAAATGAGTTTCAGTAATGATTATAGCCTAGGAAAATGGATATTTTATCTTCAGTTGTTATTACCTTAGCCAATGGGCTTTACGACCTGGTACTTAGGTAGGCCTTAGGCCCACCTGGCATATCCGCTAGATAAGCCCAGACGCATATTTCCATCCGAAATAGGTCTTGGCGGGCAATCAGTACCATTTTAGGCTTCCCCGAAATCGTTCCCACAATCAGTATTTTGTCTCGTTTTTGCTCGAATCGAGCGAAAGTCACGACCCCCGACTAAGTAGCATTATTTCCACCGCCGATTATTACAGTGCGGCTCATAGGTACGTGGTCCGTTGTCATTAGCCCTGGGGCATTAATGACGACCTTAATGCACTTTTCGTTCCACGGTGCGACAACTATGGGAGATGATAAAGAAACTACAGAAACGAAAAGAAAAGGAAGTGCATTTTCAGCGTCAAATAGCCAGCCTGAAGAAGCCTCTGCAATCGCCAGTCTACACAGTCTGCAGTCTTCAAAAAAAAAAACAGAATTGAAGATTTCACGGATTTAACGCGAACCGGTTTAATTGGCTCGACCTCCAATCAGAATCAAGTTCACGAACGCATCGCAGCTCCAATAGGAAGGAATAAAACAAAAATAAAATTGTTGAATTAAAAGAATCAACAGTGGAGCTTACCCTGGAAGCTGCGTGATTTCCGGTTACAGGAGGAGCACAAGGATGAGCAGATATATGTGTGTAGAACCGGTGGTGGAGAACCGGCAGGATTAAGTCGAGTGTGTGTATGTGGCGAATTAAGGTGACCAACAAGACACATCCATCCACTCGCAGTCGCACTCGAACTCGTACACTCGGGCACTCACACACACCGCACCGCACCGCGCCACGCACACCCACCCGCTAGGAGAGAGAGAGAGCGGGGTGTTGTTACTCGAAAATTGAACACGTTTGCCGCCGCTATTCCGGCGTATATTGGCTTGCCGTAACGCCCCCGAATTGTGGGGCGAAACCCGGTTTATTTACACGTCGTACGTACGTCGGCGGCCGATATATACTTATACTTATTATGGACCGCGCCTGCTGCACTTTCCACAATCTTCAACTACTACTACTCCTCCTCCTCTCCAGAGCCCCTGTGAGTGTGTGTGTGTGTGTGTGTCAGGTGCACACGTATGCATTTACATCCGTGTTGTATGTGTGTGTGTGTGTGTAGGCTTTGATTTTTTTTCCGGCCCGGATCGCAATTAATTGGACGATTTGCACCCCGTACCGCTGCTCACACTGCACGAGCGCTGTATTCCTTCTTTTTATTAGCAAGTAATCAGTAATTCATGCGCGACGCGATGTTACCTCGGCGAAAAACAACAACAGTGTTGACTATTGAATTTAGGTGGCTCAAAAATAACGATAAACGATACAAAACCAGTATAGTATTGAAAAACGGACTTGGATGGGGAATTTTTCAAGCAACGGTCTCATTAATTGAGAGTCAACCCTAAAGGCGGTGTTGGAAAATGCTATTTGTTAACATGCCCATGTTATTAACATTTGCTGTTAAGTGCCTAACTTTCCTAGTTCCCCCTAAATTTAAAAACAAATGTTGCTAAGCTGACTTTTATTATTTACCTCTTTCATTGGCAAATAGCTGCCGATTTTAAAAAGATGAAACAAACTTCCTACTTCCTTTATAATTCACGTTAAACCATCGATCCCAATAACGGGGAATCCCCTTACAGTGGTGGGTAACTGTTAGTTTCGATATTTTCGTTCAACAATCTCCCTTAGTGGGGCATTTTTTTAATTTTATTGTAATTCATTTTTTCAATATCCCTTTAACACCCAAAATATAAACAAACATTTTTCAACTATTTTTGCATTTATTTTTCCATTAAAACTCCGCTGAAACACGACCAAAACTATGTGGTGTTGCTGTAGGACTGATTCACACTTGGTTAGCTAAATCTACTAAAAATACGTAGACTTTGTAAAATTGTATTTATATCGTAAGAATTTATGTTTGTTTTTCATCTTATAAAGGACGTTCTAGTATGTCTTAAGCCTTAAACGAAAAATCTTCGGAATTATAATTAACTTATAGGAAAATTTTTACATATATCGCTGCCAAAGAATATGAAAAATATCCGCTGCCATAATTTAACAAAATTATTCCGAAATAAAAATAAAATTGCAATTAAAACCGCTGGCTAATCTTGGGACGAAGAGTCAAAAAATGGAATTTAGCCTGAACTAAATACTTCGACATCGTTTTGCCGACTTTTGCGTGCAATCTAAGTTGGTAATAATAAGTATACGTAAATGGTTAACCACCGAACTGATCTCACTTTGGCGAACGGGCAGCGCTTATTTTCTGCTTCTCGGCGTCCGTAAACTCCAGGATGCTCTCGATGGCCTGCAGGTGTCCCTGGGAGTTCTCTTTATCCGTTAAGAAGTAGAAAATAGCACTCTTGAGGAATTGCAGCGTTACCTCCGGATCGACGTGGGTGCGATTTTTCTGGGCCTCCAGTAACCGACGATAGATGGTCTAAATTTTGATTTAATATTCATACATTTTTTATACAATTCGGTTAGTTAGTCGGTGACACGGAATAGAGAGAAAGAAAAGTGCAAAATATTGAAAACATTAGTTAGAATTTTATCATCAAACTGGGTATCGAATGTGAGGTTAGTCGTAGAAATAAAATGTATTTACAAAAGGTTGTTGTTCTCTTTAAACTTCGCTGGTGCATATGGCATATGGCATATGAACATTTAGGTTATAATGGTTATGTTATGTAACACTGACACTATTATAATGTGGTTTAGTTGGGCGGTTACAGGATATATTGATTACTTGAGACAAAACTGGAGATGAACCACATGCTACATTAATCTTTTTTGTAGATTAGCTGTAAGTGTGTTGGGTTTTCGGAACTCATCTTCTAGCCTGGTGTGTTTTCTTTTAAATTGTTAATATATTGTACGTCTAGATGTTACCTCTACAGAGAGTATTGGCTTGATATTGAACGGAATGTACTTACAAAATATAAATCATAGTCGAAAGTGATCAACAATATTCAAATTGGTAGTTTCGATTTGAAGAACTCCCAAGAACCTTACCCTTGCCCATGAGCGCGAATGCGGATGAAAAATGCTGGTTAGTCTCGAGGGGCGAGGTGGTTTGGTAATGGGTGAGTGGATGTGGTTTAGACCCAATGTTCGATATAGCCAATGTGCAATGTGAATAAATCATAAAATGCAACTAAAAATACGCTTTTCGTTTCATTAATTTTGAGGTGGGCAAAATAAATCTGGGGTTAGTTGGGGGGTACATTGATTTTTTTTTTAGGGGGATTTTGTTGTTAGGGATATTACAAACCTTACGCGCGCCAAGTACCCACAAAGAAATCGCCTCCTTTGCAGTAAGGAGAGCATGGTTACTGCCGCACTCCCTCATTCTACACTCTGATGCCTACAAAAATAGTTTGGTATTTGGTTTTTTTACGACAGAGATAAATTTAGAAAGATTTTTTTTTGTTTGTTTTTACGAGTTAAATAAAAAGTAAATATTAACCAAAGGAAAGCTACAGAGATAAGTTAAAGTTAAAGGCCATCATGCAAATTGGAACGGAAATCGATATCGAAATATGAACAAAGGTGAGGCAACTGTACTTTCGGTTACTCTCATGCACTGCTTGCTTCTCCACACACTCCGCACTACGTGACTGTACTTATCGGCTACTCGAATTCGAACTCGCAACGGAATGGAAATGAAACAAATCAAACAAATCGAATTGAAAGTAAACGTTGCATTTAATGTAAGATTGCGTGTGTGTGTTTATATCTTTGCTAATTATTAATTAGTTATGCAAAAATGATCTTAAAAGCTAATAAACGAAATTGAAACGAAAAATGTTGCTTGTGATTGGCGGGCATTTCGATTAAGTGCTGCTTTCCCATGCCGGGAAAGTCAGACCAATTGAAGTGCCACGCCCACAACACACACGGAGAGAGGTGAAGCGAATGCGTATGTTGTTCTTGTTCTTGTTCTTGTTCTTGTTGTAGTAGTGTTGTATATATATAGCAGCTGTTGTTGTTGTGGATGTCTCACGATGCAACAAAATGCAACACACAAAACAAAACCGAAAATAGGATGAGGAATATATTGAAGAATCTTACGCGTATGTTCTCCAGTTCGTCCTGCGTGCTCTGCAGCTGGTGGAGAAGCTCATTGATCGACACCTTGTTCTCCGGCTGGCGTTGGGCCAGTTCCAGGGCCTAAAATGGTAGTTCATTTAGTTAATTATATATTTAATAGAAAAAAAAAAGTATTCTTTAAATTCGAAAATAATGCTACCTGATCCGCCCTAGTTATGCGCTCCGCCTCCTGCCCCTGTTGATACATGTGCAGGTACATCTTGTTCTGCTTCTCCTCGTGCTCCATTAGCTTGCGCTGCAGATCCTCCAGCTGCTTCTCCAGCTCCCTGATCCGCTGCTTGGCCTGCTCATAGTCGGGAACCATGTCCGAGTACCGGGAATTGCATTCCGCCAGCTTCTGAAGCAGTGCCTCCACCTTGTCGTTGTGAGTGCGCTTCAGATCGCTGGTGCTGCCATCCTGACTGCGAATTAGTTCCTCGATGCGATGCTCGTACATACGGATAAGCTCCTGGCGCTGCAGTTCATAGTTCTCCAGATGGCTGACTCCGTCGCCGGCGCCACAGGCTCCGACTTCCACTTCACCATCCGGTGTCGCCGTCCCGCCGGCTTCGCTCTGGGTCTGCGAGTCCTTCGAGTGCACCGAGGACATGGTGAGGTCCTCAAAGTGTCCGGAATCCGCGTACGAGCTCTGCATCTCTGCCGACATCTGCATGGCCTGCAGCTGCTGGTTCTGCAGGGAGCTGCTGCTCGATGGCTGCTGACGCAGGAGATGATGGGGACTGCCCTTGGACTGGCCCTCGTCCACCATGTCGACGATGGGCGAGACATCCTGCGAGGTTTTCAGTTCCGCCTCGCGCACCGTTACCGCATCGGATGAGGCGGATCGCTCCTCGGGCGAGCTCAGTGATGCCTTGAAGAGGCGCAGCTCCACAACCTCGCGGGTCAAGCGTAGGATCTCCGTATCCTTCTGCTCTAGATCCTGGCGTGCGATGCTCAGGAGCTCCTTGAGCCGCCGGATCTGGCGTTGCGCCCTCTGAGTGGGCGTGAGATAGTCGGGTCCCACCTGACCCGCGTGGTTGGAGCAGTGCACCACGTATTTCATCTTACGACCACTGAAAGTGGTGCCATTTCTGCAATAGAGACAGTCATTTTATCCTTAATTAATTCCCGAAAATTTAATTAATGCTTTTAATTACCTAGCCACATAGGGATGCTCACAGGACATCGTGGAGCGCCCCGAGGTGGTGGTTGCGAACGAGTACATCGAGTCTAGATCATCATCCAGATAGGTACTGGGCGAATCCGGGGTCACCGGTGGCGTTCTCGGCGATACCTTCGTCTCGTGGAGTGTGGACAGCTTGCCGTTGGCCTTGACGCAGCTCCCCTGACGGATGCACGTGTGTGACGCCTCTGTAACTACTCCGGCTCCACCTGCGCCACCAACTACGGTTGCCGTCGGCTTGCTCAGCGGTGTTTGGGGCGTCCGTTGGGGGGTGGTGCCCTTGTTGCTGTCAGTGTCCTGGGGGTGCCCTGCTACACCTGTACAGGAGGTGGCACTGATGCTGCTGCTGATGTCACTGCCGCCGTTCAACTTGAGAGACTGTGGAATGGCAGGGAGATGGTAAATCGAAGACTGCGATTAGCCGTTGTGGTTCGGCTGCCCCTCAATAACTTAATCTTTTCCTTTTCTTCTTAGCTTTTTACACTCTTGTTCAGCAATTTTCTAATTTTGCTGGCCAGTCGTGCATGGATTTTTTGTTTTGTTTTTGCAAACAATAACACAAAACAATAACAATTGGCGTGAAAACATTTCGAATTTGCAACGCCCCTTGAAAGCAAAGTTTAAACAGAAAACAACATTGGTTACTTTCATTGGACGGTGTGCTCTCTAAAAAAAAAAAAATCCCCTCCCTTTTCCTATCTTTTTGGCCAGCAGCATTTTTGTGGTCAATTAGCCGGCCATTAGTGTGGCTATAAGGGGGCATTTAGCCTTCCCCACTTGACTAGTTAGCCTCCGGGCTCCGGGACTAACTAACATACTAACTTACATCGCGGCTGCTTCGATTAAATCATTAAATTCAACAAATTATGCGAAAATGACTAGAAACTTTGCCAATATTTAACAAGTGGATGGAAAAGAAAATAAATGTTGAAAGTTTGTTTTTGAAGAAAACTAGATACTTGTGGTATAATGGTTCCATTCTTCTGCTCTCTAGTTTGTCTATTTAAATTTTTAACAGAAGCCTTCTTCTTTTGCCGAAACTTGCCAAAGTATTTATTAAAAAAGCGGTGAAGTTCACTTGCCATTGTGTCCACTCTGTATGCAAACTTATGTTCAATTACAAAATAAACGAATTTTTAAATATTTGACTATTAATCCAAAGCAGGGGATGTAATATGGAAGGTATTATTACATTTTTGTAGTATTTATAAGGAGGTTATTAAAGTTTAAAAAAAAATAAAAACAAACATGAATCATATATCGAACTAACTCTCTCATCCTCTACAAGGGGACTTTTTTGGTGTTCAACTAATACCGGGTTTAAAAACCCTTATTTACTTTAAATATCCCACAAAAACCAAAAAGTTCACTGACTTTTCCCTCTTTAATTCTTTGACTGTGCTCGATGTGAAGTGATTTAGGAACCACCTGACCCACTTCTGACCCCATTTCTGCACGTTGACCAGACCAACTCATCAATCGGTTGACTGAAACCGAGCCGTTTGAATGCAAAACGAAATGAGGGGAAAAGTATCTGTTCACAAATCAGTTTAAATGCCGCGCACTATAGGGCTTTCGTGAGGCATGTTGATTTCATAATCAGTAATGAGTTTCTTGCTCTATTTAATTGCACAGGTTCTGGGAAATAATTGAAGGCACTTCTTGAATGCCCGCAAAAGAAATTGTTAACGCACGGCTAGGCAATGGCTAAAACCTGCCTTGGGCCTGCTAACTGGGCTAACAATGTAGTTGCTGTAGTGGCCATGTCATAACTAACCAACCCCTCCCGCCAAGCCAACAGAAACAGAAGCAGTTACGTTACGCACTTGAGGGTCTCCTCCACTCAGTTAACCAACTTAAGAGCCATCAAACAGTCACGTCCGGGGTATCTAACCTGGCTTATACGGCGCTCAGGTGCCATCAATTAAGCTGCTGACTAAGAAAAATCAATGACTTTGATTCGAGATAGAAGACCAGAGGAAAGGGCTGCCACAATGCAGGTAACCAAACTCACGTAATGGCCAATTCGGCCCATTTGGCTCTTGGCCAAGTCTCACTGTTCTGGTCACGTGTTGACAATCACTTTTCGTTGTTTGTTCTTTTCAGCCAGCCAGGAATGTTTGTATTTGGCAAAGTTTTTTTGCCAAACATACGAAAGGATGTGCAAAAGGCTTGCATACTTTTCAGGGCCACACTAATTGCAGGTACAAGGAGTGTGTTTAAAATTGTACATTTTATATTGATTTTTTATTTAAATTGAAATATGAATAATGTGGGGAAAAGTATATTGTATTTATAGAGTAGAGTTAGGGAGATATTTAAGTTACATTAAGGTAACAAATGGGAAAGGTTTTTGACAAGAAATCTCATTAAAAAAGCTTCGTTTCAATTAGCTGCACAAAATTTTATTATTTTAACCTTTTAAAAAAGCTTAGGCTTATACTAACTGATAACACTTTTTAGGGAAGAGAGTAATATATTACTACACCATTATTAAAACCCTCAGATTTCAAAAATCAATAACAAAATGAATAAATAATTCAAAAAGGGCCAACGAACTTCCAAACTAAATCCAACTGAACCACTAGCCGCTTTTTAAGTTGCGGCTAAATATAAATTCAATGTCCAAGGCGGGTAATTACCATTTATGAGCCATGGCCCCCCTATGTGGTAGTGGTCTTCAATTAAAACCGCTTACACTGTACTTAGACTACGGCTTAGTGCTTAAAGTTCGTCTTCAAGCTGTACACGCTTCACTTGTTTTTTTGCTTGCTTTTTTTTCTTGAAAGTTTAAGTTTAAAAAAATATCAGAGAGCTCGGAACGCGAATCTTGTGCACGCGGCCAGTATAAAAAATGAACTGAAAGGCAAATCACTTGGCCAAGAGGCAAGCAAAATACCCGAAGAAGATACAAAAAAGCAGAACCACCAACAACAACCCCATGAAAAAGCATAAAAAAAAGGTAAAACGGGAAGGAAGAGAAATGAAAGAGAGGGAAGTGAGAATTTTTGTGGGAAGATGATGAAAAGGGGGCGGTGAAAAGCTGCGCACTTGTATTTCCCACTCTCATCCCCCGCGAAAGGTTCGGTGAAAGAAGAAAGCAGAAAGCAAAAACAAGACTAAGAAGAAGAGGAAAACACAAACAAACCAAGAATCAGCTGTTTCCGAGGTAAGAATTGGCAAAACGGAACAAGCGGAAGTGGAAGCGAAACAGCTGCCAAAACGGAAGCGGAGAAAGAGGGAAGAAAGGTGGGTAGAAAGGTGAGGCGTGTGTAAGCCTGTGTCTGTATTTACCTTTCTTTCTTCTGGCTTGCTTTCTCAATGGGCATTATGCAAACCCAGCTTTGGGATTTATATTTTTTGTCGTCCCTCCCCCCTCAAGACAAGGTGCATATTTTACAAACATACAGGTATCTAGTTTAATGATCGCATCGGGCGGGAAGTGTTGGGCAATTTTTCAAACTATAAGCCTGCATGTCATCACGGCAGCGATAAAATGCAAAAATGCAAGTGACAAAATGAAAAGCCATTACCCAACTAAATCAATTATTGGTTTGGTAAGTAGTTTCAGGAAGTATTATGCAGAAATCCCATCATTTATATGGAAATTCAAAGCCTCGAATGTATTAAGTATCAAAATATTCGATGAAAGGACTATTATCGAGAAAACTCTACAAGATAAGGATCATAATGACATCGAAAAATATATCGAAAAATATCTAATTTAATCTTTGAAATATAATCTTAGATCCTTATTTTATGATTTATTAAAGTTGTATCATTAATTTCCCAGCCGCTTAAATTATTAATTAAATAGGAATGAAACTACTTCCAAGTATTTCCCCTTTGTCCTTTAGATCCTCTCAAACTGTAAGCTCCCAGAACTTCTAAACTACTCGCATAATTTGACATCATTAGGGGAGTGTATCTCCCCAGGACAATTCCAGGACAATTCTGTGACAAATGTAATTCCCAAAACTCCCACCACGTCCGTCCCATACTGTCTAGAGTTTCGTAATATCCCTTGTACTTTCAAACAACGAGTGCGTGTTACGTTTACCATCCCACATGGCCACCAGGCAGGGTAGGTCTTTTGGTAGTTACATAGGTCAGCAGCAGCAAGCGAAAATCAATAAAACCAAACACCCACAACTTACCAGATTTCGCGGCTTGCCGTTGGCCATTTTGTTTACCGGAGACGGTGCATCCAGTTCCTCAGCTAGGGATAGACAATGGGTGGCGGCACTGCATAATGCATTATCTACTTCCGGTTCCTGCTCCGTCTTGTGGCCTAAATTGCTCCAGCTGCGATTACGTTTGAGATAAACCGACTGGGAGCGCGGGTTAAGCGTGGATGATGGGATCGCCGTGAGCTTGGCGCGCGAACTGAATCCTCCTCCGCCGGCTGGACTATACTCGACTCTCCGGGCTACCTCTGATGGATTCCCGCGCAGGCGCATCGAAGCGGAACGCTGGAACGGAGCTACGGCGCGATGTGGAATTCGTGTAGGTGTTGTGGATGCGGCACGTTGGTCCTCCTCCGGCACCTTGGCCGCTTGCTGCGGGTTCTCCAAAGCGGAGGGCGATGACGTTTCCTGCTGCAGCGACGTCATCATCTTCTCTACACGGAGCAGATATTCAGTTTTATTTATTAGTTTTTTTTTTTTTTCAAACAATTAAATTAAATTGAAAATTGCACTAAACACCTTTTACTCTGCGTGATACTAAAACGCAAATTATTTTTTAACAAGATGAATGCAAATCAGTCTTAAATCAATTTCTAATCATTGCACTCTCTGAAAGTAAGCAATTTTATAATTGAATGCCTCGCATAAACGACTTCATTATCTTAAATGCTCGTTGGGTAATTAAAACTTTCTTCAGTCCACAATTAATAATTGTTTTGCTGTGCCCCTTTCCGTTCGCGAATGGATTTTCAGCACGGATTTGCTGGGCAAATCCAAAATCCAAAATAAAAAGTGAAAATAAAGCAGTTTCCCAGGCATGCAACTCTCAGTTTTATTCATTTTTTTTTGTGCTTGCTACAGATAATTACGAAATTTGTTGTTGAGATCTTTTTCGTTTGCGGTGATTGCGGCTATGCCGGTGGATCACACTGTTCTAGTTACGGCAACCAGCCTGAGCTTAAAGGTCTTTGGGTTAGATGAGGTATAATTTCTGCACACACATTGTTCGAGACTTTGAATGGTAAAGATATAATACAATTAAACAATTTTTTGTGGTGGTATAATGATTTAAACTTGATATCTTAAGTTGGAACATTATAGAAAACGAAGAAAGTTTATATATTTATTTGATAGATTGTCTATTTTCGTAACTTTACACTCCATATTGTCTGTAATATTGAACATAACCTTCTTATTTAGAGTGTTCTTCACACTCTACTCACTTTGGCCTATTTCCTAAAGTTATATTTTTTTTTTTAAATAACATAATGTCAGAAACCTCTAATAACGGAAGCGAACCCGAGCTAAAGGTCTTTGGGTTAGATGATCTATAAATTTGACACTTTAAAACACCAGTAAAAACTTTAAACTTTAAAGGTTTTAACTTGATATCCAAGGTGGATATATAAGATAATAGAAATTGGATATTTTTTTTATAAATATTCCTCGCAAGTAAAGTATTTAAATGTCTATACATCTACCTCCTATTTTAGAGCTTAATTCACTTAACCTTTTCACTTTACTACCTTTTTAATTAAACATTTTTAATAAAATCTCTTTCGTGCATTTAATAAAAATGTATTAAAACCAATAACTCCTAATTATTACCCCAAAACAAAAGTAAACACCTTTTATGAAAACCCATCTAGTGAGTTAAAAATTTTCCGCTTTCTTGCTTCTATTGTGAGAGCCCCAAAGAGATTTTCTCGATTCCAAAATAACAAATGACTTTAACCAAAATAATTGTTGCACCCAGCTGACCCCTATTATCCGATCTTCTTTGCACCATACCCCCCTTGCGCCCCTTGTTGCCTACCCCCTTGTGGCAATTAGAGCAGCTATCATTGTAACTATTTCCGTTCATTTCTTTTTTTGGCCACAATAACAGCTCCAGCAAGTGGCAGTTCAGGAGGTTTGGGCTGACTTGGACCATAAAAGGTCAATTTCACAGCTGAACAAACGTGTTTTTTCATCCATATTTTCAGCCGAAATCAAAATATTTTTTTGCCACGTTTTTCAAAACCAGATCGAGTGCATTTATGGCATTTCTGCGAACGGGATTAATGATTTAATGAAGACAAGGTCAATGATAGCGTTTAAGATACTCAAGATGAAATGTGAAAATATTTTGATGGGCAAATGGATTTAAGTTTAAGTAAATTCCGAGCAGCTGTTCAATTAAACGGCACGTTTTTTACTTGTACTAGGTAGATAGATCTATGCCCTGTAAATACGTAGCTCTCATGCCAACAATTCCTCTCTCACTTATCAACAAAAACAATTTAGTGCCTGTGTTTCGGTTCTGATAAGAGCACAACCATCGACACTGAACGTGAAATAACAAAAGTGCCTGTCTCAGCTGAAATTTGCTGCTTTTCAGCGAGACACAATTACCAATTACCGTTTATATAGTACCTTAAGATGGCTTTGTTGGCGGTTAAAAATGCAATATTTATTTGCAATTTGTATGCAAATAATTGCAGAAACCGTTAACAAATTGTAAAACAACCGCGCGTATCTGTTGGCCAAGCAAAAAGTATTAAACACAAAACTTAAACTTAAACAATTGTGGTGCGCGTGCTGGAGGCGAGCGACAAAATGCAACTGAAACTGAAAAGCCAAGCGGCGAATGGAAAACGTTGTTGGCAGATGGAAAAACTATTGTTCAATTACACTTGGTAACAGGTTTTTTTTTCTAAAAAAAAAAATAGAGAAGATACAATATGTTTTAATTATATTATGAAAACCTTCTAAGCAATCCTAAGCACGGTTATATTTTTATATTTTATATTCTATGTAAACTTAGAAACAGAACTCGAGAAACCTAATTTTACAATTATGAATATGAATTTATACTATAGATAATATCTTTAATATTTAAAATATATGGTATAGATTATTAAGTCCTTAGTAAGATTAGATTTGCTCTTAATACTATAACACACTATTATTTATTTAAGTTTATTTATTATTAATTGTTTGGAACTAGATATTGATAATCCAAATCGGAAGAAAAATTCCTCAAAATTTTAGGGCGTGTTGCTAAAAAATTATTAAACAACAAATGGGAGGCACAAAAAAATATAGGCTTGGTAAGCTATATAAAATATAAAGTTATCTTTTGTTGCCAAGTTTTATCAAAGTGGGATGGAAAATGGAATAGCAGACCGATGGGCGGCAAAGTTAAAGTTGGGGCGGCAGCCGGTATCTGAGGGACCGGGTCGGCATAGAGCACACCTTTGACTTGCCGCCGCCCGGAGATGGCATTTTAAACGAATTTCGACCAGGGCGCCTGGGAATCTCCATTCTCTGCCATAATAAATCCACAGCCGAGGAGGTGAAAGGCAAACACCGCATCCGAAGCAAAAGGTTTTGTGCAATTAATTGGCAAAATAAAAAGGCGAGTGTGCATTGTATTTTATTTATCCAAATGGTTTCTTTCTTGCCGGAGCGACCTCATTGCATGGCCGTCGTATTTCTCATGGCATTTGACGCTCCAAAAGATAATGCATAATAAATTTGGCGTTGTTCGGTCTTGCGGAAAGTATGCACTCGCTTTTAGACAAATTCATTCAACTGGCAACTGGAGTAATGTTAACACATTACCACTTATATTTTAACATTTTCCCAATTTTCGTTTTTAAAAATGATTACTGTTATGGAATTTGAGAAAAAATTTGAATTTGGCGGCGATAATCGATAACAAACAGTGTTGGAAGTTGATACGAAAAATTAACGCCAAATAATTGAGGTTCTAGTGATTCAATTTATACCTCTTTAAACCTCTTTATAATGGATTTATCATAAAAAAAATAGTTCACCTTAAATAATTAGCTTTTTAGAAGATATCCATTAAAATATACAACATCGACAAGGCGATAGTCCATTCGATAGACCGGCTGCAACACAGCCCTGTTACCACTAACTATTACTTGCAAAAACGAGACTGCTTTGTGTTTTTTGTTGCTGCTTACGGCGAGGGACGAAAATTACACGTAAAATATTGAAAATAAGTGAAAATATCCCCAGAACACAGATTAACTACATACCCTAGAGGTGAGCGACGGAAATCGTCCGCGGTCTTGGATTCTAACCAACTCTATTTCGTATCCTTTGCAGCCGCATAAAATGGATCGTTTGCTTCGTCTTGGCGGCGCCATGCCACAGGCTGCTCCGCCCACAGATGCTCCCGTGGTGGACACCGCCGAGCAGGTGTACATCTCATCTTTGGCTCTGCTTAAGATGTTGAAGCACGGTCGTGCCGGCGTGCCCATGGAGGTGATGGGTTTGATGTTGGGCGAGTTTGTGGATGACTATACAGTGCAAGTCATCGATGTGTTCGCGATGCCTCAAACGGGAACTGGAGTTTCCGTCGAGGCGGTGGACCCTGTCTTCCAGGCGAAGATGTTGGACATGTTAAAGCAGACGGGACGACCGGAGATGGTAGTCGGCTGGTATCACTCGCATCCTGGTTTCGGCTGCTGGTTGTCGGGTGTCGACATCAACACCCAGCAGTCGTTCGAAGCCCTGTCGGAGCGAGCCGTCGCCGTTGTAGTCGATCCTATTCAGTCAGTGAAAGGCAAAGTGGTGATCGATGCATTCCGCCTGATCAACCCCAACATGCTGGTGCTCGGCCAGGAGCCACGGCAGACAACCTCCAACCTGGGTCACCTGCAAAAGCCCTCAGTTCAGGCGTTGATCCATGGCCTCAATCGCCACTACTACTCTATCAGCATAAACTACCGTAAGAACGAGCTGGAGCAGAAGATGCTTCTCAATCTGCACAAAAAGTCCTGGAAGGACGGTCTCACGCTGTCCGACTACAACGAGCATTGTTCTATCAACGAGGACACCGTCTCCGAGATGCTTGAACTAGCCAAGAACTACAACAAGGTGAGAAACTGCTATTATTTTTATCACTTTTCTTTATTAAAATGTAATAATTTATTTTTCAGTCTCTTGAGGATGAGGAGAAAATGACGCCCGAACAGCTGGCGATCAAGAATGTTGGCAAACAGGACCCTAAGCGGCATTTGGAAGAGAAGGTCGACAAGGTTATGCAAAACAATATTGTGCAGTGCCTAGGCGCCATGCTGGACACCATAGTCTTTAAATAAATTCTTGCATTTGCCTCCTTCAGAATACCTCCCCTCATCCCACAAAACCGCTAAGCTAAATCGTATTAACAAAATAAAAACTGCTTTTGTTTAGAGCAAAGTTTTACACAAACTGACTTGCATTTTTTTCGAATATATATGTATACCTTTCTTTTGTCTATTTTATTACAAAGTGCAATCGAAGTGAGGTAATCCTTGATTTTATCCTTGAATTTACCTGAAAATGTTTTCTAAAGGGAAGTTTTCGGTAACAGCTAATTATTCCACAAATATCAGCCAAATTTTTATAAAGCTGATTTTACCTTTTAAATTCAGGTAGAAATTTTTCAAACCCAAAGATCAATATGTCCATGAAATTGTTTTGGAAAATTTTCAGTCTTATCAAAACAATGCTATTTTGTTGACATTGAAAATGTAGTTAAATTGAAGCCTCAATAATTTTCAGGTATTGTTTTCTAAAAATTTAGTTCTCATTTTGTTGATACTTAAGAGAAAATGTCATAACGACATAACAGTCGCCCCCAAAGCTAAAAATTACCTCATTCATTAACCAAGACATTGCGGTTATGCCAAAAATGAATCGATAGCTTTTATTGAAACATGACAACTTTGATCTTTACTTATGACTAAGTATAGATAAATCTTAGACACACAACTTAGAACTAAACGGCGGCAGCTGCTCTTGACATTCTTCTTCTTCTTCTTGTCTCTCTCCCACTCCGCGCGACAGCTGTGGGCTGTAATTTCGTTTGTCCCCGCCACCGCCGCTGTTGATTTTCCAATCAAAGATGGCGGCCGGGTCATTTAGGCGCGCTCGCCTCGGATGCGTCTGGCCAGCTGGATGTCTTTGGGCATGATGGTGACGCGCTTGGCATGGATGGCGCACAAATTGGTGTCCTCGAACAGACCCACCAAATACGCTTCGCTGGCCTCCTATGGAAAATGCCATGGAAAAACCCCATTATTGCGTGACCAAATGAAATGCCCCACACCACTAAAGGGGCGGGGAGGGGGTGATTGACTTACCTGAAGAGCTCCAATGGCTGCAGACTGGAAACGCAAATCCGTCTTGAAATCCTGGGCGATTTCACGCACCAACCGCTGGAAGGGCAATTTGCGGATCAGGAGCTCAGTGCTCTTCTGGTAGCGACGGATTTCACGGAGGGCCACAGTTCCGGGACGATAGCGATGTGGCTTCTTGACACCTCCAGTGGATGGAGCTGATTTACGGGCCGCTTTGGTGGCCAGTTGTTTACGAGGAGCCTTGCCTCCTGTGGATTTACGGGCTGTCTGCTTGGTACGGGCCATTTGTCACGTAGATAATTACAAGCGTTTGTTTTAATAGATTGATAGATTCTGTTTTCTCGATTTGAGAACCGAACTGTACGAAATTTTCACGTTGAATGAGGGTCAGCGGGTGGGTGTCGAGCGGGGTTGTTTCTCTTGTGATGTGATCAGGGCGATAGATTTGTAGCAGTGTGACCGTTTCGATAACGATAACAAAAACAATACCGACCTCGAAAATATACACTCAAAAAAAGTTGTGTATAGTTTTTCATACAATAAATAAAAATAAAAAATAATAATCTTAAAAACATCAAACCGTCGCATCAGCTACCATGATTCAATATTTCTTAACATATAGCAGTTTGGATACATTATATTTTATGTTTTAATTTAGATTTTAGATTAGACAGCAGACTTGGCTACATATGTATCTACAGTTATTTTCAATATTTACTTAAACTGGAGCGTGACGACATTATATTGGTGGGGTTTCTAAAATTAGCCCCCATCGAGGTGTGGTTTAAATAAAATGGGGCTTAACGTAGCAACTAAAACGAATTTTGTATTCTGTTTTGGCGCTTAAAAAATATGTAAGGTGGCAACAGTCGTTGATAATTCTCGAAACCTACATCTGAATCCACACCACCTTAGCACAAGTTTGAATTTCGAAATGTAGCGGTACTTTCGGAGACGCCAAATTCGTGAAGCTTATTTGACTTCTTTATTTTTCGTTGAAAAATGTCTGATTATGAGTTTGGAACTTGTCCCTACAATCCGGACCATCGAATTATGCTGTTTCGCATGCCGGGGCACATTATCAAGTGCCAGAAGAACTACCGCGGGCCGCCGCTGCAGATCTGCAAGTACAACGCCACTCATCGGGTTCTGGACATGGAGGAGCATCTGAAGGAGTGCACCTATTACCGCAACTTCATCGATACTCAGGCCGTGAAAATTGCACTAACTATGCGAAAGGCACCGATCCTGGATGATGGCTCCGACACTAATACTGAACTATAACTTTATAATCCAAAGTTCAAATACCACGTGGATGCATTAACGATTATCTTCTAGAAGAAGATAGACCAGTTTTGTTATAATTTAAACCAAATATATTTGTTTCGCTGAGAATCTTATGCTAGAAAGTAGAAGTTTTTTTATTTACAAGCCACTAACTCGCATTGCACAAAGCCTGTCGTCCAATACAATTATCATCTTGCGTTCAAAACATCTGCAGGCACTTTTCCACAACTATTTACAGCCTAAGCTTACGTCTAGGACTAGCTAAAAGTTAAAAGCACCAGTACTACACTATGTCCAAGTCCGAATCGGCCGCCTCCTCGTCCAGTAGCTTCTTTTTGTCCGTCGATTTGGCGGAGGCTTCACCCAGGCTTTGAAGTGGCCGAACCTTGCCCAGGTTAACTACCGGACTTTTGGTGTACAGGTAGATGGCATAGGAAACCACCGCGATAGCCAGCGCAGTGTTCATGTAAATGGGTATCGAGAAAAGGATGTAGCACAGCACCGCAGTAAAGAGCAGCTCCAAGGCACTGGCAAATGTCTTTAAAATGGAGTTCATATACTTGAGGAAGAAACTGGTAACAATTCCAATGGCAGCGTTGTTCACAATAATGATCAGCACACTGAACCGCATAATAGTACCCAAATTGTGAGGGCTAAAGGCGTCCAACAGCTCGCCGCGTATCAGTAGAATCACAGCATTGCAGACGATCGAGTCCAAGTACATAAAAACGTTTTGAACAAAAATGTTCACATCCGCGCCCTTATCTTTCAAAAGATATTCGTTGTAGACTCCCGCCAAACACGAACAAATGGTCTGGGCCAGAATGAAGACAGCACTTAGGCTAAAATCGAAGCCGGACATATTTTTTCTGTGCACTTGGGGATTTTCAACTGCCGTATTATTTAATGGGTGCTGAATGGCGGCCGATTCGCTGTCATCGTTGGCATCGCTGTAAAAGCTTCCGAAGTTGATCTGCTTCAACATGCAGCCCAGCGTCAGCAAAATGAGCGAGATCCACTGTTGCTGTGATAGGTACTTCTTGAATATAATTTGGAACAGAATACCAGTGACAACGACACGCAACTGCAGGAGTAGATAGTAGGTCGTTGGATCGAACGTGGCCAGGTTAACAAAGGCTAGATTGTTGTACAGGCAGTAGAGGAAGGCGGGCACCATATACAGGCCCAGTACATTTCTATCCTTATGCACGTCCCTCACCAAGGCACGTAGGGTGTTCCTGGGAAAATTCCATCGAGTTAGTTACGGGCCCAAACACATATCTCAATCTTGTACTCACTCTCTGCAGTAGATGCAGGTGGAAACGATCAGTTTAAAGACTTCTGTTAGGAGGACAACGGTGACAGTGTTGTAGCTATAGGAGTTGTTTGATTCCTGGGATGCTGTGACAAAGATGCCTACAAAGATCGAGGAAACATAGAAAAGGGCGTTGCTTTAATCAGCCTTTAATGAGCTTTGGATACCCACCCTGCCCAATGAATAGTGACATATACAGCAGGAAGATCATAAACGTCAGCTTGGTGGGGAACAGTTCACGCCAATTAGTAGACATCTTGCTGAAAAATGATGGTGATTGCCAGCGCTACGTTCCTAAAGAATCTGTTTTGCCGAACCCACTTGCGATCGCGACTCCACTTTGCTGGCAACTGAAACTGCTATCAGTTCCGCTTGTACGCGCAAGCGGGCTACTTTTAGTTCCTAGGAAATCGATTTTTTTACAGTCGTCGTATGTGATAAACAAAAATATATTTTGGTTTGGCCCTTTTTTTTTATCGCTCCAAGACAGCTGACGCCAGTGCTGCGAACGCCCGCCCGGCGCCAGTGTTGAGAAGCGCCCACTATAACTCTGCTGCAGCCAAGTTCACGTTGCTTTGGTCTTTTCGCTTTCCTCGTCGTCAAAATGGCAAATCGCGGTGGACGTCACGCTCGTAATGAGGAGTCGGACAATACCATAAACTATGTCCAATGCGACGGCCTGGTGAGTAATACATCTGGATAGGAGCCTGGGCAAGAGATTGCCCCAGTGGAGCCCGTGAAAACCGGTGCCAAAGTCGGTGCCACGCGCTGTCTCAACAATTTGCCTGCTGCTGTGTTTGTGTGTGTGTGTACATGGGCGTCGTCAAAAGGGGGAAGCATTATATCGCCTTTTAACGCAATTATAGACCAATCCATTACCAAATACTTACCAATATCTTTCTTCCAGGCCGTCATGAAAATGGTGAAGCACTGCCATGAGGAATCCAGCAACATGGACCTCGCCCAGGGCGCCCTTCTCGGTCTGGTGGTGGACAAGTGTCTGGAGATCACCAACTGCTTCCCATTCCCCAAGAGTGGCGACGAAACTATGGACGAGGAAATGTACCAGTTGACAGTGATGCGTCGACTTCGACGCGTCAACGTGGATCACTTGCACGTCGGTTGGTACCAGAGCTCAGATGTTGGCAACAGCTTGTCGCTGGCACTTCTGGAATCGCAGTACCACTACCAGACAAGCATTGAGGAGTCCGTCGTTGTGGTGTACGATACCCAAAAGTCGTCCCGCGGATTCCTTTGCCTGAAGGCCTACCGCCTTACTCCGCAGGCTATCCAGATGTACAAGGATGGCGACTTCACGCCCGAGGCATTCCGCACCCTGAAGGTTGGCTACGAGAGTTTGTTCGCTGAGATCCCCATTGTAATCAAAAACTCGCCGTTGACAAACATCATGATGAGCGAGTTGAATGAACTTTTGCCGGAGGATAAGGGACACAACTTCTTGGATCTTGGTACCGCTTCTGTGCTGGAGAACCATATGCGCAGTCTTATTGAGCGCGTAGATGAGCTTTATCAAGAGGCTGTCCGCTACAACAAGCACCAGCAGGTCGTCTTCAAACAGGACACCGTAAGTGATATATATATGGGAGGGTTTTAGAGAATATGCTAAATAATATTTAATATTTTGTAGGAGAAACACCGTGCCCTGGCTAAGTTGGCAGCTGAGAATGCCGTGCGCACCTCGAAGGGTGAGCCCACTGTATCCGAGGAAGAAGTCATCAAACAGTTCCGCCCCATACCCGTGCCTGCCCGGCTCACGGCTACCATTACCTCCGGTCAGATCAACACCCACGCCCAGCACATTGCCCAGTTCTGTTCGCAGTCGCTGGCCAAACTCTTCATTACCGAATCGCTGCAGAACGCCAAGGAAGCCAAGGAAACCAAGTAGACTATTTTATGTTATACATTTTTTTCGAGACCGAAGCAACATTCATAATTCAAAAAGCGAATACTGTGCACACTGATGACGAAAATAAAACTACACTCCATTAAGTGTGCTTGGAAGCGAAATGACAACATTTGGAATAATTGTTTTATCTCTTCGATGTATATAGATCATTGATCACAGGATGCTCTTCTTATATGTGTACATAGGTGTTTACCATTTTGGGCAAAACCTCCCCCTAAAAATAGTTTATTTTCTAGGCGGGTGGGTTTTCATGCATCCCCCACCGCTGTACGGCCGGAACGCATGCTTCGCTCGTGCGCACTCTGTTTGTTTGGTTTCAGTCTTTCGTGTGCTTCTCCGGGGAGTGTTGTGACCGTAGGCGGCATATACTATTTTCCACACATTCGCGGCAAGCACCAGATTTTCTTTCGGTTTGTTCATCCTTTCTTCGTGCTTTGCTCAGCCGCTTTTATATTAGTTTTAATACAACTACTAACCCAATGGCAATATGCTGTCCTACGACTTAAATGAACGCCTGCTGACTGCAGTCCAGAGGGGGGACTTCGAGCAGGCGCTTGGCTGCATCATGCAGGGTGCCCAGGCCTCATATGTCTCACCCAGTTGCGGACGCACAGCCGTGGGCACGGCCGCCATCCTGGGTGATGCCGAGCTGCTGGAGCTCCTGGTGCAGTCCTGCGAGGAGCCGGAGCTGGATGTCTTCCATCAGTGTGAGTTTTCCGCTGGCGTAAAGGAAAATCGATTTGCCCATTGTGGGGTGGATGGATATAACTTTAATTTATTTGAATATATGAGAAGGAAGAAGACAATCATCCTATTACTCCGAAAATTCAGAGCATATGGGCAAATTTCTTCTTTTTAATTGGCTTCTTAGTTAAAGATTCGGAATTGTTGCTCCCCAACTGGGCAACAGCTGGTCCAAAAATCAATAAAATATATATACAAATGGAGAGGTAATCTTGGACTTGAGAAGAACGATGATATTCTGAAAGAAAATGGTGTTATAAAAGCGGATTAGACAGATCCTCACATTATGTGGCCACGTACCTATTAAGAGTTCCAGGTGCATTTGTGGATTAACCTACCCTGTTTTAGTCACATTCGCAGGTCGGATTCCGTGACTTACTTTGAAAAAGAAAATTATTTTAAAATTGTATTTTAACTAACAGTATTATTTGAAAGTTTTTGGAATTTATTTTTTGAAACTTTTATATATGATTCATTTTTAATTTTGTTAGTAAATTAATATTATTATCTTTGTAATATTTCTAGTATTATTTGGATCGCATTTACTGTTTAATTAATGTAGAATCTTTAAATTGATTTCTTAATTTTTATTCAAAAATAATTTAGTTTAAATCAAAAACCAGTTTAATTTTTCTTCGTGTATTCATTGACCCGAATTCCGACCGAGCACACCCATTTTTGGATGCCGAGCGATGTGCAGTGCCACGACGAGAGAGAGTAGCTCTGGCCAAGAAGGTTGAGACCTTAAACCGGTTATCGTAGTTGAGGCACTCTCATTGATAAGATCCAACAATGAGAGTTAGACAGTGCGCCCGAGCGGGCGATCAGTTCGTATGCGGACTGCAGATGGAAAATATACTCCATCCAAGTAGCCTTTTCAAATTCTATTTTAATATTCTAATTATCCTTTGGACATTTCAGCTCACACGGATAGTCTGGAGATTGAACGAACCCCCGAAGGTATGGACAAGCTGGAGTGGGTGGACGAGTTCGAAAATTGCTCGGAGAATGGGAGTGGGGGCGGCGGCGGAGAGGATAGCCAGCTATATCAGTATTATGCCAAGACTTTTGAGAACACCGGTGAGTTTCTGTCCGAGTGCTGTGTCTCCTGCCGCGAACAGGATCCTCATCTCTATGACGCTGATCTTGCCACGCCCCTCCATTACGCTGCCTGTTGGGGTCATGAGGAATGCGTCCGGATCCTCCTGGAGCACAATGCCCCCATTAATGTGGTGAATAGCGAGGGATATGCTCCTCTGCATGTGGGCGCCGGATTTGCCGGAGTCACTGACCTGTTGATCAAGCACGGAGCTCTTGTCAATGCCAAGACACTAAGTGATGGGAAGACTGCCCTTCATGTGGCCATCGAGAGTAAATCCGAGGAATCCGCCCGGCTGCTTCTCCAGACGAATATCAATATCAACGATACGGATGACGAGGGGGAGACCCCACTAATGACGGCTATAGCCTGCAGCTTGGTCGACCTAGCCCAGGAACTGGTGGAGAGAGGAGCTCGCATTAACCTCCAGGATAAGCAGAATAACACAGCTCTGCTGTATGCGGTCAGGGGTCGCCATGAAGACATGGCCAAGCTGCTTCTGGAGCGCGGAGCTCGTCGACTAGCCTCTCAGCATCTCCTGCACATCGCAGTCAACTGCAACGACCGGACAATGGTGCAGCTCCTTTTGCAGTACGGGGAGAGCTTGACGGTCCGGGATGAGGAGAACCACACGCCCATAATGACGGCTATTCTCATGCAGCTACCGGATATGATAGAGAATCTCTTAACCGCCGCAGAGGAGCATAGGAGGCTGGGTCTCTATTCGGATGCCCAGGACGAGGGCTTAGTGTTATTTGCCGTGCAGCAGATAGTGAGCGTGAAAAGGTTCCGCGGAGTCTTGCGAGTCTTGCTGGCCAAGCTAGCTAGTGCTAGAAAGGATTTGTACAGCTCTTGTACTCCCACCATCGTTTGCGGGCTGATGTACTGCCAGACGCCGCTATCGAGGGCCATTAATCTGCACCGCCTGGAACTGGCCGAGTTCCTCATCCACGAGGGATGCAACCTGGCCCAGATCTGTCGCGAGCATGTGGTCAACGAACTCAGAGCCAACTGCTCTCCAAGGAGTCTGGCTTTTGCAAGATTGTTGTGTAAGTTTTCTGACGTATTTTTTTACCCCAAAATCTAGAAACAAATGTTTTATAGATTCCCTTAAAAATTCTGAATATGTATGCGGTTTGAAATATGTTCTCAAGCGATATCTTCTCCAATTTGTATCCAAGCGGATGATTCTAAAGCGGAATACCTTAAACGATTGGTGCATCAATTCTCCATCAATCTGCATCAAATCTAGGATCAAATTATTTTTTTCGATTTTTTGTGAAATTTTCTGAGGGATCCCCTTCAAAGTCCTGCAAATGTAGGAGGGCTGGATTATGAGCCCCAGCGATGGCTATATCTTTGCCAATTTGCATCCGATTCTAAAGCGGAATACCTTAAATGATTTGTATATCGATTCTCCACCATCCTGCATCAAAATCTATGACCAAATTATTTTTTCGATTTTTTGTGAAATTTCCTGAGGGATCCCCTTCAAAATCCTGGAAATGTAGGAGGGCTGGATTATGAGCCCCAGCGATGGCTATATCTTTGCCAATTTGCATCCGATTCTAGAGCGGAATACCTTAAACGATTTGTGCATCGATTCTCCATCAATCTGCATCAAAATCTAGGATCAAATTATTTTTTCGATTTTTTGTGAAATTTCTGAGGGATCCCCTTCAAAATCCTGGAAATGTAGGAGGGCTGGATTATGAGCCCCAGCGATGGCTATATCTTTGCCAATTTGCATCCGATTCTAGAGCGGAATACCTTAAACGATTTGTGCATCGATTCTCCACCAATCTGCATCAAAATCTAGGATCAAATTATTTTTTCGATTTTTTGTGAAATTTCCTGAGGGATCCCCTTCAAAATCCTGGAAATGTAGGAGGGCTGGATTATTAACCCCAGCGATGGCTATATCTTTGCCAATTTGCATCCGATTCTAGAGCGGAATACCTTAAACGATATGTGCATCGATTCTCCATCAATCTGCATCAAAATCTAGGATCAAATTATTTTTTCGATTTTTTGTGAAATTTCCTGAGGGATCCCCTTCAAAGTCCTGCAAATGTAGGGGAGCTGAATTATGAATTATGAGATCCCCTTCAACAGTTAGGAGAAATTTGGCCCTTTGGCCCCCAGCGATGGCTGTATCTTGTATTCCCTTCAAAATCCCAGCTATGGCTATTAGCTATGGATTATGAGCCATAGCTATGGCTATATCTTCATGGGTCATCAAAAATTCATGGGTGTGACCACCGAAAAGGCTATATGTTTGTCAATTTACACTTAATTCTTGAGCGTATTCTTATAATTATATAATTATCGTAAGTCTTGAAATTATATTTTTTATTTTATAGGCAATGCGGGCTTCCAGTTTCCTCACAAGCACCGAGCCTCGCCCTCAGACTGGCCGCCAGCGCGCCAAGAGTTTGAACGGCAAATGACAATTTTAGGAACACAGCCGCGGTCGTTGCAGTCTATCGCGCGGCTGGTGATTCGCCAGAAAATCCTGAAAACACTCCAAACTCGTCCGGATATTCAGCAGAAGTACCTTCCAAATCAGGAACGCTCTTCGCTTGGAATGATCGTAGACGAGTTTGCCATACCCGCCACTCTAAAACTCTACCTCAGCGACTTTTCCGAACTTCCTACGGTAAGGGGAATGGAACCAGTCATGCTACCTGGAATAAGATGCTCCGAGTCATGGGATTGATTGCGGTTTAGGAATTTATTCAGATTATATAGGTTACATGTATAGTCGTAGTATGTAGTATGTAGCATAGGTTTTTAATATTGGCTGAATGAGTGTGGGAATAGATTAATGTTAGGCGTTCATCATTTTCCTTAATTCAGTAACAATTCACAATTTTACAATTTACACGACACTCATGTGATATTAACTTTCTTAAAAATGCAATACAATTTTTTTTGTAACAAAATTCACCCACAAATGTGGCATTTTTGAAAGCCACTTTTGTGTGATAATCTTGTTGGGGCACAGGTTTTTTAGTTCTTTGTCTAAATCACTTTAATAGTTTGTTTATTAGGCATTTAGTCTGTATAGAATATTTAAATGATGTATTATGCACTAGGATATTTTACTACGCCAATAATAAGATAGCGTTCATCATATACAAACGATCTCTCGCACACAATACAAAGTCGAGGGAACGAATGCAATTTGTAGATTAGGATTTTACAACGATGTCGGGAGTAATTTTATAGACAAAAACTGTTGACAAAAACAAAATAAACAAATCAATGTTTTAAAATAAAAATCAACTTTTTAGTGCTTAAACTACTGTAAATACATCAACGATGAAAGGTAAGAGGAAAGAAGAGCCCTCCTAGGGCTTCAGCAGTAGCTTGAAGTCATCATTGGCGTTTTCCATGATGTATTCAAATGCGAACTTGTCTTTCTTATCCTTGACGAGCTTCAGCGCTGGCTCCTTCTGTAACAAAAAGCGGCACACCTCCAAATGGCCCCGCAGCGCCGCCCGATGTAGGGCACTCTGCCCACACTCATCCTGCAGCAGGAGATTAGCCTTGCTGTCAGCCAGCAACTTTACGATGTCCAAGTGGCCTGTGGGGAGTAATTCACAACGTAAACAAATTGTAATTAAAACTACCCTATTGGACTCACCCATCATGGCAGCTCGGTGTAGGGCGGTGGCCCCTGCCTTGGTCACCGCATTCACATCTGCCTTGCCCTCATCGATTAGCAGCTTGCAGATTTTCTCGTTTCCGTTGCGGGCCGCATAGTGCAGAGCCGTATAATCGCAGTCGTCCCGTGCCATGGACTGTCCCTTTTTAATGAACTCTTTCACGCGATCCACTTCATTGTAGATGGCTGCAATCCAAATAAAGGCCACGTTAGAGGGCCTCGATTAGGGTAAGTATCGAATTACTCACCTGCATTCCAGATGCCCCGATCGAAGTCCATATCGCTGAGGGTCTGCTGTGCCGGCAGCGACTGCTTGTGACACTTGCAGTTGTCCGCGCTGTGTTGATCCATATTTGCCTGCTTATAATTTCGATTTAATATTTCGTTGTCGAATTCCTTGCCTGGTGCTTTCGAGTTTAGTTATCTGACGCTTGACGATGTGATCTCTGACTCTCTGAAGCCTAGACCTCACGCTGCATGGTCCAACAGATTTCAGCTTCGCCGCAACTGCAAGTGACCTTATAGCTTAGCTGGGCAAGAGTGTTCAGCATAACCATCGGTGGCACTGCCACCATAATACCATTCACGCACGGCTTTACACTACTTTCGAAACGTTTGGATAGGGCCTGGATTTCCGCTTGATTCAGTCCAAAGACAGTGCAGGTGTAGTCGTGCAGGGATCCCTTGACGGTGATGTAGGCGAAATTGCCTTCCGACTGCAGTATGGGCACCGGAATAGTTACCACATTGGCAGTTGGTGGACAACTGGCAGCAGCGGTGGCGGCCGATGTTGCGGTGTTCAGGGACACAGACGATGACTGTGAAACGGCCGGTGGCAGAGGCAATTCACTGTTGAGATTCAGAGATTCCTTGGTCCCGACCACGCCTTCACTCATAGTTTGTCCGTCGTCTGGAACTTTCTCGGTCGCCTCTTTCACTCGCAGTATGTTTTGGAATACTATTCCCTAGGTTGCTATAGTTTTTTTTTTTTTTTACTCTCTCTTCACTTCCTCTACAAACACACGGAAACACGCAATTGCACACACCCTTCACAGTCAGACACACAAACACACACTAAATTATACAGAGTAGAGATGCGGGTTTTGGAGAGGGTTCCTTATTCGGGAGAATCCACCTTGTGATAGTTGCCTAAACTGGCTGCCTCCCGGCCTATATTCGACAGATTTTCACGCACCACGGACTCGGCCTCCAAGGGTTCAGGCTCGTCGAACTCCTTGCGCATCGTCCACATGTACTCGTTGTAATCCTGCTTCACGGCCGTCGATGAGCTGGCCACTACACGGAAACCCAATATCTGCAAAATGTTCATGAGTCCATATCGATAAGTTTATACATTTTATTGTATAATTAATTACTCACCTCAAGGGCCGATAGAATGCGACAAGGATGCACTAGGTAGACGATGGTAGACTCATCACTGTAACCGCCGCACGAGAACTTGTTCAACTGCTCGATGTCGTCAGCTGAAATGATGAAGTTGGTGGGTGGGCATTGGTTATCATGAGTGATATTTCTTGGGTAATGGCTTTCCATTTCGTTTACTAAAGATTTCAACAGAACAAACAAAAGATAACATGGCTTTGACGGACGATGACGTCAGCCTCAGGGCCATTGTCTTTCGATATGAGTGCGCTAATTAAGCAAAAAAAAAAGTACAAAAATATATGTATATGTATATATTGACTGCCGTTTCATAATATACATAAGCAGAATGTGAGTTTTCGTGTGTTCTTCGTCTGCCACAGCACGAAAGTGCAATGACTCTTGCACCACGGCGCAGATAAAAAGATCCATAAATATGCAACTGAATTGAATATATATGCGGTGTAAATATATATATATATGTATATATGCCAACGTACTGTTGTATATATCAACTTCAGACCGGGTCTGCGAATCGAACTGCACTCAGCGAAAAACAAAACGAAACTGACGACCGACCCCATCCGCGGGAGCAGAGCTTCGCACAGTGGGGGCCGTAAAAATAGCGGAGTGGCATGCAGGTTGAGGAGCAGCTGTTGATTTCGGAAAGGTGGAGAGTAGTTCAGGTGAAGTGTAAAAAATACCATTTGTTTGGAATATCCAATTAACATGTGTATTGTATATAGACTGAATTTTATATGATTTTTAAGATAAAAGTTGAATTAAACCAGTTTTTTTGTATTTATTATTCTTTATATTTAAATATTCCAAAAAAAGGCATGCATTTTTATAAGAAACAAGTACTGTGTTTCCATTCAAAAAGTTAATGCACAAAAAAATATTTAAACCATTAATCATTGAAAAATTGAAACCTTGAAAATGTTTAAAGAAAAAAATTTAAAAAGTAAGAAAAGTAACCTTGCAATACATTGTTTTTTCACCGCCACTGTAACTTACATATATCCATTCAAAAAGTCTTTTGTAGTGCAAAGTGGCGTAAAACGACCAAAAACTAACGCTTAAAAGCTAGAGTGTGATGTGCTTGTATGCGTAGATGTATCTGTGTATCTCGTGTATCTGTTTGTCAAGCTCTCGAAATTAATTGTGTCGCAATAGTAAACAGACGACAAACCAAAAAAGAAACTATAATGTTGAGTGAAAAACCAAAAACGATGGGTTGGTTTTCTACGATTTGGAAATGGCAACATTGGATTTTACCTTTCAATCCAGAGACGAGCACTCGCCATGGATATTTGTGACTGTAGGAGGCTAGGTTACCTCGTATGATAATGTACGGCATTTGGCCTGATTGCCTTTGGCTATCTGGTGTCTAATTAGCGCGGGAGTGCCAACCAACGGAAAACCAACGAGATAAAACAAAAATATAGACGTTAAACGAAACTAGAAAAGCTCGCTCTGGTGTGGAGCTGCTGAGGGTTGGCTCACGACTGAAACCGAATTTGGTTTTCGGTTTTGACGTTTTTATTTTCACCCAAGAGGTTTTCCCAGCGTTTTGTTGTTGTTTTGTTGCCTTAGCCTTAGCCGTTGCTGTTTCTGTTCGGCTTATTATTTATAGGCGACGTGCAGCGTGGCTCTCTGAAATGGTTAGCAGCTTTTTATTGGATTAGCCTACAGTGTAAGGTGGCAGATACCCAAATGACAAAGTGACGCACACGGTCAGGATAACCATCAATGCGATACAAAACAAAAAAACAGGAGCGAATTCAAGAAACCATAGGTATTAAAATTTTATTGTTAAAAAAAAAAAGTTTAAATATTTCAAATAAAAATGAAAATCGTCATCAGATCATATTTACTAATGTCTCACCAATGTTTTTTTTTTATGAGTAAGATGAGCTAATAAAGTTATCGCGAAAGTATTCTCGAATCTTAAAAACTTTCCATTTCTATTTAGGAACCTTGATATTTTTGCTATATTTTTGCGATAGCCTCTTTTTAACTCTTGTTTCTTCAAGTTTATAAATAATCCCTTATACAGAGGCAGATTTATAGAATTTATTTAGAAATTCTTCCAAGTATCCCTTCTATCTGTAGAATCCGTCACTGCCAATAACACGATTCCTACTTAATTCTTATACACAGACACACCCCGCGACCAGTTGCATGCCAAGCTTTAGTCAGGGCCTATAATTACTGACCGGTCGACTAATGAGAAAGACTATTTTTGTGGCTCGTAGTGAAAAAATAAAATTGCGAAATAAAAACCCACCCAAGCCGGTCAACAACTCCCACAATCGCACACAAGTACATTGTCGCCTATGTACGTACACACACGTACAGAGAAACGCACCTAAATACAGCTATTCCACTCGAGTGTCCTTTGCGTGTTTGGGGCTCACAAAATGAACGGGAATTATGATCAAATTTCTAAATAAATAAACGCGCGGCTCCAAATGGGGTTTATGCCACAGCTGTCGCAAAATGATGTCATTTGAATTTAATTATCTCCGTTTGTATTTTTTATAGTTTATAAAAAAGATGTTTTTTTGGAATTTATTGTACACCTGTCCTTTGAAAGAACGCTTTTTTAATTTACCTGGGCGACTAAATATGAAGTTATTTTGCTGCCTACACTGCACTTTGTGCTCTGAGTTATTAAAAATCCACTTATTTTTCGATTTTATTAATTTTGAAGAGAGTCAGAGAATATAAGCGGCAGAGTTCACAATGTCCTCAAATAAATCGAATTTCTTATCGATAGTTGAGCAATATTTTAAGTTGTTTAGAGTTGTCTTGAGTCTTTAAGTATTTAAACTTGAATTTTCTATATAAAATCATTATATATAAATTTTTGATTTAATTAATAAATATTTTAAAATCCAACTTCATCATTCCAACAAAAACAACTCGCATTAAATCTAGACATTTTTTTATTCCTTAATGTTACATGATTAGGCGGTCCACTTGAGGCAACGCGTATCCTGGTGCGTGTTCAGGCACCTGACACGGCAGTATCGGGTTCCGCAAGCTGTGCAGGAGTACAGAGAGAAGTTTCCGCAGACGGCGCAAAAGTGTCGAACTGGTTTTTGGGGTGGCGGGGCGGAAGCGCTCTCGTAGTTGGGCTGCTGCTTATCCTCCTCGAGCAGCTGCTGGAAGTTCTTACGGTACTTGGCACGGAAGTACTCGGCGCCCTTGCGTTTGTTCTTTTTATCCTTGCCGGTCTTAACGTTATCTTGAAATTTGGGCACCTTCTTGGACATGACCAAGTCGGCGTGTGGGTCATCGTGGAAGTTGTCTTGTTCGAGAGCCTCCAAAGCCTTGCGGGCACGACGTTGTCGGGCGGCGACGTCCAGGACACGCTTCTTCTCTGCATCCTTTATGCGGTTGGACTCGCGACCCGTCATCGCTGGTACTTTTGGTGGGGTTTTTTGTGGAAAATTGTGGGATATGTGTGGAAAGTTATGCGTCCTTATCGTGCAGCGGGAAACTGATGCGGTCCATCAAGTCGTCTACGCGAGCCTGCAGCACGTCAACAATGTCCGTGGAGATGAACAAATGGTGCTCGTCCAGATCCTGAATGATGAATTTGCGCCCCAGAGCTAGCTTTTCGTCCAAGTGTAGCAGGAATTGTTTCATAGCAGGATCACTGCAACAAAGTCAATTGAGAACAGTTTACTTTCAGTTAGGGCACCTACTTACCACTCAACCAAAACTCCTTTCATAACATTTACCATGTTTCATGCATTTATTTCCTATTTGCAATGATTGTGCCCTTGCTCTATCGATAAATGTTTTTTCAGCTGTTTAGAGTGACCAGGCAAACTCACTTAGTCTCCGCTTGGCTGGTCACACCTGCTTGGCATCTTCCTCCTCGGCTTCTGTGTAAATAAATAAACGAATTTTTCTTTAAAATGTGCCATAGCATCCAATCGTGTGAATTGAACCATATTTAATTTAAATTATTCTACCAATAGAACAAAATATAACTCCAATTCATTGATAGGTAAGGGTCTTAGAAGAAGGATAGGCTGAGAAAACAGCTGTCGGTTTTCTGGGTGAGTATTTAAATTCGAAAAAAGATACTTCTTTGAATAAATCGGCATTTGCATATTTCAGCCGCTGGCGAAAGGTGAACAGAGTTCATTGGGGTCGCCGCTATTACGCCACCAACACTCAAGTGCCTGTGTGCGTGAGGGATCTCTAGACGCTGCTGCGTTGCCAAAAAAGCAAGCGAACGAGTACGAAACGGAAAGCGGGAAGCTGTAGACACACCGCTCGGCATAATCAATTAAGATGTCTGAGAATAGGAATCTGCCCCTTCTCCCCCTGGTCCTGTGCGTTGTGGCCTTTGTCGCTGCTGTGGGACCGATGCCCGCCTTTGGAGCAGTGGCCACTCACAAGCACGAGAAGCATTTAAGCAAGGAGCGCGTGAAGGACGGCATCTATGCTCCACGGGATGTACATCATCACGGCGAGGATGGGGAGCACAACGTGGAGTTCGACCATGAGGCCATCATCGGTGAGTCACCTAAGAATATGATTGACCTTGATTGAATGTACCTTTAATCCAATCCCAGCTATTATTCGGGATATTAGGGAGAATCTGTAAGAATTACTAGAGATTTCTTTGTAAAATATAAACAACATTTAATTTTAAACTCGACTGGTTTAGTTTTTCTCTGTGCACGATGAGCATTATTGTTTATTTTCCTGCGGTTTATTTTTATGTGCCTACACAGAGAAAAACGGACAAAGGGAAAAGTTCTACACGTCATTAAAAATTCTTATAATTTGTGTGTTATTTATGTACATGAAAGTGATTATAAATACCTCTATTTTTCTTATAATAGAAAAAGTAATGATTGTAAATATTCTATATTATAATTATAATAAATTCTATATTAGTTATTTTCTCGGAGTGTACCAAATGAAAAATCATAAAAATGGTTTTTCTGAAAGCACCGCGTCATCGGACATACCTTCTGTTTTATGTTCCGTTCAATTTTTCAATATTATGCTAAATGATTTTTTTGGAAAAAACAGGAAACACGAAAGAGGCGCAGGAATTCGATACACTAACACCGGAGGAATCTAAGAGACGACTCCTGATTCTCATCAAGATGATGGATCTCAACAAGGACGAGTTTATTGATCGGCACGAGTTGAAAGCTTGGATATTAAGGTCTTTTAAGTGAGTGTTGTCTGTTGATTAATAATGCATCGTTACCAACCAAGCAGTTAACCGTCTTCTTAATGCTTCAAGTTGCCAAACTGACATTTTTGAATGTGAAAAATGTTTGCTTTTTTTTCGAAACTAATCCAAACACCCTTACAGAAAACTATCCGAGGAAGAGGCTGCTGATCGTTTTGAGGAAATCGACCAAGATGGGGACGAGAAAGTCACATGGAAGGAGTATCTACAGGACACGTATGCCATGGAGGACGAGGACTTTAAAAAGGAGACCATCGAGTTTGAAACCTACGAAGATGAACAGAAGATGATCAAGCAGGATAAGGAAATGTTTAAGGCGGCCGACACAAACAACGACGGTGTACTATCCCTGGAGGAATTTAATGCCTTTAACAATCCCGAAGACCATCCGGCAATGTTGCCCATCTTGCTGGAACATACTATGCAGGACAAGGATCAGGATCATGATGGAAAAATCAATTTCCAGGAGTTCGTGGGCGATGGGGCTGCGCATCATGATAAGGAATGGCTGATTACCGAAAAGGAGCGGTTCGACAAAGATCACGATGTAAACGGCGATGGTGTTCTCACCGGCGAAGAGGTTTTATCCTGGATAGTACCGAGCAATGCTGCCATTGCCACGGATGAGGTTGACCACCTGTTTGTCTCCACCGATGAGGATCACGACGATAGACTTTCGTACCTAGAGATCTTAAACAATTACGACACCTTTGTGGGGAGCGAGGCGACCGATTACGGAGATCACCTACAAAATATCAACCATCTATCCGATGAGCTGTAAAATCGGGCATGCCGGTCTCATGCTGTGGCGATTCTGTGCTTAGTATTCTCTTTCATTTAAATAGTTAGTAAATGTATGTTTATTTATGTAAATTCAAGTGACAATTGCAAATCAATATCGCTAAATTGTTTTGAGCGCTTCTTAATAATTTCATTTCCATGTCTCTTATTGTTTTTTTTTTCCATTTACCAATTATACATTATGCGTAGTTTAAATAGACACCAAAAAAGAATCTACAATAATCATAATAATGTAATAAATCATTTTTACTAAATTATTTCGGGTGTAAGTACATTAAAGTGTAGATTTATTTAATTTTCAATTGCATATCTTGCAATTAACGACTAGAAATTTGTCCGATTACTTAAGCTTAACTTGCCGACTGTAATTTTACAAAACTAGTGTAGCAGCGTGTTCATTCTTTTTGACTAGATTTCACACTCATCTGTTTTGAAAAATATGCTTAGCTCTATGTCCTAATTTATTTAGCGCAGAGTTCTATGCTTTCGTGTTATTTACTCTTTTGTTCTTATATCACAAATATTGCACCGAATTGGCCTATTTCCCCACATTTTTGCTAGAAATTTTAACAGAAAATGAATAAAAAGAGAAAAATCCTAGAAAACAACTAATTATCTCGAACCGATTATCTAACCCCTATTGATAATGCCAGTTGCTTAACAATATATATAGTTCACAAAGCACTTTTTTACAAATACGTTGAGAAAATTTACACATTCCAGAGGCATCGCATCGTATCCGATTGCATCTGCGCTCTGCTTGATGGCACAACGATATCGATTCACGGGCCGCTTATAAATCATAATTTAGTATACACATCTCCAGTTGGTTCACCTGGGGGACAGGACATACTCTATATAGACTTAACATTAACCTAGGGTCATCCCCCAACGCTGACACGTGGATGCGTTGTGGATGCTTCGAACTCTAAAGATCACACAATATATCGTAGTTGTCTACCTGACGAAGCGGCTCCATATCGTCGATGACCTCGCTGAGATAGTCATTGATTGGCAGCGGAAGCTTCAGCTTTTCCAGGCGCGACGCACTTCGGACACGACGCATAATCACTGCTCGACATCGATCCTGGAGGCTGACGAACTCGCGTCGGGTGCACTTCAAAGTCATCTCTGTTTTGGCTGCCGTAGAGCAGACAATAGGATACAGTGGCTCCTCAATCTGTGCGACAAAAAATGTAGTTTACATCAATGGACTCATTACTCAACTAATTAAAGGCAACCCCCTACCTGGTTCAATCCTCGGAAGGCAACACCCAGGCACTTGCCGTCCTTGTAGTAGGTAAGGGTGCCCTCGATCCCGTCAAAGAGCACTCCAATTTGGGTGGGATGGTTCTCGCGGAAGCGTTTCGTGTAGAGCAGGGCCACACCCTTGTGCCAGAGGACGCCCTTATGGGAGAGCCCCCACCCGTGCTCGTTCTCCCCGAGCATGTTGCGAAAGGCGTTGGCATGAAGGCGAGCGGACTTGGTTCCGATCCCGAACATAATGGACGTACCGAATACGCGCTGGGAGACATGCAGCTCCCAATAGTGACGACCATTGTTCAGTGGTCGCTTGCCCTGCACACCGGCAGTGCCCTTGCTCCAGTTGGGATGGAAGTGAACGGTTCGAGAGTTGGGACCACTGAGTACCACCTCTTTGGATCGGTGACGCTTACTCCACGTCCAGTTGTCCTCGACGCCCTCGATAAGCGGACAGACCCGTGCCGCTGTAGACGATGATGGCGACGAGGGCGACGCTGCCTGGGGTACGGCCTCCTGGGCGGAGGGATGCGCCGCTAGACAGCCCCCCCCTCGTCGCCCGCTGTGGCGTCCCCTTCTCGGGGTCATCGCCAACTGCTGCTGCTGCTGATGCGGGGGATCCACTTCTAAATCGGACATTGTTGGGTAACTAGGAAATTTTGCTACTCAATTTCAATTAACGAAGGCAAAGCCAATGTTAGCACTGGGAATCGGTCAAGTGGGGCCTGGCCTGCTTGGGTGGGAGAGTTGCCTCCTTCTCCGTCCAATACTTAAAAAGAATCAAGTGGATGTCACCTGTAGTCCTTCTGTAGTCCTCATCGATTGGCGATGGATGGAAACAATGCCTACAAGTGAGTGGTTAGAAGTGGTCGGTTATCCTCTTCCGTTAGTTCCTTTTCTTCCACGAATCCTGGTTGCTCCTCTTCCTCTTGTGGCAATGGAGTCTCCTCCTCAAACACCTCGCTATCCTCTAGCACTTCCACCTGCTCTTGGCTGCCGAAACTGGCCAGGGAACCGTAGCCACTGCTCAGAGAATTGCTACTCCAACTGGCGCTTAATCTCAGGGGACGATAGCTTCTAGCCTGGTGCTGTTGTTGCTGCTGCCCGATGCTTCTCTTTAGCTCCCGCTTAATCCGGCGAACCTGTCGGAAGTCCTGGTCACCGCGGGTGCCACGCTGCTTGTGCAGCTGCAGCTCCTGCAGATGGAAGTGATGGCGACAGTAGCCCTGTGGACTGTGGGCACAGAAGCGACAGGCCTCCGAGTTGATGCCGCCGACGAGGGGCAGGACTGGCTCGAGGATGCGTCGCTTCTGGCTGCGCTTTAGCTGCTCCAGCTGCTGCTCGGCCAGGCGTTGGGGCGCCTTACGATCGCCCACCGTCTCGGCCACCTCCTGGAGCAGGCGGACGTTCTTCGGGAAGCATCGGTCGTGGACGTAGAGCACCAGACGTTGGCAGTAGAGGCACAGCGATTGGAACAGCAGCAGCAGAACGATAATCATAAATAGGGGTTGTAAGGTGTTGGAGGGCAAGAAGTGGATTTTATCTGGATCTGGGGTTGGCGGCTGTCTGATTCAGATCGTCCTGTTTTTCCTGGCACTTCCGGTTTCAGGAAAGTTTTGTGGTTTTGTGTTTTTTTTTTTTGTGGTAATTTTTGGAAAGTTTTTTGTGTAGTTTTTCCTTAAATGGACACTGTTTTTTTCACCGTTCCCATTTGGGTACACACATTTTTCTATTTTTTCAGGCACCTCCACCTCCTGAGCTC
This sequence comes from Drosophila atripex, assembly GCA_035045925.1. Lineage (NCBI taxonomy): Eukaryota > Metazoa > Arthropoda > Insecta > Diptera > Drosophilidae > Drosophila > Drosophila atripex. The sequence continues at coordinate 6,527,740 of JAWNOP010000070.1, read as the reverse complement.
CCAAAAAGCTGCTCCGCTTATCTGCCTGAAGTTGTAACTCCCACCGACGACTCCGCTTCCGTCCAAGTCTCGATGGCTTCTGGCCTCTTCCTCGCCTCGCCTCGTCGTCTTTGTGCGTTGGCTCACTTTTCCAAGTTGAAGCCACAAAAGCCTACCCTTATTTTTCCTCAGCTGGAATCGCAGCGGGCTGCTTCCAACCACCAATTGGACTATGTGTATGTGTGTCTGCATGTCATTATCATATGTTATGAGTACGCCAACCCCTCGGCAGCTCTCCAAGTCCAAGTCTCCGTCGCGACCCCAAAAAAAAAATTGTGCCTGCCACCCCCACACACACACACACAGAGACAACACACTGCCCAACCCAACCCCCATTTATCGCCACGTTCGCACGAAGAGCGGGTCATGCGCACAAGTGCACGTGGTGAGTTGGCTCTCATCCTTGCCGTGGCATTGCTGCTTTTTAAGGGCTCTCCTAAGGGGCTTTTACACCACAAAAGCTAGCCTGGCTGAACCCTTGTTTTTTGCTTCTTTTTTTACTCTAGCATCCGATCTAACCACCTTTTGTTAAAGGTATCTTATGACTTTGATTTTAAACAATATCCATACTCTTGAAATGTAAAGAAAATTAAATATTTGCAAAGAGTTAGGCAATATTATTTAATATTTTATAAAAATTAATATTATACATCATGAGAATCTTGTCTTGAAGAAGGACTTGTTAGTAGAAATTAAAATCAATCCCTTAATAAACAAAATTTTAAAAATTTAAAAATTTAAAAAATTTTTTTAGTTGAAATTTTAATAAACAAATATTAAATTAAAATTAATAATCAGTCTTCTAAATATCAAAAACCTATTTTTCAACGTTAGAACAAGAAAAGTCACACCGATAAGGGGTATTTTAGGCTTTCGTTATGTTTTAGATTTTTGTGTATTAACTAAATTAATATTTAGAAGTATAAATAGACAACAATAATATTTAGAAAATATATATATATCAAAAGAGTCTTGTCTTGAAGATTGACTTTTTAGTATAAATTTAAATCTGTTCTTTAAGAAACAATCTTTTAAATTTCACAAAAAGGTTTTTTCCTTTGAGAACAAAGAAAAGTCTCACCTATTTACTAAATTAAAATATAATAAATATTTAAAAACAATTGAAATATTCCTAAACTGAATTCAATATTTATTGCTAACGAAGAATTATACTATTATGATTATTTTCTTTTAAAATTGACTTTCAACCAAGGAATGTAAATAATGATTATTTTTATAATTTTTATTTAAATAAATTATTATTATCAAACTAATTATTATTTTCTGAGCGAACAAAAAATCATAAAAAATCATTATTCTCTGAGAGAAAAAATAAAAATCAAAAATAATAAGTGATAAGGGATAAACACTTTTCTATCTCCCTTAAAATTGAAAGATTTATAAATTTTTGTTTTAAAAATTTTCTTTATTTTACCATTTTTTGTTTATTTCATAAACGTAAACAATAAGCGACAAAGTTGTGTATAGCAGTTGAGGAGACGGTCTATGGCTATGTCAGTGGATAGGTATCGATAATCGCTATAGGGTATTATCAGAGATAATGCATTCATTCGCATTTAATCGGATGCTAAAAAATGGAACATGCCTTCATAGAACATAGATGGTGTTTAATATTATTGTTGTTTTTTATTTTTTGTGGACATACGACCGTGGCTAGTTTATTTGTTTCATTTACTTAACTTACGTAACGTAACTTAGAAGCAGTTTACAGTTGTTTAGAACATTAATTGGCAGATACAAAAATGGCATTTAGGTCCCCGGAGTCAGTATAGCACTTTGACCTTTGGGCCCAATTTTTTCTTCGTTTGTTTTTTTTTTTTTGGTTAGTTTAAGGAATTTGTAGCAGTGTTGGTTCGTCTGTGTGTGTTTGTTTGTTTGTTGTTTTGTGTGTTGTGTGTTCGTTGGTATATTTAGGGCTTTACATTTAGATTAAACTTATGCTGTGCTGGGGTGTCTGTGAGGTGCCTGCGAATCTAATCCGATCCGAACCGATCCTACGACGAGTTCTTCATGCAGACTTGACACCTGGAGACGCGGGTCAGCAGGTTGCCGGCCTTGATCGTCTGCTGTTCGGGCTTCTGGAACTGATCGCTGTTCTCCAAGGTGACCATCCAGAAGCTGGTCATCGTCTCGAAGAAATGGCACGTACCCTTGGCGCCGTTGCACTCGATGAACGGAGTGGCGCGGAAGTCCTCCAGACAGGAGCCAGGCGATTGCAGCGCCTGACCACCACCACCATTGCCCACGGCAGTGTGCTAAAAACACAAAAATGGTAAATTATTATTTTCCGTTAAACAGAATAGACAGTTATCCTTACCATAAGGAAACTGTAGCCGATCCAGAGACCCTCCCAGCCGTTGGGGCAGTTGGGAATCTCCAGAGACTGACTGTGAATGGCGATAACATTGGCCGGCGCCTCGCAAACGACACAGCGGGAGATGTACTTGTTGATCTCGTAGTTCTCCACGGGCATCATCGGCAGAGGGGCGGAGGTGGACAGCCAGAAGGTCTTGTCGTTACGGGACGCATAATTGCAGATGTTGTTCTGGCCACAGGACAGCATGGGCAGTGTTGAGAATCTGGGCACACAGGATCCGGGCGAGCCGAGGTCCTGGTTGTGGCCAAAGTCGTTGCCGTCGATATACAGCAGAGAGTAGCCGGACCAGAGTGGAGTGTGTCCCGGGGAGCAGGTGGGTATCTGCTCGCTCTGGCTGTGACGGGTCACCAGGATGCCGGTGAGGTAGTCCAGGGCGGCGGTGCACGGAGCACCTGCCTCTCCCTTCTCGCCCTGCAGACCGACGGCGCCTTCCAGACCAACCAGACCCTGCTCTCCGCGATCACCCTTAGGTCCGGGACGTCCGACCAGACCGCTCTGACCGATCAGACCACGTTCTCCCTTCTCGCCACGCTCGCCCTGGATTCCGACCAGTCCCCTTTGACCCTCTAGTCCGGGTTCACCCTTTTGTCCGTCACGGCCTGGCTGACCCGGTTCTCCCTTCTCTCCAGGTGGTGGTCGCACACCGGGCTCACCCTTCTGGCCGGGCTGGCCAGGTAGTCCATCCCGTCCATCGAGGCCCTTGGGTCCGGGGAAGCCACGCTCGCCGACGGGACCCGGTGGTCCATCGGATCCGTTCAAGCCGGGATAGCCGGTATCACCCTTGGGTCCAGTAGCGCCAGCGAGACCAGGAGGTCCTTGGTGTCCCTGGTCGCCCTTAGCGCCCTTCTGCCCAACGGCTCCAGGCTCACCGCGTTCACCCTTGATACCCTGGTATCCGATCTCTCCCTTTAGTCCAGCAGCGCCATCAAAGCCATCTCGTCCAGGCTGGCCGGGGCTACCCGACAGACCGCGCTCACCCTTGGCACCAGCAGGGCCGACACGTCCGGGCAGACCAACCAAACCCGCCTCTCCTGGCAAACCAGGCAGACCGCGTTCACCCTTAATGCCAGGAGGTCCAATAAGTCCTGGATAAGGGATAAGGGATAAAGGATAAAAGTTTAAGTGGTTCCAACGTGGATCTCTTTCCTGTACTTACCAGCACGTCCCTGCTTGCCCAAACGGCCGGGCAGACCCTTCTCTCCCTTGATGGTCTGGCCAGGATAACCGGGCTCGCCCTGAGGTCCGATATCACCCTTCAGACCAGGAACTCCATTCAATCCGTTGAGGCCACGAGGTCCCTCCAAGCCCTGATCTCCCTTCGCTCCAGTGTAACCGATCGCGCCCTGAGCTCCTTGCTCGCCGCGCTCTCCCTTTTGTCCGGTTAGACCGCGCTCTCCCTGATCTCCCTTGTCGCCTCGCAGTTTCATAATATCAATAATGGCGGGAAGACCGGGCTGACCGCGCGGTCCACGCTCGCCCTTAATGCCAATAGCTCCGGGGTATCCCTGAGGTCCGACCGGTCCGGTTTCGCCCTTCTCTCCATTCAGGCCGTCAAGACCAGCATTTCCTTTGTATCCTTGGGCTCCAGGGTAGCCGGGAGCTCCAGGAGCGCCCTGTATACCTGGCTGGCCATCAATTCCGGGGGCTCCTGGGTTACCGGGTTGGCCAACGGATCCCTTTTCGCCCTTCTCGCCCCATAGTCCGGGACTGCCGGTATCTCCCTTCTCTCCGTTAGCGCCATCCACTCCATCATAGCCACTGCGTCCGGTGTCACCCTTTTCGCCCTGGGGTCCAGGTCGGCCGTGAACAGGAACGCCGGGCAAGCCCTTCTCTCCGGGTAAGCCCGGCTCGCCGGTAAGTCCCTGAATTCCTCGCAGGCCAGAGATACCTGGCTCTCCCTTTTGTCCCTTTTCGGAGGCATCACCGGGCAAACCAGGAGCACCGTCCATACCAGGAAGACCCTGGATACCCTTCTCGCCGTTCAAACCATCCAATCCAGGCTGTCCAGGGGCACCGATCGGACCCTGGTCACCCTTGACGCCCATAATTCCGGGAGCACCGGGAGCACCACGGCCACCGGTGGCTCCAGCGATTCCAGCTAAGCCAGGAGTTCCCTTCTCACCCTTTATACCTGAAAATGTTAAATATTTGTTGTGGTTGTGGAAATGATGTTTTAAAGGCGCCATTGTACTTACCAGGAACACCAGGAAGACCGGGGGATCCACGTTTACCAGGCATTCCAGCGATACCGTTGAAGCCCTTGGGTCCATCGTTACCAGGTGCTCCGCGTTCTCCCTTGTTTCCGGGCATACCGACCAGACCAGGATTACCGGGCTCACCCTTTGCGCCGTCACGTCCACGCACTCCATCGATACCGGGCACACCAGGCGGTCCAGGTACACCGGGGGGACCAAGTGGGCCCACATCTCCCTTCTCACCAACAGCTCCAGGACGACCGGCCGTTCCGGGGAAACCAGCATCACCCTTATCTCCAGGATATCCAATACTGCCATCACTGCCAGGTAAGCCCTGAGGTCCGGGCTGGCCACGGACACCCTTCTCGCCCTGCAGACCGTCGAGACCCTGGGGACCAGGTGGACCGGCCACCGCGATACCTTGCTCTCCCTTCTGACCACGTGCTCCATCGCGACCGGGCAGGCCACGGAGTCCGTTCTTTCCGGGGCTACCAGGGGCACCGATGGGTCCGGCGTGTCCATTTTCGCCTCGCGGTCCGTTCAAGCCACGTGGTCCGACAGGACCAACTGGGCCCTGAGGACCGGTGGCACCCTTTTGACCACGCAGTCCAGTATTACCAATCTCGCCCTTTGGTCCTTCAGGTCCTGGCATTCCGGTCTCGCCGCGCTCTCCCTTGCTGCCCTTGGCGGGCATCGTAAGATCGTCGATTTCGCAGGTTCCGGGCTCACCCTTCTGGCCGCCATAGCCGGAGTTACCCTTATCTCCTTTCAGTCCATCGTAACCTCGCGAGCCGGGCTCTCCCTTGATGGTGAGGCCAGGAGCTCCGTTGTAGCCGTCACGTCCTGGGGCTCCAGGAGCTCCATCAAGGCCGGGGAATCCGGTAAGACCCTTTTCGCCCTTGATACCAAATTCTCCCTTAATGCCAGGCTGGCCGGGTATACCGTCACGTCCTCGTTCTCCTTTCACGCCAGCAGCGCCAGGATAACCGGGATTACCCTTTTCACCCTTGAGTGGTACCACCAGACTCAGATCCTGAAAAGCTGGTTGACCCGCTTCTCCAGCCGGTCCGGGAGCGCCGGGTAAACCGTCCTCTCCGCGTTGACCAGGAAGACCCGTTTTACCGTTGATGCCGTCGGATCCACGTTCACCAGGGTATCCGCGCTCGCCAGGTGGTCCGCGTGCTCCAGGGTTTCCAGGAATACCGTCCAATCCGCGCGATCCCTTGTCTCCCTTTTGGCCCTGAGGACATAACGAGCACTTGCCGCCAATATCACCCTTAATACCCATTTCTCCCTTTTGGCCAGGAGTGCCGGGCCGACCAGCATCACCCTTCTGGCCAGGTGCTCCAGCAATACCAGTCGCTCCGGGGAGACCCAGTTTCGAATCTCCGGGAACACCAGCAACACCCTTGAATCCGCGCTCACCCTTGACTCCCGGAAGTCCTGGACGTCTGGAACGATATGAATGGATAAGAATCTACCCATGTCCCGTGGAAAAGTGGAAAACACTTACCCTGGGAATCCATCGTTTCCTTTTTGTCCTGGAGTACCATAGCCGGGCTGACCAGAATCACCCTTCTGTCCCTCGGGTCCCGGGGGTCCGGGGTGACCGACGGGTCCGACCGGGCCCTCGCGTCCGTCTTGTCCAGCGATACCTTTCTCGCCTTTCTGTCCAGGGAAGCCCTCGCCACCAGGGCGACCGGGCGTTCCAGGGCCTCCCTTTCGTCCGGGATAGCCCTGAAGACCGGGCTGACCGTCAGCGCCGTTCAATCCTTGAGGTCCGGGCGGGCCGGCATAGCCACGGGGTCCTTTGGGTCCTGAGGGTCCGGGAGTTCCACGGCCACCACCAGGAGGTCCTGGGGGACCGACCAAACCTTGCTGACCAGTCGAGCCAGGTCGACCGGGCTCACCCTTCTGTCCTGGGTTACCGGGCAGACCGTTCAGACCATTTTGACCGCGATCTCCCTTTTGGCCAGTAGGTCCTGGCGGTCCAAAGTTTCCAGAGCGGCCCTGAAAACCAAATTAGAAATGTTTTTTAAATCGTAATTATGTTTAAGTTAAAAAAAAAATCAATTAAATATTTTAACAAAAATAGAATAGAATATTACTTACACGTTCACCTGGGAGGCCATGCCTACCCTTCTCGCCCTTCAGTCCATCCAGTCCAGTGTCGCCGACAGGTCCGGCCTCACCCTTGCGTCCCGGCAGACCTGGCTCTCCCTTCTGTCCATCATCACCGCGCGGTCCAAGAACGGCCTCGACTCCGGTCGTCGGCAGCTTCACTGCCGGCTCACCCTTCTCGCCCTTGTCTCCTTTATCGCCGGGCTTCAGGGGCCCGAAGCAGGATTCACCCTTCTCTCCCTTCAGACCATAGGCACCACGAGGTCCCTTCGCACCGTACGGGCCAGTGTCACCGCGCTCACCCTTCTCACCGGGAGCACCCTGGGGTCCGGCATATCCAGATCGACCGCTGAAGCCGGGGTCACCCTTCTCTCCCTTGGCGTAGTTACCGTTCTCCTTGGCCGGCTCACCCTTCTCTCCCTTGGCACCGGCTACACCGGGGTAACCGCGGGGTCCCTGCATTCCGGACAGACCCTGAAGACCGGGAAGTCCGGGACTGCCATCACATCCGTCCTTGCCATTGAGACCGGGGGCACCTGCATTACCGGCAGAACCGGGAATTCCGGCAATGCCGGGTAGACCGTGCATACCCTGTATTCCGCGTTCTCCCTTAGCACCACGTTGTCCGTATGGGCCGGGGTCACCCTTCTGGCCCTTGTCGCCAGCCGGACCCTCGCTGCCGGGGAATCCTTGCGCGCCCTTTGGTCCTGTGGGGCCCGAGGGTCCTTGCAGACCCCGGTTGCCCTTCTCCGCTATGCACTTGGGCACACAGCCCGCGTATCCGGCCGTACAGTTCTTCGGAAGCGGTTCTCCGCGCTGAACCGATGCAGAGTCCACAATGTCGTAACTTTCGTCGATGGTGAAACGTTGATCATCTTGATTCCTGGGCTGGTATGGCGGTTGAATGCCTCCGCTGCCAGATTGCCTCCAAAATTGCTAAAAAAAAAAAAAACAAAAAAAAAACAAAGGTTAAGAGGGTAGATGGTTGGAGATGATCCCGGGAATAATCAGGTAGTTGAGTTATCTTACAGCGTCGGCACCGACTAACGCTCCAGCGATGACGGCGGCGTACAGCAGCCTGCGAGGAAGAGAACAAGATAAGAGGTTAAGTAAAGCCTTATCAGTTCATTTTCTTAGAGCGCATTATTCTCTTTGGACATGGAGCCCCACTCTCTTTGCGGCGATCAATTAAGAAATTCTTTACATTTGTGGGGCTTAAGAGAGCAAAGGGCGAAGAGAGTGTGTGAGCGATGAGTTTGAAAGAGTGACAAGTGTAAAGGTATTCGAAAAAATAGGAATAACGGTATAATCAACTTAGCTGGAATAACCAAAAAATTTTTTTTTATTGAAAATATTGAAAAAATAACTATTTAGTTATTAGTTAAAATAATAACTAATCAATCATTTCTTTTTCAAAATTAAGTTATTCCCAAAATTTTTCCAAAAATGTTTTAAATCTCAAAAGAGTTTTGTAACATTTTGTAAAAAATTAAAAAAGGTTGAAAGGTTCTTAAATTGGCCAAAACTTACCGCTTCCAGAAGGGCAACATGATGCCCTATTCACTTAAGCCTGCACAATAATTTCACAGTCCTCGTCGAGTTATATTTTTTATATGTTGCCGTCGTTGGGCCTGGAAAGATGAGCCAGAAAATTGGGCACTTTAATTTCGCAAAAGTTGCAAAAAAAAATATGTAGAATTTCAGAGTGTGTTCAATATGGGCTTATGGGAAATTCTGCGACAAGCGAAATAATTCAATTTATGGTGTGGGAAAAACAAGTCCACTACTTGGATCCAATTCCATTAATGTATATTTAATATTTTTTTTTTGTAAATTTTAATTGATAAAATTATACGTTTTTATTTGGGGTAGCATTTCATTGAGATTTATCGAATTTCAAGAGTTGTGTGACTTTTATTTTCAAGTTTTTGGTCTGCGCTTAGCTGACAGTTTCAGAAGCACTGGAACAGACACCAAAATATCACGAAGTTTAGAAATGGCTTTAAATGCGAATAAATCAAAGCAGTCCACCAATGTTTTAGCTTTAGTTTTATTTTGAAACTTTTCCTCCTGCGATGGACTTTTTTCTTTATAATTTTCTATTATTTCTTTAGCCTATAGCTCCTTACAGAAACCGATCCAGCTGGATGGATCGACGGGAGCGTACTGAAATCGCACAACCACAACCGCGAGCCGATCCGAACACACTATATTGAAAGGCAACTGGTACTACTTACTCGGGGAGACGGAACACGACTAATTATAGTATAAGTTTTAGCGATCCAAAAGCCCATCGCCGATGCTCCGAATGGCTCGTATCGTTTCGGTTCTTTTCGGGTTCTTACGATCGTTCTTCGGGCGATCGCCTCATGTACACTATCCGTGTGTCCGTGTGATCTGGATAACGGATCTGTATTTGTTTTGGGAGAAGGGGCAGTGGGAGGGACTTGGGGGCCAATGGGGACATGGGGGCAGGACAGGGATGGGGCATATGGAGCGGATGGGCGGATGGGCGGATGGAGGCGATGAGCACCATGTGAAGCAACACTAATCCGAGCAGCTAACATAGTCGGCTGCGGAATGAATGAAAAACTTGGCGATAAGTGCGAGTATGAAACTAAGTCGATCCACCCCACACCACCCGGTTGTTGTGGTTGATATGTGTGCGACATGCGCCTTAAGTTGCTCAATAAAGCAATCCCAGTCACATACTGCCCCCGGAGCACCTTCCCCAAGCTCCATCTTCCAGCTACCAGTTTCCACATACAAGATCCCAGCTCCGACGTCTTATTAGCTGATAGCCCTCGCCCTGAGATCGGGCACATGGCTTCCGTTTGGTGCCGCCCCTGCGGTTCCAGCTCCGGGGACCCAAAGCGAATGCTAATGCTTATTTTTGGCACAAACTAAGGAATTCCAAGGTTTTTGTGCGAAAAGGTTTTGGAACTCGCATTTAATCTATTCGCCGTGATATCTAGATATTTTGAGAGTTCCTATTTTTTTTATTTATTAATCAGACTGTATTTTTAATGGTCAGAAAAGGTCGAAAGCCATGGGTCGAAACTCGTTAATTATTATTTTAATAGAATCTTGGGGAATTCCAATATTTGTTATCAAATCCGTTTTAAGAGTTCATGATCTATTAATGATCTTCCGATTAAAATAAGACATAGTTTATATGGAATGTCTTTAGTTATTTTCATAATCAATATTAATATATTTTATTGTATTATACTATTAAAATGTTAATAGCAAAATATTTAAAAAAGAATATTTTTGAAATAGTATAGAATAGATTCTCAATCAAATATAGTTCTTGGATAGGTTATGGGTATTAAAAATGTTCTTTATTTTAAATAATAATGATATTAATTTAATAAATTCTACAATTATTTAATTTCAGGTTTCAGGAGTTATCCTGTTTAGAGCACATCCGATGATTGCTAAAGCCCACCAAGGCTGAACCCACTTCTTCCTAATCTAAGCAACTTCCTCAAAACTATCTAACTGGGCCACTAGGTCATATCCGACATTCCCATACCCTACCTACTCTTGCCCAAGTGGGACAAGCCTTGTCGACTTGTCCTATCAATACACACATTTCCAAATATGACCGACCTCAAAACCCGAAATCTAGCTTCAATTTCGAAAGATTCTATTTTTGTAAATCTGCGTAGAATTTTATTGAAGCTTGGCAAGACAGGCTAAGTTCGAACGACTTGGAGATTTTTCTAACAGGAAATACGCAGTCGTATTATCCGTCTTATCAGCTCCGCATATGGTATATACTAAATGAAAAAGCCTTAACCTAATCACGAGAGTCGGGACAAACAAACAAGCATACTAAATTGGAACCTCTACGAATTTTATGGTTTGGTATTTCGACTTGAAAATACCCGTTATTTAGTACAAATTAAATTGATATAAGTTTATTTTAAAATACTGGTAGAGTAACTATATTATACTATATAACTATAATAGTAAATTATATACAAAGTAACTATGCACCCATTAACCAACTATAATATAAGCAATACAGTAACTACTACTCAACTACCCAGTAAAAGGCATAAATTGGTGAACCAAAAATATATTATTTAAATTAAAGATGTTCTTATATGTTTGAATTTTAAATATTAGAATCAACTATATTTGGTTCAATTATATTCCTCTAGAAATAAATATTTTTAAGTCTTGGAGTCTCTTTAAAGTCCTTAAAAAAATGCCATTTTTTCTGAACTTTTGTTAAATTAAGTATTATATTTTTGAATTCTATGAATTTCAGCATTTCAATTATTTTTGTCAAATATATAAAATGACTTAATTTTTTTTAGGATTTTTAAACTATAGCTTAAATAACACAATTTAAATATACAATAAAATATAAAAAGAGTTTTATGTTAAAAAAAGTAAGAATTTAAAGATGAAGCATGAATTTATGATTTATTTAGTTATTTAAAAAAAAGTACTAAATGTTGGTTACTCATATTTTTTATATTTTGTAACTAGCAAATAGATAACATATTATAATATTTATAAAATATTACGTTAGGATAGGACTATATTCAAGGAGTAAAGAAATGATTCTAGTTAAGAAATCCGAGCTATGATATCTGATTTCTGAATTATGATATATATGAGATGTCTTTGAAACATTGTCATTTGATGAAAGTTTCATCAATTAAATTGTGAATCCAATTACTATTACAAATACTAATTAAAATAAAATGTCAACAGTTAATAGAACATTATACCCAGGCTTATAGTGGGTATTAGGTCCCAAATGGGAAATAGATTTAGTGTCTCGCAGAACAAGTGGCTCGAACCGGGCAGCTTTGATTCGGTTAGCTGGCTCCGTGCTCCGTTCCCCATTTCCTCGTTTCAAGGCGGCAAAGTGCTAAATTCACTAAATCCCCACCTCCTTCCCCAACCATATTTATTTTTTTTTTTGTTGCCTTTTCCATCCGGGCCTGTCCCTGGCCTGTGCCGCCGCACCCACACATAGAAAAGTTGACAGCGGCAGTGTATTAGTGGGCCGAACGGTATTCGGCTGCGCGAATGGCGACGATCGTGGCGAGCGGGCAACGAATTCGAATTTCTTTGGCGGGGCTCGTGTTTAGTAACACTTCCACTTCGAACGCTTGACGATCTCCACATGTGGGGAGTGTGCTGTGCCCGACGATCGCAGCAGCAGCAAATCAGCGTTTTCTGTTAGTTCCATTCACTTTTTTCCACTAAATTGATTTCTATCGGTTTTTAATGTTAAAAAAAATTAATATTTTTATATATTATATATATTTTGAAAAATTTCAAATCTTCCTAACTTAATGTTTATTTTGTTCGCAGTATCGTGTGTGTGTTGAGAGAGAGTCAGAGAGAGAGAGAGTCGGAAAGTGAGACATATAAAGTTTGTGGCTAGGACCAAAGGACCTATCGAAGATGTTACCCAGAGATCTACGGCATCTCTCGGGTCTGCTGGGCGCCGTTGTTTTGCTGGCCAGCGTTGTGTCCTTTGCGGAGGCATCAAAGGTAAGTCTTAGAGTAAAGGGTTAAGTTATAGTTTTTAAAACCAAAATATTTAAATAAAGTCGAATATTGTACCTTCCTAAAATTTATAATGCTTCTAAAACTGTAAGAAACTATTTAAAACTTTTCAAGTATTTGATATTCAAAGAGCTTGTCAAACTGTAAGATTATTTTGAGATATTGTTTTTAAAAAATCATAAGTTTACTGTTTTTTTTTTTAACCCGTTAACATAAACTTAAACTAACACTTTAAACGGCTTTTAGTATTATTATTATTTTATTTTATTTTTTTTTAAATTTATCAACAAGCCACTAAAATTAGGTCAACTTCCAGCCGAGCTCTTAATCATTCCAGCTATTGTTATTGTAAAAAACTGCACTCTTCCATTTATTTCACATTTCCGGTGGATTCGTTGCAACTCTTTGCCTTTTGGTTGATAATCTTGGGAACTCGGTCTCAGTAATTGGTGGGGTTCAACAGAGTCCCGCCGGGTTCGGGGACGGATTATGTCATTAACTTATTTTGCGAACCTATTTTAGTGGGTCACTCAGGTTAGCGATAATAAAGAACGATAACCTCTACTAATCTAAAACTTATTTGATTTTTTGACCATAAATGCCATTGAACGTTTCCGGTTAGCAATTAAATTTAATTATATTTGATAATTATAGACAACAATTTGTTCGTAATCAGTAATCGTTTCATAAATGTTTTAAATACATTTTAACAAAGTGGCAAAATTATTTCAATTAATTTGTAAACTTCTCTCCCAAATATCTGCCCCCAAGTGTAGGCAATGGTTTTTGTAAACTGTTTGTGGAAACCAAAATTTCATAAAAATCATTTCCAGACACTTTGAATTGAACTATGAAACTTTATTTATGTAAATAATTCATCATATTTAAATTGTTTCCGTTTTTCGACACTTTATGTTGATAAAGTGTGTGTGTTTTTTTTTTGTTTGGCCCGAATAGACAGATTTCATAAGAGCAGGGATTGAAATAATAGAACACAGGCCGGCGGCGCCTACTTTTAGATGGCGTTTTGTTTTTAGCTTATCAGCCTTATAATGGGCTGCTGCCCGCTGATCTACAAATTTAATTAGACTTATTGCTATGTTGGCGACATTGAGGCATTGATAGCATGTTCCGCTGATTGCGACATGAATTTCAAGATTCTAATTTAGAAAATAGAACTCGAACAAGTGTCGCCAACAGGCCCATAGGCTATCGGCAGCTTGGCCTGACTTTTGCTCGTTTTCAAGTTGCCTTTACTAAGGCTCATTCGGTGATTTTCAAATAAAATAATTTCCATTTGCCGCATTTTGCACTCGATTCGTATGGGATCTACTTTGGATCATCGCTCACGTGTTTGGCATCATAAATCGTCACAAATGTGTGCAGCTCGTTTGACAACTCCAGTAATTTGATTCGCACTTCTTTTCGCACTCGGTTACGTGGTCAATGCCATGGGCCCTGGCTCAGTTAGACCCCAATTGCCCCAACTCGCCGATTCCGGGTGAGAGCTCCTCCCAGATCTTGTGGCCTGAAGTTGCCAGTAAAAACCGCAAAACGTTAATAAACTTGATTTCGATTGCTACTGTAGTTCGAGTTACCCTTTGGGGAAAAAAGGCATTCATTAAAATGTAAATTTGTTACTAGGGAAATTACAATTACAACTCATTGTTTTTTTCGATAAAAAAAAATGAGTCAAAACCTGACATTGTAAAACTGTAGATAACTCCCATGCAGGAAGTGCTAGTGAACTGCTTCCTTATTAGTAATGATTTATTAAAAGCCAATTACAATGTATAGTTCTTATCAAGCCTTGGTACTTTTTTCTCTTTTTGTCCTCTTTGTAAAAATAAGTTACAATAGAATAGAGTACTTGCCTTTTCGACCTTTTGAAAAGAACTTACCAATCCAGTTAACCGTCTTTAAGCAGCGCTTTTCAAACTATTTTGCAAGCAGTTGGCGGCTCAAATGATTTCCTTTTCCGCTGAGAAGAAAAATGAGCAACCATTATTTAAGAGCAGCTTGCAGCCTAAAGTCTAAGAGAATCAGTCCCAACGAGTGAGAGCACTCACACAAGAGAGAGACCCAGTGAACTTCTTCAACTGCAGCTGAGACTTTTCTTTATGAATGAATATTGATAAATTGGCTTTATCAGCGGCTGCCCATCCTCTCTGTCCGCTCCAAGCCCCACAACCCCCATCTCGTTTTCAGATCGGCTCTTTGGGTCTCCCCCCTGTCTTCTTCCCTCCTGCAGTATCCAGTGCACTTGTTCTCGCTATACATATATGGAAATGCCGTTATTGTCTAAGCATAAGTGTGCTATTGAGAATTTGAATATGATTGTGTGTGTGTGAGAGTGAGAGTGCCGACAATTAGCAACTTAAGTGATCGGTGAAGGGTTTTTCTCAGGGGGCTGCTGTTGGGGCGGAAACGGGCGGGATGCGGCAATCTTTTGACGTTCTGCACCATTTTAAATTGGAATTGAAAGTTGCTCGATTGTTTGTTGTTGCTTCTGCAAACTGCGGCGGCTGCTTCTGCTCTCGGCATGTTTACACTGTGAGAAAAAACGGGTAAAACAAATAAAAACGGTTTTCGGTTTTTAAATTTTAAAATTATATGAAAATCAATTATCATAATTTATAATTTAAAAAAGTACATATGAAACTCATAATTTTTCTTCCCCTGTAACCCCATTACCACTCCCTTTTTTGCGATCATCTACAATTTCAATTTCTTAGGGGGTTTCTTGTTTATACCAGAAGAGATCCTGATCAGAAGTGACCCGAGTCCGGCATAAATCACTGACCACGGATCGCCCAGACAGAGCGGGGCCAAATGTGAATTAACACTCCACAGTCGGCTGGCCTCGACTGGACCGCCCAAGAACAACAACAGCAACTGCTGGAACAACAATGATCATCATCTTATGGTTGGACTCTTTGTAGAAGTTTATTTGCGTGCTTGAGTAGAATTGTTTGGCGAGTTGCATTTCAATTTGACTCAATTATTTATTTATCTGCAACTGAATGCGGAAATTATGCGAAGTCTCTTCATGAGAGTGTGTTTGTGGTGTGTGTGTGTGTGTAGGATACATACAACGTACAACATGTTGTATGAGCGATATGGATGGAGGACCACTTAGTAGCAGTCGACTCTGTAATGAATTTTGTAAATTGAAACGATTATTTATGAGCGAGTGCTGAAGAAACTCATGAAATTGGGTTATCAGTCATCTGTCTCATAACTGCAGCTCGTTGTTCTCCTTTTCCATGTTATCAGTTTTACTTGGCACTCAGTCAGACGGACAGACGGACAGAGGGACAGCCGGACACACGGACACACGGACAGATGGACTGTCGGACAGGCTTATGGAATTGATATTCATTAGAGCAGCTGAACTTTATACATATATTTAGACACTATACTCTTAATAAAACACTGTCGGTGGCTGTGTGTCCGTTGCTGAGATTCCATTTCAAACAGCAAACATGTAACGTCATCTCTAAAAATAAATTCCCTTTATTCGTATACATATCACCCAGAGTCCAGCTTTCTAAGTTAACTTTCCAGACATTTGATTGTCTAAATTATTGGCAAAAAATTGAAACAGAAAACCATTAGGTTCATAACTGAACGATGTTTGATTGACGAAATTTATTTTAGTGCAAAATTGGATAGGGAAAAGTGGAGAAAGTATAGAACTATTATAATCTCTATCTATTTATTTCATTAGTTATGTCTAACTAATAAAGAATCAATGAATAGCTTTGATTTCAAGTTCATAGCTTAAGAAAAGTATATTACCCATATTTTTTTTTTTTATTTTTAGTCCTTTTTATACCATTTTGATCAAAGGAATCAGTCAATACTTACTAAGAAATAAAATTTAGATAAACAAAACAAATTCAACAAACAAATTATAAGCTTCAAAGGATTAAAAAGGGATTGACAAGTTTTTTTAATAATCTCATTTAATCTAAAAATACTGCAAAATCAATTTGTTTAAAGTATATTTTACTTGTAATATTATTTGTTGAAATAAAAACAGGTACAATGTTCAGGTCAAATGAATCAGTTGGCGCTTCCTTATCGCCCAAGTATAGGCGATCGTTTTGACAGCTCCATGTCCATCAATTTCAATGTTAATTTGAGTGCCCGGCAATTAATTATCATCTGTCAGGCTTGTGTCCAAACAATTATGTGCAATGATGCCGTAACCTAGCACTTAAATGGCCCAACTGCGATTGTTTTGCTCATTTATGGACGGACCTCCTCCTCCGCCGCCTTGGTGGAGTGCGTGGGTGGGTTCCATATTCCATATGTGTACTCCCAAGTTCTGCATCTTTTTCCATATGATGTCAAGCGAAATGCAAAAAAAAATGATGTCATGCTGCAAGTGCGCCCGTCCAGATGTGCATTCATTATGCTCACAGTGAGGGGGGGAGGGAGCGGAGGGAGCGGAAGGTAGGGGGTCTGACTTTTTTCATGTCAATCACACGTTGCTCATATGTTGCCCCATATACAATTTTTATACTGCTACCCTGTACTAATGCCCCACAATGGGGGCGTTTTCGACCGTCCGAGTGAGTCACCTCGATGACCCGGAATGTTGCAACTTGCAATGAATCTGGCACTTTTGTTCCACATTGGGTTGCATGCTCAATGAAACACTTTTATGGGAAGTGAGCCACTAAAAGTTGTTTGAAGTCGATTGAGGTCCAAAAGGCTATAACTTGGGCATTCCTGAAAGGTAATTTTATGGAAATGGAACATATTGCAAAGTTATTATTGAAACATATGCAGGAGAATGGTTTTTAAGAGATGGTTTCTAAACTACCTAAAGTTTTATGAATTTTTTTCCTAAATTCGGTGGTTTTTAATACAAATATTAAACTGAATATCTAGCTTTATTTCTAGTTAATAATAGTTATTAAGAAAAACTTAAATATCTATAATATTTTTGGTTTTTTTTTTTAAATTTTTAATCTTCTCAGTTAGCATATCCAGGTCTACTACATAATTCTACATTTGTGCTTTCATTGTTGCATGCCGTTTTGAAAACGTTTATGAGGCATATTTTACAAGTGATTTGTTTTTGTTATTGTTATTTGGCTGCTAGTGCGGAGATGCCACTGCTGCAAGTTCCCACTCCATGCCACGGCATGGAGAACACTCTTGATTGATGGCGCGTGTTGTTCGACTTGGCAAATTGGGTCAATTCTGACGCACCGAAGGATCCTCTATTTTTTAACTAACAATTAGTGTCTGTATCTGTATCTGAGCCTTGGATTCTTTCCACCAACGACATGGCAACAAAGACCACAATTGATGGAGGGTTTGTCTGCAACAGATAACCCCTTTGTCCATCAATGAAACAATATGCCAAGATTATTTTTATATTTTATATTCTATATAGTATTCATGGATCATCATATAATTAAATGCCAAATTTAAATAATGCTTTTCGCGCTCGACTTCGAAAATCTGTCCTGGCTTATCAGTAAATATATGATGACATTCTTATAATTATAATATTTTTTTTATTCCACATCCGGGCAGGGTAGGGCAGGGCAGGGCAGGGCAGGCCACCAGATTACCAGACGATCTTGCCTACTCTTTCTTTAGATAGTAACCCGTCCCTTTCGAGAGACATTTTGCTGTGCTCTGCATTCCCTGAATAACTTCAGAACTCCAGAAGGTATCGCTTGCACTTCGAAGGAAAGACTTGGCCAAAGAGTTAGCACCCCCGACCACTGGTCATCGGATACTCGGGACCAGGACCCCAGACTGGGGCCAATGGACTTGCATTGTGGATCCCAGAAACATCATCTCTCATTGTCTGTGCCGCCGCTCATACATACATGTATTTGTCCGCTAGTGCGGCGATTAGCGTGGGTGGGTGTGCCCAATTGTCGCGCCAGATAGATAGATATATGCCAGATATACATCATCTGGCCGGGGATCTCTAGCGGAGGCCTAGCTTTGACCTTAAACCATGCATTCGGCTTGGTTCGGGTCGGTTGGGCGGAGTGGGGCGGAACTCAACCGCTGGCAACTGGGACAATTGGCGTTAACATTTGCAAATGCGCTTAAGTGCGCGCCACTGACACACTCACCGCCTCCCAGTTACCTCCGACCGTTTGTGTGTGCGTCCGAGTGTATATATCCGTATATATGTACGGTCTGCAGTCCATACTGCAGCGACAGGGTCAGACTGACGGGTAGAATTTCGAGACACAGTGGTGCAACAGGTGTTCTATATTGGCCAACAAATATCTGGTTCTCATGAAATATACATTTTTGGCAATTCTTTATTTTAGTGATTATTTTGGATAAAAGTGAAGACTTCTTGACTTTAATATAAGGGATCACATTTTTTATTCAAATTTATTACATTTTAATAAACATATTATAATCATAGGGTCTTTATTTATTTATTTTATGAACAAATCCTTGCGATCTTCATTTTTGAAAAATATATTGCATACTTTTGAGGTGAAAACTTGGAAGTTCGATAAAAATTGTAAAATTAAAATATAGATATAGAGCTCATAATTAATAGAAGATATAGATATAGAAACATAATTAAACAGATTTTATTATTTAATTATCATGGAATAGTTTAGGAAACTAGGGGTGACTTAAACCCACTAAATTAGATAGTTTTCAAACTAAAATATTTTAGATCTGAAAAAAAACGCAAACTTTGTTAAATACTTAACCCATTTTGTGTGAATAAATAAAAGACACCTAATACCTGTTCAAGTAATTTCCTCAAAAACGCGTGCCCATTCAGGAATTTGGTTAATAAAATTTGTTTTTTTGAAATATTCCCAGAGTCAGTGGCTCCTTTGCTGACATCAACGGAATCGGGTGCATATGTGAAATAAGCACAGTGCAGTTGAATTTTTTTTCTCCAATTTTATTTAATTTTTTTTTTTTTTTTTTTGGCGGCAATCAAACAGAAAGCCACCCTTTCCTCCATATATTTTCTGTTTTTTTTTTTTGTTGAGTGGCTCTTGCCTCAACGACGCCACTCAGTAGTGCGTTGTCTGGCGGTGGTGCCATCCAAAAAAAAAAAAAAAATCCATTTATATGTATGGAAGTGGCGGTGGCCCATATATGGACCTGGGGGTACATATATATAGCATATATTTACATGCGGATTCACAAGTATTGCCTTGCCCAGTGTCAAGTTCAAGGAAACTGCAGTGCTGTCACTTTTCAACGTGTTACCGCAACGATC
This sequence comes from Drosophila atripex, assembly GCA_035045925.1. NCBI lineage: Eukaryota > Metazoa > Arthropoda > Insecta > Diptera > Drosophilidae > Drosophila > Drosophila atripex. The sequence goes on along the minus strand of JAWNOP010000070.1, from coordinate 6,508,203 downwards.
CTCACTTCACTTCACAAAATATATGTTTTCTGAATTTATTTTCATGTCATACGAGATCGGAGGATTCCTTATGTTTCTTTCTGTATTTTGCAATTGATTGAATGAAATTCGATGGTGGTTTTCAAGCCATTTCAATTTCAATTGAAGGAATGTGTTGGCTGTGAAACAAAAGACTTGATCGATGTGCCTTACTTTCTCGGGAACATATCTCGGGTACATATATTTTTCAAATCTTCCGACAAAAAGCATTTCTATATTTCTCACCCATCTTCTCGCACAGTTGGTATTTCCAGCAATCGAGTGCAATTGTTTCGCTGCACCTGCAACTGCCTCGCCCCCAATCTGAGGTGGGGTCGTTGGATTTTATTTTCGTATCTGCAGTTTCTTGAATCTTTTCTTCGATTCGATGGTACAAACATCACAGCATCTTCTGGTTCACCGCATAGTCTTCACTATTCACTATTTTTTTTTTATCTTCTAGTTTTCATTTTTTGTTTTTTGCTTTTGCTTTTTGGTATTGTTTACTTTTCACGTTCTCGTTTCGGGATTTCGGATTCGGTGATGTGAATATTTAGTTAACAGATGGTTTGATCTCCTGCAAGTCAAAAGTTTACTTCTGGGAATCCATTCGCGGAGGATGTCTCTTCCCCTTTTCACATTTTGGGGCTTTGAACTCCGCCGTGATGTCGCTGCCGGGTGCCAGTTGCCTGCCGGTCATCTTCAAACCGGAATCTCATTCCGGTCACATAAACAGATTTTTCGCAAAACTGATGGGTAAATGCAAAAAAGAAAATTAGCCAAACATTTGACACTAATTTGATTCATCCAGCAAACAATTAAACATATATTTTTCAAATGCAAACATATTTAGAAAATATCGAACAAAAAATTTGAATCTCAACACATACGTGCAACATGTGTGCAGTTTTTTTTATTTTCTGGTCTTCTTTTCGTTAAATTGTTTTTTTATTTTTGGAGAAACATTCAGAATATAAAACTTGAACGATCACTGAAAATCATTTAACGAAGGCTGGCCATCATTTTCCGACATTTAACCAACATGAAATTATGTCAATTCTATTAATAAACAAAACGAATTAAGGATGTTTATGCTCTGACATCAATGAGGAAGCCGCAACAAGAATTCTGGCAAAAAAAAAATAAAACATATTAAATATTATGAAATGGCCAAAAAGATGTTCAACTTCAACCTACCTCAAAGGTGAATCGGAAAGTGATTTCATAATTTGAAATATTCCAGATAATGGCTCTCTACCGAATTGCATTCGTGTTTATGGATGCACATTAATTGGGTTAAGAATGCGTTGAATTTGGAGCCACCACCTCAGGGGGCCCCCCGACCCCGGGCAGTCTTCGGGCCAACTTCAGGGCGAGGTCCACGGAGCGTGCTCTATGCGCTACTCGCTCAATTGACTAAGAAAAAGTGGAAGAAAAAAAAACACTCAGCTACTATAGAAGATTATCTCATTGCAAACGGAAACAGTGCAATTAAAGCGGGAAAACTGCAGCTGCAAAATACTGAAATTATTATTGTTGTTGATTTTCTGGATAGACCGGCCCGGGCCCGGGCCCAGGCCCCGATTTTTGTTATGAGAAGGAATTTCGCAAAATCACAGAGCATAGGAGCATAGATATTACGAGTCGAAGGTCATTGCGTTTATGCGAGCATTAAACCTATGAATAAATGCCAGATTTTAAGGAATTACTCTATTCTAAAATATTTTTCCAAGAAGTCCCTGTGATAAGAAAATAAAAAAAATGGATCAAAGTTAGTTGGACTAATGAATATAGAACGAATTGATTCTGACAACTTTGATTCCCTAAACGAGAGTTCCAATCAGGGGCAATCAACAGAGTGCCTTATTCCTAATTGAATTACTTTTATTTTGTTTTTTGCTAACAAACTAACTGAGGACACTTTGTGATCTTTATTCCAGGAATGTAACACAACGATATGTGACTGCAAAGGCATCAAGGGACGACAGGGCGCTATCGGGCCCGTTGGAGGCATCGGACTGGAGGGAGCGGCTGGCGACACTGGACCCTATGGACCTGCCGGCCGGCTCGGCGAAAAGGGTGACGTTGGCGAATACGGCGGAGTTGGCGAAAAAGGACATCGTGTAAGTTGGCTCTTGAAGATATTTTTAAAAACAAAAAAAAAAAATCAAATTATTTTTAGGGTGAGAGTGGACCACAAGGACAACCCGGTATTCCTGGTAACAGAGTAAGATAATTTTCAACTAAAAATGTTAAAAACAAAAACTAATCGAAATAATAATCTATTAAGGGTATTCCCGGCGAGGACGGTCCTCCTGGACCGCGGGGTATTGATGGCTGCGATGGACGGCCAGGTTCGATGGGTGAACCCGGTAGGCCCGGCGAAAACGGAAAGCACGGCCAGATGGGAGCTCCGGGTAACGCGGGAGCACCTGGTGATGCCGGCGAGGGCGGCATCAATTCCAAGGGCACCAAGGGCACCCGCGGTGAGCGCGGTCAAGACGGCTCCCCAGGTCCGCCGGGATTCGAGGGCGATCGCGGCCAGAAAGGTGACACCGGTTTCGCTGGCATGGAGGGTGAGAAGGGTGACCCCGGCTACCAGGGCGTCAAGGGCGACACTGGCGAGCCATTGGAGACAAACTACAGCTACCAGGGCACACCCGGAGAGAAGGGTGAGCCCGGCGAGGGCGAGCCCGGTGCACTGACCACAGACTTGTCCCAAAAGGGCTACAAAGGAAACATGGGCAAGCGTGGTGTGACTGGACCAGTTGGACCGGTTGGAGAACGTGGACCCACCGGACGAAATGGACTGCCAGGTCAAATAGGTGATAGAGGTGACCCCGGAGAGCGTGGCAAGCCCGGCAAGGATGGAGAGTCTGGTCCCTCCGGTTTAACGGGCGATAAAGGTGCCCCCGGATACGACGGTCTGGATGGAGCCGACGGTAGACCCGGTGATAGGGGTGAGGACGGCTTCGACGGCACCCCCGGCATCCAGGGACCCCAAGGACCACCCGGCATCTACGACCCCACTCTCAGCCAGTCGCTACCCGGCCCGATCGGCCCTCAGGGTGACCTGGGACCGGAGGGACCACGCGGCTTGAACGGAGTGCCCGGTAAGGAGGGGCGCCGCGGACCACAAGGACCCCCGGGCGAGCCCGGAGACGAAGGATTGAGCGGAAAACGGGGCCCGCCTGGACACAGCGAAAATGGAGAGGCTGGTGATTACGGTCTGATGGGTCCGCCCGGACCTCAGGGTCCACCCGGCGAGGTGGGACCCATCGGACGCACTGGACTTCGGGGCGATCCTGGCTACAACCTGGTCGGCCCAAAGGGACAACCCGGCTTGGATGGCCAGCCTGGACAGTATGGATATCGCGGCGAGCGTGGAGAAGTTGGCTTCCCCGGTGACAAGGGTCTGCCTGGCGAGGGCTACAACATTACGGGTCCTAGGGGTGCCCAGGGTCCACCCGGATTGCGTGGCCGTCCCGGTGATGACGGCCTGCCCGGCTATCGAGGCTATCCCGGTGACAAGGGTCTGCGAGGCGACGACTGCGGCATCTGTAATTCCGGACCTCGGGGTACACGAGGCTCGGAAGGTGACACCGGTTATCCAGGAGCTCATGGCAACCGCGGCTTGATCGGTTTCACCGGTCCCCCCGGCCCGAAGGGAGCCCAGGGCAAACCAGGTAAGACCGGTTTCCCGGGTATTCGTGGACTTCCCGGCATTCCCGGTGAACCTGGAGTGGTCGGAGCCAAGGGTCGAAGGGGAGAAATTATACAAAAAAATTCACTGCGGGAAGGAGAAAGAGGGGATAATGGTGATTTCGGTGCCCGTGGAGTGCAGGGATTGGATGGAGACCAGGGATTGAACGGCTATCCGGGCAGTCAAGGTGCTCGTGGTGAGCCCGGTCTGCGTGGCGATTACGGCGACACTGGAAGGCCCGGCATCGATGGACTTCCCGGTCGTAATGGACTCGACGGAAAGCCCGGTATCACGCCCTTCGTCGATAAAGATAGTTTGAAGGGTGTTGCGGGTTACAACGGACGTAAAGGCGATCGTGGTGACGACGGAGAACGCGGCTTCAAGGGCGAAAAGGGTGAACCACATCCCGGAGAGATTCTCGACAACCGGGGTGAACGTGGTGACCTTGGATACCCGGGTCTGCCCGGCTTTAGAGGTCCAAAGGGCGACGATGGTGATGTCGGACTCGACGGCGAGGTGGGTGACCAAGGACCGGTGGGCGAAACAATTGAAGGACCAGTTGGAGCCAAGGGCTATCCAGGCCTTCCCGGTGAATATGGACCGCCGGGCATTCCCGGAAAGCCCGGTTTGGATGGCGAATCTGGCACGGACGGCAATCCTGGATACAAGGGCCAGCGTGGTGAGCCAGGACAGTCGGTTATTCCCGGAGAGATCGGTGTACGCGGTCGATTGGGAGTGAAGGGCTACCCTGGAGACGACGGTTTTCCGGGCCCATACGGAGCACCAGGCATTCGCGGCCAGAAGGGACAGAAAGGTGAATTGGGACCGGATGGCGCTACCGGACAGACCGGTCTTCCCGGCAATAAGGGTCAACGTGGTGACTACTTGGTCGGCCCACCCGGACCAGCGGGTCAACCCGGACGAAGTGGAAGCGTCGCTCTTCATGGCACTAAGGGCCAGAAGGGAGAGGTTGGCTGGCAAGGACCTTTCGGCTCGAATGGCCTAAAGGGCAGCAACGGCATGACCGGATTACGCGGAGCTCTGGGCGACCCGGGAGTACCTGGCTACCTGGGTAGTCCCGGTATTACAGGATTGCGGGGAATGATCGGCGAGAACGGCGATCGTGGTGAGATTGGAGCAGACGGGCGACCAGGTGACATTGGACCGCGTGGAGCTGTCGGTGAAATGGGTCCAAAAGGTGAGAATACGTTTTTATACAAAAATCCCAAGTCCCAAAAACCTAATACCTTTCAATACAGGTCTCACTGGCGACGTTGGACCGTTTGGCTATCCCGGAACCCCTGGACGTAGCGGTATCAAGGGAGGGCGGGGAGACAGAGGTCTACCCGGATATCCTGGAGTAAAGGGCGCTGCCGCTTACAGCGGCATCAAGGGAGATGCCGGTGAGCCTGGCTATCCTGGACTACAGGGCGCCATAGGAGCCCCGGGACCCAAGGGATTGCGAGGACAGCCTGGTGATTCACCCGAGGCCTTGGAAGGTCCCATCGGTCGCAAGGGAGAGCAGGGCAGTCCGGGACGTGACGGACTTCCTGGTCGCTACGGTTTGAAGGGACAGCGCGGTGAACGCGGCATTGCTGGTCAAGCCGGCATCCGTGGTGATCCCGGATCTATGGGAGTGCCGGGATATCGTGGACGCAACGGTAATCCTGGTCTCAAGGGTGCTGTTGGAGAACGTGGACCCGCTGGAGACACCGGACCTGATGGAGAAAAGGGTGACGATGGAATTTATGGACTGAACGGACTTCCCGGTAACCAAGGTCCACAAGGCCCTCCCGGCATCCCGGGACCCCAGGGACCGCCCGGCGACCAAGGAGAAATTGGCTATCCCGGTCGAGTGGAGAACTTGGGTGATCGTTATCTGTACCGCGGCTTCCCCGGTGACCGTGGATACGAAGGCGCCCAAGGCGAGCAGGGTGATGTCGGACTGGTCGGATTCATCGGTCTTCCAGGCGCAAAGGGCGAAAGAGGCGATATCGGTCCTCAGGGATATCCAGGATTAGATGGTACTCCAGGAGTTAAGGGCGTGCAAGGTGACAGAGGTTTCCGAGGTCTGCCAGGCCTTCAGCTAACGGCCGAACACGGATTGCAAGGTGATGAAGGATACGATGGACCTCCCGGTCGCCCAGGATACCAGGGCCAGAAAGGAGCCCCCGGTGAACAGGGAGAGTACGGACAGAATGGCGTCATTGGCCACCGAGGACCCGAGATCCAGGGTCCACCTGGACCGCAAGGTGATGTGGGACTGCCAGGAGCACCCGGACGCCCAGGCTCATATGGACTAGCTGGTCGTCAAGGAGAACGCGGCAATCAAGGTTATCAGGGTCAGAAGGGAGAGCCTGGCTATACCGTTTGGGGCATGCAGGGAGACATTGGAGACCTTGGTTTCCAGGGGGCTCCTGGACCCGACGGAGCCAAGGGCGAGCCAGGCTACCCCGGTCGTCCGGGCCAGTACGGCCGCGCTGGACCCCAGGGACCCAGAGGACTACCAGGACCGATCGGTTGGGGAGGCGTCGACGGCGTGGACGGTCTGGATGGCGTCAAGGGTCAGCCGGGAGAGACGTTCTCCTACTCCTTCGCCCGCCACGGCGATCGAGGTGAACCCGGAATAGATGGCTTCAAGGGCCAGCGTGGAGATACCGGAGCTCCTGGATTGGAAGGATACATCGGCTACAGAGGCGTCAAGGGCTATATGGGTGATCAAGGAGAGGTGGGCTACCAGGGTGCCGACGGTCCCCAAGGACCTCGCGGTGACCAGGGCGCCATCGGTCTGACTGGACGCACTGGTCTCACCGGCAGGCCCGGACCTCCCGGTGAACCGGCTCCCCCACCACCGCCGCCTAAGAGCCGTGGCTTTATCTTCACCCGCCACTCGCAATCCGTTAACGTTCCCCAGTGTCCCGCCAACACGAACCTGTTGTGGGAGGGCTACTCCCTATCCGGCAACGTGGCCGCCAGTCGTGCTGTCGGCCAGGATCTGGGTCAGTCCGGCTCCTGTATGGTCAAGTTCACCACCATGCCGTACATGCTGTGCGATCTGAACAACGTGTGCAACTACGCCCAGAACAACGACGACAGCCTGTGGCTGTCCACCGCCGAGCCCATGCCGATGACCATGGCCCCCATCGAGTCCAAGGACCTCATGAAATACATTTCCCGGTAAGATAATGCAACCTATCCATCTTATAATTTTAATTTTCTTTAATATTTAACTTGGCAATTTTAGTTGCGCGGTTTGCGAGACATCCACACGGGTGATTGCCTTGCACTCACAGTCCATGTCCATTCCGGAATGTCCTGGCGGCTGGGAGGAGATGTGGACTGGTTACAGTTACTACATGGTAAGGATATAACACTTACATTACTTAATGAATTATATTTAAAAAGCATATTGCTGTTTAAACCCTTTTCAGACCACCTTGGATAACACTGGAGGTGTTGGCCAAGACCTCGTTTCCCCCGGCTCCTGCTTGGAGGACTTCCGCGCTCAACCGGTGATTGAGTGCCATGGCCATGGACGCTGCAACTACTACGATGCTCTGGCTTCCTTCTGGCTCTCTGTAATCGAGGAACAGGATCAGTTCAGTAAGCCACGCCAGCAGACTCTGAAGTCCGATCCGACCAGCAAGATTAGCAGGTGCGTCTTCCCCACTATCCTGAAAAAGGGACATTTCTAAAGAGAATTTGACTTGCAGGTGCACAGTCTGCCGTCGTCGCGGTGACGCCTTTATCACTCGTACTGTGGTCCAGAGGACTTCCTCGTCCTGGTCATCAGGATCGAGCTACGACCCTGCCGGCGAGTCGCGCTCGTCTGGAGGAGGACCTGGCTTCAGCTCTAGTTGGTCATCTGGTGGCGGATCCGGTGGCAATTCCGGATCTGGCCCTCGCTCTGGCTGGTCATCGGGATCCAACGTTGGTGGAAGTGGTGGAGCTGGCTCTAGCTGGTCATCCAATGCTAGCCCTGGCTCCGGCTCAAGCTGGTCATCCAATCCTAGCCCTGGCTCCGGATCAAGCTGGTCATCCAATCCTAGCCCTGGCTCCGGATCAAGCTGGTCATCCAACAACAGACCCGGATCCAATGCTAGCCCCGGCTCCAATACAGGTGCATGGTCAACAGGCTCCAGCTGGAGCTCTGATCCGCGAAACCCCGCTGCGTCGAACTACCGCAGTTACGAGGCCAACAGGCAACCGTACTCCCAGGCGCCCAGCAACTACTACAGCGGCAGGTACAACCAGGCCCCGAGACGCCCGGCTCCCCAGAACTACAACGAGTACGCCCGCCAAGGCGGCTCCCGTACGTACCGTCGGCGCACGCGCGAGGACACTATCGCCCCATAGATTTCCACTAAGTAGCAGTTAAATATTTGTCTTAAGTCTATTGCTATCCTATCACGATAACGATAACGATCCAAACCAAAAACAAATGAAACCAAAACCAACCATAACCACCTAGTAAGTGCCATTTTCTTTGGAGTTGCAATCTAACACAAAGTGTCACATCAGTGCCGAAAAAAATAAGGAATATCACAGTAGAGGACGAGAAGAGTATCCACTGCCTGCATAGCAACAAAAGAATGTCTTGCGCCTCTGTTGGAATTAATGTAATCGTAACAAAAACCAAAAACAAAACCCAGTTTTTTGATAAATAAAATGTACACAACATAAAACCAATGCACTTAAAATGTTTCTTACTTTGATTTCTGAACTATAGACTATATAATAGTAGCAAATCTTATCAGGAGTTGACTTATCAGTAGGCCACCAATAAATAGTCATCTTCAGATAACATCTTACCATTGCGACCGAAATATACATTGTCAATCCAAATTCCATTTTATATAAAATTTAAACACCAACATTTTTTTGGTTTTAAGTCTGACGAGCGAATTTATTTTTATTACAATTTGAAAAAGGTTTACATATCCGAATGTAATCAGTTTGCTCTCCCCACTAACAAGTAACATTACAAATCTCGTAAAGGCTAAGGAAGAGGTACATCATCACCGCAGGCAGGCTGGCCACATTTTGATTGTATGCAAGCTTGTATTCGATAGATGCACCTCTGGGACCAGGACCCGGTAGCGAGTTGTTGTGTCCTTTATGTTCTTATCTATATGCTTTCGATTTACACGACTGGCGGCTACTCAAAAACACAAATACAGTACACTTAAGCTTTTAAAACGGAATACAGGAATACAAAGTTACATTTGGTGTACAGTAGGCTAAAGGTTTTAGGGTGAAACAGAGAGATACGGCTAACTAGGGTATATTGGGACAAGAGCCTATAGTTAACAGAGGATCAGAGCCGCATGGCTATTTGGTGTTGATCGGCTTCTGTTCCCGCCTCCTCCTCCTTGTCCACTATTATTTAACAAAGTCAGGATTCTCCTGAACCTTTTCGGTAAACTGCAGATGATTGTCGATGATCTGGAATAGAACCTCGGGCGCCGGAAAGCGGCCCGTTTGTAACTTTGACCATACCGGCACGTCATTCAGTGTTATCTCAAACGCTCCCGACGAGATCAGCTGACCCTCGAGCATGTTGCCGAGGAAGAAGATCATCATGCAGGCGTATATCTTGTTTGACTGCAGGTGGCTCCACCAGCTGGGCGTGTTAAAACCAAGGAAGGTGAACGGACTAACTGCCGATACCACCGACACAATAATCGTGATCTTCAACGCAAATATAATCTTCGAGAGGTAATAGTTCAAGCCGGGAGGATCGTAATGGGCCCCGTGCACCTGGATCTGTGGGTACTTCTCGACCAAAATGTTAACATAGTCCTCGAAGGCCTTGCGGTAGCCGCAGGAGTAGCTAATGGGCGGGAGAAAGACGTATGTTCAGAGTTCACTGTTTGATATGCTAATTACCCCGCATAATCCTCACCAGTAAAGAAAAGTCATCGTCGGCGCAATGTTTTGTCCCAATTTCGTGGCCGGTATCTCCTTGTCGCCATCGGCGACCACCAGGGCGTATCCAGCGCAGAGACATAGTACCAGCAAGGCCACGTTTCTTCCAGTTAGGGATTCCATTGTGTGGTTTATTTTAATTTTTCTCTCAAATGTCGAATAGAATTGTTGTTCACACTTTGCTTCAGTGTTGGCAAATGCCATGTTGACAATGTCCACGTTTCGGGGTGAATTCATTTGAAAGTGCTGGCTACTACTATTTTTTTAATTAAGAATATTTTTATTAAAATTTAATAAGCTTAATTATAAGTAATCTTTTTTTTTAATATTCAGAACTAGAATTGGTAACATGATTTTTGTATAAGTAATGATAAAAACATAACATTTTTGTGTAGTACTTAAGATTTTTGTACTAAATAATTGTATATAAAATAATTACTAAAAAAACGCAGAAATAAAATTAAATAAATGAAGTAGCTTTTAGTACCATGTTTAAAATTAAGGTATAAGTTTTGTTTAAAAATCATTCATGGTTTTGGAAACTATGTCATTCTCAAGATTTCGAAGTACTTTTTTCAAATTAATCAAATCTGAAATTTAAATCTGAAATAAATAAAGAAAAGTATTTATTTATATTTTCAAAGTATTAATTGGCAAATTAAGAATTCTTCGTCCCGACGAGAGCGCGAATATACGAATTGTGACCCTGAATAGTTGGCTACTCCACCGAAGAGCCAGCAAAAAGTGAGACCAGACTTGGATTGGTTGTTTTGCCAGAGAAAAGATCCCTCAGTGGAAAGCACCCTAACCTCCCAATCCCCCCATTACCGCCCTAGCTTTAGCAGCCCTGTCTCTATAACAATTCAAACGAGTGACCGAACCAACCGACGGCGCCGGACAAAACAAACGCTGAGTTTTAAACCAAATTCAACTTTAAACGAGAACGAAACGCACTCTGTTCGTTTAAAAAAAAAATTGCAAGAGCCCCATCCAGCCGGCGGAATCAGCTGGTTAGCACATCGAAATAGTGTGCGTCTGTGTGTAAGAGAGAGCCGTCGCGTCCGTGTGTGTGTATGTGCGAGAGCCCTTCCAAGGATACCCAAAGCAGCATCTGTGAAAATTATTAATTTCTTCCCCGAGCCCCCACGAAAATGGATATCAATTTCTCCGAACTGAAGAAGGAGGCGGCGGCAGCCAGCGAGGATGTTTTCCAGCGGGCCCAGAAGGCCTACGAGGAAATGGACCTGGGACTGGGAGGAGACGCTGGCAATGTCAGTGGCGGTGCCCAGGACGACAATGCCCATACGGAGCACTACTTTGCTAACGAGCAAAAGAAACTAGACTTTGGTGACCCGCAGGAGTTCGTTCAGCGCATGTCAGCCGGCGCCAAGGAGGCCCAGGAACTGCTGGAGGCCAAGTTCGCCAAGAAGGCGGATGACTTTGACGATTTCCTGAGCGATGCCGGAAAGGATGTGAAGCAGAGCATTGGCGGTCTAACCACTGACTTCATGAATGCCGAGAGGGGACTGTTCGGTGGCTCCACCACCGCTCCTCTGGCTCCCTTTTCAGAAACCGCTGCAGTTGCACCTCCCGTGGCAGCTCCTGCTCCGGCTCCGGCACCAGAAAAAGCTGCAGCCCCTGCTCCAGCTACAGCTCCTGTTGAAGAGGATCTGTTGGGCAGCTTCAGTGACAAGCCATCGGCACCGCTCCAAGCCTTCCAGCCTACGTCCAATTTCTACGATGACGATGATGACGATTTCTCAGGCAAGCCCCCAGCTCCTGCTGCCGCTGCCGCTGCTCCTGCTCCCACTGTTCCTGCTACCGCTGCTGCTACTGCTTCGTTTACCGCCAACAAGGACTCAGACACCGAATCGCCGTCCGTATCTTACACTCCGTCGCCGGCCAAGAAACCCGTTGTTGATGCTCTGAAGGAGCAGGACAACGAGAAGTTCATCTCATCGGAGGACCTGCTCAGCGACTTCAAGGATGAGCGCACAGCCACGCCCCCAGCCGTAGCACCAGTTCCGGTCGCTGCTCCTGCTCCAAAGCCCGTACCGATTCCAGTGGCTGCTCCAGTTTCAGCAGCCTCGTTGGTAACCGATCTGGATGATGACGATGACTTCAAGCCAAGTGTCCAAGCGGCACCCAAAGCCGAACCGAAACCGGAACCGCCCAAAGCCAAGGAGGAACCGCCCAAGCCGAAGGTGGCACCGCCCCCAGTGCCAGTTGCTTCTTCGCCGTCGCAGCCGCAGCCAAAGATTGTGTCCGTGGAGGAGATCTTCTACAAATACGGACTAGGTATGTTGGCATCCGCACTTTAGTTAAAGTTTAAAGAATTTATTTACACTGCGTGTGTTATCGTTGAGTTTATAATTAATTTGCTGTGCTGTCGTCATTAGAGTGTCATTTTCTGTTTATTTCCGAGCCTTCCTGCGACCGCACCTTGCATCCCACCTATCCTGACCTGACCCCCTTTCCCCATAGGTCGTCGCTTCCCCCCATTGTGGGTTAGTCACTCGCCGTTCTCTTTTTTGCGCTTGGCGTGGTTTTTTTTTTTCTTCTGACTCTGCCATGATGTCATCGGCTCCGGAGGTTCTCTTATTAAATATATTTCGTATCGTGGAATAGAGTAATTCGATATCTCCAAAAACACTCTCCCAGTTTACCTTTTATCTCAATGGCTGTAAAACATTTGTTAAACAAACATCAGCAGCAACATCAGCCTCTTTCCCGGCAATCTTGAAGTTTTCTTAAGTTTTTCCTCATTTTTTTTATTTTGCAAATCGATCGTCATCGGCTGGGGCGCGTGATTCACGCTCATTTGAATGCCGGCTGAACAAGTGAACAGAAATATGTATGATTGTATGATTACTTAGCTGTCGGTAAATACAGTGAAGCCATAGTATGAAGACAAGGCCCATTTGCTTGGGATATTTGCTAAAATTACTTGAAGAGAGTAATTAAAATGATCAGCCAAGTGCTCACAAAAATATATTAAAGTCATTAAAAAGTAATCATTTAATTACGAAAGTGGAGCTTACTTTTCAAAAAATGAACAGTAGAGTAGCTTCTCAATGCAAACAAGTTCAAACATGAAAAATGAACAAAAATGAACTTTCATTTAAGAAATGAAAATGAACTACTGACAAGGCATCTCTCTTTCTCCTTATTATAAGTTTATTATATTATTATAAGTGAAACTACTCCTTCAGAAAATGAACACAAAAGTAGTTTCTTAATTCAGGAAAGTTCAAACATGAACAAAATTTAAGGAAAATGAACCAAAATGAAAATTCATTTAAGAAATGAAAATGAACTACAGATAACTAGACATCTCTCTTTCTATTATAAGTTGATTATATAATAACCTCTATAAGGTGCCAACATTCTCGAAGTTACTAACGTAGTTTCACAATTTCCCAGATATTTCATTCCAGCGGCATGAATCAGCTGCTCGCCTTCCATTTTCCCCCCACATCTCTAAATTTTTTACTCAACCCGAGCGACTACCGACGTTCATTGACGTATACCCCCCGTTCATATTTCACTATAATTCTATTTCTTTTTTCTGTTTTAGTTTCGTTTATTACGTTTTAGAGCTGTGATGGCTATTAAAGCAATTTGCGGGACTGGCAGAGCAACAATAATAATTTATTGTTGCGTTGTTACATTCTGCTACTATTTTGCAACCGGCTGGCTACTGGCTAGTGGCTACTACTTTTCGACAGCCCCTCAGTGGGCTTATTTAAGCCATTGGATTATCCAATCTGCTCTTGAAATCTGTGTACACTTGGAGAAATTTTAATCCTAATTTTAAAATAAATTCGAAATATTTTAAAGTAGTTTTTGTTTTTAGAAAAATTATATATTTCAGCATTTTTTTCCCAACGAAATCTTTTGTGTTTATGAGAACAGAATAACATATATATTTCCCTACCCCCTGTCTGAGGAAAAACATTTTCCAATTAGTGATTTTCATCGACGCTTTCCAGCTGCAGTCTACAGTCTGCAGTCTGTGTGCCTCCCTTTTGTGCGATTATGCGGCTATTTTTATTACAAGCTGAACACATATTTTGCTCGTATTTCCTTTGTTTTCGCTGCGCTTTTGTCTTTCAATTTGCCATTGATTTCGTTTTGGATTTGGATTCTTCATCCATTCTTTCTGGCACTTTCTTAGCCGGAGCTTAGCATCCAATCTTGGCAGCTTATCTCCTCCGCTTTATCGCTCTTGTGGCTTCCAGTTTGCTGGCAACTCCGATATCGGCACTTTGACTATAATTCTATTTTTAATTCTGCGTATGTCCAGAAACAATTTGTATTAAATTCTTTTTTTTTCTTGTGATATCTCTGATGGTTTGAGTAAAGAAATTGTATATTTTTTGTTGTGGGTTAATTGCATCTCCCACGCTGCTGAAATGTCTCGAGTGGGGGGGAATTTCTTTTTTTGGAATCGAACTGAAAGCAGAACACATGGCATTGGATATAAAATTGATTTTTATTGGAAAGGTTACTTAACGGGGCTACCAAAGGACATGGAACCAGAAAATAAACATCCAAATAACATGATTATAAAAATTTTTTGATTTTTTTTCGAAATTTTAAATAGTTTATTTGTTTCTTTAAAATAAAACAATTACTTTATTGAGGAAACAAGTGCCCAGTTCGTAAAATAATCCAACAGTTGAATTAAAAATGTATTTAATTACGTACATTTAGTACATATTTAGTACATTTTTCCTGACTCTTGGCCAATATCGATTTCATCTGGCCCGAAACTGGGCCAGGGAAGACATCCGCAACGGCCCATATGGAATGCGTCAAGCTCGTTACTCATAAGTTGGCAAGAAGCGCCAGAAATTTGGCAAGTAGAAGTAGAACAATGGGACCACCAAGGCGGAAAGGTGAGAAATGGAAAATGCGTTTCCGAGTGCCAGTTGATTGATTTCCTATCCAATTTTTAAACCACACGCAACCCAAAGGGCGGGGTCGCGGCGTGAAGAAGGAGAAGAAGGAGATGGAGGCTGACACACACATACATATGTGGCATTAGTGGTGGCAGTAGCAACAGCATCTGCAACCTAGTTGCACCACCGCCCCACCCGAAACTTGTCTGGCAATTTCCGGCCCACTTAGTGGGTGGCACAACAAATACCGTGCAGGGGGGCTACGCACATGCGCCGTGAAAAAGTCTCCACACGACAGAGACTCTCCACTCTCCAGCGACAGGTCAGCTGCATTAGGTGAAATCGATGGACGCAAGACTTTGGCCCCAGGCTGCGAACCGGGAGCTTTTCTCAACTCGTACGCGCCGAAGGAGACAAAGTTCAGGGCTAAGCGGGGTTGCTCAACTTTGCGAGTCTTGTGGGTGGCCTCTCATTTATTTGGAGCCACCTTTTGGCTCTGCACTAGGGCTACAGTGGAACCTGCATAAGAAAGTATTGGGAAATTATCTGAAAAGTTTTCATAAATGAAATTTAGAAACTAAATCATTTTTGGGATGTTTTTCAGTTTCTTTAAAGAAATATATATAATTTTTTTTACCAAAAAACTGAATAATTTTTTAAAGGCCACTGTCTGGGCACAGTGGGGGGCATATGTTACTCTCTTCTTTTCGCCTCATTACGCCTCTCTCGGCGCCGCCGCTTTAGCTTTAGGGTTGTCCTTTTTCCTCAGCCTGGCCTACAGGCTGAAGCTTTTCCTGATACGTTTCAGTCTCTATACGCGTCGTGGAGCTGCCACACGGAAGTGAAAAATTCTTATAGCGTAATACCGTAACGTCGTAATACCGTTCTCCCATTCTCATTTCTCTCTTCTGCGTTGTGCTTTTGTTAACGAAAACAATCGAATATCTCGGGAAAAACCTAAATATCAAATATATATAAAAAAAAGGAAAAAATTTCAGTGACGACAAAAGAGTGGTTTTTTTGAAGAAAAATAAAAATCATAAGTAATGGCTACAATTGGCGAAACCGGTCAGAATGGTGTGTGCAAAACGCGCCCCCTCATTTGCTCCATCCTCGATCCCAGTAAGTGGCACTCACATTTAAATCGAAATTACCCCAATACCGAAACTCACCCCCGACTACCCCGAATTGAAAAATAAAATAAGGAAAATCAACAAAACTAACCTCTGACAATTGTGTGGTGTGGGAGTAGTAGCCTGTAGATTAAGGATTGTATAATTTTGTGTATATATGGAATGTGGTTCTATGTCCCGGTGAAACTGTCTTTCTTCTATCATTATTTAATAATTTTAATTAAATTTAATTTATATTAAAAATGTATTTTATTTTCCTCCTTTGGGTGCTTGAACTGCTTTGTCATCTAAGCTTATATTACACTGCTTGTGCAACGCCCTGTGCGCTTTTTATTTTCCTAACACCGCTTGTGCACGCCAACTATTTCCATTTTCCTTTTTTTATTGTCTTATTGCACCTCGACTAACCGCTAACTAACGAAAATCAATATATCAATCGCCTATTTCCAGATGCCTGGTTCAAGCCCGAACGTTTGCATCCGCAAGGTAAGTTCAGTTGTCCTAAAACTGTGCCGCGACCAGCTTGACCAAAAACCGTAACTCCAAACTGTAACTGTAATAACTGTACAAATCCCGTGGCAATCGTCGTCTGTCAATATGCGTTATGATGTCATCGAGCCACCCCTGTATAGCCTGGGTGTCCTTTTGTTTTGGTTTTGTTCTCTTTTTTTTTTTTTGCATTAAGCCTTCGTACAAGTATGCCAAGCTGTGTGCTTCCGCTGCGCTCCTTATTGTTGTTGTTGTGATTTCCATAATATGCACTTGCCGAGGCAAGCAGTGCCCCCGAAAGTATGCCAAATTATTCCGCATATCCTTTCGAGGGCCAGGCATTGTCTTTTTTTTTTATTTGCAAGCTATGACATGTATTATTATACAGATATCCTGTTGTTACTCACTTTTATTTATTGTCTTCTATTTCAAAATGTATATATTTTATTGCTTTTTTTGGGGCTTGGGGTTAGAAAAATTACTAACAAACTTTAAACATGTAAATAACTGCCATATCTTTCCCTTTAAGCTGATAGCATTGATTTTTTTTCGAGAGAGTGACTAATAATTTGCATTTTTCACTGCCCCCAGCGGCAAACCACCCTGCTACCACTCTCCAGTTGGCTTCCAAGTCCAGTCGGACTGCAATTAGCCGTCGCTTCGTATAGTTCAGTTACCCCCCGGCCAGCCAAACGTTTTGCACTGAAAGCGGTGAGCGTTAAGAGCGGTAACCGTAATCGGATCGCATGCTAGGCCAGGCCAATAAAAAGCGGGGGTACAGTGGAGCTTTACTATAGAAACCTGAAATATGCAGTCAAAGATAAAAGATATAAATTTGGACTAAAATACGTTTAGGAAGTTAAAATAAAAAATAAATTTAAAAAAAAACAGACTGAGAATAATTATCACTACTAACGTCCTAAAAGTTGCCATAAAGTAAAGTATAATATAATGCAATTGTAGAAAAAATCCTTTAAATGCAAACTGATATGGGGCGTCTGTTGTTTCTTTTTTTCGCCCGCCAGAGAAGAGGGGGCCTCGGGGGCGGGTCTCTCACATGCAACTCGAGCTGTAGTCGGACCGACACTCCCAACATGCACTTTCTACAGATGCCTTAGATTAGACGGCCGTATTAGTTACCTAGTATACGTTTCATTATCAGTTTGTGGCTATTAAAAATCACTCCGTCTAGTTGTGACTAATTCGCGTTGAATTTTTATTGCGTCAGCCCTACCTGAGCCTCGTATTTATTAAAAATAGTCATGATCTACTCACTCCACAATCATGCACTTGGTCATGGGTTGTTTAATGTGAAGCCTATAAAATGGACTTTGGAATAATACGATCTATAAAATGGAATATTAAAAACGTGATTTAAATGATAAGAATGGTTCCAGACTTCAAAGCAGAACTTTCCTGCCCAGCAGCCACTCCCCAGATTCAAAGAAATGTAATTTTCTCGAGTGGCCAGACATGAACCTGTGGCTTCAATGCTTTTTTTTCTTCATCTGCTCTCGAGTCCAATGCCCAATTTGGCCATGGCCAAGAGCTTAGGTACCGCTCGCTGGGGACTGCCCACTGCGGACTGGCACTCGAATACGCGTTCAATCGAATCAGTCAGTCGGGGAGGCGGCGGCCCACATCACCATTCCAGACTTGGCCATAAAGGAAAGCCAGCCAAGCGCTCTGCGACGTCTGGTGAATGTAAAACTGTAAAGTAGAGACTTGGTTTATGTTCTCATAATTAGTCGGGCGTTAAGTTAGATGATTAATCATCACCAGTGCTCTTGTTTATGACTTAAAGGAGGGTTGGGGTGTTTTAAAAATTATAATATTATTTATGCGAAACAAAACGAATGCAAGTAATTGAAATCTAATGCTTGGGTTTAAAATAAATCCCTCCAAACTTAACGAATTTTTTTATATCTTATCAACGGTAGCTTGTAGCTTTCTATTATACTTTCTTTCTGCCAAACTGCCAAAATCTAGAATGAGTAACGGCCAATTGAAATATGCTTACGTGCCATACACGACAAGTTTTCTTGTCTCTACCCACAGACCCACATAAATATATAAAGTTCCAGCCACAATCGATTAGATCATCGCCGGCGTTTTTTTCATTCCTTTCGCTAATTTTGTGCCAAAAAAGAGAGATAACTATATGAATATGCGAAAAATTTGCATTCAAGTGCAAAAAGTTATATACATAACCACAGCGAACCACAAATAACAATGATAAGCCAGTTAAAAATTACTTAATTCCCCGGCTCGAGATAACTTGTCTCCATTGCAAAGCAATAAGAACTTGCAGATAAATGCCCAAGTCATATCCCGAAAAAAGCTTTCTAATTTCTCAGTTGCTGACGTCAGATCTTATCGGTGAAATTTTCGATTCATTTCTAAATGCAACATTTGAATCGAGCGCTTTCTTCCAAGCAGTGAAAACTGCTTCAAACAAGCAGTTCGTGGAGACTATTTTAAAGCTTGCCATTTATCTGTCGAGATACAGTTAACCTTGAATCGGCGGCGTGAGAGCAAACTTGAGTGAAATAGCAGCACAAAGTGTCATTGTTTATGGCTCTCAGAAATGAAAAGCTGCTGCCTTTTCTATCTCGCCGCTCATTCATTACCGTTCACCTGTACCCCCCTCGCTTTTCACCCAGCGTTGGATGCTGCTGTCTGCCCGGCCGGCGTCAACGTCAAATAAGACGACGACTCTCGTTCTCGCAGTTGCCTGCTAATTTTAGCCTTTTAGCTAAGTATTTCAGCCATTCGTCTGCGGTTTAGCATTTAAAGATTACGCCGTAGGCTGCACAGGGCGGTCAAGCAGTTGAACTAGAAATCGAATAAATTGTGACACAGTGATCTCTCACTTTATTCGACCTTAGTTTAACTATATTCTTTATAGAACTAGTTCTAAGATCACAAGTCAAAGCAGCATCCCTGACTAGTACTATCTGTACCTCGTCCTGTTCCTCTTCTCTTCAATCCTTCCTTTCCTTTTACCTGCTTTTTTGGCTTGCAGAGACATGATCGAAAGAATCCCTGTTTTCTACCTAAATTGCAGTTATCTGTGTGTGTGCGTGTGTTAGGCGACAACTACATTAACACATGCGTGCTCCCTGATAATAAAAACACGCAGCCATGCGCACCGGTGCCCACCTTTCCTCACTTTTATTTCATCCGAGATCAGACATGTATCTGGCTCTCTTAGGTACCTAGGCTCTCTCTCTCTCTGTCGATGCTGTTATTTGCAATTCGCCATAAAAAGAGGAAGGCCCTCGGACCCCGTTCCTGTCCCTTTCCCTTTTCTCCCTACACCAGTTGTCAAAATAATAGTTCTGGCTGGAAGAACCTAATTAGCTAAAACTGTTTAAATAAACAATAATTACAAAACCCGGTTCTAGAGTTCAAGCTCATGGTCATAGTACAAAAGGTCTAACTCAAAATTGGTTACCAAACATTTACATACAATAGTGTTCATAAAGATATTAGGTTTTAATTATGCAAAATAAATATTATTATAGTCTTATAATAGGATGAAATAAAGAAATTTTAATATTTGAATTTTTGGATATATTGATCTTGATATTTCTTAATATGGAATTCTATTTATCCTGCTATTAATTTCCAAAATAATAAACTGAGCATTTAATTGCAAATATATTTTAGTTGTTCTCTATTTAATTGAGTCTATTGGAAGTTTTTATTTGGTTAATGATTCATATTTTTAATCTTCGTTCTTAAAGTCGAATAATAATTTAAAAATAAAATATTTAAACTAAAAACTATCACATTCCAATCATAGTCGTCCTGTGACTCAACAATATAGTTTATTTAAAATATTTTGTAGCTATACTGTTGACCGCAGCTGTGGGATGAGTGGGTACCTGCGTGAGTGTTGTTGTACGTCGGGCTGAGTGTGTCGCTTCGCCCTGCGTCGAGCTGAGCGCATCTGAAATTAATTGTAGTTTAGTTCGAGTACGGACTTTGAAAACGCCACATTGCCTCAGAGAGTCGATCGAGGAACGCGACAACGAAAACGACATCGGTAATTTGGTTCTTGCCCCAGAGTGCGTGTGTGTTTTCAAGTGTGTGTGTGTGTATCTGTGTGTGGCATGCCACAGATTGTTGTCAGCTGTTTGAACTCTTCGACCTGCACTTGCAGCTGACAGAAAACACGGATTTGCGACTTTGCCATTGTCGAGGCATTTCATTTTTTTATTCCCCCCCCCGCCCAACACCCGGCATCCCGGTATCCGCGGAATTTTTCGTGTACGGATACTGTTCTAATTATATAACTTGGATAGGTGCCCTAACACTGGCGATATATGTAAATGAAATAAAACAGAGATCTTTCGAAAAATATATTGTTTGTATTTACAAATATATTATTTCTAATCAGTTTCTAATATCTAAACAAAAACTATCCCCTTTAGCCAGTGACACCTGTATTGATCGAGACCTGCAACTGTATATAGCATTTGCTGTTATCGCCATAAAGTAAATAAATTAAAAGTGAATGAAAAAATATTAATCCTATCTTATTATCTTGCCCCGTCGACGGGCCACTTTCCATATCAGTTCCGATTGCCAGTCGACGGCGAGGGCGAGGAACTTTCAACAGTTCCCCCCGTGTATGAGGGTACTCTAGGTACACATACAGTAGTAGTATCTCTCGTCTAGGTCGGATCCGCCGATTGGGTTGGGGACTGGGGACTGGGGAATCGTATCCGTCAGTTCTACGCAAACGGTTAATGCCCGCCGCTGCATTCGCATTTCCTCGATCCGTGAACCGCACGCGAAAGAACTTTCGCTTAATCCCGATTCTTTTCGACTTTCTCTTGCAGTCGGGCGGAAAGCTTTTGTGATTAACAATTAAATACCGTCTATAATCGTAACTAAATAACAAGAAACATGGCTGAGGGTCTGGAAGCACTCAAGGGTCTGCTGCAATCGCTGGGCGAACTTAAAGATTTGCCTCTCAACCGCGAGTCGTGTAAGTAAAAAAAAAAAAAGATACAAAAATGGATGGAAAATAAATCAAAATAAGTTGATGGAAAGATTCGGAATCCCCCTAGAATTTGTGAAAAATATGAGGGCCGTGGCCACATGGCCACTAGAATTTCCCTTGAGGAGGGAAATTTCTTTTATTTTCGCGCTACTCTCTTCCGCTCTCTCTTCATCACACTCTCTGTTCGTGCGTTGTTTCTAATTGCAGCTATAATTTATTTATAAATAATCTTTTTTGTGACATTTTAAGAAATGTTAGACCAGAAAATGTAAAAATGTTTCATTTTTAAAGACTATTTAGTCACATCACTCTGACTAGGAAGAATATTAAATTTTTGTTTTATTATTTTATATAATAAATGATAACAATTTTATAAAAAATTTCTTATCTTTATAATAAAAAGTTTATTTTTTTTAAATAAAACCACACATTTCCTTCGAAAAGCAAACCAATGGGGTATTTGCTCTTATCAACTCCACATATTCCCGTTAGTAACCAATTTTGATAAAAGATCAAACCCTCAAGGGGCTTGCTTAGGCTTTTTAAGAGAATGTTTATTTAGTTCTCGACTGTGTTTGGCTTTTGTTACGTATTCCCTTTAATTGTTTATTAACATATGTATGTGGCTTATGCAATTTGTGAGGCTTTCTGACAATGTCAGGTGCACAAAATAAATATATTTGCGTGTGTTTGAGTTTATTTGCCAACACATTTGGGAATTATGTCAGCAAACCAGAGAATTTCTATAGCCGTCTCCCAACATGATATCATTTGAAGCACAGCTTACTCATTCAAACGCGCCAAAATAAGAAAGCAGGGGCAAAAAAAAACGCAAAAACATTAGAGGCGTTTGGGGTTGGACTCGAGTGTTGGGGAATTGGGGATGATGTCACTCTACCCGCATTCGCATTTCACCAAAACGCAGTTTTTCTTGCCTATTGCGCTTCGAGCCGGTTATGAAAATGCATTCCACTCACAAACCACACAATCGCTCTCAAACTGCATTAGCTAAGCAGTGCAATGACCCACTCCAAGCAGCCCTTGTCTCCATCGCTTATCCCCCTTATGGTTTTCGAGTGTAAACTTAATTATTGATTTACATTTTATAGTTTCGTAGCATATCCGACATTTTTCACCATAGCTTGTCACGCACTGTAGCCATGATTCACATTTAACCGCAGTCCGCAGTACGCCAACAACCCCACCCGATACGTCACTCAACGCTAAGCGGCTACGTAGCTCCAATCTTCAATCTTCGGGAAGCCGAGTCGCGAATCCAAGTTCGTGGCTGAGGTTGACACGTTTGCTGACATTTGTATACATCCCACCGCCCCCTACCCTCACGCATTTGTTGTTGTTAATGCGCGTTATCTTTTACTTTCAATGTGGATCGTCGACGCACTCTCTCTCAAAATCACTCCCACTCAAGCTCTTAGGTGGAGCAGCTGTGCTCTCTTCCGCTTTCAGTGTACAGTGGGATTGAATGTGAATATAATTAAATATTAAATATTAAATAATTGAAACTAAACTAAAAGTATATGAATACAATAAAGGCTATGAATTGCTGCCTTTAAAATATAATATTATTAAATGTAATTTATTAAAATGATCCCATTGTCTTTGATCCAAATGGTGATTGGCCCCACTATGAACTGCTTGACTCTCTCCCACTGCTTCTTTCCTTCCTGAAAACTTGTTTGCTGCCACTCTCCCGCTATCTCTTTCTGGCTTCCTCTAGGCCCCACATTAGGCCGTACTGGCGCTGCGGCAGCCCAAGCAGACCAAGCAGCCCAACTGGGGAGCTCAAATAAAATTTCTGCTCAAACTTCTTCCAGAGCTCGTGTCGGACGGTCGGCTGAATCGTCTCTCCTGAGCGTGTTGTGTGTGTGTGTGCTTGTGCGCCTGTGTATTAACTAAATTTCCGCGCTGTAATTAAGCCTAGACACGCAAACTCCCACTCCACTTTGCATACATTTTGGCGCCAAGCTAGTTACCGTTAAAAGAAACCAAACAAAGTTTAAACAAAAAAAATGGCAGGCGGCAGCAAACGTTACTCACGCAACAATTCCAACGGCAACTTCCAGCCACTGCCCGAGCGCGGACCAGGTAATCTCTCCCGTTTCCGTTATCACCTGGCTGCTGGTCCACGTTGTCCACTTTTGGGTTTAAGTCCCCGGCGACGGCGACAGCGACAACCTCTGGGTGTCTTATCTTCGGGGGTCGTGGAATAAAAAAATATTTATTGACTGCGCGGCAGTGATTGCTGCCAACGTCAGCAGCAGAGCACCGTCAGCAGCGCCAACGTGGCTAAAATAACTAAAAAAAAAATCAAATTAAAGAAACAAAAATCCACTCAGTACCAGTCTTTTTTTTTAATTTATTTTTTTGTTACTATTCATTTTTAATGTATTATCTTTTAAAATATATTTCTTGCCACGTTGTGGAACTGCAGTTGGCAACCAATTTCGGCTCATCATCAAAATTCCAGCTTGCATTGGCGATTTTTGATTAAAATAATTAATACAAGCGTAGACATGGCGTCTTATCAGTCTCAGTTAGGTCTTATCTATGCAGTTTTTTCTTTTTGACTTTTTTATTTTGCAACATTACGACACTCTTTGTGGCTGATTTCAGTGGAAGAAGAAGAAGCTGCACTTCACTTTCGGCCAAAACTAGTTTAAAGGCAAAAACAAACCAGTTTCCATCTCTCTCACGGTATCCCCAAGCTGCAATTGTAACGAAGATCTTCGATTGGGGAACTTTCTCCATAGCGGGAAGAGAGCTCTAGCCCAGTTAAGGGTCTTCTGTAGGGCTGCCATCTCATCACCATTGTCTCCTTTCTAATTTATTTACATAATCCCATTCAAATCGGGTCTCTCGAAGCCCGAAACTGGTTATCCAGCTTGTCTCAGCTGGTTTTTGGCTCAACTAGTCTCGTATCTATTTGTTTAGCTGGATTCTAGAAACCAATTGGTTTATATTTTTCGGGTTTTAAACGCGAATTACTTAAAAAATAGTTTAAACTATAATAGTAGATCTATAATGTTATCTATAATTATTATTTGGCTTGTATAGATTGCTTATCTTTTAACAAATTATGATACCATAAACGGTAGCTGTTCTTTAATGAACAATTAATTTCTCAGCTTTTAACACTTATAGAGTGTTTTTATTTATAGAATCTTTTTTTCCCTTCTGGTATCTAAATTGGGTTAACTGAAAAACGGCGCCGGGCAATGACTTCTTATCGGTAGATCCGAGTGCCAATAGCCGCGATGAAAGTGAATAATGAAGGGGCGATGGCAAAGATATAGAACCAAACACGGATGGAGGTGTTTACGTCAGCCGAATGTATCCAAGAGATACATTCCGTCCGGGCCTGGACAACTGCTAGCATTTCAATCGATTCTCGATGCGTGTTTTTCAAATCATTTCCGTTTATCCACTCATTCTTTGCACTCTCTTACCATTTAGTGAGTGTTCTCTTTGGTGAGTTTTCTCTTTTCTTTTCCGGCTGGGTCCGGAAAATCTAAACTTTTCCCCTAGCCTCTAGCCTGCTAGCCTCTAGCCTCTAGCCTCTCCTAGCTAGCTATAAGTTCGGGCCGTGGCCAGCAGACGCCAAATAATATTTCGCCGCTAGTGTGTAGAACTTGGCAACGAGGAACGTCAGACCGTGGCATCCGTAGAATAATCGAAAAAAAAAAATGTCTAACGAATTGTGTGAGTTTTTGGGAGGAGCGGGAGGAATAGGGTATGGCAGCAGGGTTAGAATAATATGAAAAGCTTAGTAGTTGCATGCTGTTTCAACAAATGCCATCCGATAATTACCACCTCAGCATATGGGCTCTAGGTGCTTGAATCTACATATCTGCGATACAAGACCACTACAAGAGATACAAGATTCATCTATTTATCTCATAGATTGCATAATTGCCGCTGCCTGAAAAAGATATACATATATGCATATGTATGCGTGTGCTTTTTTTTTTTATTTATTTTTGTATTTTCAGTCTTGTCTCTTTTTTTTATAATTTGTATGAAGTGGGGAAATCATAAATATATTATTTAAAAAATATTTTGACTAATTGGATCTCTGATTTTGTGTATTTCCAGTGGAATCCCTCATCTACTGGCGCGATGTGAAAAAATCCGGCATTGTTTTCGGCGCCGGACTGATCACACTGTTGGCCATTTCCAGCTTCTCGGTGATCAGCGTGTTCGCCTACTTGTCGCTCCTCACCTTGTTCGGCACCGTGGCATTCAGAATCTACAAATCTGTGACACAGGCCGTTCAAAAGACAAACGATGGACATCCCTTCAAGTGGGTTTCAAAATGAATGAAAAAAAATATATATAATAAATATATTTTATTATTTCATAGGGAATACTTGGATCTGGATCTGACACTGTCGCAGGAGAAGGTCCAGAACATTGCCGGCGTGGCTGTGGCACATATCAATGGCTTTGTCGCCGAGCTGAGGCGCCTGTTTCTGGTTGAGGATCTCATCGACTCGATCAAGTTCGGTGTCATTCTGTGGGTCTTCACCTACATTGGCGCCTGGTTCAATGGCATGACTCTGGTCCTCTTGGGTAGGTTTCAACTTGGCCACTAAACTAAAGTTACTTTAGTAACTTACTAAACTATATACCTCCTTAGCCTTCGTCTCGCTGTTTACCTTGCCCAAGGTCTACGAGAACAACAAGCAATCGATCGACACCTACTTGGATCTGGTGCGCAGCAAATTGACAGAAATCACCGACAAGTAAGTTTGATTTTATTAAAAAATAATGTCAATCAATTAATTTTAATTAATATCTGTTTTATGCAGGATCCGAGTGGCCATCCCCATTGGCAAAAACAAGCCCGTGGCCGCCGAGTCCGACAAGGACAAGTAAACCGCACTAGCTACAGAAACAACAATATTAAACATGTTTATTTATTTATTAAGCATTATTTGAATGGTTTTAATATTCATCCAGGCATTAAATAAATAACAAATCTAGCAGCAATGTTTACATATTAACTGTATAATTGCAATCTACAATACATGAACCGATATAATTGTAAATCAAATTTAATGAGATCTAAAACAAAAAAAAAACCACTTATCAACCACAGCTCGTAGCAGTTTAAACATTGTCCAAGTGTCTTTAAGTTTTTAACGAACGAAAGAAAAAAAACAACAACAAACATATATTAAAAAATAAATCATCAAAGCAAATAAAAGAGTGAAATGTGAAGGAAATTAAAAAACAACAACAAATTATACATAGACGCAGCAATGCAATTAAAAAAAAACTAATTTCAATTCTGAGTTCCAGTAATTTCCAATTTTAAATCAAACTACCATCATAACGATTTATTAAAATTTTTCTTAGTTTTCATTGTGACCTTTTTTTAATTAATTCTTTGCTTTAGTTTTAGTTTTACTATTTTGTTGATTTTTGTATAAAACAACAAGAAGAACTAAGATTACTCTTAAAAGAAAAACAAACAAGAAAAAATGAAATAAAAAAAAATGAAGTAAAAAATCCACAACTAATGATTTTTGTGTTTTCTAGCATTTTTAACAAAAGACAAAAATATTTATATATACTAATAATTAAGCTGATCCCATAAGATCCCATTAGATATGCAACTTTCGTCCGACAGCTGCAACTTCATCTCAACTCAAAAATGGTGGCCTAAATGTTGGACCAAATCATCATCACCCTGCTGTGAGAGGCTTTAAGTTGTTTTTTTGTTCAATAATTTGCGCCCGTAT
The DNA here is from genome assembly GCA_035045925.1 of Drosophila atripex. Classification (NCBI taxonomy): domain Eukaryota; kingdom Metazoa; phylum Arthropoda; class Insecta; order Diptera; family Drosophilidae; genus Drosophila; species Drosophila atripex. Next base: position 6,481,249 of record JAWNOP010000070.1, on the reverse strand, counting down.
ACTGGAAAAATAAAAATTACAATCATTAATCATATATCGTAAATCATAAAAGTAACAAAGAATTTCGAACAGCTTTACAGCTTTGTTTCAAAAATCATAAAAATAAATGGCCTTGTTTCATATTGTACAATTAAGTTGTAAGCATTTTTACATGAAAATTAAATAAAATATTTAATGCAAATTTATTTGAGGCACGCGCATACACGCATCCATCTTACATTTTTAGCTTAAAATGTTCATTACTATTATAAATGTAACTCTTTGTTGCTTAATTGTTGAACAAACTTTACGTTTGAACTGCGTACTTAATATGGACGTATTTACACACAGATACAAACATGTTTGTGCATGTGTACCGCGGGTACAGTTTATCCCATTAATGTATGTACTTTAGGCGTTCTTCTAAACCAGACTATATACCGATAGATATTTTTGCAAATTAATACACTCGAAAAATATAATTGTATATGTATACAAAACGTAAGTGGGAAAATTAAAAAAATAACTAAGACATCGCCTGAAGAAAGAACGAAGAAATTTTTAAGTGCAACTTTTCGAGGGTTTTTCTTTAATTTAGTGCAACTTTACAGTCATATGTAATCGCAAGAAACAAAAAAAAACCTTACAAAAGGAAAAAAAATTCAAAAAATCACAAAATATGTGCAGTAAGTTTGCTATGAATAGAGATTGAGAATGAAACGCTCTAAATCGTATTTAATTCTATGAAGGAGACAACAACAACAGCAACAGCAGTTGGCTATGATCGTAAAAGTTTCAATAAAAATAAACTCTAATAAAAAATTGATTTTTTTATTAATAGAACAGATGCAACCCTCCACCCAATTAAAAAACATCAGATTAACATTTACAATTGAATATATTTGCAATATTAAATATGACTTCAATTTCTTCAGTTTTATTTCGCCTAGCTACAGATGAAAACTTTCGTATAATTTATATATAACAATCAATAATCGTTTTAGTTTAATATTAAACTTTATAATACACTTACAAACGTTTCCTCATTTACAATTTGAAATATGATTGAATTTTAATTTAAAATTTGTATACCGACTTGAGTTTTTCATTCATTTCAACATGGTACATTGGATTAAAGACTGTTTATATATATATATATATTTTTTTTTTTTTTTGGGATAGGTATATAGAATTTTGGATGGCTTTAACACTTTTGATTATAATGTACTGCTTATTTCTTTTGATTAGTATTTGCGGCAAAAAGGATGATTGAATCGATTGGAATGTAATGATATATGGGGGAGTAAAATTTGAAGAGCTCTTCGATGAATCTCCATTCCATCCGAGAGAATACTACAATGTTAGTTATATGATAAATTTGGCCAATTAATTGCTAGCACACGATTACAACAACAATGCATACGGTTACTAGAATTCAGTTTTGATATGATCATGAATCACAACAATATGTTCTATCCAATATCGATGGAATTAGCAATAATATACATTACGGTGAGTAGGCTGTACGGTACGACTGTACATAGTTGAAGCTATCCGCTTTTACATTTTCGATTTTCGTTTTCAATTTGATTATCATTTTAGAAATTAATTAACAATGGTGGTTAGTTAAAAGTCTGCTTTTAAAAAGGCTAAGCAATATATCAACATAAAAACTTGTCCAAAATCTACAAACAATATAATAAATGATTCTTTGGAACAATAGCAAAAGCTTGTGGCAGCTTAAAACCGATAAAAACAATATCCGCATAGATATAGCTATAGATATAGATATAGATTTTCGTATATACGTATAGGCTCTTGTATAAGTATAAGTATGAAGAACGGCAACGTGGAAAGTGTCCGTGTTCGGTACGGCTCAGTCTTCTGCTAAACTCAAAATCAAATGGCGATGATGTTTGGGGACGTCATGGGCATTTTTAGAGGCTATTGACTCGTCTTGACTATTGGCATACTGGCTAACTGGCTAAGCTCTGGGTTAGGCGTTGTTGTTTTCGCCACAGCACTGTATGCAGTCCATGCAATTGTGCTACCTGTTGCCATCACTTTTTCGGTTCATATTCGATGAGGTCAGTTGTACCTACAAAAGAGTATAGACTTTAGTTACAAATTTCAATAAAAATGAAACAACGAGAGAACTGCAATAGAGGCGTGTGAAAAGTTTGGAAAGGCATGCAGGCAAGGCTCAAGCGTGCTAGGCGTTAACTGACCTTTAGTCCTTGCATTATTATTTGTGGTATTCTTAAGCATAACGTGTTTCAACTTTACGCACAACAACAAGAGAAGTGTCAAGGTAAACAATATGTAAGGTCAACAGAGTTAGAGATAGTGAGAACGGTGAGAGAGTCCATAATAAAGAAGGCCATGTCTCGCACTTGAATTACCTGCAGTGAACGTATGGTGTCCAATAAAGCTTTCTTCTCCTCCAGCAAAATACTGATGTCATCCTGGGCGGCCTTCAAATAGGAGCGCAGTACATCTGTTTCCTGTTTGGTTTTTTGTCTGCAAATAGTTTACGTTTCTTAGATGTGATTTTCAGTGAAATAAAGATAACAACTCACCTGTAGTTGTCTGTGTTCACTTTAGAGTCGACGAGTTGCCGACGCAGCTGATCATTATCCAGCTTCATCTGCTGCATCACCAGCTGCATGGAGAGTAGCTCTCGATCGCGCTCCCGTGGAGCTCCAAACAAGGCACTGCCCAAGGCTTGGTGTTGCGCGGCACTCATATTTGTGTCTAAAAAGAATATAATTAAAGATTGATCAGCGTTATAATGATATAATATCTAACCTATGGGTTGAATGTTAAGCACTCCGTTCTTGTCACGCTCCAAACGCATGCGACCGATACACAAATTAATGGGCACGGGTCCTGGTGAGGTAATATTAACTGGCGGACGGTCTTCCAGCAAATTAATGCGAACATTTTCCAAGTTAACCTATTAAAGTATTGAATAAATATTATTATTTATGCAAAAGGCAAATGCACTGAGAAACGTACAGTCACTGGCATGGGCGGGGAGATGACCTCATCCTCGGCCAAGTCACCTAAACCAATTACGGTGCTCATCGACAGATCCATATTGATGTCTTTAACTCGAATTTCGGCATGGTGAGTGATCCAACTGAAGTATAATATTTTAATTAAAATTTAATTATAGAATGAAGAACAAAGTAACTACCTCTGAATACGTTTTCGATCAATAAGGCCTTCAATATCCTTGGGCATGTTGAGGGTCTCCTCCAACCGCAAGCGGATGCATGGTGGAGCCTCTGGGTTGTAGGGCGCCAGGTTCCAGGCCTTGCAGCGGGCACCGAACTTTGTCTAAATGTGAAATGAACTCTTTTAAGTGACATCCAGTATGGCTTACCCTACATAGTCTCTACCTTGGAAACCACTAAGGAACAACATGCAAAGCTAGAAGCATACAAATATTCATGCAATGTGGTTTGGATTTGTGTTTGGGTGGATTGTTAAGTGTCTGATATGTGGGTGTTTATGACAACGATGGCAAAATGTTCTCTTGTTGTTGAGGCGGCAGGTGTACTTATTTACTTTGTTACTTTTAACAGTAGAGTGGTTAGTCTGTTGGTTTTAAGCGCCAATTGTTAGTTTGTTATTGTGGGTCACAGTAAGTAGGTGCTTCCGTGTGTGTGTGTGGTGGTGACTGTTTTCGTACTGTTACTGGTTATTGGTTACTGGTTACTGGTACTTGTGGTTAGCTTCAACCGTGTTTGCCTAAGTACGCTCTCGGAAAAATATATTATATCTATGTCTGGGTAAACCAATTTGTTGCAAATCATAAATCGTCAAGAAAGCAATACCAATGAAATCATACAAAATCAAATGGAATACGAGGGGGAATCTATGCATGGAGTTGTTGTGTAAGAACGAACTAGCAAACGGTTGGAGACAGCGCTTCGTCTAGTCCAAGTCCGCATCATGCTCAAATAACATTCGAATGAAAAACCAGAGTTTCGCGTTACCAGAGGCTACAGAAAATCAGAACGCTCCAGCAAAGTAAATTCCGGGGATGGTCACAGTGGTGTATACATATGTATATATATATATAAGCCAACTATGACCGCCTCCCGATTAGCTACCAACTACTGAACTAATGGCCAAGAATACGCTGAAGTGCGTTTGTTGCAAACAAGCCAAGAGTCAACTACAATTAAATTCATAATCTCGCACCAAAAAACCATTAACGTAATGATAAGAAAATAATAGATTAATTGGATTATTTCTGGATAGTATATACAAAGCGTCAAAATAATAAAAAATAAAAAATAAATGTTAATCTTATGTAATTAAATAATTTTAATTTTTGTTTATTTTTATTTTTTATACCTTGTTGGCTTGATGCGCGATCTTTTTGTTGTTGTTGTTGGAGTATTGTTGGTTGTTGTTGTTATTGTTGGTGATTGTTGGTTGTTGTAGTTTTAATTTGTAATTTCGGTAATTTAAGTGTCATGTAAGAATAGTCAAAAATCAATTTACAAAGTGTTCGTTTCATGTTGAAATTGGAATTGCGGTTCGTTTTGTTTTTGATTAGCACACATTGAGATTGATTTCGATTATATATTTAATATCGGTTTTAAGAGAGAAGAGAGAAAACAATATGAGATAATGGTTATATGAGAGTTATCTTACAGAAAGCTTTCGTTTTGCTTTACATGAACATATTGGGGGGGAAGAGACACTCTCCCCTAACCCCCCCAACAGTTGAAAAACAACATATTGAAACTTGAAGTGTCTTATAGATGTTCAGATAAAAGATATCGAAACATGCAGAAAGTTAAGAAAGTTAGCGCCAAACATTTAATTGAGCAAAATCTTTTTAAAAAAATTAACTCAAAAATATCTGAATCTTTTTTTTTTGGTTGATATTTACAAATCAAACATAAAATCAAATGAGAGACAAGAAACTGAAAGAGATTCCAGCGAAAACATTGAAGAATGTGAAGGCAAAAGTGTACCTGCAACTCATCCCAGGGAATGGCGCCACACTCGTCACAAGACACGGCGGCCACCTGAAGCCGCACAGAGGACTTGGGGCCCTCCTGCTGACGGATCAGTTCCACGGTGGTCAACCTTTACGGATAGATTGAAGAAAACATTAGCTTGTATTTAGTGAAAAGTGAGAATGGTGAGCAACCTAAAGGTAGCCATGGACACCAGATCCCGTCGCCGCCAAGTGCTGCCTTCCGAGGGCTCCGACGGCGAGGATGCATTCGTCTTGTAGCTGCTGGGCTGCTCTTCGTACACCTCGCTGGCCACCTCCACCGGCGAGGCCTTCATATTGTTGTCATTGGTGAAAGGATTCAAGCGGAACATCACATCCATGCAGTCCATCGTCTTGTCATCACCCATCACAATGGCAAAGTTCTCCGAATCGGAGCTAATATCACTCTGAATGGAGAACGTATCGCTGGCGTCGTCGTTGGGAGTGCCCGACTTAATGGCCGAGTCGATGGAAGTCATGAAGCTGGAGAAGCCCTTCTTCATGGACAGCAGCCCCGAGTTGATCTCCTTGGTGAGACTGGGAACGGTGTCTCCACCAGCACCGCCAGAGCGACTGCCCCCGCTCTTGCCGCTTCTCTGGGACTGGGTTTGGGACTGCGATTGTGAGGAGACGCCCGTGTCGGGACGAGATCCCTGGCTGGGCGTCGAGGAGGCCAGTGTCGGCGTGCTCTGTATCTGAACATTGTAGCTGTGAAGTAATTAGGAAGAAGTCAGTTTACTAAAGTATTTAAATATCTTTTTCATCTCACCCATGCGTATTGGGATTGGATATGTGTATGCCACTGTCGAAGGGTGGCTCATTGGTCACTGGAGACGGAGTCTCCACGCTCCCGAACGTATTGCTCTTCAACTGATCCAGTGGCGGTGGTGTGGGCCAGGTTATGTTGCCGCCTGGTTAGATTTCAGCAAAGTTTTATTTTAGATTTCATTGAAAAACGGAGCCAACGATCAGACGATCAGTTACAATATTAAGTATGCAACTCAAGTTGCTGTTTGGGTTAGTAATTTAGTACAAAGAAACATGCAAGATATAAGAAATGGTAGCCTAGAGTCCAATGGAAATGCTAGTGATGAAGTTAATGATTAGGGAAACTGCCAGTTGGAGTGTCGAAGGGTCCTAGAAAGTGCCTCTCCTAATGGATGATATTTTTGTTCAAAATTTCAAGCGAGAATTACAGCGATAAGTGTGAACTGATTCCTGGCTTAAAGTCAGTTTGAAGTGAAGATTGGTTAGTATCTGGGTTAGTTCTAAAGGCACAACACGGAATTAGTGGCAACTACGTGTGGACATTAAACTGAGTGTCGATTGTTTTTGGTTGAGTTCTAGTAGAGCTCACTACATGAGTTGGATAATCGGAGGAGATTGCGAGTCACTGTGACATAAAACTAAAGAGGATTGAAGAAGAGACAACAAAAGATATATAAATTCTTACTATTCATGTGTAAATCATCACCCAAACTAGCTGAATCGGGTACGACGCTTTCAGCATCACCACCACTTGATTCCTTACCAGGTGTTGGCGATGGCATCACGAGCGTCACCTCGATCTGCGGCACAACGCACCCAAAAATTATAGACTTTTGTTCGTTTTGCTGGAAATAAAAAACAAAAATAATTAACGAAAGGTAGTTTAATAAAAATAACAACCAGAAATACCTTTTGCAAGATGCGCTCGGCATCCAGGTTCAGAAACGTGGTCATTTCATTGAGCTCCTCGGCCAGGCGCAGCAGGAAGAGCAGCTGGTAGTGATCGATTTGCAGGCTGACCAAGTTGGAAATGTGCGCGATGGCGTGCACATCTGCTGTCCGATCAGGAGCCGGAACGGGTGGCGAGGCGCCCAAATCCCCAGCAAGACGTACATCCTCGTCGCTTAGGAATGGATTGCACGGCTGGAGCGGTGGCAAGGTAGGTAGCGGAGCTAAGCCCACGCTCTCCATGCTGGCCGCGGCACCGTTCCTTCCCACATCCAGTTGTGCCTGGGCGGAGCCGGAGTGCAGCCACAATGTAATGGGCACCGCGTCCACGAACGGAATGGATTTGTTGGGGCCCAGCGATCGGGCGCCCAGAAAATCCACCCACACTGGGTCCAGCTTAATGCACCACACATCGCGCGGCTCCAGCCACATGACATAGCGGGACAGGTACTGCGTGGAGGCGGAGCGCGGCAGTTGCTGACCCCCCAATGGGGATGCCGGAGACAACATGCTGACATCTGAAGCTGCCACATGGGACAAAATTCGATCCGTAACGATGCACATATCGCCGTCCACGGACGGAAACCCAGAGCCGAATACCAGCGATCCCTCCTGCAGAGAGTGCAGGGCCTGTGCCAGATCCGCTCGGGAACTGCCCATTTCCCGGATGTTGGTCAGTGCAAACCGAGACACCTGGATCTGCATTGTCTTGGGCCGGTCCTTCTGGCTGGGGGCATCCACCGCTGCCTCCATGACGACGCGCGGCATAATCGCCTCCACCTTGACATCCATGTACATCAGATTGGGCTCCTGTTCGACATTCACGCCAGCCATCTGTGTGCCATTGGAGCCATTGGAGGCAATCGAGCCGCGCGCGCTCTGTTGTAAAGGATGCTGCATCTGGGACTGCTGGGAGCCAGATCCAACGCTCGTTCGGAGTAAGCTCTCGTGAAGATTGAGGCCGAAGGAGTTGAGCCAAAGGATTGAGCTGAGATCGAAGTGCACCTGAATGGGGTTGACGTGCACGAAGATCTTTGATGGCGGCACTGGAAGTATGTGATTATTATTAATTGCTCATCCTAGCAGTTAGTCCTGATACTCACGTGGAAAGACAAAGTCTCCTGGGTAGTAGAAATAGGTATACTCGGCGTGTATGATGGGCATCTCGGCTGGGAACGAGTATCGATCCTTGTCGCCTGCAAATCGCATAGAAAATGGTTTAATTTCAATAATTTAACAAATTCTGATGCGAAGTAAGCATTAAATGCATTCAGCGAGGTTATAATCTTATGCGATATTCACCTGAGGATTTACTTTTCCGTTTATGTTGTGCTACAATTAGCAACGACAATATTCGCACAACAACAAAAGCAGTTAACATGATATCATGGATGGAATGAGTTAGTCAGACAAAAGCAACGAGACAAAAATATATGGTTCAATGTTTGGATTAGTAAGAAATGCAAGAGTTCCACTCTCTTGATCGGATCTCTGTTCTCACAGATCAGACTTCAGAGGTGGATCTTTTCTAATTTGGTTAGCTCGTGTTTCATTGGAAGATGTAATGTGAGCGTGTCATGTGAGTGGTGAGGAGTTTGCTTCTTTTCGAAGAACATTCATACCCGAAACAAATTCCTTGGGCATGGCTTTCTTGCCGGACGTTGTTACTCTGTACAGGGTGAAGTCCTCGATCCGCAGAATCACACACGAACTCATTAGCTTGGCCAGGTTCTCGAGCGTGCTCCTCTGCTGTGCCGCCTGGGAGAGCTGACTGTTCGCTGAGGCCGTTCCCGAGCCAAAGGATCCCCCACCCGAGCCTCCTGCTCCGCCGACTGCTGTGGGAGTGCTGCTGCCATTCGAGAAATTTCCCGCTCCATGTTGGGAGCCCAGCATGCTGGCATTCAGCATTATGGGTGAGGCGGGGGCACTTCGCTCCAGGGGCGCATGTGTGGCCGGGCGATTCGGCTGGCTCAGGTTGAGCACAGCTTCGCGGAAAGCATTGAGCGATTCCTTCAGCCACAGAGCCGGCGCCACCGATGCCTCCTTGTACTTGGCCCAGTGCGAGCGATCGGATTTGGCCAGGTGGTAGGGATAGTAGTCCACCTGGAAGGCAGTCACTGAGACCTGCAGGGCACCGCCCTTGTCCAGCTCCGGGTAACTGGAGCGACCATCGCCCTCGTCGTCGCACAAGTGGAGGTCGATGCGCTGGCTAAAGAAATGGTACGACGTCTCCCTCACATCAAAGGCATTGAACATCCGCTGAGCGTTGGTGGTGTGGGCCGATTCGGAGAGACGGTTCTGCTGCTGCTCCACTTGGGCCTTGTACTCGGGCAGGGTCTGGAAAAATAATACATTTTTCAATAAGTTATATTAATTTCAAAAAAAATACTGCCATCATAACACTTTAGAGAATGGATACCACCAGAAAATGTTACATAAAAAATTTAACAAAATATATTTGTTCATAGGTTTTGATGCAGATTCTCTTGGGTCATATTCCCCAATTCCCCTGAAGAATACTAAAATCCAGACTAATTACCTGCATTTTGCGAGCAGCCTTCGACTTCTGGGTGGCGTGTGTGGCAGCCTTAATCAAGCCGGATAGAGAGTCCACAAAATGCAGAGCTGCCTTAAGCTGCGAGTCGGTGAGCACCCACAGCAGATCGTCCAGGATGAGGACCAAGCGGGAAGCAAGCAGAGAACAGTCCGAGAGCCGTTTGCGAATCGTGATCCGGCATCGGGCATGATTGGTGAGGAGTCGCAGCGGAGTCAGCGACTTGTCCTGAGTGGAGCTGGCCTCGATGCGCACCGTCTGCCAAGAGAGCTCCTTGAATATCAAAATAATGCCCTTCTGGGCGTCCTTGAGCCGGGTCAGACGGAGGTCAGCGTTTGCCCATTTCGGTGTCTTGGATTCCACGCGGATGCGGGACATTTGCACCGAGGCCGTGAAGGCGGCGCTGACAAAGTTCACGTTGACCGTGTTGACCACAATGGTGATGCCGTCGACCACCTTGTGGATGAAGCTGTATTTACCCTGAGGCACTTGTGGCAGAGCAGCTGCGGCGGCTGTAGGTGATCCAGCTCCTCCTCCTCCACCCGCATCCCTAGCCGTGGGATTGCAGGTCTCGATTGTGATGCGCACCTCGTCGAGGGTCTGGGTGGATGAGCAAAAATGATACATTAAAATTGCTTATATAATCCATTAAAGGTGGATCCCAGGAGCAGTTGCAATCAAACTAAATGGATTGCGAGTCCCTGCCGCAGCCCCTTTATGGTTTTTAATCCCCAAGATTACTCACCAAAGTGATGGGTACGCTCTTGAGCTTGGTCCAGCTAATCCTAAAGGAGACATGGTTGCACCAGGCGGAGGTGAGCCGCAGCCAGCTGGGCAGCTCCAGCAACTCGGTGAGCACTCGCTCATCCAGCTCCAGGTTAGAGAGCTCGCCCTCGCCCCGGAACGTGCTCAGGTTGATTTTGTCCGAGGAGAGGTTCTTCGTGTAGCTATACGAGTGTGTGGAGTGGAAGATAAGAGAGAACCATATGTGAGTCGTCTGCTTGTCTCGCCAATTATTTCAGCCTCGTTGCACATGTCGGATTGCGTTAACAGGGAGTGGTAGTACACGGAGAAGTAAAAAAAATAGAAATGTCTAACTAACTTTGGGTTTAAGACCAGCTTGTCCTATAAATGAACAGATATTACGTAAAGGTAGTCCCCACATAGGAGAGTAAGACTAGTATCTAGAGCTAGAAGGTGGTTATTGACGAAATAAGATAGCAGGTGGCAGAAAGTTAATATTATTTTGATGACCAACTCACTATTATTACCTCTAGTTTTTAATAAAAAAAAATCAAATGGCAATTAGTTTCTTTATTTCTCTGTGTATAAAGTAAATAACTCTTTGGGGTGGTTTGGGAGGCTAACTGCCGGCGCCAGATGGAAGATGGTTGGTTGCCATCCATTGACCCATTTCTTGCTAATGGCTGAGCATAATTGAACTCAAACTACAGACCCTGATTGAGTTTGAACAGTGTGGCGGTTCCGGGGGCTTGCCATTTCCTTAACTTATTACTTAGGAACTTTTACTTAAGCATTACTAAATCCCAAACCCGAATTCTAATAATACACAAATGCAGGCCAGGTAAGTTGCCAAAACTTTGTCTCGGCGGGGGAATAAAAAGCTTTTCTTTAACTTTTTCCTCCAAAACTTCAGCAACAAGTTTGCTTTGCATTAAGACCTCAGACTCGCCTTTATTACAAAAAACTTGGCTTGTTTGCAGCGTAATTGCTCGGAAGAGATCCGGGAAAGGTGCTGAAGTGGTCTGAATGGACTCCAGTCGCACAAAAAGTGCCCACAAAGGGGCCAAGACAATGTCAATATGTAATCGGCTAAATATGCCTTTGTTTATCCAAGTGGCCGGACGCGGTGTATTGAAGTTAATGAGTGGGAAGAATATTAAATAAAAATAGATACAAAGTGAGGTTCTGATAGAGAGAAGGTTGAAGCTAATTAACCGGGTTTAAGGTATAAAATTATCAACTATTTTATATTCTTTTCTTTCTTTTCTTTTTAACTAAATCTTGGCACAAATGTGATTCATTTTCTACTTATTGTCTCAAAAGTAAGCATGAGTAAGTTTTCTGTTTAATGGAAATTTATTCAGTTTAGAGATAAGAATAAAGGTAGTATTTTTTTTTAGTACAAAAATAAGAGAATATTTAGAATTACAAAAATATGTTTATAATTACAAGTAAACAGACATTTATTTTTCATGAATATGAAGCTCCCATGCCACATGTATCTTTTTGAAGCCTCCCACCACCACAAGGTTATCGGGTAACCATCATAAACCATATTGAGGGAAAAAAGTAAAAAAAAATTTAATTTCAGATGCAAATGCCGGAGGCGGATGGGAGGGCGAACATTTTTCAATTTGAAGGCGGCGCCAGTAAAAAATAATAAACTTTTCCAGACGGCGACCAGAGGAGAGAGAGGCCTAAAGTGCGTGGGAGGAAATTGGCAATCCACTTGTTACTGTCGAAGGGGGCAGGCCGATGGGAAACAAATTAGCAAGGGGCATAAAAGCGGGCCGGGACAGGTGGCGAGTTGGAGGGAAAAGCGGAGTGGTGGGAGTTGATGGGAGGGAAGCTGTGAAAAATACACACACAGACACAGACACTGCCTAGCAGATAGAGGGAAAAAGCTGGGAAAAATCAATTCAGTCTCCAAGCGCTCCCCGCTCCCAGCCTGCAATCTGGCGCGAGACGAGTGCAACTAATTGAGTTTTCATTCGCTGCATAATTCAGTTATCCATCCGACTATAGATTAACACTTATCGCTTACATTGACAAATGCTTGAGCAATTGATTTTTTATCAGCGAGACCATCTTGTGACGTCAGCAGCTTTCGGGGATAAAACAAACAAATAAGCAACTGGTCCGGGGAGCTCTGTTCAACTTAATCGGAGAGTCGCATCCCTGGGTTATACTTGGAGGCACTTGATCCGCGAACTTTAAGCACATACGGACTGGCAATCCGCTATATAATTTTTTCCTCCCCTGATGTATTGGAATTTTCGGTGGTGCAACTGGCACTCGTATCGAATCCGATTAGAATGCAATCACTCGCGAGACGACTGGGCGCTGTACGGAGATCCCATATCCCGGCTTGTAATCAGTCTGCCCTGGGATTGGTCATGTTTTTGTGGACACTCTCGGCGATAACGGTGGAAGTTCAGATGGAAGTAGATTCAAGGATTTCGCAGTTGGTATTGTTTGGAATTCGTTGGGAGTGTGGCTGCTTCCAATAACGGGATTGTGCCGAACTGCCGGCAAAAACGGGACATTTTTGGGAAGCCGTCGTTGGGTCACATTGGGGATATTTTGTTTCTTCAATATTCAGAAATATAATGGGGAAATGTGAACCTAATAACCTGGTGTAGCTATTTCAAATATTATTTATATAAAGAGCAAAAAAAAATAAAAAACAAAATCCGCCGTCTATCGATCTTTTCTCATATCTAATTGTTCTTTTTCTTGAGTAGGTGCTGTGCAACATCCCAAAAAGACAACAGTGTTGAAGAATACGTAAAGTGGACCAAAGTCGTTTTCCCACAGCTGTGCGATTTATCTGTCCCTGGAAAATCGCTCGTTTTGCATTTTGTGTTTCTGTCTCTCGTTCCCGTTGCTGCTGATAAAAAGGATTCAACCTCCATAACCGCAACTACCAAGCAGAACTATGTCCAGTAGCGAGGCGCCTGACGCGCTGGTGGAGCAAGTGGTAGAGGTGACTGCCTGCTCGGCGGACGAAGCCAGGCATTATCTGGGTGCTTGCGCCAACGATGTGGCCGCCGCCGTTGCTCTCTTCTTTGAGCAAGCTGCATCCACATCTGGCGCCGCACCGGCCGCACCCTCGCTTCCCTTGCTCGACGACGAGGCGGAGGTGAGGGCGCCCATTGCCCCGGTGCGGGAGCAACTGATCATGCCTGAGGACGACAACTTCTTCGCGTCGGGCAGTAGCAGCCGCCTGTCGCGCGTATCGCAGAGGGTAAAAGTATGTCCACTTAGGGACTTTGCCCGTGAAGGGGCCCTGATGGAGGAACAACTCCAGGCTACTGGTGTCTACTCGGATCCGAGCGCCCATCGACGGCGTCGAGAACGCTCTGCACAGATGGTTGTGGCCGGGCAGGCTATTGCCCTTAACAATCGCTCCACAGCCGGCGCTACCAGCACAGCTCGTCTTGGAGACCTGTTCCGCCCGCCTACAGACATCACTTACTCCGGAACTCTGACTGCCGCTCGGGAGTTTGCCACCAAGAGGCAACGCTGGTTGCTGGTTAACGTCCAAAGCGACAATTTCCAATCTCAGACCATGAACCGAGATGTCTGGTCTGACAAGGAATTAAAGAAACTGGTGCGCCGCCAGTTTACTTTCTGGCAGGTGGACAACGACACTTCCGAGGGCAGGCGCTTTGTTGCTTTCTACCGATGTGCCACGCTTCCCTATCTGTGCGTGATCGATCCCCGCACTGGCGAGGAGGTGTGGCGCAGTCCAGAACCAAAGCAGGAGAACGTTCTGCCCGATTTGCGTCAGTTCTTAAAGGAGCACCGCGACTTCATAGAAGAGGACGCTCCCAGCACCTCTAAGCGGGGCGCCATTCACATTGATGATTCACAGGATGGGGACACAGAGGCATCGTGCTCCTCGACAGCCAGCACTCCCAAGAAGAGAGCAAAGCTCCTGGAACTTACAGAGGAAGAGCAGCTGGAGCTGGCCATTAAGAATTCCATGAACGAGAACGGAGGAGGCTCTAAACCCGGTAGCCAGGTGGACGGAGCCAGCGACATCGAGAGTCTAGAAGAGTTTGACGATGAAGAGCTGAAAGGGGTAACCGCCGCTTCATATGAGAACCAGTTGGGAGAAGCCAAGGACGAAGTAACCGCTCTGAAACTACGCCTGCTTAACGCCGCCGGATCGGATGAAATGGTTCAGCTGCGCTGGCCCTCAGATACCAAGCTGGAGACTCTACGGCTCTACATTCGTCAAACGCACAAGCACATCCCCCAGCACGGCTACAAGCTCATTTGCGCCTTTCCGCGGAAAACGCTCGAGACAGAACACAACAACAGCTCACTGAAGGAGCTCGGTCTGCATCCCTCGGCCAACCTGCATCTCACGCTGGACGACTAAACCAGCATACATATTCACCCACTACCCTCGTTGGTCTCAATTCGTTGTCAAAAAAAATATATGATTGAGAATATTTATTTACAAGTCTGTCTTTCGTCTCCGTCACCTTGATGGCGGGATTGTCGCCGCCGCAGAGGAAACTCCCTATTAAATAACACTCTGTCTTAAATTTAAGTGAACGCCGCGTATTGAATAAAGTTTAGAAATGCTAATGCCTACCGAAATGTTGTATGTCCACAAGCTATCAAAAAAAACAAATATAATAAAATAAAATGATTAGCATAAGAGGTCTCGATGTATCAAATTTTTTTTATCGTAGTAATTTTCAAATTTCGAAGCATTCCAGTAGCTGGATTCAAACGCAAGGCAGGATTCAAGAAAAAATAAATGTTTAAAATCCTATAAATGTAATTTTTTTTTAAACAAAATATGGTACTATTTTTTTTACACTCACTGTAAAAAGCTAAACAGAAATCAGCTGTTGCCACCGCATGCTTGATTCAGAGTGGCTCTCCCTTTAAATATCATATTTATTAAATATATTAATTAAAATAAAAACGAATTTGCAATGTCGAAGCCAATTACTTTTGTGACAGGCAACGCCAAAAAGCTGGAGGAACTGGTGGCCATTCTGGGTCCCACATTTCCACGCACCATTGTCTCCAAAAAGATCGATCTGCCGGAGTTGCAAGGTAACATTTATCAAATGAATTATTAATTCACTTAAAACAAATGAATATAATCCAGGAGAAATCGATGAGATTGCAATCAAGAAGTGCAAGGAAGCGGCACGCCACGTAAATGGTCCTGTTCTCGTGGAGGACACCAGCTTGTGTTTCAATGCCCTCGAGGGTTTGCCGGGTCCGTACATCAAGTGGTTCTTGGAGAAACTGAAGCCAGAGGGATTGTGCCGGTTGCTTGAGGGCTGGGAAGATAAATCTGCCCAGGCAATCTGTACATTTGGCTATTGCGAGGGTGCGGACGCGGAACCTCAGCTCTTTAAGGGCATCACTGACGGCGATATAGTTAGTCCGCGCGGACCAAGGACCTTTGGATGGTGAGTTGCTGCCCACGACGGCAGTTGCATAAGCTTACTGATTGTAGTTCAATATTAATTAACTTTATTGCGATAAATGCAGGGACCCCGTGTTCCAACCCAAGGGCTATGATAAGACCTACGCCGAGCTGCCGAAAGCGGAGAAGAACACCATATCGCACCGCTATCGTGCCCTCGCCCAACTGCAGCAGCACTTCGAAAAGCTAGAAGAACTGGAAAAATAAAATGCGCACTATGCTATTTAATGATCTAGGACTCTTTATTTGAAGTTGCTCATTTGTTCTACAGTGTCGAGAAATCGTTGCTATCTAAGATTATTTTTTTTTCGAGTTCACTTCGCTGCTTCTGCTCCTGTTTCCTAATCATCCTTCTTGCTCTTGGGCTTCTTTGCTTTCGCATCCTTGACGACGCCGGCTGGCTTGTTCCAGTAATAGATTAACTGGGACAGGATCACTCCGTTGGCAAAGGTGGAGGCAATGAAGGTAACAATGATCATAGTGTCACCAGTCTCCTGAATAGATGTGAAGATGCGGGCCACCGACCCAGCAAACATCATTATCACAGTGGCAGCGGACAACTGTCCGGTGGATCCAGCCTGGTAGTTAGTGTACGCCTGCGAGAGCTTGCCCACCAAGAGAATGGGAATGTTGCAGCTCTGGATGGTGAACAGGACTTTCATAGAAGTAAGTCCAGAGTTAAGGACGAACATCAGCACTAGATAGCCAATTAGAAACGCTCCGGCTTGTAGCTTGCGGCCATTGAAGAAAATGACCAGAACTGCTATGGCTACAGTCTGAATGGCCAGGAAGGTGCTGTCGCCCCAAGCACTGAATGGGTAGCCGTGCATAAAGTTATATGACAGGTGAAAGGATATGGCCAGCAAATCCAATACCACTCCCATAATGTTAATGCCCTCGCCAGACTTGCTGTTGAGGATTTTGACGACTTGGGGCACCTTCACCAGCACGGACCCAGCAATGATGGCCAGACCAAGGCCCTTGCTCAGGAGAGCCTTGAAACAGGGAACTGCGGATGAAAATAATACGTTATTAATTATCCAATTTGGATTACCGGATTACTCACTGTCCAAGAAGTTGTGCTCAAGGAAGTAGTTATCATAGCACTTCTCGCTCATGAGGAAGAGAGCTCCTTTCTTGATAATATCAGTCATTTTGCGCTTCTAGTTATCACAGAGGTCGAAGTTAATTAGTAAGTGCCCTCTATTTTAGCTCTGCCCGTATCCGGTGTTATCAACAAGCCGCTTGCCGTGATTGCTGGCTGCCGAATGAAATTGAAAGCACCTATGTAGCTGAACACGTAATGCCGAAGAAGTTAATCCCCAGTGGCGAATTTGGCGTGAAATGGGCTGATAAGGTCAGGTACTTGTAACTTATCCGATGCTTCGTAGCTAAAATAAATTTTGTTGACAAAATATCAAGAATATGACAGCTATTGCTTTGAAGTATGCCAAAAGTTAAAAATGCGACGTGGTTTTTTTCGTTATGCAACACTGGCCACAGTAAAACAAAAAATGAAAAAGGTTGACATTTTGTAACACAAATTTTCAATATTTACTTTTATTAAATGTAAAAATTATTATTTTAGAGTTATAGCAGAACATTCTTTGGAATAATTGAGGCATAAGTTTTCTTTCTCTGAGATTAAAAAAATGTATGAAATAATAAACCATCTTGTCCCACTGTTCAGAACAGTGACACCTTTTTTGTTTTTTTTTTCTAACATTTTAATTTTTAAAGGCGCCAAATTCAAATAGTTTCTTAAAAAAATTTGGTTTTACCTTTACTTTATAACCTTATGATTGTACCACGCTTGTAATTCCCATGTCCCAAATAAAAACCATAAATTCATTTAAAAAAGTTATCTAATTACGTTTTATTATGACAATTTGTCTGCATGTTTGATGTACATCTTTTAATTTCAATTATCTCCATATCGTGTGTTGTCTTTAAAATATAATTCAATTGATTTAATATAAAACAAATAATTGCATTGAAATTCAATGAATTCGCAGAAATATTGAACTTAAGCAATGTAGTCTCACACTTTGAATACAACTAAAACTATTCAAAATAAAGGTGTCTCTCGTGCCCATTTAATGTAATGTACGTTGTTTCTCGATTTTTGGATGAAGTAGCAGCCAAACGCCGCAAGAAGCGCGTATTTGTTTGGACAGAGGACGTGGAAAGAAAAACAATTCACGAATTTTAATTATTTTTTGTTGTTTTTTAATGGGAGCGAGCATGTGAGAAGTATGATGAATTAATTAATTATTGTTGATTGCATCGCGGGTGATTTGCATGGCTGCTTAGAACAGCAGCGTGCCCATACCACCCATCTCCGACTGCTCCTTGACGAAAATCTCAAAGTACTGGTAGATGATGGTCACCGCCAGCAGAATACCCGTGCCGGAACCGATGGCTCCCAGGAAATCGGCCATCACCGACAGAGCGCCGATGCAGAGACCGCCAAAGGCAGCCGCCGTTGGGATGTAGCGGTTCAGCTCGTGGATCATCGAGTTTTCGCGGTGGCCGCGCATCACCATGTGCTGTTCCTTCAGTTGCTTGGCAACCTAGAGAATAAATGGTTAAGTATTAGTACTTTGAACTTAACGAAATTCTTTTTAATCTTTTAAATAGAATCATAATCAAGAATCTACTTACATCCTTGGCTGAGCTGCCAGACACATCAATCCAGGTCTTGGAGAAGAAAGCACAGGAGCCCAACATGAAGACGATGTAGAGCAGGGCGTGGATAGGATCGGTGAGGATGTGTCCAACACTCTCGGGTGGCGACAGGTAGTAGCAGAGACCACCGATGGGGTAAGAGCGGGCTGGGCCGCCACCGCCAACATCGGCCCACACTCCGAGGAGGTTGATGAAGAAGTTGCCCTGGAATTTGACGGCCAGCATCTGGGAGATGACGTACAAGTTGGAAACGAGCGCAGACTGCAGAATGATGGGAATGTTGGAGGTGTAGAACAGCTTGATGGGGTAGCTGCTGTACTGGCCACGGTAGCGGGCACTCTTGATGGGCAGATCCACACGGAAACCTTGGAAGTATATGACAACGGCGAAGACCAGGACGGTGGCCAGCAGGTTCATCAGGTTGGGCAGGTTCTGGCGGTAGAAAGCCTCGCGCAGGGCTCGCACCTTGTCGTTGCGGGTGGCCATCAGGTGGAAAAGAGCGATCACAGCTCCCTCGAACTCAGTTCCGCGTCCAGTAGTCACAGTGGTCGGGCTGAATGCCTTCCACACGATTGTCTCGCAGATGTTGGTGGCAATGAAGAGGGAAATACCGGATCCCAGACCATAGCCCTTTTGCAGCAGCTCGTCGAGTAGCAGAACAATCAGACCAGCGGCGAACAGCTGGATGATGATCAGCAGACAGACACCGGCTCCAATCTCGGACGGATCACCGTACATGCCAGTCATCACATAAACGATGGCCTGGCCAATGGTGATCACCATGCCGAACAGCTTCTGGGCGCCGTTGAACAGAGCACGATCCTTGGGAGTGTCACCGACCTCAATGATCTTGGCTCCTGCCAACAGCTGCATGATCAGACCCGAGGTGACGATGGGCGAGATACCCAGCTCCATGAGGGTACCACGGTTAGAGGCCAGGATCACACGGATCCAGTAGAAGGGATCGGCGGAGTCTGAGCTCATAATACCGAAGAGCGGGATCTGGCAGCAGACCAAGAAGATGAACAGAGTGATGGCAGTCCATAGCACTTTCTCCCTGAATTGGATCTGTGAAGGGATTACGAAAAAAATGAAAGAATATTGAGTGAGTTATGGGATATGTGATTTATTTCCGAGTATGATCCTTCGCCTATTTGCTTGGATTGAAAAGCCTCTCTTTACCCTTGAATGTTAACTTGGCAAACACAGAAGCGCCGCTATGTTGACCCACATGCTCAGTTTCCTATGTGTGTACGTGTTGGGAATTATTCAAACAAAATCAAGTTGCTGCTTCGGTATAATCGTCGTCATCTTCGGCAAAAACAAAATACCGAAGCTGACGTCGCAAGTGCTTCGGGCTGTCGACTGTCGGCTTGGCGCAGCCGAAGTTTGACATTTCCACGTATGTAGTTCCCATGTCACAGAGTCTCTGAGAGAGTGTGTGTGTGTGTGTGTGAAATGGGAGTATGGCAACAAGTAGTGATAAGAAAAGTAGTAGAAGCAACCAGGTGGAAAAAGTGGGATTCATGAATGAAAATGACTGTTAAACTTCAATTTATTTAACAGAGTTTCTGGGACTATCTTGTAGATTTCATAAAAAAATGAAATATTCAATTTATAATTACTTTCAGTTTGTAAAAAAGAGGGAAAATGTATTAAACTCAAGAGCCCTTCTCATTTCATGACTAGTTTCTCTCATTCGAGCACTGATTTGTTGCTGCTTTGCTTTCCGACGAAAGGAGAGAGCAAACTGTTTGCGTGGCGCATCCAATTTTTGACAAGTAAGTGAAAGCAACCCCGTGCGCTGGCAACACTGGACACTCAGGGGACGGGGTAACGGGGGAGAAGAAAACAGAAAAACGCCGCAAATTAACAAACATTGCACTTTTTCGTTAAAAGACACTTCCACAAAGAACGCCACTGGACTTCACTTAATACCTATTAGTCAATTATGTTGGTAATACGCACCTTGCGCTCGGGCTTTGCAATTTCCGGCAGTATACTGCAGAAGGGCTTGATAACTTCCAGGAATTTGACTGCAAAAAGTGAATGGAAAGGCAGGAATTAGACGTATCCATTGCTAGGCATGTTTCAGCTATCAGGGCACTATTGGAGGCACACGGAGGAATCGAATTTTTTTTGTATACGTAAGCAAAGGCGACGGGCGGCCCAAGGCGGCACTCGACTTTGCTGCACTTTCCCGAAATTAGTTTATGAGCCGCAGTCTACTTACTTCCCATCTTGGTGGATCTGTGTTGACGTGGGAGCCGAGGGAGGAGTCCCTTGGGTAATGTACTTTCGTAGAACTACTAGAAAGTTTCACTCGAGAGCGCAGCGACGCAACCACCGCTTCAAAATTCAAAAATTCGAATGAGTATGAAGTCTTGAGTGGGGGCGAAAAGGTGCGACGTCGACGTGTCCAAATGTCAAAAACGAGGGTTGCCGAAAATAAATGTCAAAATATCGATAGCAAAGGTATCGAATATCAACATAATCTGTAATGCAGCAGTATTTTCTAGTATACATCGATAGTTCCACCGTTGGCCAACAGACGGCTAATGCTGGTCAAATACGGTTTCCAACAAAATCTTGTTTAAATATTTTGAGGGGGGCTGCGTCTTAAAATGAGTTTTGATTTTAAAAATTAATTTTTTATCTCTTATGTATTCTCGGATTCAGCAATGGATTCAAAATCTTAATAAAATAAGATTTAAAACTTCACCTAGAACTTCTACTTCTGTAAATGTTCCATCCTTGGCTCCCATCTCTAACGATACTTTCTCCATATGTGCCCCTGATGGCAACGCCAACTAGGGTAGAACTCTCCAAAAACAAATGCAAAGCAACAATACAAACACAAGACAATTTTTATAATCGGACGAAATATATATGGGTTGTCATATAATAGTGAGAGCTTCGTGCAGACACAGACGCGTCGTGCCTCACACATATGAGTAAAAAACTAGCTGGCAACAACGGGAACGAGTCCAAATGTCAAAAAAATCAAATTATTCGAGGTGTTGCGAGTAAAGTGAACAAATTGCGTGCGAATCGTTTTCGGTCGGACAATGTCTGCATCTGTGATTTGCGTTGACTCGAGCTCTGACTCGGACGAAGAGGTAATTCTTAGGGTTGGCTAGTGTGGGTAAAAAAGTACAGTCGGAATTCAAATAGGCTCGCAGCCTGGCTGCGTATGTGTGTGTATGTATGTGCTGCTATTAAGAGTGGAATTTATTTCATTTCGCGCTGCTTTTTTTTGAGAGCGGACTCGCATGTAAACCCACCCACACAGATGCAAATGGGGGTGAAGATGCCAGACCGCCGAAATGGAGAGTGTAGAGTTTGCACTCTACACTATACTGCACTTTTATTGCAAACCTTAATTTCATTAGCCGAGAGCTGGATGTGTTTGTGACCCGACTGTTTTTTTGTACAGAGAGCAGCCTAATGTGAAACGACGCAATTGGGGCGGTTTTATGGCCCCCTTCCGTGACTGATACGCTTCAAAATCAAACGTGTCTCCATCGCGCGGGCTCGCGACTCTCCAATCTCCACACACACATACTTGCAGCTGCGGGCGTTTGCGGTTTTTGTTTGTTGATATTTTGATTCAAATTTAAAATGCAAACGA
The DNA here is from genome assembly GCA_035045925.1 of Drosophila atripex. NCBI lineage: Eukaryota > Metazoa > Arthropoda > Insecta > Diptera > Drosophilidae > Drosophila > Drosophila atripex. The sequence goes on along the minus strand of JAWNOP010000070.1, from coordinate 6,459,450 downwards.
GCCAACAGGTCGTCCTTCTAAATAATAATTTTATTTAAATTAAAATAAATATGGTTTTGAGCTCTAAGAATTGATTATTAAAAGCCTTTTACAAAATGTGAAAATGGCTTCAAAAAAAACACCTTCATTTTACATAAAAACTATCAGCCTAAATTTAAAATAAATTGTGTTTTTTTGTTACAGTCCCCACCTGGAGGAAAACGTCGTCGGCTGACGGATCCGAAGCAACAGGTGACCCCATCTGGAGGTTCGGCGGGAATGCCCACGAAATTGGTCAACATTCTTAAAGCTTCGCTGGGACCCATGGGACCATCAGGAACCGGCACTGGACCTCCTAGGGGTTCTCCTATCCTAGCGGATCCCCTCCGCTCGATGCACATACCCAGTGGGATCACAGTGACCAAACATCAGAAGAATAACATGACCGCCAATGGCAATCTCACAATATCTCTGGCCGAAAACAACAATAACAATACAAACAGCTGCAACAACAACGTGATGGGGAAGCCGGTGAAGATGGTTGCGGCCCAGAACGTAGCCTGGTCAGTCAGCAGCAAGGCGCCCAGTTCGAATGCCGTGATAACAAGCGTGCCCAGCAATCAGGTCAAGATTACTCCCAGTCAGCAGATCCGTGTAACGCCAACCGGAAAAGTTGTTTACGCCGGCACCGGAGCATTCCCGAAACAGATGCCAGCGAAAATAATAGCACCGGTTGGGATAGGTCAGCAGCAGCAGCAGCATCAACAACAAAAGCCATCACTTAAGATTAGTGTTTCGAAACCAAAGACGCCAATAAAGCAAGAAGTGCATCAGCAACAGCAACCGAAGCAGCTTGCCGGGCTACTGCAACAGCAACCACCAAAGCCTTTTGTAGGAGCACCCCAGCAGAAAGTAACCATCAGTCAGCTGCAGCCAGTACAGAAGGTTAAGGTTGGACAGTTCGGCAAACTGCAGCAGATACAGCCGCAAAAAGTTGTTGCGGGGCAAGTTCAGCAGCCACAGCAGCCGAAACTTCAGGCCGGACTCATTCAACCAATAAAAAAAATCACAGAACTCCACCCGACGGCGATCAAGTCGCCAATAATGCCACAGAAACAGAAGCAAAAATCACTAAAGTCACCTATTGTACAACTGCAACAGCAGCCCAAACAGCAGCAGCAAGTATCCATAGGACAAGCACCGCAGCAACAAAGGGTCTCCTTGGGACAAATTCCACCCCAACAGCAGCAGCAGCTCTCACAGCCAACGAGAGTATCCCTCGGACCAGTTGCACAACACCAACCAAATCCATTCCTAGATCCAATCCAGCAACAGTCTTTGGTGGAACTACAAAGTCAGCAGATACGAGCCTCCATTGGACAGCTTCAAGTGCAACAGATGCAGCAAAAGGCTAGCCAGCAGAACCCCCAACAGGTACTGATGGCCCAGCAGCAACAGCAGCAGCACCCAGCGAAAGGAAATCAGGGTCTACTGCAGCCGATTCCGCAGCAGCCGAAGAGCTTGACGGTGGGGCAGCTGCTGCCACAGAAGAACCTGAAGGTCCAGCAGCAAAACAAGACTGTGATAGGTCAGCAGAGCACTGGGCAACCGCAAGTAGCCTCTAAATCAGTGAACCCGTCCATAAATCAAATAACTCACAAGTCAATGACGATACAAAAGCTGCCCACGCTGCAGAAGGCACCCACGGTTACCAAGGTGCCCCCAAAGCAATTGGTTCAACCCCAGACGCTGCAGCCTACTACTAGTCCTTTGCAGAAGCAACTACCACTGACGGCTAATACCCTGCAGAAGCAGTTGCCACAGCCCGCTAGTCCTCTCAGGAAGCAGCTAACACAGCCCGTTCATCCCTTACAGAACCAGTTGTCCCAGCCTGCTCATTCCTTGCCGAAGTCAACAGCACAGCCCGCTAATCTTTCCAAGAAGCAATCGCCAAAGGCTGCCAATCATCTGCAGAAGCAATCGCCACAAACCGCTCATCTTGCCCAGATGCAGATTACGCCCATGGCCATTCCAACGCCTCCGCCGCCGCAGAAGAGCAGCGGGCCAATAGTCAGGCCCGCCACGGTGGCCAAGATCTCACCAGTGTCGCCCGTCAACCGACCCATCTACCCAATGCAGGCCCAGATGCCGGGAGCAGTTAATCCCCTAATGAGTCCCTTCATGAGTGCGGCACGTACCTTGCCTTTCCGAAGCACCCCCCATAATGGTGCTCCAACGCCCCTGACATCCGCTCAGCTTCAGGGATTTACGGTAGCGAGCGCCACGCCCCCGCAGCGCTTGCTGGCCACGCCCCCTCACTGTGCAGCCGCACTCAATGAGCCGCTGCTGCTGAATCTGCCGCCAACGACCAGCATAACGCCTCAGCTGACGCCCACAACGACTCCTCCGCCGGCAGCGATACCCCTGTCAGTGCAACAGCAGCACTTGGCCAAGGCGGCGGCGTTTAAGCTGAACTCCTTGCCGGGAGCAAGCATATCTTCGGTCCCGATACCATCACCGAAGCCTTCAGCGAAACGCATCCAGCCGATTACAGTTCTCAAGAAGTCCGACGAGGAATGGCGGCGGCATCTTCTTGAGCAGCAGCAACAACAAAAGCAGAAGGAACCCACCGGGTCCACACCAACGATTGTTCTGGTGGAATCGCCGCCCACCACACCGCCCACGGAGAAGGTGGAAGCACAGAGTAATGGGAATTCCACAGCCAACAACCAGCAGAATTCAATCACGCCTAGTCCGAGAGATAAAAGTCGAAAGCTGAAGTCACCAGAGGTCACGGAAGTGGTGGACTTGGTTGAGCTGCCAGAAACCCCTCCTCGCAAGAAGAAAATGCTGGAAAAGCCAACGGAAAAGTCACCACCAGCTAGGGCGCCTTTCAATCCCGAGTATGCGGCATTCCTGAAGCTCTGTCGCGAGGTGGACAAAAGCAGTGATATGGAGCGTCTGGTGCAGGGAAACCTTACCAAGTACTATTACAGCGTAAACGAGAGCTTCCTCCAATCACGCGGTTTCCACAAGTTACTGGAGGTGGCCTCGCTGCGGATCAGGAACGAGTCGGATCTGATCTACGTGCACATAAAGAACGTGGTGGATGAAATGAAGGCCAGGCGTCTGCCGAAAGTGAAGGCAAAGAAGCCATCTAAAGAAACGTCGGCGCCAAAGACAAGCACTTCCGTTGCTAAGGAAACCACGGCAAACCATGTTCGATGTGGTGAGAAGCAAGTGGAGAATCATGTGGCAGAGCAAGAGGAGGAGAACGACGAGCCTGAGCCAGTCTCTCCCACAGGCGATTTGCGACGCGACGAGCGTATTCGTAAACTGAACCGCACTCTGTACACCATTACCAAGCGGATCAAGATGCTGGAGGAGGCGGATGTTGATTTCAATGACGAGGACTCTAGCTATCTACAGGTGGAGCGTTTCAAGAAACGCGCCTGCCAAATTTATGAAAAAATCTGTGATTTAACCGGCGAAAGCAAGAGCGCTCATCGCCACCTGAAGCAACCTATCGTTTTTAAGGATACTCCCTATGAAGAATTTAATCGTACTTTGTCGGCTTTTGTCAACCGAATGAAGGAGTTCCCCGACTACCATGACGTCCTCCAACTGCTGGAACATTGCAACAAGGAGAAGGAGCTGGGTCTAGCCAAATTCGAGATGAAACGAATAGGTAATGGCTTGAGTCTATAACCAAGTGATCCCCATTCTTATAAAACTCATCTCTTTCCAGCTTACGATGCCTTCAACAAAGTGGGTCATCTCCTGCAGTCGCGGCGCAAAACTGATCTCTATGAGACCGTTACTCATTTCACCTCGAACGGCAAGGATCCGGCTGCCAGTGATCCGGAACTGTTGGCCAAGCTTAAGGAAAACAACAAGAAGCAGAAAAAAATAAGTGATGTCCTAGAAAAGTGAGCATAATACGAGAATGTCTTCCCTGTTTTTGTTATTTTTCTAAAAGTGTAGTATAAAGTACTAGAAAAAAAGGACCAGGAGTGACTTATTGTTTTTGTTTTGTTTTCTTTGAAAACCACACTAATGATAATATTTCTTATAGGTATGCACGAGAGCAAGACTTAAATGCCGAGGAGCGACAAGAGGCACGGCTGAAGGAGAAGCTGCTGAAGCAAAAGATTGCTGAGGAGGCGGCCGCCAAGTTGGCGGCCATGGCAGAGGACGACGACAAGCCATGTACCAGTGCCCAGGCAGCGGCCAAAGCGGCTGCTGCTGCCGCGTTACGGAAAGAATCCGAGGCGATAATTCTGAAGGATGAGAAAACTGGTGAAGCCAACGCCAAAGAAGACGAGGACGGGGATGAATCTGAGGAGGAGTCTGAATCGGAAGATGAGGATGTTGACGAGTTCGTGGACAACTTCAAAGTCAATGGCGAAGTGAGCGAAGCAGATTCTGAAGCGGACGAGGATGCAGATGTTGCAGATGCAGATGCTGTTGGGGATGAAGGAGATGTTGCAGATGAAAATGATGTTGTAGCTAAAGATGCAGCCGGTGCCCCCGATGCAGTTGTTGTTGTTGAAACAGAAGAGACATCTTCTGCAAAAATAGCATCAAAGACAGATGCCGATGTGATAGACATAACGAGTTGTGAGACTGAAGGCAAGGACGGCCAATCTCCGCCCAACGGCAAGCTAAAAATCATGTCTGTCACCAGCCTGAACGCCAGCGTTGTCCACGAACCGAGTTTGACATCCAAAGCAAGTGCAAAGCCAGCCATGGACGCGGAGATTGTTATATCGGACGAGGAGCTGTAAACGGAGGCGCAGTGCAGGCCGGCCTGCAACCCTAGTTGAGTTATTTATTCGATTTTGTTTATGCTTAAAACTACCTTTGCAAACCAATTCCTTTGTTTATTGTGTTTCAAATGTTTCTAAATTGTCATTGCCCTTTAATTACCTGGCAAACTGTTTCAATGTTCTTGGGAAATGAGAAAATAAGCAACAAGACTAGGCAGTACAAAAAACATAACCAATTTATTAACTTTTTGTAACTTTAACATCTAATACCATATACTATTATAATGTATACAAATTGTTGTGATGAGGACAAAACGAAGATTTATTTTGTAGATTTTGTTTTCCTGTATAATTTATAAATTTATAAATTGAGTTTAGTACATAATTTCCCCAGGATTTTCTTTACTTTTTTTTAGTCATCAGTTTACTTTTACAAAGAGTCCGTGCCCCTTGGGTACTCGGTATTAATTAGAAAGTGTATATATGAAATACTACTAAACTAAGTTCATTTTATAAAAAAAACAAAAACAATCAAAACAAAACAAAAAAGAAACAAAGAAATAACTGAAAATATTTACAATTTTATTCTTCTTCGATGCTGCGTAAGAATTGGGAGATTGGGGACTTATCGTCGACTGTTTCTTCGATGATATCAAAGTGATCGTAATTTTTGAATATCTTGAAATTGGTTCGGAATCCTTGTCTTTTAAGGGCCTCGGCGAACCGGCGACTTTGCTCAATATAGGTGACACTCTCGTGCTCCGCAACGATCACATGCATTGTGGTGAACGTCCAATAGTCTATGTCGATGAAGTCCCACAGCATCGGCGACAGAGCCTCCGCTTGGGCACAGGTGATGCCTAAAATGTTTTTCGGATTCACCGACTCCAAGTTCCAAATCTCCCGCAGATCGTAAATGCCGCTAATGAAGATGATAGACGATACCATTCTGGCCCGAGCGAGAGTAACGATTCCCGGCGACTTAAGAACCTCGGCTAATAAATGAGCCCCCGCCGAGTGGCCAGCAAAACTTATTCTTTGCGACTGACAGTGTTCGGCGTAGTCGAACATCCAACCGAGAAAGTCTCTGAATTGCTCCATTAGATGGCCAAGGGTAACGTTTGGACACAGGTTGTAGTCCATCACCGCCACGCGATATCCACGACGAACATAAGGACCAACAATGGAGCAAGAGTTGCTTTTGTCCAGCATCTGCCAATAGCCACCATGGACGAAGACAAGGAGTGGAGCCGACTGGGTGCTGTTTTTCAGGGAGTAGAAGACATCTACCACCTGTCTGTCCGGACCATAACGGCGCTGGTCCACCTGTATCCCCTGCTTAAACAGTGCCTCTCTATCTGAAATATGAGTAATTGAAATTTATTAATTGTTTAAAGTTTGTGGCAGTTAATTTAAAATCCTTTATTTTCAAGTTCTTAAAATATTTTCTGAAATTTGTTTTTTGCTCGATCACTACATTTTACCAGTACTATTTATATTTAATATTGAAAGATTTGAAGACTGGTTGTTTTGAAACGATTTGTACAAAACAGTGCATCGCGAACGGTACAAAAATATAAGTCTTGTTTGGCTTCAGGTTGAAAGTTGCGAAAAACTGTGAAATGTGGCAAGTAATTTGATGGAAAAACATCTAACGTCAAAATAAATTCATGTAGTTTCCTATAAATAGAATAATAATGAAAATAATGAAACTATGAAACTACAAAAATTTTTGACAAGAATACAACAAAAAAAAATCATGGAGAGAGCATAAAAATTAAATATATGTTAGAACACGATAACATGTAAAATTATCTTGGATTTTTTGTTTGTTTTTTTAAGAGTCCCAGAGTTTAATTTAAAGATGACCTTGATGGCCCCAGAGATAATAGACGGGCCCTGACCGCAAGTATGGGACTTAAGCACGGGGCTTAAGAATTAATATAGCTAGAAATATGATTAGAAAGTGGGACAGAAATAAATATTAATCGGCAATCATGAACTGAATGAAAATTTTTAAAACCAAACATTAATACAATGAGTTTGATGTCATAAATAAAATGTCTTACGCTGACGAGTTATCTTCATAAAATTATCCAGCACGGCAACATTCGGCTCCTGGTGGTCCTGGAACCGGATGGTATTATGGCTTGGAAAATATTCCTTGTTGAGGTCTTCGCTTTCCGGATTATACATTGCCGGTTTTAAATGTAGAAGATAAGTTTAAATTTGGAAAAGCAAGAAACAAAACAGATAGAAAACAAAGACAGATAGCCTAGTTGCTAATTGTACAGCAATTAATCTCAATTGAAATTCAATATTAAAGCTTTTTATATGTGTAACAAGTCAAACCGGATTGGAGCTCAAAAATTCAAGCTCCCAGAAGATCGTTTGAACAAATTGAATCGACTTTTACAACACTGAATTTGGGGCGAAGCAAGAAACCAAGGAGGTTTTTTTTGCTCACCGTACTACGGTCTCACTTTGACAACTTGGAAAGCCAACTCAGCCAACTCAATTTGTGTTTTGATTATTGTAAGCAAAAAAAAATTACAAAATGAGCCGCCAGCAAAACGAAGAGGACACTAACTCGGCGCTGTTCGATGCCCGCAATGAGTACTACATCGGAAACTTCATGGGCTCCATAAACTTTGTGCTCCCAGACCAGAGTACCGCTGGATCGGAGTTGCTGTCGTACATGTACCTTTCCTACCTGGCCATCGATTCTGGCCGCATTGTGGCCTCTGACATCAAGGAGAACAACTCCACCCCTCTGCAGGCGCTACGACTTGTTCACGAGGCTTTCGAGCAACCTTCGCGGACGGAAGAGCTGCTGGAGAAGCTCACCGACAAGGTGGCTGGAGATGAGGACGAGACAAACATCTGGCACATTGCCACCGCAATTGTTTACTGCAGGGACGGACAGTTCGAGAACGCTCTGAAGATTCTGCACGGCTCAACGAATTTGGAATCCATGGCGCTGTCTGTGCAGTGCTTGCTTCGGCTACAGCGCGTGGATCTGGCCAAGCTGCTGGTCAGTAAAATGCAGGAAATCAGCGACGATGCTACTCTGACGCAACTAGCCCAGGCGTGGGTTGCTCTCGCTCAAGGCACAGAGCAGATGCAGGATGCCTTCCACATCTACCAGGAGTTCTGCGAGAAGTTCAAGCCCACTCCGGCCCTGCTTAACGGACAGGCTGTGGTTCACTTGGGTTTGGAGCGCTACGAGGAAGCGGATTCAGTGCTACGGGAATCGCTGCTGAAGAAACACAACGACTACGACACACTCATCAACCTTATGGTTCTGGCTCATCTCACGGGCAAGCCAACTGAGGCCATCACCAGGAATCTTGAACAGCTGCGACAGTTTTATCCTAAGAGTGATTTTGTCACCGACCTGGACAAAAAGTCTGCCGAGTTTGACCGCTTGTGTCTCCAATACGATCTCGGGGGCGAAGAACAACTGTTGGCCGTTTAGGTGTAAATGAAAATTCCAAATATATAATATCAAAATTGTCTATCTTTATGTATTAAACTACAATAAAAATGCTTAAGCAATATATGAACTTATGAGTTTCCGAAATTTCCCACTTTTCGATTATTTGTCCCCCTTCCAATTGGCATAGCTCTGCCAATTTGTATCCGATCGGGAAACAACGTGCCATCCTGTAGTCAGGGAACCTCCTGCCACTTTTCTCATTCAATGTATTGCTTAAAATTGGTTTTGAAAATTTTTAATTTTTTAAAGGGGTACCTCCATAAAATGTTGATAATCCAATCTTGCCCCCTTTCTGGATACTTTCGGTCCTTCCGATGGGCACAGCTCTGCCAATTTGTATACGATCGGGAAATATCGTACCATCCTGTCCGACCAATCCGACGAAAACTGTTGGCCGTTTAAGCGAAATAAAAATTCCAAATATATATTATCAAAATCTTTTATCTTTATGTATTAAACTACAATAAAAATGCTTTAGCAATATATGAGGTAGTGGAGAGAACATCAGTAGCTAAAATAGAAAGGGAAACTATTAGTTGACGTTCTCAAAATCATTGAACTGTAACCTACTTCTGTTTGAACCCATATTTCTTGCGTTCGTAGAACAAGTCAGTCTTGGAGCAGCCCAGATTCACGATCTTCGGACAGCCATCACGCTGCAAAGGATAGAACGTTTGAAATAAAAGGGGCCCCTAAAAAGGCTGCTTGTTACATACATCCTTCTCTTGAATGGTGCAGGATTTGCAGTAGTAAGCATCGGACACACCGGGTCCTCCGCAGATGACGCATCTTCCCTGATAGGATCCATAGTTACACTCGTCACAGATTCGCACCAGGGTACATGGACGTACATATGAGTCGCAGATCACGCATTTTCCATCGTCCTTTTCGCACAGACGTCCAATGGCTGTTCCATGTGGGTGGTGGAGGCCAAACATTAATATTCATGTTTCACGGACTTTTTCTGCAAAAACTTACCCACACCAGGCTGCTTACGGCAGAAAATCAAATCAGGATGATGCTTAGCCATATTTTTACTGTATTTTGTTTGTAATTTTTAAGAAAACAAAATTTACACACAAATCTGCGGCTTTTCTAGTGATACCGTTCGTGCCAGTGAAATGATAGGGTTGTCAATCGCACCAAATAAATATAAGGGGAACAGTATTTAAGATTTTTCTATTATTAAAAGGTTTTAATATTTTTTATAGACTTAATTAGATTTAATAGGACTAGAGTTATACATGGTTCTATTAGATTGGCTTAATTCTATTTGAAAATCCTTATACCGGTGCAATTAATACCTGTGAGTCCGTGTTAGCTAACGCCCTTTTTAGTTCTGTCAGTATTGTGAACCGCGAAACAACGTCAGTATACCTAAAAACAAAAAAACAAAAGAAAAACAATCGAAGAATGCAACAAATCAGCTAGGAAAATTGCATCTGAGAAAGGACAGTAACCAGAAAGTAGTAGAACACTTCTGAAATGTCTCAGGCTGCATCTACGACTCAGAGTGCAGCAGCTGCACCGGTGGGGGGCAACAGAAGGCCCCTTCCCAACGATGTTGTGGGCGGCGTGGGCGTCATGGGGACCACCATGTCAGCTCGATACGGGGAGACCGAGTGGGAGGCCCGAGAGGTTTGTGATAACATGTTTTATCTCCACAAAATGTTTATTCTATCAAATTTATACTTTATAGTCCCAGAGACAGCGGGAGCTGCATGAAGCCCGCGCCAGGGCGGCTCAGATGGAAAAGACCATGAAGTGGTGGTAAGTAACTGCATCTGAATCCTATCACAGCTCACCCGCCTTATAAAAACACTTCGCTCTCAGGTCCGACTGCACTGCCAACTGGCGGGAGAAGTGGAGTAAGGTAATTATGGAAGTCTGGTTGCCATGGCTGTGAAGTTGGTTCAATATGTCCGGTGTCCAATAACAAACAACTTTTTCCAGGTGCGTAACGAGCGCAACAAAGCCAGGGAAGAGTCCAAGCAGCTGAGTATCAAGCTGGACGTCGCTATGAAAGATGCACATTCCCTCAAGCGCGAGAAAAACGATCTCGAGCTGCAGATTACGCAGCTCAAGAAGGAGATGGAGAAGGTGCATTCGCTGATGATGAAGCATGCCGGCCAGTTCCATCGCGCCGATACCAGCGAAGATGCAGAGGCCAACGGCCGGGATGCTAACTGTTCGCCGGACATTTCGTCGGATGGACTAAAGAACGTTAATAGCGAGGATGGTCTGGTCATGAAATTGCCCAGTGAAGCAAAGGATCAGGACATTGAGGAGTTCGCCTTAAAAGGGGCCATGCCGAAGCATCTAACAGAGTTGGACGAAGCGGCTGCTGCCGAGGAAAAGCGTTTGATTCAGCAGCTTTCAAAGGATGACTTTGACGAGGACTACTTGACGCAGAAGATATCTATGCTGCAGTTGCGTTTGGATGAGGCGCAGAAAACACTTCAGGCGGAAAGAGAGTAAGTTGAGCAGTTATTACTGTATGGTTGAGCTAAGTTTTTATTATATTTTTCAGTGAGAAACTGGAACTGCATAAGAGCATTGAGAAGCTGACCCTAGAGATCCAGGACGTGCGTGGGCGACAGGAGGAGATGCGCTCGGCGAAGCAGGAAGCAGTTAGGGAACTTCTTACTCTGCAAGAGCAACATCGCGCCGAGATGCGTATCGTTAATAACTCCCTACAAGAAGAGATTGCCGCTCGCGAGAACCTGGAGCGTCGGTGAGTTTTGAGCAACCTTTGTGTTAAGTTTAAAACTAACTAAATGTCTCACTTAGACTCACGGAACTTCGCACTGAGCTGGAGCACCTGCAGGCGGAGAATGCATCCGAGTGGGGTAAGCGGGAGCGACTAGAATCGGAAAAACTTGCCATGGAGCGCGATAACAAGAAGCTGCGCGCCGAACTGAGGGACTATCAGGAACGGTCTGATCGCAAGTGCCGCCCCATGCAGGCCAACGACGTGGAGCTGCGGGCCTTGCAGCAGGAGCTCTCCGAGCGCAACAAGGAAATTACCGAAGTAAAGATGTCACACGCCAAGCTAAAGAAGCTGCTGGCCGAGACAAACACAGAGCTAGGCCATGCCGTTCGTCGTGCGGAGCAGTATGAGGCGGAGGTAAGTGGAGGCAGAGTTCTCTTCCAAAAATATTATCGGATGATTTAGGGAGCAGATTAGGCCTATCAGCTTATCAGAGGAGGAAAACTGACGATTGTGTCGAGATGATAAGCCATCCCTCTTGCCAAAATAATTGGATTTAGTTGATTTTTATTCACATCGACACATAACACTCGAACAATGTTTTAAATGCAATATTTTAGGAGTCTCCCTTCCACATCGGAATCAGTTGGCAAAGGCTGCCAGTCCTGTGATGGCGCGTCCCAAGATTAGAGCATGGATATCGTGGGTTCCCTCGTAGGTGATCACCGATTCCAGGTTCATCACATGCCGGATCACATGGTACTCGTCGCTGATGCCATTGCCTCCCAACATGTCCCTCATCTGGCGGGCAATGTCCAGGGACTTGCCAGTGTTGTTCCTCTTCAGCAGCGAGATCATCTCGGGCGTGTGCAGTTTCTGATCCTTGAGACGACCCACATGCAGGCAGGCTTGCAGACCCAAGGCGATTTCCGTGGTGGCATCGGCCAGTTTCTTCTGTATCAGTTGGTTGGCGGCCAGCGGCCGTCCAAACTGCTTCCTATCCAGGGTGTATTGGCGAGCGATCTCCACGCAAGCCTCGGCGGCACCCAGGGCGCCCCATGCGATTCCATAACGAGCATTATTCAGGCAGTTGAAGGGTCCACTGAAGCCCAGAGCATTGGGCAGTAGCTGCTCCTCCGGCACGCGAACATCGTCCATCAGGATCATGCCGGTGGGTGAAGCGCGCAACGAGAACTTGCCCTCGATCTTGGGCGTATCTAGGCCCTGTCCCGAAATCTTGCGATCCACCAGAAAGCCGCGAACCTTGCCGTCTTCGCACTTGGCCCAAACAACTAGCACATCGGCGATGGGAGCACTGGTGATCCAGGTCTTGGATCCGTTGAGGATGTACGTCTTCGTCTTGCTGTCGTACTTGGCACGTGTCTCCATGCCGGCAGGATCGCTGCCGTGATTGGGTTCCGTTAGGCCAAAGGCGCCTGGAGAGGATAGGGTTTTCATTTGTATTCTAAAGGGTCTCTGATTCCAAACTCACCAATCACCTTGCCCTGCGCCATGCTGGGCAGATAGCGCTGTTTCTGCTCCTCGGAGCCATAGTCGTAGATGGCGCCCATGGCCAAGGAACTCTGAACACTCACAGCCGATCGGTAGGCGGAGTCCACGCGCTCCACCTCGCGGGTGAGCAGGCCGTAGGCAACACTAGAGACTCCAGCGCAGCCATAACCCTGCAGCGTGCATCCCAGTACTCCCAGGCTGCCGATCTCCTCCATGATCTTCTTGTCGAACTGCTCCAGACGGTTGGCCAGCTTGACGCGCGGCAGCAGTTCCGACTGGCAGTATCCGCGGAAGGCATCTCGAATGGCCACCTCCTCCTCGGTCAGCTGGCTCTCCAGATTCAGAGGGTCCTGCCAGTTAAATTTGGCCGCTGCCGCCTTAGAGCTCGTGCTGGCGAGGCGGCGGGCACAAGGACGCAGCTTACTGATTACACTTTGCGCAATCATTACTCCAATTTGTTTTCGTCTTGGTTGGAAATTATCAGCAGGTTCCCCGAAGAACAGCTGCTTGTTCTTCGCTCGTGAATTGGTTCGAGAATGAAAAAAGCTCCCATCGGGAGGCCCCCTCAATGTGCTTCGAGAGCGGTTCTCTCTCTCTTTAGCTGCCCATCTCTGGAAAGCTCCAAGCTCCAACTGTCTGCCTCTGACACAGTCTTTTCTCCCTCCTGATCTCCACTCTTATCTCTCCCTCTCTTTTTGTTTACCCCTAAATCGTTGTTTTTGTAGAATCTTAATCTATGGGTTTTAAATTTTTCGCATTATCGCATTTATTTCTGACTTGACGATAGAAACCAAGAGTGAAGTAAAGGAAATTTTTCCCATTTCGATTCTTATCTCAGCTTGGCGGGGGTCGCAGGCTTATCAAATGGATAGAAAGACTGAAAGCACGCCTCTTGTTTTGTTTTTGAGATTATTATGAATGCCACAACTCAACTATTTGTATTCTTAAATAAAAATTTGAACATAAAACATAAAATTGTAAATATTTAAGGTCAAACGCCTTCGTCAACGGGTGGAGGAGCTGAAGCGAGAACTGGCCGGTGCCGAGGATGAACTGGATTCGGCAGTCAACCAAGTGCGACGTCTGCAGCGCTCCAATGACGAGCTGGTGGGTCAGACCGAGGGCTTGCAGGTCCAGATACAGCATCTCCAGAACAGGTATGAAGCGTGACTTCTCCACTTATCACTATTTAGTTAAGTCCTTTCACTAATTCTTAAACCCACTAACTCTTCTCTGGTGCTGGACTGGCTAACATCCTAACACACACTTCTAACCCACTTAACTTAGACGTGCCCCGAGCCCACAGATGCGGGGACTGGGCGGGGTGCAATTAAGGAACAAGATCGCCGTGGAGCTCCCCAACGACTGCTTGCCGAATATAAACGATCTGCGACAGATCTTTGACGACTCGCAGGCAGGACTAAGGAGCTCCCACAACGGCAGCGATGCTGCTGTCCATCATGCCGCCTCGGTGAAGAGATCCAGCCACACGGAACGAACTCTGCTCCAGCAGCAGCAGAGCACTGCAGCCGCCTCGGCAGCGGCGGCAGCTGCGGCAGCAGCAGCTTTTTTTGATGCGAAACCCACGCATCTGGAGGAGAACATCTTCGAGTCGAAGTCGAGGAACCTGGAGTTCGAGCGGGCCAAACAGAAGTTCGATAATCCGCATGGCCAGCACCATCATCACCAGAGGCAGCGGTCGGGGAACGGCCGGTATGGAAGTGCAGGAAGCGGAGCTAGTCGGGCTAATCTTGCCCTGCCGCTCAAGGGCATGAACAATGGGGGTACCTCCACTTCCTCCTCCACCAAGGACGAGCTCAACCGACAGCTCTACGAGGCGCACGAGAAGGAGCAATCGGCCGGGGTAGGATATGCCAGGAATAGTATTAATCTAGACGGTCTTAAGGTATCTGATGATGAGGTGAGACTTGTGGTGTGAAAATGTTTGTGATTCTGTAAAGTTATTAATACTTATTATTTTAAATTATTTTCTTATTAAACTGTTATATATTTTTGTGCAAAAAATATCCATTTAATTGGGTTTCTTTAATCTTACAGACTCCGTAGCTATGGCTCGACAAGTTTACTTCTGGACGATGAAACCGAGGGCAACAGCGATTGAAACAAATCGAAAACATTCGACAGACAGTTAATGGTATTAATTAGTATTAATTTTAAAAAATGTATAATTAATTTTAAGTTGATAGATCGTTAGACTCCTTAAGGATGTATCAACTGGTTCCTTAGTTTTTTCTTATGTAAGTGAAAACATTCGTAAACATATTTTTACGTACTTTGAAATTCTAAACTAGTGACTTAAGGTTTAAAATATTATTAATTAATAATTCCCGTCATCGAATTGTTAATCTAACATTTTTAAAAACCTTTTATCTTCAACAATATTCCATATATTCTGTAAGCCTAACCTTTTTAAACTGCTTTCGCCGGCCATATCCTTATGAGCTTAACTCGCAGATAATACGGTTGTAAGGAGCCGCAGTATCCTTCATCTAGATCGGAAACCCTTGCCTTGAGAAAAACCATCAACAGACTTATTAAAAGATATACCGACATATATACGTATTGGAGCATAATGCAGGTTCGATTTTTACGAAATACATAATTAGTGCCAGAAGTCTATAGAAATTTGATGAGATTTAAAACAAAAGTCCCTATGCTGCTGACCATAAATCGAATTATAAGTTAATATTCAAAATTCTCAAACATCTCAAAACTCAAAACATTTTCTAGTCTTTTTTTGGAGGTTTGTTTTCTGAAAACTAGAATTGCCAGCAGCATTAGGGACGGCCTATATACGCAAAACTAAATTCTGAATATTTACTTACCAATAGCAATATTAGTGTTTTAGTTCTTAAATATTTACAATTAACCATTCATGACAAATACAAATGGTATGCCAATAAAGTTAGCATGTTACAAAATATATTACTATACAAGTATGTCTCTGCGTCAAATGTCTTGCCTCACTTGCTACTCACTCCTTGCATCAGTTCTGTACAAAATAAAAAATTTCGAGTGTTCACGTTTGGGAATAAAATTTCAAAAATCCAGCATGGTGCAAGTCTCACGTACAACCAAATTTACGGGCATCTGTATCGGTGTCTACGTTGCCTACGCCGTTTTCATATTCTTCCTGATGCCCCTCCTGATGCCCGACCCGGTGACCCTGCAGCGCTCAATCGTGGCGTTCAAGACCCGACACCTGGGCGACATCAGCAACTACACCATGGAGACGGGCGGGACTCCCATACGTTCAATGCTGGTTACCTTTCGGGGATCGGGAGCACTAACGCTGCTCGATAGCTTGACCAATCAGCCCGGTTGCTATCAGCATTACGCTCCTTTGATCGCCTACGGTGGCCGGACCAGTGTCGAAAACCAGCCCGCTCACGTTTTGAAGGAACTGGAGGCGCTCTACAACTGCAACTATAATAGTTCCATGAAGATGATTCACTGGGGCAAGCGGTCGCCGATCTTCCGGCGCTTCTACGGTGCCCAGTCGAAGCTCTGCATGACCTACAGCCACGATAGCTGCTGGGATCCGAATAATTTGGCGGCCATCTGTAAGCTCCATCCCTTCATAAACATGGCTGTGTACAACATGAAGCTTAAGTACTTGGCATTGTTGCTCGATCGGGGGTAAGGTCCTTGCATAGTCCGGAGAAGAAATACTACAATTTCTCCTTATAGGTTGAACCTTCGAATCCTTTTACTCGTCCGTGATCCCCGGGGAACGATGTATTCACGGAAGAATCGGAATTGGTGCGATGGCCTGAAAGATTGCGAAGCGTCTAGCCTCTGCAAGGATATGGTCAGCGACTTTAAAATGGCTCAGATTCTCCGAGAGCAGTACCCGGATCGATTTAGGTAAGCAGCCCTCGAATATTATATATTATTGTCCTTTGAATGTGTTATGTGGCACAGCACCATACGGTATGAGGATCTGGCAATGCATCCCGCTGAGGGCATTAAACAAGTATTTGAGTTTTACGGCATACCGCTACAGCGGTCCAAGGGCAGGAATCGGGGCATCCATCCTCGCAGTTGGATGAATCCTGAAAACTATGAACTGGACCTCTCCTGGGGATATAGCTCCAACTCCGCCTACGAGTGGGTGAGCAAAATGAGAATTGATGAAATCAAGGCTGTCCAGAAGGTGTGCGGCGATGCAATGGATATGTGGGGATATCGCCAAGTCGAGGACTTTCACAACTTTTCACCCAAAATGTTTGAACCGATGCTGGGCAGGACTTGATCGCTTTTTAATCTTATGGGCTTGCTTTATATTTATCATGTAATTATCATTTCTAGTTGAAATTGGCGGAGATTATTTAATCGAGTAGTTATAATTAAATGCATATGTGTTTTATATTATTAAATTGGTGGCAAGAAAAAGGTATCTAAGATAATAATAATCTATAATATCCTAAAAAATATATAGTAAAAGTAAAAACTATATTATGATAGTGGTTTTTTGTTAATTTTAAATTTTAAACCGGTGTCCTTTATTTTGGGGCATAGTTTCAGTTAGCCCTGGAATCCATGTAGCGAAGACACGAACCTTCAAATATGGCATTAACAGCTAGAAAATGGCTGCCCTGCTGAAAACTTAGCAGTCTGGCAGCACTGTAGCCCCACCATCTGTTCGCAGCTCCACCAATGCTCCCCATCTGTTTTTTGTTTCTCGTTGCGTTCGCTTCGCGTCGCGGAAAGTCGACCGCTCGCCAAAAGGAAAACAAAGATATAAATAATTGTTGGTCGCGTCTTCTGCAATCTGCAATGCTCTCGAGCTGAGGGCGCGGGCCTATAGATATGTGCGTGCGTGGGAGTGTGCCAGCGGGCCAGTAATGTGCGAGTGCTGAGTGCCAAGTGCGACGTTGATTGTTTTCATAGCCAATTAGCCTGGGGGCCATTAGCTAGCGCAGAGTCTCCCGATAGAATCCAATGAGCACGGAGGAACTGGACCCAAACCGGGACTTGGAGACGTGCACCCTCCTGAGCAATCCCTCGTCCTCCGGCTCCGGACCCGGATCCGCCATCTCCAACGCCGATCCGGCGAACGTTGAACCCGGCAGGACACGCGCTAAGCAGCGGATCAGCTTGAACGGAAAGCGGAGACGCAGCCGGATGTCACGCAGAGCCAATCTGATCGGCATCTGCGCCGTGAGCAGCCTGTGCATTCTGCTGCTGATCGCCACCACCCAGCACCGTCCGCTGACAACCCCCTTCAACCAGGGAGCTGGCAGGGATCAGGGAGCTGGCGGCGGACCGGGACAGGCCGGCGGGTATGGTGTGGACGGTGGCCCGTCCAATTCGCTGGCGCGCAGCTCCTTCTACGACCGCTTCCAGCAGCAGATGCAACAGCAGCAGCAACAGCCGTCGCAGACGGCCGTCTACAATCTGACAGCTACTATAGTGGATGTCCTGTCGGCTCAACGGTCTCGTATCCTCACCGAGATGGAGAACTTTGAGTATCCACGCGGCGGCGCCGAACGTCTGACGGACATGACACCGGAAACGAACGGCACACCGGTGCGCAGTGTGGTGGTCACATCGTGGCGCTCCGGCTCCACCTTCCTCGGGGACATACTCAACTCGATCCCCGGCAACTTCTATCACTACGAGCCGCTGCTCGACTTTGGGATCAAACAGATCCGTGATCCCGACGACCAGGAACTGGCCGTCCAGAATCTGAAGAACCTGCTCAATTGCGACTACGCCGACATGATGGACTACCTGAACTTTGGCAAGACGCACACATATCTCTTCGAACACAATACCCGGCTGTGGGATGTCTGCCGGGAGTTTCCCCGCTTCTGCTGGCGTCCCGCCTTCCTGACGCGCTTCTGCCGCCTCTTTCCCATCCAAAGCATGAAAACGGTCCGCCTGCGCCTCGCCCAGGCCGAGAAGCTCCTCGAGGATCCAAGGTGAGTGGCTGGCCTGCCAAGCCGGAGATAGAAAGTGAAAGGTGCGGCGGCCATAAGCTGACAGCCGCGAGATGTTCCCTCGCCCCACCCCCGCACGCCCGACACGCATCACGGATGGAGTGCTTATGCGGGGGCTTCAGGTTCGTGGCACCAGGAAGTGGGACAGCTGGGCATCGCAGTATATGGTGTTGACTTGAAGAGTTCATAAGATCAAAGAGTTTTGGAAAAGAAATCCCTATTTTTATGTTTGTATTTCAAGTAAAAAAGACAAGTTTTTTCATGAAAATATTAAAAATATATTACTCTTTAGTTTTACTATTTTTTTTTTTATGGTTTTGAAACCTATATAGTTTACAAGTCTGATTAGTTATACTTTGTTTGCCAATAGTAGTGATGTTTGCATTATTTTTTATGGTCGTAGTAACGCCTCTTTTAGGGCCTGTGGCGTTGAGCTAATTTTTATCGCATAAACTCGAATCAGTGCCGCCTCGTAAGTAGTTTCTTCATTAATCTCGTATTTGTTACTCAGAAAATTGCCTCAACAATTTCTTAATATTATTTTGTTTCCTATTGTTCGCATTTTATCGCATGGGCATAGTCGAAGGCCTTCTCTTGTTATAATTTATCTATTTACACATTTTTGTTTTCTTAATATTTTTTATATTGCGGCGGAACTTCCTTAGCTGATATGAGAATAAATTCATTTCTTTTGTAGCAATATAAAGAGGATAGATTATTCTAGTCCTCAAAAACAAAGCATAGGGGACAAAGATATGCGATTATTTCCTTATCGAATGAACTTGTTTTTTTCATAAAGAAAAAGAAAATTTTTAAGCATTTAAATGTGTTTTTATTTATCTACTAATTTGTGATTCATATAGCGCAATTTATTGCCGTCAAAAGGGGTTTTCACCCATTTTAAAAATTATTATGATAAGATAATGTTACTACTAAGGTATAAGATTATAATATATATATAGTTATAGTTAGCAGCTAGTTCCAAAGAATTTGTGACGCCAATTGTGTTATCAGCGGAACTGTGATAAGCTTATTAGATTCTTGCTTCCACTTCAGATCTAACAGTTAGGGCTTCCTCTCCACTTAAAAATACTTTTCAACTGTTTGTTGAGAACTCCAACTACAACACTTAATTGTTATTTAACAATGAATATTTAATATCCCTGCTAAAAGTCCTCAAAGTCAAGTCAAATATTCAAGTCCTGTATCCATTTCAGCGTGTTTACCAACCGACTGAGTGGAAAACCCTTTTCCCGACAGCCACAAACACTCTGGAATAGCATCGGAATCGGAATCGAATCCTTTTCAGCCATCCTCAAAAAGCCGCAAACAAAAGTTTCATTTACATAATTTCCCATTTAAAATGTAAGCCGAGCCAACAAGAGCAAAAATCGATAAAATTAGTGTATAGCAATCCCGAGCTAAACAAACCAGCAAAAAGTAAACAAAAAAGGAAAATGTATTTGATTGATGTGTGTGGGTTCTGGGGGTCTGGGGGGTTATGGCCATCCCGCCCCTCAATAGACCCTCTTCAACTGGCTCTTGTGGTTTCGATTACTTTTGGAACCTGCCACAGCAACTGCTACTGCTGCTCCTTCATCTCTGAAGGATATGTATTAGATTCGGCTTTGTGTTGGCTCAGTTGTGTCAATGTTATGCAGAGATGCCCGAAAAACAAATTTCAATCAGAGGCCAGAGACCGAGCAACTGTCACTTGAACACTGATTTCAGTTCAATAAATAAACGGATTGATGGAGATACAATTGGCGAGTGGAAAATGTCATTTATGCCAGTCTTTGGACGGCTTATAAGTGCCACCAAGAAATGGATATTCACAGGCCAAGGCATTCGGTCCGAAAAAGACAGAAAAACAATTAACAAACTCCATCAGACACTACGAGTATCCGGCACCCGGAAGTGGGGTCAGTAAATTAACAAATGGCCTTTATATAGAGCAGGGGGAATTTCTCTTTTAGTCTGCCTGTTTAGTCGGCCTTTTGAGGGGATTTTGGTAACTTGAGAACTGCTCTCATTTATTTGCTTGTTTTTAATGAAAAAGACTTGGAACTTCTCCGTAGATTTACTTTTCAAATTCAGTTCTATTTGAGGCTTGGCATAGATGGCTTTTAACACTTTCCAAGTACATATATCTACAACCCATAGATCTCTATTTTTATGTTCGATTTTAAAACCATTCTCCTCTAATTAGCTCCGAAAAGGGCAGTTAAGTTTCGTCTTGAGAGTATTTGCTTTCCACTTGGCGGACTGCAGTAAAAATTCTTTCACACTCTATTAACGCAAAGTCTTGCCCAAGCCGCAGCGAAATGCATCAAAATTCCGGAAATGTTGACCAGCACTTGGATTTATGTTTTCTGTTGGCCAGAACACCATCCCATTCACCTCTCCGCATCCAACAGCCATACATCCACACACTTACTTGGCCGCAATTTGGGTCAGTGCGCGCATTGTGGGCCAAAAAGCCGTGTTCGGTGAGTCACTCACTCACTAAGCGGCCGCTAACTTGGCTTCTAATTGTCGATTTGGCCGGTGGCTCAGTTCTGTCCTGGCCTAGCTGGCCTAGCTAGCTGGGTGTGCCCAGCCCAGAAATTATTTCGGGGGCAACTAGACGAACTAGACGAACCCTTGGCGGCTCTTAAATTTGATGCCAAATGGCCATTTTATTTATAAATCACACATTATTTTGATGAGATTTTTCATGGCCTCTTTCCCGCCAACACGATAAGGTTAATTAATTGTGCCTGAATCAGTTTTTTATTCGAAAGTATATATACGAAGTGGTATTTACTGCCGAGTTCCCTTTTAAAAACTTAAATTGAAAGCCATCTAGCTAGCTAGTTGCCCCGACTTTTGTGGCAGACAACTTTGTGCGGCTTTTTGCCTTAAAAGTGGATTAAAATTGGGGGAAAATTGAAAGCCCCCGCAGGCCGGGAAAAAAGCCAGAGAGAAGAATTCCTCCTAGGGACAGAGAATCAACTAACGTCTGGCGAAAGACCCAAAAGAACCGCAAAACCACAAAGAGTTTGAGAGGCCCGCTCAGTCAGTGTTAGTTGGCTTATAATGAGCAAAGTGGCCATTAACTCGCAAAACTTTTGTGAGCTGCGTTTTAAAGCGGGCCAAGAAAATGGCCAACAAACAATGAAAACCGAGATGGGCGGAAAAAAGAAGCCGCTAGATGTCAAGACCCCGCAGTTTTTTGGGGCTGCTGGAAAATTTTTAAATTCTCGTAAGATTATTGCACCACAGACCTCATTCTGGCCTTTTAACAAGTTTTCTTATTGTTTTTGTTTTGTTTTTTTGTTATTCAGCTATGAACTTTTGACTTGACAGCTTTGACAACAAAACCGGGCTGAGAGATAGATAAACTGGGAACTCGGAGCGATCGGCGGGTTCACTGAACGTTCAAGTAGCATAATTTGTAGGCACTGTGCGAGTGTCTTTAGGATACCCTCTTCCTAGAGGGGTAACTAGCTTTAATGACACATCTTTTTGACTTAGTATTTTATTTAAAAGCTTATGGATCTATAAAGTTAATAGTACTTTGTTTAGTTTCAAGTTTAATGCATCTAGAAGAGTGAAAACATAGTATCTCCTAATTCTAGAGATCTTGCAGATCCTTACCTCGTAAATCATATAACCCCTTTATTAGCGTATAATAAAATGATAAAATATTTCATAATCATGTTTTAAACTGGCACTCTGCTTACAAGTTTATGGATCTATGAACCCATCACATATGACCGATTTTCGGGCAGTCCATAAAAACTACTGGAAGAGCATCCACTCCACTTGGTTAGTTGATACTTGGTAGTTGCTGTAAAGTCCTAAAATTTTTGGCTTATTGCATTTGCAAAAAAGCGAAACGGGTTTCGTTGTTGGCTAAGCTGAACCTTCTTTTTTATTTTATATCTTTGGCTTTGGCTTGTTGCTGCCTTTTTTTGGTACGTGTGGTGGAGATCGGTTCGGCGTAAATGGGTGAAAAGCAGCAATAAAAATTGTCGGCAGCGAGAGACGGCCCCCGGCCCGGACTAGACCCGGAGCCAGAGACCTGGCTATGACAAACTCTCTTGGCCGGGCAGTGAAAGTGATTGATTTTTTTTTGGTTTAACTTTTTCTCTCATGTACTCGAAGTTTCGCTTTTTTTTCTCGCTGTTTGGGCGTAGAAATAATTTCTAAAATCGTAGCTAGATGGGTTTTATTTTCTGGTTTTTTGTGGCTTATTTATTTTCTTTTGCTGCCGCTGCTGCTGTTATGAAGTTGATGAGGCGTTGGATGTTGATAATAATGGCAAATAATGATAAGTATAGAAATTTGGCCAAAATGGAAATAAAAACCAGTTAATCCAGTTGCTTGCATGCATAGCACTTGATGGTGAAAATAATCATTCATTGGCCATTAAAATGTGAATGGATTGGACAGTTTTATTAGGAATTTTGACTTAGCTCTGTGACTTCCTTGTCAGTTCCCTTGAAAAAAATGGGTTCAGTCGCTCCGGGCGGTCTCTAATAGGCGGTGTTGTTTTTGCCCCTAGGATCCGCAATGCCTTTTTCTGTACAGAGCCGGAGCCGGCAAAAAGCGTGTGAAAATTACAATGATTTAGTGACTGAAAGCAGCTCATCGATCAATAGAATCGATCAGTCCAATGCAGCTAACGATGCCGCAAAACGGACGACCGCAGAGGCATCTCAGTCTCCGTAACGCACAGAAATTGATGAACCATGGAGAAGGAAGGTCCATCATCCATCTCCGCCAGAATCCCCCTCGCCCCCAAAAAACCTCAACCAAAACTAATGTCATAAAGTTGCAGTAGTCGCTCGCTGGGATGGGGAGGGAGGGGGATGCAGGTTGGGGCACGGGGATGAGGGCCAAATCGCATTAGGCGATGCGAACCTTGTCTATGGCTACTTAAAGATTTACAACGCGACGCTCTAACCATAAATTCTGCCTGGTAATTGTACAGCGCAGCTCTAAAGAAAAAAAAAAACCAGAAACCGAAAAGCTCTCCTCAAGGCTGAGTATCGCTGATTGGAGTTCTCCTCATAGACAGACAGTCTAAAATAAAGAACATAGACGAATGTACTTCTTTTCTACTTATACTTCTTTCGGTTTTTGCATTTTTACTGGGCTTGGTCTGTCAGCGTTTAAAAATAAACAAAACCGACTGCGAGATGGTGTTAGGTAATGTCCAAATAGTTGCCAAATTATCTAATGAGTGTGCTTTTGGTCAAGAAACCGTGTTTCCTTAACGATAAAAAATTGCTAAAATCTATTAGGGAAACAAGATAACTTGAAAGAGAATGTTATCTGCAAATAATTAATTATAATATTTTATTCATAGACTCTTGCCAATCAAGATTACCAAAGTTTGCCTATAAAGAGTAAATTCTTGTAGCTTTTGTTTCCGCTGAAGCCTCAAAACTCCCCACGAAACTGAGATGACCTTAAACCCTTTGCCACGGTTTTGACTCTACTGTCTCTGCCCTCTGTCCCTTGCCGGGCTTTACCTTTTTAATGAATAATTTTTGGCTGACAAATTGGCGGTTTGGGGGTTTCTTTTAGGAGGCTTATTAAAAATGTTCATGCCACGAAACTAGGTTTCTGGCTTAGGCTTGCATAGTAGAGTTAAATTTAAGTCGGAAAAAGAATCTTAACTGAAATAGATTTTGTAATGGGATTACTTTTTCTCCACCACTTACCTGCATCGTTGAAACCTCTCATCCAACTTGAAACTTGAAGTTTAGAAGCGTGAATCCGTGTTGAAGCTTGTTTGTTTCTTTTTTTTTTTGCTTTTTCCAAAACCATTCCCAAGTTTGTCTAGTAAAAGTATTTTGTGTTTTACTTTTAATGACCGAGAAAAAGTTGCCGGTTTTACTCGGGCTTTGCTCGCTTTTAATTGCAACCATAGAATGAATCGTTGTCGTTGTAGAAAGTCTTCAATTTCTTTTCTGTGGAAATTTTTTTCGCCCGCCAGCGCGGGGAAATGCAGTTGTCAATGTCATTGTGTCTAACCTCATCGTACCTTTGTTTTTCTCGTTTTTTTTTTTTGCCTAACAACATCTTTCTTTTTTAATAATTATGCGAATTTCACACACAGTTGTAATGCAAAGTTTTCCTCTGGCTGGCAAACCAGCCGGAACTTTACTGTGGCCGGATCAACAATTTTCACTTGAAAAGTTACTGGCTTCTCCATCATTTATCATATTTTTTGTCCCGGCCCGGTGTTCGGGGCAATTGATTATTTTTATTCTCGCCTGGAGCTCGTTTAATGTGGCCTGTGGGAAAGTTTCTCGATTGCCTTTGGTTAGTTACGATTTTATGGACCATAAAAAAGAGATGCGATTTTTTTTCGTCACTAGTATTTAATTCAGAACAAAATTGTTCAGCTTATGGACTATAACCAGTTACCAGCTCTTAGTAGACATTAGAAACCCAATTTTTAATCTGAAAACACACAACTTTGGAAGCAAAAACACTTGGTTCCGTTTTAAACGAAAACTTTTTTGCCTTCGCCACTGGCCAGTACTCTCCTTGCAATCTTTTTTCCATTTGAAAGTCCTCCCGGCCACTCTGCACTGCCCCGCTTTTTCATATTTCCGTAACATTTTCGCTAAGCTCATTTTTGTTTTATGCTTTCTATTTCTTTTTTTTTTTGTTTTTTTAAGGAGCGTATCCAACGCGAAACAAATTTCCTGTCTTCAGTTTCGGTTTTTTTTTTTCGGTTCCAGCTTTGGCGGAAAAGTTCGTTCTTGTAACTAAAGCTGGGTGTTGTTCTTGTAGGCGGGTGGTTGTGGGGCCCCATGTCGGAAATCCGTTGCAGTTGGCTTACCCACCCACGAATACTTACACACACTCGTACTACATGGTGTAACCCCCTTAAAGCCCCAAAGGCCCTCGGCTTGGACCGTTTTAAGTCGAGTCTGTGGCCATTTATTTATGCATGTGGAGCAAGTTTTTTCCCTTTACTTCGGCGGACTCTTCACTTTTTAAATGATTCTAGCAGGCAGAGGCGAACAAAAAATCGAATTGAATCGGATGCGGGGCTCAAGAGGGGCCTGGCCAGGCGCAGGTCCTGTCCAGTACCATGTAAGTGAACTGTACTCGAGGCCAGAGTCGAAGCGTCGAATCTAGTGGAGCGGAGTCAAGTGTTCCGATTGCATAAGAACATTTTTGTTTGCCTCCCGGCAAATTGTTCCGTTCTCTCCAGTTATGCCAAAGGACCTTCCATACTTCCTTCCATCCCGAGCCCATCCGGCCAAGGATGGCAGGACGAGCTCCACTTGCTCAACGATTTATGGCCGCTGGCAGTACTCGACAACATTCTACTTACCTTGGCATAAACGAAATGAAATAATTGAAGACACACACACAGTACTGTGTGCACTAGCTGTGTACTGCCAAGGGTCCTAGATTATGGATAAGGCCAGTGCCGCCAGGACAACGATGAACAAGAGGTGGCACCCGACTCCCTACTCCCTACTCCCTTTAAAGCCCGATGGAAAGGCTTGCCTGGGAAGATTATAATGAAATTATTTTAATATGCAAGATTTATGGTCGGAACCTGTACTTTATGATCCTTTTGAATATGAATGAACCGAGGAAAGTAAGGATATTGCTTACTCTTGGCGCTCGAAAGGCAGACTGACTTACTTTCATACTTAATTATAGAATTAAGGATTTCAAGAACTTCACAAGAAAATTATAAAAAAAAAAAACAAAAACGAACAAAATTTATAGAAAATTTCAAAAGGGTAAATCTAAAGATTGATCATGTGTTTAAAAATGTAAAATTGTTCCACCAAAAAGTTTAGAATTTCGTTGAATTTTTGAATCCACTCTGGGGGGCAGACCCCGCAGAGGATGGTGACAATAAAGAAGATAATGCCGAAAGAGAATATCCAAAGAAATATTGTGTCTGTTGTTTTCTTCCAATCACTGAGCCACTTACTGTCCCGTGGGTGCATAAATATTCCCTCACACTTCGGCGCGTTTTTATTGCACCTTTCAATGCGCTCACGTAGATGGAGGAGGCATTTTATCATCAATTCTTCTGAAGGGTGTTCTGGGATACCATTAGCCATCAGGTCCTTGAAGGATTTGGATTTTTCCTTTTTTGCCGGGTTCCCGGCGGGCGGTTGCACTTTTCCCACCTTCTCCTTCCCAGCCGAAGGCACCTTGGGGGACTTTAGTTTAGGACTGATGTTATCCGCCTTCCGTGCGGACCGCAGTACTTTTACGGTCGATCCCTTCCCAGTCGAAGGCGTCTTGGGGGACATCTTCCCCTGATCGAAATTTACAGTCATCCGTGTGGACTGCAGTACCGGTACCACTTTCGCCTTCTTAGCCGACTTCATTTTAGGATTCATAACTTCTTCCTGTTTGGGTGTGGACATCAGCGGCTTTTCCGCCCTCTCCCTCCCTGCCGCAGGCATCTTTGAGACGGTCTTGTTGGGATCCTCTTCCTTTCGTATGGAACCAATTACCTCTTCCTTCCGTATGGAACCAATTACCTTGACCACCTTCATCTCTACAGCCGAAGGCATCATGCAAGACGTCGGTCTGTGGTCGCCAGAAGTCAGTACCTTCACCGCCTTCTCCCTCCCAGTCGCAGGCTTCTTGTAAACTGTCAGTATGGGATCCTCTTCCTCGCGTATGGAAGCCAATACTTTTGCCATCTTCCCCTTCGAAGCTAAAGGCATCTTGGATGACGTTCTGGTCACTTTCGACATCACAATTTCAGTATTTTCTGAATTGGAATTTTTGTGGAAATAAATATTTAGATCAGATAGATGTTGATCGGAGAAATATATGAGACTGAATGAGAAGTTTGAAAAGGCGAAGGCTATACATATGTTTGAAATGAAACAGCCAGACTGCTTTGTTTTATTTTTTCCTAATTCCTTAAAGAAGCCAGGCCCTTGAATATTTATTTCTGAAGAAATTGTTTTGTTGGAAAACATTGGAAGGTTGCCAAAGTTGGGCAAATTTATCCGTTTTTAAAAAACTTTATATCGGGTTAAGGTAATACACTTATCTGTGACCTCGATAACTCTCTATTCTGGCAAAATTTCTTGCCTTTTGGTCGACACATTAAGACCCGAACAAAGTGCTCTAACAGCTGCCCCCCGGAGGCCTTCATTGCATTGAGCCACCAATCTAAATTACCACAAAATCCCAGCTGCTCTATCTACCTACCTGGGAGCCCCTCTACCCACCAGGCTCCACTACTGCCCCAGCACTCTACCCCCGCCTGGACTGACAGCTTTGTGGCTATCATTAGCACAAGGTACAGATCCTGACCTCCCTCGCTGCTAAA
This sequence comes from Drosophila atripex, assembly GCA_035045925.1. Lineage (NCBI taxonomy): Eukaryota > Metazoa > Arthropoda > Insecta > Diptera > Drosophilidae > Drosophila > Drosophila atripex. The sequence goes on along the minus strand of JAWNOP010000070.1, from coordinate 6,431,684 downwards.
CACTGTAATCTCCGAACTGCACTATTTTTGCCGCTCTACCTTTTGGGTAGAAAGATATATTAGCCTAATTTATGCGCGAAAGTTTTCCCAAAAAACGGGGGGCTAAAGAGAAAGGGATGGGGGGGTTGTGGGCCTAGAGTAAGGGTTAGAAGTGGGGATTGCTGAGCTTGAGTGGCTGAGCAATTTGCGTCCATGACTGTTAATGATTGAGTGGCGTCTAGGTCTGAGTTGGTCCGATTTAGTGAAGGGAAACAAAGGCACCGAGGGGGAGGAGGTCGAGGAGGAGGTGGAGACAGAGGCCCAGTTTTGTGGGCTACGAGACGCGACTACGAGTTGCCAAGAAAACTGCAGGCCGCATTATAAATTGTTTCTAGTCATGACACGCATTTCAGTTGTATACCTTCGATGCAGTTCCCTTCCCTCGGGTGGGTATCGCCGGTGGAGAGAGACTTTCTCTTTTGGGGCTACGAGGGGCTCATTAAATTCCGTTCACACTGTCGGCAGTATAGTATTGTGTGCTTTGGCTTTTGGACGACTTCTGGCTGCCTTGTCTTTGGCAGTTAATCACAATTTAACTCGCTTTAAACTGGGTTATTGTAGTGAGATCTTCTCCATTTTCTCAGAGGCTGCTAGCTGCTGGATGCCGGCTGCTACAGCTTTGTTTTTAATTTTTCCCGGTCTATTGCGGTGTGTGGTCCGGTTCGTTTTTGCTTCTAGCTGGGTAGTATCTGCTTTTCAACTGCTTTGGCTCAAACTCCAACTCCAATTCCAACAACAACTCCGACTCGAATATTGCAAACTTTTTAAACATTGTCATGGCGGGCTCCTTTTCCATTGTTGTTGCTCTAGGTTTTTGCACCCGTTGTGTATCCGCTTACATCAAACAGAACAATAACAACAACAACATCCTACATACAACATACAACTTGAACAACAAAAGCAAAAGCGCCAAGCAAAGCAAAAGCATAAGCATCTGAAGCAATAGCTACAAAAAGCACCAACAGATACATTAGAAAACTTCCGTTGTAACGGCTCTAGATATTTTCATGCCCATGCCTCTCTTTATGGTTGCTGTTAATTTTTTTCCACCGACTTTTGCATATATCTATATATCTATATATATTCATAAATGCAAGTACAATGTGCATACACTGAGAGAAAAGTATAGTACTTCTAATAGAATTATTTAAGCAAAAGTTTAAACAAGTTTAGAGGGAACTCTGTGAGCTGACTTTGATTTTAAATAATATTTTCAATATAGATAGATTATTTTTGGAGCTATTTATTTAGTGATTTTTTTCTCACAGTGCCTCCTCTATATAACTTTGTTTTCATTCTTTTGCTCGTCACTCTCGAGAAGACACAAAACTGTGTCGCCCTGTTCATTAAAAAGCAAATGGCCAGCACATGTTAAATTAATAAACGACAAAAGAAATGGAGGAGAGAAAAAAAATAGAATCCGGTACTATGGCGACTTTAGCTCCAGGAAATGGGAGGCTATGGGGTCGTCCCAGAAACTCTGGGGAACTGGGTAGGCTGAAATAACTTCGTTTTGGGATTGAAAAAGCTTTTCATGTCGGTTCTCCCTCGGGTTTCACATTCTTAGGCTCATCCGCATTTGATCCACATTTTTTTTATGTTTCCCGGGATTACAACATTTTTCTAATTACACGAATTTTTAAAGTTTATTTGAAGCCATTTTTTTTTATAATATCCGGATTAAATGTTCAATTTAAATTGCAATTTCTACCCAAGGAAGCTCCTATGAATAATACTTTTCTTACAAAATCCTTGACCTTAGGAAGGCAGCAAGAAAGGACCAAAAAAGGAGCAAAAACTTTGGCGATAAATTGATTTTCGTGTTGGGATTTTAAAAGCTGTTTCCATTTTGTTGCCGGATTTGCTAAGCATATTGCCAACATTTAACCTCCGACCGTGACATGGTTACCTGCTTTCGTTTCCCAGCTTCCTGTTTCAGAAGCTCCTTACTCTTTTTTTTTCCCCCAAGATATCGGCGTGGAAAAATCAAAGGCATAGCATCCTTGGTTCTACTTTCCTTGGAATTTGGTTTGTCAACGCCGCCGGTTTGTGATATGCTTTTTATAAAATGAATAAAAATGCCTGGCTCTTCGGGCTTCTTCAGTCTTGTTCTCCAACCCCCTAGGGTAGGTGGTGGTGGTGTCCTGGTGTCCTGGTGTCGTGGCCTTTATTGTGCCTCGGCTTTTTGGCTCCTGGCCAAACAAAAACGTTGTCTTGCCCTTGCCACACGTTCTGTGGGGCCTGTGGGGCTTAGCGTTTCCGTTTCTCTGGTTGGTTTTTTTTGGATTTTTTTTTTTGTATATGCCAACACGGACATTCATTTGCGTTACCCGTTGTTACCCACTTGAACTGCCTAAATTCCATGCCTGGAACGTACTCCTCCAACGCATACATATTTCATTTCGTTTGCGTTTTCCCCCCTTTTTTTTTTCTTTGGCCCTCTCCTTTTTATCTGGCAACACGCAAAGTGGGTGGAGCCATGGGTCAGGGTTCGGGGGCAAGTGCTGCTCCAAGAACAACTAATTCCCATAACCATGGAATGGGTGTGTGAGTAGGCTGGAGTACATCTGTCGATCGCACGTGTGAGCAAGGTCAAAGGTCCCTTTTCTCGCAAGTAACTAAATTAGCAGCCGACTCATACATAAATTAATCCACCCAAGTGACTTGGGCACTTAGCATATGGTTGGTATAGGTTGGATTTTGACACAATTGTCTGAAATTAATTTTTGATTATTAATCAGAAACATAGAACCTGGTTAAAGGTCTAAATAATTATTCTAAATTAGTGTTTATTTTTTACAAATGCTAGTTTGGTCTCAACTTAGTCTCAAGGGCCAGAGAATAAATCTTTTAATGCAACTATCGAGTGGGAATTTCGAATTAATATTATATATTATATAGCCACCGGACCTGGCTAGGCATCTTAGATAAAATCTTATAAATATTTATTGCCCCTTCCATTCAACTATTGTTAAGTTTATTATTAATTCTCAAATCATTGTGGTCTGTGGTTATTTATTAGTGGTTTTTCCGATTGCATGCAGTGTGCGAGAAGGTATCCAGTAAGTGGGTCAGTGAGGGGCTCACACTTGCCTCATTTTTGCTCACTTGTTCTTCCCGGTAATCTTCCGCTGACAAGCCCTCTGGCAGGGCTCTGTCCCGTACTCATTACATAACTAAGTCGCTTCCACATGGCATTGCATAATGACGCAGTAACATTTCCAGCACTATCCCCCACCCCTCTACTAGGAGATCCTTGTCTTTGTTGCTTCAAATTAAGTTTTAAGCATCTCCAGGCGGGGCGAACGACGCTCCTGCGAGCTGTCAAGCGGCGCTCGTTAGTACGTGTCAGTGGCGCACAATATGCACTAGACGCCCCCCATTATTTCCACACCCTTCCGCCTCCTGTCCCCCCATGGCAGTTGCTTCCCAGCTTCCTTGGGTTTTTGGCAACGTGGTCCTCCCGCTGTGACCCATGGATTCGCACCAGTCACGTCCTTTTGTTGCAGACCAACAAAAAAAAAAAAAAAATATCATTGCCACTGCAGCAAGCCGGGCCAAAGGGGGTCACTTTCTTAACGCTATTCTTTGATTTTTCGCTAAATTTTTTTTCTCGACTTGAGCAATTTTGTTTATTATTTTTTGGAAATAGTTTATTCAGCAGTTTGTGCGATTATTCTTGCAAAATTATCAAGTTTTTCTATGGATTTTAAAATATATTGGTAAAAACATTCTTTAATTTTTATTCTATCATTATATTATTCTATTTAATGTAAAGTTTCTTGGTTATATGATAGCCGGTACTCTTCTTTTCTAGTCTGAAATTCTTAAGACAAATTGTTGTTGCCACTCCTAAAAAAAAGACTCCTACTCCTAGTCTTCTAAGTTTAAAAAATAAAGAAAGAAACCCAGCCATCGAAAAACTTTACTCTCCAGAGGGTATATTCTTGGAGAAGTAGAGACTGCTGTTCAAATTTGTTCGAACAAGTTTTGTTTTACCTGCGAATTTTTCCATTTCATTTGCTTTTTGGCCAACATTTGTTGTTCCATTTTATTCGGGCTGCTGGCCTTTTGGCTGCGGATGCTGCCAGACGGAACGAGCCCAGCCACTGACACATTCGGGAGTTCAGATTCTATTAAGCAAAAGTCCATGTTGCAATTTTCTCCGACATGTTCTTCTCAAGTGTTTGGGTTGCACGTGCCGGCCCAGCATCGAGAAATTATTGTTCGGGGCAAGGGTTTCGTTCAATTCAAAAAAAAAAAAGATAAAGCCCGAGACAAATTGACGAAAGTGTTCAAAGGGAAACCTCAACATGGGAGCCTAATTGACAAAGATTGGAATGCTTCTTAAAACAAAGTTTTCGAATGGGAAGTACAATGCTGAGTGTTATGAAGGAAATGTTGACAGCCGACAACCGCTACTACTGACCTCGTTGAATGGTTCTAGATCGCTGATTGCCGCTCGTATCGAATATCAGCGATAGATAAACTATAATGGATATGAGAAGACAAGGTTGTCATGGTTGTGGGACCGACGCCGTCGTCATCGTCATTATTGGCTCATTATAATTATCAAGTTGCAATTTCTCGCCAGCAGCTCGCCGAGAGCCTCTTTCCAGACAATTCATTCTGCTCTAAATTATTGCTGCCCGTTTGCCGCACTTCGTCTGGCCCGTTGTGGCAGCAGTAGTACCATTCGAAAACTGTAAATTGTTGCCACAATAATCGCAATAATTAAAAGCGAGCCACGGCCACAAATCATGGCAACAGAAGCCGACAGAAGCGCAGCGTGAAAAGCGGCAGCGGGAAATGTGCGAGGTAATTGGGAAAAAAATCTAGAACAATCTTGGGATGGTCCGTGGCAGGGGCTGTCTACTGTCGGGAAGACTACTCTTGGGGATCGTGGGGCGTTTTTTTCTATTATTTCTTTTTTATTTTATTTTGTGAAAGGGTTCTTGATAAGTAATGCCAATTAAAAACTGAAATGAGCCGGCAACATGTGGTGGTTGCAACGGAAGAAGGTGCTTTTAAAAAGTATTTCTTATTCATATCCTTTAGTTGATGGGTAATAATATAAATGGTCTGTACTTCCTTGACTTTAAATTGTCAATTTGCATATTTATTCTAAGCATTTTCTTACTCCTTAGGCTGTTAAAAAAAAATATTTATTTTCCTAATCACTTAAGAGAAGCCGTAAAAAAATTTGCATTTCAGGGTAATTTTTAATCTCGTTCGTTTCAACAAATAACTGCCATCTTTTGTGGTAAACAGATACCTGTGATTATATATATATTTTTTTTTAGATATATGTATATTCCTATATAGATGCGATGCTACTGTTGCTCCGTTGGGCTTATCTCCCGAGTTGGACTTGTTTTGTTTGTGGCTGAAGCTTTTTGCCACTTAACCTTGAGGTTGGGGTCCCAACGTGACTTTTGCTTAACAACCTGAAGCCGAGACGAACAGATGGGGATTCTGGCCTCACCTGCGAAAAGGCAACAAAGACAAATAACAGTGTCAACGCATTCGGACAAAAAAAAAAAAAAACCCAGCAAGGAGGGTCCTCTCCAGGTGTATGGATGGTATTGTGGTCGCATAAAAAGTTACGCACTTTACTTTTCCTTTTTCTCTTGTCTGGGACTTTTGTCTTCTCTTTTTTTTTTTTTGTAATTTATTTGCATATATAGTGGGGGGTGTCAGGGGCGTCTGGGGCGTGGCAGTTGTACCTGAGTGTGTCATCAGGTGGTTATCCGTTCGGCTCCTTGTTTAATTAAGGCGCCAAGTCAAGGATTTGCATAAATAACGAGTTGTTCGAACAAAAAAGTGAACGGATTGAAAGTTTCTTTTTCGTTTCTCGCAAGGAAATAAAAAATGAAATAAAACGGATGCTTATATAAAGTCAGTTGGAGCTCAAGCTTAAGCCCTCAGCGTAGCTGTTTAAATATTGGTCGTAACCGAGTGCCAAGTCAGCCTTGAATCTTGTTAAACATCTTGTTTTCCTTGCTAGATATTTGTTCAAATGCCAATACTGGGTCAATACTTTTGTGAGCTCTGGGCAAACTGGAAAATGTGTAACTAACTTGAGCTTAGCACATCATGAGTTCCCGGCTTTCTTTGGCAGGCATTGAGCTAAAGATACTTCTTATGCCCGGTATTCATGAGTATATAGAATTTATGTGAATGATTTAGCCACTATCTTCATTTTTAAAAGTTTTTTTTGAAAAACGTATTGATGGCAATCGAGTTATAGACGTTTCATTCCGCTACTGGCTATAGTGGCTTGCTTTCTAGCACCCGAAAGTAGGCAATAAATTTGAAAAACCATTTTATTTGAACGAAATGAGGAGAGTACCGGGCATCGTATAGTCGGCAAAGTCGTCTCTAGTCATCTACTATTTTCTCTTAAACTTTTTTTTTTGTTTGACATGAAAAGTCTGTCATATCGCCTACGTCCATCAACCGCTGTTGGGGAAAGGAAACAAAGCACTGACTGGATGGCTGAATGACTGAATGACTGGATGACTGGATAGCACTAGCCATTCCAGTCAATATCCAGATACAATCTGGCTCTAAACATGAACACAATGCAATTGAAAAGTGCCGGCAGACAGGCCATCAAACGGCATCTCCTATTGATACTTTGATGGGGGCTGGGCATTATGTGTACTTTTTTTATTGTATAATTTTTATTACCTTTTCCAGGGGCCAGCCAGAGGAGGCGGAGTGGTGGAGTGGTGCAACCTTGTGGCGCATATCTGCAGTTGTTTAAATTAGTTCTATTCTTGTGCAATTTTCTACGTGGCACCTTTTGTGTGGCGTCGCCGTGGATGCCGCACTCGCATTCTCCTCTTGCAACGCCGCTACATTGCATTGTTAGCCACGTTTTCCAACTGCATTCGCTCTAGTACGCTTTTGTATCTGTACCTGTATCTGTATCTGTATCTGTATTTGTATCTGTGTGGCATTAGCTTTAGCTGTAGCTGGCGGGCAGGAATCATCGGGCTATGACTGCCTCTAAACCGCCACGGTATCCGTATACCATGTAATTTCCTCACATTTGGCCGTCTGTAATAAACGCGAAATTAGTTTCCACTCTACACCAGAATTTTCTACTTTTCAAATGCGAAAGTAATATACTTTAAATTGATTTTATGATGTGGCGATTTGATTCGCTTGCTCTGAAACTATCCGATGATGTTGTAAACTGTTTTTGTATCTTAATAGTTCATAAAAAAAAAGATTACTTTTTCTCAAAAGTCTTTTCACTTTAATCTTATCTCATAGACTGATAATTAATATTTTATTGATTGATTAAATTTCTTCTTTAAAAATGTTGTTCTGGTTAGACTATTACATGTGAGTAACTTCTCACTTTACGATCCAGTTTTTAGTTTTTTTTTTTCTTCCCCTCGCCAAAAGCAATTGAAGCTGCATTCCTTGGCTGGAGCTCCCTTTCGGATGCTGGCTGACTGCCTCATGATGCCCGTTTCCCTGGTCCCTGGGTCGGTCTCCTGGGCTGTTCGCCTTTCACGTGGTCGGGGCTATTTGTCACAGATCGCCTGCAATTTATCGCTCGCGCTTGCTCCGAATAATGGCAACGTCCACACGGGTTACCCTTTCGTGCTCCATAAACAAGCGTGGCGTTCCTCCCATTCACTCCCATCCAGACCTCCACCGTCACCCTCATCTCCTCCCCCAGCCGGTCCCAGATGCAGATGCAGTTGGGTGTCTCTGTGTGGGCAGCCATGGAGAGCTGCATCTGGACTGGAAAGGAGCCAGTCCCCAGTCGCCACAAACGTGCTCGGCATTGATTTTGGGAAAATTTTCAGCCAGACCTTGACTCTCGTTTATTTATGATGGTTTTAATTCGTTTCCGTGGGCGGTACTTTTGTAAGCTCTTTGTAATTGCCATTTTTTTTTTTGTTTTCTGCAATGCAATACAATGCCAGGCATTATTAACTTTTCCCTTCTTGTTTTCTTTATTTTCAGGTATGGCATCACCCAGAAGTACTCTGGTCTCTATCTTAAAGTATATGAATATCCAGAAAGGTATCTTAAATGTCTCTTAAGTTCGTGTGTCGTAAGTACCTACGAAAGTAGATAAGTTGCGGTCTGCGTCAGTTATCTCTTATCTGTGAGATACACATTATTATTTGCTTTGCAGCCTCAAGACCTGAAGAGACTGCAGTTGGCACGCCAAGTTCATTAATAAATCAAAAGAAACTAAAGCGGAATGGGGGCGTGGTGGAGCTAAAGTCTTAACTGAAATGAAATGAAGTGTCAAAATGTTGGGTGCGGCAACGCCCTTAAATGGTCACGCCCATCCTGAATATTGCCACTTCCTGGTCGCAAGTCGAGCAATTTTTTAAGAGCCGAGAAAGGAGGAAAAAATTCTCATTTACATGACAATCAGAAAGGGGCGGCACTTAGCAGGGGAACGATAAAGAAAATTGTGCAATTTCAGTTGAGATCCATGACAGGGAAAGTCCCTTGTGGAGAGTGGAGAACTATGGGTCTGTGTCCTGGGATGTTACGAAAAGTAATCAATTAGTTTAATAGAAGTGGGAATACAAAGTATAGTACAACTTCAACTAGAAACTGAGGAGATGTTTAATCTAGAAATTAGGTTTCTAGTTATGAGTATGTCTCCTTTATAGTTTCAGCTCTTTGCTCTTAAGATTCTCCTCAACTCGTTGAAGATCTTCCAAAGAAAATACTTGTGCCATAGTGCTATTTCCATTTTATTCTCCCTTTTGTTTGGTTACTCCTCTGGTTACATTTAATTTCATTCAGGCCGTGGGCAAAGTGAAAGGAAGGCCCTACTGGCTAGATGTGGGTAACGCCGCATTCTTGAATATGTCATATAGAATGAGGCCCCTGCCCACCACAGCCCACAGCCCACACACCACCCTATCCATCCCATCCGCCCTAGTTGCAACTCTTTCTTTCAGCAAAAGCATCTCCTAATAGTGTACGGGACTGAAGGCCTGCAGCCTCAGCATCTTGGCTGCCACTTGAGCTTCTTTCACTTTGCTTTACGCTTTCTTAGCTGCAGCCCAAAAGTCACTTCGAGTCGCGTAGCCAGCGAGGCATAATGACGGCGATAAGTCATTAAGTAGCTCAACGTTCAACGCTCAGCAGCTCAGGCGTTCAGCAGCTCAGCGTTTCAGCGTTCACTTCAGATGACGTCGTTGAGAGCCATGGCCCAAAGTCAATAGATGGCAGGGGAGGACCAGGAGTCGGTCCAGTTCATCCGTGTTATTCAAGCTGTTCTACAGTGTTTTCGCAAGAAACTGGAAGCTCAATTGCCGCTGGGTGAATAAATTCTGGACGATCCAAGAAGCAAGTTGCCGGGGCCAGCAGAACAGAAAACTTTTAATCAATATACGTAAGCCGACTGCAGTTTATGATAATCAGAAGCAAGAGGGGCTTGGACTAGTTTACACATTAATTTTTTTATCAGGGTGAAATTAAAACTATCTCGTTCTTCAAATGCCTACCAGGTTTTAAGCCTACAGTCTTGGCCCAATTTTAATAGAAAATTAAACCCAAACAAAAGATACCTGTATAATAAATGTTGCCACAAAGAAAGTACCACTTTCAGAAGAAATTGAAGCAATAATTTTCTCAAAATCAAAATCTTTTCCTTCCATCTTTGGTGAGGAAATTTTCCAGAGAATGCAATTCCTCTCCATTTAGCCTGCATAAATCATTGCGATTCATTTCATTTCCCCATAAGTTTGTCCCACAGCTCTGTGTCCTTGTCCCCCATTTTAATTAAAAGTTTCAAGTGCCTCACATAAATTCCAATCAAGATTTTAGAGTCCCCTTATTGATTTTCGACCAGGACCTGTTCCCAGGCGTGCGAAATTCAATTAGATCAGAAGTCAATCAACTGCAAGGGGTGGTCGAATGGGAGTCCCATTAAAGGACATTGTTCTTTCAGTTCGGTATTGGTACTACTGGGGATGGGTCTGGCTCTGTAATTGCATAAATTTCTGGCAATTAGTTTGATAATCGAACAAAGCCAGCAGCACTGTGATTAGTCTGGATAAGAAAAGGTCATAATAAATCAGAATATATATTATATTTTGGCTTTAATTTTGTCATTAGGCATATCAAGCAAATGGCCTAGCATTTATTATTCTCCATTCCCCGAAAACCAGCATTGTCGTCGTCATTATTATCAACAAAATGTATTCCCACACGGGTTTTTGGGTGGCTTTTCTGGGGGAGTCTCTCTCCTATCAAAAGCATCGCCCTGAGGGCTTCATGTCAAATGCATGAACTCAATAAATTTCACACTCCTGCCAGGTCAGAAAAATAACAGAGTAGGTACTAGATAAAGCTCCGATGACAATGAAAGGTTAGAAGTGTGCACAGTGGTTGTGTAATTATTTCAAAACACTTGAGTTATTTGAAGGGCCTGCTTTAGAAAATTGGGAATAGTATAGGGTTAACTTAGATCATTAAGGGTTGTATCTTAAATGATTCTTAAAACCATTTCCAAGAAATCTGGAATATACTTTCATGAATTTTTAAAAACATTTTACCATCAACCCCCTTCCAGAAATAAGGAAATATGAAATTATATATCATTTCCTTTAACCCTCCGCCAGTTCTCTTTGCCGAAATTTTCCTATAATTCTCTGTCATTTCTGTAAACATATAGGACGTGCATACTTCATACACATATCCATGACATACCCATTGGAGGCGTCGCTTAGTTTGTTATTAATGAAGTTTCCGAGAGACTCTTGCACCTCCGCTCCTTTGGCTTTGTCAGTTGGCTCGAAGGCGGGAGGACCCCACTATGAACTGCAGATAGTTGTTTCTCAGATCTTCGCCTGTAACGCCCCCGACCGCCCACTCTGGGCATCCCCAGTCATTCTCTTTGTGGCCCCCCAACTCCGAACGCCGTGTTTCTATTTCCAACTAATGCCAACTGTGCGACTCGGTGCGCCTTTCTCTTTTGCCACTCGACTGGGCCAAGTCGCATCCCAGTTGACTTTGATTGACATTTGCTGTTGTTTGCATTTGCCAAAACAATTTTTGCCGTTTTATTCGGTTTTTTGCTGGTACTCTATCATGATTTTATTTCGCATTGTGGGTGGCCGAGTGCTACTGCCAGGGGGAAATTGATCGGCACTCGTTGTTCAGTTCTTTCCCTTGGGTTCTGACCCAGTTTCGTGGATCTTTCGACGTATTATCCTTAGGATTTCGATTGATTTCGATTCTATTTGTAAGTCACGCAACTTTCTATGGCAGGGAACTATTACACCGGTTCGTGTGTGTCAAGTTCAAGGTCTCGTTTCTATGGTTAAATGGTTTTATTATCTCTAATGACGTGGCTTTGATGGAAAAGCTCTTTATCGGAGCGATCAAATCGGTAGTTAATGGATAATAAAGCTAATAACTCGGCCACAATGGGGCTACAAACATTTCGTAAACGATGTTGGAGAATAATTTTTAGACGAGTTTCTATTTTTTACTTCAACTTTCTTTGAGTATCATAATTAAGTCAACTATCCAAGTTTTCTACTTCAGTGCGGGCATTAAGAGCTTCCAAGTTGGCAAGATTTTTGTTTTTATTTCTAAAATGTGAAGCAACCCTTGACCTGATTCTGCACAAGTTCTGTTCAACTCCATAGTATACTTGTTTTAAATGCACTTTAAGAAGTCTTGTCATAATTTCCGACAAAAACACGCCCTGACCTGATAACAAGACCCAAATATAAGGCCGTAAAACCATTTTTCCCAGAGTATTATAATGCATTTTCTGAGTTACAGAAACCTCAACATGTCCTAATTGCCTGTTTGGGGCTTGCCTTTGCTCTCGCATGTCACATGTAATTAAAATTATTACAATTCCGCTGAGAGGGTGGTTGGTAGACCCATGCACTTGCATTCCCAAATCAGTTTACTTTACTTTACTGTCTTGTTGTTCCCTTTCAATGCTAAATGGCGAATGCTAACTGGTATTATTTTAGGAACGCATTTTCCTAGTTAACTTCATTTGCAGTCCTCTAGTAGTGGTTGCATGTTTTTCTGTTTTTTTTTTTTTTTTTTTGTTTTTTCTGTAGCTTGTGTTGCAACACAAGAATTGGGTGGTTTTTTAGGGGGAGTGGCTCGAGGGCTGCAATATGCATATATATTTTCGAAAGTGGGCACTAGCTTTGGCTTGATATATGGGCCAAGTACTGGGTATAGATGGAGTTCTGCGCTGAGCACTCTCGTGCTTGTATTTTGCGTTTGTTGGGCAATTGTTAAATCGATAAATGTATTTTTTTTACTACCATTTTCCCCGAAAAACGTCACATTTCGAGCCATTTTTGCTGTGGCTTCTTGTTGCTTTTCTCTCCTATATATTTTCCTATATTATTCGGTCGTGCTTGTGGGATTTATGTGGCTTACTGCACTGCTGTAGGGATTCAGTTTGTCCTCATTTTTTTTGGATTATTGTCCGGCTTAAATTGTTAATATAATTAAATTACAAGCAGAGTCTCAGCCCTGGCAGTGAAATAAATTTATTTCGGTCTTCTGCCCTCCTTTTTCTGTTTTTCCTGTTTTTTTTTTTACTTTATTTATGTTTATATATTTTTTCGCAATTTTATTTTTTGCCATTTTAATTCTGTCTCTGTTCCTTGTTGGCCATCTCTCTCTAGCGTTTTTTAACCCGCACGCGACAATTATGCATATTTTTATAAATAAACAAGTCCACACAAACACACACACACACACACACACGCTTTTCGCCAACAAGCTTTTGGCCAACGAAGCGTATGCGTAATATTTTTCTTTTTTCAGCTATGCGCCCGACAGGGCTGTAATTTCCACCTGCCGTGCGAAAAATTCTTAAAAGCAATTTTTACTGCATACAAATTATGCAGAGCCCAAGGAAAAATAATGAATTTAAATTTAAATTTCTGTACTTACAAGAAAAAGGCGTTTTTTTTAGAAGAGATACTTAGAGTGTGAATTGGGAAAACCATGATCTTTTCTATTTGATCGCCAGAAAGAAAGTCTTTCTTTTCCAATTTTCCGCTCTCCCAGGTCTCAGGCATCAGTAATCTTGACTTTCCCAGGAGCCATTAATCAACATTATCAGCTTATGTCAGGCCTGAGCTCAGGAACCTCTAAAAAATAATTACCCAGTACTTAGTGTGAGTATACGTTTATAATACGAGACATCTGCACACGCATGAGAGACCCAGGCCCCTCGAATTATACTTGGCCATGCCAGAAGTGGGACAGACACTCAGACAGACACTTAACCAAAAATTATTTGAAAAAAGAGAAACAAATAGAGACTCTCGATTAATGGGTCAGGCCATTTCGGTATCTCTGGATATGGTAGAAATCAGGGTGACTAATGATTCAAGAGGCTATACAAAAGTTCACTCTAACCAGCTTTTGGGGTTCAAGGCCTCGAGCAACACGTGAGCAACTTTTACTTTTGTTTCGACTCTGACCAGAGACCAGAGACCACAGACCAGAGACCAAAGAAAAGTTATGTAAATTGTATGGGGGCATCGGCATTGGGCCATTGAGAACCCAATAAGGGGGACCAGTCCCCATTATATTGATTAATCGTGCGAGGTTTGACCCCGAATCGGTTAACAACAGAGCTTAGTTGGGTCGCTTAACTGTGAACCATGAACTGTGAACGCATCTTTCTCGCCGTATAGTATGTGTTCCAGATTGTAAACTAACATTTCTATTGGTCTCCATCGATTGGGTTTTTCTAAAACATTTTTGCGCATATATTTCTCTGCGAATTTTCGCCTTTTGATCTTTTATGAAATCTGTGTCAAAATGCCGCACAACTGCCGCAGTTCTCCATTGGAATAAAAATACAAAAAATACAAACAAAAAAAAAAAAAAAAAATGTATACAAAATAGAAAAATATAAAAAGACCGATTGTGAGTCAGAAATAGTAGTGGAGATGCTTAGAAGCTTTTAGGTTTTTGTAGTAGTGTCTATTTGGGGCCAACCAGTTGCCAAAAGCCTCTGTCAGTGGGTCAAAAGTTATGCGAAGAATGCTTGAAAATTTAGGGGGCTTCTGAATTTATTTTTGTTGTTTATTTTATTTGTATAAAAACTTTGCAAAAAAGTGTTGATGGTTTCAGGGTTAAATGCTTTTAATAGCCACTCATGGCTTTGCATTTTGAGTCATTAAAATTAAATTAAAATCCGTCTTGAACTACAAGTGCTAAAATCCTAATAAAAATAATAATAATTTCCATAGCAGCTGCTGTCTCGTTTTGGAGGGGAAATCTTTGCCCATATTTTTGAAATGAAAAGCCCGACAAGTTTGAAATCCACTTGAGAATTCTTCGACAAGCCATTTATTTCGACATTTTTCGCTTGGGACTTGAGCAAAAAGTTTTTATGCATATTTTTAGCTACAAGTGTCTCTTTTTTCGCACAATTACAACATACAAAATACAACTGCAAAGAAAACAGCTCAAATTACTCAGCAAATCGAAAGTGAAATTCATGGTTGGCCTTCAACAGCTTCGTTTTGTATCTGTGATTTTTTATTATTATTATTCGGTCCATCCGTAAGTGCACTTCACCATAAATTATTCAACTCGAAAAGCACACATAATTAAAAAGAAATTGTATTCGGTCTAGGGAAATGTACGAATTTCTGCTGAACTTAAATTATGTAATTTATAATGTCAGCTCGTACGAAGTTACACAATTTCGAATATCAAGTGTATGTATGAAGTATATACCATATTTCAAACACATTTCAATTCGTAATATTGAAACGTGCCACACTTTTACGAGTCTGATGAGTGAGTGCCCAGAGTGGGGCCTTTCGAAAATGTTTATAAATAAAATTCTAGACTAGGGAATTCAAATGGTGGGAAATTTTTATTCTCTATAGATAGAATAATTAAAAGTTCGTCAGATGAGACAAATTATAGGCATTCCATAGCTAATAAAGGGGAATTAATATTCCTGTTTTATATAAAGCATTAAATCTTTAAAATTGAAAAGATAGCGACTGTCTTTTTTTTTTACTATTTTGTGGTTTGTGGCTTTTGGAAAAGTTTTTGGTATTTTTATTGTTGCAGCTGTCGCTGTTGCCACCATTTTAACCCACACTTTGTGGCTGGGAGAGTAACTGAGTGGAGAACTGCCAAAGTCAATGTTATTTCGGTGGCAGCTGTTGTCCGTTCCCGTTGTTCTGCATACCATAGTTTGGTTATTTCTTATATATTCCATAATGTTTAATATTTAAAATAGCTTTGTCAATAAGCGGATTACAAGTTCACATTGCAGTTCTTAATTTATAGATGTTTACATTGTTCCCAATCCGCCACACACTCATTAGCATTGTGGTGCGGTGGGTGGGAGTAGATTGGATGTGGGTGTTTCTGGTTATGCCACAGTTTGTGGTTGCCTCTGATGTCGGATGATGATGATGAGGGTGGTCTTTGATGCTCAGTATTTTGAATTTCTGTTGACGTTGGCAGGAGGATGTCCGCAAAACCCAATGACAAATGCAAACCGAATCGAATGAAATTTAAATTGAAATTGGGTTGCATTTCCTAATAAATAGAGGCGCATTCAAAAACAATGAAGGTTGGCCAGCACTCAAGGATGGGGCTAAAAATCATTTAATTTTTGTGGTTAGCATTTCCCGAAGTAAACGTCAAATTGCATTTTTCCCGGCCATTCTGTGTGCCATTTGTTTTTCTAATTAATTAAAAACATTTTCGTGAAACAAACTCCCAACAAAGCTGAACAGATACACAATTAAGTGTTGTAATTAAAAGCAATTTTCGTGTTTGAATGCTGCCATTGAAATATAGCTTGATATCCATCTGATACTCAACTCTTCGTGCTGTTGCATGAAAATGCTAATTATGCTTTATTATAGAAATTTTAATCCAATTTAATTGAAAGCCAATTCTAGGTGGATTACCTCCACCGCCCCACCACAGCCCTATTGTTACGGCAAAGTGAACTTCACGGCTCTGTGCGCAACTATTACGCCAGCAATTATAGCTCACTCAACACATACGTATATGATTATCTATATGGCTATTCTAACGACTTTTTCCCTCTATCCCTTCCGTACCTCTCCAGCGTGCGGATTGTGCTTCTGGTGAGGGATCCCCGTGGCACAATGCAGTCGAGACGGCATCGGGTCTGGTGCGCCGGCAATGAGGACTGCGAGGATCCGCGTTTGGTGTGCCAGGATCTGCAGGATGACTACAAAACGGCCAAGGAAATGCTGGAAAAGTATCCATCCCGATTTAGGTGAGCTATGACATACTTCTGTTAATTTTATTTATTAATAATAACCTTGGTTATTAGAACCCTTCGCTATGAGGACCTGTCGCTTAATCCCAGTGAGATGACCCAGGACATATTACTGTTCTATGGCTTGCCGTTCGATCCAGCTGTCGAGGAATTTCTGGATACACACACCAAGGAAAACATTGGCGGCGTCAGCTCCACATATCGCGATTCCAGATCAGCGCCATTCCATTGGATTCGGGATCTAAAGCCAGACGAGGTGGGTTCCACACACACACATACACTCCCTGTAATAAAAATGAAAATTTTAATTAAATTTTTGATTATTTCCCATGAACAGATTAAGCAAATCCAAGACGCCTGCTTGGATGCCATGGACCTGTGGGGCTATCGACGCATCGAGGACTTCAGCAACTTCTCCAGCATCCAGCAGACCTTCGATCCCATGGTGATGCCGCCCCCGTTCACGTGAACGCGGTCCTAGTGTTAGCTGATCTATCTGATAATGATAACTAATTCTTCTACTTGGTACATTTTGTTGTGATATCGTCGTGTTGAGCGAGCAAAAAGAAAAAGAGTAAGAAAACTGGAAAAGAGCCGAAAGGAAGTGGCCAGAACAGAGAGAGATTTGTGGCAGAAAGACCCAGACAGTAGACAGGCAGTAGGTTTGTTAGGCATTATGGGTGCATTTGTGGGAACTCGATTGCTGGCACATTTTTTGCTGAACACGCAAACACACTTAACTGAGCAATAGTTATTAATACATATATATATATATATAAATAAATATAAACATTAACTGAATATACAATATGAAATGCATAATTTTAGTAATTGGCGAATTTTGTGTAGAGCGTAAAACGGTACGAAACCAGTCGAATATCAGATTTACATTTAGGCCTAGATTTTAAGCAAAAACCAATAAAACTGAAAACTTAGTCTATATAGGGCTGCGTATTGTGGATTGTTTACTTGGCTTTTTGATGTAAATTGTTTAGGCGAACAAAGCAATTTTTGTAATTCAGCTTAAAAAGTGCATATATAGATAAAACCCAGTGATTTAGCGTCTTTACTGAGAAAAAGGAACTCACAATCAAAACGTATCAGTCAGAAATTCAAACAAAAAACAAACAAGCTCCAAAACGATTAGATCATGCAATTATACAAAAAAACACATATAAAAATTAGATAAAATGTTTGGCAAACCAAAAATTGTGCAATATTATCAAAAAGGAATAAAAAATAAAAACAATTAAATCACGCTAGTATCAATTTAGACACGAATTTCCTAAAGCAAATTATAAAAAATTATATACAAAATGTAACAAAAGAGCAATGGGCACTCAACTCCTACGTATAAGTTTCCTTAGGAATAATTTATTTTTATGGTTATTTAGTTGTAATTGTAATTAAATTGTACTATACTTTATGTCATTATTATACAAATGCGTTAAATACGTTCTCGTTTTCCAAAACGACGCCCAGTATATCGATCAAATTGGTAAACAAAACAAGTTCAAGTGATTTGATTATTTGATAAACGAAAGAATCCAGCAATATTTGCATAATTACACTTATTAAGCAAAATAACAACTGAATAAACAATGAATTATAAGAAAAAGGCCTTCTATTTGAATTTCTTCGGTGGTGTACAAAAATTTAAAGGTCTAACACTATTATAAGACACAGTTTTGTATTATGGCCCCAGCGATGGCTATGTCTTGGCCAATTTACTTCCGATTCTTCAGCAGAATACCTTAAAGGATTTGTTGATAGATTCTCAATAATTTTGCTTCAAAATCCAGGAACGAAATATTTTTCAGATTTTTTGTGAAATTTTCTGAGGGACCCCCTTCAAAAGTTAGGAGAAATGCAAGGATGGACACTTGGGCCCCCAGCGATGGCTGTATTTTGGCCAATTTACTTCCGATTCTTGAGCGGAATAGATTCTCCACCATTCTGCATCAAAATCTAGGAACGAAATATTTTTTAGATTTTTTGTGAAATTTTCCGAGGGTCCCCCTTCAAAAGATAGAAGAAATGCAAGGATGGAAACTTTGGCCCACAGCGATGGCTGTATCTTGGCCAATTTATATCCCATTCTGGAGCGAATTACCTTAAATGATTTGTCTTCTTACATGTCTACTTACATTGAAATGCCAAATATTTTCATTCCTACATGAGTGGCGGTGGCGCCACTTTGCCATTGGGTGGATGTTTCTCGAACTACCAACAACAAGTGTGGCAACAAGTGCAACTATTCTTGGCGAAAAGTTTGAAACGAAGCATTTATTTTTAAATTACTATATCTAGTTTTAAATACTTTATGAAGTAGTACAACTTTTGGGTGAATAAATTGAAGTTGCACTTGTATTTGAACTATACTAGTGACCAGTTTATTTGGTGGGGAGCTAGAGTCTGGCATTTAATGATGTAGTCTGAAACGAGGACGTACCATGCCATCTCCCAGTTCTTCACCCGGTGGCTCAGGATGCTGCCCCTAAGGCTGCACAATCCTTCTGGGGTAAAAGATGTAAACAGCGGATGATGGCGTCTTTCGATCCCCGCTATGTCAGCACAGATTCCGGTTATAAAGACATCCTCCAAGGGCAAGAAAGTCGTTTTCAAGGCAGCCGCATATAGCTTTGGCACTACGTCCATAGAAATCAGATAGCCCGATCCGGAGATATAGTCGGGATATATATCGAGGGGATATATAGAGGATGGCATGTACGATGTGCCAGATACGTCTCTGGATGGAAGGACATTGCAGAACTTATGCCCGATTATCAAGTTCTTGGTTTCGTTAAGTCGATCCGTGGGCTTAGAGGAAAGACGATCGTAGTATTGCAAAGTGTCCTTATAGAGGGGAATCGTGCCACCCAGTAGGAAGTGCAACATATTGGGAATGTTCACAAACGAATTGTCATCGCATTTTAAAAAGAAAGCAGAGTTTTGAGTACAATTGTTGGCTATATGTTTAAGGATCATCACTGACTTCAATGTCAGATTATGATAGCAGTCCACAAAGTCCTCCTGAATAATATCATTGTGTATTTCGGCTTCTCTCTTCATATATAAAGTGCTGCTGTCGTCCCGACTGCGACCGACAACAAAAACTACACGCACTTTGAGCCTCATTCGCTCACCTCTGCCCTGCAAATAGTCCTTGAATAAGTTCATATTTTCTGTCAAAGGTTGCAGGTAGTTTTCCACTGAATATCCGTGGAATTTAACAAATGCTGGGTAGTTAAAATCGTTAGTATTGCCCCATGTCTGACGGATAATCGAGCGCTGCTTGAAGTTTTTCAACTTGGAGGCAACAGCTATTACAAGGATGGCTTTTTCCTGGCAGAATCCTTTTGGAACTATCAGGGCTGTCTCCTCATCTGGATGCAGGTAATCACATATATTTCGGGACACATTTGTTCCCCAAGCCGGCAGATCCGCTGTAAATTGTTCAAGGTTTAAAACAATTCTTAATTTTTATAATAGAGTTCTTACCACGTATGTTTATAAAATCAATAATATCAAATGCCTTGTGAAACAGATATATTATTAAAAGTAATATCAGAAAGGAAATGATTTTTTTCATGCGACGTGGTAACATTTTGAAGAGAATTTAAGGTTGAATAATTTATTAAATGGATTGATTTTGACAAATTTCAGAAAGTATAAATTGTTTCTCAAAACAGAACCCCTCTACTTCAAACCCATTCCACAAAAAAATTCACATAGTTTTGCTTTAATAGAGTGCACTGTATTTGGGTTTGCTCTTTTATTACTTGGTTTTTATATTTTAAATATAGTTTAGTTTAATATATAATAGTTATATAATAGTATAGTTATAAAGCTATATAATAGTTAATCAAAATTGAATACTACAGTTTTTGCTTTTTCATTTTTTTAAATTATTTATAATATAATTATAGTTATGCTCCGTTTTTAAACTAAGAACTTTAAACTAACTTTTGTTGTTTTCTGCTCCGATCGATCTGTGCCAGGATGCCCCTTTCGGTCAGTTATTGATTGCTACTCTAAGGTGCTAAATACGTATATAAATCATTTAATTAATCAATTAATTAATTATACACTTGAAACAATTTCGTGCGAGAATTGTTACGATCGTAATTGGGTTTGTGAAATTTTCAACAGTTAGGAGAAATGCAAGGATGGACATTTTGGCCCCCGCCGATGGCTGTATCTTGGCCAATTTACACCCGATTCTTGAGCGGAATACCTTAAAGGATTTGTTGATAGATTCTCAATAATTTTGCTTCGAAACCTAGGAACGAAATATTTCTTAGATTTTTCGTAAAATTTTCTGAGGGATCCCCTTTAAAAGTTAGGAGAGATGAAAGGATGGACACTTTGGCTCCCAGAGATGGCTGTATCTTGGCCAATTTACTTGCTATTCTTGAGCGGAATACCTTAAAGGATTTGTTGATAGATTCTCAATAATTTTGCATCAAAACCTAGGAACGAAATATTTTTTAGATGTTTTTGTGAAATTTTCTGGGGAGTTAGGAGAAATGAAAGGCTGGACACTTTGGCCCCCGCCGATGGCTGTATCTTGGCCAATTTACTCACGATTCTTGAGCGGAATACCTTAAAGGATTTGTTGATAGATTCTCAATAATTTTGTTCGAAACCTAGGAACGAAAAATTTCTTAGATTTTTCGTAAAATTTTCTGAGGGATCCCCTTTAAAAGTTAGGGAAAATGCGAGGATGGACACTATGACCCCAGCGATGGCTGCATCTTAGCCAACTTACTTCCGATTCTGGAGCGAAATACCTTAAAGGATTTGTTGATAGATTTCCATCATTGATTTTCTTGATTGATTTTTGATTTTGATTGATTTTTGATTTTGATTGATTTTTCATTGATTGCAATTTTCTGGGGGATCCCCTTTAAAAGTTAGGGAAAATGCGAGGATGGACACTATGACCCAGCGATGGCTGTATCTTGGCCAATTTAAATCCCATTCTGGAGCGGAATACCTCAAAAGATTTGTCTTCTACATGTCTACTTATATCGAAATTCCAACACCATTTTCATTTCTACATGAGTGGCGGTGGCGCCACTTGGCCATTGGGTGGATGTTTCTCGAACTACCAACAACAAGTGTGGCAACAAGTGCAACTATTCT
This sequence comes from Drosophila atripex, assembly GCA_035045925.1. Taxonomy (NCBI): domain Eukaryota; kingdom Metazoa; phylum Arthropoda; class Insecta; order Diptera; family Drosophilidae; genus Drosophila; species Drosophila atripex. The sequence continues at coordinate 6,410,215 of JAWNOP010000070.1, read as the reverse complement.
TGGCGAAAAATTTGAAACGAAGCATTTATTTTTAAATTACTATATCTAGTTTTAAATACTTCATGAAGTAGTAAAACTTTTGGGTGAATAAATTGAAGTTGCATTTGTATTTGAACCATACTAGTGACCAGTTTATTTGGTGGGGAGCTAGAGTCTGGCATTTAATGATGTAGTCTGAAACGAGGACGTACCATGCCATCTCCCAGTTCTTCACCCGGTGGCTCAGGATGCTGCCCTTAAGGCTGCACAATCCTTCTGGGGTAAAAGATGTAAACAGCGGATGATGGCGTCTTTCGATCCCCGCTATGTCAGCACAGATTCCGGTTATAAAGACATCCTCCAAGGGCAAGAAAGTCGTTTTCAAGGCAGCCGCATATAGCTTTGGCACTACGTCCATAGAAATCAGATAGCCCGATCCGGAGATATAGTCGGGATATATATCGAGGGGATATATAGAGGATGGCATGTACGATGTGCCAGATACGTCTCTGGATGGAAGGACATTGCAGAACTTATGCCCGATTATCAAGTTCTTGGTTTCGTTAAGTCGATCCGTGGGCTTAGAGGAAAGACGATCGTAGTATTGCAAAGTGTCCTTATAGAGGGGAATCGTGCCACCCAGTAGGAAGTGCAACATATTGGGAATGTTCACAAACGAATTGTCATCGCATTTTAAAAAGAAAGCAGAGTTTTGAGTACAATTGTTGGCTATATGTTTAAGGATCATCACTGACTTCAATGTCAGATTATGATAGCAGTCCACAAAGTCCTCCTGAATAATATCATTGTGTATTTCGGCTTCTCTCTTCATATATAAAGTGCTGCTGTCGTCCCGACTGCGACCGACAACAAAAACTACACGCACTTTGAGCCTCATTCGCTCACCTCTGCCCTGCAAATAGTCCTTGAATAAGTTCATATTTTCTGTCAAAGGTTGCAGGTAGTTTTCCACTGAATATCCGTGGAATTTAACAAATGCTGGGTAGTTAAAATCGTTAGTATTGCCCCATGTCTGACGGATAATCGAGCGCTGCTTGAAGTTTTTCAACTTGGAGGCAACAGCTATTACAAGGATGGCTTTTTCCTGGCAGAATCCTTTTGGCACTATCAGGGCTGTCTCCTCATCTGGATGCAGGTAATCACATATATTTCGGGACACATTTGTCCCCCAAGCCGGCAGTTCCGCTGTAAATTGTTCAAGGTTTTTAATTTTAATATTTTTATAATAGAGTTATTTAATTTTTATAATATAGTTCTTACCACGTCTGTTTATAAAATCAATAATATCAAAGGCCTTGTGAAACAGATATATTATTAAAAGTAATATCAGAAAGGAAAAGATTTTTTTCTTGCGACGTGGTAACATTTTGAAGAGAATTTAAGGTTGAATAATTTATTAAATGGATTGATTTTGACAAATTTTAGAAAGTATAAATTGTTTCTCAAAATAGAACCCCTCTACTTCAAACCCATTCCACAAAAAAATTCACATAGTTTTGCTTTAATAGAGTGCACTGTATTTGGGTTTGCTCTTTCATTACTTGGTTTTTATATTTTAAATATAGTTTAGTTTAATATATGCAGCTATATAATAGTTAATCAAAATTGAATACTACAGTTTTTGCTTTTTCATTTTTTCAAATTATTTATAATCATTATAGTTATGCTCCGTTTTTAAACTAAGAACTTTAAACTAACTTTTGTTGTTTCTGCTCCGATCGATCTGTGCCAGGATGCCCCTTTCGGTCAGTTATTGATTGCTACTCTAAGGTGCTAAATACGTATATAAATCATTTAATTAATCAATTAATTAATTATACACTTGAAACAATTTCGTGCGAGAATTGTTACGATCGTTGATTAGGTTTGTTTTCTTCATTATTTTCATGTTTTTGTTTTCTGTTTAAAAACTATATAATACAAAAAGTCTTGGCGTTAAAGTATAAATTGTATAAACAAAATAATTAAATTATTTTGCGCTGGTTTACAGTTTTTTTTTTTAATTTTTTGTTGCTGTTGGTTTTTTTTTTTTAGTTTTTGTTTGCCTCACGCACACGCACATACATACAATTAAATAAATTAATTAAACATTCTGCTGTTTGTACTCAAAACTTCTTCGAGCCAGCAATAAAGTGGCTAACAATATATATATTCCATTTCGAAGTCCGGATCTCGAGTTGGCCTTTCATAAGAAGCCCATGTCGAGGGCAGTGTAGAGGGCGCGAATGTCGCTGTGGGCGGAGATGCGCCAGAAGGGGAAGTTCATGGCCTTGGCGGCCGCCTCCTCCTCGGCCCCGTCCCCGATCACCACATAGGTGCTCTTGCGTCCGAACCGAGTCACGATTCGTTCGTAGCAGGTTTCCTGGCCTAAAACGGAGGGGAAAAGCAAACTGGTTAGCCTCCAGATCGATCGAATCGCCATGTCCTCATGCCTTACCGATTTTGTGCGCACTGTAGATGTTCTCGATGTTGAAGATTCCCCCCAGTCCGAAGAGCAGGACCTTGGCCAGCGCCGGTGCCAGTTGCGTGGAGGTGACCAGGACATTGACGCAGTTCTCCCGCTGGGCGATCATGCTCAGGCACTTCAGCGCCAGGGTGGCCCAGTTGTCGGTGGCCACCTCGATCTCCGAGCGGATCTGCAGCCAGGCCTCCCGTTTTCCGGGTCCCAGTAAAGTGCCAACACTGCAAAGGATAACGAATGTTTACAATCTAGGATACAGAGCGCCACTCTCCCAGTTCATACTCACTTTCCGCGATAGCTGTTGTAGATGTCCTTGATCTTGCGGTAGCGGAAGGCCAGCTTGCGCATCCAGTCGACTCCGCCCCGCACGCCCGTGGGCAGGCAGAGATTGGGCGGGGCGCCGGGCGGGGTGCCCGTGTGGAAGCCGTCGGTGGCAAAGTTGTAGGCGCTCAGGTCCTGGCCGTTGTCGTCGGAGCTGACATCATCGATGTGCACCTGGTCGCACTCCTCGATCTCGTTGAAGAAGAAGTGCGTGTCGGCCATGTTGAAGACCATCTCCTCCATGCGGAAGGCGATGGTCATCAGGGAGCTGTGGTCTTTGGTGTATCGATTGGCATAGCTGCCCGAGAGCAGGGTGTGGAAGATGATGAGCGTCTCGTCCAGATCCCAGACGAACACGCGTTCCGGCGGCTTCACCGCCTCACTATTTCCGGTATCCGAGGCGGTGCTCCTCGTGGGACTCGGCTGCTGGTGGCGTCTTCCGCGCGCCCTCCCCGACTTGCCCGTGGGCGTGGTCTTGCTGTTGGCCACGCCAGTACCGGATCCGGGGGTGCCCACGCTGCTGCCACCGCTGGAGTTCAGGGCCGTGGCTGCGGCGGCGGCCGAGGCAGCGGCATTGCCCAGAGATCCGATGCCGGAAGTGGCGCTCGGCGAGATCGGGAGCGGGGAGTGCGGCGAGTGGGTGGTCTGGTGCACCGGCGTGGTGGAGTGCGTGTCCGTGGGGCTCTCGGAGAGATTCGACGAGGCCGCCACATGGAAACCATGCCCGTGGCTGGCGCTGGAGCTGGGCGAGCTGACCGCGTACGGCGAATAGTTGGCCGGACTGTAGTAGTTGCCGTACTGCTCGTTGTAGTAGCCGCCGTAGTCCTGCTGCCCGAAATTGTTGTACCCGGCATAGGGACTGCTGTAGAGCTGTGAGTTGTTGTTGCCTCCTCCGGCGTAGCTGGGCGTCAGATAGGCCGCCGCCGCAGCCGCCGCTCCCGGCTCCATTTTGGCCTGCCGGGCCGTCGTGTACGGAGTTCCGTAGCCGGAATAGAATGGGGGCGGGGGCGTGTACTGCTGCATGCTGTTGTAGTAGTAGTAGTCGTGCTTGCTATCGTACACCGCCGCGGCCGCTGCTGCCACCGCCGAGGAGTTGACAGCCGCCGTGGCGGATCCCGTGTCCAGGGGATGGCTGGTGGCGGCGCTGCATCCGTACAGGTTCGATCCGGCCACCGTTCCTGCAGACACACTGCCATTATCCAAGGCCGGATGCACTTGGCCCGGACTGCGGGACTCCGACTTGACGGCCGCTCCCGAATTGCTGACGTCGTGCGACGTCCAGTGCGACATCACAGTGGTGCTCACATCCTCGCCCGTCACAGTGCCACCTCCGCCTCCGCCCCCGCTCCCGGCCTGCTGATATGTGGAGAAGCTGCTGCCGGAGGACTGAGCAAAACTGGAGGATGCTGCCAGGCTGCAGCTGCTGGGATTCGCATTCGACCCGCCGCCATTGGAGTAGTGGCCGCTCAGGGAGGCCAGCGAACCGATTATCGGCTGGAGCGGTTGGCTCTGCGGCGGCAGGCCCAGCGGACTGCATTGCCCCGCCACGCCTACTCCCACCCCGACACCGCCAATGCCCACCCCGCCCACACCGACGCCCATGCTGGCACCGGCGCTACTGGGTCCATTGCTGGCCAACACGGTGCTGGGATGTGATTGTTGTTGCTGCTGCTGCTGTTGCTGTTGCTGTTGCTGTTGCTGCTGTTGATGTTGCTGTTGCGTTTGTTGTTGCTGCTGCTGTTGCTGGGGTTGCTGTTGCTGCTGCTGCTGTGACAGATTGCAGAGGCTGCAAGGGAGAACACAACAGAAGGGGTTAAATAAGTGCCGAAAGGGGTGGGTATCAGTATGATAATGTTATAATTAAACTGCACCCAGCTGCCTTCTTCAATTTTGAATTCAACACTTAATAAAAAATTACATTAAGTCTGCTTAAAAACCTGCTCTATAATATTTCTGTCAATTTTAAATTTAAAGCTTTGCAAGTAATTATATATTACATATTAAATTTATTTATGTACTTGACTTTCAAACTCGTATATCTTTTTATGGGATCAAGAAATCAGAGCAGTCGATATATAGTATATACTTTCCAGTTTTTTTATTGAGATATAATTTTAAACTTGTTGTTAATAAAAATATAAACAAAGCAAAGTACTCTTTTCCTAAAAATTAGCTATTTTTTTAAGAGTATTTAACCTTTGACCAGAAATAACATATTTTGGCATATAAATTTAGATCCCATAAAGACACATGGAGACATGTCCCATTGAGTGTGTGTGCCAGTGTGTGTGTGGGAGAGATGTCGAAACAGGGAACCTTTGACTCGTTAGGGAAACCCATAAAATAATTTCCAATAATCTTTAAACAGCCATAAAATTAACGGCAAGTTGTCGTTCCATGTTCTTGGATTTGAGTTTCCTATTCCCGGTTCCTATCCCGGAGCCCGAGTCAAGTGTGTGAGGCCCGACTTGAGATCCCAGTCTCTGGGACTCTCTGGCCGAAGAGGTCTTTGAAATCTTGTCAAGTGTTATAAATATTTTTCTACGATCTCAGAGAATCAGAGAATCGCAGAGATGAAAAAAAAAGGAAATCGTTTGAAATTGTTTCGGGGCACTTGAGAGCCTCGTTCTGGCATGTGCGATGCCTTTTTTTTTTTGGTAACCCCCTCCCTCCACTACCCCCTCTTTATGGCCACATGTTCAGCAAATGTTAAATTCTTAAAGAGCGGCGACAAATATTTTTTTTTATTTTACGATTTGTGTTTTGATGGGTTTTGTTCTTCCACGGGAATGATTACTTTTCAATTTCCGAACAAATTAAGTGGACAAATTGGAAAAGAGTCCTAAAGATCCATAAAACTCTAATAAAATCAAGCCCCCCAATGGAAAAAAAATATAAATCATGAAAACAAGAAAATCAAAACACTTCAGTTCATAATTTATGTGAAGAGGGGAAGCGAATTGGAAATATAATCCTTTTTAATGAAGTTGGCCCCCCGAAAAACTAATAAATATATTATCCCAATACCTGCTTTAAAACCATTTAATTTTTAGTTATTATCCAATGCCTAGCATGGAATTTAATATCTTCATCAATTTACAATAATTTCATGATAACTTTCAACCCCTTTTTTTAGACAAAAATAAATTTCCTATATTTTCTCAATGTCTATTTTCCTTCCGTCCCATCCGATCCAGAAAAAAAAAACATAGAAACACAAAAAATTTGTAAAGATTTTTCATAATTTTAATAGGAAGGTAAATGAAGTGCCCAATTTCCAAAGGAATCTGACACCTTGAGATACTTTTTGTGTTTGTTTGGGGAAAGGGGAACATTTATCTTGCCAGCAGCCACAACAAGCGGCAGATGCTGGCTGGTTGGAGGGGGGGAACCAGTCCCCCCATTTTCACATTTTCCCATTTTCCCATTTTCACATTTTCCCCCATTTTCCCCCAATGATGTACGACGCGTGCGCCGATGAGAGAGCAGAAATCCAAACAAATATCTCGCCCCAGAGATCCCACGATTTGAGTGAGTTTATGTGATGTAATGTGGGCAGCCAATGGGAGATTTACGCAAATTATAATGAATTATAATTAAAGAGGGCGAGAGCTCAGAAAAGAGACGGGAAGAGCCAAAATGAAAGAGACGGGAGGCGGAGATCTTTAAGACTAAGCCGCAACTGTTGCCGCCCTTAAGCCCCTTTTAAGTAGTTGGGCTTGGGACTGGGTATGGGTATGGGTCTGGGTCTGGGTCTGGACCTCCTCGCGCCGGAATCTTTCCCTTTGGCAAGTGTTAAGTGCTCTGACACTTTGGTTTATCTCTTTTGGATTTTTTTCGGTTATTTTCGGTTTTCAGGGATCTCGCTTGTGTGTGTCACAGCCGAGGCGTGCAAGAAATTCATTCTTTGAATTGTTGCTGCAGGGGCATGTGTCAGGTTGAGAGGGTCACATGCAAAATACTTGCCACACATCCTTGCCACTCCACCCTCCTCTTGTTCGTTTTCAATCGAAACCAATTGAAGATGCTACATAGAGGCCTGCAAGTGTGAGGAGTTTCCTTTTTCTTTCTGTTACAAATTGTCTACGCTTACAGCTGGAAAACACCCTATTCTAAAATCTCACTAGGTCCTAGTAGTAGGTAGGACCTCCCTTGAAATAAAACTAGAAAATTTTAAAAGATATTTTTTCTAAATTAAAAAAATAAAATAAGAACCCACCGATTTCTTTCATGTGTATCCGTGTGTTCAGTTTTGGGACGTTTAACCTGAAAAGATGCCAGGAAAAAATGGTAAAAATCAGTATCAATACATATTATATTTATAATTGTTTCTGTTCGCTTAAATTATGTAAAGAAAGAATTTGTTTATAAACAACACCTCAGCGTCTGCCGACGCCATGCTGAGCTCGGCACTTCCATCGTTCTGGAACCACTATATTTGGGTTATCATTTAGTGCAAAAACAAAGAAACAGTCAATTTTACATAATTTGCAATTCGCCATTTGCCGCTGATGGCAGCAATTTTGAACCAGCCCAAGACCCATGCGTGGGAAAAAGTTTTTCTGGGCTGTGCGAAATGATTCGGATGTGCGGCGCCATTTAAGGGGAACTCCACATAAGAGGGGGGATACAAAAAAAAACAGAAACAGAACCAAAAAACCACAATGAAATAAAATAATAAAAAAAGAGACAGCACAGCAGGTGGTGCGATAGCTTGGGGCGAGACCCTGATAAGGATACTGCGAGCCATGGGGGCAAAAAAAGCTTTATTTGATAAGAAGAGACATAATGTGAAAAGTTGACAAAAGGGGGGAAGACCTCAGGAAGGGATAAACAACACTTGAAATAATAAATATATTTGGGAAGTTTAAATGGAAATAAAACTATAAGAAATCTACAGGTTGATCAGGAGTAGGTAGTTTTTAAGAATTTCTGAAGGAAAGTTTGAGTTTTTTAGGTTCTGAAGAACCTGAATTCTGAAGAATTTAATATTAATTATGATTATGATATAGTATATAGTATATATATATTTCTATAAAAAGGTATTTCCTAAAAGTGTTCTGTGTAATTTTAAATCATTATTCTCAATCCTTTTCTTCCTGTAGATCTTTCTGTCTTGAGATATTTTGAAATAATTGCAACGGATAATGTAATTTAATGTATATGTAATGTGTATAATTTTTTTTCTATTCACTATTTAATTATGTATTTTTTTTTTAAGTAACTCCCTTCTCTCTTTGCAATTAAGAGCTCAGCAGTATTTATTCTCCATCCCCCTCGACCGCTTGACAAATTTCATGAAATTATAAAAAGGAATGAAATAAATGCAAATTGAACGGAAGCCAGATAAATCGAAGGCGGACAGCCGGGAAGGACAAGCCCAGGTGCAGGAATTTTGGGCCACCCCTTCTCCCAGCCCCTCCCCTACAGAAAAGCTAACAAAAAATGCAAAAAAAATAAAAATAAAATGGAGGAAGCCGAAAAGTTGAGCGGCTTCGGGTTAACAGCTTCTGCCGGCCAGCGATGACCACACGCACGCACTGTCCATCATCCGGGCCACCGGGCAGGGGGCGGGGCAGGACTGGGGGCTCTGAGGGGTAGGTGCCGGGAGGGGCGGGAAAGGTGCTCAAATTTGTCGTCTGGGCAGGGAACACGCGCATGCGCAGCGGCCGGACGAGATGGACGGGAATGGGAAGCTACCCGAACGGTAGCGTTTCGTTTTTGAGATGCGAACTGGAATCGCGAATCGAGCATTGCGTGTTGCACGGAAATAGTGATGGCAGAGGGGGCTGAGGTTGAGGCTGAGGGGGAAGCTGGGGAAGAAGATCCAAATGCAACCTTTTACTAAACTAATTTATGGCACAAGCTGACAACGTAAACATTAACACAGACAACACAGAGAAGTGATCAGGCAGGGATTGAGGTTTCAGGATAGAGGGGTTCTGGGGGTTTGACCCACACACATACACTACCACACACACACACACACACACACACACATATATATATACATACATATAAAGACCTGTTTTTTTGAGCATCTTTAACGAAATTCCTGTGATCGTAATCTCTTTGTCTCTTCTGCTGCTTTAGAAGAAGATTAAAACACACAAGCTAACACAGACGACACACACACAATGAAGGCAAACAAAAGACAAGCCAAGAAGACGGCGACAAATTTTTTATTAACCTGGCCCTAAGCCTTCCTCGCTCCCCGCTCCCCGATCCACTGCCCCTCTCCGATAACCATCAAAATAAACAAGAGGAAAATTTGTTTCTTTTTTGGTGTGTGGCTGGGAGATGGTGGGACCTATCCCATATGCACCTTTAACACTTTGGCACGTTAATTACGTTCGGGCCACAATCATGGTAGTATAATCAACAATCGCCAAGTGTCAATCGCCAGGGCCATAATCAATATTTCGAATACCCCCTTGACTCCTGAGGAGCGCCCTCCCCGAGTCCCCGACTAGCCTTCTCTGTTCTCTTTGTCATAAATTACATGCAGCGCGTATTGTCGCAGTTGAATTATGGCGTGTTAATTTTTACGATTACGGCTTAAACTTAATTAAAATGTGATTAATGCCGCACTGGCCCCAGAGCCCAAGGTTGAAGCCCAGCTTTGGCCGGCTTTGTGGGCCAGGCTCTTTAAATTCCCATAAAGCCGGCACCCCAGACCCTTTCCGCTGCTGGTGCTGTAATTTATGCTCTATTAATATTTCGCCTTAACCATCCAAAAACCAAAAAAAAAAGGAAAAAAAAACCCTTCCATCCTTTCGACCTACTCTCCGTTTGACGTTCGTCACGTTTCCCCCGTCTGGATTTTAGACTTTGTCTTAGTCTAAGTTCAGGGACATAAAAACTTCTCTCGTTTTAAGACTCTCTGGTATGCTGTTCCATTAAATCACTATGGGTACTGGGGCCAAACTTTACAGCTTCCAAATTCCAATGAATGAATGGGTTCATTAATTGGTCTGGGAAATACTTGGGAATATTGGGACGAGGTGATGAGATGACAAGTACACAATGCATATTTTTGTAAGGACCTTTAAGACTTGACTCGCCTGCTTCATTAACCACAACCGGAGTTAAGCCGATTAATGCGATGTAATAAAAATGTGGTCAGGTGTCTCTCGATTTAATCCCCGTTAAGAGGTCTATAAAATTCGGTTCCTATTGTTATTAATTATGAGGATTATTGGAAAAGGCAATTAACAAATTTCTCTTTTTATAGATAATTTTTAACTAATTATGTGTGTAGTAATAATCTAAAAATAAACTCAATATTGATATGTAGTCCAACATCTTCATAACTCTTGGCTTGTCATCCTCAACTAAATTTGTTGTCAAAGATTCGGAGATATCATACCATCCAATAGATCAACTTAGCCCCTAATAAAACATCCTAAGCTCTCGTTTATACTCCAGCTTCCATAAATAATCGACTTTTTTCACTCGCAGATTCTCAATCTCTGGCAGTTTGTAAAAGTTTCGCTATTCGGTTGATATCACTGCTGATGCTGATGCTGAGGCTGCTGCTGCTGGAGAGCTAGGAGAAGCCCCACCAATGTTAAACCACCAAGGAACAACCATAATAATAACCGTCATCATAACATAGCAATAACCGACGGCACCACCACATAGACCCACCGAAGTGGGGGTCTCAACCGCATCACTTTTAATGCTTCAACGATGAGCGAAAAAATCCCACTATAACGACGACACTCGTGATTTTTTTTCATTACCTTTGGCTCGATCATTTTGTCAATTAATCCGCATCGCGGGGCAGTATAGTTGTATGGCATTAGGGTGACCATTATGTGGGTGGTTCTGTACCAAAGACCCTAAACTTTCACTTAGAAATATGCACTCGCGAAACGGAATCTTTCGATTTGGAGGATTTGATTGATATCCGATTGTGTTTTGAAATTGAATGCCGATAACGAATGATTTTTGAATTCCGCAAGTGCCGGATCGGACGGATCGGCTAGGACCGGTCCCGTTGAATGGCTCTCTCAAAATGAACCACTGAACCACCCGGTTGAGCCACAATTCGACGCAGGCCGTGCCACAGCAGCGACGTCGGCAGCGGCGGCGTTTTGAGTGAAAATCTCAGCATTGGATGGCGGCTGGCGAGCCACTCGAAACGAGTTCGTGGCTATGGTTTTCACTTACACACCGAAGAAGCCTCTAGACTCCGCCCATTCCCAGTCCATAGCCAACATACACACAAACAGGGGTGGGTTGGTCGGATGGTCGACCAAACCAAACCACTTTTCCTCCAAGCCAAAAAAAGTTTTTGTTTTCCCATATATACTTCTGCCTTTTGTATCTCTCGGATGCGGGCGAACAATGCCCATTGTGGCTGAGATAGTTTCTGCCGCTGGCCAAACGCCATTTGGAAACTGTTCGAGCGTTTCCTATTCGCATAAATTAATAAATTACTCTGGCCAGCGTCTGCCACCATTCGAGCACATTACACAAATTAATAAACTAATCAGATGAAATTTCTCAGATTGTTTTCGAGCTTACACATTTTCAAAATCCAAAATCAATAGAAACCGCCAGCAATTTTATGGCAATCGTAAAAAGAGTCGAAAAAAAATTCAAATCTCTGGTAATCCAAGACGTCAAGAAACTTATTGGGTCTAGAGTTCGATGGTGGATCCGTAACGTATTAGGGTAGGAGCTCCCAAAAATTATGAATGCTCTGCTGTAAGGCGAGCCGAAGTGTGCTGGGTATAGTCTAACCGATACTCGATATATCCGCATATATGTTAGGACATCTGATCTGTTGGCAGGCCAGCGAGTGCCATAAACAAATTGGCATCTAATCACAAAGTCACAGAGCATTCACTAGCCATGATTCACTTTCAATCGTAATTGATTGACCTTTTTTATGAAGGAAGTCACTAATAAGTCTTAAATAGAATAGGAAGTTCTACAAAGCATATCCTATGGTAGTTGGAACATGGTTGCTAATTTAAATTGGTTTCTATCTTCAATCTAAAACCTTATTGTGACATATTTAGTTTCCTAGCTCTTTATAGATTATATTTCATTTTGAAATGGTGAAGTAACTAAATTAAAGTGAAACTTTCTAGAACAAAGAAATTAAACCGTACTAGTTATCATAAGAAACTTTCCTCGGATAAATAAAATCCAATTCAAGTAAATGCCTTTGCAAAAACTCATATTTATTTATGGATAAAGAGTGTCTCCAGCCATTCCAAACAATTTATTCGTACCGTAAACAATCGATGTGATTTTAACACTTAATTTTTGCCCGAAAGTCTAAACAAATACTGATGGGGTTTCAAGTAAACAGAAACAAGTGCATTTAGACAAATAAAGGGCGAGTCATATGCAGTGGAATTCCGAAAACAAGCTGACTTCCAGCCATTGAAAATAAAAGTGAAAACTCTGGAGAAACTCGATGAACAAAAATCAAAGTGCAACAAGCCCTAGGATTCCCAATCGTAAAGATACCAAAAGTGGGATATTTTTATAGTTTTTGTTGAAACTTTAAAGGAAATGATTCAAGCGAGTTGGGCTTTAAATTAGCTTTAATCGCTTTAGCACGATCGTGAGACAACATGTCGTCAATTATATCTACGATGATCAACAGTGGTGCTCCTCCGCTGGTGCTGGACCACTCGGAGTCATCTGTAAACAAATCTGCGCACAATTTGCTGCATTTGCGGATATTTCTGTGGCCTGTGGCATGTTGCTGAGACTGGCACATTTGTCGTGGACCGGTTGCCGATCGCTAAAGACCATCATCCTGTTCTCCCAGCGACCCAGCCCCAAACCCCAGCTCCAAACCCCACCTCCTATTTCCCTCCTGAACGCTGAACGTGCTGATCGTGCGACTGCAACAAAAAAAAAAAAATAAAATAAAAATAAAAAAGCAACAATGGAGAATCGGAGTATCTTAATATTGCGGAATGGGGAGGAAGGCAAGCTTAAGATTTACGTTCAGTTTTGATCGTCCTGGACCTCCCCGAGTGTTGTATTAATTTTACACACAAACACACACACACAGCCCGCAGAGATGGGGGTCTGACCAGACCAGACTCCGATCTCCCAGCTAGCCGGGATCAAGGCCTCTTGCCTGGGCGCCATTTTAATGCAAAAGTTTTAACACCTGAGTCGAGCACATTTGTTGGCCATGTTCGCATTCTTACAACTTGATCTCAGCCTGGACATCTAGATAAGGATTTCGATTTTCTGTTTCGACTCCACGGACAAGCAATTCGTGTTTGTTGTCATTCTGTTGGGGCTATCCACTGGGCTCTCAAATTCTCGACTTCTAGAGTTCAAGAGTCAACGGAAAATGCGTCATTGGCCCAGAAATTGGGTCACTTTTTGCAAGCGTACTTTGCTGATTGGGGACGTTTCCCATTTGTCAGCACATGCCAAAGGTCTGAGGTGGTCTCTGAGCCAAGAGCCGAGAGCCAAGAGCCTAGAAATTGCTGAGCCGCGAATATCAAAACCACAAAAAAGAAATACCAGATAGATTACAAAACGTGTAGGATGAACAAGGAGCGGGAAAAATGCATAAATATATTTATGAGCACGAACCATACAGAATGGAAGAGTTTATTATGCAAATTTTTGGCATGGGTTTCTGCATTTTGTTGGGCAAACTGAACTTGGAATTCTTTGATTCCGAAAATCCTCAATGAAATGGATTGGCAAATGAAAAATGCTACATAGGCAAAAAAAAAAAAAATCCAAAAAAATGCACAGAACTATATGCAGTTCTATTGGTCCGGTTTCCCCAAGACTCTGATTCCACAGAAAATTGCAAAATTATGTGGAAATGGAAAAATTAACAAACAACTTTTGAAAGGTATTGCCTTTCCTATTGGAAAACATATTTTCCACTTGTACAAATATTTATAATGCAACTCCAGACAATCAGCTGTTCCGGGGATCCCATATCAATCGAACAGAATCGATCGTAAATCAAACAAAAAAAAACCCAGTGTTTCATATCCAGCTGAGCCTCAGAGCCAACCACATTAACCAAAAATATACATATTTTTTGGATGGGGGCCTTTTTTTACGACTCCCAGCCCCATTAAAAAAACGCCCAACCAACTACTGTGCTGGTTCCATAAAAAATATTATTGGATTTTATGAATCAACAAGGCCACCAGAGGGAATCTTCAGAATATCTTGAATCTAAAAATCGAAATGGGCAGAAAACAAAGCCCAGCAATGACTCTGACTTGGACTGTGGTCAGTCGAACATAGAGTGTGTGGGCGTTTTGCTTCCCCAGATAAGAAGTGAATAAAAATAAACCCAGTCTGAAAACTGCACTTGCACCACAATAGCCACTCTTGCCACTTAATAATAATGACGATGATGATGGAGTTGATTATGATGGCCACCGGGGTGGGCGCGAAACGGTTCGTTTATGCTTTCATTCTTGGGAAATATTATGCGGAACCTGTGTTTGTGTTCCAGGCACGTGCCGATCCGCCAGAGATATATATATTTATGCAACTGGAGGTCAGCTGGCTGGTGGGTAGGTGGTTGGGTGGTTGGCGGGCGGGGAGTGCTGGCATCGCCATGGCGACCCAAGCAAAACAAACATTGGTCAGGAATTTCATTAAAAGGCAAAAGCCGAAGACCAAAGCCAAAGTCTCAGCCGGAAAGCGGGTGTTCTTGGTGTGTGTTCTTATGGCAACCAAAACCCACCCACTCTCCCACTCTTCAACTCACCCACCCATCATCCAACCCCTCAAACACCCACTCACAGACCAGCAACAACAACCTGCTGGCCTCTCGGGCCACCCACCGAGCAAAGTGTGTCGCCTGTCACTGCGAATGAGCATCAAAACTCTGGGGCGGAGTGGATTGCTTTTGGCTTGGAGCGGAGTTCAGTGCGGAGTGTATCCAAGGGGTACTCGGAAAGGCGAAAGGGCGACAGCGGGCGACGACTGGCACGTTTACCTGTGGGAACGACTCTCTAATTAATTTAATTATGCGTTCTCGTCTAGCGCGTGTCAAAACAACAAAACAACCAAACAACAAAATTAAATCCTCACGCCTCGGTGGGTTCTAATCAAATGCGCCCTCAAGTATGCAACGGGAGCATATGCTATTACCCAGGGGGCTGCTCAAGAAGCCGGGGTATGCTGGACTAGGGGTGTACTTTTCGATTGCTGATGTATTAAATTTATTTGGAACGGCATAACCTTTAATAATACAAAATCTATTGCGAAGTAGGCTTATCTAAATCAACTTTTCTTAAAAACACTACTTCCAAATATTTGTAGAGAATCTGCAGACAGATAGTATATTGATTTAATCCAAAACTCTTTAAAGAGTCCCATTTTTAATGATTATTTTTATAAAGAAAGCACCTTGTATTTGATTTTTATTAATTTAAATGGCATTATCATTCATTTCTTAGATCCAATATCAGTCAATAGCTGATTGTTGAATTGAATTGTTAAATATTTTCTGTAGCCTCTCACCAAGGGTATCTCCTAGTCGATACCGTCCACCTTCTTCCTCTAAATTTGTTCCGGTGTTTTACAATTTTTTTGTTAGTTAACCGTTGCCAGGCCTATGAAATTGTGCTTCCAGCCACTCACCCTGTCCGGACAACAACATTGAGGCATCGCTGACAAATTGAATTTGTAAACTTGCCCCGCAACAACAACAAATCATTGGAGACCCCCAGGGAGGCTGGTTCTGTTTCGGTTGCCATATACACGAGAGGTACATCGCTACGAGAGTATGACGAGGTGGATGCTGCTCCGGGATGCTGGTAATCCTATACCAACACCCTGTCCATGTTACGCTCCTCTGGACGGACTTTCTAACTCGGTCTCGGCTCGGTGAGTTCTGGCCACCCACCCCTTTCACACCGCCCACCCACCAGCACCCTCCCTCCACACCAGGCAGCCTCCTCGTCCACCTCCACCCCCATGAAGTTGCGAAAGTGATGTGAAATTGTAGACGCTGTTTTTTTTGTCCCAACTGGGCGGTTGGGGGGCGTGTCAACGCAGTTGGGAAAAATAACACATAGCATATACACACAATTATTAACACTTATTAATGTTGAGGTTTTCGTATATATGGCACCCCAGGGCTTAAATTAAAGTCATCCCGAGTGCCAAACAGCTGGCTCAAGTGCGGCACTTGAGCCGATCACCGTCGAGGGGGTTGCTGCCACGAGGGGTGTTCCTGGTGTCCTGGTCGGTCTTGGGGGGTTGAGGGCTGGGGGTTGGCTTTGTCGCTGTTTAAGTAGTCATTAAGATTGAGTGCGGATAAGATTTTTCCACAGCTGGCTATCCGTCGGCAGGCCGCCCCTTTTTTTCGCAATTAGCCCGGAACCTTTGACTTTTGCCAAACTCCTTGCGACACTCGGGGGCACTCTATTGACAGCTATTGTCCTCTAATTAAACAACAATGTTGACCTATTCCCAAGAAGTCACGGTTCCGGATCAGCGATGATAAAACTTGCACTTTTTGCGAAGAAAAATCATTGCCATTTACTTTGGGACAATCGGTTTCTTTGTTTGTTAATTAAAAACTTTGATTGCCGTCAGGGGTCGACCCTTGTTGCCCCTTGAGTTTATCTTCAAAAGGAGTTGCTTGTTAACCCCTTAAAGATGTAATTCAGGTGTTCTCTTACCCTTTACTTTAACCCTTCAAGGATCAAGGAATCGGCTTGTCAGAAACTCTTGACATTTTTATGGTAGAAATGCAAACAATTTTCACAATTTAATTAAAGGTAGAGATTCCCTTCGGTGGCATATGGGGAACCACAAACTGTGCCAACTGTGCCTGCAACACTGCGGACTTGGGCAACTTGCAACGAATAGCTGGCAACTGGCAACTGGCAACCGAATACCCCAGTTGGCCTATCAGTTACAGTTACACCATATGTGGAGGCCCTAAAGTTGTCCGGGGATCGGTTTCATCGCTCAGACCTTGGCCACATTTAACTTTTGCTCTGCTTCTGTTCAGCAATTGCGACAAAATAGCAAAAAAAAAAAAAAAATGAAGAATAATTATAATAAACCGGAAAAAATAATATAAAGCAAAAAAATATTAACAAATTAATTAGGACAATATAGTATTACTTTAATGAATAAAAAAAAAAAACAGGTGCGTTCTGGAATCTTTACTGGAGAATCAAAGTATTGAAATCGAAGGATGGTTCAATGGATATAGATTTTTTTGTGTACCTCCTCTGAGTTGTCCCTTTCTCCAGCTCATCCCTCTCGGCACTTTCATCGCCGATCCTGAATATCAAATTTCGCTTTGCCGCCTCGCCAATCAATGGACGAAATGTGAATGATTTGTTTGTTGGCATTTTGGCTGCCAATTGTCCGGACTCTGAAGTCCGGAATCCGGAGGCTGCTACTGCTGCTGCACTTTCCCAAGCCCCGAAGAATAGGATGGAAAATGAAAAAAATGTGCAACGGGGAAATATGATATTTTTTTTTGTTGCAAGAGCCTTCAGGAAAATGGTTTCGAAACCAGGACCCGGGGCCAGGAAAATACAAATTTCGTTGTAAAAATTATGAAAAAAATATAAGAAAAACTGTCACAATTACTAACGAGCGGGCACTGCCATATCCGTTCACCCAGCCAAGTCAAAGGTCGCACAAATTTGTCTCAGAAAAAACCGCTTAATTGGTAAGAAGAGGGGGCTAGGGGTTAGCAGTGAGGGGAGAGGCATGGCAACGGGGTGGCAGCTGCCTGTCTGCGCCTTTCTGACTGACAACAGCCGCCACACCTAAGTAAACCCCATCAGTGGCCCGAAGTTCTCCCAGCAGGAATCTTATCATGCTCCAAACTGTCTGCCACTTGATTGAACCGGAAATGAGGGGCAAAGCGTTTTGTTTTCACAGGCTGCGACCACTTGACCCCGCAACCCGCTGGCAGTGACACTGTAAAGGAGAATCAAAGTGAACCGAATCGGATACGCAGGCTCCTCTCTCCCTCCCCCCTCTATTTTCCCCTCTACGAACTGCTTTACATTAATTTTTTGGTTAATGCGCGGCAGCTACATAGCTTCGTACATGAGGCATCACACTTACCCCAACTGTCAAATAATTATGACAAGTTCATTTCGTCGCACTTCTGCCCATTTGTTTGCCTCTCGCACGCATCTATTTTTTCCCGATTTTAACAAGAATTCCTGTAAGCAAAAGCGTCTCAACCAGAAACCATAGAGTACAAAAAAAAACTCAGCCATTCCCGGCCCGCACCAATTATGGGAGCGTTGTAAGATGCCCAGATGCCACTTTTGATGTGACAGATGCGTATCCGTGCCGCCGATTTTTTGAGGTGAGTTGCAACATCTTCTATGCATTATATATTATCTTTTTTTGGTTTTAGCAAATAAATTACTAGGCTATTGGGTTTTATTGCGATAGTCCTTGAAACTATGCTATAATTTTTGACAAAAGTAATCATAGACCAGGACCCAACAATGAGTTCTAAAAGCAAGGATTCTTGGTAAACAAAAATGACAAATAAATCTTGGCTTTTGATGAAAAAGGCTTAAATATTAAATAAGAACTATATGTAGAGGTTTTTGGCAACTAAAAATTATAAATATTTTTTTCAAAAACTACATTGTTAGGATTATGTTCAGAAACCAAAACTAGATCGATTGCTTATTTAGATCTTTTGAAAAGGTTCCATAGATTTCACCAATAGCTTTAAAGATAGATCTTATATAAATATATATATACATCGCTTTATTAAATATATATCGCTTTATCGTTTCAAGTGTAAGTGTAGGATCTTTTTTAAGTTTTAAAAAGCCAGATACAACATCTACTCTTTTTTGGCTTGTAGCTTAGAAATTATTTTACATTTAAAGAATATACGTATAAAATCATAGCCCCATTATATCACCAATCAGCTGCCATTAGTCTGGTGATCTATTTGGAATAATCATTCACCAGAAAGACTCACTCGTTGTCCCGGCAAAGAGTTCTTAACTATATTTGGGTTAGTGTTGGGCTATCTATAGATCCACGGCAGCTCAAAATATGCTGTCGAAAGTGACAATTGATTGCGTGCAGACCTTTTGTCGGTTATTTCTGGCCCCGGCCACCATTCAAATTTAGACTACGAGACAACAATGAGTCACAAGGCTAAGATCCGAGGTCCGAGGCTAAAACTGGAGCGCAGACAATGCAAATCCCTCGCAAAATGGCCACAATAAGGTACAAATATTTGCTATCATTAGAGAGCATTTGGGCACAAAATCCAGCGGACGGATGAAGCTGGCCAGGCAGGTTGCTCTAATTTTCCATTCCACGTCCTCATCGGCTGACAGGCGACAGAAAACAGGATAAAAAGGACTAAGCAGTGTCGCCAGTTGAGCGGATTAGACGAGTTTTCGTCCAGAAACTGGAACAAAGAGGGAGGACTGGAGAGGGCCTAAGGGATAAGTCCTTAGCCGTGCTACCGTCCTGCCTGCTCGGATGTAATTCAACCAGGATGTATGCAAATTTATGCAATGTATTCTGTGGTTAGGCCCTCGGCTGTATGACGTCACATGTCCTTTAGACCATGTCGGGCGAAAGGCAAGCGATAAGAGAAATTCTAGGATTTCCTTTCATGTGATGATGATCATCATCACGTCCATCGCTACTAAAGCTCGTGCCAGGCTCCGTGGAAAAGCTGTTGGGAGCCACACCACCGATATTCTTAGTTTGTTTATTGACTCTGGCTCGAATGTGGCTACTGAAATCTTGCCCAGCTCAGCGCTGGCGAAACTTTCGCGTAAACTTTATTGAATAAACAAACAAACAAGTTCATTTGCTCGAAATGCTACGGGACGGAAACCCGAAGAATGTCTCATTCGGAGTAGAGAACAGGTAGACAATTATCCGTCCCGATGGTTGGATGGATGCTTGGATGCACTTCCTGTGCCACGCCCTGGGCAAATATTTGCCACTTAAGCCGGAGGACAAAGCGGATTAGCAGGAGCAGCCCGGGCGATACGATTGTCGGACAGATTGTCAGATTATGCTGTAAAAATATCGGTGGCATTTACATCAAAGCCTTCTCAAAAAGGAGCTACGTACTAGATACCCATATTACTCGATATATTTTACGTTCTAACCCACAAACATTTAATTTTAATTTAATTATTTTTTTTGTTTTTTTTTTTGTGGGACTACCCCAGGGTGTGGCTGAAATGGAGCAACCGTCCTCGAAACGAATTAATGTTTTTCGTTGGAAAACCCGCAGAGGCAACAGAGTCCTGCGGGTTTTAGCAAACACTGTGGGTGGATGGATCGGCGGGGTAGAGGAGAGGCAAGCGGGAAGCAAGGATACTACAGAAGGACCCCCAGCTGAAAACCCTCCACCTCGACCCGCTCCAGCCTGCATTGTTTGTTGTTATAATGGCGAACGAAAAGCGCAAGGCATCTGCACGGCGCGTTGTCCTTTTGTACATTTTGCTGCTACTGCGCTGCTGCTCCTTTTCGTCCTACTCAAATTTCAATGAAATTATCCTCACGGCATTCGGTTCGCCCCTCTCACTCACTCACTTCCTATCTCTATCCGTATCCTTGTCCTCCTCTGTTAGTCCCTCCCTTTCTCTGTCGAATAAAATGTTTTTCGCTGAAATTATTTGCTAATGGCTTCGGCAAACTCGGCTCGTCCTTTTTTTGCATTTGCATTTATGAGATTTTCATGCTGTCTCCGTTGCTGTCAAATAGATATCCCTCCAAACAAAAAATAAAAAAAAAGGATGGGGGAAAAAAATCATCATGGCAGCAGTTGACGCTTTTTGTGTTAGCGTTTTTGGCTTTCTGCCTTCGGCCCGCCATCTATGGCCGCCATTTTTGGTAAAAATGTGTTTGCCTTGGCAACGAGACAACAACACCGCAAATTGCTTTGCTGGCAAAAGTTTGCTCAAATTACGCAGGATGCCCGCAAGCCGGGGGACTTGCCTGGCAATAGACGGAAAATCAATAGACAGGAACTCATTTGGACCAAAAAATCATAGAGCCTGTCATAGGGAACTGTCAATCACGAAAGGATTCACCAGAAATTCCGATCTAAAAAGATCTCTGGATTTCAGCCCTTGACCTAGTGCCTTCTCGAACTGATCCTTTTCATTCCTTTTGGCTGGGTCTTGTGGTTTTATTTCTGGTCAAATGATTCCCACTCGATCGACCGGATATCTCTCTGTGGTCTTTTGTGCGCACTTAAGCTGAAAATTCCCTTTTGACTGGCCAGTGCCAGTGTCTGCATTGTGTCCTGCGTTTAAAGGATCAGCAGCAAAACTATTGGCAGCCAAACGGCAAATGCCAAATGCGCAGTAGCATCTTTGATTTCTTACAGTTCACTGTACAGTGTGCCTATCGCGGACGATCATCTGCTACCATTTTACCCACTCAACGCTGAAAGGATCGCATTAAAGGATCGTAATTATGAATACTTGATGCGGAAAATATGATTTGGAGCACTCAGAGTCAGAGGTTTAAAAAGTCTAAGTCTGAAAAGGTTTTCAAATTTTGCTTTTTGGTTCAAGACTAGAAATTATATGGGTACGAGTTGATTACGCAAGATGTGTGTGGTCCAGAGATTTTATTAAAATAAAGTGAAAGATATAGATCAGATGTAGTTTCTAAACGGGCCTATAGACAGATTTCAATATTTCTGATATTTTCAAATTTTTGATTGCAAATATCTATGACATTTTCCAACTGGTTACTTGTAATCTATAATCAAAATATGATATCCAATATCTATATCCAAATCGGAATTACTGAAACAGTTTTTGTGAAGAAAGTTTTTAAACATTTCAAATTTTCATTTGCAACCAATTTTAGATTATTTTCTTGAATGGTTTTAGGATGGACTCCTTCTAAGCCCCAGTATCTTTCTATGTCCCCTATAAACCCAGAGTATTTTGGAGAATATAATATGACTGAAGGATAAATACATTTCAATAGATCTTGATGAGATATTGCCTTCTTCTCTGCGCCACATATTTTTGAATTAATGTTTTAATAGAGTCTCGTTTTAAGAAATGAAAAATAAGGGGATGTCAAAAATAGATATCAATGTAGATATCCTTTAACTCACTTTGTAGTAATCCAGCGTTGAGAAGTTTTGGTAGCAAGGTACATTATACAACATATTCCAAGAGTGGCAGCACTTTGGGGCCGGGCAGCAGGATCCCTGGTGCAATGGAAATGTCAAATGGCGAACTGGAATAGTTTCGTTCTCATGGCAGCTGCCTTTGGAGCTAGTTGGGGATTTCGACTGCTAAACACTTTGCTTTTTTTCAAGCACGAAACACACACGAATAGGATCGAATCGGATCGGGGCTTATACGGAAATATATATGTATATAGAAATGTTGATTGCTGATTAATTGAGCCTATTTCGTTTTATTGCACGAGGCGCGCGACTCGACCGAATGAGCGATGGATGAACATTAAATTGTGTTAAGTGAGCAGTTCCGTTACGCAAATTAATTTGTGCCAAATTAATTTTAATGATGCGAATTGTGTTTTTTTACTCGTTATATTTAGTATTTTTTGCTTATTTTTTAGCGACGATGAGCCGACGGGTAAAAGCTTGTGGGCATACGTCCGGATTGAGGGCCGCCGTGGTTAATTGTTGTCCGCTCTCGCCACGAGTGTCACCATAAAGCTGCCAACTAATACGAGATTCCAGCTCGTCGAAAAAACACTCATCCGCCGGGTCGCCCGTTCGGTCTCAAAGCTGTCGACGTCGTCGCCATGCGCTCCCATGCTCCCTTGTCGACGCCATCTCACTCGCCCTCCCACTTCGGCTTTGAGTGAGTTTCTTTTCGAGTGAGTCGTCTGCTTTTTAGGGCGGCGCATCAGGATTCCGCATTTGTTTCACTCCACTCGCTCGCCACCAGCCCATAACGGAATATTTCGTCAGGAAGGGACACAGATACAAATACTGATGTGTCCATGAGAGGCATAAGGATTCCCTTTTAGCTCTGTTCGTAACGGAACAATCCAGCGAGTGCAGATACAGATGCCAGCACCTATAGATACAGATACAAATACTTGTAGACTGCCATTATTTTGTTTTGGAATCTTTTTCTGTTAGTTTTTATTAGTATTTATTTTTAAAAGCTTTATTTTTAAAGCTTTTTTACACAATTATCCTTATGATATGAACCATATTCCATGCCTTTTTAAATCCTTATCCCTTTTCTCAACTTTTTTTGTACAACTATCTTAACTTGCTTTAGTATCTCGTATCTTTTGTATTTAAATGCCCTTAAAAACCTATGTTTAAGTATATTTTTACGGGTTTCTGCCAATCAAGTTGGCAGCTCATTAAACAGGCTGCTAAGGCTTCCTGGAAGCCAATTTTCGAAACCTTCCACGAACGGTTCTGCCTCGTACTCTCCTTGTTTTTTTATTATATTCCTTGTTCGCTCCTTTTTTTTGGTGTATTTTGGCCAACCCAATTTGGCAACACTTGATTGGGCGCCAGGCAAAATGTCGACTCGCATTAGTCTGGCCAATTTTGGGATAATACGGACAGCTCCAAGCCGCTGGTCTTTAGCCAAAAAATCACAGCGCAGACTAGAAGACCCACAGGGCCAGTATTATCTTCGACAAGGAGTCTTTGCCTGTTTTTTTGTATAAGAATTTCTCATATTTTTTGTTGTGGACTGGCGTCTGGACGACGACGACAACGATCTTGGAGCAAGTTATCCCTGCACGGCTGAGCGCATCGCGACAGTTGTTAACGTGTTTAATTAGCCCTGCAAATTCAATGAATTGCGACAGTAACAGTTAGGCTTAACAACACAGCCCCGTGTCCCCAGTCAGCGCCCTCCATCCCCCGACCTGGGGGCACTCCCTTACCAAATATTTGTGCAGCCATTTTGAATTGTCCTGTTTGTCCTCTCCCAGGAATCCTCCCCCGAATGGATTGGAGTGGATTTTCGGACGCATGCGCCCGGAAAAGTGCTCAACGTTCCCTTTTTTGTTTGGGGAACGAGGACTTGGGGGTTGCTGGTCGTAGTACATAAATATATATATATATGGGGATGTCAGGAAGGCGTTTTCCTAATTTTATCCGACTTTAAGCTGTAAACTATAGTGGCTTTAAATTGGTTTCTGTGTCGGAAGGAATTGGAAGACATATGGGCGCGGCGACGGCTTCCAAGGCACAAGGAAATCATTAGTAATTTGCATGTCCGTGGGCTTGGAGTAAATTACAATTATGTTGGATTAATTGAGCATTGAGAATGTGTTTAGATATTACATGACTAGCCTCGTTTTGGGGGTTAATTGTATCATTATGTTTAATTAGAATTCGGAGAATCTAAGGCAGTAATGTGATAATATGGGATTTCATAGTAATACTTGATTGAGATTACTAAACTACTTTAAACCCATTTAATCAAAGACATTAGGCAATTATAATTTATAATACACCTTTGTCTTTCCCTTTTTCAATCCTATTATTTATCCTTTCATTTTCCGAGCAGTCACCATTTGCTTCTTTTGCCCGATGTGTGGTCAGAGAAATATTTTCATTCATAAAACTCGAGCGAGGGCTTTTGCTGGGTAATAGGATTATTCAGGCAGCACACACGTGCTCAACGTCAGTGGCCCCCAACTACAGTCCCCATCTCCATCTCGAAGTCCAACCTTAGCCGAGTCCCCCCCGCATTCAGCATCCCAAGCCAGATTGGAAGATTGGAGAAGCTCAGTTGGCCGGGCTTGTGAGTTAAGTGCAGAAATGCATTGGCAATCACTGAACGTCGAGGTCTCAAATGCTCGCTGCCTTTTTATAGCCTTGGCTCTTATTATTAGTGACGGATTTCCGAGTCATTAGACAAAGTTATGTCTTGGACCACCGCGTCTGTTTAAGCTACTTAAATGCGCCGCCCCCAGTTGCCGAAGATTGTGAACTGGAATCGCCCCCTCAGCCGCCCTCTCGGCCGGTACGTGACTTGCTCATGTCGCAATTGACAGGCGTCAGCTTTGGGCCTTAAACGGCTCAGTATTTAATAAAGCAAATAAACTGATAAATGCCAACGATTTGAGGTCCCAAATGCGAGACATTAATTTACAAATGGAGGGGAAAGCCTTTCTTTCTGTTCCCGCACCTGGGTCACCCACGCCACTCGGACACAAATCAATAACTTTATTATACAAAAACAAAAAAGGCTCAGCAGGAGGAGTATGGGGATACCCCAACCTACTGCCCAGTCCCGAGTGCCCAGATCCCAGAGCCCAGAGCCCAGAGCCCAGTGCCCAGACCCTTGTGGCTTGTTTTACGAGCTGAAAAGCGTCTTGTTTAACTGCCCGGACAATGAGCGCCCGCTGGGCGCGTTAAGAAAAAATCACTTGGCATCGGAGCTGGCGACAGTGAGGAGGTAGTCTCCCTCCCAGAGCCCGGATTGGGACGGAAAGAAGCGTAGGGTCCTCCTCTCACCCGGTGCTGTTTGTGTTGGAATAATTTATGGGCAACGGGTTCGCTCCAAGCGCCAGTTGACAGTAAGTCACCAGCGGGAAGAGCCAGTCGCCAGCTGCCCGGATGAGTCAGCGTTGAAAAGTGGTGGGTTTCCAAGGGTTAACCCGGTTAATCCAGTGGCAAAGGGGGTAAAGATGGCTGAAGTAAATACCTATGACAAATATCTAAAGCTATGACAACTATTAGATAACTTTCGAAGTTCACATTCAAAACGATTTTAGTCAGAAGTAGATGACTGATTTTCTTTGTTAGAGCTCAGTTCTTTACTATTCATTTTTAAACTATTTATTTCATTATACTTTTAAGAACCCTTAGTTGTAAATGGTAATAATAAAAATGAATTATTTCTTACAAATAGTAACTCTAATAAACCCCAACACCTGTTGCTTATAAATTTCAAACATTCAACTCTCTAGAAACCCTTTGTCTTCCTTTAAGTCCATACGCCCCATTGTTGTTATTATTATTATTATTATTATTATTATGGTTTTTGTTATTATTGCAGCCCTTATGACTTTTGTTGCTGTTGTTGTCCTCAACATACACCTATCACATTGAAGTTTATTGACTTTTGTATACACACTCTCGGTTATGGATTTGGCTGATGTTTCTTTTTTGTTTAGCCGCTGGCAATGTAAACGGCGCCAGATTTCGATTTCGAGACACAATATATATACACTCAATTATATATATATACAACTGGTTATTTTCTGATAGGGTCAAGTGTCAGACAATGTCGTGGAAAATATTCTAGGGAGGCAAAGGTATCATGTTGGGAGTAAGCAAATTATTATAGCAAATTTTTTAGACAATATAGAGTTAAGAATAACGATCTAAAAAGTATTATAAATATATTCTATGATTGAGTATAACTATTGTTTATTTCTAGAAAAATAGTACATGTTAACGGTTTGTAAGAAGAAAGATAATCATAGTATTCTCTCCTTGTAAAATTAAAATAAATAAAACCTCTATGAAGTGATTAATTCTAGAGTTTTAAAACACTTTCCAATATAACATTCCTCCGCAATTAGCCAGACTGTGATGTGGTTTGCCGAAAACCCTGCCATAAACCCCAATTAAATATGTAAACTTGGCAGTCGAACCACCCCCTGGATATGCATATCACGGACATTCCGAGATTGAGCGATAAACCCGAATGTTTGATGACCCTTCCAGCCAACCCGGGATGGGAAATGGGATTGGGTATGGGAATCCAACACTCGACATATCATCTTCTTGATGGGCTCCATCAGTGTCAGGGAGTCGAGAGATCTTGGCACGTGTAAACGACACCCAAATTAGAGGGAGATTATTTAATGGTTTGTCTGGCATTTTGCCTTATCTGTGACTTTTCCGAGAATTCGGTCCACTTGACCCGCGTCCGAAGTCCGTCGTCCGACGTCCGACGTCCGGCGTCCGGAGACCCTAAGGAGCTGCTGCTACCACTGCAGCGTGATAAGCTTATCAGCGATAAATCGGGTCTGGGCCCAACTCAGTCGCCTTCTAGCCAGCTTTGTCATGTAAATGCGAACCGATTGGGCCCGAAAATCAATTTCGAACTTGGCGCCAGCCTAATGAGGAAAAAACAACAAGCCCAGCAGGTCCTCCCCGCCGCCCCTCCACCAAATCGCCCCCCTAAAGCTCAGTTAATTAAGTTATAAAAATTATAGTTTATGCATACGATTTGCATTTTTATGGAGCCTCAAATGTAACGTGCACCGATTTGATTTATGGAACAAGTCTCGAGACCCCACTGGACCCACTGCCCCGTACCTCGCCCCCGTGGGCGGCTAGAAATCTGACAAATTGCTAGGTGTGACTTATAACATTTTTAGGTGACGACCAATCAGATATATGTTTGTTTAATGGAGATAAGCCAGACTTTTCCTCTCTCACACATCTACGGTTTCAGAAGGGACTCGGATGATTTCGAAATGTCAGCATCATGGCAGATTCGCGTGCGGCTCCTCGCCAAAAAAATAAAGGTGAAAATAGTAAGAAAAAAATTACATTAATGCTATATAAAACCATAAAAACCGCAAGATCAGCGGCATATCAGCCTGGTACAAAATCACTGGTTTTTCGCTTAAATAAAAAACTAAAAATTCTATGAGATAAGAGCAACGATGTGGGGGAACTTTGGGACATCATTTTGGTGGAAGATTTTAGTATTTCTTGAAATATGGTATACTTTATAAAGAAAATGCTGATTATAAGTTTTTTCTGGGCTTAGTGTTGGTATAAAAATTAAATAGAAACATTAAAATGGTTTTACAAAGTATGATAATACGAATTTCAGGCAACAAGAATAAACAAATCTTAAAATAATAGATCATTTTATTATAGATGGATTTTATTTAATAGATTAAAACTAAATATCTACCTATACTTTTTATTTTTAAATATGTAATTTAATAAATTTTGTATTGCTTCGGTTATAACATTAAAAATTTCTGATTAAATGCACTTGCATATATACATTGCAATTAGGTATAGCCCTTTCGAAATGGCGTTAAAACATTGACGGCTATATGTCAAAACTGATGGGCAAAACCCTGTTCTGCCAAAGACAGCTGCCTTATCGGGCCAACACGTTTTGTATTTAAACGCTTTGTGGCTACCAACTCGCAGGGGTTCGGAACACGGAACACGGACCTCGGACTACGGACCGCGGACCACTCCGAATTCAGTTGGATCCTACTGGAAGGAACACCCATTTAACAAGTCAGCCCGTGAAGGCAAAACCATAAATATTGGCAATTTAACAGAGTCAACAGTATGGCACTCGAAGGCACACAACGTTGACTAAAAGACACAGTGGGTATATTGCATCGGAACGGGGGGGAGGGGCTGGAAAAGAAGGGGGAGTTTTGGGGCTGGGGATTCTGGATTGGGGGTCCATAATACACCTTGTCGTACACGATCCTTATCTCTTGGAATTTCTCGTGCGTGTCTGGCGTGCCAAAAAATATAAAAATAAAACACAAGGAACCTAAAATAATTGGTTTTGATCGAATAGTGGATATACTAACTTGTTATTTTTGGTGGGGAAATGGGTAATGCAAGATATAATATAGTTCTGAAGGTCTTAACTTCTAAGAAAAGAAATTAAAATATGATTCAGTTGTAAGGATTTTTTGGAGAGTCCTTTGGATATATTATTTTTTAATATATTCCACAATATAGCCGCGATACCCTTGGCAGAACTTGGGCATGTGATAGCCTGGTCAGGAGCTGTCGCTGTCGGTTGCCGACTTTGGCAACGGGAATGGAATGGAGTGCGCGTGAAAAATTAGCCGTGGAAATGCGTGTTGTGTTTGTTGTTGTTGTTATTGTTATTGCTGTTGTTCGTGTTTTGGTTGTTACTTTATTTTATTTTTCTTAAATATATATATGTATTGTTTTCTGTGATGCTGTGGCTTGACGCCATTTTTTTGTGCCGGGTACTAATAAGCACAACAAGCTCATAAAATTTCGAAAGCAGCTCAGTCTGATTTTATTTCATTTTAAATTGTACACGCGCTTCGATCATTTCCGTCTCATAGGTGTGAGATATTTGACTTTGTTTCGAATTAATTTTTTTTGGATTTTTGTGTTATTTATTTAGCATTTACACGGATCATTAGACCTTGTTGTACAACGGCGACTTAATGATAAATTAATAACAATGCCAGAACATAAAAGACAAGCTTTCTATTTCACTGCTGGCCCCGATGTCCCCGCCATATAGACATTGACAGGGCCCACACCACAACGACAACAACAACAACAATAGTACAATAAAAAAAATAAACAATAAAAACAAAAAAAAACAGTCAAGAACAACAACAACAACGATGTCAACAAAGACAAAGAACCAGACTAAGAAGCGTGCCATAGACTAACTTTGGGTCAACGGCTGCTAAAGACTATTAACCCTATGGTGATACCAAAGGGTCAAACAAGTACAAAGGTCAACTCAAAAATTGTTCTCAAATATTTTATAATAAATACTTTTTTTTTAGATCTATTATTGAATACTTATATTTAGCATCATAGTCACTTGTCCAGTAATTAAAATAAAAGCCAAATCAACAAAATTAAAAAACACTACCATTCCAACGCAGTAAGTCTTTCCAGGGATTACTTCTTAAAGCAATATAATATATATTTTTTAAGGTTTTTATAAATTAACTTTTCTAAAATTACTGGTTTTAACTTTTTAAAAAATTAAAAAAGTCAACTAACTTGAGTCAAAAAAGGGTAACCCTCTAAGGGTTAAATCAAATCTCTGATCTTAACCCATCTGTCCTGCTAATAGATTGTTACATTCTCTTTATGTGAGACTGGGTCTGGGGACCCCCCAAGCCCCCGCCACATCGAAGATTAGCCCACACTTCCTCCACCTCGGCCAGCTGTGAGGCAGACGTGTTGTTTTTTATGATTGCCCATTTTTGACAATGAATAAAAATTATTATAGTGTCGCACGTTTTGGTGGCTGTAATTTAATTAAACTGATGTCGCGACGACCCGCATCACGGCGTGCTCCATGAGGGTTTTCCCGGAATTTCCCCCCCTCATACAGGTGACAAATGTCGGACAGTTCGGAAAAGTAACTAATTTATAAATTTATAAAGCCCATCGCTTGCGAGATTCCCAGCTGGAGGGCGGCTGTCTCTGAAGAAAGGATGATGCGATTCGATGAAAAGTCAAACAAACCGCTCGAGAAGTCAGGACCTTTTCCGATTATTTGCACTGGACGCTGGAACGGAAGTGCCGCAAATACAGCTGTTGGCCAAATGGATTTGTTTGGTAAACAAAATCGAAATGAAATCGTTTTCGCCCTTCGAGGACGGACAGTTCATCAAACCGGGGGCGGAAAGGTAAGAGGAATGGGAGATGAGGATGGGTAGCCGGGAAAAACTTGTGCGGCTTCTGGCCGTGAGCCTGTGAACCTGTTTGCATCGAAAAAAAAAAAAATAAGAACGAAAGAAAAAAAATACCGACTGAAACCATGAATGAACTGCAACTTGGACATTGTCACTGTCAATATATAGAAATGCACTCAAGGTAACTTCCTACTTGTCTCGTATCCGATTTCAACCTAACCTCTTTTACACCGACAGATTATTGCGCCCCCGAGTCCCCACACCCTCTCCACTCCGCCACTTTCGACCATATGCTTCTCGGCTTAACCGTCCAACCTTACCTTATATTTAGCGGTCAGCACCAGAGACACATAAAAGCCAACAACTACAAACAGAAATAGCAAGCAAAATGGCGGACATCCAGTGCTCCGAGGGGACAGTGTAGAGGGCGGCTCTCTGATGGAGTTCCCCGCCACCTTCCATATTGATTGATGGAACCAGCCGTTGGGTCTCGCAGAGCCACAACTCTTGGCGGATTTCTGGCCTTAGAAAATGTAAATAAAAGTTTCTAATTCAAACGCTTATTAATTATTAACACAGGGTAGGGCCTACCTATTTACATTAAATATCATGGCTGCAGGTTTTAAAAAAGATTAATAGCTGCAAATTCTTCTACCATTGTAACACATAAGTTTATAAAATTAATGGAAATATATAAACGCTTTTTATTAATAAACTTCAAAAAGTATATCCCCTTGTCCCATAATGCCGCGAAAATGTTATTTACCAACAACTGCTAAAGATATCCTGTATCCTTGTAAACTCCAGAGAATTCCGTTTTCTTTCCAAACAAACTTTTGAGTTTTAAAAAAGAATTTACAACCGTCAGTTGTGTAAGAGTGTTTTTTTTTAAAGGACACTATAGTGCGGTCCCCGGGGAGCTTAGATTGATGACAACATTTGTTGTGACAAGCATTAACTAGCGGTTTCACACACTAAATATCCGTCCCACCCCTCCCCCAGGATTCCAACACAATTAGCAGTGGAGCACCTCCACTCCAGTGAGACTTCCCCTCCAGGAAAGCGGAAACAAATTGTTGACACCTAAAACGGAGGGGATACGCGGGGTGTGTTTTGGAACATAGGATGTGTTATGTGGAGGGGCGACACCTCTGGCGCATGGGGAAATATTAATAAAAATAATTAATTATGTTAAGTAAACAAAATGCTAGTACTAAACGATGGGAGAGACCCTGCTAAGAACAGCTATATAGCTTTACTTCCCACAGGTTTTGGATTTCCCGCGCACCAAAAATTGTCTTCGATGAAACGGAGAACCTATAGGAGTGCTGGTTGCACTCGTTCGAATACGAGTCGCCAACATGTTTACATAAAACGGACTTGGTTTTCAATTTTTTTTATATATATTATATACGTATGTTTAAATATATTTTGTATTCACAAAATTCTGCTGATTGGCCCGAAAAATGTTGCGCGGAATGTGCCGCTCGACCAGTAATTGGAGAGCTCCTTTTAATCCTCTGCATACGGCCTGTAGCTGGCTATCTGCCGGGCCACAATGTTGAGAATCTCGCGGGCTGCCATATCTTGTCGCTCGTCCACAATGGCCGTAATCCGGGCGCACTCCTTCACATAGTTCTCCAGTTCGCGCTGGTTGAGAGCTCTGCGCTGGGGCTCTTTGGACTGCAGGGCCTGCAGGCACTGTCCCGTCATGTGGGCCAACTGAGACCGCGCTCCACTAAACGTCTCGTCCAAATCGTACAGCTCCAGTGGAGGAGCTGGCGGTTCACTGAAGATGGGCGGAAATGTGGCCAATTGCAGACTGGGCAGTGGAATCTCAAACTGCGGCTTGATTATCTTCAGGGGTTCGTACTTGACGTGCAACTGCTCGTAGGTGTCCATCACGTCCTTGAGCAGGCGATTACTCAAAGCACACAGGTTCATGTCGAACATTTGCTTGAAGTCCGCCGGCATCTCGGAGCCAATGGAGTCGATCAGGCAGGCCTTGGGCATATCGGCCAGGAAGGCCAGGTCCGTGAAGTGCTTGTTGTCACTGAGCTGGGAATAAAATCAAATTAATTAGCCTATAATTAATCAATCAAATAATTAGTTATCTATAACGAGAAATCTATAGTCATGTCCTTCACCCACCTCCACGTCATTAAAGTCCAAATGAGTATAGCTGATCTCCTCTCCTCCCAGAAGCTTTAGAAGATACTCCAGCATGGCGTCGTTGGTTTTATCCTGCAGATACTTATCGTGCCAAATATAACCGGATCCCAATGCCAGAATCTTGCCGCCTTTTCCATTGGTATAGTAACCAGCCAAGGGTCGATTGAAAGGATATACAACGGGACCGGTGGTCAGCAGGACATTCGCTGGTTCGGAAACATTTAACGTCGCCCCGTAAGGATATTGAAAGTGTATCTTGTACTTCTCGTCGCTGAAGTCGTAATCCACTTTTTCGATATCCAGCTTTAGAAGGTGTCTCCACATGGACTCGCACACCACACCTCCGCCCACTGTGCACTCCTTGGGATGAAAATTCTTGTAGTAATGGGGTCGCACCACGTTGTCCCCATTTATGTAGACTCCGTACTGCTCCAGAAAGAAGTTAACATTGGTATTGAACTCTGCCTCTCCACCTTCGCCCAGGAGCACCAATAAACTGCCGCCCTGAACCTCCACATAGTGTTTCAGAACCTCGAACTCGTCCTCGGTGAACCGATCCTGCGGACCGGCCAGGACGAAAACTTTCACCTTTGCCAGCCGCTCCTTTCTAAGCTCAGCATCGTTTCTGGAAGGATTGGAAATAATTACAAAAATTATACTTCTTATTAGTTTTAAGATTAAGATTTTCCATAAATGAAATACTATTTTTCTAACACTTTTTCTAACTGGAAACTTTTTGAAACACATTTGTTTTTCAAAAAGTTTTAACACCAACTATGTAAATTAAATCATAAACTCCGAATTTTAGATTATTTTAGGTAATTCTAAACTAAACCAATTTATTTTTAACAATAACATTATACAATTTAGCATAATTTTTTAGTATAATCTTACTGTTCGACACTCCAGTTGACTTTTAGCTTGCGATGGAGCATCTTATAGTTGTCCGATAATTGGAAACGTTCATTTTTAGAAGTATCGAAGCAGATAACCGGCTTATTAGACATTTTTTTATGGCAATTTAACGTAAATATTTATCTTTTTGTTGTGGCCAAGTGAAAAATAGTTCGTTGCCGGGCAACTAAAAGCACCCTCTAGTGGATCCTAGACAAAATTCATAACCACACTTTACAACACTTAACTTCGATTAGCTATTTCACTTGTTCATTAAAAAATGTGTTTCAATGAAAATAAACTCCAAATTACTGCAAATGTGGGATAAATAAAATATTTCTTATTCTTATATAAAGATTTTGTTCATATTTACTTTATTTCATCAAAAATCGATAAGCCGCAAATGATATCGATGATGACATCGAAGCTCTTCCACCTCTAACTCTCGCTGTGTGAAAAATTACGAAAGAATTTTTGGTGTTCACTCTTAAGACCGACCGAAATTTTCGCAAAACGAACAATGGCATCGATCTGTGGACGCATGGCGATCCGTGCCGCTGCACGCCAGAATGTTGCATACACGCCCGTGCGTTTCTGCAAAAGTAAGTGGAGAAAATCAGGCGGAAAACTCCCCGCCAGCTGAGATGCTTTACCCGTCACGTTTGCCTTTTCCGGACGGGATGGGAGGCGATTCGCTGCTGGAATTGCATAATAGCGAAGTGCATTGAGCTCAAATAAGAGCCCCACCATTGCTGCTTTCACGGAAAGATGCAGTTTTCGCGGATGGAAAAGTGCGGAGAGTGCGAGGTTATGTAATAACTATGCGCAGGGAAATGTGTCTTGTGCACGGCTACGGAGCGTGCGGGGAGTGCTCCGGAGTTCGCACCTACCGGATAGGATCACTCTGAGATTAATGGCTAATGACACTCCCATGACGCACCAACTGCTTCTGGGGTGCCTCTGATGTTTATGTAACCAGCTGCTATTTTTGCTTATTTGCCATTGGCCTTATCAATTTATGAGCTAATATTCCCCATTTCTCCTCCTTGAACAGTGATGAACGATCCATTGGAGCACGCCACCGGTATCGAGAAGCGAGAACTGCTGGCCAAGGCCGCTGGTAACGATAACCCCTTCGACATGAAGGTCTTCAAGCGGGGAGCCGGTACTAAGGAGAACCCCAACCTGATTCCATCGGCCTTCGATGCCCGCATTGTGGGCTGCATCTGTGAGTATAACTGGGCAGGATTAGGTCAGAATAATAGCACAATGGCCCACATTTTAAAAGCTCAAATTGTATAAACAATCGGCGATATTAGGAGCAAGTAAACAAACAATTTTGCAATAGCGTTGCTCTCACGACTGTGCTATTATTTTTTTCAAAATTCTTGTGAAAAGATTAATAAAACTTGATTTTCTCACTAGGCGAGGAGGATCAGACCTACGTGCAATGGATGTGGCTGCAGAAGGGCAACCAGAAACGCTGCGAGTGCGGACACTGGTTCAAGTTGGTGGAGAAGGCCGCTGTTTAAAGTTATTATTAATTAATTAAATAAACCAATTAATAACAAAAACACAACAACCACTATTAAGCTAAAAGTCATCCAACTTAGCTGCCCAAATAAACAAACATCAATCCAAAACAAAACGTAACCTAAACCAAGAAAGAAATCGGGTGGCCACAGCTTTAATTTTCAGTTCAGCCTGTTTATTTACCGTCGCCGCTAAGGAGAGATGTTTAATTATATACTTAAGTGAACAATAAAGGCAACCAAGTGATTTCGAGTGAAAGTTTCGAGAGTTCTTTGGGCGAAAAGCGATAGTCTCATTGGCCATGACGTTCTATTTTAGGGCTACAGTATTAGGAAATCTAGTTTAGTTTTAAGGTCAAGGTATCTTCCTTATGATAAAATTTCACATTTTAATTTCTGAAATTTTCACATTTTACTAAATGGCTTTCATTTTTTAAATCCAAGTAGTCCTTGCCTTAATTTTGATTTACAATTTTAAAATATAAGTAGGCTTTTGAACACAAAATCAAGCAACGTCGTAGAGAGCATACCAGCCGGGGTTCATTCCAAACCTAAACCTGAATGGAACAATACTTCCCACAATTATTTTTTCGTCACAAAAAATCGGTGTTATTTTAAGCAAAAGTGAAAAAATGTCCTCGTACATTTCGCGCTGGCTCAAGGCTCCGTCTGCTTCCAAGCGTCTTATTTCGCATTTAACTCAACGCGAGGGTAAGCTCAACTCCCTGCTGCGTCGCCTGGGATTGCAGCCGCAGGCAGGTGGGAGAGCAGCACCAGGACCGCGTCCCATCTCCACCACGCAGGTGCAGAAGTCTGGTGAGTGTAAGAAGATTTTTTTAAATCGCATCGTGGCTAAGGGCAACCATTCCAATCAGTGCTTATTGATGATGACGAACTGGTAACCGGGATTCAAAAGCGCGAGATACAGCTAGCCAAGCAGGGATGCACTGATCCCTGGGGCGTGGGAAAGATCATTAGACGTGGCTCTGGACGCGAGAATGATCCGACCGTGCTGCCATCGGCTTTCGATTACCGCCTAGTGGGGTGCCTCTGTTTGGACGACCGCTTCGCCAAGTGGATGTGGATTGAGAAGGACGAGGGACCCAAGCGCTGCGAGTGCGGCCACTACTTTGTGCTTAAGAATGTTTCCCCAATCTAAAATGATCCCGATACATTAACAGAGCGCTGTACACCCGAACTATTCACACTTTAACACACATTTTACACACTCGACATACGCAGGGCACCATTGGTTTAGACCACAACGGACAATAAACATTGCATGATATTATCAACACAAAACCCCTACATTTATTAAATCTATTTTAGCGTGTAGCCCGTCAGCAGAAAGCCACTGTTCCCGCTCATGTTCACCTCTGGGTGTGTGCGGTTTGGCAGGATCTGGTATGTGCGCAGCCAATTGGAAGTTAGATGGAGTCCTGTCACCTTCCCGGTGGCCTTAAGCTCCATGTACGTCTCTTGCAGGAGCTCTTTGCATGTCCCGAAGACCACCACGGGTCGGGATGGCTTGACGAGGGGCAGCAACGCTTCCAGAATGTTGGACGGGTGCTCCTTGGCGGCCAGTACCAAGCTGTCGAATTTGGCATGCATGAGAGCGGCGGCTTTCTTATTTTCCAACTGCCATCGAAGAGGTCCTTTGGGTCCTAGAATTCGGACTTTAATTACTCGCATTTCAGCAGAAAATAGTCTCTACTTGCCATTTTGGTTGCCATCTAGCTTGGGCTTCTTCGTGCTGGGTTCTATGCTCTCCGGTTGTTCTTCCGTGGGTGTTTCCGGATGAACTTCCTGTACCTCAACGTCACTGGGTTCCGTCGGAGGAACTTCCGATTCCTTAGACTCTCCCCCCTGATAGAATTCCCTCAACACGGAGTACAGATTTACGGAAACGCACCGCTGCTGTTGTTCCAGGGGCAGTTTAAGCGCCAACAGAGCCTGTTTTTGGGGCACGTTGCCGGGATGCATGTGCACCAGGGTGCCCTCTGTTCCCGCCCCGATC
The DNA here is from genome assembly GCA_035045925.1 of Drosophila atripex. Classification (NCBI taxonomy): domain Eukaryota; kingdom Metazoa; phylum Arthropoda; class Insecta; order Diptera; family Drosophilidae; genus Drosophila; species Drosophila atripex. Next base: position 6,373,458 of record JAWNOP010000070.1, on the reverse strand, counting down.
GAGTTCAACATGGCAGCTGGCAAAAGGCCATTAGTGCCGCTTTCGTAGAGCAGATGGCTGCCAAACCCGCAAACGCCCGAGTAGGAAATGATTTGCGAGAGCGTGTCTACTCGGATGCCCATTATCTTCTCAGCATCCTGTCTGTAGAATATATCGACCATCAATCGAATGGTGGGCTGGCGGATCTGGACAAATTCAAAGTACTTCTTCTCCTTCTTGCGCAGGTACTTCTCCTGGGAGTACTCTGTGCGGGCATGGAAAGTCTTTGAGTTCTCCACCAGCTTCTCGATGATCTTGCTGGATCCATTGCACTCCTCCCGGAGCTGTTCGATGTCAGAGGGCTTGAGGGCCTGCGCCTCCCCGTCGTCGCAGATGTCCCGGTTGTCCGCTCCGCTGCTGGAGATTCCCAGCAATTCCCGGGTGCTCCGCAGCTCCGTCTCGCTGCACAGCTCGAGGGCGTGCTGGCGCTGGGCTCCCCGTTTGCCAGGCTTCGTCTCCTTGACGCACATTTTGAACGTAGAGCCATAGGGCTGATCTAGCAGGGATTTCAGCTCGAGGGTTTCCTTTCCCAGCGTGGCCGTGGTGTCCAGGCTGCCGAACTTTTGCAGTTTCGTGTATTTCTGACGCTGGATGACTATGTAGTCGCCCAGCTGGATGCTGGGGGTGGACATGGTGGCAATTCTCTGTTATAATTTAATAAACAACGTGCTTCTCTTGAAAACAACGAAAAGCCTCTGAGGAGATGGCGGAAGCAGTGCTGTCTTTCTAGCTATTTTTTTTTTGTCTAGCTGTATCTGGCAATATATTTCCATGGAAAAACGACATAAAAACGGTTACTTAAAATCAATTATGTTAAGTTTTATGTATTTTCATAATAATATTTAAAAATTTAAGACTTTCAAGCACGATTTTTAAGAGAAAGAAGTAGGAGGTGAACGAAACAACAACGCATTCAATTTTTTTTTAATATTCATGATTTTTCTCATCATTATAATATCTTTAAGATAAATAATACTAAATACATCTTGAAATATCTTTAATCTTTGAAAATTCTGTAATTCTGTAAATTTTGTGTAATATTAACCTGTTGCTGCGGCATCGATTGGGAAAAATAAAAGTACTCGGTCACACTCGGTCACAGCTACCCGCCTAGTAAACTCTACCTCTCCGATGGAGTGTACAGTGTCGCTGATAACTCTGCGATAATCCAAGATAACGGGTACAAGAAACGCGTGCCTTAATGCCTTTTCGATCTGTTTTATAATCACGGCCCGCCCCGTCGGTTCTTCGGCATTGCAGTTGCCTCCAAACGAGCTAGTACGTAATTCCCGTCCACGTGGTGTCCTAACCCCCTGCATGGGATCTCTGCAAGCTTGAAATAGGAGAGGCTCGAAACGGGAGCCCGAAAATCAAACATCCCGCCCTTCTACCGGCTTGGCGTCCCCCGTCGTCGCCTAACCAGCGAGAATAACTGACCGCGCAAGTTTTTGGTTTACGCCCCAATAACTGCTGTGGCCCGCATAACTTGAACCAGAAACAGAAACAGAACCAGCACCAGGCTCTGGCTCACAAACAGTAGCAGCATAATTATGGCAGAGAGCAAATCGGAGAAGTTGCCGTTCATCGGGAAGCAGCAGGGTCCGGTTCCGGTGACTCTGAATCCCTCATGGGAATCGAAGCTGCCGCCCGTGGAGACCAAATCCTCTGTATCCACTGGAGTTTTGGGGCTGCCCATCCCAAAGGACAAGTACCTTATCGTGTTCTACATCTTTTTGCTGCACGGCTTGGGGACGCTGCTCCCGTGGAACATGTTCATCACGGCCAAGAGCTATTTTGAGGACTTCAAGCTGGGGAACAACACGGTGGCCACGGACGTTAACTATCGGACCAATTTCATGCAGAACCTGGGCTTCGCCTCCCAGATTCCCAACGTCCTGTTCAACTGGCTGAACATCTTCGTCAGCTTCGGCGGGGACCTGACCAGCCGCATCGTGTACAGCATCATCGGGGAGCTAATCATTCTGCTGGTGACCATTGTGCTGGCAATGGTAGACTCGTCCGAGTGGCCGGGCGTCTTCTTCTGGACGACCATGGTGTGTGTGGTGCTGCTGAACGTCTGCAATGGCATCTACCAGAACACTATCTATGGTATTGCGGCATCTCTGCCCATTAAGTACACCGGAGCCGTTGTCCTGGGCTCCAATATCTGCGGCTGTTTCACATCCGCGCTCATCCTGATCTGCCAGACATTCGACTCGAAGAGGACCCAGGCCATCTACTACTTCGTTACGGCCATCCTGGTGCTGCTGCTCTGCTTCGACACGTACTTTGCCCTGCCGCTGAACAAGTTCTTCCGCCACTACGAGAGCCTCGGCCAGAACAGCGAAAAGAAGTCGGAGTCCAAGCAGCCGTTAAAAGTTCCCTACTGGCAGATCTTCAAGAAGGCATCGCCGCAACTGTTGAACATCTTCCTTACGTTCTTCGTGACTCTTGCCGTGTTCCCGGCCATCCAGTCGAATGTCCGGCGCTCCGATCCAGACTTTGCTATCGACAGCGACTTGTTCGTCCTGATCACCTGTTTCTCGACCTTCAACGTGTGCGCTATGCTGGGCAGTCTGACCACGTCGTGGGTGCAGTGGCCCAAGCCGAGGTTCCTTTGGCTGCCGGTGGTGCTGCGTCTGGTCTTCATCCCATTGTTCATCATGTGCAACTACGTGCCGCCAGACACAACTCGATCTCTGACCGTGTACATCGACAACGACTGGATCTACTGGGGCCTGGGTGCTCTGATGGCCTATACATCCGGCTACCTCAGCTCCCTGGGCATGATGTATGCCCCCCAATCGGTGGCGGCCAAGTACCAAACAACGGCTGGAATGTTCGCCGCCGCCATGCTAATTACTGGCATCTTTTCCGGCATCATGTTCTCATATCTGGGACCCGGATTCGTTGTATAACGCCTCTTTGACAAATTCAAATCACCATCATCTTTTTAAATCACTCACCATTTCATAATACATTGATTAGAGCTCTAAGGCTATTGGTCAGTTGGTTTTGCATTTTAACCAAATTAATTTTTTAACGCGTTGTCATTGAATAAAGTTTTCAATTTTTATTTCAACTAACATAACATGGTACAAAATATAAAAAACAAAATAACAAAATTCCTATTATCCATGTGCTGGTTGATGGGCCGCCCAAAGATCAAAGAACTTCTGGCAATTGGGTCCTAATTGGCGATTGTGTGAATCAATTAGGGGTCCGCCGACAGGTCAAAAAATGTATTTGGTTTATTTTATCACAGCCTCCTCATCCGGTGAACATCATTCCATAATGTTTACACAGAACTGGCACACATATGCCCGAAATAGATACATAAACATGGAAATTGGTGCAACAAACGGCAACTGGGAAATTGGGATGGTCTGGTTTTTGCAAACCGAATGTTTGGTTAAGACTTGTAATAACTACAGATTATACATTACATTTTGTTGCACTGTTTAATCCAATGTTTTTTGGCATTCTATTGGATAAAAGAAGGTAATAAAATGTAGTTTTTAATCCGCATTTAGTTATAACTCATAATTCAATAGATTCCGCAAAGCGATTAAATCTAATACGTAATCTATATTTAGTCATATACTTTAGCACTTCATAATTTTTATATGTGTTGCCGTGGAAACATACAAAAGCGATCACATAACACCCTGAATTGTCATTCAGCATTCAGTTGTCAAAATGTTCACCTTTAAAATAAATAAAATAACTTTCAGATGAATGTGTAAATTATACTGAAAGTTGAAACGTGGGTTGTGTCAAAAGATGGAAACAATTATAGCCTGAAGCGGTCATGGGAAAGCGTCAAGTGGCCATTACGATTTTTATAGTTGGTTGTATAATTGAAAAGGTAGATTAGGATATGGTTTTCAGATTGTAGTTCTTTACCAACTAGTAAGATTTGGTTAAACTCTATTATTAGAAACTAAGAAATGTTCAACGAAATACTTAAGGCATACCTTCCTCACTTCAATTTGCATACTTTTCCATTGAAGTGCATTCAACTTAAGATCTCGAAGGCGAATGCCCACCCCAGGAGTATAAATAAATGTTTATTTGGGGAGCTAAGCTATTTTCTCTCACAGGTCTAATAGTTTCAAATGGCGCCGAAACATTGTTTGTAAACAAAAACGAGGCCCCCAAAACTAGCCTTATCAGCTGAGACACATAATTACCCTAACGAGAAGCTCATGGGAGATAAACATATCAGTTCCAGCACAGTGAGGTGACATCAAGTAGCTATTTTTTCTATTCACCGACCCCAGTGGGCCAATCTCATGTTAGTTTCTTATCGCCGTCCTGCGGCTTCTCCAAGAAATACATAATCTTTAGCAGATCGTTGAACTTTGGCGCATCTCGGGGATGGCGCTTCTCAAGACCAGCGATCTGCTCCAGAGCCACCTCGACGTCAACGACATTGCACAGAATCGACTGAATCCGCTTCGGAAACCTGCCACCTGACCCACTCGCCCTTTGCCGCGTCGTCTCCAGCATATTCATTTGCTCCTGTGGGCTTATTTTCGTGTAGCTCACCACCAGTGTGGTCAACTGGGACAGACGGTCCGCCAGCGGAAAGCCATAGTCTTCGGCATCGGACAGCCCGAGCCGCTCCAGTCGCTGGCTGCCCCTCGCTTTCAGTAGCGTCTCTTCCACTGGATGACGGTTTGCGGTAAGGTCCAAGTGCTTAAGTGATAGCCTCTCGAGGAGATCCGATAGGAGATCCAGCTCCACGGAGCACTCGCGTGCCACTAGTGTCTCAAGGTGGACCAGGTTAACTATATACTTTCCAGTTATGTAGGCGCTGGAGACACTCAGGCTACGGAGCTGCGGGCAGTTTTTCGATATTGTGTTGATCATGCTATTGTTCATGCTGTCGTCCGCGATGCACAACTCTTTCAGGTTCGTGAAGTCGCGGCGCAGGTAGAAGCTCAGTTCGGGGCGCATCAGGTGGCGACCCAGATACGAATCGAAGGCCTTCTTATGGACATTCCATATGTACAGCTCCTCCATGGCCCCGCTGGTCAGTTCGAAGAAGAACAGGTAATCCTCCTTGCTGAGGGGCTCCAGCATGGAATCGGACACGGAAACTTTCCGGTAGCGGGGCTTCCTCCAAACCATCAGCTGGAGGAGTTCCTGGAACCGTGGTGCCAGGCGGGCCATCTTGATCTGCTCCGCCAGCGGCAGGAACTCTAGGATGTTGCACACACAATCGTCATTTAATTCCTCCATGTGATGTATTTTACAAAATTATTGCCGAAACTGTTGAAATTATAACAAAAATAACAATTTATCGATATTCTTTGTGCATAACGAAAATAAGACTTGTTTTCGATATTTTTTAATATATTTGCAGAAAATATTTTGACAACTTAAAAGTTTGCCTGTTAGAATTTCAATTCAGAATAAGAAACAAGTCGAGTTGTATTTAAATAATTTATTTTAACAGTTTATGAGGTTTTTTATAAATGGTTCAAGGTTTGTGTCTACGCTTTAGTCGATAACAGTCGATACCGATAATTATGGCGCGAAATTCATAAACGTTTTTTTTTATAGTATTTCAAATAGTATAGATATTTTTACGGCCATTGAAATTATTTGATCATTCCCAAGTCTGTAAAAAAATGTGGATAGGAACTAAAGAGATACTTGTTTTTATGGTTCTTAAAGTAATCCTGAGTTTTTGAGAAATTGTTCAAAAAATAAACATTATGTTATATTTTTTTATACTTTTTCACATAGTGAATGTTAAACTATTTTATTTATAAACATCAATGCCAGAAAGTTAAAAGACTCTGTTTGCCACCCGAAAATTGAGCTGGGAGCCGCATGCCCCGTGCCCCGTGCCCCACAGACGCCTTGCAGACGTATCAATTAACATTTTGAGTGGGTTTCCATGTTGGACTGTCACTTTTGTACGTATCATGCGGCATCCTCTGGTACGCCTCCGACTAAAATCGAATGCCACCACCACCGCCAAATTCCAATTTCCCCTCCCGTTTGATCGGGGAGTGGGCACACATGATTTGTGCGTGACCATGCGAAATGTAAATTATTTATGTATTGTGCGTCCGTTTATAAGGCATTATCCTGCAACAGTGCTGAGTTTTCGTTGGCTGGCTGGCAGTATGGACTGGCAGTGCCTTCAGAGAGTCGAGTCGTCGTCTCGGCTTCACAATAGCTCGTCGCAAAAATAGCCCAACAGTTGGAGGAACCCTTGTCAGGACATTGGACAGCAATTGATTGGCATTAGCGCCAGGGTGGGCGGGGGTTGAGAGAGTCGAACATGCATGGCTGGTGTGCTCAGAATAACGAATCGGCACAAAAAATTAAAGCAAACACTTAAAATTTGCATTTCAGCTATCGAAGATGCCATAAATTGGACTCAGAAATTGGGTCACTGAACCTACATCATGTTTGGCTGAAAGCCGACACCTTTCCTGAACAAAAGCGGACACATATCGAATGGAATGTGGTGTTTTAAGGTAAACTATTATTTGACAAGGCATATAAACAAGTCACTTAGGTTTCGGTTTCTGTATAAAAGAAGTTAAAATAAAATGGTCGAGGATGGTAAGGGAGATTGTTTAAAAAAGTCATGACTTGTTAAATGGATTCTTTACTTCGGAGTACATTACTCATACGTCCTTAAAAATTTCCAAGAACATTACTCATACGACCTGTAGCCAATCAAACCAAAAAATTCCTAGAAGAAGCCCTTTAATGCTTTGAAAATAAAAATGTTAAATGTTGAAAAATCAGTAAAAATCTTACCTTTTTGAAGCCAGTAATTACTAGCCTAGTCATTGGAGTTCATGTTATATAAAAACCATGTCAATTACGCAATGCAGCTATTGTTTAAATTAGATAATGTACTAGGAGTGTCATACGTGACTCCAATCGCCGGCCTTGAACCGTCCACTGTCCATTGTCCGCATTTGCTGGTCTCGGGTTTCCCCTGTTTAAGTGGCCAGCAATTTGTGCCCGGACATTACCATTGTGGCGGCTCAATTATGGGCGTGATTAGGGGAGGCAAGGCAGTCATGCCATTATAGTGTGCATTATAGTGTACACTATACCCATATTTGTTCCCGATAACCGTTAGGCAACACCTCCACCTCGCCTCGCCTCTCTTGGCCGGAGCGGCAATTAGTCGCTTGCCGAAATCACACACCGATAAATTATTAGCTGTTAAAACGAGGACTCTTAAAAGTTGGCACTTTTTCGGCATGGCTTCCTCGGATGAGGACAAAAAAGGAGCAAGGAAAGAAGGAGAAATGTGTAAAACGGCATCAAATATGCAACACTTTTTCTTTCTCAGCGCCTTGGCAAACAATTGGCCAATTAAGTCGAAAGTTTGCCAGCTTGTAGTAGGAAGGTTCCAGCCATCTACCTCATCCACCGCCCCCGCCTGGCCTCTGTCCATTGGCCCCAAACCGATGGTCATTGCATGCCAGGCGCACATTTTGTGGCCATTTGCGTGCCGCCTTTTAGTCCTTACTGGGCCGCAGCCAACAAAGGCTCTGTCCCCCTCTGTGGGGGCCATTGCAACTCGTTACGTGTTTTATGCAGATTGCCAAGCCGGCCTTTCCACGGTTTACATTTTCGATTTTCGGCTCTTGCTTTTGCCACTTTTGCCGCAAATCGCAGACACCTCGCCATCGCAAATTCAATGGAACTCTTTTGGGAGGGCATTCAGTGCAATATTTCATTTTTAATTCGGACCCAAGAGGTGTGGATTTGATTTAGTTGATCGACATTATTTGTATCCCCCAGTGGGGCATTGAGCGGAGAAAGCTCTCAGCCATCGTAAGTCCTCGTAAATAATACAACGAAATTGTCCTTCTTTTGGCTTTCATACTTTCATTTATTTTAGGTATCTTCATTGTTCATATATTCCCATTACTAAATGCCTGTCGAAATCATTGAACGTCTCAGCTAATTAAGTTAATGTAATTACATAAATATTTTAAATATTGGTAACATTTGGTTTTTGCTTCATGGAAGAGAAGAAACTTGTTGGATCACAAAGGTTTTGTTTTCGTTATCGGTTGGTTTGGTTCAACGACTCAAATACTCAAACGCTCTCTAACGAAATTGGTTGAAGAAATCAAAATATTGAAGAAATATTATGATAACCAGTTTAAAGCTTATTTACATAGATAAACATAACTAACAACTTGCAATAGATTTCGTTGGTTTTAGGCTTACATAGGTTAGGCTAGATTTCATTGCACATGCGCTTTTGGAGCTCTACTTAAGGAGTTATTTCACTTTTTAGTTTCATTTATTTCGTTTACGGTAAGGCTGAAGACAGAGTATTAAAATTTTTTATTGTTTAAGAGTAAAAGTTTTTTATAAAATATATTTATCATATATCAAAGTATAGTTAAGTATTTATTCGTAGGTGTATATTACAGTTTACCATATCATTTTATACAGAGCCACTCGACTAGAAGACGAGCTTTATTTTGAGCTAATAGTATTTTAACAGTACAGAGTTAATGCATTAAATATATATATATATATATATGTATATATTGTTTGGTTTTCGGATTGGTTTTTCAAAGGTTGTAACTCGAATAATGCAAACACTTGATCCACTAATCAAACTAATTGTATTTATTAAGTTTTTCTCGATTTTCTTGTATACTTTGTAAGGTGTATATATATTTGGTTGTATAATTACTAAATGGTATTTGAGTCAATATTTATTATGCCATATGTCGGTCTATGTATATATTGCAAATTTTGTAATACTCTACTGCTACTTTAATGGTATATTCATTAATTATTTCCGCATGTCTCTTTGGTAATTGGTCCTTAGTACACTACATAGAAAGCGTTTAAATAATTTTTGGTTTCTTGGTATCGTTTTATTTTATATATTTTTTTCATTAATATCCATAACACACCTTTGGACTCTCCGACACAGCATCGCACTTATGGCTTCATCTCAGTGGAGGAAAAGGGACTGGGGACTGAAGGGGGACGTTCGACCTAGGCCCATTTAAAGCAAACACCTTTATCCTTTATCCTGCCTGGGTGTGTGGGTGTTGGACTCCGAGCAGCAGCAGCTGTCCTTTTACAGGCAGCACAGCTGTGACGACCTTTCAGGCTAAAAATAAGCGCCTTTACAAGAATTCACACAAACACACACACTGTGTCCAGGTGAAACTCTGCTCACCTGTGTGCTCGCATTCGCCAGTTAATTGTGGAGAGGCTAAGCCAAACATTGGCATGATTTTGACTACACTTTAAAGCGATTCCACACTTTGAAAATGGACTATGAAAAAATTAAAAAAAAAAGTATGCACTGTTGAAACATTATCTTCACAACTCAAACCCTATTTTAAAACTACATTTTGATTGTTTTCTCTTCAGTAAATAGTAGAATGTATTTCTTACACTGCAGCGTCTAAAACGCGGACGAAAGGACGTAAAAAGCTAAAACCGCCAGCGTCGCACATAAAAGTGTCAGGCAGACATAAATTTATGTTGGCTTGCAATTTTCCAACACCAGCACACATCACTGCCTACCTGAGTGGGTTGTGGGTCGGTGTGGTATGGTAGGCTTGTAAGTACGGAGGGTTTATGTTTTTGCGGAGCCTACTTTGCGACCAACGCGGCTTTATTATTAAAATTGCCCTGAAAGTTGGGAGGCAAAAACTCAAAGCCATGGGGATTGCTACTGGTGGTATTTTTATGCACTTGTATATTTTTGCAAAAATGTAGCGCAAATTGCTAAAGTGTTGTTTGCTCACAACTTGAACTGATTTAATGGACGAGTTTATAGCCTTTTGGCTTCGAGTCTCTTGCCAGTTTTGGGCTCACAGTGTCCTTCAAACCAACTAAATATTATATATGGAATCCTGTATGTGTTCCGGCTGTGCCGAGTCGGATCTCCTGGGAAACCTATCCTGGCCAACCGTCATAATTAAGAGCCGCAACCACGGTTGCTAATTAACTGGCGCGCTCCAAAGAGTGTGCCGTGTGCCAAATATCTAATTAAAGCTAATCCTTTTTTGCATATTGCTCTATTATGGGCGGATGGGTGAGGGGGAGACTAATTGAGACCACTGCGGATAGTGCGATGCGGCGTCATTTGAGCTGCAGAGCCGTACTTTTATTTCTGTTCCACCTGCCACTGTCTCAGTCGCAGTTTGCATTTATTTCGAGCTTAGTTGTGTCCTTTTTCGTTTTAAATTTACTTTTAACGTGTATCGCAGCTATTTTTGACCTTTTTCTCATTTCACTTGATCTCTTTAATTCACCTTGACTTAAGTAACTACGTATATACTCGTATTTTGTTTTGGGAATTGGATTACACTACTGCCACTACTCTTGTTTAGAAATTTACTTTGTTTTCTCTTCGGTGCGAAGTTCGGAAAAAAAAATTAATCAACACAAAGTCGTTATTTTAATAATTAAATATTTTAAATAGTATTGCGCTACTTACATGCATTTAAGCTATTTAATTGGTTTATTTTCTTAATAAGTTCTGTGGAGTTAATTTTCATAGTTTCTACTCCGATGTTTAATTTAATTTAACTTTGGCCATTTGTGTATTTTTTTTTCGTATTCATTTGCTTACTGAAAATTCAATTATTTCAGTTTTTATTCGAAAGTATTTTTTACGCTTTTGTTTGTTGCTTTCATTTCAATTATTTATGGTTTATTTATTGCTGCGTTTTTATTTCGTTTGATTTAATTAAACTTTACTGCAAAATGAATTCCTTGCCCTGCCAGGCCCATCTCTCGGACATTATCCAGTTTATTTTTCTTTTTTGTTTTTGTTTTTTTTTGGCAGTAAACTTTATGATCGAATTTACGAGTAACGAAAACCAAATTAAAAGCGTAATTTAATCTATCCAAACAAGAGACGAATTGAAATAAAATTGAATGCATATTTAATGTCGGAAACAAGTTCAGTACACAAATTGTCACTTCAATCATTGGTTCTGTCAACAGTTTTTCGAATCCAGGCCAGGACTCTCTCTCTCTCTTTATTATCAGAGGAGAGTCCATAAATTCAGTGGCAATTTATGGGCCGCTTTCCGTCCCATATGAGCCATTATACATTTTCAAAAACTTTCCTTGGGCAAATGATATAAAAACATTCGACTATCAGAAAATGTCATTTAGAATGTTGTCAGATTTGATTTATGCCTGGCCATTTCCGAGCAAACAGTGGAAGCTCAACCTCAGATGCTGCCTGGCTTCTACCGTTTTCAATAAATTTGTTTTTCAATTTTATTTCTGTTTGCGTTCTATTGGAAGTTTATGCAAAAAATGCATAAATTACGAGGAAATGAAACAAGTAAGACTTAAAGTTATTAAGGTGGTGTAAGGCGAAGAATCTTATGCTCTTCTTATGGTTTTCAAAATAAAAATACATCATTGCTTTTTGTAAGATTTCTCTATTTAATAAAATAAATGAGTCACTAAAAATAATTGTTTAATTTTAAATCTTAGTCAATGTAGTTCATAATTGCTGCCCAAAGAATTGCTGGACTTGGGAATACCCTTTGTAAGGGCATTGAAATGTCACACCTGTCACAGGAGAAAAGCCGCATGTGTAAATTTTTATTGCCTACCTTTCTGCGTACTCTCTCGCACCCGCTCTCTTGTTCGCCGAGTGTGTAAGTGTTTGTGCGTGTGTGTGTGTGTGAGTTATGTTTTCACAACCATGTTGATTTTGTTCGCTTTGTCCGCATACATATACAGTTATTTGTTTATGCTTCTCTTTGTGCACACTTACTTGGCATTTCGTTTTCATTTCGTTTCGGTTTCGCTTTCAATTTCGCTGCTGCTGCTGTTTTGCTTATTAATTTTACACAAAATGCCATTTAACTTAGTTGCTCTTGCTGCTGTTTCTCTTTCCGTTTTTTGTTGTCCTGCCATTTACCTGGCTCTGTGTCTGTGTATTCGTGGCTGTGTGTGTGTGTGTTGGCGTGTCAATGATAAATCACATTTAATGCAATTTACAAAAAAACATTACGTTCGCACGTTCCGGTTGAAGTTTTGTTATGTTCCATACTTTTGTTATCAGAATTATGTTTATTTTTTTTTTCCTCTGTCGCTGCTGATTCCCTAATTTATGTTTATTGCTGCTGCATATCGCCGCCATTGCCCAGGCCAGCTTTCGACTCCGGCGGCACCTGTTGTTGCGAATTGAAATTATTTCCATTAAAATAAGGTCTATAAAATGGCAGATACTGTTTGACATTGAATAGCAGACAGAGTTGGAGTTATAGAGAGAGTGAATGGAATTGGAACAGGGTACATGTTGTTTTTACGTGAAATATAGTTAAGCACAATCAAAGCATAGGCAAACATTTAGGTAAAGTAGCAGGTTTGAGTCTGTGTGTGTGTTCCGTGTCTCTATCCTGGATAAAAGGAAACAATGCTCAACACAAAAAAAGGAAAAGAAACAAACACGCACACAATGACACACAAACATACGCCAAAGAATACATTCGAATGTAGGACAGCCAAAACAATTTGTTCGAACCAAACCAGGGATCTGCGGGAATTTGGGGGTACAGGCCAAAAACAAAAAAAACACATATATGTATATATATATAAATATTCAAGGCGAAACTTTCAGAATAATAATAGGAAAAATAAGCCCCGGCATAAGGGGATATGATGGAAACTCATACGAAAAAGCAGTCAAGAGCCAAAAACGGAGACTGAAACGAACAAGGATAACTAAAAATAAACTCGGAACTAAATTCAACTAGAAGCCGCCATACTCCACGAAACGCTCCGGGAAAAAGGACAACATATACGATTATCTCTGGGATGTGGACCTGAAATCAAGTTTGGCCGGTAATCCAAACTAAGCCTAAAGTGTAACAAAAGCCTAAAGTGTAAAAACATTCAGTCTTAACTTAACAAAAAACAGTAAACTATAAGAGGCAATTGAATAAAGGCAGTAACAGGAAGTAAAAAATGAAATAAAGGCGTTTACACTAAATATATGTATATTTGAGAGATATTTCCAACAACAAGCAAGACGAAACAAAGGATTAAAATTAGGCTTTCTCAGGTCCCCATTCAAGACTTTCAACATTAAGACATCGAAACAGCGATAAATGGCTTAAAGATCGAAATAATCTTTAACTAATAACAACATCGAAAGTGAGAAATTAAAAGAAAAGAAACAGAATCGACGTCGAGGACAAAAGTACGATGGACAAGAATAGTCAACGGCGACTGTACCTAGTATCGGCTAGGATGTGGGATTATGGATTATCAAGCTTAACGGCCATAGAAACTATGAAAGTCCAGGAAATCCATGGAATCTGATTGATTTTGTTGTTGCTGATCGATCTACACGACGGGGGACGAAAGGACGAAAACAACAACCGAAAAATAGTAACCAAAATCAAATGGCAATTGTTGTGGTATTTTTGGCGGTGAGTTTGTGAGATAATTTTTTATTGAATTTTTGATTTTTGGAGAGCAGGAGAAACAGAGAGAGTTATATATTTATATATATATTTGTGGTAGGAGAGTGGAATATAATACAAAATATTCGATTTTTATGGGGCAGACCAACTCACCAGTTTCTTGAAACAATCCTCGAAGAAGGCGGTCATGGAGCGGTACAAATGTCGCTTGACTCCCGACAGACTGTGACCTTCGTCGGGATATATCTGCTGTTTGTAGAGCACGCCCTTGCTGGTCAGAGCTCTGGCCAAAACCATCGACTGCTGGACATGGACGTTGTCGTCGGCGGTGCCATGAACCAACAGGAACTGACGCTCCCTCAGATTGTCCACATATTTGGAGAGGTCGCTCTCCTCGTAGCCCTTGTAGTTGTCCGTCACGTTGGGGAAACTGAGATACCTTTCGGCGTAAGTAGAGTCTGTAATGATATAGGTTTTCAAGGATAATGTCTGGTCATAAACTGTGGGAAGTAAAACCTACCATATAACTTCCAATTGGTGACCGGGGAGACACTGATTCCGCACTGGAAGATGGACTGCTGCCCGGCCAGGGCCAGGGCAGCCGTATAGCCGCCATAACTCCAACCCCAGACGCCCATCCGTCGAGCGTCGATAAAATGGAGGTTATCCCGGAGGTACTCGCTGACCTCCAGCTGGTCGGAGACCTCCACGCTGCCCAGCCGCTTGTAGACCTCGTGGAGCAGCTGGTACCCCTGACCCGAAGAACCACGTCCATCGATCTCGACCACAATATAGTCCTTGCTGCCGGCCAGGTAGGTATTCCAATCAACGTGCCAGCGGTCGGTGACCAGCTGGCTGCCGGGGCCGGAATACACATGCAAAATGGTGGGATACCGGGTGATCTCATCCTCGCGCAGAACCGGCGGCAGAAACAGACGGACTTGGGCGTGATATCCTCCAGAGATCATGACCGGGAAGGTCTTAAGCTGGGGCATGGCCGTCTTGGCCATTTTCTCCTTTAGTCGTGTGTTGTTTTGAATGGTAACCAGGAGCTCCAGGAACTGAGACTTGGGGGAGTCCTCGCCAGCCGGCTTCTCTCCACTGCCCTCCGTCGGTGGTTCCTCCTGCTGGGTGCTCTGCCTCTTCGCCTTGGGACCGCCAAAAGGTCCTGTGGATTTCAGTCCATACAAGATGGAGGTGGGCACGACGGGTCCCAGGCAATCGATCAGGACATAGCGCGCTTGCAGGGAGTGCGGAAACTGCGCCTCGTGGTACAGACAGTCGCTGGGCGGTGGTGGAAGCGGTGCACTCTGACCCCTGCCTCCGGGACGCTGCTGCTCCACTGGCAGCGCCGGCGGAGCCTGCTGGACCTCTTCCTCCTCGGAGTCCTCCCAGTCGTCGTCCCAGGCAGTGACCAGTTTCGGTGGGGACTTGGTGTGGCCCTCCTCGACGCCATCGGCCCGTTGCGTTACCGGCGGACAGGTCAGGCAGTCGGGGTTGTGCAGGGCCTGGCCTTGGCGGGCTGGCAGGGCGGATACGCGATACAAGTGCTGTTGCGACGGAAGACGCTCCGGAGTGCCAAGGAAGTAGCTGAAACATAAAATTACTCAAATCATAAGGATCTATTCCCAATCCATCTTATTCCTTTGATAAATGCGATAAATGCAGACGGTACTTTATAAAAAAAACCCTATAGTTTGCGCTTCAAGGAGGGGAAAGGCACTTTCATTGGCATACAACCACTTACATCCAATTATCCAGCTGATCCCAGTGCAGCAATCGATTCACCTCGTAGGGCCCGTGGGTGAGGGGCAGGACCCGATTCTTGTCAATGTCCACGTGTACGATGTGCCGGAAATAGCCTGTGATTAAGGCGGTAGTGGTTGGTAAGCGAGTAGAACGAGTAGCACGGGGCAGAGAGTTACGGACAGAAAAGAGGCTTTGTCACTCGAAGGAACAAGGACAATTTGGCATGGGGATGACTCACCAAACAGACCGTCGCGCAGCGGTGAGATGGCCACATACACACTGGCGTTGGAGGCGAACAGCGGCACTGCCACAGTGTCCACCCACCCGCGTCCATCGCCGCTCACTCGGTGGGTCTGCAACGGATTCGATAAGAGTGGTTTGGGGTTTAATTGGAGGTTCGTTAGCTAGTTTGGCTCCAACCGGCGGCCAGTTGCGTTAAATGCCAGGACCTACCTCAATGCACTCGAAGGTGGGGGCTTTGCAGACACTGACCACGGATATGTTCTGCGGTCGGTTCAGCCAAACTACGGCAATCTTGGAGTGGCTCACCCAGCTGGCGCTGCTAAAGTAGTGGTCTCTGGTTGGGAAACAAGAAAGAGTATTCCATTAAGTAACTCTTTAATATGCAATATCCATAAATTAGTCTATCAGCTATTGAGTTCTTTGCTTACTCATGAGCCAGAATTTGTGGTGGCCGCAGGTCAGTGATGTGAACCTTCTGGGGATCCTTGAGGTCAGCCACTCGCAGGGTAACCGTGGGGTTCTGTGTGCCTGGCTTGGGATACCTGTCACAGGAATAGAAACAAAACAATGACCAGGCATTAGGTTATAATCCATCCACGGCTTGCCCACTTCACGATGACTCAACCCTCTTTAATTGGACAACCTTTCGGCACTGCTCTGACACAGGGCGTTGGATGTGGACCTCCACCTAAGGCAATTTATCAAACCCAATTGACAGGGGATCAACATGTACATGTATGTGGGTGTATGGTATATGGTAGGTGGCCCCAACCGTGGCCTTGTGAAGTTGTTTTGTCTTACTGCCGCAAACTAATTTTAATGCCCCGAACCTTCAGACAGGCATGGCGCGACTCCGCCTCCAAATCCACCTGTGAAAAGGTCCTCCCACTGTCACTTCATGAATTTTAAGCATCGTGACGCTAGAAGGCTATAGGGCCATTAGGTCTAACGACTGGCACACGACCCAGAACCCAGAACCCAGAGCCCTGAGTCCGGGGATGGGCCATCATTAACACATAATCGAAAAGTGATATACCCGATTCGCTGGCCGTAATGGGGTCACGACTTACCGTAAGGATCTGATTTCCGGGTACAGGTTGGCGTGCGGATTACTTCCGGCCCCGGACGAACCGCTGCCCCCTGACGATCCTGCTCCACCTCCATGCCCGCCGCCACTGGCCACTGCAGCTGCAGCTGCAGCTCCTCCTGACGGTCCCGTCGTTCCATACCAGGCGAAGTGCTGCTCCTGCACGTGCGTATCATTGAAGGTGGCATACAGCATCAGTTGGCCATTGTCGGACATCCAAATCGCATTATTTGCATGAAGGATTTCCTCTGAAAATGGCGAGAGCGAACGGGAAATTGAAATAAGTTGGACCGGCTGGCCAGTTGGGGCATTATAGCACGTAATATGCTCAGTTCAGATTACATCCAAGGCAATATGGGTATTAGTTTTGAAGCTGTTAGGGTATGCCTTATAATAGCCCCGCCACTCACTCAAAAAAGTGGCTTTACTTTTTGAGAAATTATCATTTTTATAAAACTAAGAAACACATTTTCGAAGCCCTTTCAATAATTTCCTCTCACCTTCGTACAACCAATCTGGTATGCCATTGTACACCACTCCGGGCACCGCATCATGGGTAATCCGATGCACCACGGGACTGCGCACCTCCTGCCTGTAGTAGATATCGTAGCTCTGCACCCAGACCAGGGCGTTCCCGGACGGCGTGAATCGGGCGTAGTGCAGATAGGGCCACTCCTCCTGGTGGCCACTGTGGCGCAGCTTGATGCTCTCGCTATCGGGGATTACCGGAGAAAGTGCTAAAATTTACAGAGACCTGGCACCTGGCTGGTACTCACCTGGTCTGAATGTCGTAGACCGTGTACTGGGCCAGGTACGAGTGCCGGAACAATTTCACAACGTTCTGGGCCAGGAGCAGATAGCGCTTGTCCGCCGATATGGTGAAGGTGAAGGGGGCCAGGGTTTTCTAGTTGAATGGAGAAAGTGCCATTAAATGTTGGCTTGCAAATTATGTGGAAAACTGTTAAAGAGGAGGCCAACAATTCAGCCTGGCAATTCGGTGAACGTGGCGAACACGTTGCGTATACGCAATTTTAATTAAAATTTTAATGGTCTTTTCTGATTCGCACGGCGGAAATGGCGGAAGCTGGTTGGGTTTTTGGCGGATAGATGGGTTGAGATGGGCTGGGCTGAGCCTTGGAAATTTTCGAAATTTGCGGCATTGTTTATGGACCGAAATCCCCGTATAGTGAATACTGAATTCTGAATACAGAATGTTGCCAAAGAGTTGCTGTCTTAATTTGCTTTTCGAGCAAAGCATATTTGCTTTCTCTCTATCTCTAGACTAACAGCACTCAATCAAGAGCCTGGGTTGATGCTTTCTATTTAGCTATTCATTGCTCATTTCTTGTTGTACTTTGTGAGCGAACGAAATAACTTTATCCTGGAGATCCAGATCCTTAACCGGTCTATGAATATGCATTGCCATTATGTTGAATGTTCCGACTGCTCACTTGCTGCCTTGGATTTGGCTGCACATTAATTATTTCGCACTCAACTGGCAACTGTTGACTGGCAGCCGACCGACTAGTGGCAGCAGCACTTGTTGCACCGCCTCTGTCTGCATATTTTTTTGGCCCTTGAGGCACTCAAAAATTTCCGCTTGCCAACTTGGCAAAGGCTGGGAGTATGGCTTTGGCTCATTCATTTTCTTTGCCTTTAGTTTCTTTTATTTGTTTGTTTTTCCAATTCCGAGCCAGGGCATTATTCATTAGAAAGCATTTTACCTCGCTGAGGGGTTTTCCCGCGATTCCATTGCCATTCCACCCACCCCCACCAGACACACACACACACACATATGTGTGTGTTTACCCAGCCATTGACATAAAAATCTTTTTGCCTTTTATCGTTATCGCTGGATGGGAAGGGGGTAGAGGACAGGCACCATAACTTGGCCCATTTGTTTCGCCCACTTTTGTGCGCTATAATATCAGTTAACATTGCCAAGTCGAGTGTGTACACTTGAGATATCTGCCTAGCGGCACGCCTACTTCCAGACTCCTCCCGCCTCGGACTATATCTGGGCACCTCCGACAACTCCCCGACTCGTAAATAAGATGGGGCAAATATTTATTCAGCTCAGAGAGATAAGCAATAAGCAAACAAACGGCGGCAATAGTGGCCGGCGACAAAAACAGGGGCAAAAAGGATTTCTAAGGACATGCGATGGAGGGCCACAATGTACTTACAAATGTCACGTTGGACATGAGGACACGTTCCGAGCGATTGGCTGCATTCAGCAGACAGATGCGACCCAAATGGTCCTGATACAGAAACTCCTCGCCTGCAAAAAACAAAATACATACAACATACAACAAAACAAATCATGGAATGGGAAGGGGGAGGGGAAAAAAAGTAGGACGGAAATTAAAAGCGATTTGGACGATGGAATGATGAAACCGTTGAATCGCACAACACACTTACCATCGATCCAGCTGCCGTTGGCGTGTTGCGGTAAAAAGAGGCCATCGACGATGTCCTGCAGCTTGATGCGCTGCCCCTTGACGCGAGGTCCTTCATCGGGGGGCGTCAGCAGCACCTTTTTTGATAAATGTAGAAATTTTATAGATTGTCTTCTGCACACAAAACACACTCATACACAACACCAACACCAATACGAACAACAACGAATTGAACATAAAAGTTTCGATGGTGCGGGGGGAAGGATAATTTATATATCGGGCAGCCACAAAAATTTGCAAAAGAGTAAACAAACAGACAAGAGACAAAAATGAGCGTAACGTATTTACACAAAAATGTATTCAGATTCTTTTAAAAAATATGCGGGTATACATATACATATACTTATAAATATTAATGGTAGTTCTAGTTCTCTTTTGGCCGCAACAGTCCCGACTGTTGTTGAAATAACAAATACAAATACGAAACCGCCGAAAAGCAGGCCACAAAAAATTGCTTGGGGAACTGCGGTGTTTTAAGGGCAACTTTTTACGATCCAATCTCGGATGCGTGCTTGTTTGTTTTAGCTTCTGTGGTGTGTTTTTTAAATTGAACAAAATAACACTTAACTGCTTAAATAAAAAACAATTGTTTTGCCAACAAATTGGGTTGTTTTGCATCAAATTTTTATATCCTACATTTATTTAATTATTTTATTTTAGAGTGCCTGATAGTTACACATATTATTTTAATTTATTTAACATTCACTTTTCCAACTCGGTTTTCTTTTCTATGAAAATGTAATTGAATTTGGTTTTGAGTTTCTGTATTTTTGGGTATCTGGTCTGGCCAATTGTTTCGTTCAGGCAATGAGCCGAAAAACACTTAAATTGAATCTTATTTAATTGCCCATAAATTCGCTTTTGACAGAAATTTATATAAATTGGTTACGATTAGACCACACATAGGAACAGTATCATGCTACACTAATTGGTTGCCTAGAAGCCCAGTTTCTGGGAGAGACTTACCACCGATGTTACAATCAGGGCCAGGACAATAATTATGACCAGGAGGGCGATGAGGATCCCACGCCAGTTCCGTTGGTTCGGATTGCTGGAGACCAACTGTGCGAAAAAAAAGAAAAGAAATAATCAGGAAGAAACATTAGGAAAATTAATTGAGAAACGATGGAATGCAAATGCTGCACATAAAGAGCACGTGCGGCTCATTACCCCAAGAAGTTATGAAAGCCCGGCTGTAATAAACTGGCCAGGACCGCAAATAATTGGTTGGCCAAGATGCAATTAGTAAACTGATGATTCAGTTTTGCTCGCCTTGCCTTCTGGCTCGGAGCGTGTGTTGCCGGCCATTGAACCGTCTCATAAACGGTTTTCCTTCCCATTTATGTCTACCCAAGGCCCAAGGCCCATACTTATACCATCCATCCACCAAAACAAACAGGCCCGGACCAAAACCCCTTGGAAATCAACGCTTAATGCATATTTAATGTAGTCAACCAACAATGGCGAGCCGAAACCCAAATTAAATACGACAAAAACTAAACTCACGCAGCTTGTACGAGTTGATACCGATTTTTACGAGGAGGTGGCCCAGGAGGCAGCCTGGTCCCAGTCAGCCCTAGTCCATCATGTCCCATATATATGCATGTAGAACCGCTTTAGTCGTATAATTAATTAAGGGCTCGTAAAACTATGTCTTTCATGGTAGATAATCAAAAAAAAAGCAAAAAAAATGGCAATGTATTAATCAGGACTTGCGTGTCAAAGTTGGTTCATATTTAATTGAGAGGATTCTCTTTTAGACTATCTATTTCTAGATAAAAGAGATAAATATTTAAAACGCTCTATAATCGATAAAGTTTTCACCCAAGAGGGGTGCCGAGAGGGCTCAATTAAAATCGCATAAATATGCTGAAGCCGCAAAGCTTCCGTTTTGGCCATTAGTGCAGGTGGGTGGAACGCGAATCTTAATTAATAATACGATTCTCATACAAATGGGGGACAAATAGCGAACAAACACGTTCAGCATCAGGGCACACACGCATCCTTGCCAGCATGTTTATTTATAAGCACCCTCCCCCGCCACATTTCCCGCCTTTCATCGGATATCGGAGGCGGAATCGGAATCGGAATCGGCACCTGGCCCCCTTAGTCCTTTGTGAATTTATTGCTTCCAGCGGCAAAGTGAAAACATCGTAAACTAAACTATCAAACAACAATAGAGACCTCAAGCTCGACGAACTTTCGAGCGAACTTTTTTATTTTTAACTTTGCTGCATGAAAGCATTTTCGTGGAATCATAATAATAATAATAATAATTTCCTGCGGGCACACGCGGCGTAAACTTTATTTGTTTTAATTGAATTGAATTTATAGTCTCGCTCTGCCTCCTTACCGGCGGAGGGTCAAGTCATAGAGTCCTTGGGACACTTGCATAATAACAAGAGAGCTGAAAACACTTACGTTGATTGCCGGAATGGAAAACATTCTCTATGTATAGAGTGTATATGTATTCTCAAGTAAATATGCAAAATATGGGAGCATAAATGAAATTTAAACACTCAACTTGATGAGTTGCTGTTAACGCTAAAGGAATTAAAAATAATGACCGTCATCAATTTTGCCGAAAAGGCCGCCACTTGCCACAAAACTCAATGAATTTACTTCTGATGGGCCTCCGGGGGAAGCGCTTGTTTTTTATCTTTTTTTTGGCTAATGGAGCCATTCCAATGGATTATGGCACATGAGCGGCGTCTTCAATTAATTTCAATAAATTTTTAATGCCCTGCTATTAGGCCTGGCCTTAGAATTTCTAAGGATGTGCTCTATTTCAGGATAGAGGATATACGGCCGCAACAAAGTCTGGAAACCAAGTGTTGTTGGCAAATAGATGTTTCTTCGCAAACAAATTGATTAAAAGTTTTAATTGATGTGTCAGTTGTTTAAAATTACTGGGATATAGTCTCAGATTCTCAGACTCCCGTGCATTTCCGATCCTTTGGCTGCAATGAACTTACCCGAACCGAAGGCCGTTTGTTTTATGGATATGGTAAACTTTTGCGGCTTGGCTGGGAATATATTGTAACCAAAATGGCACACAATGCGCCACTCGACGTATGAAAATGAAAACGTAATGGAAGCGGATAGCGATTTAAGTGCTCGGGAATAAAAAATGGCCAAGAGTTGAAGGCAAAAAAAAAAAACAATTGGAAAAACCGGAAATCGTTTTCACTTTTTAATGATGTTTGCTCGTGAGATTTTCTTTGGTTTTTATTTTTTTTTGCCGACTTGTGGTTATCCTGGGGATTTTCGATCAACATTGTTATCATTTCATTTGTTAACAAACATGGAGACCACATTTTCCACTGGGAATTACTCGCATACATATTGCGAAAAAGAGACCAGAGTCCCGAGTTGATTAAATTCTTGGTTACCTGAGATTTAATCCACTGCGAAACCCCAAATGCTAAAGTATTCCTTTTCAGGCACAATTCCGAGTTTAAATTTAATCCATTGGGGATGTGCTGGAAATTCTATCCCGACCAAAGGCGCAAAACAGCCGACTGAAGAGTTAGTCCCCTTTCCCACTTTTGCCCAATCTCCTCATTTTTTTTTTTATTTTACTTTCACCGAGCTGGCCACGGGGCAGAGATAATGCGAATGGGGAAACTCATGGCATCCCCATATATACATATATATGTATATAGTATTCTGTATATATACACCTACAATCCCGATCCCGACCAGAGAGCATTAGCTGCCTTTTGCGGTTGAGCTCGTCAGCTGAGCTGGGGAAAAGTTTGCTTTCTCTTCGAGTGCAGAAAGTTGAAAGAGCCCGAGCTTGTGGCTTCCAGGGGTGATGGGGGGGACAGGACTATGAGAGGAGGAGCCCGCCAGTTATTTGCATAAGTTGTCATAGTTATTAAGCTGTGAGCGTTAAAATTCTTTGCTGCATACTTTTAAGCGCATTAAAAATAGATGCCCGTTATAGTATTTGTCGTGGCCAGCACAGACAGAGAGGAGAATGAGTTTTCCAGAAGGGGGTAAAGGTCAAGGGGCTGCGGTATAGACACCTCCACACTGTGCCAGTGAAAGTGTCGTATTCAATTAACTTGCCAGTTGGCTCGGCAAGGAGGATGGTTTCGAGTTAATCGCATTAAAAAGCATCTGTTCGACAAAGACTAGGCCACCTAGGAATTGCTCCATGAATTTCGTATTAAGAAAATTTCCATCTTAAAACTGAAAGGCCAAAAATGGGGTGGTCTTTGTTGTCAAAGAAAATAATCGAAAATAAATAGCGTTTAAGCCTTATTAGTTTTTTGGGCTTTCATAAAAGTTGTTCAAAGATTTCCAATCAAGTCGATAGAGAATCGTTTAGGATGTTTCTTTGAAGAGTGTCCTTCCTCTAATTTGTGAGTAATTCCCATCAGAAAAATTCCTTTTAAAGCTTATTAGGACTTAGCTCTTAACGTTTGAAGGTATTCCGTAGCTAGACCCACTTTTCCAGTGCACACCCATGCCAATCCTTGATGACCTCTCACTTTTTCGAAAGCTTGAACCTTCCGAACCAAATTTCTACGAATTTCGTCTGGCGATGTTTGCTTTTCACTCAAAGTCATGGTAAATGCATGGTAAACTTCTGAATCCAATGAAAGCTGACATATTGCATTCCGCTCTGAGGATATTTTTCTTGTTGCTGCTTTCGTGACAATTCTGCGAGTCCTTGGGGTACCTATGGGCGGCATCCGCGAAACATTCCATAAGGGCAATATTGCCTTTCCCCTTGGGCTGGCGACATTAGTAAGCCATCTTTACGGCCTGCTGCCTTCCTGGCAAACATCAGATCCGTGAACAGTCCTTCGGTGGGCGCGAGTGATTGCGATTTCGATGGCGATGGCGATGGCGATGGCAGAAAGGATGCAGACAGGCAGGGTGCATCGCATCCTTGCA
Source organism: Drosophila atripex (assembly GCA_035045925.1). NCBI lineage: Eukaryota > Metazoa > Arthropoda > Insecta > Diptera > Drosophilidae > Drosophila > Drosophila atripex. The sequence goes on along the minus strand of JAWNOP010000070.1, from coordinate 6,349,540 downwards.
CGCTAGTTGTCTGACTTTCCGGCATGTCAGCCCTATTGTCTACATACCTGTATGAGCTCCACCTCACCTGGTGCCTCCTGCCGGCTCTATTCCCTCCCCCTCACCCTCTTGTCAAGAACAGTTTAGCTCAAGGCCATAACGGCAGAACATTTGCTATAACTGTCAGGTGAGTGTGTGTATTTGTGTCAGTGTGTGCGTGTGGCAATGTGGCAGAGTGTGGGTGCTCACCTCTGTGTCAACACATACTTGAGCTTCCATTACACGGCCATGATTGCTTATTTTTCCATTTTTTTTTCTTTGTACTTTTTAACGTGTTCCTGCAGGTGTCGCGGCTGTCGGCGGTCGTTAAGTTGCCTGAATTTGTCAAAATAAAATGTAATATGCCATGGCTGACACAATTGAATGCAACATGAGTTATTGTTGGGCTTTTAAGGGTCCATAAGTTGGGCTATTTATAGAAGGATTAACCTCTCTTAACAAACCTTTTTTAATAAAAAACATATAATTATTTTTAATAAGTAGTAATAATTTAAAGCAAACTCTTTCTTGTCTTTTAAACAAAAAACTATTCTTTCCTGTGGAGAATATACAATCAAAACATAAACAAACATTTACCTTCAACATTTGATAGCTCCACGAAATTGGGGGCCCTGTTGAACCGTCTTGCGCCACAACACCTGTCAGCCATCATTAGCATTATCACAACAAGTGAAATAGATTGGATGCACCGTCAAACTTGATTCCACCGATAATGGATGGACGAAAGTTTCCCCCCGAAAATCCCCCCACATATCGCCGGAGGTCAGGAGGTTAGAGGTGGATTTCGGAGCTAGGTAGGCAGATGTCGTAGTGGAAATGCCGGCTAATTGATTTCCACTCGAATGGCTGATTGCCATTTCGACTGGCTGTTTATCTTTGCAGCCGTTTGACACTCCCACACGCCCACAGCGCACCTCCTGCTATCCCGCCAGCCCGCCAGGCTGCCTCCCTCTTCGCAATCAACCTGCAACTTAGTATGCAAAGCACACGGTCACAAACACACACCCTCCCACGGCAACACGGACATGCAGCGCATGGCTAATTCAATTTGCAATTGTAGTCGGGTCCGTGTAGCCGGTGAACAGAGTTTTGCATTTGAATAACATGCGGAATTTATTTCAATTAGCAGCGCGGCCGCAAAGCTGATTCCTCGACGCCGCGAACAAATGCAACGAGCCATGCGGAAAACCAGCTGACCATCAAAGTCAGTATCCGGAGTCTGGGCTCTGGCTCTGGAAAAGCGGATGACGATGATGAAAATGGTGGAAGGAAACTCAAGTTGCTCGTCGCTGAGTCGTTGAGCGGCGAACTTTTCCGTCTCCACGAAGTGCACTCTTCACAAGTTCAAATCAGAGTGAGTGGCAGCTGAAGTGGCAGCGTAAGAGCTCAGTCCGCCAGGACTTGTGGGCCAACTAGGGCCAATAATAAGCCGAAAGCTAAGAAGAGCTTAGCCAATATATGTCCCTTGCCGTAGAAAAACTTGGCTAACTGGAAAATAAGTCTTATCATTGTTACAAATATGGTTTTATTACCATATTAATTCGTAAAAATAACACATAAGCAGATAAAAGCATATCCGTCTGTCTTTCAATATTTTAGGTAAAAATCATCGACACACCTCTTCAAAAATTATGAAAAACGCATGGAGAGACAAATTGGCCCTCCAGCGACGGCTATATCTTGGCCAAATCAGAATCTTGAGCGAAACACCTTAAACGATTTGTATATCTATTCTCCATAAACATTTAGATACAAAATATTTTTTAGATGTTTTTCGAACTTTTTGGCTGTTTTCATAAAAAATTACGAAAACAGCAGGCGGGACAACATGGCTCAAGAAATGGCTATATCATGGCCAATTTACACCAGATTCTCCATCAATCTGCAACAAAATCTAGGAAGTTATTGTTTATTTAATAATCTTTACAAATTTATCGTGATAGAAAATCCCTTTAATTAATAAATTAATCTTTTTATCCTGCTGACGTCATTTGCCAATTTTAATGTCCTCTAATGGTTTCTTCAGGCTCTTTTCAATTTTCTCAGTCATTAAACAATTTAAAATTTTAATCCCGGCGTCAATTTCGGGTTTTGGGTTTAATTTTGAATCCGGGAATAAAAGTCGAGCAGGAAGGAGAGTAACCCTCTGACCCCGCACGCGAGCACACGTTCCTGGCAATATTTGTTTTTAAAATTAATTATGCCTAATTATATTTGGGCATAAAACATATTCATTTTTTTTTTTGTGTTGTGTTAGGTCTTTTTGGGGCTTTGGTTTGAGTTCCGTTCTGTTCAGTTTGGGGTTCTCGTCGGTTGTTGGTTTTGTATGCTACGCAAGTATAACAAAAGAAATTACCTCATCATCGTAATTATCCTGCTCAGGCATGACTCGATGTTTGTTGGCTTAAAGCGATGGATTTGGCGGAAGTCCGAGGGCCGAGGGGCTGACTGGGACGGTTGACAAATTAAAGAAGCCGCCGGCTGTTGTCTCTGACGACGACGACGTCCTCTTCTGTCGGTTGTTGTATGGTATGCTTTTTAGATTGCTAATCGAATCTATCAATTTCCTTAGCGATAATTGGCGAGCTCTCCGAAAATTTGTCTTATTTTCCGATTCAAGTGTCTGGCTGGCAGGCGCATCAGCTCGCTGAGGATGCTGGCATCTTGTGGGGCTCGAGATAGCTGGAGTTACTGCCTTTGGCCGGCTGATGCTGGTTCATACTTTTGTGAATTATTTTCAAGCGCGTCCTTGACTCTTGCCAACTGTCCTTCCAACCATCTGGCACGCTCCGGCTCCGCTCCTCCTACTCGTAATTTCGCGTTGTTGCTAATTGTGAATTGGTGTTGCCTTTTGACTTAGGAACTTGTCGTTTCTGGGGGCGTGGGGGTGGGGGTGGTAGTCCTTGTAAAATGCGCTTTTGTTGTTAGTTTTTCCCGCTGGCTGCTTCCGCCTAGACTAATGAGCATACATTTTCAATTTTCCCGCTCCTGCTGGTTTACAGTGTTTTACTTTTGTCTTTGTTGGTGTAGCTGCCGCAGTCGTTGGTGTAGCTCTTCTGACACTAATGATGCAGCATACTTTTAGGCCAAGCGCTAAATTGGAATAGAGTGGGGTTGGGACAGGAAGAGAAAACACACATTTTTTTTAAATTCAGTTTTTGCTAAAAACATTCTTGTTAGTTGTTGTTGTTGTTGTTGTTCATCTTTTTGTGTTGTGTGTTGTTGTTGTTATTGCTGTTGTTAGTGCCAATTTTTTGTGTTGTGCTTTTAGCCTTGTGAGTGCCTGCGAGTGCCACGAGTGTGCGAGTGTGTGATGCGTGTGTTTGTGGGGAACTTATATAACATGACACATGTTTGCTGCTGCTACTGCTGCTGCTGCATACTTTGGGGCTGCTTAGCCTCCACTTGTCTCTGTGTGCGCTGGGCTTCTCTGGCATTTGAATGTAGGTTAAGTAGTCTAGTGTTTAAATATTTGCATCAACAAAGGCCACTGCCCAAAAGCAGGCAATGTTACTTTCTAATTACAATGTGGTGGTAGCATTTCTGCTTCATTCTTGTGTTTTTACTTCAACATGCAGGTAGCCCAAAAAAAAAGTAATCTGTTTAGTATGCAGAATGTTGCATGCGGATTGTGGGTGAAGAGGGGTGGAATAGCGGCATGTTGTGCGCCTTTAACACTTTAAACATGGCTGTGTTGTTATATGCAAATTTGATCGGATGCGGGGTGGTGCACTGTAGTGGCTGAGTGGAGTGTTAATAGCATTAAATTTTCAATTTAAGTTATGGCAAGTATTTTTTCTGCTCTCCTTCTTCTTGGTGAGCTTTCTAAGCAGCTTATTATGCAAAATGCATGCACAGTGAACGATGGTTAAGAGGGCATATGGGGGAATCTGTTTACGGCTGTGTGGTTTGTTGATTTAAATTATGGTTCATTGATTCACAAAATTAGTAATTGAAAGGGAAACTAGTCAGGAGATAGTTATAATATGTAGTGTATAGTACAGAATCTTTTTCGAATAACAAATAAAACAAGCCCCAACTACTTGTAGAGTTCCAGAGGAATCTAAGCCCTATTATCCCCATTATCCTTGACATAAAATAGTAGAATATATAATACACATAATGGCAGCCACATGATCTGAAGAAGACAAATGATACCTCCCAACTAAACACTTTTCGCATCCCCGCAGTCTTCCTGCCAAAAATACTAAAGCTTGATCTTAGCCCAAGAGCAGCTTGGCTTAAATGGCCAATGACACACAAATAATCTACAATAGCTCTGGGCGGAGCGGGCCACCAAAGTGTGTGCTTATCATTTGCCTGAGTCATCTTTAGGGAGCATTCACTGTGCACTCTTCTTTGGAACGCATTACAATGCACAAACTTTGGCCATTGTGGGTCTTTTGGCTTGGCTTTCTACCTCAACCGACGGTCCGAACTATAAATTAAAAATAAAAAAAGCATCGTTTATATAAAAGAAAACACAATCCTCAGTCTAAACATCACTTTGGGGGAACAATGGAACTGCTTGATATAGCAACGAACATAAATTTCATTAATTTTTACATAGCCAAATTGTTGGGAGAAGTTTTTTGTTTTATGTTCCCTGTTGTTGATGTTTTTTTTTGTGGACACGCTTGCGCAGCCAAGCGCAGATTTTATTGTTTTCGTGAAAATTGGTTTTCATTTTTTATTCCAGAACAATGTAGCATTGGAAAATTCTTTGCTTTACAAAAAACAAAAATAAAAGGAAAAGTCATTGCATATTTGTCGGCGATAAGAATTGCGGTTAAGCGGAGGTAAGAGCAAAACTTTTTTTCATCCTATTTAATTGTAAAACTTCCTACCACCTAATTCTTTCAATTCCAAATAGAATTTCAATAAAAAAGCCAAAGAAAAATAGTTTGTATTAAATTTATTATGCAACGATCCTTTCAGGACTGGGGAATAAAGTTTATTTTCTATTTTCCATCTCTGGTATTTTTTCGTTTTTTTTTATACCTACTTTGTAAGTGGGTTTCGTGTATTTTGTTATCAACATGTTGACATTCATTCGTGTGGGCGAATATGATATTCGTCCTTCATGACTTTTATTGTCTCTACCTGTGCTCTCCGCCTCGCTTCCGGTCTGATGCAACCGTGCGTAAGTCGCTTCCGGTTGAGGGGCGGCCAGAGTGCTACTACTACACGAATAGGTACCACCCACACGATGGGACATATATCATTGTCATATGTTTTCCATATCGTTCTCTTGACATTTTCTAAAAATTTTAAATTTATTGCTCCAATGAAGCGATACACGACTACATTTGGAAAATATGAATTGTTGATTATATGTATACTCGTATTAGATGGAGCCCCAGCTCAAAAAACCGAAACTCGATTGCCAATTTTTGATAGAGGTTGGGCCGCAGCAGGAGGGAAATCAATTGCAGTTGCTGGTGTATACGTGTTGCAACCGTCCGCCAATTTGAGCGGACACTTTTGCGGCTTTTTGACATGGCGGCTACGTGCCACTTATGGCTGGACCGCGGCCCATGATGTTGCACGTAAGCCGTAAACGTTTTTAGTGGATTTGTGGCGTGTCTGTCTGAGTTGGCCGACTTGGCTGTTACGAGTCCCATAATGTTTCATTAGTGGCTTCTTGCCAGCGCCGGCAGGGCGGGCACGAATTTAAGAAAGTTCACCATCTGCCGATCGAATTGGGAATTTATTTTATTCCATAATTTATTGTTATAAGAGGGAGAAAGGGTCCTACGCTTCACCCATTAGCGGAGCTCTCCGTATGCAGTGTTCTTCACCAACACTTCAACAACAAAATATTGCGTAGCATAAAATTAGGCTGCCGTCATTAAATGGAGCAGAAAACACGGGCGGCCAACTCTTGCCTCCTACGCCTTCGTCTCCACCTCCGCCCACCCAGGGCGCCTGAAATGGCAAGGCCATCCTCTGGGCCCCGCCTCCTTTTGTTGACTACGGCGACGAGGATTGCACATTAGTTTTAATGCATGTTTCATGCGCCATTAGGCTTAATTAGTGGCATTTGCAGCAGTCTCCTCCCCCCCCACTGCCCTTCAGTAAATGAGTTTCAGTGTAGCGAGACGGTGGACAGGGCGCCAGGCAACAGGATCCCGCCACCCGGCCAGCTTTAACCGCCTGTCGTTGTGCAAGCAATTTTATTATTGTCGCCCCGGCCAGGCCAGCGTTGCACAATTTGCAGTAAGCTCTTTATACCGCGCCCGGTATCAGCGTTTAAGCCAGCGGTCGATGCATTCATCAGCCGTACATTTATTTTAAACGGCCACCCCCGAACCTTCGGTGGCCGAACGCACACGCAGCCGGAAGAAAAATGAAGATTTAATTAAGAAAAATAATAAATGCGTCCGGACCGCACAGAAGACCGGGCTTAAACCAGAGCCAAATAAATTGTCTCTTATGGCAGGACACGAACGAGGGTGCCGCACGGCCTGTTAGCCTTGAAGCCCGACTGACATTTGTGCGGCACATCCCGAGGCAATAATGCCAACTGCCAAAATTAGACATTTGATTTGTTTCTAGATTGAAGTGCTCTTGTGAGTGGTGTGGTGAGCTTTAAGGGAGGAACTTAGTTATGGATTTAAATATAGTCCTGCTTTAAATTTACAGAACTAAGACCTTACCCTAAAAATCAAGTTATGTGTTATGCTCAGCTGATTTGGCCAACAACTCTCTTGATTTCAGATACTTCCGCCGAATGGCGCCAACACTTTATGGCCAGCAGAGCGGCTTACAGGCCCATAAACAGGCAGTGAAGTGAACAAAATGTTCGACATGTTTGCCCAGACAGCAGCCAAATTGGGAATTGGAATAAATTTTCGGGAATTGGACCAAGACAGAACTGAAAGTGGCTCCCCGAAACGAAGTCTACATAGTTAACTGGCAAAGAAAATGGCCGAAACAGTGGCCTGGCTAGGCTTGTCGTCTGTCTCTTGTATTGTAAAGCGAGGCATAAAAGCCAAATTAGAAGAAAAGTCAGCCAATGTAAATAAACAAATAAAGACGGCGGCAAAGGCAACGACAACGACATCCTCGACAAATGACAAGGAATAAGAGACAAGTTCATGTCCAGGCCAATGTCTTCTGGCCTCTTTCCGTGTTTGTTTTATTTCGTATTTTTTTGGGGGGCAATTTCAGTTGAAAATTTATGGGCCGCTTCTCCGAAGAACATTTTTCACCTTGTAACAGTCGAGAGGATGAACAAAAAACAAAATTACATAAATTTTTCGTGAAGAGAAAAACGAATTCCGGGCGTGCGCTTCCCCAAAAAATTATCAAAACAAACACGCTCGCCTCAAAAATGCAAAAATCTGCATGAAAATATTCTACAATAATAAACAGGCCCTGAAATGTTTAAACAAGGCTGAGAGAGAACTGGAGACAATAGCCAAAAATGGCCGAAAAATAAGAAAAATACGAAAAAAGGCACAAGTTCATCAAGATCAATAAACAAAGTGCAATCGTCCGGCTCCCAGAGATATTGTATAAATTTTACCAAAAACCAATTTATGTGGGGAACGTGTCGGATGCGGCATGTAAACGATTGTGGTTTCAAGTGCTGATGACCCATTTGGGGATGAACGAACGAAAGGTCAGGTTGTTTAGAGAGTTCCCAGAACGAAAGAAAGTCTGAGTTCAGAAGAAACAGAACAAATTCCATTGAATATTTATACAGAGATTTACGATTGATAGTTTTTTACTCTATATTTATTTTTAATTCTATTGATTATATTCTATTCTATTGAATTCCATTTCATTTTCTTTTTATTTTATTTTTTTTATTAAATAAATATTAAGAAACTGAACTGTTTTATCCATTATTCATTTTCTTGTTGATTTTCGTATTATTTAAATATTTGATCTAAAACAACCTCCCATGCCTTTCCAAATATTATACAATTTCTCACCTTTCTGCTCATGGAGAAAAAATTACTATAAATAAAAGGAAAATGGTTTTCTTGTTTTGGCAGAAAAGCTTTTAATGCACAACTTGGCGTATACACAATATTTTACATTAAGCCACACAATTGCGAGAATGGCAGAAAATGGGGTTATGGAACGGGGGACAGAGGGACAGAGGGATTCCCCAGTCGCTCGACTGTCTAGGTGTGTTGTTCCAAATGATGATGGAAATGAATTTCTGAGGTCAGCCACAAGATGTTTCCCGTCCTTCGACAGATTGACAGACATCGAAGGCACCGTCCGACTCGAGTGGATCCCAGTCATAGCCGTAGCAGTTCATATTCACAGCTATTTAATTTTCATAAACTTTTCGATTTCTCTGCGGTTGTTCAACAATAACAACATCTTTCAATTAAATGGCATAATTTATGCAGATGGCAACACGGAGTGCGTGGTCCATTAATTAAAATACGTGGCAAATAATTTATAGCATAATTGGAAAATTAAACCATAAACATTGTAAGAAAACAATTGGAAATTTAACGAATTATTTGCCGCCTAATGAAATAATACTTGAATAATTTTAAAATCAACAAGTACGCTGGAAAATGGCAATAGTTGAAATAATTGCCTGTCTAGTGGTCGTATATAATTTATCTAAAATTTAAGCTTGTAAACAATGCAATAAATTTATACTTTTTTCCCATAACCATACTCAAAATATACACTTTGCTGGGATTAGGGGAAAAGCGAAAACAGAATAAACAAAATTTATTAATGTCCAGAATGGGTTTCCATTGCGGGAAGATAATATTTTAACTGAAACTTTTGCATACACATACCGGTACTTGGGCACATAAATAGATATAGGAAATATAATTTCGATTTGATTCGAAAATGCGCCATTAGTTAGCCATTTTCCAATACGATTTCAATTGAACAAAGACGCTGATGCGCTGATTGATGTTTATGGAGCGTAATTTGTTTTGGCCGCTTCCGAAAATCGAATATATATATTCGAAATCTGGACAATGTTAGTCGGATTGATGGCTGACCATTGAGTAATAGTCTCAAATAAATGTCGGATTTTAAGGGGAATGGATAGAGGGGACTACCTTATAGAATTGGGAAAATAAACTAATTATGTCAGGCCTCCATAAGCCCATATTTATTGAATATCCCGTATTTTGGTACGAGCCCATTAATGCGGCTTAATAAGTCGGCCACAAAAACTAATTACATTCTGCCATTGAATGCAAATGAAAATGAATAGATGCAGAGCCGAAATCGACAACGAAAACGGATTTGAAAGCCTTGTTGCCAAATGCATTGCGGCATGGAAACTTTTGCCAATGTCCTCGGCACATGCAATGCAGTCGTACTCGTAGCAGGTACTGGTTAAATATGGAACCGCAATCGAATCACAATGCCCGATAAATCTACACCACCCACCCACACCCACATCGAGGCACCACCCAGTCCTTGCAACCATCATAATTTTCAATTGCAATAGCAATTGATTGATAATCCATTTTTTGTGTGGGTTGGCTCGCTTTTTGGGTTCTCTGCAGTTCGTGTCTCATAAATTATTCATAGTTTTCATTTCGAGTTGGCTTAAAATGACCGGAAAATTGCATTATACACATATCTCTGGTGGTTGAAAGGTAGAAAGTGTGGCAGCAATGTCAGAATGGAATGGCAGGATGGTTTCCACTCGAACATGTCGTTGGTGCATTAAGGTCATTCGAGGCATGTCAGTTGTGTCCTGTCCTGTCCGCCCCGGTCTTGTCCTGTCCTGTCCAGTCTTGTCCAGTACTGTCCTGTCCTGTGGGCCAACGGCAACGAAACATAAAATATACATGCCATGGCCGGCCATGTTACCCACCCACACAGCTACGAAAAGTGTCACGAAAACTGTTAAAAAGCGCTTCACCAACTTTCACAATCAACAAACATGACAAAAACTGTATGTTCCCCCGCCCTGTCCTCATTCCCTGCCCTCGTGCCCTCCAGGATCTAACAATAAAACAAAAACAGGCGTCAAATACAAATACACACAAAAAAAAAAAAAAAGAGAGTGGTATGACAAAAACTTGCTGCATAAGTTCCTGCAGATGGGCGGTGGATTGGAGGCCAGTGGGTGACCAGTTAGTAAGCACAAAATGCTGTCGGGCCAAAAGGATAAACAATGGATGAAAGGCTTAGGGTCAAAATGGAAGAAAGTCATATGAACTCTTTGGATAATTCTTTTCAAATATTATTACATAATATTAAAGGTTTATTAAGTCTGAAAATCGGTAATGCCTTAATTAAGGTATCAGGATCTCCATCAACAGCCACTGGGGACGAATCCTCGAGAAAATCTCAATAAAATATAACAATCAATTTAAACTGTGAAAACAGAGCAGCCACTCAGCGCAAGCGATGAGATCGGATCATATTACCCATGGGGAACGAAAACATGGCCATAAGCCAACTATAATGCCCATTTAAAGAGTATGAAACGGAATGGAATTTTTACGGCATGGACATGAGTCAGCGGCAGGATGCAGGATGGCATACGTTGAGGCGCAAATGACAATGAAAAGTGCTTTGGGTCGTGAAGGGGTGTGAGGATGTGGGTGGCTGGGGGGCTGGGTGGTGGGTGTGTGTAATGCGAGACTTGCGTGAGCTAAACGCAAATAATGAAAGTGGAAAGTGGAGAGAGGGAAGATGGGAGAGGGGAGAGAAACAAGCAAAAAAGGATGCGAGCCAAGAAGGAGAGCTGCTGCTGCTGCTGCTGCTGTAACGTGAGATGGGAAGCAGTCAACAAGCGAGCGCAAAGTGAAAGTGGAAAGTGCACTCAACGAGTGCAGTACATCAGTGTGGGTGAGTGTCTATGGGTGTGTGTGTGTGTGCAGCACTACTTATGCTGCATACTTTAGGGGAGCTCGCGCTGAAGATAAATAGCTGTGGGTGCCAGAAAAACAAATCTGAACACTGCCTTGCTGCATCTCCCTTCACTTCAGGTGCTCACTTTGCCAAAAAAAAAATAAAGATTACAAAAATATGAAAACTTCTGAAACTTGCAGAGCGTCTGGTCATCACTATCTTCATTAAAGTCGGAGAATGAAAAAATACAACGTATGCCTGGCAGTCGAGCAATGAACGCCACTTAAATGAAGCAAACCATTTAAATTTGAATTTAAGTAGCCTTCCGTTCGCTTTCTCCTGAATCACTCCCACCTTTTTCCATCCACTTGGCTGAATTTCTCCGCACACACACACACACACATGTGCTGGGGACAGAGTTCCTCTCCACGTACCACGGGCCACGTTTTTATTTGCATATCATTTAGTGTTCGTAACGGCTGAGGAATGTTCCCAGGCAAGAACAAAACCCAAAAAAATAAAAAGGCTAAGACAAACTACCTGACTGCATGTGCCCGCACCAAACGGGCCTGGAATATACATACATATATTTTATATACATATATAAGCCTTCTCACATTTTCAACGGGCCAAAGCAACTCAGTCAGCAATTTGCTTTAATATTAAATGGGTAACGAACCGTAAGAAATATGAACGTGTTATATAGTTTGATGCGAACGCATTTCGGCCCGAATGTAATGTTAGGAATCATCGGGGAGAGGCCCCGAGGTGGGCTGCCTGGGTTGCTGGTGGCTGGTGGCTGGCAGGTGTGAGGTGTGTGGTGGAAGCGCCTGCAAGGTTGAATGGACATGGCATTGAGCGGCCAAGTGGATGAGTGGTAGGAGTGGAGGTAATGCAAACGGGTGGCTTCAAATCTTGTCCGAGAATAAACTTTTCCCAACTTTGATTAACTTTGCACAAGAACTTTTCAGAATCATTTGCCTAGAAAAATATGTTTGTGGAAGAAGTCTTATGAATTTGCTAAATTAATGTGCAGAAAGTTTCATGGAGATTAAAAGAATATTATTTTTCAAGAGAGATTTGTCATCGATATCGAGTTATCAAAAGTGAATAATTCTTTAAATATTCTAAATTTAAAAGATGGTAAAGATAACTTATACGCCCCGATACTCATGCGCTCTATTACCCATACGCTCTATTACTCATACGCCTCGTATACCACACAGATACCTGAGCTGTAATTACAAAAAGTTCCTAACTGTTAAACCTTAACATATTTTATTAACCTCTTTTTAAAAACTTTTTGTTTAAATTCCAATTACTCAAAAGCTTTACATTTCCTATTCTAAGAATTTTGCGCTTTTCCTCAAAACTTTTCGAACCAACCTTGTGGCTGCGTCTTGGTTGAAGCAAAAATTGTTGCTTCTTCTGAGATGCTCCTGTGTATTTGTATCTGTGCCTGCTATGTGTGTGTATGTGGGTCTCCTGTGCTCGCAGATAAATGTGTCCGTGTCCGTGTGTGAGTGTTTTTTTTTCTCTCGGTGTGCAAGGTGAAGCGCTCTGGTGGCAAAGACATTCAAATTTAAATACAAATGTTGCACGTGCCCTCGTAGGTGCGAGCTATACTCGCACGTGTGTGTGAGAGTTTGTATATGGGGCTGTGTGTGCCGGTGCGCTCATTTCGGTGATTGCTCTGCTAAGGTTTAATAAAGCAACACCAAGACGCCGTCGAGGAGGACAATTACGGGGAATTGCGTCAAGAAATGGCTGCCATTCTCGAGAAGGAATCGAGGAGCAGCGTTCGCAGTTTCTTTCGTATAATAAAGCAACTGGCGGGCATAATTGGCAGCCCACACAGTTACAGACCCAGCCAGGAATAAAAAGGCACGGAAGGTATAGAAAAAAAACTGTAGCATAAGCAAAAGGCGCACGGCCAAAACTTAAAATTGAAATGAAATGAAGTGTGAAGCGGCAGCCAAATTGGCTGAATAACCTCACAAAAACCCAGTTTCATTTTGGCCTGGCTCGCAAATTATACCAATGTTATGTCGGGGTCTGGGCTTTTCCAGGTAGGTACGAAAACGAGTACAAGTGCGAGTGCGAGTGCGATGGTATATAATTGTTTTCGGTGTGTTTGTTTAGCTTAATTAAAATGCCCAATGCAAACACTAAAGTGTGCGTGGGACTATGGCCACAAAAAAATGAAATGTGTATCCATAGAATAATATTTTTTATGAGTTTCTTCTGCAGATGAGACCACGAGCACTTTTTTCATTTTCTTCTTTAATTTTTCAAAGAGGAGGACCTGGAATCTAAGTATAATTTCAGAGCATGCAATACAGGTAATATCTTTGTTTAATTTTTATTTTTGAAATAAATACACTGTTTCTTAGATCAAGAAATAGTATATTATTTAATACACCCCACTGTGTGGGGCATGTCTAGGTTACCACCTGCTGCTGCTCGGCTCCTGTTGACAGTTGGCCGCTGCTACTGTTGCTGTTGCTACTGTTTGCCAGGACTTGTACAGCAAAAAGCAATTTGGTCTGCCAGTGAGTGGGCTTTGGCCCGCCTTCACTTTGACAGCCTTTTGTGCTCCTGTCTGCTGTCCGTCCGTCGCTCTCTCCTTCTTTCTGGGCTCAGTGTGTTGTCTCACTTTCTCCACAAACGGGGCATTTTATACTGTCTCCGTTGCTGTTGTTGCACCGCTGTGTTGACACCCCGCTGGCTTTGGCACTTCAATTTTATAACGACAGCAGCAACATCAACAGCAGGAGCCGCCACAAGACCGCAGACAACAACAAAAAAATAACAGAATGAATTCACAAACCCCTCGCACCTGCCTAATGGTCGGTGCGGGATGCTGTAACCGGACATTGGCGACCATAACTTTAATGGACGCACACATCCAGAGAGGGGATCTGCTTTCATTCGTTTCATTTTCATTTTTTTTTAGTATGTAATCTTAGCTATTAAAATTCAGTGCTGGGGATGACAGTGCGTATACGTAATGCGGCGAGATTGGCCCAAATTGGGTATTCAAAATGCGAGGGCTTTTCGCAGCCAGTAATTGCCGAGCTTTGCCACCGAGGCGGGCGAGCGAAAAATCACATAAAAGTGTCGGTTTTATAGGTCCAGAATTTGGGGAATTTTCGCGACGAGGAATTTTAAATTTTTAACCCCACTCCTTGGCCAAGTTAATCCTTTCGTTTACTTTGGAATTTCTTGAGATGAAACCCACCGCAGTAACCGCATTCATCATCCATCATTCCGTCAGCTACACAACATTCTGCTAATGATTGTGTGCCGCTCCAGCCCTCCTACTCGGCTACCACTTTCTTAATCAGACCAAAAAAACGTTCTTTCCGGCGGCGAACCTTCACACCAATTCACAGAAAACATAATATTTTTTGAAGGGTGTGTGCGTGCCTGCGGCTTTGGCGGAAAACTTGCTCCTTTCTCTTTGTATATCCTGGCATAGTTTTCTCCAAATTTTTCTCCTACTCGCTCCTTAATTAAAGCGACGGTCCTGGCGAACAAACACAAGGCAGGAGTGATCCGGGCTGAGCAAGAATGTCGGGCTTATGGCCATCAATCAAAATGACAAAATAAAATGTTTGTTCTTTCAGTCGGAAGGAGCAAAAGGAGGCGAGGAGCGGGCGGGATCCTGCAGATAATAATGTGCATTGACAAAGGCTCGTCAAGTATGCAAAGGCATTCGGATTCGACTGTTTGCAGCTGTCGAAAATGAAGAGACCATAAAATGTTGTAGCCAACCGGGACAAGGCGAATGAAATTTATTGCCCTGTTGTGATAAACGTGACGCGCTATGCCAAAGGGCCACGCCCTCCGTTTCGTTATAGCCAAAGAGGCGGGGATGAGCAGGACATTTTACAAGTGCCTGTTACATTTGATTTGTGTCTTGGACGAAAGTGTGAGCCGGAAGGCAAATATACTTTCCAGAAAAACCAAACATCTTCCGACGCCTAAGCATGCTATTGTTCTTCAAAACAAAAGAAGTTTTCAATTAAAAGTTATTGTTGGTAAATTAATAATTCCCCCATCATATCCTCAAGTCTGATTTCTATAGTATTAGATATGTATTAGCCTAGATGTTGGCATTTTTTTGTATTATTTTTCTCTCTGTATTAAATTGCTAGAGTTGTGGCATTAAGAATAGCTGACAACAGGTTAACGTTAGCTTGGCTTTTGTGGGGGCGGCACTTTGAATAATGAGGGCCAGATTGATGATCTTTAATGGCTGAACTTGGGCACAAGTTGGCCAAATTAAGTTGTTCCAAAAGATATATATACCATGCGCAGAGACCATATGCTTCCTGCTCAGTTATTAGCCTGTGAACCAATTTTCAGATAAAGTTTGTCTCTAATTCAAAAATAACATGGCACATCCAGAGTGCCAAGTGCACGGAAAATCCAAAGCCGGATAAGTGATAACCTAGAAAAGCCTCGGCTCAGGGAAAAAGTTTTCCATTCGAGGTTCAATCAACTTGGCCCCGGAGTAGCCCGGCCTCCGTAGTCCGGAATATTTGCCCAAATTCCTGTCCAACATGGCGTATGCTCGACATTGGCTCTCACCATGTTTCATTTTATGAAGCCCCTCGGCCGTCGTCGCTCCACAAATCGCTTTAGTAGCTTGTTTTGACATTTTTCCATCTCGGGACATTTTTTTCGACTTTGTTTCACCATTTTTCGGGCCGCGTTTTTGTCCTGGCTTTTCATACCTTTGCGCCCCGGTGCAGCTGTTACCAAAAATAAGCCTAATAGCTACAAAAAACTGGCTGAAAAAGTGGAAATTCCGCTAAAGTTCCACAAAATGCATTTGCATGCCCCCTGTTTTTTTGTGTTTCCTGCCTTTTCGGTAGTTAGAACTTTATTTTTAGTTGGCTACTGGAATTTTTACTGGCATTGCCAAAAAAGCCAATTGGCCAGTTTGAAGGCTCAGATAAGAGCTCTTTGAAATTAATGCGCGACTTCTTTTCGCTCGATGGGCGTCTGTTTTTGGCAGCCAACTCGGTTGCCTGATAACGCTTAGTTTCTCTCCGTGTTTCAAAAATTTAACCTCACGAATTCGGGCCGGAGCTAAGACCCATATATACGCACACACATGGTGGCTGGCTGGCTGGCTGGCTGGGATATACATCACGTGAATGTTTCTCTTCTTCCATGTGGCAATAATCGTAAAAAAAATGTCGTGCCAAGGCAAAGGAAAACGGTGACTAGCAAGACGGGACCTTAGATACCCTAAACGCATTACAAACTTAACCTTCCATTCCTCTTCTAAAAATTAAATTTTAGCCAACCGGGATAGACTCCTCCCCATCGACAAGGTCATATGGCACACGATAATATCCTGCGGCTAAAGGGTATTAGCGGCAGGCTGCCTGGCAGCATCGTCGAATGCCAAAAGTTCAAAGAGCGCAAAATTCGATGGAAAATGAAAATAAATATAAAATTAGTAGTAGACTGTATAGGGAGCTGGCAGGATACAGAGAGTTGGCATGCAAACGCGTTAAAATGTGAAATTCAATTTGGTAGAGCTGCTACAGGAACAGGAGCAGAAAGGGCAAAATAAAAGGCATGCTTCGAGTCTTTTCCCGCAAAAATTCGTTCTCTGTGTCGGCAGGTTTCTGTGAGTGTGTGTGTATTTTGTTTGTTTTTTTTCAGGAGTGGAGTGAAGACTGTGCTTTAAAGTGTTTTAATCTTAAAGACGGAGCATTCCGCTGACAGGAAGCAAAACTCTTCCCAGGACTCACCACAATGCGCCTGACACGTGTCATTTTGCGGTAATCGCCCAGCTTGAGGCTTGGCAGTCGGACAATTTTCCGGGATTTCAATGAAGTGCCTCCGAAGCGAGTGGCTGAATGGCCGCAGGGGCAGCTGGAGCAAAAGTTTTTCGTTTTCTTTTCTTTGCGCTTACGCTTATGATTGCCGCCTGTCAGTTGCAGTTCGTGGCTCACAATTAGCGACGGCAAATGCAAAATTTCTCACCGCAGGACACTTTCCGGATTCTAGTCATACAAGCACTGCATTCGAAACTAATCTCTGTTCACTTTCTCATAGTCCCACTAATTGTTTAAGTTTTTTTTTTTAACTTTTGTTCAATTTTTGATTAAAAACTTCCTTTGAAAATATTATAAATTTCGCGTTAAGGTTTCCAATTCGTACTTTCGACTGCGTTGGACCGGCCAGAATTTTTCCTATTTTATCGACCGCTGCGCCAAACGTCTCAGATGAAACTGAACGTTTCCCGAGATTCGCAGCCAGATGAAATACCCCTGGAAAATTCATGTGGCCTGGCCAGGAGCAACAACGAAACTGCGGCAAAGAGCGCAACTGCCGCTCTCCGTCTCGGCCAGGTTCGCTGTGAGGCTTTCTCGGCACACATACGTATACGTAATATCGCCACAAAAACCAGCTGTGCGCACAGTGGTGCTTTTTATCAATTACCATTGCAATAATTTGATAATTTATAAATATATAAATTCTTAAAAACTTCAATTCTACTGTTTGTTAATCAATGATTTTTAATTTTTATTATTTCAAAATAAATATAAATATTAGTTAATTAATAAAATCAATAACCTCTGAACCCACTGTTTTTATTAATAGGGTTTGTTCACCATTTTCTTTCAGTGCAATAGAGAGAGGTTTCAGGACTGTAGAGAGAAAGTTTTTAGAGAGCGGCTGCTTCGGCTTGATAAAAGTTTTATTTTTATAAACAAATTGAAGGGCCAAAAAAAGAGTAGAAATAAAAGTAAAACTAAAGCACGCGGGTCCCGAGGAATCGGGATTCAAGGGTGGGTGGGGAAATTTCTGTGGCAGTGGCAGGGAGAGAGAGGCCGTGAGAGAAATAGAGGACACTAAGTGGGTGCCTGTCCCTGTCACTGTGCGTGTGTGTGCGAGTGTTTGTTTATCTGTTTGTTTTGTTACATTTTCTGTGTATTTCATTGTTTTTTCTTTCGGTGTGTGTGCTTTTTGGAGCCAAGAGAACAAAGTCGGCACAAAGTCGTGAAATTCAAAAATCAGGCACTGCAAACTTGTTGATGAAGAAAGTATGTGACAGAGAGTGCGGGCAACTCTCATCTCCATTTTAAGAATAGGAGAGTTAGTTTAATTGTGTGTGTGTGTGTGTGTCTTTTTGGGGGTTTATATTTCTGTGTGTATTGTGTCCTGTGTGTGTGTGTGTGTGTGTAGGGAAAAGGTGTGCGGAAAGGATATTTACATTTGCCAAGGAGCAACATGTTGATTTTACACGTGTTCACCCAAATCACACAACTGCACAGGTATTCCCATCCAAACGTGAGACTGCAGACGCCTCGGATGCCTTCATGTGTGTGATTTAAAAATGTAATTAATTAACTCAGTGCTAATTGCAATTTAATTGCATAACGAGTAATGTCTGAAATCAGAATCAGCCCGAATTACTCTCCTGAAATAATTTCCCAGGTTTTTGTTTTTTGCTCTTTTTCTGTTTTTTTGTGTTACCGGAAATTGTTCTGCTCACAAATGGAGCACAGATTTCCTCAGTTTAGGGTTGATTCGAGGGTTGGGACTAAGCTTAATTTATACAGGTGCTTGTGCAGTTGGGGGAAGGAAAGGTAAGTTCCTCTATTTATGTTTGGATTTCTTGGATTCTGGTTGGGAAATCGGTGCAAGTTTGCGGGTCTAAATAAAAACTTTTGAATTATTCATTAGTTTTGTTTTAAAAACATAAAAATTTATAGGTTTTTGTTTAATAAATATATCTTAAAATGAGAGCTTTCTAACTTTTTACTCAAATAAAAAAAACCTGGCCTAAAGAGGCCCGAAACTCATCATCCAAATATCTACTGAATCCAAACTAAATCAAAGGCAGGACCGAAAAAATCAGCTACGATTAAGCTTCACATGCGTGTTGGTGCGCCTTCTTGTTTTGTTTCCTTCCGGGTCCCAGACCCCATCCTTGAATGCTTCTGCTCTTGTGTTTTTTCTTGCTTTCAGTTGCTGCCTTTTGCTTAGACCGGCAGTTCCGGTGAAGGAGCCGCCGCAGCGTGCCCAAGTGGCCCGAGAGGGGATTGCCAGGTCCCCACTGCCACGTGTAATCCTTTCAGCCAAACGACCCCATCGGTCACCATTCCCAAGCCTCCCAAGCTTCGCATTCTGCTTTTTCTCGCATTCTTTTGGTATTTTTAGGCTTTCCTTTTTCGACTTTTCCATTGTTGGGGTTTCGTGTTTTGTTTGGACTTTGATTACTTTAAGTTTTGGTTTTCGAATGATTGGCACACAGCTCTGAGGAGGCGGCACTGATAGGTCTTTGATGTAAGCGATATCAGGGTGGGGATTTCAGAAGGCTATACGAGATTGAAATTTGCATTTGGCCCTGGCTCAAGTCGGAAGCCGGAGTCAGCTGGCATGTGCCCTTAGGTTTGCTCAATAATCCATTTGATAGCGGGCCATTTTGGCTTAATTACCGCAATTGACGCGTGAATTGTGGATGGCCATTCAATTTGAATATTATGCCAGATTAGTTCTCCTTTTGAAAGCGGCATAGTAATTTATCATAATTTCATATACTAGCCACACAAATTCGAGTCCCGACTGCATTTGTGTGCGGTGGCGACTATTTCGCCAAATGGTGCGATGATAAAAGCGGCTTTATGAGCAAATGCGAATGCGAATGCTTAACGCCATCACCAAATGCCGAGAGCTCTCGAATGCGTCGTTAAAGCCAAACAAACTGCGGATTCAACAGAGCCATTATGCACTTTAAACGGGTTATGGCCAGTCTCTACTGGACTGGGAAATGGCTAATATGCCACTTTGAATGATGAGTTTTATTAGCATGTGGAAAGAGGATGCTTATATAGATAAGTTTCTGTTTAAATTTCATTTTAAAATTCTCATCATGATTTATAGAAGAGTATCAATAATTCGTTTGCCCCAAAAACTGCCAACAACGCTTTTCATTCCATGAGTTTTATGGCCAAGTTGCAGCTCTGTTTGCTGACAATTAACATTTTATGCGTTCTATTTTTTGCGCTTTTATTTCCATCCATTCCAGAAGTGACTAACTGCCTAATCAAGAGTTAATCCTGCCAAGTGAGGTCATAGTTTTGGGGCTTCTGGACCGACGCATAATAATTAGCCAGCAGCGTAATTTGACGCAATTTATGCGCATACATTCAGCATTTGGCAAGGGACCCGGCCAGTTTATGCCTTTTGTCCAATTTATGCAGGACATTCTGCGATTATAAATGCTTAAACGATGAAAAAAAAACGATGGAGGCAAATGTTTGAGCAAAATCTGGCATCCGGTTTTAATTGTGGCCAGGCACAATGGATGGCCAGGAAGACACATCCATATCTATATGGAATCTCTTCCTGCCAGTCCCTGTCGACTGTTGGGCTTCCTTGGAAGCTGACAGCTTGTGTTAAGTGAATTTGGTCGACGCTTTCTATTTGCCATTTCAATTGCAAATTAACTTTGCAGTCCAATGTCTGACAATGCCAAGCTCTTCTCCCGACATGTGTGCAAATGCTTTACAAATATACGCACACTCCCAGCCAAACTAATAGATATATATCTCTGGGCGGAATATATATTTCCAACACCAACACCACATGGCAGCCACAAAAATAAACTCAAATGCTGCTGCCGCCGCTGTCGAGTGGAAAATGCAATGTTCCTTGCTTCGTTGGCCGGCTCTCCTACTTTCCTCATTTTCCCCGAAGAGAAGCCCTCGGGCCTTTTAAGTTATTTCTAATCAAGTCCTAATTGTGTCTAATATTGTTAGAAACCGCCACCCACGCTGGTTAGTAAATATATTAAGCTTTAATCGCTTTAATTTGCGGCAGCCACCTTTTTAAGTGAAACCCTGAAATCATAATTCCCCTTAAAATTCAATGTTCAATGATTTTAGGCCAGGCTTACGCAATTTTCGGCAAGTTTTCCATCTGCACCTCCCCGGCTCCGGCCCACGATTATTTATGTTCGTACGTGCATCAATGTTGCTGCAGCTGCCACAGCCTGCAAGCCACTTACGGTAGACAAGCCACAGTCTTTCGACTCGGGAGCCGAGAGCAAATTTACATAAAGACTTAAGCCAGGAAGCCAGAAAACGTGGCCGAGTCACGTTTATTGGCCACAGGCTGGTTGGTCACACAAGCAGCACAAATCATGCAAAATTAAATTCAAGAGCCGGGGCGTTTCCGTTTTCTCCCCCCACCACTCAGTTCCGAGCAGGATGCAGGAACTTTGCCATTGAATTATTGATTGAAAGTAAATTTTTTGTGAATTTTCTAGTTTTGGGCAGGATGCACATTTTCTCCACCGCCACGTTACGCATACGCCATGCTGTACAAGATACCATTTTAATACGAGTGTTTGACCAAACTAGGGAACATATGTCTCGTGTCCTGTCGGAACAGGCGCCTAGGAAATTGCCGGACAACTGCAAACAGGGCAACGTAAAATTCAGCAAGGCAGGACAACTCGAAACAACAAAAACAAGGCACTACAGGACGAAGAAGATCCAGTGACATGTGCGTTTGCTCAAAACGGAATGAAATTGGAAAACACAAGCACATGTTTCGGTTTTCCACAAATTGCAGGAAACTTGCTGATACAGAAGCAAATGAGCGCTTGATGATGATACACTTCTGGGCATTTTTAAATTTGAAACAAGTCAAGCATAGCTCGGAGTTTAAAAAATAAAATAAACAAAGTTCACTTAACATGCAGTAGACATTTCTTCGATTTAGTTTTAATTATAATGTTCTCTTTATAACGCATACGCCCCGTGGTTCGTTCCATTCAACTTATTTATGACTTTGTGTTTTGGTTCAGCAAATTTAATTAAACTTCATTTTATGGCCATTCATCTAGTGTGCGTGTGGGAGTACATATATGTACATATGTATGTATGTGGGAGTGTGCACTGCACAATTATGGTTAGACATTTAAATAATATTCTTTTTGGTTCAGACAAATTGCCCCAGATATTTGTTCGTTTGTTGCGAAGGGGGTTTGATGAATTCTGGAAAAGGGTATACATTTTTTTCTTTCATCAGAAGTTTAAAAGTTTTAATGAATTTATAGCTTGCTTATAAATCGGCGAACTTTTATAATTTATTTAGTTTATCTTATAGAACTCCTCATAGAACTCTAGTAAAAGCTAGCAAATTACATAAGATATAATAATCTCTTAAACTTTAAAATCTTCCCTCGTAACTTGGTCAAACAGCAGGACTCAAGCCAGAAAGGACTCTTTGATTCTTGTTTGTTGCCTTTTCTACTCATTTCTGCTGCTCTGCCTCTTTCAGGACTGTGACTGTGACCGAAAAAGAAAACTTCTAACGAGTTTCATTTTCGGGTTTTTCCTCTCGGCCTGTCAGTTGCCGAGAGGGGAAATTTTTTGCCCTGCCTTCTGGTGTGCTGTTGTGCTGTGCTGTTTTGTGTGATTTATATCACAATTTACTCGCATTCGTTACCCGACATTGTGTCCGCCTTTGTGGCACAATGGCCACCTCAGTGGCCACCAAAGCCGAACTACTCGGTTGTTATTGAATTACTTGCGGTGCTCGCTAGGAACTCACCTAGCGCCCCTTTTCCTCGCCGACATGTCCTCAGGTATTGCCGTACTACTTCCAAGTGGCGAGAGGAGACACGGCCAGAACTGTCGATGATAAATCAACGTGCTAACGAATTTTTCGTTTGCTTTCGCTTTTTCGGCTTTTGTTCCGGCAGCCGGATTCTTTTGGGCTAACAATACCTTAAGCCTTTTTTGTTTCGGCATGGGACTCGGCCGCTGTGTCTCTGGGAGGGAGGGCTTCATAAATTGCCAGCCAGCCTTTGTTTCTCAAGATTTTTGCTTGAGTTATTTTTAATTTCATTGCGCTTGCAATTTCTCAGTGTCAGTGCGAGGAAGGCAGTGTCTGAAAACCTGCCACAGACAGAGATGAAGCGTGCGGAAAAAAGGAGCTCCAACCCGCTCGAGTGGCTCATTAGCTTTTGTTGTGGCTGGAGTACGAGAAATACAAGAAAAGGAATGCATATTTTCCCTTCAAGTTGATGCCACTGATAATCATTTTGAATTGTTGATGGGCTGTGTTTAATTAAATTAGCAACACTCCAGTAATTAAGGCTGCTGCCCTCTGCACTCCGACTGCAAAATTCTTACCAGAGCATCCCTTTTTTGTGGCGAACATCAATCATATGCCAAAACACAAATACGAGTCGAAAGAAAAGCTTGACGAAAAATAGAAAGAGAATTTCTAACTTTTTACTTTCTGTGTCAGCCCCGAGAAGATTTATGGCCAAAACGGGAATGGGAGGTGGCCCAATTGGTCGCTCGACACATGTGAGCCAAACAAAAGTTGCAAAAGTGGTAGACGAACCAGAGGGAAATCCCTTAACCGGATCTAACAAATGTAGTTTTGAGTCACATTTGGGCCAAAACATTCAACTGATTGTTTAAATAAATGAGTCAGTAGTACCACATTTGGATGCTGGATACCCATTCTATTGATTTTTCATTGCAACTTGTCGCTCTTCCATCGCCAAAGTCCCCCTGACAAGCCATTGATGGATGGTGTTGGCTTTTCGGTCAGGGCATCCTTTCAATCGATTTGGGAGCGTTAATTTACCAATATATTGCATTTTAGTTTGGTTTTTATGGCCCGCATATTTTTTGGTCCACCCACGCAACCGTTTCTTTGGTCTGGGCACTAACCATACAGCCTTAAAAGTTACAAAAATCTAAACGAAAAAGAACGCACACACATGAAACCGTGTATGTGAATATGTGAGCACGCATACATATAAAGATGAATTTAACCGCGGATCAACCATCTTGATGAAGGGCCTCTCCGCGACTGAAGAACCAAAAAATTTTTTTGAGAATATGAGCGTAAGAAAGAGCGTAAGAATGAGAGTAAGATTTTCTCTGGGGCCTGCTGGGGCCTGTCGCAAGAAATTTTTGCGTCCATTTTCGTTGTATGAAATGAGTAGTCTATATGCTGTATGGTTAGTGGTCTGGGCTAACAAATAGTTTGCAATTATCCTTTCTAAAGAAATGGGTTTCCAATACCGAGCAGAAATTCCCCCTCAGCTTTGACGAGGGTTCTGGAATGGAGTCTCAGGACTCACTCATAGCATGTTGGGCTTTTGATTGAACGACCACATAAACATTTGACCGTCCATTGCTCGCATATTTACAGTGCGTTTCATATTTTTATAGACAGGATTTCTGGCAGCAATATGCTCCAAAAAATGACTCTATTGGCATTATTGAAGTTTACTATAAGACTGCTTATAGTTCCAGCTTACAATTTTGAAACGTATTATATGTATTTCTGTGACCTTACCATAAAAATACCTCATGAGAGACGGAAATTATATATGTTATGTGTGTATCACATAATCGATAATCATAAACATTAGAGCTCTAAACTTTATATCCTCGATGGCCCGACACTTTTTATAAGCGACTTGTCCACAATGACTGATGCTCCGCTGGACGTGTGGGAAGAATAATGGCCAAGGTTGCCGCTTAATGTGGCATGAAACTAAAAATAAGACTAACATATTCCCCTTCGTATTTAATGGAAAATATTTGAAGCTATAGAGTGGTCAGAATTTTTGATATGAGCGTAGCAGCTGCTTCATTACTTGGTCTACTTTAATAAGTCCTAACTTGTATGGTAAACAGAGGTTTGGATTTTCTCATCTTCCCAGATTCTGGCCACAACTTTTTTGGCCAGCTTCAATTTGATTTTGTCATTAAAAAGTTTTTAGCGAAATAATAAAGTTTGTCAGCGTGGAATTCAAGGACCGGAGAAAAGTAACAGCCAACAAAAAAAAAAATCAAGGAAAAAGGAAATCACAGTCCAAAAGTGGCCAATGAAAGTTTTCATTTTCCATTTTCCATGTAAAGAAAAAGGCAGAGGGCATCCATAAAAGACAGATGGCCGAAAGCAAACTATGGAATGCTGGCGGAACCAAAAATTTAACGCTTATCTTCGCCGAGTCAGAGATATGTCCAAGCTCTGAATGCGATATGTCCAGATTTTAAATGCATTCAGTTCCACCGAAAAAAAGCTATAAATTACCCAAAGTCATCACTTATTTCCAATGGGGATATAAATTAAATTTTTGATTCAGCCAAAAAAGTTGATTACTTTTTTAATTGATTCTGTTTGCGTTGCTACTGCGGCGGGTTTTTTTTTTTAAATGAATTACATATTTTCCAAATTGGAAATATTTTATAAGTAAAAGCACCGAAGGACCCATTTGTGAACAAATTGAATTATTTATGATTTTAAACAAAATTGGCTATATTATTGTAGAGTTTTTAAAAGGCAATACCTTCTAGATATTTTCCGGTTTATTGGCAGGATTTGTTGCTCCATTTAAAATGTAACACCAATAATTGTTTCCATGCATTGTTAAGCTGGGAGCTTGTAGCTATGTATCTTGTTTATGTCACCCAGTACTTTATTGCCAACATATAGTATTCACGGGTAAATTCCTTCAGCTTGGCAGGTGGAGATTTCTCTGGACTTATTGAATTACATGCAGCTCTGGCCGATGCATAATTCAATTAGCATATGGAAAAAGGGAATACCCGTGTCCGACATGACGTATGCGCAATGCGAGCCAAGGGAGCAACAGCCCGACCCACATCCTATCATCAACAATGGATGGAAGGGAAACAGGCGGAAGCTCGGATGCTTGGATGCTGGGATGCTCGGAAGAGGAATGGCATTGAAGCTGCTACGTTATGAATTACATTTCAATATGCTTCAACGTGTTCATCATTTATTAAGCCAGTCGGGGAGCCCTTACAGTGGCAACTGGCAGTGCCAAGTAGCGAAATGCCAATAAAGGAGCCGAGGATCCTTGAGCCCGGCCCGGCGAAAAGGCACCTTAGTCCTGACGCGCTGCAAACAGGAAGTCGGAATGCTGCCAAGACTCTGCCGACGAGTGCTCAGCTCCGTTTGCAATTTCCGTTTTGTCACATTTGTCTAACTAAATGGAAATTTATGCAACTCGCCTCACTCTGCCCTGACCCACTGCTCCACTCACCATTACTTGTGATCCTGGCTGGGGTCCTGGTTGGTTAATGCTTTATTCACGGTCCAGCGCTTAATGAAAGAGTCATTACACTCATTCATTCATTCAATCGTTGATTCATTCATGAGGAGAAAAGAGCGCGTGTCCTTTGTTTTCCAGTTCCCAGCCGTGGCTGGGCCGTGTCTCCTTGGCTCTTGTTGTTGTCGTTAATTAATTGATTTTCATTGATTCCTGGATAGCATTAATCATACGCCGGGTTGCCCCCACTTACCAAGCCCTCTGAGACTATTGTTATTTTTTTCTTCCCATCAGCTGCTGACGAATTCCACGCCCCCCTGCTCTGTCGTCCTAGAAACTTTTCAGCAGTGCTGGTGCGTTGCAGTTTTTTGTCAAAGTTTTTCATTAACGCTTCACTTAACAGGGCGTCCAGGACACAGCATAGGACAAAATGAATAAAAGGAAAAACTTGCATCTGCTGCAAATTAAAAATATTTTGCAAGATTCTTCAAAAGTTTCAAATCAATCAGAGTTTATTGAACAAGATTTTTAAATTATAAATTGTTGAGCATTGTTCCAATACCTGTTTGCATCGAATTCCGCCATTAGAATTAGTTTCCGGTCCAATAATTAAGCTAAGCCATAAGATTAAACAAATTTCATTGCATACTTGAAATTCAAATGAAATTCCCGTGTTCGAAACGCAATTAAAACAAAATAAACCAAATAAACAGCATAGAAATTTTGCACTTGGTGACGCATAAATAAGTGATTTCCGCAAACAGCATACGATTCTGCATAATTCATGGACAAGATTTATGTGCGGTAATGTTGCCTACAATATGCATAAGCTGAAACCAAACCTATATATAAATAATATATATATTCGTTTTTAATTTATGTATAGTGGACAAGCAAACCGGAAGCCCTTAAAGTATCAGTCCCAGAGCCAGTCCCAGAGCGCGCCTGCCAACGCGGCTTAGACCGAATCAATTAAATTGGCCTGTGGCCGCCTGTTCAGTGTTCAGAGAATAGCCATTTCCAGCTTAGTGGTTGACGTTTTGACACTTTTATTGTAAGTCGTTCATGTTTAACTGTTTAAGCGAGGACTTACGGATTTTGTGGCCCTATTCTAATTGATTAAAATTGAATCAGCCGCCTATGATATAATACGATTTCTTTATAATAGGACTATAAAGGTTCAAGGGTAAATATTTTTAAAGACAAAATTTCACTAAAAACTTAAAAAATATTTTGTTTGTAGGTTTAGATGCTGATCGAAGATTCTATTCCGCTCTAGAATCGGATGTTTATTGGAAAAGATATTGCCATTTCAAGGGGCCATATTGTGCCCCATGCAGATTTCAAAATTTTGAAGGTGATTCCACTGGACATTTGTCGGAAAAAATATAAAAAATAATTGACTATTTCTACTGAATTAATTTGTACATAAATATTTATTTGTTTAATGTTTTAATAAATTTTATTTTGTTCAAGTGTCAATACCTTATTTAAAATAACGACATTTATTTTACATTTGAATTTATGGCGCCACCTATCTTCAAGCTTGACTAACAGAGGGCGCCACCGTGTTCTTTCTTTTTTTCTCCAAGAACATTTGACAAAAAATTTAAAATGATTATTGGCAAAGATATGACCTTCGTGGGGAGACATACTGTGCTTCCAGACAATTTCCATATTTTTAAAGATCCTCCAGGAAATTTCGCAAAACATCTAAAAAATATTTTATTTTTAGGTTTTCACGCAAATCGAAGCAGAATCAATTTACAAATCGTTTAAGGTATTCCGTTCAAGAATCGGTGGATATTTGGCCAAGATATGGCGTTTGAAGATGGAAATAATGTGCATCCAGGCACCTGCCACATTTTTGAAGGGGATCCTCCAGGAAATTTCGCAAAAAATCTAAAAAATATTTTGTTTGTAGGTTTTCATGCAAATTGAAACAGAATCAATCTACAAATCGTTTAAGGTATTCCGTTCAAGAATCGGTGGATTTTTGGCCAAGATATGGCGTTTGAAGATGGACATAATGTGCTTCCAGGCACCTGCCATATTTTTGAAGGGGATCCTCCAGGAAATTTCGCAAAAAATCTAAAAAATATTTTGTTTGTAGGTTTTCATGCAAATTGAAACAGAATCAATCTACAAATCGTTTAAGGTATTCCGTTCAGGAATCGGTGGATTTTTGGCCAAGATATGGCGTTTGAAGATGGACATAATGTGCTTCCAGGCACCTGCCATATTTTTGAAGGGGATCCTCCAGGAAATTTCGCAAAAAATCTAAAAAATATTTTGTTTCTAGGTTTTCATGCAAATTGAAACAGAATCAATCTACAAATCGTTTACGGTATTCCGATCAAGAATCGGTGGATTTTTGGCCAAGATATGGCGTTTGAAGATGGACATAATGTGCATCCAGGCACCTGCCATATTTTTGAAGGGGATCCTCCAGGAAATTTCGCAAAAAATCTAAAAATTATTTTGTTTGTAGGTTTTCATGCAAATTGAAACAGAATCAATCTACAAATCGTTTAAGGTATTCCGTTCAAGAATCGGTGGATTTTTGGCCAAGATATGGCCTTTGGGGAAGGACATAATGTGCTCCAAGGCACCTACCATATTTTTGAAGGGGATCCTCCAGGAAATTTCGCAAAAAAATATAAAAAATATTTTGTTTGTAGGTTTTCATGCAAATTGAAACAAAATCAATCTACAAATCGTTTAAGGTATTCCGTTCAAGAATCGGTGGAGTTTTGGCCAAGATATGGCCTTTGGGGAAGGACATAATGTGCTCCAAGGCACCTGCCATATTTTTGAAGGGGATCCTCCAGGAAATTTCGCAAAAAAATCTAAAAAATATTTTGTTTGTAGGTTTTCATGCAAATTGAAACAGAATCAATCTACAAATCGTTTAAGGTATTCCGTTCAAGAATCGGTGGATTTTTGGCCAAGATATGGCGTTTGAAGATGGACATAATGTGCTTCCAGGCACCTGCCATATTTTTGAAGGGGATCCTCCAGGAAATTTCGCAAAAAATCTAAAAAATATTTTGTTTGTAGGTTTTCATGCAAATTGAAACAGAATCAATCTACAAATCGTTTAAGGTATTCCGTTCAAGAATCGGTGGATTTTTGGCCAAGATATGGCGTTTGAAGATGGACATAATGTGCTTCCAGGCACCTGCCATATTTTTGAAGGGGATCCTCCAGGAAATTTCGCAAAAAATCTAAAAAATATTTTGTTTCTAGGTTTTCATGCAAATTGAAACAGAATCAATCTACAAATCGTTTACGGTATTCCGATCAAGAATCGGTGGATTTTTGGCCAAGATATGGCGTTTGAAGATGGACATAATGTGCATCCAGGCACCTGCCATATTTTTGAAGGGGATCCTCCAGGAAATTTCGCAAAAAATCTAAAAATTATTTTGTTTGTAGGTTTTCATGCAAATTGAAACAGAATCAATCTACAAATCGTTTAAGGTATTCCGTTCAAGAATCGGTGGATTTTTGGCCAAGATATGGCCTTTGGGGAAGGACATAATGTGCTCCAAGGCACCTACCATATTTTTGAAGGGGATCCTCCAGGAAATTTCGCAAAAAAATATAAAAAATATTTTGTTTGTAGGTTTTCATGCAAATTGAAACAAAATCAATCTACAAATCGTTTAAGGTATTCCGTTCAAGAATCGGTGGAGTTTTGGCCAAGATATGGCCTTTGGGGAAGGACATAATGTGCTCCAAGGCACCTGCCATATTTTTGAAGGGGATCCTCCAGGAAATTTCGCAAAAAAATCTAAAAAATATTTTGTTTGTAGGTTTTCATGCAAATTGAAACAGAATCAATCTACAAATCGTTTAAGGTATTCCGTTCAAGAATCGGTGGATTTTTGGCCAAGATATGGCGTTTGAAGATGGACATAATGTGCATCCAGGCACCTGCCATATTTTTGAAGGGGATCCTCCAGGAAATTTCGCAAAAAATCTAGCAAATATTTTGTTTGTAGGTTTTCATGCAAATTGAAACAGAATCAATCTACAAATCGTTTACGGTATTCCGTTCAAGAATCGGTGGATTTTTGGCCAAGATATGGCGTTTGAAGATGGACATAATGTGCATCCAGGCACCTGCCATATTTTTGAAGGGGATCCTCCAGGAAATTTCGCAAAAAATCTAAAAAATATTTTGTTTGTAGGTTTTCATGCAAATTGAAACAGAATCAATCTACAAATCGTTTAAGGTATTCCGTTCAAGAATCGGTGGATTTTTGGCCAAGATATGGCGTTTGAAGATGGACATAATGTGCATCCAGGCACCTGCCATATTTTTGAAGGGGATCCTCCAGGAAATTTCGCAAAAAATCTAAAAAATATTTTGTTTGTAGGTTTTCATGCAAATTGAAACAGAATCAATCTACAAATCGTTTACGGTATTCCGTTCAAGAATCGGTGGATTTTTGGCCAAGATATGGCGTTTGAAGATGGACATAATGTGCATCCAGGCACCTGCCATATTTTTGAAGGGGATCCTCCAGGAAATTTCGCAAAAAATCTAAAAAATATTTTGTTTGTAGGTTTTCATGCAAATTGAAACAGAATCAATCTACAAATCGTTTAAGGTATTCCGTTCAAGAATCGGTGGATTTTTGGCCAAGATATGGCGTTTGAAGATGGACATAATGTGCTTCCAGGCACCTGCCATATTTTTGAAGGGGATCCTCCAGGAAATTTCACAAAAAATCTAAAAAATATTTTGTTTGTAGGTTCTTATGCAGATCGAAACAGAGTCAATCTACAAATCGTTTGAGGTATTCCGTTCAAGTAACGGGTGATAGTTATTAGAGACATGGCTTTGGTGGGGGGCCATAGCATGCCTTCAGGCATTTTAATTTTTTGACATTTTTGCGGAATTTGTTTAAATTTATAAAATTTGAGAAACAATATGTTAAAAATTTGCACCCGTTTGGATTGAATCTTTAAAGAACTTTATCTTTGGAAGCGGAATGTATTGTCGTCTTCGCTTAGAAGACAGTTCGCATTTATGTATTTCATGCATGTATAGCCATATATTATATATATATATATATAAAGCAGTATTATAATATTTAAATATATATATATATAGCCCTATTGCATGTATAATTTCTAAAAATTTTACATGACATGATTAGTTATAGCTAAATTATATAGTTTTATGAAATAGAAATGAAAACAAGATTAAAATTTAGAATAAAAATACTTTATCTCATATCTAAAAAGTTATAAGCCGTCATATACGTTGTAGATTATGATTTCTGTTTTTAACTTATAACCTTAGCCCTTTCACGTACAAGTAAATAAAATCCATTTGTAATATTTTCTAATACAATATAGTTTTATTAAATACATTTTAAATTTCATAAGATTATCCTTTATAATACCGTATATCTCAATCACAAGAGAAATTATATTCATAGCTATAGTACATAGTACAAGTAAATGTGACAGATTTCAAGTCGTCTTCAATTTTGAAAGTTACTAACTAAAGAAACAATATTTATTAATGAAAGCGCTTTATTAGTGATGGTTTCCTCTCGTTTGTACAACCTAGAGTTAATTGGTAACTACAAACTATAGTAACAGCTAAAAATGATTCACATTTTTGTACGAAACAGAAGCGAGCAATCTCCTCTCCTTTATAGCCCAAACGAAACCTTTTGTGGATGTGGTGTAAAGTAATCTAATGCGACGGCGACTTATAAAGCTTATGGAAATGATGATGGCAATGCTGGCTTATCTTAATGGGACTTCATTTAGCGGCAATACATTTTGTTTGTATAGAAATCTATAACAAAAGCTAACTATATACATTAAAAGTCTTTGCAACTGTCTGTTTTATTGGGGTTTTGTGTCTGTGGATCTTTTGGAGACTCCGCCGTCGCTCGAGCTCTCTGTGTCTTGATCCTTGGGTGGTGGCATTAGTTCACCCACAGCCAGTTTGTTCGGCAGGGCATCCGGCGTATTGATGATGCCGTAGGGTCTTAAATGATAGATCAAGTAGTCCAGCACGTACATTTGGTTTGGCGACACGTAGTGGAAGGATATGGCATTATCTGAGCAGCAGTCTAGGCCCTGAAATAAACAAAAAGGTAATTAAATCTTCAAAAATGCAATTTAAGTTGTTAGAGTCAAAACCCACCTCGTCAGTTTTGTAGAATATGTATTGCCAGTACCAGAACTTCTTGTCCGTGTGAGATGGAATCAGATGATGCTCCGGAACAAAGGGAAAGAAGCGACCACGTCCGTTGGAATCGCGGGAATCCCCGGCCACTACTTTCACATTCTGCAAGCACTTGCCCATCTCCACGTCTTCGGCGCCCGTGTTTTCTTCCTTGCATAACTTGGGATTGGGCAGGGCCTCGACCACAAAGCGACGCACTGCCTCCCGGCTGAGAACGTAGCCGGCACCGCCGGACATGTAACCCTGTTTCACGTACGGCTTGAACTTGCAGCCAAAGTAGACCGGAGTCTCCGGGTTGTACGGGTACAGCATGTAGCGCAGGTTCTCCACTATCGTGTACGTGTCATCGTCGGCCTTGAGGAACCAGTCGGCATCGTTGATATGGTGATTGTAGATATACTTGTACGCCTCTTTCGTCTTGCCCCACAGGTTGTTGCGGCCCTCGCCCACGGGCAAGGCCACTGCGTCCAGCTCCTTATCCGTTTCCGAGCTCATGAAGAGCAGCTTGTTGCACCGCTTGCCCCAGGTGCGCTTCACATGGCGGGCCTTCTTCTGGTGGTTACTGGGATTGGTCATGATCCAGCAGAGGATGCGCACCTCGCCGTAGAGTCGCTCTGCGATGGTCGAGTTCTCGTGGACGTGCTCGTGGGTGCCCACATCCTGTTCCGGCCCCGTCAACTCCATCATGTCGTGGCTGTGGTGGGCGTCGTTGACATCGCCATGCCGGTGGCCATCGTAGGGCATGAACTCGCCACGTTCCGGGTTGGAGGTGTACACAAAGAGCTCTGCGAGGCAAAAGCCAACGACCAAGCCCACGATCAAGGACACAAAGGATCGTTTATTTGAACGTCCTAGAAAGAGTAAATAATTTATGAAATAAATATTAATCAATATGAGAGATGCAATATGCGCCAACTCACCTTCATTTAGTATGGACCTTCCTAAAAGACTATTGGCATGCATTTGGCTGTAGTTTGTGGGCTTCGGTGCTGGGGTTTGAAGGAACTGTTTGTGACTATCCGTCACTTTGAGGACTTTGTGCTTCTTTGGTTGCGTTTCTTCAGCTTGGCAATCCACTCGACTTACATCTTACATCTTCTGCAAGGTCAAAAAAATAAAATCCCGCTTTAGTTACAGATGCTGACTATTGTATGGCCGGGGCAGTGCGTGGCGGTTTCCGAAATGCATCTGCTCGCGGATGGCATTCGGTCACTAGTGTCAACTATCTGAAAATTGTGCTGGCGCTGTGCTCGGTTCGGTTACCTAAACTGTGTTAATCTCATGCAAAACGTGACAATTGCCACCGTTCGGAAATGCATTCCCCGGCTGCCGCTCTACTGATAAATATTTATTTCTCTAAAAACAGTATTTTAGTTATTCTTATTTTATTTTTTTTTTTTTTAATTTATATATATATATTTTTTTTTGCTGCACGTGTCTGGGTGTTTGTTTTGGAGAGTTTCCTCGTCGAGATAACAGACAACACGTTACTGGTTGACTTTT
Source organism: Drosophila atripex (assembly GCA_035045925.1). Lineage (NCBI taxonomy): Eukaryota > Metazoa > Arthropoda > Insecta > Diptera > Drosophilidae > Drosophila > Drosophila atripex. The sequence continues at coordinate 6,315,878 of JAWNOP010000070.1, read as the reverse complement.
TGGCACAAACAAACAAGGTTTATACAGCACCAAGTGTCTGCAATAAATTTTAGCCATTTTCGAGTCAAAGTCATAAAATTAACGAACAACATAAAAATTCCCTATACGCTAGTGTTCTTCAGAATTTGTTTTCCTCGGCCCGGCGATAGTTTGGCAAATAAAAAAGCAATTACACCTTTTGCACTGTACTAACGATAACTTTGTTGTCTTTTTCGAATGCTTCCGATGATGTCATTGAACTGGATTTGTTATTAGTTAACATCTTTACTTTATTTTACAATCATTCATCCCCCCATGCCTGTCATCTTGATCCCCTCTGTTTGTGTGCATATTTGTGTGGTGTTTATTTTCAAATCGTTTGTTAGCACTCACTCATTAATTGTATTTGTTTGATTACTACAACAGCCGATGGCTGAAAAGCATCTGCCACTTTTTAATATTGTCGAAGCCGGTTGCAGTTTAAGAACCGTTCTGGTCAAGACTTGGGTGTCGAATGCAATCCAGAGACTCAACTGCAGACTTTCTTAAATAATCTGCATATGGTTTATTGAAACAAAAACGGAATAAAGAGGTGCATATGACGTGAATACTGACCGCAAGCAACTTCAGTTATAAGAATGGGCATCCGTCACTAGTTTCCCTTATCACAAGCAAATAATTATTCCTTATCGTTGAAGTAGCCCATGAGACTAATTTGGCTGCAGATTGCTTTTAATGGGTCAATTTTTGATAGGACTGTCCTATTGGTTTTTTTTTGGATTTGATTCCAAGGAACTCCCCTTATCAAAATAGTCTCTGATTAATCATTGACGCTTCAACTTGTCAGTTATACTTGTATTTTCTATACAAGTTTATAAGTAGGAAGCATGATATAGGCCTTTAAGCAATAAACAATCTTTAGAAATGAAATACCTCATTGTCATTCATTATTTCCTACTTCTCTTGTTTCCCTTTATATTCAGGGATCACTGTAGCTCCACTTGTCTTTAAAATATAAAAGACATAATTTTTATTTGATCAGCTGCCCATTTTTTAGATCACTTTTATTCAGTGAGAAGTATTCAACTCGTTTTTTACCTCACTATTAATTCAGTTACCAAAGTGGCAAGTGCTATGAGAAAAATTTCCCAAAAATGTTAAGGCTACCTTGTACAGCAGAAAAAGGTTTAATTTTATTCTTAATATATATACTAATAATACACAAATATATCCATAACACTTTTATATTTCAGTGGCCGTGAGACAATTGGTATTGATAGTCCTCTTGGGATTGTTAATTTTCCTTGGCCTGGCTAAGCTTGTTACTATTCCACTGCAAATCGATGAATTCGATAGCTTCAGCTTAAAGGATATCCACCGGCCAGGTCAAGGATTTAAAAATGTCGAGAGATGAGACCCTGAACCAGTGGGCCGCCATAGAGTAAGCTCAATTGTCGACGAGCACGACGTAACAACGTGAGTTTCTAAAACCAACATACTTATTTGTAGTATGTTTGTGGGTGGGAGAGTGACCCCAATTGTAATTGCAAATTAATTAATTTAAGGCTTGAATATTGCAAACCTCCAGCGCAGTTCCAATTCACTGACGATTAACTCAATTTACCAACAATTTGCTTATCATTGTGTATTTTTGCACATTTCGATGAGGGGACTTAAATGCAAACCTGAATCTCTATCTCATCCCAGGGCCCTTACCCCCGAATTCTAATATTTAAGCGATATAGGTAGGTTTAAAGCTATCCACCAACGAAATTTAATTTCACTTTACGAAAGCTAAAAATTAATTAATTTTTTCCTAAAATAATTGTATAACGATTGGGTTTTTTGCCATTCGATTATAAACTCATTTGCCCGCAGTTTTTTTTATCTATATATTGTCTATCATTATTATTTTATTTATACAATGCCATTGTCGCGTCGTTATCATTAATTGTTTAGTTATCACACCCAGAATTCTACCCACTAAATAGATAAAACTTATATGCTGCTTAGTTTCACATTACCATGAATTAAGTTTTGCCTTTGGATGTAATGATTAGATTATGCTACCTCCTAAATATATTGTAATGTTCTTAAGATAAGATTCGTATCTTTCATGGTCTATACCTTGACATATATATAGGTGCTATGTGTATGATTAATATCTCTATTTTAAGACAATTTCTCTCATGTCTCCTTAGCATTTCTAAAAATAAACAACCATTTAATTGAAAATTCCAACCGCTTAAATGTTAAATATATCAATCGCACCTAAATGAATCCTATTAATTATGACTATTATTTTGAAACTATTGTGGCTGCTTAATCTAATGGATAGTAGACATATGTTTTTTGTTGAAAAGCAGCCAAAACACACTTTTTATTATGTCATTCTGTTAATAGATTCGATTTCATTGCCCTATACTCACAGTAGCGTGACATTCTGGACACAAAAGCCATAACCAGATTCGAACCAAACCAATTGTTAAATTGTTTTGTTAGGCCGCTGTTCCTCTAAGGGCAATAAAGCCAGCCACGCTCTGTGGTCCAGCGAATGTTTCAATCTACGGCACATACATTGTTTTTATTTATTTATTTTTTTTTGTAATCCAAAAAATATATACAAAGCACTTTATTATCCGCAATTGTGCGTTGTACATTCCGTTTCATCCTCAGCTCCCATTCAATTGATAAAGTTGTGGAGAACAATAACCCAACCGAAATAGTTTGTGGCTATCAAATGGAAACTGGTGGTCAGTCATAAACAAGTAGTTGTTATCAAATAGTGTATATTTTTAGCCCATTTCCGTTTCGAAATCTTCTGATATCATACCCTTATCTGGTTTTCTTCTGCTCTACTCCTGAGAGGATGGCACTTCTTTATTTTTTAAATGTGGGTGTCGAAAAAGGGTTAAGCTTGTTAAGGATATCAATAGTCTGGGTCAGGGATTCCAAAAACAGATTAGATACTACCCTGAACCATGGCACCGTACTGTCATAAAGTAAACTTAATTGCCGATGGGCACGACGCAAAAACGTGATGAAAGACAACCAACATATGTGGGTGTGGACTGACCCCAATTTTTGCAATGACAACTACAAAGTGCAAATTTTAATTGAAAGTTTTGTTATATCACTAAATTCATAATACATTCTTATCAAATGTACAGTTCCCTATACGCCATGTACAATCAGAAATAATTTCCGCTTTAAAAACATTCTGATTCATTCCATCCAGCAGTCAGAAATTGTAATTTAAATTGCCTAACAAAATGTAGTTAAAGTTGTTTGGTTTATGGGTTAAATCAAGATTCTAGCCACATATCTTATATAAACTGTGAAATGACAAAAACTGAGCAAACAAAACACCTTTGCTTTGATGAATGGGATAACGATTCATAATCAATTTAGAATTGAAAATTGGCAACAGACAATTAATGGCTGATTGATGAAAGATCTGGGTTTGTCCTGAGGCAGTCAAGAACCTATTGATTAAGAAGCCCTTAAGCAAGTCCCATATGAATAAGAATGCTAGGCGAAGTAGCACGGTGACCCAAAACTCGAGTGTGACTCGAATAACACTCAGTTGATTAAAATTTTACACTTTGGATGGCCAACATTAAAGCCAAACTGACAGCCGCTTAAGATTGCAACTGAACTTGAGATATGGAGCAGTGTGGAGACTTCTCCAGCAGAAATCAACGCCGTACTGTCATGTTCAAGTGCTGCTTTAATTGAATGATAATGAATGCGACAAGTCGGTGCCGGGGGTCAAGTGGTGCGACAGTTTAATACCCTATTAGCGTGTTCGAGGGGAATTAATCTATTTAACAAAATGTTTATTATATTCTCTATTATTCGGAGTACTAGACCCTAGTCTTGTCTAGTATCTAGTATCTAGTATCTAGCATCTAGTATTAAGATGTAAGTAATTAGTTTTGCTATCAAGACTAAAAGCTTGCAAATGCGGTAGCTGCCCGCTTTAATTATTTTCAGACGGTAATTCCGTAATATTTGTTCAGACTATATTTGCACTTTAGCGGAGATATTCAAATGTTTGGATAGTTTTTAGTGCCAGTGATAAGTATGGGAAAATGGTCTAGCCCTAAAATGAGTATCAAAGCTAGTCTGGGAACAGCAATGGATGCACCAGCTGTCGGGACGAAGCAGCGGCTTCCTTATCAGTGCCACTGAAGTTGCATATCAATCATGGGTGCAATCTACATACGAATTAGGACCAACAACAATGAGCTGAGCTAATCAGAGGAGCGGCCGACAATCACATGTGCCAAGCTGCATGCGGCAAAGAGAGGGAGCCGCGTGGAAGAGACGCCCCCATGGAATTGGACCCACAAACAAATTAAAGTAAATGCATTTGGATGCAGACAATCCACCCCCGGTTGCCATGATGGGTCGCGGTCGGGGTGGGGGCCCGGCTGGCACGGGGGGCGTATGAGCGTTACTGAGCACATAATGCGACAGAAAACAGCGGAAATGACGGCTGAGAGCGAAAGAGAGGCAGTTGTTTGCACGGAATGTCCGTGCCTTAAAAATAACAACAACTGTCAGGATAACCGATTAACGAATACTAAACACACTACACACTTTTAAGGATAATTTTATTATATACATATATAATTTTTTATTTATTGAATCAGATCAGTTTATTTATTTCTTGACACTTATTAAATGATTTTTTTGTCTGACTTTTTGGTAAGGGCATTCCATGCCGCCTATGTCCTTCCACTTCCTTTCCCACATGCTCTCCGGTTGAAAGCCAATTATTTTTCGCTCGCCGTTAAACTTGTTTTATTTCTTTCTGTATGGCAGCTCTCGCAACGCCAAAAAAAAAACTTTTTGCTCTTCAGAAGCTTATTTCGGATGCCCTCGCGTGCAGCTGGCTCTTGCGCTTTATTCTCATTCGTTTCTGTTATTTGTATGCATTTTGTTTTGACACAAAATGCAATATTTCTGCTGACCAAATTATTTTGCGTTTCACTTAGTTTTCATGTAAGTTTCATTGAAGTAACGCTCCGGCCGCGTCGCCCTTACTTACAAATTGATTTTTTGCACAATCTCTCGCATGTTTTCCAGCCGCAGGACCCTCCCGAATTGCGTTTCTAGATTCCGGCGACGCACTCACGTTTATCCGCCTCTGATAATTGCTCGTCGCGTCATTCAAGCAATTTAAATAGTTTTAATCGAGGTACTCAAAACGATTAATTAAACTTTTTTCCGCCCCGTCCGATGCGACAAGCGTGGAATTGAAAACGTCCGAACGCAGCGACGGCGAGCAAACAACAAAAACTTGCTCGCAAAATTCTCAAACTGAGAACCATTGTAGCGTGCGTTCTCCCCCGCGCAGCCGCCTCGTAGCAAGAGAGAGTTGAGAGAGTAACTTTAATACTACCAACTAAGAAATGCCGGCATTAAGAGCCGGCTAACATGAACAGAGAGCAGTGATAAAACTTAAATGGGAAAAATCCTAATAATATGTATTTATGATAAGAGGAGGATTTATTTGGATATATTTAAAAATAACTTAAAGAATAAATAAAGCAAGAAAAATAAATAATTGGAAATGGAGCAAAAAATACACTGAAAAAATAAATTATTAGAAATGTAAAATAAAATAAAATTAAATACATAAAGTTATAGAGAAGAGAAAGATAAGAATGCTATTGAAACATACCTATAAATAAATGCTTCTGCTAAGCAGATGAATATTTATAAAAAGAAATTTTGAGATCTTGTTCAATAGCATTTAAATTTGAGCATCTCATGAGTTGTATCTTCCTCCCTTGCCTCTTATTAGACGCCGGGGAGAGAGTCCAAAACAGCTAGGTAGGCAGGCTAAGGGTTGTTTTTAGGGGTGGAAGTTCACGATCACAATCTCTCTTAATTTTTAAGAGAGCCCCAAATTTTTTTTATTTATTTATTATTTATTATTGATATATTTTTATTATTTTCTACCCAAAATTTTCAACTGGTAATTATGATATCAGCCCATTGACCATACACTGTCACATACTGATATTTCAAGGGGTGTCATCATTGATAACGAAAACTGGTTAGGCCCACACTTACGTAAACGTAAATAGGGTGTTATTATATTTGCAACGCATTTACCAGCCTTGAATTTGAATTTTTGATCAGCCGAGTCTATGAAGACATTGCGGTTAGTCCGGTAGGTAGTCATACAGCTAACCCCTCAGCTTCTGAAGTTTAATTACCGGTATATATTTCATTTAGAAGCATTCCCATTTGATATTATCGACTGCCAGTAACAGAGTGTACAAATCAACGCCGCAATCTTGATAAGACAACTTTTTTCAATTCAATTAGTTCGTTGTGACTTCATTTGGTGGTCAACAGAGGTGGAAACATGTTTGTCAATATTATCTTTTTTTTCAGTCATAAAAATAAGACGCAAAACGTTAAATAAAGAAATGCATATGTTGTTGGTCAAGGTTGCATAAATTAAATTCTTATATTTAATATAAATTAAATTTTAAATATAGTTAGTTCACGTTTATTTTTGTAGTCGCTGACCCGGTTAATTTTTGAAAATCAGCTAATTCAACAACCAATTAATTTTTTAAATGCCACAAAGTAGGCAATACTTTTTATATTTTGAATGGCTTCCATGGTATTGCTGGCCGTTTCAATAAAAAAAAAAATGTATAACAGTTATATTAATTATATAAATTTAAATAAACATTAATTGTATAAATAATTTTTCAATATCTTTTAATTTTGTTATTTGGTTTAATGTATTTGTATATTGTTTGTTATACGATATTCGTTGTTGCTGCAACACGGCGGATGTATCAGCAACATGTGCTTGATCTGCTTGTGCATTCATTTTTTTATTAGAAATAAAAAATCTGGCCGTATGCGATTTTCTTTTAATTTTTTGTTTAAAGGTACTACTCAAATTTATGGAATATTTAATTATAACAATTACTTTTTAAATTCCGTCGCCGGTCTGGCAAATGGAATAGCGCTTATCGCTGCAGTCGTCGTCGTTCATCAGACCATCCCAGAGGTCGACGCAGTGCTGCTTGTTGTACAAGTTATTCGGTTCACCCCGCTTCCAGTTCAGATATGGGGAGGGACTGCCGGTTGTCCAGGACTCGAACTGTGCCTCCCTATCCAGGTCATTGGCGTCAATCCAATAGCCCGCGTCGCGGATGTGGAGTTCGGCATCCACGGCGTTGAGTTCCTCCTCCGACTGAAAGGTCGCCAGATGACCTCCCATGCGATAACAAGTGGATAGGGCTGTGTACCACGACTGCTTTCGGTTCTCCTCGATGTAGTAGAACCCCTTACCGATCTTGGAGAAGGCATTGGATCCAAATATGTTAAACTCGAAATCCTTTCGCAATTCCTTCACACCCTTCACTAACTGTAAATGATCTAAACAATTACCCCACCACTAACAATTCGAAGAAGTGAAGAAGAGAAACGTAAATAGTGTGATTTATCAAAATGAATTATTTACGCGAACTTAATAATTTCAAAAAAGGATTTTCCATTGCATTTGAGGCATGGATGAAAAATAAAGTGGAGACTCTTGAACAGGGATATGCCCTGTTCGAATAATGTTATGTATATATACATAATACATAGATACATAGATATATATATAATATATCTATTATGTATATTATTATATATATGTATATTTTAGATTATATTTTATTATTATATTATATATTATATATTATTTATAATTTTCAGATGACTACTGGAGTCAATAAACTAGGCTCCAAGTCAATAAAAGATGGTGTGCAAATTGTGCACAACATGCTATTAAAGAAACCATCTTTGCACCACAATTTAGTTGGTGTAATAGCAGATAAATGTGCCGCCAATATGACGGCCATTAGTTATCCACAGGAATTGGGTGTTCCTGTAGTCTATGACTTAACACACTTTTCCGAGACCATGAAGAGGAACAATTACATTGAGTAATTTACATCGCCTTTACATGGTCCCTCAATTCCAAAAAAATAACTTTTTGGAATTGATAAAGGAAACAAAAAGTCTGGTGGAGACAATTGTCCCACTAGAGATGCAGGAAAGATATTTCGATGAGGTGAGTAATTTCCAAAAAAATATATTCCATAAATTAAATGTAACAATTATATAATTTCAGCTCTGAGTCTGCTGGGCAACATGTGGGGGCAGTCGTGGAACGAGGTGATTGACTTTTTCACCCCATATCCGGAGAAGCCGTTCATTTTCAATTAGAGTGCTATACCTCCTTTATGTAAATAATAAAGTAAGAGTGTTTAACAATATTATGTACAATGAAAATGGTTTAATTCCAACTTATCACCCGAACATCTAATATTTATAGATAGTATTGATTTAGCTAATAAACTAAAACCACAAAAGTGTCTATCCATCACCTGAGAGCTCTTCGAATCACCGCCTTCAGGGTGATGAAGAAGGAAATCAGCAGAAAGACCATGAACATTCCCAGAACGGCGAGGTCCCAACCGAACTCGTCGCCCTGCATCTGGAAGTCTTTGAGGAACTGATCCGCCGACCTGTAGTAGCAGTATCCGAACTTGGCGTGGCACTCCAGCTCCCCCCTGTCATATCCGTAAATGGCTCTCAGGAGGCCCTCGAATATGTAGCGGAAGAAGGACACATTGCAGATGGGTCGCAGGAACCAGGAGAGCTCGTTCAGGCGAATGAAGAAGCCGGAAAAGAGCAGAAACGGAATGGTGGCACTTGGCACAAGGAATATGGCAAGAGGCATGGGAAAGAGGGACCCCGCGATCACACCAATGAAGTGGGCTATGAAAGCAGTCATCACGCAGATGCCCCAGCACATGACGAAACGTTGCCACTCGGGTGGTTGGCCGCTCATGAAGTATCCTATGCTGATGAAGAGCGTGGGGCAGGCCAGTTGCAGGGGCAAGTCGGCCAGGACCTTGGAAATGTAGTAGGCTTTCAGGGAGTACCAGCCGTTGTAGTACTCCCTGATGAATACCGCCGAGTCCTGGATACAGAGCAGGATAGAGGGCATTGCGTTCCCGGCGAAGATGAACAGGATTATGAAGAATATGCAGGATACGTTAGACACAATTTTTTCGGCATCGACACCTATCTGCCAATAGACCACGCCTAAAAGCAGGGCAATCACAACGTGCATTATCAGTCGCATCTGGACGGCCATCTGAAACATGGATACAAGATTAGTTAAAAGCCACATTTGAGATTGATTGTTCATACCAGATCCCGGAACATTGAGCGCAAATGGCGACAGAGGAGTACCCTGAGCTGGTACCAGAAGCCCACCTGCTCCTTGCTGCGCAGGTTCGTCAGATCACAGGTGGATGTCTCGTGGTCGACCTTGATGAGCGCTGCTGGAAAGAAATAGTGCGGGCAGAAGGAAATGCGACAGATAGAGCAAAGAGGGTAGAAGTGCAGTAAAGTAAAAATTGTATAGTGCAACAGAGTGCAATAGTTTGAGCAAAAGTGTGAAGTTCAGAGTGAGAATCATCGTTCCAAGAAGCACTTCTTGATTTAAACTTACTCTCCTCGTCCACCTGGAGTTTAATGACGTTGTTTGGATGACAGTGCCTCAGTTTGTTCTGTGCGATAAGGGACTCGCATCTTTCTATGCTGGTCGACTGGCTGCAGACTTCCAAAGCTAAAAACGCCAAACCTATATTACTAATTCGATACTCGTTTTTTCTTACCGATGTCTTACCGAAATCTGCTGGGTTATAGTACTGGGGACAAATGAAGCCGGACTCCGCAAAGCTGCTCAACATTTCGCGCTGCTCTCCGGCATAAAGGACCTCTCCGTGGGCCAGAACCAGGACATCGTCGAACAACTGGAACAATCGCGACCCGGGCTGGTGGACCACACAGACCACAATCCTGCCATCGTGGGCCAACCGCTGCAAATGGCAGATCACCTGGTAACTGGCCACGCAGTCCAGGCCGCTTGTCGGTTCGTCGAAGAACATGATAGGCGGATTCGTCACCAACTCAATGCCGATCGACAGGCGCTTGTGTTCGCCACCAGACAAGTTTTTCACCAAAGTCTGTCGGCAGGACTGGAGCTGAAGGATCTCTATGATGTCATCTATCTGTAAATTATAAAACGATTGATTGGTTTTTCTTGAAAAGCACTTATACAACTTACAGTTTTCTGTTTCTCGGCCAGAGTTGTGCTTCTTGGCATTTTCAGGTCTACGGAGACGCGTAATGTCTCTTCGGTGGTCAGAAAATTGAGCATTACAAAGTCCTGGGCTATGTAGGCGGACATCTTGCGAAAACTCATCATGTCTCGGGGCTGTCCATTTAAAAGGAACTGCCCGGAAACGCCGCTGAGCCTAAAAAATGATTAGTAAAATAATGTATAAGTATGTTATTCAGTAATCAGCATGTCAATAAATTAATTTGAATGAAATAATATATAAATTGTTTCAAGTACTCACTTGAAACCGGCCAATGCATTGAGCAGAGTGGACTTTCCCGCCCCCGAAGGACCAAGGATGGCCGTCAGTCGACCGGACTTGAAGACGCCGCACGCCTCGTTCAGAATGGGGCTGGAACCCTTGGCCGATCCCCTCAAGCTGTAGTTGGCTTGGCTGAAGTGCAACTCCAGGGCCTGCTGCTTAGGAACCAGTCCATTCGGCTGTCCTGGCAACGCGCTATCAGTCATTGTTTATGATTGCGATGCCCGTGCGAGCTGTTGTTTTTATAAGAATTTTGCTTATGCGAGCGACTTGCCAGAATGCCGCCGATCGGTCAGTAAACCAGCTCCCTCAACTGCCCGACTGCTACATACATAACTGCTGCTTTTGCGAATTTGCAAAAAGTTGGAGACGCAGCCGTCGTCCGATTAAGGGTGGTTCGTGGGTGGATAATCTTATCGCCTCACGGATCAAGGCCAGAGGCTCCAACCCGACAACGAACTTGTTGCAAGGCAACTTGCATGGGCTCGAATGCACCTGAAGCTCCTCCAGTAGCCGAATCGATCGCTTCTTGTCCGAGGTCAGGTGCACTGGAACTACAACTAAAATAGCAACAACGGCTGGGATGAATATAACAATTAAAATGGATGAGCTAATGCATTAATTAAAATTATTTCGAGGTGAATAAACAATAGTGGAAAATGATACTATTGTTTCGCCTTTTAAAATAATATTTAACTATGTAAAGGGCAGAACTAGCACTACAACTTATTTTTCTCCAATCAATAATTACAAATTAAAGCATAACAATTTTCCAAAAATTTGGCTCTTTTTAACAATCGCCTGAAAGTGAGCCACGGTTCCCCAAAGCATCGCTGGAGAGTGAAATTAATAATTGACGTATGCTTGTATGTGCTTATATTCGGTAATTGATACACTGCCCCTTGTAGCAAGAAACAATGACCGCTGATATGGAAAGTAACGTATCTACAGCTAACTGCGTTATACGATTAAGGTTGGGCGTTAGATTGGAATTCACAAAACAAACGATTTCAGGGCTGCTGCTGCTTATCAGCAGTTTTCATTTCGAAGGAAAAGTTTGCACTAACAGCTGTCAATGAACGTTCCTCAATAAACTTTACAGATTATTTATTTATTTTTTTTTACATATAATGTGCATATGCAGCTTTTTTGTAAAACTGGTTCCACTAAGCAACTTTTAAACGATTGTTTTGATGAGTGCCAAGTACTCGTAATGAAACAATTCCTTTTTTGCTTTTTCAAACGATTATTGATCTTAGCACGCGGTTATTGGTTTTCTGACACAAAGAGTTCATTAAGATTTTGAACGTGATCGCAGGTCTTGAGACGACGAGAAAGGAAAGTTTAAGTGGGAACAGAATGTGGGAAACTTTCTTTGAGAATGGGTATGGTTTCCGGATAATCGATTAAGTACGGTCGGATAAATAGTGACTAACGTGCTTCTATCCTCGTACACTGGGGGACTCTCTCCCAATCAGTGCCGCAGAACGATCCGGGTGGGGATAGCGGATAATAATAACGCCAACTCGAACGAAACACTAATAATTTCAATTGCCGGTCACTGGTATTAATTGTAATTCAACTGTAGCCGAATCATCCAACATGTATGAGTTGCACTCAAGTATGATCGCCACGCTAAATTTGCAGCATACTTTTTAGATTTTTCATAAAAAACAGTCATTAATTTTGAATGGGTGTTATGCCAAAGACTTTAACTTGGCCTAAACCTTAAGAATATATATTACTTTAAGGCCCCACCAAGTAAACAATCATTTTCAGTTTCATGGAAAAATAGTTTAATAATCTTTTCAAGGTCATCGCGCATCCAAAAGTCTGAAAATCAGACCTGTGTTACAACTATTCAATAAATCATTCATTAATACGATACAAAAATACATTTGTTTATGTGCTATGCTAGTAAAAAATGTCCTATTTACAGTTATTGATCTCTATAACCGCTATGTGCCTACATATGTGTGTGTTTGTGTGGGGTGTCTGGTGTGGGGTTGTATTATCCTTTGTTTCAGTTATATATCACGATTGTCTTACGCTCTAAAGGCTTCCTATAATCTTTGGCACAAAATTTCCCCTCCGATAAATGCTTAAATAAGAAACCATCGATATAAAACATATTTCAATACAGTCAGTGGAATGTTGCCTGGCCGAGTCCTTCTCCGCGTCTCATCTGAACAGTCGGAGCCGGAAGGACATGATGTAGAACGCCAGGATGCGCAACATGATGAAAATGCAAAACAGAAAAACGAAGGCCATGATGTAACTTCCCTTCTCCATGTCCAGGTATTTGAGAATGAACTTCGGCCTCGTGAGATGACAGTACATATCTTTGCAATCCAATCGTTCTCGGTCATAGCCAAAGATTGCCATCATCGATCCCTCCAGGCTGTATTTAAGAAACGAAATATCGAACATCCAGCGCATGTAGACCGGAGCATCCTTTTCCATGAGGAAGAATCCGCTAAACTGCAGGAATGGACAGATGAAGAAGGGCCCCAGAATGGAGCCCAGTTTCAGGCTAAGAGCTGCTCCCACTGCCAGGCCGATGCTCTGCGAAACCAAAGCCGTTATAAACACGATGAGGAAGAATAGACCGAAGCGCCAGAGTTCCAGGGGCTGCTGGGTCATCAGATATGTGGGCACTATGAACAGGGCGCTGCAAATGATCTGGATCGGCAGGTCGGCCAACGTGATGGCCACGTAGTAGGCCCGCAGAGAGTACCAGCGATTAAAGTGCTCCCGCGACACTATTGGGAACTCCAAAGGAACTATAAAATAGGAATTCAATCAAATATCATAGCTATAACTCATGAATCAAGCTGGTCTTACACTTGACGAGGATCCCCGAAAAGGCACAGTACATTATGAACATGATCGTGTAGAAGATGTACCGGAAAATGTTCAGTGTCTGGGCGCCATCGTTGCCGATTCCAAAGTAGAGAGTTCCAATCAGTAGGCCGGTAATGAGGTGAATGGCGAAGCGCATTGTGGTCAGCGAACTGTCGCGCCAAATCAGCAGGAAGGTCCTCAGCAGCAGGATACCCAGCTGGCGATAGAAAGGCGTGGCGTATATGTTCTCCCGCTTACACAGATTAGATGGATCCAGATCCAGAGCTGGCCTGGGCTTCTTCTTTTTCTTTGGCTTGCAGCAGGACTTCCCTCCGACATCGCCGCTCCCGATGCCTCCCGCCTGACTCTCCCACACCCTGGAGGATAACTCGTTGATGGGCGTCAAGGGCTTAAAGCTACCGGACTGTAGGAAATGTGCCGGAATCGAGGTGGTCATGACGGGTGCAGTTACGGGTGTAATTATGCCAGCCGCCATGAGTTGATCTGCAAGTTGAAGGAACAGTTCTATCACTAAAAAAACTTGTTTAATAATGATGGAGCCTACCAATTTTCTTCATGGCCGCCAATTGAGCTACGCGGGCAGTCTTGTTCTGTCTGTAATCCTCATTGCGGCCGTTGTCCATCAAAGCCACTAGTTTCTCTAACTGGTTCTCGTCAGGCGTATCATAATCATGGGTGGCTATCTCCATTACTGCAAAAATAGAACAGAATTTTATAAAAAAAACAATATTTTAAAACTGGGCAGGGCACTCACAGTAATCGGCTGGATTGTAAGACTCAGGGCAGTGCATGTTGAGGGCGGCTAGGAAGGGTAACAGATTTTGAGAGCCTCCTGCGTAGATGCACTGACCTTCTCCAATGGCGTACAGGTGGTCGAACATGGCGAAGGTCAGGGCACTCGGCTGGTGAATTGTACAAATGACTGTTCGGCCCTCTTCAGCGAGTTTCTTGAGAAGATTTATCAACTGGTTGGATGTTGAACTATCCAAGCCCCTGTGTTGGAGATATGAGCAAATTCAAATATTCATACATTCTGCAAAAGAAAAATGGTTTCAGAGATCTTACGTTGTTGGCTCATCCAAGATTAGCACAGGAGGATTGTTAACCAGCTCCAGGGCAATGGCCAAGCGCTTCTTCTGTCCCCCGCTTAGCTGGCCAGTCATGGTGTGGCGGTTCTCGTACATCCCGATGGCCTCCAGGATGCTCGTCACCCGTTCCCGCTTCTCGGGCAGTGTCATGTAGGTGCCTATCTTCAGGTTCGCGGCAAAGTGCATCGCCTCCTTAACGGTAAGTAAGGCCTGCAGGCTCGTATCCTGGCGGATGAAGGCCACGTTTGGCTTGAAAGCCTTTAGATCCCGGCGGTTGCCGTTGACGTGAAAGTCGCCGGTGTAGCCATAGATTCTAAAAGATCATGGATTAGTCTGGATGGAAAACCGATTATGATTCGGAATATCTTACGTATATCCTGAGAGAATATTCAGCAGAGTGCTCTTGCCAGCACCGGAGGGTCCAACGATAGCACTTAACTCTCCCGACTTGAAATAGCCAGTCAGGCCCTTGAGCACATCTTTTGTTTCTATAAAATAAGCAAATTTTTTTTTAGATATTTTAAAGAAGGAATAAGAAAACTATTACTACCAGATACAAATAAAAAAAATTATTCACATTATATCTGCAGTTTTCTCTAAGATTTCAATGAAATGCCAGTGAAAATTAACTGGAACTGGAAAAGCCATTTTGTATAGTTTCAGTCGACGGATTTCAAGAGGTCACATTAGTTTTATTCACTCGGCAGTATAGCTGATTAGTGACTTTGTTGATAAAGTTCGTTATTCAATTAAATGCTCGTGGTTGTTTTCATGAGAATTTCGACTAAACTCTTTACTACTTAAGTTCAATGTTAATATTCCTAAATCATTCCGAAAACTGACGCCATTAAAATTCGACGATTAGTTTATTGATAACGAGCATGCGATTAAAAAAGCGTGTTGTACCTAACACCTTACACATTTAAATTATCTAATGGTTTTTGAATGCTATTTATGAAAAATTAATAAGAATATTTTGTGAGTTCACATGTAAAGAAAAAAGCTGGTAATGATTACAAGTTATGTCCTACATTCTTGGAAACACGGAGATAGGCTTTTCGAGTTTCCAGCTGCCCACAGGCTAATTTTAGTTCTCGCTGTTTGTTCCATTGCCCAGTTTCCGATAATGTCGTAAAGGGGCTTTGCTTCACTGTATATTGGTGAGGTTCGGCTCCAAAAACTATCCACACATTGTAGTCGCCCATGCCAAGTACAAAAATGGCCATTTAATCTGCCGATTAGCCGTGGCTACTGGCCAATTTAGATTTCAGGGGTCTGTGCGCCCACTTATCAATCAGTCCATTGTTAAATCTTATCGCTCAACGCCTGTATGACTAAAATGCCATTAAAAAGGCGTCAAGGCAGCCTTTATAAGTCCCTTGGCCAGATGTTAGAGTAAAGCCATTCGAAGCAACAGGTGTTCCCTGAGCCACTTTATTGCACTCCCATTACTGCGTTGGAGTTGGCCCCCTTATCAGGGCTTCAATGCTAGCCTTGTACTTGGTGCAATTTTTCCAGAGGGGGATTATGAGCCAATGAGTATTGAATGGAAAAGTGCAACCGACACCTGCATTTGGAGGGCTATGTTTCCCGGCACTTCAAGTTCAATGAATATTTGAAGGTCAATGAATCACAGATAAATAGAAATAGTTACTAGTTATGATGTACGTATTGCCTGACATTCATATCCGGAAATTCTAGTTGGTTTTTAATACATTTTGCGGAAAAGCCATGTCAGTATGCCAATGATAGAGCATGCCATCCGCTTAATAGTCCGAGTATAAACAGGAAGCTTTCGCTTTCACATCCCCTGACTCATCACAGAAGTCGGGCTCAAAGTCGGTCTCTTTGTACATATATGTTGTACATCTTTAGGTTGGTGGTCTGATGGAATTGATGGAATTGGGGGAGGAGATTTTGCTCAACATTACGACAATGGAAACACGCAACAAGGGGCAAGGGGAAATCAAATGAAACAAAGAACTGGCATGTCACTAAATGGAGCTCAAGTGACATCAATTAAATCGTTTGCGCCTTTCTTATAAAACAAAAGGCTCGGCTTCATTACCATCGCGTTTAATGTATATTCTAATATCTATTCAGAGTATCTTATTATGTTTGTGTTCCAAATGACCTAATAATATTGTAACAATAGCGCGTGCCATCGTGTATAAGGCAGTTTTTCGTAAACAACACATTGTACGAAAATCAATTGGCTTTCCCTCTCTCGAATGTCTATTAATTTAAAAAGAAACGAAAGAATTCATGTTTATTATCATTGCCCCATGCGGTAATGCGATAATAGTAACTACAGATATGAAATGTGGCACCCGAGCCACTGTAGAAAAATGGAGCTATTCTTTGTTGTCAGTATCAGGGACCTTGGTTCGAGTTTTTCGTCGGTTTCGGGTTGCCATCATTCAACAAACATACATGATTTCCTTGGCATGACGTTATTGGGACACTGCACTTACCCCTCAGTGCCTGTCTATGATTTATCGCGCCGGCGATCGGCGTGTGGCACGTGCCATAACTCTAATCAGGATCATAATCGGATACTCAAATGACTCACATTATGAATCAGCTGGCACGCTCTACCTGACCAGCTTGTCTAGTTCCAATATCCATCTATCAGAAGCGATCCACAATGAGTCATTCCAGTCTGCTTCAAAGTACTTAACTATAATTTGTTTCCCATCCGAGAAGCGGGCACATTCAAAAAACTATCCAGTATCTGAGATTGTTTATTTTTGGACGTAGTAAGCCGTATTATCAGCTGTTTGTAACTAGTAAACAAATATACAAGAACAGTGACCACCGCCGATATGCAAATAGGTTGCCGTACCATATAGATAGATAACTACAAGTGACCCCTATGTTCTTTCGTATATGCGTGTACATGTGCCCTGTTTGATTGAGTTTAAAAGGCTCTTTGAACCCTGTGATTTGCTCAATCAGCCCATCAATATTACAAATTGAAAAAGTGTCCGATGCTTGCATATATCTCGGAGCTTTTCTTTCTTTGTTTGCCGGACTTTAGTCAATATTTAAATCTGAAACTTGAGCAGTATCAGGGATCTGATAAGGTAACCGTGTTTAAAAAAGCAACTGAAAAACAAACATTCGAATGCGGCATGCGTGAAAAACCACTCCAGTTCCGAGAGCCATTTATCTGGAGATTGATGAACCGAGACTATTTTAGTATAGATTTCGATCCATTCCCCGACAATGATTCAGATAATTGTGGCAGCATTTCATTTCCATTTTTTATTCATTAAAAACTCATTTTATACTTATTGAAGTCGCTCGGAGCTGACTGTCTTTAATTGAGTTGACTGGACACTGCCGTGCTCACACAAGTGTGTACTTTACCGGCAACCCTTAATTATAACTGCCACCAATGCGTGACTGGGACGATATGGGCAACATCATGACCCTGTGGGGGACACTTTGCCTCCCAAATTAACATTGGTGTTTTGCGAGGACCACGAGGCTTATAAATAATTGAGCTTTTGTACATAAGGTGTTGAAATAAAACTAGCTTTTTCAATAAGGTTGGTCCAACATGAAGAGTTTGAAAATACAATACGAACAAAAAACACTTAAAACGTGTTCTGATTTTATAATTAGGGTTACCTTCTTTCTGGCTATGCGTCGATATTAATTGAATATTTAACTTATTTTATCATAAATATATTCAACTTATACCTAAAAATATATTATTTAAAAGCCAGCATCTTCAAGCTTCAGCTCACCTCTCTTCAAAACTCCAAACTTGGTGGTGTAGCGTATGTTCTCGAATCCTATGTTGATCTTCTTGATGGCTTTGTACTGTTCGTGCGGGAAGATTGATCCACCGCTGGTGGTGCTGTGGGAGCTTTGTTGGCTCTTGTGGCTACCTTGGCTAGCCTGGCTGTTTTGGCTGGCTCTGGCAGGTGAGGTGGTGGCCGTCACTAAGGCCGGTGTGGCGCCCAAGGGGGTCTCGTAAATGGAGGAACTGGCCGAGAGCACCGTGTTTTCGGTTTCGGCCAACGGCGCCGATTTGTTTTGCGACTTGCTGGCTCCAATGTTCAAGGTCAGGTGGGGGGGTCGCTTGGAGGCCAGTTTTCTACCCGGAACTGGAGTCGTTGGGCGGGGCAGTCCCGACACTGATCCCCTGGATGGAAGATTGGTTTCCGAACTGGACTTGAGGTTGTTCAGCCGGATCACATCACTGCCACTGGTCACGTTTGGCGACACGGCACTGGCCAAACTCCAACTGGACATGGTGGTTCGTGTGGGTGTACTTTACTGTTATTTCGATCACTTTACTTTCTAGCACTTTTGATCTTTGGGGCTTCTGTCAACCACACCAAGATTCTATTTCACTTCTGCCTCTGAGTTCAAGTTGTATACTCGAACATTTTAGTCCCATTCAATTAGCTCTTTCCGTCCGTTCGTTCGTCTTAGGCCTGTATTTTATTTAATTTTTAAGGCGCGTCAACAATTAGAATGAATATTATTTTCTTCGCGTGTGTGTGTCTGCGTGTTGGCGCTCATTTGAATTTTAATTTCGCTCTTTGTGATGTGCCTGTCTGCGTGAGTGTGTGTGAGTTCATTCGCTTTTCGATGTTGGGGCAGGGGATTTTGGGGGCGAGGCGCTACCTCGGCAGCCTATTTAATAAAAAGCCGAACGGGGTTGCCTGTTGCTAATCAGACCATGCCACCAAAAACGAGAATAGCCCACCGACACATGGTCCCCCATTTAAGAAGCGGGATGAGTGCGAGAGAACATAAACAATGTTTTGTTGTTATTTATTTGTTTTTTATGTTTTTTGTTTTGTGGCCCCCTCTGAGAGCGAAATGAAACTGAAACTGAGAAGAGGGAAGACTGAGATGCACAGACATAATCGGCTGCTCTCCACCACACAAATGCTTGTTGGGGCTGAAGGGGGCGACAGTCGACTGCCCTACATAGAATATGAAAAGCATATAGATACTCAAGAAGATACTGAACAGTAAGCACTTTTTAATTTCTATTATTTTTCCATTTTGTTTTATTTCGAATGAATCGAAATTTATTCATAATCTTTCAGTAAAATATATTCAGAAATTATTAACTATGTTTGTCGAAACAAATATGCCCTATGAACTTGGGGAGCTGCGCGTGCCAAATGCACTCAAAGCTTCTTTCCTCCGATGCAAATTCATGAGCACTTGTGTACACATCTCGCACATCGGGGGCTCCTCTCTTCTTTGTTTTGAAAAAATTGAGACGCATTTTTAATCGTTCATAGTTCTGTTTTTTTTTATTTTTAATTGTCTTTCTTAGTGAACTTTAGTTCGTAAGCTAGCAGGTGTACACTGCTGCCGAGCAGCTGATATTTCTTTAGGTGTATGAGTGTTGGCCTAGCCGTCTACTTATTGGCTCCTCTCCCATTCCACCAAGTTCGCGAGTTTTTCGTACTAGTCTCTAGTCGCCAACTAAGTATTTAGTATGTAGTTCTCACTGAAAAGTATATCAAATTCTATGGCTTTTGCTGGTTTATTGCCATTGTTGTTTTGTTGCGGCTTATCACCGCAGTTGAAAGGTAAAATGGGGGACCCGAGGGGTACAACGAGGGCCATGTAAGCCACAAAATATTCTGTTCGAACGCACGAAATTTTGAAAAGTAACTGATTATCGCGGTGTCAAAGAGCCGACTGATAAGACACCTCACATCACACACACCTAACACACACACACACAACAAACAACACTCACACACCCCCGTATTCGTAATTAACTGTTGAGCATTACCGCGCGTAATTATATATATGCGTAAATGTATATATATCTGGTTAATAATCGCCCGGGACCGAGAACTAAGGAGCAGCGCGATCTGCCGCCTGGCATGGCACGAAACGGAATGAATTCGAAAAATATGAGCCAAGCTGATTAGTTCGCCAGTCGGGAGAGACCCATCAGCTGTCTGTTATCACCCCCCTAAGCAACGCCCCTGGCCGTGGGGGTTTGTTTATAATGCCTAGTGACTTCTCTTGCCGGCAAATGCGGGGGTGACTATTTTCTCGCTGCTCTTTTTTTTTTGTTTGCTTATTTTGGTTAATCCAGGAGGGTTGCACTGCTTTTAGTCCAGACCTCTGTTCCTTTGTCCCAGGTCAACGCGAAATTTGAAACACAACAAAGCTGGCTAGAAACAAGTCAAACCAGTTTTTCAACAGCCTATTGATTACAGAACCTTGTCTTAGCCGCGGACAATATAAATACAAGTAGTTTATTCTGAAATTTAAACTTTAATTAGAAGACATAATTTAATTGGTCTATTTAAACCTGAAAGAGAAAGTTTAGCATCTAAAATGTTTAAGAACAAATGAAATAAAGGTTTTTTCACCATCTGGCAACGCCAAACTCTGAACATGAGTATTGCCAACATAATTTTTTCAAGGCGCGAAAAGCTAAGTTCAAATGGAAGAATATTCAAATATATTTTACCTTTTTACGCTTTGTATTTTCTATTCAAATGGGGATTTGAATATAATATTGAATATAATAATTCTTATTCAATGATATTTCGGAAAATGAAATGTAAAAAAAAATAAAAGTAACTTACATTTGGGAAAACTAAACATTACATCGAGTTCGCCAACCCTTAGATTGCGTTTGATGAGCTTTTTGAAAGCTCCACACCATTTGGCAGCTTGCGCCGTTAACAACTCTTATCATTCCGGTGCCAACGCTTGTTGATCGAACTTGTCCTGGGCCACCACGTCGGATACGTAATTTCAAACGGGTTATCATTAAAATTTGATCGTTGGCCATCGATAATAATGGTACATTATTTTAATCAACCGAAGCTACAAGCTATTTTTGTGTAAATAAGAGAAATTCGGAAAATTTCAGCCAAGGTGAATGAGTTAAAAAATATTTCAGTTTATGGCTATTGTGTTAGTGTTTGTGGAAAGAAAATATATTTTAAGAAAATTCAAAGTGTTTCCCTGTTGAATATATTTCTTATAATAAATCTAAAATATATCAAATATAAAAGAAATCAAACAGAATCGAACCAAGGGGGGGTATTCGAAAAGTGTAAACACCGTGAACATAAGATTCAGAATTTATCTGGATGAATGTGTAAACGGACAACGGAAATTTAATTAAATTGCGAACAACACGAATAAGTATTTTGGTGCGGAAGCCGACTGCCGCCCTTGCAGTCCGCCATATTTGTGCGTTTATTTTTTCCCATTCAATATAATAAGAGATCGAAGCGCGATTGTTTACAGTGGAGGGGCGAGAAACAAATAGTCCAAAAGTGTTGAACGCAAACAATAACTTTAAATGATTGCGGACAAAGTCATCATATGAAAAGTCAACAGTTTTGAGAGCAATCCGACTGGCATTTGCGCCAACTGTGGAGGAGGAATCCACACATGGTAAGTTTAATGGAAAAATATCCATCTTGATCGAGTTTTTGCGGCTTGAGTCCCAATGTCTAAAGGCGTTGAGTTTGCCGATAAGATAGCGAAGAAACCCGAATATTTTGGGCCAAGATACAAGATACAATGGAGTGAAATTTCTGAGAATTCCAAAATAATGTCTCTGTTCAAAGCATCATTTTATCGTTTCCCTGTCGGTTGAGTGAATTATGAACTGATCGACGAATCATTTCAATTGCGCCACACACTGAGCAATTGATTTCCCAGTTGACTCAGGTCAATCAAGCCCTGGTCAACCCAGGTAATTGGCTCAGCACACGCCCCCCTTTTTCGGGTGCGAATATATGTATTAGCCACATATGTATGCATCATTTATGAAATTCTATATACGACCGACCGCGTAACTCTTTCGGCGATGGTATTTCAATTTTATTAGATTGTGCCACGGTTATTTTTTTCCATTTTAGGCTTCCAATTTTTTTTGTTGGTTTCTTTTTTTCTGCTCGACAGAGGCCACTTTAAGTGATAAGCAAAGTGCCGCCATTTTTACCGTTCGTGTGTGATTGTGGGCCCCATATACCGCTATATATATTTTGTCAGTTCGGTTACTCCACTAATTATCGAACTAAAAATTATCACCCTTTTAGCCCGGTCACCCTGCTCGCCTCTGGCTCTGTTACAGCTTAAAAGCATGTTGTTTATTATGGGGAGCATGGCCAACAGGCGACGGGACTACAAAGGCCAATACTTTCTAGGAGTATCGACCCGGAATTCAAGTATATACCCTGCACATGATTAAGTAGCCTCATTTAATCTACTTAAGCACGCGCTAAAATAAAAAAAATAATAGCAGACAATATGAAAAAATTATGGAAAAATGATTCGGGCTAAAAATAAACAAATTATTCATATTTTTGAAAATAAAAATTTCGATTATTACAAATTATTAGAATTTTCGCTCAAAATTATGTATTTCGTGGAACTACAAATTTAAAAAATTTAAATTTGTATAACTTTTTCGTTAATTTCCATTGAATTATTTCAGAGTTACAAAGAAAAATTTGTCAAAAGTTTGAATACACTCATATTCGGCCAATTTAAAAGTTAAGCGGCTATGATTTAATAGCTTATGTTATCAGGAGTCACATGAACCTCTGTTCGTCATGCTTTTTGATGTTTTTTGTCACATAAATGTCCAATAAATACAAAAATTCAAAAATCAGACAGATGTTTTTCTACGTCACAACTATTTGTTACAGTTTTGTTTTTTTTGTCGACAAGTTGTTTTGTTTTGTGTGTTTTTCATTATCTAACCCATACACCTAAGTGGGTATATCTAATGGCGGTCGTCGTAGTATCTCATCAATTATTTCGCAAATACTCTGCAGCGGCGGGTCGGACACACTCGGAAGCTTTAAAGCGGAGCCACCACATATGGCCAACAAGTCCAGGGCCAGTTGCACGCAAATATTACAGTTCGACTTTCGAGCCACAGTTGGAAATCGAAAAGTCGATTTTGGTCATTCCTGTTGAAATATGCACTGTTTAGTAGGTTAGAATTGGCCGGCTGCGGTTAGCTTAGCGCTCTGATGGTTTTCCAATTGGCAAAAATTGAAATTTTTAAATTGTGGCTGAAAAGTGATGTTTCGACATGGGACTTATGGAATCTATGGACCGTGACGCATTAGCTTTATTTTAATAGAAATTGTATCCATGCCCGTTGATCCTTAACTCCTCACTGACCGTTGACCTTTGAAAAGCTCTGAGAATTATTGGCGAATCACCGATATATGTACTTTGTATATTGGTGGGATTTCCAAGAAGCGGCACAGTTATAGACCAAGCCAAATCGATAATTTCAGCACATTCATCGCCAGCGTAAAGTCCACGCGAACACGAAGCTAATGGGGCTTCTGGATGGCTGTTTTCTTATCGCCCGTATAGTAAAGATGAAAAATTAGTAATCCTTTTTCTGGTCGAAAACCATTTCAGAAGGTGAATATGGCCCACAACTGCTTAATTTATCACTTTCACATGATTGGAGCATTTGGGCCCGACAGCAGTCACAGCATTTCACGTTGGCCCTCGGCTTCGGCTGCGGCTGCGGCTGTGTGTTCTTTTTCCCATCAGCAAACCAAAACAATTTGTTGAAGTTGGCGTGAAATGGAAAACAAATTGAACTTATCAATAAATCGAGTGCGCGATAACGATTAGAAAAGTGCTCGTACTATGACGCGTCCAAAATTTCGGCACAAGCGAACAAAATCGGGGAAAAGCAACCGCCATTTATACACCCCAGCCAGCAGGTTACGATAAGAGGCCCCAAAGTCGTTGCTCTTTTGGGCTCAACTTTTTAACCCCTTCGTCTGGCTAAGTGCGATTTGGTAGCAGCATGTAAGCCCAATTTATTTTTATTTATTCATTTATTAATAGTTCTGTCACAAGGCTCATATGTATCTACAGGGAATCACGGTGACTGGAAAGTTTTCGCATTTTTCATAGCACCTTTGTGGTCTGGTGGTAGCACCTGACCAAAAATATTATCAACTGTTTAAAATAAAAGCATTTAATTTATGAGTAGACATAGCCAGGTGGGGCCTCCCCTAGCAGACAGCCAGAATTGAATGGCTTTCAAACTAAAATATCTGCCACCGTCCACCGTAAGCTGTCATTAAGCTTTAATCACACTGTCTATGTTTGGATGTCAACTTTTGCAGGCCTTCGGCAGGCCACTTTTCTGTTAGTGATTGCAATGTTCTTTGAACCTATCACACGATTTGAAACAAAACATTTCGCGGCCTTTCTTAAGAACTTCTTATCAAACGCGTGAATGCCACCTGAAAGTGAACTGAACGAAATGCCTTAATCTATTGGGTATACCAAAAAAATTCTTTTCTAACTGGATATACGGTACAGGAGTATGGTAGGTCACTATTAAGATGACCTTTATTTAACATAAAAAGATTCCTTCACTCTGGCATTGTAGGTATACCCTTTTTGTCTTTTCTTGCCACCCAACTACAGTCCATAGCCGAAAACCAACAATCGGACTTGTTATAATCTTTGTATTTTGATAGAATTTTACGCATCCATATAAATACAACTATGATCCATAACATTGCTATAAGGATCGATTGCTATAAGGATCGAAGAACTATTCTAACTATATATCCCAACAAACTTACATTATAAATCACATTGGACTGAAAAACATTATTGGGTTAAATCAGAAATAATCAGGAGTGCCTGTCGAACCAAAGTTCGCACTGTATCATCACAATATCAGCAAAATAAAACACAATCCAGCCGATTGATTTTTATCTATTCAAACTGCAATCTACGTCTGTGATTATGATTGTGTTTTTCCAAAGGTCATAAATGAGCAAGACTAATAAAAAATATATTTTAAGAACAAAGCCACCAAGAGTTTACTAAATTTAGTATATTTTTGTGATTTCTATTGAATTTTTTGCCTTGTTGCTGCATAAATTTGATAGTATTTAGTGACAATATGATCGGATTTGTGTGGTTCCCCCTGAGTTACCTGAGTGAATCATGCCGGTGTCGTAAATTAGTTCCCTCAATCAACTGTTTTGATTGCTATCTGTCCAAAGGGCAATCAACTGGGAGCTTATCTAAGTGCTGTCCTGCAAAGTGCCACAATATAGATACGGAATACAAACGAAAATTGATGTTCGGACGCAAAAAAGCCTGGAAGCCCTATAGTTTCTAAAGTGTTTAGTATCTGAAAACAAGAAAAAGTTAAAAAATAAATGAACTGGGGTATATCCAGATCCATTGGCTTATCTAGAATCCAGATTGTACTGGATGACAAGGTGTGTGTTTGAATTTCATAAGATTGTTTTGGCTTTTTATTACATATTCAAACTACGCCAAAGGTGTTATGGTTGGCCATAAATTCCCCTAGGTCGGGGAACCCGCTGCAGTGCCAGGGAAGTAAACTTCACCCGTAAACCGACGTCACCAATGAAGCGAAACTTTTCCCACATCAACGTCCGTGATTTGACAACAAACCGGGGCTGAAAGAAACATAGCCATGTCGTGACGCGATGCCACTCCGGAGTCCGGAAGATTTACGAATCTGTGCTTAGTATTACGGAGCTGTATCAGCGCCGGGCACCGCCCACTCAGTGGAGTGATGCGTTCGTAATCTGGAGATGCCACAATCTCCGTAATCGGTCGCAGGTTCTTAGATGAAATAGGAGATGTTTACCCAAAGATTTAGA
This sequence comes from Drosophila atripex, assembly GCA_035045925.1. Classification (NCBI taxonomy): domain Eukaryota; kingdom Metazoa; phylum Arthropoda; class Insecta; order Diptera; family Drosophilidae; genus Drosophila; species Drosophila atripex. The sequence continues at coordinate 6,289,796 of JAWNOP010000070.1, read as the reverse complement.
TACGGATTCGGGTATAAATAGAGCGCTAGCTACTATTTCACAAGCCATTTTCGGGCATACTGTCGCCACTGTCGCTGAGCATCGTTGGAATCTTCTGGCCATAGCATGGAAAAAGGATATCAGAGTCTGAAGTTTTCACGCAAGAGCTTTAAAACCACCTAGGACCTCCTCGCAACCGAGGCACCATCCCAACTGTGATATCCGAGATTCAAGGATCAACGTGATTTTAAATAATTAGCCAAAGTACGCGTAGTTAGTCAAAGTGAAAAATCGAACAAAATTAAAAGCCCGACAATGCTGCTTAATATATTTAATTCGGGCATTTTCCAAAGGCAGTTCCGGCGCCAGCTCCTGGTGTCGCTGAGTGGTATGTTTGCAAAGATAATACGGATTTACGGACGGAAAGTTTTGGACCTCATGTGCCCTGGCAATGGGCCGAGATGGTGGGCAGGCATAAATTAAATTTACGAACCCACCCACTCGACACAACTTGACACAAAGTTGACGGATGAAAATTCAATTTCACGCGTGCCTATGCAAATGAGCCACTTGAGCTGTTGAGCAAAAGATGATGTCACGCTGATCTATTTAACCCATTTTAGCCACACTGATAACCTTCTGCCATGGCATTGCCCTTGGCTGGCTGTCCCCCATGTTGCCGAAGCTCCTCCTGCCGGAGGCGACACCGCTGACCTTTTCCATCGACGTGAACGAAGCTTCCTGGCTGGGCTCCATCATCAGCTTAGGCGGCATCACCGGCAACTTCTCCTTCTCCTACCTGATGAGCCGGTTCGGGAGAAAGGTCTCCATATACGTACTGGCCATACCTCACACGGTGTGTTTATCTTGGATTTTGTGGGATTTGAGAGGGTCTTAATGTGTCATATTCCGATCCGCAGTGTATTTGGTTTCTGTTCTACTTCGCCGCGAGCATCGAGTGGCTATATGTGGCGCGGGTCTGTGCTGGACTGACGGGCGGCGGCATGTTTGTGGTGCTGCCCATTTTCATTGGCGAAATCGCCGACACGAGGTGAGTTATGTGAAATCAAAAGAATAACCTAAAGTGTGGGGCGACGAGCTACAATTAAGTCCGGTTATTTGACTCTGCAAAGTATACTATGCTTTCCGAACCGATCTTCGACCATGATGTCGTATACGTAATGTGTCGCCCCGAGTGATCAAGTATACGCAATGGTGGACACGAATTGTTCATTTCTTTATATTTCTTGAAAAGTCACAAGAAACCGAATGTTTTTGTGGCACTCCTCGCACTTTATTCATAAATTTCGTAATGACCACAAGCCTTTATCCTTTGCTGTCGAAATCCCTTCCTGACAACAGCATTCGCGGACGATTGTGTTCGTTTTTCACGCTCACCATGAACACGGGCATTCTGGTGGGATTTATTGTGTCCTCGCACGTTGCCTACCGCGTGATACCTTGTGCCGTCGTGGGTCTGCCAATTCTGTACGCTTTGCTGGCAACTCGATACCCGGAACCTCCGCAGATGCTCATTCGCTGGAACCGCGAGGAAGACGCCCAACGCTCGCTGAGGTTCTATCGCTGTTGCGATGGCCCGAATACTACCAAGGAGGAGGAGCGAGCGTACCAAAAGGAGTTTGATGAAATGCGGGCTGCTATTCTTCAGCAGAACAAAGACTCCGATGACAAAGGTCTTTCGGTAGCAGATTTCAGTGAGTACACCCCGGATAAAGGACAATCCAGTTATTTATGACTCGATTTTTCAGGCAACAAGCCGGCCTTGAAGGCCATGGCCACGGGCCTGGTGCTGATGGTGGCCAACATCTTCACGGGTACGTTCGCCTTCATCAACTACATGTCCAACATATTCGAAGCGGCGGAAACCAAGCTGGATCCGAACACGAATACCATTATAATCGGAGCTGTCCAGATCGTGGGCACCCTGGCCAGCATGTACCTGGTGGATCGCTACGGAAGAAAGATCCTGCTGATAGTCTCGTGTTTTGGGAGTGGCATTGGTACCGCCGCCTTCGGACTGTATGCCTTCTTTGTGCAGGAACTGCAAGCAGACATGTCCGCCTACTCAGCGTGGCTGCCCGTGTGCCTGATGTCCTTCATTATATTCATAGCCAACGTGGGAGTCATTTCGGTCTCCATGGTGGTCCTGGTGGAGATCCTGCCGCAGAGAATCCGAGCAGTGGCCACCAGCTTCTGCCTGGGCAGTCTGAGCTTCTTCGCCTTCACTTCGGTGAAGACCTTCCCGCTGATGATGGTCTACTTTGGCCTGGCCGCCACCATGTGGTTCTGCGCCGCCGTAAGCGCCATCTGCCTGTTCTATGTAGTGGTCTACGTGGAGGAGACCAAGGGTCGCTCCATCTATGACTAATTTCGTGCCAGACCCCTGCGAATAAAGTTCAGCTAGTTCCCACCCACCTTTTTGTTTTTCTTGTTTCTGTTTTTATCGGGCGGGGCGTTAAACCAAAACAAAACACTTGCCGGAGTTGGAAACAGAAGTCGTGGGAGCCACCGTCATAAAACGAGGCAGACAGAGCTTGATTTATGGCCCAGGCCACTGGCTGACGGTCCACCTGTCGCCCCCGCTGCTAATGTCGTGTCAACAATTAGCTTTACAAGCACAATACATACACTAGCCCTAATCCCCGCCAGCGTCGGATGTGTGCTGGGCAACGCGCCGGACACGTGTAATTGTTTTGTTTTCGGCCGAAATTTTTCGGCCAAGAATATTTGCAGTGCATAACAGCGGAAGCTGGATGTGCTTAATAAATGAATATTAAATAAAATGCAAATATATGTCTTCCTATAGTCATACCTGTATAAATTATGGACAATTTAGGGGCTACTGTTTACTGTACTGTATAATTGTGGAAATAATATTGCCAGATAGAGGATCTTGGTATGGGATATCTTCCCTTTTATCTTAAGCCATTTTCATAACACTAACATACATTTCTTATCACTATCTATAGAAAATAGATATATCTGTGCAAAATATTATAACTCTATCTATTAAATGATCAAATTGATCAAAAATATATAAACTATAGTATACTAAGCTAATCTGATTATAAAAATTCAATATCCCCCTTTTGCCCAAGGCCCCAATGTTGCACCAATTCCCCAAATCGATTGTGCGGGCTATCAAAAAGTGGAAGAAATATTTTCATGTCTTATAACTCATCAGCTCGAAAATGTTTAGGTTCTTGTGGCGATGACTTCGATAAAGTCTCAACATAAATTAAATAAAAAAGTTGCTGAATCAGCGCGATAGCGGCCCCAAATCCGATAGGGATTTCTGATAGGCGTGGACTTCTACGTTACGTTATTTATTGTCCCGAAGGGGGTGGTGCCACTGACACATTGTTATGTAAGGGTGCGGTCCCAGGATGGCGTTATTTCATTATTTATCATTAATTTCGCGAATTTTGTGTTTGGCAACGTTTAAGATTAAATCATGCCATTGATAAAAAATCTATTTACGTATTATCGGGGAGTGGCATCACTCGAATCAATGGGAATTTGGCGATTTGTTTTGCCACTCAACTCAATTTCTCAAAAGATTTTTGTTTTTATTTATAAACTCAAGAACGACTTGAATTTTAAGGGCCAGGAATAATTGAGCCCTCTTGATAACTGAAGCCAATAAATGGCTATTTATTTTCTACTTTTATGGGCAACGTTCGACTTTGGCTGCGAAGCAAACGTTCCCCATTGTTACAAGTCGCTTAGCTAAATTGGCAATGAAATCGGCAAACAGTGTCTTGTCTACTCAACAGCTGATAATGATGAAGCGCCGGCGATGATGATGTCCAAGTGATAATAAAGATAATGATAAGAGCATGTGTCGGGCAAAACTTGTGCTGTGGAATACTAGCTAGCAGACATTCAAGTATATAATTAATGTGCCATCAGCTGTTGAGTGTGTTTGTTGGCGACGCGTTGTTTTTCAAACCACTCGTCCGACCACCAACTGGCTGTAAGTGCAGTCAGTGTTTAAGGTTTTATTTTCCCATTTCAAGTTTCTTTCTCCATTTTTTTCCCTCAAAGTCTTGACTTTGAAACGCTACAAAAGGCGGCCCCACGAGCAAATATTTGCGCCTTTAATTTGGTCAGATGGGGGGAGGGGGAGGGGGGAGAGCGAGGAAACCCACCCAGTAATGTGTTTGGCTTCGCATACCGGACCAGATCAATGGGCGAAAATATCTACGGACATCTTCCTTTTTCTATATAAATTCCTGAATGCCCCCAGGGCGTATGCGTAATTTCCGCAATATTTGACATTAGAATGTGTGCTGTTAAAGCCGCTCCAGCCCTCACTAATTAGTTTTATAATTCGAATGTGTGTACTTTTTCAGAGCCACCCGAGGGCAAACATATGTGTGTTTACACTCCTATTAAATTTCCACTGCTGGGGTATGAGCTCATTTTTGTAGCAAGCTTTAAGGATGGAATAGGAAGTGTGGCGTATTTTCTGGGCCTGCCTGTGCATAACTACTATGAAAATTTAATGAATTTCTTTTGAAATTATCTTTTCAGAAAGAGAATCCTATCCATTATGAGGAAATCAATTAATCAGAATGCAGCCATCCGAAAATTTTGGCACTAGGATAATTGGCTGCTTGATTGTACTCCTGCTATGTCAGTCCTGCAGCTGCCTTGATTCTACGCTCCAGGGGAATACCAGCAGCAGCAGCACCACCACAACCACAACCACCAGTCCCACAGTAGTTACCTTGACACTGACTACCCAGCCGGAGCTGAAGCTCCAAATGCATCACTATGTGACCGTATTACCAGATCCCCCCATGGCCAATAATGTTAGCCTGAAGGTCCACGAAACGTCCCACAAAATACGTTCAAATGTGAGTATATTGGGCCGGAGGCTGACTTATGAAATTGTTTTACGGATTTTTTTGGTTCAGCTCACACCCGATGGCGAAATCACAGATCTGAGCACAAACGTAACCCTTTACATGGAGAAGATTCCACGATTGCTGGTTCGATGGCAGGATAATCTGCCGGAAGGTAATTGAGTAAAAAGTGCAATTCGCTCCCATTTGGGCCTCTTAAACAGTTGAAATTGTTTATTTCACATTCAGGCACTTCATACAATGTCCTTGTGAGTGCTCTGAACAACAGCCGGTGTCCGGATGCGCCATGCAGCGAGTATGGCATCAAGCAGAAGCCGACCGACTCCGGATACGTGTACCTGCCCATGAATCCCAACCTGAACGTGGAGTCCGTGGACTGCAACTACATGTTCGGTTGTCAGTACAAGGTTACGGTGGAGTCATCCAATGCCCTGGTTAGACGGTCCACTAAAGTCTATATTCCACGTAAGTGAAATGTGTTGCAAAGTGGAGAACAAAGTGGCCATTGAAAGGATTATCCGTTTTCACAGAGTGTGTGGCTGGTAAGTGCTCCTGCCAGCTGTCACCCATTCCCCCGAAGGTCCTGGCCGTGGGGAAAATGGTAGGCAATGACACCATCAGCATCAACCTCTCCATCCAGGCCAGCGAACTGTTTCGCAAGGAACAAGACTCTCGTCTCCACGAGACCCTCAGGACGTACAAAATGCAATTAAAGTGAGTTTTGAAGAGTTAATTTCAATTAAGAAACTCATTAGAATAATAGTAGTGGGAAATTAATGAATAACTAATTTCAAATAAACCTCATGTTTCGCACAGAACTACTAATATGGACACACTCAGCGAAAACCAAGAATTTTGTACATAAATCAAGTACGAACGCCAAGAAAAATAATTTAATGTCGGGCCTTATTTTGTTTTTTTTTTTGAGTTTATTGTGAAAATTACTTATTTAAAACAAATTTCAAAAATAAATCAAATCACAAAAAATAATAAGTTTATAAATATAATAACTAGGACAATGGAATCCTCGAGATCGAACCCGGTAGCCTTCAAATATCTGCTGAGAACTTTACCATTGGACTATCCCTGACAAATTTTTTTGAAGTTCAATTGTTGCTCTGTGCTGCTTTCAAGTAATATTTTTAGCTAGTTGATATTTTCCCCATTCCCACAAATTAGCAACTTCAACTTAGCAACAGCAACTTCAGTATAACTTTAGCCAAACAATCCGTATATTACAAGTTACAACTATTTCAGGATAAACGAAGAGACGAACCCCTCCCTGCCATGGGGTGGAGTTCTGAAACACCTTATAACCAAGGAGTTCAACGTGAGCGAGTTGATGTTCCGACCCACTCCGAAGGGCTTCGATGGCAGCATTAAATTGGGCCTGGGAACCCAGCTCAAGGAGAAGGCCTCCCTCAGTCTCCAGGCCGTCATAATTGATACTGTAGGTTGCGAAGGGCCTCGCAGTGTCACCAAGGTTCCTGGTAGGAAATTAACAAATTAATTGTCTGGCTCATTTCTAAAAATATGCTTTGCATTTAGTGCCGGCCCATCCTGTTTTAGTGACCGAAGGCGACAGCGTGGTAGGGCGAAACCAAAGTTATTCTTTCATCCATAATTATTGAAACTATTTTTTCCCAGAGCAACTCCATAGTAATAATGAGTGGCATGCTCATCGCCATAATCCTGGCAGGCCTCATTATGCTTATCCTGCGACATAAAAGAGCAAAGACCAAGGCCAAGCAGAGAAAGCAAGAGCAGATTTATTTTCAAACTTTTGCCACCTCGGCCATTGAGTAAGTAGCTAGAGGAGTAGTCTATCCATAATTTACACCTACGCTTCTTTGTCCTTTAAGGATGGAGGACAACGTCAATTACGTGGACAAATACGTGGAGGTAAGGCATTTTGTGTGTTATTTTTTGTATATTTCAAACGATTACTGTTCAAGCAGAAATCCCAGGTCCTTGGCTTGGCGGACATCTTCGAGGTGCCCCACTCATCCATTCACATTGGTCGTGTCCTGGGCGAGGGTGCCTTTGGACGCGTCCACGAGGCCACTGCCATCAATTTGCGCCGGATGAGGGGCACCACCATTGTGGCCGTAAAGCAACTCAAGGGTAAGTGCTGACTGAAGCGATCCAATGGCCGGATATTAAGTAAGAGTTTGATCAATTCCACAGTCAATCCCACGGCAGACGAGGTGGCCGAGTTTCTGGCCGAGATTGAAATGCTCAAGGGAGTGGGCACCCATCACAATGTGGTGTGCTTCCTGGGATGCTGCACTATCAAGCCGCCATACCTAATGATAATGGAGTTTGTGGGCCGAGGAAATTTGGTAATTAATACTATTAAAGTTATTATTATTTTTTCAATTATTTAATTCGTTCTTCCTCCTTCGAATAGTTGAGCTACTTGCGAACGGTGCGCCAGGAGGCAAGTATGCTAAAGAATCGGAATGCCAACTACACCAGTTGTCGGCCAATCAGCACATCCTCACAAAAGACCCAGAGTGTGAACTACATCGAATTGAAGGCAGCCACCCAGAGCATGGAGCTGGAGAGCTCCGATGGTCATAGCCTATTGAACGGACATGGTCAACGGCAGCAGCATCCTTCGGTTGCCGAGAGTAAGTATCCTTGCACACAACAGACGTTTATGAAACTAATTTGAATTCTGCTGATACAGCCACCTACACGATTGTGGAGGACGAGGAGCCGTTCGAGTACATCCTCGATAATAAAGAGCTGCACAACTTTGCCCTCCAGATTGCCAATGGAATGCGATTCCTCGAAGAGCAGGAAATCACACACCGGTAGGAGTGGGTCTCTATAATATTTATGGATATTTTTTGAAACATTATTTTGTTTAGGGACCTGGCGGCTCGCAACGTTTTAATTGACAGCAATAAGACTCTGAAAATATCGGACTTTGGGCTTTCGAGGCACGGAATATACACAAACACAAAAACACGAAAGGTGGGTTGAACCTAAAATGTATTTAAATATGTTACAGCTTCTTGAGAAAATGTTTCAAACAAATTGGTAGCAATGGTGATGAATTTATGGAGATGTATAACAATTACCTATTCCCTCAGCTGCCCCTGCGATGGCTGTCCATCGAGGCCATTCGCGACAATGTTTACTCCAGCAAGAGCGATGTGTGGGCGTACGGCGTGGTGCTCTGGGAGATCGGCACCCTGGGCGCCTCCCCCTACCCGACGATCAGCAACAGTGAGCTGATACCCTTCCTGATGGCAGGCAACCGGCTGCAGAGGCCGGATATCTGCACCCCACAGGTGTACACCATTATGCTGCAATGCTGGCTGGAGGAGCCGGAGAAGCGGCCCACCTTCGACGCCCTGTACAAGGTGCTAAGGCCAAAGACCACCTACGTGGATATCAACAGTCTGAGTGATGATTACGTATTCCCGCCGATTAGTGAGAATAGAGAATAATTTAGGATTAGTGATACTTCTACCTTTACGATGTAAATTATGTAATTTCCTAGTGTATATATTAAGATTTAAATAATAGTTATCCTACTATAAAATATCGTTGAAAACTTTTGTTGTTAACTGTAATACTATCCTACGCTTATGGCATCTCCTCCTGTGAGTCCAACATTTTCCGGAACAAAGTACAGACATAAGTTCAGCCCCGGTTTGAAATTGTTTTATAAATTTATTTCTGCCACTGTTTGTTAAAAGTTTTAAATCGTAATTACTATTATAATGGCCAGCGAATTAATGGCCACTGTATACGAACGTTTTTTCATGTGCTGTGAGAATGAAAAATAATTAAATACTATGTACGTGTATTCTTGTAAATTTTCATCGTTAGCGATAATGGATGTGCATGCATACTCTCTAAAGTATTAATAAAAGTCTCCTGGCATGATTAATGTTTCACGCCGTATATTTCATTCCACGCCACAAACTGTTGGCAGTCTTCAGCTGACACGCTCTTCGATATAACTTTTAAAGCTTCTTTGAAGTCCTCTATCGTAACGGCAGGTAGCTGTGGGCAGAAAGGGGGAAAAAAATTAAATGTTTTCAAGATTGTAGTTATGGTATTAGTTCTAATAACCTCATGCGGCTTTACAACTTCCATTTGAGTTGGACTTAAAGAGCGCAACGGCGCCATAGAGGCATAGCGGCACAAGGAGTCCACATCTGCCCCGGAATATCCATCCATAAGCTCCGCCAACTGCTCAACATCCGACGAATTCAGGCTGTGCTTTACCTGTCGGATGAGTTTCTCAATAATTTTCAGCCGCGCTTCTTTAGTTGGCAGGGGTACGTAAAGGCGCCGCACAAAACGACGACGCACTGCCTCGTCGAGTTCCTGGGGTCGATTAGTGGCGCCAATTACCAGGATTCGCGTTTCTTCACTGCTGGCAGCACCATCCAAGTGAATAAGAAACTCGTTCTTTAGGCGCAGAGTGCTCTCGTTCTCATTTCCAGACCTCTTTGACAGCAGAGAGTCAACTTCATCGATGAAAATGATCTGTAGTTTGTGAAAAAGCATTATTAAGGTCCTTTTGATGTAAAAATTAGGTTCTTACCGCTGGCTGATGGGCGGCGGCCACCGCGAACAGCGTCTTTACCAACTTCTCTGCCTCGCCCACCCACTTGGAGGTAAGGGTGGACGGGTTGATGCTGAAGAACTTGGCTCTCGCCTGCGAGGCAATGCTTTTAGCGATGAGCGTTTTGCCAGTGCCAGGTGGTCCAAACAATAGGACTCCTCGGGGCGGGCAGCGAACACCCGTAAACAAATCAGGTCGGCGGAGGGGCATAATGATCGCTTCCAGGAATGTAGACTTTGCCGACTCGAGGCCAGCAATATCTTCCCAAGCTAAAGTGCATCAGAAATGAAATGGCATAGCACTTAGCAGAACACACAATGGGACCTACCGACAGGCTTAAAATTATGCATACTCTCGCCAAGAATTTGTTCCACCATTTTCGCATCCAAATGGGCCAAAGAGGATGGAATGGTTGTTGCATTGCTGCTGGATTCGTTGTCTCTGAAATTAATTGGTATAAGTACAGCTTTATAAGAAACACAATGTGGAACATTTACCTGGGCGCATCATTATTTTGTGCCACGGGTGATACGAAATTCGAATTTACTGTCCGTCGTCCCCCTAATGTTTTTTTTCTGAAATTCATCATTTCTGAGGGGGCATTATTGCCCATTCTTCCTCCAGGAGCTTGATGATTATTTTTCTGAGAATAAAAATAGTTGTTGAAACTTTATTGTGTATTTTTTCTGCACTTTTCCGATATAAGTTGTACCTTCATATCGTCCAGGGCCTTTTGTTCCAGGGCTGTGCGGAATCCCAACCAGTTGGAGTCTGCATTTTTAGATTCTTCATTCGAGTTGGTATTCTTCTCCGGACCTGGCCATGAGCAGGAAGCAGCAGGAGCAGCATAACTATTGGCAGCCGATGATGGTCTTTTTCCGGGATTAACCTCTGTTTTGGAAAAGCTTAACTGTTTTAAGTTAAAGATGGATACTTCATCCCCTTGGCAACTCTCATAGATGCCCCTACAGGGGGATTCAAATACACTGGCATCAGGCATGCGAAAAATTAAAGGTTTTTGCAAAGGCGTCCTGCGACTGCCGTTGACTATTTTCTGGCATCTTTCCAGTCGTTCCAGGATTGTTTTCTCCTCCACACTCTGCAGCTTGTCCTGGTGTTCCTTGAGCACGCTATAGTGGATGTCCTCGTTCAGGTCTCTGAATTTTTTGTGAAGGAAGAAAAGACAAGTTCAATTTAAAACACAAGGCCTTATTTATTTATTTATTTATTTACCGAGTTTTCTGGGCAAGCAGCAGTTTTTGTGTGCGCCAGGCATTCTCTTTTGTGGCATTTGGGAATTCCTTGCTTCGCCATATAGCTTCGTTTGCTGAATACGTTTTATTCCACAGGTCTTCGTTCATGTTATAATTAAAGTTTAATTGTTTTAAAATAAAAGAGCAACTCAATGGGACAACTTTGTTTACTAACACAAATTTCCCGCTATAAATCAGCTGTTTCACAGTGTGACCCCTAGAAGAAGGGAAATTATACGCGATCGAGGCAATCCCTATCGATAGATCGACAACGATAGATCAGCCTAAAAACAATCGGCGCTAAATTTCAAAAAATTTTGAATTACACATTTGTATCCAAAACCATTTTCGTATTGAAATCGATTGAAAATTTGTAGAGAAATGTTGTTGTTTTATTCACCTAATCATAATGAAATAGAATAGCAACAACATCAGCATCAGCTTTCGCACATGTCATTAAAATTTGTTGTTTTCTTCAATTAATCCACAATTGTTTTTAATTGATTCGCTTGAAAGCAATCAAGATGCTAGAACGTTAAAAAAAAGAAGCCGGAATCACCCTGGCATGGTCGGAGATTTCTCCATCAACACCAGAAGCAGCAGCCAAGGCAGACGTCTCCGGACCTTATCACCGAATCGGTCTGTATGCTCACGTTGAGCAAATATATACCTGCGTACTGGCCACCTCCTCCCTCTGGCCAACTAGGCTGCCAACTATATGAACACAAGTCCGGACGCAGTCTCCGGTCGTGAGTAGGCCGTGGAGTTCAATTGGATGGCGCATCGTCCCAGTTCTTATCTCAGCGTAGAGGCAAGATAATAAGCCAGATTCCATGGGCATAAATAGGAAGCCATACCCATTAAGCGATTCTCAGTTCAGTATCAAGTGCATCGAGCTGTAGGTGATTCTACCCAGGAGTAGCTCCTCCGACCACTGGATATAGGGGCCTTACTCTCTCCCGCCTGGATTTAAGGGAAACTTCTTCGACGTCAACATGTGCCTGCCAAAGCGAGTGAGTGGCTCGGCCATCCAAAGTATTGCCACGGCAATAGGTGAGTTTTGTATTTTCATATCAAAGTGACCTAAGAAGTAAATTATAATTATATAACCAAGATATAATGAATGATAATCAAGATAAAGAATGTACAAGAATTAAAATATTTATTTAAATACATTTACAAGAATTGTGTCAAAATTTTCAAAACCACAGAAGTAGCATTAATCAAACTATTTAACGAAAAAACCTAGGACTTAAATACAAGTTTGTGAAATTAAAGTTTCTTAAATTTAAAATACTTGTTTAAACATTTTCTAATTTTCATCTCGTTTAGCGATCCAATAGTCGTTTATTATCGGAACTTCCCATGGAATTTTAAATCTAGTTTTATAATCTTGATTAAGTTATTATTCATCATAGTTTCTAAAATTAATTTAATTTATTAATTAAAATTAATTAATTCTAAAACTAATTTTAACCACTAAACGTATACAGGCAACATCCTATGCTTCAATTTTGGCCTTATGTTTGGCATCACTCCGGCGCACATGACCCTTTATGAATCCGAGACAAGAACTCCATTAAATGAGGCAACAGATCCGGCGGGAACTGCGTGGTTGACAGGATATCTCTTCCTTAGTGCAGCCATCGGGGCATTGTGCTCCGGAGCTCTGGCCTTGAGAATTGGACCCAAATCCGTGCTGCTCTGTTCTGGACTTCTTCAAATAGTAAGTGAAGGTCACTCTATCCCAGAAAACCGTTGAAGAGGATGTTTTATTCTTCGTTTTATTACATTTTTAGTAAAACAAATGCTGAGAGTTTCATTAACGTAGCATTTACCCTAGCAGCTTATATGTGTTTTTGCAGCTTCTAGGCAAACTTGTTAATATTTCGAGCAAAGGTTGCGCAAAAGGCAACTAAGTTTGAACATACAAACATTTTTTTGCATATACAAGTTATGCTTGCTAGTTTAATTCATCTCATTTTGTTTTTGTGTAAATTTTCTACTCTCAATTCAGTTGGAAACCATGAAAGTACTTAAGGGCTTACTCACTTCGAGGTAAAGAAACTTTCCGAAATTAAAAACAAACAAACTTGTTAATAATAAACTGTGTCAAAAAAAATATTTTAAGCCTCAAAATTAGGTTTTGCATTTAGAAATACTATTACAGATTAAGGATTTTAATCTACTGTTTTTATACTCCTCCAGACCGGCTGGTTTTGCATTCACTTTGGCTACGACATCATCCACATTTATGCATCCCGAATGTTTGCGGGCGTGGCAGCCGGAGCCGCTTTCGTAGTACTTCCGATTTTTATAAACGAAATCGCAGAGAGCCGGGAAAAAGCTGCCCGGTTGACCTTCACCATAGAGTTGTGGCGCACTCTGGGCATCCTAATTGGATTCATCTTGGGCTTCTATGTGCCCTACGACCTCGTCAACATAGTCGGCTGTGCGGTGTCCTTTGTGTTCTCCATGAGCTTTCCCTTTGTCCAGGAGAGTCCTCATTACTACCAGCGAAAAAAGAATGTCCCCTGTTTGGAAAAGTCTCTGCGTTGGTACCGTGGGATTCGAGACATTGATGACCGGGAGAAGCCGGAATATCTCAGCGAACTGGCAGAGTTCAAAGCTGACATGCAATGCCAGGAGAAAAATGTTGGATCCACGCCCATGAGCCAGGGTTACATTGTCCGTTTGACTTTTGTTAGCTTCCTGCTGACCGTTTGTGCCAAACTAAGCGGAGTTTTTGTGGAACTCAATTATGCTGCGGATTTCCTTGGCAGGACGGGATATTCCACGGAAACCAACTACGTGGTTCTGGCTAGTTCCCAATGCTTAGGAGCACTTCTGGCACGACTTGTTGGTCCACATTTACCCCGAAAGGTTAGTTGTTTGTTGATTTAATGAATCAATTAGCATATTAAATAATTTATAACTACTTAAAAGATTTGTTGAATTTTAAATTCAAAGCACTGAATTGCTCATTATGTGGAATTTAATTTCATTTTAGGTCCTTCTTTGCGTTTCGTCCCTTTGCTCCGCGGCTGCGGTCATCGCGCTGGCCTTTTTCAAGGTATACGGCCACAGTTGGCTGCTGGGTGAGTGGGCGGATCGGTATTTGCCCATTGTCCTGCTGGCTATCCAGCTCGCATTTGTAAGTTTCGGTCTATACCCCCTGGCAGCTGTGGTGAGCAGTGAGGTTTTGCCTACGAAGGTAAGTTTATGATGACGGGACCGCTCCAGGCCTGGTCACTTTTAAGAATATATAATAAAATGTATTTTTATTTAGGCACATTTCATCTCTATAAGCTTAATCCATTAATTTGTAACATTTCAGCTCCACGATTTGCTCTACTCACTGGCCTCCAGCTTTGCCTGGCTCCTGCTCTTCGGAATGATAGAGGTAAATTCCACAAGAAGACCACATTTGTTCAGTCTGAACCTAATTAAAAAATTCTCGTTAGGCATTTAATGCGATAAAGGCCACTATTGCCCCCGGACTGGTTTTGTACCTGTGGGTTTTCGCCGGAGCCTCCATATTTGTGGGATTAATTTCGCTGCCCCTTTTGCCGGAAACGCGAAACCGACGTGCTTCCGCCGTTCAACGGGAACTAGGATACGTGGACGATGGAGGGGTCGCCAAGGGGTCTGGGGCGGCCAATGGTCACATTGCTACCCACATATAGGAGATTCGATTAGATTTACTTTTACCCTACGATATTAGTTGCATTTAGCTTAAGTAAGATTAATAGAAGCTTTGTTAAAAATAAAGAAATATATGGACAAGGAGCCTCTTCGTTAAAATCCCTTGAAACTTTTAGTTGGCTCTTAAAAATATGCAATGAAATTGACGAACGTGGAATCTACAAAATGACACAGATTAGTCATCCACCTGGCAACGCGTTAGATCCGGAAATCTTCAAGCATCACTTGGGCCTTATCTTTACCTAGAATCCAGATTGCCTAATAGACCATATAAGTCGATACCTCTGTCGTTCGTTATAAAGATTAGTTTAAAAAACATAACGCACGTTTTGGTAGTGGATTTAATCGTGTGAGTCATAAAAAAAATCTAAGAACTTCTAAGTGGTCTAATCAATTTAAATACTTCAATGAATGGGCCAACCATTCGCTTTTAAAATCGCTTTTATCACTGAGGGAGACCGTCCTCGTAGGTGCTGAACCACTCCCTGAAGTGAGTGCAATGAGACTAATTTCTGATTTTCTGAACCAAAAGTTTTAAAAAAAGGAGCTTTTTACAGGGTGGTGTCCACTCTGCACCACTCTCTCTCTTTTGTCCAATTTTTCCAGAGGCGCATAAAGCCGTGGAAACCGAATAAGAGTCATTCGTGGGAGAGTCTGTTGAGAAACAGAATGCATTTTGGCAACTTTGTATTTATTCATGTTGCTGAGTCTTGGGAAAAACTAATCTCATTAGAAGAAATAATCATTTTCGTAAGAAATTCTGTATACAAATAACCATGGCAACGCCATCTACGCTTCGTCAATTTCTTATTATAATTTCATAGTTTCCCTTGCTCATCAATGACGGCATCAATGCTGTCGTATTTTAAATTTAAATCAGTTATTCCTTAACCGTCAATCCTTACACACCGAAACATTTACAGTCCACCAATAAAGAAGTTGTTTAACCATCAGAGACAATTTCATTTCTGCCAACGTCTGTCAGTAAAAGAACCTGAACTTTCGGATTTTTTCGGTATAACCTTGGTAGTTTTATTAAAAGTGAAACAATTTTACTTTTCTGAGAGGTCTCCCCTGAATGAAGCAACATATGTATAAAAAAAGGTGTCTCTTTCAAGGATGTGTTAATGATCGAATGATCGTTAAAATATTACACCGTCAAAATGTACTTAAGAGAAAAATAAAGACGAAAATTAAAGTTAAGTATTGTCTTCCATTCTATCATGATAACATGCTGATATCATCTATCTATCTGTCGGGTTGTTTGCACGAACCCTTACTATTAAAGTCTACGAGATGGAATATTTTATATTTTTAGATTTTTGTAAATAGGTGACCCCTTAACGATGAGTTTCCAAAAATGTCAGATTGTCCGCCTTGTATAGAAGTTATCATAATGGTAAATATTTGCTACCGTATTATAAAAACAAAATAAATTTACTAAAATAATCTCACGGGTAGGCGGATTGTGCCGACCTAATATAAAGAGAGATTTCTCTCCTTTTTAAATCCAAGTCACTGCGAAAAATTGTACCATAAAGGGAAAAACCAAGCGGAAAACTAATAAATAATAATAATCACACAGTGATTGCAAATTTGCATTAACACCATGGAGCAATCATTGTCTATATTTTTGTTGTTTTCAACTCTGCCCGTGGATCTACTTTGTTCTCAGAGCATAATGGGGAAGAGATAAGAGTCTGTAATCTACATTCACGGTTGACAATCCAAGCTCGTTTACAGCCTCGTGCAATATATAAATGTTATAATCGCGCCTGAGGTCTCGTTTAGTTAAAAACGAGCACCAACGGGTATTTGACGCACAAAAAACGGATAAAATTAGTCCGACTTGTTGAATAATCAATAAGGATTTTAAATACATCATCGGATTTAATTTTTAACGGAATAATTATGAGCAATCCCAGTGAAAGCAAATACCAGTACTTAGCTACGCTAAGTGGTCAGTTTAAAATTTACAAAAAAGAAATCAAATTTTAAAATAATAATATGTATTTTTGGCACAGTTAATATAATCAGCCTATCATATGGAGCGTATTGTGGTTGGCCCTCGGCCAGTTTTCTGGAACTGGCATCGGATAAGAGCCCTCTGAAAGGTCCTTTGACCAAACACGAACAGGGCTGGGTAGCATCGGCTGTTTGTTTGGGAGGATTATTTGGAGCCATTATTTTTGTCCGACTGGCGGACCAAATTGGAAGGAGAAAATCCCTACTCTGGATGGCATTACCGAATTTGGTAGGCCAAAAATTAACAAAAGCATTAACCATATTAAGTGCCATATTTTGATAGCTAGGTTGGATTTTAATTCCTTTCGCCCGAACTGCCAACCACTTGATCATAGCCAGGCTGATAGGAGGAGCCGCTGGGGGAGGTATTTTTTCCGTAACTCCCATTTATGTGCTAGAGTTGGCATCTGATAGGTAAGAGCTCATTTATGTTCTTGTATGAGTATGTTTTAATTAATAATTAACATTTTAGTGTCCGTGGGGTTTTGGGTACATTTCTAGTGTTGACCTGCAGTGGCGGCGTCTGCTTGGCTTTTGTTCTGGGCTATTACTTCGACTATGCCACAGTGGCCTGGATTATGGCGACCTTGACCCCTGCCTTCGTGTTCTGCTTTTGGTTTATGCCAGAGACCCCTCAGTACTTGGCCAGCAAAAATAAGATTAAAGCGGCCGAATACTCCTTGCGGTATTACCGAAATATTAGATCCTATTCAGTCAAAGAACTCAACGAGGATTTACAATACGAGCTGAAAAAGCTCCAGGATACTGAGAAAACAGATAAAATCGATACAAGTGACGATGACAACGCTGTGACTTGGGCAGACTTTGGTAAGTTGATTAATATTTAAACGATTCAAAGACGAGCTTCTTAATTTATATTGGTTCAATTTTTTAGCTGAACCAAAAATCCGAAAGGCGTTCCTTATTGGCCTTGGCCTACTAATGTTCAATCAGTTGTGCGGCTGCTTTACGATGCTGAATTACACGGCCGTGATTTTCGAACAGGCCGGAGCCAGCCTGCAACCTACGGTGGCCGCTATAATTGTAGGTGCCATACAAATTCTGGGTAATTACGTGTCCACGATGCTGGTGGAGCGTTTGGGGCGCAAGATACTCCTGCTGTTTTCGGCCGTCGGAATCAGTCTTAGCCAGGGTGTCATGGCCACCTATAGCTACTGCCAGATGAAGCACTACCAAGTGGAGTCCTTCAGTTGGGTGCCCATTGCTGGATTTTCCTTCATGATCTTTGTCGCCGCCTTGGGTCTAATGTCGCTGCCATTCCTGGTAATATCAGAGCTAATGCCTCAAAAACTAAGGAGTACAGCAAACATGATTCTCATGTCGGTTCTCTGGGTGATATCCACATGCACAATTAAGGTAAAGCATAGTTTCTTTACCTAACTACATAATAAAAAAAATCTATTTTTCAGCTGATGCCCATTTTCACTGAGTGGCTGGGCATGCACGGAACCATCTTCATGTTTGCCAGTTTTTCATTTGGAGCTGCCCTTTTCATTGCCATTTTCCTGCCAGAAACAAAGGGAAAGACAGTGGAAGCCCTATTGGCCAGCTTATGATTTCGCCCAAATTCCTACATATGTTATGACTCGTGTACTTAATACTGTTACTTTTTAAATAAGACTATAATAAGTTGTTATGCACTAACGAAAACCTTTTAATATAATTATTCCCACTTTTTACCCTAGTACAGTTATAGTTCAGTTATAAAAATAGTTTAATTTATTTCGTTTTTTTCAATCTCTTCTTTCAATGGATGTGTTTCGAAAAATATTTAACCGATGCTTTAAAGTAGTAATATTATGGAATTTTGAAACAATTCTGTATTAATCTGCATTAAAATCTAGAAAGCTATTTTTTTTAGATTTTTTTTCAATCTTTCCGTATGAAATGGGGAATCATAATCAATCACTCCCTTGAAAATGGAGAAAATCAAGTAGAACATAAAAATGGCTGTAATTTTAAAAATATTTATCCGATTCTTAAGCGGAGTACCATTATGGAATTGTGTATTAATTTGTAAATTTTTAATTGTGTAAATTTGTGTATTAATCTGCATTAATATCTAGAAAGATATTTATTTTTATATTTTTTCAATCTTTTCTGACGGACCCCCTTAAAAATTAGGATAATGAAGGAGTATGTAAAAAATGGCTCCTTGCAATGGTTGTTTTTTTTTTAAATATATATCCGAGTGTTAAACAGAGTAAATGAAAACATGAGCTGATGGGATCAACATCTGTGGAGGATGATGCCGCACTTAAATCATTTTACAACTTTACGAACTATAACATTATATTTATAACTTGATAGATAGATAAGATATAAAAGTATTGGAACTCATGATGAACAATTAATAAATGTTTATTTTCCTAAGTACACGTTCGTTTTCGACAAAAGTATTTATCTAATCTGAATGAATCTGATCTTCAAGAAACTTTCAGTCATTAAAGGTAGCCCTAAAAATGGGCAAGATAAAAGTTACTGTGGGTTAGCAGGGTAACGAAATTCAGAAGTTTAAAACATAGAGTTATGCAATTTCTTATCTTTTTACTCACGTGTTAATTTCCACGAATAGTCTGGGAAAAGAGCTGCGCTTATTAATTAGTTTATCTATTTGTGACACGTGAATCATGAGGTTGCAGGTACTTCTTTATTTTAAAAATCGAAAAAACATATTGTTTATATAAACTCTTTGATACTTAATAAAAACTTTAATATTGCTTTAACCTCTTAAAGCAAAATATCTTTCCATAATATGGAAGCTCCGCCCTTCTTTCGAAGCTATAATCTGAGAAATCATGTTTTATAATATTAATTATTTGTTCGGCAAGGGTATTAAAGCTGCGACTAACACTATCTTTAATGTGTGTACGTATGCATGTTATTATTTTCATTCATATGCGAGTGATAATGTATTTTATTAACGTATGAATTATACCGTGCCACGGCATACGCACTCGTCCTCAGATGTTTTAAATCCATCTTCTAGGCGCCAGTTCATACGCTTTTCGCATGCATACGAATCCAAAGTATTATTCTTGATTTACGACTTTAGGAGGGGACTTACCTTTATAGTTGCCAAAAAATTAAGAAGGCTTGCCTCCAGGCAGAGTAAATATTTGTCTACTTTAGGCCAAATTTATAGCAGCAACTCTAATCGCTCTTTTTGTTACCCTAGTGCTCTATGAGACCCTAGAAGATTACGAGAACTCCGGAGAATGCAGTCCCATTCAAAGGCAATGGCAGAGAGTAGTGATAGAGAGAAAGAGTCCACATATCAAATCAGGAAAAAACAAACAAAAGCCGTATAAAAAAATTACAACAAAAATCCAATAACAAAAGGGGCAAAAGCTTGCATTTTTTTATTTTTTAGCTGTATCGACTGTGACACTGGATTTGCTTTGCTCTCATTTCGTCAGAGCATAATGTGACGGCGATAACGGTCTATAATCTACGGAGCAGTATATAAATATTACCATACAGCCACTGGACTCGGTTAGTTAAGCGCGAACTCTTACCGGCATTTGAGAGTCGGCAGGCCGGGAAAACTAGTCAAGGATTCGATGAGTTTCTGAACAACTGTAACAAAATGAGCAACACCGGAGGAACCAAGCACCAGTATCTGGCTGCCCTAAGCGGTTGGTAACAGAGTCAACAAAAATAAACAAAAACTTTATCCTTTTTCCAATCACAACTTGATCCTAACCCAAATTGCCATTGAAATATGTAGTTAATATTGTGACCATGTCATATGGAGGCTTTTGCGGTTGGCCGTCGGCTAGTTTTCTGGAATTGTCGTCGGACAAGAGCCCTCTGAAAACAGGTCCTTTGTCCAAACAGGATCAAGGATGGGTGGCATCTATGATGTGCTTGGGAGGACTATTCGGTACCATTCTGTTCGCCTGGTTGTCGGATAAAATCGGAAGGAAGAAGTGCCTTCTATGGGTGGCTTTGCCAAACCTGGTAACTAGACACATTTCATCAGCCATAACGGAGTTCAATTCATAGATCCTTGATTAGTTAGGTTGGGTTATTATTCCCTATGCCCGTAATCCAACTCACCTGAATATTGCCAGATTTTTGGGTGGAGCTGCTGGAGGAGGCTGCTTTGCAGTTATCCCCATTTACATAGTGGAATTGGCATCGGAGAGGTAAGTGGTCCTTTTTTCAGGGCTATTGAATTTTCAACAACTTCAACATCCTTTTCAGTGTCCGAGGTGTTTTGGGCACTTTTGTAGTGCTAACATGTAACGGCGGTATCCTTCTTGCCTTCATCCTGGGCTACTACTTCAATTATGCTGCCGTCTCCTGGATTATGTCCGTCTTTTCCTTTGTGTTTGTGGCCTGCTTTTGGTTTATGCCAGAAACTCCTCAGTATTTGCTGAAATTGAAAAAGGTTAAGGAGGCCGAGCTCTCTCTGCGTTACTATCGAAATATTCGCAACAATCCAGCCAAGGAACTCAGCGAGGACCTCCAGCAGGAACTGGAAAAACTTAAGGTCACGGACAAAACGGATACTAATCCAGACGATGATGATTCAGATGACGATGATAACGGAGTGACTTGGGCAGATTTTGGTGAGATATCCTATATTGAAGTACCTTCATAAATACATTTATACGGCTTCCTGAGAAAGTATAAATATTGATAAAAGATTTTGCCTAAAATTGTATTACATTTCAATCAGCCGACATGGCGTATACGCAATTTCTGTGCCAAATTTAAAATATAATTCTAGTTCTGTTGCATTAATCTATTTTACATCCTTTATTTTATTAATCCTTTATTTTATTTTATCAGCTGAGCCAAAAACCCGAAAGGCTTTCCTGATTGGCCTCGGATTGGTTTCCTTCAATCAGTTGTGCGGATGCTTCGCAATGCTGAACTACACTGCTGTGATTTTCGAGCAGGCTGGAGCCAGTATGTCTCCCACAATGGCGGCCATTATTGTAGGCGCCATTCAGCTTCTAGGTACATACGCCTCTACCCTGCTGGTCGAGCGATTGGGCCGGAAGCTGTTGCTCTTGGTGTCGGCCATCGGGATCGGGTTGGGCCAAAGCGCCATGGGCACATACAGCTACTTCCAGATGCTGGGCTACCAGGTGCAGTCCTTCAGCTGGGTGCCCGTCGTCGGATTCTCCTTCATGCTTCTCCTGGCTGCCGTGGGTCTGCTGTCCCTGCCCTTTTTGGTCATTTCCGAGATCCTGCCCCCAAAAGTAAGGGGCACAGCGAGCATGATTCTCATGTCGATACTATGGCTAATCTCCACCTGCGTCATCAAGGTAATGCATATAAAACATAATATTTAAATCAATAATTCTCCTACTCTCATTTATTATTATTTCTGTTTCAGATGATGCCAATTCTCACAGTCTCTCTGGGAATGTACGGAACAGTCTATATGTTTGCCAGTTTGTCCTTTTTGGCCGCTCTTTTCATTGCCGTGTTTCTACCCGAAACCAAAGGAAAGACAGTGGAAGCCCTCTTAGCCAGCCTATAGTATTACAAATAATGTTAATAATCTGTTGTTGTTGTCAATAAAACTTAAAAAAATGTTGCACTTGATCTGATTTCCTAAGCACAGTATGCGAGTCTGTTTTACAAAAAGTACAACAATCACCTGCCTATTCTGATCTTTTTGACAATGGGCTCTTTGATTAGATACGATTAATTTAGATATGAATAGTAATAAATATTAAAAGATTTGTTTTTATGTCTAATAAGCCAATAACTTTAGATTTGGTGATTTAGGAACTAATGACTACGTCGGCACTTACCCAATAGAAAAACAAAATTCCAAATTCGTAGGTCTGTAAAATCATTTTGTTGAAAAAAATAAAATAAATAATAAAATATTAAATCTATTTTTGTTATTTTTTTCTTCTTTAATTAAAGAAAAATACCAAGTACAAGACCCCACTGTAAACTTCCAAGTTCGCACTTTATTTCACGAATGAACTTCTTGTTATTTTTCTGAGTGTAATTACTCGTTTAATTTATTTTAAGATGGAGCTATTTTCTATTGAAAAAGAGAGCAAAGCTTAAAGTGGTTGCTGCATAAACTTTTGACTCGTACTACTTAGCCTACTTCTTGGATGAACTTTGAATAACGCATTTCACAATTTCTAATCTTTAAAAAATAAGCATAGACTCCTTCCTTGTTAATTTATTAAAATTCCATAGACATAATAAAATGACTAGTGACTTTATTCCAAAATTCAAAGTTCAATACTTTATTTCCAACTCCTCTCTAAAATAAAAGCAGACTCTCTTTCTTTTATCCTTTTTCTTTGCAAATAAATCCTGTTCAAAATAATACAAAAAATACTTTAAAGAGTTTCTCCTTTGGAAAAATCTCTGGTATTTGACTAAACTAATGATACTTTTTTGTCATAAGTTAAACACACAAACACTGACCCTGACAGTGCAAAACGAAGTGTTTGCTTTTCCAACGAGCTTTTTTAGTTCCTCCCCTTATATATAAGAAGGTTGTAATCGTGCCAAGCTATAACTTTTGTAATCTCCTTCGGTTAGCTTCAAAAATGGCAGGCATTTTTATGAACCGCTTTTTGGAACCGGAAACGCGTTACCAATTTTTGGCGACAATTATTGGTGAGACCAAAAAATACTTGATCTTTTCCTTTTTTTAAAACTATCAAAAACCTTTTTTTTAGTAAATATTATAAGCTTAGCGCATGGCATCGTCTTGGGCTGGCTTTCGCCGACCTTGACTAAAATCCAAACACCCGACACCCCGCTCGACTTCGCGGTAAATATCGACGAAATATCCTGGCTAGGATCAATGCTGGGACTAGGAAGTTTGTCTGGCAATTTGGTGATTGTTTTCTTGCTGGAACGAGCTGGTAGAAAATTGTTCCTATATCTGCTAGCTGCACCGTATATTGTGAGTAGGAAAATTAATTATTTTGAAAGGCATTAAATTGAGAATCGTTTTTCCCCCGAAGTGCCTTTGGGTTCTGATTTACTCAGCCTCCAATGTGTACTTCCTGTACGCAGCTCGGTATCTTGGTGGATTTATTGGAGGTATATCCTACGTAGTCTTGCCCATTTTCATCAGTGAAATAGCCGATACCAGGTGAGTCCTTCCCTCTTACAAAATTCAATAAATTTAATCAGTCTGTTGATCACAGCATTCGAGGATCCTTGACTTCTATACAGATGCTATCGGTGAACCTTGGCATATTAGTGGGCTATGTTGCTAGTGCCCACCTCGACTACCACGTTGTTCCCCTTGTGGTCATATTCCTGCCAGTTGTCTACTTTCTGGCTAACTTACTGCTGCCAGAATCAGCTCCATATCTCCTGAAAGTAAATAAGTTTAGTGCAGCTGAGAAATCCTTCAGGTACTACAAACATCAAAGAGGTACCAATCCAAAATCAAAGGAATCTTTTGAGGATTTGAAACTAGCAGTGCTCTCCCAAGATACAAACGCCACATCTGGAATTACATTTAAGGACTTTAGTAAGATTCTGCGTCAGTTGTTACAACTCTAGATATATTTATTATTGGGTATTTTAGTTACGAAACCTGCTCTTAAAGGGTTCGCAGCAGCATTTGTCCTTTGCACCGGATTCGAGTTCAGTAATGTCTTCAGCTTCATGAACTATATGTCGGACATATTCGCAAAGTCTGGATCCATTATGGACGTCGACACCTGCACAATTATAATGGGCATTGTACAAGTTATTGGAGTTTACACCTCAACCATGTTTGTGGACATTGTGGGACGAAGGTTGCTACTGTTGATTTCCACTCTGGGAGTGGGAGTTGGCTGCACAGCCTTTGGATGCTTTACATATTTTGGAGAAATCTACGACCTTTGCGATTTCAACTGGGTTCCGTTCGTGCTGATGATTTTTATAATTTATGTGGGTAATGTCGGTATAATAGGACTCTTTTTCCTGGTGGTATGTGAAGTCCACCCAGCTAAGGTAATATATGATGAGCTATCCAAATTCATTTTTGATTAACTTCCTTTAAATACTTCAGATTCGCTCCGTTGCCACATCCATTTCGATAGCGTTTATGGGAATCCTTGTCTTTGTGACTTTGAAGCTATTTCCATTATTACTCCACTATTGGGGCATCTCCGCCACCATGTGGTTCTCTGCCATTTCTTGTTTGGTCACATTTGTTTATATTTTACTTTTGCTGCCAGGAACCAAAGATAAATCTATGCTTGAGGACTAAAATATAAATATTAAAATACATCTAATAAATAACAATTTTGTACCATTTATTTTATAGTTTTTGTTTCTATTTGAATAAAAATGGACATCCATTAAAAATAATTTGTTTCCAGAGTTGCTCTCAGCTTATCTGATTATTAGATATTAATATATGGAAATTGAGTTCGAAAATTAATATCTGAAGGAGCCCGGGGAAAAACTCAAAATTAAGGAAAGTTTACGGAAACATTACCTTAACCAACCCTTCAAAAATTAATTCGGAATACAAAATTTTGTTTCGATGGAAGAATAAAACTTTTTTATTTATGGATCTTTTACATTAAGTAACGTTGTAGTCAAAAATATCAAGATTTAGCTTACGTTCGTCAACAGTAGCTGTTTTTTTTATCATTTTTCACAATAACTCAGAAAATGACTTGCGTCTTCTTCAAACCAGACTAAACAGTGGGGAACCCTTTTTATGATTAGCCAACAACTTTATTAAATTCGCAATTATCTGGTTCACTTGTGAAATGTCTGCGGGCGTCAGAGCCGGCTACTTAGTCCCGGTGTTTTTTTATTTATTTAAGCTTGAAAATACAGCCGTAATCCTATAATCGCATTAAGATTATTTTTCTTTTTTCAAAGCGCAACAAACAAACTCTGATGCAGAAAAAGCAAATTTGTAAAAAGAAGGTACTTTGTAATCCCATATGAGTAATTATACTTAATATTAATTATTATCTGGCTCTTTTATTATCTGGGTGTATCATGTTGTAGATAAATCAAAAAATTTTTAAATTAAATTTAAATTAAATATCGATAAATAGTAGTACAAATGGCTCAGACTATTGTCATCCGAAACGTTTAATAGCTTAATTAATACTCTATATTTATGCAAAAGTCTATAATTATTATCATGTTTAAAAAATCGATTTGTGCCGCAAAAATGGAAAAATCTCCCATAGTGGCTATGAAAGACTACACATAGTGATGTGGCCTACTTTTGGGCATGAAGAGTGTATTATTAGTTTGGCCATTTTATGAAACCACAGGTGTGTGTTGTTCATAGAGTATAAAAAATAAAAGTCCAGTATAGTATGTCTGATCCAAAATATCACCAGACAAGCCTCTTTTTATGTTGTTCGCTGGATCCTCGATTATATTCTTTTATCACCGGCGCGGCACTCAGACGGACTTAATCTACTTCTTGCCGGCTGGAGATACATACAATATCTTAACAAAATATTTAAATAAATTATCAGGTCTTAGTTTGTTTGCTTAGTGTTAAGTTTTTTAACCTCACGCTGGAAAGTGTTATGCCCAAATAGAGCTTACAGGTGTCCAAAGATATATTCTCCCAACCCAACAGTGTAATTTTCGACATACAAAATAATAAACGGCAATCTGAGAATATAGAGCAATCTCTAATATTGCAGATATAAAGTTTACGATGGAAATCACTCCGGAGCTTTTGCTGTTGGTCGGATTCCATAAATACAGACTTTCGCATTCGTGGCGAAATATTCAAGGTTCGCTGACAAAGTCGGCCTTCAAAAATGTCGAGGATACTCAAAAACTCGTTGGTGCAGTCCAAAACACGTTACCAGTTACTGGCCACGATAATCGGTAAGTAGAACTGTGACAATTGTGCGATTAAAACTGGAGGATAACAATTTCATAATCATCAAGTCAACATAATCACCTTCGGCCACGGCGTGGGCGTGGGATGGCTATCACCGACCTTGACCAAAATAACGGGTGACGACTCCCCACTGAAGTTTCCCGTGAACATAGATGAAGTGTCCTGGCTGGGCTCCATGCTTGGTCTGGGCAGTTTGCTTGGCAACTTGACGATAGCTTTGTTGATCGAGCGGGCTGGAAGGAAGTTTTGTATTTACTTGATGGCAGGTCCTTATGCTGTAAGTATTTTATAATAAAGATAATAAAGAAAAAATGAGTTTAATTAATGCTAAATAATGTATTCTTTAGTGCCTTTGGATTTTAATTTACTTCGCCTCGAATGTATATTTTCTGTATGCAGCCCGATTCCTGTGCGGGTTTACGGGAGGAGCTGGTTATGTGGTAGTCCCCATTTTCATCAGTGAACTGGCCGATAGCAGGTGGCTCTAGTTTCTCAAAAGTTTATAAGGAATATCTCTGAATTGTAACATTCTTTCAACAGTATTCGGGGCGCTCTTACCTCGATGGTGATGCTATCTGTCGATCTGGGAATTCTAGCTGGCTACATTCTGAGCACTTATCTGGCCTTCCACATCGTTCCCTTCTTGGCCATTATCTTGCCCGTGGCTTACTTCATAGCCACTTTAATGCTGCCCGAAACAGCACCCTACCTCCTGAAGCGAAACCATGTCACTGCGGCTGAAAAATCATTCAGATACTACAGAAATCAGAGGAGTGCCATCTGCGAGGAAGCCTCCAAGGACGAGTTCGAGGAGCTGCGCACCGCTGTGTTGGCCCAGCAGACTAAAAACTCCACACCCCTCAGTTACAAGGATCTCAGTGAGTAGAATCTGTATTTAAATGGATTTTTGTTTTTTTTTTTACTATTTTAATTTGTGTTTTTTAGTAACCAAGCCAGCTCTGAAAGCCTTTGCAGCGTCTGTCGTCCTCAGCATGGGCTACCAGTTCAGTGGCGTCTTCAGTTTCATCAACTACATGTCCGACATATTCAAGGCGTCCGGATCGATTGTAGATGTCAATACGGGAACCATCATAATAGGCGTAGTCCAAATAATTGGAGTCTACACCTCCACCATCCTAGTGGACATCGTGGGACGACGCGTTCTCATGTTGATTTCGACTTTGGGAGTGGGAATCGGCTGCATCGCCTTCGGATGCTTCACTTTAATTGGCGAAAGCTACGATCTCAGTGACCTGAACTGGCTACCTTTGGTCCTAATGATTTTTATTTCCTATGTGGCCAATATAGGACTGATTGGAATTTTCTTCCTCGTCCTGGTGGAACTCTTTCCCACGAAGGTACATTTTTTATTACATCCCTTTTGAGTTACTATAGATAATGGTTTTGTTTTCAGATCCGTTCGGTAGGCACTTCCATATCGGTTCTGTTTTTGAGTGTTCTAGTTTTTAGTACTTTGAAGATATTTCCTCTGATGTTGCACTATTGGGGAATTTCTTATACCATGTGGTTCTCAGGAGTTTCAGGACTGCTAACGTTTCTATATTTCTGGCTATTCCTGCAGGAAACCAAGGGAAAGTCCATGATTGAAGACTAATTTAAAAGAATATAAGAACAATTTTTGTACAGTTATCAATAGTTTACATTAAAAATAGATAGTTAGTTCCTCTAAACTTTTAAAATATTAAACAATTACTCTTTTAATTTCATATTTCTGCATAAAATTTGGTATCTTAACTCATAGAAAGTTTCTGGAATGGTCCAAATGTCTATCTTTTATACACCTAATAAATCTATAAAAACTAAATATAGTAAAAAGCTTGAATAAAATCTTATAAAGATAAGTATTTAATAAGCAGGTAAGTAAAGAAACTCAAAAATACTTTGTTAATATTCAGATATATTCAGAATTTCAAGTTACTGATCCAGAATCGACAAATGCTGGAAAATATTTTTGTTTTAAAAATATAAATAATATAATAAATAATAATAAATTTTCAGTTATTGTGCCTTGGCTGAAGGTACAATTTCTCTGCTTTGGAAGCCACAGGCGAATCCTTAACTGACGATTTTTTTAAGGAAGATCCTTAATCCTTTTGAAACACAATTGAAACTAACAACGCGAAAAGTAAAGCCCTTCCTGACAGGGCGACTTATTGATTATTTAAATCGCATCTGAAGAAAGAAAGGCAATCAAATAAAACAAACAAATAAAAGACAAAAACAAAAACGATTTATAACAAAAACTATTTTTCAATACAAAATATAATGGGAAGCGAAAGTTTTTTTTGCGAGTGCATTGCCATATGATGAGAAGAAGCTGCGGAGCAGCTTATCTAGTTTAGATAACCGGTATATTTAAGGGGAAGCTCTGGCGGTGGTAGAAATTTAGTTAGTCCGGAGACACCATAGCAGACATGACGGTGAAACTGTCTTCGCTCTTCCAGCATCCCAACTGCCTGCTGAGTCGCAGGAACCGACATCAGTTCCTGGTCACTTTGCTGGGTGAGGATTGGGCGAAAGTCCTTGATTGGATTGGTTTCGACGATAATCTTTAAACTTCCCAGTGAATATTGCCACCTTTTCGCATGGCTTGGGTGTGGGATGGATGTCTCCGGTGATGAGGGATCTCCAAACGGATCAATCGCCTCTTACCTTTCCTGTGCTGGTGGAACAAGTGTCATGGATAGGATCTCTCGTGGGCATTGGCAGCGTGATTGGAAATCTGTTGGCTGGCACTCTAATGAATCGGATTGGTCGGAAGCTGGTCATGTTCGGCATTGCTATTCCCTACCTGGTATGGATATGGAGGAACAGATCATTCCAATATATGATTACATGCTGAAATTTTGGCACTCCTTGCAGACTTTTTGGTGTCTCATCTACTTTGTCCAGAGTGTGGAGTTCCTCTACGTGGGCCGTCTAATGGCCGGAATGACCGGAGGGGCCTGTTACGTCGTCCTTCCGACCTTCATAAGCGAAATAGCGGACACCAAGTGAGTAACGAGCCCAGAGGGCGTGACTGGCGAAAAAGTGATATACCAACTTGCTCGTAAATCATCTCCAGCATACGCGGTCGGCTGGGCTCCATAATCTTGCTGTCAGTTAATACGGGCGTACTCGTCGGATACATCGTCTCCACGAGTGTGGATTACTTTACATCACCGCCGTTTATTATCGCACTGCCCGTGTGCTACTTTATCTGCAACTTCCTGTTTCCGGAAACCCCCCATCATCTGATACGCAAGGGAAAGGCCGAGGCGGCCAAGGAGTCTTTTCGGTTCTACAAGAACATCAAAAAGGATGACATCAAGGCGGAGAGCGAGTTTGAGGACCTCATGTTCCACCTGACAAAGGATCAGTCGGCCAGCACCAAGGCTCTAAGCTACAAGGATTTTGGTTAGTAATCGTCCTCGTCTCTAGTAAGTCCCACCCACTAACCCTTCTTATAGTTACCAGACCTGCTCTCAAGGCCATCGGCTCGGCGTGTGTCCTGCTGATCTGCAACCAGTTCAGTGCCAGCTTCTGCATCACCACCTACCTGTCGGATGTGTTCGCTGCCTCGCGCACCAACCTCAACCTGAGCATGTGCACCATTGTCATCGGCGTCCTGCAGATCGTGGGTAACTATGTGACCACATTGCTGTGCGACAAGTACGGACGCCGGATCCTCATGCTGACCTCCACTTCTGGGGCGGCCGTGTGCCTTCTGGCATTCGGCTTCTACACCCATTACGCCAAGTCCAATGACCTTTCAGTCGTGGGCTGGTTGCCCCTGGCCATTTTGTCGGTCTACGTCTTCATGTGCAACATCGGAATGGTGGGCTGTCTGTTTGTGGTCCTCGTGGAGGTGTTCCCCGCCAGGGTGAGTTGGTGTCTCCGCCAAACAACCTACGACTGTAACCTTCGTGCTTTTCCAGATCCGATCTGTGAGTGTCTCCACCTTCGTGGTCATCCTGAGCAGCACCGTCTTCCTCACACTGAAAATCTTCCCCATCTGCATGGCCGTCTGGGGCATCTCGGTTACGATGTGGTGCTGCAGTGGTATTACGTTCACCTGCTTTCTATACTTCTGCTTCTTTCTGGAGGAGACCAAAGGCAAATCGCTGTTGGAGGCTTAGCATGTTTGTCCAGCAGATAGCGGAGCTAAAAAATATCGTCGCACCTGGGTGATTAGCTTAAGTCGGATGTTATCTTTACAGTTCCGAGGACTCCAGCAAGATACTTAAGCCAATTGCTCGGTAGCACTTCCACTCAGTGACAAGAGATTCACGCCCAATACAAGACTGAATAAAAATACCCACAGCATTTTTGTGGAATAAAAAAGCGAATAAATAGTTGAATTAGTTGTGGGAGCAGAATGTTGATGAAATTGTTTAATCGGCCCAATTGTCTGCTTAATCGCAGGAATCGTTACCAACTTTTGACCACGCTCTTGAGTAAGTTTGATCCTCAAAGTTCAAAGAATTGTTTCAAAAAAACTCATGCTTAGTACATCATGGGTTTCAGAGGAATTCTAAGCTCAGATAGTTAAATCATCCTCTCTATATATTTCTTCCTATTCATAACTATTAGAATTCAGAAAACTTCATAATGAGTCAGAGCATATTGTTTTTGTGATAAATTCTAGACTCAGAAAGTGATATCCACTGCAAAAAATCATGAAATTTTTTTGTTTTGGTCGAGTTTCCTGTTTCGTTAGGTCGTTAGTTTCCTGCGATTAAAACTTTATGAGGAAATATGTAAACTTGTTTTTTAATATCAGAAGCATATTTAAACATCCGATGCAATGGGAAATTAATCTAATATTTCTAGTATAGATTTTAAATCAAATTTACAATCAAATTTACCCTGTCTAGAAACTAGAAACTGAAATGCTAATTTTAAAAACAATCTGTTAAAAATAATATATGATATATAAGAAACAACTTATTCTTTTGATTCTCTGATTCTATCCTTTAGTAAATGTCATATCCATTTCGCATGGCATTGGAATCGGATGGCTGTCACCCACACTGCGGAAGCTGCAGCTCGACTCCTCCGTGGGCTTCCAGATAACCTCCGAGTTCGAGATCTCCTGGGTGGGCTCAATGCTGGGCATGGGGTCGGTGACTGGCAACATTCTGGTGGGAACTCTGCTGAGCCGCCTTGGGAGCAAAAGGTGTTTGCTATTTATTGCCATCCCGCACTCGGTAAGGGAACAATTGCTTCACCTGACTGGAACTAATAATGCCATTGTGATTTCCTCTTTTCGGTTTAAGTGCCTGTGGATCCTGGTCTACTTCGCCCAGAGCGTGGAGTACCTGTACGCGGGAAGACTCCTGGCGGGAATTTGCGGTGGCGGCATGTACATTGTTCATCCCATTTTCCTCAGTGAAATCGCAGATGCCAAGTAAGTGCCAAAGATTTATGATTTGTAAGCACCGACGATTCTAAGATAGCCCGAAACTGCGACGTCACGAAACCCGGCAGCTGGCGACAATCAAAATAAAACCATTTACAATGATTCCGGTGAATCGTCACCGCTACTAATTTCACAATTGCTCAGACCGCTTTCCATCCCAGATTTTCAGCTGAAAAGCTTCCCTAATCGACTTTATCCACTTTGTAGTATTCGTGGCACCTTCTCGGCCATGGTCATGTTGTCGGTCAATGTCGGCATTCTACTGGGCTACATAATGGGCACCCACCTGCCCTACTTCACCATCCCCTGGATAGTACTTGTCCTCCCAGTTGCCTACTTTTTATCCGTATTGCTGTTCATCAAGGAATCGCCCATGCACCTGATTCGAACCGGAAAGTACTCAGAGGCCGAGAGGTCCTTCCGCTACTACAAGAACATCAAGGACACTGACAACATCAACGACCAACATCGGGCCATGGAAGAGTTCGAAAATATGAAGGCTGTGCTCACAAAAGGTGACCAGCTAAAGGACTCCATTACGTTCAAGGACTTTTGTAAGGAATGAGTAAGAAAGGTGTTACATTATCTATATATATGTGTTTAATTTTTTGAAGGCACCCGACCCGCTTTGAAGGCATATGGCCCCGCCCTGGTTCTGCTCATTGCCAATCAGTTCAGTGGGCTCTTCTCCATGGTCAACTACATGTCGGACATATTCGCCCAGTCGCACAGCACCATGGACCCCAACACCTGCACCATTATCATCGGAGCAGTTCAGATCCTGGGCACCTATGTCACAACCCTGCTCTGCGACATCTGCGGACGAAAGCTCCTCATGCTGGTTTCCACGGCGGGAGTGGCCATCAGCCTCACAGGATTCGGATTCTTCACCCAGTATGCCCAGACTCACGATGTCAGCGAGTATAGCTGGGTGCCCCTGGTCCTCATGTCAATGGACATATTCCTGGGGAATATCGGACTGGTCGGCTGCTTCTTTGTCAGCCTGGTGGAAATATTCCCAGTTAAGGTAGGCCGTTCACTCCCAAGCTTCTGGCGCGGAACTAACTTTAATTTCAGATTCGCGCCAAGGCCGCCTCCATGGCCATTGTGATCTGCAGTTGCTTCGTCTTCGTGATGCTGAATATTCTACCGATTTGCATGAAACAGTGGGGCATCTCGGCCACAATGTGGTCCTGCGCCGGAGTGACAGCCTTCAGCTTCGCTTACCTCTCAGTTTTCCTCAAGGAAACCAAGGGGAAGTCCATGTTAGACGATTAAAAACACACATATTCTTTTATGTTACATTTTCATGTATATTTAAATAAGATTAATTAAATACAATTGATAATATAAACAAATACAATTTATGCCATAATATTTAACATGTTTGTGGAGCTTTTCAAAGTTTCATTTCCTTTACAAATATCCTTTACACTTCTCCGGACATGCACCATTCACTAATGCAGTCCAA
This sequence comes from Drosophila atripex, assembly GCA_035045925.1. NCBI lineage: Eukaryota > Metazoa > Arthropoda > Insecta > Diptera > Drosophilidae > Drosophila > Drosophila atripex. The sequence continues at coordinate 6,256,602 of JAWNOP010000070.1, read as the reverse complement.
TTAAAACTAATTAAAAAACTAGCATACTAAATCACAGTGTTTTTTCCAAGCGAAAAAAATTTGCAATATTCTAGAAAGTTACTACCTCTTCACTATAGACATATAATATTATAGGAGTTATTTGCATACGTAGGGTGTTTTTTTTTTTTGGGTGCTCGGGTTTTGGGTTTTGGGTTTTGGGTATCGGGGCAGACATCTTTAATAATTTTCTTGGGGGATTTAAAACGTAGATTAAAAGGAAAAGTTAGCTTTCTCTCCCTCTTCGGTTGTTTTAGCGGCAACATAGCCAATAATATAATATAAACGGCTAACAATTAAAATGCATAAAACAAAACAAAATTTACGCTTACAAAATGCAACACAAACAAATGCAATTTCTCGCACTGCCCTACCGCAAACCTTGATTAACACTTCTAATTACAATATATAATAATAATAATAATAATAGGTGTAATTGGTAATAATTATAATAATAATAATATTAGGTAATATAGATGATGTGGCTTGAAAGTAAATTGAATCACAAAATTGGCGCAAAAGTTAGCATGTTTCTTCTCTTGTAACTGTTTAGCAATATTTTCATTTTTTTTTGTATTTAAATTAACAAATAACGTATCACTGGTTCGATGTCTGCTCAGATGGATATATACACATACATATATATCCCAGGGATATCACGTCTTTTTGGGGCATCGCAGGTAGCGCAACACCGCATATCCTAGGCAGCGGAACACCAGAAAGAACATCATCAATATCAGTGTGTTCAGCCAGAGAGGTGATGTGGAGTTTTGTGCTTTGAGTATTTCCTCGTATGGAATGAATTCGGTTGACTGTTGCTTACAAATCTCATAGCTGCTGGGTGAGCCGCATCTGCAAGATAACCAAATTCAACGAATTAATCTAAAAATTAAAAGGCTCCAACTCGATTGGCCTACCGTATGGCTGGTCCCTCACGGAACTCGAGTATCTGCATATTCTGGTAGGCGTAGTGGATCATCGAGGTGTAGCGTATCCAGCTGAGACCCTCCGGAATGCGGGACGACAGGTAGCCCCCAAAGAGCTGCGTGGCCAGCGTGTACAGGGCACTCAGTGTGATGCTCACGTTCATGTCCATGCAGCAGGCTCCAATGAAGAAGCCGACACTTTGGGCCACGATCGTATTGATGAGCAAAAAGATGAGCATCAGGAAAAATAGCTTCATGCTGGAACATTTCAATTTCAATCACAAAGTCGCAAAGATCCGGAGGATCTAGGAATAGGTACCTGGTGCAGCCCAGCATTGGATAACTTATCATGAGGTAGACCGTGGGCAAGGTGACCACCAGGGGCAGCTCCGCACACATCTTGGCCAGGTAATAGGCGGAAAGTCGATAGGCACCGGAACGCCGCTCCTTGCTGACCACTTCGCGCTCCGCGGGGACTATTAGAAAATGATAATTAATACTCCTCCTGCCAGATACTAATCTTCAATACTCACATGAATTAAGAGCTCCGAAAAGGGCGAATAGCATCCAGTAGGTCTGCGAGAAGAACATCCAGCCCTGGAGATCGTGCAGGAACTCCTCTGTGCGGGGCAACTGGAACCAAATGGCACCGGCCATCAGGCCCAGGCCGATTGTCTGGAACCAGTTGAGCTTGGAGAGCATTCGGGGCTTGGCCTCCTTGAAGTTGCGGCTGGACAGGACACAGAACTGAGTGTTGAAGCTGGTGGGGTAGGACAGCCAGTCATCATCCGCCGTATGGCCACTTCCAGAGCCACTGCCCGCGCTGTAGGAATGACAGTCGCTGGAGGCGCAGGAGCTGAAGTTGGACTGCGAGTCCGCCGCACACCAGACCAGATGCTGGGCCGCCTCCTCATCCTCCTCCACCTGGCAACCGCCACCCACCGAGTGGTTGAGGTTCTCGTACTGGTGGTGGTGGTGGTGGTGATGATGGTGCAGGTGGTGGTGGCGACTGGGCTTGTGGTGATGCTGGTTGTAGTAGTTGTTGATGATGTCGTCGATCAGGATGCTGTCCGACTCCTTCTTGCCTTTCGCCTCTGGCCCAGTGCCCTCCTGGTGGGACTTGTGGGTGATGCAGTTGCGGTTCAGATAGTTTCCGTGCGACTCCTTGGCGGCAATGAAGAGCTTCTCCCGGATGTCCGGATGAGACTTAAGTTGTTCCACTGCAATAAGAGAAGCAGACGGTTAATAATCATCTCTAAGGTTTTCAAAATTCAAAATAGATGTGACCATTCCTCATCCCAATCTGGGATTCCCAATACTGCTCCCAAACATTGTATATTTTCTCAGGAAATACTGGATAACAAATGTCCAGCACGTGTAGCATGCCATGGAGCAACCCTAAACTATTTTGAGGGTTCTGTTCCGTTTGTCACCCGAGCACAATCATTCTGAACCAAATCGGAGACTGAACGGACCACCTGAACACACAAATTCTCAGCAATATTGCATCATGTCGAAGTATCTTCCCAGAAAGGGCCCAGCTGTTTTCTCAAAGCTTGGCAAGTGGGCCTACAACATGTCCGGATTCAACCAGTACGGTCTTCATCGCGACGACTGCCTCTACGAGGACGAGGATGTCACGGAAGCCATTCGCCGGCTGCCACGCGAGTTGTACGATGAGCGCAACTACCGCATCATGCGCGCCCTCCATCTCTCGATGACCAAGACCATCCTGCCCAAGGAGCAGTGGACCCAGTACGAGGAGGACGTCAAGTACTTGGAGCCCTATCTGAACGAGGTGATCAAGGACCGGGAGGAGCGCCAGAACTGGGAAAGGGGCCAGTAACTCTACAAACTATTCATAATTCCATGAATGTGCCCGATCTGCCCTACATACATAAATGAAAGCCACTTAGGCCAAACCCTAAAAATGTCTCTCACTTACACACAAAGTCGGCTGGGTTGTAGTGCGGCTTGATGGTCACCCCGATGTCCTCGAAGTGCCTGTAAATGTTGTGCACATCCCCGAAGTAGGCCGTGCGTCCCTGGTGCAAGAGGAGCAGCTTGTCGAACATGTGGAACATCTGCGACGACGGCTGGTGGACACTGATCACAATGGTTTTCTGCTCCAGCTGGGCGTACCGCTTCAGCACTTTCATCAGCGAGATGGCCGAGTGGCTGTCCAAACCGGATGTGGGTTCCTGAAACAATTCAACAATTTTAGAAAATCTATAGTGTGGCGAATTAGTCAGGAACTTACATCCAAAAGCATAAGAAGCGGGTTGGTGAGCAGCTCGCAAGCTATATTGGCCCGCTTCTTCTCGCCCCCGGAGAGGCCTCGGTTGAGGTAGTCCCCGAATTTGGTCTGCTGGCAGCAGTTCAGTTCAAGAGCCTCCAGGATGTGGTTCACCTGTCGCATCTTCTCCGCCCGCGGCATAGACTCCGGGAGACGCAACAGGGCCGTGTAAACCACTGTCTCCCGGAGCGTAAGTTGCGGGAAGAATATTTCCTCCTGCAGGACATAGCCAATGCGGCGGCGCCACTTCTTGGACAGGGGCTCGCGGTTCAGAAAGACACTTCCACTGTCAATATGTCGCTGACCACTCAGGCAGTCGAGCAGAGTGGTCTTTCCACTTCCCGATGGTCCCATGACGGCCAGGACCTCGCAGGGGCTGTAAAGGATAAATTGGAAAAGTTAAATTGATTAGAGTTATGGATCTTTGATTTTTTCATCCAGTGCTGCCAATCATAAGACTTTTTGTAGATTTTATTCTAAGAAGTAGCAATACTATAGGTATCATCCTATATCTGTCGTAAGAGATATTTTAGTAAGAGGCTTTATTATCTTCATCGACAAGGGAAGCTTTAAAAGTCTTCTCAGGACCAACTGCTTTCTTTCATTCTAACTAATTGGCAACACTTTTAAAATGATTTTTAAGTCTTTACAGATTTAAATATATTTTGATTAATTAAGTATGTACTGGCTGATCTTGTTACCTGACGAATCCACTCACATCGGATAGAATTTGGCGCTCGTTGTGCGAAACGGTCAGGTTCTGAAAGGTCAGTTGCAGCGAGTGCTGCTGGTGTTGCGCTTGTGGTTGTGGCAACTGATTCTGGGGGTGGTGGTGGTTGCCCATGTTGATGTTGTGGTGATGCTGTTGTTGCGGATTGTGATGATTCTGCATTGTGGAGGACTTTTCAAAGTGGTAGGATAACGATGCGGGGCGACCACTAAAAATATAATAAAAAATAATAGCTTAGATTAGTTTTAAATAGGAACAGATAAATAATAGAATTTTAATTCCCGCTTCAAATCCAGTAGTTCAATATTCTAGTTAATGTCGTGAAACATTATCGCACAAGTCTTTGTTGATTTAAAAGCAAAACAAAACAAAAACAAAAGTCAATGCACTTCGAAGAGCGGGGAAAGGTAAAATCAGTGCGACAAACTTTTCCCGATTCTCTTAAATCGCCCGCGCTCACATTTCTCCAGGAGAAGGGAGCTCTGGCGACTGTTATCGCCGCTATCACACCATTGAGAGTGTTACGGTGGCATTATCACTCTTTACCCACACCCAGTGGTAGTGTGTGTGTGTGTTTACGTCAGAAAAGAGAGCGAGACTTTCATAAGGGAACTGAGAGCTGTGGGCATGCACAGATGATACCAATTAGTTCGTAAGCCTAAGGGATATGCAGCTTTTTATAGAACTTCTAAGACTAATAATAAATGTAACTAAAATTTAAATATAGATTTGATCACTTTTTGTATTTATTTTTATTTTAAAAGTAAAACTTTTACTCAAGCCACTTCTTGGATCCTCCTATTAGTAAGTGAATAACCCTATAACCTCTCTCTTAAAATCTATTAATAGATGAATATTTATGGATTAATAGATAATTAAATTATTAACTATGTTCCGGAAGCCTAAAATGATTTGTTACTTAAGAGATACCGGGAAGAGATACCGGGTATTCGGGGTTGCATGTCTTGAAACCCTATAGACTTTCCTCTCGCCCGGAGGGAGTCTCGGTCAATGCTTCGACTTTACTCCCACTACTCCCCCGACACTAATACAAACAAACAAAGGCATACGCCGGCAGAGAGGGGGACAGCGACGCCGGCTGCGGGCTGCGGGCAGAGGGAGTCGGGAGTCGGGAGTCCGGGAGTCGGGAGTCAATAGCCTCTTGGATTCTGATTCCCTCGGCGATTCTTTTCTCCGGTGGCCGGCTGCTTGTGTACCTATCAAAATTATTTAAATATTCCCCTTCCCCCGTCGCTCGACTAGAGCAGTGGGGGGGGCCTTGGACCCTAGAAGATGGCCCACCGATAACTCCGTTATGGTTATAGCATCGAATTCTGGACCAGCGCCACGGCAGACACTAGTCAGCCAGCCTCAAGTTATTCCACAGCGAAGCAATTTAATTTACAAATTATACAGAAATGTAAATTTCTGTTGATCGACTCCGGTAGGCGCCGAAAGTAAATAGAGAGTCCGAGTCGGGTGCATTGAACCGCAGTGTGCGTGAGTGCGACAAGAACGGATGGCGAGGGGGAGCTGGGGGATGGGGGGAGGAGGAGAGGTGGAGAGACGAGGGCACCAAGTGGGGGTCAATGCAGTCGGCAGCAGAGGCGGCAACAGAGGCAGTGGCAGAGCCAGAAGCAGCGGTAACGTCAGCGGAGAGCCGACAACGCCGAACAAAGCCAGCGCGCACACAGATACTCGCACACACACACTCACGCACAGTCTGCATGCAAAGTATCTGATGAATACAATTTATTTTTACATGTTTTTTTTTCTTTTCTGCCTGGCGATCAGTAGTCCCCGTTCCCGGTTTATTACAATAGCCAATGTCCGGGTCTGATAGCCAAGACGGGGAATATTCTGCAGAAGCTCTTGTAGAAATAGGAGGTCTAAAAACACTTGCAAAACAAAGGGAGAAAAGCATTTAAAAAAACAATACTATTTTTATAACATTTTCGTTTTGAAGTTTTTCGCTATTTTTTCTAGTCATTTCTAGTTACTCCAAAGTCAGATACTTTCGCTCGTGAACCGCTCGATTGACGTAGCCGCGACTCGAAACTAACTTTCCAAACCAAAATGTGCACCGATTTCTGGCCAGAAGAAGCCACCAAGGAGCATTCCCCACTCTTTTCTTCGGGAGGAGAACCAAAGACACTGAGCTTTGAAAATTACTGTCAGAACAGTGACCCAATTCTGGGTTTGCTTTTCGCATGACACGGTTCCCAATTAAATTCTGCACACAGCAACGAATTCTGGGGCTGCTCAGCTGGCGAGACACGTGACATCACTCGACTTGGGGTCACTTCGCACGAACTCTGCGGGTTCACACTCTTCCGACTCTTGGTGGGGCCATGTGGGGGAGAGAAATTGTTGGCAGCTAACAACAAAAAAAGTGTCTTGGGAAAAGTATTTTCGTTTCGTTGGCTTTCTTTCAATTTGTAACTGGTTGTGTGGCAAAGATCACGTAGGCAAACACTTAAGTCTTTTGTCTGACTTTGGGTTTATAATTCCCGGGCTTTCTAATATCCTTGCCCATATCCTTACGGATTATAAGACAAGTCAGCACTAAGACAACAAACTTGTAAACTTTGTTCTATTTCCGGGGAGAATCCTTTCTCAGATTATAGTTTTCCTAATTACCTGAAAAGTTTCCCCGTGGATTGAATTAATTACTAAGTAGGTTTGTCTCTCAACCCATTAGATGTCAGAGCTGCCACCGAACTTGGTAATTTACGTAAGTGACCCACTGTGACCCCCCTCTCTCTGGGCCAAGAAACCCATGTAGCTTACTGACCAAGTAACCGGCTAACAATTCGCCTAACCCACTGATGCCATGCATGATGCCATTTTTCTTCTTTTTTTTTTGTTTGGTTGTGGCTCTTGATTAAGGCCATCATCCGATACAACAACAAGAAAGGCATCCGAGCCAAGAAGCAGCTGAAAAAAATAAAAAAAATAAAAAACTAAATCTGAATTTGGCTGGTTTCGTGGTTGGGGCTCAGTGGTGGTGGCCTGGCCTGGGTCGGTCGCTTTCTTGGGGAGCTCTCCTCCTCGAGGAACTGGAACTGGCTTCTTGAATACGCGAAAAGGTTATTGACTTTTTACACACAACAAGCAAAACAGACGCCGAAATAATATAATTCACACACACGCAGGCAGGGAGGGGTGTTGGGGGGGTGGTGAAAGAGGGGGTGTTCCCGGGTAGGAGGAGTGGAGTGGAGCAGGGAGCAAGGTGGCCAGGGGGAAACAAAACAACGCAGAAATTACGTGAAAGTTTGGCATTGCATACAGAGATCCCAAATGAGCTAGTGTGTGTGTGTGTGTGTGTGTGTGTGTGTGTATGGCACGCAATCAAAAATGAAAAAATAAATACAAAAAAAATTTTGAAATTCTTATCTCGTTTTTTGTATTAAAATTTGTTTTTGTATTTTTTATTTTTTTCTTGGCTACTTTTATGCTGGCCATTGTGTTTGTGAATACATTGACCGATATTAAACAAGTTGCCAAATAAAACAGATGATCGTATAGTATTTACCACCACTCACACACACACACACACACACATCGCATCATATCGTATCGTAGCGTTTATCGTAAGGGCCTGCAGAGTTCGTTGACTGGCTGTGCTTTTGTTTGTTTTTGACTTTGCTGCTCTCAGATGGTTGGTATTTGTTTCTGAATTCATAATCTCAATATAAATAGATGAATAGAAAACAAAATGATTTAGAGGAATTGGGTCACCGAATTCGCGCAATTTATTTGATGTTTTGCTTTTAATTAAATTCCGCATTTCTGGTCTGCTTTTCAGCTTTCATTCGACTTCCTAAAGCGTTTGACAAAAAAGTCCAAAACCCAAAAAAAAAATTGTTGTTTGATTGCCGCCGCGTCATTGCGATTGTTTCCTTTTGTCTTTGAGGCTCTCCGGGCCGCTCAATTGACTTTGTATTTGCGTGCTTTTTTGTGACTATGTGTGTTTTTGCTTCTCGGCCGCTGTCTTTGCGCCTTTCCGCCTTCGTGTTGGACTTGTTTTTTTTTTTGGCGTGTTACTGACCCAATTCTTCTGGCTTCTTGGCTCTCCGGCTCTTGCTTGATTCTTTTCGTGGTCATTTCTTTTTGATTTGTTATTTGTTATTTATTGCCGCCTTAATTTGTGGCCTTCTGCCCTGGAGGGGGGGCACTATTCAAATGTTTCGAGCGTTTCTGGTGCGACAAATGTGCCAAGGCTTTTTTGGCTCACAAGCTGACAAGCTCCCAGTCTGGTTTTCGCCACTGAGCCCCGCCGAGAATCGCCAAGGAAATGCAGGTCAGGCGAAAGAAAGTCTAGGGGGGGATCGTGGAAGCGGACGCGCAGAACAACATGTCGTATACGTAATTTATGCATGCATATCATGCATATTTATATCAAGTGTCGAGATCGAGAAGACCAGTTCCAGAACTTCTCCGCCGCCTTTCCGCAATGCTGTGTGGGTGTTGCGCCTTCTTGGTTATTTATTTATTTCTTGGCCCCGTCTAATTGAATTGGAAAGGTGAGAGGGAGCTGGTAGTGGGTTGCTGCCCCAAGGGGGCGAGGATCTGGGGGAGGAGATAGAAAGCAGAACTCCATCTGAGCCAAACTACTTTCAGAGTTGGCCAACTTACGGTGGGCACTGGCCGACAACCCACCGTCCTGAGCAGCTGCAGCCACCCAGCTCATAAGGATAGTGGCTCCCGAAAAGTATGCTTCAGTTTTTGAAATAGTTGGTTCTGTTATGGCTTCAGTAGTTTTTGTCCTAAAATAAACTACTATATATTTCCTACCTAATTGTTTCTATATTCCCACTCCCAAATAGGTAACTCCATACCAACCACTACCACCGCCGACTGCCACCTGCAATGGCCTTCCCAGTGACCCGGGAGCGGCATTATGCAACCTACGACGAGTCGCGTAATTGAAATGTGGGGTCAAAACCATTCCGAGGCGGCCAACAAGAAAGTAACAATAACAACAAAAAAGAGAAAATACAAGAGGAAGGAGGGAATTGAGGTGAGGCGAGTGAACAACGAAGCCAAGTCGAGTCAAGTGGCACTTGTTGCCTGGCACTCGAGTTGGAGGGTGTGCGAGAGCGTTGTGTGCAATGTGACGCGGTGGCATGGTGGGGTGGATCAGACAGTTTATCTGATGCCACTTTGGGGCAGGAAGCAAATATCGCGCATACGACATGTGTTCGTCTGCTCGTTTGTTCGCCAGTTTCCAGTTCGAGAGTCGCCGCAGTCAGTTGGTTCAAGTTGCAATAAAGATTTAAAACGCAGATGAAATTGTTGCTGCTCTGCTGTTTGTGTCGTGACTCTTCAAGCGAGATATATTGCAAATGAAACAAGAAAGTGCTTTCTTCTTTCTTTCGGCCTGGGCTTGGGCTTTGGCTTCGGCTTCGGCTTTGGCTTTGGCGTTGGCCCCAGTCTATAGCTTCATCTGTAGCAGCTCCATCTATAGTGGCTGCGGTTTCACGAACTTTCACGTCATTGTGTGGTAATTAGCTGAGCTGGGAATTATGCTTCCTAGTTAGCAATTGATTGGCATCCATCTGGGGCGTCTCCCCCACCATTCCATACCCCTTCCGTTTCAACCAGCACCACCACCACCACAACCAACGTCGTGTATAATTTAGCATATTAATTGACACAGTTTCTAGTGTATCTTTCCAGCTCTTCTGCAGCTAATTCGCCGCCCCTCCGGCTCTCGCTCACGCACTTTCTCCAGACGCCTCAAGAAACTTTATGAACTATGTAAAAATTAAAAAAACTATGTAAAAAAAAATGCTGTTGAAATTGCAGTGCGAAAAGAAATGTCACAAGAAAGCAGCCGCAAGTGAAAGAAAATACTAAGTGCAATTTGTTAGCTGAAAGTGTCACTGCAATTGGGTCATCGCAATCACCTGAGAATGCACCGCCGATCCATGCACCTGCCTCTTAGTCCAAGTCTGACTACTAATTGTCTCCAATAGTTCCAAGCTGCAATCTGGGGGAATTGCATCACCCCGGTAGTGGTGGAAAAATCAAACTTGGAACCCTTCAGTGCGAATTAGTTGCGCAAATATTGAAGCTGCAGTTGCGGGTTGTTGGAAAAACCCACCCCCCCCCCCCTTTTTTTGTGGGGAAAGTAAACAATTACTCATTAAAAACCATTAATAGATTGCATACAAGGGCTATTGTTAATTTATACAAAATTTAATATTTATTTTAAGATGAATTTCCGCCTCTGAGAACTCGAGACAATTATCCCGAATGTATCTCCAGATGCAACTCACTCTAGTTGCACTCACTCACCCCCAACAAAGGGGGTTTTTTTGGGGGAGACGAGAGGAGCGGGTAAACTTTGGGAAAAGAAAACTGAGAAACTGAGTGAAACTGAGAAAAAGTCGACACAAAAATGTCTCTGGCTGCGGAAAATGAGGCAGCGAAATGTCGTAAACAATGCAACCGGCGAAAGGCGGAGAAAAGTCTTAAGTATCCGCAAGTTAGTACCCACAAGCGTACGTATCTGCATGCGCCCGATGTCACCCCGAAAAGAAACATCTTCTGTGCGTTTTCCTGCACGGCCTTGCAGCTGTCAACAAAAGTATCTCTCGGCTAGAAAGATAGAAACGTATTTGCATCTGACAGATGAGCAGCCCAATTGGATGTGCCAGACAGATAATTATGTGAGCATTGACCTTTTCCGCTTGGCACTTGCTCTTGCTCATTTCCTTTTCGTCAAACTTTCATTCGAAATATGTATTTTTGTTAGTTTGGATTTGCATTTTTATTTCCAATCAAGTATACGCCATGTACGGCAATCATAGCCGTAACCTAATTTAAAAAAAGCTTCCTTTTTAAAAGTAAATTTATAGCCAAACAAAAACCAAAATTATTGGCAAACTTTATTTTTACTTTTTTTTTTTTTAAATTCAGTTTCCTACCAGAAGTTGAGTGGGTGGGCGTGTTTTTTTTTACGTTCCAAATATGATTTTAATTCGTATAATTATAGTCGCTGAGCTCGTTTCGCTCGCCGTTCGAAATCGCCCATTTACGGTAAATAGCCTAATTACAGGGTAATACCCCTCATGGCCCACCATACCCCCCTAATTTTTGGGCGTAGTTGTTAAAATTACATGGTAACAAACGGCCTAATGACTCTACCCAGGAATCTGGGTGAAATATTACTCTTTGACGGAAGTGTGCGAGCAAATTGCCGTTGCTGTGCCGGGATATGGATAAATAATTTTGGCCATATAAGTAATGTAAGATAATTTGGCATTGGAGATGCGTAATATAACCATCGACATTTACACATGAATATGGAAATTATAGTTTTTCTTTATTCTTTAAAATTTCAAAGAGGTATAGTTTTTCATTATTTTATTACACTTTCTTAAAGAATATGACATTTTCTACACTTATTTAAATTATTTTATAATTTATATTCTTATTATCAGAGTGTTTCAGGTCAATTTGAGAAAGCCTTTTCGAGTAACTAATAAAGTCCACTATTTCATTTAAATAAATAAATAATTTTAAATTATAATAAACAAAATAGTGGTTCTAACAAGAAAGAGCAAAACTTAGATCAAAATTTTGCTCCGCCATTTAATTATTGTTTTTCGATCGATTTTTGATAAATCTTTCAGAAATTATATATGTATATATATTTTATTAATCCTATTAAGTTTAAAAGTTTAGAGAATCTTCCAGCAACCATGACACTACAAAGCCCCGTTCCTTATTCCCTTAGGCTCCATAGTCCGTATGAGTCCATATACTCTGGCATTCTGAGTCGGCCCTATGACGATAAAAATACAAGAATAATGGAAAATAACCTGGCCAACTGATCGGCCGAGAAGAGGAGGAGGAGGAGGGCCGATGAATAAGCACCCAAAACAAAGGGGAGCGACAAGATGGACGAGAAACAATGAAATAGAATGAAACGATATGGAATAAAAATGCAGCAAAGTAAACACAAAACCACAAATTGCAATGCAAAGCGAAGGCGAAGCGAAAAAACAAACAAACAAACAAACAAGCAAATACACAAATGACGATGACGAGACGACGCTATGAACGCAACAACAACAACAACAAAATCGTGAAAGAAGCAGCTACAAAAAAAAACAAACTAAAAAAAAAACGTGCGAATGGCGCTCAACGCCGACGCTGGCAGAGGTAGCAGAGGCAGAGGCAGAGGAGTGGAGATGCCGGCCATTGAACCTGCAAGTGGAGCTCAGAATTGGCGAAAGTGAAGACCCACTGCCGCAGGCGGAAGAGAGACAGACCGTCAGGGCCGAGAGAGCGGGTGCGAGTAGAACAGGCTACGCACGATCTTTACAGCTTTGGGGGCTGATGGGGCCTTACTGTAGTTGTTCTTGTTATTGTTATTGTTGATGTTGTTGATGTTGTTGTTGTTGTTATGACGTAGTAGCCAGAAAGACTCGGGCAGAAACAATAACAATAAAGAAGGCCAACTTTGGATAATGATGGCTAAAACACACTTACCAAAAAAGAAAAAGAGGGAGGCAAGCTTTGGGGAGAAAAGTCTGAAGACTTCTGTCTTCTATAGAGGAACATACATCCTTAAATATCAAGTATCCATCTATCTATATCCATAATATCCCTAAGATATCTATAAGAAAATATCCTAAAAATCGTTCTTTTTGGTTTGAATTCTTAATCCCCTAGATATCTAAAAATACTTATATCTATAATATTTATCTATATCTATTATATATTTATCTATGTATATCTGTCCGAAGATACCTCAAATAAAATATAAAAATATTTATTTTTAATTTTCATTATTAATCGAATATCATACCCTAAACATTATATCTCCAAATGTCAAAGATATAATTATATTCAAATATAAATATAATATTTCAGTTTGAATATTAAATAAACTATATGTTTCTCTTAAAAAAAGAGTATTTGAAGAATATCTTCCAATAAAAGAATATATTATTAATCTAATATATCTCCAAATATTAAAGATATATAGATAATATTTCATTCTAAATATTTCATAAAAGCATATACTTTTTCTTAAAAAAAAGAGTATTTGAAAGAATATCCAAACAGAAAACCGATGATGCTGCAGAAACAAGAAAATGCTATTAGAAAAAGTGGTTGGCAATGGAGGATGGTGGCGCAAGATGACTCTGCAGAAGAATGCGGGCGCAACAAAGACAGAACCACTCAGAAAAAAGAGAGACACACTGACTGAATGACTGACTAACTGATTGACTGACTGACTGACTGACTAACTGACTTACTGACTGACTGACTGACTCTTGGCTCTTGGCATCTCCTGCTTCATCATCATTAAGTTGATTATCATTGCGAGTCTTGGCCGGCTGGCTGACTGGATGGCTGGCTTTAATGCAATCGCTTCTCGGAAGAAGAATTCTTCTCGGAGCTGAAAGAACCCAACCACCGAAAATAAAAGAAAGAAAGACTTAAACGGCTAAAAAGCGAAAGAACCGAGAAATTCTTGATCGCATCGCGGACACGCAACAAGCAGCCGGCCAAAGAGACGGTCAATGAGGGGGCAATTTGTTTAAAATGTAGGTCTATGGGTTTCACGAAATCCTCTATGGACGTAGCCCCCATGGCAACAGATCGCAGATGGGAGACGGGAGATGGGAACCCAACAGAATGAGTGGAACAACAATGGAGTGTGCGAGAGAGTACGGGCTTGTAGTGGCTTTTTGCTTTCCTTCCATAATTTGGCCAAATGTTCTTGGCCACATTCAATGCCAAGCACGCGATAGCACTGAAGGAAACGGGCCAATACTTGGATGACTTATTGTTGAAGCTTATTTCAAAATCGATTTTTTGAAAAACTATTTGTGAAAAAGATGAAAAAATCCCTCCATTATTTATTCTAATTTCAAAGCAAAGCAGAGAACGCAACTCATAAACATGAAGATTTGTTGTTGAAGCGCTTTTAGAGTCTCAGTCTCCTGCCTCAGTTTCCTTATAATTTTTTTCGTTGCTTTTGTTTATTTTGGCCTAATGTCATTAGACAAAAAACAAAACGAATCCAACCAAAAAGTGAACCGAAGCCATTTGTTTTATGGCCCGGCGGCTGGCTAATGCATTTTCGCGTTTTATTGCTGTGGCGGATTTTTATTTGAGACTTTTTAATGATTTAATGTTGGTCAGCTGGCTGGCCCAGAAGGATAGTTGGACGAAATGTTTTATGTGCGTGTTGTGCAACAGTTTGCATTTTTCAAGCCCGGTTAGTGGGGCAATTAGCAAATAATGGAAGAGAAGCCAATGAATTGGGCGGTTTGTTGATTGCATTGCGATATCCGAGCTATATTATTAGAATTGTTAGAATAGAGCATCTATCAGATTATCCATCGGATGAACGTTCATGAACGTTCGTTCGTTCTGGCATGAACTTGAAAAGGCCACTCGCAATAGAAGTGAATGCACTCGAGCTGCTTGAAAGCCGGCAGTAACAACAATACGACATCTGAAAAAATGAAAAAAAAAGGGACTCGAGTCGAGCTGACAGCTGCCGGGGCTGCCTACTGATGCCTACCGCTGCAACCGCAATTTAAACTAATAACTTGCAACAACAACAGCAGCTACAACAATCGGCAACAATGGCAATGACAATAATTTATTTTTGAATTAATTTTTATTCGTTTGCCAAGCAACAGCAGGAACAGCAACACCATCAACAATAGACACATGCAACTTCCAACCACAGACACTGTCATCCGCACTGTGGGCCGCAGTGCGGAAAATGTGAAATAGTATTTCAGAGATAGCAGTTCATATATGGTCTCTCGTTCATGGATTTCAATTTCCAGATCTTCGGCTAACCCCTTTAGTTTTGGGTGTTTATAATATCTTCGGAATAACCCCCATTGCAGCTGGGAGATGTGCAACCAAGGTGCACTGCAGTCGCCTCTGTTGCAGTGACTGTGACTGTGACAGTGACAGTTGTCAAAGAGCGACGCCGACGTTGGCCTCCATTGCATTCCCCCCACTGACTCGCCAGCTCTCTCGCTCTCCACCTCCCCCGGGGGCTGCTCCTCCGGTTCCTTCACCCGGTTCACCCTCTCTCCATGCCCCAAGCGACACCCACTGCCGCGATTCCCATTCTCTCTCTGATTCCCGCTCCCGGACAACAGCTCCCCACAGCTCAGCGTCAGTCATCAACGCCCGCGCACACATGTCTGCGCCCCTGCCCCTGCCCCTGGACCTTGCCCCATCTTGCCGATCTGGGGCCTAGCCATGTTATTGACACTGCTCGCCTAACGGTAGATAAAACCCAAACAGGGCAACCGCTCACAATGTATGCAGCCGAACTGTGGAGAACCCAGCCGGCCCGGCCCGGCCCGACTCTATTTAATTTTCTATTCTAGATTAAATTATAATAAATTGCAATTTGTTTTTTTTTTTTTGCCTTATTTGCTCTGGATCTCCTTAGTACATTTTTATTTTTCTTCCACAACTGCATTGCGCAATGCGCTTTCCTGTTTCGGTCGTCTGGCAATTTGTTTCGTGGATGTGTCTCGTGGGGGGATTTTCTAGATCACGGCATTGGAACGAGTGGATCTGGACGCCCACGAGGAATATGGTTGGAGGTCCAACCATATTTAATAGTTTATTGAGAACTACCAATAGGCTACCAATAGCCTATTTTAGAGAAATTAAGGAGAGATTTGCTAACCTAAACTAGTCCTAACCTAACATAACCACAAGACCCACAATCTTGTTTGGTATTTTTCTTTTCGGAAGTATTTTTGGATGCCAAAATTAGGCAAAGATATGCAATGCATTACTATTCAGAGCTTGTCAAAAAAAAAAAGCGTAGAACCAGAAGAAAAGTCAACTTTTTGACCAAATCATCAAGGAGAAATGGGAAGCCTGAGAAATGCCACGTACGAGCGGTTCATTTGCCGAGTCTGCTATGTGGCCAGCCAGAACGTCATTCTCATCCACGGATCCCGGGGGCAACGGGAACAAATCTACCACAAGATGATCAGATGCAACTACCCGTCTCTGTCCAGGGGAATGCCGGAGGACGGGCTGCCCCAAACCATCTGCATGGCCTGCGCCAGGCGGCTCGACATACTGTACTTGTACAAAGAAGCCCACAGGGAGCTGGATGATTAGGAGGATGACATGGACCTGTTACTGGGTTACTGGGCCACTGCTTGTAAGAAGGAAGAGTTGCGCAGAACTAGGACTAGTAGATCCTGCCGAAAAAAGAAGTTTACTTTAAGAACTATAGAAGACTGGTACTGATAGACTGGTAGCTTCGATAAAGGACTTATTATTAAAAATATTATAGACTCTACCAAGTAGACCGAAAACAATAATTGCCTGTTGTCGTATTGTCGTATTTCCTACCAAACGGCTTAAATCCTTAGAACTTTCGGGTTCTCTAAGCATCTGATAATAAATGCCCAAAACAAAAGCCTTTCTTATGCAAATTTCTATCAAAATATCTAACAATAAGAACTGAAATTTGAATCTCTAAGAGGGGACACGGGGTTCAGGGACCTCCCGAAAGTTCCCCCCCTCAAGCTCTAAGGAAACCTATGTTTAAAGCCAGCTGCGCCTTTTTACCTGACTATTCTCATCTATTTCCTGGCCTGTCCCTCAATCCTTCTGGCTACCTAGGAGACTGGAGACTAGAGACCTAGAGCTGAAATTCGATTCGCCTTCTAACGTTCTATCAAGCCGAATCAAACCCAACCCAAATTAAGAAATGCGCCATTTCGGGTTGGCTCTGTTTGGCGCACCTTTGGATTTCTCTCTACAATTTCGTGAGTGTGTTGGAGTGTGTGTGTGTGTTGTTATCATTTCAAAACTTGACCTAAATACTACTTCAAATACCGGTTATCCGCTGCTCAGAGCTTAGAAGCTGCAATAAATTTGATCCTGGGAAGTTTGCTATTTACGCATGAACACCCTACCCTGAAAAGTTCTCTATCATATTATATTTTTTTTAATTTTAATAATTTGATAACTTTTGTGTTTCTAATCTTCCCATATGTTGGGTAACTATATCTCAGATTTGGTATAAAACTTTCAAATAGATCCTCCTCTCTATAATGGCTCTAGTTCACTATGAAAACATCCTTTTAGAATTCATATTATAACTTTTTTTCATATACTTTTCTTTCAATTCCAAAATGTCAGATGGGAAAATATTGTTTTAAATTTGCTTGTTTTTTTTTAACGATTCCTTAACTTTGCTTTCTTAAGTATTTTGAAAAAAAGCTTGCTGCCAGAAGCATAATCAAAATAAATAGTTGGAAAAATAAGGAATAAATGGATTGTTTGTGTTTCGATTGCCCCTCACTCCTTTTAATCGCCCACACAATTGAAAGTTCAATAAACCTTAATCGGGCATTACCCACTTAAAAATGGGATTTCGTTTTGAAGCTCAATGGAACAGAAAATGTTTACAGCTTTCTCGGATGGTTTTTATTTAACAATACAGTTTTGTAAACAATTTCATAGTTTTTTAGCCAATCCACAGATGGTTCGTCGGAAAAGCCGCAAACACTTCTGTTTAGATCCCAAGATGCTTGTTTGGAACAAGCTCCCTTGTAATGGAATTCAAATGGCTCGAATAAGCGTGGAAAACAAGCAGTTTTATGAACCCATTTGATGTGTTCTTAAGTGGGCTCTCAGATTACGTTTAGGTTCTTGGAATACCAGACCATTGGAAAACCGACAGTCGCCGACAAGAGTATGTTTCCCTTTGTTTTCGGTTCGAGGACTGCAATTAACTTTAAGTCCGTTGCACAATTGTGTTTGTTGCTTGCCCTTTGGTGCAGTTCAATTAATGTTTGGCGATAATGCAAATACGCTGTGAAAAATCAAGAAATAACATAATCATTGCCATTTGTTAGAGCAGAGCTCTCTGGGCAGAGATCTGTTGCAATTCTTGAGCGGGTGGTGGTGGTGGTTTTCTTTCCTGGCTCTGACTTAAGTTGGCCAGCGATTTCAATTATTTATTTTAATTCGTTTGTCACTCGGGCCGACAGACCGACTGGATGGCAGTCTTTGGGTTATTGCAGAGAGGCCGAAGAGTTCGCACAAGCCTCAATTATGTGTTGGCAAATTAAGTAAATTAAATTACAATGAGAACATTGTTGGGTCGGTCGATGGCTGTCGAGTGCAGGCTTCATTATGTGCATTTAAGATACATTTTTCAATTATTATGCGATTCAGAGTGCACTCAGCACTGCCGTGCCGTTTTTCTTGCACTCACTGTATAGTGGCTCTGTGGCACTGCAAGAATCCAAATCCGAGTTCTGTCTTTATTTTTCCTTTTTTTCGAAGCTGCCTTCTTTAAGCCGAAGAGCAATTTAAATGCATTTTATTTTCTGCATTTTTATTTTGCTTCTTTTTTTTTCGTTGTGTTTGCCTTTATCTTGTGGCACGTTTTATTTTCGCTGCCGCTCTTGTGATTATTACTGTTTGTTTGCAGTTGCTGTGGCTGTAGCTGCGGCTGTTGCCGTTGCCGATCGTCTGTTGTCGCAATTTTGCCTGAAAATTAGTTCACAGTTGACCCAGTTTTGGTTGCAGCAGCAAAAGTAACAGCAACATCGGCAACTGCAACGGCGGAGGATGGAATTGATGCTCGATTTGGCAGCTGGCAGCCAACGAAAAAAAAGATCAACAAAAAAGGCAGCAGCAGATACTGCATACTGCATCCATCCAGATTGCATGCAACATGTTGCAGGCTGAACGTTACTAAAAGGAATATCACTCAGAATAATGTTTCCAAAGGGAGCAATAAACCTAATGGTTTTTTCTTTAAGAAGAGAAAGCTTTAATGGACAATAATATGCTTATCAATAAAAGAATATTACAAATTTACTTATAGCTGGAGGACCTTTATTATTTATTTCAACATGAAGAGAATGACTGGTCCTTTTTGTTTATAGAAAGAGACTATGTACCATTTTTCAATGAAATTAAATATTTGCAGCTATGCATTTAATTCCTAAATAAAAGAAACAAAAGCGAGATAGGAAGTCACAAAACCTGCTCTTCGAAAAGGATGTTTTCTTTCTGGGCTTCTGAGAGAAGACTGCTCAAGTTGCAGAATGAAAGTCAGCAATCGGGGAGCAGCGATGCAGCTCTGACCCGTTTTCATTCTGGTGCAGCAGAAGGAGCTCAAAGGATGAGAACCAGAGCAGATGTTGGGAATGCATTCCAGGTGATATCCCTTTAAGCCCGATTTATAGCCCAGGACAGTTTCAGGGCCAGATTGGAGGTGGAGATACCTGCCGAACAAGTTTCCATAAGGAGCTGCTTCAGAGAATTAACAAATCACTTGATACATTTTAGTTTTCGTTTAAATGCTAATAGTTTTTATCAGTCTCAACTCCAAGCTTGAATCGAAACAAGGCCAAAAATCAGAAAACCATCTCGATAAAGAGTGGGTGCCATTACTTGTGCCCAATCTGACTTGATTGAGCCTTAACTCACTATCAGCCGAATGCAACCGGTAACATTAAGACCCCCACGGCCGGAGATAAACTCAACAAAGTTGCAATCTTGTTTGGGGCAGAGAGAACCTGGTACTAGCACAGCCCGATATACCCTTGGACGACTGCTGCCACTTTCGCCTCCTTTTTGAGCCAAAACTCTGTATGCAATCGGCACAACACCAAAAATTTAACAAAAAAAAAAAAAAAATAAAAAAAAGGAAGCATGGTTGGGAAATCCATGTATGTTGGATTTATATTGGATGGCAACTCATGCGAGTAGTCCAAGGAAATTGGGTCACCGCTGATTGAAAACTTACCTTTTGGCATCAACTAAAATGCTTTTGCCCATATTGGCCATCCCATTGGATGACGTTAGATTATCCGTACTTGGTATCGTCGTTTGTGATGTATGCGTAAATTCTGAGGATGTGCAGCTGGAAGTCGACGACGACGATGACGACGAGGATGAGGATGATGATGGTGGTGGGACAGAGCCGGCTTCGATTTCTGTGGCAGAGACTGCTGCAACTCCTCCGGCTGCATCTGTTGCAGTCGACGTGGTTGCCATTGATGTTGGAGCAGTTGGTGCTGGTGGTTCTTTTTCGATTTGCAGACGACAATCGGCGGATACTATTTTGGCCAGGTTGCGTCGGCTGGCACTCACCAACGGTACCTGCTCGGTGGACTCCGTGTCGTTCTCATTGTCCGAGGAGGCCATGTCCACCGCCTCAACACTTTCCACTATCATCAAATTCATTGGCATTTTTTCGTAATGAGTAGATGTCGCGGCTTCACACTTTGCCTTTTTCTTGGCTTTCAATTCTTCGGGTTCCTTGGGAATTTTTTGAATTTTTGCCAGCTTACTGGGTAGGGATGAGGTGGCGAGAGGGGATACTGCAACTGTTTCCTGTTTGGCTGCCAGTTGTGGTACTACAGTTGCTGTATCTGCTGCTGATGCTGCTGCTACTGCTGCTGCTTTTAATGACTCCTCTACAACTTGTTCAGCTGCTCCTGCTGACGATGCCGTTGACGACGCCGTCGAGTTTATTACCAACGATGTTGCCGCCGTCGAACCCGATGTTGTTGTTGTATTTATAATTGCCGGCTGTTGTTGCTGCTGCTGCTGTTGTTGCTGTTGCTGTTGCTGTTGCGTTGCTAGCGCTGCGGCTCCACCTTCTGGTATGATTGTTGCAAAAATTTGTTCGCCAAATATGAAAAGATCCTTGGAAATAATCATTATCACCTTTTTGTGAACGTTTTGCTCGTTTCTGGTGGTGCTGTTGGTGCCGCCACAGTTTAAAGATATGTGAGTATGCTCGGCGTATTGGGGCTTTAAATGTAAATCTTGTTTAAATATGTATATTCGCTTGTAGTGCCTGCACTCGTCTCGAACACGTTTCCTCAACGCTTACTTTATTCCATTGAACATATTGTGATGAGGGGCTTTTTCTTTTTATTTTTATATTTTTTTTGGGATTTCTTTAAAATTTCATAATTCTCTGGATCCTTTTTATTTTACTTTGCCGAATTTATGACAGCCTGTAATGTAACGTGGACAGAAACGGAGATGTAATTAATATGCTTTCAGATCTTGGATAAAGTTAAATAACCAGTGATCGTGATCCAGTTTAAATAAACCGGAAATGGAAGATGATACATATTTTGAATAATATTATAGCTCAAGTAGGTCTAACTCCTAGCTTTTCTGGAGAAAATTTCGGAGAAAATCTATAAAGTGTTAACAAATATAATTTCTAGAAATCCCTTCTTAACTTTATCACAGAAACGTTATTCTCAACTGAAATTTTTCGTAGGCCAATTTAATTTAATTTTCAATTCAATATTAGAGAAGAAAAAATATGATTTTATTTTCCAGAATTTAAATATTGAGTTTATAACAATTTCATATTTTCAAATTAAAAATTCTAGCTTTTAAAACGGATTTGTTTAGTCGACGCGGCGTCTGCGCACTATGTATATTCTTGGCTTGTCACTCCGGTCGTTGGCGACTTCTTTAGTGTAACAGTAACAGAAACAGAAATAAAGGAACCAGAAGCGGGACAAACAGGTGGAACAGTTCAGAGAAGAGACGCATCTTGTTGCTCCCTCCCTTTGGGGCCAAAATTTGTTGTATTTGTCAATTAGCCCGCGCGAAACAAAGCTCCAGAACAAAACGTCAGATTTTATTCTGTGCATCTCGGGTGTGTGTGAATAAAAAATATATATAAATGTGTACAATGTACTTGCACAATAAAACATAACAAAACAACGCACCCAAAAAACGGCAAGGCAATGACGACGACAAGACGACTTTCAGAATGTATTAAAAATTATATTTGATATTAAAAATCGTCAGCACATTTTTTTCTGTTAACTTTCTTGTTTTTATTCATTGAGCATTTGTTGGTTTCTTGTAAACATTTTTGGAAACACGCGAATTTTTGTTGGAACACACAGGACGAAACAGGCGATCGAACGGTCGAAGGAAAACAAGAACCAGCACATTAACGCGACGAAACAACAACGATCGGACTGTGAATATACGCATATATATATTCCGCTATTCTTTTCCACGCGACTTCGGCGCGCAAAACACCCAGCGTCGACCGATTTTGAATTCGTTGTGAATTCATTTTGGGCCCATTGTCGTATCGTTCGGGTCGTGTAGTGTCGTTTTGGAGCCCACTGTCGTCGTGTCGTCTTCGTGTTTCGAAGCGCTCTCTCTTATTTCCAGCTTCCGTCTCTTTCTCGTATCATCTCTCGCCCCAACCCGGTTCTCGAAGGAGGGAGAGAGAGCGATCGAAGACCGTTAAGCGCTCCACGATCACCCCCACTATGGGGCCAAAAAAAACGTTGGAATTTTCAAAGATATTGATGTCAATTGATTAAAAAAATAACCGAATTCGAAATTTTTGGTCTTTAAATATAAGCATTTTGATTCAATGTATCGATTAAAGTTTTTCTAAGTTTGGTTTGATTCTTATTTTAAAAGAAAAAATAATTTTGAACATATAATCGGTCTGCCCGCCCCACAGTGTACCGGCCCCACGAATCCATTAGTTGGCTCTTAAATTCTCTCTTACGCTCTCACGTGCGTGGGGCTCCCATTCGGCCACAGCCTCTCTCGAGCCCCTCTCTTCTGTCTGTGTAAAGATCACTTGCATTTTATTATTTACAATTGATAAAAGCCTTTTAAAAATATTCAAGAAAAGGTTCTAACCTGCAGTTGATGTTGTTACTTCCAAGGTTGAAACTAATATTATTTTTAGATATGTAATAAAAATATATAATCAAAAGATTCCACATTACTTTTCAAAATAATTGTAGAACTTTACAAAATAGATAGAATCTTCTATTACAATACTTTATCTTACCTTAAAACCTGTTAACGGGTTAAATAAAAACAATTCGGCTGATTTTGGTAGAGCAGTCTCCAGTTGTGACTTGGCAATAGAAATTTAAGGTCTTGATTGGCAACCAAAACCGTCACTCAACAAGTTTCGAGACGTTTTCGGTGGTAAACTGCTTTAAAACGATGTGGTCCGAAACCTTTGCGAATTTCTAATATGTGTCTTCCATTTTCTATGCAAATTCAATTCTGATTCAAGATGAGTTAAGATCTTCCGTTAATAATACATTATTTGTCATCCTCCAGTTAAATCTCTTAAAGAATTTTATGAGAATACATAAACTAATTAAGAAACTTAAATACCACACTAGTTAAGTCGAGAATTCTTTACAATATTTGCGAAAAGATCGGATCTTTTATACTCACACGTCTTCGCAACTCGATCCGAGTCCTCTAGGCAAATTTGAGCTCTCAAATCTTATCAGTCATTAAACTCACAGTGGGCAACCGCTGCGTATACGCAATTTAACACGTATACGCACGCGAAAACTAATTGTGTGGGTAATTAGTTTGCATGCTGGTGTGGGTGGGCCAGATCGGGAGGAAGAGAAAAACTCTTGAAACTATACGGCACGATAACAAAATGTGTCAGCTGTTCGGGTTCTAAGTTGGGTCGTTGACCAAATAATATGGAAAATAACCCACAACTGCATATTAGGCCTAAATAATGATGATTTCTCAGTTTTGGGCCGGACCGTTCTCCTTTTCGCCCCAAGAACCCAGTGAAATTATTAAGTTTATTATGTTGCCATAAAAAAAAAACAACAAAAAAGTTGCCAGGCGGCCAGAGTTCTTTCCCGTTAACACTGTTGTTGCAGTCTTGGCTCTTTTTTAATTTTCAGTGCGTAGCTCGGCCTCTCCATAAAAAAATAATTTTTCTGTTGCTGTCTTGGTGCTTTTGTTGTTTTTATTTATACGCACTATGTGCAAAATGTGCGAGACGCACACACATATGGATCCGAGCGCAAAAAAAAAAAAAAAAAAAACTCACGCACACGCACTTGCTCTTAACCTTGAAAAATAACACATAGTTGTTGTTTTGTGCCAGCTTTCTTTTTGTTTTTGCCTTAACTGAGTTTTAGGTGTTTACTGTACTTTGTTTTTGGTTTTTTTCTGCTGATAAGATTCTTATTTTCTTTCTTCTTTCTTTTTAATTTTTTGTTCATTCCCCAGGCTTTTGGCGGTGCGTGCGGTGAGTGTGTATTTTTTTCGGTGTATGCGTGCACAACAAATATTGAGTTTCTAGAAAAATTTTATTAAGCAAATTGCTGAGAATGTGAATAATTTGTTGCGATGCCAATTTCGTACTTTTTCATCTTTTTGACATGTTATTCTTTCTCATTTTTTAACTATTTTAAAAACTATCTATTAAAAAATATATTATTTGTATAAACAACTTTTACTTTTTTTTGAAATATAATTTGTAAAAATGTTTAATTCGAATTGAGACATAATCTAATTTTGAAATACATACCTTTTTCATAATTTTATTAAACCTTGTCCATTAAAATTATCTTCATTTTAAGTTCCATATTCAGTCCCGTTCTTTATACTTTTTCTCCACATTCAGGTGACTCTGTAAGTATTCACGAAATTGTTCCTGATTTGTATTAGGTTTAATGAACTTGAACTCTTATCAGGCAGTCAGGTTTGCATTTGTTGATACAGTCCAAGTCGGGGGGAGGGACTGTAATGCAACAAAAGAAGCGACACAAAAAGTCGGGTCGGGGATCTTAGTCACTGGGCGTCAAGCGAATTTCTTTTGGGCTTTTGAACTTGGACGAGTTGGGAAATAAACCAAGGCAACCAGAATTGCTTTACAGTTTTATTCCGATAAGAGAGCGACCATTTAACTTTAATCCTATTGTTTACTCAAACTCGTAAAACTCGATCCTAAAACTCCTTAAAAAATTAATATTACTAAACTTATATTAAAACAAAATCTTAAATAAAATAAATATTATTATTATTAATATATAATATTTTTAATTCTTTATTTGGATGACTCTAAAATTTACAGTATTATTATTACACAGTAAAAGGCTTGAACCGCAACACCTGCTTTCTTTTGCCTGAAAGTATGCACTGAATTTTGAAAATCTTATCCCGTCATTTTAGTATTTTTTCTTAAATCGTGTAAAGGTTTTAAACAACGAAATTTACTTTTATTAAACAGTAGACAATTACAAATAAATTAAAAAATAAAACGATTTTCAATCCCGTTTCAAGAACGCCTCTAAAGAAGCCTTGACTTCCGTGCTGAAAAGTACAAAAGTCACAGCTTTTTGTATATTCGGAAACGATTATAAAACTTCCTTTTGAGAACGGATCTTGGCACTTTCAAATTGTACTCAAAACTTTTAAACACAAATTCCTAGTGTAAAATAAATATTCGACAGTTTAAGATCCAAATAGGCGTAGCAAGAATTCAAAACAGTTTCAATTATTAATTTCAATGAAGTAACAGTTGATAGGATCACACCGAAGAGGGTACTCCTAGTTTTCATTCCCATTTCGGTTACACATTTGCCAGCATATATTTTCGAAAAGCTTTCTTTAGTTTCTGATATTTATACACGAACTAGAATGGCAACAATGCTAGATACACCGATATTGTCCATCTACGACATGATGATGAACCGCCAGCGGGCTCTTATCCGAGAGTCCCAGAAGAAGACCATGTACCGGGGAGCTTTCGGACTGCGCAGGATGATGGAGGAGAAGGCTGCTGCCGCGTCGGATGCCAAGAAGCTTCCCCTGAAGCCGAAGGTGAAGTCCAGGTTGAGCCTTCTGAAGGTCTCTTCGCCATACTGTCTAACCCCGAAATCAGAGTCCCCGCTGCCGCCCAACACGATCACCGCTGCCCATTTGACCAAGAAGCAGCTGTCCATCAAGATCCAGCAGCCGGGCAAGAGGGATGTTATCAGCAAGCTGGTCGAGCGAATGTCCAAGGGATGTGCCAAGGCCACGAATGAGTCCCCCGTCTTGATGAAGAAGTCCAAGTCCAAGCAGCAGATCAGCTTTCGGCGCAAGAAGAACTCGGCCCAGGGCATATCGCACGGGAAGAAGGGCAGCAAGTCCAGCGCCAATGGAGGCAAACGTTTGCCCTTGTCTCCCAGAAAGGCGGGAGGGGCTACGAAAGGCAACACTCTGGCTTCTTCAAAGCCCAAGACTCCGAAGTCAGCGACCAAGAAGACGCGTCTGCAGGTTCTGAAATCCAAGTTGTCCACTCCGTATGGCAAGGTCATGCAAACATCCCCCACCGGGCGCTGGAGGATTTAGGAACCACCAACAGTGGATTAGGAATGAAAACGTGTAGTTTGACAGATTTAATGCGAGGTATAAGCTGCCGCCAGATCAGAGTATGTTCTCCATTTTAAACGCTTTCACGTGGTAGTTACCAGGGTCCGTCACAAGTGAGTGTTCTGTGACAGAAGCTTTCGATTACCATGGGGAAAGCAGTCTTAAATTGATCGTTTATTGCGGCGCTAATGTATTGTAAACTCGACTAATTACTACTTCTTCTACTTCGAAAATAAACAGAAAATACCAGCCTTGGACAACCAAACTGGGGGTGCGATGTACGCCAAACTAGAGATAGTCAATTAAACACATTTTTTTTTCTTTATTCGGTTTTATAATAAATTAGAATTTTCTTTGCTGCGGCGTAACATTCGGTTTCTTATAAGTCTAGGTTGTGACAAAAATTTTAAGCCCACTCGGCTGCGGCTCAAATTTGACTTGTTTTTTGTTTTTTTTTTTCGGTTAACCAACATGCATGACCTTAACTAATTACCTAAATATTCCTTTTAATGCGATTCACATTCGAAACTAGCACGAGTTGCTGCTTTAATTAGCTTTCTTGAATTTCGTTTCTCTTATTGATTTAAAATGCAACTACTACCGACTAACAATACTTGGCTATATATATATGCATATATATGTAACATATATATATATATAATGTATATAGAGTACGCAATTATTGGTTTTCATCTGGCTTAGCGCTTTAAATGTTTAAATCCATTTTTTGTGTACGGTTCTGACTGTATAGGTGTAGACTTAGTAGCAGGAGTTTCACAAAAGAACGAAAAAATTGCTCACAATTGTTTCGAGTGGTTTACAAAAATATCGTACACAATAAACAGTTTTGTATAAACGGTTTTTATCAAATTCTTTGTGGCCAAAAAACAGTGGCAACTACAGATTAATGTTAATTATACTTATTGGGCTTGTATTGGCCAGCTTTGCGCTTACTCGACTCTCTACTATCGGCACTCGCCGCTCGCCGCTCGACACTCGACGTGTAAATGAATTTTCTAAAACAAAAATTCAGGGCGCTCGCTCCTTGATTTGCTACGATTTTTGGTATGTTGTAAGATATGAAATACTTGAGGAATTCGTAGAAACTTTCGTCTAAATCAAAGTCAAAGCAAACGGGTGCTACACGTACATAAATGCCGCGATTAAAAACATACAATTGCTCTAGTCTAACTAAAATGCAGCTACCTACGAGCTAGATTACACTTTGCTTCTCTTAAACTACTACAACATAATCGTAAATGTTTCAAAATGACAGTTGGTTTCTTTTCTTTTCTTAATTTCATCTTATACCATGTAGGCTGTGACTAAATTTTAGTTGAATTTTAAATTCAATTTCAGATTTTTCTTGTTTAATTTTTTTAGTTTTTTTTTGTTGGCTCTGCACGGTTGCCAAGGGCTGTGCTTTGCTTTTTTCGCTTGCTTGTGTCGAAGACAATTGAATTGAATTAATGCTAGTTGCACAATTTCGATTTCAATTTAATTAGTTGCTTAGCGTACAATCATTTCAGCCAAAGTTCTTTCAGTCTGAAAAAACAAAAGGTGTTTCATTTTCAGTAAAATGGGATAAGAACTACGCAACACAAGAGTCAAAATTATCAACATAAAGTTTTAAAGGCAAAACCAATAACCAAGAGGGGTTAGATTGAAAAATAATAAGGGTTAGTCACACTGTGTCTTAAAATATAAAAGGATTACTTACAAAAATTATAATTTGTGACTGGGAGGAGTGGGGGGAGGCCTCTTTCTGAACTTTAGAATTTTGGTTCGAACATGAGTACAGTTCTTTTCATATACATTTCATTAAGGGTACACATCGAAATGAGTTCGCCTTGAGTTTTCTCTACGGAATACAGAACTTATGGCTAAAGAAATGACTTCTCCGGTTGCGAAAGGTTATCCTGCACAACGCTCATCTGTTCGGTCAGCGGTGGAGAAATCATTTCTTGAACAGAGGGAGAAGAACATGCAACAGTTTCGGGTTTGTGTATTGCTAACTAAGAGATCAGTAACAAATGTCCTTTAAAACACTGCGCTTCCCGGCTTTAAGGCATTTTGAGTTACAGACTTTCGATTAACTCATCATCAGACTGCATCAAAATGCCTTGCATTTCCAAAACGCACTGCAAGTATACATGTGTTTGTGGGTTTATGAGTGTTATGGTTACAATTAGCTGTCGCTTGCTGATTTCTGATTTCTGTTCCTGATGTGGGTGGTGGTAGCACTGATGTTATTCACGGCCTAATGAGACGCTTAGAATTCAGTGTGCGCCGGCATCGGCATCGACATCGACTCGATTCGCTGACGCAGCTTGCCGTCGTTGTAGATCTTTTCGCACACATTGCTCACCTTTTTCAGCAACTCAATGGCAGTCTGAAGCACCTGCTGCCATTTGTCCAGCTCGGCTTCGTGCGCCATTTCCTGATCGCGCAGCAGCTCCAGCCATTCCTGATTTGTGTTGGGTAGCTCCCTAAAATAGCCAAACGTTGATAAGTACAATCGATATAAAATCAATAAACAATTGGTTGCGTAGTCCACCCATATCTACTACACCCTGAATATACAGAACCAAACCTTTATTTTTACAAGGAATGGTGCTTAGGTCTCACCACTCCCAGAGACCTACTCACTATTCCCTTATTTGTATATCATAATAAGATTATCGCAACTCACTTTAAGGCCGCCAAGCTGGGCAGTCGCGCCCGCCGACTGAGATCCACGTCAATCCGTTCCTCCAGCTTCCAGAGCTTAAGTAATAATATCACATTTAATGCCAGCATCAAGCACAGCAACAGAATAACCAACAACGACAAGCCCCTGTTTCTGAAACCGAGTCTGTGACCCTGCCCCTGACCCATCGCCAGCGGCTGGCCGTCGTCGCCGCCCGGGTGCAACTGCTGCTGCTGCTGCTTGTGCTGCTGTAGGTGGTGGTGTTGGTGCGGCTGCTGTTGGTGGTGGAGATGGGGCTGCAGCTTGCCACCTTCGAGCAGCAGCGGATGACCGGGAGCGGCGCCGACTGCAGCCCCAGCGACGAGCGGCTGGGTTTCCAGGGTGTCGCCGGGTAAGCCGGCAATGCCCGACTGTGCCGTGCCGCCTGCTTCCTCCAGGGGGCGTATTTGTGTGGCGGTTCCTGCGAAAATACGGGGACGAGCGTCGAGAGGAGTGGCAAATGGCACGGTTAGAAATCAAATTACTCAAACGGAAAAATCAAACCAAACATAAGCGAGAATCGGTGGTGCTAGCAACATAATCACAACATTAAGAGTACAACAAAAGATCGGTAGCTACGAAATAACTTAAACTGCAATAACAAAGCAAACTGTTCATGTTTTATGAGGGTTTTCAAATTTGCCACAAGGGGTCGATTTCTGAAGGAAACTAAACGGAATCTTATCGAAGCTTGATTAAGCGGAAAAGTAAGCATTACAAGTTGGAAAAGTTCATAGATTAATAAAAAGTAAGGAGGTTAGGCATTCCATTAAAATATACGTTGGATTAGAGGGAAAAAGTTAAGTAATCGTGACTTGAGTTTCTTAGTAAAAAAAGTAATCTTAAATGAAAGTCTCTGTAAGTCTTTCTATCTGCCTCTGCAATCGTATTTGCCATATATTTTAAGCCAGAATGAATTTGGTTCATGGTTTCATAAATCATTTAAACAAAAGCTGCACTAAATGTTCTTTGTCTAATATCCCTCAAAATAAAATAAATATATGGATTCCGGCGCGTGTTTGATAAGAAGCTGAATAGCCTAACTCCTCAATCCATTAACTGATAAGTTAATGGACAAATTTTGTGTTTAATTTAACAAATTATTCTCATTTCAAAATCTTGTACAAAAATATAAATAATTACAATCCGATTATAATTTTGTGAAAACTATTAAGATATTTAACTTCCTATCTGTGGCAATGTCTGGACTAAAAACAATCTTCAGGCTGTACCTCGGCTCGACTGAAATACTGTCTTACGATGCTGCCAATGGGGATGCTGATGATGATGATGGTAATGGTGATTGGAAAGCTGTTGATGATGTTGGGGGGGCCTGTTGCTGGGATCGTGGTGGTGGCCATGATGATGATGATGATGCTGCTGGCTACCGTGGTGATGGTGGTGGTGGTGGTGCATGTGCAGGTGCTGGTGCTGGTGCTGTTGATGGGGCTGCAGCAACAGGTTGCCAGGTGACAGATGATGTGACGCCTCGTGAATGCTGTCATTGTCCGTACTCGTCGTGGTGGCCACAGCTGTGCTGGGGGTGGTGGTGGTGGTGGTTGTCGTTGCAGTGTCGGATGTTGATGTCACAGATGGGGGATTCATGCCTGAGATGTATGTTGGTTGTAGCTGGATGTGGCTTTTTGGTTGTTAACATATTCAATGGTATCGAGATTGTTGTTGATGTTGATGTTGTCATGCGTGCGTTTTGTGTGGTTAGAAGAAGCAATGGCAATTGGCATTGGCATTGGCCGTGTTGAATCGAATTCGCATTCAGATCGAATTTAATATTAAATATTTGAACATTTTCATTATAAAATTACGGAAAAATTGCTTTGTTGCATTGTTGCTGTAGTATTTTGTTGTGATTGTTGTTCTTGTTGTTGTGGTTGTTGCATTCTTGTCAGTTGATTAATGTTTCCTTAAACTAAGTCCTTACCTCTCCTCGGACGACGTCCCTTGCCCTTGGCGGGCGGAATGCACGTCTCACTCTGCAGGGCGTGCAACTGGGAGCCGAAGAAGTCCTCCAGGCCCGCCCACGTGTTCTTCTCGATGAATCCCTTGACAACGCCCCAAATCGACTTCTTGTACTTGATCTGGGTGTGCACCGACAACATCGTGTGGTCATCCACCGTTCTACAACGAAAATGTAACAATTAGGGAAGTCATCCAACCATTGCATCACCGCCGATAAGGAAGTATAGTTACCCCACTGGGGTGCTCCATGGGGCGATGGGGCGACGAATGACTCACCTGGCCAGACAGAAGTGGATGAGTACGCTGAAACTGTCCGCATATGGAATGCCTGCGTTTACACTATTTACGTCTATGGAATACAGTTCCCCGGGCTTGCTGCACTCCCGCATGGTCTGGTACTCAGTTACCTAAAACAACAAATCGATCAGCATATCGCACATGACATATTATTTGATGTCCCTATCACCTTTGAAGACTTGGGGCCCACGGAGGCGGCCAACTGTACGGTGACGTTTACGGTTCGTACATTGAGGCCTTCCTCGTTCTTCGACCACTCGCCCATTATGAGGTCTGTGGACTTTCGCGAGGCATGGAAGTCCGTCAGGAATTTGGATTTGCTGAAGAGCATGTTGAACAGAGTGTCCACGTTGATGGGCAGGATGGTGTGAACAATCTGGCGGCCCTCGTGCGTGGAGGTGCATTCTGTGGTGGGCACAAATCTAGACAGGGATATGGTTTATTCATTAGGAGGTTCATTAAATCTTTAAAGTGTTAATGAACTTACGGCACATTGTTTGCTTCGGAGTCCGACGAGTCAGACACATCTGTGGGCACGGCCTCTTCGGCGTTTTTGTGATTTTTGCTCAGCTTGCGTTTGGTCTCCAGCTTGGACTCCGTGGCGGGACAACCTGAAGTGCTAGCTACCGAGATCGCCACGGCCGCTGCTGCAGCTGCTGCCCCTGAACTGGAACCCGTACTTATTTTCTTTTCTGCACTCTTCCTATCGCTGCCACCTGGGGCTGCTGGGGCAGAGCCTGATCCCGAACCAGTTAACGTCCCTGAACCGGAATGATTGGCGATTGTGGAGGTGGTGGATGTGGTCGTCGTGGAGCCGGCAGTACTGCTGCTACTGGCTGGGGGCACCTGGGTCATGGTGACACTGACCGATTGCTCCGCCGGCTTCACGGAGCTGAGCGTCAACTCTTTGGCGTTCTGTTTCATCTTCTTGTTGAGTTTGCGCGAACTCTCCCGGGTCTTGTTGTTGTCCGATCCGCTGGCCGAGGCGTTGGCCGAGGACTTGGATGAGTTGAAGAAGTATTTCGTCTTAGACTTGCGAGGCGCTGAGGCGCGACTGGCACCGCCGCCGCTGCTGGCGCTGCTATTGCCGCTGTGCGGCAGCTGGGTATTGGACTGGGTGGACTGGTTCGACTGCTGCGACTGGCGCTGCGACTGACTGTCGTCGTCGATGGCCGTCTGGAAGTCAAAGTCCGTCTCGTTGCCGTTGTCCAGCGTGGGATCGATATAGTCCTCGTCGTCGGTGGTTAGGCCCAGCTCCTCGCCGTAGGAGCTATGCACATACTTCCAAATCTCCTGTGGCGAGAACTGCTTGTTCATCAGCGTGTTCTGCCAGACACGGAAGAGCATCAAGAAGCTCTTGTCCCTCGATGTGAACGTGGCAAAGAAGTACTTGTCCTTGCCGCTGGCTATCGAAATTGCATTGGGTATCACCAAGGCCGTCTTCTCCTTGGTAATGGCCGTTACATCCTTCCACTTGATGCTCAGGAATGTCTCCCACGAGAAGATGTTGGCGTGGAAGCAGACGTAGTTCTGTGATACATACAATCGACCCTGGACTAGAATATCACGTTGCAGGGCACACGAATAATCTAAAAGAAATAAGTATAATTAGTTATATAATTATTATTTTAAGAATTAATATTCAACGTTTTTTGTTACGTGATCGATGAACACAACACTTTAATAAGCCTATTCATTCCTCTATTCATTTCTATGGGTTGCTCATTATTGCTCGGGTCTTTATGAATTCTAAAATAGCATTTCCATTTATCATAGCTTCGGATATGAATAAAGTTCTCTCATAGAGTGTTTCATAACAATCAGGCTTTACCTTTTTAAATTTACGAATTTTAGATATTCATTCCAATTTTTTAGTAAAAAATAATTCATACTAAGAGTTCTAAGTCCAACTCTTCCATAGAAAATAATTGATTCATTAAAGCCAGTTAATTATTTCATAAAAACAACACTCGTTTGACGTTCTACGTGAATTTTTCCATAAAACTTTTATAATTTATATAAATTATGAAAGAAGCACCCAGACTCACCCACAATCAGACGCTCATCGTTGGGCACATCCTTGAAGAGCTTCTTAAAGTCCTCGGCGCGCGACTTGTAGTTGGGATAGATGACGTTGTACCAGGACTTCTTTTTGGCCCGCTCCGAGAGCCGGGAGGGCTTGGCCGGCTTCTCGTTGGAGGTGGAGCTGCTGCTGGTCACCTGCTGCTCCCTGTCGACGCGAAGGAGACTGAGCTCGTGCGGGGTCAGATCGCTCAGCCGGTGCTGGGAGATGTCCTGCTGGGAGACAAGCGAGAGGGAGAGCTGATCAAACACCATGAGGATATCCATCTATAGCAGACTGTGGTGGCGTGAACAAACATTTTAGAAACTAACGTCTTTGTCGATATCATCCACTTTTTTGGCCACCTGTTCGCACCAGCGCCCTGCTAATTGTTAACTCTTTGTCGGGGTGATTCACGCGGTGGTTCGTAGGAAACTACTCTTCGGCCAGGTGTTTGGCCTTAACTTCTTATCACACCACCCGCTTCCCGCGGTTTACGACCCCCAATTATTTACACAAAATTCGCTGCAGTGCTCCAAATTAATATTTTCCTGTTTGTGTTTTTTTTTTGCTGCTTGCTCTTTGAGACGCTCCGTCGCTTATTGAATTCCAATTCTCTATTGCCAGCACTACGAACGTCAACGGAGCGTTATCAATGAGAGGAAAAAGCTTGGGTGGCCGAAAAAAAAGAAACATTCATGGGGCGAGCTTTGCAAGTTTGTTGCTGCCACTGATAATGGCACCACCAACACCACAACTACAACCACCATTGAAGGGTACTCTTAATCAGCTGGCCCAAGGGGCTGGGGTCTAACTGTCCACACACTCCACATATGCTTCTTATCGCCCCCCACCCAGCGATTAGATTGGGCCCCGAATAGTCAATGGATGGCTATTAATCTCCATGCCGCATATCTGTCTGCTGAACAGTGTATCTATCTGTCGAATGGCTTCCCATTTATCTATCTATCCATAAATCCGTCTAGCCGTAGCGGTCTCGATCGTCTCATCGATTGATCGACCGCCCGTCCGGTAATATTTATTTTGTTTGGAAGACAAAATAGCCTGCCTCGGCTGTTTCACACCTTTTTTGGGTGTGTGGTTGTGTTAATGGTTAGTCCCAACAGAATGACAGCCATTGGAACCCATAGCCATGAAAGCTTTCAAGCTTTGGACGAATTTTTAAAATAATAAACAACAAACTGTATGTGACTAGCCCTTTTTCACAAAACAAATATGAAAAAACATGGTGCCACATAGCCATTTGATGTTTCATCTACATTCTATATATATTATAAATTCATCTATAATTTAACCCTAATATAAGTAAAATCGAATGAATATGTTTCTATATTTAACACCACGGCCATTTGGCTTTGGCCATTTCATAAAAACAGGCCCAATTGCATGAAGGCTATAAAAACAGTTATTATGTTATCTAATTCGCGGAATTCGTCTCTAATTTGTTTAACCCATTAAAAACCACTGTAGTCAAAATGGCACAGAAAAAAGTCACAATCCAATAAAAGTTACTTGAAACGGAAAAAAATGTGGAATAATCTAATCTATCCCTAATACAGGGATATAAAATACTATGCCCTGCAGGCTCCAGGGAATTTGTAATAATATCATTGTATTTTTTATTAAAAAATAATTAATAATTCCCAAATATTTTTGTATTTTTTTGGAAAGAAACAGAGTTCTGATTTCGTTTTGACAGAAATTTATAACATTACTTATAACATTTTTTATCACAGGTTGTAAGCAAGCTTAAAATTTGGAAAAGGCATAATTTTCGTTTTAAATTGTTAGTTCTCTGTGTTCATTCCACTACTACGCTCTTAACTCCCAATGACTCTTAGTGGGTTAAAAATGAAGCAATTCCAGATAGGTTGACGTTGGACTAATGGGTACTTGTGGTTCCCCTAATTTCAACATTGTTTATTTGTTTTGGAGTTGCCTAAAATTTGATGTTCGATCGTAGATTATTAATTGCTTACATTAGGAATCCATTTGATAATGTTTGCAATGCAAACTTTCCAATAATGTTAAAACTCGATGATGTCAGAGCTAGTTATAAACACAATTTTAAATTCCTTATAGAGTATGTGTTCACAGTGGCAGCGTTAGTTCGATTAAAATTCGACCAAAGAGTGTCACTCTATTTAAAAGATAAAAACTGGAAGCCCAAGTCATTCCCACTTGCAGATTCCTTTTCTTTGCTAGATGAGCAAATTCCAATTCTAGGTTGGTTTCTTCCAATTCTGTTTAATCACGGATACTAGTGATTTTTGCCAATTGCGTAAAACAGGCCTTAACTTTATTTAATCACTCGCCATCATAAACAGCTTGGCTGGCCAATAAACCACCTAACCCCCACTCACCTCATCACGTCCGCTGCTGGAGGTGGACAACTTGGGCTGGCTCGCCTTCCCCTTAGAACTGGTGGAGCTCTTGCGGCTGCTGGGGCTGTCCGTGAGGCATCCGCCGGTCGGGGCGGAGAACCCGTTCGAGTCTACGCTCTGCGACTGGAGTGGCTGATCCCGGTTCGAGTCGCTGGACACGATATTTATGCTGGGCGTGGCGCCCTGGGAGGAGGAGGCATTCAGGGGACTGGAAGTGGCGCAAGGACTCGTGGAAGTGGCTGCCTGCCCTAGGATGGGACTGCTGCCGCAGGAGTCATGCCGCTGCTTTGGCGAGAGACGAGCGCTGCTGGGCGGCGATCCACCGGCTGTCGTGGAAGCGATCTGTTTGGAGGACGACGATTTTGAGAGGCTGCTCTGCTCGAGGCTGGTGGCGGCTTCCTGGATGGTCAGTAGCTTGGTGCTCAGTGTACTGGTGGTGGTGGTGGTCGTAATCGTGATCTCCTCGGTGATGGAGTCGCGCCTGCAAAGATAGTGCAAGTATTACCAATTAGTGGCTAGACAGTGGTGCTCTTGGCTACGACTACGGTGGGTTATATTGGAGGAACTCTTGAACTAGGCATGCAAATTTTGAAATTGTGATGGATTCTCTTACGGAATTCGACCAAGGCCTGGCTGGAGAGTTTCTGGAGCATCATTCCACCTACCTGTCGCCAGCATTGCTCTCATCGGACTTGGCATCCGCCTGCTGCTGCTCCTTCTCCTCCGGCTGCGTTTGCTGCTGGGGATTCTGCGGAGCGGATTCCAGCGGATTATCCTGCAGCTCTGGCTGTGTCTGAGTTTGCGACACCGACTGCAGCTGTGACTGTGTCTGTGACTGTGACTGTGACTGTAATTGTGACTGTGACTGGAGCTGATCGGGCTGGGTGGTCTCGGGTATCATGTTGGCATTGGCGGGGGGCTTACTACCGCTCGGACTTTCGGGAGTCGCAGCGGTTAGGATAACACTGGATGTTGTTGGGTCGGTTATATCAATATCTTTAATCCTACAATAAAATGCATAAATAAACAAATCAAAAGTCCAAATGCTAAATGAAAAGGCATGCCCAAGACGACAAAGCGACTACTGATCTACTAAGTATGGGAGGACTGTCTAAAGGGTGTTGTTTATTGAAATCAAGGGACACTCGACTATATGCTACCCCGTACTTCTCCCACTCTGCTCTTTCTTTTCTTGAAACATGGATTTCGTGAGTAATATAGAGTTGTAAAGAAAAATAAGCTAATAAACTTATGTACTTAGGTCCTAACTACCCATCCATCAGTTTTGTTATAAAAACTCTACAAAACCTACACCAATTTATTAAAAAATTAGTTCCGAGTAATCCTGATAACAATATTTCAACAGGTGGCTCCACTTGAAGACTTTATAATCAGCCATACAATTAATTACTTATGGTTGATAGACCTCAGATTTAAGCGTTAATGGCGAGAGGAAATGTTTGGAAAACAAAGATTATTTTCAACTGGATTAGATCTTCTATAGGAGATATATCGTATAAGCCCTAAAAGTCTGGCGCAAGAAGGGACTTTACCGGGAATACAAAGAGACCCTCTATTGCTTGTTGAGGAACCCTCGATGGCATTTGAGTCACCCCTCTTGATAAAGCCCGCCAGGTGGTTATTTCTGCGTCCTATCGGCAACTGTCGAGGGGCCTGTTAAGTAGACATTGTCGTCTTAATTGATAGTTGTTCTAGTGGAGTTTCGCTCCAAATTAGTTTCTGGTAATTATTATCCAATCTTCCAGATGGGGCACTGTTCACAACCGACGGATCAGATAGCTAGAGGGAGACTGGGGAGAGGAGAATTCTATCCATACCAGAGAACCCGGTGCTTCCGAGATTTTCGCAACGTTCTTCGCAACATTTGATACGCGCGCTGTGTATATATGTGTATTATAATAATTTCAATTAGACGTGCTCTTTCCTCGGTGGACTGCGACGGAATGGTGTACCAATTGCCATTAAACGATTGTAATCAATTCTATTGTGCACTACTCTCCGCCACCGAGTGGGCGTGTGTGTGTTGTGACACACAATTGTTATTACTTTAATGTATGTACATAAACTGGCGTATATGGTGTGCGTGTGTGGGCTCTGGATGGGGACTCGGTTTAGCACTGATAAGGCCGATAAGATACTCTCGCCTTTGGGCTTCGATAAAGCGCTCAGTGTTCAGTACTCAGTGGACAGCGATCGTGTTTGTAGAAACAACAACTAGCCGCCGGCTAAGCCCAATCGACTTAACCCAGTAACAATATGATGCAAACAAATTTATAAATATTTGCAACGAAACATCTGTTTTTCCGGCTGTTGGCCCAAATATGTTTATTATGGGACGACTGCACTCAGTGGCAGTTACAGCCTCAGATGACACATTTAGTTTTAACGATTTTTTAAGCTTTTTTAGTGCACCAGCACTTACCCTAATGGGCTGTAATACAGCTGCTCACTGGGCGTCATATAGATAATCAATCGAATTAAACAAAAATTGCCAGTTTGGTTCTCAAGAACCCAGAAACTTTCCGCTGTTTACTCGACCAGAGATCTATGGAAGTGGGAACACGACTTCCGCTCATCTCCACAGAGTATCGACCCCCAGGAAGGGGCCGTCTTATCAACAAATTCAAGTTCATGAAAAATGAATTCAACGAACGAGTGGGCTGGGAGCCGTCCATTAAGCGATGATTCTCTTCCATTTAATTGCAAACTCTTACAGACTCGAGTGTGTGAAAGATCAGCGATAACCTGGGGGGTTATACTACGTAAATGGAATCTGTGTCATGTGTTAGGGGTTGTGTCAGTCAGATCCGCGATAAGGCGGAGAAAAAAGCGCCATGTTTGTATAGTTTTCCCCCTTTTCTTGCTTATTTTTAGCTTTCGGGAGAGATTAACAAAAGGCTCATTTGAATGAATAAATTATTTACTCTTCAAATAGAAACATATAGTGTATATTCTGAGGATGGGCGGCAAGAAATCTTGTTTCAAAAAGTTACTTCATTTCGGATAATGAATGAACCTTTAATTGATGTACTCTTTCTTGGAAAATATGCCAGATAAAATCAGTTTCTATTTATAGGCCTTGAAAACCTGTAGGAGAATTTTGATTTAGGAAATGGGGATGACTAAGTGCCCCCTCCTCTCAGATGATGCAAATTTTTGGCAGCCACTTGTGTTGTGACTGAAAAGGTTATCTATGGGGGCTATCTAGTATTCGATTTATAGACCAGCAATTAGTGCCACCACGTCCATTATTATTTCCAGCGAACGAGTGCAAGTTGTCATTACGAATGAAACTGCACCGACCGATAGAATAATAGATTCATATACGTATTATTCCCGGGAGGGGTTTCCAGCCTCCCCAACCAATTGAACTATGGCCTTTGAGGTCGTTGGGGGGTGCCATTTTAGTTAGTCATGGAAACCGGATACAGAATGCACTGGCCACTGGTCATAAAACTACCAACTACATTAGCTATTGCCAGCTATTACCAACTACGATTACTATTAGCAACGGCTATTACCAAGAGGGACACCTAGCTTTGGACCACTTTGGTCGGGGCCCGGAGAAAAATCAATACCATGGCTTGTATTACATTTTTTTCCGTTTGACTTTCTTTGGTTCCACCACGCCTATTGTTTTCCTCGGCGGCCTTTTCGCTTCCTCCTTCGGCATTGGTTAGCTGTGAGTTTCTTTATTATTTTTGTAATATTTTTGCCCCAAAGAGTGGGCTCTAGACAGAACTGGCAAACTGGCAACCACTGGCCAATGCCCAAAATTCGCCAGCGCCAGCAATTTGCTCGAACTGATGACGAAACTTAAACACGTATTTTATATTTTTAGACCGACTCGGCGAAATGTCATTAATTTATGAACTATCCAAACAGACACACTACTCCACACACTCACTAGCACCGCTTGGCTCTTAATTATTTAATTAATTTTCCCTGTTTTGTGTCGCAGTTATGCCAGCTTATGGCGTTTTGTTCTTTTCTGCCGATTGTCATTTGTTGTTTGTTTGTTTGGTTTCTGTTTGCTGTTTTCTGTTTTTTTTTTTGTTTCTGGTTCAAGGCACGCGATGGTGAAAGAAAAATGCGAATTTGAGGCGCGGGAGCTCGTGCCGGGCACGTCATCCCAGCTCGACGTTCCGATTTGCACTCAAGAGCAGCCGCCGGCCGAGAGCGTGGCAGTGGCAGTTCGGGGTTGGGAAATCCGGCCAAGAGATAGGAGACCCTGTGCATACGCTTGAGCAATTATTATTGGGTTTACTGAAACAAAGAAGGCAAAAGCAAGAGTGTAGATTTAAGAGGGATTACCCCGGACACCTTAGACTGGATGCCATCAGTTTCAAGGTTGATCCTCCGCTTCAGTGACTGAAGCCTTCATAGTTTGGCCCACAAACACAGTGGCTGGGCAAGTCTTTTAATCTTTATTTCCCCAAAGAACACAAAGCACTTAAGGCGAATAGATTATCGCTAGAATCTGTTTGTTTAATTATGTTGTCATTTCCATTCGGGAAGTTCATTAAACTACTCGAGTGCCCCCAGATGACCCACGAAGTGCGAAACCCATAACAATTAACTGAAGAATGCCTGATTTTAATGAATATTTGTTGGATTTCCCTTATCTCTCCCTTTTTTTGGAGCTAAAATACCCTCGAATCTCCAGAAAAGTGAATTAATTCGCTATCTAGCCATTCAATTACTATCAAGAGTGATAGCCCGACTGGGCTGGGCGTGATAGCACCGCCCCTTCGAGGCCCAGCCAAAGTCAAGAACTTTGTTTGTTTACCTTCCCAGTTCCAGGGGCCTGCAGAAATCGATATTCTAAAGGACATTTGCTTTTTTCAGAGCCTGTTTTAGTAGCAACTGTTGCGCAATAAACGCTTACCAAGCTGGGCTATCAGAGTGCATGAAGTGGGACGAGGAGGTGGAGGAGGAGGAGGAGGAGCGTAGGAGGTGCTGGGTCTGGGTCTGGGTATGGGTCTGGTCCGTATTATCATTCCAGTTGGATAAGGGGAGCGGTGGAGCGGCAGGGACGGAAGATAAGACAAAGCTGGAAGAAACAAACGACATGCAATGGATACAACATGCAAACCATCCAAACCTGAACCAAAACTCAACTCGATAAGCTATTAGGTTAATAGATACACGGGGAGTATGTATATATTTTACACTTTTCCATGGCATTTTCACTTTAATTTCAATAAACAAAAACCCCCTAATAAAGTACAACTTTAGACACTTTTTTTTTTTAATATATTATTAAACATTCAAGAGCAAATAATGAGAAAAAAATTAAACTCTTATCTCTGAAAACTACCATTTTGGGGGAAAATTAATTAATTAATTTTTATTCGTGCATAACTTTAGGATTTTTAGGTGGGACGCCTAAGGGGGCGTGTCAACTCACATGGGCGCCGCATTCAAGCTGGCAGTGCGTTTGTGTTTACTTTGCGCCGAAGGCCGAAGGAAGAGACTCTGGGCGGTGGCCAAGGACTTGGGCAGGGCACCCTGGCTGGCTGACTTTCGGAGTGCCACGAACCGCGACGACCCTGCTCCCGATCCTGACACCGATCCCGATCCAGATCCAGAACAAGAGGAGATGGAAGAAGTGGAGGCCAGCGAGGAGCTAGACGAAGGATTGGATTTCTGCGGCTGGTGCTGGTGCTGATTTTGTGCCCGTTGCTGTGTAACAAAATGCATGACAACGGCACACGTTGCCGCCCACAAATATCACTCTACTTCTGCTAATATTTATTTTCTATTTTCATTATATTTTATCTGAATCCGCCTCGCGTTTATTTATTCTCTTTTCTTATTAGCTCGCTCGCTGCTTGCTGACGTCTGCGGAAGTTTTTTGGTTTTTATTTTTTGCGTGCTTTCATCGTTGAAAAATCACTGCCACGTTGCGTTTTATATTGGCTTCAGGTGCAATCACCATAAAATGCTATTTTCGGTTAACTTCAAAATGAGATTCATGGATAAATTCAAGGGTTTCCGTCTGCGTTTTCCTCCGTTTCTTCACTTTTTTTGCGCATAAAAGGTATACGTCGTGGCCAGGGTTGTGGAGCAGCCCAAACCCTAGACGCCGCGCTCAAAAGGTCAATGATTTTACAAAATATTTCTTGGGAAATTTAGTAAGAAATATTCTTTCCATTTCCCTTTGATTATTTTTCGTACGAGTCCCGATTTTCAGTGAATAAATTGTGTGTATATTAATTGTCGGCGACTTCCGGCACCATGGTAACTCCCATCCACAGCTGTGTGGCCATGCCAACTCGTCTAACAGAAAAGTGAATTGGCAACTCTACATTTACCCGCCTATGGTCACACAGAAATTTTTTAAATTTAGGTTTCATTTTTATTTTTATAATATCACAAGTAAACTAAAATACAATAAACTTTTTTTGTTTGCTTTTACAAAAACGTTTGCTCTTCTTGTTGGTGAGTAAAAGACGATAGCATCAAGGCTACTGAAGGCGCTAGAACGAAAATGAAAGAAATCAAAATATTAAAATGAAATTTTAATAAAATTAATAAAGTGTTTTGGCAAAATTTATATTGTATAGTTTCTTAGTAATACTCAAGCGAGAAAACCGTTTGGTGTCAGTACAATGCTCGAATTGCCGCTTTTCAAAAGTCCCCGAATTAGCGCCAAATCATCCGGCGTTAAGGACCATCCAGTCAGTTGTCCCACCGACTGTAACTCCGGACAACTATCCATCAGAAGCTTAAAAGATATACATAAATATATTTTTAACTCAAAAGTTTTCGATTAAAAAACCATATATGCATTTTTATACCTCTACAGCCTGTACAGTGAGCTCCGGTGCCAAAGTAAACCAAATATCCTCCAAAACTTTAAAATCGTGCTGAACAAACATGCTGAAATAAATTATTATTTATTATTATTATTTCAAGTAATATGTATTTTGATTTCAAAATAAATATGAAATCTTAGCAATAAAGGTGCTCCACCAATCTGAATCAAAATCTAGGAATTTTTTTATTTTTTGTTAAACATCTGGGGGATTCCCTTCAAAAACGTGGCGAGTGCATGGAGGCCCAATGTGGCCTCGAGTGGAGGCCATATCTTTGCCAAATGAAATCCGATTCTTGAGCGGAATACCTTAATCGAATTGTACATCGATTCTCCACAATTCTACATCAAAATCTAAAAACAAAATTTTTTTAGATTTTTTGTCAAAATATCTGGGGGATCCCCTTCAAAAAAGAGGAAAGTGCAGGGAGGCCCGATGTGGCCTCGAGTGGAGACCATATCTTTGGCGAATGTCATCCGATTCTTGAGCGGA
Source organism: Drosophila atripex (assembly GCA_035045925.1). Lineage (NCBI taxonomy): Eukaryota > Metazoa > Arthropoda > Insecta > Diptera > Drosophilidae > Drosophila > Drosophila atripex. Next base: position 6,213,635 of record JAWNOP010000070.1, on the reverse strand, counting down.
ATACCTTAAACGAATTGTACATCGATTCTCCACAAATCTACATAAAAATTTGGGAAAAAATTATTTTTTAGATTTTTTGTCAAAATATCTGGGGGATCCCCTTCAAAAAAGAGGAAAGTGCTGGGAGGCCCAATGTGGCCTCGAGTGGAGGCCATATCTTTGCCAAATGTAATCCGATTCTTGAGCGGAATGCCTTAAATGAATTCTACATCGATTCTCCACAATTCTACATCAAAATCTAAAAACAAAATTTTTTTAGATTTTTTGTCAAAATATCTGGGGGATCCCCTTCAAAAAAGAGGAAAGTGCAGGGAGGCCCAATGTGGCCTCGAGTGGAGACCATATCTTTGGCGAATGTCATCCGATTCTTGAGCGGAATGCCTTAAATGAATTCTACATCGATTCTCCACAATTCTACATCAAAATCTAAAAACAAATTTTTTTTAAATTTTTTGTCAAAATATCTGGGGGATCCCCTTCAAAAAAGAGGAAAGTGCTGGGAGGCCCAATGTGGCCTCGAGTGGAGGCCATATCTTTGGCGAATGTCATCCGATTCTTGAGCGGAATACCTTAAACGAATTTTACATCGATTCTCCACAAATCTGCATCAATATCTGAGAACAAATTTTTTTTTCGATTTTTTGTAAAAATATTTGGGGGATCCCCTTCAAAAAAGAGGAAAGTGCATGGAGGCCCAATGTGGCCTCGAGTGGAGGCCATATCTTTGGTAAATGTCATCCGATTCTTGAGCGGAATGCCTTAAATGAATTCTACATCGATTCTCCACAATTCTACATCAAAATCTAAAAACAAATTTTTTTTTAATTTTTTGTCAAAATATCTGGGGGATCCCCTTCAAAAAAGAGGAAAGTGCTGGGAGGCCCAATGTGGCCTCGAGTGGAGGCCATATCTTTGGCAAATGTCATCCGATTCTTCAACGGAATACCTTAAATGAATTGTACATTGATTCTCCCCAATTCCACATAAAAAACTGGGAAGAAAATATTCATTTTAGATTTTTTGTCAAAATATCTGGGGGAGCCCCTTCAAAAACGAGAAAGGCCATATCGTTTCCAATTATCATCCGATTTTTGAGCGAAATAAATTAAAAAATTGGATCAGCCCTTCTCCATAGATCTGCCTACCTCATAATATCTTCATCCGTAAATTCCACGGTATCCACTGCCAGACGCTTTAGGTCTGTGGAATTGCAGAGGAAGGCCTTCAAAGAACTGGTCATGATGGCACTGCTGAGGATCTCAAGGCCCTCCAGTTGCTGAAACTTGGCATGGGCCTGCCCGTAAGAGAGGCTGTCAATCATGTAGCAGTCGAGATCGATCAGTGATGGGCAGAGCCTGGCCAGCTTGCCCAGTTCCAGGTTACCGGTTCCCTTGATCATTGTCAGATGTCTGAGATTTCTGCCAATTGGTCTTTCCAGGAGTGGCAGCAGTTCCGCCACCACAAACTTGTAGATCTTCAGTTTTCGCAGGGTTCTGGTGTGCAGGGCTCTCAAGCACCCCGTCTTGGGTGTGTCCAAGTAAAGGGTCTCCAGCCGGGGACATGTCGACATTATCACATGGAGAGCACTCTCGTCCGTTCCCGTGTCGTGGACATATTTTAGCCGGCACTTGAAACGATCGTCCACGTTATCGTAAATGAACTTTAGGGCGGCGCCTACAAAGGAGTATGTCGAGAGGGTTTCCACTTGGGGACAGTGTTCCAGGATAAGGGCAATGTCGGAATGGCAGATATTCTCCTCCCCCGGCATGCCCACATCCACCACGGTCAGCGATTGGCAGCACACGCCCTTGGCCAAGACATCGATGCCTATTTCGGTAATATCCGTTTCCCCGGAAATGTCCAGTATTTGAAGGCGAGTCGAGCACTTGCCAATCTCCTCCAGCAACTGATCGTTGGCTATGTAAGGGACGTACAGCTTGACCAACTGTTTGCACCTTCGTACGATCTCGTACATGTAGTGCATGTGCTCCTCCTTCACCCAGATTCCCTTGATGTTTAGCACCCGTAGTCCTGCTCCTTGGGCGGCTATCACCTGGAGTGAAATACAGCTCTTCAGGACAACTATTTGTGCTTGGAAAACATTGACTTAAACTCATTACAGTGACCACTTCCTGAAAAGATAATGCATCTTCCGATTTACCTGCAAAATTTTCTCGTAGTAACTGAAGGGAAACACCTCGGTGACCAGGAAGGTTACTCCGCAATTGAGCAACATCTGGAGACAGGTGAACCGCATGTTGGCGTCCAGATAGTCCGAGCTGAGAATGACCCGTAATAGATCCTGGTAGATATTCGAAGTGGCGCCAGACTGGGCCAGATACTCGTTCAGCTCGACCATCACTATATTGATGTCCAGGTGGACGTCCGGAGCGTACTGCACGTAGCTGATGGTGGACACCAGGAGATTGGCCAGCTCGGCCAGAGCACTGTCGCTCAGAGATCGCACACTGCACTTCTTCGACATGTCTCTGTTTGGGTTTCGCTCGGAAAGTAAACAAAATGCGACGCAGAAACGATTTGGCAAAAAGAGAGCAGGTGAGGATTGGATGGGATTCCTTTTGATTACATCACTTGAAGATCACAAAACTTCCTGTTTGGCTCCTTCGGCACTAATTCCCTATACTTTTGTGGTAACTATTTTGAAAACTAGTAATATTTCTGCGGGTTTCTGCGGGCCCTCCTATATGTATAGGCCTTATATTTATAAACAGAAATAGATTCTAATTATATAGGCGATGGAAATTGTTTTTGCACGCTGCCAAAGATCGAACCAAAGCGAAGCAAACGTTTCAACAGCGCGAGTCGAACTGAGGACCGAAGACGCCAAACAATTGTTTTGTGTGCTATTTTCTACTCTCTTGAGGACGGGATTGGGGGTTCGATCTTCAGAGAATAAAAACAAATCCTCGAGAGAATGTTCATCATGCCCGTGAAGAGGGCCAATACAACTAATACTCATTCTAAATTAGCAGTTTATAATAATTAAGAAACTAAAGATACTATTATGTACGTACATATAATTATTATATTATATTATGATTTCCATTCATGTTCATTTAATTGGGTTTAAGATTATTAATTTTTTTACGAATATTTGAAACTAGGGAATGTTTAAATACATTTTCTTGAGGGGTGTTTAGATTTCTATCTGTCCATAATTCCAATTAGTTTAGTGGCCTTTAGTGGTAGATGGTTGGAGTTCTTTACTCTCAACTATTCGAAAAGATTATTTGATCGTATTTGTGTTAAGATTTCCGTTTTGACTCTTTCAAAAGGCGAATTGGCATCTGATGATGTCTTTTAGTACAAGTTCTAGGGCTGCAGGTAGCTGGGAAGCTTCATGCGCATAAACAGCCAGGTGGTGAAGAACGAGACCAGGATGAAAATGAATCCCATAGCGGTGAGCAACAGGCGGTTCAGGTTAGTCTTTCCAGGGGCATGGGTCTGGTCCATGATGATGAATCCCAATCCGCCGATGGTGAATAGGAAACTACTGGCCAGTCCTTCCATGATGTACTGCCCATTCACTCTGTACGGCATAAACGCTACAGGACGTGAGTGGCCGTGCTCGTCCACAGTTGCTCCTACGCTGGGCGGCTCCACAATCACATCGTAAATAATACCTACAAAGAGGTCATACTTGTAATATAATAACAATAACTTGTTTTTTAAACTCACCGCCCGTTACCAAAAAGTAGGAGAGTAAAATCACACTGAAAACGGCCATCGGCGAGGGCATGGGAATACTGAATTTGCGAACCTTAATGTTGGGTGGCACCAGAATGTGGAAGGGCAAGCTGTATAGAGTCTCAATCATGGTAGCAACGGTTTTTTCTTATTGCAGCGACTAAGATTTCTTATATTTTTGTTTAAAGGAATTTGCCGGCGTAGGCGTCTTTCGCTAGAGATGATTGTTATTGTTGAGGTGGAGAATAATCGATAGAACTTTCGAAGGGCACTTGGGCCATCAGCAACCTGGTCACACTACAAAAGGTTACATTTTTAAAAGGTTTTTTATATTTTTAACTTCATTTTTTTGTTGTTAATTCAATATTAATTCAAAAACATTCAATAGAAAGTATTAACATGTATATAAAAATACCATGTAAAAATAACATGTATATAAAGTCAATGTAAATTTTTTAATTCTGCAAGAATACGACATTGTCAGTGCCTTCCTGAATTTCGCCAAACATCTTTAATAAAAATATAACAAGGAAAATTCAAAACTTATTTTTCAATTTTAAATAATTTCACGTTTTCCAACTCTAAAGAGACGTAGCGTTGCCGGATCTTCCACCATCAAGGGTTGGTAACCGCAGAAATGTGTGGTAAAATGTTGGAAAGCACAGAAATGCGCGGAATGAAGGAAAATTAGCAAAAACACAAAACAAATAACACAATAGCAATTCCATAGGAATATAAATTAAGTAACCGCTCAATATAAATTGAGGAACAGGCATGGCAGCTACCAATGTTCCGCCAGCAGGTGCGTGGTAGTAAATTAAATATACTCAACCAACAATTCAACCAACTCGAACTTTTTTCTCGTATATTTTAATTTAGGCAAACTGCCGGCAACTGCGAAGCGAGTACAAAACATTGGCGACCTGGCTTTATGGCAACGATCGCGGGCCTACCACGACTTAATTGGGTACATTAATGGCACCAGTTCGGCAATCCAGGGAATCAAAACCACCGACGAAATGTACGAGTCTGACATGCTCAAGAAGCTTTTGGAACTCTTTGAATCCTTGGAGTCCTTGGTGGCAAAACATCCGCCATTGGAGCAGCCGCAGCGTTTTGGGAACAAGGCGTATCGGGACTTCGCCCAGGATATGAGGGAGCAAGTGCCAACTTGGCTGGAGGAGCTACTGACCCCCGGGAAACAGCGATATCACAGCGAATTGTTGCAGTACCTGCTGGAGTCCTTCGGCAATGCCACCCGCATCGATTATGGCACTGGACACGAGCTCTCCTTCATGTTTTTTCTCTGCTCCCTCTTCAAGGCGGAGATCCTGCAGGAACAGGACATTGTCAGTGCCGCCCTGAGGCTCTTCAATCGGTACTTGGAGTTTGCCAGGCAGCTGCAACGAACCTACAACATGGAACCAGCCGGAAGCCAGGGAGTATGGTCATTGGACGACTTCCAGTTTGTCCCCTTTATTTGGGGCAGTGCACAGCTAGCGGGCAAGTTTAAATCTCAATTCAAGAGAATTACCTTTTCTATTTTGTATCCACTTCAGTTAACAGCCCTTTCGATCCTTCCAAGTTCGTGGACGAACAAGTTATCAGCGACTATAAGGATCAGTTTATGTTCATTGGCTGCATCGACTACATCTGCAAGGTGAAGACAGGACACTTTGGGGAGCACTCCAACCAACTGTGGAGCATCACCGATGTTCCGTCCTGGGTGAAGATCAATGCGGGTCTGGTCAAAATGTATCAAAAGGAGGTAAGGTTTTTTTAAGTTTTCTTTACACAAAAAATATAAACTTAGAGACAACCTTTCTTCCGCAGATCCTGTCCAAGTTCCCAGTCATCCAGCATGTTTACTTTGGCGAGCTAATGTCGTTCGAGACCGTTTCTCCGGGGACAACCATCTCGAATGCCCGGCTGGGTCATGTGGCTCCACCGCCTTCGAAGCGCATCTGCATCGGCACTCCAGGTTTGCTACCGCCCGTTCCGGCCACTGTGACTGCTGCTCCCCCTGCTGAATCTCTAGCCAGTGACAATGTGGGTGACTCCAGTAGCGAGAGCAGCGACAGCAGCGTTGTCCTGCGAGCGTCAACCTCGTCAGCCTCCCTGGTGGCGGAGGGATCGGGCGATAAGTCACATAAGCCAGCGCCGGCAGGAGAAGCCCCCAAGGAGCAGGCAGCGGAATAGTTTTGGCGAAAGCTTCGATTACCTGTGTTACAAATTTCCTAATAATAGCGTTGACACTCAGTCCAGTAAAAGTGGTTTGCATAAGATGGGATGGGTGTTTTGATTGGGTGTTTAAATTGTTGCGGAATGTAATGCCTCCTAATCGTATATTTGTACGAAATAACTTCAGGATAAGTGTAAATTGCGAGCGGAAGTTGATGGCAACAAATGTTCATTAGCCACCCCATTTATCTCGAAATCAAACAACTGAGGAGAAAAACAAAATCAATAGGCAAATGAGGCATGCGAATAGATGAACTTGTGTTACATGTTCTCGAAATAAAAGGCACCCCTAACCAAAACAATAAGATGGCAAAGTATCAGAATCTAAAACAAAAAGTTTTGCGGGAAGTCCTCTGAAAGCATAATCATTTATTTTCGACACATCATTTATCAAAATGTGCGGCTGGAACCATCTTGCCACGCCCCTCCGCCCTTCCTTATTCCGCAACTTAAAAACTTCCTCCTGTATAGTTTATTTTCTCTTCTATTTTTAAAAGCAGAACATGCATTAAAAGTTTGCCGACGCATTTTGATTGAAGACTTTGAAAAACACGAAAATGTTGCTTTTCTTATTCGGCGCTCGTTGTTCGGCAGGGAGCAGGCCAACTTCGGTCATGTTCATCCATTTGGCCCCGGCTCACCTTTAAAAAGAAAAAAACCCACAATGAGCTACCCAGGGTGCGGGGCTTTCGGTCTTGTGTTTTTTGCAAATCGAATGAAATTTGTGGGCGAACTGTCGACAGCCGTTCGAACAAGGTCCAAACATGATTGAAGGGTCGGGTCGGCGGACGGCGGTGATGGAGTGGGCGGGTTTGGTGGCCTGATTGATGGCTGTTTAGGTGGACTATTAACTTGGCCAACTGCTAAATGTTACTCGGCGTAGGGCCAGCATCATTTGATCTGAGATTCTCTTGCTTTTGACCTTTGGCTTTGCCTTTTAGTCTGGCGGTTTCCGACAATCTTCATTAAAAATTGGCTATTTACCTTATTGGGGATTTATTTTTGGGGATAATGTTAAGGGGCTCGTCTACTACGATCATGAGAATCATAAGAAATGAAAAAAGGACAACCAGAAAAAGGATGTTTCTGGACTATATGGTATCCACTCTAATCCTTGTGCTCTACGCAACCATTTTAGTAGAGATCCCCCATAAGCTATTAAAATATTTATTATAAAGTTTCTATTTATTTACTAAAATTCTTGTTATGGCGACAAAAACTGTTTGGATTATTATATTGTGGTAGTTCTCAGCTTTCTTGGCACAACCCCCAACTAATTACGTATACGCCCCTCGGCCCTCAGTCCACAGCCTGACTTTGTACAAAGAATGTGCAATTGGGAAAAAGTTTAAGATTTGCCAAGGAAGTCAAAAAGTGGCAGTGGCCGCCCACACACACGCCGGAGGAACGGGGGGTCGGAGTGAAATTCCAGGAGTCGGGACACGGAAAGAGCCTGCGAAGTGGCTCTCAAACTGGAGTCAATACACATAACTGGCACAAAGTTGACGTAAAAAGTTCGAGGAGCTCGAACGGAACTAAAGGCGGAGTTGCAGCAACTTTTGACGTGTGCCTGGTGAAAATTAGTTATTGTCTGTGGAGCAGGGAGCAGGATACACTTGAAAAATGTATCTGAAATTGAATCATTTCCAAATAGTATAAAATGATTATCTTGAACAAATAACATATATTCAATTTTATACAAAACTTTTTTTAATAGTATTTAAACAAATGAAAGTAACAAAAATTTTTGTTGTGTAATAGACTGAGGCGGGGCAGAGAGAATTCTTTGTTGCACCACCTCGATGAGGTAAAGTTCTTGATCAACTTTCGTGTTTTCTTGGCCAGAAGCCGGGCACCGTATCGGGGCGGAGTTCAACTTGGCAACTTTGTGTGCAACACTGACCAGAGTCCTTTGGTCCTGGATACTTGCCCACTCCCAAATTAACTTGAGCCAAAATATGCGTCTGGCTTTTGGGCTTCTCGGCTCGTGCTGTTCGGGTTGCACAATGTTTTCCTTCTGTTCTGTGACTCCATTCACCATTTCTGTGTGTTTAGCCAGCTGACGCCAAAAACACACCCCAACCCTTTCAGTTTCCATTACTCCCCGACAAGGACACGCTCCAAATGGAACACGAGCCCAAAATAATGAATACCAACCAGGTCGGCAGTGGTTCTTGGGTTAATACAACGTCCTAATACCTACCATTAGCAACCAAGTTAAATATTAAATGGAGAATTTCCCAAATTTTTAAGCTTTTTAAGTTAGACTTACATGATATTCGAATAAAATCATATTATGCTTCACTGAAATGTAACTGTCGACTATTGTATACAATTGCGAAAGGTTAAATGCAGAATCTTAGCCATTCAAGAACCCAGACACCTTCAAAGGACATGGCTACCCTTTTGTGAACTCGGCTCACCAAAGAGTTAGGCGTCCCTGAGCCGAACGCATTGTTGGTCCAGAAGGGACCAGGCCGGACGCCAAGCTACGAGCTATGTGTATGGTCCCATGTGCCTGCCAACAATCGGGTGGGAAATTTTGGGCGGGCCTAAGCAGGTCCTTTTCCCAATCCTCCACCACACCTCTACATCGCCAAAGGGCGATTGAAAATCTGATCTGTGAATTATGTTGCGGCAATCTTGTTTTTCTGAAAATTGGCATCAGAAATTTATGATTATTCCAGGATGCAATTTAAAAGTACAATTAGTAAATAAATATTTGAAAGCAATGTACCTAAAAAGGATTTCCCAACTTCAACTGTTTATTTTATTCATTTTGCAAATAAGGCCACTTGAGATGTAGTATAATTAATAGATTTAAAGCCGCCGCGGAAATATAAAGCAGAGTTGAATTGCCGGAAATTGGCTACCCTCTACTTCAGCTGAGATTTTCCCCCTTTTCGTAGCCACTCGGGAGCAGTCCTTAATCCTGTTAGAATTACAAAGATTAGCGCTAATTTCCCACTACCCACTGCGGCATCTGAGGCTGCAACTTTTCCCAACATTCAGCTCCGAGCTTGCTTAACCCGCCAAGTCATCAAAGGCTACAAATCACTGGGAGCTGGGAGCTGGGAGCTTGAACCAACTTAAAATATTAGCCCAAATGGTTTGAGGAAAACTTCGTCATGCAAACATGACTTGCCAGGCTGTGGGCATTCCAGGGGGTGGCGGTGCGGAAGGATTTTCCAAGGGGGTGACTAGGTGCTGTGGGAGATGCGCCAGACCAACGGATGCGAGTGCATCTCAAATGCGCGCAGCAATCGCAGCTTCTTCTTCCACCTCGGGGCCTTTTATTTCAAATGCTTTTCCTGTTTGGAACTAGACAGGCAAGCATATGATGCAAGTCAGAGGCGTCCTTAAAAGGGGATTATTAAAAAAAAGGATATTTAAAAGAATCATTTTTTTAATATTCATATTTAGATTTATAATTTGTATGAGATAATCTCTAAGTAATAATTATAGAGAAGTATATAATAGTAATGTTTTAATTGGTAGTATATAAATGCTGAAAATAAATATTTGAAAAGAAAAAACCCAAAATATCCTTTAATCTTTTTTTATATTTAATCTACGCCCATGTTCCTTCCACATTCCGGTTCCTAAACAGAGCTCTTAACCCTTGTCAATCTGAAAACTCCTCCAACGGCTTTCAGAGATTACATCCCATCGATGTGTACTCTGGCCGCTGGCCAAAAAGTGTGCAAGCCTTCCAACTCCTGCGTCCTGCATCCTGCGGCCTTCGTTTTATTCTCCTCTAAATGGCCAGCCATAAAAAGGGCGCGTGTGCGTAGTTTTTTCTCGTTCTGCTTTCTCCTTGCCAGTGTTTGTTTTTAATAACTTTTGCAATTTCTTTATGTGCCTTACGTGTCGGTCCTCAGGGCCTCGTCCTTTGGCCTGGTCAGGTGCCTGGATTATTAATTAGTCAACAAAAACTCTCGAAATTAGCCCAAACATGTACTGAAACAAAGGGTAGCAAAGTTCTAAAAACAATTGCAATTAAAATAATAATAGATTAGTAAGCTCGGATGAGAAAAAAGGTTCCACAATGAAGTTTTTATTTTTAAAATGGTCTTAGGCTATAGTCATGTCATGATCCATAATTTCTTAACCCAGTTATCCTGGCCAGTTTCGGTTTCACGGAACAATGTCAGCCATTTTGGGCTCACGAACTCACGGAATTCCGAAATCTCTGAGGTCTCCTTAGTGGATCTGGATGTGTTGACATTTTTATGTGTTTTCGGGTTTCTTGTGTTTCTTTTGTGTGCCATAGTTTTGCTTTCGAACTTTCTTTTTTCTCTTTATTTTTTGTTTGTTTTTTTTTTTGATTTTGGTAGAATGCCAAGCAGCATCCCACGGCGAAATATGCTGTCTTGCACGAGCCCCGAACGGCATTCAAATGCACAATTGTTGTCGCTTCAACGACGGTAGGATTCCCTTCCGCCCTTCTGCACTGCATTCACCCCCTTTCCGCTACCCCTCTGCGACACTACGTTGGGTGTGCACTTGTTGTCGTCGCTTTTTGGTGATTGCGGAGACTGTTACGTTGGTGTACTGCGAGAAATCAGAAGGTCATATAAAAAAAAAAAACCATAACAATATTACGCATACGCCTCGTTGTCTGGGGAAACTGATTTTGATAAAATTTGTTGCATACTTTTGGTATTTAAACTTCAAACTTTGAACTGATTGCTATATCGCTCTATCCCTCCATCTATGAATACTATATTTTTCCAGAGTGTATGCTAAACATCCTGTGGCTGCTTTTGATTCTGCCGAGCTGCTGTCGCTGCTTTTTTTGGGCGAGCTTCTGTCGCTCAACTTCCGCTCGAATAGAGTGAAAAATAGCATTTTAGTGGGCACAATACGCCCGGGGCCAACCTGCTCCTATATCCTTCCGCATGTCCTTCCCCTTCCCCCGCGTCCCTATTCCTCGGCGCTCTCCGAGCTTGACAATGCAAAAGGAGACAGTGAAGAGCAGAGCTCTCCGAAAGGCAGCCATCTTGATCTGGGCTGTCAGCTGTTTAAGGCTGGCATTATTTCGTCCCGCTCTAACCAAATTAAACAGTACAATTTACGTGTGTTTGTGTCTTCCTGAGTGAGTGAGCGAGTGTGTGTGAGTTTAGTAATTGCGAAAGTTTCCGGCGAAGTTAGTTCAGTTATAAAGGGAATTCGCATACACACACGCCAATGCATTACACTGAAGAAAGTAATTGTGAATCTAAAATATTAAATATAATAAATAGACTCTTTTTTAAGTGATATAATATTAAAAATAGGTCACTTGTTTTCTACTTTCACTAGAAAAAAATATTTTCTAAGAATATTTAAATTAGAAATTTTATCAGTGCCTGGAAACTGCATTTCTGTGTTATTTTTTATGCGTTGACTGTGCAAAGAAAAGTAAAGCAGAAATTGCAAACGACTTAAATAAGCAAACAGAACCCAAAAGCACATACACTCACACTCGCACACTATCTGAAAAAACACACACATATGCAAATACCCGCATAAAAAGCGACTGCGAGTGGGACGGCAACGCATCGCGATGCTTTACGACCTATCCTCTTAAAAAAAACACATTTTTCGCGCTCTGCTACTTAAATAAACTACTTTTTACTACTGACTGGCTTTTACAGCCATTGTTGTTGTTTCGGTCTTAAGTTTTTACTGTTACTTTTATGTGTCGGCGTAAATTGGTAGAAATGTTTTCTATTTTTCTTACATTTTCGTCATACATCAGGTTGGATATCTCTGGTCCGCAAACATTGTTGCTTTAACTAAAAAAACGAAAACCAATTTCCAAATTAAACATTTGCGTTAAGCAATTAATCAATTATTCTTTTAAATCTTTCGATAAATTATATTATTTTAACCTTCTCTGATCTCATGGGATCTATTGACATGTTTCTGAGTGTTCCGATTATGAAACTTGCCAAAGTCTTCAAAATAATCCAGCTGACAAACATTATGCCTAGAAGTATGCCATAAACATCCAAATTATAGAGAGCTGTAAAGCTCATGTGGACCACCGGGGACTGGAGATGCTTAGCCCCATGGTGTCGTATCACGTAGTCCACCCAGTACACCAGATTATCCTTTGCACTCAGAGGACGATCGCGGTAGAGAGCGGAAAAGGACTCTACAGCACGGGCATACTTTGGATTCTCTAGGACTTCCCGAATACCCTCGGCGAATGAGTGCTCATCCAGGGTTAGTAGGCTCTGAGTTATCCCGAAGCCCTGCTGCTCCATGGCCTTTGCATTCTGAGGCTGGTCAAAAAATACAGGAAGTGCCAGCATGGGCTTGCCGTGGTACTGGGCCTCCGTGATGCCTCCTTTTCCCGCGTGGGTGATGAACAACTTGATGTTGGGGTGCGACAGGATGTCGGTCTGGGGGAGCCAGTGGGCGTAGAGGATATTGTCTGATTCTCCGGGCAAGCTGTCGAGGTCATCCCACTTCCAAATCACCTTTTGCTTCAGCTGCGAGAGGACCTTGAACATTTTCCGCACTGTTTCCTGATTTAAATGGTTGAGTTTTATGTTGGTTCCCATGCTGAGCAGAATGGCTCCATCTGTAGCGTTCTCCAGAAACTCTTCAAAGTTCTGAGGCAGAGGATCTGGTGTCTCTTTGATCTGGATTCCCCCCACTTCTATCACAGTGGGAAGGTTGGGCCGGATAGATCCTTCACTTATTCCATGTGATGCAAAGAATATAAGGGAGATGTTTTTATCCAAGTCACTGTATCTTGGAAGATCAGGGTCATCTTTGAATACCTGCCTAAAGAACACTCGCTTTTGTTAATGCATCGTGGCTTTTTTCACTCACCTGTAGGTTAATTCGCTTTTGTATTCTAAAAAATACCAAAATACTCTCTCTGCCAAGAGGTAAAATAGGTTTATGAAACGTTCTCCAATCCCTACAAGGTCCACTTGAGAGCTAGCCATGTAGGTGGATGGCACATAGGATACCTCTGCGGGATTGCCGAGCTTGTGGCCAATAAAGTTGGGTGGGTTCGATATGGCCAATACTTGCGGTACCTTCAGCTTATGGGCCAAAGCCAATTGAAAGCTGTTTACAAAGTATCCCACTATAACCAGATCGAAGTTGTTACCCTGGTTCTCATACAAGTCCTTATACAGCGGATGCTTAACGACGCTGCTCATCTTGGAGGACAGTTCGCTGGAGGCACTGAAGATTCCACATAAAAACGCAACGACATTGCTGTTGTCCTTTTTGGCAATCTCGGCGATAATTGCGCTGAACCCGTGAAGATCTTCCTTTCCGAGTGGAATCCGGACATACGTGATATCCTTGTGTGTGAAAGGGGGCTCCAGAACAGTCACTACTGTCATGTTATGTCCTCGCTCTGCCAAAATCTGAGCCATCGACAGTTGGATGATCAAATGGGATGGACTCAACCCAGCAAATAATCCGAGGATATTCGCCCCATTGACACTGGCGATTATAGCCAAGAACCATGCGAAATAAACCACTGCCATCTGTACGCGACGGCTGACCGTCTCAAACCAGCCAGTTCACTGTCTTCTGAGGCATTTCCAAAATTTTTTAATATCATGCTGATAGCGATCATCACTGATAAGCGCATCTCATCTTTATAACCTTTTTATCATGTCTAGTTCCATTTGCTTTATGATGGAAGTGGTTTGAAGCAGATTATAATTATGTAAATATATCAGTTAAGATATGTTCTATCCGTAATGAGCTTCAATGAGGCTCATTCAAGGCACTTTTAGTATATTTTAAATGCTGACTACCACATGAAAATCTTTATTTAATTTATTATTTTAATTTTAATTTATTTTATTTAATTTTGTCTTTTTTTCATCGATTTGTGTTTCTTTAATTAAGGCACATCTTAAATTACGAATTAGAATTGTTCCCAAAAGCTTTAACACCCACCAACCAATGAAAGCAGCCCCGAGAAATAGGACAAAAATATCAATATTATGGACAGCTGTGAAGCTCATGTGGACCACCGGGGACTGGAGATGCTTAGCCCCATGGTGTCGTATCACGTAGTCCACCCAGTATACCAGAGTATCCTTTGGACTCAGAGGACGATCGCGATATAGAGTGGAAAAGGATCTTACAGCCCGGGAATACTTTGGGTTCTCAAGGACTTCCCGAATACCCTCCGCGAATGAGTGCTCCTCCAGGGTTAGGAGGCTCTGAGTTATCCCGAAGCCCTGCTGCTCCATGGCCTTTGCATTCTGAGGCTGGTCAAAAAATACAGGAAGTGCCAGCATGGGCTTGCCGTGGTACTGGGCCTCAGTGATGCCTCCTTTTCCCGCGTGGGTGATGAACAACTTAATGCTTGGGTGCGCCAGGATGTCGGCCTGGGGGAGCCAGTGGGCGTAGAGGATATTGTCTGATTCTCCGGGCAAGCTGTCGAGGTCATCCCACTTCCAAATCACCTTTTGCTTCAGCTGCGACAGGACCTTGAACATTTTCCGCACTGTTTCCTGATTTAAATGGTTGAGTTTAATGTTAGTTCCCATGCTGAGCAGAATGGCTCCATCTGGGGCGTTCTCCAGAAACTCTTTAAAGATCCGAGGCAGTGGATCCGGCGTTTCTTTGATTTGGATTCCCCCCACTTCAATCACTGTGGGAAGGTTGGGCCGGATAGATCGTTCACTTATTCCATGGGATGCGAAGAAGATAAGGGAAATATTTTTATCCAAGTCACTGTATCTTGGAATATCGGGGTCGCTGCCAAACATTTGTCTATAAATTTCTAACCATGAGTTTCTCTGTACAATATTTTGCAAATATTTTGTAAACTCACTCAAAGACAGCTCCGTTCCAGTACTCCGCCCAATGCCAGAAGAGTTTTCCAGCCAAAAACAAGATGATATTGTATGCCCGATGGCCGAGATCCATGTTCTGACCGAGAGTGATGGGCAGATATGTGGTTGGTACGTAGGAGAGCTCGTGGGGATTGCCCAGCTTGTGACCGATGTAACTGGGGGGATTCGAGATGGCCACCACCTGAGGGACCTTCAGCTTGTGGGCCAGTGCCATGTGGAAGCTGTTGAAAAAGAATCCCACAATGACCAAGTCGAACTTGTTGCCCTTGTTCTCATACAGATCTCTGTAGAGCGGGTGGTTTGTCACACAGATCAGTTTGGTAGAAATCTTGGTGAATGGTCCGAGGACTCGAAGAAGAAAAATGACTCCATTGTCATTGTTCGTCTTGGCAACGTCGGCGATAAGGGCTCCGAACTCCACGAGGTCTTCTTGTTCAAGAGCAATCTGGATATAGGTGATGTTCTCGTGCCGGGTCTGGGGCTCGAGAATCGTCAAAACTGTCACATTGTGACCGCTCTCAGCCAAAATCTCAGCCATTGACAGTTGGATGATCAAATGTGATGGACTCAGGCCAACGAACAGCCCCAGGATATTAGCCCCGTTGGCTGTCGCGGCCAGAGCCAAAAATAGGACAGAAAAATAAAGCGCTGCCATCTGATCGTGTCGGCTACAAAATGAAGATTAAGAAACCGAATTCTGGCAAGGGAGATTGTCAAAAAATGTTTAAAAGCAAGTTAATTAAGTTGATAAGAGTGCACTGTTTGGGAAGCTCGACACAAAGTTTATCAAGGCAGACTCATTATCGGAATGAGTGTAGTCTTGGCTAATAGAACCAAAACTCTATTGCCGACCTCAATTTTCGGTGAAGAATTATCAGTTCCAGTGACGAATTTAATTCATATTATGGCTCTTAAGAAAAAAGTGATAGCTAACCATTTTTTTCTATAATTTATTGATTTATTGATTGGAATTGCCAGGAGAAACAAAACATCCTTCTCTGCTTCCTAGCAAAGCAAAAAATCAAAGTACACTTGAATAGATTTATCCTTGTGGTTTTTTTTTGTCTTAACTTAAAACGGTCGATTGGTATCGGGGCAACTTTAAAGTTGAAACTGTCCCCCTTGGCGGACGTCTAATCAGTCAAATAGTTGGACCAACTTTGCTCCGGCTTGCAATTGTAACTTTTGTAACCGGAGTTTTAGCCGATTGCGTAACTTTACTACGGTGGTTGGAGGATACAAAAATTGGGGCCAAAAGGAACAAAAAAAAAAAAACTAAACTGGCGGCGTTCCAACTCTGCCACCGAAAACCGTCCAGCAGCAAGTGCGTTTGACAGCCGTTCGAGAAGGCTGAAAGCCAAAAGCCGGCAAAACAATTTTCACATTTGTCTCGGACCAAGGGCCGAAAAGGCGGTTTTCAGCTCTGATGTCAACTATACTCCTGCGAAAGGATATGTATATATATAGCTTTTATAATTTCTGGTAACTTACATGACCTCTTTAGTATACATATCTTTATTTGCCAACTAACTCAACCAACTTAAATAAGAAATAAATAGAAAAAAAAAACTATTTTAGAAGGGTATTTGAAAGTGGGACATCCTTAGAACTCAAAGGATGAAAGCGATTAAAACACTCGTGATAGAACCGCCCGCACTTTCATTGCTGCGGAAATCGGAAACCTCAAAAGCGTAAGCGACACTTGCGGGCGGCCCATTAAGCCCAGACCTCTGGCGGGGGGTGGCCCAAAGTGAAAATTAGTGGGGGAGAAAGCTTTTACTGTTGCCCGGAATGCAGTTAATTGGAATGCACTTGAAGAGCTTCCCAGCTCCCGAGTGGAGAGCCTGACTCAGATAGTCCTGCAGAAATTCCTGTCTCTGATTTCGAGCTCCCCGATAGCCAATTACCAAAGATCAGAATTACCATAATTCCACGTCTCGGCCATGAACGGCGGAGAGGACGAAGCAAAGCCAAACTACTCGCCGTAATCCTTTTCAATCAACTATTGCAAATCAGAGAGTCCCGAGTGGAGCATCGAATTCGATTTGATTTCGTATTTACATTCAATTTATTCTAGATATTTGCTGCTCCACGCAGCGTTTTCCACTCCGTGTTGCTCCACAACAGCTATAAGTTGCGCTTTTTTAGCCTTTTACCGACAGTGGGGAGGGAGGAAGGAAATCAAGGAAAACTTGTCTATTTTTTGTTTGTAGAAAATTGAATTTGGACTCGAGTTGGTAAACTGCAAAGGAAAATGCTGAATTTCGCTGAGGAGATTCACTGAGGTTTTCTATTGGATTTTTTTTCCGAGTCTAGTTTGGAGGCCGCTCTAATGTAATGTAAGGCAAGAAATTGCCGCAGTCTGATCCCATAATTTATGGTGCGGCTCGAAGCGTTGTGGCTTAACCAGCCCGTGGCCGTTTTAAAAATCGCTTAACGTTTTTGGCACAAATGAAACATCAAAGATTTACGAGCCATGATTAAGGCATTCTGCGGCATCCTTACAACAAAGGCGGCCAAAAACAAAACGGCCGGAAAATTCGCTCCTCGTCCCTTCTCCATGAAGGAGGCATCAGTATCGCTTTGGCAACTGAAAGGAGTGTAAGTGTAAGTGTTTCTGGAACAAGTGTTGAGCTGAAAGTGAAATTGCCCTTTTTATTTATTGAATGTGCTAAGCAGGAGAGCGAGGATATGGACTGTGTTGTTTTTTCCTCCTTCGGGGTTGGGGATGTGCTGGAGGAAGATGAATCCTTTGGGCTGTCAGTTAAGGAAGTGCCTTACAATGCAAGCGATGGTTGCGTATTTGATGATGTTATTCGGACATCGGATGGTTGATTATATACTATAACTACTTTATAACTGAATAATAGGAAATATTTTCATTCAATTATTTCGTTTGGATTTACTGCTGCCTTTGATTTGCTTTAATTACATTATCAATTTATCCTGATAACATTCCTTATTCATTTATTCATCAGAGTGATTAAAAAATCTCTGCAAGCTTAATTATTGGGAAGAAGTCAAAGTCATTTTGGATTAAGCGTCATTTCGGCTTTGCTTTGGGTGCCAACGAGGTCCTCCATTGTTCCCATGCGAAAGAGGGAATTATGTTGTAATTAACATGAGCTTTGTGTTGTTGGTTATCCGCCCCAAGCCCCAAGCCGGTCTTTTCCTTAATTAATGCGGGGTAGTGATTTTTGCATCTTGGGTAGGGCTTTGCAGCTTTGCGAGGTGGAGCTGGATCTCCACCACCTCCTTCGCATATCCGCCTGAGTCCAACTGAGCTTCACTTATTTGGCGGAACACCAAATCCGATCCCTGAGCTGATAACGGACAGTTTGTGTGGCCATCTCCCGGGGACTCCCCCATCCCTTCCCTATTAACTTCTGCCGGATTTCCATTTTTTGTATATTTTTGCGGCTCGAGTCCCTCCAAGGCTTATAGTTTTGTAATTGTTTCGGGCGGGAACCGGGCGGGTGGCTGCTGTTGTTTTTGTTATTGTTGGCTATTTTTGAACGGATTCGTTCTCCCAGCGCATTGCTTTTAAAATTGCCTCGGGCTTGGCCCGATTTTTTCGCACTCCGTTGTTTATTCCGTGTTGTTCTTGGCTGGCGCGATTTGCATTTTGGGAAATCGCCGGGAAATTGCGCGCTCCGAGGCGCGTGAATAATGTGTGAGCTTACCGGGCTTACTTGCAGCGGAATCCGGATGCTGTCATTTGGGTGCCGTTCCAGCATGATTTGTGGCCATTTTAATCTAATTAATGTTTTCGCGTTTCGCGTTGGAAGCTTCAAAATGGCGACAGTTTCTACTGGAGAGTGTAAATAACATATTGGAATACATGGTACATGTACTATATGAATATGAGTCTATGAAAAATTGGATTATTTTATATTCTTAGATAAACAAATGTATAGAAATCCATTAAATCGCTTAAGATAACAATTTCTTTTTATTATTGTATAAGAAAACTAATTGCAATATGTTGTAACAGAATAAGTGGTTCAAAATATATTATTGTTTTACATTTTAAAACAATAATGGGTAGATCGAATAGGTGGAATAAAATGTATAAAGAGTTTGCTAATTTCTTTCTCCCCAAACTCCCACAGTAACCCTCCCAGACCTTCACTTTCTTTCCCCCAGGAACCTCGTTTTCCTTCAGCCATTACGCGCACTTGTCGTCGGGTTGTCATTATGCTTTCATGGCTTTAGTTTGGCCCGAAGGAGAGTTTTCTAAAAATGCGAAATATGAATACATAAATGGCTAAGAGAAGCGAGGATGCGTGGAAGGAGGAGCCAAGTTGTTGATGCTCTAACGACTGGCAAGGAAATAGAGAAAGTTTTGGGGAAACGCTTTAAACTCTTTCCGTGAATAAGCAACCCCACTGAGTTGTACTTGAGAAACAAATTGAAAAACATTTACATTATTTGTTATGCATAATGTACAATCGAACAAATTCCCAAAGAAGAAAAAAAAAGAAATCGATTCCCAAACTCATTTTTCATTTCCTTTTTTGTTAAACGGAATCCAAGACAATTCCATGTGGATTGCCTTACCTTTTCGATTGAAAACGAGCATTTGATACGCAATTTCAATAAACAGATGATAACAACACTTAACCTCCGATGGCCCTGAACGGCTCCTGCTACGACAAGCCCATCTTAACCCTCAACAACCAGGTGATTGTCTTTTTCGAGTCCCTCGGCATTATTGCGAAAAGCTTTGTGCAAATTTTCTCATATTTCCCCGGCAAGCTGCCTCGAGGACGACCCAAGATGAGGGCAAATGGCATAAAGCAAATATAAATGCCCTGAAAGGGGAATGGCGGCGGAGAAAAAATATCGAAAGATGAATATAAATTCTTATTTGTTTTTATGTATTTTTCTTGCTCGTTTGCATTGTGTCTGGTTGTGCTGTCACGAACCCGTAATTGTTATTTGATACACACAAAGACCTGAAAGTTATGTTCTTGCGCTTCTGGCATATTTGCAAAGGCTTCGAGTTCCACTAAAGTAACAAATAAGCCGAGCAAACAATTTATAAAACGAACGTCGAATACAAATATGTATCTGAGAAGAGATCTCAGCTCAGCCCAAGGCTGGGAAATGGCCGAAATTCAATTAAAAACTGGAAAAGATGCCCAACAGTTTCCAACTGCAATTAGAAAAGAGTGGGAAACTTGCTGCCACAAACAAATGCAACATCTAGTCTAGGCGCAGATACCGGAAATTCAATATACATATGTATGTATGGGGATAAATGTTTGCAACTGAGTTCCAAAAACTTTGCAATTGCAAACTTTCAGCTATTACATAACAAAACGGCTTTAATGAGGTTTCTAGTGATTCCCAAGTTTAGAAAAGATATCTATTATTTAAATATAATTATAGAATAAAGTAAAGATCTGTAAAGTTTTAATTAATTCCGAATTAAAAAGCCACTTTGGAGCAAGTGGTAAGAGCTCCCTTTATTGAATTCATTTTTATTTGAAACCCCTAGAATATATAAAACTACCTAAAAAATGCAGTAAACCCAAAGCCAATTTTAAACGTGGCTATAAATTTGTAACAAGATCCATTTATTAGTCATTATAATGCCATAATATTGTGAGCTGTCCACGTAAAATCCCACCAAATAGCCCTCGCAATCTATTAAAAATATTTGTATTATTTATTAATGGAGGGCGAACAGTAAAAAATGTTTCGATTTGTCTGTCAAGCTGTTGTCGCATGACCTCACACTGAATCACAGATTAAAATTGTATTTCCTATGTATAAAAATATGATTTCTACTGTGGTTTAAGTGCCATCGGTGGCGCTGAACAGTTTCAGAAACATATATAATTATTGGAAACTTTAAAGGGCTTTAAAGTCACACAACGATGCTTCGGTTTATTTATTCCCCGGTTCGATTTGTTTCCTTTTCAGCTCTTAATTTTGTCGTTTGTTATATGTGCCACATCGAATTTATGTTGCCGCTGTCAAGGGCTTCGTTATTATTTGTTTTCCGAGCCCATTTCTGGGCCGACTCATTCGCAACTTTGCAGCATTTGGCATTTGCATTTTTATGGCAACACTTTCGGGGCCGCAATTATTTCCCCATCTCGGGTCCTGCGAACCGAAAATTTTATTGCTCCTGCATCCGTATCGTATCCCCTATATGTGTGTCTGTGAGTGTGTGTGTGTGTGTGGAGGGTGAAAGGACGTTTTATCTCTGTGTTTTTGCCCAGAGCTGGGGTGGTGAAGGAAACGAAGGAAACAGAGGCATCAACCGTCATTTGGCAAATATATTGCAGTCACAACATCGCACATAACACATCAATATCCGGCGGGAGCCATGCTCACTCCTCCACTTGCTACTCCCAGCGATTTACACATAAACAGAAGGACATGGGTGGCGAAGGACGAAAGCAAATTGAAAACGACAAAGCAAAACAGGAGTATGAAAACACCAATCTGCCAGAATTTGTGGAGAACAAAATGGTTACTGGTGCTGCCTTTGATTGAAGGTCTTAAAAAAATATATGATATTTATCTATTATTATTATTCAGATACTGTATTTTTTTACTATTTTCAAATTCTAAATCGATTTTCAAATATGCCCACCCCTTTTTCACAAATCTCTGTATAACTTTGTAGCAACTTTTCACTGAAAACTCACAGCAAGAAAAAAATATTTGTTGCACCGGATATCCGTTTTTTCAGCATGTGACGGAAGTGTCCTTTCCCCGCCTCCTATTGGTCCTTTGCCACGTCTCCCCTGGCCTTCCACCTGCCTGATGAAAATGGGAGGGGCTTACTGATAACTTCCATTTCATTTTGGGGCCTGTTTTTTTGGTTTGGCCTTTTTTTTAGGGGGGAAATGCTGCACTGCCTCTGCAAGATCTTAATTTCGATATTGATGTCAAATTGTCGCTTGGTTTAATTAAAAAAATCCACAGGAAGAGGGAAAGGAAAATGGAAAACACGGAACAAGAAACAATGCAGCAGAATTGGGCCCCGTTGCTGGCCATGTGGTTGTATACTTCTCGCATCCATTTTATTTATTTTTTTTTCCACTTCCGCACGCATGGTGCATTTTTGCAATCTGTTCGTTTTTTTTTCGTTTATCCCGAGTAGCTCGATTTGAGGACACACACACGTTGGGTGGTGGGCGGTCCCAGCGGTCTTGGGCTCCATTGTGGGCTTCGGGGCTCCCAAAAGTTGGCACTTGTGCATCACTTTGTAGTTTCCTTTCAACTTTAATTTGCCAGAAAGGCTGTGCAACTGCAGGAAAAAGGATAATCCTCAATTGCAGTTCTATTCGAGTTTGCTTTTAAGCTAAAGGTATTTTGTTTTTAAAGCAAAATACTAATTCAATATTAGTCCATATATAGAGCTATCCATAATTAGCATTTCAGCCACCAATGATTTATCAGCCTCCGCGCCGGAGCATCGCAGATTCAAAATGCATCCGACCCCTTTGAAAATTAATTATACATACACGGCAAATGGCTCGATTGAATGAATCCATTGGAGTCCATTCCCATCAATGCAGGACTCAATGCAGAGGAAAATTTTTTCAATTCTGATTCCTGCTACCAAAAGTCCACTATACATTATTGATTCCAATTTAAAATTTATTTTGCTTGCCTGCCCTGACGATGCCGATGATCATCATCATCAGATTGGTAGGATGACTGGTGGGGCCCTTCCCCAGAACCTTGTCCATTTTTGTTTTTGTTTCTGTCTATTGTATGTCCTTTTGGTTCGTCCATTGGACGTTTTCATCGCTTTGATGGGTAATGAAAGATGCAGGAGTTCAATTGTCGATTTTATCAAATATTTATGAATTAAATGGAAAATCATCGGGCAGATAAGCCCAACAATGTGGTGAAGGGCTGTAATGGAGCATTCTTTGATTGCCGGGGAAACCAGAGTAAACAATTTTAATTGGAATGTGCAATGCTGTCGGAAATGTGAATGGTGCGGGGATTGAGTTATTGGACATTATGGAATAAATTATGTGGACCCGTGCTACATACTTTCAGTTAAGTGTCATGATGGGTTTCAACAAAGGACAACAAAGGCAATTTAATTCGTCCGAAATTATGCAGTTCCTGTTCTAAGAAAAATATAATTAGCGGGATAGCTATCTTACATAAACAACACGAAGTCTTTGATGCCAAGTTTGTACTGCAATTCCAAGGGTCTGAGGACCTGGGGTATCCTTACAGGCGGCAGCAGCACGACGTGGCAATAACTTCCTTTTCGTTCTGTCGGCATGCCTGTACTCGGTTTAACTGGTAATTGCAATTTCGAGGGGGTGTTGCAGTGGAAATTGCCTTAAAATTGAAAAGGGAAGTAGCTGGAGGGGTGGCGGTGGATTATAGCCACTGACCTCGGAAACACAACTCAATTAAGTTTCTGGAGTTCCTCGCGCAAATTAAAGTGCTAAGGCTAAGTGCAGGGGTCTCCTGCAAGGAGGTCGCCCAATAAATGTTTTGCCATCAAATTAACAAGGCTGCATAAATAATGATTGTGCTCCAAGATTAATGGGGTCTTGGTAAATTATATCTTATGGCTTGGAGAAACTGTTTATTTGCCTCCTTGACTGCTTCATATATTTGTTATAGGCTTGAAGAAGGATATCTGTGTCATAAAGAATGGGTTGAGGGAACTGAAGATCAAGACACACTTGAAATACACTTTCGGAAATTGAACACACTAAGATATCCTCCAGATATAGGAGGGATATAGGAGGACATCGGGGCGTATGAGTTACTTTTTAACAAAATGTTTTAAAAATTATGGTTTGCCTTTTCAATTGACTTTATGGCATTAGCTTTAAGAATATCCTAGATATATAGGGATACTCTTCTATTGTTATTATTTACGATGGAACCTTTCGTATCGCACATTAGCAGTCGTTTCCAAACAATTGATTCAATTCCGTATTCCTGGCTCGTAAAACGTTTTGCCAAAGCTGTTGGAATTCTCCGACTGTCTCTCAAAAAAGTTTTCAGCTGTAAATAAAAAACATAACTATTTGGCACACTAACGGTCCAAGGAATGGAAATCGTGCCAACTCGGGTCAGCTGCTGGCACTGCCAGTGGCTGCTTTTGTTTCCCCAATTCTAGTCCCTTTATCTCAGAGCCTCGTACGTGAATCAGATGGCGGAAAAAAACAATTTCCCCCCCAAGAACTAGCAATGCTTTGGTTGCGACCCAATAATGGCACAACAAAGTGGAATCCCTTTACCAATTTTTGTTTCAAAAGTTTTCCGCTCTTTACTTTGTTTCTTTTGGGCTCTTTAACCTTTGAGAATGCTTCGGTTTTCGGCTTCAGAGTTGGCCGAATTGGGAGCATGTGCCAGATGTCATTAAAAACACATGCTTCGCTGGACAGAACTGGCTGATTGTACGCAACGAGATATTGCTGATTTCAAAATGGTGATGTTTTATTTATATTGTACAGCTGGGAGTATGGTGTTTACTATACACATATTTATACCAAAGTTAAAACAAACAAAATGGCCACTTTTAGATGGACATCGGCAGCCCCTGAACCCTTTAAATCTGTCTTATTTTTAACAAATTCTTTTAAAGAGGCCGCCAAAATGTTTTCCTTCTGACCATTGTTAGAGTCATTATGTTGGCTTACATTTTTTGGCCAGACAGGGTTCGACACCCTACCCTCCTTCTTTTATTTTATCCTTTCTTGTTCCACTTGCCCCGAGGTGTGCATTGAGCTTCATAACGTCATTAGCGCTAATGGCTGTCCATGTGCATTACTATGCACAAGTTTAAATATTCCTTCTGAATTCAGTTTTCGTTTAATGAAAAGTTACACGAGCTGCAAATGAGCCAACGAGCAAAAGTGAACCGAACCGAACAGGACCGACTTGCATTGAAAATAATGAGCCATAAAGTTCGCGCTATTAAAGTGCCAGCTCATGCTAATGGGGTGTGCGGGTGTGCGGGTGCTATGTGTGTTGCCTGGGTGTCTGGGTTTCCTTTTTTGGCTTTCATCGAGTAGTTGAAAGGCTTCGGCCTGTTGTCATGGCGGCTCCGGGTTCCACTCTGCTGGCCAGGATGGATATAAGTCTCAAAGCATGCCCTGCTCGATCTTATCAGCGTTTGGGATTTTGGTTTACCATTACAGGTGTACCCACAAAAAGAGTATCCTTATTTATGAGTGAGGGGGCAGAGGTCGTCCTGACAGTATCCGATGTCATACTGAATTTTGAAAAAAAGAATGTCTAACCCATTTTAGGAGAGAGAAGCTAAGGATGATAGAGTTTCTTTATTCCATCCGATGGTATCATAATTTTGTTTAGGAACAATCAATACTTTTTTGAAATATTTATAGTTCTATCTTTTTATTTATGAAAGTAAAAATCTCAATAGTTGCGCTTTGACACTAAAAATCTTATCCTGCTCTCATCACACTCATATGCGGCTATGATGCTGGCTATAATCTGTTTGGGTATATCACGTTTTCACACCGTTTTTTTGCAGCTTAAAAGTGGGTGCAAAGTACACCCCATCTGACCATATTCTCACCAAGTTAAATCCAGCACAAAAATCCAACTTGCACTAGTTGGCTTAGTCAGCGCTTACACGCAAAACTTGCACACATCATGCAGTCGCAGAATAGCATGGCGGATATAAAAATATACATATAGATATACATACATATGTATGTACTTGCCTGGCCTGCTTCCAACGAGGCATGCAAAATGCCACAGAAATGAAATGCACACACAACACAACAGGCACAACAGGAGCAAAATTCAGCAGAAACCACTGGCTCGGTCCAACTATGGCATTACTTTTAAATTATTCTGCGCCATTTTATTTCGGTCTGACCATACCATCCGAAGGTGTTAATCAAACGGCCGGCATGTCCCTCATAATAAATGTCCTGGGAATAGGAGTCGGGGGTGGTATTGCCTTTTTGGGCTATTTTGCCGCTCGAAATTGTGTTTCGTTTGCCATAAATTACGAAATTGCAATATAATCTGCCAATTTGTTTCCAGGGGAATTATTAAAGGTATTACATTTTGACTCGGTTCGATGTAATATGCTCTTGAAAAAGCTCGTTATGTTCCATTCTTTTTTTTAACCTAGAATATATACGTTAACATTTAAAATGTTAGTTCTGGGAATGTAATTCTTGATACTATTAATTATAATTATCATAATTATAATACTTTTTCATATAATTGAGCGAATTATTATTTTCGGAAGCGTTTGAGGAGCTTTTTATTGCCAAAACTTTACACACGCTGGTTCATTTGGCCGTTTTTCTTCCACTTCAGTTTCCTGGGGTAATTTTGATTTTGCAGCAATGCACCAGTACTGCTGCCAGTGCCAGTGCCAGTTTCCCCCAATCGCACTCAAACGCTTCGGGTTTCAAGCTCCAGCTTGGCCTTGTTTTGCGGTTAAGTCCCCATGCCACATGCCCCAAAAAGTGTGCCACGCCGTTGTCGTTGTCGTTGTCGTTGCCGTTATCGTTGTTGTTGTTGCGAATAGCAAATGTTACTTTTTTGTTGGGTTTTTTGTGCTGCCTGCATTTTATGACTCTCCTGCAGTAAGTGAGCCGGTCGGAGGTACAGGGGAGATCCTGCGAGAATAATTGCTACATGCATTCAAGTTGACTTGGTGCGGTTTATCTGCAGGCCCCCCCCTCGGCTGGCTGGTCCTCCATGCCCACATATTGGCAATTTAATGCCACGACAATGCCATATTATTAGTTATCCTTGCCACCTACCGCCCAGCGCGCCCATCCCACCCCGCCCCCTGCGAAACCAAGCTCTGCATAATAAATTAACCGCATGGCCGGCTCGAGTCCTGCTCATTAAAGCGCATTTGTATTTAGTTGTGCATAAAACATTAAGCGAAAATGAGCCAACGTGACCAGGACCCGTCTCATGTCCTTTCGCAAATGTGTGTGTGGGCCGTTTGCGGGAAGCGGTGCGTGGGTGCGTGTGTTTGCACAATTACATATGTAGCCCCTGCCGTCCACTGGCGGCGAATTCATTTCAATTCATATTTAAACGGCAATGTGAGACGATCACCATGGTGCCAGGACTTCGCATTTACATCGCCAGTCTCCAGGGCTTTGGCCTGCAATCGTGTAATCAAAGGCGCTTCACTCATAGACCACGTATGGATTTTTAAATGAATTCTTTCATAATTAAGTGAGTTGCTTTTTCCGAATTATATGAAACGTTCAAGACAATAATGTGCCTTTCGTACCAGATATATTTTTCAAATACGAAGGCCATGTCATGCCATCTAAATACCATTCCATAATGAATATAATCCACACAATATTTTCCCAAAAGTTGGCATAAGTTATCTTCAGTTTTGTATTCCGGAAGGTCGCAGTCGTAAACATATCCTTGTATAGGAAAGGAAACCCCAACATATAAAGATAAACTTTATTGTGCAATACCGTGGCTTTGCATGTCAAAATGTGAAATATATTTTTTACATATCAGAGGACAGGCTCACGACCCCAATTCCCCTGTCACAGTTTGGTCGGGTACTCTGTCGGGAAAAACAATTTAAACTTTCATTACAGTCAACACATTTCGTCCTTTGGGCTCTGCCCAAAAATTGCCCACTTGTAGGACACTTACTCATAAATGCGAGTGCGTCCATGTGCGCGGGAGTAGAGTAATTTTCCAGCTGGTTCACCTCCCTTAAGTCCGTCGCCTTATTTCTTGTGTTTGCCCTCTTTTTTTCCATTCTTTTGGGTTCTTCAGGGCTTGTGGTACTTGGGTTTTCGTAATAAATTTTATAGAATTATTTATTGAAACTTAAACAGAGATATAAGCAATTTATGAACAACTAAAACACACATTAATGTTAAAGTTAAAGGGTTAAAGTTAAAGAGTATTCGAAATAATTGTGGTCCTAATTCGGATGCTTAACCAAACGCCTGTGGTGCCTGCATAGTGGTAGTGGTGGCTGAGTAGTTCCCGCAACAGCTGTGAGCTTTTCCGTTTCCGCTTTTACTTCCGGCTGTTCCTCTTCCCGGCTCCTCGCCGCGTATTATCATTATTGCTCATCAAGCGTTTCTAATGAAATCGTAAAAATTGGAAACTTTCAAAGCATGTGAGCAGCTCTTTTATCTGCACCCTCTTCTTGCCAGCCATCCTCCTCTTGGCTCTGTCTTTGCGGCTTATGTGTTTTGCTTTATTGCCTTGGCGTAATTTTTTGTTAACATTTTTTCCCGCCCATCATTTCAGGCCGGTTTTCGGCTTTTTTTACGGCTGTCTCGCCATTAAATGTTTATTTTCCTGTGGTCTTCCTTCGGCGCTTTTCCTTTTCATGCCCAGTAGTATTAGGGAACAAGGGTGTACTGTATTCTTGAGAAAGCAGTTCAGGATCAAGCACCCCAGGTATCACATAGTCGAGGAACTCCACCACAGTCGTCCTTAGTTGTTTGGTCCTGCGTTTGCTGTATGTTTTCCGCATTTGTTGTGAAAACTCGTATAATCTGCTTTAAGCTCTCCAGGCCCGCAGCTTATGAAGCCTGCTCACGCCGGCAAATATTTGGCAACAAACGCAGTTTGTTTGTTTGGTCTCGGCCCTCCTTGTTTTGATGCTAATTTGGCGTTTCGGTTTCGTAAATAATTACGATGGCCTTAAGATAAACCTTGGGCCCTGGGATTGTTAAAGCGGGGACAGTGACACTTGGAATAAATTTCTTAATTAAAACTGTTTGACTTTGAATTTTTTTCAGAATAAATTAAAATGGATAAATTTTATAAAGTTTGCTTTGCGTCGAAAGACATATAATGCCCCATTTCGTTTTGGAACTCTCCAAACCTGGAACAAAATTCAAAAAATCTAAATTTTTAGCTTCAGACTTTGCGCACTTCTAAAAACAAAAACAAAACTCCCCAAGAATGGTTTGCCGGTTTAATCCTTTTTATGTTGGACCCGAGCCGCCCAGCTGCACCACGGACGCGAATTCCAAGTGCGATTGCCCGCCGTGCTCCCCGGACACTGGCTTCCAGGAACCGCGGCCCGTCTACGACGACTGCGTTAAGGACGTTTCCAAGAAGGAGACGAAGGAAAAGCCATGCAATCCGCCGTGCAAAGAGGCCCCCAAAACCGAGAAAACTTCAAAGAAGGCTTCTCCAGAAGAAAAGGATAAGAAACCGAAGTGAAGTTTATGGATTTGTGCAGAGATTTTAATCAGAAAACAATAAAATTTCGGCAAAAAACTAACAAACACGTTTAATAATTTAATCATAAAAGATTAAAAAGAGCTCTAGAAAATAATCCGACTTTGAGTTTCCAATCGAGTGGCCTTTGAGATCAATTATATTCCGTTCCGTCCACAATCAAAAATCCGTCGGTATATTCTTTATTAAATCAAAGTCAGCCACCACAAATATTTCGCAAATTGAATTCGCCATAGAAAATAGCAAAAAATAAAGCCAAGGCAATAAAAACTCAATAAATGGCAATAAAATCAAAACACACACATACACATAGAGCAGTATATGGCAGTACAGACTACAAACAATTTGTTCAAGTTAACGGTTTCTTTTTCCAACACAATTTTCCTTTTTCATCTTTATATTCTTGGCCCGAAGGCTCTCCTCGTCCCTTTGCTCCTTGAAGCGCGCTAATTTCATTTGGCCCTCAGTTTCCAGGAGGCTGAAAGGAGCAGGAGAGTGGGCGGCTGGTAATTGATTTCATTAAATCATTTGCCAGCGTAGAAGAACGCAAATTGTGAGATAATAGGAGGGCGCTGAACTAGTGCCGTTTTCGCAAGTCCTTTGGACCCATCACCCCACCGCTAGGAGGACTTCAGACATGAAAATATCAGTCAAGACATCTTGTCTGACAAGTTATGGCGTATGTTTCTGACTTTTCCGCATCCCGCACTCAGTCTTCCAAAAACATTAACTTTGAAAGTTCCCAATAAGAGTCTATAGAGTATCGAGCAGGCAATCGGCTTTAATCTTAAAGGAAGGAATCTCTAGGAAGTACATCCTCTAAGCAGCAAGAAATTTCCCTTTGCTTGCATTTTTGCAATTCTCAGTCCTTTCCCGCTTCAGTTTTGCAGATCATGTGTCACTGACATTGTTATCCTTTCGTTCGGTGGCTTTGCCTGTCGCTTTGCAAACGGAATCCGTATTCGTCCTTTCCGCGTCTTTTGCGAAAGCTACCCGAAAAGGGACAGAAGAGGAGCCCACTCTGTTACCAGCTCCTTGAATCCACTTATCCCTCCGCCGTCTTTGGCTCCTAGCTGGCCATTATGTATGCATCGGTATGCAAATGCTGGCTAGCAGAGTTTCATTTATCATCGACAGTGACTTTTATGCAACCCATAACTTTCGGATGCGACTGGGCCGGACATTGATTTGATTGGGGAGTCCATCGGTGAGGAGGGACGGCGGGCGGTTAAGGATTCTCGGATTCATATTTTGATTGCCCGGATTGATGATGTCTGTCCATCAGTCTGTCGATTTTCTCTTTGCGGTTTCAATTAATTAGAGTCCTAATTGGCCCCAGGTGTGGTTTTTGTTGATTTTGTTACCGCTTTTTCATTGTTGATCCCTGAACTCTTGACTCCTTTTCTGGTCTCCTGCTCGTATTGGCTGGAAGTTGTGGCCAAGGATTTATTTGCATACAATCAGGCAACTCGAAACGGTTACTGATTATGTTGCTGGTGTTTAATTGAAAGGGATTTTCCCAAGTGTTTGCTCTCAAGCTGCTAATTAGCTCAGAAAATTTTCAATCAAGGACACTGAGGAGGTTGGATCAGTGGTCTGTGAAAAATGGTTCGTGAGAGACTTAAAAGTCCATCTATATATATTTAGACGAAAAGAAATTGATGAAATATTGAAATAACTGAAGTAAACCCATTGATTGTAGTTTGGAAGTAGAATTCAACAGGACAAATACGAGGACAAATAAAACAAAATATCAAATGGATCCATGTATTTGCTGGCATCAAGCATAAATAGCTGGGCAGCCACTTGGAGCAGCACTCGCAAATTACGTATACGCTCTGGAGGCCCTCGAGTGGCATTTAGTGGGACGTGTGAAGGGCCACCACCAGCAGCTGTGGCTCGGACCAAGGACGAAGGACAAGCACTTTTGGCATCAGTTCCCAGACTCTGTTCGAGCTGGTTTGTTATTCCTGCTCGTGCGTGTGTTAATGCCGACACGTTTCACAGGGCTTGTGTCTTCATGCTTTCCAATTAAGTCCCGGAGATAAAACAAAAGCTAGAACAAAGGTGGAAAGCCAAGCGAAACTTTCCCTCGACTTGGCTTTGTTTTGTTCTCCGTTCTCCGTGTTGTCCCTGTCTGGTTTTGTTTGTAGTTCCTTAGCTATTTGTTGCCTGTCAAAACAACTCTGGTGGTGGCGGTTATATGTGAGTGACTGTGGCTAAAAAAACGAAGGCATTGCCGGCTTTCTGGCGCATTCCGAGCAGTTAACTTTGCAAGCTTCTAAATGGAATCTCGCAAATGGAAATCGATTGAATAAGAGCCTGTTCACTCTACGCATATCGATACAATTAAGCAGCTTATGTAAGAGATATGTAGCATGGCATGGCCAAGAATGATTGAATGAGGATACACATGGTGTGTCTCTGAGATTAGGACAAAATAAATAAATTAGCAAAGTTCATACACCAGAAATACGCATATCAGATACATACGCCGACCAGCAACCAACACCTCCCCAGTCACCCACTTAGCTTAATTATGTGAAAACGAATACATTTTCCGCATCCCACGCTCTCATTTAACGCCCATTAAATATTAATAAGTTTGGTGATTGGGCGAATATTGTTTTTTTTTCGGATATTGGTTTCTCTAATGAGACACTTGCCATGGAAACCTGAAATTGTCCTCAAAAATTAAGAAAATTAAAATTACCAGAAACTGGCTCCCCCCATGTTCATGTCCCTCGATCAAGCGTAAATAGCAAGTTAGGTATTCTTTTCTGTAAATTGACTCCGCAGAGGAAAAACGCAATAAGCAAATAAAAAGGAAATTAGTCTAAGACGATTGGGATATCGTTTTCACCCACGCACCAGACGAAAGAAGAAAGTAATGAAACCCGTAGAGGTGGTCCATATGAATTGGTGTTGCAAACTGGGAGTGGTGTAGGAAGGTTATTCCAAACATTTTGAGAGGATTTGAAGAGATTTGCAGGTTGTCTATTGTAACGTTTTTTTTTTTTTTTGAGTATTCTTGGGACATGATTTTTTGATGGACATTAATTTCGGAACCTTGCTCTTTGTCCTGTGCCATCCATTCACGAATGGCCAACAATGGCGCTGTAATCCCTATACATATGTGGGAAAATTTAGCGGCAACACTGAATAATCATTCATGCCGACAACGAACAATAACAATAAACAAGTCATTTGCATTTTTCGAATTCAGAATGGAGGAGATTTTGGCCAATACTGTTATGATAATTTTACTTCAGGAACTCGCCTTTAAAAGCCATTTATCTTAACTTTAAGACTTGAAAATATTTTCCAGATATTGGACAGACCAGAAATTTATCCAGAAATTTATTTTCGGGCATTTTCCACCTATCGTCATTATCCAGTTCGCCTCTCTAACGTGTTGTTAATTATGTTTACGGCAACAGTCTGGCCACGACAGGCTCATTACTTAGGCCGGACCATGGGTACGTGGCCAACGGCGAAGGACCCACGGATGATTAATGCACGAACTGCCAAGGAGAACGAAAATAAAAGTACAGCTTAAGCAACAAAAATGATTGTAAAATAAAATATATGGGAATTGAAACCTGGAATACCCTTTGATGCATAGCATTTTCTTAAAAGTTTGAGCTAGAGCTTTGGTTATAATGAGCCCCTCGTTATACTATCAAAAGATACAATTTTAAAAGGATCAGAAAGGATAAGAAAAACTTGCATATTCCCGCCCCTTTTCCCCCCAGTGTTAACCTGTAAACCTGTGTTGCAAACTGTCGGCTGATTATCAGCGGGAAGGCGGAAGGGAAGCCAGATAGGGAGGCGTGTGTGCGCGCCTTGGTTATTAACACGCCACGTAAACCGACAATGACGTAAGAGTGACTACGTAACGAAGCAAACTCAAATACCCCGGGAACAGGAGGTAGACATGTGTGCGAGTGGAAGTGGCAGATCCTGCCGAGGGGACTCCAAACTGAGAGAACTCTCGACACCCAGCAGGTGGCGGCGGAAAGGCGGCGGTGGAACTTCCCTCGGAAAAGCGCCGGTAATTAAACTAGTTAGGCAACTAATAGAAGGGACAGTGGGAAAAGCGCGTTTGTTTCGCGCACAGTTAGGTAACTAGTCTGATCTAATTGAAAAAATAATTGCACTCGTGGAAGAAGTCATTAGCTGACGAACTAAGAGATGTTAATTGGAATTAGGTAACCATGAAACTTTAAACTAAGTAACTAGTTGCCACTATATGATTGTTAAATAATTGCGAATTAAAAAGAGATGATAAAGAATTGAGGTTTGAAAAAGATTTCTAAAGAACAAGTTTAGTTTTTATTTTTCTAAATCTTTTCAAACTCAAATTAATGTGTCCTATAATTTTCACTCCACAAACGGATAACTAAAATATTTTTTAATGCAAACTGTAATTACTCCTAATGAAATACTCCTTGTGGTACCCTGTAGTCCTTAGGGGGAGTAAGGATGCCCCGGCAAAAGCTGATGCCCCGTGATAAAACTGCGGAAGTGGAAAAAATACCGATAGCATCTGGCCCGGGCCCGGAGGTGGGGCGACGGAAAATGGAGAAAAGAAAGTTCTGGGTGGAAGGCACCGATGCTGAAAAGGAAGCTGCAAAATGCTCGCCAGACCAGGTCAGGGCAGATTTCGTCCTGCGTCCTTTGTGCCTCGTTTCGTCCTCCTCGTTGGCTTTTTGCGTATGCCTGACACATGCTGTCTTAAATAAGAAAGCAAACAGTGGCCGGGGAAAAACTGTTATTCACCTGTCTACCCACTCACGCACACACACACATATCCAGGCAAGACCCGCCTCAACAATTTTCCGGCATATGGGAGGGGGTGGGCTTCGGGGGCATTGTGGAACGGTGGCATAAACGATTTCCATGAGTCGGGGGCTAACCTTGTCGCCTGCACTGCTTGCCACCGTTCTACGGCAGCATCTACGGCAGCAGTCCTCCTGAGTCAAGTTGAGCTTCCGTTCAGAGGCTTCTCGCCAGGAAATCGGTTTGCCTTCCGGCTGCGGCGTCGTTATGCTCCTGTTTCCTTCTTGCACACTGCATTTCCCAGATTTCCTCAAAGCAGATGCGTTGTTCTGGTTAACGAGCTGATTGACAGGAATATGCCATGGAATGAAAGCCAAAAACTTACTTGCAGATTGGCTTTAAGAAAAAACTTATTGTTAAGTTATTTTGAATTAAAATAAGTTTTAAACAATTCATAAAATGTTTCCGTTTCCATGACTTGGCTATCAAAATATTTCATTTACCAAAATCCCCAAGCGAAACGAATCCATTAGCCATTTCAAAGAGCTTACACCTCAAGTGCCTCTGCAAGGGTGTTTGCCCGAACGAGTCCAAACAACCCGGCTTATCTCCTCGGGAATCGCTGGAGGAGATGACACTTCACTTTATATTATTCTTTATGCAGGGCATGTTTGCCTCATCTGGGCCCCCCTCTTCCATTTTTCGCAGTCTTCTGCAGCAATTCTGGGCCCGAATAGAAGAAACACATTTTATGACAAGTAAGCCATGTCCTGGTTTAAAAACCCAACCTTCCCCAGTATTGCTGTGTCATTTTTTAAGCGCCGTACAAATTAGCGCCACCAAGACGCCTAAAAGTATGCACACACACTTCACACATTTTCCATGCTCACGTGTCGTATACGTAACGTGCCAAGTTTTCGTCGCCTGTGCTGCTTTTTGTTGTGATGCCCTGGCAGGCATTTTGGCATTCTGGAGTTGAAAGTTAAGTCGTTTAACCTACATGTGGGCCCAAAGTACTTAGCCAGATTTGATGGCAGCTGCGTCCCACTGCCCCCACCGCCCTTTCCGCAGAGCAGAGCAATCACATTAAGCATACGCAGCGTGGGCCCAAGTTCAGTCGGTCAAAAACAAACTCCCACCTCTTCTTTTAATGTTTTAATTTATTGTTTTAAAGTTTTTCTTTTGCATTTCCAGATGTTTTAAATTAAAAACTCATTTAATTCGTTCTCTGAATAGATGCACTGTACACACAAAAACAAATATACAATATTTGGATTCAATAATTTGTAATTTTTTAGGCTTTTTGAAATCGTTTTTGCTGAATCTGCCCCATCATAAATGGTTGAATGTCTGTGATAAAAAGCATGTCTATTTTCGTTTGAAAACTTTGAAATGATTTATGCATTCGAACAATAACCAATCGAGAGTAAAACGCCAGAGACAATCCATTTATCCGATTTACAAATATTATAAAAAATACTCATAAAGTGTAATCGAAATGTCTCGTTTGTTTTCGTTTCGCGGCATTTCAACAAGCACTAAAATAATATTTCCTTCTCATTATATACACATACATATTTCATACAGGCTTTAAATGATTTCACTTAGGTGTATAATTAAAACTAATGATAACATTTCATGTTTTGTTAAGTACAAAGTTGAGAAGACTCTGAGCTGGGCGTGGGCATTCGAACAGGACTCAACATTGGACACAAATCTGGAATTTTCGTATAGACCTTAATTGACTCGATGAGAATGCGTCGGCTATGGGAATGCAAATTAGCGGTAGCTCAGTGTTTTTCAGTATTTTGTCAGCTGCCAAAGTTTATAATTTCACTTTCTGTTGTTTCGCTTTCATATACTTTTATACATATACAAAAAATTAATCAGTCTAAGTACATTTTTTGTATGCATTTATGTTGGATTTTGTAAAGGTAGCGTTTTTAAAATTAACCACCTCGCGAGAAGTTGATTTGAAGTGACAAAGTTTGTGACCCTCTTCAACTAAGGAATAGTATATAATAGTCGTAATATTATAATCATGAGTGAGTGTTTTGTGTTCAGCAACAAATCAACTTGGAAAATCATTACAATCATACACATACAGTTCGCACGCACATACTTTGTAGTAGGCTCGCCTATCGACTCCCTCGACTTCCTCCTATTTATCACTCGATCCTCTATGTCTAGCGTCGTCCCTCTCACGCGTACTTGCCGAAGGACCAGCGCTGCGAGGACAACGCCGAGTTGCAGTGCTGGGCACTCACTCCCTGCTGGCTGTGGTCCCGCGAGTCCAGGCACACGTTGATCTTGTGGTGGCGCACCAGGCCGCCCTCCCGCATGATCCACCGCTGGTTCTCCGACTCGTCGCAGGCCTTCAGCACCACCTGCGACCCCCGGGCGAACTGCACCAGGGTCAGGCAGAGGTCGTCGTGCTTGATCTCACCCCGCTTCGAGAACGCCCACTCCTGGTTGCCGCCCGTGTTGTGGCAAGGGAAAATGCCTATTCGAGGTGGGGGTAAAGTTATTAAACAAACCAATATTTTTTAATTGAAAATAATTTAATAAATAGATAACTTTGTAAAGCTTTAATTCAGTTTTAGCATAAAATAGGAGGTACTTGACTTACCCACAGTGCCGTCGATTAAGTGGCCCATTGTGTCTAGGCACTCGGTGCCATCCTGTCTGAATTGGCCAATCTCCTGTGGGTCGGGGGCCTGCAGGTCGGGATAGACATTCTCCAGATACCACTTGAAGGGCTTGCAATGCAATTTTTCCTTCAAAGCCAGACGGTCGTCAATGCTGAGTTACGGGACAACGAGAGGGGGAAATATGCGAATAAATAACTTGAATGAAGTATTCAAAGCACTCGAATAAAACAAATGGAGGAGCTCTCTGACTACCTCAAGAGCTATACATTTTATGAACTGCTTTGCTCTTTGATTCTATTGATTTTTCTCAGTGTACTCACTTTCCGAAGGGAATGTTCTTGGCGAGAGGAACGGCATTGTAGTAATGCTGCTTGTAGTCATCCATCCAGACCTCTGCGGCACGTCGCGTATTCCGGGCGAAGACATTCCCGCTGCCGCCGGGAAAAGTGTACGGATGTCGTTTGCGGAAAACGTGACCCACACGACTGCAGGGAATGATTTCCAGACTTCCGCCGCACTGCCACACCCGGAAGGATATCTCCAGATTCTCGCCGCCCCAAACATCCATTTTCATGTCGTACTTGCCCAGCTTGTTGAAGTAGGCCTTGTCGATGACGAACAGTCCGCCGGCAATCATGGGCGTCCTGATGGCGGTCGTGGGGTCGTTGTGCCGCATTGCCCGCTCCGAAGGACTCAGGTACTCCCACTTAAAGATCAGATTCCAGTCGAAACCGCCTCGCAAGTCAGCCGAGGCTCCGATGTACTGGAAGTTGTCCATGCTGATCACATCGATGACGGGGCAGACCACGCGGGTAGGATCCTCGCGGACTCTTTCCAACAGGGGCTCCAGCCACCGCTCGTTGCACTCCACGTGGCTGTCCAGGAAGGTCAGCACACCGCTGACGGCGGCATCTGCACCCCGGACCCGCGAGCGAACTAGACCTTCGCGCTTGTCGTTGCGGATCACACGGACCTTGTCGATCTTGGCCAGTTCCAAGCCATCCTCAGCTGAAAGGAGGAAAAGAATGCAGGAAAAGAAATAATATATTGTTACTTGGGCTACTCACGATGGTCACTGTAGTCGTCCACCAGGACGATTTCTCGGATCAGGTGCTCGGGACTGCGATTCAGGACACTGACAATGGTTCGCAGCAACGTTGACCGTGCCTCGTTGTGGAAGGTAATGATTACACTCGTCTCGGGCAGGTCGTCGCGGTATTTCTTGTTCCGACACCTTGGTGGTCGAATACACATCTTCAATAACAGAATCACAAGGAGGGTTTCCTTTCACTTACATTGGATTTCTGGTGTCGGGTATTTCACGATTACTGGGCAGGGAGTCGCTGGCCTCCTGGTTGAACCGGTTCCTTATATAGGGATCCTCCCCGTTGCGCAGGGCACCTGCTCGTACGTAGCCTGCCTCATCGAAGTATTCGATTTCAGTGCCTCGACCACTGGGGGCCACGGGCAGTCGACCACCAGGTCCGCCAGTACCGCCACTGACACCCTGTAGGGCAATAAGGATATGGAAGGTGGGAAGATAAGGATATGAAAATTAAATACTCTTGAAAGTTTTCATGAAATTGAGTTATTTATGGAGAGGGAGAATAAAATTATTTTGCTTTAATGGAACACCTACCTGCGACGTCTCTTCGAGGGCCACAATGCCATTCAACTTGAGCCCGTGGACGGCATTGCGCTCGAAGTCCTTAACCGACCCGATTAGGATGACATTGCCGCCGGGATCGTCGGCCCCGCTGCCCGGCGAAGCCCCTCCAGGGCCCGCTCCGCCGACTGGCGCCCACTGGCGGGCGGTGGAGGCTGCGCCCGCGGAGGAGGAGTCCACCTGGAACTGCTGCATGGCGGTGGCCACCTCGCGTAGCCGCAGAGCTCGATTTTCCACCTAGAAGGACACAGTAGCCCGCGAGGGCAGACAAGTGTTTTAATTTATTTCTTTAATCTGCGCCGCTCTGGCGACGCTGACGCTCGTCCGGGCCAATAACTCAACTCAACTGGGAGCAATAGGGCTGCACTTGAAGAACCAAATACCAGTTGTCATGTAGTTTGAAACTCAAAACATAAAATAAAAATCAATTTTTCGCAGTGTGTTGTTGAAAATGTTTAATGCATGGCAAAGTTTGGTCAAAAGTTTCCTGTTCGCGTAATAAAATACATCGGAACATAACCAAAGGGAAGCCTCTACGTGCAGTTTCCGTGCTTGCTTCGAAATTAATAATCTATAAATTGCAAATGTTGCCACGAAAACCCACTGCCCGTTCCAGGGCGACTGCTTTGCTGCCAAGAACATGGAAATCCTTTTAGGACAACGGCCTAAAACATTTATACGCCACTCCCCAGAGCCAAACTTGGTTTGGCGAGAATTTTTAAAGCTTCGCAAAAGTGATTATAGGAGTTGGCAAGTGTTTATAATTAAAGTTTTGGCACCAAGTGGCCAGCAGCCTTGGGAGAGTTTGAGTGCGAAACTTGGAAGGCAATTATAATTCTAAATAAATGTTTAACTTTTTGAAGAAGCAGTTTGAAGAAAGAGTCATCTTAAATTTAAAGCTAATTTCAAGTAAGTCGGAGGAGCTCAGACCGATTGATTTTCGGCAACCGCACGAAAAGTGACAATATGTCTGGTCCTTTCAATTGAGCAGACACAACAAGGACAACAAGGACCAGCGAAGCAACCGCAAAAGTCCCGGGAGAAGGGGGATTGTACTTTTAAGTGAATTATTTATAAGCAGCACGAATGGTTGAATGGAAAGCGCTGTTGAGCCAAATCTTGCACACGAACTCGGCAAGAAGTGCAAATGGAACGAGCTAGAAATAACAACTTGGAGAGTAAAAATGTGTTTTAAATTGCTGCTAAAAGGCAACACGTTTTCAGCAAAAACGCAAATCAAACGAAACGGAATGGGAAAGTGCCGCAAAAGGGACTCGCAAAGAAAGCGAATAAGCGCTCTACTTGAAATTAAAATCACGCATACGCAGCGTATAACAAAAATGCTAAAGTCAGCCAGAAAATGTACAAAAAAAGAAATCGCTTTCAATACGCTTGACACACATAAATCAGAGTTAGAAAAGGCCCGATAAAAGGGCTTCTGACAAAACTCTTGACAAATAGATTCAACGCACAAGGGCAATTAATAATCGCTCCAGACTTCCCTTTCAGGACCCGGAATCGGGTCAGTGTTTAGCGGAGTGAAATGATTCATTTGTCAATTTAGATGGCTCGGATGGTCATCCAAGTAAGACTGTCCCCTTTTTACTCGAGAGGTAGCAGATGTCTTATCCCTCTTCCCCCCAACTTAGTCACTAAAAGCCATTCTGGAAGTTTAAATAAAAATAAATGGATTTTATGAAAAAATAGGATTTAAATTAAATTTCTCCTTTTATATTTGTCCTATATATATTTTATTTTTTCCATTGCTCTGTGTGAGGCTTAGGCATTGGAAATTGATTTTCCAAGAACATAGCCAAACTCTGACCAAACCACAATGGATTAATTTCGGATGGTTTTCATGTCAGATGCTTCAAGATTGCTATTTTGGAATATGCCAATTTCAGATGGGAAACAAACACCTCGGGGCTTCTCGAAAACAACCAATTCCCTACAGTTCCACCCACAAATCCGGTTGAAATTACAACGAAGCTCAGAACGCGAACAGGGCCAGGAGCAAGTGTCCAGATTAATTAGTTTCCGTTGTTTGAAGGGGAACCGAACTTGTTTCGGTTGTTTGGCTGTCAATAATGGAATGCCGCTCCCAATTAGGTCCAAATCAGCATCAGTTTTCGGGCCTATGAATGGAATTTATTTGCACCACAAGAGCAATAGAAAATCAAGCATAAACTTGGCTCTCCAGTTGCAAATTTATTTGCCCTCTGAGACTGCAACTCCCATTGCAAGGCCAGGCTATATTTAGAATTTCTCCGGGGAGTGATGGCTGACAAATTATGGGTCTGACGTCAAGGGATATTCGAAACTTTTTGCTTCTGCCCACTCAAAAGGTCAAAGTCAAGTCACTCAAATGAACTACTGTGAGCTCATCAAATTCTTGTTTCTGGAATCTGCCATTAGCTCGGCCAACTCGACAAAAACTATCCTCAAAATGGCTTGTGGCGACAGCTTCGCCAATTCAAATCGGAGCAACAAGTTGCCTTAAATGTTTTTTTGTAAGCAAGTTTGTTTTTTGTCTCTTGGTTTTGGCCATTTTTGGGTTTATTGCTCGAGTTCAATGCTACAAACCAAATAAAAATATACGAGCTTACAGAGACTCATGAATTGTTTCAAATTGAGTTCAGAGCCATTATATGACATTGATTATTTTTTTAGGGTCACTGGCAAAATATGGAGATTCCGATAAGATTTATTAACAAAGAAAGAGATGTTTTGTATAAGTTATGAGCATCGCAAGGATAGCAAGGATGCCAAAAGCGCCA
The DNA here is from genome assembly GCA_035045925.1 of Drosophila atripex. NCBI lineage: Eukaryota > Metazoa > Arthropoda > Insecta > Diptera > Drosophilidae > Drosophila > Drosophila atripex. The sequence continues at coordinate 6,172,789 of JAWNOP010000070.1, read as the reverse complement.
AGAATATTTTTCTAGAACGTAGTGAGAGACATGTTTTCTATTTTTCAATCGAAGCCGGCTCCGAGCATCACCTCTAGCCGCCCCTGAGCCAGAGCCCTCACAATATATCGACCCGTAGACAGGATAATACAAAATATTTCCAAAATTGAAAACCTTTGTGTGGCACTTGACAATGGCCATTAATTTGAACACCCAGCAAGTTCAGGATCTGCAGCAGGAGTCGATGGAGCTGCCGGTAGAGGAATCAACCTCCGAAATGAAACTGAAGTCGGAGTACTCCACTGATTCGGTAATCAACGAGATCATCGCCAAGTCCTTGACAACCGAGCCATCGTCTCAGTCGTCGATGGTTGCCCTGTCGGAGCCAGGACCAGAGAAGCGGCGAATGTCCTTTCGAGCTCTGGCCCGCCTTGCGATGGTACTGAGCGGAGTCATGGCCCATCATCGCGCCAAACGGGCCGAGGACGTCGGCTTCTGGCGGCAAATGGCCGAGGGATACTGCCAGGAGAACGAGAGGTACCAGAGGGTGGTCGAGATCCAGCGGAAGAGGATCGACATCCTGGAGAGGGATCTGCGCACGCTGGTGGGCCTGGCCCGGGAGACCCAGCAAATGCTGGCCGTGATCAGTGCCGAGAAGCGATGCAGCCAGGAGCGTGGTCATGGCGAGCACGCCGATTAGAATTTGGTTAATTTGTGTATCGAATTTTAGTTAGCTCTAAGTGGCAAAAAAAACTCGTAGTATTTGGTGGCACACAGTAAATTTTACAAATTTTTTTGATTAAAAATATTTTCAACAGAATCTTAAAAGTTGTTCTCTAAGGCTTGAGCCACTTTGTGGAGTTAAAAGGAAAGATTTTCCTTAAATGCTTTTTCTAGGAACAATATCCCTTTTCTAATTAGTGACATTTTTTTCAGCTCATTCAGTTCCTACCACAATTTGCATTTTTGTTTAGAAACCGACTGTTTTTGTGAGTATCCCCCTAATTTACTCAACCTTAACCATTATTTGGTTTTATTTCTGTTGTCTGTTTGCTTGCCGGAGTGGAGCACAGATTTCTTTAATCTTGAGTGCTTGGTGCTTCGTGTTGCCATTTATTTTTCCATTTTTTTTTCTGTTCATTTTCAGAGTCTCTTCAGAGTGTGTGCACTCTTCCAGCTGAATGATTTTCACATCGAAAGAGCCCGGGCCGGGAAAGAGCCACTAACTGCATAATTTAGTAATTGGAACGTATCAAATTTAGTTTTCACCCATATATTATATTTTTCCTCTTTACCATTTATTGCAATCTGTTGGTGTTTCTCTGCATTACAAATTAGAGGTTGAGGATGCCGCGCCCCACCATGTGGTGGGACACCGTCGAACCGACAACCCACCGCAAGAACAACAGAATTCAATTAAAAGTCTATACACGCCATCGAAACCCCAAAAAAATTGACAAGCACATGCCTCTTGTCTGCACATCCAACCCAGAAAGTGGTCGCGGCGACCGTTGAACTCGAACCTTGATAAAAATTGTTTATGCCACATGACATGGACCCAGAAATCTTATTATTAAGTTTTTCAACCAGACAGGCGGGCCAAACAGGACTGCTGAAAAGTTTGTCTAACTGAAAAGGGTATCTTATTTCATCAGAATAATCAAAACAGTATTGAAACTCTTGTGTTTCGGGAAAGAAAGAGGCGCATGTGGCTGGGAATATTAATATTTCTTGGGATTTCTTAGGAAAGGTAAAAGTTGGGGACTTACAGACTCTGATTTTCAGTAAAGCCTCATCACTTTCAAACAAGCGGTTTTCTATTTTGAAAAGTAAAATGCAATGTCTCCTCGAATCTTTATGATGGATTATAAAAACCGAGTCTTTTGTTGGCTAACTTCCGAAACCAAGAGCGAGAGAAATGCGATCTTATCTTGGTCTAATGGCGGTTTTTTAAAGGCATCTGTAAACTTGTGGCCTAACATTAAACCGCATTTTAATGTCAACGGTTTGCCAAAGAAACCGTAGACAGATTTTTTTGGGAAGAGCCAACGACGAGAAAAGTGTCCAACGACCCATGAAAGCGGCTTGGGGCTTCAAAGCAAACAGAAATAATAATTATCTGGTGTGTTTGGCCAACACCAGGCGATGGATTGATCCCAACAAGCTAATGGGAAAACTCACATGTGATGCACACTCTCCACACCCCCGAGTGACCCCTTGATAGATGATTGTGTGGCGGCGGCGGCAACTGCAGCGCGTTATGCAACTCACTTGTGGCACGGTGGCATGGAAATTGTGTGCGATGCCCCAACCAAATTGCGGCCGCATCAGCACTGCCACCAACAATCGCAAATTGTTTGGTAGCAAAATTTGTGTGGCATCTTTGTTGTCTACTCTTTTTTATTGTTTTTTTTGTTTTTTTTTGTTTATAGCTAACCAAGCGGTCGGCAGCGGGGCACAGTGGCAGCCGAGTGACAGCAGCGGTTGCTGCCGCAAACGAGTTTCTTTTTGTCTTGCGAAACTCAATTAAATATATAAAATGTTATTGGTTTTTGTTCGGGGCTTGATCTTCCTTTCTATTTCCGCTAAGGTCACAATATAAATCTGCCATTTAAAAAGCTTGTAATGCCTTTTCCGTGGTTTCTTTAGTCAGCCAATTAAAGAGGCTATAGTTTCTAGTAAATAAATCAAATAATATCTAATAGTCTCTCAGATTCAAAGTTCCGAAGTCCTTGACTATATCCTTTTAGAAGATAGCTCCTATTTTATTATTCATTTTTGGAAATGATGTAAAAGCCATTAAAGAAACCTCGCATGTGCGGGTAATCCACATCCATCCCTGTTAGGACTTCATTTTAAAGGATACTATCTTGCAATTATCTGGGAAAATTATTGTTGGTTTTTATAGCCCATACCCTGGGCTAACCAGGCGCTCTAGGCACTTAATATTGGGGGCCACAAGCATTTGGGCAGCCGCCCCCTGGACACCCCTCCAGCATCGCCGGCAGTTAGTGCCACAGCAGATGAAGCTGCAATAAATTGCAAGTTGCAGCCGTGTGGCAGCAGCTGTTGCATGTTTGAGGTTTTCGGGCTGTGTGTGTGTGCTTCGCTGTTTTGTGTCCAAATTGCCGCAGTGAGTGACTTTGCCTAAGTGCCGACGACTTGTTCAGCCACGCCCCCTTGGCCCTGCCGCCCCTGACAGAAAGCCCAAAAGACCACAAGCCGAGAAGACAAGAGCACTGTTCCTAGGAAGCGACAAGAGATCTCTTCATAAAATATTTGCAAGTGTTCTGCATAAATTGTGGAGGACTTTGTGTGAAGTCGGGTTCCCTGAATTTGGATTTGAAATTGCGGTTGGCCACCACGCCCATCTATGATGTTGCGTAAAAAGAAGAAAATCAATTAAGGTCGAGCTGGAAATTAGCTCGAAATATTCACGCCTCGGCTCCCATTAGTGCACTTTATAATCAACTGGTGGCCGCCAATGTGGGTCATCCATTAAGGCGGACTTGAACCGGACCGAAGTCATATAGACAACCATAACAAATTGTGGACTCTGTTATTGGTATCTCTCTGGCTTTTGTTTTCCCCCCAGCCACCATGTCTTCTATCCGACCCAGCTTGATTGCCTTTCTGGGCTTTTCATTTCGTCTGGCAGTGAATATGTGACTCATGGACAGCCTGAATTTTCAATGATTAAGCACAAATGGGAGTCCGGCAGCTGGTGACGCCCTCAAAGAAGGAAAATGAAAAAAATGGGCAGCCACAGTGTCTTAAGGTGTTCATAAAATGATTGGAAGGAGTGATTAGAAAATTTTTAAATCCAAACTGGTATGGCAGTTCTCATTTATAGAAAAGTAAATCCCTTTCTTGGTTTTATATTTTATTAGTTTTTTTTTTATTATTTTTGTATCTTATGGTTTGAATATATTTGAGAGCAATGTGCGTTCTGGCACATGTCATCAGTCAAGCTAGAATGAGCTCGCTCATGGTCCGTCCGTTGTTAGAAATACTGCGGAATCGCATGCAAACTGATACATTCGAGACAGTTCAACAATCAGTTGATAGATGCACTGTTTGCCGAGGGCCCGAGGGGGACAAATTGTCAGAGGCAGACGGAACACTGTATTATTGTGGAAATATATGAGGAAAATTAAAATAAAAACGGAAAAGAGCTGGTTGGATTGTCGCTTCTATTAGGAGATCTGTGAGCTCACTCCCAGTGAGTTAAAACAAAACTAATTGACCCCGAAAGCGCTTCGACCTACTCATTATTATCCACTGCGGTTTGGCCAATGGAGGAGTTCATACGAGTTTTAATTAGTTTATTGGCAAAGTGCATGCGGTTGATTTCCAGCCACATTTCAATAAATAGCTAATCAATGCATTCAATCGGATTAAAATTTATAGCCCGACGCAGTGCAGTGTTTGCGTGAAAGAGAATTATTTGCGGAACAAATTAAAGCGTTTGTTTTCGGAATAGTTCAAGCCGTTTGTGGTTTTTTGGCATATGATGTGATGGCCCAACGGTCATCCTGGCTGAATGGCTGCCCTTTTAACCACACAAGCCTCGAACAATGAGAAATCAACTACTGCTTTCGGCCAAAAAAGGAGAAGCCAGCCCGATACTTCCAACTGGCGGAGGTGAATGCCACTGCCCAAGTGGCTGCAAATGCCCGAAAAACGGAAAATTCAACGAAATTAAGACCGCGAATGGAGCAAAAGCCCCACAAGGCGGTTGGTATTCAGTTGGCTGTGAGGAGATAAAAAAAAAATAAAAGCGATCGGAATACGAACGGCACGGCCGCCGACAATTGGCGACAGTATTTCATGCATTTGAATTGTTTCCCCGTTGGACTTTCTCGAATTGTTCAATTTTCTGCCGCTCGGCTCGGCATTATTGCATTTGTGGTCGAGAGCCGTACTTTCACTTGCCTGGGCTTCAAATTCGTATTTAAATGATCATCTTTAAATTGACATTTAAATGTGAGCTGGTCATGAGTCACGAAAGAGGTCGGTCGGGGGCTTGAGAGCTCAACGGGAATTGGGATTGGATTTAAAATGAGCTTAGATCACAAAAGCCAGCACTTATCGTACGGTTTCGTAGTCCAAAAGTAACCAGATACCAATTAAATTCTACGAATAGCAAAAAAAGTGATGGCTTAAATGCAAATCCCCCGTTTGAAGGTCGGACAAAAAGTGTAACAATTAAATGGGTCAACCAGCATCCAGTTCCCCTCCCCAGTTCTCACGCCGCTTTGTCGGGCTGTTGCCCAACTCCGGCAGCTGCCCATCATTAAACCATAATTATTTAATGCCTCAAAAAAAAAAAGAAGCCGAACAATCTTCGGTGGGCCTCACTTTTGTTTTTGTTTGGCCGTGTTTGTTTGTTTGTTTGTGCAACAAACCGCCGGCGAGTAGCACTTGGCCGAGGTGTTGTTGCTTTTTGCCATGTTTTCCTTTTCCTTTTCCCTGCCTGGTGGGCGCCATCGGTCGCCATCGCCCCCATCATGTGAGTTGTTAACTGGTTGTTATATTGTTATGTATTTTTTGTACTTGCAGGTCTTCTCTCCTTTCGTTGGCATAATGAACTTGAACTTTATGACGCAAAACACGTCAAGTTGAGGAGAGTTGGGCAAACAAAGTGGCCCCGGCAGTCTCTTGTAGACTTTTACGTTTATTTCGGTGGCAGCCTGGTTAAGTTAAGATGAGCCTGGTTAAGTGGTGTTGGGTCATACCAAGTGGGTTACCAGTCGGTTAAGGTTAAGTCTTACATTTCTTTGAAATTGATTAATGAGCGATCAGCTTTTATAGTTCAAGGGTTTTAAGTTCTCCTGTTTTTTTACTGTCTTAATTCTATGACATAGCTCCATTGATAGTTCAAAGTTCTTCTCTGTCTATTTTTGGGACAATGAAGCGTCTTCCACAGTCGCGTTTATCTTTGTTATGCCATTTGGGGCCTTTTGCTACTGGCAGTTGTAGGAAGCAGTCCAAACCAGTTGAAAAATAACAATAAAAAATCAGCAAACAAAATCGAAAGTGGCCCAAAGGCAACTACCAAAAGAGTATTGACGATAGTGGTGGTAGCCTGACCGGTTTTTACACCAAGAAAAAAATAGTGCTGTTTGCGAAATTACTAAAAATCTACTCTAGTCTCAAATAGGAAATCATAGAAGCCTTTCTGGAAGTGTAATCCCAATGAACTGAAACCTTTTGATCCAGCATCAAAATTTCTTCGCCGTGTAGTCACGCACAGGCGAGTCCGCGAATGAGCTGACCAAGTCCGAAGAGGCCGAGCTATTGAGGTGAGCCAGACGACCTTGCCCGGATGCGTTGGGTTACGGCTGGGTTGCGTAATGGCAGATAACCAGAAAAAGGCGGATGAGGCTTCAGCAGCCGCCTCGGCCAGGCAGATGGCCACCAATGCGGCTGCTGCGGTTTCCTCCACGGCGTCTGCGGCAAGGGATACAGCTGCGGCCGCTGCCACGACGGCCAAGGAAAAGACCGCCGCGGCAGCCAGTGCCGCTAGAGACAAAACAGCAGCGGCAGCCAGCACCGCCAAGGGGAAGGGCCAAGCGGCAGCAGTTGCGGCTAAGGACTCCACCGTGGCAGCAGCTGGCGCGGCCAAGGAGAAGGCATCCGCCGCCGCCACAGCGGTAAAGGACAAGGCAACGGCATCGGCGATCGCTCTGCGGGACAAGGCATCGGCCGCTGTAATAGCTGGCAAGGAGAAGGTCGTGTCGGCTGCAGAATTCGTCAAGGAGCGGGTCTCGTCCGCGGCAATTGCAACTTCGACGGCTGCCACGTCGGCGGCAGGAGCCACGAAGGAGAAGACGGTGGCCGCAGCGACGGCTGTCAAGGAGAAGGCCTCCTCCACGGCAATAGCAGCCCAACAAAAAGTGTCGGCCGCAGCAGTGGCCGCCAAAGACAAGGCGGCAGCGGCAGCAGTGGCTGTGAAGGAGAAGGCATCACCAACGGTAGCTCCGCGAAAGCAGGAAGAACAATAGATTCGGCTCCTCTATCTCATCTAGGACTATTTTATTTTTGTACTTTGTGTACAAATAAGTAATAAATTGTAGTATTCTAAGGACAACCTGCTCAGCAAATGGATGATTTCTCAAGGAATTAAAACAAATCTTTTAACCTGACTAGTTTCAACTTTATAATATTAATTTTTGATAGATGGAGTTATGAGGTAACTATGAAAGTCTCTAAAAATAATCATCCCATGCACTATCTTTTGTAACTAAGCGCCAAGATAAGGCCAAAAGGGCACATCAGCAATTTCATTTGAAAACACTGCTATCCCCTTCCACAGCAAGTAAAAAAAAAAGTCAACACCAACAAAGGCCAGAAACAGATGGTTAGTTCGAAAAAAAAAACATGGCAAGTGGGGGAGAGCAGCAGATAACCGGTTAGGCCCATTCAAAAATTGATATCCCCAGCCGGTTGGACGAGAAGTTTTGTCATTTAAGCCGACTGTGACCTCTAGGCCCAGTCGCCAGTCCCCAGTCCTCACTCCCCTTGGGCGCGAATTAGTTGAACAGAATCCAAAAGCAAAGCCCGTCTGCCGATAGGAATCGTTAATTATTCATAGTAAATCAAAGAGCTCATCAAATGCCAAAGAATCAAGCAAAGTTTGTAGGCCGGACCAGTTGTCATTGGCAGCGGGCTCTCGAAAGGCCAAGTTTTCTGATAAAATGCTAATTTCGTGCTTGTGGTTGGCACTCGGACTGTTAAGCTTAGTATTATTTCAGACACCAGTCCTAGCCCTGTTTTTAAGTGGATTGCAATTAAAAAATCGACTTCAAGTTTCTTGGATAGATATTCCCGGAATACCCCCATAAAACTTCCCTAACAAAGTCTGTCAGCTCTCGTCATCCAGTCCTTGTAGCATTTTCTATAGAAGCCAGTTCGATCATCGTCGTCTATTGAACTTAATTAAAATTAATTTCCATCGCCCGACGATAATTTGGAGCGTTTTCAAGAGCAAATTACTGGATTTGTTGCTGGATCTTTGGCATTCTGTTCTAGAGAGTTTTGTTTGTTTTAGTTCGGGGGCTCCAGAGCGATTTGATTTGGATTGTCAACCAGAGCGTAACTTGCCCCATCACGCAAATGTCATGTTTGCTTTTTGCTCTGGTCGTGCAGATTTGTTTTTTGAATGTAAATAATCGGGTGTTTCTGTATGGGAATGCAGAGCTGTGCGATACACAGAGCTATAAATCGAATTCATGAGGCGTTAAGGTCTCGGAAAGTATTTTAGTTTGAACTTGAAATATTTATAGCACATTCGGAGCTCCATTATTGCTCATCTTTTTTTTCGGCAGGGCCGTAAAAGTTAAGTGGAACTCGTTATAATAGATTTCATAGCACTCCGACTGGGGGCAGGAACCGGGGCGTGGGAGTGGCGTGTGGCATGTGAGAGAATCGAAGAGGAACTTCTGGGTAAAGTTTCTGTCCGAATTTGCATTTCTGATGGCTTCATTTGCATTTGCGATGCAGAAACATCTTTGAGCTCGCAGCAGATGGAAATGTTGCTGGCTGCAATGCAAATTCTTTTCGAGCCAAATTTATAATTCATAGCGAATTTAAAGCCGCACTTAAAGTCTCTCAGTCCGGCTCCTACATAATGGCTTATTAATTACGAAAATATTTGATTGAATTTGTTTAAAGTTCTCAGACCTGAACTCGGCACGATCTAATCCATTAGATGCGAGTGGAAAGTTTTGACATGGTTGGAGAAAGTTTCATTTTAGACTCTATATTAGGAAGCTGCGGGACACAAAGTGGTTGGCCAAAGTAATTAACGCACAAAAGAAGCCAATACAAACAAAAAAAGGCGAAAACTAATCAATTTGTTAGGTAACCGACTCCCTGCTGCCAACAATTAAACTAAATTAAATGTGTGATTGACTTGCGTGCGAGTTTTGTGATTTATTTTCCTTTCGAAACTGATTCGATTCGATCGTGAGATGGCAGAAAAACTCGGATATGCTTTTATGAATTAACTGTCATTGAATGGCAGTGCGATGAGGAAAGATGTAAGCCATCGAACGGGTGGCTCTTCGAGTGCTGCATTCCAAAAATAAACTGGAAAATATTAGACCGGCTGAGCTACACAATTACTGGCCAACAACATGTTACTTCGCCCGATTATCAGACACAAGTTAAGCCTCAGGTGATTGCTGATCGCTACGAAAATTCCCAAGAGCCAAACAAAGGTAATCTATTTAATTATTGTAGTCGAACCTCTTGAAAACGTCAAACCATTTTTCTGCCTTGCTGATTTACGGACAAACTCAAACTATCTTGGCTGCAAATCTGCAATCTTTGGCCTAAATATAACTCTTCCAGGAATATATAAATAATTAAACGGTGTCCAGTGGCTCATGAAAAGCGGAAAAATGACAAAACCAAGAGTCCAGTGAGGGGACTGTGGCTTTATTTCCGGAATTGCATTCGTTGGGGAAGAAAAAAAACGAAACAAATCAAGTTTACATGAAAAATTATTTTGGAGATGACTGTGGTGAATGGTAAGGGGATTACAAGTGGCTAGCGGCAGCGACTCTTGTGGCATGCCACAGAGGATGATGATGATGATGGAGTCCGCAGCCCGGAGCCTGAAAATTTGTGCTCACTCGAAATCGGCTTCATTTGTGCTGATTGACGTTTTCAGTTTTAAACACTCTGGTCACAATTACTATTTCCTCGATTTAAAATTCATGGCAAAGGATCAAAAGTATAATTAAAAGAGCATTAATGGAGGGGGTTTTCACACTTATTTTGTGTACGCTGGCACACCCCCTACAGTAATGAATATGCTTTTCATTTGTCATGTCTCTGCTGTTTTATCAAAAGCATTGTTGCACTGCTCTTTTAATTTACATCATTCAGAGGGAGAAAAAAACACCCCATAAACAATTTTAATTGTTCCTTTAATTTTTTATCCGTCCAATAGTTTCTGGTGGCCATTTTATAAAAATCAGAATTCAATGGACTTAAAGAATTTTTTGTGCAACTACGTCATGTTTTTATAAAATCTTTACCCTTTTTCCCATTTTTTCCCTTTTTGTCCATTGGAAGCAACTTTTATCCACGACAGCAAAATAAAAATAATCCATTTTTGATATTTGCTGAAATAAATTGACATTTTGCTTCAGGGGGGAGTTGGATGGGGACTGCGATGCCTTGTAAAGTATAAATGTAACCTTCTGCGAAACTCATGTTGGTCTTGTTGGTTGGATAAATACGTAATCACAAGAAAGCAAATTGAATTTATCGGAGACAAATACAATCTAGAACCACATAATAATGTTCCAGTACGCATCTAATTCCAGGATCTAAAGGGAGTAAATTGAAAAAGAAAATTTGATGGAAAGTTAAATTACAATTCAGAGGAAAACACCTAGATCCCTCCATCTGCAGAGGTTACTAAGGTTACTCATAAACTCATAAAGGTTACTCATATGCCAACTACATGGCCTGGAGATATGAATGGCAGCTGACAGGCCGAAAAAAAAACTTAATTAAAACTTGTAAAATAAGCAACAAAAATACGGTTCCCGGCAGTAGATGATGCCACCTGGCCGTACGTGCTGCTAATTATGTGCAAAGTGAAAGGGGGAGGGTGTGCTGGGAAAGGGGAAAAGAGAAAACAATGGCATATCAGTTCGGTGGCGGGCTAAGTACCCATATATTCGGTGGCAATCAAATAATTGCTATGCAGGGCGGTGTACGCAACGGACCTCTCTGGAGGTTTTTTTTTGTTGAAAAAATTATGATGATTCAAGCGGAAGAGGAAGAAGTGCATAAGGGTGGACCAAAATTCGATCGGATTGTACCAGAAAGAGTTGAGGTGTGGAGGAAAAAAAAAGATAAAACAGCACTTGGCATAAAGTCTCCCAGAAGGAAATCGAAAGTGATGCAAATAAACAAGAAACGAGAAGCTCTGCTTGAGTTATTGCCTTCAACTTTGGAAAATGAACTCAAGAACTTACCTTCTCCGTGCTGGACTGGAAGTAGTAGACCATCACGAACATCCAGATGATGCTCACGAAGACGATCAGCTTGATATTTCGACGCATGGTGGACAGCTTCTAGTTGTGTGTTTATCTTCTATGTGGGTTGAGGACGTATCACGTTCACTTCGGCTTTATTTATTTACTTTTTGGTGTGGTTGTTTTGGCAAATGAGTTATGCGAATTTCACTGTTAGGCTATTCCCAGTAAAAATATAAGAAACAGAGAGAAACATTCATAATTTAATGGGATCACTGTTTAAACCGTCACTGTATTAATTAAGTTTCAATTAATATTAAGCCAATTGACTTAAATTAGCCTGAAATGGTGTTCCTGACCACTCTTATGTTGTGTTTATTTAAGCCTATTAAGAGCATTTATAGTGGCTGGCCGATAGCCTGGTTAAATTAAATCGAATTTGAAAACATCCATCAACTGCCGTCTTGGGAAAATAAAACTGAAAGGGCCACTGCATACTCGTTCTAATAAGAATTTATCTAATCCAAGATACTTTATCAAACGGAGTAAAAGCCCCGCAGAAACTGATAAGAATGTTAGCTGTCTATTTTTAAGTTTGAGGCTTTTATCGGAGCGTTCCAGAAGTTACATCACTCGCATTTAATGGATGCTAATTAGGCGCTCACCAATCCGCATTGGTAACTTTTAATTTCGGTTTATTTTCGGGCAGACGGTGGGAAAAGCGAAAGTAACCGCAGCTGCTGCTGGCTGGCCGGCTTTCTGGTCGAAGCTAATAGCACTCTGGTCGAAGCTGGCTCAGACCCCCGCGAACATTACGCATACGCACCGAAGACCCTGCTCGCGATAAGATAGCAACTGGACGGGGATGGGTCTGTTTTTCGCTGCTGTTTGTTGTGTTTTGGTGTGTAAATCACAGTAGTAAGCCGCAGTCGCCACAATTGGCCGCCAATAATCGCTATGTCTTCTGCACCGTTTACTTGGCCAGGCCATTATCTGTATTGTTTCATCGCTGCGCCGTTCGCCATTCACTTGTGCTCATTATTGCATTTACCGTTTTGTCGATTATAACGACTGTTGCTAACGTGCTAGCACGAACTTGGATTTTGATTTGGATTCAGACGCCGCCCGTGGCAGCCGCGCTTTGCCACCAAAAATCGGTTGCCACTTCTTTGGGCCACCTCGAGGAGCGAGAACCGAGACGAAGCAGTCGGCGTTTCAGAGACAAATGGCCAAAAAGAGCAGCAGTCGGTTATATTTTGTGCTTCGAGCAGTGCTGCCGCTTTGGCTTTTTTCCTGTTGGTGTGGTTGATGTTTGAGGAAAGGTGGGCTTGATTTTTGGAAGTTTAGCTGGCTATTCAATTGGCAGTCTGCTTATTGTAAATTACTAATATGAAAATATTATATAAATCCAAACTTAAAGTAATGATTGTCGACTCGGAATTAAAACATTCCTCGAAGTTCTTGTTCGATTTTGATATAATTCTTGGGGCTTTAGTTTCTGTAAAAGTGGCAAATAGTAAAAGATATGAGTCTATATCTCTTAAAATTTAAATGTATTCCCTTATTTTAAAACAGAATGAACTTTAAACGAGGTATCTTTCCCCGAGTTTTAGCTCCTAAACATTTAGCATCACTGGTCGCCAGTCCGACTGGGTGTGAGCGTATAAGAGTTGCGTTCGATGGCCTGACTGCCAACATGTTCGATGTCCACAGCCGCAACATAGCTGGCTTGATTAAATTACGAGATTTTGTTTGGCTTAAAAGCCGAATTGTTGTTCTTTTCATAGTTGGCCAACTAAAGTTTGCCAAGATGTTTTAGATTTTTTTTGTCGAACGGTAAAGATGCTGCTGCAGGTGGAACCTCGTTAATGAGTATGCAAAAGGCCAATTGTTTTAATTATAAAACTTTTAAAGCTGATAGTTTTGTTTCATTATTTCTATGTTGATCTTTATCTGAATAGTTTGAATTAGAGTTTTGTTTAATTTCAATTTATTCTGCAGAAATATATCATTCGCTAATTTATGCCCCCTGGACTTGGTTATTTCGTGATTTATTTAATTTTGGCGAAAATTAATTTTTCCAGCCACGCCATTACAATTACAACTTTTTTGGGAAACTGTTGTGCACTTTTAATTCAGTTCCGCCACTTTAGTTTCAATAGCCCCCAATAAAATATTAATTTAAGTTGTTAGAACCAAATTCAATTATGCAGATATGCAACAAGGAGAAAAAATCTGCAACTTTTTGGTGGTAACAATGGTCAGCTGTCGGGAATTCTCCACATCCACATCCATATTTAATTTTGTCCTTTTTCTGTTTTCTGAACCGCTGCAGTTGGTGTAAAAAATAAACGACTTATTTATAAATAGCGTATGTGGGGCAATGCTAAAAAGGATAAAGGATGAGCAAGTGGGTTGAACACCATTCCACCAGTCTCCTGGCCCGGTCCAGTTCCGTCCACTTGCCCCCCATTTAAATTGGCTAAAAACTCTAGGACAGGCAACAAAGTCATGAATATTCACACAAGCACTGGAAATGGAAGGAACCGAGACAGCCATCTGAAGAATTCTCGAATAATTACACAGATACAAATACAAAGGAAGTGCAACTCCCTCTCCATATGTACGGGTGAGGATGTGTGTGTGACAGTCTGGGTATTCCATTAGGCGTAATTAGAGCATTTAGCAGCGGGGAAAAGTTAAGAAAAGCCAAGAGCACAAACTGACAGATTCAGTCGGAATAAATTGTTGAAACATACGTATCTACTGTGTAGATTCTATACTGTATATATTCTAAAACGTAGCGTGTTCACATACTGTTAGGTGCATTCCGTACTCACATTCGTACCATTCTAGTTGTGTTTGCCGACATGCATGATTGCCATTCTTCCACTCAGGAAATTAACTTAAAAGTTGGGAAGCTGCAGACGGCAGCTTTGTATGGCTATTTCTTTGAGAACTGGTTCTCTTGGTTGTTTTATCTTCTATTTTATAAATTTATTTAACTGTTACAAGGGAGGCAAATGGCTTCCTTGAATATACTTGAATGTCTAAAGTAAAGACTAGTATGGGTCCATAGGTCTGCCCTTGGTTATGCCTAATAACTTAATTAAAAATGTAAGCCCGACTAAGAACTAGTTCCAGTGTTGACAGACATGCTCTGCCCACAGTCCCGTCTGAAGTACGATAATTAAAAGTTGGCCAAATGTTGCATGAGTTGCAGCTTTCTTAAGATGACTCAGCCCCTTGAAGCTGCAGCATCTGCGCCTTTTAGCTTGAGTTTCCCCATTCCGAGGATGGCCGCATCCGCATCCGTTTGATTGCGCTCCATTTGCCACAGAACTCCTCGTGCGAGTGTGTGCTTGAAGGCTCACCTCGACGCAGAATGCTGCAGGATCTCGCCTGCATTGAAAATTGAACTGCCACCTCGTTTCCTTATTTGATATTCCTTAATATGTATAAACTATACACTTGGATGAAATAGGGAAGATAGTGCTTTTTATATTAAAGCCTATTTTTGACAACTAATTTTAGGATATAATTAGAAGACTAAAAATTAATTTACAAATTAAATCCAGAACTCATTTGTTTTCAGTGCACTTTATTCCTGTTGCATGCAACTGCCAATGCTACAGCGGAAATCATAGTGTGAGTCACATTTTGTCAAATGGTGGCGCAAAAGTTTCCTGTTCCTGCTGCCAAGGCGCCCCAACCTGTCCTTCAGGCCGTAGCCTAACTATCCTGCGGAAATGTTGCAACGATTGCAAGGAGGAGCAGCCACAAATTAGTGCATAATTTCATTAGTCACTTCATTTATGGCATGAGCGGTAGGAAGTGTTTCCTGAAAATCGTCTAAATTTCTTGCAATTTATAGAGCGTGTTTGCCCCAAACAGAGGTGGGGTCCTCGCCAGAGTGCGCTTAAAGGTGTCCTGGGCGTCCTGATGACAGACGTTATAAAAGGAGCTGATAACTGGCTTCATGCAGCACAAGTATGCTTTTGAGAATGGGGAAATTTATTGCATTTTGAACAAGACTCTGACAGGATACGGTGGCCAGGATAAGAGGTTTCCTTGATACGGGGCTTGGTAATGGAAAAGTACCTTCGCTAAGTTTTACAGGATTAGTGTAGGCGGATTGTGTTGCATGGTGAACAATGATGGAGATTGTGCCATACAGGGTTATTATATACTTAATAATTACTAGGACTATTTTAAAGGACTTTATTAAACAGATGTTGATGGTATTAGTTCCTTGATTGTTCATTTAAAGCCATGTTGTACGTTATTTATTTAGGAGAAGTCTGTGAAAACTAGTTTTAATTATTATTAGTTTTAATTATTTATTATTTTTAAATGAATAATTTAATATTAATCCTGCTAATAAAATCCTTTAAAATCCCTATAAAATGGTTTATAGGAAAAACTTTTGAAGACTTTAAAATGGTTAGTTTTTAGTGATTTATTTTTTTTTAATTTGATCACTCGATCAAAAATATACAGTTTTTATCAACTGGGAAGCAAAATAATATTTTCCTTCCAATATTTTCTCTTGGGGGTGCAGTTAACGTTCTCGCACATTCTTCTCCCTTGTTTTGCTACGGAAGCCGGCCTTGGTCGGCTCTCGCGCGCTCTCTCAAAACACGACTCATACCCCACACACTCGCCCAAAATGTCGGCTCTCTTCCGCAACCACTTCCGTTCCGCTCTTCATCTGACTCCTTTTCTTCTAAGGATTCACAACAACAGCCCCATCAGCTGCTTCGGCTGCATTACTAAAGAACCCCTTGTTTTTGATGTTTTTCTTGCTGTTGACTTTTTCATTTGCCTTTGGCACGCGCTTCTCTCGACTTGTTTGGCCGCCTTCGATTTTTAGCCAACAAGCTGCACAAATGCAGGCCCGAACCCACAACAAATGCAAATGCCTTAACATTGATTTTTTCTTGGCTTACATTTTAATTCGCGGCTGAACACTTTTTATTATTTGCTCTATTTATTTATGAAATTTATGAAATATGCTTTCGGATTATTGCTTTTCTTTCCTCGTGGCCACTATTTTACACAATTGGGGTTTTGTTTAAATGCACTTTTGGTGATTTGGGTGTTTGTTAAATGTTTGTGTACAAAAATATACGTAAGACTATATTAAGTTTGTTAACATCGAGTTAATTCATTAATTTATTTTATTATTAACATTTCGTCGACTTTCGTTCCCCGATTTGTTCGACAGACTGAACTTTTTCGTTTTTTTTTTTTACGCCCTGAGAGTCAAGTAACGTTTCTTCTTCTTTTTGTCGCGCATTTCCGTATTTTGTTACCCTTTAGCTTCCTTGTTCCTCTCTTCTGGTCTCTCGCTGGGCGTAAGGGGTGCTTTCTGGCAGACTCTCTTCCCAGCGAGAGCCAAACCCCATGCGCATGTCCTGACTTTGTTTTGGTATTTTACAAGCCAAATACCGTTCTAAGTTTAAAAAAATATTACTAATAATAATTATAACTGTTGTTTTATTTTAAATTTTTTTTTTTTTTTCAAAAACAAATAATATCTGTTAAGTGATGCTTAGTTTGAAAAAATCATATATTAAATGCATATGAAAATAAAAAATAGAATATGAATCTGAAATCATCCATAGCAAGGACAAATACTCTTCATTTTCCCATCAAACCCAAGTATAAATCTGTCAAAACTGTCCTTAATTTTCCAACTCACAAGGGAAACCCACAGGACCTTAGCCATTTGAAAACATTGGACGACTGCCAATAAGACTGGAAGCATAAATTCTTATTAGCGTTCGCTTATTTGCATAAAAACACAAACAGCCGAATAGAACACACTGAAATAACCGCACACAAATATCCTCGCACCCCAAACATATCCATATTGCGAATTGAAATTAATCGCTTAACCCTTTTGCATATGTCACGTTCTATTCTCTTTCGAAAAAAATTCAAAAGCCCGTCTAGGGACAAGGGCAGTTGGGCGGGGAAGTCTGCGTACGGCGATAGAAGTGAACTGACATTAAGCTCAAGGACGACGTTTCCGACGCCCACCTCACGCCACCCACCGCTGTGTCATTTGTATGGATTATACATGGCTAAATCATTAATATTTTTGTTTTTCTTAGCGTTTTGACTTTTTGATGCTGGTGCGCTACAGAAATTTGCATAAAATGGGTTTTTTGTCGCCTCTGCTGGGGGGAGGGGAGTGTGTGCCCTGAAAATTAATAAGGAGGGCACCCTTTCCTCCGAGTCCTTTTTGTTTATTCCCTCTAAGTGGGTCCCGTCTGGGAGCATTTGATAAGATTTCGGCTCGTCCTTTATCCAGGGAGGCCCATACTGATTATGACGGATGCTGATTATGAGTTTTTGTTTACTTTCAGATCGAAAGGCTTGAAGATTTTGTTATTTGCATATCCTTTTCAGTGAGTGCTTGATTGTTATTAGATTAATCTTATATACTTTAACCGAAAACTAGGTAAACTAAGCGAGTTGTTTAGTAAGCGAGTAAGTGCTCTAAGCGGAACGAATTTCGACACTTGAGAAAAGTACTTTTACTTTTACTTGCAACATTCCAAGTATCCCCCATTTCGAGCCCCTCCCCCGCGAGGGAACTCGCATGGCGGAATGCATCTTCACAGCCGTTGCTTCCTCCTCGACCAGGTAAATTGCAATATTATGCTAGACTGCGAGCGGCGACGTAATCGCCCTGAGAAACTAGGAAAACGGGTTAATAATGCCATAAACAAAAAACGCAAAAAAACGAGCAATAGTAAAGACGACACTTTCGTGACTGGCCAGCCGGGCCAGCAGCAGCAATGTTTGTTTGTTTGGCGGTTGGTGTGTTTGCCAAGCACCGAGCGGAAAGTGAAAGGCACTGGCAGGGGAGCTGGCCAAGTCAAATGGTTCCAGCCAGCTAAAAAATACTAGCCAGGCAGCTGGCTCAGCCATGTGGCAAACACACAATGCCCCTCCTGCATTTGACTTTGTTGCTGTCGCTTTTTTGTCACGAGGCGTGCGGGGATTTAGCGTCTGCCTTATCACAAGGTGGCAACAACGGCTGCCAGTGGCGGGTTCAATGACATCAGCAGCATCATTATTGTCGTCGACATAATCACCATCTCGACGTACGGAATGCGCTCGCAAAAACATATGCTAATAAATTTCTCATAAAGATCTCCAAACAATGCCGAGCATCCATCTGGAAAAAGGAAATAAATCTGAGATGGTAAAGTCTTGAGATTAGGTGTAAGTAAGTTGTACTTTTATTCCGGGTACTTTTTGACTACAAGAGAGTACCAGAATACCAGTCATTAAATACCGTTTTTAAAAAGTAAGAATAATCATCGGCCCCTAAGGACCATCCACATAATTGTCGCACCGATACTAACTTCAAAAAACTGTTCACGAGCTTTTCGTATTTATATATTTTTGTAATCAATATATATTGCAAAAATGCGTTGCACGTAGCTCCATTCCTCATTTAAAATATTTCCTAAATACAATTTTTCATTTTTTCGAATTTTTTCAAGGGGTATCCTGATAAAAAGTATGGTTTCCCAGTTTATGCACCTGCCTCCTTCCGGTAGCCATAGCTCTGCCTATTTATTATCTGCCTCTGCCGATCTGGAAATGGTGTACCATTTTGTGATCTGCGTTGCAAGTAGCTCCATTCGTCATTTAAAATATTGCCTAAATACCAGTTTTGCCAAAATTATTTTCCCAAAATTATTATTAATGGACATATTTAGTTATAGGCTTTTAACCTTAAGGATAATATAATTTATTTAAACATGGTTAATGGATGTTATAGATGCTGTTTAAAAATGTAAAAGGAGGTGTCTAAGGGACTTTATTAATTTTGTAACAACTACCATATTCCATTTCAGTCATATTTATACTCAAAACGAATACAGCACTTATTATTTCCCCATTTTAAGGGAATAAGCCATGGCTCAGCTTCACAGCTACTCCATCATATCAGTCCCCTGTTTGCAACAATCCGCATTGAGTTATATTTCATGCCACAATCCGCTTCCAAGTTATCCATCAAGCTCACCTTTAAGCACATTCCCCTCTCCCTTCATACGTGAATCTTTGTTGCGGGTTTCCCGACCTGCCAAGAGGAGAGAAAAATAATAAACATGAATATTTCCATCTGATTTTCCATCGTTCGATGCGTCTGTTGACACAATGTAGCGCCGGAAATAATTGCACTGTAATGGCTTAATTGGTATTTATGATTGCAGTCCCATGTACGTGCGACATTGAGATAATTGTGATTTCATTTATTGTCCATCTGCTTGAGTTGGTCAGGGAGATTTCATTTAAAATGGTTTCTGCGGCTACGTGGTGTGGGCTTTTCTTTGTCTTCGAAGGCGATGTGGCATTTTAATGTGTATTGAACGTAATGGCGAATAACGATACTTTATTTCGGAATATTAATTGCACTAAAATGAATTTTACCAAGTATTTATAGTAAAATATTCATTTTTGCTAGGCTTCTTGCAATAACAATTATTCAAACTTATTTGGAATTTTGCCATTGTTATAAATTTTCCAAGGAATCCCAAGTCCACCTGGTGGCATTTGCAACTGCAATTTGTCGTCATTACAACCGCGCAGCTTCAAGTTTAGAGCTTTTGTGAGTTTATTGGCAACAAATGAGCGCGCTGCCTCTCGTTAGTTGGGCTCGTTATGGTGTATTTCATAAATATAAATGCAGGTCCTTGCAGCGGCTACATAAGCGAACAGAATATTGCATTCCGTAACGATCGAAAGGTGGCAGAACAAAATGATTTATGCCATGTCACGTAGTCGTGCCGTGGGGTTCCCGGAGGAGTGGACTTCGTGTTGGTGGGTTAAGAGTTCACGGCGTATACTTAATTTCTCGCTTTATCCTGAGAACTCTTTTAATGTAAGGAGTGGTGGTAGTTGGTAATTCGAAATCGCGACTTAAGCATAGTCTTTAAAGACGCTTTACCCTTCGGCCATTAGCATAATCGATGGCACTTTGTTGATCCAGCTTCTGTTGTTGTTTCGGGAGTGCCTCCATTATTCGCGGGAGGCCATATGCCTGAAAGTAAACGAATTAATTAACCATGTCACGGGCGCAAGATTTCAACAAAAGGCAGCAAGCAAAGTTGGAACAATTGCAATGTGAAAATTTAATTAAGTTGCAGCCACCAGCGAGGGAACTTTGTTGCCCGAGGACTACCAGGAGGACTTCATAGTCCTGCGTATCGTACATATAGATAGAGTTAATATTGCAATTAAGTTTTTCGCTCACAAAGTTTCGCAAGTTGATTGTAAAACACTTGCTAATTAGATTTATGTGGGTAGTCTGGGCTGTATTACATATTAACTTCTTGAACTATGGTCGGATATATCTTCAAGATACATAGATAGTTATATAGTAGTATATTAAAGTGCCTACTTGTGCAAATTATCGCCAGCACAGAATTTCAACGCACCATAATTTGGTCATCGCTCTGCGCTATAGCCACGTAGCTGCCCCTTGCTAGGAAAATATCCATTTCAGTATCGTGTCCCGCATGCCGCACCCTCAGCTACCACCCCACAGTTTCCTCGTACCGACCCGTCCACCCGCCTGTCATATCACCACTGACATGACATCGTTCTCACAAAATAAATTGCACATAATTCAACGAGCAGGAACTTTAATTACTCGTGCGATTTAATCAACTTCTGATTCGGCATTAAATTTTCACCCAAAGTAAGAGATTCCTATTTGCATGCCTTCTGGCCTCGGAAGAGCACATTCTTCTGAGCATTCTCATGGAAAATTTTATGCAAATTTATCAATTTGGAAATGCTAACAAAATTATTGAAATCCATTTTGGATACAGAAGAATCCAGCTTGTTTAGTTTTCTATGGTCTATAGGCATAAGGGACAGTGCCAAACGTAAATGTAAAAACATGCAGAGTAGAAAGGATATCTTTTTATAATTTCTTACTTTTGACTTGACTTGTATGTTTCTGACTGTATCAGATTTCTATTTGCATATGCAAATTATTGCCAAAACATCAAAACAATTTCAATTTTTAAAATTATAAGCTAGCTTATTTGTTAAGGTTGTTTAGTTAATTGGGAATTGTAGGAATTATTTACCCTGCTCACCATTATTTGGTAAATAATTAAAAAGTACACCTTTCTTGGCTTAAATTTCCGATGATTGACACTTGAAAGCCAGCCATTTAAGACACCAAGACACGAGACGGTCCTGGGCCATCCCATATTACATTCATGTAAGGACATCAATTTCTTCAGAGTGTTGGCGTGTGCGTACCAACACAAACAAATAAAATGTCAAGGACATCTGTGCAATTGTTTGGACTGCCCCAGGCTTCCCACGTGCATAATTTGCGGCCAAACAGAAGAGGAGAGTAAATGTTGGGCAAGAATGCGAGAAGGACATCTTGAATAAAAAGATGCTGCAAGTGAAGTGAGCGTGTAAGGAGCCTGGGTCGGGGTGGTAGACCACAGACCAAACAGACAGGGTCATTATTCACGACCTGACCCAAGTCTGCTCAGCGTATAGATGGAGAAAGGGCATTTGCAAAGCCCAAATCACGTAGAGAGTGAAAAATCGTGTAGGGGCTGGTCCACATTGGGGAGGAACGCCCCACCAACATCGATTTTCTTGCATTTCCATAAATTGTTGGGGAGGGATGAGCTTCGGTCTGAGGTTTATTTGGAGTATGTGATATCTTGAAAACCCCTTAGCCAAGAAAGCAATAAAAACTTATAAAGTACTCACTTCTCTCCATTACTCCCATGAAACCTATTTCTGTCTGATATTTAATCAAATGTTCAAGCATTTTCTTATTATTGTTTATTTTTCTTATTGCTTTCGGCCATTTCGCGTCGGTCTGGGACATAAATCGCCTACTGTCTGGGCATAAATAAGGCAATAAATCAGAGAAATACAATACATCACCTGGGACCCGAGCCCATAACCATTCTAAGTCACACTGCCCTCGTACATTCCTAAGAGCGTTTTGGAAAAGAACAAAAATTTTCCCATAAATTATGCAAGATTTTTGCCCGATGTCGGAATATGACATATTTTCGACTTGGACTTTGACACTGACCCGGGGTTTTATTTTTCCCCTGCCTGTGCAGTGGCTTCACATTCTTCCTTTTGGTAATATTAAATAAATTAATTAAGGTCCAATTTAGCTTGTCGGAAAAGCTGATTAAATATGATGTCCCATACCTTCATGTCACAGGTCTTTTGTGGCTCAGTTTTTTAGTTGACAGGGACTAAAAAGGAATTCAATCAAGTGGAAAATGGGGAAATTGGTAGAATATGGGAGAAATTGTTAATTTCAAAAATAAATGAGGAAATCAGGTCAAAGTTTACGTGAAAATCTGGTTATAGGTCTATGGTGGTAAACTTAATAAGTTTTCCTTAAATTAAATAGTATTTTTTTATAGTGTTTGATTCCTTTTAACTTGCCATTTTATAAATAGCCTTGAATAGTCTATTTGCGCAGCATTTCTTCAAAGCTTTCCACTACTCAAGGTAAGGACGATGCTGAACATATTTTTAGTTTGCCTTTCGAGGGAAATAAGGATAAATAGCCACTTGAAGTGAATACTCAAACCCTTTGAATGCGTGAGCATCCTTTGTCCTTTTTAGATGTATGAAGAGCTTAAATGCAGTATTATTTGCTTGTCACAAAATTCTACTTACAATGAAAACAAAAACAAGACTGTTTGAACACTAAAACTCTAGAAAGAAATATATTGAAATTATTCAAATAGTATCGCTTTCTTAAATGTAAACAAAACTTGGTGGCATACAATAAAAATATTTCTCTTTATTTTTCTGAAAATTCATTTTTTCGTGGCTTTGACTTCTCCCATTTACCTATCGCGTGCCTTTTTCGCGTTGTATTTATTTTCTGCGGTTGTAGTGTTTTATTCAAATGAGTTGCATTTTTATTCTGGGAAATAATTGAAGCGGAAAGAAAAAGCTTGCTAGCAAAATAGCACAACTGATAAGAAAGTGTTGCATTAATAATGGCCATAAATATTCATTGTTGCTAGTTATTTTTGACACTAAAAACTAAAAATCTTGTGATTCTTTTCTAAAAGAGTTTTATTAAACTTCATTCTGTCAGACGTAATTCAGTTAAAAACGATAGTTAAGATACAAATTGTTATATTTGGAAATAATAAGTTTTTCTGATTCTAGAGTAGACTCTAGACTCATGTTTAAATATTTCTTTTGATATTGTTTCGTTATTATTTGAATTTTCTAAAAATAATTATTTTAATAAATATATATCTACCATACATATTTGTGCATGTATTTAAACTTTCATTCAGGTATTTATGAGAAACCCTTTAATAAAACACTGTTTTTGATTTTATAATACCAATAAGAATAAAATAAATTTAATTAAGAACGGAAAACAAAAGTTCACTTGCACCAAATCCAAATGCAATTCGATGGAGTCCCACCTGCAAATTAAATTTCAATCCCGAAACTTCATCCCGAAGACCCAAAACAAACCTGAAGGTAAATTTACTTATCACACTTAAAACGCATGGCCGGGGTGGAGGGGCTGGAAAGGGGGATTCTTGCAATTCACTTATCCAAAAGCCACGCGTTGCATTTACCCAGCACCAAGTTGCACTCCCCTCTGGCCACAACCATCCAGAATGCATTTGGCCATCCTGCAGTATCCAATTCCGAGCTATTTCTATTGCCGTTCCCCCTGTGCCGCTGCACGGGTCCTCTTCTCCCTTTTTGCAAACCTTCTCCAGTGACCCAATTTCTCACGTTTGGCTTTCATGTTTTCTGCGCCCCCCTTCCTCCTCCAGCCGCAGAATGGGGTGTGGATCTACACTGAAAGAAATCACTAACAATACCATTCAATACCATTCTTTCAATCTCAAGAAATCATTATAATATGTGTATATCCAACCAGTATTTTGTATAAAATACAAACAATAAATTTTTTTTATATTTTTTGCAGTGAATTACCAAAAACCAGCTGCCTGCCTTCTCCCTCGCCTCGGCCACCTACCCACATCCATTGCATGGCTGCGGCCTGTGTTACATTTAACGACTTTCGAGTTCAAATTGTACAAAATTTACGATGCCCCAGCTATCTTCACACTCACTTCCAAAAAATTGCTTTTCTCTGGTCGGGCCTGGTGTTGGTGCGATGTAGTTGGTGCCTCTCCTCCGGTTTCCGTTGGTGTGGCCTTTCATATTGTTGCTTTTGTTGGCGTTAATTGAGGCGCAAACTGAACGCCAAGAGGTGTTGGGCGGCGGGGGGCTAGTGGCTGGGTGGCTGGGGGCTGAGGGGGCAATAGTCATGAGCAATCATTGCCGGACAGGCATTTAATTCAATTGCCAAGAGCCGCCCGACCCGCAACGGCATAATTAATTTCGGCTCTCGGATAAATCGCATCAGATGCTGTAATTACAATCATTATTAAAATGATAACAGTTTCAATGGTAGTACTAATTATTTAATATGCATTCTAGCGCATTTTGACATTGGTCTGTCCTTAGCCATAGAATGCCAGCCCAATTTAAACTACAAATTTATTTACCAAAATCCTAGGGTTAACCAAGTTCGCCCTAATTTCAATGCATCATTATCTGCATTGGCCCGGAATTGATACATGAATTTAGATATTAGGAGAATTTACTAATAATTCATTCATTAACTCATTTGGAACTAATTGGGGATATGCACAGATTAATTAATAGGATAACCAAATAGTCCTAATATTGAGTCTCCTTTGAATATTTTATTTCAAATTTATTAGGTCGTATCGTAGATAGGTTATATCAAAATAAACAGTCATGGAAGTTCAGCTTTATGGTATATAGGATATAGCTCCCACTTTTATAACTTATATTATAAAATTATAAGTTTTAAGTCGGGGATATAACTGAGAGTTTATGTAGCATTTTATATATCTTTAAGTTTAAGATTAGTTTTTTTTAATCAATAAAAACATAAATTTTCTTCAAATCTCGTTAGCAAGCCTAACAATAACAATAGCAATGTCAATAACAATAATCCCAATGGCCTCAAAAACGTTCAATGTCATGCAGACTGAGTGCCTCAATGCATTTGGTTGCCAGATAATCATTTTCAACGGTTACTTTGGTTTATTTGTGTTTGCAGTTGTAATTGCCGCACGTTGTTGCAACCGATTTGCCGGACAAAGGCTTATGAAAAGCCCCAGCCAACGCTTCGTCTTTAACTTCAACTCGAGGGCCCACAAAAGAGCTTCATAAAAGTTGCCGGCTTCATTCCCTTGGCGGCCTCAGCCCTCAAGTTCATTGTGGCCATCTGGTTGTCCGTTTAAGGCACTCTGGGCACTGTGATTTAAGTTTGAGGAAAATGCTAACACATTTTGTAAAAATAATATAGATTATATTAATAATATAAAAAATGTAAATTAAAAATTATAAGAAACACTAAAAATACCAAAACTAATATATATTGATCTAAAATATTGAAAAATTCCAGTCCCTCTCCCAGTATGCAGTGACCAAGTCCCAGCTGAACTCTGTCTTTGGCGGTTTTTCTTTTTCTTGAAGCTGTTTTTCTGCAACTTTATCTGTGGCCCTCTTGGCTTTTATTTTGATGGCTGACATAGTTAGAAGGCGTCTCTCGTTTGGCTCGTTTGCACAATCTAGTGTGGTCGTCAAGGTCGTCAAAAATGCAGCAGCCAAAATGGCAAAAGCAAAAACCGCATCTTTTTACGTAAATCAAACACGTCACCAGCACCCAACTGAGTTGGCCAAGACTCGCTTGAAACGAATACAGCCACCAACCAGGCCAATTGCATAAGGCGCGCGTGCAAACACGATTTGGGGTTAGAGCCACCTTTGTCTTCTCTTGCCAACAAACATCATCTTCATCTGTTTATTTTGAGCCACTCACAAGTACTTCCAGTTTATGCGCTCGGAGAGTTGTTGGCCAAAAGTTTCCAATTAAAGACTTTACTTATTAAAAAAGGATTACATGGTTTAATTGAGGCTTGAAAAATATTTCAATTTTATTATAATTATTTTATTTTAAGCCAAAACTACAGACTATCTCCTATAGACTGTTAAATAATATACACATTTTCAAAGAAATATTCAAACTTGAAAGTAATATCTTGAACACAATATGCATAAAACTACTTACGTGTAAACTTATCTGGTTTAATTTTAATATTCATGCCGCAGTTCCAAAAAATTCGTGGAAACATAAATCAAAAACGACTATCTCCATGCACACAAAGGGCGCCCATATATTTCCTTTTTTGGGTCTCAGCAGACTTCATGCAGAAGCTTAAACAAAAGGTGTACAAAGGGCATGCATAATGTAGAAAACAAAAACATGATTTAGCAACTGCTGTTGGCGATGGAAAGGACCATGCCCGCTGCAAGGACCAGAAGGACGGTGCTATTGGTAGTCTAGATTAAATTAATGATTCCAAGTCATTAATTGGAACCTATTTCTGAGAGAATAACTAACATTATCTTTATTATAAGTAGATTCTCTTTGAAGGAAAACAAAATTGATATTTTTTCAATTTCATTCTTTGCCAGTTTTCATTTTGTTTGGATTTTCTATTCAAAGGCAAACAAGCAAAACACAAATGTATTTTTCTCATGCACCTTTTTTTTTTAGCAAATCCAATAAGCACTTTAATCAAAGTCAAACAAAAAAGTCTCTTGGCTTTATTTCACCTTTTTTCAGCAAAACACAAATAGCTCCACAGGGCTCGGAAAAAACAGTAGCATAGAAATACGGGAAAATAGTTGTGAAAAAATGTCCGCTTTTGCCAGCTGTGACTCGGTCTATTCCCCAAAGGGCTTACTGCTCTGCGAAATTTAATTTGAGTGCATTCGGTATATCCTTTTATATTTTTGTTCCACGAAAACCTGCGGCTACGCGAATAGACGCATAAATACAAATGGATTATGACTAGGAACTGCGCCAAAGGCATTGAACTCCGCACCAAGCTGTTTTCTGTGGAGAAACCCGAGCTAAATAAGGTATATTATACTAAAAATGCTTAAAAATATGTAATCAATTAACGAAGCCATTGAACGATTTATAAACTCAAATGCCATTGCCAACGACATCCGCGCAGTAATTAAATTGCAGTTTGCACAATCGCCGATGAACAATTATAACTCACTCACAATCGGCACGACGGAGTGGGGTGCTGTCTTTGGGGCCTGAAAGCCAGAAATGGCATGATTTATGGCCTTTGCGAGTCTGGCCTAGACTCTGGCCATAATGCCATCATTATGATTTTAATGAGCTACAAATGAAAGTGTTTCGTTAGAGCTCCCCTCCCGGGCGCCTCAATAACCGCCTTTTAAAATGGTTTCACTCGCGATCTTATTTCTTCTTTGCTATTTCTGCATTTTTATCTGCTGACAGCGCGGTTTGCAGTTTCCTGACTTATTGTCTCATGCCCCCCAATTTATAATGCCAGAGTTCGAAGTGGCTTTGTTTCGGTTTGGCCAACAGAGAGCGGCCAAAACAAATAAATTATAAATAATAATGGAGTGTGAGGGAGACCCGTTAACCGTGTTAGCCCTGTAACGAAAGACACTTATTTGAATGCGGGTGTTGCATAATTTACATATCTAATTGAATATTTAAGCATTCCGATTGCTAAATTTGGATACAAATTATTTATTTTCGCAAGCTCATTAATAAATTGTAAAAATTTACCCATTTGGTTTGCGGCCAGAAGCCAATGAATTGTAAAATATTAAAATTGGCCAAAACTGTTTGCTTAATTTAATGCGAAAAGCGTTTGACTATGATTACATGGATTATATTTAAATAAATTCACTCCAGAGTCTAGGGCCTAGACCCAAAGTTCATTTAACTTTAGCCCGCAGTATCATAGACCCCGAGTATCACAAAATTTCCATATCACAGACAAAACCCGCTTCAATTATAGCCCGGGCTATCTTTTATTATTACCTAGTTCTGTTTTTTGTCTTTACCTGGCCTACCTTGTCTACCTGCTTTATACCTTCTTCCCTCATTCTCTATGCTTCGCTAATTTCATATTAAAATCAATAAACTCTTGTAAGAAATGCTACACCCAACAACGAAAAAAACCAAAAGTGATTTCATCGTCATCTCAAATGCAACAAACTGGTTGGCGGGTCCCAGGCTGCCTCGTTGTCTCAACTTGGCCCAAATTCAACCTGTAGTGAGCCATTTTAATATTCGACTCTTCTCCAAATTCCCGTTCAGTGTGCACTCTCGTTCTCATTCAGTATTCATTAAATATTTCCATCGAATGAATAGAACATTGAATATACTCTTTCCAAAAATATCTTTGCTTCAAAATTCTAAATTTAAAATGCAACAATTTCTTCTCCAAAATATCGCTTAGGGCTTAAGGTTTAGATATTGTGGTTATGGAAGCTGAGTTTTTGTTTCAACTTTAAACTAATATTAAATAGCTTTCCGTTTGAGAGTGTATCTATCCATTCGAATTCCGAATACTCCCACCTTCTGATTCTATATTCATATCATTGTTTTTGGGCTTGAGTGCGTCGGCTCATTTAGTTTGCTTATTTTACTGTCGTGTCCAGAGGTCGGTACCATCAACTTTTCAAGTCTCGGTTGGTCCTCCAGCACCAGCCCTCGCCCCTTTTCACCACACCCACCCCCCTGGTGAGTGGCAACAAAATGCATATTGAATTCGAATTTGATTAGAAACGTCGGTTGACACACATTCTGGCATTGTTAACAGGTATATGTACAGTATGCACATGCTGGGCAGCAGTCAGCGATTGATTGGCCGTCAGGTGGGTGGGTGGTGGCCCGGAGAGGGCCGCTTTAAATGGAGTAATTACCGCCGCTTTGAAAGGTAGCTTAGGGGCTACATGCATACATACCTCTCACCTCCCCCTTTACGAATGGTCTAACCAAGAAATAGGTGAATGGCTCAAAGTGGGCAGTGGCCAACAGAAGTGAGTAGCGTTCGAAATGCGGGTGTCGGTTTTGACTGTTTGTCGGCACTGAACAAAAATATATTGTATTTAATCCGGTTTTAATAAGAAAGTGATTAGTATTGATTAAATATAAATATAGTATGAATTGAATATATAAATAAATTAGATAGTTTTTTATTTTAATTTTTTCCAGTGTAGCACTCAGCGAACGTGCTTGGCATGAGCCAAAACCGCCAATTCGAAGCATCTCAAGTGCCAAAGTAAGTACTGCCCAGCTAGGCCCCCTTTCGCCGCAACGCCCACTCCCCACCGCTCCCCACGTAACGCTCGAGTTAAGCCGGTCGGTAAATTATAATGCGAAACTCTTTTGCCCAGCCGGGCATATCAACAGTTGGCTCCCCCGGATCGGACTCATTATGAACCGAACCGAGTCGGGCCGACTCTTCTGGCGTTTTGTAACACCCTGCGGATCTGGCTTTCTCGCCGGGATCGGGGGATCCATTGTCCAGCACCGCACATAACTAGCCTATTGCATTACCATTGACAACTCTATCCTGTCGCTAATCACTCCATTGTCCAATTGCTTTCGCTCGCATTAAATTACTTAATTTAAATTAATTTGATGGCGAGCCAGTGACCAACTATTTTCAGACTATTTGCGAGCTGATAGATTTTAATAATGCATAATTGAATATCACCCGGGCATTATTTCTGGCATTCGTTTGCGCCCCAAATCTACGTAATTATGGAAATTACCTCTTTATTTTTATGGTTCAAATTTTTCTATTATCGAACTGCTTGGTTAGCTGCCACTCTTAATTATTTGGGCCAGGAGCAACAGCTGGTGGCAAACAGTGAGCCATTTAACTGCTATAGCCTTGTCACTCTTCGGCGATTATCCTTTCAAGGCTATAATTCTCGCTTTTGTCCTTAATGGACTGTGCATGTCTTGGCCGGATTGGCATGTCTTGGCGCTCTTATACTCGCTGTTGCATGACC
This sequence comes from Drosophila atripex, assembly GCA_035045925.1. NCBI lineage: Eukaryota > Metazoa > Arthropoda > Insecta > Diptera > Drosophilidae > Drosophila > Drosophila atripex. Next base: position 6,142,832 of record JAWNOP010000070.1, on the reverse strand, counting down.
GTTACGCTCGTATAAGAGTTCGTTGAGCCATGCTTGGAGTAGTTTGTTTGAGGTTCAGCTTGCAGCAAGTTTGAATTAAAAAATAGTTTTTATTTTATATTTGTAGCATATATAATATATACACATTTATTAAATAAATATTATTTCCATTAAATTTTACTGCATATTTTTCAACTAGCGCAGTGAATTGTTAAATTATTTTTTTCCCCAAGTTTAAGCCCCAGAAGAGACCACTTTTTAACCTCAATAATGGCACTTATTCCGACGAACGCTTCCGCCATTCAATTTCTGGCACAAACACCCATTCGCCAAGCACTTGGGGCCCCCAAACAATTAGTGTGTGTTTGCAAATTGCTCAACACTGGCGCAGCCTCTCGAGGTGCCAAGAAGTTTGAAGTTTTGCAAAAAGTCAGTCGAGCTGAAGCAACCTGCAACTAACCGAAAGCCCCTCGAATTTCAATGCATGAGCTGCTCTTCCCGTTAATGAGCAGACGAGATGAGGGTTGGCCAAGAAGAGGTTTGCAGATTTCAGATTATTAAGTCAACAGTGAAGCTAAAAATTGAGAAAACCCAAGAAGAAGTCGCCGAAAACGATACAATTGCAGGTGAATATTTGGCTCAAATCATTTATAGACCACAGCCATAGACCACAGCCAAAACACGCACCTGAAAAACCCAAACACTCGCCGAGTGCAATAATTAAAGCTTGGCTAAAACGGTGGAGCGAAAAAAGGCCGGCATGGGGGCGGTACAATGCATCATCGTGTTGAAGTCGCGATGCGAAACGACCGCGCCTAATTGGTTTTGCATGAGTTAGTTGCTGCTGTTTATGTTAGAGTGTGTGGCAGGGGCAGAGGGTCGAGAGTTTCCAGCACATTTGTGGCCCAAGTGGCAAAGCCGAAACCAAAAAAAGCGATTCCGAACTAATGAAGAATATCGGTAATTTCACAGGTGCTAGTACCCTCGAAAATGCAATTCAAAGTTTTAAGCAAATATAGTACTAAAGTGAAAATTAAATTTAAAGTAATGTTTGTGATCTGTACGACCACTCTCAGTAACTCTCCCATTCAACCTAAAATTTAATAAAACATTGTGTCCATTTTTGAAATGGATTGTCGGACACCCCCTTCCAGCCACTTCAATCAAAGAATTGGATGGGAACAGACACAAAAGCAAACACAGAATTGAATAGCACAATTCGATTGTTGAACAAATGCAAATTGAGCATTTTCGCTTGTTTTTCAAACAAACACGCCACATGATGTACCATCCCCACCTGCTCCCCCGGCAGAGTGCTAATGTTATGACATAATTAAAGTCCAACATATGTTTGGCTTGCTTTCCTGCTGCGCTGTGGTCATCCGACCAGCCCACCTGTCCGCCCATTGGCGACATGTCACGACACCTGGGGCGTTTCATAATCTTTGGCGAGTGCACAAGTGGCATGGCGGTGCTCATGTTAAATGCAATTTAATTTATGCCACAGCTCACCAGGGAAAAATGTGTGCGAGAAATCACTCATCGAGGTGGAGGTGGAGATGGAGATGGAAGGGATGGCCAGAACAAATGAAACGATTTTCAGTTGCAATTTATCTTTCAAATGGGTGCCAAAGTGCTAGAAGTTTCCTTCCTGCCCCCTGTCTAGGTTAGTTTTTTTTTTTTAAATTTATGTGTTCGCATAACGATACTCTTACTAAGGATGTCATAATCCTACCCTATCGTTTCAATAAAATATAAATATATAATTCTATTTTATTTTACACTATTTATTATTACAAAATAATGTCATATTTTACTCTTCTATTTTTTATAGAACAGAGTATTAGATGAAACTGATTTTGTTAGCAACATCCCTTCCACTTTTATTGCACATATTTATTTTTCATTCGCACCCTCGCTCGAACATCCTGGCCGTCCTTTGGACTCATGCATGGCCATATTTTAATATTTTTCATAGGCGAGGGCCACGATGAAGATGTGCAGGAGTTGGCAAGGCAACGGCCATATTTCACAATTTATTGTGCTTGTCAATTGCAAGTAGGCAAAAAATGTTTACCATGCCATATGCACACTAGCACCCGCCCGCTTTGAATGTTGCGAGTTTATGGGGAAATTTGCAAATTTATTCTAGTGGAAATATTGCATTTTGATATCTCTTCCATAGCTTGATGTCTACAATTCATTTTGGCAAGTCTGCTCTTTGGGTTTGGCACTAAAAGGGATTTCTTTCAAGTTCAAAACGAACATAAAATATTTTTAATATTTATGTGAGTGTGCCCAAACGCACAAAATGAAAACAAAGTGTGACCAAGGTTGCATTTTATCCGATTTATAATATCTGTGCCACTTTTAGTGGCAAAAATACTCTTTCTATAATTGTAAATAGATCCATATGCAAGTGTAAGTAAGCACCAAAGAGTTTTCACATTTGCCACCCAACCTGCCCCCGACCTCAGACAATACGAAGTTATTAAACCCGAATGACAAAAAAATGTGAGGCCACGTGGGTTGGTGTCATGCCATCTAAGTGGCCTCTTGACTTGGCCATTAACGTAAACTTGACACATTGACGGCGATATTGTTATTGGTGGTATTGCCTTTGGCGTTTGCTTTTTCCTTAGCACTCGCGGGGGTCTGTCATCCAACACTTGGCTATATGTATCTATGCGCAGATACCTCACGGAACGTAACTTTAGATTTATGATAAGTCACGATTCCAGCTGGCTGATGGAAAATTGTCTGAAGGCGAAGGCGCAGAAAACGAGGCGGGAAAAGAAAACAATTTTATGCAATCGCAGTGCATTTTGGCAAACAGTTGGCGCTCATCAGGCGGCCAATTATGTTGTTTAATTGGGTTTCGAGTGGAAAGTGCCAAGCAAGCTGAACGAGATGGAGAAGACGCCGCAAAGCAATTTGGCCAGCGAGCAAAAAATGCCAGTGGGGAAAAGCAATAGAGGATTCCGAGATTTTTCTTCATTTCAACAAGCATTTTTGTTTTTCTTTTTTTAATCTTTTTTTATTTGTAAAAAGAGAAGATATTTAATTTGACTTTTATAAGGTTATGTAACATGTAATACATTCTCAGATTTCCTATTTGTATCTCCGCTCTTCCCCCAAGAGACCGTGGCTCGGCACTTCACGTAATTTCAATGAACCGCATTTACGTTCGGCTTCGTCCCTTTACGTGGAGCATCCTCCAGCATCGACATTGCCATGACAATGTTATACCCACATCCACACACCCACAATTCTCTTCCAGACAGGGGACCAAAAGACATACACTGAAAGACTCTACAATATGACAGAGTATCTGAAATATGAAAAGTTAATACGAATTTAAATCTTTATTTTGATCAAAAACAAAAATTTAATAAAATTGGTTACTTTTGTAAATCATGTAAATTTTATATTATTTAATCTTTATCATTGCTAAAGATTTAAAAAAATAAGTACAATTTTAATAACAAAAAAAGTAGTTTTACTGTTCAACCATGCCTTTGTGACAAAAACCTGTACAACAAAGTGAACAAAACCCAGAACTCATGCAGAAGGATAGTCATCGAGGCTCGCAATTTGTGGTTTCTCCCATGCTTAATGCCAATCTCAGTGAGGCGCCACTACTACCGGTCCCTGCCTCACAGCCCTCCCATGCCCCACACAGCCGCACACAGCTATCTTGCCGCATTACAATTCACTGGCATAATGCAAAAATCGCAGCAAGTCAGGCGCAACTCGTTGATACGCGTGTTCTGCAATTTCCACAGCGGCCCATCGGGAGCAGTCTGATTGAAAAGGGAGTGGATGCGCCAAGGGGGAACCACGTATTGTGGCAGGAATATCGAAGGTATTTTATGAATGAAGTAAAGCTCTTAATGGAGCAAGCTTGTTAGAGGTTTCATGTTACTAGGTTCTTGAACAATATCGATTCAGATTTCAAGTTTAACAAGCTTAAATAAGATTTAATATTGTCATTTGGTAATTATTTCTTCAAACTTATGTAGAGTATAAAAAAAACACCATTTCATACCAATTAAGTGATATTTATAGATTGAAAAAAATCATAAAACAATTAATTACCTTTATCATTTCATGCCAGGGGGTTAAAGTTAAAGCGATTATCATGACAAATAATCTAAATGAACAGTCCATGGTGGTAAATCTTGGATTTGCGCGGTAGTGCCACTAATAAATAATCGGCTCTAATCAATAGATTAGATGAGGCAGAAAATGATTAGGATTATTTCCTGCAAAAAGTTCAGTCAACAGGCAGATTTCGAAAGCAGAAGGTTGAACCAAAAATGCTCCGTTCTGCCTTGTTTGTTTTGGCAATTGTTGCAGCTGGAGTTGGAGCTGTGGAGGACTCTGACCCGTTTATAGATATTCCCTTTAAACGTATCAAGACTTCGGTGAGTAATACACTGTTTCTGTTTCAAGGAATATCATTATTTTAGACAAAGCAGCAACAAACAAGAACTCGTAAACAACTGATGCGTGCATAGTTTGGCACCAAAAGCGCTGCTATTCGGAAATCCTTTTCATGTCACACTCCCATTGCAGGCAGAGCGCATTCAAGAGCATGGCTATCCTGCGGAATCTCATTTTGTGGAGACGTCAGACGGCTATGTACTGAACCTGTTCCGCATCCCGCACTCCCCCAAGCTAAACAATGGCGACCAGCAGCGTCCCGCGGTGCTCATCATGCACGGACTGTTCAGCTGCTCGGATTGCTTCCTGCTCAATGGGCCGGAGGACGCCCTGGCGTACAACTATGCGGACGCCGGGTACGACGTCTGGCTGGGCAATGCCCGGGGCAACATCTACTCCAGGAACAACACCCGACTGGCACTCAAGAATCCCTACTTCTGGCGATTCAGCTGGCACGAGATTGGAGCCATCGACCTGCCCGCCATGATTGACTATATTTTGGAGCTGACGGGCGAGACGGCGCTGCACTATGCCGGGCACTCCCAAGGCTGCACCTCCTTCTTCGTGATGGGAGCCTTCAAGCCGGAGTACAATGCCAAGATCAAGACCGCCCACATGCTGGCTCCTCCTGTTTTCATGGGCAACACCACAGAGGGCCTGATAGTGTCCACTGCTCCCTACGTTGGTACTCCCGGACTCGCCAGCATTCTCCTGGAAAACCAGGTGTTGCTGCCCAAGAACCAATTCATTCAGAGGATCCTGGACACCACTTGCAGCAACTCGCCGATTCTGTTGGGTTATTGCAAGACCTTGGCCATCCTCTGGAACGGACCAGGAATCGGAAATCTAAATCAGGTGAGTTAAGCTCTCATTTGAGTGAGAAGCCAATTGTCTAATAGTCTCCCCACTGCCCAGACTCTTCTCCCCCAAATTGCTGAGACCCATCCAGCTGGCGTGTCCTCCAACCAAGGCATACACTACATCCAGTCCCATGTCTCCAATGACTTCCGGCAATACGACTGGGGCACTCGCAAGAACTTGGAGTACTACGGCGTGCCAGAGCCTCCGGCCTACGACCTGACTCAGATCTCTTCCGAACTCTATCTGTACTACGGGTTGACGGATGGTTCGGCCAATAAGGACGATATCTCTCGCCTGCCTGATCTCTTGCCCAACCTGGCCTTGTTATACGAAGTTCCCGACCCAACCTGGGGACATCTGGACTTTATTTTTGCCACTAAAGTTAAAGAGGTTATCAATGATTTGGTAATTGGAAACAGTCAGGCATTCGAGGATAAAAAATAAATTTGGAAAAGAGATATATTTTTTACAGAAAAATTGTTATGGTTCTACAGAAAAAACTAGACTTCTGTAAAGATTGCAGCAGACTTTTTTATTTACGAGGCTAATTACCAGTTAACAAGTGTATGGTGGCCGGGTTATCTCATCCTCTGTTTCTTAACTTGGTCTGGTCACGCCTCTGCGATGTAAAAAGTTTTCCGTTTTTTTCTCCGCTTGTTGACAAACATTATCGCTGGCTGGATAACGTGGTTAGCTGGTTTCTCCTCCCGCCAACCCTTCTGGCCAAATGACAGTAATTAGCACTGCTCGGTGGTCTCCCCCACTTGCCGAATCTGTTTGTTTGGCGGTTTTGGTCCGGGCAGTTGCAAATATGCTTATAATGATGATTTATGTGGCCGAGAGGTATGGTCAAGATGGGAGCCTTTGATATTTCAGAATAGGATGCGATAAGCGAGTGAATAAAAATGCATTGAAAGGGGAAATTTCATGATAAGTTTTAGTGATAAAGGCGTGTGGGAGTGGGATTTTTCCTTATCGTTATCACTACCAGGTAGTTTTTCGATTCTTTCACTTTAATTTTACGCTCTAAAGTCCAGAAGAAGCCCTTAATTAATTGACTCAAAGTACTCCAATTCACGGCTCACTCAGCATCGTATCGCGCTTAGCTGGCTCTGGGCCTCTCCTACCTTTTGGCCATTAACCATAAGCCAAGCCAAGCCAGCCTGCCGCCTGTTGCCTGTTGCCTGCTGGCAATTAACCACAAGCCAGTCGGGCTGGAAACTCTTTATTAATCGCGGACCGCTGACGCGGAAGAGGATAATGCCGGTGAGTGCGTCAGCAGACGAAAAAATGGCACGAAAAAGCCAACATTGAAATTAAATTGCGAATTATCAAAGGCAGCGAAGGCAGGGAGACAAAAATTAATAAAGTGTAAAAGGATTTTGTCGCGACAAGAGGTGGCTGCAGGCCGCCACGCCCCCAAGCCCCGCAGACAGCCGGGCGGACATAAATCTGTCGCTGGCCCACCGCCTATAATCCCTTATTTTCGTTTTCAATTTGTTGGAAAAGGCAAACAGAAAGTGTTACAAGTATTTCTCATGCGGAAAATCCACAGCGACTGGCCAAGCGCTGGCAAACTTTTCCAAGTCCCCACCCCCTGGGCTCTGCCCCCCAAGCCCTTTTTGGCGCCCTTTTCTTGCTCTAAGTGGCTGCGACACTTCTGTATGCATAATTTAAACAAAAGTCGCCGAAAAATTGGAATGGACGAGGACGAGTGCACAAAAACAAATCCAAGTTGCTACCACTTTTGTTGCAATTGCAGGACTTGAAAGATTTTTCTCAAAAAAATATGCGCCAGGCGTGAAAAGTCGGATGGAAAACAAACAAAAATCAAACCGCCTTAGCAGTTGGCAAAATTTAAATTTCGTTGGTTGCGCTGTTAGTTTTCTTCGAGCCTCGGCTAAATCCATGTTTTCCATTAAACATTGTACTTATATATATGTTAGTATAATGAAGAAATCCTCCAAAATCCATAAAAAAGTTTTCCAAAACGGACTAATTTCCCGCCCTTTTCAGATTTCAGCTTGAACTGCTTTCTTAAGCTTTGGAGCACCACACTGCTTGATACGCTTGATGTTTGAAACTTGACTTGAGCAGTAAACTACTCTTCGAATGGTTGTTGTATAGGCTTTTAGCTTTTAGAAGACTTTTTCGTATAGGGAAAACCCCATGGGGAAAACATATTGTTTCTTTTTAAAAAGAAAATGTTTATTATTTTTTGGAAATAGCCTATTTAAATTGATACTTTCGAAACCTGTTCTTGATAATTGCATAATTGAATACAAACTAGAACTTGTAATCTTTCTCTATTTGTCTCTAAGTTTCCCTTTTCTTCATATATTCGTTAAAAATGTTCCTCAAGTTCTGCTAAGACATCCCATAAGATGACTTTTGCTTTTAGTGTTAAGATTATTTTGGTGTCCCCGTCAGCACCTCTGGGTTTCATTTCTCCACTCCCAGTCACTCCCCCAAAAATAAACCTCATCCATTGCCATATCACTCACTCGGATCGGGCAGGTCTCGGTGGAAAACTAATTGGTCAGCTTGTTGCTGGACACGATCAGAATCAGTTTATTGACACGACTACACAACAGCATAATTGAATGGACATATCAATTTTCCATCACAATCCCACCAGAAAAGCTTATTAAGTCCCGAAACAGCGTTGCTGTTGTGAATGTAAGTGTAGGGGGTAGTGGGGAGTTGGCCAACAGAGAATGGAGAACGTGGCTCGAGCACGCCCGCAGCTAATCAGGCTCTAATGGCGATAAATATTTCATTCTATATTATTTTGTTTTTATTCGTTCGCCGGGGCACGCCCCTGAACCTTAAAGACGGTGCCAGGAGCGAAGACAAAGCGACGACTCAACGGGAATGAGTTGGGGGATCTGGCCAGAACAGGCTCCAGAACAAGAGACGGAGGCCGCACAGACGGACAGAATCTTCGACGCGATCGATGAAGACAAGCCTGATAAAGGCACTAGAAGGAGGTCTAGAGGTGGGACTTTGTTTTTAAAAACTTCCAATCTCAAATGAAAAGAAAAATAATTATAATCTCTAGAATCTTAGTCGAAAGTATCTTAATTTTAGCATAAAATATATCTCACGAGGCCATCACTGATCAGAAGTCAGGGCAAGGCCAGATACCTCTGCAATCTTCGTGTGTTATGAATCGAACAGATTTATGCAACCTGGCGAACAACATGGGCGGGTGCTCCTTCGATTCCAGAACTCCGGGGCTCCCGAGGACCCTTTGTCCTCCCCCTCCCCGGCCGACTTGCCCCATTGGCCTCACCATTTCTCAGCCGGCGAGGAGGAGAAGATGCAGGCGCGACATTCGGCTGCGCCATTATGAGTAATGGAGTAATGCCTGGAATTGTTTACTTGGGGGCTTTATTGGCGTCGGCATTTGGCATTGGAATGAGTGTCTGTGTTGTATGGGGTTTTGTGCCCCAGACAGGCCCACATATTTTATTTTCTTTCATCTTGCCCTGGCTCTGTGGTTGGGAAATTGAAAACGATTTTATAATTGGTAAGAGAAATGTATATCCAATTGGCAATAATGCGATGAGTAAGCGGTGAGTTATGGGTTTCCGATCTTAGGTTCTGAGCAGCCTCAAGAAAAATGGTAATTTTTTAAGAAGAAATTAATTATCTCGTTCTTTGGATAGTTGACGTCTTGCATCCTCGCGATCGGCTATCTGGAAAATCTACATTTCTCGAAATCAACGAAATCTAATTTTTAATTGGCGAACAAACAGCGGACAAGCGACACTCCATGCTTATCAGCAGCACCAACCGGTAATTAATCTCCCTTCCGAAGAGTCCGAAGACTCTTCTCTTAGGCACTCTCTTGGAAGAATCGGTTCGGCTGCAGCTATCGGACGAGAATCTTTGGCGGGCTCCCAGTTGGAGGCTCAAACAGAATCCCGTATGCAGACAACTTTCTTCTGAATGCTTTTCTCCTCCCGAAGAGAGCAGTCGCTGCTCTCCCAACCGGTAACGCATGTACCGGGGAACCGGGTAAATGGATAACGAATAAGATCGTGTTGTGCGCTCGGATAAATAGCACGAAAAGCCCCAGCGAAGAACCCAACAAGTCGAAGAAGTGCTCGCGACGCGTTCAGAACGAGAATCGGACCACGACTATCGTAGAATATAATATCACACAAAAAAAAATCTCAAGCAATAGACTCTTCACGGTAGACTCTTCTTGCGGTTAAGGATCAGTGAGCCCTTGAGTGGCAGTGAAGTGCAAGCGTAAACAAACAAACAAACCAACAAGCGGACAAAAAGAAGAATAATAGTGCTGTAAGACAAACACACAAATTGTTCATATTTTTGTTATGGTGCCGCGCAATTGAAATCTCACACTGGATAAAAGGAAACCTCACCTTAGACAGGTATGTGAACTTAGGAGGTGGGGGGCTGAGACCAGAGAAATTCTTCGGTCGTTCTTGCGGTTCTTTCTTCCCCCCCTCACTTCCCGCCCTTTCCTGCGATCGCCACTTGGGCATGCTAAAATTTAATAAGTGTTTTCCTCCAACCGTTTTTCTTGTCGCCTCTTTTTCACGCTTTTTTACGTACGTAGCTAGCTGTTCTTGTTGTTCAATTCTTTGATGCATTGCTATGGTCGGGGGAGAGGGAGTAACGGCGGCTTGGCGGCTAAAATATGCAGTCGGCAAGTCGTCGTTGGGCCTCCTTCTTCTTTGCCCGCAAAACTTGGCAAATTCTTGCGGCACATTCCGTTTATCTGTTTCGCCAGCTCTGCCAAAAGCTTTCGGGCTAACGTGTCGTGTTAACGGTATTGTTTACATTGTTAATAGAACCCACCGACTTGGTGGCCAGATAAATAAATAATAGACGCTGCCGCCGCCCCCGGCCCCGCCACCACCGCCGAGCCAAAAGTCCACGCTTCAGTGCACTCGTTCTTGCAGAGACACAAACAAAAGACTCAGGCAACGAACTTGCTCATACCAATGCTTGTTCCTGTGCGTTAATCTCCGGATAGTGGCTGAGGAATTGCGAATACCTACAATTAAATTAGTTTCTTGGAAAATAAGAGAAGTTTTATTTCCTATTTCCAAATAGTACGAGTGTTGGATATACGCACAATTTCATTTTTAAATTCTTAAAATTACAAAAAACGTGAATAAATATCCAACTCTGCATTCTTTCCCTCCGATTTTGTGCCAATTAAATGATACTTACCATCGTGCGCTCGCCAATTAAAGCCATAGTCGGCGACAGCGGCAAAAAGCTGGCACAAAATTGCTTATTTATTAGTCGAATGAGTCGAAGAAGCATCTGAAAACGGCATGCTAATGATGTAAACTAACCATTTAACTGTTAAAACGCCAGCAGCAACAACAAACAGACGGAGAAAAAAGTCTCATCAGCGGGACCTATAGAGCCGAAGATGAGGTTAGGGGAAGGGGGTTCATGGGGAAGATGAACCCAAAGCGGCCAAGACGACGACAAAACTTGGGCGACTTCCTAAGACTAATCAAAGCCGTTACAATGGTCGCATGGCGGCAAAAAACGCAATACGAACTGGATAGATATCGAGGGACCCGACAGGAAAGGGAGGGAATCTAGGTTGCACTGGAGGCAGGTACACTGAAATCAAAGTCATTTGGATTTGAAATAAATATATTCAAATACTAAATATATCTATTTATCAAAGTAGAAGGCGAGATAGTCATTAAACACTACTTGAAACTATTCATACCCTTCCCAAAAACTTATCTGAATTATATATTAAACTTTGAAGTTCTTCATGTTTTATTTACTGTGTTCAAACTTTCAAAGTAATCTCAGCTCCACAGCTGCTACCGCCGTTCATATTTTTTTTGTTTAAGAAATTACCGTTCCATGTTGACAAAACGTAAGAAGAAGCTGGCAAGCGGCAAGAAGGCAGACAGGGAACCTGGCTTAGGGTTAGCTTCTGTGTGATTACAGTACCGCTCCTAATGATCATCATTAGACGGCCAAGGGTTTTTTCTCCACTCCAGCTGTGGCTTCTCTTATATATATACTTTTTTTTTACCCTGACGTGACGACATGCAATTGCAAACACTGAGAAGAGGAGGACGATGATGAAACGGGCATAGGCACCCAAGAACAATACCAATAATATTTGATAATGCCAAGCGGAAGCTATAAAGCCCCGGCCTGAGACGACATTCTACGTTAGACGTTCATTAAAGAGGCCCCAAAGAGAATTTGCTAATTGCCTGCAATTGAAGAACCTACTGGGTGGCTCCGATGAACAGCATATACATACATAGATGGCTTACCCCGAAGACGGGAAGAAATCTACATTAGCTTAACGTAAGGTTTTCAATTTAGTTGCTTCAGGAAAGGAAACCTAATGTCATGTTTACGTTACTTACTTCTCATTTTGACCCAATTATCCAGCATCCCCTGAGCAGCTAAGAATTCTGAGAAGAAAGCTGTCCCAAGAGAAGAAATCAGAAACTGTAAATTCACCAATCAAGACTATTGATGAGACATCTAAATGGTGATGTTAATTTTTGGTTACCAAGTTTGGTTATTCTTGTAAAAAAGAAAGTGTAGATATGCTCAAATATGGAAATTTCTAATTTCAAAATGTAAAGTTTTCTATTTAATTAAGTTTTGATGTTTAGGTAATTTTTTGTAGTAAATTATTAACTATAAAGATCTATAAAGGACATACTCTTTCTAGCAGCTTTATCATATCGGATATAAAATATATTTCCTGGATGCCTTTGGACATCTCACTGCATTTTCTGATTAACTTGCACATCGGGGCGTGGCTCAAATTCGAGTCTCGATCTGCCCCAGGAGCCGAGCTTTGTCCGCTTATCTCAAGGTCGAAAAAAGTATCTGGTATCTTGTATCTAAGCTCGCCTTTCAAGTGGAAGCGCTGGATTCCAGCCCATAGTTAGCGGAGCCACATTAGCAACATCTGATATGCCGAAAAGTGCCCAACTCTGCCACCAGCCAGCACGTAAGGAGTGCCCCAAACAACAGAACAACAAAAGATATCCCGCACGTAATCTGATATTGAAAACCGTGAGGCAACCAGCTGAAAAAAGAGTGCACATATAACTAAGGCGGCGAAAAAAGCAAACCAACTGCAACCACTATCTTCGGGGACTGCCCATATGCGGAGAGCCGCCTTTTTTTTTTTGGAGAGCCCAGAGCCCCATTTCAGAGCCCACTAACCGAGCAGTCCATGAGTAGTGCACTTGAAGAAATACTAACTTTTCAACATGGTTCTCCTTGGCACTGTGTCATGTGGCCATAAAATATATAAAAAGAGGCTAGAGATTCCTCAAGAAAACCTTTTAGTTCGATTTACAACGTTTTCCATCCATTGAATCCATCCACCCTCGCCCCCGAATTTTCCACGGCTACTGTTTCCCCAAATCCGCTGGCGGCTAAGAACCTATACGAGGAGGAATTTTAAAAGCCATTCATTCCCTGCTAATTAAGCAGAGCCTCTCCACCAGAAAACGGTGTAAGAACAGGCCCGAAGATAAAACTTTTTTATGGCTCTTTTAGCTGCTGCCCCCACCTGCTGCACTGGGCCGCTCTGTCTCATCCACAAGCCCAAGACGTGCCTTGGGCTATTTATCAGAACTGTCAGCAGACCATAAATTCCGACTTTTGTCACTACCATTTATGGCCTAAAGAGTTAAAGTAACCAATAAAACATACAAATTCGGTTGGCGCGATGCGTTATATAAGCACTCTGTCTGCATCTGATCTAACGGTGCTTGGTTCTTTGTGGTTTTTTCTTTTTATAGATATATATTTTGTTGGTTCTTAGGGGTTCCTTAGCCTGCTGCCTTGTTTACAAGACACCTTGACAAATGTGCCCGGAAAGAGGAAAACATTCGAGACAGAGAAAACAACACAAGACAGAAATTTGCATGGCAACTGAAATGGAAATGGGTGGAGTGGGAACCGACCAAGGAAAACAGAGATCAGGTCTCTCTCTTGGCTTCCACTGCAGTTTTATGGTGCATTGTCTTACAGCGCTAGAAAGCAAAAAATAAAAATAACAAAAAAGAAAAGAAAGGAATCACCAATTGTAACAAAAGTCAGAACAAGTTTGCCACAAACTCGGCTGGGTCGTTGGCTTTGTATTAGAGATGGGCGTAGAAACTGAACAGTATAGGAACATTAAATCATAAATATTTTCATATATCATATATATCATAAATCATATATTAATCATATTAATAAAAAGATACAGTTGTAGAGAAATATTTGGATAATATTAAAAATACCATATAGTTATTTTAAATAATTGTTTGATATAAAGACATAGACTTCTACACTATCCCATAGCTTTTTAAGAAAAACCTCTGGAAACCTAAAGGCCCCTTCCTCACAGAACCCATTTCAAATCCCACCTCTATCGAAAAGCTCTCATAATTTCGCCCCAGGAATCGCATCATTAAGTTGTGGGAATAATGGTGCTGGGGAAAAGTGCACGTTCTTCAAGACTGCATGATTTATGCATTACAAATAAAGGTCTATATTAATCGCAGCCTGTCATGTTGACAATTTTATTATGCGGTTCTGGGCGAATCACGAAACTATCATTAAATCAAGCTGGAACCGAGGCGACATCAATTTGCCAATAAGTACTAATAGTATTAAGAACGTTCAGTTCGATTCGGCGGGTCCATTGTTCGGGTGGGGGCTCGTTGATGGCTTTTTGGTTTTCGTGAAAGGTGCTAGCTGGACGACACAGAAACCTTTCCCAGTTTTACAAAATTCTTTTTGTTGTTTGGGCTGCCATTGCCGCAATCGTGCAGTCTGTTCTAGTTTCATTAGAGGGAAGGAGACTCGTCTCCCGTCAGTTGACTTGACTTTCACCGAACCCATGGCGGGTTATCTATATTCTTTTTTGACAAGATGAGGGCTGAGTGCTGGACGACCTAATTAGCAAGTAAACTGTTACCTTGGCCAAAGAAGCGAAACGAATTAGATTACTTTTAATTTGAAGATAAGCGGGAGACGAAAGGGTGAAAGGATCATAGTGGGGTCTAGCATCCCATATCATGGCTACCCATATCATGGCTTAGAGTTCCAGGAATCCCCAAGTTACACGACATCCCCACCTTTCAGAACCAAACCTCCTAAGGAAGAACTTGGAGAGCCTCGTTCCGCACAGGCGACACCAACACCTCTTCCCATTCCGTGCTCGTTTCTGCCTTTCATTTAACAACTTCCGCTTGGCCGATCGCCCAGCAAAACCCAGCCAGAACAGCCACATCGAAGTGAATGAATAAAAAACAAAAACCGCGATCTGTGCAATCGCTGATGATGAGGTGCATAAACGACGCCCATTTATTGAGCCCTCGCGGGCCCAACGTCAGCTGGGCGGGAGGGGTGTGCAGCGGAAGGAGCTGGAGCTGCCTCCAGATCGTTGATCGCTGACTTGGCCCAAAGGGGCAGGGGGCTGGGCGGGGGCACAGGTGGCTCAGGGGGCTAGGTCGAACATGTTTGACGTCCACTAAATGACAGGCATTTGTCTGCAGCCAGAACGAGAGGGAGATGGGTACACTGAGGGAAAAATATGTTGTCTTCAGTAATAGAGAATGGGTATAATTATTAGTTACATGTAATACTTTAATAAACTTAATAGTAAAGGTATTAAAGAGTAATTTAAATGCCACTAAAGAAAAGATAAACTATTGAATATCAAAGATCAGTAAAGTCATATCTTGTATATTTTAGGAGATATGTGTTACGGCTTTGTCTTCTTCAATATAACTATATTAAATTCTTAATATTTAAAAAAAAAATATTTCATATCAAATTGTAATACCAAAGGCAAAGTTTTTTCCAGTATCCCCTCAATAGAGATGGACATGGAAATTGTTCAAACTTCTTCGTACCCGTCTGCTTTCTGGCTGATTTTTTCTGTTGTACTTGTTGTGTGTTCGCAGCATATTTAATGAGCCACACATGCTGATGGCTCTGACAGTCTGTAAGTCAGGTTTTTTACTCGCTTTTTGTTTGGCTTTTCGCGGCGAAGAAGCTTGGCATGTGCTTTGAGCTGGAATTGTTTCAATTGCTCGGCTATTGCCAAATTTTCTAGCCAAGACACTCAAGTGGAAGCGTGTTGGCATTTCTTCCACTAAGATGACACAAATTTCACTCCATGAAACAGTCGAACTCATATGCAAATATGGCCATTAAAGCAATAAAAACTTATTCAGAAATTATAGCAGTACTGTATCTCACAAGATGAGAAATAAAAGTGCTACAAAGTAGTGTAATCGTGCTCACGTTTCAATCATCAATGATCGCTCATTGACTTGGACTGACTTCGATTTCCATTCGTATTCCGTGTTCTAAGACAATTTGCAAAAGTGAAAATAGGAAGGCCCAGATATCTCGATCTGGGGTGCTGCCTTCTCTTTCTCTTTCCATGGAGCTCCCATTGTTATTAGATTTTCTGGCCGAGCGGGATTTACATAATCTTAAGTGCTAGTTGTGCTGCCTCGATTTCTCGGTGAAAGTTGTTACAAATTATTAGTTCAGAATGCGCCCAGAAATATGCCCAGTAGCCACGAAACAAAAGTCAGAGTCGAGCCGAGCCGAGAAACCAAAACAAACCAATGTTGCACTTGAGCCTGTTTTTGCTTTTCGCCTTTCACAAATCAACGTCCAAATATGGCGGGAGTGCTCTCCATCTCCACCCCAAAAAGCCAGATAAATAAATCTGTCAGTGGGGCGTTGCTACTGTGTCAAGAGTCGCCGTCGTAGTCGCAGTCGCAGGCAAAGTATCTATCAGATACGAATGACCAATACCCATTTCCATTGTTGCCGAATCGATGTCACGGCTTAAGTTCGATGTCGAGCTCTATTTTGGCTCAAATCGAATTTATTGTCCGGCAAGTGGGACGGCCAAACTAGTTAATTGGGTTGATTTCTTTGGGCGAACATGTGTATCTGGGGTTTGGTTGAATGGAGTTGTAAATACAGAGACTTGAAGCTCAAAGAACAGATTCCACTATGGATTTTGTTCACCTTTCTGGTTCCAAAACTATAATTTATGAGAGCATTGTTCATGGCTCCCCCATTCTTCCTTCGGAACACCTCGAACTGGGCTAATGAAACCGAAAACCCCCAAACTTTTAATTTCTTTGCAAATCTGGGTTGATGAAACTCAGCCAACAACTAACTCTTCATTGTGATTAACTAATCGAGCTTTTAATCTCCACACTTTCGCTGGTAGCCCGAGGTTAGCCAAACAAATGACTTGATTAATTTCGCCCAGTGTATGGCAGTGTATGGTCAGGCAGAGGCAGAGAAATAATATATAAATAAAGTTGTCTGGGCGTAATTGCTTGGCCTCATTACTGGTGTTCTCGGACACCTGAGTGGCATTTGCTCCCACAGCCTCGCTTTCTTTCGGCTGCCTTATAATTACACTGTAATTTATTTATGAAGACTCTGGGCGTACACACGTTCCGAATGTGGTGGCATTCTCCCAAAGATTCTCGATTGTATCTGCGAGTGCGTGGCTGACTGGATTTGCTCAGCGAAAATTATGGAATTATGTTGGCCCGGCCCAGATGCAAATCGCTTTTGAAAAATGTGTAATTAAGCTCGCCTGCCTGGATTTTCACCAAGAGCGATTGAAACTTCAATTTCCTCGGCCCTAGGGCCTAGGCCAACTTCCACGGCGAAAGAGAAAAGCTCCAACCCCACCAGCAGCCGGCAATTTCAGCGTTCTAGCCACCATTTTCATGGCCAAGTACACGACGTTGGCATGCAAATGAGTCGACTGGTCTTCAATTAAAAGGCAGAGCCAACCACAACAGAATAAAAGTCAACTGCAGCTGATTTATTGTGTGAAACTGAAATTCCGTTCGGTTCGGTTGGGGCTTGCTTTTATTTTGTGACTTCTGCTTTTTTCGTGTCTCGAGAAAGTTTCGCCAGCATAGATCTTCTCCGGCCTGACATACAGATAATGACTTGATTAAAAGTTGTCATGAGAACCAACTGCGACTAAGCTCTGCAAGGCCAGGAGAATCGCAAAAAAAAAACGAACTTGGCCAGGCCAGTATGCAAAAAAAAAGAGCTCCAATTAAGCGAAGAAGTGCCAGGCATTCTGGTTCGTGTTCTTCCGTAGATCGGTTGAAGTATGTTCATGTTCTTCTAGAAACTCTTTAAAATCTTAAATATTTTTTAAAAAGTTTCAACTTATATATTAGCCAGTACTTTAGAGATTTGGAAAATGAGTAATTTACCAATCAATAATTTAATCTAAGCGCGTTTTGACTGAGTTCTTCGCCTTAAATATCAATAAATTAGACAATTTTCTTTTAAATTTTAAAAATGTCAGGACCTCAAAGAGTATCTAAATTTTCATAAATTCGGTTCTGAAACATATTCTTGCTTCCTAGACTGCTTTTCCATTTGTGTGCCACTGAGTTTTCGCTGCTAATCACGTTCTTAATGAAAGTGGCTGTGTTGGCCAGCTCGGAGACGTCCATGGGCCATGGCCGACATTGTTGTTGGTTTGTTAGTGGCTTGTTGTTAGCTGTTTGCTGTATGATAGCCATCGGACCGGGAAAGATTCTTGGACTCTGTGGTGGCTAGAAGTCTGCCAGTCGACTGCCTTTTCGCTGGCAATGACCGCCATTCACTGGCTTTATTTGATTTTCATGTTTGTTTGGCTGTTTTCCAGTTGTTGCGTTTGCATGTTGAATTTTCTAGGAGTGCGAAGTGGCCAGAAGTGGCCTGTGTTGGCCAGAACTCCTCCTCGGCCAGACCAGTTCGTTTCTCTTTTTTTTCGTTTTATTTTGATGAATATTATTTATGACTGCGACGTGGTGTTGCCGAGGATGTATGGGCTCTCTATTTGTGTGTTTATTGATAGATTTTGGCAGCAGTCGCGCGAGAAACTATGCCAAGGATTAGAAAACCAGTGATTCGTACAAACAAATCTGAAATAATTGGGGGTATTTGGGATAGTCTCGAATTTATTGTCTTTGTGCTTATGGGTGGTATTCAAAAGAAAGTTTTAAGTGTTAATCTGGACGTATTACGGCCTTGGGAGCTTGATTAATAAAGGTTTGGGATTAAGAGATCAGGGAATAGGATTCTACTTGAGTAGCTTCTTTAAGCCATTAATTTTTGAATAAGCTTAGCCCTCATATTCTCTGGTGTTGGCCAACTTGTCAGCCACTTGGAGCTCCTACTTCCTTAGGCCCAACCACATACATAATCTCTAGTTTATTTAAATGAAGCTGTTTACCCAAGCTACCTGTTGCATAGTTTGGCCAACATTATCCAACGCTGTACAACTAATGACTGACGTTTTTGTTGCCTCTCTCTAATTTTTTGTTTCATTTTTTACAGCCGCAGCTGTGAAGCCGACAAATTCTCTGGTGTGCCGCCGCTTACGAGTGTGTATATGTATATGGTTCATTAAAAGTGTGGCAGAACTTTGGCACTAAAGCGACGACGACCTGTAGAAATGGTCCGGCAATTGTGCGGGTAATTTCCCGCCCGGTTCGACTTCGAGTTCGGCCAGCGAGCATGCGCACCGTCGCCGTTTTCTGTCATTCGAAAGTTGCTGCCGCTGCGTGACACACATTCTGAGCGTTAGACTCGAAGCTGCAAGCTGGAAGCTGGACACTGGCAGACAGGTTGGAGCACTGCCCTGCCGCATCTGCTAGATACAGAGAAAGACAGCGAGGAGGGGAGTTAGGTCCGAGCCCAAGACCAAGACCGCAAAGCACTGTTGCATTATTCATGCTTTGGGCATCTGCAACGGGAACGAACTGAGCTGAACTCCAAACTCGAGGCAAGGCCCACAGACGAGCGAAGATGACGCTGCGCTTAGTCAGCATATTATCGGCGGCCTTAGTGCTTCTATGGCCCGCACAGCTGGATGCATTTATCACACCGAATACAGGTGAGTGCCGCCAAGGGGGCAGGCTGGGACTGGGAATAGCGGATAGCGAAAAGCCTGTGAAATGTGTGGCATTGGGTGAGCGCTGATGCGTCGGAAAACTAGCGGATAAATTGGAAAATTCAAGATCGATTTAAGTTGGTGCATTTGTTAGGTTCCGCCGAATAATCATCTAAGAGAGACGACTCTTAAGATGGTGATCCGATAGCATCATCAATGATATCCATAAATTATTTGCTCCTCAACGGGTTTAGTAAAAAGCTTTTCGCAATAGACTGGGTTTCTATTTTTAATACATTTATTAAAAATATTTTTAAAATGAGCAGACTCTGGCCTATCATTCCACCTGACATTTAAAGGGCTCTTTCAACCCAGAATCAAACACAGTTCAAAAATTTTACAAACATACCCCCAGAGCCTTCAATTAGCATTTCAATCGGCCAGCATGTGGCCTCAGCAGTTTGTTCTCAAGCTGGGGCAGCAACGGAGTGCTGCCCAAGGTCCAATGGGTCCTCTGCATCGCCCGATGCCCAACCAGGGTGCAGCCTGCAAGCCGCAGATGAAGCCCGAGGGCAGGGTGGTCAACATGCCCGCTTCCGCCCTTAGTGGCCCGCAGCGATTCTGTGCACCACCCTTCCAGACCCTTGCCCTGGATCGTTGGGGATTTTGGCCTCTGAAGCCGTCACCCTTGCCGTTGGCCAAACTGGTCCAACCTCAGAAAGGGCCCGCCCGCGAGCCAGAGTCATCGGTTCCCTTGGAGTTGCCACACACGGATGTCAAGTCGCTGCAGAAGAAACAGCAGTACTTGCTTGCGTTTGAAGGCAATCGAACCAAGTGCCCCTCATGGGACCCTTGAGGACTGCAGTCCTTCCTTCGCCCTTTCAAATTTCGAGCTGTCTCTAAAAGTATGGTTTCCCTAATATTCCAAAATTCGATTGCCCTTGGAACTGAACTGCGTCCAAGGGTTTTGCATAATTTAAAGTACTTTGAAGAATAAAAATGTCGTGAAGACAAAATTGATCTTTGTTTTCTGTTCTGTTCTCGCTGTTTTAACTCTTAATTTATCAATATTATTTCTTATTCGAAACACTGATTATTTCCGCCATAGGGTGTCACCATAATGGCACTTGGTTTGCGGACAAATCGGTGGTGCCCAGCATGGAGAAGTGCCTGAATTGCCAATGCAACCGGAAGACCCTCGTCTGCCGGCTCAAGGTCTGCCCCGAAATGCCTATGCCCCCGCCCAGGGGCTGCGTTGTTGTCCAAAAGAAGAACACCTGCTGCCCGTACCTCTCGTGCGCGCGACTGGATGCGTTCTACAAGATACCCACCAAGCGGCGCATCATTGCCTACTTGGATCACTACGAAAGGGAGTCCATCGACAGGGTGGTGAACGACAATATGCTGCAGCGAAGGTCCGACGACTCGGACACGGATCTGTTTGGTATGCCTTTAAAAATAAGCAATTCAAAAAATTTTATTTTAATTTTTGAAATCTATTTTAAATAGTTTGTGTGAAGAACGGAACGGTCTACAAGTCGGGATCTGCTATGTCATCATCCAATTTATGCAGCTACTGTTACTGCATAGGTAAGTGTTAATAAAAAAGGAATAAAATACACCATTGCTATGTGTAACTCTAACTATAATAACTATCAACTCCCAGGTGGCACAGAAAAATGCGTGAAACCGAAGTGCATGCTGCCGGTGGAGGGCTGCAAGCCGATCTTCGTAGACTCCACCTGCTGCCCAGTGAGGTACGACTGCAGCAGCAAAACCTCCGGCAAATCCTCGCAGGAAGTGCGCTACAGAAAGACTTCAAACAAGCACTTCCAGCGAATGTCCCAGCGCCTGCAGCGCAATCGAGGCTGCACGGTGGGATCCCAGTTCTACGCCGAGGGCCAGAAGATGCGATCCGACGCAGACAGGCCGTGTGACATCTGTTTCTGTATTCGGGGGACTCGCCGTTGCGCCCCAAAGAAATGCTCCCCGGCCTTAAAGAATTGTATTCCGGTGGTGCCGAAAGGACAGTGCTGTCCGTCCAGCTACGACTGTGGCAGCCAGCGGGACTACCGCCGGTCGCACAACTCCCGCCAGTTCAATCTGTACAATATGCTCTTCGGCAAGGAGGACGACGAGCAGCCGGAGGTGCAGGAGTCGGCCATAATACCCCAGAATGCCATGGCCGAGCGATATCCCCACGATCGTCATCCCACCAAACCACCCCAGGGCAATCCCCTCGAGGCCAGCAGCGAGAAGAGTATCTTGGACACAATCCGCGAGGGCCTGGAATTCATAGACGGGAACAACAACAAAATGTTGGCCAACAACATGGACCTGGTTGGCATAAGAACTACAGTGGCTCCGCCCCAAATGCGAACGGAGTCCAGTGAGGAAGTTAGCAGTACCTCCACCGTGAGTTTCCTCGACCTACTCCTGGGTCCTACCCCGGAGAACGGAGAGCCCGAGGACACCAGTCAGCCGCAATCGACGACCACGAAGAACACGCTCTCTTGGATGGACATACTGCTTGGACCAGATGAGGAGGAGCTCGAACCCATCACAGAAACCTACCACGAAGGACCGGGTAGTAGCACTACCACTACCCTGAAGCCAAAGGAGGAGCTGATATCCTCCACAAGCAACATAAACAGAATAGCGGAGGACTTTGAGGAGCAACTGGACAACGGAGGAATGGCGGTTGGAGAACTGCCAGCGGAGGCCCAGCAAATCAATATCGGAAATGCTGGAATTTGGCCCAAGCCTGCTGGGGAAGGTATTGATCGTCCCCCGAAAGAAGAACCAAGCTTGTTTAATGCATTCATGGATGGACTGTCTGGAATCCTCGAAGAGCCTCTTAATGGAACTTCCAACAGTACAACAACCACAACAACAGAACATGCACCACCCATGTTCCGCCCACTGCCACAGTCGGGGAAGCCAACTCACACGCGAATAAACTCCAAGCTGGCCAACTTGACGGTGACTCCACCCATGCTGCTGGTGACCAGCAAGTATGGCCAGCCAGTGACCCACAGAATAGCATCCAACAGCATCAGCTTGAGCACCACCACAACGACGGCCACCACAAAGAGACCGTTGAGTACAACCACCATCAAAACCACACCGAAGCCACAAGCCACAGATAGGCCCAAGGTGAAAACCACCAAACGGACTAGCACCACCGCTCCAAAGGTCAATACTATGAAGTCCACAACACCAGAACCCGCCACTTTACGGCCGGGAACTCCAAAGCCTACGACTAAGACTCTTCCCAAAAAGCCAACTGCAAAACCCACAACTCCCAAGCCGACTTCTATGAAACCCAGCACGCCAAGGCCTCCACCGAAAGCCGAAACTATTCCTACAACAACCACCACCACTACCACAACGACACCCAGGCCCAGCACTACAACAACCACACTTCGCACCACCAGCAAGCCAAAGTTCAAGCCCAAGCCCAAGCCCTTCATCACAAGCACTCCAAAACCATTGGTTATCAAAACGAACCCCACCATCTTGGAAGCCGAGCCCCTGGAGATCAACGGTGAACCCACCCTACCGCCCAGTCTCCCCAACTTGAAGATAATACCCTTCCTGCCCACGGATGCCGTGGAGACGGTGCCAAAGGAAAATTATCCTGCCAACTTCTATCAGCAGAAGATAGCCTCGGATAAAATGGACGTGGTTGGCTACGATTCCGTGGAAGACTCGGTGGCTCTGTACTCCCAGTCGCAGCCGGACCAAGCCGCCTACAAGTACAAGTTCAACGTGGAGGTTCCTGCGGCAGAAACGGCACCGGAGCCGGTGGTGCATGTGGGTGGCCAATATGAAGGTACGGCGGACTATGTGAAGTTTGATTTTGATCGCCCGATGGTGCCGCCATCACACAGTGGCTTTTCCCCGCCAACCGAAACCGAGGGCGGGTTCATGCCCAAGGAACCACTGGTCATCGACGGGGAAGTCCTCCAAGAGCATGTCACTTCGAGCGGGATTAAAGGTCCTTTGGATAACTTCCACATAACGAAGCACATCATCGATATAACCACCGCAGCTGGGCGGGTCAATGATACTGCGGCTTCTATAGGTGAGTTTGGACAATGAACATTTTATTTTGCGAAATCCTTATGGAACTGATGTTGAAAACCATTCTAACTATTTGTAACCACTGCCACTTGTTCCAGAAATCACCACTCCAGATCCCTTTAAAGATGTCATCCACACAGAGCCGCCGCCCAAGCTCGATGACTTGATGGAGGACAAGGCGAACAAGAAGCCCGTTGAAGAACATATCCAAACTGTCACATACAGTGTCAGCAACTCGACGTCCTCCTCTTCGTCCTTGGCCACGTCCTTCAGCAGTTCATCAGCTGCAGGAGAAAAAGCTGCAACGGAAAAGGAAATTCCACTGGTAGATAAATTTGAAATCAACAAGTTGGACATGCTTCTGGATGAGCTGCTGGGCATGCAGCTGCCAAAGGAGGAAGCGGCGAAGAGCACTGTGCCGCCATTTAAGCAACTACCATCAGGAATAATAAAAGCAAATACAACAACAACAGCCACAACGGAGGCAGCTACAAAAACAACAGCCAAAACAAGGCAAACACCGACAACGGCCACCACAGGTCGGCCAACAGCGACAGCACGTGTTCCGGCCAAAAAGACCAGCAATAAAACGAAAAACAAACAGACCACGGGTAATAGACGAAAAGTTCAGAGTGCCACGCGCCGCACAAATCCACCAGTGGCTCCTGCAACCGTACCAACAACAACAACGACCAGAGCTACGCCAGCAGCATCGACTGTGCAAACAACAACATCCAAATCGACATCGACATCGACAACGACATCGACAACGACTACGTCAACGACAACTACAAGCACCACCACTGAGGGACCCACAACAGCGAAGAGCTCTCTTCATCCATTTTTAAACTCACCGTTCGACAAATTACCCTTCATGGATGCCAGCTACGAGGTGAAGCCGCACAGATTGCAGCCACAACAGCAGGAGCAGCAGCAAGAGCAGTTTGAGGCACTGCAGCAGCAACATGAGCAGGCACCGCAGCAATTCCACCATTACCAGCATGCCACACGGCAGCCAACAGCAACTGCAGCTGCCACATTAGCAACACCGCCGCAGGATACGCCCACAAATTGGTCCGAGGGGGGCGGTGGTGGGGGCGGCTACGAGGATCCACTCGGCCAGCTCAAATTGGCAGGATGCAATATTTACGGACGCATGTACCGGGTGGGCAGGATTATCGTGGAGCTGTCCAGCCAGTGCCTGGAATGCAAATGCACCGAGGTGGGCGTCAAGTGCGGCCCACTAGACTGTTAATTTAGAAATTCCCGATGTCCCGAGCCCTGTCCCCCCACCCGGAAGTGTATAGAGGATTAGGGTCGGATTGTAGCACTATCTCTAGACTAAGGGGTAACATAAGTTGTATTATAGAGTCTTTAACACATTGGCTAAACACTTGATTTAAATCTTATTCATACAAGGCATTTATATCTTAAACTAGGCTAAGAAATTACAATATGAATATTATTAAGAATGTAAGCTTACAAAATTTCACATTTAATTTCAATAATTTATTAAGAAATAAATAATATAATAACATTAATCGGAAACTCAAATGGGGTTTTATTTGAGCTAAAGCCTGCTCAGCAAAATAAATTATGAATTCAGTAATAACCTTGCCACAAATAAGTTACTCACTCCACGTGTTTTAAGGAATTTTAAACCATAAATAATCTTAAATATAAATTCAGTTAATCATCCCTGGCTCAATACTGAAAAATGCCTACCTTCGAATAAAATGAGGAATGCGATTATCCCAAAACCCCTCGATGAGTAATTAATTGATTCAATTGCAAAGCAATTGATGGCAATTAGCTTGGGGCGATAGTACTACTCGAAAACAAGTCACAGAACATGGCTCACCTATTCAAGAGGTGTAAAATGGATGTTTATTCATAAAGCCAAATACTACATGGCCCAAAAATAGTCAACGGATTTCTTGTGACCAAAAACTAGAAGCAGTCCAAAACAACACCTGTTGTTGGAATATTAATTAAAGACCCATAACCAATCTTAATAACATTAAAGAATTCATAGCTATCACAGTTGAGAAATAGTTTTATTTTAATTTATATTTTTAAATATAATGATCATTTAACAATATGATTTTTAATACAAAAATAATCTACTTTAAACACTAAATACATTTTAAGCCTAAAAGTAAATGGATTTCTGACGCATTTTCCGATAAACTAAAAATCCGCACAGCAGTCCGGCCACGCCCCCGCCCAAATGCGCCTCCAGACTGATACGCGGATTGCGATTGTGATTGTGGCGAAAGTGGAATGTGGTGAAGCCCACGTCGCTGAGGAACAGAATCAGCAGGGCGGCGATGCGGGCGAACCGATGAGACAACTGAGAAAAGTTCTATCCGACAAAATAGAGCAGTGTTAAAATTAATCACAAAATTAAATTGCGGTTTCCAGCTGACTGACCAGAACCAGGTGGGGCACATGACTACCCAGCATGGCGTAGACTCCGGCGGAGGCACCCAATAACAAAAGATGCGGTTGCAGCCAGGCGTTGGCCAATGAACCGGATAAGCCACCCACGACATAGACCGCGGCCAGACGCCAGTGACCCTGCTCCACTTCCAGACAGATGCCTATGAAGCACTGGGGAGGGGAAAGTGAGGTATTTGCATTAAAAAATATAATAGAGACCCTTGTTTTTATTCCTCACCTGAAGACAAATGTTGAGAACTAGATGCCAGGCATCGGCATGGAGGAGCATGTAGGTCAGTAGTCGCCAGTACTCCCCACTCCAATCCGGCTTGTAAATCAGTCTTCTTTGCATGCACTCGTTGACAATCAGATGCAGAGATATCTGTTTTGGGGGACAAAGGAGTTGGAAATCGGTGTAAAATAATAAACAGCAAATATGACTGTAGTTTTCCAAAAAATAAAACCCAGTATGCTCTGTCGAGCTCAGAAAAAGTATCAACCAAAATGGCAGCATATTCCTATTCAGTTTGTTTGGAGCTCCGACCCAGAACGGAGCTAAAGGTCCCAAAAAATCTAGCAAATAAGAAAAAAAAAGTAACAAACAAGGTAAAAAATATCCAAATCCCAGAACCCCAGATTCAGTTTTAAATGTAACTTATTGTAGGATCGCATTCTAGGAAAACATTCAACCACATGCGCTGAAGGCGATAAACTAGGCTATATCCTGAACGAGGCCAAAAACATTTAGGATTTCGGGATTCCAGTGGATACGGAACTCTGTCTACTTCTAAGCAATGAGTTCATCACAGCCGGAGACCCAAGACCCATATCCTGGAAGAAAATACTTGATATCCTGCACCACCAATTTGTAGGCTGGATGAATACTTATTCGTGGAATATATATTCGTGCAGCCTATGTTGAAGTAGGTGGATTAAAGAACATCCCTCCAAATCCCGGGACTCGACCTTCTCCGACTGCAGTTCAATCTTATGCCAGAATGAGGCAGTTTCCGTTCCACTGGAAGATCGTGAACCTGTTTGTTTTTGATTTCGTTCAGTATATACCCCAGTTTATAGCAGTCAGCGGATGTGGTCGAGGTCTTAGAATGTATTCCAGTCTTTGTGTTTTGAAAAATGGCCCACCGGACTGCCAATATTGTCAGTCGGTAAGTAAAAACCCAGACCTTTATATGGCAAAGGTGGAATTTGAATTTTTTTATATTTATTATAGCCACGCTGTCACACTCTGAATATAGTCGACTGACGGTGGCGAATAATACTCCCGAATAAGCATAATAATGTCCAATTATATGTGCCAAATTATATGTTCCAAATCTCGGGAAAGTCCTTAATGAGCTGGCATGGTTGGGACTGGAACTCGCCAAGTTGGGGCTTGCCAAGCTGAAGCGAGAGTTCAAAATGACGGACAATATCGAAATTATTTGTTTTTTTGTATTAAAATTTGAAACTAATAAGTGTATATTTTGAGTGGAACCACTTGAATATATTTAAGTATACTTCCATTTTAAATTTTTTTAACCCTTCAAGTTGGAAAATAAAAAATATTACAGAAACTATTCGAAGAGAAGGCCCCCCGAAACTCAACCCTGCTGAATAGTGTCATGGCAACTGACTGCCACTTTCGCTCAAACGCTCGACACTTGGCCAATTGAGAAGTGCGAATGCGGAGTGTGGAGCGTCGAATTGAGTTTCGATGAGATGCCGCACAATGTGCGCCGCATGACTTGACAGCAGCCGCAAAAACACGGCAGCGACACCAAATCGATGCAACATGCATCCCGCATCCAAATATGACAAATGCCAGAGCTACAAGTTGCAACATTCGATCGATGACAAAAATGGCAATAAAGCTAAGTCGAATGCAATCCATTGAGTTGTGCAATAATAACAATTACCAGCTTGTGGGTTGGGCCCAGTAGTGGGTCTCTCCGATCTACATTACTTTGAAGTTAAAGCCAACCTGACTGCAAAAAGGTTTCAGGTAATTAGTAAGCCACTAGATGGGTCACACTTGTGGGACTTTGATGGGGGGCTGTATCGGCCAAGAATCTTAAAATAATTTAAAACAAATTCAAGAATAAACTTGGCAAACAAAGGTGGGTTTAACCACTCAAAAATTTATTTTTACTTAAAGAGTTGTTTATTTTCCCGACACCATTTTCCCCACTTCATTTTAACACTTTTGGTGTTCTTTTTGATCAGTTAGCTGTTTTAGCCACAAACTGAATTAGAAAGAAACAAAAAAACATATGCTTTCAATTCAAAATATCAATTAAGTTTCCCTTAAAACGGCCACAGGTAATCCATATACACAATTAAATGATTGAAAAATTTTCCAGTGAATGAAAATTCATACGAATTCCCTTTCAATAATTTATGAGAGCACTCACACAATGCCACGGAAAACACGGCGGCGGGTAAACCAAACAAAATAAACAATTTGTTAACTTAAAACAAATCAAATAGAATCAGTATTATTGAGAGGGGGCTATAAACATACACTTTTAAGGAATGTGTTCTTTTAAACGTCATTCAAAGCTAATCATATTTTTTTAGTGACTACCACAAATTGTTTCATAATTGCGCTAAAAATATTTCGATTTTTGATAAGAAATATATGTTTTGTATATGTATTCCTAAAATTAATTAATCATGAGAACATATCACACGAGTCACATATTCATTTGATTTTGGATTCAATTAAATTTGAAATAAAAGAGTGCACATCACTTATACCCTACGCAGCCAGAAATCCGAAAACAAAAACGATAATGGACATCTGGAGCAACTGCATCAAATCGAACCTGCATAAAACACATCAGCAAAATAAACCAGGGCACCCGCCACACGCGCTGTCGCACTTTTCCCGCTCCGACGTTTTCCGGCTTTGTCAGGTCGTCGATGAAAATCTTTTGAAGGGGAGCCCGAGGCACTCCCGTCAGTGGATGTTCAGCGCAGGGCTTTTCGGGCAAAAGCAGCAGTCTGACATCCTTGTTGCTGCCATTGTTGTTTTCACTGCCATTGTTCTTCTCCAGTGGATCCGACATAACGCGATATGAAGTGCCCGACAACCGCCGCGCTGAACACTTTGCGCGCGACTAGACAGATCCGCACTCCCACTCGGCGGCCCATCAAGGTTTTTTGTTCTTCCAAAGCACCACGATCCAATACGATCGGACGCATTGATGAACTGCCATCCGATTGTGCGCAATCAAGTAAAACAGTCTCAAGAATCATGTATATACTTTCAGGCTAAATGCGGTTGATGTCTTGACTAACTAATTCGAAACTAATGACTTTATAAATATCAGGACCTTCAAATTAGAGGAATACTTAAGAATAGAATTCTTACATATTAGGATATATTCTAAGATACACAGGAATTTAAATATATATAAAAGAACAGTGATATTCATTTAAGAACTCTGCTAATTTATAAAAGTCTACTTGATTAAAAAGTCTTTAATTCATTAACAATTACTGAAGAAGATATAGAAGAATAATGGCTATAATTCCAATAATGGCTACTTTTAAAAAAAGTTTCCATATTGAAAAATATAACACACATATAAAAAAATTAAACAATTAAAACTCAATCTATAATCCACATCCGTTAATCTCCACGTACCAACAGCTTGGGCACCTTGGGCTGCGGCCATCCCACCTACCACAATAATATTCCAGCCAACTTGTAGCGCGAATTAAATTTGGCCCTGCCTCATCCTTGGCATTTGACATTTTACGTGCAGCAGCAAGTTGCAGCAACAGCAACAAAATCCAAATTGTTTACACAAAACTGTCGTAGTTGCACGGTTGCATGGTGGGTGTGGTGAAAAGCTTTCTCTCTTACTTTCTCTCTCTCTCTCTGTCTCTCGCCGTGTGCTCTATTATCCCTCCGTCTCTGTCGCTAGCGCCGGCTGTCCTTTTCGTCGTTCTCCTCCAGATGGACACGTGGTGGGCGATAATATTTGGGAGGTGGCTGTCAACTCCGAATGCTTGGTTATGAATGGCTTTTAATGAAATATTTATGTAACAGGCAATAGGAACCACTTTTGGCTTCTGGACGGAAGGCAAAGGACTCAAGAGGAGGGGCGAAGGACAAGAAAAACAGTAAGAAAGAGACGGCCGGACAGCAAACGCGTTGCAAATAATTGTTTGGCTAGTTAACTTCGACGCAACGTTGAACTAAGATAAAGGAAACACTTAATCGAGGAAGGACACACTTTGAGGCTAACACGGTAACGGTCAAATTAATAGTGCAGGCGAAATAAATAAATTGAAGTTAATATTTAAGCCAAGAAAGAGAAATACTCACTGGAATAATCATAATTTTTTACCAATATTTAAACAATTAAAAAAAAACATAAATAAAGGATTTTATCTATTTTTACAAACTAAGTTGTATTTCCATGAGCTTTATATTTTGGTCATAAACTTTCCTGAATGGTTGAGTTGCCAAAATCATTAACAGGCAACTTTTACGTGCCGGGGCTGCAACCAAAACAACAAATTGACAAATACGGTCGGGACCCAAGGAAACACGGCCAAGTTGGCTTAGCCAGATGGCAGTGGGATATTTCTGTATCTGGGTGGGTTTATATTTTTCGACCCTGGCTTACATGCTATACAGCCAGGAGTTAAAGAGAAGCTGCTGACTTTGGCCAGGTTAAAATAATGAAAATTATTAGTTTTATCCTACTTATATCTTATAGAATATTTTTCCACTTACATCTTATATTTTCTGTACTAAAAAATCGGCGGGGTAAACTTCTCCCCTAGGAAAACCTTGGCAGATCAGGAGCATCTCATAAACCAAAGCGGCAACAACTTTAACACGCCAGCACTGTCCCCAGGGGCCCAACATAATTTTGGCTTTAGCCCACTTAGAGATTCGCCCTCTCGAACAGGACCAAGATGTTCCACTTTAGCAGAAACCGAGCCCGAGTAAATTCCCCCACCGGCAAACTGACGGAAGCAAAAAAGCGTTTAGGCAAATCTTTGTGCCAAAATCTTGAGCAAACAAGCTCATTACAAGTCAGGGCAGTATCAGAAAAAAGCGAAAGAAAAATAAGGAGAAGCTGTAAGCGGGGCTACTAACTGTGCCACATGATTGAGTAACTTGCCACCGAACCACCAAAAGGGGCGTGCCATGGTCTGGGCTCACTTTATGACCGCAATTTTATTGATACCGCCAAAGGGAGAAATGCGAAATAAAATAATCCATCCCAAACTGGGAAAATCCGGAAAGCCCAAAGGAAATTCAAGAGTTTGCACGATAAGCCATAAAGTGCAGTGGAAACATTTCGCCAAGAGTTTCCTGCAGCACTGGGCGGTTTTATGGCGGACACCAAAGGCAATAACAATCACTACCAAGCACTACAATAAACTAATCTAATGTACGCATCAAATTTGCATGCAGCGACTCAGCAGCCTTTTAAGAGACTTGCCCGGAGAGGCCTACGCCGATAAGCCGCAAATGGAAAACTCGATTCAGAACATCATTTCGCATTACACAAGCGAAAAAACACAGTCGGCTAACAAGCGAACTCATTTCATTTTGATTCAAGTTTTTTTGTGCTTTTCAGTGGAAAATGTTGGAATTTAAAGGGGTGTTTATTTCTAGTTTTAAAAACAACTATTTAGATAAATTTTCTTTAAAAAGATAACACTCTACATTTTTACGAAGAGTGGTTTACGAGTCGTATGAGTAATGTCGGTTTTGTGAAGAAAAAATTACTCATACGACCCGTTGGGAACATTTACTTGTTTGGCACTTTTAAACTTATTATATTTTGTTGCTTATTTTCTACATATTCTAAACTATATTATTTCTGTAGAGTTTATTTTTAATTTATCTAACCTTTCAATAAATGAATTCTTGACACAAGACCTTGTTGCATAACTTTAGGGATTTCACAACAAGGAATGAAAATAATGTCAATAACTCTTTTAAAAATTGCCGGATTTGGCTGAATTTGGTTTCCAGCTACAAATAGTAATGTTAAATAGGTCATAGGTACCCTAAAATAGTGCAAATCGACCAATGTGGTCATGTGTGTGAAAATAACTCATGCGACTCGTTGGCAAAAATCACAGAAAAATTTTAAAACCGACTAAAAATATTTTCATTAGTTAAATAATCATATTAATGTTGAATACTTATTAAATAAACATATGAATTTATGGTCTAACCATATTTGGCTTACATGTCGTATGAGTAATGTATTTTGAAAATAAAATTTATTACGCATTCGCCCTGTCAGCCGCACCAAATTCCAGTTTATACCGCTGTTTTAAAGCTACTTTCTAAGAACAAATCTTTAAAGTAAATATTAATAATTCCCAAGGGCTTTTATTCCCGGCCACCTCTGAAATATATGAAACCGACAAGTGTTGTTGCTTTTGGGCGTGCATAGGCATAAGTAAGATGCTAAGGATGTTTGTATGTCCTTTTCTATTTCCCTGAACCCACATCCTTTCCATGCTCATGTGTAAATATGTGTTAGTTTGTGTGCACTAGCTGTTGGTTGGTGCGTGCCTCCGATGCAAACTCAATTATTAAATAAGGGAGGCACAGGCAGTCAGCAGGCAGCAAACACCTTCAACTTTGCCTTTGCCGGCTTGTTTTAGTTGTAACTGTTGTAATCCCCCACGCTTTCTCACCCAACGGAAGGCCAAACTCGGGGGAAATTTGCATTTTATCATCTCATGGTTTTTGGCCCACTTTCCCCCTCTCCTAAATGTCCCTTGTCGCCTGTTTAATGTTGCCAGGATGGCTTTGCTTTTAATTGGTTTTCTTAGGCGGGAAACATCTCAGCTAGTTGGCACGACAAGGGTCCATGTTGTTGTCGGGGTTGTCTTAGTTGTTAATTTAGTGTTAGGCGGCACTAACTTATAATTGTTTAATTAGCAAGTAAAATGCGGTGCAAATGTCGGTAAATTATTAGATTTTCACCTCTCTACTGGATTTTCTGAAGAAGGTAGCATGAGAGTATAAACAGATGTATATTTCGTGAAGATTCTTAATACTAATTAGTTTATTTAATATTGTTTAAAGTTTTTTTTTTATTATAAACCAGTTTATTTTTCCCATGTGTATTAATCTTTATTATTAACATTAATCTTCAATATTAGGAATCAATAAATTACTCCGTCAATTGGAAAATCACTGAAAAAAATCATATATATCACTTAGAGCATATAATTTTAGGCTTATTTTTGTAAACAAACATTTTAATTTTAATCTTTATAGTTTTTGAAATAAAATAAGGGCTTGATTAGTTCCATACTTTCCACCAAAGTTTTGTTCAGTGAACCATATTGTTCACATTTAATAAGCTAAAAGCATTTTAGGCTCCCCTCTAAAGATATTTATCTTAAACATGTGCGCATTATCCAGTCCTGTCACTGCGTGTAAGTGTTTTCATTATGCCAACGGCTGGGCCACTACACAGGGTCAATATTAACCCTTTCGGGTCTGCAAATGACCAGTCAACGTCAGTCCGAACGCACAGCTGAAGCGGAATAGTTATTAAACAGGAAAAGCTAATAAAAGGAGCAAAATGATACAAGTTATGAATTGGCTATCAATGGTGGGCTTAACTTTGAAATTTAAACATTTGATATTTAATCAAACTTCTGTCTTCCAGGCCATTGGACTCATTCCATTGAATCGCAAGCAAACAGAATCAAACGTGGTCGTGGACTACGCAATGATGGTCATTGTTCCCATATTGTTCCTGTTTTGCTATTTACTAATTAATTTGACCAGCTCCTTTGGCATCTGCTTCCTGGACGCCTGCAACAGCGTCTGTCGGTTGAGCAACCATCTTTTCATGCACCTGGGCGCCTTTCTTTACCTCACAATAGCACTAATGAGTGTCTACCGGCGAAAGGAGTTCTTTCGCCAGTTCGACGAGCGACTGAGTGCCATTGACGGAGTAATACTGAAATGCCAGATTGTGGCGGAAACTGATCAAAAGAAGGCAGCCGCTGTGAGGCACAGTGTTGCCTACCATTTTACCTGGCTGTTTCTATTCTGCGTGTTCACCTTTGCCTTGTACTACGACGTCAAGTCACTTTATCTGTGAGTGGTTTCATTTTAAATATTCTAGTCCTGCATCTGACGACTGTATCCTATAGCTATTAGTATAACCCTCTAACATGCCTGTTTTTAATTTCAGCACCTTTGGTAACTATGCTTTTATTCCGTTTATGGTGTCCAGTTTCCCATACTTGGCCGGAAGTATCATCCAGGGGGAGTTCATCTATCATGTGTCGGTGATTTCGGAGCGCTTCGAGCAGATTAACACGCTTTTCGAGAAGATTAACCAGGAGGCCCGCCACCGGCAAGCCCCCCTCACCGTCTTCGACATCGAGAGTGAGGGCAAGAAGGAGCGGCTATCGGCGGACGGGAAGGTGGCTTTTGGCCATGAGCAGAAACTGGCAGGCGAAATGAAAAGCCAAGCTGGGCAACAAAAGACCGATGAGGACGAAACGGACTCCAGTCAGGACGAGAACGAGGACGATTTTGATTATGACAATGCCCAAATTGTGGAAAATACAGGGTGAGTCTGACAAAGGAAACGACTTAACGGCTAAACGATTCCTTTACAAAAATATATACAAGGTTTTAGCTTTTGATTAATGGCTGAAGGTTGTGATATGGTGCTAGACTTTATTCTCCGGCATACTTTGTTCAAAGACAGAAATGTACTTCAGGCCTTTCTTATTCGAAAGCTGAGACACTTTATGTAATGCTTATTACTTTATATAATTTAAATATGTATGATATTTATTGCTCAACCTGTTATAAACACCCATTCCATCTAACTAGCAACACTTCAGAGTCCAATCTGCCGGACCTGTTCATGTTGCACGACAAAATCCTCTCGCTCAGCGTGATAACTAATGGGGAATTCGGACCACAGTGTGTACCCTACATGGCGGCCTGCTTCGTAGTTAGCATTTTTGGTATTTTCCTCGAAACCAAGGTCAACTTCATAGTGAGTGGAAAGAGCCGGCTGCTGGATTATGTTACCTATTTGTTCGTCATTTGGAGCTTCACCACCATGGTAGTGGCATATATCGTCCTGCGATTGTGCTGCAACGCCAATAACCACTCTAAGCAATCAGCCATGATTGTACATGAGATAATGCAAAAGAAACCAGCCTTCATGCTGAGCAACGATCTGTTCTACAACAAAATGAAGTCATTCACGCTGCAGTTCCTTCACTGGGAAGGATACTTCCAGTTCAATGGCATCGGGTTGTTCGCCCTGGACTATACTTTTATATTCTCAGTAAGTAACCAATGAAGCTCTCATAATTAAGTCATAATTAGTGGCCTAAACTATTTCAGACTGTGAGTGCCGCCACATCCTATTTGATTGTGCTGCTGCAGTTCGACATGACTGCAATCCTGCGAAATGACGGCCTTATGTCGTAGAATGCCCGCTCAAACTCAATAAAGGATAATTGATATCGGATATTTTTACTTTTTTGCACCAATTTTACCATCGCTTTCGGCAGTTATTTTGTATTATAAATGAAAGTAGTCGACGTGAGGAATACCAGTGAAATATCTTATGGAACTTTCTTTTCAACTTATCTAATAAGAAATAAAACTCTTAATCGTTCTGAATTTGTCAATTTTTTTCAATTTTATATTTAAGTATAGGTTCTATAAATTTCGTATTCCTCAAACCGAAACCAATTTTTCAGAGCACCCAACACGCTTAAAAAAAAATGCTAAGTCGACCAACGAGCGCTCCTATTAAGCCAGGCGATAATCGCATCAACCGACACTCTGGCTGCCCAAAAGGAGCTGCTAGGGGCAGGTCAGAGGGCTTCTAACGCAATTTCTATCAAATGTCAATTGAAAAACACGATTTGCCAGTCATCAGTCAAGGGACGCTTTTCCAGAGCCTTTCCACAATTTGCGGCTGTCAAACGGAAGCCAGAAACGAGGGGGAAATTCGAAAAGGGGGCAGTACGACGGATGCTGGGTGGGAGAAAAAAGAACATGAAGCAATTTCCGTTTTCAATCGTGTTTAGTGGAACGGAAATGGGTGCAGAAATATGAATTTTTAATCGACCATTCCACCCAGTTCCTGGGCTGAAATATTATTAATTAAGAGTGGCGTTAGAAACCGTTGAACTGTATATGTAGTATTAGATGCCTTGTTTAATTAAATTATATATTTAAGAGTTAAAAATCTGTGAAAGCGACTGTTGATTGAAAATAAACAGAAATTAAGGTTTACAAAGAGTAATTTACATAATATCTTAAAGGCTTATAAGATTTTTGATGAGATTTTTCTCTAAGAATCCACACTCCAAGACACAAGACCATAAAGAGCTAGAATTCTGTAGGACTGCCACAATTAATTGTTCATTATACGCCAAGGGCATTCAGTTTAATTGATTTTTTACTGCCGTACTGTCTGTCTCGTTTTGTTACACTTGCCCCGACCGCACAGACCGAGCTTCACGCACTCAGTTGTGGTTTACCCCCTTTTTTAATGAAGTGAAAAAAAAATAAAAAAATATTTACTTTTAGGAGTAATTAAAATATATTTGGATAACATGCTCTAATTAATTTAATAAACAATTCATCCATGAACTGAAATAATAATGTGCAATGAGAATTTTTTTTCCGGTGCATGGTTTGAATGACAAGAACCCATCCAGAACCCATAAATCAATATGTGGCTCGATTGGCTCGTTTTCACACGAACCAACCATGAGCAAGAAATAAATAAGAGCCAAGAGGGAGTTGGGCTGGGTGGAGTACGGACAGTTGGTGTCCTGGTCAGTGGCAATAGCTGGATACTGAAGCAACAGGCAACACACACATTACCTGCAAATTACGTCAACTGTTGCTGGCAGCTGAACCAGGGATCCTGCAACATGGGGCGGCATGGGGTCAAAAGGGCAGAGAGACAGTGTAGGTTAGTCATAGAAATCCGACTGCTTTTCGACGAAATAAATAAGGGCGAGTGCACTGCAAGGATATCTGAGTTAAAATGTTTTCAAAATTCTGTTAAAGGAAATTGGTTAATTTCCAACAAAATTTCAAACAATATATTATAATATATTATATAAATAATAATTTTTGATCAATCTATACAAATATTTCCTCCAGTGAGGAGCCGTGCTTGGCTCTCATGACCCCTGCAAGCAATGTGAAATGTCAGGGTACTCTTAAGAGTTCACTTGAACGGCAGCAAATTTTATTGTGCAACGCTTAATACACTGCCAGGTGCGGGGTATAAATAAAAAATACAGTCGTGGCGGAAGGGGAAGGAGCCCAAGCCCAAGCATACAAATGCCAACAGGTTGTTGCTGTTATTTGTGTAATTGAGGCTAAAAATGCAATGGCCACTTGAGGACTGGAGGGCAGGAGCGTCATCAGACGACCTCCCACCGAGATCAGCATGTGAGTGTATGGAAAGCTTATTTATACTTATTTTGGGGGAAACTGGCTTTCAACACAAACCTACTTCTCATACGTTTTTATCCTAGCTCCATTCACTGAATTTATTTTTGGTAGACCACTCTAACACTTAAAAATAATTAAAACACACTTGTTATAGTAACCATATTTATTAGCCTAAAAATTTAAGATATCTGGAGGATTGATAAAATATTTATAATAATTTTTTAATAATAAAATAAATTAATTATATTAAAATAAATTAATTATATTAATTAATTATGTATTTTTATCAAACTCTCATCAAGAAAATCAAAAGCCACTGGAAGTTAGGGATATTAATTATGTTAATTTTTGACTACCTGATGACAACACTGTCGCAAAAAGCTTTCACACTACAGGTGTCCGCTCAGAGGGCGAAGGGGTGGGATGACAGCGAGAGAGCGACAAGAGTGGTGAGTTTACCAACATCCTTGGGAACGCACCCGAATCCTTGGCCAAGCGAAGGCAAATTGTGCGAGGACTGCTGGCGAAATCAAATCAAACTGATAACAGATGCGTGCGAGCGAAAGAGAGGGCGGGGCGAATGTGGGGAGTGGGCGAGCGAGAGAGCACGACCGCGAGAGAAAAGCGGAAAGCACGATGGGAACTTTTCCTTCAGCAGGACCCGCGGATAACGGAACAGTTCGTGGCGGAGTTTCGAGTGTGTCGGTTGTGCGGCAGCGGAATAACGGTATTCTTCCAGAGTGCGTCCCTGTGGGTGTGTGTGTGTTTGGGTGTTTGTATGTGAGCTGGGAGTGTGCGAGTGTGGGTGCCAGCCTCAGCGTCCGCGTTGTTGCATTCGAAAGCGAGTTTCATGTGGGTGTCCTTAAAATGAATTATTAAAAAAAATAAACATGTTCGAAAAATAAAAGCTAAAAATAACTAAAACAAAAACCCCCTTAAAAATAAAAACAATTTTTTAATATTAAATTAAAATAAAATGATAAGAACTTCTCTAGGAAAGTAAAGCACTTCAAGCAAGCTTAAAATAATGCATAAAATATTTGTTTTGCAGCAAACTCTGTTGAATAATCAAACAGAGCAGACTGCGCAGCTTGGCGCCGCGTGGGCGTCTGCCGAAAATTATACAAGAAGTAAACGCAGAACAAGGCATAAGGAATAAGAAACATAAATCCCACCTAGACAGAAACGGTGTGTCTGCCTCTGAGCTTTATTTACAGGTTGTTT
Organism: Drosophila atripex; assembly: GCA_035045925.1. Taxonomy (NCBI): domain Eukaryota; kingdom Metazoa; phylum Arthropoda; class Insecta; order Diptera; family Drosophilidae; genus Drosophila; species Drosophila atripex. The sequence goes on along the minus strand of JAWNOP010000070.1, from coordinate 6,104,394 downwards.
CCTCGGGCTTGTTCCCAAAATTACACGATTTGAGCAGCCGAAGATATTTGATTTCAAACTATTCAATTTTCTTAAACACTATTGTTTTAATATTTTGTATTCGTTTCTGTAAAAACTGAAATAAAATTTAAATAAATAAAGAGATTTTTATGAAATTTTTATTTCAATTTAAGCCCTCTTTTAATTTTGTAGAGTATGTTTATTTTTTCCTATTCCTTTATTTTAGGTGTTTTTTTGGCCTAACTTAAGCTCATGGAGTTTTTCATTCATAGACTGCTCCCTCAACCTAGGAGATACCATTCTAAGAGCATTCAAGCGTCTACAAAACGCCAACAAAGGACCACTTTCTGCAGCGCCTCCCAACTTTCGCCGTCTTCTTCGCATCTGGCTCCTACTTGGTCATGAAAATCAAAGTCCCCCGTGCGTCCTGTCGATGTCTCTGCCCCATCTGCGCCGCTGTGCTCGTGCACAGATATACAATTCTATATACACTGTTCGCCTACATACAGATATACAGTATATTTCATAGGAGTTTTTTTGTTGGGGGCGTGAAAAGTTTGCCTTCCTGTTTGAGCTGCGTATTTTGGGTGCCATTTCAGAATTCCTGCCTGCCTTTATTTACTAAAAATTGCTTTGCATTTTTGTTCCATTTCCACTTGCCACTGCTCATGGCTCGTGGCTCCAGGCTCCATTTTTGCGTTATTGCGTTTAATGCGCTGTTGGCAATTTGTTGAGATATAAAATGTTCTCGCCTCCATCCTCGGTCCTCGCTCAGCGGCAATGAAATATTGTAATTAACTTTATAGCCAACGGGCAAACCGAATGAAAATTTCCGGCCCTAATGAGGCGGCAACAGGTTCTACCTCGGCAGCTCCAATTAGGTTTTTAATAAGCGACAGTTCACGGCTAATAAATATTCATAAATATTTCATCTCATCTGTTGGCAATTTGCACAGTGCCAGCGAAGGCTCCTGTTGGTAGGATGTTGGTTTACGTAAGTTTTCTTTCCCTGCCCTATCAGAAAGTTTTCCGTCAACTTTTCCCCATTGTGCTAGAACTGAGTGCACGAAACTTTGGCTTCCATTTATTATTAACGATAATATGTGTTCAGTTCCAGGGATGTTTAGTTTGGGAAAATGCCTGTGGTGCAAAGTTTGCAATTAATTGCAAACTAAAAAGTCGAGTGCCCGAATTTGATCTCACTGATGTTTTAGTTACAGTATTAAAGTTAGGAAATGTCTGAATTTATATTTCTAATAATAACACAGTGATAACTACTCACAGGAAACTCTGAGTCAAATTATAAAATACTGGCTAAAAATAGTCTTGAATATCTAAATATTCTAGTTAGAATATTTAATAAATATGTTTATGTTCTTGAACGCCAAGAATATTTTCCGCATTTGTGAATACTAATCCAATAATAAAGAAAGCTAAAATTACTCACAAACACATTGATCAAACAAAGAAATAACTTGAAATAAAGCCAATTCGATTGTCAATAAGCCAAGTCTAAGCCCACACACACAAAATGTTCAAAATGTATTTAATTTAAATATTTGTGTACTCTCTTCACCATAAACTGCAAATAGGAGCCCCACATTCAGCACAGGACAATAAAAGAAACATTGAAGCGGAAGGGAATGATGAAGTGGAAATAAAAATCAGTGATACCTAAAAAAACAAACAAAAATACATAAAAACGATACGGAAAGTGCCAAAAGAAAGCAGTGACTTTGAAAAAGGCCAAGAAAAGTCAAAGTCATGATTTGAGCTGGGAACGAGAGGTAAGAATATGAAGATGCCTCTAATTAATTATTTTGAAATAATATTCAAAATTGGTAAAATTTTCACGTGCATCAAATTACCAAGACCAAGACCTCTCTAACCTTTTTTCATATTCAGAAAATGAACTCAACTAACTCAATTTTCATAACTCAGTCTCACAGCTCCCCTAAGTACGGCATAGATATTCCATTTCATCCAATGTATTAGCAAAATGAATGCCGCAACAACCCCAAGAGGTTTAAATTTAGCCCTGGACGTATATCCTTACATACATATGTACATTGGCTTATATTCAAATTAATATACATAATTGATTGCGTTAAATTTTTTATTAGATGAATTTTTGGGGGTTGGTTGGGAGGATGATGGCTCGGTGGGCTTTTAAAAGTCCGCATAATGTAATAAAATTAAATGGCTTAAAGGCTCTTGTCTGGAAAGCGGCTGAAAAGTAGACTACGAAGTCTCTACTTAAATATTTATGCAATATTGGCGAGGGCTCTGTGTGTCCGATCATTCACCTTCTTTATTTCCTTGAGACTAAAAAAACAAACATTTAATAGCCTAGCTACTTCGTCCTCTAGAGCTGAAACAAAACCATATATCCGGATAAAGAAAAATTATAAAATCTCTTGTGTTCAACCATTATTTAGGATTTATTGATTTTTGTTTTAATTGAAAAATCCATTTTGTGGCACACACAAGGAGAGCGCTTGGGGGCGCGTGTCTGTTTGCCAAGATTAACAAGCCACAATTTTCATTTTAATGTCATTATGGGTATTAATTATGCCTGTCAGCAAATGTGATTTGGCATTGTCAAAGCCGAGCACAGACGAAATGCCAGAAGCGCATTAGTTTAATGATAAATGTGGCAGCTTAAATGGAAAATTATAATTTCCACGAAGGTGATTTGGAGAAATTTAACCAAAAAACAACCTATTTCATGTGTTGATATCAGGAACAGTAATGAAGAATTATTGTTGTGTAAAAAAGTGTAAAGTTATTAAGGGTAGGAGTTATGTAAAACATTGGCTAAAAAAGTCTCGATTTTGATCTAATAAAAAATATGAAAAAAGCTGTTCCAATTTTTCCCTATTTCACGTGGAAAAATGTCCCTAACTTAGCTAATACTTCACAGATCCAGAAATGCTATACCTTCCCGATCTTAGATCTCAGAGTACCATCGTTTTCATTTAAAACCTGGCAACGAAAATGTTGACCCATTTTTCGAAATTTTTTAAAGGTACATCATGATTTTGGCCGAAATTTAAGCAAAATATTTTTTGTTTGGTTTTTTTCCATCTTTCGATGCAGACCGAACTGGATTAGTATCCTGATTCATTAATGCTATTCAGTTTCTGAATCGGTTGCGAAACAGTAAGAACATTCGCAAAAAGTGAACAAAAGCTTCGATTTTGGCCAAATAAAAATATCGGTAACGCTTTCCCAATTTTTCTCATTTACCAACTGGAAAAATTTCCATTACTTGGCCAATATTTGGAAGATCTAGGAATGTTATACCTTCCCGATCTTAGAGATCCCGGGAGCACCATTTTATCAAACGCAGGCAACAACAAACATGTGACCCATTTTTCAAAACTTTTCAAATGGGGGTAGATTTTAGCAAAAAATGTTATGTTTTTATTTTTCCCATCTGTTCATGGGACTTCGATGGGCAATAGAGTCGTGATTCTAAATGGTATTCCTTTTATAAATGGATCGGGCAATAGTTAGAATATGCGTTAAAAAGTGTATACAAGTTTCGATTTTGGGCAAAAAGAGGAATATTTGAAACTTCTACAATTTATCTAATTTTCCAAATCACAAATCTGCATACTTAACAAAATATGGTAACTTATCTAACATTATTTAAAAACTGTATTTAAGATAATTGAGTGGCAAGTGTTTGGCCGGAGCAGCCGCCCAACAATCACAAAACTGGCTACCAATGAGGGAAGAAACATAAACCATTAACGTGGTAGAAAAAACAATAGAAATAGACGAGACCAGAAATAAACCAGCTTTGTATATACATATACTATTTTTATACTCGCAATGAGCTCTTGCCAAGACGAGTGCGAGCATTTGAGCCTCTAGTCTGCTTATGTTCTTAGGCCTTATTATCTGCTTATTCATTTCCAGGCTTTTCAGAGTTTATTTGTCGCCGTTGTCTGACAGTCAGTAAACAACAGAGACATCATAGCAGCCACGTGGCTCCGGCTGACAGAAGCAATAAATATTAATGACCGTCGAAATTAATAGATATTTAAATAAATGTTACCCTCTAATGGTGTCATGAAACTGTTATTAAATCACCATGACCAGAACATGAACTCCCTGTCCTCTGACTGGGAAAGCCTTTCATTAGCTTTCCTTTTTTATGAGTCAGTTTTATTCAGTTAATGACTTGTCTTAATTTGGTGGTGTAGTATTATTTATATTTTACTTAGACCATATTACGACGGAATAATTTTGTACAGAGAATAACTTTATATCCTTCATTAGTTGTTAGATTAATTTAATGCTATTTTATTCCTTTTTTTATATTAGACAAAATTTAGAAATCCCATTAACTCTTTCAAAAAAGGACTTCAAAGGAAAGGTCAACATTTCAAAACTAAAACCAACTACCTCGAATAATTTGGCAATTAGAGATGCAAGGATAACCCCAAAATAAATATGCAACATAAAGGACAAGGCCCGCCCACAGCCCCTGCTAATGAATATCCGCGCTGCCCTCGATTCCAACTTTTCTCATTACTCAAATCTATATGTATACTCGTATATATCTGCATATAAATCCCAACACAGGGCAGGGAACTAAATACCGACAAAGTGAACAAAAATGGTTTGTTCAAAAGCCGCCGAGCTAGTGGGAGTGGCACTCAGAGGGGCGTGCATTTTAGAAAGCGTTCTGGGTGGAATCATTTGCATCCTCCCCGAGGACGGCAATGGGCGTGGCCCTGAGCTACCTTTGACCGAAAGTCAAACGCCAAAGAGTTTTCGGCAAAAGCAACAAATTTGCACTTTCATTTTAATTTAGGCTGTCATTTTTAGAGTGACGCAACAAATTTCCCACAGCATCAAGAAAATGGTACAAACCAAAAAGTAAACCCGATAACCCCGAAGCGTATATACCCCAGCATTTTTCAAAAATTCTTTCAATTGATGAGTTATAGAATAGTTGGCCGAACTCTATGAAATTTTGTAGTGAGGTTCTGTTAGAACCTCGTAGAAAGCTAAAAACTTCAAGAATCCCTTCATCTTAAAAAATAAAGGTTAAAACCTGATGCTCTGTTTCAAAAAAGTATTTTTGTTATATTAAAATAATTTATATTTTGTATGATGTTCTCCTATTTCTCATAATACTCCTAATATTTGACGTCACTAACCAGCCAAGCCAAGGATGCACTTGACTTGCTACACCGCAGCATTGGAAGTGCCATCCAGTGCAGACATTAAGTTTTATGGCCACACATGTGTACCTACAATCTCCAACCCTCTTCAATGCCAAAACATCAAAAGCACAATTAAACACAGTTTTGTTGCTGGCACTTTATAGCACTTGTATGACATTTAATTACACTAATTTATATGCAAACTGCAATTGACAGAGTGACGGCAATGGCACCAGACCTGGTGCCTGATGAAGCCCCAAGCTCTTCTCCCGTTTGAACCTTGGTAATAGATCTTCCTCTTAACCAAAGACCCCTGTTGGCAGCTCCACTATTTTCACTTAGCCCTCCCAGTAGCCTCTTTGTTTCAGCTCTTAAGCTTCTTGCCAAAAGAAAACATGTAATATTTATGCCGTGAGGGCAATGCAATGTCAAGTCGTTGTACCACCCGGCCCCTTTCGGGGTAAAGACATCAAACGCAGCTGCTCCTGATGCCGCTGCCGGTTGCTATTTCAGCAGCTTGTACCACCTCCCTTTTTAGTGGGTCTCCGCTGTCGGGTGACTTCTTATTTTACGGCATTCCTTCCGCCATCTTCAAATTGTGTTCTCCGGCGCATTTTTCCACATGACATGCGTTTGAAAAGGACTTTTCCCAGAGAAAAGGAAACAATCTTGAAAAAGTGAAACAAGCTGAGACAACAATTGTCAACTTGTTTATAAGTTTGGATTTACTTTTCTTATAATGTTTACAATTGTAGTTTTTCCTCTTGAATAGTGAGTATTTTCACCGCATAATTATTTCTTCATCTAGGCACTTTTAGTATTTTCTACTTAAGAAGAATATTTTTGTTCCTCTAGGCTAGCTTTCGATTTAAAACTATTTTCTATTGTAACATTTATTTCACAGATTTCGGTTGCAATATTTCCTTCCTTCTTGTCATGGCAGGTGTCAGCTTCTGTTGCCTTTCGACCTGTCGCCTTAAAGGCCAAAAGAGAAACACTTCAACCGATCCAAAGTTGCAGACTGGAAGGTAAACTTTCTATGGAAACAGGTTGAATTACTTCCTCGTTTGGGGGAAAACGTAAACAAACTTTGAGCTGGTTAGCGACCGTCCCAGTCAGTGGCTTTATTCTGGGTTCCATCTTTGCCTTTCATCGCAGAAACTATCTTTATGGAACCGGGGAACCTTTTCAAAAGCACGTTTTTATCTGCTTTACACATTTGTGCGTCTTTCAAAATGGGAACTGGGCCCGGGGGAGGGTCAAGCGTCCTCTAAGCCGTCCATTAATGGCTCCTTTCATCCAGGGACTCCGGGAATCCTCCGACAACAATTGTGCGTTCAAGTCGGGGATTCTGCTGATGTTGTCTGTTTTCTTTGTCATTGATTTTCGATCATAATAATTCCATGTGCTTTATGTGCCGGAAAGTGCGCGCCAAAAAGGACGACAACCATCTGGAATTCCGTTGCATTGCATTTATCTTTTCAAATGGGATGAGTTCAGCTCAGAAATGATTTGATTTTTATGATATTTTTGTCTCCCCATTTTCCGTTTCCTTCGTCTTTTCTTCTGCTTATTGTGTGTTTTTCTTTTTATGACTTTATAATGTGGGAATTATATATAATATCCTTCTAGGTATGTGGACAGATGTATGTGTTTGCTGGTTGCTAAGTGCCCATTTTCGCAAACAAGTTAAGACACATGCAGTAAAGAAGGAGATGACTTTAAAATGATGCCATAACTATGAATGGTTTTTATTGAAAATTTGTATGCCTTGTTCCCGTAGAGTAGTTCATTGAGTTGATATAAATCGCAACACAAGAAAGTGGCGTTGTCTTCAAGCCAAATTCTCACCATCTAAAATAAATTTGATTGCGTTATCCTTATCAGATTTGAACACGTCCACCTCAAACCGAAACCCTAAAATGCCGCACACATACGGGACTCTGATAAGCTTAATCGTCAAAGCAATTTGCATAACCTAATTTTGCGCACACATTGACACAAAGGGAGAGCGGATCCAATTCAATCGAGTCCAAAACATTATGCAAAACACATGACAGACAAACAGCTTAAGGAACACAGGACCAACAACTAAAACAGGCAACTGACAACTTCACTTATTCCAGTTGAGTTGTGACGTTGTGACCGCAGGCGGTCAGAAAAATAAGGCAGAAACCACCGAAGAAAAGCCAAAGAAAAGGCGTTGAAACATTTCATTTCCTTCAACGGCTGCCGACACTTCGAGCGACTGAAATGAGATGGTCTGAAAAAAAGGAGCCGCAGGCAAATCAAAGGCAGAAGGAACCTCATTAAATTAATGCAAGCCTCAGGAGTTTCCTCCTAACCTCCCACCGAGCAACCTCGGCTAATTCATGGAAAAAGCGTCTTTAGCGAGAGGCAAAAAGGAACCGCATTGTCCGAAAGATTCAGAGTCCTTGATAGACATGGCCGAAATGATTGGCAGGACACCTCAAGGACTCGAGTCAGCATAAGCCATAGGCTTAGTTTCGTTAACATGGCGAACATGAAAACATTTTGTTAGATTATGCCGCATGCAAAGTGGAAACGGATTCCCTTCTTGAGACGGGGGGAATCATTTCGGGAATGTATTCCAAGAAAAGAAGGCCTTGGTAGTGTAGAGGGAAAAAAGAATTTAATAATTAAGCCGAAAGAAAGCCATTCCATAAAAAGTATATAACAAAATGGCGAACAAAAATTATTTAAAAACATAGGTTTAAAGGGCGGAAGAAGACATCGTACATGTTTTTGACAAAATGAAAACTTTACTATGGCAATTTTAACAAAAATTTATTTTTAGAAAAACCAAAAAATGTTTATGAAAACCACAACCAAAGCTAAATAAACAAAAAAATTTTGAACATGCTACTCAGGAGTAGGTAGATAGCTACCAAACATGGCCAGAATGGTATTTACACTTTCAAACAAAATCAAATCCCTTATTTAAAGTTTCTACTATTAAACCTATAAATATATGGTAGCTAATTTAATATTATTTATATTTAACAACAAAAATAAAATAAAATTAAAATTATCAGCATTATTACCCAGCTAGGTAAAGGATTTGCCAACATTTTTGCAGCTCAGTGTGTCCTCATATGTATCCTTGCATGTGTCCGGCACAGATTTAGAGGGACTTTCGTTTTTGCCCCGTTCATGTTTATTTTATCCGACAAATAAAAAGGATAAACAACAACTGGAAGCCATGTTCAACAGCATTTCCGCTTACAAGTCTCTTTTTTCGTGTCTCTGGCCTGTGTGAGTGACCCCTTTCACAGCTTTTGGCCACGAGCTCCAGCCTCCCCCGCGTCCCAGTCTATCGCGAAAGCTATCCACTCAATCCTTTGCATATTGCTCATATTTCTTCAGCATCGCTGCGTGTCTGGGCTGCTCGTGTGTGTGTCCTTTATCCTTTTCGTGGGTCGCTGCTTAGTCATGCTCATGAAACGCGAAAAACGCGAAGAAAAAGAGAATTTTCCGACTGTAAACAATAAATATAAACAAGCAGCACTGTGGGCGGAATCATAATAAACCCATCCCATCCCCACCATCTTTTCATAATCCACATGCTGTCGTCAGTCAAGTTCAAATGGCTGGCAAATTTTTTGTACCCATCCACCATATACCAACAAATGGCTAATATGTTTGGGGCTGGGGGCTAATACATGGCAACTGCTTTGGAAAATGGCTGTGTGGTTTTGGAAACGACTCGAGAGCAAACAGGAAAATGTTTACCATAATAAAAGGTAGCTGAATGTGTTTACTGTTTCGGGGAACACTTTATTCATTTTATGCTAGAGTTTTTAATCTAAGAAAAGGCTTAGCTCTTATCCCAAAAATTGTCCCATTAAACCAAATCTAATATAATATTTCCCTTGACTTTGTCAAGGAAGGCCTTACATTTTATTTCCCACAAATTGCTGACGCTTTCCGGATTCCCATGCTCAATTAACCTTCATCAGCTCCGCTTTCCCTTTCGACACATGCAAGAATTATTAGGCCAACACATAAATAAATTGTTAAAATATTTATTTATGCCAGGACAAGTGTAAACAGAGCCAAGGAACTCTGTTTCGAAAAGACAGAAACCATAGAGGTGAGGAGGCAGGCCAGTGAGTTGGTTACCTTACTCTGGTCTACATAAAACCAAGTCGTGAATAAATACCAAAGACATAAATAAAAACAAGAACCAGTGGAGAAGGCACACTTCCAGGACCGACCCATTTCCACCTGACGATGAAAGCGACCGAAATGTAAATATCAAATAAAAACCCGGGAAAGGAAAGCGACACATTTTTTGTATTTGAACCAAGAGGTAGAGTGCTAAGTTTGGGATTTAAACTTCGAAACACTTCCTTCTGTCTACACATATTTTTATGGCTCCAAAATGGGTTTTAATCCGGAAAGAGGTAACTGCTCCTTATTTATCGATGCCAGCATGTATCCTCATCCATATACTTTTTATTTTTATTTGCGAAGCTTTCAAATACAGACACAAATGGCCACCATTTGTAAGAAAGTGATATAGTGGACGGGAATACAGATACATATTCATGAATGCGAGATTAAAGTCCTACCGATTGGCTTTCTCTTCTTGAATAGAATATTTAAACCTTATAAAGGTTATATATCTTCAATCTCTTATATTTTACTCATCTATCTATGAAAAATTAATTATTGATAAGAATTTAAAAAGAAAATAAATCAAACATATTTATACGCACATCTACAAACTCTATGGTATTTGTATCTACAACTATATTATCAAGTCAAAGTGTTAAAAGAACAACCAGATACTCCTTTGTAGAATTAATAAACTTTACAATAACTATGCACTTTGTTCACTCCATCAGCAGGATTTTGTGTGGCAGGGAGAATGATTAAAATTACTTTTTTAAGTTGTCTTTGTCGGGGACTAATCCACATGATCTCTATCCCCCTTTTCTCCTTTGTTGCAGTTGCAAATGCAAAAACAACAATGAGATGCTGGCACAATGCGGCGAGGCGCAAGAAGAAGAGCCTGGCGGTGGCAGAGGGCCGACATCCACTAGAGGGAGTCTGCCAGCGACAGCAACAAGTGGCCAACGACACTTTGCGAGAAACAAGAGCCCTGCCTTCGCTGTTGTTGTTGTTGCTGCTGCCGATGGTGCTGCTTGTGGCATTCACGAGCCAGGCAGACGCAGCAGCTGCAACAACAAGCCCCGAGGCCACCGCTACAACAACAAACGGCAATGCGACGACAACACCAACCGGATCCGGGGCAGGAATAACATCATTCACCGCAGCAACATCATCCGCACCACCAGCTGCGGCGGGAAAATCCTCGAATCCCTGGGGAAGGTCAGAGCTGCAGGACGATCCCTTTAAGAATATAATACGAATCGGAGATGGCAATACGGTCACAAGGGCAAGTAACAATTTTTTTTATAGTTTAATTGTTCAGCACTTGTAAATATATTAATATTTAGATAAATAAAAAGTGAATTTGCTTTTTGTAAATTATAATTGTACTGATCCTTTAACCCATCCAAGGACATAATAAAATACATCAGTTCCCCAAACATTCCGAAGGAGGAGAAAATAAGCAAATTATGATTTTCCTTTACTGCGCTTGTAATTGCAGCCACAGATGGCAGCCCATCCATGTGGGATGTTGTAAGCCCCGATTACAAGTGTGTTGGAAGGGGCAAGACGAGGCCAAGCACCGTTGAGCTTGTTAGGAGGTGCATTCCGCACCTCAGGAATTCTCAGTTAACCTAATTGAATTAAAATGGCAAACACAATGGAACTCACGATTTTCGATCTTAATATTTGTTAAAATATTTGGGAATCGCCAAATGGACCCAAAAAACCTGTAATCCTCTGCAAGCCAACCATTTATTTCACCTCAAGAATAGCTGAACATTCGCTAATAGACTTATCCCACATTTTCCTTAACAAAATGTCCAACCATTTGCGCGTATTTTTCAGCGGTTTATGTGCAAATAATGAGCCAAGTTAATGGGGTTAATGGTTGGCAATTTAGCCAAGTAATTCTTGGTTGGGAGGGATAGGTTCAGTGGCATTATGCTTAAGGTAGTGCCAGAAAAACTTTACTCCACTTTAAGTTAAACTTCCCAAGTTCTTAACACAGAAGACAAAACTATTCGCTTAAGTAAATATCTTGTTTAACTGAGAATTCGTCGACAAAGTTTATGATTTAATTTTTCCCTTTCTCTTTAACAATTTAAAGTCAAAACAATGCAAACTTTTCAGAGTCGGGAAAAGCAAAGCCAATAACGAAATTTTCCACTCAAACGATAAAAGGGTCTAAGGCAAAAACGACGATATAATGGCCAAGCACCATGAATTTTTTTTAAACAAAATGTATTTTTAATGCGTTGTCAGCGACAGGCCAAAAAGGAGACACGTTTAAATAGAAAACAAAAATGATTTGGGTCGCCGCAAAAATTTAATACACACAGAAAAAATTATGTTAAAAATAAATATTAAGAAATAATTTTAAAAAATAAGTTTAAGAATAAAGTTTATATACGGAAGCAATTTTTATATTTTATATACACGGAATATTTTTATTAATTTTCGATGGCTTTTTAAGTAATTAAAATTTTCCAAATAATTTGCGATTTTAATAATGACAACAGATTCCTTAAACATTAACAGGCGGCCATCGAACAGTCTCTGGTGACGGTCCACGACATTGCCACCGAAAATTTGGGCACTCTTTGCATCTCAACCCTGTTCCGACCCCTACAAGTGCCAATCAACTCGGAGCGTTTTGAGAGCTCCAGGCAGAAAGCCGATTTGGCCGCTTCGATACTCCAGGAAGTGGGCATCATTCGACACGGCGGTGAGTCCCAGTCGCACACATACCACTTTAATGTTTCGTTTATATATCTATATTATTTTTTACTCCATCATCGATTATTGATTTTGCTTGTGAGTGGGCGAGTGGTCTTTTATCGAATGAGAATGACACTTTCCGGCTAGAGCACTACATGTGTATGTATATTATGGCCGAGTAGATACGCGTGTCTGCCATGTGGAAGCGATTAAAGTGCGTGTATTCGGCGGCTTAACTGTCTGGATATGGATTCAGTTTCATAACTATTTGTTCAATGGCAGAACGTTTTGTGGGACTTCCTCACGAATGGTTGCGAGTGTGCAGTCGAATTTTATAGCATACTTTTTGGGGTGGCTTCCGGGAGGAATACAAATGTTTAAAGCCGTTAAATCCTGAAAAGTTTTCCATGAAAACTAGTATTTATTATCCAAAAAAATTTTTAAATTGAAATTTTTACATTTTCCGTAATAACCTGTCCTAACGACATATACTTTTTGTTAAGGAACTCTGTTCCCTCAACCATCAATGTACAATTTCAATTATATCCCTTAAGTAAAAATCTGATACCATCCTGTTGTGCACTCCCCGAAATGTTGTAAAGTTCTGTGAACATTTGTTCTTATTGCCACGCATGTCCTTGCTTAATTTCACAAAATCTGTTCCCTTTGGACCCTCGCTGCCATCTACCATGGTTTCAGGACATTTGTTCCCGTAAAAGCTTCGTGGGTAAATCACAGCGGAGAACAAGAACGAGTACGACGGATGACACGACGCACAATGCGAACTTTAAATTAAATCTACAGCAACAGCATTAACATTGGGACTAACAACGGCAAAGGACACTGCAATTGTACAAGTAACAGAAAGGGGGAGAAGAATGGGTAGGAAGTGGTGGGAGAGGACAGAGGCGCCGGCATCGCTTGATGCGCCACAAGTGCGTCGTTCGTTGTCAACCCCAATGCTGTCGCGGCTGTCAGGACAGGACTTTCATTCCGCTCAAGCAGCCTTGACAGTGTCACACAAAGGAATGCACCAAAAGAAATAAGTGGTCTGAAAAAGGATTCATTTTAAATCAAGAGTACCTGAGAACTTCAATACCTAATAGGAAATGCTTTCCAGTTTCAATTAATTTAAGATATTCGGAGTCCTGCTAAATTTCTCAGAGTGCACAGCTCATCTAATAAAACGCTATCAGTGTGTCGTGCATAGTCAAGAACAGACCGGAGCGCCAAACGCACAATGAACTCATCGGTCGGGCCCTGTTCTTGGGTTTGGGATAATAAGACGGAGTCCTAAGTGTTGGGGCGCACAAGCTGCCATTATGGCCATGATTTCCACACCACCCACGACCCACCTGGCACACGAGCCAGGATTCGGTATCGGGATTTTATTCCATCACTTTCTCCTGTTCGTGCTCAAAAAGGTGAGACGTGTCAGCGAAAGTCGCATAAAACGAAGGCAAATTGGTGGCCTTTGTTCGCGTTTCTGTTGTTATTGTTCCATCGTCCTGTTGAGCGTCCTGGAGCAACAGGAGGCAGCACTTTGTATACAACTGTTCGCCTCTGCAGAGCTCCGTTGACTCTTGAAATTTTGATGCGGCGCATAAATTATTCCCATAAAGTGCTCCGGCAAATCGAATAAATTTAAGCTAATTTAAAAGGGGCAGCCACTCAAAGGGATATCACTGACTGGTGCCTAGATGCTCGAATGCCTAGAATGTGAGAAGTGTTGAAGGGTCTCATAGATCAAGCCCCTCTTTTGCCTTTAATCGAAATGCTGGGTTGAAAAATGAGAAACTTCCATTGAAAAAGAAAATTAAAGCATTTATGTGGGTCTTACTTAAACGATTGTGGAAAAGTTTTTAATCGAAGAAATAAGACAAGTTTGCTCCAATAAATAAAAATAAATTAAGCAACTGCTCAGTTTTCTTTAAATTTAATGCCTTTTGCGACAATGAAATGTTGAATTTATCTTCTAAAGACGAAAAAATTTATGTGGAAGACTTCCCTATAAACCAATTCCTCCTTTGAAGTTGGAAAATGGCAGGAAAGGACTCATATGGTGCCAGTGAAGACTATATCTTTGTCTATATTCATACAATTCATGAGCGGAATACCTTAACAGATTTGTAGACTGATTCTCTTTCAACTTGCATCAAAACCTACAAACGAAATATTTTTTAGATTTTTTATGAAAATTTCTGGGGGATTCCCTTTTGAAATGTCGACAATGCAGGGAGGCACTATGTGGCCCCCAGCGAAAGCCATGTCTTGGCTAATAATCGTTCGATACATGAGCGGATTATCTTAAAAGATTTGTAGACTGATTCTCTTTCAATCTGCATCAAAACCTACAAACGAAATATTTTTTGTTAAAATTTTTGGGGCATCCCCTGCAGAAATGTGGAAAATCCATAGAGGCACGATGTAGCCCCCAGTGAAGGCCATATCTTTGCTAATCTTTGCCGATTCATGAGCAAAATGCCTTAAAAGATTTGTAGACTGATACTCTTTCAATCTACATCAAAACCTACAAACGAAAATTTTTTTGGATTTTTTGATCAATTTTCTGGAGGGTCCCCCACAAAAATGCATGGTGACCCTATGTGCCCCCCCGGGAAGGGCACATCTTGGCTAATAATCGCCCGATCCATAAGCGGGATAGCTTAAACGATTTTTAGACTGATTCTCTTTCAATCTGCATCAAAACCTACAAACGAAATATTTTTTAGATTTTACGTTAAAATTTTTGGGCATCCCCTTCAGAAATGTGAAAAATCCATAAAGGCTCGATGTGGCCCGATACAATGGCGGAATCCCTTAAAAGATTTGTAGACTGATTCCCTTTCAATCTGCATCAAATCCTAAAACTGAAATATTTTTTTGATTTTTTTTTTTAAATTTTTGCATCCGATTTTAGAGCGGAATACTTTCAACGGTTTATAAATCGATTCTGTATCATAACCCATATGCAAAAATCAGGTTAATATTCGCGCCAATGGAATGTTAAATTAAATTTTAACGAATACAAAAGGTAGGTACAAATCGACCCTTTACTTACAGATACATAATTGAACCCCGGCTTAATTGAAAAAAGGTCTCATTTTTGTACCCACTACCCCAGAAGGATCCCTCAAAATATTGCTCCCAAAGGCCCGATTTCAGGCAGAAATCTCGGGCAAACTTAATTATTCCAGACGGGGGGAAACAAAACACCTGACAGCTGAAAAAAGCCTTCACCGAACATGGCAACAATATGTCTGACTGTAGTTTGAATAATTGCCAATTTTACACACTCTGGCTCACATTCGTTCCCCTCCGAAGCCCCATACTTGTGTTCGAATATGAAGGAAAAAGTCACACACACATATGTGCAACAATTTTTGTTACAGTTTCAGCACCTTCATCCTGAACAAAACAAAACTGCCAAGAGGCAATAAATTCCCAAACTATACGAAAAAAAATGAAAAAAGATTGATGAGGCAAGTACGGACGAGTGAGAATCCAAATGGCACAGCGGATGATGAATGGGCTCCTGACCCATAAGCACATCATCGCCGTTACTTTCCGTGTCGCCGGGTGTTACCTCCTCAGGTGAGACCTGGCTGACAGCCATTGCGAAATGTTGTTTACCATAAGCGTTTTGTCTTGGCCACATTGCTAGGATGATCACCGTGCCTACATATGAGTGAACTTATGTGAACAGAATAAAAAAATCATTGCTTTCTTTAGTCGCAAATCTATAGCAACATATCATAGAGGCATTCATCTGTTTTGGTGAATAATATTTATTTTTCATGAATGTCCCACAGTCCATAATTTCACAATAAAGTTTTGGCCGCTTTCTGTAAATTTTTGCCTTAAATACATTCAATGATACAATTATTGTATTTCTTCCTCTGGAATAGAACAATTTTCATTAGATATACATTCCTACTTATTGTTTTTTTTTTTCTTTATATAATATATATCTCACAACAGAAACCCTATATTTATCTGCAAACGATCTATAATATAACCTTTTGCTCCGTCCAAAAATAAATGTTCCCTTTTTTTACAGTGCAGTTAGGCAATGTTTTATGTCAATGCATATGTGTATAATGTTAAAACTACAAATCATAGAGCCACTTTTAGGCAATAATTCTGTACATTCTGGCTCAAACTGAAAAAATTTTCATCGTTTTTCAGTCAACGTACTTGGCTCAATACATAAAGTACAAGACTACACGAAACACGACAACATCTTAAAAGGCTCGGGTTCTAATCCAATTGCTGGTACTGGTCGTTGTTCTTACACAAATTTCGTTTCACTGGATGGCTCTAGCAATTTTGTATATTTTTTTTACATATCGTACCAATCTTAATTAATGGAAGTCTTTCTATGACAGCACTAAATATTTTCCAATACTTACCATTATTTTAGCAATGGCAGTTAGTTCAACTTTTAGCAGCTTTCGTCAACAGTTGGATTTTATGACAATTCACGTATTATATTTTTGCTTTTCACTCTTAGGAAATATTTATTTGGCTTATTTGTCATTTACCTCATCAAAATGAAATAATTTTCCAGTAATTCCAGCCAACGTACTTGGCTCAAAGGGTACGGTACAAGGCTACTGTTTATACGTCTTTGGTTCAATTCCTAGTCCTAGTCCTGGTCCTGGTCGTTGTTCTGATGTTCAAAACAGTGTTCCGTTTCCTGTGTTGTTGACAGAAAATAATACAAAGTTTTTTTTTTTTTAAATCTTTACCAAATTTAAGCAGTAATCTGTCTTGGTAAAGAATAGTTATCTATAATTTGGAATATTAAGAGCATAAATGTTACGGATGCAAAACTTTTAAGAACAAGTTTGGTGACTACATATAAAGAGGCACGTACACGGTTTATGTTGCCTTCTCTGGGGAAAGAAGAAAAGTTTTTGGGATGTATCTGGTACCTCAGAGAACAGCAGGAAAAGGAAAATACAAAAGTCCTGTACACACTAAAGCATAAAATAAAGAAAGTGCCACGGAAGTTGCGGTAATCGAATTTAAATAAGTTTACTTTGTAAACAATTCTCGTTTTACTTTCGCTAACTTCACCGATGCCCTGCCCTACTGGAAGGAAAACAGAAGCCAGAGTTGGCAATTCAGCTTTTTTGAATAACATTTTTTTACAGATTACAAAATGGTTTTTAATCTTTTATTAATAATGGCACTACAATTATTATTTTTTCAGCAACTAATCCTAATTGAGACCCTAAGGTATTTTTTCATAATAAGTCTTTAATTTTTGTAATTATAATTTTAAAACAAAACTATGCAAACAACTAATTGTTTTTCTTTTAAATTTTTTTTTTTTGTCTGAACAAATATATAAAAAAAGCTACATATTTTTTACACGAATGTAGTATAAAAACGAATAGGATGTGCTCCTTTTTTTGGCCAGCACTAAGAGCAACAGCCAGGAACAGGAAATGTGGTGAAAATATTGGCTTTAGCAAGCCGCCCACACTCCATCCGAGCAAAAGGGCAAACGGGTAGAGAGAACGAGAGGGAAAAGGACACTGTTGTGTTGTCCTGCCGCGCATATTAATCATTGTTGCCGGGTTGACACTTTCGCCAAGGCTGAAAGCACAAATGCAACAGAACCAACAACAGCCGCAGCTTTTAATGACTATTTCAAGGTTGCAATACTCGTGGCCAGAACAAAAATGAATGTTTTGGGCTGAGCACTTAAAGTTGCCTGATACAATAGTTGCAATAGAAAAATTCTAAAGTGCTTATAACTCGATTATCACGCTCTATATGTCCCTGAGGCACATAGTGTTTGGAATAAACCTTTTGTTGCTGAAACTTTTCATCCTTTGGTTCCATCCTTGGAACCTTTTTGAATTAATTAAAAATGAAAAATCCAATTCGGCTCTCCATTTCCATATGGGACCAATTTTTAAATCAGTCTCATTGTCCCAAAAGGACAATGTCAGCATCAAAAGCTGGGGGGAAGCGAAAGAATATATATGCAAATCGTTTTAAATATATTTTTGGGGAACTTTCGGGATTGGCTGGCAATCAACAATGGAAATGCGATTCCCATTGAGCAATCGAATGCTCGTCAGCCAAATGGAAGGCCATAAATAATTAAAGTCGAGCAAATTGTGCAGTGTAATCAGCAATTAAGAGCAGCCAGTGACATGGCCAATTCATTTCGTGTGAATGCAAGTGCGACTTTTAATCAATTTGTGTGTACTATCATTTCATTTCCGTTGGCATTTTTGAAAATAAGTTTTCGTTTATGGCCCAGACTTATATGACTTTAATTCATTTATGTTCAGGACTGTCGGATGCCTTGGCCAAGGGCCTGCTAACCGATGACTCCATAACCGGGGCTCGCATCTTGGCCCTGAATCTGACCAACGGAGCGGTGCAGTCGTATGTTTGGTGGGTCGACGGGGGCCAGCCGGAGACCCAGCGGTACGAGGAGGAGGGCCTACAGATCGGCAAGAAGCCCTCCAGTAGTTATCCCTGGTAATGATAAAACTACTTAGTATGGTTGTTTAATCTTGATAAATTTTACTTTCATTTTCCCAGGTTCGACGACGAATCCAGCTCACCCACCCTGCGGTCGCCAAAGTTCGCCCCCAGCCCGCCGAACAACTACTACAAGGGCTGGTGGACTTTCCCGTACTTTTCCTGCTCCCTGGGCCGCTGGCTAGTGTCCTACAGCATTGCAATCCCTCCGAGCGGCCGCCACGGGCTACGGGGCTTCATTAGCATCGACATCGACGTAACGACGCTCCGGGTGAACCAGTGCGAGGCGGAGCCGTACCACTTTGGGAGTCGCCGCCAGAAGCAACAACAGCTGCAGCAGCAGCAGCGCTTGACGACTGGCCGGTCTCCGTTCCTGGCCAGCAACAGGCCTGTGGGAGGATTAGGGGCCAGCCAGGATGAAGCTACCATCAATGACCTGCAGGCATTCCACAGCTCCCACAAGTGCCATCGTGAGTCTATGATGGTAAGTGATTCAAAATTAGCGAGGTATTGCCTTAGACTAGACTCTTTAGTTTTTTTCTTAAACTCTTCCTTGGACTTCCTGTGAAAGCACAATTTTATGTTCCTTACTTCAACCACACATATCAATTTCCTGAGAGCTTACTATTCTTTGACCTTTTCCAGTGCGATTACCGCCAGCCGACTGCGGAAAGTGCAACAATCGGTGGAGGCAAGTTGCTGGCCGCAATGGGCGGGAGCAGCGGCTGGGCCAGGGGCTCTTACCAGTGCCTCTGTCGCCGGGGATTCTACTCCCTGCGCCACCCGGATGGCTTCAACGGCACCATCATGGAGATCGCCTGGCAGGAGCAGGAGGACAATATAAGCAACTACTACACGGATGTCTTCAAGTGTTTGTCCTGTGCCCCCGGCTGTGACACGTGCACCGGTCCGGAGCCGTGTCTGGCCAACTACCATTGGCCATTCAGGTGGGACACATTGTTTATTTAATGGTGATGCGGAAGTATCTTGGCAGAGACAGCCTATAGTTCCTTACCCGGATAATAGTTCATTTATGTTAATAATTGGCGATTTGTCTTGGCGTTTTGATGAGAATTTTGGCGCAAAGGTTGTAGAACAAGGCTACAAAACCGAAGCTTCAAATGACTTGAGTTCAAATCTTGCCGTAGTCTTTTGGCATTATAATTTTTTTTGTTTTGTTCAGACAGATTTTTTTTTCTTTTTGTTATAATTATAATTTGATTTTTAAATAAATACTTACTTTCTCTCCGAAGTATGATGCGATACGAGATATAGTTCATATTTACTATCTTTTCATATTTTTATGGTTTAAAAAAAAATGTTTGTACAGAAATATTTTCGTCCCTAAACGTCCATCCTACTTGGTTCAGAGGTTAAAGTACGAGGCTACAAAATCTATGATATGTCTATGATATGATTTCGGTTCGAATCTCGTCATAGTCTATGCCAACTGGGTCTGTGCTTCATGAGTTTTCTGCACCTTTAAATTACTCTACCACGTTGTGACTACTCTGTGATTGACAGACAATGTTTTTTTTTTAATATTAGTCAGAAAATTAGTAGGAGGAAAAATATCAATAAATTCTTTTGGAGAGAAAACCTTCCTTATTTCCTTATTTAAAATATGATCTTTTAATCTTTCTTGGCTTACTGGACTGCTCTATAATTTTTATATATTCTCTTTATTTCCATAGAATATCCTTGCTGACCATCTCCATTGGCTGTGCCTGTGGCACCTTTATCCTTGCCGGCTACCTCTTCCGGCACCGCCGTGTCAAGGTCTTCAAAGTGGCCAGCCCCATCTTCCTGATGATCACGCTCATCGGCTGCGCCATCATGTATCTGGAGGTGAGTGCTCGGGTGGTTGTAACGGGGTGGTTCTTAACCCATTAAACCGGCTATAAGGGGGAGCGGTAGGAAATCAGAACACGGCCCGCAAAACATACAAAGGCCATTTGAAAACAATGTTTCTAATGCGACAAAAGACGCTACGTGGTCGGCCAACTCATTCATAATTAACCCGCACGTGAAAGAGGTTGGCTTCCTGGGCCATGTTCCCACTACCAACAAGCTGCAGCATAAAAGTCCCACTTATGGGTTTTTAAATGCGGCTTTTAGACACTTATGAAAGGGAAAGGTAGTAACGTTTTTTGGGTCAGTTTGTCACAAAACAAATACGCCGTTAATAGTTAGATTGATTTTGTTGTTTAAAAAAAAGGCATTGCTCGAAAGGATTTGTATTGCGAAGTTTTCAAAGGGAGCTATATTTTTATGAGGCATTTTTATATATATTTTACCATTATTTTAATATCATAGTTTAGCTAAGAAAGAGTACATCCGCGGTTCGGCAAGCCGTTCCCCTTTTGTCATGGCCCAATTTTGTTGTCAACATTAGCAAACAAACAATGGTTAGCCCCACGGGAGTCAAAAAGTCCTGAACTCCATTAAGTCCTAACAACGCCACCAAGCAAACAATACCAACAATGCTAACAACTTGTTACCCGACTTTAGAAGCAAATGGGTTTATAGGTTGCCATGAAAAGGTAACTATAACGAAAAAAAACCAGCCGATTTTCTAATCAAAATGAACAAGTCCAGACGTAAGCGACATGATAATAAATTAATAACGTGGAAAATGAGCGGAAAAAAGAAAAAGGAGCGAGATGAGGACTCCGAGGACGAGGATATGGAGGCCATGATTGCGGCGATGAGGGAAATGTTGAAGATTCCCGATTTCGAAGATCAAGATGAGAAAAAAAGGATTGTTGACATGGATTTGGAAAAATTCAAAAATATTACAAAAGATTCCCAAGTGCAAAAGTCGGATCAAGGAGCCCAAACAGAAGAAGATATAAAGAAGCCTACAAAGTATGCAATTCCCGACAAAAATCCATCGGGGGAGAACTGGGCCGATTCTCTATTAAGGAGATGGGGATGGTCGACTTCCGAGGAATGCCCACCACAACAAATCAGAAAGGAAGTCAAGCCAGAATCAAGATTAGCGATAGACCAAAGCGATGAAACTCGGCCGACAGCCAAGAACAAAGGCCCACGGAGTTCGCCTCCTGAAATCAAACGAAAGTCCGCATCGAAAAGTCCTTCCAGACACAATAAAAACAAGTCCTCTACGGATATATCCCGGGAGTTTCTAATTCGCTCGGATCGTTATGATTTGCATTCAAAACCGCCAGAACAGGTGGCCAATGCAGCAAAACCGTCTCCAACATCCAACGAAAACCAAAGCCAAACTTTATCTTCATATGATTCGGACGCGGCTAAAGATTCGGAGGAAGCTCGGAGGAAACTGCATAGAATTGAGGAGGCCTCTAAGCCCAAATCTTGGCTAAGGCCCAGGCCGATTATCATTAAACCCAAAGAGGTTACTCCAAATGCCAAGCATTTACTTGCAAACAATGACTTATCCAAGCCGCAGGGCGGGGGTGAACCAACAAATAGGTTAATTAATATCTTAAAGGCTCCTTTCCGCGGTAGTCTATCGTATGCCCCAGGAAAGGACGATCCTAATGAGAAGAATGAGAACATAAATTCAGAGCCACAAACCGAAACCTCTACGCAATTTCCCAAGGATAATTTATCTGCAGAAAGGGTTCCGACAAAAGAGTCAGCTGAGACTTCCTCAAAAAAAATAGATGATCCTTCCTCTCTAAGCCTCATGATCAAAGGACACTCCCATATAACCTCGGAACTAACGGACCACTGTCACCTCAAAAATTCTCGAGAAAGGGGAATAGATAGAGCCGCCAAAAAGAAGTTGATCATCGCCAGTTGTGTTTGTTTGTTTTTTATGATAGTCATGATTATCGGGGGCATATTGTCCAACAGTCTGGCCATTGCCACGGATGCATCCCACTTGCTGACCGACCTGGCTGGATTCATGATCTCCCTGTTCGCCATATATCTGACAGGCAGACCCGCCTCCAAAAGACTCAATTTTGGCTGGTACCGGGCCGAAATTATCGGAGCAATGTTGTCCGTTTATTTCATCTGGATAGTTACAGGTAGATTGGACTCAAAGCCACCAGCAAATGTTAGAAATAGGTAAAATAGTTGGCTTTTCACCAACTCTAACACTGTAATACCAAAATAGTTGTTGACATTTTCATTCGTTTTCCGATCGTTCCGTATGGGTGCAACAGGTGGCTATATCTCTCAATATTTTTACAATGCTTGCAGCCTATCTATATCTATCATAAGTTTTGTACAGCTTTACATTCTTAGCTTTTTAAATTTGTATCATTTTAAAATTGAAATTATAATATTATAAGCAAAGTCAAACTAAAAGCACTCATCACAGGCATATTGGTATGGCTGGCCGTCCAACGACTGCTTAACAATGATCACGATCTGGATTCTAAAATAATGCTGATCACCTCGGCCCTGGCCATTTTGTTCAACCTGGTCATGATGTGCACGCTGTTGTTTGGTGATGGCCATGGACATTCACATGGACACGCCCACTATCAACCGGGGGATGTGAATCGCAGCAGCCGGATGAAGTTGGTGGGATCCGAACAGGCGGTTGATTCGGAATTTGTGTCGCACGTTGACTTGCTGAAAAAGATGAAAAATAACGAAAATGGGCCGACTAAGCAGAACATTAATGTACGGGCGGCGGTCATCCATGTTGTGGGGGATATCGTCCACAGTGTCGGTGTTTTTGTGGCAGCCTTAATAATATTTATCAATCCGAGCTGGGCGTTCATGGACTCGATTTGCACATTTATTTTCTCGATCCTGGTGTTGATAACCACCTTTCAAATCCTGAGAGATGTGTTCATGGTTTTGATGGAGGCCACACCGGATTATATGGACTACGAGGGGATCAGGATGGCATTTCTCTCCATCGAAGGCGTTCTGCACGTCCACAATCTGAGGATCTGGGCCCTCTCCATGAGCAAAATAGCTCTTTCGGCCCACCTGGCCATAGCCAAGGATGCAGATCCCCACAAGATATTGGAGCAGGCCACCAATCTGGTCCACAAACAGTACAAGTTCTTTGAGACCACCATTCAGATCGAAGAGTACTCGCCCGAAATGGAGGACTGTGAGCATTGTGACTCTCCTCCTGCCACTCCCAAAAAGAAGCCTCCTCCCCAGGTGGAAAACGGTGACAGCCCAGATAGCCCCAATAACGAGCCGAGGCGATCCATGTGAGAGCTAGAGAAGTTAGAGCTAGAGAAGTAGCATTACTTTCTTTCCTATGGGGGCCTACCGACGCCTGACAAAATTATATAAATTTATTAAATAAACGAAACAATAAAAAGATTGCAGATCTTATTAATATATTTCAATAAAAATATTTTTTTTATTTTTTAGATGGTAGCCATTTTTCCCTATCTGGACACGAGCTGGTGTATTGCTACCAAATGGACACGCCACATGGGCTTTTGCATCACCTACACTTCCCTTCTGATGAAGACTTGGCGGTATGCTATTCTATTCTAAAGTTTAAAAACATTTTATTTTTCATAATTTTTTTCATAATATTTTTACAGAGTTTCATTGACATACCGGGTCAAGTCGGCCCACAAAATAAAACTGAATGATCAGCAATTGTTGCAGTGGATGGTGCCCATTCTCTTGGTAATGCTCATCTATTTGGGTACTTGGACTATATCAGCTACTCCGTATGCGGAAGTGGTCAGTGGTCTTAATGAATATACAACATGGTGGTTCCAAAATCAAGTATTATTTCTATATTTTTCAAGATATACGACCAGAGCCACTTGAAATTCAAGCAGTGCTCGTACAACTGGTGGGATCATAGTCTGGCCATCGGCGAGGTGTTCTTCTTGGCCTGGGGAATCCGGGTCTGCTACAACGTCCGGAATGCGGAGAGTCTCTACAACGAGGCGCGACTCATTTCGTACGCCATTTACAACATAGCCATTGTTAACATTGCCATGGTGGCGTTCCAGTAAGTCGGCCCAGGAATTTTATATTAGTGCTTTTATTTTTAATATTTTGTAGAAAAATTTACAAATATTTTTTTTTTAAGTGGAGACTAATTTAAAATGGTTTTGCAAGCCATAAACATTTCTAATTTGCAAAGAAAACGAATTTAAGGAAAACACACACCTCTGTGTGCACTGCAATGGCAGTTGAGGGGAAAACTTAATTTTGCGTTTGCAGAACAGGTTGAAGGGGAGAGCTCCACCTGACGGAGCTCTATCTGCAATGGAATTGAATTATAACAGTTGACACATGCTGGGTAATCCAGCATGCCGCAGCACGCTCCACGGCCACTGGGACTTGTAAAGCTGCTCGTCTTACTCCGGCCCAGACCAGGAGTAGGACGAAGACCAGGACCCAAGCCCGGATCCAGACCCGGACCCGGACCCGGACGCGGTCCCCTTTTAATTAAATTCCTTTGCTTTGTGCACGCTCGTGTTCGCGGCGTAATCCTTTTTGTTAGCCTGCCAGGACTTGTTTCGCGCATCGCTCTCTGCGGCTTTTGTTTACATAGACATTCCGGGGCATATATTCCGGCTGTCTGCGGGCTTGAGGCGTTTCGCAACTGAAATCCTTTTGATGAAGTCCTTATAATTAATGCAATTTGTTGGAAAAGTTTCTCGGTCAGGCAGCAGAAACCTATCCTCCCTTGGGCTCCCCGGCTAGGTTCGCATTGTAATTGGCATTCGTAATTGGCTATGTTGGATGAAAGGTGTCGGAATTTATTAGGCCACAAGAGCAAATATAAACAAGGGGCTATCTTACCTTAATTACGTATTCCTTCATGTTGTCTTATCCTGGACAGGTCTATGAATTCCAAGGTCTATGAATTATTTCTTCAACTTTCACTTCATTTGTTCTATTTGATGATTGAAATACTATAAGTACAATGAACACAGTTGAGTAATAAAATAATTGTAACTATTATTGTGTTTATTTTCCCCAAAAGCGTCATGCTGTTCCCGAATGCCGGCCCTGATTACAAATATGCACTGGGATTTGTGCGAACCCAGCTCTCCACAACAACCACTATTGCCCTGGTGTTTGGCCCCAAAATACTACGCGTATTCAAAGGTCAGGGCGACAAATGGGATCAGAAGGCCAAGGTGAGGAGCATAACGGCTTCCTTTTCCCTCAACGGAGTGGGCCTTGTGCCGGAGGAGTCGCCGGACTTGTACCAAGAGAACGAGGAGCTGAAGGTGAGTGGAACAAAGAGTGCAAATAACAGAATAAAATCATTAAAACACTCTTCCATAACAGGAGCAAGTCCAGAAGCTGGCTCACCAAATCGAGTTCATGAAGACTGTACACATGCAGATGAACAACAGGCATCTGAAGCCGAAGCCGGGAGGATATTTTACCATAACGTCGACCTCTTTCCAAGCGCCCTACAGCAAAAACACGGTTTCCACGGCGCAAACTCAGACTGGCAAGGATGAAGCCAGGTTAGAGTTAAGCCTCTATTAAGCCATTATTTAAGATATTAGAAAAGATCGAAATGACAATAATTTCTCATTAAATTATTTATTATTCCAGCGGCACGCCAACCAAGCTAAAATCGCCAAAGGGCAAAGTCTGACGAGGTCAACGAAGTGTTAAAGATTGCTCAATGGAGGTGGAGGATGCTGCGATTGATTTTAGTTTCCGGCAGGCAGAGTCGGAGGAGATGCTGACCACCATAGAGGGAGCCACCAGGGAGCCGAGACCAGATGAGGTGCTCCTGATCGACCAGTTCCAGCGCCTGTTTGCGCCCATTTTGGACGACAGCCTGAGGCTGTACTACCAGCTGAATGACTGTGACGACGAGGAGGCGGAGCACGTGAGGATCCACCACACGGTGGCGCAGTTGAGTGAAGCGACCAGCAGCGAGGAGGAGGCCACGCAGGTGACCCGGGTGAACACTCCCACACCACCGCCGGCGGACGTAGAGCTGCTGCTTCCGACTTCCAGCGAAAGTTCCACGGCTAGCAGTTCCCTTTACGCGATCCACACCCCGTCGCCGGCTCATCCCAGTGGTCTGGTGCTGACACCCCAGAATCTGGAGTCGTCCTTGCTGCTATCTGGCAGTGAAACTCACACAGTCACCGAGCTGGTGCAGCTGCACAATCCGCCGCAGGACCTGCTGGCCATCGAGGATGAGAACAACACATCCTGCTCGCTGTCGTCCAATTTTACGGACAGCAAGACCCTGGACGGTCGAACACCCATTGTGGTGTGATTAGTTCCCCCGATCTGCTTAAATTGTGATTTTGTTTACGGTCTTAGGAGCAACAGCAAACAGTTAGAGGAAAATGAACAGCTTAATGTTAAATATAGTGTTAAATAATGTTTGTGTGTATGTGTCTGTCAAGTTGTTTAAATATTAAATGCGTTTATGCGGAGAAAATGAGAATAGCTTCTGCCTCCATCATGATTTTTAGAACTCAGCCCACCAGAAAGCCAACGAATTCTCATACTAATTTCAATAAGATTTTATTTTACTGCCAAACACTGTGTTATTTCTTGTCAAACCAATTAACAGTTTACGGGGATAGGTATTTATTATACGTTACATAAAATAACCCACCAGAAACAAAAAATTCATACATTAAAATTGATAAGAAAAGCAAATCAATAGAACTACTCTCAAGAATGCAACCCCGCATAAACGCAATCTTCATGTCAGTGTTTTAATGGCTTAGTTGTGGCTTCTTAACCATACACCCCATTATCCCATCCCATTCATGACAATCCTCTTTTTCAAACCTCGGAAATCAAGATCAAGCATTGAGCAAATTTTTCTCACTTCGTTCGGATCGAGAAAGGAAGTTGTATAGGGAAGCTTTAGGATCAGGCCAACCGGCCTGGTGGACTCATAGAGGCCATCGGGGCCCATAGGGACTTGGCATTAATAAATCTCATTTATCTCTCATGCACCTAGCGAATATCTACATACATATATGAATTGTTTTCCTTTTTTTCTCTGCACTCATTTATAGAACAATTATAGTTTGCTTTGTAGACAAACCTTGATTTCCGTCATCGTACGATCTACATATATAATGAAACATTTAAGCCTAGAAAAGTCGATTTTAGTGTACAAGAGATATATAATATTCATAAAACATGCATACTAATGAATAAATTGAATGATTACAGTTTTAGTGTACGATTTTAAGCAAATACAATTTTAACAGGCGCGCAATTCTTCTTCATACAGTTGGGCACTACGTAAAGTGGAAAATATTCAAAATTACCAAAAGCAAAACAATAAATGGATAGCATTATACAACACATTTATGGCATAAGTTAATGTAAAATTAAAATATTGTAAAGGTCAAAGAAATCAAAAATAAATGTTATACAAAATAAATGTTTCTATAAATTGGTGTTGGTCCCCTTCGAACTCCTCACTTATTTACTGAAAAATTTTAAGTTAAAATTATAAAAATTTGAGATGTAAACGAGTTTTCTTTGCTTTCATAATCAACTATTTTCACTGCTTCCTATGGGTCATTTTTCATGTTTCTAATTTTTCACAAAGATCGTCACAAATTTCCCATGTTGAGGCAGAATTTACTGGACGAGGAGTTCGAGAGCCTGCGGCGGATTGCCTTGTCCATCTGTCACACCCTTGGCAGACCAAAGGATCGCGAGATCTGCATGAGCACTCTTGATGTTCTGGCCAGGTTCAACCAAGCCCATTCGGTCACTGTGAAGCAGAATGTGCACGATTTTATGGTTTTCTATCTGAAAGTGCTGCGATGGACTTACAATAACCAGCCCATGGGAATATACCAGGCATGGGTAAGTACGCGTCCTTTTCATCTCGCATTCATGCTATTTATTAGTTTATTTCTGTACTTCAGTATGGTAAAGACTATGGGGCTGATGCTTCCTCTAATGCAGGAGCTTCTTCGCAAGAAGTTCGTGCCTGGCTGGAGGAGGGCAAGTCTTTTATGGCGATGAAAACCTTCGAGGATGGCTCGACCATAATCTACAGTGCAGTGGCCAAAGATCCAACGGCTGGTTGGGCGGAGCACGGTCTAAAATCCCTCATGGCATCGCAGGCTGGATGTAGTCTCACACCCGACGATAAATAGTAACTTAAATACACTCTATAAATATATTTTGATTGTGGCTGTATCGCTTTAGTTTACATTTCGATTTACATTCTTTATAAAGTAGAAGGGGACTGTGTACGGAAATGTCATTCTACCTCTTTCTTAATACTATACCATCATACATTTTCGGGAAAAAGTGAATTGGAAATGGAATATATTCGAAATTGAGAACATGGTTGTTTGTACAAATCTACCTTTTAACTATTTAACTTAATTCTTACATTTTCTGGATTGTGTTTCGAGTCTAACAATGGACGGAGTGCGTGGTTTTTGTATCAAAATATACTCGTTGGCTTATAGACTAATAAAGAGGCGTGTGTGAAAAGGCACTTTTTCGTAGTTATGGTGGGGAATTGGACAATGATTTCTTAAAAAATTCCCATTTAGCTTCTCACGAATCTCGAGGCGGCAGCCATTAGAAGGAAGCCTATAAGGAGCTGCAGAGACCCGTGAATATGCCGCAGGCTGGAGCCATTGCAGCTGTCGTTGGAGCAGTAGCACTCCTCCCAGTACACGCCGTTCTCATAGACGCCCCAGTTACAAACACCAGTAACTCCGGTGTCCGAAACGGAGGCACAGCGTCGGATCACCTGCCGCCAGCGACCATCCCCTGGGGGAGAAAAGGGAATCAGTTACACTTTCGTCATTGCTGTCGGTTACCTACAGATAAATCCACGTGGTCCTTGCTGTACCACCTTCATGCAAAAGGATCCTGGCATGTGACTCTCATCGCTGTTGCACTCGATGGCGATATGCTCCGTGCGATTGAATCTTTTGTAGGCACCGCAGCTGTCATGGCCTTTGCGATCTTGGTCCGAGGAGCATTGGTAGCACCGAATGGCCAAGCTGCCTGTAAATGTTCCATTAATTAACTTAAATTGTTCAAAAACAATTGCCAAGCCACACCCAAAGCGCAGCTTCAATAAATGTCTGGGATTTTAGCGTGATTACATACCACAAACGGCCAGCGTGAGCAGCAGAAAGGCGCAGCGAGTTACTGGGTTCATATTCATCCTAAATATTAGTTGTGCGCTTCGTTGAACTTAACTTAAATACGTTTAAACCAAAAAAATAACAAATTGGAATCAACACGAGCCTCAGTATGACCGCGCGAAGTTAGATGAGAAATACCAACAGCTTGAAGTACAGCAATGTTGTGGCAACTCTGAAACATAAACAAAACAGTCCTAATATATAAATATTTCGTAATGAACCAACAGTTTCTCTAAACATAACACTCCATTTTAAACACGAATTTATTTAAAGAACTTTACTTTACAATTTAAAATTTTGTTATGATTTCGTTAAACAATTAAGATAACAATGTTTGTGACATTGAAGACTTGTTAACAATGTCTTTCTAATATCAAATATAACATTTTATGATAAATTTTAATATAAATATTGTCCCAGAACCACAAAGATTAATACAATACATGCATTATTTAAATTTGGCGCCACTTCAATTTATACTTTCAGTATATTTTCCCTTCTGTGGTGCCACCCTGTTAAATTTAGAAGCGGACCATCGATATCTATTTGGAAATATTATCGATATCAAGCCAGCATTTTTTGGGCGGTGTTCGCGTTTTGTTTTCGTTAATTATTTTGCTTCTTAAGCAGCCCAAGACCCTCAAAAAACAGAATTAATACTAACTCAAGATGAAAACCCTCGAGAAATGCCTACTGGCGGTGGTTTTAGTATGCTGTCTGTTTCGAATGGGTGAGTAAGGTTTCTCCAATTCCGATTGCGTCTGCGTAACGAAGCGTTTTTGTGACATTTTCCAGGCCAGGCCATCAAGTGTTGGGATTGTCGCAGCGACAATGACCCGAAATGCGGAGATCCCTTCGACAACAGCACCCTGGCTATAACAGATTGCCAGCAAGCACCTGAATTGGAGCACCTGAAGGGAGTTAGACCGACGATGTGCCGAAAGATCAGGCAGAAGGTGCACGGGGAGTGGCGATATTTCCGGAGCTGCGCCTACATGGGGGAGCCTGGAATCGAAGGTGACGAGCGCTTCTGTCTGATGCGCACTGGCAGCTACAACATCTTCATGGAGTATTGCACCTGCAACAGCAAGGATGGCTGCAACTCTGCGGGTATCCATCGTTTGAGCTGGATGGGTGTGTTGGTCGGCACCGTGACTTCCGTCCTTGTGGCGCATTTTTTGCGGCAATAGATGCGGGATTCTTTTCTACCCGTAGCCAATGCCCTCGTCGCCCGTTTTCTAAAAGATTGACTCTTCTCGATAAAAGGGATGGGCTTTTAAAACGCGAAAGCTTTTCTTTCTCAACAACCATGTTAAATATTTTTATACGCCTAAAATTCTTTTTATCGAGTATGACAATGTTTTAGCCAATGAGCAATGTTTAATCAAGTGCCTTTATTTACTGACTCGAATTGTATCTTAAATGTGGAAAACCATTTCCGTCCTGATGTATCTTACGCACATAAACTCTGTACTTTCTAAGTTCAATCCTGCAATCTTTTCGTGCCTAGATTAAGTCTCTAGCAGCATTACAAGTTATTTTTGTAACGCAAACACAATTAGAACATTTTTGTATTTGAAATAAACCATTTACACACAAAATATTTTTTCATTTTTAGATTTTATAGAGGGGATTTAATATACTGCCCGCAATATTTAACAGAAATCAGAGATTTTAAATAACTTTCGTGGCCCATGCTGATGTCTGTATGTGCGAAGTCTAAACAACAATCAAGGCAATAAAATAAATTAAAAATGTATTAGCAACTAAAAACTTGTTTTAGACTAAGTTTTGTGCTGCTGCAGTTGCCAATGCATGATCTTGAGATATTTTATTTAAATTGCGTGTTTTTTTAATTGGGATTTAAAAAATGAATCATGAATAATATTGTGGCATTTCAAGTGCTGCCCATCAATGAAAACTCGAAAAATGCTACCAATCCTTTTCAACGAGTGACCAAAGAAGCTACCAAAACGTTGTAGCGAGTCAGCGAGTACCAAGTTATCGGTATTCGTCGAAAAAAAGTTCTTTTATGTTTTAACCAACTAAAAAGCACATTGTATTTGTCTCGTATTCGTCAAATATTTTAATTTGTTGGCCGTCTAAAAAGAGAACAGTGGAGTAATGTTTAGAATTGTATAAAGGAATATCGGTAATGCACCTGGCAGTGATCGTTTTTTGTGCACGTCTTTTTCGGGAGTAAATTGTGTTTAATTTAACTTATTTCGTTTGGACCTTCCTTTTGCCGTTCGTCTTATTTTTAACTCGTACTCGTATTTGTTGTGTTGTTCAATTAACCCCATAATGGATGTGGACTACGATTTTCAATACGGATTCCAGAACGATAGGGATGCGGACGAGTTCCATAGCTATGTGATGCAAAACTTTAACATCATGCGTCTGCAGCTTCGGGACTACTACAGGTATAACGAGTACTTTCTTTTCAATTTACTTTATTTAACAGTTTACGGTACAAATTTACAAACATTTTTTTACACAGGTACGTTATTAACATTAGTGGGACTGCTACAAAGCCATTTGAAGAGCGAAAATCGCCAGCAGAGCCGTGAATCCCACGGCCACAAGGTGTCCAGATCCGGAGGCGTTGCACAAATCGCCCTTGCACGTGTAGCAGCTATCCACCTGGCGGCTATGAGTGACGGTGCATTCGTTGTCCTTCTGGCCAATAGACTCGAAGTGGCAATCACGGGACACAATAGTACCCGCGCGATCTGTAGAGTATATGGAGATGTATTAGGAATGGATTTATCTTTAAAAGGAACTGGTATTGGCAGGTTACTGTAGATCACAGCTAATCCTAAGGACAAGGGAACTCTAACTCTAAGCTGAAACTACATCTGTCGACTATCCTATCTCTAATGTCATAAACATGGTAATTTTTTTATAGAAAATAATAAGCTTGATCGTCTAACTTTATACTGCTAGAAAATAGAAACCTTTTTCCATGTAACTTTAAGTTAAGCCTCTTTGTATTTAATTTGAATTTGAAATTAGTGAGTTCGAACTTAAAACTTTGCATCCCAACAAATTAATAGTGCAACCTAAAAAAAGGACACATAATTCCTAAAAAAGATCGTTAAACCTATTCTTAAGGCAACTAATATTGTAAGTACATACTTTTTTCGTTGCTGTGACAAATTCCACACTAACCAAATATTTGTTTTAGGAACACGAACTAACGCAGTTGGAAGAATCCAAATGAAGCAACTAGCCGCCCCCATCAATATTACTAGAAAAACTAATATAATTAATATATTTGTATTTTTGAGTGGGTTAGGAATTCTTTACTTGTTTAGAATATATTGCTTTGAAAGTAACTTTTTTATGATATATTTGATGATCTAAACCTTATGAGTATATAACGCACTGTACGTGCTTTCAATGTATTTCTCGGTTTTGTTTTGAATACCATATGTTAATTGGAACCCCCGGCCCTAGCCCCCTTCGATTGCGTCCAGTTTGGTCGGTGACATCATTTGTATTGGAAATATATATGGCGTTCAAGGTGCGTGCGACTCTTAACTCTTAAAATCAGTATGCACGCAGCTATCTTTGACTAATTTCACTCACCACTGGTGACCACCTTGTTGCACTTGGTCACTGGCTGGAGCTGCTCCATGGTGTTTGGTTTTGGCACTAAATCACAGTCCACAGTCCGGATATTGGAGGCTGGTTCGATCTTCTCCTTGGCGCAGTTGGGATCCGTGAGGGATTTGCACTGATAGCACTTGATGGCCGAGGCTAAGGGAGAGAATACGATTAAAATAATAAATAAACCTAAAGTCTATGGCTGTGGAAAGGTCGTAGATTTGCATTTGCTTGTAACCAGTTTTGAATCTCACTCAAGTTCGTTATGTAACGCCTACAGCTCTTCCAAAACAAACTAAACTCTAAGTCCAGAAACTTTTCCACACCTGTGATTTGTCGGCAATGAAGTCATTTCTATATTTTTTACCCAAGAGACATTTTTTTACGAAATAATACGAGAATATTGGAATGTTTTTTGTTGTGATATTTTGCAGTGGGCGTTCGATTTTGAAATTACTTTTAATTGTCAGGTTCAATGATTCGATTCAAATGCTGATTTAATGTTTTACAGTAAGATACACGAATTTGAATATTTGTGAAGTGAATAATTTCGCCAAGTAATTAGTATCACTTGATCCTGAAGTTAATTTAATTAGAAACAAGCTTACTTACCACTGCGCATCAGGCAGACGGTTATGAGGAGAACACAAGCCACTTGTTTCAGCATTTTTCCAAAAAAAAATATATAATTTTTTATGGCTAAAAAAAGTAAATAACGAGATTCACAAAATTTTTGTTTTGAACCGTTCGGCCGACGATTAGAAAATGAGCTTTACGTTTGTTTCGGACACTTCCCAGCCCCAAATTGTGTCTGAGTGCGATCGGCATTAAAAGCTTCCCAGTCCCACTCGGTCGCGGATTGTTCGAGTGGAGCTCGGAACTTGTTTTGAGTTTATTTTTCAAACAGATCCACGCATTGGGGTCGCTAAAAAACTATTTTGTTTTGATCAGCAACTTCGTGGGCGATTGTTTGTTTTTTCTCCGAGTGGTTTCTGGTGCCAATGCTTTTATTTTTCTTTTTCTGCGAATTAGCTGCGGTCATGCTGTGAGATCTTTCCTCCAATTGTAATTGGGTTTATTGCTAATAATGGAATTTAATTGAAAAGTGACACAGTGCCCTGATTTTGTCGTTGAACTATTGCTCAAAAAGTGCTAATTAAATTAAAAAAATGTTTCCGGAATTTATATATTTTTTTCATTAAAGTGAATTTGTTACTAATTTTTCTTTGCTTACATTTTTTTAGCATTCCACTTGAAGGTCCTAGGACATCGAACTCGTGGCGTAATCCTTTCCTATCTATTTTTCGTCTGGGAGAAAAAATCGACTCATTGAAATCCTTACCTTCTGTCGGTTGTCATGCCAATATTGGCTTTGGATAGTATCAGTAGCCAACTACCCTCCTGGGGAGCAACCAAAGTAGAAAAATATGCGAATAAATAGATGTTCAAGCTCAAAGATAGACATACAGTACATGTGTATTACTTATACTTATTCATTCTTTGTAAAATTTTCATGGAAAATTAACTTTTCTCACTGCCGAAGCTTTTTGAGTTGATTTTTCTCGAGTCTGATTTCCTGACGATGCCAAACTCGTTTCAACTGCGCAGCGAAAGCAAAAGTCTAATGCCTCGATTGACAAAATCTGTTTCAAATTTGAGTTTTTGTTGTCAGAAACAAAAGAACAGGCTGAAATCATTTCATTTTAGACTTGTGTTGGATGCTTCATATCATATGGCCCGAAGAGCTGCTTCTATTAAAAAATAATTTAAAACTGGGTAGAGCAAGCGCACTGCCAGCCGCCCATCAAATGTCTAACAATGCACACCCGAAAAGCATATCAAAACTAAAATTTCCATTCCATCCACTCAGCTCGAAATGGGAATGCAATATTTTCCGACTCGCTTTGATTGTGCATAATTAGGGAATGAGCCATTGGATCGATGTGGCCAACAATGTGTAAGCGAAACACTGCAGTTGGCATAATGCAATTCGAGAATGGACAGGGACAGGAACATGGAGAAAAGTATTGTTTTTAGCGGGATGGCCTGGCATGGAGC
Source organism: Drosophila atripex (assembly GCA_035045925.1). Taxonomy (NCBI): domain Eukaryota; kingdom Metazoa; phylum Arthropoda; class Insecta; order Diptera; family Drosophilidae; genus Drosophila; species Drosophila atripex. The sequence continues at coordinate 6,069,104 of JAWNOP010000070.1, read as the reverse complement.
ATTTTCAATTTCCGGCCTCACATCGGGTTTTGTTTAGTTCATTGTTCGAATATTTTGCATGCCATTGCATTGACAAGCCGCCAATTTGCCACATAATTACAAATGCTGACATAAGCGTAGCTCCCCAAATATTGCGGTTCATGATTTATGGAGAACCTTAAGCGGATTTTCTTTCCCCGACATCTCCCTATCTATTCCCTCGTCCTCTGCTGCTGACTGTGGTCAGCAGGAAAAGCAGAAAATTCTGATTGAATTTTCTTTATCATTTATTTTTTCGCTCCTGTAAGGCGAGCATAGAATTTTTCTATTATATTTTTGCGATGAGGAGGGGGAGCAAAGCAGTTGCAGATGCATCCTTCTTCGTCGTCCCATCTCTGGAGATGTTTGCGTTGGGTTAGAATTCAATTATATATTGGGCAGCAGCTTGGCTGGGAAGTGAAGGGAGTACAGCCGACTCTATACCTTGCTTGAATACGAAATATTTTCTTAAAAATGTTGTTTATTATTCCCAAAATAATTTACTTTGAAGCATATTGTTTTAATTTCTATTTTATTGAACCCACTCTTTTCCTTTTATTTCTTTGCAGAGCATCGCTATTTCGTCTATAGTTCCCAACATTTCGCAGTTTGTCTGCAGCTCTATTGGCGGTTATCAACATTATCGTCGGGCTCCCTCCCATTCAAAGTTCTCTTTCTTCTTGAATCTTGACCAGCTGCTGCAGGTTGTAGCTTCGTTTCCAGTGGTTTCCTGTTTCCGGTTGCTAACCATTTCTCGCAACATGATATTTATAGTTATTTCGTACTTATTATGTTCAATCTGCTTGCCGGTTGCACTTGCACAACGGCAAATTGGGAAAATCTCTATAACGAAATTTGACTTGCTCTGCACAATTTTAATAAGCTCGTCCCGGGCAGATCCATCTCATCTCCTCTCATTTTCCCTGAATCTAGTTTTGTCTGGTCTGGCCAATTGTCATTTCAGTTGGACAGCTTGCTCCGGCCCGGCCACACCAGAAACACCAGAAAGGAGTAGAATATTTTCAATTTCGTCCAAGGATTTGCTGCGTTTAATGACGGAGAAAGCGGAACGAAGGATGTAAAGTCCATTACCAAAAAACATAAACAAATTCCTTAGCACTTTGCTGCCCGGCCCGACTTCTTGCTGCTTCTTGGTAAGGAAACTAAAACACGCCCATCTAATCTGCCCAATAACTTGGAAAATCATTGCCAATAAATCAAAATGACTCTGCAGGATGTGTGAAGGAGTCTCGAAGCTTGAAGTCTCCAAGGCACAGGCAGGCCGATAAGAAATCAATGTCTGGCCATTGCTGCTCTAGCTCGAAGGGCCTTTAAGTCGGCCCACATGTAGGGAAATTTAAAATTCAACACATCTGTGAGGGGGAGGCATAAATTGCACATTTCATTTACGCAACATCAGCACAAAGTCTAGTGAACACAAAATGTAGAGAATCCGGAGTATGCCTCGGGGTTGTTTAAGGTTAATGTTTGCTGTGCTTCGCTTATTTTTCTAGGTTTTTAACGCTGCAGTTAACACATCATTTTTCGGGGCATTGTTTCGGTCGCCTTCCATTATCTTCCACTGGCGATCAAATGAAGTGTGCAAAGTGTTGTCTGCCCAGTGCCCAGCCCCCAGTCAGTCCGTTGGCGTCTACTTGTGTGTGTTTAGCGAGGGGGAGTTGTCATTAAAATCCTTTCAAAATATTTTATTTAATATTATACAATTATTTTATGTTATACTCTCTACATGTATAGTTAATTGTACCATTATTTTACTAATACATTCCTTTAAATTGTAAAACCCTGTTGCCTCCGCCTCTGTTCCTCACAAAATGAGCCCCTGCCCAGTCCGAATTTCTCCACCACTCCCGATCCACGTTTTAAGACCCACCCCACCCCATATAGCCGAACTTGGAGCTGCTGCTGTCCACGTTTAATGTCACTGGCAAAGTCGCAAATTGCTGTGCATGAGCTTTTTATGTTCATGCAAATGTCACCAACTGCACCACTTTCTGATGGAGCTGGTGCCAGTGCCCCTTTCGGTGCCGCCCCTGAGCTCCTGCCCAGGAATGAGAACTCAAACTTTGGATTGCACTCCGAGAAATTGAGATATTGAAATTGATTGAAATATTAAAGTCCCTCATGATATGGATAATTAAAATGAATTATAAGTTGACTTTTGGTATGTTTAAGGCTAAAATGATGTATTCTATTTTAATTTAGAATTAAATTTCAAGCAAATAAAATATTAATCCGAGCATAAGTAAAATATATTTCCCACTGTAACTGGACAGGCGTTTCATAATGTCCCCGTTTGCCGGGTATCCCAGTCGAGAGCTGCGCTCTTGTCCTTTGTTTGGACTGCAACGAAAAATGCACTCAAAAGTTTACACAGAAAGGCCATAAGTGGCCCCCAAAAATCCCAACTTCTGCAGTAGAACGCAGACTGGTGAATGGAAAACACCGAATGTCCTCGTCTCGTGTCCTTTTTAGCCAGTAATTTTGCGCTTAGGCCAAGAGAGTGACCGGAAAAATCTCTAGTCTTCACCTCCCGTCCCGTTTGCTTTAGTTTCGGTCCACTATCTCTTGTTTTCCGCTTAAAATCAGATGTCGAAATAATTTGCAACACGTCGCTAGGCACGTGGGCATAAAAGCCGGGTGATAAAGGGGGCTTTGGACTTAGCCTGGCCCAAAATGGCACCGGAAATGTCCCCAAAGTGGCACGTGTTTATGGACTTTCTGGGGGACTCCAATGGCGATGCACATTTGTTTTGACAACAGCACTGGTTTACTTGCATAGATGAATCTGAAAAGTTCAGAATGTAGAATAGAAGAATGCACCTTGAAAATTATTTAATTTTTAAAGCGTTATTGCAAATTTGGTTGTAATATATTTGTACTATTTTAATCAAAATATCATCAAAGAAAACCGACCAATGCATTTGGAATTATGCAACAAAATAGTCCCAATAACTAATCTGAAACTAGTGCTGGAGACAAATACTAGATGGGAAAATCGATTTACAGGAGACTCAGCTGCACCAAGTTAATTAAATCGTTCAGGCCGCAACCAGCCAACAGATTCCCATATCTGAAGGCACCTCAGAACATATGCCCTCGGGCGGTACTCTACTATTGAGTTTACATAATGCAACTAATTCCAAAATAACAATAAATCTTCCCACAAGGGAGGTGGGGATGCTGAACAACAAGGCAGTCAACAAAGTAGATAAGCTTTAGTTTGAAATGTTTGCTAACTGATGCACTTTGTTAAAGATTTTCCATACATTTTTTATTCACAATATTTTAAAAATTATTTAAAAAAAAAGTTTTTAAGAATATTTTGAATTTATTCCATACATTTTGGTTTAACATGGACTCACAGCTGAGAATGTGAAATAAATTAAAACAAAGCTAGGGAATAAATTAGATATTAAATGTTCCCCTAAAAATGTCACAGAGCATTACTCAAAAATGTTGGAGGGCGGGCCATTGTATCCTTTCCCAAAGGCAGAGAAACTGAAACAGAAGACTGGCGGGGCGGTCTGGTTTTTGGGTAGCAGCTGAGCAATCGGGGCAATAAACCACAATCGAATGAATTCTCCTCTCAATGGGCTACTTCTGTTTGCTTCTTCTACCCGCCGTCTTCCCGGGTGGGTCGTTCTCCGCATCCTGGCCAGAAACACGGATATAAATTTCAATTTCCGACACTCTAAGTGGCGGCCAAATGAAATAACATTTTCATTTAACCTGCATTCGATTCTCGAGCACCGAGGAGGAAGCGTCAGACAGAAGGGGAAAAGGGGGGGAAAATGAACAGCCACATGTATGGACGAATGGGTGCACTTAAAAAAAAAATATATTGATTCCTACTATGTAGGATTGGTAATACTTTATTCTTTCTTTTATAAAAAAAAACACTGAACAAATATTATATTAATCTATATATAATAGATTAAAAGATTATTTAGCTTTAAAAACGCCTCTCCTCCAGCACTGCCACGTTGGCTCGGGGAAATACGTTTGATTCGTCCTTTGCATTACAGATTGCATTCCTCTTCGATGTGGAGGCTTCAAACACGCACGCATTCTCGGCAAATCCTTGAAGGAAATGCGAGCTAAGGAATCTCCGTCCCTCGTGCGGCCAAGTGCCTGCCTGCTGCAACTGCCAGACATGAGCAACAGGAGCTGGCCCGCAGGAGGAGCCTGCATCAGCATCAGACACTCATGAAATTGGCCATAAATAACATTTTCTTTACATTTCATTTGGGAGCCGGGTCTACCTCCGGCATCTGTTTCTTAATAGTGTTTGGCCTGGCTGGCCGGGGGTTCTGGCTCTGCTTAACCAACTGGGCGTGGCTAAGTTGCAATTATCCGGCATCAGGAATGAGGGATCAAAGTCCTGTGCGGTTGATTTAAAAGTCCATTTCACTTAGGCACTGCCATTGATTTCCGCCCAGTGGTTTTGGACGCTAATTAAAGTCGATTTCGTATTTTCGGAAGTCGAGCTGGTGCTGTCAGAGGATATTGAGGTGGGTATTAAAAATGGCACAGGGATCTAGGGGCTTTGTGTTCTTAAATAAGTATTTCTAACAAATATTTTAAGAAATCTATAAATGAATAGTGATGTTCCTTAATTTAATATTTAATAAATATCATTTGTTTATTTAAATAATCTAAGAATCCATAAACAGTGATAAACATCCGCACTGAGCAGTAGAAAAATAAAGCTGTGTTAGTCCGAAGGCACAGCTTCAAATCAAGGACAAAAACTGCAAATAACCAAAGGAAGAGAAACTTACCGAGCGTAACCGTATGATTTCCCCATGGAAATCAGTTTAGCAGTACGTACCAGAAAGGAAAAATCGTAAAAATTTGTGCTACAAATAAACAAACCAATAAAAGTGACGTTGTTCAGTTTGTCGTCCATATCTGCTATTCATTCTCGTTGCTGTGCTGTTATCGAGTCAATGAAATCAAAATGGCAGGGCAGAAACGAGCAGAATTCGAGACCGTGAGGGAGGGAACACAGGGCTTCGGATGCGTTACGCATACGCCGTGTAAAATGCTTGAAAACAATTTCTACGAAATTTGCAATTCATTGCCAGGAACACAGACTAGTCTCGGCTCCTTTGGAATTTACTTCCTGTCTGTGGCTTTGTGCTGCTGCCTTTGCTGCTTACTTTCCATCCTGACTCATATTTACTTCTCTTTGGGCATTAAAAGCTTTCTGGGCTCGGAACACTATGTGCTCGTCGTCTCGGTAACTGCGGCCTGGAAAAACTTTCGCAATTGTTTATAGACTGTGTGGGGTTCCTAACTCCTAGGATCTTTGTGGTTCATTGTGTTTTTGTTCGAAAGAATTGTTTCTACACACTTACAGAATATTATGCTGGTTTCCTCCAAACAGCACCACTGTCATCTTTAATTTTAGACTATAGGATTGTTTCATTATTGTGAAAAATAGAATTTAAAATTATTGTTCTCCAACTACATATATTATTAAAAGTTGTTAGAAAAAACACCTGAAAAGTATGCTTTAAAATATTTCAAAATCCAAATATCAGGACCAGGGTTTATTCAAAAAAATACTTATAATCCCAATTAGGAAGTGCACTGCGTACATTTTTAACTTTAAACGTAGTTCATTAATGTACAAGTACAACCTTTAACCTTTTTTTTTGCGATCACCACTCACTTTTAGTTTTTGGAAGACTGTAATTTTTTTCAATTATTCACCACATTTCGCGAGGACCTCAGGGCAGAGAGCACATTTCAATTTATAGCCCCATTGGTGGCGCACAAACATCACTATAAATTCCAACGCCACTAAACAATTGTTCCAATAGATGGCCAGATAGATGCATAGATACTACAGGGGCACCGTAAAAATAATAATGAAAATTTCCGACAACAGAGTCGGAACGGAGTGGAGCACAGCACTTATCCTTCTTAGTTACACGCCAGCTGATGTTGCCGTTGGACTTATTGATACTTATAGCACCACACACTAACAAACACATTGAGAGGATATCCCTCCTGCATACACTGAGCAAAATACTGTTAAATAGTTTTTTCAATCCTGTCTTTGCAATTTAGCTTGCTTTAATACGAATTTCCAAAGTTACTTTTAGCATTGTTGTTTTTCAAAATATCTGACAATTGCTGGTTTTTCGCACTGTCCCCATGGCTAGGGCGAGGGCAACGCAAGCGAAATAAATTCAATTTTATAAAACTGATTCCCCACACAATTTTCAAACCCTTGCCGCTCAGTCCGCCCTACCTTGCCCTGGAAAAGCGTTCGGCTCACACCGCCTGCCAGGCTGCATATGTGCGAAAATTTTGCAACGAAATGAATATGTATTGGCATTTAGCCTGAAGTAGCTAGTCGCTCCCACCGCGGTGGGGCTTCCATAGGTAGCCGGGTTGCTGCATCAAGAGCATCTGCAACGGCAGCTCCTCCAAACAGGGCGCGTCACGGGGAGCAGATAACAATTTATTGCCATCAAGCGGGCCAAAATGCTATAGTAAAAGTTAATGAAACCAATTTGTTTCGGCTGAATCGCGTGGGCAAAACACAATGTGCTTTCAACTAAAATCGGGCAAGGAGAGGAGATGGACATGGACAGGACGAGAGATTGGGAGGACGAATGAGGTCAGCAGCTGAGCCAATTCAGGGATCCAGTTTGATTGTCAAAATACAAACAAAAAATCAAAAAGGGGTGCCAACGTTGAGATTCAAATTAGAATTTTAAATCATATGAATTTAAAAGGTTGTTCAATTTCTACATTTAAACAAACTCTTCTTATTACGTTCCAAAAACAAAAACCCCCAATATTTTAATACTTTATGCACGCTAAGTTCTTAAAATAAAATTTTAAAGCCCATGAACTACAGTAAGCACTTCGTTAAAGGCCCCCCCTACCTGGCCTGGTTAAATATTCATAATCGGAGCATAATTTAATAATTCAACAGAAAATATGAAGAAAAATCGTTCACATTTCAGGAAATTTAATATCGTTTTTAATATTCAATCCTAAATTTAGTGTCGTAAAATTTGAGTGCCTTTGGGAGGAGGAGGAGGAGGCGAACATGATATCCTTTGCTCGGGAGCCAAAGGCCGTCGAAGTAAATGCAATCAAATCTCCAACTGATGACGATTCTGGGCCCTTTCTCTTGCTCCCTCGGAGTCGGAGACTTTTTCAATCAAATGTTGATGGCTCGGCCGCCGCTGGGTTAAGGCATTTTTATGATTGTTTTGGCCGTACGCTGCCACTCACGCACCTACAGTCGTAGTCAAATGTGTAGTAGAGGTTTTTGTTTAGCAAACAAGATATAAATAATTATGAATATATTTTAAAATTGAAAATTAACTTGGCCTCTACCATCCTAGTAAAGCTAGGTTTTGGCAAGAGATATGGTAATATTTAAACCAGCCCTATTGAATTGACCAAAAGTGTAGATTTGGCCCGTGTGTGCGTAAGGTAAGGCCATAACCCTTTTTGACCGACATCCCGCAGGACCAAAAAAGGGAAGGCTGGCAAATGTTGCCAATTCGACAACGGCACTCAAATGAATTGGCGGTTATGGCGAGGAAAGCGTGCGCAGCGTCCTTCCGCGGGTCCCACAATCTCCAGCTTCATCTCCCCCTGCCCGCAATGCGTTTGCTTAACGGTTCATTGGATAGCGGGCATCCTGTCCCTGCCCCAGCCCCTGGGTCCTGCCAATCTTCCGGGCATTGGGCGAGGAGTAATCACATTTAATATGAAACGCAATGCAGCAAAAATGCCGGAAACTTGTACGGACGATGATATGTGGGCGGGGGAGCGTGGATGTGGGCCAGGACCCGCACATTTATTTCCTTCTGTGTGTGCTTTTTGACTGTGGAAAGTAGTGTCCGTAACTAACTGACCACTAATTGAGCCAACGGAAGCCTAGAAACCGTACACATAATTTAAATAAACACATCCACTCTCTCGTCCAAATAAAGGAACACCAACCAGCCAGCCGTCCGGCGTGCAGAAAAAAAGGAAACTAAAATGCCACTAAGTGAAGTTTTTGACCACAAACAGGACGCCAACCAGACGGTCTGGGATGTCTAGGGTATGTGGGAGGTAGGTCCTGTTTCCGCTTGTCCTGCATATTCCGGGACTAACGAACATGTTCGGCTGAACAAAGTATTTCCATTAAACACCTACAACTTATAATACAATACTTTTATTTAAGATGTGTTACAATATTTAAGAAACATATTTTTTAAAAAATAAATATATATTTTGGCTCGAAACCATGGCTTGCAAAAAGAGTCAGTGGAAGCCTTCTCCGTCTTTTGTCACACACTAAACACATTTTTCAAAACGCTTCCGTTTGTTGCCCAACGGTCTTCTGTTCCGCAACCCCCCTCCCAGCAACACCACCTTCCGGCCATGTACCCCCACCCTTTGTTGGCCATTATGCGAAAATGAGTGTGTTGTCATGTCATGCCGCTGGTGCAAGAGGCCTGGCGGAAGGAATCGGAGGCTGGGGCGTGGCGGGTGGAGGCAACCGGAGTTGCTAATGCAATCACATAGCATTCATATTCATCATAACCACAAAAGGCACTCCACATGGGAAATTCTATGTGGGAAGAGGCTGTGAGGGGTACTGGAGACTTCCACTTCCGCTTGCCAGCTGTGCGCCATTTTGCACGTGGCTGCTTTGCATGAACTCCCCACTATCCCCACCTCCGTCCGCCCATTCCCCTTGGTTCTTCTCCTTCGTTTGACTTTTGCTCTGTGCGTTTATTTTTGCATTTCGGTTTGCCTTATTTACTCTTCTTCAATTGTTTTCGGAGGGTCGGGTGCTTGTGTGGTCAACCACAAGACTTTTGTAGCTCGGGTTGCCACCTGAACTCCCTAGATTGGGATTCAACCGAAATCAGAGCGCTTGCCTAGAACAGAGAACTGATTCCTTACTACTCTTTTACAAATAACCACTTTAGGGTTTGGATTATGCAGGAGGAGAAGGAACATCTCCGACCCTATAAAGAAAATACATCGTTAATCAGGATGACCTTCTAACGTTATATATCCCGGAGTTTCTAAGAAAACTAGTCTCTAAGTCTTTATCTCTTTAGACATTAGACATCCTCTTTCTGTAATTAAAATAAAAAGCATTGATGACATTATGGCCCCCTGCGGTGGCCATATCTTGGCAAATTTCCATCATATTCTTGAGCGGAATACCTTAAGCGATTTGAGGAACGATTCTCCATTATTCTGCATCAAATCCTCAGAATGAAATATTTTTAAGATTTTTTGTCAAATTTTTTGGGTCCCCCTTAAAAATCGTGGGAAGGTCATTGTATGGCCCCCTTCGGTGGCTATATCTTGGCCAATTTTCATCCGATTTTTAAACGGAATAGCATAAACGACTTTTGGATTAATTCTCTATTATTTTACATCCATACCTAAAAATAAAATATTTTAAACATTTTTTGTCAAATTTTCAATTTTTTGTCAAAATTTCTGGGGTCTCTCTTAAAAATCGTGGGAAGGTCATTATGGCCCCCTGCGGTGGCTATATCTTGGTCAATTTTCATCCGATTCTTGAACGGAATACCTTAAACGATTTGTAGATTAATTCTCTATAATTTTACATCAAAACCTCAGAATGAAATATTTTTAAGATTTTTTGTCAAAATTTCTGGGGCCCCCTTAAAACTCGTGGGAAGGACATTATGCCCCCCTGCGGTGGTTATATATTGGTTAATTTTCATCGGATTCTTGAACGGAATACCTTAAACGATTTGTGGAATGATTCCCCATTATTCTGCATCAAAACCTAAGAATGAAATATTTTGAAGATTTTGACAATGGCGATGCGGTTATGCACACTTGCGATGCGGTTATGGCCAATTTTCAGCCGATCTCCTCAGATGGATCGGCCAAGTACGTCGGATGTCCAAGGATCGGCCAAGTACATCTTATACAATATTTTTCCACCTTACTGCAAGTTAGTTTTTTATGCTTATTTTATTCAAATTCATTAAACTCTATAGATTCCATACTCATAGGATAGAATCTGTATTATGTTAGCCATTTGATTCTACTTGTCAACAGGCCATCACGTTGCTTGGCAAATATTAATCAACCGTCTAGATAAACTGTGGGGCCATCAACACAAGCCATCGCAACCCCGCTGCTGGATGCCTTAGTGTCATAACACGAAGAGTTGATTTGTAAAAATTGCAGTCGCGCTCGCCAGGTGGGTTGGGTTCTCTACTCCTTGTTTTTTAATCATAGCTCACCTGGCCCGCGCTGCTCTCTTGTGCTCGACATAATTGCAATGTTTACCTCGACGGCGGAGCCAAGTTAAGTGAAGCGTTAAGGCTGCATCAGGAGGCAAATGACGAGGAGGGCATCTCCGCTCTTGATTAAAATTTCTGATTACTACACTGATACCGCCGCGCAAACAGAATGCAAAAAAGCAAAAAATGAAAGCAGCTGAGCAAAAAAAGAAAGATGGGGAAATGGGAACAAAAAGCCAAGCAAAGTAAAAGGTGCCACAAAATGCAACGACAGCGTTTTGTGTTCCGCCTTCATGTGCACCTGCTGCTCCTCCCTCTAATAACATATCACCATCACCTGCTGTGTTTGGTTTTCATTAGTTGCCAGAATCCTTTCATCTCCTTTGCCTTTCGGGAGCATGATTGATGATTTCAATTTGAATTCCATGTCAAGTGTATAAGCTGGCGAAAAAAGCGACAACAAGCATCAAATTTCCAACTTAATTAAACTTTTTGCAACTCGAACTTCTAACTTCTGCCCCGCCTCCAGCTTGTCCACGTTGAGGCGACTGTACTTCCGGTCCGAGCTTATCGCTAAATGTAATTATTATTTTTTTGTTTTTGTTAACTAGGTGGGTGCGGGGTGCTAATTTATGATGCCCATGACAGAAATTTATGGGAAACAGCAACAACTTTTGCAATATTTGTTTGCATTTAGTTTCCTATCGCTCCCCTCCTCTATCTCAGTCGCTCCACACGTACATTAGTGTGTGTATGTTGGCTGGCACTTCCGTTTCCTGTATTAGGCCAGAGTATTATGCCCAGCCCACTTCATATTTGTTTACAGCCCACTTCAATACACTAACATAAGCCAATCGGAAGCAGTGAGGATGTTTGTTATGTTAGAAACGATTGAAATTGGATCAAGATTTGTATTTGCTAATCACGGATATCAATATTGTTTCCTACGCATCCTGTGTTGTATTTCAGTATTATTTTTGTACTTGGTTTGTTTTAGTACTAATACTTATTTAAAACCTATTTTAATGTATGCAAATTTTAAGAAGTTTTTAATAAAAATGAGTTGAATTCGACTTGGATATATATCGCTCACAACCTCAAGAGGGCATTCACAGTTCAGTCCGTTGTTTGTTTTGTCGCTTGCGAGTCCCAATCCTGTTTATTAATAACTCGTTTTGCCCATTGTCCATCCCATGGACACTATACTCGGCTCGGCAAACTGTGCCCCGGGCAACTGGGCTCCATCTAATGGTCATTGCCTGTTCCAGACTCCATTATGCAGCCATATTCCCCGACCGCTCGACGTGCATCGTTAATGCCTGCGGAAGTAAGCTGAGTCGGACTCCTCGATGTTCTATGGCCGTTGTCGTCTCCCTGCTCGTGTTTCGAACATAAAACTTTTGCAATTGCATTTAGGTGAGCGGCAACAAATGCAACACGGCAACAAACACGAACATCACCCCAGCAGGGCAGAGACATCAGCAGCTGATGCCCCTTCATCTGCCGTCTGCCGTCTGTTGTCTGTTGTCTGCTGTCGGTGGCCATCGAGTGGCGGCTTTCCTGCTCTCAAGGTGTGCCTTTCAGCCCCAAAAAGGTTCATTTCAACAAATAATTTATCAGATAGTAATATACGATACTACTAATAAAACAAATAAAACTTACACAAGACTGAAACTGAGAAAAACAAGAACAAATTTGAAATATTATTAAATGTTAATATTTATATTTTAGATGTGTTCCCACATTAAATTTTTCGTAGTGATTCTCCTCATCATGTTCAATAGTCCCTCCGCACCACTAAGTGTGGGCAACCAAGCTCGAAGTGAAGTTCAATAGAGATTGGGTTTCAGGCTTAGGCTGTTTTGTGTTCGCCCCGTTCTGTTGTTCTGCCTCTAGGGCGGTGAACGAGTTTCATATTGCACGACACTTTTAATAAGCCGAGAGAATTGAAAAGTTTCAGACGGTTTGGGGCGCTGCAGACATATGTTATGTAAAACTCATCTCTTTACAAAAAGTGGCAATAAACATAAGTGGAGGAGTGTGGAGAGTTCAATGAATGAATAGCAAAAGGGTAGCTTCTAACTTCCGAAATTATTATTTAAAATTATAGAGTTCCAACTATTTTAGTTGGCTTCGTGAAAATTTTTTATATAATTATTTATAATTTACCAACTTTAGAAAAATGCATAGAATTATCATCTGAGGACCCCTCTAAATACATACAAATATGCAATAAAAGAACAACAGGGAGTTGCGCTGCGAAAATGACGCCTAATACAAAAAGTCCTCCGGAATGGCATCAAGGGGCCCACGAGCAGTAGAGATGACAATGACGACTTGTCAAATATTGACATATCTCTTGAAAATTGTGCTCCAGCGCGGCTCATCCAATGTAAGCAGCCCAGTGGCTCCTACCAACACCAACGCCCGTCATGGGTCCTGACCTATCCTCCGTATCCTTTCCCGGCATCGTCAGCAACATCATCAACTGGTGGGCAACATATACGACATTGTCGGCAGCTAAACTTACTGCATATGTGCATATAAGCATGTGTACAGTGCTGACTAGCTATAGTTGATTCATCATTGCAGATTATGAAAGTTTTAAGGGACGAAAAAAGGGGCCAATTCTTTGTCCTAGACTTGAGATAGAATATCTATTTTTGTTAATAGGTCTAAGTGAAGAGCTGTCTCCGTCAAAGACTAATTTGTCCCTCTGGATAAAGGACGACCATAGGGGTTCACTGTACCGCTTTGTTGCCATCGAAGTTTTGTCCGCATTTGTTTCCCTTTGCTTCCTTTTTTGTGTATTTGTTTCAAGTTATTTTTTTCGCTTTCGTTGCACTTTTACTGTCCGATCCTGTCGCTGTTGCTCCTTGCTGGCGCTCCTTCCCCTCCCCACTGTGCTCCTGCCAACCAACTATGGCACTTCATTTGCTGCGCTCAAGTGGATCCACTTTCATTTGTTTGCTCTGGGCAAAAACAAAAAAAAATGTAGAGGGAAAATAGAAGTGGTGGGGCATCCCAGCACCCTGGGCACCACCGGCAATGGGTATTTCTTTTTGCCTTTGTCACACCGCTTCGCTCCTCGCATTGTTACCCGTACAGTGGAGAGTGGCTGCTGACAGACGGCAGTCGCCTCTGCCCTGCTGATTCAGCTATGTTTGCCTTAAGCCCTTGTGCAAACATTTTGCGCCTCCGAGACCGAGGGCGAGGACTCGGGCGTTCTGGAATCAGACTGCCAACTGCATAAAGTAAAAAAGCTCAAAATCCAAAAATACTCTAAACTTTTATACTGCAAAAAATTACATAATTAACTAGATTTTTCAAATAATTACATGGTTTAAAGGTTACTACAATATTTTCCCTCCTTTGAGTAAATAATGAAAGTACTGTCTTCAAGATAAGCTATTAATTGAACGGAGGAAATGGGTTAAGAAAGGACATCTTACCTAAAAGATAAAACTATTTCTATTTGTGCAATGCTCAGTGGAAGAACAGAAGAAAAAACTGAGCACTGACTGCATCCTGGGGCACTTGGGGTGGATCGGCAGCCCTTGTGCATTGGCCACAGCAAATGCATCATCAATATGGTAGCAAACGGCCCTCTGTCGCTGCTTCTGGTCCATAAACACACTCGTACACACACGGCTGGATGACTGACTGACGCCTTCGGGCAAAAAGAATGTTCATGACGGAGATGTACGCACGCATGCTGCTGCTGCCCTTTTCTTTGCTTTGTCCGCCTCTGCACTTGCCGTAGGGCGTGGCAACGCCCACCGCCTTTGGAGTGCGCTGGTCCTTTGTCCTGTGTCGCAAAAGGTTTGCTACATGATTTCCCGTCCACCACGGCTCCCAGTTCAGAGTGCAGCGTGCTTAGTCAGTCACATTGGCAGAGCCCCAACCTCTGGCGAGCATCCTTTTCGAGCATATCCTTTCCATCCCCGTCGGAGGGTTCCCTGCGGCCAAAGTTATTGCCATTGATATTTTACGATTCTTGTCTACAAGTCATCGGCCAAATGGTCCATCGACTGCAATAGATGTTGTTTGCGGACATTCCGTTCATGGCTGGCAGTCGCTTGTAAAAAATTATTACCATTTACGGAGGGGAAATGAAACGAGAGAAACTCCTTTAGAGTATCCTTTAGATCCTCAGCCGTGCTTTTATAGGGAATATTATTTAAATGACTCTTTAAGGATTTAATTTTATTTTTGCCTTCAGCAATTATGGCAAGCCAGGATTTACATCAACTGCAGTTGCAACTGCAATCTAACAAAAACTTCAGCTCCGACCTCCAGGAATTGCCAAGTAAAGAAAAAACTGGCGAATAACATCAGCAGCACAAAGAACAATAATAATAATAGAAGGCAAACAAAAACAAACAGGCCAAAAGGCAAACTTTCGGCTAAATCCTTACAAATGTTTATCTTTTCTTAATTCCGCACTTAACTGTTAGACCCGCATTGGCAAAGGCCAAATGAGTAAAGGACGAAAGGATGGGGGATCTCCGAGGGGACTCGCTGGAGAGATGTGCATGAAGCTGGTAAATTGCTTAACGCTCCAGAGCACTCTTCCCCTCTATCCACTGCCATCCCCCTTGAAATTTTCTTTTCTGCTATTTTCTTAACACAGTTGTAGAAAGTTTTTTGCGCCAAAATTTGTGCTTTCCAAAATCCAAAGTATTTCAAGGAACCGAAGGAGAGGTAAGCATTTTTGCAAGGACAACTTTCGCAACTATTGGTCGGTCTGGAGGGCGGTGTGCGGGGCCTGTAATGACCAGTTTATATGTTCAGCTTCATTTGCACATCGACCACAAATGTCGAGAAAGTTCAGAGTCGCTCCTAGGTACCCAAAAGTTACCATTTCTTCTCAAAAGGTCTTGTCGTCTACTCATAATGTTGCCAGGTTTCCCATCTTTAGGAAGAACATATGTATAAAATTTATTAAAATAATATTTGCAACTCTAAGAAGCTATAAAAATAGGTAAGTAATTACTATCCTTTTTAATTATATTTATAATCATTGATTGGTTGTCTTATCTTTGTTTTCGTCTTTAAATTTCTGTCTTTGAATAAACATACATACGCTTTTATCTCCCGGAAGTGATTTTCGCTGCTTTTGAAGCAGTCCTTTGGTGTTTGCATTCCTGTTTTCGTTGGCTTATTTATTTTAGTTGGGACAGGATATAAGCTGCCGCTAGCGGGAGTGGCAAGGTGGCAGGAAGGCGGAAGGCGGATCTCTGAGCGCGTCTTAATCTTTTGTTGATGCTTGTTTATTCTGCAATTACTTAGGCGTTCTGTTTGCGTCGTCTGCACTGCGGCTGGGACGTCCTCAGACTTTCATTGCCCGGCCTCCTTTTCGCTCCCTTTGCTCCTGTTCCTGTTGCTCCTCCATCCATTTATTTATCCATCCACCTCTGGCTCACCAGCCTTCGGGATGGCTTTCTTTCAGTGATGATGGGTTGGCTAATTTTAAGCCATATATAGTTTTGATTCTACAAATTTAATTTATTTTCCATTTCTATATTCATCTAAAAAGGAATAATAATCAGAAATAGGTCCTTTATTGCAGGAATAATATAAATATACTTGATTAAGTTAATTCGAATCAACTTTTTACTTCAAATTTCAAGTAGTTATAGATTAGGTTTTTAAAATTTGTAATATATATCAAGGTGCGACTATAAAACCCCCAAGGTTTGCAGCACTATTGGCACCTTTCGCTGGCCACTCCTTCCTGTCTAAGTGCTCTAGTGCGTTTCGTTTTGCTTGCTCTTTTCTCAGCCTAGTCCTGTCTCTGTCTGTGTTCCTTGCATATCCTTTTTCCAGCTTAGGCGCGACGCTTTTTCTTCGCCGTTGGTTTGTTTTTGTCCTTCGGCTGGCAAAGTTGTTTGCCTAATTTCATGCTTTGCTTGCTCGTAAAAGGTGTCGTCCGTGGATAAGTGATGCTCGTCGCCTATAATTTGGTTGAGATTCATTTGCAGAACACTTGAACGGAACTACATTTCTTTTACTACACCTAGTTCCCTTACCCAATTTCCAATCAACAGCATCTAGAAAATGAAACGTTCTCCCGGAAAATACACTATTAAGCCCTCATTAATCAAACCATTAACGAGGAGAATTGCAGAAATCATTTCGTTCGAAATTTGTTCGTTTGGGCATTGCGAGGGCTGTGCTCTCAAAACTATTTTCCAAAGCTTTAATCGGAAACGGAAACAGCCTGTGACAGTTAGGCAGGCAGTCAACCAGTTGACAGTCGATCGATGGCTGAGCGGCAAGGGGCACACAACCAAAGCGGAAGTCATTGTCGAACGTTAATTGACAACAACCGACCAGAGGGAGGGACCGAAATAGGCGGAATACCAGGATGGGCTCGAGCCATAGACGTCGATGGTGTCGCCGACTGTCTCCTTGTCTATCAATCAGTCGACCAACTTTTATCCGCCCAGGCCCAAGCCCCAGCCGCAGCCCCAGCCCATTCATCGTATTTGTTATGGCAAATAGTTTTAGCATTGTGCTCCACAGGCTTTTATCTTCGGTTCGGTTTTTAATGGATGGCTTAATGAAGAGAGACGAAGGCTTGTGACCTCAGGACCGCCCACTGCCAGCGGGTGTAATAATTGTGACTGATTTTTGGGATTTGCGGTCCTTTGCTTGATTGAAGTTTTGCGGGTTCAATGCTAAAAGGGATCTAAGACACATGCAGCATTTGATGTGGTCGATGGAAGCCTAGGAAGATCCCTAGAGAAAGGGTGAAACCAGACACAAAATTAAATAAGGTACCTCAAAGAGTGGAAGGCATACCATACTAGGAAACTAGTGGAATTTAAGAAGCTTAATAAGAATTTATAGTTAAGAATTTATGAAGTTTAAGAGAATAATTTAAAATTAAAATAATAATAATAATTTTGTTGAAATGCGATTTGATAGTTTATAAAACCGATATTTGACATCTATTTATTTACACTTTTTGCTTTTAAAACATGTATTACTTTCTTTCGACATTTAATAAAACCTACTACAAAGAAAGTGACATAAACTATGAATGTTTCAAAAAATGCATAAATAAAGAAATGTTTCAAAAACTGTTCATCTACATATATTACTGAAAAAATGTGTGCTGAAAAGTTTCTTTAAATAATGTACAATTTTATCCTTTTTTGTGAGCTTGACTGTTAGAATATTTTTCTGTGCATTTGTCTCGGGTTTATGCGCTCCTTTGTCCATGTGTGGCAGTGGCGGAATCGTCAGCAGTTTCGTTGCAATCACCGAGGGGCATTTGGGGAGCAGGAACGTGCCATGTCAAAAACTGCAGCCAAAGCCAAGCATCCTCGTCATCCTCATTCTAGTTCTCATCATCAGCGTTTCCTACGGTCATCAATGCTGCTGATGGGGATGCAGAAAAGAGTTATATGGCCTGGTATCCATGCCATTGGGTAGATATGTTTCCAAGTCTGAGTTATTCATAGAAAGAATGTCTCTTTATTTTACACCTTTTCTGTTTAAAGTTGGATGGTTTTATTTGTTAAATTCTACTACCTTCTAAGCAGGATATTTTAAAACAGAGCATTCGGTATTCGCTCTTTCCGTTCTTCCCGGGCACGGGATGTTGATTTTACTGCCGCTGTTCAACACAATTGAATCCCCATTCGGTGCTGCCCCAGTTCAGTTTCAGTTGCTGATGAAGCTGACATAAAACAATAGGATGGCCGATTTCACGAATGTGCTCCACAAATGAATGATTCTGGTGGAAATGTGTTTTATTTTATTTGCCGGTTCGACTCTGTTTTTATTTTTTCCCCACTACCAACTGACAGCTAACCATATCCATTTCCAACCCGACGTTCCAATGCAAAATGCCAACTAATTTGACGAAAATTATTTGAGGCTGTTGGAGGAAATGCTTTCAATGCTTTTGCGTTTCGGCCTTTATCCGAGGATTTTAAATTTTCGCAACGGAAATTGGTTTGATGTCAATCCCATTTTCGATTCGGCTCACCCCTATATATATTTTAAAATATTTATTTGTTTATTTTAATGGATTGGCTCTAATTGT
This sequence comes from Drosophila atripex, assembly GCA_035045925.1. Lineage (NCBI taxonomy): Eukaryota > Metazoa > Arthropoda > Insecta > Diptera > Drosophilidae > Drosophila > Drosophila atripex. The sequence continues at coordinate 6,050,738 of JAWNOP010000070.1, read as the reverse complement.
CACGGCATAAGCCAATAATTCAATTTCGCTCCTTATACGTCAAGTATTGGACTGGATATTTAATCAGGGGTAATTAATGGGCATTAAAATAAATTAATTAACTGCCTAGATGCTTCTGTTGCCGACTTCACCAACGTTTTTCGTCCAATCCGATGTCAGGAACAATGTCAAAATGCGAGAATTTATATTATTCCTTAATTTATATGTTAATTACTGGCCTGTGTCGGATCCTTAGAGCTCTGACTTGGCAGTTTCTGTTAATTATTTTCCCACATACATTTCAGATATTGCTTTCCTTGTAATTATTCTTTATTAAATTTGCCGAGGCGCCCAGCAAAATAATTAAAAGTGTAGCCATCCGAGCATTCGTGGGAGTTTATTTATGATTATTGGCAGACCGAGCCGAATTAATTGAGTAATTCGCCGGTCTTGGACTTTCTCCTAATATGTGTTTATCATTATATTCTTGGCTCCCTCCTCGTACAAATGGCAGCACATTTATAACACTTTCCGCCCTATTCCAAAGTTAATCGCACTTCAGTCAATCTTTGTTTAATCAAATGGTGGATCGGTTCTGGCCCAGAGTTGGTGGTGGTTGGTTGGTCCTTGGCCATTAGTTGCTATTATTATGCTCATTACGCTAAATGATGGCTAATTTCTTTGCAACACTCTAAACCGGTACAGGGTCAGGGAGTTTGGCAAATGACCGTTCATTAGAATTGAATAGAGTACCAAAAGGAAAGATACCAAGTTTCTGCAAGCTCAACAAAGTAAAAAGGGTCTGGATCTGGACATTGTAGCTATTAACTTATTATTTAGGTTATATGTTGATTTCTTTGCCTAGTACTCTCTCCAGAGTATATCACTGTATTTGAGCCAATCTAAGCCATTTTGGACTAGAAACAAGATAGTCAGCCAGGCATATCCAATCTGATCAAATTCGATGAACGGAAATTTGAATAAAAATGTATTTTCTGCTCTTCGAACTTAATTCTTTGGTAAAAAGTGAAAAATCTACCAAAATAATTCAATAAACATTTGACAATAAAACAGCCAAGATGTCCTAATCCTAAAAATCGCTTCCTCCATCCTAGTTTCCTGGTATTTACAGGCAAACAAAGAAATAAACAGCTTAAGCTGCCTTCTAACCATTCGGAGAGGGTCGAAAGTGAAAGTAATGCAATTTCTGTCATCCACAGGTATTAGAAGACGACACACGTGCGCTCCGAGCCATGTCAACATGCCGATTCTGGCCAACTTTCTTGGGCCGTCTTGGGCCTGAGCTGTCATTCATGCGACTCGTGTCGCAAACATTTTCCAAATGAAAATCTTTTTCCTTCTATTAATCCATTCATCTCGGATGGGGAGCGAACGAAAGGAAAAAATCGCAAAATACTCCGTGCGTGACAAATTTTGATAAAAAGGCGTTGACCAGGTCCGCGGCAAGGGGGCCAAAATCGAAGCCAGTAACCAGTTCTTAACCCCTTGCAGCCCGCTTCTGGCCATTTAACACTTCGTTAAACTTGGGCAGCAGTGGTGGAAAACCAGCCAGGGGAGAAATGCAATGAAAAGCTTGTGTCCAGTTCGGTTTTGGCCAACTTGGTGGTGGCCTGGTGGGAGGGAACAGGAGGCAGGGTCCCTCCAGGCAGCCCATAAATATTTTACACTCACACGCATGCAATAAAATGCAACGAATTACAAAGTTGAAAATGTAAACACACGCAGAGGGCGAGAAGGGTTAAGGCTAGACTAGGGGAACTAGTACCAGGGACTACTGCAATAGAAGGAGCGGAAGCCCAGGCAGTAGATCCAGAAAACGTGGTAGCAAACGGGGTACAGTGAAGTGTGCTTAAATATTGTAGATTTTGAGGTAATATATTTAATAAGATTAGATGTTTATTTAAGGTATGGTGGTGTATATTTACCCCTTAAAATTCTTAAATAGACATAATAATAATCATAAATATTTTAATCATGTTTCTGTGCCTTGATTTGTACAATATGGGAAATAATACTTTTTGCCAAAGGTTCTTATTTAATTTCTCCTGTAATATCTAGCTATATCCCCAGACGAAGCCAGGAGCTTAGAAACAGCAATAAAAGTCAATAATATGTGTTTGGCTCTAGCAGGAACATCGAAATAAGGACCAGACGTGAGCTAATACAGTTGCGTATTGTATTGGTCAGTCATTTCCAGGACGGGGCATTCCAGGGCAGGGGCTGGTGGCAAATGGGGAGAGGGAAGTACTTCCGCGTCTGCTATTAAATTTCATAGCCCTTGCTTGTTGCGAATTTACGGCTGTTAAAGTTTTAAGTAGCCAATTAAACTGGAAACAGGGGCTATGTGGGTGGAGTGCGGTGTCTGGTGGTTCGACGGCTCTTTCAAACGCACACATGCCCCGAGGGCTGGTCTGGGGTCAGCGGGCTATACCTGATAGTCACGTGGCCCGTGTCCTGTAAATCGATTTCAGTCTTGTTTTCAGCTCGAGTATCAGTACACGGACTCCATTAAAAGGTCCTAAAAGATGTTTAGCCCAATGGGATGGAAAAAATAAACTGCAAGGCAAGGCATCTTTCCGATTGGCGTTTCTTAATTGAAGATAGCAAATGGAATTGCTTGATGGTGTGTTAATATTAAAGAGTGGTCTGCTTTTAGATTGAATATATTTTATAAAATTATCACACCCGAATGTCGGATAAAAATTACTCCTAGCCCTTGACCTTTCGGAATATTTCCCACTGAGATAAGAAACCCCCGAGATGCATCCCTTCTGATAATCGGTCCCTGCCTCCACTTGCCTTGTGGATTTTATTTTTGGTGGCTGTGTTTTTTTTCGAATCTAAATGCCAACCAACAACTAATCGATTCGAACTGTCTTATCAATTTTCGAAAATAGCCCCAGTGAGGGAGAACACTCTCTTCCAATCGGATTGCTCTGAGCTCTCGAGCAGTCCTCCTCTTAATTCGATCGCTGATCATGAGCATTATCGGCGATCGGCAGAGTGTGTTTCTTGTTGTTGTCCTTGCTCGAAAGTAATTTTCATTTATTTGATTTAAATTTTTGTGTTTTTTTCGCCTTGTGCCTTTTTAGTTTGTCAGAGTCTGTTGTCTTGATAACGTTGCTGATCGTCTCTAATTGCTATACCTATTTAATTCGACTTTCTGTGTGTTCGTCAGCTTTTCGTTTTGTGCGTCTATAGATCATAATAATTATAGATCATAGATAATTGTGCAAAGAAGAATTGTTTTTTTTGGAGAACGTTCCGTAATTGTCGTGGTCGTTAACGCAGTTGCAAAATTTAGATAAAACATTTGTACGCTTATGTCATTACGTCTCGTAGCGTAACGTGCCGTCTATAAGAAAAGTCTATTGGAACAGACCAAAATTCAAAGTGCCTGTTTGCTTTCTCTGTGGGTTTTGTGGCTTATCTTTAAATCTTAAACTGACTATCGAACCATCATTAACTGTATCTGTCTGTGTTCTATATATATACATACCATATGAGTCTTATGTGAGTACATCTCGAGCGGAGTATCTTTAGTTTTAAGTTTTTAGTTTTCGGTGGAACGACGATCGATCTATTGCGAATTCCGCGCAACTCTAACCTCATTAAACTGTGCTGTCCCATTACGTACCACATGGGTTTTTTTCCGTTTAAATAAGCGAAAAAAAAAAAATTAAATTAAAAGTTTATATGTGCTTATATTATATTTATTTGCAATAAATCTTTGTTGCTTGGGTTATCTGTTTTCTGTTGTTGTTGTCGTCGATGCTGTGGTTTTTATTTGCTGTCGATATGTCAATAAAGGTTTCCTTGTCCTCAACATTGTGTTTGCTCTTATTTTATGGCATTATAATTGATTAAAATGTTATTATACGCATATCGCCTCTCCCCGAGTGACAGATTAATTTAACAAGTTTTTATTAAACCAACCAGCCAAAGTGTTTAAATAGTTTTAATTATGGCTTTTGTTTTATTGTGTTAAAAACTAATAAATATTTGTTTTTTTCTTCGCACTTAAGCCCATAAATTCATAGTGCTATCAAACACAAACAATCTAGCCCAAGACTACCTGATTTGAAGCTTTTAATTTATTAATTATCTATAATATCAGTATGGGTACTTGGAAATCCCACCACAAATCAAACGACAAATCCCGGATCCAGCTGCCATTCAATTAGCCATAATTAGACGGAAGTGGCCGTCCTGCCAGCGAGTATCACTTGTTGCATGAATAATGGTAGCCCTTAATAGTACCGCTTGACGGGGCAGAGGACTCGGTTCCTGCGACCAGCTAGCAGTTCGGTTTGCTTTGACAAATACAAGTTGCCCAGAGCTGGCTCCAGAGCCATAATCATATTATTTATGGTCCTCGGGGGAGCGTCGCTGAGCGGAACGGGAAGCGATACAACTGGCTGACAATTTATAGATATTTCGTTATTATGGAAACGGACAGGGGGAGGTGGTCTTCGAAGAAGCAAATAAATTGCATTGATTGGGGGAGGCAGAAAAATAAGCTCCAAGATTTGTTTCCCCGGTGCTCGTTAAAGTCCCTTCAGATCTACTCCTTCTTGTTGTGCGTCCTCATTGTTTTTACCATTTTTTATGCTTATATATACGGTTCTTAACTTTATTTTGCGACTGTTGTGAGGATTTTGAGTTCCTCTTACTTGTGAACGCATGTCGGGCATGTAAAGCTTCTTGTTTACGCTTTTCTCATTGTTTTCCCTCAACTTTCAACATATGTTTTCACATGTCTTCCAAGCCATTTGTTGGCTATTTACCGATTGCAGCAGCTCTGACAAAGAAGATCTGTATTGATGATGGTTGCCCCTCTCTGAGACAAGACAATAAGTCAGGTTTCAGAACTGCATCCTAAGGATATTTTAAAGACTCGAAATTAAGAGCACACGTAAGTATACCTTGTCCGAGGAGCGATTAAGTATTCGCTTTAACAACCCAATTCACTTGGCGAGGCTAAAAAAAGAATGTACAAAGTAGCGGAAAGGTTATTGGGCTGCGTCTTAAATAGATGTATTTTATTTATAGAAAATAAGACTTAAGTATTCCTTCCATATATGGCTTCAAATTAGCCCTTCTCCATCCTGTTGTGGTAAATCAGTTGTGGACAATTAGTTCACCCACAGGAAACTCGGCAAAAGCAGCGCAACAAGGATCCATTTTATGATAATTGCCTGGCAGGTGGAGCCCCAAGGAAAACCCAGCGATGTGCCTCTAACTGCCCTAATTTGCAGCCAACTCTCCCGGCCCCTCGCCGAGCCAACTTTTCTCAGACCAGCACTCGGCACTCACTTATTATTAAGTTGTTTTCAAAACTAGTGGCGGAAGGTGGGAGTCGGCAGTCCTCCTTAGTCCTCGGTCGTCAGCTCCCAGCAAAAGTTAAATTATAAAATCGTCAAAAGCCGACAAAGACATTCTGCGCCTATGCAAACAGACATTCTGCCCCCCACCCCACCCGCAAACACGCTCGAGGAAAATGTTTTGCAGAAAAAAATACTAGAGGCGGGCGAGGTGGAGGGAGCCGGAGCCACTTAAGATGCTTAGCGCCATAGCAAGCGAAAATAATGACGCTCATAAAAACTAACTAAACACAAAAATAAAGCAAATACATAGAAGGCAAGTGGTGGCAGTGGTGGAGGGGCAGGGTGTTTTTAAGCTGGAACGCTCCCTGAATGACAACGATAATGATGTGCGATAATGTTTCTTGTTATTTCGTTTGCTTTTGTTTATTGTGCTCCTTCACTCCGCAATGCTGGCAAGGATGATGATGAAGATGTTGTTGTTGTTGTTGTTGTTGTTGTTGTGCAGCAAAGACAACTGTCAAAGTCTTTGGCAAAGGATTAGTCCTGGCACATCCTGGGAGTTGCCAAGAGTTCGAGTCGTTCAAGTTGTTCAAATTGCAAAGAAAGAAATTTATTTTTTTTTAGTTTTTGTGATGAAATTGACAGTGATTTTGCATAAAAAACAATAAATAATTAGAGTGAATAAAGAAAAAAATTTAATCAAACAGGGTAACCTGCAACCGAAATGGATATCCTTGTGTCGCTCTCCATTACTCCTGCCTTGCTCCTATCGCAGTCGTAATTAAAATTGCAGCAGACGCTGTGAAGTTGGAGCTTCTGCTCCTCCGCCACACACCCACCGTGTTCCTTTTCGTCCTTCCACCTCGATTTAATCGCTTTGACTGCGCTCCGTTTGTAATTTATTTATTGCCGAAAATCGTTACTGGTCTTGATTTCCCCCCCATCCACCTGACGCTCTTGTTGCTTGGGTATTTTTTAATTGATTAGAAACGTGAGTTTTGTTTTGTTTCTTTGTGTGTCTTTGATTGGCTCTGGGCCAGAAAATTTTCAGCCTCATTAAATTGCTCCTCGTCTTCTGCCTTCTGGTTGGTGGTGTCTCCCCACGAGTATCGACGACCATCCGTCCTGCCAATTTTAGCAAATGACTTTCTTGGCGAAACTTTTAAGTTAGTTGATTGGTTTATTTTTAATGTCAATTGGGCGGGAGCCGTCCCCAGGTCCAGGTTCGTGAAATATTGAATGCCATATTTGGCAACTGACATGGATCGGTGGGTAACTCCAATTTTGAACTCCACAACACATATCGAACAAAAAAAAAACAATATATGTAATATAAAAGCACCCGATCAGGCTGGCCCTGCGCCAAATGTCAGAGCTTGTCAAATCGTTTAAGTAGTAAAAGTCACTTTTTTTTTTAGTTGTAGTGTTTCCAAATCAGATTGTGTAGCGTACAAATAATTTTATAAAAGTTCATCAATTTTTCGGCTTCTTGGTGGCAAAATTCTCAATGTGTTTACTTTTCGGCCGTACTGCGTCACGTTCAATGCTTTTATAGATAATTATATAATCACAAGAACCGTTAGTTACTTTCCCATTATTAACAAAGAAACAATAGCCCAGTGCATTCGCTTTCGGCTAAAATTCACAAGTGTTAAAAAAGGGAAACAACAAAAAGAACTAAATCTTGCAGCAACTGAAACAGGTAAGTGCACCTCCTCCTGGAATGAATGGAGGACTGTGATCTGTTAGTCTGTGTGTGTGTGTGTGTGTGTGTGTTTGTGTCCTGCAGGCTTTGGGGCTTCGACTGTGGGACGGATTATCGCAAGGACTTGACCCGGTCGTCCTGCTTGAGTGGTCTCAATAGTTATTGAAATTGCAGGGACTGAGCTCTTCGGCTGCCCGAGGCTACTTAATTGTCGTCCTTTAAGCCCCGTCCTGCTGCTCTCGCCGGAGATGCCACAGAAGTATCACGACTGTTGTGTGCAATTGGGCCCATCACGGGTATTCTGGTCACATAAGGATGTGGGGTAAATTGGAAATTCCATTTTTAGAATTTGAAGTTAAAGACAAAGGTTGCCACGGTCCTAAAAAGACATTTTAATGAAAAAAAAAACTCAATTTTTCCATTCCAGTCCTTGGTTAATTCTTCGTGATAAATTGGAGCGCCAGGACATCTCTAGTTCGGGTCAATGTATAAAAAAAAAAAACAACAATATGTGAAGCAAGAACAGCTCCTTTACCCGCAGGTGTTGTAATCCAGCAACGAGTCCTGGACTCGAGCCAAAGCTGCTTTCTCTCTCAAGTGCTAACTAATTTTGTTGTTGTCCTTCCTGCGACTGCCCGCCCAGCACATCCTCAGCATCCTTGGGCTCAGCTCCATTCCCAGACTCATCCTGTTAGTCATCATCATCGTGCTCGTCCTCCTGCAGTTTCGTTTTTGGTGTCAGCAACATTTCTTCAATTGGTTTCGTTTGCCCGGCATGGACCGGCTCTTTCTATCCTTTTTAGTCCTCCGTGTCCCTTATACAGTCGTCGATTTTACCTCGTATTGCAATCTTTTTGGCAAACTCTAGAGCGCCAAACAGTTGTTGACTCTGTTTCGGGGCCAAGCCAATTCCTTTTGACCCGGCCGAGTCGCCTCTTGGCTTGTTTCTGCTTTTTATGCACTCGAGCTTTTTGCACGGACTTCTCCAAGCTACTCCGCCGCTGTCCCCCCAAATGCAGACTCTGCTCACATGATCTGGCTCCTGTTTCGCATTTTTATGGCCGTCGTCAGAGTTGTCCTTCCCACCTTGGGCAGTCGCCTTTCCTGCCCGGCTGGTTGTCTCATATGGATCGTAACATTTGGCTTAATGTTTATGTTATTCGCCAGGAAAAAGGAGTTCTTAAGTGAAATAGGAGGTTTTATAGTTGATGCGGATGCTTTTGGGGGAACACTTAGAGAACTTTCAAAAACAAACTTTATTTTTTTCGTTATAAGAAAACAACAAGAACAGTGTTTTGTTTAAAGACAAAGGATTTTCTATTCTCGTGGATTTCACAGCACATGTATTTTATATATTTACTCTGCCTCAGTATATAATTATAGTTTAGACCAGTTTCTTTAAAATAAACTTTACTGGTTCCGTATATTTCATTTGTTTAAATATTAGCGCCGATAGCTGTATTGTTATCGACGATCGATGGTTTTGCGGCGCCCTCTGGGGGCTGTTTTTGGGTTGCCATATGCTGCCTATTGTGAATGCCAAAACAAAGTCAGCTGTTCGCCTCGTTGCTGCCGGTTGGTGAAAGTAAATTGCAAAAAGTTGTGCAATATTAGCAGTTTTTGCTTAAGTTTCGTGGAGGATTTTCATGAATTGGCTGCCTGGTGATTGCCCGGAAGTGTAAGCAACTCGGAGCATTGCGTACAATAATGAAAATTATAAACTGTGCGGTGTTTTCTCTTTTGTCCTCAGGAGCCTCGACTTGCCTCACACCTTCTGCCACTAAATCGGAATCGTCTTCAATTTTAATTAAAATAGTTTAGTTTCATAGTGTAACGTTCATGTTTGTACAACCAGCTAAGAGTAGGCTTATTAAAAATCTGAATTTCACGACACTCCGGTTTTTGGCTCGACGAGGCAGAATGGACACCGAGAATGTTTATATTCGGAATGAGAGGGACAGCAACGAACTAAACATTGCCTTCCGATATGTCAATGAAAAACTCAACGTAGACCGGGAGTTCAACTTCTGCCGGAAGCCAGAGGAGCTCACGCAGACTGTCTTGGCCAGGATTCAGACCAATGTCCACAAAGAGCTGGCCAAGAAGCTGAAGAAGAAACTCGATCAACTGCCGGCCGAAGTCAAGGTTGAGCTTTTCCAGGAGGGCTCGGATACTTCTTTCAGTGAAATCACCTTCGCAGAACTGCTTAGCAATAATGTCAATGGCGTTAAACTAAAGGTGTTGGATAATTCATTCAATTTGGTTGTCAATCCGCCCTGGATAAAAATCATACAACTCCCAAAGTGCATCTTGGCCGGATGTCTGGTCTATCCCACAAAGTTCGAGATGCAGTTTGGCGACCGGGAGAGCAGTGAGGCCGTGTGGTACAGGTCCAAGGCACCCGGAAGCAATCAATGGGAAGTTTGTGGGCAGGGCTTTCGCTACGAGGCCAAGTCTGAGGATATTGGATACTTTTTAAAGCTCGTAGTGACGCCGAAGAACGACAAGGGAATGGTGGGGCCGCAGATGGAAAGTGTTTCAAAGTCTGCAGTGCAGGCGGGACCAGGACTGTGTCCTTTCGAAAAGCGTCAAAAGCACACACCGACATTCCTCAAAGGCTCCGACGAAATACGGGTAGTGACTTATAACCTCCTGGCGGACTTGTACGCCGATAGTGACTACTCCCGGAAGCACTTGTTCCCCTACTGCCCTCCCGAGTACCTCCAAATAGACTACAGAAAACAGCTCTTCCTGAAGGAACTATCTGGCTACCATGCGGATCTGATTTGTCTCCAGGAAGTCGATCAAAGAATTTTCGATGTGGATCTGCAGGAGGTCCTCACACAACCGCCAAATAATTTCCAGGGCTTCTTGTCGCAAAAGGGCGAGGTTCCCGAGGGAGTGGCCATTTTCTTTAGAACCTCAAGATTCCAGTTTATAAAATCCTACACATTAAACTTGGGCAAAAATATTCCCACTCTTCCCATATTCGAAAGCCTGTGGAATAAAATTAGGGTTAATGATCAGTTGGCGACAAGAATCTGCGACCGATCCACCACCGTACAAATATGTTTACTGAAAGTCAAGGACTCGGACAACTACGTGCTCGTGGCCAACACGCACTTGTACTTCCATCCCGACGCCGATCACATCAGGTTGCTGCAAATGTGCTTTTCCATCATCTACGTGGAGCACATCCGAAGTGAGGTTCTCAGGGAATTGAATATTTCCAACCCGAACAACATAGGACTCGTGTTCTGCGGGGACTTCAACAGCACTCCCGACTGCGGGATCTACAAGTTGATGACCGAAAAGTCCATAGACTCAAGTCTGGATGACTGGAGGAGCAACTCCGAGGAGGCTGTTCCCGGGGTGGAGGTCTCGCAGCCCTTTGAAATGAGCTCAGCCTGTGGCACGCCAGCCTTCACCAACTTCACAACCTTGTTTTCCGGCTGCTTGGACTATATCTACTACCAGAAGGACCGCTTCGAGCTGATACAGTCTGTTCCCCTGCCAACCGATGCTGAATTCAAGGAAAACACTGCCATACCGTCTGCTCTGTTTCCATCCGATCACGTGGCTCTCATAGCCGATCTCAAGTTTAGACCAGCTTAGGGATATGATTTTAGGAATAAATCATAAGCATTTTGTGAAACTACTAAGTCAGATTTAATAAATTTGCTGAAGCAATAAAGCAACAATTTTATGAATTTTTCTGTATAAATTAGAGTGTCAGGGATTTTCCATTTAAACCACTAAAAAAAAGGTCAAAATAAATATCATAAAAAGCGTGTTTGCAAAAGAAGCCAAAATAAATCGTCGGGTAAGGCGACAACAAATTGAGTTAATCCCTGAGTGGCTTAGCTCGCTGGCAAGCTACTACTGCCTTTCCTGTCCTGGGCCAGAGCTCCTGCTTCTGTTTCTGTTTTCCGGCTGATTGCAGCAGTCCGGGCAGAGCAGAGAGCGCAGAGCAATTAACGTGAAAATTCGCCAAGGAAAACCTTGAGAGGAAGGTGGCGAAAAACTCACAAACAAAAAAAGAAATCCGAGATGCCAGCAAAAAAAAATCCCAGGCCAACTGAAGTGATTTTCGCACTAATTAACTGCACTTAGTTGACACATACCAATCTATTCACACCGACGGCCCCACAAACACACCCACACAAACAGGATACACACTCACACAAGCCGTATAATCAGAGCCAGTGCAGCATTTTAATTGGTTTCCACAGTGCTGCCAATATAAAGTCCCACATGTGCAATCGGTATTTTCCACAGAAATTATTAGAAAGTAAATGAAATGCGACGGGATATGTCGGGGCTACAATAGAGGTTGTTCTGTTAGGTCCTCCGGGGTTTTCTAGTAGTTTATTGTACCAGTGGACTGATTATAATGAATATTATGTCTAGTAAATCATGGAAAGCTTTTATTTGATCAGAAATACAAAATATGAAAACATTAAATTGTTTTCATAATTTTCACACCCTCGGCTGTATCCAGTTATGTGGCGTTGTTAAGACCAGAAACTCTATAATTACGTGGGAGTGTGTTGACAACTAACTCTTTGGATTCGAAAAAGTGGGGGGTTGACTGCCTGCCGGCAGGAAGGTCTGCTTTCAACTCTCAAAAGGACTCGTTTCAGCTGCTTCCTTCCCGGCGCATGGGGCTCATTGTTTCGTACATCAAAGTGGGTTGCTTGATTTAGAAGCGATTTCTCATCTATCCCGGGAATGGAAAATTCAAAAGAACTAATGAGTTATGGCGACATAAAATGAAATAATTAAATAGTCCTTTGATAGAGCTCATTAGGGGGGGATTGGAGAGTGTTTTTATTTTCCAATTTCCTGCCATTATTAGAGTAACAAATCAAGGAATATTTTTCACATTATGCCAACACGATTACGCAGCGGCAAGCCATATTTATGCCAAAAAGTAATCTCAAATTTATTCGAAAATCCATATTTATATAAACAACTTAATAAGCCCTCGACTTCATAAAAAAAAGACCTCTGCAAATGACCTCCGACCAGGGGTCACCCGGCAGGCTGGACATTTTATTTACTTTGTTGATTAAGCTAAAATAGCATAGGAAGTCCTCCGACCGACGGGGGAAGAGAGATCATCCAAGTGGCAAAGTTACGAGGCAGCTGCCAAGGACAAAGCCCTGCACAAAAAACTCACCAAAAAAATTGGGAAAAGAAAAAGCAAACGGAAGCATACGGAAATGCCAGCAGCGTGGATTACATTAACGCAGTATTTTCATAGACGAGGGTGCAAGTAGTTTGGGCAGGATCGGGGGGTGGGGAGTGGGGATTAAAGGCAGGCGGTGGGGTGGATTACGGGGTGTAGGGTGCGAGTTGGCAAATTAAACGCCCACTTAATCTTGGCCAAGTCAACTTGTGACACGAATCTTATTCGGTGGGGCAGGCCGGGGCCAGGAATGCTGCGTGGACAAATATGGTACAGTGATGATGGGAGTGTGCGTACCTATTCCTTACTTTATGCTATTTTAATAATTAAATATTTATTACAAAAATAGAAGGTATAATATATTATGATGATAAATTTAATGAGTATTGTGACCATAGTTTTTTTTTCAGTGCCAGCATTAGAGCCCAATTTTAAAAGGTATTCTGAGAGGACTTGGGGGAATGAAGGTCCAACGCAGGTTGATGGCCATGCTTTTTGGCAAGTTCAGGGACACTGCCAGGGGACAGTGTCAAGATCAAGTCTGCAGCTGCAGCTCCACCTGCTCATCCCCAGCGGTCTAGTCGGTTTCAATTAATTTCACGGCGAAGGGCAACCAGCGAATGGCTGTTGGGGAACTAAAGGAAAACAGTTTTCCAGGCACTTTTGTGTCAAAAAAGTTGTCGTCGCGACAGTTCTACTGTATCTCCGTCTGGGTGCCTCTCCCTCCCGCCTAGATTCTTCCTGATTTCCTTGGTTCGTCCCTGCCATTCCTTGGCATGTTTTTATTTTATTTCTATTTTTCGTCGAGTGCAGGAAATGCGTACTTCCTGTTTGTTGTCTCTGCAAGCTTTGGCATATTTGCGTGCCATCCTCGCAGTCTCTTTGGCCTCTCATCTTCGAGTCCCACAGCGCCTTTCCCCTTATCCTTCAGTGTGTTTGTTGTCTGGCGAGTTTGAGGGACAATGAATGCACTTGGGCTGTCCTTTCCCGGATTCTCCTTTCCGTCTTCTTTACATCGTTGGGGTTACCCCGTAAACATTTCCAACCTCCTACTGGCGCATAATTTTGCATGTCGTTGTTTTTCCGCCTTTTGATACCCTGACCTGGGGGCGTTAGAGAAGAAGTCCTACTTTCAAAACTATAAACTAATTTCGGGATTCTTTCTTTTGAAATTTGCATCACTCTTTCTTCTTTATAATAGCATCAACTTTTCTCATCAAATATAGGGTATCTAAAATTCTTTATTTAAGTCAACTTGTTTCTCCATTCATCGCACTTTTTATTTGCGACTGCATGGGGCTGAAAATGTCTGAGCCAATGCATTGCCCGTTCCGCCGCTTTTGTTAAAACTTGCTACCATTTATCTGTTTTGTGTGTATATGGGGATGGTGCATCCTTCAGCAGGACTTCCTATCCTGCTTCCCGATTTCCCTTGCAGCTGATTCCTTATCCGTTTTCGGTTTATCCCTTGGGGTGCGTTGGATTTTTTTACGGTCCTCAGGCAGGAGGTTGTTCAATGGAATGAGCCAAATAGTCACTTTTCACTAGACTAAACTTTGGAATATCCTTTTAAATCCACTAATGGGAATATGAGTAATATTTCCATGCTTGAATATAATGCCTGCACTTGATTAGGTCTTCTCACATGCTGAAGCCCCTTTGTCAACTTTTCATCATCAAATCATCATAATCAACCTCTCAGGCTGATGTTTTCATAGGTCAGTCGTATTCATAGTCATTCTGTTGCGCAAAAAAGGAAACCCCAAGGACTCCCCGAGTGTGGACCGTTGGAGTTGCCAACTCTGCTTGTCATGGACTGCGATGAGGCAACAGAAAGGTCCTCCTTTGTGTGTCCTTGTGTCTGTCTGCCTTTTCACGAACATGCATATGAGTCCGCTCCGTGTTGACCTAATCCTCCCACTGCTCCGCTGAGCACTAAGGACAGTAGACACATCATAGAGGCAACGGCACAATTTGGACACACTCCGCCCACAATAGCAACAAAAACCCAACAGCGACAGCAGCAGCCCAGAACTGGCGACCACAAACGCAAAGTTCTTCGCGTCAACTTAATGGAGTTTGGCAAAACGTCCCTTCCAAATGACGGAAAGTGATCAAGAAACGACAAGCCGACTTATTGGAATTCCTTATAATTATATCCTTAATTAATTACTCTATCCCATTGCGTGAATTAATCTTCGCAGAATGCTAATCTTAAATGCGGCAGAAATTATTTTTGAAACAAGTCTGAATTGTGGAAAAAGTGCCTTACCCTCTGAGAAGAGTAGAGCAGAGCAGAAGACACTAGACAGGGGAGAAATCGGAGAAATGGCAGGAGTCTGCTACCGCAAGGTTTCAAGTGCTTTGTTCCTGTTTCCTTTACAAGGATTTTCAAAGCCTTTCCCTGTCGGACAGCTGCTCTCCCTTTCTGGCCCACTGCTCTGCGGCTTACCACATGTGCACTTTGTAATCTGCCGGCGTTATTGCATTGCGTGGCTCTTCCCCGTGTTGGGCGTGGGAGAAATGGGGGCGTGGCAACGGGGAATATGACGTCACCGAGACTTAAGTGCATTTTCCTGTGGTCGCCCTTTTCAGTTGCCCAATAAGTTTATTGGGTATTCAAGGAGCAAGTCCTTCTTTCATTTGAGAAATTTGATTAACTTTCCATTGCGCCTCCTTTGGGGGTTAATTATTCATGATTAATTCTAATATCGAATGTTGGAAAATATATTCAAAGAAACCTTAATTTTATGCCTAATAGTTTTATAAATATCTTTCATCAAACTACAGGACAGTAATGGGTCCTTTTGTTCCAAAAAACCCAACATTCACCAAAGCTTCAGGTTTATAGAAATCAATTCTCATTAAATTGTAAATCAATTCACTTTCTTTTAAGGATTCTTATCAATTATTTAAAAATAGGCTTTATCCTTTCAAATTGCTTTTAATCAAGAAGGATATCCCGAAAAACAATCGCCTTTTTACCTTTGACAGACCGCAGACACCGCAAAGGAATTTCCACTCTCTGTGTCATGCGATCTGGTTCCGACTCAGATTTCCGGCTTTTCCTCCCCATCCCCCCTTTATTCTTCCATGCGCTTCTCTTCCCCCCCACCCCCCTGGAAGCTTACCTTAACCAGAGTCTCATAATCGCATCAGGAATTTTCTTGTTAAGCGCCGGGGGAGAAAAAAAAATGCAAAATGAAAAACAACGAAATTTTCGCAACTTTTAGCACTCGCAGTGTGGCCGTAGCCAAAGTCAGCAGACCGGGAGGGGGTGAAGAAGAAAGATCCTTTGTGGACAGGGCTCAGGTCCTCTCTCTCACAACACATCCCCCCACTGTTTGGATAGAATATACAAACAGCCAAAAGTTTGTAAACAAAAATTCTGTTAAAGGGCAGACGCCGCTCACTCCGCCGGCTAAGGATTCCGATGGGAGGAGGGGATTGGCAAAGCAGGAGGCTGGGGGCTTTGGGGTCAGGATGTTTCACGGGCTAAAATGCGGGGAGCCAGGAAAGTTTCTACATCATGATGCGGCGATGATATGGCTGGGGGAGTGTGACTGCCGACTACTCCTTCTGACTGCTCTTTCCGACTTGGATATATCTTCTCCGCAGCCCCCTACCTCATTACCCCTATCCTTTTGCCCTATTGTTGTTGTAGTTTCTGTTGCCTATTTTTATTGTCCTTTAGGATAGCCCCACCACATTAGGGATCTTCTTCTATCGTTGTAATCCCTGATTAAGTTGGATACACTCCGAATGGCCAAATCATGAATTTAAATCCTGTTTTTACCCTTCTCTTCGTATTTAACTTCTAAGAAATATTATAAATTTTAATTTAGTTTATAAATAGTTTAGTTTAGTTTTTACAGGGTATTATAGCCTCTAGTTGTGGATATATATTTTTCATTAAGCTTTCTCCGTCCGCCTCTACCACTTTTCGTGGTCAAAGTTGCCGGTATTTGTTGTTCGGCTGGCCACACAGTTCGTTGACAACGTTTGTGGTGGATCCTGTTGCTGGTGTGGCTCTTGTTGTTATTCGTTGTTATCCTTGTTTCACGTCCATCAGTAGGTAAGTTGGTTTTTTGTTTGTGGCTAAGATAACCGACAGGATTTTCTCCGATAAGCCCATTCTTTTGTCCTTTAAAAGGTTTAAAAAGGAATAATGGCAAATAAAAAATGAGAGCTGTATAGGGGTAGTTGAATTTAATCATAAGTTGTGGAAATATCTACTTTCGTGTTAATGCTGAACCTAACTTGATTGTTCCACATTTTATTTTTGTTTACCTTCATTTTGATTTCAATTGGCCGCCTCTGGTTGGTTTTTGTTTTGGGCATTTTTAGAACACTAGCGGTTGAGAGCTAAAATATCCTTTTACCGGTACATCCTTTTGCGCATACTCGCTCTTTCGTTAAGGACTTGTTTCTCTTAGGAAGTGCGATGGTTGCAAAGGAAGCGATTCAAAAATGCTATTTTTAAATACAACAAAAAAATATATGAAAAAATTAGTAAAAGAAAAAAAATAAAACAGTTGAATAATTTTTAATTATATTCTTGTTTTTATGTATAAATAAATATTTTCAAATTTAAATAATACTATGTTTAGTTAGACTCAAGCCTTAAGCCTGGTCTAACAGGTTGCTATGATGGCAACATGTGGAAGAGCGGAGTCCTCCCGAAAGGACCAGCCGAAAATTGGCGAGAGAAATACACATCCTGGCAAGAGAAAATAGAGCCACTCACTCATGTTTTTAGAACAAGTCGTTTGCCGCCTGTAAACAGAGAGCCCATTCTGGCAGAACCTTAGGCAAAGGACTCGGCATTCCACACTGTGTGTGTACGAAATTCAATTTGACAATTTTCCCGACTCCGCTGCCGAAGCAGAAGCACATTTAGTATAAATCGTGCTTTCAATCGGTGCGGATGTCCTGACTAGCAGCGGTGTCTCCTTTGTCGATTGTTCATGTCGATTGTCGTTCACCCATCGTGGTTTCGTACGCGCTGTTAGTGGTCCTGAGTGCGCCCACTTAAATAGGCAATACTTTTTTACACTCGCACTTAGCTCGCCAGTAGCCCCATGCATCGGGCTGCCTTTAAATTATCCTTTTGCGGGTCTGGCAGACTCATTTGTATGAGAGAACAATTAGGCGCACCGCGGAAAATTCAATCAGTCTAAGTGGAAAAAACTTGTGTACAATTTTGTGAAGTAAAGTATCCGATTTCAATAAAACAGTCATTATGAAAGGCTTCTGTCCCGAGCTCTCAAAGAACTGAAAAGTAAGATTATCCCATGATTTAAATGTTTGAATACTGTGCAAGTGAATGGAGGTAGTGATTCTCTATTAAAATGATTAAATCGTATCTCTTTTTAATTATTAATTATTCATTAGCTAAAAGTTTTGAATAAATTGCAAATTTGTGGCTTGTTTCTCTATCGTCTGCTGTTATTTGCTTCCTAGTCCCATCAACAATGGGCAACAACAATTACACATTGTTACGTCTTTAGACTGTTTCCTTTCGCCCTCCTATATGTGTCTGTTTGTTTGCATACCGGAAATGCAAAACTTCAACAACAGCAACGGCATCTGCCTCGACGTCTTCCCTCCCCTCTTCTATTCTGTAGTTTTTCCCGCCTCCTTTCTTCATTTCTCCTTGCCGTGTCCTTTCTCCACATTCGTTTTCTATGAGGTCCTGGCGCGGCTGTGTTGCAATTGCAATTTCCATTTCCGTTCTTGTGGCTGCTGGTGATATGAAATAAATAAGTTCAAAAATCCTGAGAATTAAGCATGGGTTCAAAGGCTCTATAAATTTTGTATTAAAATAGAAAGTTGAATATTTTTACAGCTCCTGAAAATGGATTTCTTAATCGCTACTCCCTTAAATGCCTAAACAGCCGTTTTAAATCGTTCTCATCCATAATTAAACATATTCCATCGATTTGTTTGGAAAAGATATTCCAGTTCCGCTCTTAAACTGCGTTCTTCACTTCAAACACCACAATCACAGCCATAATAAATTTTTAATTTCATTCCGCCTTTTGTTTATTTGTTGCCTCAATTACATTACCAGTGGCCATTCCCACTCGTTCTTTGTTAAATTCATTTTGCATTGTTTTGGCCCGGCTGGTGTCCAGTCAGTCCTTCCCAAGTGCTTCCAGCCGCCGCCATTTTGTGTTTGAATAAATATTTAATTGATTTTTAATATGCGCCATGCATATTTGACAAGTGTTTTGATTTCTTCAGGGCGCAGCTGCCGGCTTCTGGTAAATAAAAAACGAATATAGCTAGTCCTGTGCTAGGACAATAGAACTGTCTAGCTCCTTAGGCAGAAAAGTTTCAGCAAATTTTATACAATTGCTCTTTGACAAGATAGTTAATTAATATATTCAGTTTTTTTACAAATTAATTGGCAAGTTTAATTGCCCATGGGGCTAAAATTAAATTTGCAAAATACCTCAACGAATATCGAGTTTAAAGTGCATTCAATTAATTTCATATAAAATACACAAAAATATGAAAGTATTTTCATCAAGTGCCATTTTAAATTTATTGCATAAATGTTAGACCGCAAATTTCAATTGCCAATTGCTGGCCAAAACATACAAAAAAAGGCCAAGAGAGGAAACAAACCAAACCAGAAACCAAACAAAAATGGAAATTTTGCGCAAATCACGTGCCGACGCGGGGGCCTGGCGGAAATAAACGCGAGTGCGTTTTTTCACGCGTCGCCTGTTGACAGCAAAAGACATCAAGAATGCGAAAAGGAAAGAGATCGAATGGAAAAAAGTGTGATGGGAAACTTGATTTTAATTGAAAAACGTGATAGGGATCTAAGCTAGATATTCGTTGTGGCTTTAGAAATTTAAACAATCAACTTTTAATTTAAAATGATTGAATGATGGTGATAACGTTTGACTTGAAACCCAGTTTCCAGGAGATTGTCAGGTGTATGATTTATGAAATTAAACCCTGACATGTTCGTGACTTTAGATAAAAACTAAAGATAGATAGAATTTGTTTTCATGAAAAATATATCTTTTTTTTTTCTGATAAATATTTTACGATAATAAATACTTATGGGCTTGTTCTTTCTCATCTTGGCTATCCCGCAAGACAGTTTGAGCTCCTAAACCTGAGTTATGACTGTCATTTATATTCCGTATACATCCCCCCATCGAAATTCCTTTCACTGAAGCTGGAGGAGGAGTATCTCTCCCCCAGTTCATTGACCTACCCTGGCAGCGCTCCCCGAATTAATTTTCCTCGCCCAGCAAATATCGAAACTCTTTGCGGGGAGCTTGTTTACGGAAGAGCGGGACGACCACAAGTTTCAACTTACATTTGCCCATAATTATGCAATTACGTAACCATTTAAATAGAACATCGGACGAATTCAAAGTGAAATGAAATACGCAGACGGAAAGTGTGGGAAAAACGAGGTCCTGGCGGTCGGAGGGGGGCAGACTGCCTTTGACGTGACTTGACTGTTGTGTTGGCGGTCTGCGGTCTAAAAGGAGGGAAGTCACTGGGAGAGCACGATGCCAGACTGCCTCTTACCTCCTTTACGTAACTAATTCCCATCGGTGTGGGCGGGAAGCTGCCACATAAAAAGCAAAGTGTTGGCTGGGAAAAAACAAGAAGCACTTCAGCTATTATTACAAAGGATAGTAATCAATGCATATTTCAACATAATCCGTCAAAGGATCCTTTTAGAATGGTTTTTTTGTAAGGATTTTTGGAAAGCCCTTAATTTGCCTTAACTATTATTGCAATTATTTAACCTTATATGGTTTTTCTGCTCTGTAATTATTTTTCAATTGGAAAATATGAAGCAGTTTTTTTTCGCAATTATTCCGGCTTGGAAATGTATAAAGAGTGCAGCTAATTCAATCGACTCGTTCTCTCAGTCATTTGGATTCGCTTTCAATCGGATTTGTTCATTTCTCCTCATAGACCATCAGCAGCTGTGGCCTTGCTTCGTTTTGTTATTGGCTTCCCTCGTCTCTCCTGGTGTCCTGCCCGGTCCGTCCTGCGTTGTTGGAGTATCTGTTTAGCAGTGCGCTTAACTTCACTTCCGTTTCCGCTTTGAACGGCTTCCGTTGAGCGTTATTATCTAACTAACTAGTGGCACTCGTGCGCGTAACGTTCTTTATGTGTGCCGCAGAGTCCTTTCCCCTGCGCCCTGCATCTGTGTCTCGTCCTGTATCTTTGCATCTGAGCTTCGGTCTCAGGCTCAGGCTCAGCCTCAGCCGCAGCCAGCCACTCCCGACAGCGTCAGTGTTTGAAAAATTTAATTACAAACTCTCTGAGGCATTATTAGAGAGATAACAGGATAATAACGATGGGCAAGGACGTCGCCACCGACGCCGATGCCGCAGCTGTGCTCCATTTTTCCTTTTTATCTCAACTGCTCCTGCTCCTGCTCCTTTCCTTCGTTATCCTTTATAGGCCGAGTGGCAACGTCCTTCTCGGGTATCGGGCATGGAAATTTTGTTTACTTTTCCTTCCGTCTGCCTTTCAATTAGTTGTTGAGACGAGACTGCACGTGACAGGCATTTGACTGACAACTTGTCCCGTCAAACTGCAGCCCTCAAACTATCATATTTCGCGCTCACTCTTCAGCGCCAATTAGGCCAGATAGTTTCTTCTGATTCATTACGAATTTAATTGCAAAATATGCTACCGCAAGAGTGTGCGTTTAATGTCCAATCAATTACAATTAATTGCGTTTAACACCAATCTATTAATTTCCCATATTTTTGTGAGATGCAACAACTGCCTTATGGATCTCCGCGATATTTTTTGGAACTTTTCGCAGTAATAAAAAAATACTTTCCTTTTGAATATATCACACTTGAAAATGAATATGAATCGACTTCGTTTGCATTAAGTATACGCCCCGTGAAACCTTAATCCTTTGCCAACAATTAAAGGCTTTATTTTGTGTGTGGACTGGCTTGGTGCGGTTAACTGCCTGAAAAAGTGTGCCACAACGGGCAGCGTTTTTTTGCCTTCCGCTAATTGCCCTCGATTCGGGCCGCAGAATGAAATCGAACAACATAAACATTGTTTTCTATATAAAAATTAATTCGCCTGTAAAATATTGTTTTTGCTGGCAATAATTAAATTGAAAGCGCAAGAGAGAGTTTTGTTTTATAGTTAATTAATAAATGGCCATGAATGCAATGCGCTTGCGATGTAAATGAAAACATTTTTGCTCAACGCTTGTGCGATTGAGGCTAAGCCTGTAAATTGTTTAACAATAAACGAAATAAAAACATGCCATTCTCCCACCCATTGTGCGGCGTTCAATTTAATCTCTTTACATAAAAATGCATTTGTGTCTACTTTTTATGGATTTGGGCTCTGCCTTTTAACTTATTAGCGGCAAGTAAATCGAACCTTGTAAGGAAATATAAGAAAACAAAACCTGCAAAGAACAAAGGATGCGTAATAAGAACCGAAGGGGAGCAGCCTTCTTCCGCATTTTTCTAATTGTTCAAGTTTCGGATAAGCTGAGAAGCATTAAAAAGTGCTGGCCAGCCCAAAGGAAACATTTAATTAAAAAAGTTTCACCAGTTTGCATTTAAAAATTCATTTGAAAATTGTGATGTCCGCAAACGGAGAATAATTTTGTGTACTGTGGCAACTGTTTGGCCAGCTGGCACAAATGTTTGGCCAAAAGGCGGGCAAAAAAGGCGTGGCTGTGCACCAGTACCAGTATACGTAGGTATATAGGGGGGCTTTGTACATGGCCCTGGCAGTAAACAAATTAGCTCCTGTTCGGAGGCATAAAGAAAATGTATTGAATATATGCCAACGTCAGCTGACGCGCCTCAGCAACGAAAACAACAAAGGGAGCAGAAAGTCCGACCGCAATGCAAAGCATAAAAAATGCAGCGAAAATGGCCAGTAAATTGTGTACCATCTGAGCCAAATAAATAACAGTAACATGAGGGAAAAATTGTAAACGTGGCTAAGAGAAGAATCAGATACCCTTAAATATAGCAAATATCTTGAAATATATCTTCCATTGTATATATTTTCAATGAAAAAGAAAAGCTTTTAAAGCATTTATTTATGAATTGAAAGTCCTTTAAAATTAAATTTTAAACCTGGTGACATAGGTGTGATGGCCACCTTTTACCAATATTCTACTGAACATTGTGGTTTTTGGGCCACAATATCGGAATACCACCGCCACCACCTGCAGCTACAGTCTTCAGCAATATGGCTTCAATATATAATAAAAATTAATAGATATTTTCGAATAAAATTTTCATATATTATTTTTATGTTCAATTAGCTTTGATTCAATTAAGAAATTTTGTCCTCAATATGTATTTCAATATTAATTTTCTTGGAATTGTTTAAAACCGTGCCTAGCCCTTGGAATATTATCTGGAAAATAGCCTAAGTGATTTATTGCTCCCCTAGTTGCCGTATCTGTCTGAAAACATTTTGATCGCATTTTTTAGGAGCATTAACATAATCTTTATGACCTCGGCTCACATTCCTGCCCCTTTTTATGTTTGTGTGTGCGGCCAATTAAACCCGCCCATATACCATACCATATAAATAAAAATAAACAATTTCTGCAAACAAAAATAAAAACCAGGCCGAAAGGAGCTAGAGGAGCGCAAAATTTGAACATAAAATGAGCAATTTCCATGAAAATGTTAAGAAAAATGTGGCAAACATTTATTGTTAAAGGACGGAGAAAAGCGAGACGAAGAGCATATGGAACATAATTTAGAGGACCAGGAAAGGGCAAATAGAGGGGGAAAATAAAGAGTCATTTGAGTGCCGCCTTTTGTTATGCACAGAGAAAAATGTGTACAAAAAAAGTGTGTATTTCCTGGTGCCCGGCCTCATCCTTATGCCCATTTTGGCACTCGGAAACAGGAGTAAACACATGTCTGCTGGAGCGCATCAAATAACGGAGAGGACGCAGGACTAAACACACAAACACTCGCACAAAAGGCCACTAAAATATTATATCTAATAAACCAAAAAAATAAAGAAACAGACCGGGCGAGGATGAGATGAGAAATACATAAAAGCGGCAACAATAACAAAAGACATCAATCATAAGTCAGTGGGAACATGTCTACATAATCTTTCAGCCCCGTCCGCCCACTTATCCCCCCGACTTTTGTGTTTCTTTATGTATATTTTTCTAGAGAAACATTGAAAAATTGTTCGTCCAGGGGCCTCGTTCCAGGCGAGGCCAGGCCAGGCCAGTGTGTGTCTGCGTGCCTATTGACATTAAGTTTGCTTGTGCTTTCCTCGGGCGGACATCTTTTTCCGCTCCGGACTCAATCTCAGCCTGCTTTCTGGTGGCATATGTTCATTAAATTTATTAAATTACGAACACACGCGGAGCTCACAAGAGACTTTCTGGGCAGGAAGTGGCGAGGAGGGGGGCGGTCATAGACTCCTGCAATCTGGTCCTGGCAGATGTTCGGGCATTGAGAGCATTTAATAAAGACATGACCCGCCGAGGACACATGGCAAGAGCTGTTGCTGAAGATGTGCGCTAATTGGGCTGGGCGAGTCCTGGCAAGGACGCCTTACAAATTGTCTCAACTGAAATTCATTAAGTTGGACAAGCAAGTAAAGCAAACTACAAACCAAATAGAATCCTTAAAATAATGGTTTGCTAAAGAAGGAGTCAACTGATTCAATTCACACTAGAAGACTCACTCGCTTCCACTTAATTGTTTATATTTTGGAAATAAATGCCGCAGGTCGTAAAGCCAAATCTGGGCGTAAAAACAGCGACAGAAATCTAATCTCTGTCGCCGTCCGACGGCTGTGGGAGGCATAAAAATGTCCTTGACATAAAGACGTTAGCACAGCATCCGGCGCTCGCCTCTCTGGCGCATTTCTCTATCTTGGCACGGCCACGACGAGACCTTATTAAGACATTCAGGTTGAAATTTATACATATATAAAAGTGGGGAAACAACTACGACGAAGAGGTCTCGAGTCGCGTCGACTGGCGGCAATAAAGTCGAGCCAGAGCGCAGCTGAGTTTCATGCAGAAATTGTGAGATTTATGACGAGGTATATCCTCCATCCGCCCGCCTCCACAGCCGCCCAGCTTCGCACCACTTCTCCGTGAAAGCGGAAAATGGGAAAGCGAGACAAGGTGGCTGCCGCAAGTGCGGTTTAACTGCCAAACCAGATCCGAGAATTCGGAATCCAGTCCCCAGTCCCAGGAACGAGAGCAAACAAAAAAACATTTGCCGACTTTTGGGCGTCTGGCGCGGTACAACGTCGGCGTGTTGTTGTTCTGTCCTCGGTTTCGGCTATAATTGGGCCAAGTTCCCTTTTGCCTTTGCCGCCTACAGCCAAAAACGAGCTTAAACTGCAAGTGAAAGCGAGTTGAAAAAATTTTTTAATTTTCTATCGAGAATGTGTTGGGAAAATATTTACTTCGACTCAAAGGGATATCCGCGTTGTTAAACAGCAAACATTGCATCACATTTTATTATCTAGGTTACAAATTAATGGCTTTTAAATTATTACTCCATCATTTAATAAATTATTGGCATTAGGAGGCTTTGCAATGTAAAAATCCCCAAACCAATTTCCTGAATTAAAAATGCATTGAATTTCAAAATGGTTGAAGGTATTTAAATAGCCGCACCATCCTCCGATTGTTTTTAAATGTGCAGACATCCCCATGGCCTCATGAATAGTCTCTGTCTATCCTTCAAAATAAACGCGCTCGGACAAAAACAACGATTTGTGAAAAATTTCCGCAAAACCAAACAATCGCTCGCCACTTCCGTCGAGGCGAAATAAGTACTTCTGACAGCGAATATTTGTATATAAATATGTAGAGAATATTGTACCATAAATGAAATTCATTTGGTAAAATGCATAAAACATAAATCAGGCCCAGAGGAGAGGGGAAGCCTAAACAATGCCTGTCTGTCTGTCAAACGCACTCAGCGCTCGGCGTCGACGAAAATTTAAATGGTCAACAACCTATAGGAAATTAATAAAATATTTAAAAAGCATGGACTGAAGCGGAACCAAACAACTAGCACAATACATTTCAGGCAGCAATTATAAGCATATTAAACTATTAGGATTTGCATTAGTGTGACCTCCATGCGTGTGTTAGTGTGTTAGTGCAGGATAGTCCTGGCCTTGTGTGTGTGTGGATGTGTGTTTTTACGATGGCTAGTGCGGGGTTAAAAATCTGGCGCAACTTTATTATGTAGACGCAAAATTTGCATATCAAAGCTGCTAATAGAGAGACACGAACAGGCCAAACAAATGAGTCGGACACGCACATACTATACGCCTCTAGTGTGTGTTTGAGTGTGTGCGCCTGGAAATCTGTAGCTGCACTGGTGTGTGCGGGCGGGGTTTATTGTAATGTGTCCTGGCTGTGCGTGTGTCTGTGTCATAAATGCGTTATTTATGAGGCATATTAACAAGCGACAAACGACGGCGACGTCGACAACGACAACATAACTCATACGCACTGTGTGCTGGAGCACATTTATTGTATTCAATTATTGATGTAGTTCAGTTTAGCAAGAAATTGCCAGGGCTTTAATATCCTGCTAGTATTCGCAAATTGTACCTATACGATTGCAATGAAAAATAGGCAATTAATATTGGATAGCAGGGGATCAAAATGCTTTTTATTATTGTTGTGTCCCAATCCAAGCCGTATTGCCTTCTGAAGTAAATTAAATTTGAGCTGCAAAATCGAGTATCACAAATCTCAGAATTTCCACAGACTAATTCAATTTAGGGGGGACCCTTTTTTATTTCGCTTGAGTAAACAGAAAAGGGGAAAATGGCTGATAATATTTTCGTTTTTGGACAGACAGGATAGGACGGGACAGGCGAGAGGTGACGTACAGACAGATAACGAAATATATATTCGGAGGGTCCGGTGACTGGCCAAAGTCACTGGACACCTGCAGATTGTGTGCAAAACACAGGACAACCCCTTTGATAAGCGTGCGATGGGCCGACACAAAGTCGGAAAAGGGAAAACGGAAAACGGTTTCACCTGTACTTTTTGGCGCATTCTCCTGGCCTTTTTGCTGATTTCGGCCACATTGTCTATTACACACGAATTAACATGAAGCCCAAAAATAAACAAAATCCGATGCGGGGAATCCACCAAACCAAAAACCCCCATTCAGTCCGTATATGTATCTGGTGGTGCATCCATCCACTCCATGAATATCCTCCGCATGTCAACAGCTTTGTGTGTTCTCCCAATATCTTTCGGGTCTTTTGTTTTCTTTGCGTGTTTCTGGTTCGTTCCGGGTGTTTTCCTTTTTGTTTTTGTGTGTATTTTATGTGCGAATGCTGCACACAATATTTATTTGACAAAAACCTATGGCAGACCCGATAAGCACACCAGATGCACACCACGAACACCCAGATCCACAGCACAGGAAACATTTAAATGCAGACTGCAAATCGAACTTTGAGAGGGAAACTGGTGTGCCTTTGAAAAGAGGAAATTTTTGAATATAAGAATAAATAGTGGCATGTGTGAGGTACATATATAGTGCTTTATATTTTTATTCGATGGCCTATAAATACTTTCTACGTTGGGTGCTACAACATCTTATCTCCCCAATAAATACAAATAATTTAATCTCATTGTGACATTATCTTATTCCAAGCCCATGGTCCGTCAACTGTTTTTAATGCATCACAACCTCCCAGAAATGGCTAACGAACTGCATGACAATGTCAAATTCCGAAAGCAACAAACAATAAATTTTCACGAAAATTGACAACATCAAATTGATGGGTCGCAACAATATTTGAAGTGATGCACACACACAAAAACACTCACGACGAGGGGGGATAAAAAACGAGCCAGTTGAAGATAGCCAGCCGTCCTGAAAAAAGCCAACAAGAAGAGATATATGTATAAAAACCGGGAACGGCAACAGAAACATCGCGTGTCAGTGAAGATTATGATAGGATATATTATACAACAAGAGCAAACAACAACACATTGAACAGGAAGTCGGGCAAACAGAATCGAACGTCACACAGTTTGAGTGACATGTCGGTAAAAAGCAAAAATTGTTACAGGAAAAACAAACGCGGGGAATGCAAAAAATTAAAATATGTATATGCATTTTTATCAACAGTAGGTAGAAGTGTGACCTGACTGACCCACCGACAATGCCATGTTGATGTTGTCAAAGTTTATTGCATTTATCAATCGGGCAGACTGCCATGAGTATATACAGTCCAATATTTCTCAAGGGACTCGGGTAGCATCCGAGAGTAATTAGCAGTACGGTTCAAAAGTTTTGTATTTCGAAGCGAGACCCAGACAAGTGTCAATTATGACCCATGCCCCCAATGTCTGGTTTTTGGCTCAAACAGAGGCAGAACTTAAATCGCAGTGGAGCAATTAACCAAAAGTCGTCTAGCCGTGCTGATTGGTACTAGGGCTGGGCTTAAATTGAAGCTATTTAAAGACTGCCTGAAATTAATACAAAAATAATTCATTTCAAGGCAAAGGAAAAGAGCACAAAGTCCACTAATTCCTCATTACCAGGCATCGTATAAAAGTTTCGGGAAATGGCTCGCGTTACGCTTTAATTAGTATTTAATTACTCAATAATGGAAACCACGCGTCGTATGAGCAATATAATTTATTTGGAGAACCCCCAACCTCTGTGAGAGAGGGGGGCGAAGCTGTATAAATTAATAAAACATCAACGGGACGCCATTAATTTGATTTCGTACAAATATTTTTGCGTGAGCAGTTGGTCAGAAGTTATACTATGTCCTCTCCCACCCCAGTCCAACTTCCGAGTCCTGATGAGCACACGCGCAACCCCTCGGCGGGACATGCCAAAAGTCGTAAAAGCACAAATCTCGTTGCCAAACTCCAAAAAAAGCAAGCGCCACACAAATTGATTTGGACATTCTTGTAGTGGCCGAAAAGCAGGCCAAAAAAGGCAAAAAATTTAGTTGTTCGACGTCGAATTCTCGTATTAATTAGCAAATGGTGGAGGCAGTTAAATGAGAAATGTGCCGCCAGCTGCGTGCGTGGGCTACATAAATTTTCTCCCACCTCGGACATCGGGCCAATAAAAGCTGGAGAGCGGTCTGATATAAAATCGTAGAGTTTGCGATCGCCAGGCACGCAACCTGCTGTGTTCTGGCCTGGCCCTCTCCTCGATGACAAAAGTCGAAAGTGTTTTGGCATTTTGCTTTTTGGCTCAAAGCATTAAAAAGGTAGACAATGTGTTAATTGCTTTGGACACGTCGTACAGGAGTGGGGTTACTTCTTAGTGGAGTGGAGGGGAGTGAGTAGATTTTATTATTATTTGGAATTTTCAAGGAAAATTGGTAGTTTCCATCATCCAATCCCCAAGCTGCCAACTTATTTTCAATACAATATTTGAGCACTTTTTTCAAGTTGTTGTGTGTTGTTGGCTTTTCGTTGTCTGTTCATTTACTTTTACGAGGCATTTGAGATTTGCATAAACAACCAGCAGTCCGGCCGAATGTGAGTACTATGTGTGGTTGGGAGCATGAGCATGAAACTGACACAACAATGGCAGTTCTGTCCGCCCCACTCAGGCAACTTGCCACCCCGAAAATCCACTCACCCACGCCCGGCCAATAGAAGTTTCATGAGACCGGGCTCTCTGCTTTTGTTCTTTTGGCAATTTTGCAGTTTGCAATTTTTGGCCAAATAGATAACAGAAAATAAATATAAATTATTACCGAGTCGTCGCAGTTCTTTCATATTTGTTGTTTGTGCGGTGTGAGTTTGAAATTCGTTCAGTTTCTGTTCCAATATTTATACTGGGGCAGTGCCATGTACGAGTAGAAGTTCTATAACCTACACATCGAATTACGAACTGCCCTCTTTCTTGGTACAGCTAGTGTGTTCAAGCTTCTCAAGGATATCCAATTAGACGCCAATTTTTTACCTAGCATTTGTAATTTTCTACCATCCTTATGCTTTCAAGAATGGCCTTTCAAAAACTGGTTCCGGGAAACGGGAAAGTGTGCTTTGCAAAAGATAAATACAACTACTGAAAACTCTGGCAAAAATTGACAGATTAACGTCAAGTGGAAAAAAGGAGAAAGTGGACGACAGTCGATTCCAAAAGGAGTCAACAAAGTTGTGAAACTGACCACGAAATTGACCAAGTACTGGTGCAGATAAATAAAAAAGAAAGGAAATTGAGAAAGTCGAAAGTAGAGGGAATAAAAAACAAAGTTAAGCGAAAAAGTTCGCTATTCAAAAAGGAGAGTAGTATTAAGGAAAATAAGGAAGGTTATAGTCTCTGTCCAGGACAAAGTTTCTCGCTAATGAGAGTAAGAGTTTTCCTTATTTTGCGGTGCAAACTTGCAACTTGTCGCACTTACTCTCCTGCTCCATCAGCAATTCCTTGTGCTGTGCCCCTTTTTATGTTTATTTGCCTTAATCAGTTGGCTCCTCTTTTTTTTTTTTTGGCTCCACTTGCTGGCATAAATAATTCATGAGCAAAATATTGG
Source organism: Drosophila atripex (assembly GCA_035045925.1). Lineage (NCBI taxonomy): Eukaryota > Metazoa > Arthropoda > Insecta > Diptera > Drosophilidae > Drosophila > Drosophila atripex. The sequence continues at coordinate 6,020,983 of JAWNOP010000070.1, read as the reverse complement.
GCCAGCGCCAGAACTTTTAATTAAATCAAAGTTGACTTTAATTAAATACTCGAATGGGTGAGGTCGAACCCGGGGGCTGGGCGAACAAAAGCGGGGCCAGAGCCGAAAACACTCTCGAAGATGCTATTAAGCCTTAAAGTCTAATAAAATAAACAGTAAACACACTTAATGCCTTGATTACCAGCATCAACATGGGGTTCAAAGTCCGCCCAGAGCAGCCCGAGGAGGCAACTCCTGTCCGAGACGGTTTCCCCCGTGTAGTTTGTTCTCAGATTTATGCCAGACTTTCCCAGGCTGACCTCAAAATTTGTGGCCCAGATCGGCGGCAGGGTTGTGGGTGGTCTCATTTTGATTTTACCAGAGAAACATATTCCTAAAAACCCTGATTTAAAAATTATTTTTGTTGGAAAAATGTGCGGTTAATATCGGTTCAAGTTTCTCATTTTTTAATCCAATGCTTTTTTTTTAATTTATCAAAAAATCTTTTAAATTTTGCACTATATTCGATGAAATTAGACCTGGAACCACCCCAACAAGTTACAGCTTTGTTGTTCTGTTCTGGTCGGGTCCTTGCAAGGAGCATGGAGTAAATTTATGGCAAATGATGTGGCAGCTCCTCGAGCTGGTCTCGCTACTGGATGATGCCGTTGTGGCTGGCTGTGTGTCTTGAAGTAAAATATTGACAGTTTGAGTCGGAGCAAGTGTAGCATAAACTGCTGTCAGGGCCACAAAACTTTTCTATACCCACTTTTTTGGCTGGCCAAGTGGTGGGGTGGGTGGTGCGGTTTTGTCGAAGAAGCAACAAGCAAAGCAGAAAGTAATTGCTTTCTCCCGTTCGTCGTGACTTTGGGTTACTGCGGCTAAGACTTTTTTACTTCTTAGTCACTTGCCATATTTCATTTAAGGGCTTTAAGAATTCTCTGCCCAGCATTGATTGTTAGCCCAAACCTGAAGGACAATTTCTGAATTTAAATCGACTGAGAGTACTATGCTGTGACTCATGGACCATCCTCAGCATAGTTTTGTTTCTTAATTGGTCTTCCAAATTATTTACATGGACAATGCACTAGTTTGAAGCACAAATTTGTCGATAAATGCCCCGAGATGCATTGTTTATTGAATTGTCAGCCGACAATTTATGCAATTTCGGGCTCTGAGTGTGCGCATAATTTTCTCCTTATAATTATACTTTGCTTGGGGAAACGTAAATGGAACGTCTTCTGAAGAGGCCTAATGTTGAGCCAAAGGAATGTTTGCTTTGCTTTCGCCTCATCATCGCAAATAATTAAAGTTATGGGACAAAGGCACCCGGTAATCGAATATTGTGTCAATATTTATCCGATTGGAAACTATCCGAGAACACTAGTGTTTTCCTTAAATAAAATTAAGAATAATTTTAAAAGCTCTGATGCCGAAAAACGAGTTATTTTTTTTTGTTATCATTCTCTATGAAATCAGCATTCAACGAGTCTCTTCCCACTCTATCCCTGTTTTTCAGCGAGGGTGTTGAAAAGCTTTGGCAGTCGTCGCTTATCAACTTTTTCCTCTCAAACATCCTCTTTTGCTGCGACGGAAAGCATATTCATTTGGCTCTTACCATTTCACTTTATTCATTTTTCGCCAAAGGATTCATGTTTTTGGGTTATGGCGCGCTCGTCGCTGAAGTTCATGGCGGGTGCTTTCCTCTAGTGCGACTTATTTTTTTATTTCTAGCATCATCCATCTTATTTTTATTTGCTTGCTAGTTTTGATAACACGCCAGCACAAAGACAGAGCTTAGACTTAAAGCCTTTTCAAATGCCACTATGCCACTAAGCCCAATGGAAAGACAAAAAGTCCACCTCCAACTGTCTGGCTCTTTCGCCCTGGGCTCTAGGACGAGTCAGATATCCTTTGAATGCAATTAGTTGAATGCCTAATTAAGTGGCTGCGATTTTGTGCGTCCAGAGATTTCATTAGTTCGGGCTCTTTAAGTTTGTGGCATATTTTTAATAAACCTTTTCAACTTTTCGCATTAATCTGCCAGCCCGGTCTGGGTTTTTGCTAATTACTGGCATAAAGATCTCATTTTATTCCGCTTCTGCGGCTGCCAAGATGTCCTGCCTCAGTAAACATCCTGGAAAACATTTAACAAGCTCTTCCTATCTGCATCTCCATCGTCATCTCCATCTCCATCTCCAGTATATATCTGCAATAGTATAATGCCATGTAATAAGGAAGTAACATTTACAAAAGCCAACTGCTGGCGACAACCGAACAAACACGTATACAAGTATATTTTAGATGCATTTGTGTGCTTATGGAGGGCCGGACGACGCGTGTAAATTGCAAAGAGTAAAGTCTTGTAAAGGCAAATTCCTTTCAAATGCAACCATTGCTGCCGGATGGCGCAGGGACGACGATCTGGGTGAACTACTTAAAGTTGCAGCGGGACGAAGTGGGACAGAGATTTGGAGTGAAAGGGATGTGGTTGAATTTTCCCAGCGCATTCAAGTTGACTTTTACAGTATGTCATGCAACAAACGCCAAATACCCACTCACCTTCAATCCCCACACGCCACAACCTCTTTCTCAACCATCATCGTTTCAGAGAGATACTAAGCCAAGTTTGTAGTTTTTAGATACGAAATCATCCTGGAACTTCGGCTGCAACAAAGACATTTTGTTGTTGGCTGCAAATTTGATTGAAGACGTTTCAGGTGTTGAGCAGAGTGAGTGAAGATAAGGATATGTGTTTGCAACTGCAGGATAACAGTGTCTAGGACTCTGTGGTCAACTCGGCTGCTCCTCCATCTTTGTTCAGTTTAGTTCTCAGCCGGAATTCTCTAGAATTCCCTCATCCCTCACCGGCCACAAAAGTATTGCAATCTACATTCATTGCCCGGCCCTTGGATAATCCACAAATAATCTTGACTGAAGGATGGAGATGAGAGCTTCGTCTACAATTGGATTACTTGCAAAGTAAACAAAGATGTTGTTAGTTTAACTTGCCTTAAAGATTCCTAATCTATTGGACACGTCAAGTGGAGCTCAACAGGGGGATAGTTGAATGGGAGAAGCTGTGGTATTTAAAGTTCTATTCTTTCTGGTACATGCTTTACATTTCAGGCAACAGTTTTTGCATAACTTAATAAGTGAAATATGTTTATGAAAATTCATGTTTGGTGCCAACAAACTTTCAACAACTGTCCACGATTCTCGTCTGGGTTTTAAACATGTTTAACTCTAGCACTCCTCTTGATTTTCTTCATTTGAATGTCCCCCCAATTATTTTGACCACAAAGCAGGAACGACTTGAGCCCCAGGAGATGTGAGGAGAATAGGTGGCTCGGGAGACGGACAACCACTGAACATACATTGCATACAATGCGAGAGGCAAGAACACTCCAGCAGAGAAACCCCTTTCTGCCTTTCAAGCTGGCCCTTTTCTGGCTCAAGTGTTTGCATTTTACGACCACACTTTACAGGCACAGACAGTCGGAAAAGCTCTAGCTTCTGAGTGGGGGGCTGTTTGTGTGTATGGTGGTGTTTGTGTGGAAGAGTGTGTCTTATGGTGATGTGGGGGGCTCGAGAGGACTTGGGTGAAATGTAGCTGACCTAAGCCACCCGAGCCAACAGATATGTGTTGCCTGCATGCTTTGTCAAGGTCGCCTCCTCCATTCATTATCTACCTTAACTAATAAATATTCATTGAAACTTACTAATCCATTGCAATTTGCCTCCAACTTCTCCTTCAGGAAAGTTATTAGCAATAGTTATCAATAGAAATGAAAATTAGTTCCATATTCAAAAAGACATTGTGAGAAGAAAGGCCCCTAAAAACACACAAACATAGAAGCTAGACGACATCGACGGCAATTTTTCAAGCTGGATCCACGGCACTGATACCGAGATCTCCGAGATCGCAGCGCATATATGCTTGTTTGCAGCACTAAGAAGAGGTTTTTGTGACGATCCACGCGAAGAGTGCCGATACGAAGAGTGGAATTAATTGATTCATCTATTGGAGACAAAATGCTAAGTTCATTGGACGCCCTGGCCGGCAAGATTGCCGCCGCCACGCCCGGAACGGGTGCGGTTTCGGCTGAGAGCAAGACGCAGCAGGCCCTGCACCACCACCACCGACTCGATTACGATTACTCGGCTGTGGAGATTGAGCCGCCGGCAGAGCAGTTGGCCAATTCACCAAGAAATGAGCGCGAACGACTGCAACAGGCCCAGCAGGCCTATGAGCAGCAGGCGCAGGCTGAGCTGGAGTTCGGACTGGCTGAGGTGGACACCAAGCTGACCCAGCTGAAGAGCAGCCACAATCTTAACAGTCACAGCCACCACCTGCACCACCCGAGTCACCACACCCCAAGCCACCTCCAACAACAAGCACAACACCAGCAACAGCAACACCAACAGACACAGCAGTTGCAGCAACAGCCACATAGCAGATCGTTGCAACGCCACCCGCATCACCACCAACACCAAGTACACCATCATCAGCCGCACCACAATCATCACCACCCCTACCACCGACCTCGCCCCACCTCGCCCCATCCCCCGCAGCAGTCGACCTACCAGCAGCAGCTCTCTCAGCTGGTCGCCCTGCAGGATCACCACGAGATGCTGCAGTCCCAGCAGGAGCTGTTCCAGAAGCAGCTGGCCAACATGCAGGAGTACCAGCGGGAGCGGGAGCGCGAGCGTGAGCGCGACCGAGAGCAGAGGGAAAGGGAGCGTGAGCGTGAACGTGAGCGGAATGGAGGCTTCATCGACAATACCGACTACGATTCGCAGCCGGAATTCAAAATAGTCCTGAGGGATAGGTGAGTGCGAGTGAAAATCATAAAAAAGATCCACCCACCTGTGCATCAACTCAGAGAAACGCTCCTCATTTAAATGTTTTCATGTTGCCATTCGTTTTTATGTTGTTTGTTTTTTTTATGATGCATTTGATTTTTTTGTTAGTAATATTTAACCTCAGTGTCTTCTAGCCTGTATTTAATGTTAAGATATGATCCTCAAATATTGTAAGGAATTCCCAAAGATTATTTTAAAAACGCTTTGCTTATGATACATTTTTTTGCATTTACTGTTTGAAACTTAACGGTTGAAACATATTCTCAATTTAATTATTAATTTAAAATTAAATATTTTTAATACGTTTAGGATTACTTTTCAAATAAATTTCTTCAATATTTCCGCAATTAAAAATGAAATGTTTGAAAGAACAGGAAAAAACGCAGTAATGTATGCTATAAAAAAATTCCTGGGAACAAATCGGAGCCAATTAACCAAATAAATCTCGCAATTTTCGCCTTCTTGGCCAGAGCCACTTACTTGGCATGTGAAATTATAATCACCTTTGTGGCTATTTACCTTTTTGTTCCTTGCCCCTCCGCGTGTCGACCCGATTGCATGATTTTCACCAGCACGGAACGCAATGCTTTTAAATTTCAACCTAATTCATTAGGATAAATGAGTAGGCAACTGTGTTATTAGGGAAACGCGAATCCATTAAATCGTACATAAAAATTTCATTTAAATTTATTAATGAATGTCAGGGATATTGAAGCACTTAATATTGTTTTAAAATAAATACAAAATGATACACTCCTCCCGCGGGCTTTCATCTGGAAGGTAAACACGCCCCTAAATCGGAAAAAAGTAAACACAACTTGGCAACGCCTCAGGGCATGCATGCAACACAAAGCCGAAAAACAAACGCCGAATAATAAAAACATTTGTAATTTTTGGCCAAAGGAAAATGTCACGTGACAAATTGCTGCTGGGCGCAAATGTGCTCGAGCCAAGTAGCGAAGGGAAATCAGCTTAAGGTGGAACGGCCGCTGGGTGTAAGGAAAGTCGACTTTTCCGAGCACATCCTTGACACGAACACCCACACATGCACTCCCGCAGACACACGACATACACATTTGTTTGGGGCCTTAACTAATTTAATGTGTAATATCATTTGACATATTGTTTTCATGCTTCCACTTTTGATTTGTGGCCCCGTAAAGGGGTTCTTGTTATTTGTTTTCTCCCCCTACGGTTCAGAGGGTACACATGCAAATGGTTGGCGCCAAAGGTAGGCGCCGTTTTGACAGCCACCTCCCTCCAGATGTCCTTCAAGGAATCGGCTTGCAAACATTGGTTTTGTGGTAAATGAAAATTTAATTCATTTCATTGTTCCTACTTGGAAGAAATTTCCAGATTTAATTTTATTTCTGCCATGTTTGCAGAAAGGTAATGCCTCTTTTTATGGCCCACCGAGTATGACATTTTATGTTTACTGGCTTCGCAATTTACATACAACGTATGCTGCTATTTTGGGGGCCCCCCTTTGTTCTAGGCATTTTATGGATTCTTTAAAAAGCTTTGACATTTGCGTGCCTACGATTGTGGCCGTGTCCGGGCCGGGCGATGAATTCCAAATTGTTCATTGACTTTAAAGCGCGTGTTGCACTGCAATTAGCCGGGGATAAATGTTGCATTTGCATGTGGCACAAAATTAGTGGGACGGCGCGGGGCGGTGGGCTTGATGTGCAGATGTGCCGATGAGCCGCAGATAATGAAAATCGTCACCAGCGGGGCTTCCATAACAATTACGGGTATGAGCAATCATCCCCAAAGGGAAAATTGTGCCCTGAAAGTGAAACGCGCGGTACGAGTCTCTTTCTAATTTGCGACAAAAATGCTGAAACAGAACCGTAGACCAGCGCTGGCGAACAAACAAAACACTGAGAGGTTTTTCATTTATTAAAGTGGCCGTGAGTGGGAGGAAGAGTGTCTCCGGGTGTGCGGATGAGCTTTTGACGTGTAAGCAAATAATACCTGCACATGGGAGTATTGTAAGCGGGAAGGTGTCCTTGCAGCTTTTGTGTGGCTGAATTTGTAGGGTGGACGTGGAATGCGAGAGTAAACAGGAACAATGTGAAAAAAAAACAAACGCCAAGGACAATAATAAAGCTCTACCGAAATGTATATGTTTAATATTTTAGTCATCGGATATGGATATCTAACGAAGACAACTAGATCCCTTTTCTTAAGACAGGTCTATCCGCGACAGCTTCTAAAAATTCATGTTGCACTGTGCCTTGCTGCTCTGCTTTGTGCAAAAAACGCACCTGCATCATCTGTGGCATCCTGCACAGTCCCCTTCCTGCCACGCCATCTCTAGCGTCCTCAGTCTATTTATAACCCAAGCCTTCTGCATTACCTTTGGCTTGGCAGCCTACTCTGTGTTTTTTTCATTTCAATTGTTTCTGCTGCTTTTTGCCTTTGCCGTTGTTTGTTTATCCAGGACCCCCCAACACCAGGCCACCACACCACCAGACTTGTGTGTGTGTGTATTGGTTTGACCCAGGCAAAGCTAATTTAGCCAGTGGCTCAGGGACATTCAGGGATACCCCGGCCAGCGTGCTTCCTCCAGCCACTTTTTCTGGCTTCTGTTTTAGGGAAATCGAAATCCGACCACACTTAGAAATAAAAATTGCTCTTAAATAAGTAGTATATGTATATATTATATTTGCATGGTATTGGGATATTTCTCCCAGTGCATATAATAGAATATGTGCAATATTTTTTGAGGTAGACAGCTCGCGTCAGATGTTCTGTTCTTGCCATTTGCATAGTTGCAATTTTAGTTATATTCTAGCTACATTCGTATTAGTAATGCATGTTTTTGTGTTTGCATACTTTTCACCTTTATTGTTGCAGAAAATGTTTGCAAAAAATATGCTAAATATTCCTGTGGGATGGGCGACAGTTTCTTGTCCTTTCCCTGAATTTTAAATACAAATATAAGGCTGAATATGAAATCAAATGCATGGGAACTGAAAATATTTCATCATCATACATAAACACATTTTAATTATTTTCAGGGAATGGAACGGGGAATAACATAATTCTATTTAATGTTAAGTTTTAATCGGACAATGAATATTTTATCCATTTTTTCATCTAATTGTTTTCACATGGCTATTTTTGACATGAACTCCGGCGGTGGCACTAAATTATTTATCTGTTCATAATAAAAATGTTTTTAATATTTTGGCCAAAACATAACCCAATATGGTATAAATGGGCTGTGGGCCGGTTGAATGCATAAATTTTACATTTCCAATTTTAATGAGCGGCAATCAAATAAACAAATAACAAAACTCCCAGCCAGCAAAATAAATTTTGTGTAATTTGTTAAGCAGAAACCAAAAATTGATGAGGGGATAAGTGCATGGGTTCGCTGGGTTGGTCTCGGCCTTGGTCTCGGCCCTTTACTTTATTCTCCCTTTCCTCGATTCCTGTTGTTGGTTTTATTTCATTTTATTTTTTTATTGTATTCAAGTGCGGTTTGTTCCCTGGAAAATAACTCAGCTCGTTAACTGCACAAATAACATGTCAGCACTTTTCCTTTTTCTCGGACGACCGCAAATTTGCGGGGTGGCCGCCGTGGATTCAGTTCACTTTTGGTCTGGCCATCATTACTCAAGAGTCCTTAAAGTCGGGCAAATAAAAAATAATACAAAAAAGAATCTATAAAAAAAAGGCAGCACGAGAAGGAAAAACACACGGCACATGGCACTCTGAAGTGGTTAAGTCAAATAAAACAGAGTTCAGTTTGAGTTGGTTCGCTGTGTATTTTTTTAATGCCTGACCAAATGTATTAATCACACATTCTCGGAACGGGAGTGGGCGGAAAAAGCACCCTAGTCTGCAAAGTTTTCCTTGGAACACATATCAATGAACCCCACAAATCAATAACCAAAGGTTTCTACCCAAAAAAAATTAGAAAATTAAAAATACCTCAAATGGCGTGTTTCCGTTTGATATACCGTGTACTTGCAGAGTATACCCTTGAGAGTAAGGGTATATTCTATTCGTGCGAATGTATGTGACACGCATTTTTGATCGGAATTTGTAAAATTGTTTGATCGGCATCAGCAACAGAGTCGAGTCGGACTATAAGAAATAGAGGTATATTATTTAATTGCATATTTAATATTTAATTGCATGTTCCTTAATGGAAGAAAGGGCGTATAGTACGAGTGTTTGAGAAGAGTACTGGGTATCATAAAGTCAAACATCTCGACTAAAGCTTACTTTATTTTATTTATTTTTTTGTGGTTTCCCACATCAGCAAATAAAAAACGTCAAATAAAATAAAATAAATTTGGAGACCCCAAATAAAATATAAAGCAATAAAAAAATGGTGCTGCTGGAAAAAATGTGGAAAGTGAAAGCAGCAATTTCATTTGGTAAGGGAAAAATTAGTAAAGAGGCTCTGCTTACTATGCTATAGAAACTAAACGACCTTTATTCGAGTCCTAACTTCCTAACTTAAAGCGGATCTTCCGTGGTTAGAAATTATCCACATAGTGTTTGCAACAGAAAAGATAAATAATAGTTGTCTTACAAAAAAAAAGAATACTTAGTTGCAATTTAAGGTATTGAAAAAGTTCAAATATATTGTGAAGAAGCCAATGTGCCAGTTTTTTATTCATTCGCTTCGCTTTTGCAAGCAAGCGCCTCGAAAATTGCGGTTAGTTTTGGGGTCTCTGTGCTCCACAATTTCCCTTGCTTTCCATTTTTTGGTGTTTGCTGTCTGCTATATGCTCTATATATACATGTATGTTTATAGGAATGTAGGTATATCTTTTTGTGGTGTTTGTGCAACTGCGTTTGTGGTCTTTGAATGCTTTTTGGGAAAAACAAAAGCTGGAAAGCTGCGCTTGCTTTTCACTCTCCGTTCCCCGATATCCTTCCATACCCCGTATCCTCTCGCATTTTTTATCTCGCCTTCCACCCAACCGCCACAAGCTGTGTCCCGTCGTCCTTTTCACACTGTGGAAAAAGTGTTGTGGTTTGAGTGCTAATTTCTTAATATTTTAAGTTTTTACTAATGTCCTTTCTAATTGTTCTTAATAGTTTATTGAGGAAGTATTTCAAAAACGGAATCAAGTTTGTTCTTATATTGTTTTTCGTGTACTTCAACTTATCCGAGCCCTTGCCTGCATCTGTTGGCTCATTGATTTTGGTGTGGAAATGAACTTTGTTGGTTTTATGGGGGAACCCTTCGCTCCGTCTTCTAACTCCATTTCTAGAGGAGTTTCTTATGGCGGATTTTGGTTTTGGTTGCAGGATATTCGGAACATTGCAGGAATTATTTGTTTTTCCTTTTATTTCCATTGCGGCTTACGTATTTTTGCTTTTCACGAGAAAAAGTCAGATCATTATGAGCCAATGTAATCGGTTAATGCTTTACATTTGCCTAAAATAAATTAATTAATTTAAACCCTAAATCGGATTTTAGGCTTTAAGGGTAAAACAAACCTTGCTTCAATGGCCTGGGGGTCACCCTTAACCCTTGGCACACCCACTTATCTCCAACCCATGACATTGATGGCGATGGTGGCGACTCTCAGTTGCGCGAAAACATTTTCATAAATTAAAACGACGCGTCAGCGGCAATGCACAAATGCCAAACACATGACTTGCCTGATGAGAGTTGCAGACGCGAGCTATACAAACCCCAAACTTTTCTACACAATAAAAAAATATTAAACTCTAAAAAAATGAATAAATAATGTTCGAGGAGAAGGCTATGTTCTATATCATTTTAATTTAAGTTTTAGTTGGGGTATCTATTAGAACTGCTTAAAATAAAACTTAAGTAATTCTTTTCTCTGTAATCAACAATAAAACGGAGAGCAAACGATTGCTGCCCTGTGAACCAGGCTGTTGTTGTTCGTTATTACCTTGGAGATTAATTAATTGCGAGGCAGAAATATGCTACAAGTCCAGACCTTAACCCTTGACGTCACCCCCTTCTTAACCCAACAAGGCCCAACAACTGTCAGTCATTGCCTGTCACACCCCACCCACCCACTCAATCCGACTCTTATCCCTGCATTTATGAGCCGCCCGACGCGGAAACAATGGAACCAGGAGCTCCCCACAACATATTCGGAAAAAAGGGCAACAAGGAACATCCATGGTAATTTTGGGGCTCGTTTTTGCCCGTCCCCCTCCGGCGGGACCCCTTTTGTTTATGGCTTTTCTTTTATAAAGTGGAAAATTGCAGACAGCATTGTTTGTTATTTATTGCCATTTTGATATGAATCCTTTTTTGTGGTATGACTGCCAGTTGAACTGGCTTGCCATCTAGCTTGCCATCTTGATGGTGTTCCATGGCTACATATTTTCTGCTCACAGGGCTATAATAAAATCGGCTTATTATGGTTTGTTCTAGGCCTCATAAATATTGATGGTCTGGAAATAGCAAGTAACTTTTGACAGCTAATCGCTTGTCTTTTTCTCAAAGGATTTCACTTCAATCATTTATTTGCCCCCTAAATTGACCCACTTGCCCCACTGATTACCGGGCACCACCTTATCCGCTTAGCGATTTGCCATTTGCCAAATGCTAACTCAATCAGGGTTCTTGAAAAATCGCACAGCCAACGCCCTTGTGGCCCAGCATTTACCTTGTCAACCCATTTTAGCGTCGAAATCAATTTGACAAAAGCCACATAAATTTAAATAAATTGCGGCTGCACATAAATTTAGACATTGAACTCGGCGCTGGGCAGGAAGACGTTGGGTGGGTCATTTGCCATTGGCCGGGCTAACAAAAAAGAGCAAAGAAGCAACGGGCAAGAACGCTTTATAAACCAAAATACAAATAAACTTTCAGAGGACGACTCAACTAACAAAACAAACAGAACGGACTTGGCTGGGAAAAGGGCTGAAAAGGGGAAACTAAAAAAGGATATAGTCGGTCGGGCGGGTCGATGGGGGGCGGCAGGCAAGGGACTATGTAAACTAAGTGGAAGGAATGGAAATCCCGACTATGCTGCCACGGAAATAGAAACAACAAATACAATTTGAGCTGAGAAAATCAAAATGTAGCATAAACAAACCCGGCCAAAAGCAAATGGAGCCAATAATAGAAAAAATAAGGAGAAAAAGCCAGAATAAAGCATAACAAGTAAAGACGATTTGGAGGACATGGCCAGGGAATCGAATTTGGGGCATGGCGCGGGGGAGAACTGAATCCAGGAAAGTGTATAAATGAAAGAAATCGAAACCGATTCGGGCAAAAACGATAAGCAGACACACACCCCGCAACATGCTCACAAAACAAACAACAAAATCGAAGTTTGGCCAGCCAGCATAAATGAATTCTAAACAGGCAACAGAGCGCAGGACAGTGTCTTGGGACTAAACTAAAATTATATTATTTTTTAACTTAATTACATATTAAAAGCCTAAGTTTTTAAAGAGGTTTAAGCTCAAGAATCATAGTAACATATTAAATATTATTTCTATTAACTAACTATTGTTATTCATTCTATTGCGAACCACTGTACCTCGCTTTAGGGCCAAATACTAGGGAAACCCCTTGGGGAATTCTCGTCGCTGCCAGAAAGGAAAGCCAGCCCATGGCTATGTCCTGCCACCGCTCGGACAAGTCCTGGATATAGATGGGTCTGGTCTGGTCTGCTATGTTCTGTTCCGAACACGGCAGGCAGGCAAAAAGGCTTTTCATAATATTTTTAGACATTTGACTTTTGATTGAGCGCATTACACGCGATTCCAACGGGCGGCTGGCTGAGAACGAAGTCGACCCGGCTTACATTCCAACCGAGGCAATTTATTTGGCCCGCATTTCCTCAGTTTCGCAACGATACTTCCTTCGCTGGCCATAAAATTGGATTGTCCTGGCTTATGCAAAAGATTTGGGCGGCTGTTGCTGCTGTCAGGAGCAGTTGGCTGCGTAGATTGGCACAGTATTTTATTGAAAATCTAAGTCAAATATCTAAACGGCGGTGTTTTATTACCTGTTTTGGCTCTCTTTCCCTCCCCGGGGGTGCCTTGTGACTTCAGGATGTTTAGCGGGTGTTTTACATTGACGGGAAACTAAGTCATTCGGTGCTTTCGGGAAAATGGTTTGCCAGTTGGCGTAAGTGTTGGGGGCTTAGTAGGATGAAGTGGCTCTTGCGACTCCATTCCGGATTGGATTTTTGAGGTGGGTTAACTGGTCTCAGTTAACTCAGTGGATTTTTGCATAAAATGAGGATGACTTGGTGTTTGGCTCTAGATTTCTTATGAAAATAGTCCCTGATTCCTTGTCTCAAAAAGTTGTTTTTTAAGAAAATTAAATTGGAAAAAGTCCAAAAGCCGAAACTGCCTCAAAAACCACCTCTAGGTTCGTCAAATTACGAGCAAATCCGTGGAATTTCTTCAGCTATAAGTGGAAAGTAAAAGTGACAGACGCTCCTTAATTTTCAACTTTTTCGGGCCACCCTTCTCTCTGGCCTTCCCTCAAAGTCCAGACTTTCGAAAAGGGGGCCTGTCTATTTTTTATTACAAACGTCAACTTCGACGTCGCTGACTGACTTCCTTCCGCTTAGCTCATTAAACACACACAAAAAGAAAAAATAAAGGACCTCGCCCTGCCTCCCTCAAAGGCTGTGTCTCTGTGAAGTTCTCTCTGTTTCGGAGAGTTTTTGCAAACGAAATGTGAAATGTGTTTCTTGTATTTTTTCCAAATGTATTTTCTGCTTGTCATAATGGCCGCATTGAAGGCACCCCGGGGAAAACGGCGAGCTCGAGCTCCTTCTCCATCACGCCGCCAGCGGCGTATTTATTTGCCGTGTTTATGCCTTCCCCTCGCAGCATAATTTTATTTGTTTGCTTAAAAAAGAATTAAAAGAGGTTTTCAGCTTTATTTCATTTTTTTATGTGCTTTTTTGCTGCTCCTCCCGAAAGCGCAAAATCGTTTTTATGTGCGTCTGTGGTGGCGGCGGCAATTTTCATCTCCGAGGGTGTCGGGGATCGTGCGGAAAACTTGAAAGGAAAACATTATTTGGCAATTGTTGACATTTACATTTTTGGTTATAAGTCAGGCCTTATGCGGCATATAAAGAGCAGTGTTTTTTTTCCAGTGGGATTATGGTGGAATGTTTCGGGGGGAATGTTTCCGCCAAATATGAAAATATTAAATTGGAAATCCGATTATGCCTCCTGACATTTTTCAACTGGAACTTTTTACGTAAATGTTAGCAGTTGCACTTGTTACCTTATTTTTAAAGTCGGTGCTTTAAGAAACCCCCTCGAAGGACTTCCCCCAATTGTATTCCGTGCTCTTCCATTAAATGCTTCCACCACCAAGGAGAAAGTTCCTTTTCTGACATCAGCGCATAATTGATGCCTCCGGGGAGCTGTGATAAAAACAAATCAGCGGCACACACAACCCTATACAGTTTTTTGTTTTTCGCAGTGGCCACACCCCCTTTCGCAGTGCAGCACACCACCCCCACACACACATGAGCAGCTGTTTTTCCAGCATGTGCGTGTGCAGGTCGCTTAATATAATTCACACCATTAAACCGAGAGCTGTGGCTTTTTGCCCCTGTTAGCCATAAATTTTTATAGACAAGGCACCGGAGGGAGGGGCGGGTGGTAGGACGCTCAAACCCCTTAAAATATGTTAAGTGAGCCAAGAACAAATTTCTTTCTTCCCTCTATCTCTGTTTTTTTGGCCACATTTTTGTAAGTTTAAAGTTATTCGGGGGAACTCTTCTATTCGCTGCAGATATTGCACGTTGACTTGTACTGTGACTTGGCCCCCGAGAGCCGCATGTGCCGGGGCTTGGGAGCTCAGCTAAGATTTCTGGCTTATCTGTGAGTTCGAGCCAAAAAATAAGCACTTCTTAGCTACAACTCCCAAAAGAAAGATACTGAAAATGTAACCTTTCTTTAATTAAAAGATACAAGATATTGGACGTGCATTTAATTAATTTAAAACCACTAAAGATAGAGTTTTTGAAACATGTTTAAATATTTTATTTTTTATAAAATAGCCAAAGAATAATCGTAAAATAAATATTTCTCCACAGTACCGAGACCATTACAGGTAGGCGCCAAAGGGGTTATCCTGCCGTGGGTGTTTTTGTGGTATTGTGTGTCAGTGTGTGTGTCAGTGTGTGTCAGTGTGTGCATGGGCGTGCTACTTAGCCTAATGTAAACCATATGCACGCCTCGTTGGGCTCCCGACAACAACAACAACAACAAGCAGCAGCAGCCAAAGCAACAACATCAAACACTTTGCTGTGCAACGAGGCTTCACTTTAGTGAAAAGTGAAGAGAGAGGGGGGAGTAAGTGGGGAGTGGTGTGGTGGATGGTGGTGGCCACGATGGCACCCCACTTGGCATACATTGACACAAAAATGGCGCAAACTTAAAGCCAAAGCACTGGAATAAGAGGGGGTGGTGTAAGCAAGAGGGTGGTGGGTTGCGAGTCCTACTACCCCCTTTAAAATAGCCCACACCCTCTTAACTCGATTTCTTGGCCCTCTCCTTTACAAACAGTTGGAAAAATATTTTTCGCCTGTCACGTGGCTAAAAAAAGGAGTACAAACTTGGACTGCTTTTCCACTTTACCCGCTTTTCCCGCCAGCTAGAGCGTCGTCATCATCTGTTATTCGAAAAGCGCCGAAACTTATTAGCAAAGTGCATTCTTTACTATCTCTACCACCTTTCCGGGTCAGCCTCGAGTTCCAGCTCCTGTTCCCTTTCCGTGCCGCATTTTTCGCTTTCCATTTTTCAACTTGTTGAGTGAAAATTAAATTTTTAATGAATTTTCCACCGAAACTCGAAAGTTTCCCATACGCCGCTTCAAGCAAAGCAGAAAAGGGCAGCCAGGAGGAGTCGGGGCAGGAGCAGGTTTGCTTTTTTGATTTAATTAAAAACATTCTTTGAGTTGCCAAAGTGTTGCGAAATTGCTGTGAGCAATGCTTGTATCATCCCCTGCTGGTCTCTTCGGCTCTTGGCTTGTTTGGAACACTTTTTAAGCAAAAGGAACAGGTTAGAGGAATGTATTTTGGGAACATTATTTTTAGAATATATTACAATTTTTCTCCCTAAGTTTTCTACTTCAAAGATTCTTCCTAATATTATCCGGATAGTCTCAGCCTTTAAATTTTCTTAAACTCGGAGTACGAGTTTCGAGGCCCGACTTTAAAGCCTTTCAGCCCGCATTGTTTGCCAAAATTGGGCAATAGATTATGTCTGGCGGAATATTTCGGGCACCAGCTGTGCTATCTGAGCCACTTTCCACCCGTCCCCGTTCGGGGCGAACTCTACGCCCATTCTATTGATTTTCAATTAAAAATCCATACAAACTCTGACAGAGGCCAATTAGCCCAGTTTGCTGCCAACAACGGATATGGCTAACAACAACAGTTAGTTTAGTAGCTGGGGAGTAAAGAATTGCCCGAAAATTGTTGTTCTTGGTGCTGCATTCAAGTGCCGTCGACAAAAGTTTTCACAGGAGTAGGGCGTCTGGCTTAAAGGTCCCTTCTGCCCCTCCATGTGTCTAACGGTGTTCTCAACGCATTTAGGCCATAATTGCAAGCAGCCGCTAATTTCACAGGCCCCAGACGACAACTTGACAGGCCAAAAAGGGGGCGAAGTGTTTGGCAACGGAATGACTCGTTGATTGACTGACTAAATGAGTGACTGAGTGGGTGAGTTAGTGAGTCAGTGAGGACTGCAATGACTACTGCCTACTTTACGGCGGCTCTAGACTGGCAAGCTCGGAGTTATTATTGCTGATGTTGTTGTGGTATTCAGTTTGTGGATAGGCAGTACACTGACAATATTAAACTTGATTTAATAGTATACATAGACC
Organism: Drosophila atripex; assembly: GCA_035045925.1. Taxonomy (NCBI): domain Eukaryota; kingdom Metazoa; phylum Arthropoda; class Insecta; order Diptera; family Drosophilidae; genus Drosophila; species Drosophila atripex. The sequence continues at coordinate 6,004,302 of JAWNOP010000070.1, read as the reverse complement.
ATTTCGATTGGCGATTAGATCATTTAATATAAGAACAAACTACAAAGTGTAATTTTTAATGGAGTATCCCTCATACCTAATTATTCACTTTTTTCTGCTAGTGTATCAAAAAACTGCAGCAGTAACTTTTTATTTTTTGGCTAGACGGCGTCAGCCTGTCAGCGGCCCAGACCCAGACGTTGCAGTCTGTCAGCGATTTTGACTTGGAAATGTTTTGAATGCAATTTTCGGTTCTCCAGCACTCGTGTGTCTGTGTATCCGGGCCCGGGCTTTAAAAACAGCCATGAGGACGGACGGACGGCAAGTCGGAGAACGGAAGAAATGAGGTGGAGAAAGCAAAACTTTGCTGCTTGCTGGCGTCTCTGTGTGTATCTGCTGTTGATGTTTACCTCCGTCCTCATTTCTTGCCCCTCTGCCGTCTTTTTGACTTTGGCCCGTGCCACATTGTAAACGCATTTGGCCGGAAATGATATCGACTCCTGGGTTAAAGTGTGTTCATGTTGCTACTGCTAGTTGCTGCTACCCATGTTGCTCCTGTTGCCGATGTAGCTGTCGTGTCGAGTCGTAGTGTTGCATTTGCCGCTTCGTTGCACTGGCGATTGGCAACTGGCGGACATCGAACGGACAGCGGACAGAAGCTGGCTTTGTCTTTAAGTGGTCAATGAGCAGACCCGGCCATACCAACATCCTCTCTACTCGAATGTGTGCGTCCGGCTTTTATGTTGTTGTCAGGTTATGTCCTGGAATGGGACCGTTTACAAAAGTGGTTACATATTTCATTAATTTCACTTCCTATCCAGAACATAAAGTTTTTACTAAGAGCTCATTCATTAGCAACAACTGAATTTAAATTATTTTCTTACTTACTTCATATTTCAGCCCCTTTATTACGGCTAGTTCATAATTATCATTTTATGAGCGATGTAGGTTACCATAAATTACACTACTTTATACGCATAGTTTTATATGTTAAGTGTCCAAAAAAAAAACTTTGTGGGGTTTATAAATATAAACACGAACATATTTAATTTCTTAAAAGGGACGACATCATACACTTCCTAAATATCAGTCGCTCTTAAAGTACTTTTTCAAATTTTTTCTCCAACACAGTGCGACATTTTTGCTTTTCAATGTAATTTTCCCACAGAAACTACAAATAGCGTGAAAAATATGTCAAGAGAAGATAAGGACGCGTTACGGTGCCGTAATTAGGAAACTTGCTTCCCACTTGACTTCCTTAACATGAAAGTGAAAGGGCTTGGGCTAAGAGGGAGGCGAAAGGACCAAAGTGCGTCCTAGATTAACCTAAAAAAAATAATGCAAGCAGTATTTTTATAAGCTTGTCTGAAGTTTTAAGATATTTTCCATTTAAACTAAATATATAATTAGTATGAGTATGGCTAAAAAATGTAGACTTCGATTCTCTGTATGAAACAACCTCCGAATTTGAGCATCAATATTTTTTAAAAGTTTTTCTTCAAAATTGGGAAATTTTTATAAATCATAGATACATATATGGGCAGATGGCACAGCGATGGTCATATCTTGCCCAATATCCATCCGATTCTTGGGCGGAATACCATATAAGATTTGTGGATAGATTTTCGAGCATTCTGCATAAAAATCTAAGAACGAAATATTTTAAAGATTTTTTGCAAAATTTTCTGGGGGATCTCCTTCAAAAGGCCTTGGAGGACACTATGGCTCCTAGAGATGGCTATATCAAGGCCAATTTCCATCCGATTCTTGAGAGGAATACCTTAATCGATTTCTAGATAGATTCTCCATCATTCTCCATTAAAATCCAAGAACCAAATATTTTTTAGATTTTTTGTGAAATTTTCTGGGGCATCTCCTTCGAAAATCGTAAAATTGAAATGGGGGACAATAAGGCCCTCAGCGATGACTATATCTTGGCCAATTTCCATCCGATTCTTGAGAGGAATACCTTAATCGATTTCTAGATAGATTCTCCATCATTCTCCATTAAAATCCAAGAACAAAATATTTTTTAGATTTTTTGTGAAATTTTCTGGGGCATCTCCTTCGAAAATCGTAAAATTGAAATGGGGGACAATAAGGCCCTCAGCGATGACTATATCTTGGCCAATTTCCATCCGATTCTTGAGAGGAATACCTTAATCGATTTCTAGATAGATTCTCCATCATTCTCCATTAAAATCCAAGAACAAAATATTTTTTAGATTTTTTGTGAAATTTTCTGGAGCATCTCCTTCGATAATCGCAAAATTGAAATGGGGGACAATAAGGCCCTCAGCGATGACTATATCTTGGCCAATTTCCATCCGATTCTTGAGAGGAATACCTTAATCGATTTCTAGATAGATTCCCCATCATTCTCCATTAAAATCCAAGAACAAAATATTTTTTAGATTTTTTGTGATATTTTCTGGGGCAATGGTGAATATTTGCCAATTCACACATTTCGTCCAATCGATTAGCAGTGTCGGCGTGTGCTGTGCACAATGCCCTTTAAAATTTCGTTGAGGATAATTATTTGTTGTATTAATACTTTTACCCTAGTCCTGAGGTAAGCTTTTAGGTCTTAGTTTTAATAGTTTCATAAACTTCATGAAACCTCAACTTTAAATAGAACATCTAACGTCATTGCGTTCTGTTTGTAATGGTTAACTTGTTGCATGTAACCATTACATGGTCCGTGGTACTCACAATTACATGCTACTTGTATGTTAGGTTTCCGTCGCTTTTGGCCCGAAATAATGGAGGTTTTAATTGTCTCGTTTTATGTTTGGAAGGAGACTGCTGTGGCTGTGATACAACATTGTCCCTCGGTCCAAGAAAGCCTTCCAAATTAGTTCCATTGATAGCAAGGACCCCACCTCTCCGACCGCAAAACAACATACCTACCATCATTACAAGTTATGACGAGGAACAATTAAAACCAAATTCGGTCGGGCTTGAAGACGATAATGATGGCGAAACTAGAATATAATTATGTTAGCTGGGAAACAGGAAAAGCGCAACAATAAATGTTGGAACTTTTCTTTTGGTGTGGTTGTGTGTTCTTCTACCTTTTGTTGGACAATGAATGGCAAAATAAGAGAGGGCCACGCCCCCATGCAAAAACACATGAGAACAATTAAGGCTCTGCTGTTTCTGATCTTGTTTCTGTTTTCGTTTTTGTTGTTGCTGCTCCTGATGAAGGGAAGCCCATAATTATGATTATGAGTACTGGTCCTTGCACCACCCTCACCACCTCCCTCCGCCTCATTATTATTGTCCTTTCACTCACTCCTTGGCCGCTCACTTCAAATATGGCAACTCAGTTGGTTTTAATTGTTGAGGCAGTCTCAAGGGGGCTGGAGGGGAGGAATAAGGACTGAGGACTGGTACTGGTACTGACTGCACTTGTAGTTGTAATTGTTGTACTCTTTGTGGCAGTTGCCTTTGTTGTTGTTGCTCAATTGTTGGCTGGCTGAGTTCTGCTGTTGATTGCTTCATTCTTAAGTGAGGTAAGGCAAAAAAATACTATAGGAGTTCCTCTTTGTGTTGTCCTGCAAAATATTGCCAGAAATGTCAACCTGGCTTTAAAATCAGGAATTTAAAATAATAGAAAACATAAATTTTTGCATTTCATGATGAGTGTTCGAATAGAGTTTCCCTCCCTCTCGAAACTTATGCGGTTTCGCCATTTTTGCCTCATTGGCTCTTCCTCCTTATTGGCCCTTCCGCTTCGTATGAGTATTTTTGATTATTTTCCTCTGATAAACCGCAAAAGTTTCCTCGGCTGTATGTAAATTTCCGACCAGGGTCACGGCGTGTCCTTGGGCGCCTTCCCGTGCTGATGATGATGACGGTGATGTTTATTTTTCTGTGGGTTTCTTGATGGCTCGCCTCATTGCCGCTTCATTAGACCTTGCCTGTCTTGCTGCAAAGTGGAGGGAAAAGTTTCGGAAAAAGAAATGTGTTGCCCATCAACAGGCGCTCACTGGCCTGGCTAAATTTTCAAGGATATGAGTTGTTGGTTAATGTTATGTGGCACATTTCCTCCACGCTGCTGCTGCGAAGATTACGAAGAAATTTGTTCTAGGGCTGCCCGACAAATTCTCGCCAGCTTCCGTTTCTATTTCAGTTGTCTAAACCGACCGTCTTCGTGTTTCGGCAGAACTCTTAAACTGTCATTTATTTAATGATGCAACATGTAGTACCATTTACTGAAACTCACTCGGAGGCAGTTTTGCTCAACAACTGGCCTTTATCCTTGATGTCTTGTCTTTAAAGAGTAGAGACCCTTGAATAAAGGATGCATAATATCTGGGTTATATTTACCTTCATTCCGACATAAATCTGAATAGTGTTCTGGAAATTATTCGCCCCTAAGCATCGCTTTTTTCTTCTCCCCAATGGGTCGCTTCAATTAGTCACCCCATGTGACCCTTGTGAGCTCTGCAAATTAAATTCTTTGCTCTCATATATATTCACCCCTTTCAAAAACCCCAAAAAGGACCTGTGGGAATAAACAGAAAGACAGTCGCAGCAATTATTCCATCTGCGGGTTCCCGGCGTCTAGACCACCAGCCACTCTCCACTTGACCAACGAGGGAAGTGACTGAAGGGGGGGAGCAAGTGGAGGAAAGCCTTTCCACGACTATCACCTGTCACATAAATAGCGACCGAATGAATTATTAAAGGAAAGCAGAAAAGGAGCAGAAGGAGCCCAGTCGAAAACTTTAACCCGCCAGTGGATGTGTGTGTGCTTCACACCCAACCCGAAAGAAAAACTTTTTTTAAGATGCTTAAAATGCGCTGCCGTCTGGAAAATACTCGCCAGATCTGGACAGAAGGAGGAAAGTAATATCGAAAAATAAAAGTCGACTCTAGATGTACCATTAAGTCATGTACCATTTTTATTATAATTTTAATTACAAGACTAAGTCATTACACTTTTAATGTTTTAAGTTCTAAAGAAATATAAATATTTTTCAAAATAGTATAATTAATAAGAGATCCTTTCGATAAACCCTTTGAAAACAGGGTATCAGAAAAAGTTGATTTTCCATGTCTCTCCTTTTAGCCGTTTTCACTCGCGCGGCCATAAAAACCTTTATAATATGCGGAGAACCTGGCAATGGTGGAAAGCAGCAGCAAAAAGTGCAGTCAACTCTGCCCATCCCCACTCGCCGGTCTTTTCTTCATTTTGCTGTTGTTGGGCCGCATAAGTGGCACCTGTGACCAAAGCCTCATACACACACACACACACCAATCCAGACACTCCCAAGCTGTTGTCTATGTGCTTGAAAATTTGTCGGCGCGCGGCACAAAATGGGTTTGTTTTTTGGGTCCAAATTGTCTGCTGCTTTTGGGACTTATAAAATATAATTCGACAGACGACAACCGGGGGCTGGCGAAAGATAAATATATTAACAAGAACAACAACCATAATAACACCAGAAAGTTTCTTTTTTCAGGAAAGTTACAACGGTCTGTTGCAACCAATGCGGTTCCAGAATAATACATATAATTGAGGTGGAAATTACAAGCCGAAGTTGTAATGCCCTGAAGCCTACTTAGGGGGTGATGTGGTTTTCTCAGATAAAAAAAATTTGACTATTTTCTTTTATTTTTTTTTAAACTTTTTGATATATTTCTGAAGACTGGCAAATAAATTCTTTTGATATTATCTCCAGTATAAACAGGATACTCAGATTCCAGGATATATTGCAGGACCGTTATTTTCCCTTCACTTTAAATATTTTGTTATTAATCTAACTTTTTTGTTGAGAATAAATGGCCTCCGAAATGTACGCACTCGAGAGGAACTTGTGATCCAGTCAGAACATTCGGACGCACTGCTGGCAATTCCGGCCAATAGACAAAGTTAATGGCTGTTGGCGAAGGACCCTCCTGCCCCTTCATCCGCCCTAAGCACAAGCACATAATTTTTGCCAGACCTCTCCTGCCCTCCAAGGTTTCTGCTTTCATTCCGTCCAGCTCTCCACTTCCCAGCTCCTTCCTCAAGCAATTTGCCAGCCGTTTTATTTGCGGTTGTCGTACATTTATGGGCTCGCCATGGCCTGCTCCCTCTGACTTTCGTCCATCTCCATTCTTTCGCCTTTCATTTAATGTTGTTGCTCTTTGTTTCCCATTTCCCCATTGTGTGCGTTCGCAGTGTTGCATCCACATTCGTATTTATGTAATCTGTTTCGGGTCCTGCCCCTAGCTCCTTGTTGGCCATTTAAGTGCAGCTCTAATTGCACTGGAAATTATTCGAATTATGCATTTTTAGAGCGTTATTAAGCCTCCGCCTCCAGCTGTGTAATTAAACCCTTTTCTTGAAATGTGTCGAAAGTATTAAAATTTCATATGTATGGAGGAGTGTGGACTACGGACTAGCCACATAGAAAGCCAAAACATTTGACTTTCGACCTCGACAAACTAAAATATCCCCCGGATAATCAATCAAATTGGGCTCTCATTCTAATCCATTAATTCGTCAATGTACCCACTGTACACACTGGGTTTTAAATATTTATTCAGCTCTTAAACGACACGAACATGTCGCAGCCAGATCGAGTTCAATTCAGACCAATTTTTATTATTTTCTGCATGAAAAATGTATATTTTTTGCCACCCCATAAGAAATGAATGGTTTTTCCGTTGTACAATATATTTTATTTTTCATCAGCCCATTATTTCTGAATGTTTTCTGTGGCACCTTAAAATATTCAACGCTTTGAACCTGTCATGTGGCATTAAGGACGCTAAAAATTCGATTGACAGCGAACACCACCGCGGGCGTCAAAGGCCAAGCGGAAAAGAAAAGTTGGTTTATAATTTGTTGTTTTTCCGCAGCCTGGCAAACACTAATGAATAAAAAATTGACCCACATTTCAGTTGAATATAAATATTCATATTCACGGTTTTTAAGCAACAATAAAATAGACACACCGACACAAAAGCCTCTTTGCATGAATAATACAAACATTTTATAGAAAAATTAAATCGCGTATATGGGGAAATATATACACACATCGATTTATCGCAACATTTCGATTGAAATAACATTATAAAATATTTTCAAAATATTTCGGGGTGCATTATTAGAGCTGAAATAATACAAAGCTTAAAAGCCATGCCCAAGCTCGGAAATATATTTCCAATTCTTCCCTCTAGCAAAATTGCACTGACAACCGAGGTAAGCGATAAAAGCTTTGCCTTCAGGAGAGTCGCTTCTCCGAGAGTACGTGAAAGTGACACACTTATTGATGTAATAACATGTGCATTAAATATTTATTGTATTGGGTAGACAACATGGCACTTTCTTCCGCTTACTTTTGTTACATTCCGCCGTCGCCCCCGCCGTTCGGCCCCAGTCGTGAGCTTTTTTACGGGCCATATGGAGCAGAAACTGTAAGTGGCCTGGCCCAAGGAATTGTCTTCGACTCGAGCCATTCGAAAGGAAACAAGGTATGCGAATGTGTGTGCTAGGGTGTGGGCGGAAAAAAGTGTGTCACATCGATGATGGCAACGGCTGCTTTTGAGAACAGAGCCCCAGCCAGCAGCCAAGATGTTTGCTTTATAAAATATGAATAGGCAAATAAAATGGCAAAAATCAAACACTCCGAGCAGGATGTGTGAAAAATTTATGTTGAAATAAATTGAAACTGGAATTGAACAATCGAACGTGTAAATACACAAGAGCCTTTTAGTTAGATAAGCCGATGTTATTTTCAGGCATTTTCTTCGGCCCTAAAAATATTAAATTTTGAAAGCCCGAAGTCATGCTTGTCTTAATTAATTTTCTAAAAATGGTTCCCCTAAAAATGAAACAAAGGAAAAAAATAAGTAGAGGGATTTTCCGGGCAAATATTAGCCTTCTCTGCCGCTCTCAATTAATAAAATTTGATCAAGTTGGCAAAGGGTTCTTTGTGGGGCCCCAAGCAGTTAATCCCCGCTTATACCCCCTCCACCCATGCGCATCTTAATCAGGGCAAAAAAAAAATATAAAAAGCCGGCACCCACACACATACACACATGTTATATAATTGTTGCCGCTTTTGTTGTGTTAATGAACAACAACAAAGCGCGGCAAAGTCTATTATTTCTGCGTGTCTGTGTTTCCTCTCGCGTGTAAGCCTAAAAGCTGCTTAAATTTTTAATGACTTTGCTTGTCTTTTTAATTGTGGCGTGTGTGTGTGTGTGTTACGGTGTCCTTTTAAGCATCAACAATTTCCATAAAAATATTCGTCGAGTAGAACAATATTTTTATGTATTTTAAGCCCCGCCAGGTGTTTTAGCTTAAGTCTCTGGTTAGTCTCTGGTAAGGATAAGATTTACTCGTAGGAATCAACACTAGTTTTTTACGTCTTGGCCCGGGTCCTTAAATGGCAATAAATATTTACACAAAACTGTCGAAAAAATGTTTGTACTTCAAGAAAAAGCCAGGAAACCATCCAAAATAGACAAATAAGCAAATATGTCGCCAAGTCACGTAAATAATTAAACACGTGACATGCGTCAAGCAAAGGTCTGAGGCTCGAGCTTCTTATACGTCTGAGACACTGAAAAAGGACGAAGGATATGGCCCGCTTGATGTCGCGACTTTTTGTTTGGACAAGTGTGCGTGCGTGATTTCTTGTGCTTTATTTTTCTTGTTGCTCTTGAGTTGGGTGAGCAAGTTTTCTTTTTATTGTTTCGAGATACCCTTCTTATTGCAAAAAAGGGGAAATGCATCAAACGATTCTCTATTTCTTAGTTTATGTTGTCAATCCTTCAAGATTGTAAGGATATTAGACCAAAAAGGCCATGAAAATCGTTCAGTGGCGATGTCCTTTAATGCGCATTTCCTAGGCAATTAGAGACACGGCAAACGACTTTCCACTGAAGGTCCTTTTGCTTATCCCCCGTACTTTATTCTGCTCTCTCCCTGGGGCCTCGTTGGCCGGTGTCCCGTTATTATGATTATCGTTTGGTCGTTTTGTGGGTTGTTTCTATCCATCCTTCCCTCCTGGAAGTATTTCACCATCCTTTCGCTTTCACAGCTCGTTTGGTTTTTTTCGCCGCGTTGACAAAATCATAAAAATGCACACAAAACACAAACAAATTATACAAATGTCTCCCGCATGAGAATAAGGGCGACGGACTTAATTTTTTATGTCCCCCATTTTTGTCACAGTTTTCGGTAATGGTCCCAATGCGACTAAGATGGTAGAAGGAAAAGGATTCAGACTGCCGTTAAAACCGGAAACATTTGTGATTAAAAACTGTAAAGGGTTTGAAAGCTTTAACACTGGTTTTTGAAGAAATTATGAAATAAATTTAGTTGTTTTATTAATATTATTAAAATATTTCACAGATTATATTTCCAATTCACTTGTTTTAAAAGACAAAATTGAAATGCATTTATGTTGGCCTAAAAGACCGCTGGCCACATTTCCCGCCTGCCCATTCGCGAGGCCATTTTCGCGGAAATTCCTCGCCAGCCCCCATACCGCCCACTGGCCAAAATGCGCGTCAAGCCAACCGAATTTATGCGCCACTGCATCGAATGGTTAAAAACAGAGCCATGTGGGAATGAAAGGCTGCCTGCCAGGATGTGCGGGGAAAAGTGGCACATCGGCGAGTTACGAAAGCAAAGAGCACGAAATCGTTTAAATTTCACTGGAAAACACAAACTTCCAAAAAGTGGCGACAATTTTTGCCTGCCTCAAGTTGCAAAGTTTCCGCCTGTTTTCCCCGAATTCCCCTCATCACTTTGGAATTTTCATTTATAATTTTCTCTTCCTTTTGTTTTTTGACTGCAAGACTTATGCTCGAAAATGTTAACCCCTTGTCCCGAACCTGCCTCCATTTTCCAGGCGAAAAGTAAAATTCGTTTCATTCAATTCTCCACATATCTCGCTTCGTTGGGTGGGTAGAGATTTCTCGAGGGTGTGAATACTTTTTCCCAGTTTCCAGGATCCATGGAATTCGTTCTCTCTTTTTGCCATTCGGGTTTCGAATTCACCTCGAGGATTATTTTTGAAAAAATTCACATATATGAAATGAATATGTTTTTCAACAGAGGTCATTAAAAACATTTGCCACAGTTCCATATTTAATATTTAACTTAATTTCCATATTTAATTAATTAATTTTTCTATTAGAGTATATAAAGTTCGCTTTGTATCCTTTTTCAAAAATTTATTTCCATTTTTGATTTTTTTGCCATTGAATTTGCACTCTGGAGCCGTTGGCATTGTTAACATATTTGGGCCTCTGTTGGCTGAAATCGCGTTACTTTTGTTTTAACACCAGAACCCCCGACTGCCTCCTGGACCTTTTCCTGGGCATGTGTGACATTTCTTGTTCCCTTTAAGGGAAACCCCCCAACTTTTTCCACAGCCACCAAAAAAGAAATGAAAGTCATGCCATAAACATATATTTTTTCCCGCTAGGATCTTTGCATTTATTTCATTCATTTCATTGTGGTTAAAGCCAGCTCGAATCGCCTCTTTTGGACTTTGGGCATTTCGCTGCGTTAACATTACGCTTCACAATTTAATTTTCTCCTTTTCGCTAATTTTTTTTTTCGATTTTTTCCAGTGACATTGAGAGCCCTGTCCTGGCATCCCTTTGTGTTTTATCTTTCGACACACATACATTTATTTTGAACTCGATTCAGTGGTTGGTTCTTTTTTTTCTTTATGTTTTTTTTTACATGCCCGCAAGATTTACTTATTTAATTTGGATTCCTGTGTATGGCGGATATTTATTGCATACTTTTTTGGGCTACATGGTCTTGCTTTTTCCTCGACTTTTTAATTTGTGCCAAGGCAACATATTTTCAGATCTACTTGCTTTGTAGTTATAGCAATTATGTCTAGCAATCCCCAAGCCTAAAATGTGTATCGCTTTTCATTATTTTCCCAACTTGACTTCCAAATGAACTCCCATCTTCGCCAACCCCTAATTAGTCAACATAATCCTGTCTTGCTTTCGGGTGGGTGGCTGAAAATTCCATGCCGTGATGAGGAATTCTAATAAAATGCCAACTTTGAACTATTTACAAGTGATTATTAACAGCCAGGGGAAAGTGAGACGGGAGGCAGACAGGGCCAACAACAAGTAATAACGGTGGGGAATTTTTGCTTAATTACACACGAGTCCTAAACCCAAAAACCGCCTGTCTGAAAACCCTCGGAAAATCCCGAGTCGAGCCAAAAAATGAGCTGCATCCCGGTCTACTACCACTCTGCTCTCCAGCTGCCGTCGTCCCCTGCCCATGTCCTTTAGCCACTGTCTGCTTTTGGCCATGTCAAATATTTGCACAAAGTCCGAGCGCTGCTGCCTTCCCCTCCGGACTTCTCTACCACCCCTTTCGTCAGCATTTGCTCTTCCAATTGTCGCAGGACGAAAAGGAGACGAAGTCCTCGTACAGGTTTTCGGGTTTTATGAAAGGATGGTCACGGGCTTTTGGCCAAAAAAGAGCAACGTTAAGCTTAGTCGTCCTAATAGGGTTAACAAACTATTAGTGTAGATTATTTAAGTATTAAAATTATGAGAAGAATTTATTTTTAAAATTGTATGCTTAAAATCTAAAACTAAAGCTTAGATTTTTATTATAATATAAAATTTTTGGAAGGGTATTTCGATCTTAAACCATTCTTTTGCCTTTCTTTTTTTGGCACTGCCTTTTTCGGGGTTCACGGACTGTCAACATTGAACTGCCCTTTACAGAGCCCCGCTCCTCACTTTCTTCCGCCCCCGCCTGGAAAATTCATCCAGCGTTGCCAGACAACGCACCGTCAGCGGAAAAAGTCGCGTAGCTCAACCGAAAGGGAGAAAATCTGCAGTACTCCAGGTCCTGGTCGGGGAGAAAGTGGCCGGGGTCTGTGCGAAAATAAAGCAAAGAAATCGTTTTTAAATGCGGCTTAAAATTATCTTTGATAAGCGTGCCGAAACGTTTTCATATTTTTTTGCCGAGCTGAGTAATTTATGGGGCGGCTTTTTGGTCTTCTGAACTTGAGTCGCATCCTGGGCAGATCAAAGAAAGTCCCGACTTTAAGCTGCTTATAAACCGCGAGACTGAGAATCTTACGCAAGAAGGAAATGCTAAAGAATAATCATTAAATAGGCTTAAACAGGGTTGTTAGACTAAAGCCATTTAAGGTGGTATGGTAGAGCAAGACTATATGTATGTAAGTGTGCATCCCCCTCTTAACCTTTTCTTTTTGCTTATTAACCTTTCTCTACCATCCCATCACTCCTTGTTCCTTGTCCCACTTCAGAAATTACAATGTTAAAGCGCTTCACAAAATCCACTCGAGCTTCATTCCCATTGATTTCCAATCTCTAGTACACCGCACTGGCAACAAAAACCAATCAAAGAGAACAAAGGCAGAAGACCAGCAGAGGCCCCAGAACGGGAGGAGGCGCAGGGTCATAGAAACAAAATAACAAGAATCAAAAGTTCACTCTCTTCAACAACAACAATAACATGAAGTGGAGGAATCCACTTTGCACTTGATTTGTTGTGGAACAGACGCTAGACATAAAAAAAATTATCCAGCTCACCTGCAAAAAGGAAAAATGGAAAACTGAAGACACGAAAAAGTTGTTCAAGAATTTTTCATCTGCTGACAAATACACTTGCCAAAAATAATACACACTTTCTAAGGATATCTAAGCGCTTATTAAAATACATATTATTTACCTATAATTAAAAATGTCTGCAACTTTTTCAATTTTAAATCTTCTACATACAAATAATTTTTATTTTAAGTAAGATATTGTAGAACACTTTTCATATTTTTTTTGCTTTATTTTACCTTCACCTCTGTTTAAAAAGTTTCGGGCTCGTCCTTGTCTTTGTCAAAGTGTTGACCCATGTCGACGCCCCAAAGATGATTTTCTGTGGACTGGGAGACTCGCTTTCGCCCCAGTCAGCATCTCCTTGGCCAATCCCAAGTGGGACTTCGTTTTGAGGCTAAAAACTTTTATAATAGATTTCAAATTTCTGCGCCTCTCTCCACGGATTATTCTCCAGAGTAATCAAGCAAATTAGTGAGCTTCTCGAGAGAATCGCCAGGGTGGCCTGAGGATCCAAGGTCCTTTTGCCGAATTTCGAGCACACCCTCTAGACTCCCTGGACAATTTTGTGGTCGGCAAATTGTTGACAGCTGCTCCAGCTTCAGATTCTTCTGCTATTCCCTCGTCCTTCGACAAATGAAGATAAATGTCAAGATGAAAGTGGAGAAAGTTTGCCAAAAATTCGAGAGTCTTAAATATGTTTGAGATCTTGACATTTTTAGTTTAAAAATATTTGTCAGTCACGGTTAATATTTTAATGGAAACTCTAAAAGATGTGAAAACCTAAAAACATTATCCACCTCCATCGGGAATACTCCAAATAATCTTCAGTACTTTTCCTGTAACCTTGTTTGGGTTTTTTTAGTCAAAACATTTCTCTATTTCACTTTGGTTCTTTGTACCGTTTCTGTTGATGAAGATAAAATGCAGTTCGAACTTCAATAGCAAGAAAGTTCTGTTCCCCGTTGCTGTTTTATTTTGTTGGGAAAGTTTTGTTTTTTTGGGTTAAAAGTTTCCTCCAAAATTGTCGCAATTGCATGTTTTATTTCGTTCTGAGCCAAGTTTGACTTGGAAAAATGCAATACTGGTTTGAATGTTTTTATCTACCAGTATTGCCATTGCTTTCCTTAAATGTTTATTTTCTACATGTTTTCTTAAATTATTATAACAATATTGTAATATATGCATAATAATTTTGTTAGAGTTTTACTGAAATTGCTAACCCTTTCCCGAGAGCCCCTCTAATGTTGTTAGCGGGGTTTTGGGGGCATGACCTCGTCGCCCCTTCTTCGGAACTTGGCAACTTAAACTAAATTAAAGTTAAGCCGAAAAAGCAAAGGGGGCGGTAAAAAGTTTTCCGTTCGGGAAGTAGAGAACAAAGAAGTTCAAATTGCAAAATGCAACAAAGAAGTCACAGAGTGAGAAGGTTGACAAGAATTTGCTAAATAAAAGTGAAACTTGTAAGAATTAAAAGACAAAATAAAATAAAAGGCGACTTCAGTCTCAAAGCGGCAATTTCTGCGGGTAAAGGGATAAAGGATACAGAAACTTTAGTGATAAACACTGTTTATTACTTAAATTTTAGTTTAAATTCTTGTTAAATTAAAAGTAAATACTGAGTTTGTCATCATTAACCTACATATAGGCACTTAATATATGGATATATGTTCGATGTGTCAAAGCGTAATTATGTGTAATAGATTATGTATGTCTCCCTTCATTTGCTCTCCAGCTTAGTCTCCGCCTTAAAACAACTTCGATTTCGGCTCGAGTGAACCACCTTTGTTTGCCTTGGCGATTTTCTGACCGACTAAACCTCAAATAGCATTAGGCTAATGGCCATTTGCCTCTGTAAATAAACGATTCTGCTTTCCGGTGCAATTAGGTCACTCAAACGCGATGAGCCAGCCCGCGGAAGGGTTGCTCGCTACCACACCTGAATAAAATGTGTGATATCATCATTTGGCCTGAAATTAATTACCTGAAATATTAGAAAAATTTAAATAATTTGTAGTTTTATCGAATATTTAATATTTGCATTTTTTAAGTCAAAAAATGTGACATGTATTTATTTGCCCGCTGCTGTGAATTGTTATTGACATGGATTTTTTTTAAAAGAAGGATCTGATCAGATAAGAGGGAAGCTAATAGGGTTACCTCCTAAGCTTAACTAGTGGTCAAAATAATAAAAGGGGTTTCTATCGCAAATAAAAATAAATTTAGTTTTCTAGTCTAATCACAAAAGTCCTATCAAAAAATTATCTGAATAAAATACAATTTTTAAAATACCTTCATAAATCAAAAATTTAAAGTAAGACTGTACTAATGTGCACGGGTTAAACTCGGTGATCCGTTATTTTACAGAGTCTTCTTTGATCGGGGGGCTCTCACTCCGATTTGAAGACCTCTTGTGATCTCTTTTCATCCTGTGGTCCGTGGAGCCTCTGGCATAGTTGTAGCCTGTTCTTCCGTGATATTGCACTCCCGCTTGGGGACTTGGGAATTGCTCCGTTAACTAAAGTCAAGCTTTCGATGGAATTTTGTAATTCTCGTTCATTTGTCCGTCGACGATTGACCGGAAAGGAAGTGTGAGGCAGGAGTCGAACACACTGCGATTTATATATAATTAATATATAACTTTTTTTAATCAGTCACGTTGAGTGCAGAGAGTGTAAGCCGTGTTAATTGGAAGTATATTCGATCCGAGCTCGAGTGTCCGTGTATTGGTATTTTGATGACATTAACTTAAATATCGTGCTGCCGCTAAATAATCCCAGTATTCTCGTTGTTTATTCACCTTGTTGACCTTGTTAAATTGCAAATATGTTCAACAGTCGTACTTCGTTTATGTCGAATCGCCGAATGATTTTTGATTTTTCGGATAAGACAACCAACGATTATTTGGAGTAAGTTTTTGGGTGCCAGTTACAGTTATACACGCTACAGTGAGGACTCGTTAAAAGGGCAATCTATTAATAAGCCTCTAAATCTTAGTAAACTTTCTCTAAAAATTGTATATTATTATTTAATTTTCTTCTGTTTTGTTTTTTTTTCCAGTGCATTTGGTATGAGCGACAAGAGCAGCAGTGCCACCAACAGCCTGCCGAATAGCCCCATTCACAGCAACAACAACAATCCGTCGCTGCTCAACAACAACAACGTTAGCAGCAACAGCCTCAACGGAGGTGGCAGCTGCAACAGCAACAATCCGAGCCTGGCCAACAGCTGCAACGCGCTAGTGCGTGTGGGGAGCAACGGAATGATGTCCGCCGGATCGGTCAACAACAACAATCCGTGCAGCGCCAACCGTAATGTCGTGGCCATGGACGATGACTCCTGCTTCCGCCTGGACGCCGAGACCGCCGTCGTCACCTACGGTGAGAAGGAGCCCGATCCGGACAACATTAAGATGTTCGTCGGCCAAGTGCCGAAGTCAATGGACGAGTCGCAACTACGCGAGATGTTCGAGGAGTACGGCCCGGTGCACTCCATCAATGTGCTGAGGGACAAGGCTACCGGAATTAGCAAGGGTGAGTTACTAACTAGTTAATAGATAATGGTTTTCTGAATTAAATAAAGAAAGGTTTAATAGATGTCCATAGTTCCATCCTTTTCAATAAACATTTTCTCGCTAAATCCCTGGAAAGTACAACATCAAAGAATTCATCATCATCTTTGTCTGACTAATAAATTAAAACATTTTTTGCGGTAAATACCCGAAAGCTCAGACCAGACTTTGCCCTTCATGGCCAACTGCAGCGGGCAGACAATATTAATGTGAGATGTTGGTCTAGCCAGGGCGCTCATACTCGAGTGATATACATATGTATGTATAACCTTCTGTCTCCCACTCTCCCTTTTTAATTGCATTCACTTGCATTTGCCATTTCGTTCCATCAGTTGATTGCTTTTTGCTCGCTATTTGTGTTTCAGCACAGATTCAATAGCCTTGAGCTGGCAAGTGGAGATTGTGGCGAATATTTGAGACAGGGTGGCAATTGAATTAAGCAAGAAATGGGCTCTTTCGTATATTAGCTTGAATAATATGATATAAACTTCACAAAGTCATGCTTTTATGGCTTGTATTTATATATATCCTGTGGTCCCAGAGCACTTCGAGTTTGTAGAGTTGTATATTACTTATCGTCTGTCCGAAGGAGCACGTAGATCTCAGAGACGATAAGATATAGAGGCTTATGATTTTTCATATAGACTTCCATAATACCTTCTCACTTCTAGTTTATTTTCTATTTTCGACAAGAATTGGAAGACTTAGAAGAAATTGTAGACCTTTTGTTCGGCATCCTACCAAAACACTCAAAAGTATGCAACAAAATGCAGTTTGGAGAATCTATACTTAGAAAACTAAATAGAAACAAAGTGTAAATGAAAAATATGAGTACCTGGTATCTTACAGCCTGGAAAGTCGACTATAAATCAAAATGATTATGGAAAAATAGAAAAATATATGTCTATGCCAGGTCTGTCATTCCACTTCGAATCCAATTGAAAGCTTTGATCAAGCCCAGTTGCTCATCAGCCTCCCTGATATCCATTTTCATTATTTCAATAAATTCATTGTCCTTGGTACAGAGCCTCTCGATTGCAGTCAAGTTTCTGTTTTTATTGACGTACCTTTTCGCTCCCCATTGCCATGACGGCAGCCCGCTTCTAATCTCTTTCATTTCCAATTGCCATTTGACTCAGACATCTATTCATATTTTTGAATAAGAGATCCATCGAGTCTTGTCGAGGTCCCATTGTGTTGTTCTGCGTTATATATTGAAATATTTCAGCAAAGTGCACTGCGTTTTGTTTATTTTGTGTCATTGTTGTGCCACTGTTGTGTCCGACTGTCCATTTAGCTTTTCCATCCGCCTTCGCATTTCTCTCCCATCCCACCCCATGTCCAGTGCCTGCTGCGGTTGACAGGTTCATCCTTATTTTAGTAAAAGTAGGCGTGTCCCATCCCAATGGTCAGCAGGGGCGTGGCAGCGCGTTGAAAGCGATCTGCCGGGGAGGAGAGTTCTGGAGCACTTAAGTGGCGCGTTATGGTGATGATTTATGACAAGAGGGAAGTGGTCATATCCTTTCCACTCCTAAGTGGCCATGTGAGAACGATTCTCTTTAGAGTAGACTTTTTTTTGGTCGTTCTGTCGCTGTTGGGGAGTCTAAGAAACTTGTGCCAGTCACAAACACGAAAATCGACACAAATTGCATTGCAAAGTTATTATTTATGTCGGCGACTAGCGAAAGAGGGCGGTTCGCTTCTCTGAGGGCGTTCCAGTGACCCACAATGGGAACAGCCGCAACTAAGCCCCAAAAGTTTTCCTTCTAGACTTTTGGATATGCACACTATAGTATTCTGTTAAAGCCAGGCACTTCCTGCTAACAGCATTTCCATTTAGATGGGCAAATGTAACCCAGTTTCGTGCCACCAGTAGTTGGCTAAAGGACCTCATCCATATCCCCAGACGTGTAACACTTTTTGTTGCTGCTGCCCTTTGTCTGTTGCACTTTTTCGAGTTAGTTTCCAGTTCCCCTCCAACCAAACAAAATGCAAAATGACACTTTTAAGTGCGATGGTTGACCTCTGAACCAGAAGCTCGTAAATTCCAAAAAATCCAACAAAATATAAACCAAAAAAATTTCCTTTTCATTTCGGCCAAGTATTTCTGGGCTAATGCTTTGTCTTCCCTCTTTTTTTCCCCCTTTGGCCCGAAGCGAGTGGGAAACAAAATTGTTTTCTTTTTTGGGCACTAAATTTCGTTAGCGGCCCCTGCCCCGACCGACACCTTGGCTGTCCGGCCACCTACTCCTCACCGACTCCGGGACTTTCTATGTTGTTGCGGGTGTTGTGGTTTCATGGCTGATGCCTTTGTTGCTACTTCTGCGCTGCGGCCGGCAGATAAAGGTGGCAGTGGCGGGGCTGAGAGCTGGGGGGTGGAAACTAAAGCGGCACAAGGTTAAGCGCTCGGGTCATAATTTATTAGCGTTTGCGGTTTGGCGATAGTGCGGGGAGTATTTTCGGAATACAGGATAAATGGGCGTTAAGGTAGGCGGAGCGGAGCATCGGGGATTTTCTGTGGTTCCCTCTTTCAGGTTGTTCCAGGTGACAACGCCAGGAAGGCAGAAAGAGTGGCTTTTAATTCGATATTGGCTTAAAGCTGTAAAATGTTTTGCGGGCTCTGGACCAGCGTTGTCAAGTCTTCACTGGCTGGTCTGTGGATTTTGCGGCCAACAAACTAAGCCCACTGAGAACAGATTTTTTAGGTTAGGCGCTTAAAGAATAATTAATTTTAAGGGAACTAGTCAGAATCCAGCCAGAACTTATTCAATTGTGAATTTTCTCTTCATCTGAAAACAGAACCGTATGTCACAGTTCCGCATTAAAAGAACCACGCCCACCGAAACCCCGAACGCCCACTTTTTTCGACAGGCCTGGAGCCTGTGATTTATGACCTCCGCCTTGTAAAAAACCAACTCGCTGACCAAACCAGAAAGGGGGAAGCGGCTGATGAGAATCCCACCCAGAAACCAAGAAAAAGAAATAATATAATTCACACCCAGAGAGCGACTTAGAAATAGAGGTTAAGTGGGGTTTTTTTTTGGGATGGACTGTGGGGTGTGGGTCGGGATAGGAATCTTGGTCAGCTAGCAGTGTTCCCTTTTGCTTTATCTTGAGAACTTCATTTCGGAAAGCTTTTCCTTGCTCTAAGACCAGCTGTCCGATGTCTCTGCTCGGGAAAAGGAAAAGTAAGGCACTTATCTAGCGCCTTCATCGGCTGCTTTTTTACGCCATTCCCAAAAACTTTATGCTCTTGACATTTTTATTTAGCTGCTGCAGTGAGCGTGAAAAATGCATAAAATTTCACTTAATTTTCCTTCTTTCCCGTCCTTTTCCTCCTGCCAGCAGGAAAGCGACATTCCTTTTGAATTGCAGGCACGAGGAAGGGGTAAACGGTCACTAAGTGGGGGTTGACTTGCAATACCCGGTACATATCAAGGATATCAAGGATATTTAGTATTCTATATTCTAAGAGATGTCAGCGTGATGCCCAAACTGATACTCAGAGATCTAAAATACTATGAGAAATAGATCCAGTAGAGAGAAATAAAACCAAACCATCTAACCTATATAGTATATAGGGATAAAGGTATTTTATCGGAAAAAGATTTGGGGCAACCGCTCCTTGAAGAAAGAGTACTGGGTATGAGTACTAAAGATAGATACCCTTTGGCTTGGTTATCTTTTGACATTTATAGCTGGCATATAATCAGTGTCAGTTGTCATTCTATTTATCCTTTAATTAAGAACTATTTTCGTTTTAACTTCAATCTCTTTAAAGAACCAAATCAAAAAATTCTTTCTGTTGCACTATTTTCCCATTATTTGCCGTCTTGCACACTGGCTCTCTGGACAATGTCGGTAAATCTGTGGCTGGCAAAGTTAAGGACATTGATTTATTTAACTTCGATTAATTCGTTTCGTCCACAAACGTGTGTCCGATGGCTTTTGAGTGCGGATGTATGCATCCTTCGGATATATGTATGTGCTTTTGTATCCTTTTGCCGGACTTTGGCACGTCGTGTCTGGCGGCTCTCGATTTCATCTTTCTCCCACTTGCCGGGATTAAGTTCTTTTTGTCGAAAAACGTGACTGGGTGTCGTTTTCAGTTTTATTCTTGCCTGCTCCCTGCTGCTTTTCCTTCGGAGTCTTCTCCCCCGCAAGTCTTAGTCCTTTTTTTTTTATCGCTTTCTTCCATTTGGCTGTGTGTTTCTTGGGTTTGATTCTAACTGCAGTTGACATGCACATAATGGGAATTGTGTGAGATTTCTCTTCGTTTCTGCGCTGTTTTGATGCAGTCCTCTCCGTGGCCACCTCCTTCGTTATCCTTTTCGATTGCTTTCCTTATCTATCACTTCTGGGCGGAGTACTCCCCCCAGGGTTTCTACTCCGGCGACTTTCTTTTATTGCATTCCAACCAGTTTCGATTTCTCTTCATTTGTTGCATTTAAAACTGGATTAATTTTAAATGATATTTAATCTGATTTTGGGGGAAGTTTTGTTTTAAGAACAGCATAGTCACTATTCGGCACTGTTTTCCTTACAATTGAAACAAAAACAAAACCCGTAGATGTCCCATAATTCAGTCAATCGGATATGGCGGCTCTCCACCGACTCCCCATCTAACTTTCCGCTGCCGGATATTTAAAAAACATGCAAAAAAGGAGGAGCCCCGAAACACGAAATGAAAATATTTTCAAATATGTGAAAAATGCTGAAAAATTCCGGCGGCCAGCGTGGGTCTGCGGCTTTGGCGACAACGTAAAAAACTGCGACAGATTGAATTACCTGTGTGTTGGGCGGATATTTCGAATCCCAGGACTCGGGGGCTTGGGTGGCCTATAGCCACGCCCACTTTACGCCCGACTGAAAGTGACCAGCCGAAATGGCCGGCACTAAATGCCGCCGCCGATACGCTGGTGGGTAATTGCGTTATGCAACTATTGCCGTATTAAATTTTGTTGTAGCCGTCGCTGCCACGGCACACAGATGTGCGGAGAGGTTGAGGTAGGCCTTAAATGGCTTTGGTGGGGACTGGGGACTGGTAAGTGGAATGCAGGGTATGTGCAGGAGCCGGAAATGGATTTAACTAAGGTCCGGAGCGGCGGCATGGTGGTGGGGTGTCTTGGCCACAGATTTGGCAAAAAAGGAATGGAATTTCCGCTGTCCAAAAATATGAGATTGAAATGGAAAAACGCGGAAAATAGAGGAGTTACCTTTAAAATTGTAAACCTACTTGCTGGCATAGTGGCAATAGTTGGCCTCCAGAATATCGGAGGGTGGAATGCGTGGACTTAAGTATCACTTAATATGCTCGCCACACTTGGTTGCCACTCCAACAACCTCCATAAATTCCAACACCTTTGCCACCCTTTTGCCAGCCGCCCCAAAGCTCCGGAAACCTCCTACTTAACACCTTTGTCCCGGAAAACCTCCACTCCAGTCTCAAACGCGACACATTTGTTTGGGCCATAATGTTTAATTTAGTGCCAGGCAGTCATGTTCTTGCCACATTTCTTTCCCCCGCCTGAAGGCCTTGCCCTTGCCTTTCCTTTTCACACTTTTGGCATTCAAGGATATCATCTCCCCCGCCCGCCACCGTCCACGCTAATAATAATAATTTTCATAATTTCCCTGTGACACCTTTCCCGTTCGCGGGAGAATAAACTTCAATTTAACCAAAATGCTAATCCCAAACGCCACCCTTCTCTTCCAGGTTGCTGTTTTGTGACGTTCTATACGAGACGCGCCGCCCTGAAAGCCCAGGATGCTTTGCACAACGTCAAGACGCTGAATGGGGTAAGTAATTTTGATTTGTACTGAAAGTCGGGGCTCGGCTTGTGGCTGGCTTTTATCGGAAATTAGGATAATGGAGGGGATAAGCCGTAAAAATCTTAACCTTTAATTGGAGATTCCGCTTATCTGACGCAAACAAGGAAAGCCTCTAAAAAGTTATCATGAATCGCCATCATCCGCCTGACAAGACTACATGCTGGAGGGGGTGGTGGGGAGGTGCGAGAAAGCTGCATCATCGTCCTGATTCCTCTCGCCTCCTTCATTATGGCTAACTGACTCGCTGACTGACAGATTGACTGGCGTTTGGACTGACGGAGTCGTGACATCGCACAAAAAAGCCCGAGCAGCACAAAAGTATGCTACATAAAATGCTTGCCGAGGGAGAATATTTTCGGAGAGCACCGAAAAAAATGGTGGATCGTTGGCTTTTTTCTCCAATCATGGGATATATTTTTTTCAGTCTCAAACATTTCCCTATAAAATGCAAGTAATTTCAAAAGTTTAGCCCTGTGTCTTGTGGCAGCTTAAAAAAAGAAAAGGAAAAGCAGAATTGTTGGCACAAGACACGCGCCAAAAGTTTATCGTTTTTCCTATCTTTTTAAAAGGATATGATGAAATTCTCTAGTGACTCGAATTACTTTACATAACCTACTAGTAGTAGTATTCAGCTTACCTATCCTACCTTATCATATTTCAGTATTAAAAATATAAAAAATAATAATATAAATGAGGTATTTAAAAGGAGAGTCTCTAAAACGTCATCAGAAAGGATATCCATCCTGTCGTTATCATATTCCTATAGGAAGGGGAGCAACCGCAGGCACAAAAATGTCAATTTGCACTTTGGAACAGCAGCAGAAAAGCAAGCAGTCTTGGAAAAGTTGTCAGCACAAGTGCAAGAAAAAAAGATATGAGACACAGAGAGCAGGGTAGGGCAGAGCCGGGATGGAAGGGTCGGGCCAGATAGGGCGCAACGTCAGCAAAATCGAGCGACATTTGGCAATGTTGCTTTTTATTTTGGTTACCACTTTTTTGTATTTCCCTTTTCTATGGCACCATCAAATAAGCATTGAATATTATTATTATTTGAAAGCCATGTGTTGGCAAAAAAAAGAAACAGAAAAGGGAAACGCGGGCAAAAGCTTTCTAGGGACAATGCTTATGTCATCACGTTATCGGCTTCGACGGGAAAAACTGACATAATTTGCATGTAGCTTCGTGGTTGCAGCTGCTATATTTATTTTAGAAAATTGCTATGGAACGTACTAACCAAAAAATAAAAAAATAAGGGAAAGAGGGTTAACATGTGCGTGCTGCAGTTTGATTGCCGTAGTTGTTCTGGCTTTTGGCATTCGAATTGACAGCCTTTGACGTCAACTTGTAATTTCCTTGCACAACTGCTGATTGTTATCGAATGCTTTTTGGAATTTGTGTTGATTACTGGAGAGCATAAAGAAATTTATGGATATTAGGAGACTGATTGGCGCTTATTAGATAGGGGTTTGGGTCAAAAATGACAAGCTTAGAACTCTGAACTTTGTCTGCATTTTTATCCAATAAGTAGAGCTCTGTTTCTGGAAGATATTTCGGCCAATTAGGCAGAGGCCAAAAGTCAACCACAGGAGCAGGAGCTTGACAAAGTGCTGCAAGGAGCTGGATTGCCCTTTCCACCCTCTCTCTCCTATGCCGCCTGTGTTTGGCTGGTAATTGCTACTTCCTGCATATAAATAAATTGGCAAAATAGAAAGGGAAAAGCACCGCCGGAGGAGGAGAAGCCGGCTGACTTGGACTGCAATTTGTAACCAGTCGCGTTGCGTGTATTATTTACGGCCAGCGAAGGAGAGTCCCCCGACTCTTAGTGGGCGGGTGTGTAAAGGTGCTGCGGCAAGCACAAGGGGAAGCACAAGGACATTGCCTTCTAGCGTAGACTGTCGTCGTTTTCGCGTTGCCCGTTTGCCAATAAATCACGCGCCATTAGCCGCATAGCAGGTTCCACTGAGGAGGAGAACGTGACACGTACGGGTTGAAAACTTGTTAATTTTTCAACTAATTTTTTTTTTTCGATACTTATATTTTCCGCAGTTTAAATTACAATTTATTAAATTTTCAAAATATTCATTCAATAAGACCAAGACTCACTGTGCCATCCCGTAACTGCATTATAGAGCATGACCTCGTGCCCGTTTTGCCACCCATTTGGGGCGGAAAGGGGCGTGGCTGAGGACATAGAGCGGGCTTTAAGCTTTTTTTAATTAGAAGAAGTTGTGTGTGTGCGCGAAATATTACATTTAAAACACGCTGCAAAGTCCGACGCATATTTTAGGATTTTTTCCCCGTAGGGAGCAGAAAGGCCTGCCCGCTCTTCCTACTGCCTCTCCTTGCCCGTTTTCGTCCTTTCCCTTTTCGCCACCGCCCGTGTCCTTTTTAGCGACCGCTGAATAAATGTGTTTGGCTTTTGTCAAGGATTTAGGCGGAGGCTTTGTTCGGTGTCCTGCGCGGCTCCTTTTGCCTTTGCCTGCATTCCATTCATTATGCAGCTTAAGTGGATGGTGGCTCCACGGGCTTCTGGCCCATGCGTTGGGGAAGTGGGGTGGAGCTCTCCCCCTCGGCCCCTCGGCCTGCTCTAAACTGCAGTCCCCGGCCGCAGTTTTTGGCGACTGCATTTTGGACCTAAGCTCTGTAAATTAATCGCGGCCTTCCCTTTTCGGGCTGGAGCCGGCGAGCATATTGCGCTCTAATATTTCAAATGTGATTAACAGGTCCCGGAAACGGATTTGATTTTAACGAGTTTCGGCGAAGGAAAATGGGGGGATTAGAAAACGGATTGGATGTCAGGATATTTATCAGAGTCCTTAGATTTTAATAGGCTGGTGTTTTATTTAAAATCTTACTCAAATTGTGTTCTAATTGATGTTCTTCTCTTTCAGATGTACCATCCTATTCAAATGAAACCCGCCGACAGCGAGAATCGCAATGGTAAGTTCTGTTCTTATTCATCCATATTTATTTTTCTATAAATCCTTAAAAAAAGAATTAACACTATGAGGGGATTGAGGGGAAAGTATTCCAAGCCAAAATATTTCGACCACCACCACCACCAACAAATCAACAAAGCCCGGTACAAAGTGCCCACCGAGGCGTGAGGAATATGTACATATGGGTGCGGTGTTCTATCGAAATCGGGTCAAAAAAAAACCAAAACTAAAGCTTCGGCTAAAGAGAGCGATAGATCCAACAAAGTAAAAATAATCTTAATGGTACTATTGCTGGAATATCACTAGACTTTTCGAAAAAGGATGTGTAAAGTGTGTTTTCCACACCGCCTGTTCAGGTTTGGCTTTTTCCGGAAAGTTTATTCCAAATTTGATTCAGAAAAATACCACCGAGGAATTCAAAACATCGGAAACAGATGCCGCAGGACAGTCACCAATCAGACGCAGGGCCAGGTCCGTGGAAATTGCGTGCGAAATGGGCGGTCAGCCTAAAAGCAGGCAATAGTGTTTGACAGTTTTTATTGGAAAGGTTTTTTATTGGAGGGAAAATTGTGAAAAACTGTGGGCGAAAATAATACATACAGGCATGGGAAGAATTTTTTAACATTTCAGGCATTTTCATTGAACATTCGGCGGTTGCTCCCCCTCGCCCGTCTCCTGCCTTTTGTTTTAAACGTCGTTGTCAGCTGTCGGTCACTTGGAAGTTAATTAAAAACCATCAATTATGTGAGGCAGCAAAACTTGTGAGCAAAAAAAGTGTTTAACAAGCAAGAATAAAAGTATTTAAAAAGTTGGTTGAAATTTTTTAATTTATGTTAATTTCGGTCAGGAAGCTTCAACTTGCGGGCAGCTTCTTTTAATTACACCCATGATATTAATCTGCTTAAGTGACCACAAAAATGTTGACTTTTCTGTGGGGTGTCGGTGGAGAGAAGACTCGGAGAATACCATTTTTAATTGGGCAACCTCTAGTGTCCAGTGTTTATTGTTAACAAGTTGTAACAAAATGCGCTGAAAAGAGGGGGTAGTGTGTGGAGACTGAGCGAAAAAAAGTTTGGCTGACATGGCGCGGCTTCCTGCCAGCCAGCCAGCCAGGCCAGTTCCATGGCCATGCCGCCCACTTGCCTCCGCGGCACTGCAGCCATATGTAATTACGCTTGTACAACACGTCGTATGCTTAATAATTTCGACACTTTTTTTCGAGCGAGTAAGTTTGCTTTACTAATTTTTCGGGCTTTTTAAATGTATGGTGATGAATTATTACTACAGAGGTTGATAGTTTTTTTTAACTTTAATTAAAACTTGTATTATTCGAAGTGGTGTAGAGATGGCTACCAGCTAACAGCTTTCGGAGCAAAGAGTTCGTGCCAAACGGTGTCTTTGGACTTTTCAATTTTAGATAAGCGTTTTGCTGACGACCGCCCGCATTGCGCCTAAATCCAATTCGATGCAAATTCAAGTTGGCCGCAATCCAACATTTGCCGCATTATAGGCAGACGTCGAAGCTCCGCGGCTTCCACCAACACTTCCACCAGAATTGCAATTCAATTCAATAGACCGAACTAGACATAGACATAGAGGGATGTTGCTTGTTTCGTGATTTGGCACTTTAACCTATGGCAGGGGAAGCAATAAAAAAAAAACAAAAATGGAAAACAACGAAAAAGTTTCTCTGAGCGGAAACGATATAATAGGAAAAGATGGCAGAAATATTTTTGCAATGTTTTTCTATTTTCTTCTGTTTTGGTTTACCGCCAAAGTTCAGAGTTCGGGTGGCGGAGAGAGTCACAGCCTAGGAATCGAAAGAAAAATATATAAAAGTATATATGTATGTGACAAGGGGCAGAGGTCTGGAGTCGTCTCAGCGTAACAACAAGCGGAAGGTGGCAATTTAATAAAACGCTTGAGTGAGTCGCCGAGTTTTGTTTCCTGCTTGGCTCTCGCTGCTTTTCGTCGTTGCTTACTACAATCCGTTGCTTTCTTCTTTTTCCACCCGTTTGCCTGCAAAAGTGTTGCATACTTTTTGGCAGGCTAGCAGGACAGACCTCCGATTGGTTTTCTTTTCTCTCAGCCGCCATTGCTATTCTTGATTCGGAGAGTCGCATTTGAAAGTGGAATTTTAAGGAGCTTCCGGTTAAAGGGGGTTTTCGTGGGAATTAGAACAGCTTGCAAAGAAATAAGCTATACATAATATATTATAAAGAGTTGATTAATTTATAATTCCTAGAAGACTTGGGCATGTTAAAGTTAGGGAACTAATATCCCACCACTTCTGAAAAAATACTTTCAAAGAAATAAACCCTGTATTGTTGTATAGTATATTATGTATTACATTTATTCACTGATTGATTAATGCCAGGAATAATTAAAAGATCACCTTTAATAAACCATACTCTCTAATACCTTGCCCAACTGAAAAAATACTTCAATAAAGGCTATTGTTTACCTTTGATCTTTCAAACTACAAATTCAATCCCCGCACTCGTAAACACCAAACAAATGACTTCTCATTTCCACTTATATTGAGGCAAAGGAAGAAAGGAAACTTGCATTCAAATTTTACGACACTCCCCGTCAGCAAAGTTTTTTCCCTGACCCTGGGCTAGAAATTTCCAATGAGTGGAGGCTCCCCCTCCCCAAGGGCCATAGTTTCCTTGAAGAAAGGAAAACAAAAGACTCAGAAATAAGACAGACAAGGAGTCTCTTCTAGGAGAAAGAAGGGCAGTAATAACGCCGATTTGCATTGGGAGAAGAGAAGGAACGCAGCAAATCAAATGAGTAAGCAAAAGTGAGAAAAGCCAAGAACCGGGAGGGGGAGTGGAACAGGTGACAAAGGTGCGGAAAACTGCAACGCGGTAATCAGGGCAATTTACATGCAAGCCAACTTCAAAAAGACTACGAGGGAGCGGGAGCGGATGAGGAGAAAGCGCGAGACAGTTTCGCATTTGAAGGATTATGCAGGGGAGACTACAAGGATCTCTGGGGGTGTTATTAAATTTGCAAATAATCCACAATTTCCCTTTTTCGGTTGCAGCACGGTACAGTACAGTAGAAGCAGAGGTGAAATGGAATTTGTATCTGTCAGATAGTCGACTTTTTGTTTCTCTAGAGAAGAACAAGATTAGTCAACCTACAACTAACTTATATTTAAAAGATCATCCATGTATGATCCATTACATATTCAATATTCCCACCAACTAACTGAAATTTGTAATAAAACAACATCGGGAGGAGCTGGAAAGTAAACATCTTCCTGTTTTTTCCATACAATTTTGGAGCTGCGCGAAAAAATGCGATTGCATTTGCTCCGCAGCTAATGGAGGAGGGACAAGTTGTTCTCTTTTTTCCGAGCAAAAGTCGCGGGAGCATATGAATTTTCTTCACTGCATATGAAATCGATATGCAAATGTTGTGCGAGGTCTTCCTCGCGTCAACAACAGCCACAATGGCAGGGAGACTTTCCTTCCTTCCTTCTGACGACGATGATGATGATGCACGTATTGTTTGCTTGTAAACATGATAAAAATTCAAATTAGCCATTATATATGGCGAGTGGGGAGGAACTTCAACATGTGAGTCTGCTTTTTGCGGCGCTGAAATGCAAAATGTGGCAAGAAATTACGGCGAAAACTTTTGCTTGGGGCGAGCCGAGGAACCTTGAACAAATTACATATTGCTTCTGCATTTCTTGTTCCCCGACGGTTGTTGTGGGAATCGGTGTCAAGTCCTACAGCAAGCTAATAGGATTACGAAATCAAGGGCAAGTCATATAGGTAAGGTACTCTAATTAAAAAGGGGCCTCAAGAGAAGAGTCTTCCCTTTTAGTCCCGAGAGCAACACGTAATCTCAAAGCCAGCCTCTTCACAAATAACAAAACGCCAAAGCAAACGTGTTAATCAACTCATTAGCATCGCCGAACAAAAACTACACCCAGATAGGTTAGAAGCCGATGAGCAAAGAACACACATCCATCATCTGTGGAGGAGAACAAAAAGTAAACCGAGTTAGGCCAACACTAAGAGTCATTTAAAAGAGCTCAGAGCTGGCCCAGCAAGCTGCTAATCAAGTTTTTCCAACCGAGAATCATCAGCTACCCATGAGATGAAATTAGATCTCTAATATGCGATGAACTTGGGGTCTAGATCTCGGCTCTAGACCGCTCGGGTTAGTTGCATTTTAAACGTCAGTCCGTCCAAGTCGAGAGAAGAGGAGGCCCCCAATCAAGAGAACCCATTGTGATTTATATATTCGATTCGCGTACGTGCCAAATATCCAATTTTTCGAGCCATTTGTTCTCCTTTTTTGTCGCGACGTCGCCGCCTATTGTTTGGAATTTAAACACCAAGTGCCGCCGGCTCCTGCGCCCTGCTGTCTCCTTCTGCTGTTGGCACTTTCATTAATGGACGTTGCATGTGTGACGTTGCTTAATTAGTTGCCATCGCATCGTCTGGTTCTGATGACTTTTCCTTTTTCCGCGACCTCTGATTGATGCCAATTTATTTTTAGTGAATCGAGTTCTGCCAATACGCATTCGTTGTCGTCCGTCGTTGAAACCAGAGGGGAAAAGTAAAAAGTGAGCCTAAAAGAATTTATTTAAATCACGGGAGCAGATACTGTCGTGAAGTAAAAACAATTCTAGATAAAGGGTGTCTAGCTGGGAACTTAAATCGTCTGCTAATGGGCCTCTATGGGTGTGAGTTTATTTTAGTAATTACATTAAATTAATAGTTTATTTGTCAAGTATTATTTATCATGTATTGTTCCTTTAGCAATCACCCTCTATAGCCATCAACCTCCTCATTCCCCAAAACTAAATGTCACATGCCTGAAAAAAAAAAATCGATCCGTATCGGATCGATTCGCAATGAACTGAACCACAATTTCACGTCGGTCAGCGCCAGGCATTCTTTGTCTTTGGCAAGATTCACTTTGTTTTTTTTTTGTTTTTACCAAAAACCTATAATTAGTAGCGATTAAGGAGGAGCGATCTATAAAAGCCGCTGTCGGGTGGACAAACGCATCAATTGCCATCGCAGGAGAGAGCTCTGATGCCAGCAGTTGTTCAAACACTCTGAAAGTGCGAAAACCCGAAAGAAACACAAACTTTTAATTGTTGATTGTTAACAGAAGCAGAAATAATCGGAAGAGACTGAGACTGTAACCATTTTTGTTTCGTATATGCAATACCTGATTGTTATTCGTTGAGCGTTCTGATTCGAATATCGTTCGAAGACCGAAGTAAAAACTCAAGTTATCAATAATAAGTGTGCGTGGCTAAAAAGCAAAACCAATAACCACCAAAAACGTTGCGTGTTCCTCAAAAATATTCTTCATAATCGAATATCTTAAGCAAACTGCGCTTGGGAGGAAGTGTTAACTGGCTGATAATTGAGTTGAATATTCGTGTTTAATATTTATTATATTTGCTTATTGAATTTTCCACTTGACTCTGGCCTGGTCGGGGCTCTCGATTCACGATTCTCGATTCTTGGTTCTTGTTCTGTTTTTAACGCTAACTCTCTTTCTCTCTCGGCTCGTCTCTGTGTGGGTGTGTATCTGTGTGTTGGTTATCTGTGTGTGTAAGTGTGAAAAATTTTCAAGAATTCTCTCTTCTTCGCTCGCCACCACCACCGTCGTCGTCGTCGTCGT
Source organism: Drosophila atripex (assembly GCA_035045925.1). NCBI lineage: Eukaryota > Metazoa > Arthropoda > Insecta > Diptera > Drosophilidae > Drosophila > Drosophila atripex. The sequence continues at coordinate 5,973,744 of JAWNOP010000070.1, read as the reverse complement.
CATCATCATCTGACATGATAAATAATTCAACTGCAATCGGTTTCACAAATAGCCAAAAAGAAACCCGCGGATACGGATGCGAATCCGAACTCTGTAAGGACCCTGCCGCCAACCCAACAACAAAGCCATCACCACCGAGACATTCTGAGGCATCCCAGCAAGCTGAGAATGTTGCCATCATCACCAGCAGCAGCAGCAGCATCGGCAGAATCAGCAACAGCAGCAGCACTCAATTATCTTCAGTAATTGAGAATTTATCCAATAACAGCGACATTGCAGCAGCATTGTCCTTCGCACCAGCAGCATCAGCATCAGCATCGCCATCATCTCCGGCGGCGACAGCGGCAGGAACTTTAACATTATTCCCGGGACCTGCAGCCGGAGCCCTCTGCTCTCCATCGGGTATCTCGATACCAGCAGCTCACCACGCCACGCATAAATCCTATCCGCCAATAAATTCAGCATATTGGCTGCCGTCGTCGCATCCATCACCGTACGCGGTGCCAGGTAGGAGATGCAATTCCTCTCGGGTTGGCCCACCACCCCCACCCTCCGTATGTTTTCCTTTTACACCGCTATCCTTTACACCGATCCTTGGAGATACGGGGTATTAGGATAGCATCATACCTAGTGGATAAGAGAGATTTCTTAGTGGGCATCTTGATAAAAGATTAATAATAAAACCCCATTTTTTTAAATATTAAATTTCTTTCAAGTCTCCATTGCCATCTCCAAGTGGGCTCTGATAGGTCACTCACTCTGCCGTCCTTTCCGCATCCGTTTCCCTTCACCCCGAGGGCCACTCTCGTATTGATGGTCTGCTGATGCAGAGTGTTATCTACCTTGTCGCAGGAGTTGCCAGGAGTCGTCAGCTTACCAAATTGCCTTACACACACATTACAATGTATTTCCGCCGGCTGTCCTCCTTTTCAGCCTTTTAAAATTGGGTAATTAAGGCAATTTATTGGACGCACATCGTCCTCGTTGTTGTTCGACGGTGGGTTGAGGTGGTTGGGAAGAGGACGCTGCCAAGAAGTCGTCATTAAGCAAATGGCCCGTGACCCAACGAGTCCTTCTGTAATTTTTGCGAAACTAAATAGGAAGCATGAGAGCTGCAAGGGTAGAGAAGTTAGGACGATAGCTGGCATCTCCAGGCGACCCTTTAATTTACTTACCTGTCCTGCCTTGTCGGAGCCACTGATTTTTAAATGAAATGTCAATTGCCTGGAATCGTTTTCCATCGTCAGCCGCAGATCTCTTCATCACCGGCTGCCCCCCGCCTTTCCGCACACAATTTCCGCCTTCATTGCATTATCAGTTGATGCCAAACCCAAAAAGGAAGCAAAGCGAACAGCGGCGTCTGGTAAACATATTTAAATCCATTTTTTGCGATGGCTCTTTATCACCTGAGCGTGTCTGTCCAGTCCACTACCGGGCCTGCCCACAAGTTTACACTTGACTTCGGCATTATTAACGCGGAGGATCGGAGGAGCAACATTATTGTTGTTTCGTCCTGGCAGAAATGTTAAATTGTCAGCCCATATGCGTGTATTTATGGCGTGGAGTGTTTGTGGATGAAGTGCGTCGGCTTCTGGCTGTGTGGGTTAAATCATTGACATACACGTGTTGCTGGCCTGACACTTTTCCTGTTTAATACACTCCAGCAGGCAGTCGAAACCAGACCGACCGACCCAACAACAAAAAGGACAATGTCCTTTTTCCCCCATATGGGAATGACGAGAAAACTGAATTTACGCTTTACCCTTCAACTTAATTTCATGAGCGGGTTAATATTTCAGTCGAGTATGAAAGGTATTTCGATAAGTGTGTTTGAAAGAGATTTAAGAGGGAAGAATGCATGAATTCCATGAGAACTTATTCCGCCAGGACTCTCCTTTCTAAGCACTCCTGACCACTGACCAGCTGCGTATCACCCTTCGCTTGTTACTCCATAAATCTCTGCTGGCCAAATTGCCATGCAAATTTTAACTGGGCTTTAATTTTCTGGTAAATTAAACGTTAAATGAACTGCCCGAACGGGAGGCCATGGCCATGGCACGTGACTGGGCCACCGCCGAGGAGTGCATGTAGAAGCTTTAACAAAAAATGTAATTTTTCGCACACCAGCGAGATAGAGAGACCGGGAGGCGAGAAATTTATAACCTTTAATTGCTTTGACCCAAAAAGTGTGCAGCAGGCGCTGTTCGCTGTTCGTGGGCTGGGACTCTGGGTTCTGGGTTCTGGTTCGGTTGCTACTGGTCCTCTGATCCTGCAGCCGAAGCCAGATTGCCTGGCCTAGGCTCGGCCTAGACTTGGACCCGCATGCAGTGTGTTGTTCTGGTCAGCACCCCTCTGCGGTTTCGGCCTTGGTCGCAGCCTAATGCATTTCCACAGTGTGCTCTTTACTCCCAAAAAGGTGCAACTTTAAACTAAAATATTAAATATTTCACTTTATAATTCAATGTTAAGTAAGTGACTAATCTTTGAAAACTTGCTGGAATAGGGATTATTTTTGCATTCATTTCGAGTGAGCAACACCCATTGTATTCCCTTATCTTAAAGCCCAGTTTCTATTCTAGTCTCTAGTCGGCCTAGTCCCATTTTATGCAAATGAATTGGTTTTTAGTGAAATATTTCACACTTTGGGGAGAGACAAATGCGAGGCAAGGATGTCCTGGATAAGATGCAGCAAAGGGGCCGAAAAGAAAAGCCATCTATAGGCAAGTCGGCAAAGCGCAGCTCAGAGGCAGCAGGGTATTTGCACACAAGTTGGCCAAATGCATTCCCAGAGCTTGCTTAGCTGCCTGCCTGCCTGTCTGGCTGGCAGCTGTTGGCCGGAGTGGCAGGCTGACGGAGTGACTGAATGATTGCAGGGGGAACTGACTGACTGTCCAACTGAGTGACACTTTGCACGGTCAGCTCTTGGCGGTTGTGTGTGGAATGCGGCTCAGGCCAGAGTGGGTTATGGTCGAACCATAACCATACTTAAATTTAGAATTATTTCCTGGGTTATACCTTATCCATCTTGTCCGCCAGTGTCTATACTTATTGGAGCCTTGACAGGATTTGCATAATTTCCATAAAATATTGATAAAAATGGTTAGGATGCGGGCCATAAAGGCCAACCCTTCGATCTTGTCTTCTTTTTATGCAGATGTGTTATTATCATAATCAAACTGGAACTACTTACTTTCACTTTTACTCCCCCGCCCTATCCCCACACACACATACATATCTCCAAAAAGGGCATCATAAAAGGGGGAAGCGTATCCCGAAATAAAAATGGGAACCATAAAATACAATAAAGGAAGTTGAAAGTTCTTCGACACAGAAACCCATTATCACAGTAACACACACTCTCATACACATATCGCATACGCTTTGTTCGAATCAAAAGTTCTGACCCCGCACACACTATACGAGGACTATAATGGACATCCATTCATATTTGGCCCGTTCGCTCGGATCTATAACACACTTTGTGGGTGTCCTTCGTGTCCTCTGCTTGACCCTCAAAATGTGTAAAAATGCAAATAATTTCCAAAGCCCTCTTGCCATGTTTTTTGCTCCAACTTTCTTGCTTTATTGTTATGCTCTTGATTATGTTGTTGTATTTGAGGAGGGGGCGGGGGGGGTGGTCGAAAAGGATATGTTATGTGTAAGGATATCTGCTCTGTTCGTGTATGCTGCAAAAACATGTCCTTTTTATTGCCTCGACATGAAAATTTATGTTTCTGTTGTAGTTCCTTCAATGTTGTCCTTCTTTTTCGCCCGTTTTTCTGGTTGTGGCTCATTTTATTGGTCTGCCATTGGCGTTGTTGTTGTTGTTGTTGTTGTTGTTGTTGCAAGGACATTTTTGTGGCTTTCATGTCATATCGATTTATTAACCTGTACGAACTATTGTCCATCGTTTGGGCCCAGTTGATAAACGAGGCAAGTTTGTTGAAATTGGTTTCGCCGTCGCCTCCCCCCTTTTGTTATTCCGACTAGGAGGGGTGTTGGAATTTATTTCTTTTCTCCGCCGCCTCTCTTAATGGAAATTTATTCGCCAAGTCCCCCTTCTGCTGCAATTATTTTTGATATATATGCATAATCCTCGTTAGTCCGCATCGTCTTCAGGGCTCCGCCGCAACTCCACTTGATATTCAATATTTTTTGTGTGCAGGAAGAAGAAAGGAGGAAATAGATTAAACACAAAGCAGCACAATTTCAATGCAATTAAAATGTAAATTTCGTTTGCAATCCCAACGAAAAATACAGAATATAAAAATTGTGGTCGCAGGGGAGGGGCCTAGGGCGTGGACAAGGGATGTGCCAGAGTGTTGAGTCCGAGACTGGAATATGGAATACCTCTTACCCTTACAAGGTGTCCTTTGGCTTCGGCAAGACCCTTAAAGTTGCCGATTTCTTCTCCTTCTTAATATTTAAATGGCATTCAAGCTGCAGACTCCTCGGAATTAAATTTAATAATGCATTCGCGTGGGGGGGAATTGGATTTCAAGGATTGGCGGAAGGAAAATTTCATTAGACAGGTGGAAAAAAAAAGGCAGGTTATGACGTCTGAACATCATCTCAGACAGTGAAAGTTGAGACTCTTTAATGGCCGAGAGTGTGCGATTAAATTAAAATTAAATTTTTATTCGGCCGCCAAATGGGGGCATAAATCAGATTGGCGGCACAAGTAACATTTTATCGGAGGATGAGCGGCTGTAAAATATTGAAATTAAAATATTCCATACTAAAGCATTGCCAATAAGGTTAAATGGGTTCGGTTTGCTGAATTTTCCATCACGTGGCTTGCGGGGGAGAGTGTGTGTCTTTGTGTGCAGCTTGATGCTGGCGTGGCCATTGCCGCAGCGCTTGATTAAATTTTGCCGCTCATTTGCCACCCCGGCCCGCTCGTCCCACTAACCACTACCCACCTCCCACCTCCCACCTGCCCCCCTCTCTGGGTATGTTGTGTGCAAAACCGCACCCACAACAACACAACGCATGGAGCGCGGCGTGGCGAGTTACATTATTTTTGCGAAAATTTGTTAAATATGCCAAACACGCAGCGATGCATGCAAAGTGGAAACGCAGCCAGCCAGGCAGCCAGTCAGCCAGCTAGCCAGGTGGGGCAGTGCTTAGATGATGAGGGGTCCTGTGGTTGGTTGGCTGGGAGGGGGAGGGCCGTGTGCCGACGACCGAGTGCCTAAGCCCCCCCATCTAAGCCCATCCAGCCGTAGCATTGCGTATGCGTTTTTCTCATATTTGTGACATAAATAAGCCGAGGTAGAGGGATTATAGAGAGGTAACAGCGGGAAAACTGGAGGGCGGGACGGTGGATGCACACTCCCGCCTGAAATGGCGGCAAATATGACCCGTTTTCGAGGGCGATGCCAGCCAGCTTTTCGGAGAATCACGCTCGAAGGCACTTTAAACTATAGAATGGATTGGTGGCCACACCGGACTAGATAGCGTATCAACCTCATGGAAATCCTGTAGAGAAACCGCATGACTCCAGAGCCAACAAAATGCTAGGGTATTAGCCAAGTCGTGGCGGTGTCATCCATTCTACTAACCCACTCATAATATTAGATGCAGAAAATGGGACGGAAAGAGTATATCAGGACTTCACTCTGAATACGGTTTCGGTTTGGGGTTACGGGTTACGGGTTCGTCGAGGCTCCAGGACCTCCGGCTGGGTTGAGTGGCATGCAAAAATGGCCAGCAAAAAATAAAGTCCTGGCCGAGCAAGTGTGGGCACGCAGGTTGGAAAAGTGGGGCCCGCACTTTGCCGTTTTCCACTTGACGCCCCCACCACCCACCGGCATCTGCTTTATGTTTTCAAATTAAAGTCGAAAGCGTGGCAACACTTAATGTGCGCCACTAGAAGCAGATTAGTTGCATTACCCCGAAGCCGGCTCACTGGCTCGTCCATTTCCCGGCCACTCTGCTCCTTCGGTCGCTGGCCAAGAAAGCGAGGTCCTGGGCCGTATTAATAATTTAAAACTGAAACACTCCGGCAGGTCTTGAAGGTAAAGTTAGACGGCTGCCGCCTCGGCGGAGGAATTAAACTTTAAATGGATGGTTTCTCAGGCTTTTAAAGAGGGCCTCCGGCCGGATATGAGTTAGGTTTTAATTCAATTCGTAATCACCAACTTATGTCCTATCGAATAAGGTCACCGACGTGAAGAGTTTGTTTGCTTTTTGGGCGGATGAATTAAAATGATGCAATCTAGAGAGTGCCGAGTGGGTAGTATTGGCATTCCGCCACTCCTAAGGATCGAATTCAATGAATTTCAGAGTTCCTTTCCACTGGGAACGCTGCTGTCTGCTGGCTGCGCGCAATTTCTGCCAGGATTATGATAATGTGGCTCAAGTGCAGTTAGTCGATGTCGCTGCTGCAGTTGCACTTGCTCTTGCAGCTTGCGATAATCATAATAATAATGGTGCTGGTCGTGGTGGTGGTGGTGGTGGTGGATGGAGCCGCAGCCGCTCCTCCCACTGCCTCTCCTGTGTGGCACGAGTGGGTTTTGCATTTGATAACGCCGGGAATGATGATAATAATAACGGGGATGATGATGCAGCGTCAGCATTCGGAATGGCAATTGAATCGGGGGCGACGAGGGGGAAAATGGAAGCGCGTTGATGCCTCAAAATGTGGCAAGTGGCAGACAGAAATCGTGGGTGAAAACCAGTCATTAGAATTCTCCGCCATTAAGCAGAATTTCAAAGTTTCTTGTGGCTACCGTGCTGGTTACTAAAATCCCCATAATAATAAAGTTTAAATAATAATCGGTTTAATACCCTTTTGCCCTCTGACTGCAGTCAATGACCAGAATGGCTACTAAAAATCAATTTCTGCCCCATAAGCAGCTTAATTATAATTTTTAATTGATTTCCAAAAACAGATTTCCAATGGGGGCGCATTCGGCGGCACGCGGCAAGGATATTATGTCCTGTTTCGGGTGTTGAAACTCTGCAATGCAATGGCGAATGGCCGGCCATAAAGCATAATTTGTATTAACTAAAAATTTCCCGTTTATTGGTGCGATAAAACGCAAATTTATAAACTGAACTGCGATATTTTTCGGCCAGATATTGGCCAACAGGGCCAGTTATTTCAGTTCAAATTAACAAAAACTAATTGGTTTGCCCATTCCCAGAAGCCAGGTCTGCATATTTCACATTTCCCTTTAAATCGGAGCCAAAAAAGCCTGATATTTATGGAAATCTTTAAACCGAACATCGTGTCAAGAGCAGTTGCCGAAATTGAAATAAAAGCCAACCGGACCAAATCACCCGCACAAATAACACAGTCACACTCAGCTCCCGCAATCGCCCTCCTTCGGAAAAACATTCTCAGCCAATTGCACATTCGATAACAATTAATTTGTGCAGTGCGCATTTTGCGTGTTTGTGCAAATAAATTAGTTGCCCATTTCTCTAAGCCCCCTCGTGATAGAGTCTGCCCTTTTCTATTGAATGTGCAAATATTTGGCGAAATGTTAAATGCCTGCCAATTAGTTATCGAGTCCAGGAGAGTCTGCCACCGGTCTCCCGGCTAAGGGCTCCCGGCTTGCAGCTAGTGAGAGTTTTAATTTATGCAAAATTAATTGAGCATTTGCAAATGCTGGAATTAACTAAGCCCGACTGGCCACGTAGACCGGACTTGGCCCCAACCCAGTTCCAGCCGTTTTCAAAGCCAAAGTACAACTGTGGCCGGGCCCAGGGCCACTGGCTATTGTATGACACTCTCTGATGCGGTTGGGGCTTCCGCCAGCTTTTCACGCAGCGATTATTTTACCAAGGCCAAGGTCTAGACCTGGCTTGGAATACTTGTAAGGGGGGGGTGCACCCACTTGATACCTGATTTTTGAAATAAATTAATGAAATACACTCCTCCTCTCTCCCTTCCAGAACGTAAACTTTTTGTGGGAATGCTAAACAAGAAGCTGAACGAGAACGACGTGCGCAAACTATTCGAAGTCCACGGTGCCATTGAGGAGTGCACAGTGTTGCGGGATCAGAACGGCCAGAGCAAGGGTTGTGCCTTTGTTACATTCGCCACCAAACACGCCGCCATCTCGGCCATTAAAGTGGTAAGTGGTGTACCTTAAACGGCATACGAACTAACTTCTATTTCCGGGTACGCCCCGCAACAGACGCTAAGCCAGAACAAGATCATGGAGGGCTGCACATCCCCGCTGGTTGTCAAGTTTGCCGATACGCAGAAGGAAAAGGAGCAGAAGAAGATCCAGCAGATCCAGGCCAACCTGTGGAACCTGGCCAGCAACATCAACATCCCCCTGGGCCAGACGGCCACCAGCGTGGCCACACCGATACTGCCCAATCCGCCGCAGCAGCCGTCACCAGTCCTCGGAGCCGATGCCATTACCCCGGCCTCCATCCAACTGTTGCAGCAGTTGCAGGCGGTTGGGTTGCAGCAGCAGCTGTTGCAAGGTGCGTAACTGACACTATTTTAATGGATTATATTTCATTTCTGATTAATCCTGATAGCCTTGACTGGTCTGGGAGCAACCCAACAGAGCAGCTCGGCCACGGACACAAGTGCCGCTGCCGCCGCTGGACTTTTGACCCCGATGACCGTCCAGAACTTGGCAGCCATCGCGGCCATGACACAGCCGAGTCTCTCAAACGCTGCCGCAGCCGCCGCGGCTGCCACATCACCGGGAAGTGCACAGCTCACCAACACGGCCGCTCTGCTCTGTAAGTATTTTTTCCTTAACTTGTAGCTACTCCCGCACCATGTGTGATAAAGTTTATCCCCATCGCCCGCTCGCTGAGCTAATTATCCAATTTTTTCCCATTTCCGCGTTCAAGTTCTTGCCTTGCACGTCACAGGACCTTCTTCCCTCCTTTTTCCTGCTGGCCAGCAAGCCTGTTGCTGGCTCTCATTTCCTTTGCTTTGGTTCCCCGCTTTATCCTTCATCGATTTGTAATTATCTGGCACGTCGGATGTTGTCCTGGTTAATGGTGGCTTTAATGAGTGGCCAATGGTAATTGGCTAATAAGAAGGCCATTTTCGGCTAAATATAGCTGGCTAAGAGCGAAGAGTGGAGATTTATTAAAGGCTTCTTTGGGGAAATGTTCCTGTTATCCATTTCCATTAACCTTCCAAATTTAATTAATCAATAAGCAATTAGAGAGGCCTGCCTCGCCATCAGGCCGTGGCCTAATTGGTGTTTATATTTGGCAGCAACAATGTGTCATTCCAAAAAGCCAAATTTAGCGAGCTTTAGATTATCCTCTCAAGTTCGGTGACATTTTTCACATCATTGCCGGTCTTTCTTCCATCAAGAACCTTTAATTGAAAGCCATTAGCCAAGCCAAGATATTCATTTTCTAATAGAACGCTTTTATTTTTTAACATTGCTTACCTAATGACTAAATTATGGATCGCATGCAGGCCTTCTGAGAAAGAAGGCGGTTGCTAAGCTAACAGGTGAGAGCTCCCACTGATTCCCTCTGTTTTGGTTTTGTGGCTCTTTAATTTTGTAGAAAATTTTATAAAAATTAAATACCTATTTCTTACACCACTCGCCACTGAATCTTCACTTGCCGGCAGTTAGCTGTTGCTTTCATTTCCGCCTTTGCCGTAAAAGTGTGTGTGTTATTAAGTTCGATAGTTAAAGTCAACGAAGCATTCGACGTAACGTTCACGTGCACCGTAACGCCCGTGTTTTACGTCATGCGCTTTACGTCACCGGTCCACAGAGAGTTGATGGCCGTAAAGTTGGAAACCGGGAAGCCGAAAAGGAGGAAAGTCATTCTGCAGCAAGACCCCGCTGCCCCGCTGCTACTGCTCCGACATACAAAATTACAAGTTACACTCTCTTGCGAAATTAACAACACGGAACTTATTGCGGCCCCCTCGAGAAGGGCTCCAGGACGAGGCTGCAGTTGCTCTTTCTTGGCTTCCCCACTGACCTCTCCACTTGGAGCTGCTCCTCATCCAAGGCCTCACAAAGGAAATAAAGGAAAAAATATCTCATAAAATATTTTTAGCCACAAATTGGTGGTGGGATGAGAACCCCTTGAACTGGCATCAGGATTCTATGACAGAAATTAAATCGCAAAAACCGAACGTCTCTGAAATAATTATGGCCTGTCACTAGCATTCAGCAGAATCCTTGTATGGATAACCCATAACTGAGAACTTCATACTCCATCCTTAAGCATCGCTGACCGTGCTTTTTCATCCCATTTCCTACGGTCTTGGTTCTTAAATATTTTCTTAGCAAGTTCATCGAGTCTGGAGTGGGGCAACCAAAAGAAAACACATGACCGAACGAAAAGGAAAATCTGCGGCTGACTTAACCAGAAAAATGCCAAAAATTAAGCGGATTCCCAGTAATTCCGTCTCTTTTTTTCAGTCGCCGCCCGTCTTATTCTCACTCGCAGCTTATCTTGTGGGGATTTCCGTGAATTTTGGCCCTTGTGCACTTGTGCGTGCTCATCGTGTGCCACTTGAACGATTTCCGGGCACTTCATTTAATGAAATATTAAAAATTCCTTGGCCCGGGAGCAGATGGACTCCGATTCGGACTCCAAGGGCACCTTCCACCCGGAATTGTCGAAAAGGAAACTCGCTTCAAAGTGCAGCTGACAGTGGGGACAGCAAGGATGCGCCTATCTTTTCGTCCTTCCTTTCCTTTCTCTGGCATACCCTGTTTTTTTGTTCGGCAACTAAGCATTGCTGACTATTATAGGCTTCGACTAGTTGGTTCCTCCCTCAGGGTACTCCCTCAGCTCGTAACCCATTGCCATTATTCCGGTTACCATTCCTTTGAAGGGAAAACCAAAGAAAAAACTTCTCGCCGCTCGTATTCATAAACAAAACTACAAAATCGTTTTCCAAGTTGCCACGAGTAACAAAACTTTTCGCAATGACTGTTTCGCCGTTGTTGTTGGTTCTGGCTTGGCTTTTCTGCCACAAATAAAATGGACAAACAAATAGAGAGCTCTCCACCACGACCTCGCTTTGTACGTGGGATTTTTCTGTGGTGGTGCCGTCTGAAAATTGTTTATGGAAAACCTATCGAAAGTATAGCAGGCGGTAGATGAATAAAAAAACTAATTGCTGAGAGGTTAGGGATATAAATTGGCAAAGAAACAAAGGGCGAATGTGGATACCATCCAGGAAAATTGTTTTCAGATTTAGGAGATTAAAAATGAACTTTTTTTGGCTATATTTTTGTAGGTTTTAGTTAAAAATAATTTGTTTTCTTTTTGTTTTTGTTTAAATGTATCGGTTTGATTCCATAAAAAAATTAAATAAAAATTCAAGAACCTGAAACAATATTACTAGGCACTTCCCTTCTTTTTTTTTTTTTTGCCTCCTAAGCCCTTGGATCTCTTTCCGGAAGTACTCTTCCGTAAAGCTCAAACGCATCCAATTCAAAAAGTTTTGCGAAGCTCATTCTTCGACCTTTTTTGGTTGAGTTTTGAGAGGGAATGGAAAACAAAAAACAAGAAACAAAATAGGAAGAAACAAAAGCCGAGCTCAGCCAAGAGCAACAAACGAAAATCTTAATCAAAGTTTTGTTCAAGTGCAGTAAACTATATAGTTGGTAGTACCCGCTCCGACTCCGGGCCACTCCCAGACTCTGGCCCCTCCTTCTTTTACGCTCAAATAGATTTAGGGTCTCAACACGTTTTCAACTTGTGCTTTGTGTTTTTAGCCACTCTTCCCCTGGCAAACTCTCCATTACGTTTGTTTATACACTTTTTCGTTTTTTGCACTTCAAAATCAACGCCAAGAATAACACAGTTGCAGCGAAAAGTCTTTTGCCTGCAAGTGGCAAATAGCTTGAAGAAGAAATACCAGCAAAGGAGGTGGGTGGGGAGGGGGAGGGTGAGGCTGGAAAATTGTACAATTTTGCACTTGAACTGGACGAGAAGAAAATTTCCAGCAGTAAACTAAAAACTTGTAAATACAAAACAGACAACATCCGGGCCAGAAATAGTTTTAGGCTATTTTTTCGACTTCTTATTCCTTTTTTGTTGACTGTTGACTGAGTTGCTCCTTCAATTGGCCACTGGCCGTTGTTGTTGTTGCTGTTGGTGGCTGCCGGCCGAGCACTCATGTGGATTATTATTGGCCAACTTGGTTAGCCAGATCCTATTTCGGAAACTCTCGGATGAGTGCAGCATCTTGGGGCGGCATGCATATTGTTCCTCGCCCAGGCCGACTTTTCGGGCATTTATTTGCAAAACTTGGAACAATTAAAACAATTTCCGATGCGAATATGTTTGAATATGCTTTTTGGCCTAGGCTCGCACTTGTTTTCATTCTTCAAGTTTGGTTTGGTTTCTTTAAAGCCAATTTAAAGCCTCAGATATTTATCATAATATTGGCGATTCGACTGGACATTGTCACTTTTTGTTATTATACCAATTTTGTTTATTGAAATCATCAGGGGTCGCTGTGATATTTGACCGCATTGCTAAAATTCGAAATACACACACTGACACACACACTCTCAATGGTTTGCAAAACTCATTAATAACAGCGATCATGGCCAGCGGACGGGGTTAGAGGCGGTCAGGGCAGATTGCAAACCACAAAATTGCATTGCATGACGGCCAATGGCGAAACACGCAAAACAACTAAATAACAAACAGGCGTCAAATTACACAAAACCCAAAACCAGAACACTACCAATACACACACACACACACACACACATACCCACACCCACACCGCACACACACAACTTGGTAGGGAGACAAATTAATTTTAGATTGGCTGCTGCCGGTGCTGTTGTTGTGAATGTGGCAAGTAGTGGAAAGCGGGAAAGTGGCTGTGGAAAATAATCAAATGTCGCTCGGCACTACGCGCACAAAATTCGATGATTAATTACGTCTGACGAAACAAAACCAACTAAATAATAATTATATACTGCAATCTAGGGGGATACCGCGAGAAACTACATACACCATTTTATAAAACTAAGTTTATAGGTTTTCCAAAAGTACTCTTGTTCTCTCTTAAAAACAATTATTTTCATTTGTATTATCTTCACAGAAGTTCTTCACTAACATTTTCTATCCTCTCATCTATACAGGGTCTGATCCGAATCCCTTGGCATCGGCGTACATGTCGACAGCCACTGGCCTACCGCAATTCGGTAGTGCCAGTGCATTGTCCACTTCCCCGTTGGCCAGCGTTGCTCTGAGTGCCGCGGCGGCTGCTGCTGCTGGAAAGCAAATTGAAGGTGAGTCCACTCGTATTACTTATATAAACTTAATAAAATATTGTTAATAAATTATAGTTATAACTAAATAAATTAAAATGAAACGTAATAGTAAGCTAGGGAAACTTAGGCTGTTTCATCTACTATTAAACTACTAATAATATTATTTTAATTAGATAATTTTTTTATATTTATCTCGGCAGTGTAGAGTTGACCGGTAATAAATTTTTATGCGTAAAGCAATCCATATAAATTTTAAATAAACTAGTAGAATGAGCTACATTTTGAACCAACTAGTCGTATACGCAATATTTGGTTTTAAATATTATGTATACGACCTGTTAGTCCATTATTGTCAACTAATTGCTAAAATCTCAAAAAAATGTTTTTATTTTTAGTTGATAGTAATAATACATTAAATTTAATTAGAATTTCAATTTTAATACATTTTTTTTTATCTTGATGGAAAAATATGTATACGCCATGTGTCTTACCCATCAAAAGTTTCCGAAAAAAAGATAATGTGAAATAAATATATAAAAACTTGTTTTATGATATTATTTTTCAGCCATATTACTTATCATGTTATTTAATAATCATAGAAAAATCGAAAAAATTAGTTTTTCAGTGAATTTTTTCTTTGTGCATAAAAGTTCTCGTATATAATCACAATGGAATGAAAATTATAAAAGGGGGCTGGGGATGGAATAGAGATGTCTAACTGGCTGACACTTTGATAAATGTAACAATATGCCCGAATGAATTGTGGAGTGGCTCCCTGTCTGCTTCGAAATTAGGAAAATTCGAACGCCCGAGCTTATTTTGCAGACTTGCAAAGCCGATGTAAAGTAAAAAGCTGTTATACCCTTATCCAGTTTTTAAATAGTAACAAAAGAATCACAAAAATCTCTACAATAATAATTATAAGCCATTTTTCATTTAGGTATATCTGATTTGATTCGACACCAACTCAGCTAGATAGGGTATGGAGTTATCGACCTTATCCACCACCATATAATATTATATTTGTTTCTGCTGCTGATGCTGCATCACATGCATTAACCCGCTCGCTCATTGCTGTCAGCGTCACTCGTTCGTGATGTGGTTATTTTTTCGTCCTGTTTTTCTGCTGTCTGGTGGCTTGTCCTGCATTATCCTGCAGCCGCCGCCACCGCCGCAGCAGTCCCTGCCCCATGCGCCCCTACCATTTGCCACGGACACTTTGTGAGTGTTCCGTCTAATCTACTTAGTTTTAGTTCTGTCATTGTTCTCGCTGCTTTAGTTTCTCTGGGGGAAAGGGGCTTAATTTCATATGAAAAATCATCCATCAAAAATGCTATGCAGTTGGCCCGGAGACCGCTGGCGGAAATCCAGTTGAGCATTTCCATAACTCTCGAATGGCTTAGGCACTTTGAGAGTACTCCTATGCGCCTGCAATCCTCAACAAATTAAAATCCCCAGCATCGTAACCATCTTCGAAGAATTTCAATCATCCTTGGGCCGCCCACATACGTGGCATACGCCCCTTTAATCCGCAATCGAATGTCTTTTGCTGACACAAATCCTTCAATGCCATAAGCGCAAGCCAAGAAGCAAATGCCCGGGAGAGACGGAACAAAAATCAATAAGATCAATCATCTTGTATATTTCACTTTGGCTACATACGCGCCCTCCGAGAACGCTAAGGAGAATTTATGAGGAGCGTTTTGGCGGGGCTTAAATTTTTATCAGCTCCTGACACAGTGTAAATATTACACACACTTGACACACAATTCCATTAGTCAGACGTCGCTGTCAATATCGGGAAATATGGCAACTGAGCATTACTTTTCCCTCTCACTGTAGGTACAAACATACATACATATATGTCCCTGTATGCTTTGGCACACATAACATTAAAGTTTCAGTAGAAAGTATTCGGATATGTTCGGGTGGAAGCTGGGGCGGGGAATGAGAATGCAACGGAAAATGTTTTGGCATTGCACTTTTTGCTATATTTCCGGTTACATAACCAAACATCCTTTTTTGAGTGGATAGAAGCTGAGGGGAGTTTCAAGAGCCACGAAAGTGCAGACAAAAAAAAGCATAGAGATTCTTGGAGAAATAAAATCATTTTTTTTTAGTAACTTTTAATTTTTTCTGTAAATATTTTCGGAGAAAGACACTCTTTTCCAACCATTTATTATTTTTTTGTATAATAGTTAGTCTTGGGTTTCTGCCACTGTATGTTCTGCACCATATAGTGAGATATATTTTCACAGTTGACTGACTCTGCTCGCCCTTTCGACTCCCCCAAATCTTCGTCTCGATTCGCCCGTTGCCCTTTCGTCCTTTTGTGCGACTCCTTGTTTGCTCTGCTGACTCATGACGTCGCCGAAAATTCCCTCCTGACCAACTGCAGCAACAACCGTCGGGGCGAGGATTGTGTGGATTGTGGAAGCACAACAAATTGCTCCTGCTAGCCGAAATGCGAAATGTGAGCTGCCATGTTTCGCCTCGCTTGGCTGGCTTGCGAAAAACTATCATAGATGACTTGGACTTGCTCAAATGGAAGTCGTCTTGGAGGTTTTAGTTAGGGGAAGCTGCTAAGCTCAATATAATTATTGAATGAGATAAAGGGAGCGTATCAAAGGGTAAGCTGTAACAGGATATTCTGTAATTGACTCTGCATTTGGGCTTCTTGACTTGAAACATTTTATAATATTTAAATGAGAAGCTTAGGAAAAAGATAATGAATTAGGCATTAAAGGATTCATGTAAACTATATAAAGACAGACATGTAGCGACAATCTCGAGGCAGATAAACTCTCAGCATGTGAAATTTATGAAACGATAACAAGCTGCACAACAGCCAGTCAGGAAGAGGCAAATGGTACAAGTTATGGGAAAGGACGCTTAAACGGAAAAAGAGGCAGGAAACAACTTATAAGCATGTAGTCAGGACCAGACAGGATCAGGGCGGAGCAAAATTAAGCAGGAAACCAAAGCGAAGGCAGCAAAATAAAAATAAATACAAAATACTGTATTTCAGAAATATAAAAATCAGAGGCTGCCCAAGAGCTCTATGCAGTAAATAAAACGCTTTAAAGGAGCAGCTTTTTGGGCGAAGGATAACGGGGCAGGGACAACAACAAATATGACAGTGACAGACGATGGGAGGGCCACTCCCCTTTTGGCTGAAGCGGCTGGGTAACCCTAAGGCGGCAGCGGTCGCTTCTCCTTCCGGCTGCAGCCGGATTAAAGTCATATGCATAAGCCGGAAGTTGGAATATAAAATAAGTGTACGCTGGGCGGGGACACAGAAGGACACATTCTCGACAAGGAGCGGGGGATAGTGGGAAGTCGAAAGATTTGCGACTTATGCTTTGGTGGGTCCTGGGTGGAATTGCAAAGGGAACGTGGAAGTTGAAATCCGCTTGCAAGCGAGTGATTATAAGGGGGAGGAGAGCTATCACTATAAGAAAAAATGTTTCCCAAATGCCATAAAATTGTGTTTGTGAAGAGTATTATTATATTCCATAGCTTTCAAAAGAAAAGCATCCACCAATTACACCAAAACTCAACTTTCTTCAGTTTATATGCCATTAAATTTTTTCTGTAACTGCAGGTTCATATAGAGGTCGCATTAAAATCAATAAAAGCAGCCTCGGATATATATGCAGCCCCAACTGGAACTGTAGCTTATGTGCCATAGATTCCATTTGGCTTCCTCTCTACGGCCTGCCTCCCGGCAGTGCCCTTGAGAGAGATAGGAAAATAAAGGATGCGACGGCCAAGAAAATGGCAAAATATCGTTGGGGAGAAGCGGTGGATGCAGCTCCCATCTGGCTTCCTCCGACGCCTCCCCTAGCTGGGAGTGCATCAAAAGCGAACAGGCTGGGCGACATTTTCAGGGCGGATGGCGAATCTTGGCTCGGCGGAAAAGGAAAATGCAATATAGGAAATCGTTTTTCGCACACACAAAAATTCCCGGCAACCATTCAGAACATTTTTGCGAGTTTTTTTTTTGTTTTTGTTGTTGAGTTTTGAAAAACAAAGCAGGAAGTTTATTTGGAGGGTCGATGTGTGGAGATAAGTCCTTGGTGGATTCAAAGAAGTTCCTGGTTACCGAAATGTGCGAGAAATGTTTTACGGTTGACAGCTAGGAGTATTTAGAATAATAAAAAAAAGAAACGTTCTACCAAATTCCTGCAAGGATTCATGTTACCTTTTTATTTAAATTTATGGAAAATAACCCATGGCTTTAAGAACCCTATAGAAATTCCTTCGAATTTTTATTTATGAAGCCAATGATATGGTAAGGGCAGGGAATCTTTTAGCCTTCAAGTAATTTCTCGGAATCGTTTCGAGTGCCTTTCATTTATTACGTTGGCAACACACCATGCTCTCCAACCCCTCACCCTCTATATTTGGTCTTTCATCTAATTATATGTCGTGCCGAGCCACACGTGTCGCTTGTTAGTCGCGTAATTCAATAGCTTCAAGCATTTTTAATTGGACTTTTTCCATCGCTATTTTGTTTCTCTCAGAAGGCCTCAATTAATTGATAGGTGTGCAAAATTACAAAGCAACAAGTGCAGGAGCGGCAGCAGCAGCAGCAGGAGCAGGAGCCATGCCATGAGTCAATTAATATTAAAATCTTGCCAACGTCAACAGCTTGTGGCCGCTGGCGGTGCCAGAACTTGATAATAATGACGATGATGACGGAGACATGCCTCTGGTACTAAAGGCTTCTTCGCCATTCAATTTTGCTCCATTTTGTAATCGCATCAGCGTCGAGCAATCTGTCAGCAGTCAGTTGTCCTCCAGGGTGGGATCCGAAAGGGGCCTACACGAGGAGGCCTATGGCGGGCAAGTCATATATCAAGGTGATCAATAGCAGGGCTCCTGGCAAACGATGATGGAGTCGGCTGGGGCTGGAAGTGTGCGAGTGTGGTAGTCTCTGATTACAAAGTGTGCTGGAACTTTGGTTAGAAATGTTGTTGTCTTTTAAACTTAAAGTCCAACCAATTGAAAGTTGAAGTGAATATTTAACAATGATTAATAATATTAGTGTTTTTTTGTGGGGACTCTTGTTTGTTTTCCCTCTTCTGTTGCTTTTTCTGATAAAATTGAAAGACCGCAAAATGTCTGCTGTCATTTGGAGCGTTTTGGGGTCATTAAAAAGCATCACGAAAGTGAAAACGCGACTGCTGACGCAGCTTTCACCCTTCACGTTCGTGCTCCCTTGTTCAGTGTGTTTGCCTTCCCCGTCTATGAGGATTTTGGCTGCTGGAGAGTCGGGTTACTGCTGACTGCTGACTGCCGCCTGCCGACTGGAGTCTGCTCATCGCCACTGACGTTGACAGTAATTTGCACGAAAAGTGCAACCGCAGCAGGAGGCGCGAGCTACGTTAATACGCGTGTGACAAGGAAAGTGAACGGGTGTGCGGGAGCAGGGCGACAGAAACGGCACTTGAAACAGAGCTAAGAACACAATAATGACCAAAATGATGATGATATTGCTGCGGAATATAACGACGTCGATGTCAGCAGAGTCGGCACGTGCTACTAAACAAAATGTTACTCCCACAAACGTAGCCGAGAGGAGCCAGGCGAGTGGGTCGCATCATTTCCGCTTCCGTTTGCCAATAAGCTGCTGGTGCTGGTTCAGAGCGTTCCAGCCCGTATAATTTCGGGCTTTGTCTGCTGAACTTTAGTCTCTATTCTGCTATTAGGGAATGGAAACTGGGGCGATACAAATTGGAGAGTTAAAACTAGAGGCAGTTAATTAATTTCTAGGAATAACAGGTGGGAATACAAGAAAATATATCCATAGCGTATATCTCAAAAGTAAATCATTATATTATTTTTAAAAATTAAGTTTATTACAAATAGCTTTTAAGAACCTTTGAAAAAAATGTATAATACTCGACTTTCCCTTTTTCAATAAATTATTCCAGGACCCGAAGGCTGCAACCTATTCATTTACCATCTGCCGCAGGAGTTTACAGACACGGACCTGGCCTCCACGTTCCTGCCCTTTGGCAACGTCATCTCCGCCAAGGTGTTCATCGACAAACAAACTAGCTTGTCTAAGTGCTTTGGCTTCGTTTCGTTCGACAATCCGGATTCGGCCCAGGTGGCCATCAAGGCGATGAACGGATTCCAGGTGGGCACCAAGCGCCTCAAGGTCCAGCTGAAGAAGCCCAAGGACGCCTCCAAGCCGTACTGATTGTACGCCCAACCATACTGGCAGCCCTACGATCGACATCGAGCGGAAGCGAGAAGAGTTCGGAGATTTGTGAAATATGGAGTAGTCAATAAATGAAGAGTTGCCGTGTAGAGCGCGCGCGTTGCAAGAGTAAGCGAGGATGCAAATGCCAACGTTGTACGTATCATAAAAAGTCAAAAAAAAATCAAAAGTAAAAGAAATCAAACTGCAACAAAAAAAGACATGAAACCTGTGCCAAAAAGACATTACTGCTTATGATTTAGCACTTTATATGTTGAATTAAAAAATACAAAAAAAAACTTAAAAAAAAAAAAACAAAAGAAAAAAAAGAAACGAAGAATACACAACACTTAGATCATAATTTAGTTTAGTTTCTGTTGAAGTTCCCTTACATCCGATCTTTTACGACTCGTTTTTCTTAATTTTAAACTGTCGTACAAGATGGTAGAACCATTACATTTTTATTAAATATTTTGTAAACATTTTCATGACTCACAAACGAAAGCAAAAATAAAAAAACAAAAAACATGCAAAGATCTGTTCAAGTGTTAGCTTTAAGTTTTTGATATCTGATTATTTTTATATGCACTCTATCTTTGTTCGATTTGTTCATATCTCATGTTGCAAGTCACAATGAAGTTCATACATATTACAATATGTACTTGGTATATATTCTAGCTTTAGTTACAAGTTACTCGTTTTGTTCAATGGATTATCTCTCACTATAAATAGCCACATGCCGCTGAGCATAATTAGTTTTAGTTTCTTGATTTGTTATATCCCAAACCTAACACATTTTTTATTTGTACTGAAAAAAAGAAATGTTTTTGTTACTCCCCACTATTAGCACCACTATTATAAAAACTTATATTTTAATGAATGAACCAAATTCACACGCTTTTATTTGTTAAATATGCCACTTGTAAAAAGAAAAACGCATAAAAACAAGAAATCAAATGAAATTCAGCAAAAAGGAATATGTTGTTATTATTTATTTTGAAGTTATTACTTTTCATGGAGTTTATTATTTAGTTTTTTATTTCTACAATTTTTCGCTTAACCCTCAACTTTATAAGAATCTGGTATAAAACCATAAAAACATATATGATTTATCGCTTTGTAAACTTTTTGTTTCCTTAACTCTCTGTCGTTGCACAATTTGAAGTACCCTAGTGCATAGTGTATCTTACAATGTTTATGTAAAGTATCATATACACACACACATGTAAACACATCATACAATAATAGCATACATATCTAAATAAAGTTTTGTTCTCTGTTAAAATGCACAAATCTTTACACTTGTTCGCTTTTTCTGTTCACCAATTTCAAGGTAATTTATGTTTTTGGTTTATTATTTCTCATTTTCAGTTACAAACTTGGTTGGCCATACGACACTGCTTGTACACCCTGTCTATCGAAAAATATCCATAAATACTAACCATATATATTTTTGTGTTCTTTAGATGCCATGTTGACGTAAGCTTGAGTTAAAATACCAGTTTTATTTTTGGAGAGAAGAAGTCCAAGTGGTAGTTGCTGCAAGCAAGTTGAAAGGTAAGTTAACCATTTCTACGCCCTAAAACCGAAAATATCTAACTTGTTCAATTTTCGTTTCCGTTGCAGGAATCCGTTCTTATGACCTGCACAGGTCCGAACCTTGTAAATATTATGCGCTTGAGTCTCGAAAATCTTTGATGAAATTATCCTATCCAATTGCTGTCGCATATAAATTTCAAGAACTGTAAATTTTAATAACGCTGTACACAACATACAAATTCAAAACTCTGTAATATCTCATTTCGCAATGATGTTGTACGATAGCCAATGAAAGCCATTTTATATGCTTGTAAAGCAAAATAATTTTAATGAAGTAAATTTATAGAATAAACATAAATTTAATTACTTGGGTTATTGCTTCCACTTGTTTCCCCCCGAGAGCATTGACAAATCAGACTAGAAAGCGTTGAATTAAGTTTGAGTTAGTTTTGTTTCCAAATTATACGTCAGCTATTATTACTCTAGATGTGGCTTTAAATTGAAACGATTTCCATGCTGGAATACGCATTCATTCGTCTTAGGATTAAGTATATCTTATTGTTCTGTGTGTAAGTAAATGTGTAATTTTTTAGCGGATAAGTGTAATATTTTAGAGAAGCAAAGCAAGGCTGTGTGTTCTGGCTAGATGTTAAGTGATTTTCAATACCCTATAAATGAAAGTAGATGCTGTTCGATACCAGATCAGAATGCACATAGTAGATGGGAGAACCCAAGAAAAATTGCTGAGACAGTAACCAGCAAGAACGTACTTATTGTGATAAACCCAGTTAAGTAAATGAATTATGTGTGTAATTTTAAGAGTACTACACTACCATAAACACATACCGCATATGTATATCAGCATCTAAACAAAAACCGTAAATCAATAAAAGGTGTCACGATTTTTATAAAACTAAGCTGGAACGCATTTTTACTTCACAATTTCACAATCTCGCAGAAACTGATGTTTGGTAATTTATCAAAAAATGTCTCGAGCCAAAAACTTTTGGGGAAAAATAAAAAAAGAAGACAAGCATTCAAACTGTGGACTGGAAAAGAGAAGCAAGAAAGCTTCGCGCAACTAAAGAAAAGTTCAACAATAAACGAAATATTTTGCTAAACTTGCGATTTGCATATGAGAAACTTTATGCCAATTGTAGACCTGCCACTGGATGCCAAGGGGCGTTGTGACGGGGATGACGAGGAGAGGCCCAAGGGCGCTGGAGTCTGATGCGATTCTGAGCCGAGGAATGAGGATGCGGATGGGCCTGCAGGACGTGTAAACAAATTTAACAACTACGTGACGCAGCGAGTTCGTTTCGTCTCCTTCCCTTACCCTGACCCCACATCCACAACATCCCTAGCCCACCCCTGCTCTCGAACGTTGCATAATCCAAATCCAAGACTTAACGCAAGATTTATTTCCATTTAAATCATGCGTGGAAAAGTTTTGCTCAGCTCCTGTCGACAGCAAATGCCAAGAAGTATAAGGGACCCGAGTGCTTACACGGCAATAATTCTGTCTTGGCACATTCAAATATTTTGGCATTTGATTAAGCTGGAAAGTTTCTGGCATTCCTCACGATAAACTTTCAAAAGATTAAATTATGGGAGATGCAATATGAGTCCAAGGGAGATCTATCTTTGCCGAAAATCGTACGATTCTAAAATGGTCCGATTCTTCTTAAACGATTTGTATAACTATCAAAATCTAAAAACGAAATATTTTCGTGATTTTCGTCACATTTTCTGGGGGATACTCTTCGAAAGTTATGAAAACCACATGGAAGGACATTATTGCTACCAGCGATGGCTATATCTTGGCCAATTTTTCAGCGGGTTTCTCATCGCATTTATACGCTACTGACTTTAAAGTGCATATAATGAATGAACTCTTTTGAAACATATCCTCACAATCCCCATTATCGAAACCACGTCTCCACGTGTGTCTATCACTATCAGACTCCTGTTAACGTTTCGCCAACGTCAGATGAGATCTTTTGTTATGCTCCAGTGACCAAATCGCTATTTAGCCCACTAAATTTGGGCGGCAGCACCCAAAAGCGTTACAGGCACGGGTCCTGGGAGTGGCGAAGCATGTTATATGGGCTGTGTTCCAATCTAGACGTGAACATGAACATGGACGTAAACATTCAATGGGTGTGCGGCTTGAGGGGCTGGGAGGAAACGCATTGCTGGGGGAAACCGATGGGGATTAGCAAAGTTTGTAATTACGTTGGTAATTGATTAGGTTCGAACAACAAACTGCTAATAAGATTATTGCAGTTGAGAACAAACCGAGCTGAAAAAACAAAAACCCAGGCCCACAAGCATCACGACCACCTCCCCTGTCAGCCGTCAAATTATCCCGCAACTAAAGTATCCTGGGTTGGGTTGGGTTGGGTTGGGAGGTTAGTGGCGGGAAAGCCCGAAATTGAAGCGATTTGTGGCAGAAGTTCTGCATGCACTCGAAAAAACTGATTCCTAATTTTATTATTTATAATACCATGATTTAGTTTTAAAATTAGAATAATTTTAATCTTTTCCAACAAGTATTTTCACTTTAATTTTGTGCCTGATTCCCTGATATATTTTTCTGAGTGTTTTTGGAAGCATCCTTTTGGAGAATTCTCCTCTCCCAAGCCCCCGCTAACATCCGTTGTTTGTTTGCACAATTTGCACAATGGGGGCGGAATGGGACGGGGAGGCGTGGCCGGGCCACAGTAAGCTCACGCAAGCCGGAAGAACAACAATCGACCGCCGAAATAACAATGGATTTGGCGCGTTTGCCCGTTTCTGGCATTGGGCGTATTGTTAATGGCATTGCCTGCACATCGATGGGATGCCCAAAATCGAGACGAAGAACATGGCGATGATGGTAGAAGAGATGGGGAGGATGCAGCAACCCCGCAAACGCACTCCTCCCACAAAGGGACACACAAAGCAAACAGTTTAGCGGAGCTGCAATTTGGACAAACAATCTGTGGCCAGAAAGAAAAGCGCGTCAGAAGAGGTCCTGAAAGGTGAAGTGAACACAAGGATGTATGCAAAAAAAACTAGGGTCAATCTCAGGATATTTTGCAATTAATTTGGATTTTTATCCCAATAGTGTTTTCCCCAAAGCCTCGTATCTTCGGAATGACACTCCCTCGCTAGGCAGATTCGTTGACAAGACAAATGCCCGGCCAGGAAACTTGAACGGCCTGTTTATCACTGCCACCCCTTCATTGTGCCTGTCACCGCAACCGATCGGCCTCCGAGTCGCCGGCCTCAACTTCATGGGGAGCGACAACAGCTGATTAAAATCCTTGGCAGTCCGTTTCCTGTTCGCAACGCATCCTGCCCGTTATCGTCATCGATCACACTCCAAATAGAACTAGAAATGCACTCACAAGCCAGTACCTTACACTGTGCGTAGTTTTGCGGCAGAAGGCATCTGGTGCAGAACGATTTCTCAGAGTTCCTGTTCCACAATTTCAGAGCAGCGGTCATTGATTTTCTCTCAGTGTACCTAGTAAAGTGAATTCGATTTCGAAGGAGAAACCGAAACCCGCCTGGGAATCGCTGCAATTTTGCACGTGAACACGCTCAGCGCTCGATGTCATTCACTGGCTTCTCTGCCTTGCCCGACTCCGAGCTCCTCCTGCCTCTTTAGAGGCACCCTCCACATATCCGTATCACTTCCAGTTCACTTGACAGATATGGTAGGGGCGGAGGGGCGTGGCCAAACGCCTTTCCCGATTCGCTTCTTCTGCCGTTTCTGCTTTGAAATGCATTGGCAGAGACATGAACGGATGGCTTTTGGATGGGAAGAGCAGTGCACTAGTGCACTAGGGGGGCAGGAGGAGCAGGCGGCACAGGCGGAGGGTGGGGGCTGGGAGTGCGATTGTTATTTTTCTGGATGCTAGTGGGCTTTCGGGATCGGGGGAAGGGTCATGCCGGCGAAGGTAAAAAATCTCAGCAACTAACCTAGTTTTGCGCTTTTCATGCCACAGCTCCCTCCTGAAACAGCCAACTATTTTCGTGTGTGTGCGGCTTTTATGACAGGCACCCCCCACCCCCATCTATATGTGGGTGGTTGTGGGGGTGGTGCCATAGTGTTACTATTGCGGGCGTGTGTGGCGGTGGGAATTTGAAATCCGTTACTTGTGGGATATTGCATATTGATTTGCCAAATGTGCCGGGGAGTTGCTGTCGGGAGTTGACTGCCACAAATGAACATCGCGGATCTCGGCCTAATCCTCCTGACGTTTGTATTAAATCGTGTTCACTTGAGCGTGGCCATAACTACTGGTTCACATTCGGAGAATCAATTTATTACACTTGAAAGTTATTTCTCTATATTCTTTCAAAATCGTATTCAAAAAAGACCTTTCCATAAATATTTGTTTGATTTCATTTCAAGCCAAGCCTCCGGCCAACCTGAACAATTTCCGCGAAGGACCGTGGCCTAATCACATCATAATTTGATCAATTCCTTGGCCAGGACCTCCCACATCCTGCTCCCTCCGTGGCTAAAATAACAGAATTTATGCTTCCTGTTGTTTACCCAACATTTTCTCCGGCATGTCTGCATTTTATTATACAGAATGTTATTTATTTATTTATTTTTGCGGCAAAACTTATTTTTCCTCTTCCTGGTCCATACCTCCCCCTCCCGGTCGCCGATGATTACGCAGATTTTCCGCGATTGAGAGGGTGAGGCGGTAAGGGGCAAGGACTCGTGGAGGAAATTCAAATAAAACAACAGAAAAACAAAACATTAAAAGCAGCCGCCGCCTCGCAATTGAAGTTGCCAGTTGTTTCCTTTGAAATTGAAGAGTGCACGTGGAAAAAACAAGTTCCGAACGAAGAAAACTTTGTCACACGGCCAGCCAGAAGGAAGGAAGGACATATAACAGCTCCCACCACTCCTTGAGAGAAAGAAACGCATTCATATTTCCATGAAAATACTTGAAGTCTAAGCTCGATTTAACAGCCACATTTGACCATAAAATTTGAGCCACACAAAATTCCATTTGACTTCACCCCCATTCAGCCAGTTGCCGCAACACATCTCCCATTTCATTTGATATTTGCCTGTTGCCCGGCTAAATCCAAATGAAATCAAATTCATGTGACAAAATGGCTAAAAATGCATTTTATTACACATTCATACGACTCGTTTCGTTTCGTTTCAGTTGGCTTCGGTTCGGTAGGATTCAGTTCAGTTCAGTTGTTCCTCTCCAATTTTAGTTTCCCCCACTGCTCGGTCTGCTGCCATAAATTTGCAAAAAGCATTTTGGCAACATGAGAAAAACTCAATTAAAATGGACTTTGGCTTTATTTCTGCGTGACAAGACGCAAATCAGAATATTCCACTCGGTCTTTGCTGTTGGAGGCCCACTTGCCACACCTTCTCGGTTCTCCTTGGTTTTCAACTTTGGCTTCCAGCCACAAAATGTACATCAAATATAAATATAAGAAGAGATGCTCAAAATACTCCCAGAAGTTCTAAGCGAATCTTAGGTGCTCTGACTCACGCATGTAAAGAAAGTAAACTCATTTTTATTGATTTTTATCTATTTACGGCTTTGTTGGTTTCTTATTTTTGGAGCTCTTGTTTTCTTTTTCTGTTAATAACACCTCTTAGCAACTGCATTAAGTGGCCGTGCCACCCTTCTTTCAGGGTATTTTTGTGTTGACCAGCCCATTGCTGCCTTTATTTGAAATGCATTCATCTTTTTCCAGGCAACTCCCACATGTCCCTTGTCTCTAGAGTGCGGGTTTCCGAAATGTGGGCTGCTGGTGCCCAAAAAACTGCCACACGATACAGACAAGTAGACAAGTTACTGACAACACACACACACACATCCACGGCCAAGAACTGGCTTTCAGAGCTCCAGACTCATTTCAGCTTAATGCTGTGGTCCCGAGCTACAACATTTTTTGGCTTAGAATTCGGTAGCGGCTTCGACTTGGTCGACTGTCTCCGTCGGAAATTCAGCTCGGTCTGTGGCCTCGTCCGTCTTGTGGTAACAGGGGCGGCGGGAAGGGGCCGCTGCTAAGAAATCAACTTCCTGGCTTTTGCGGTTGGGACTGGGCTTAAAAACTGAATTTTCCTTCTAATTGGCGCACTTTTGTTTAGCATATTACGTATACGCCTTGTGAGCTGTATGTAGTATTCCTCTACTCTGCTTTAGTTTTATTTCAATTTTTATTTTGCTTGAAGCATGAGTGTGTGTTTATGTGTGTGTGTGTGGATTAAAAGTCTTGTAAACATCTAACAAGCTTAGCAATTATCATGTTTTATGTGTCTAATGAGAGGCAGTTGCCATAGATGTTTCCCATCCACCATGGCCTTTGGACCAGAGGGCTGTTTGAATGCATGTTCTTTGAGAGGATTTCCGCAGTCGTTTCAGCTTTAAGTTTCTGGTAGATTTTGCATAAAAACCGGTTAATACCAATAGGCACATTCAAGTCATTTTTTTTTAGCCTGGCCAATCAAAATGTCCTTTGGAATTTCATTTCGCCGTGTTCTTCAATTTATTTCCATGTGATTTCTCAGCGTTAGCACCAATAAAATATTTCAGCGCGATCCAATGGGGTTTTTATATGCGTTTCATGCAATATCCTGGCTAATACAGCCCCTCTCCCAGCCTGCTGAAAAATATACTCCCCATCGGAGTCCCTCAACCCTTCACAAGTTGATTTGAAGCACTGGCATATGTAAGGACAAATCAACTGGTAAGGCTGCCGCCTGTGGTGTTGCCTCTGGATGTGCTATTAAATTTATGACGCAAGTAAATTGAATTTTAAATTTGAGTATGACAAATGTGGCACGCCCCCGCCCACAGCACACTACCCACCGCCCATCGCCCACCTCTGGCAGGGGATAGAAATTGCCTATGAGTGCTGGCACAAAAGTCATAAGTCGACAACGACGCGACGGCCAACAAAAGCAAAATGGTAGATTTTTCAACAGCAACAACAAAAACAGACGTGACTCGCACAAAACATGAAACCCAAATGTGTGGGCGTGGCAGGTGTTTTCTGGCCCCCCCACCAACTCGGCTCATTTTTTTGGCCCTGCTCGGGCAGCAGTCGGCAACAAAGTGTTGACGCAACGACTAACTGAAACTGCCTGGCCTGACTGATTGAGTGAATTTGAGATTGACTGACAGTCGGGGCGAAGGGGCAGTGCCTGTGGGTGGATGGGAGTGGGTGGGGGCTGGGGACTGGAGAGGATTGCGGAAAGTAGGCAGCCCAACCTAAGGGCGGCAAATCAAAATCAGCACAACTGTAATGGAAACGACAACTACGTGCGTGCCTTCAAAAAAATGACAGAGGAGGTGAAACGGAGGTCTGCGGCAGGACTCACTAAGAAAATAATACTTCTTTGCCAGGAGCTTGAAAATTTAATTTAAATTTTAAACTTTTAAGTAACACAATTTACCGAAATATCTGTGCAGTTGAACAAAGATTGTCTGAAAAACTTTCTTTAAAATTCCATCAGCTAATTATCATTCCAAACGAAAAGAAGAGCAAAGCTATTTTATTTCTATTAGCCCAAAAAATCAAATATGCAAAATTATACACTTTCACAATCTCATCCCCCCTCACCAAAAAAATAAAAGGTGGGAGTCGTTGGAGGCAACTTAAGAATTCCTTACACGTCGCCGCATTTGTTTTGCCATTGGCATCAAATGTAGCGTTAACTTTGGCTTCAGAGTCCCCCTTATCCGTCTTCGTTTCCGTTTCCGGCTCCTTCTGGCCCTCGGGAAAATCTCGATGTGAAAATCAAATTACCAAAAACTCAACCGAAATGTTCAGCAAAAAACTCACGTGTCATGGTGCACTTGAGACTGTGGCGCATTTGTCTGTCCCCATGTCCTGGCCGTACATTTCCCCAGGCGACTGTATCCTGTCGCCGATTCGCCTTCTCCCCCTGGACATGTCATTGTTTTTGAGGACAGGGCTTGGCGACAGATCCACGGATAGACACTGACATTGTCTGACAACGCAAATCAAAAACGTATCAAATAAAACTTTGTACTCGTACTTATCGTTTCATCGATCGCCCTTTTCTGAGCCACTTACCACGTGCTTCCCCCGCCCGGGAATAATTTCTCTCCAGCAATGCGACAATTTTCGGGGGCATTTGAGCCATTTGCCGATTTTTGTGGCAAAAAGGAAGCGCAGAGTCGATGACAATCAAAGCCATCTCTGCAAATGACAAGCCATAATGGCGAAATAAAATCGAAAGTGGAATTCAGAAGAGTGCTGGATGATATTTGACACGAATTCGAATGTCAAGAACTTTGTTTTTCAAATCTACAGATAATTATAATATTTAATATAGAACTACATATAGGTAGCTGCTGTTAAATGTTTATATTAAACAGTACCAGGTGCCTAAGACCATGACATATCTATTGGCGACCGGATTTTCCGCAAAATGAGAGTTTACAACCATCCTTGTTGACTCATAACTTTCATAAATGTGAGTAAAACTTAAAATAATGTTTGAGGTCAAACACAACATGTTTGCGGACACGTGAGCTTTAATTGTGTGTGTGCGTAGTCCATCATGTTTTGCAGAAGTTTGTGGGCTTGTGGGCGTGTGTGGTCCAACGGGGTGCTAATTAAATAACCAAAATGCTGCGTGGCAGAGCACTGGCTGCCTGCGAAACCCCGAAATGCATATGATTAACCCACATACCGAGTGGAATGACCCCGTTCTGCCCCTCTTGCCTCTTGCCGAGCCACCTGCAGGCGAGAGCCCTGCTTTTGAGGGGTTGCCTGAATGTGTGAAAGTGTGCTTGCATAATTTCATTAAAATAACTGTCAAAAATTTCACGTATGCCCGCACACGCGGCATAGGAAGTCCCTCCCCCTGGGGGAGGTTGCCCCCTCAACCATGCCCGTGCCAGAAGCTCTTCAAATTCAAACGTAAAACTCCCAGCCCCATCTCCGTGTCACTGGCACAGCTGTCAATAGGAATTCTGGAGGTGTCAAAAATATTTCAGGCATGGAAGTGCCTGCCTATCCTTCCTGCTATATCTGCTCCTCTCTCATCCTTGCCAATTGGCGTAAATTGCTTCAGGGGCTGCGGCTTACGCCTCCTCTCCTGGCAGTCGGTGTGTATGCAAAATTAATTTTCATTATTGGATTTTCCGACTTAGACATCATTATCGTGTTCTTATCAGCATCGATACACATAAATTCCCGTGCCGATGGTGTTTTTACGCATTCTCCATGTGCCACCCAATCGGCCAGAAACCGCTGAAAATTTTCCCACAAAAATGACAATCGATTTTTGTCAGTCTGTCAACTGTGCTTTCGGATCGAAATTGCCATCGCAATGGGTGGAGGAGGGGGCATTTATTGTTTAGGTATTCAGTTGGATAGTCAGTTGAAGCTAAAAACTACTGAAAACTAAAGCGGTAGCTGTTAAAATGTGAATATATGTGATCTCACGGATCAAATAATTGCAGTCTATAGCATATTATATTGTTGTTATAGTTTTCTGGTTTTCAAACTTCTATTTATGGTAATGTCCAATATAAGCACTGGGAAATACACATCTTAAAGTGAAATGAAGTACCATAGATCGCCAGGCAATGCTAAGCTTTCTTCTCTTTGAAAACTGAGACTGCACACAATGTCCATTATGGCAGAATTGGTGTGCACATCGTATCACACATTTCAATTACGACTTCAACTGAATCAACTCAAAGAGAGTGGCCAGAGACGAAGCCCAATATGACAGACCCCTTCTCGGCACATCGGGCGGGCATTGTGCTTGCCAGATAATGAACAAGAAGCCCCACCCGGACCCACCGTCCTTCCGGGACGAGTTGGCAAACAATTTTGTGGAAGCCACAGAACTAACCAAGCAAATAATTGGCGAAAATTGAATTTTCTCTATGGCCATATGAATATGAATATGCAGATGCCGGGTATAAGTATCCCGATTGGGCACCGTTCGCCTGCTCGAGCCAAACAAATTACCATTTGCAATAATTTGATGAAATTTAATTTGATTCTCGTTTGGGGTTGGCTTCATTCTGTTTTCCTGATTCTCCTAATTGTAAAGTTTGCTCCTCTCCATCTCCATCTTCAAGGGGCTTTGGGAGGTAGGAGCGTCAAGTAACCGAAACGAATCCAAATCGAATCACGTCCTCTTCAAGGCAAAATGTCAGCTCGAAGAGCATTCAAATCTTTCGAGTGCTTTTCGACCCTCGAGGTGGGCCGCAGAAACTTTTCAAAATCAACGCCGCCGCTCACCTTAGCCAAAAACGTGGACTGACTGGGAACGAAGTGGTGGGCGTTTGGAATCGAAATCGAAAGCGACAGTCGACAGCCATGCCCGAGTTGCAAACATTCCCCCTTAATGAGACCAATAAAAGGTTTGGGCCTTCGCCTCGTCCTGTTGCTACTCGTCCTCGTCCTCGTCCCGAGAAATCAAAAGTTTTTCCAAATTGCATTTCGTAATCGCAGCGATGCTTAAATCTTTTATGAGCCTTTCCTCCTCTCCGATCCGAGTTCGACCAGAAAGAGGGGAACAATTTACGGGGGCTGGCCAAATAAAATAGAGTTCAAGGAAAGCGAAATTGAAAACTCACGCACGTGTCGCAGGGCGGTCTAACCTTTTTGGACACTAATTGTTCACATGGGAGAACTTAAAGAATGCGAAAAGGGTTCCAATTCAAAGGGAATTGCAGATGGCGGCGATATTGGGGGAAGGACATGTTCGCATCGATTCGAATGCATTGTGT
This sequence comes from Drosophila atripex, assembly GCA_035045925.1. Lineage (NCBI taxonomy): Eukaryota > Metazoa > Arthropoda > Insecta > Diptera > Drosophilidae > Drosophila > Drosophila atripex. The sequence goes on along the minus strand of JAWNOP010000070.1, from coordinate 5,942,026 downwards.
GAGAAGGCATTAGCAACATATTAAGAGATTACTTTAAATGTCTTTTTTTCAAGGGTTCAATACCCCATAAAGGATTTTATTTTATTGAAAAATATTTAATGCGCAGAGGTTGTTAAGGTGATGATCAATGATGGGATGATCGAGTAATTTTCATAGCTATAACCAGACTTATTAATTAAAACCTTTCAAGTTTCGCACGACAGTTGTGCTTTCGTTTCTCTTGATAACCTTCAGTGCTGAAACCGAATTAATTAACTAATCATTGAAAATATTACCCATTTTACCAGAAAAGAGCCACCATTAGCGCCAGTGCTAAGCACGAAGTGGCATTTATTTTTTACAACTATGGAATCTCGGTAGATTTATTGCCAACATTTGCCTCGGAGAAATGCAAATGAAATGAAAATTAATTACGTTGCAGAGGTCCCGCCCAGACAATTAATGAATCATCAGCCGAAATGGTGGGAGGGACTTCTTGGACAACATGCAACAGTGGAAAGTAATCCACTTAAACTCGAATTTGTCAAAAGCATAAAGTTACAATGCTGACTACAAGAAAGCGCCAGAAAGGGGAAAAAGGCGAGGAGCAAAAAGTATATTGACAAACGACAAACAAGCAAATACAACCAGAAAAAGGGGGAAATACAAATGATCGCTCATAAAAAGTGACACTTTTCGGCGCACACTCTCCGTCCAGATGGGCGAGGAAGGAAGTTCGCTGCGATTCCCTCCGCTTTCATCGCATCCGTCACGGTAGTTCTGTCCTTCCGCATTCGCTTAGATTGGAAATTTGTTACAATCAAGGAGGACACCCATAGATGGGCCATATCAAATCACTCAAAGTGCTGCAGAGACAACGCCAGACACGGCGAGTTTATTGCCAAATGGTTATCATATTGTTTATAGATTTCGCCCCTCCCCCCGCACTGTTTCTGCTCCTGCTCGGGCAGGTGACAGTGATTGATCAATATGAGCGCGCCACCGCAGTACCTAACCCGCCGACTTCCAGCTTGAATTGTCAACTCTTGCCCGCGGACGGATGTCCGTTCCAAATCCAGAAAAACTGAACCAGCTGCCGGCTGGAGTTTCCATTCTTGTGATTAATCATTCGGGGGTGGGACGCTAAACTTTTCTCCCCAAAAAATTAAAAACTTGAGCTTCATGTATTTGCCATTTAACTGTGGCGAGCAGTTGCCAGTTTCCAGTTGCCAGTTGCCAGTCGAGGAGGCAAACAAATTAAAATACATTTAGGCAGCTGTGGCCAGCCACGCCCTCGCTCGTGCCTCCCGCCCACAATTTACGCAGTGCAAACTTATATTTTATGACTTTGATTTGCGCACCCAGCAGCGCCCCAAAAAGTAGGCAAGTTTTCCGACGGGGGGCCGAGGTGGAAAACTTTTCTCCGGAGTGGGAGAGCCACGCAAACTCAAATACATGACTGTGTTCTGGAGAAAGTCTTTCGTTTATTTCAGCATTTATATTTACTGAGTTTGTTTACGTTTTCCACCGAGTGGTGGAAAAAGTGGCGAAAATGTTTGTCGAAACACTCGCCATTCTCAGTATAAACATTCCACACGAAAAACATGAACATATGCCACATAACTCAAACGTCAATTGTATTTTAATAACATCAGCATATAGGCAGATGAAGCACACAAGCAAATCAGTCACGCATTGAATTGTCAAACAAGAACTTCAAATGTGCCACAGATGGTTCAAATTATATTTTGTTTTTAATAGAACTTAAATTGGAAAACGTGGGTATCATCTGGGAAACTTTATTTATTTTATATCCTTGCTCAACGCTGTAAAGGATACACCTCGGGCCCTATAAAGTATATTTTTGATCAGCATCACCTTTTTTTAAGTTTATTAAACTGGGTATCACAATTCTTTGGTTATTTTCTTTAAAATAAAAAATAATATTTCAACAATAAGGACCTCCACTTTCAGCAAAATAAGACAATTTTTGTTGCCTATTTCTTGGAGTGTTGTCCTAAATTTTAGCATTCAGCCTCACTCACTTCTACTGGCTCTCTTCTGGCCATAAAACCTTCTACTATGTTATTTATGCTCCATTTAAAATGGCTTGAAAATTACTCGTCCGTCTCTGTTCTAGAGGACGGGAGTGGGGAGTGGAGGAACTGGGAAGTGTGATTGCCATTACCGGAGCTTAAAGGCGCCTCAAATATTTTTTCAATCTAACATATTTCTATCATTTTGAACAAATTTTTTGCGCCTCTGCCCCATCGGCCCCATTTTTGCGTCGAGCAAGAGGACAGCCCAAACAATTTGGTGTAATTTAATTAAATGAACACAGCAGCAGGCCAAAAAGCAGCGGGACTGCCAGAGGATCCCTCGAGTTGGTCTAGACTGGATGGCAGGATGGCACGGCCCGAGGACCAGTCGACCGGAGTGCCCCAGAGGTCCTGCTGATGCTGTCTAGATGAATTTCAGCATAGCCCTTCCCTGCCCTGGCCGGGCCTGTCCTGCCAATTCACATTGCATTGTTCACTGGCCGGCTGAATAGGAGGGTGACTGATGAACGGGGCAGGACGCCCGGAATGACAAAAGTTAATGCCTAGCAACGTTTCAACAAAGGCAACAGAAACAGCAAAAGCAAAAGCAACAGCAACAGCCACAACAGCAGCAACATCAACATCCACTATTAGCAGGCAGTCAAGCTCGAATGAAAATAATAAAAAGCTATGACGAGGCTATGATGACGAAGACTATGCCGTTGATAGGCAACCACAGAACGTAGAACGAATGCCTGTTCAAAGGATAACTGCAGGTGGGAGAAGAGGGTATTGCAGGACACCTGCTGATTAGGATCGCAAGCGAAAGCCCAATCCAAGCTCTGTCCAGGCTGCGCTTCTAGCATTCATAGTTGGAATTCTGGGAAAGAAGAATTTCTGTCATTTTCATTAGTTCCTAAAGAACGATTTCCATCATTTTCATATTTGGACTTTTAAGAGAGGTTCAGGTTCAGAGGTTCACCTCTGTCCTGTCGTATACACTACTATACCTCGATATCCTGATAAAAATAATGAGGCTATGCTGGAAAATATTAGTTAAAAATATTACTCAAGATATTCAATCATTTTAAAAGAGTTGTAAGCTTTGAAGAAACAATAATTCTACATCTATGGAATCCTTCCTCCTGTGCTTTTTGCCTTGCGTCATCACCAGCTGCCAATCACAGGACCTTCAGGGGGTCAGAAGTCAGACAAAAGCAGAAATTGGCAACAGCTGTCAGCCGAACAGAAGGGGGATTGTTTTGTGTGTGGATGTTCGCAGGGTGTCGCCGGGCGTTAATGAAATTGAAATCAATCGAAGGGGCCAGAAGACCAAGTGACCACAGCTACTGGCTTTTGTCAACCCTGGCAGCCCCCAGCAGCCCCAACGCCAAACAAACCTCAACTCGTTGAAACGTTGGAAATTTTGCAGTTTACTTCAAAAGCCACAAATTGAGTTTTCTCTCAAAACAAATTAAGTTTTTAACTAAGGAATATTTTCGTTAAATGTTCTTCGGCAAACTTTTCGTCACTTGGAAATCGGGGGGCTAGAGTTTGGGGGAAGTGGGGCTCTATAGAGTAGGACCTTTCCTGGCTTTTCACATATGTCAGCCAAGTTTGTGTGGCTGGCTGGCAAACTTTGGAGCAGCTGACAAGTTTCCTAATTGTCTGATTGAATTGATGATTTAATAACTAAAATTTAATTTCACCGAATAGAGAGAGAGGCCCTGGGAAGTTGCCTGCAAAAAGTTTGTCAGCTTTGGTTTTCATTTACTGGGGATTTGTGTTAAGTTCGGCGATTCCATTCGAGAGTTTACACTTTTGCGGGGCACCGCCTTCAGCTGTCGGAAATCGCAAGACAAAAGTAAAAATCAATTGGGGCCTTCCCCTTCCATCTACCCAGCCTTCTTTGCCCTTTGCAGGCCATTAAGCCGGGGAAAACCCGGCCAACCAAGCCGAGCCGAACCGGTAACAAAAATAAACGGCGACAACATCGATGTGGACAATGCCACAATGCGATTGCGGTCAGGGCTCAGCTGCTGTCCCCTCTCCACCCATCGGGCCGCCTCTGGCCTTAACCCGCCTTGCCATCCACTTTTCCGACTTTCCTTCTTTTGGGCCGCACTCGTGTCCGGCTTGCAGCTGGAAACTAAAACACAAAAGCTCCGTCCGGCTCAGGACCTGCACTTAACAGGCAAAAGCCGAGCCGAAAATCCAAAAGAAAAACAGTAACCGTTCCTGGGAAGGTTACAGTTCCCAACTCGAATAGTTGTTACCGTGCAGGAGTCTCCGATGTGATTGGTAGTTTAATTAAATTTTCCACAAGTTAGGAATACATTTTTCTGTACAGGTATTAACTATCTCTTAACTATTAAATTTATCTTATAAAAAGAGTGTTTAACGGTTGCGTGTTGAGTGCCGGGCTGGTTGGGCTCGGGGGCTCACTTGACCATTGAGGGTAGGAACTGCAGGCAAAGTTGCTGTGGGCCAGGTCGGAGTTGTTGCCGCCTCGGCTTGGCCCTGCCCCCAGCCAGCTGTTGGCCTGGTCGAGTGCAGAAATCTCAAAATAAATCAGATTGTGGCTGAAAAGAAACTTCGCAACGAAGTTTAGGCAGCTAATTAATTAAGTTCCTCTCGCCGTCCGCCGTAATCGAGGCCACAATTTGACGTGAAACGAACCACGGAAATAAATCCATCCGCAGACCATGAAAAGTTTAATTTTAAATTTCACTGTCAGGGGGGTATGGGGGGATGAAAATGGCAGGACGGGGATGGGGTTGGGGTTGGGAAATTGTTTTAACCCTGTCGCAGCAGGGACTTATTAACAAGGCATAGCCAATGTTAACAAATTGCATTATTCGAGGAACAATCGAGACATTTCCCACCTCGCTTTTTTCCACTTCATGGTACTCGGTTTTTTGTTTTTGCGCAGACTGTTCAAATATGTGCTCAGTGGGTGGGAAAAGTGCTCGGCCATCGGCAATATGCATCGGCATCTGCCGGCGCCCAGTGTACACAGGCATGTGTAACTTCGTACGCTTCAGGTGTTAATGATATAATTTTATTTCGTGTACAAGTAAATTTCATTACCCTTGATAAAAGCCCCGCATTCGGGGAGAGTCCTCCAGCGATGGGCTTGTGGGCGGGGCAAGAGGCGGACAAGAGGAGATCCTGGCTAGCTCGCAACCGTTAATGATAGTCATCAATGTCGAGAGCCCCGGGATTAAAATGATTTCTTGTTTGCTCCGACAGAACTGGCCACCATTTTCATTTAAATTTAAGGGAATATTTTAAAGAATATTTGTAAAATAGTTATTTAATAAAGGTCTTCGGGTATGCATGTAAGCAATGCACTTACATTTAATTGTGTTTAATTAAAATCAAAACCCTGAGTATTTCATCAGCTTGCATAACTGTTGCAGCAGCCAGCATCGATATCCTGCTTTCGTTCAAGGACTAACTGAATCGAGGCAATTGTTTTATTTATTTAATTTGGCCACATACTTGTTCCATTGAATGCCGTTTACTTTATCGCATGCCAGAGATACTGTTCTTGATTCGAATTCATTTGCTTATTGAAATATTATGGACAAAGGACACGGGGTATGCAAAATATGATGTTCCGGGCGCCACGTACAAGGACAGAGGTGGAGCCGGGGAGGAGCTGGTTTCAGCAGCAACTCCGAATTCGGGCTGATAAATATTAATGCTGTGCAAAGTGCGCACTGAGCCCTTGTGGGCAAAGGACTTTGCCTGCCCCAGACCTGGTGTCCTGCTCCTCCACCCCACGCTCCATGCCCCCTCATCACTACTTGTCCTGTTTCTGTCCTCAGTCCTCGGCATCGACTGGCATTAATATTCATTTCCATGGCTACAATAACAGAGGGCGCGGCCGCAGGAGGCGTCTGCCATAAAGACAACAACAACAACAGCCAGGACCACAGGAAGCGGCAGGACACGGCCGGGACACGGTAGCCAAGATCCTCCTTGTGGGGAATGCGAGTGTGTGTCAAAGGAATTGTTCGGCCAGGATTCACGAAAAAGAGCCGAGAGACGCACTCTGAATACTCGTCGCCGCCTGCCCTTTGACATTCATTTAATTGACTCCACTGTCCTGTGTCGGTTTTGCATTTCAAATGAAGCGAGAATTCAATTTTTGTTTTGGAAATTAATTAAATTTCTACTGGCTTGGCTCTCTCTCTCTCTCTCTGTCTATCTCGGGCTAACCACAACACTTGGCATTTAAATATAAATTTAATAAGCCAGCCGAGTATTGTCTCTTTGGCTCTTTTGGCTGCCTGCCGCTGGCATTTACGTCATTTTATTTTATTATTATCGCTTTGGCAGGGTTGCCAAAAAAGAATTCAAGAGCTGCCATTGGAGTTCTGAATATTAAGGCTCAATTTAAATACACTAACTTCTTGTAGATAGGGTATTTTGCAAGACGATTTAAGTAAGTTTGAAGCCTGGTTACTTGCATATTCCAATAACTTTGAAAGAGCTATCAATATTTCCCTTTGAAAATTATTACTTATTGGCTGAACTTGCTGGCTATGCCGTCCTTTGAAGAAGTGTACGGAAAAGGCAAAAAGCCAAGAGCAATACTTGCCTCTCAGCCGGCGTCCTTCACACTTTGTCAATGCGAGTTGGGTGTGAAAAATGAAATTATAAGCAGGCAACCGGCAGAGGGAAGGCCGGCAGCCAGGAGAGCAACTCCTTTGCCAGGACTCCCCCTGGCAGCATCATCATCATCGTAGTCAGAATCATGACAGTTGAGAATACATCTTAGGCGCATTTTAATTTCATGCTTTGCTTGGCCCGTTGTCTCCCTCCGTTGTCCTGCCCATCCTGCCCGGGCTCCGATTTCTCGTCCTTCCCATATATCCGCCAACCCAGTGCCAGCTGCGGCTCCTGTCGCTCTTTTTGATTGTTGCTGCGTAATGACATTTAATGTCCATAGACCATAATTGGCGGCGGCAAGGGGCTCGGGGATTTTCATGCGCGAGTGCACAGCAGTTAAATTCCGGACGAATGTCTTCCCTTTGTGTATCCATCTCGGCGAGTGTATGTATATGTTTTGTAGGCCGAAATTTGGCAGCCGCTTTTGGCCATTTGTTCTGCCATTGAATGGTCCAAATGGTGACAGGGCCGGGACGGAGGCGGGACGGTCGGCCCGGCCCGGCCATAATTTGTGGCCTGAAGTGCAGTTGAAAGCTTTCTCGGCTCGAATTCAATTGTGCGATAACGTTATGAACACGAAGGTGAAACTCGGTTATTCCACCGCAATAATGAATGATGTTCCCCACCGCTATGTTTCGTTATAAGCCTAATGGCAGGCGATTCCAGATGGCATGGCATTAATGGCTCGCTATTGTACCGCATAATGGAGGATTTGAAGCGACTCTCAACATTGCTTAGATGGACAAGGCGGCTTTTGGCATTTCCAGTATTATATTTGAGTTAAATGCAGAGATATAAAGGACAATAAGCTGTGAGGAGTTACTCTATATCTCAAGACTGTCATAACATCCTTTGTTTTAGTCAGGCCTTTGATTAAAAAGCCTTCCCTTCGACTAAGCTGGGCCAGTTGTGGCCATTTCGCACAGCGTGCCAATTTAATAACAGCTCGGCTTGAATTAGAATTTTCCGTAAATGCATATTAATTAAGTTTGTTCTCAAGCCCACTCGCTGAGCTTCAGACTGGCAAACCTTTTGGAAACGAAACTGTCAAAAGGCTTTTGTGCACTTGACTGAATGACTGACTGACTGGCGGACTGACAGCCCGGCAAAAGTTCATTAAATTAATTAATGGAAACTTCTTGAAATGCACTTTTGGTTGGTATCATGTGGCCATTGGAATAAGGCCCGCCGCGCCTTCCCTTCGTCGATCTCCACTTGCAGCAGTCAGAAGCAGTGGCAGGCCAAATCTGAAGACTTACCTCCACTCCGTCGATGCACTTAAGCCGGCCGGGCTCCCACTTCAAGTTGCCCCTCTGGCCCAACCGCCCACTCCCCCGTTTCAAATTCAATCCAATTCAATCCTGACTTGCCACAAACATGCGTATCCTTCGCGCTTCAGTCGAACAATGAGCCACCGCAGGGCACCACCGCCTCGATTACTACCCCCACCCCCACCCGCACCATCACCAGCAACAGCACCGACAATGCAGGCTCCTTCAAGGACCTCCAGCCGAAACCTTACCCTGCCAGCCGAGCCAAGCCCAACAGAAGTGAACTAAGCTGAAACCCCAAACTGAGCCGCGTGATGCATTTGATCTAAAACCGGCAAAATGGCAGAGTGCGTGGGCGGGGCAGGGGCGCGGAGGTACAATTCGAGAGGGGGCTTCTTGGCCCGGGGGCCAAAGAGTTCGTTGCAGGCATGGCAAGTGCTTGAACTTTTGGAGCCGGGTTCGGTTCACTGGCTTGCCTTATTTAACTTGTTTCGTGGCTTGCTTTCTTGTAGTCGGGAAACGTGTACCAGGAAAGACTCAATATCTGCACTGAATGGTAAGTTTTCCACAATAATTTAATAGAGAAAATTCAGAGAAAACATGAATTTAATTGCAATCTATAAAGTTATTAGAAATATTATTTTAGTTTTATTTTTAAGTCTTTACTTCGAGTTCATTAAATAACTTCAGAAATGGTTTTATAGATTTTGTAAAAGTAGTATCCTTGGTAAATTACAAGTCACGTTTTTTTTACGGGACAAAGAATCATGTCCTTTTCCCTAAAGTGACTATCTAACTCAAATATTACTTTCACACCTTTGGCTGTTGATTTCGTTGCGACTTGGGTTGTTCTGATGTTCTGGCGACAGAGTCCCATTGTTAAAAGCTAAGTCTTAGCTTTCTGCCCAAGACTCTTCCTCCAATTTCACGGAGACACGGATTTCTGGCTGGATAATCAAATCAGGATAAATTTAAATGTCATTTGGACTCGCTTCGAATTCGCAACCTCGTCCTTCAGATTAGATGGAAAAGCTGCGTGCCTTGAACTTGAAATTATAGTTATAAAGCTATGGAAACAACTCACATTTCCATTTAAATTATAAGATTTAAAGTTATACCAATTATTGTAATATACCAATACATAAACTTACGCTACCATATCCTGGCAACTCTCTCTGTTGATTTTCCGTACGTGCCCCAACACCGGTGGAGAGGCAGCAGTCTCCTGGTCCCTCGCAGTCCTTGGTGCTTAGTCCGAACCGGACTTGGCATAATCTCACACGTAATTTGTATGTATGCGACAGAAATGTCCGATGCACCTGTCGCCTAACCTTCGTTTCCCCTTGCCCTTGTCACTCCCACCCCTCCCACTCGCCCCCTCACCGCTTCCCGAATATCCGGCTCTGTCTGCCCGAAGCAAAACTATTGTCTGGCCAAGTTGTTGACAGGCACGTTGACGTCATTGTTTTGTAATTTGTATCCTTAGCTGGCGCATTAGAGCTTAGTTTGTGCGTCCCCCTTTGGAGCTCCCCCCCCCCCCCATGCCTGGCGGAGGGCTTGCCAGCAATTGAAAGATCTTGGCAGCGTTTTTGTTTATTTTTCTTGGTTGTCCTTTTCCTTTTTATGCGACTGTCTGAGCTTGAAACTTAAAGTATAACAATTGCTAACCTTGTATTAGTATTTTCGAGACACACGGCGTATGAGTTATATTTTTCAAACGAGAAAAATGGCAAAATGAGTGGGTGGGAGGGTTGACCAGTTGGGAGGAAAAAAGTGTAACCAATTAGCCATTATTTTGGCTAACACACTGCGTATGAGTGATATTATCGGTATATTCGACTCACACTCTGACAACAAAGCCTTAAATGGGAATCAGTCCGAATCAATCATATTAAACAGACTTCTCAGAAGAATGACAAAAATTCATGAACTTGTGTGGCATTTACATACTCACTGTTCCCCAAAAAGCTAAGCGGCTTATGCCTTCCCTCGAGCATAAAAAGCCAGACAGTCTGATGGAAAATCAGATCCTGTTTTTTGGATTCACAAACAGAAGCCCCTATCGATGGGAGACGCTAAAAAAAAAAATGCATCACTCCTGTTCATTTGTGCCACAAATAACTTTTTCGAGTGCTGGGGCCATAGTTCGTCGTTCACCTGGGGACTGGCGACTGGCCACTCCATGCAACTAGCAAGCCTTTGCCTTTGCCACTGGGCTTACACTCAAAAAAAGAAGGCCTCGGCATTGTGACTAAAAAATGGAGTGGTCTGAGTGGCGGGAGCAAAGTCCATTACTATTAAAAAAGTTTTTTTAAAACGCCCATGGAAACTTTGTTTGAGGGGCCTAAGCACAAAGATGACATCAAAGTTGTGAGGGCTTAATGTAATGGCAAGTGCATCGGTAGACGGCGGCGAGGCGGGGGCGCCGGAGCACGGGGGCGGGAAAAGTTCCTCACATGTTTAGCTGCCGTCGAAAGTTAACTCTGGACCGCTTCCTTGGGCAACCTTTGGCAACTTTGTTGCACAATCGAGTACAAAATTCACTCGACTGGATTAAAAGATTACCGAGGAGATTATGAATAGAGGGATGGGTGGGCTGGGAGAACCCGGAACAGCCCTCCAGTTTTAAAGCGTAGCGCGCTAAAAGTTTCCTTCAATGTGTTTGCCCATCTGTCAGTTGCAGAAAATAAGCAACGCATCCCAATTCAAATTCAATTTCAAAATTAACCCTCTTCGTACCCTAATTTAACGCGTTGACAATTTTTAATTTTTATTTAAAAACTTTTGTCCGTCCAACCCTCGATTCAAATCAAATTTTTTCAGCTTCTCACCTCGCCAAAAAGTGTCCGCGTTGAAAAAAAGCTGTTTTCCTCATTACGAATTCCGAAAGGTTGTCCCCTGCTTTCCGGACACCGCAACCAACAACAAACTTTGTGCATTAATTTCATTGCTCGGACAGCAGCTCAGTACCGGAAACCTTGAATGACAAACCTCTCCAAAGAGTTTCCCCGAAAAAAGTTTTCGATTAAGTTTTATGCCTTCAACTTTTTTTTCTTTTGCCGTTTGGGTCCACTGTCTTTGTAAGCTGTCAGAGATTTTCAGCTTGTAAAATGTGTGTCTAGATTTTTTTTTTGTTTGGGGGGCGGCTAAATAAAGTGCGCAGGTTGTTTACTTTGGGCATTGGGTGTGAAACGATTGCCCAGGGACTGCCGCAGCCAAAGGGTTGCCTGGGGCTCTGGGCTAAGAAACTTAATGAATTGGGTCTAATGTTATCAGAAGACAAGCCTAAGGGTAGGCCCTACCCCGAAGGACGACAACTTTATGTGGGAAATAAATAAAGTATTGGTGTTGTTTTCTAGAGACTACATCCAAGGAATTCCTTGGAAATTATTAAGTTGCTATGGCTTTAAGTAGTTGATTTAATTTATTGCCGAAAGAATCTATTGTTCCATAAACCACTTATCCCATAATATTATTCTATTTTTGGTTAAATATTAAAACGAAGGGCACTATTGAGGGTCCCTGCTTGACCAAATGACCTGTGTGCTGAGCCCATTTCTCTGATTGAAGTTCCTCCGGCCCTCCAGTCGTTTCTCGGCCACTGACATGGTTGATCTGGCCCTCATCGATGACCTCCTCGTCTGGCCATTTCCCATGGACTCCCCAGGAAACGCGTTTGCGACAGCCTCTCGACTAGAATGGGGAAAAAATACGCACTGGAGAGCCGGCTTAGGACACTCGCCGCATCTGCCTGCGCCTCCATTTCCGTGACAGCTCTCCCAGGACCCACTACGCACACATCCCCCGGATTAGCCAGGCAAAGTAAATTTCAAAGCCGGCATAAGTTGAGTTTTGTCACGCGCCAATCGAAAAAATTCCCGAAACGAATCGCAATCGAATCGAATGGCATCCAATGCCTTTGCCGGTCAGTCCGAAAAGCATTGAAACGGAAACCGTGTATGCGAAAGGCGTTTTATGTTTTCAATAAAGGTACACTTCAGCCGCACTACAAACACTTTCCCCCTTACTCCGTTCACTGTCATGCAAATCTCCTGCCTTGAAATTTTAACACTTGAGCGACTCTGATCCATCGTTCCAAAGAAGAGCTTCTGAGGCAAACATGAAATATGCCGCAGTTTTTTGCTTCTCTGCCGGCCACAGGAATGTTTGTTAATGCCACCACCTCAAAACCCCTTAAAGCCCCAGGATCCAGGACTCGGATTCGGATTCGGATGCGGAACTTTTCCCAAACGAAACTGCCCGGCCCAAGGCAAATAAATAACGAAATAACCCGGTTGCTCGCAACATTTCAGCAAATAATCGCATAAAGCAATCGGCCTGGCCAGCTGCTGGATCGCATATGATGTGATGCGGTTATAAAGGACATGGAAAGGACTAAGGAGCGTGAGATGGGGCATTGTTTGCTAAGCGATTTGGTTGTGGGCCGCGTTTGTGCACAGCATTAACTGCGGTTTTCCGGCCACAGGGCCCCAGGACTAAGTCGTCCTTTGAAGTGAACGAGTAAATTTTTCATGCCCGATAAACTAAGGAAGCTGCATTGGACATGTCAGATCTGATTGCTTTAAATTAGGCATTCAATTCAACAATATAAGTGATTAATGCAATATTTCTACAACTTCGAGGAGTTCTTTGTAAAAAAGGTAAACTGTCTGAAAAGTTTGGTTTTCATTTGTGAAACTTGAGGAAAACAGTGCCACTAAGCCCCTATTACGACTAAATGTTTACACTCACCCGAAGGCTCTTCGCTTCGGTTCCTAATCGATTAGTTCACTGAACTAACATGAGACAAGCTCTTCCGGCTTTCCCTGATTCCTTCCCACCCGGCCACTATTTTCCACTCGAGTGTAGGGAAATCAACACGTAAAATTCCAATTAATTCCGCTTAGCTAAATAAATCGTTTCGACGCAAAACACAAACTGATCATAAAACTTAATAACCAAAGGCACACAACATAAAAGCACACACACACACACACACAAACACACACACACGCCCAGTTCCGGCAGGATAATTGGCCATGTATGGTTTGTGTAAACAGTTTTTTGGGCTATTTGCTTATCGGAGGAGGAACTGGAAGCTTGTGAGCGAAACTTTTTGTGCTGATTAATAAGAAAGTCCCTCGGGTGATGGGTGGGAGGCGTTATGGCTGGAGATATTGAGACATTAGCCAGCTGGGCACGCGATTCCGATGCCGACCGATTCCTGTGCCGCCGTCTTCGGGCACATCGCAAACGCATAAATCCAATTGAAAGTGCTTAGCTTTGATTTTTGCCGGACCGGAGTATACACCCGTATGTTAATGGCACATATATGTAGAAGTGGACTGGCTTAGCGCTTAGCTGGCCAACCCCAGTTGACCCCCGGCCCCACAGTCCGGATCGGATCGGATCGGATCGGGTCGGTGCGTACGTGTTAGTTTTTATGCTCGGCTTTTTCAACACTTGGACACTTGAGTGTCGAGCTCTACGTGCCGCAATTCCCATCGGCAGAGTTATCAGGACATGTCCATATATTGATAAATGCGCCAAGTGAAACGAGCACTGTGAGAAACGAAATGGGCGATACTGATACAAAGATAAGCTCCACCACTAACAGACCCCTCTTATATCCTTCAGAAATATAGCTCCTTGGCCTACACACTCTTTTCTTTCAGTGTATAATCTAGAACTAACCCCTCATTCCATTGAATAGAACAAACATTTAGTTGTATGCCTGCCGGCGGTGGAAATTAAGTCACGTCGCGGCAATCGCGCACAGCAGTTGAAAGTTTTTCCCAGCTCCCCAACAGAGCAGGACAGCGAATGCTATAGAAAGAGACGGCAGTGTCAGAAGTGAGTGAGACAGAATCCCCTTTATCCTGAATGAAAGTTGGCTGAGAGGAAAATGGTTTCGGCAATCTTGAAAGCGCTTTGCGAACGAAGCGAATATTGAAATGCCATTTTCAATGCAAATGCAGAATGGCAAAATTAATGATGTTCATTTCCTGCAGCCAGTTTTAAACTACCCCAAAAGGGCACCCGATTCCCCCTCTCCGAAAAAGCCATTCAGCCCAAGCTCCACACACACACACAGAGCTTACAGGAGAATTATGATTGTGAAACAATAGACTTTTCGCCATGGTCTGGAGGCCGAATCGTTTGCTGCAGGCGGCGTGCAACAAGATTTTCGCATTAAGCTGAAACAGTCAAACCATTCCCTTCCGCCACAAATTTTGCCACCCCCATCGCAGCCGCCCGAATGCAAGGCCATTACCATTTTCGGTTAGCTGCAGTTTTGTGCTGCAGCTGACGGCGCCGTTTTTGTTTCTTTTGTTCCCCCATCTTTGGCAATTTTGTATGCACTTTTCACCGCTCCAGATACCCCATACCCCGTACCCCATCCCGGCATTCAGGGCCACCCCTTTGCCAGCTCCTGCCACTCCCTGCTGTTGTTTACATTGTCACAGTTGCCGCTTTTTCTTGCAATTGGGCCGGGCTTTATGTTTTTGCATTTTATTTGCATTCCCTGTCCTCAGGGTATCCCAATCCCAATCCCTGGGGATTCTCGAGCGTAGAAGGCATTCGCTGCATTTCCTAATTGCCTGCTTGGGCAGCAAGTGAGTTGGATATTGTGAGTGACTGTTCAAGATTATTTTTCGAATTAAAAATCTCTACAGTCGATTCACTCTAACAAATTTCTTAAATAATTATCTTAAATCCTCAAATTTCCCTCGGCCATGTTTGGAATTAAGGACTAACTTCCTGCCTTTAACAACTGGGAGCTGTTATTTCGAAAATCCTTCAAGCACTTGCACACCTGACAGCTACAATCTCGGTACGTTCTCAAATTATGCAATTAAATAGTGAAACATTTTGTGCACAAAACTTTTCTGCGGCTGCGTCGTTCAAACTGTTGGCTCCTTGGCTCCCCTTGCCACTATTTTTTCACTCAACACTCACTTAGCCGCTTGAATAAAATTAAACTCACGGCGCAAGTTTTATTTTTGACTAAAAAAATGGAGAAAAAAAACGAAATGTGCAAAATGAGAAAGCGAATAAAAAACGAAACATACGAAACTTATAGCAAGTTGGGAATATTTCAAATACTGAATGAATTTTGCACATATTTCAAACTTGATTCCATTCTTTCACCTTCACCCCCCAGCCACCCCTGGTGGAAAAGTTTGCGTGGCATGGCAAGTTTTCCCCGTTCAGTTGTTGTTGTTGCTGGTGTTGATGTTTCACTTCCCAATTCTACTTTTAATTTCTGGCCAGGGGGAGCGACGACTACGGCGTCGAAAAAGTATAAAAAAATATTCTTTGATGGCAAAGTTGCTTATGGCTCTACTTTTTAAAGGAGAGCGCCCCAGGGGGGATGTGTGTCAAAATTAATTAATTTCATGATTTATGCACCAAAACTTTCCCAAGGCCCCGCCATACAGTGCAGTCCATGTTAAGTGATGCTAATGTTGGTTCACTGACCGCGGAGATTCTAGGAAAAAAGTCAACAAAAAATAAACAAAAATATATATATTCGAAAAACAAAACACAAGTCGAAACCAATCTGAACAAGAAATTATGGCTTTGCACTTTGAATCTGTTAGAAACTATTACAGATTTTATAGCATAAACTCAAATACCCATACTTTGAAAATGTTTTTGGAGAACAATTTCATCAAGAATTTATACTTAAGTTTATTTATAAATAGATTAAGATATTGGAAAATATGTGCATATTTTTTCAAGTGTCTGGCGCTTCTTGTTACTGGTGTGTAGGTGTGAACATTCATTTCAACGCCCTTTTCTGATTAGAGCTCCGTTCGCCGAGTTCCCCCCAGAAGCCACCTACCATCTTGATTGGTAAAGTTGAGTTTTGGGTTTTCGTTTCCATTTAGCTCGGCCAGGCCAGGGCCAGGGCCCTCGCCAGTCGACCGACTGTGGAAATCCTTTCGGCTGCTTATCGTTTTTGCATTCATTTGTTTTCAATTGTAATTAATCTTGGCCAGAAAAGTTTTCTTTTGACATTTTGTGGCTCCCAGGGCACTCCTTGACTCCGGTTTGGCTTTAGTTTGCCTGGCTTTTGTATTTTGGGCTGACAAACTTATCCCTGTTGGTGTTTTTTTCTTTTGTTTTTGCTTTCGGGCCGGATAGTGGCGATGGCAACAACGTGTTACTGTCACAATTAAAACAAACTTTCCCCACTAATTGAAAAGTGTCAAGTGTAATTTCTTTAAAGCTGGCTAAAAAAGAAAGTTTCTCAAGCAAGTATCTTGATGTTTGACCATTGATTTTTCTAAAAGGAGAAGCTATTGGAGAAGCTAACCAATTAACGTTTAAACCAATCTCTACAGACAGTTTAATTTAAGTTTAATTTGACTAATAGAATTGTGTAGAAGTTTATTAAATTTTTATATATTTAATACAGCCCCTGATCACCGCATTTTAGTGATTAACAAATAAAGAATACATCGGTAAGAGGCTATAAACGCAGTTTGCAATTGGTTTAATTGAACTCCAAGCCACATCAAAGGACATGAAAAGCCGCAAAAACATGTAGGCTAAGACCAACCTCGCCCCTTCTTTCAGCCTCACGGATCCTAATTGCACTCAAGTGTCAAATGTGGAAGAGTGAAGGCGGTGGGAGAAAGTTTTCGGCTCCAAGTAATGCCGAACTTTGATATAATAATTTATAAGAATATTTGCAAATTCCAATAGCAGCAATGGCGGGCAAATATTTTCGCTCGAGCTCCCCGAAAGTATGCAGTTCGCAAATGCACTGCCAGCCGGCGCTGCACAGTGAGTGGGAAAAGTATGCTGGCCAGGCGATAACGCAAATCTACGACACTGCGGCTTAGGTGGGGGAGCGCCAAACTTTTCCCGTTGAGAAAACTTATTCCGAAGCCGAAAGCCCAAAGACAAACAGACACACAAATGCCATAGGACCACCGGCATAGGGATTCCGCTGCTCTGGATACTGGTCTGGTACTTCCAGGGGCTCTTAAGCTGCCATTCGGCACTTTCGACCGGCCAAGTATTTAAGCCATTTGCACTAATGAATGCGGTCGCGCATTTTTGAGTGCCCCATTGCCTACGAAACTATCCAAGAAGGATAAATTTTGGCGGCGGGTTGGGGGCAGTGTTTGCTTGCAAAGTTTTCCAACTGAAAATCACAACTTATTCGAAACACGTGCAAAATTATGCTTGCATTTTGGGATTATCATACCCTTTAATAGCCAAATTAGGGTAATATAAAATAGAGAACAATAAAAAAAAAGTATAGTATTTGTTCTTCTTAATGAAATTATTATAATTATTTCTTGAGAGCTTCTGAAAGGTTCTGATTTAAATTGTTATTGTATTTTAAGATGAAACGCTTAAGGTCTCTGGAAATTATTAAACCAGAGGTTTATTTGTTTCCCTGAACTTGTCCGACTGTCAGCCTGTGAACTCGTCATTTTTGTTCAGTGGTTGCTAGAATGGCTAATTCGACGTGGCCGTAAAATTGGCATTAAAAACGGCTTTTGGAACTCGCTGCCAATGGCAGGGCCAAGCGATCCACTTGAATAATTACCAATGTGAATAATTTTAGCCATTTTCGGATCCCAGACACGAATCGGGTAGCGGGATAAAGTGGGATCTTTTGTTCAGATTTATGAAACACAAAGTGCGAATGAACTTGACAATGTTTCTGTTCCTTGGGTGATGAACGATCGGTGAATGACATGAGGAAAATCTTTTCGTGATCCGTCTGGGAAATATTCTAAGCGAGAGGAAAAAATAAATATAATTTATGAGGTTGTAAGTTACTGGACACAAAATAGAAACGGGAAACGTGCCAAAAAATATGTTTCAAAATGTGTTAACTATTTTATTGGGCCTAGTGATCAGCGCCATAACAATATTGAACACACATTACATGGGAATTAAATAAAATAATCCAGCCACCAGAGCCATTCCGAGCGGGAGTGTAATTTATAGAGTGCAACCCAAATGGGTCATATCCACACCCATTAATCCCCCGAGCAATATTCAAATTATTCGAGCAGCGCAGCCAAATTAGATTGCCACCCACTTGAGGGTCTACTTATAGCGCCTGTCAAACTAACGGCCGAACTAATCCGCCTGACAACATGTCGCCGAAAACAAAAATAATAGGGGACGAGCACACCTCTAGAAGCCGGGAAAACACCGAGTGCGAACTGTTCGAGCATCGGGGAAAATTAGGAAAACACGTAAATAAAAGACAAACAGATGTTCTATTATGGATTTGTTTGGTTTCGCTCGGGCAGCTCCTAAAAGCATCCAAAATCGATTGGGGATCTCTGAGAGCAGAAGCTGAAGCAGAAGTAGAAGCTTCCATGCTCAAATGACGCCCACTCATTGGTTCTCCACTCTCGATCCTCTCCCAGGTGGACACTGCTCGGAAAATGGGATTTTGGGAAATGAAACAGAGCAGCAAGTGCAGCGGGAGAGGAAGCGACAAATTCATTTCGGTTTTCGTATAAATTATGATCAACACGACCGGCTCCCCATACTCCTCCCACCCTTGTATGCTTCTGGGCTGGCAAATTCAATTAAAATCTAAATAAAAACAACATGCATAATTTTTATTTTTTCGAAAAAAAAAAATTATATTTATATTTATAATTTATATTTCGGAACGAATAAAGAGGAAAACGCTGGGCGGCTCCATGGACTGTCAAGTCGATCGGCGTCGCCAGTTTCATCTTGGACGTTCTGACTGCCCCACGCGTGCGAAATCCGCGCGCATCGCCTCGCCGTTTCAGTTCGCCATCGCCCACTCGCGTTTTCACTTTTACACGCCCGAAAAAAGACGGACACAAAGTGCAATATATCCTATATATAGTATATATATACGAAATAATATTCGGTGGCCCAGTGCAGTGTTTTGGAAATCATGTCACTTGCAGTGCCAGCTCAAAAGTGTGGAAACCGTAGTCGGAAAGTTTGAGGAAATTCAGGCAAAATGATCTCAGAAGTCAGTGAAAAAATCAAGAATTAAGTAAATAAAAATCCTATAAATATAAGATGAATTTCATTTGTAAATGATAAAAATTATTTTCACTATTGTCTGCTGATTGTATCTGCAGAGCGTCGCGCGCGTACCCGTATCTATGTATCTGTGAGCGGTGTATCTCGGAGTGCGTTCGCATTGTGGCATCGCCAAGATTTGACCTCGCACTTCACCCATCAAGTGAATTCATTTGTCGCTCTGTTCACGCGATCCACGTCTCCTCCACTCGGATCTGTGTATCTGAGCATCGCCAATTTGTCATACAAAAGACATCATTCTAGTCATCCATTGGATCCGATGTGCGGAAGCTTAAGCAGCCCGAACTAGAGCCAATTGTAGTTGAAGTAAGTTACTTACTAACATCGGGGGAGGAATATGCTCCGAGGTGGCTGACAATTTTCCAGCACTGCTTTGGGGAATACTACTATAGTTCGGATGGCGGATGCTTCGATATTTATGACCCACTGAATGCCCAACATGTGCGCTACATTGCATCAAAAATAGCCGGCATTGAAATGAATTTAGCAAATACAGAAGAATATCGGGAGACACGGAACGGCCCAAGAGAGCCATCCGAAAATAGGCGATAGAAATATTATTAATTAGATTTTGGACAAACTTTCGGACTGTGTTGTGTTCGACAGCCCCGTTCCATTAATATCATTATATATGTGGGCCACTGTACCATAAATCTTCCGCATCAAATGCAAAAAAAAAAAAACAAATATTATATATAATTAAATTATGTTTGTGATACGCTTGTTTATAGTTCGATGCCGTTGACAATTTTTATTTGTTTTGCCAGAAGAGTCCGGACCAGAGCTCCGGGACGAGGCATTCAATTTATGCCAATCCAAAGTCAGCCAAAATCAGCCGGTAGCCGGCAGCCGGTGTCCAGCGAGGGTCCATAAAATTGTATCCAATTAGCAGACCCAAGCACACACACCCATGACCCCAAAAACTAAAGCCATTTGTCAGGATTCCGTCCTCTGGCCGGACTTCCATTTTCCGTATTCGAATACGGTTTTGTCATTACGGTCAATAATTACCGCAAGCATGTCAACCGAAATTATTGCCCAGATAGGTTTTCCAACCCCGTTTGCCGCACTCTGGTTTAAGTGTCCGGCCATGTGTTGCAGTCAAACCGCAAGGACTCTCCGTCCGGGCGCCTTTCTCCTCTACCTTCCACCTTATACCTACCACCTTCACTTTCCCCCACCAGTTCTTCCTCCAGCTGGCCGCTCTGCCGGAAATAATTACTCAGCTTGCTTTTCTTTCGAGTGGGCAGTGGATGTGGGTGGGGGGTTTTCTCCACATTTAATTTATATTATTTGTGCTTCCTTTTGTCTACTTTGGTCAGCTCCCCTCTTTGGACCCCCCTATGCCACCTTTGTTTACCTGGCTTTATTAGGAACTTTCTGTCTATGTTCGGTATGCATCCTGCCCCGTTCCGTCCTTGGCCATGGAGCGGTTCCTGCTGTTGTCGTTACTCAACCACTAAACTGTGTTTTGGCTTTTGTTGCATTTTCAACCGCATTCCTGTGGCTTCTGCAGCTTCGATTTTTCAGCTTGAAATGAGTTTCTAATAACATTACCGGGCTCAAAAGGGTATTCTCGGGAAAAGAGTGATGTTTATCCGGGGAAATGTTACATTTAATATTTAGTTTGAAGCGTTTTCTGTTCCCGAAATGCCAAAACACGGCAGGCTGTGAATTATTAAATAACATTCACCGCCGGCCAACACTTCTTCATATCGAAATACAGACGAATGTCTGGCTGGGTCGCGACTGAACCCATTGTTGGAATTCAATTCAATATTGATCGCCCCGGTCCGGGGTCAGCCCGGCCGAAACAGAACAATAAGGACACCAAAATCGAATTTAATGGATGGAAGAGTTACAAGTTACTAGTATGTGTGCAGTGCAAGAAATTATAAATTTGTTTGCGGTAATATTTTAAAATATAAATATTTTCGTTTCAATTTTTTAAGCAATATTGAGATATATTTGGAAGCTAAATTAAATATATATAAAAATGGAGAAGGACTATCATTTGTTCTTCGTGTACCTTACCACTCATACGACATACATAAATGTGTTTTCAATGGCGGCCATTTACTGGCACTACCCACTGTTCCTGCCAGTACCCAGAAGCCCGAATGACCCACTGCGTCTGTCGCAAACAACGAGGGCTGGGGGGAAAAAAGTACGGGGCTGCCAGAGGAAGTGGCGGGTAATTGCCCGAGATAAGAATCGCAGATTAGATAAATCGGTAAACAGTTAGGTACAGACTCTGGGCCTGATAAGCGCCAGATTGGTATCAGTAGTTTGTGGATTGCTGGCTTACCTGTATTTGGCTTAAAGTCAAATTAAGGGGGCTATATATAACCCGAATGCGGAGTGTGTGTCATGGCTCACTTTGATTACAAAAATAGTATACCAACTAAGGTTGACTGTGCGGCTTGATAGATTGAGTTATCTTCCGAATAGTTTCTGTTACTAACTGTAATCTATAAGTCTTATCAATCCACAGATTATTGAAGAAGTTTTGTGAATGGAAGCTTGTGAAAAAGAGTATAGTCTGAAACAGTAATTCTCCCCTTGCCCGTATTATCCAGCCCCTCAATTAATATGCTCCGAACCTCAATGCGTCATACAAGGCTTGATTAGAAAATGAAGGAAATTATAATTCGAGCCATGAATACACAATTGAATATTCGATATCTTTCCTATTTCGGTTCCAGCCAAAGCAGGTAGACCCAATCGTCCACCTCACAGTCCCATAATTATATCCTTGAAGCGGAAAAGGGACGTATTGGAAGACCCTTTCGGATATATGTAAAGTGACACACATTTACCACTAAACAGTCGCTTATTATAATTTGATGGCACAATGACAAACAAACCCACAGAGCCCAGCTTTCTTGCGCCCCCGAATCGGTTATTTACGGGCCGCTGTATGTACATTTTAGGTATATAAGGTACATATATATTAGGCATGCCAGGGTATATGGTAGACCCGCGAGTCGGTTTCTGTGTAAGTGTTATGGCCACGGCTGAGAACGGCTGTCCGGTCACACGACCCACAAGTCACCCACTCGAAACTCATCGATACTTTGGCTACGTGGCAAGCTCATTGGTCTCCATTTTCCATTTTCTCCGCTTTCCCGACCAGCACTGGTATTTGTGTAATGGCACTGCAAGGGCTCTCGGACACTCCGACTCTCGGACACACGGACACACGGACACGCGGACAGACAAACGGATATATATCTGTACATATAAATTCGGAGCAACCACTCGCATGAGTTTAGTTTATATTTATGAGCATTATAGTGCGGATATATCGGAGCGCCAAGTCGATAGTTGGTAACTCTTTCCCGGTAATAGTAATAGACTTTCTCGATATCGCGGGGTGCGTAAGCCCTTCAAAATGTTTGGACGGACAGTGCAGCGATTTCACGGAAGGCATTTCCCCTTCTTCCCCCGATAAGACATATTCAATTAAAGAGCTCGACAACCTGTACAATCCGCCCGATAGGAAAGCCAAACAAAAACCCGGAGAAGTATACTCCGGCGGGAGTCAGTGTTTGGCCAGAGAGCGGCTGAGAATTTTTTACCTGACGGCAATCAGCGGGCAATTATGCGATAAGTCCTTATCAGCCTTTAGATAACAGTGCGACTGGAGAGCGGCAAGAGAGCGGAGCATTATGAAATCGGAATTGAAATTTTCGGAACATTAGTTGCCCACCGTTGGCGTCTACGTGCGGTTGTCTCCCTTCGAGGTTAATTCCATTCGACCTACTCGCGAGTGCAGTCCTGATTAGAGTGATTGGGTGATTGATTTGCCCGATATTGGTAGATAAAGTGACTTTATATCTGTCCCAGATACGGACCCAGTGGCATATGGTGTTGTGATAAAATGTGAACACTGTCGTTGCTGTAATTCGATCGGAAATGTGAGTAACTCCTAGCTAAGACCTGTCTCCGATTAAATGTGAATACTAGTGCGCATTTAGTGGCACTTAGTGGTTGTAAAACTGCTAAGCACTGATTGCAGGGCCGAATCTCTTAATCGCAAAGACATTACACACTTTGCTGAACTCCTCCTGTCGTAATGCCAATTCCGCGTGATGCGTCACACTTCTTCGGTAATGCAGACACTATCTGGAGTTTGTCTGCAACTAGCAGATAAAAACCTGTTCATCTCAGACTTTCTCGGTCTTGGAGTCAGTGGTTGGATATGCGAACGAGCACGAACCATATTGTAGTCGAAACTTGGGGGGAAATAGGGGAAAAAAGCAAGCCACAATAAAGCAAACAAGCGAACATATAAAAATCTCCAGATAAGATAACGAAACTGCTCAACAAGTGAATGGGGAGTGTGTGTGCTGTGTGCTCCGGCTGTAGTTGGTTTTTGTGGATACAATGCAACAGCCAGGGACAAGTGACATCTCTTCGAAATGTCAACTGTCAGAAAGTGGAGTAGCAAGGACTGGCAAGACGGTGACAGCGAAGGCAGGGAGAATCGGGGTCAGAGTGTCCACCAGGCCAAGAGCCGAGACCATGGCCCAGATTCTCCTTCCCACATTAGCATACAATGGACATCGTTTGATCATCCCTAGGTCGACGGGGTGGCAGGGCCAGATGGTAGGGGCTGGGGTTGAACCCATCGCCCTGGCGGCTGGGCGAAATATTGTCACTAAAGTTAATTAAAAAACAGCCAGGGGCCATGTATACACACACATCCCCCCAAAAAAAACCAAGCCATTCGCCCACACAGGCGAGAGGATAGGAATCTGGTTTAATAAAAATACCAAAGGGTGCCAGTGGCCCAGGCGGGCTGGGGGATTTTGGGGGTTGAGCCCGGACTTTGGGGGTAGCTCTCTGTCAACGCTGCGTGGGCAAACAAAGGCAAATAAATAGAAAAGAGATACTCAATAATCAATAGATAAATAAAATTACAAGGTGACAGCAGCTGGATGTTTTTCCCATCCCGAGATCCCCTGGTCTCCCGATGGCCCCGTTGTCACCGCCAGTTGACGGGGCTGGTGGGGCTGTGTCTCTGTGTGAGAGCTTTAAGGCTGCAGGAGCCACATCAGCGGGAGCCGAGGGGAACGGCAACGGTGGCGATAACTGCTCATAATGCTGCAGCTAGGAGAGCAGAGTCCTGCACTTTACAAGTCAAAATAAATACTCTTTCCCGAAAATCAACGAATAACTTGAAGCATTTAGCATTTATTTTTTTTTTAATGGCAGAGTATACATATCCCTTAATATTATGTATTATAATTATACTTTTATTACCCTGGCTAGTACCTATACTAACTTTTTGTATTATTCAAAAAATAAAAAATCCCAAGCAGTACCATGTTAAATACCATATAGATATACCCATAAACCCTTCGATACACTGACTTTGGCGAGGATGTTGCTGTCGTCGCCATCGTTTGATGGCACTAGGATAAGCGCGTGGCAAGGATCCACAACAGTATCCAAGGAAGACGAGGCAGGCGAAGTGGCAGGAGCTGGAGCATGCCGCTGGCAAGCCGATGACTGCCGTCCTAACACGCTTGTTACTGCTCCGGGGCGAAATTCAGGGGTGTCGGTGGTGCGGGGGATGCAACAACCTCCACGCCACGACGACGACAACGATGCGGATGCGGATGATGGCGTCGCCATTTGGCAGAGCCCGGCCAAGAGAAGCGGACGGAGCCGAAAAATAAAACAAAACACTAGAGCGCGCTGCGAAAATAAATAAACGAGTAGCGTAAATAGAAAGCGCAAAAATATGCAAGCGTCGGAATTTATTAAAAAATAATAGAAAACCCGGTGAATTCGCGGCGATTATCTGGAGACCAACAGAAATTTATCTAGTGTGCGGGTGGCCAGAAAATGTGTGCAACTTTAATGCCAAAAGTTATTGTGTCTGAGTGATTTTTGTCCAAAAGTAAGCTTCAGAAATTGATGTCTTTATGAAGGACCAACTTTAAAGGATTTGGATAGAATAATTGGATAGAATAGAGTAGTGAACCACATTTTCTTTAAAAGAAAAACATTTATTGATTAAAGAATTTTAATTAAAAATAACTTCCCTTTTTTAACAAATAGAACTTGTGACATTCAAAACAAACATAAGATGTAAATCATACATTATTAATACTTCCATCGGTTTGTGGATAATTTTAACCCATATTTCAATTGAATAGATTCAAAGCAAATGTATTTAGCACACGTGCTAATTAAATGTAGAGCTTATTATTCTAACATAATATGTATTTAATTAAAAGCCTACAATGTTGCACAATATGGATTTAATGCAGCAGCGAACGGAATACACTTTAAAGCCCTGGCTCCAAAGCCAGCTATGCAAAGCACTTGAATTCCGACTGCCCTTTGCCATCGATGTATGTGCAGGCGCGTTAATTAAGGCGCCCATGCCTGTGGCCAGTCAAGTGCGACAACAAATAATTTGATTTCAATTTAACTAATTAGCTGGAGCCTTCAACATTATGCGGCCAACTAGCTATGTGAGCACTCGAAATGCTTATCTGTTTAGCGGCAGCTATGTAGTGAATTTTCACATACACTTGCAGATAATAGGGTCATGTCTCGAAAATAAACAGAATATCTAATTAAACTTTAATCTAAATTAGCTTCTAACATTTTTTTTTTAAATTAATTATAGTGCTGTGGTGTCTTGTAAGCAATTAAACCCTTCGTATTGCGTACAATTTGTCTTTTCCCCAAGCTTACAATTTGTATAATTGGTCAGTAACCAACTACAGTGTTTCTTTAAGTGGACACATGTAACCAGCAGACTGTGCATGTAGTGGTGCGTATCTGTGTTTGTATCAAGGCAGGCACTTCAGTGTAGACAGTCGAGTGGGCCCAAGTACTGCGGTCAGTCAGTCTGTCAGTCAATATGCGCTTTTCATTGAAAAGCTTAGCTATGCACAACTCGCTCCCCGGGGGGAGGCGATCGACTGACCAAGGCGTGGCAGCCATTTTGTCTGCGGTTTCCAGAGTGGGTTCTTAAAAAACTAATTAATATTTGTATGGCCATTCATGTTGCAGTCAATACTGCGAAAGAGTATAAGCTTTATTTAAGGATAAAAATATGCCGATTTTGTATAGTTTTTAGGGGCAATCCATATGATACAAGAATACCACCTCTTCTTCCCTTCGACGCCTTACGATAAAGATTATTTTTAAGAAAATCTTATAGCTCTATCTTTTATAGTCTGAGATCTATGCTTTTCTACGATTACTGGGTATAATACGATTAAAATACTATTTTAAAATAAGATTTATTTAATTAAAAATAATAAACGTCAACTAACAGCGTTCTTTGTATGATTGCAAATCCCTGTACCCTTTTTTATCCTCGATTTTTCCACTTTTTAAATAAAAATGTAATTACTTATTGACATAAGCAGGCTTCTATTTAGCTTAGCCACTCACATTTAACTCACATCGCACACTGGACACTCCATCTGTAGTACATGTACATGCCTTTAATCAGACAACACTTTGTTTTTAATTTAATTACAGCAGAAACACAAGCTCAACCCACTCCTGGTGTCCGAAGTATAAAGAAGAGCCCCAGGCTAATTGTCAGAGTGAAAATAAAAACTGTGATAAACAAAGAAAGAGGCAAAGAAAAGTAAACAAAACGGATGAAAGACACTCCTGCCGGGAGCTAAATAATACACAATTTTAATAAAACTAAAACCAGGGGAAAATTAAAAAGCAAGCGACGCCAAATGCGGCACTAAAAGTAATTAGCGTCAGTGGACAGGGCAGGGCAGCAGAGGAGTTGCAAATAGAAGCAAAGCAAGAGTGCAATAAATGATGTTGCAATCCTTGAATTTGCAGGCGGATAAACTGAGCGGCATCTCATCTGCAACAGCACTAGCAACACCAACAGCTACAACATCAGAGCAAGCACACGACGCAACAGTAGAATCAGCAACAACAATGCTTACAACGGCACCTGTTGCCCATGTTGCTAATGGCAACAACAGCAATACGAGCGAAACTAACAACAATAGCCTCTACAGTAGCAGCAATTTAAATAGCAGCAGCACTAGCCAACAACAGCAACAGATACAGTCGGTCAAGTATTTAGAGAATCTAACGAGCTCGGGAGCAAGTTCAGGTGCCATTGCAGCGCCAACAACTTTCACAGGTGCTGCAAAAAGTTTCCATCCCTATTTGCGGCCCTCTGGTACCACCAGCAGCACCATCAGCAGCATCAGTAATAGCAACAACGGTGCGGCGGCATTATCTACAACAACGGCAACATCGGGTGCAAAAATGTCCTCGACATTGTTTGAAACACTTTTGCACAACCAAATAAATTCCAGCCCGACGGCACCGACCGTGCCCCCACTGCCAGCAGCAACACCAGCAATTGCAACAACAGCAACACCCAGCACCGCAGCAACCGCAACAGCAGCAACTGCAGCAGCAGCAGCATCATCAGCGGTAATGCCGCTGAATTCCAGCATTAATTCCAGAACTTCATTAGGCGAACAGGGTGGCATTGTTGCCGTTCCCTCAAATCGGTGAGTTCAATTTTTTTCGCATAGGCTTCTGGCTAATGCGAGCTAATTAGAATCAAATGATTTGTAGTTGCTGGAGATAGTTTTCAGGACTATCAGGACCAGTGAAATTAGACCATGGGTTTAAGTGGATAGCTTCCATGATAAAGTAACTTTATTTTTAACAATAATTAAGCTTCAAAGAATGAAATTTCATTTGAAATCAAATTTCAAAATGGGTGGAATAATTTACACAATTCCTTTAATTTTATCATCTCTTCAATATCCTTTAACGGCCACTGCGCTTCTGCCCACTCTGCATATTACCTTGCCTTTATTGAGCATTTCAATTTCCTATTCCTTTCCACGATGGCACATGCCACCTGCACCCCACCCACGACTTGGGCTATCACATTTCAAATGGTTATTTCTCGGACGTGCGCCACATTTTCTATCTGCGGGCTTCCTCTGTCCGGAAATTATAAAAATTTACACCGAATGCTGGATCACTCGGCGGCCCACTTCTCTGCCTGATTTAATTAAAATAAGTGACAATATGCATTGGCCCAAAAGGCACTAGGAAGGCGGACATTTCCCTGAGCCCATACATGGGTGGGCCGAGGAGAGTTCGCGGCTACCATCAAGTGGCTAATGATAATTGGCGTTGCATTAAGGTTATTAATTGGCAGGAGCCATCAAGGAAACAATTTTCACATAGCCAGCCATCAGCGATAATGGCGAATGATTATTGACAGGACATTGTAATTATAATATTACAGCATCTTCATAATGGCCAAGTAGTCGCTGGCAGGGTGGGTGGCCTCGAAAGAAGTACTCTGCCCCACTATCATCTATCCGGCTTTTTCTGCCATCGTGCTCGGCCATTAAATAATAAAGCAAGAATTATTAAATTTATGTTGGGTCATTTTTATACGGCCTGGATGCTCAAGCTCCCGACTCCTCGATTCATCCACTGCTTCCCAAGCTTTCTGTTCCACTTCTTGTAAATAATATTTTTGCTTCCTCTATCTTTGAGCCGTTTGTTTTTGTTGCGACAGGCGCGGCATAACAAACTGCCATCATAAATTAAGAGCGACGTCATTGCCATGTCGCCAATGCGAACCGTGGTATAAAGTGTCCTGAAAAATAAATTCTATTCTTAACTTAAAAACCATAACTACTAGAGGACATTTTATTTTATTTTTGGCAATTTTTTAAAAATAAGGAAAATGCAAAAATGAAAGGGCAATATGCCCCACACCGATGGCTATATCCTGCCCAATTTCAATCCGATTCTTGAGCGGAATACTTTAAACGATTTCTGGATTGATTCTCTTTTAAAAGCTATAAAAACTACCAAAAGCTACAAACAAGATATTTTTTAGATTTTTTGTGTTCTGAACACAAAAAAGTGTTCAGAACACTTTTTGAAGGTCCCCTTCAAAAATATGGAAAATGCGAGGAGGGACAATATAGGACCCCACGAAGGCCATATCTTTGGCAATAGTCATTCAATTCTTGAGCGGAGTACCTTGGAAGATTTGCAGATCGATGCTCTTTCAATCTGCATCAAAACCTACAAACGAAATATTTTTTAGATTTTTGTGAGATTTTCTGGACGGTCCCCTTGCAAAATATCGAAAATGCGTGGGGCCACAATATGCGCCACCATGAAGGCCATATCTTTGGCAATAGTCATCCGATTGTTTAGCGGAGTACGTTAAAAGATTTGTGAATAGATTCTCTTTCAATCTGCACCAAAACCTACAAACAAAATATTTTTTAATTTTTTTGTGAAATTTTCTGGAGGGTCCCCCTAAAAAATATGGAAAATGCGTGGGGCCACAATATGGGCCACCACGAAGGCCATAACTTTGGCAATAGTCATCCGATTGTTGAGCGGAGTACCTTGGAAGATTTGTAGATCGATTCTTTTCCAATCTGCATCAAAACCTACAAACATAATATTTTTTAATTTTTTTGTGAAATTTTCTGGAGGGTCCCCTTAAAAATATCGAAAATGCGTAGGGCCACAATATGCGCAACCACGAAGGCCATAACTTTGGCAATAGTCATCCGATTGTTGAGCGTAACTTTGGCAATAGTCATTCGATTCTTAAGCGGAGTACCTTAAAAGATTTGTGAATAGATTCTCTTTCAATCTGCATCCAAACCTACAAACAAAATATTTTTTAATTTTTTTGTGAAATATTCTGGAGGGTCCCCTTAAAAATATCGAAAATGCGTAGGGCCACAATATGCGCAACCACGAAGGCCATAACTTTGGCAATAGTCATCCGATTGTTAAGCGGAGTACCTTAAAAGATTTGTGAATAGATTCTCTTTCACTGTGCATCAAAACCTACAAACAAAATATTTTTAAATTTTTTTTTCACATTTTCTGGAGGATACCCTTAAAAAATATGGAAAATGCGTGGGACCACAATATGGGCAACCACGAAGGCCATAACTTTGGCAATAGTCATCCGATTGTTGAGCGTAACTTTGGCAATAGTCATTCGATTCTTAAGCGGAGTACCTTAAAAGATTTGTGAATAGATTCTCTTTCAATCTGCATCAAAACCTACAAACAAAATATTTTTTAATTTTTTTGTGAAATTTCTGGCGGGTCCCCTTGAAAAATATCGAAAATGCGTGGGGCCACAATATGGGCCACCACGAAGGCCATAACTTTGGCAATAGTCATCCGATTGTTGAGCGGAGTACCTTAAAAGATTTTTGAATCGATTCTTTATCAATATGCATCAAAATCTACAACCGAAATGTTTTTTAGAATGTTTTGAGAAAATTATATAAAAAGTAATTTTTGTTAAAAGTCATGTCTATACTTATCGAAATGTTGTTCATTCGTTTATTCGATATAAATTTTCTTCGAAATAATTTTAACGGTTTTATTACCAAAATCTTTAATACGTAATAATGCAATGTTAGCCCACTGTGTGCGGATATTTTATTCCCTTCGGTGACTCTTCAAGCTGTTGATTCGCACATTGAGTGGCCGTACCAACATCGTCATCACCGGTCACCGTCATCGCTTTGGAAAGCACCTGCTGTCCTCCCGTGACCGAATTCCCATTTCCCCATTTCCCGTCTCCCTCCCCATTTCGGCACGCCTTCTCGCCTTCTGACGCGTTTCGGCTCCCACCGCAGGCGATTTTCTCATTAAGCCAGGTCGCATTTAAATGAAACTGAATTATTAATGCACAGGCGCAGCCCCGAGAGAATTTCAGGGAGAAGCCCGGGAGATTGAGACAAAGAGAGATAGTTGGCTGGGAAACTGTGGGACTCGCTCCCCGAAGGATTCGCGCCCGGCTGAAATAATTGCCTCGGCGGCTCCAGGGGCTCCACACCTGTCGCTGCTCTCTGATTCTGTGAATTTCAATATACTGTCTTTTGCTGCCACCTCCGTAATTTTATTTGCTTTTATTTTTGGCGCCTCTTCTTGGCCCGAATATGTGTGGCAACTTACTGGGGAAATTGGCCCGACCAACAAGTAAACGCTTGCCGTTTAGAGATTTATGCTTGAGGCCCAGGACTCGCTCCCCCATTGTTGCTGCTCCTGCAGGCACGCCTGAATTTATCACCTTGACATAGGCAATTTGGCTCGTCCTCGTTCCGGCTCTAATAGATTAATTTCGTTTTGTCATTCGATGGCCCGCGGCTGTCGCGCCGTTTTCGCTGGATTTTCACTGGCTTTTCACTCGGTGCCTCGGTGCGGCAGTGTTTTCCATTCCCAGTTCATAACTGGATGAAGGATAAGGGAGGCAGGACATTTTTTTGGGCGGCGGGGGGAAGATGAATGGGGCTGCAGCGCTGAAATTACTTTCGCAGGAAATTGGAAAATGAAGAAATTTAAAAGTAAATTGAAAGTAATTTCCTAAATGGCATCGTTTCAGATGACTCCGTGCGATAGCTCATGTTGATAATGTACCAAATCATGGGGGAGATTGCTACTCCTTCCTCTGGAATTTCACATTCTCTGTTTAGAAAATTAATTTTTATTAAGAAATAAACTTCCTTTTCAGTGTTTAGATATATAAATGCCCTAATTTCTATGTACTTTAACAATTAGAAACACAAATCTGTGGCCTTGGTCACATCTCTATGCCAGCATTCCCATATCATCCTGGCAATGAACTAACCAACTTACCCGCTGAGCCAATTAAGTGCGGAAATTTATTGGCCCAACTGCTTGACAACTTGTGCTTACGGCAAATCAGCTCTGTAACCGAGCCCCGAGCAAATTGACAGCCAACCAAAAGTCAATTTCGTACACCATCAGAACACCCAATAAAGCCCCATTAGGAGCAACAGCAACAGCAACAGCCAAAGTCTGCAATTGGAAAAGGGAAAACTTTTGGGCATCACCCGAAAAAAGCAGAGCACAAAAACCAACTGAAAGTGACCTCAAAGTGGAGCGTTCAATGCGTTGCCTTTCAGTCACTCAAGGACCCTTCTCCCGCAGTCCTTTCATTCCATCCTAGAGTCCTGTAGACACACAGAACGGTCAGCCACGAAACAAGAGTAAAAACGTTCACAACTTTTTAGATTAGATTAGTTTGCTAATAACAATTAGTATTTGTATTTTATGTTGTTATCCAACAAACGTTCCTAGCCGGCTGCTGCCCCACTCTGGGTCTCCCTCTTTTTTATGGTCATTAGCAAATGAAGTTAGGGCCAAAAACAATATGCTGGCCACAAAAGTTCAATGGAGAAGTAAATATCCGCCAGAGATTCGGAATGGCTTTATTTGCGAGCGAGATGGATGAGTTCAACAACTGGAAATTGGCAATTGTGGGCACTTAAAGTCGGTCTTGGAAAAATTAAATATTGGATTTAATAAATAGGACTGAGGATTTAGATTTGGCATTAGTATCTTAGGTTACCCTGGCGCGTTTTGTCAGATGCTTGGGGTAACCCGGCACTGCTTCAAAATTAACATCATAAAATCAAAAATTTAGACTAAATGGGAAAATCGTTGGATGTGGTGGTCGTGGGGTCGGCGACCATCGAGTACATAACGTAAGGCCATTCTTATGTGAAGCCTATAATTGTAAACCTGGTACAACCCGCAGACATGTAGCCGAGCTCCCCAAGCCCGGAGAGATGGTCGCTGGAATATACATGGAGACTGCTTTTGGCGGAAAAGGCGCCAATCAGAGCATAGCAGCGGCCAGGTTGGGAGCCACCACCACATTCCTGGGAAAGATGGGGGCGGATGAATCCGGCGAGACGTACAAGAGCTATTTGACCGATCAGAATATCGACACTCAGCAAGTGGAACTGGTGCAGAACACGTCCACTGGCATGGCCGAGGTGGCCCTGACCGAGGAGGGCGAGTTCTACAGGATCAACGTGGCGGGGGCCAATACATCCATGACCGGCAAGGACATTTCCCTGCATAAGAAAATCATGAACGACTCCCGCGTATTGCTCTGCCAGCTGGAATTGGACATGAAGACCACCATCTGTGCCCTGCGCCAGTTCAAAGGTGGTGTTTCCATTCTCCACCTCTCTCCTATGCGCAGCGACATACCCAAAGAGCTGATCACCTTGCCCACAATTTTGGTAATGAACCAGAACGCGGCAGCTACTTTGGCCAACGTGGAAAAGGTTCGGACCCTGCTCCAGGCCAAAAAGGCCTGCAAAACTCTCGTTGACCGCGGGGCAAAGAGCGTGATCATCCTTATGGAGGACAATAGTGCCGTCCACATGTCCAAAAGCAACAAGGAGATGTGCACCCATATACCCGCTGGCGATGTGCGCTGCAGGGCCGACTCCTCCGGGTCGGACGACGCCTTCATGGGCAGCCTGGCATATCACATTGCCAAGTTCCCGAAGCTGTCCCGTGAGCACCACATTAGTGCCGCCAACGCCTGCGCCGCCTACTCCGTCGGCATCCTAGGTACCCAGCCCAGTTTTCCGGGCCAACCCCTGGCTCAGGACAACCTATGCCAGATCACGCCCACCTTTACAGTGATCGACGAAAATGCCGAGCAGGCGCCCCCACCCCCACCAGAGGAGCCAGCACCCGTAGCACCTCCACCAAAGGAGCCAGCACCCGTAGCACCTCCACCAGAGGAGCCAGCACCCGTAGCACCTCCACCAGAGGAGCCAGCACCCGCAGCACCCCCACAAGAGGAGCCAGCACCCGTAGCACCTCCACCAGAGGAGCCAGCACCCGTAGCTCCTCCACCAGAGGAGCCAGCACCCGTAGCACCTCTACCAGAGGAGCCAGCACCCGTAGCACCTCCACCAGAAGAGCCAGCACCCGCAGCACCCCCACCAGAGGAGCCAGCACCCGCAGCACCTCCACCAGAGGAGCCAGCACCCGTAGCTCCTCCACCAGAAGAGCCAGCACCCGTAGCACCTCTACCAGAAGAGCCAGCACCCGTAGCACCTCCACCAGAAGAGCCAGCACCCGCAGCACCCCCACCAGAGGAGCCAGCACCCGCAGCACCCCCACCAGAGGAGCCAGCACCCGCAGCACCCCCACCAGAGGAGCCAGCACCCGCAGCACCTCCACCAGAAGGGCCAGCACCCGCAGCACCTCCACAAGAGGAGCCAGCCCCCGCAGCACCTCCACAAGAGGAGCCAGCACCCCCACCTCCAGCAGAGAACCCGGCCCCGGAAGAAGCTCCAAAAGCCAAGACGGAGGAGGAACGCAAAACAGTCACCGAGGCCAATAAATCGTAGTCTAAAATACAAACATCTTATGTAACTCATTTAAATTTTACAAAAACCAAGAAAAAAATGCTTACCTTGTTCAACCTCATGTGGCAGTTCAGCAAAGGGTAGAAGTCTGGCCAGGCATAGGGTACTGATGAGTTATTTCCTCATAAAATAGATCCTATAATAAGTCTCAACCATCTATTCTGATTGCTTGTATTTTTCTTTAGCTTGACCTTTATTCTATTAGATTTATAGAGCAAACTCATAGTTTCCCTTCCATTTCCTAATCGTTTCAGCATCTCCATCAAAACCGAAGTGGAACTGGTTGGCTCAAGCAGTCCGGAATCGATCAAGGACCAGCCGGATGCGGACAACATCAAGATGTTCGTCGGCCAGATACCCAAGACTTGGGACGAGACGAGACTCCGGCACATGTTCGAACAGTTCGGGCCGGTGCACACCCTGAACGTCCTTCGCGACAAGGTCACATCAATTAGCCGCGGTGAGTCTTCCAGGCCACAATTCTCCAAATATCCTGATACAACATAGCCCCGGCAGCATACAAATGGGGGAATTACACGGGGTGTTCAATGAAATTTTATAATGTCCATCAATCCCGAAGTCCCCGGGCCACTGGCGGGATGAACACCGAAGTAATATGATTATGCTGATGGCGAACCCATCAACATTAAAACTTGCTTACAGCTTAGCACAGGTGTTGCTGGGTAGGAAGAAAGTTTCAGCCGGGTAATTGGCCATAATTGTGCGTGTATGAGCGGGAAAAAGTTGAGCACATACAGGACTCGC
Source organism: Drosophila atripex (assembly GCA_035045925.1). NCBI lineage: Eukaryota > Metazoa > Arthropoda > Insecta > Diptera > Drosophilidae > Drosophila > Drosophila atripex. Next base: position 5,906,977 of record JAWNOP010000070.1, on the reverse strand, counting down.
AGGACATGGGCAAGTTGCTCTGGTTAATTTTGGTTGTATTAGAATAATATGCGCATTTGCTTGCAAACTTTTCTCGAAAAGCAAAAAGGTAAACTCCATTATGCATATTTATGGTCTGGAGGGGATGGACCCGTAGTCCGTACAACGGGCTCTGGCCATAAGTGTGCGTACATCCGACGCAAGGATGTGGGCTAATCCTCCGAGCAAGGTGCTCGAGCACGACTAACTCGTTTGGGGAAGGATTATAATTTAATCTTCGTAATGGATAGGTGGTCGAAGGTGTTATTTTGAGCTACCATTTCCAGGCTATTTAATAAATAAAAGGACCGAAATAAATTGTAAGTTTGTTATGAAGGATAAGCGGCCACTATGAACACCTTCGGATGCAGGTCTTCCAGCGTCTCGCATAAAAATAAATTACAAACAAGTACAATATTTTTGAGTGACCCTAAAAAGTATGAAGACTTGAGCAGCTTGCCGTCGCAGTCACCCGTGATAATTGTTCACCTTTCATTTTGCCCGCATGGCTTGCATGAAGTGCCCTGTTACATGTCCAGAAATCTGCATGCCAACGATATATTATATTATATCCATTATATATCCAATTAGCTTTAAGCTTTCGATTCTGTCGAGATGCATGCTGGCAAGAGTTAAAAATAAGTAGGAGAACAACAAAGATCATAACCTTTGTAATGGTCCCTAGTCATTAATATTGCATTAAGTAATTTATATATACAGTATGCAGTACAGTATTATATACCGTTCGTTCTGTTTCATATGTTCTGTGCAATTGTCTATTCGATCTGTTTGAATTGTATTCGATTTGTATTCGATTGTTTCATTTTCGTTTGCAGGGTGCTGTTTTGTCACCTACTATACACGAAAGGCTGCCCTGCGCGCCCAGGATGCGTTGCACAACATCAAGACCTTGGACGGGGTAAGTACCGCCCACCATACCACCAAGCCACCAAACCACCATGCCACCATGCCACCATGCCACCACCCCCTCACCCATACACACGCTCACACAACCCTCGTGTCATATTTGTAGCTTTGAGTTTTGCCCGTTTTCCTGTTCTCCATGTCCATGTCTGCCGTGTCTGCCTTTCTTTTCATTTTATATATATTTATATATAGAAGCATATGTATGTGTGTGTGTTCTGGAGAGTGTGTGTGTGTATGCGTTTCTTCGTAGCTCACCTATACATATGCAAGTGCAGTAACTGTTTGTGCGCCTTTTTAAATAATACAGCTTGAGAAAGTCAACCGCTTGCGTCCCGATCGATCGATGACATACTTTCAATGCATGGTTTTTCGAGTCCTGACTGGGGGGACACGAACCAGGTGCAAAAGGGGGGAGCCGGATGGGTGTTGGTATATGGCCAACACAAAATGTAATCATCAGTCAATTAGTAGATTCAATTATTGAGGACAATCTCGTTGTTAACGTATTAAATGAAGCGTTCCACGCACAAGCAAACACACCAAGATGGCACGGAGGACGGATCAGCTTTGGGGCGGAAGTTCAGGGGGTTGGTATAGCCACATAGTAGTCATTACCCTGAACAGTGGGTAAAAACATATGAGTTCTTCAGATTAATCCTCGTATCAGTATTAAAATACATGAGTATTATCCATGATGGGAAGACAGGTCCTTCAAAAATGTCTGCTTTCAGTAGGAAACTTTTTATTTATTTCTGAATAAATCCCGTTATTTTGATAGGTTATTATCCTTTTTATAAACAGTATAAATTCTAATTTAAAAGCATAAAATATAAATGAAATAAAATTTTAATGGTAACACCATGTTTCGAGCCACTGTTAGCACTCGACCCATGATTTACATATTCAAATCGTTAATGGAAAATCCATATAGGAACGTTCGGCTGGCACTAAAACAAAGACTCCGCTCCCAACCATACACAATTTAGTGGGCGGAAGGAGAAACAGGACCCTGGCCAAATGGCGCCACGTGTGTAATTGTCAAAATAATGACCACATGCCCCATGTGTGTGTGTGTGTGTGTGTGTGTGTGTGTGTGTGTGCTCGAATGGAAGGTGGATCTTTGTTTGTATAAGTAAGTGCCTGGATGTCGGGCAATGCGTGGGTGTATGGGTATGTCAGGGAAGAGTAAGTATGTGTGGGTGTATGTGTGTAGGTGGGCATGTCTGATCCTTTAATGCATTTGGCAGGCTGCCCTCAGCAGAATGGACATCGATGTCCACATCGGCATCGACGTCCTCGTCAACTCCGAAGCTACTTAATTTACCTGAAATAATCGATAGGTAAACAGACGTTAAAACGTCCGCATTTCCACACTCTCACACACACCACCACCAACATCACCCCCCCCCCCCCCCACACACACACACACACGTATAGAAAAGGAAAAGGCTCAGCTTGTCAACGGCCACAATAAATATTTTGTTTTGAACCGGCCACTTCCCTCTGGGCACTTCGCTCTGTGATTTCCCCTCCCCACTCCTCTGAGTGTTAAGTGTCCTGCCCAGGCGTTGTCCTTTTCCGGTGCCGTCTCTGGACTTTAATTTTTGGGCACGTGTGAACTGATACAGTTGCAGTCATACAGGCGGACTTTCGACAACATTTAATTGGAAAGCCTGAAAGTATGCCATGAATGCTTTATGAACCAATTTCGGAACTCGAAGGCTGCCTGTTTATTAAAAATGTATTCCAATTGTTTTCCAATTATTCAGTTTTATGGAAGTAAATTCGAGAAAATAATTTGCTTCAGCTGTCGAGGAGATATTCAATTATATTTTAGGTAATTTGACCCCCCCCTTAACTGATACATGAAAAATAAACTATATTACTCAAAAAATAGAAACCTTTTAAACGTGGACACTAAGTGAATTTATTCTATAGTGTTTTCCATTTGGCGCCAAATAACTTCGCTGTTTTTGTTTCAAACCCCAAAATCAACCACAATATTTGGACAGCTAATTGACAATCTGGGAAGAAAAAACATGTGACTTTGGACAAATCGCATTAAATTGAAAAGGGTAGCTGGGCCAGGAACTGACCAACACCAGTAAAAGTATAGCAGGACGGATATATCCCCACTTGCCGGACTCTCTGCCAGACAGACAGCTAAATGAAATGCCAGAAACGAGCAACTCAAAGCCAGGCGGCCATTTTACTCATTCAACTGTCAATTTTGAATAATAGAGCAGCAAAATGGCGCAACAATGTCGGGGGCGTAGAGGGGCAGAGCTGGACAAGGACCAAGGCCCAAGGACTAGAGGACCAGAGGCAGTGACATTTTCTCGTAATTTGTGCAGAAACCTTTTGACTTTCCCCAGTACAGTACGGTTGAGGTTTTTTTTTTTTTTTTGAAAAAGGATGCGGCCATACCTCAACCCCAACCCATGACCCATTTTATTTCAATTTTCTGAACAGGATTCAGTCACTCAGTCAGTCACTTGGTCCTTCTTCACCTCTCACGCCCAGTGTCAATGGGAAAAGTTTCTTGCAATTGAAGCTCCATTTTCTAATATCGTTGTAAGTATTATTATTATCGTTTCCGCTGCTCGAACCGTTTGAATGAAAAGTTAATTGAAATCAAAGTAATGGTCCCTGCCTGACAGCGCCAAGGACCCAAGTCCCAGGACCTTATCAGTTTGCCAAGCAAATGTAAAATAAATGGGAAATTTGTTAAAAGCATCGCATTGAATTGCATTTTTCAAGTGCTAATGGTGGTGTTAATGAAATGGGTCACCCATTCCTCTTTGTTACGCCCTCTTCCACTTATCAGGATCCCTTTTCCAGGATATTTCATTAGTGCTTTGCATTTGCAATGGGCCAAAGTGAGATCAATGAAATCAAAATACAATTGTAAACTTCAATAAACTAATGTTAGCATTGTTCTAGTCGGACACGGATGAACTTATTGAGAAAATGGTATAGAAAACAAGTAAGCCATTAACTTAATGGCTGCCTTAGCCACTTAATAGATCTGAAAATATGATGAAAATATTTTTGAAACTAGAAAGTCTCTTTATACCTACCCTACTTCTTAGCATCTTTAATGCCATACAAACCAATTTAATTTAGACACTTTTGGGAGCGAAGTGGGGGAACTTTGCAATCGAAGACCAATCCGCACTTATTACTCGATTTTTTATGGCATTTCTCCATTTTTCTTTCTCTTTGACAGATGCACCATCCCATCCAGATGAAGCCGGCGGACAGTGAGAACCGAAATGGTAAGTTCCTTTTTAGTCATCGTCTCGGGCCATATTTGCTCTGTCTCCGCCTCGGTGCCTGCCAAGCTGATTGCTCTTTTTTGGCAGTGTACAGTGTGTGTGTGATGTGTGGGGGAACGAAGCCTTTTGGGCTTAATCAGAAACTTGCATGAAGGACATGGAGCTGAGTAGCATGTAGTGTCTGTATTTGATTACACAGAACAACACAGGCAAAAAGAACCCGAACTGAGGATATGGCAATGAAAATGAATAATGCCCAAACTGACAGGCGAAAAAAAGGAGCAGGATGTGGCGGTATAGTAGAAGGAGCGGACGCCGACTAACTGGCTACAGTTCTGCATTAGTTGGATTGTGTGAGACCAATAAATCGATTAGAATGGGTGCTGAATGGGCAGAGGAGCCTTTCGAATCAGGAGAACAGAAAAAGTGTATGTGTCTGGAACAAAAGTGATGAAATGTTGCATATACAGGGGATATATAATAGAAAGTATGCAGGAACCAGATTCCATATCTATGGACAAAAAATGGGTGTATGACTTATAAATTTATGCATGAAATCGCTGATGTTCTGTATATCCTTTCAATGTATATCAGCGCTTTCCAGACTATCTTTTCCACAGCTATCTCTTACAACCTCAAGCTGCACAACAATAACGCCACATAAAGTGGCAATCTCAGCGTTTCTGGCAGCTCTTTTGTTCCGGAATTCAAATCGGAAAATCGTTAGTACGCCTTCTGACTATCGCAGAAAGTCCCGACCGATGGCTCCGACTTTCCAATCTCCCTTGTCCTTGCCCACCTATGCAATGCGTTTCCGTTTCCGCCTCTGACTGCGTGTGTAAGTGTGCGGCCGACTCTGGTATTCCTTGTTGTCTTCAGCATTGCCGGAGTGCAGCGGAAATGTTTAGGGCATCGCTCGCATTCACCTCCGTGTCCATCGATTGCAGGTCCCCTTTGTGTCTTCGGTGGCTCTCCACTTTTACGATTTTCCCCCGGGAACTTACATAATTGCCTTCCTTCTGTTTCGATTGTGTTCAAGTGGCTCAAGGGCCAGCTCCGATTCCCCTTAAAAAACCGATGATCTGAAAGCCATTTGGGTATATTTTTGTTTGGCCCAAAGATTGCGGCGAGAGTGGACGCGTGACAAAAATAAATCACAAAATTAAAAATACGTAGCACCGAAATTTTATGGTAAATTAACGAAAAATTGGCACCCATCTGAGCAAGGAAGCACTCTGGTTCTCTCGGCTCGTAAACGAAAATATTAACAAATAACGCCTCTCAAAATTAAGATAAATGGCCGAGAGTGCGTTGGCAACAAAAAGTGTCTAAACATTTAAGGAAGCCTTTCGTTCTCATTGTCAAATGCAATCGCAGTAAATGTAGAAGAATTTGGTAAGATTTTATCAAAATACAAAGGGAAATAATTAGTAAAAAAATTAAAAAAATGTATTAGTGGTATACCCTTCAAGTAACATCGATTTAAGCCACATCACTTTCAATTATCAAATATGATTTACTTTCCTAAACAATTCCTCTAAATCATCCGCATTTATCTGCACAAGGGTATAGCAGCAAAAATACATGCCAAACATTTTCAAATGCCACACAAATTTTGTAAATGCAACAAGTGCAGGAACCGTTCTAAGTAGTCTGTATATAGAAATATTGGGGGCCCCCTTATAGCCACCCTTTCTCTAGGTGCCCCCCACTCTGTCACTGTCTCTTTCTCCGAACCTATCCCCATTTCACTCACTTGTGCGTGTTGTGCGAAATGTTTTGGCGACACTTGACAAAATGCCAGAAATTCTAAATACTTTTAGCTGCCGTTTGTCGTCGTAGTTGCTGCTGTCCGCCTTTTTAGCCTGCCCTTTTGGCTTGGCTCAGAATGCCTGTTGGTTTTTGTTGTTTTGGCCGCTGGCTGTTGGCTGTTGGCACCCATCCCTGTCCCACTGCCATCGACGGCTGTCTCCGTCCTTGTCCTCCGCTTTTGGCCAGAACGCCAAATTCACAATCAACTTAAATTAATGAGATGCCAGCCGAATGCAAGTAGTTGCATGCACCAATTTATTTATGAATACAATTTTGTTTATATGCCTGTTGGCTCTCAAATTAATGGGTTTATTAATTTGCAAATTGTCAGGCGCTGACAGTGTCAAATCAATTTGGAAAAGCGCAGCTTATGGTCACCCGAGGTCGAAAGAAATATTCAAAATTTAATTTCCCACCAATAGCTTTGGGGATTTAACAAACTGAATGTGATTTTTAAAATTTAAGTCTATTCAGCTCCAACGCACAGCCTTTCACTGTGAAAATGCTTTTGTTGCGTCAACAGTTTAAGTGGCTTCTGCTTTGCAGGCGGTATCTTTAGATCTACGAATGCATTTTCATGTTTGCAATTTCAGTTCGCAGATGTGTGTGAGCCGGTATCTGCGAGATACTCGAATGCTGGTCGCATTAGCACACTTTTCGATTCAATTATAAAACGTTCTGCGGGCCCCGCCTCGCGAAAACAAAGCGCTTTTTTATGTTGCGCTCACAAGTCCGTTCTTCAATTGATTTTCGTGCCCCCTGGTAGACGTGATCTCTCGTTTAGATACATCTGGTAGATACAGATACACGTACTCAACGCCCGAGCAGTGTATCTGCGAGCACTGGCTCGTTTTTTCTAGCTCTGATGTTAATTGCTCGCGTCTCGAAACCTTTTAGGTCGTCGCGATCTTGTCAAGTGGGCTCACAACTTTGACATGGCATTAAATGTGTTAGAAAAGCTGTTTTTGTTGCCTCAAGACTGCGGTGATGTGTTCGGACTGTGTACTAGCGAGGTGGAGTCGTTAGGTGAGCCTAGGAAGGCGCAGCTAGCTGAGTGCTTCATAACTAAGGCATGAGATTATCAGATCAGATGTTTAGGGATATAAATCTTTTAAAAAAAGAGCCCTCTATCAGTAGACATGTGGAAGAAGGGGTAAAGTGTCTTAAAAAATATAATTAATATTTTTAAAATCATTTCCAAGACCTTAATAAATAGTTTTGAGTTTTGAGATTTAATTACACTCATATAATTTTTATTTGCCAATATAATCAACGCATTCGAAATATAATTCAGCGAAAAAACATCAATTCCTTTTATAATCGCTTCAGTTTAATCCGAATCCAGTTGTTTAACGACAATTAATTAACTTTGAAGCAAAAAGTGTCCAAACGCTCGCTTCAATCATCGAGTATCCGCTCCATTGGCCGGAAAACCGCTGAGTCAACCCGGCACTAATCCGAGCGACAGAGAGAGAGAGAGAGCGAGGGAGAGAGTGGGAGCGAGTCACATTCTGTCAACTGATGAAACGATGACTCTGCCGCCAAGCAAACATAAATAAACAAAACGGCAAAAGGCAGGCAACGAGCGTGGCTAATTGGCTTTAATGTGAGCGAGCCACAAGTGGCCGAACAGCTGTTCCAAGAGAGGCAGAGAGCACGGTTCACAGAGAGATCGGCCGGCAAACACGGCATTGCCAGCCACGAAAGTATCTCAAAGTGCAGCGCAATTGATCCGAGGGGGCAGAGCGGTGGCGGGCTTTTGGGGTTCGGTTTTCTGTTTGCAGCCCGCACTCAGTTCAATTCAGTCAGCCGGTAGATCGCTGTGATCGGCGATCGTTAGCTCGCTGCGGTCTTTGCCTTCGGTTCGGTACCCAGTGGATCCCTTGCCAATAGTCGCGCACAAGTATCCGACAGATACGTGCTGTAGTTGTCGCCAGTTGTCATTCATTCGCGGCACGTTCGCGGGTATCTTCGTATCTTCGGCGCTGTTTTGTGGTTGGAATGGTTCGGTTGGTCAACTCGAATCAACTCGACTTCCCGGCGCAGACACACACACACACAATAAATGAAATTCTTTAAATTAAATCTACGCCAGCTCTAAGGCAATGCCTTAATTGAAAAACGAAACGCTCGCCGCAGTGTATCTTACAGATACTGATAACCAATTGAAAAGGCCAATTGATTGAAATGTTCCCCAGCGACTGGATATAAGCATAGTACTCAATAATAGTTCATTAAGTAATTTCCGACTGAGCAGTGAGGCAATAAGCTATTCGTAATAATTGCCACAAATCAGAGCCAGATGTGTAACTCAGAAATTGTGTCAAGCCAAGCCTGATTAGCTTTAGCTATAGGGCATCAGTGCGTGTATCTTTTGGCCAAAAAGAAATTTTAAAACGCCCCACTCATCTGCTCGTTAAAAAGATTTCAGCCACATTAGAGGACTTTCTCATAATTCAAAATTTAGCAGACATTAAGTTAATAGGTTTGGCAAATCGGCCAGAGCAAAAAATGACCAAAAATATCACCGGCTAGCATACGTCGGGCATATTTCGAATTCGATTCCGATTCCGACGACGACCGAAATAAATGCCATTAAACATTAATTTCCTATGCCAGAATAGCTGAGGCGGCCGCAGCTTGGCCGATTGGGTTTGTCATCCGCTTTGCCAATTGACAAAAGTAAACACAGAAAATACTTATGGCAACAAAAACAACGCGACGGCAGCGCGATGAAATCGAAAACAAATACATTATGCAAAAAAGCCAGGCGAATAATTAAATGCACAAGGAGCAAAAAACAGCAGAAACAGCCAGTAACCAGCAACCAGCCGAGTAAATAAATTATAATCTTTGCGGTTGCAGCTTGAGTCATTCCTTCTCGGCCGGCTTCTCCCAGATTCTCTCAAAACGTTTCCCAACAAATCTCTTGCCGCGAACCAACCGGCTGCGGTCTCCAACCAGTTTTTAAATTCAATTTCATTATTATTGTTTAGTTTTTTGCGCAAAGAAATTAGCCTTTTCAGTGGCTCTGTTTATGTAAGTCCGGTCAGCTGTTTGGTGTTTTGGTTTGGATACGATCGCTCATCGTATCTCAATCTGAAAGAGTATCTTGCTGGGGAGTGGCTTCGGGGCACGCAGATATTCTATCTGAATGGTTGGTTGCGTGTGTGCGGTTGGGATCGGGTATGCGAAGAATGCCACTCAAATTGGAGAAATTTCGTTAGTTGCGTGTTGAAAGTGCGTTGCATTCTGCGCTGCTGCAATTGCCATTGCAATTTCGAATTGCATTTGCAGTTGCAGTTGCACTCGCTGCTGCAGTTTGTCATGTGTGCCACAAGACATTTCTTACGCTTGACGAGCGGTAATTGAAATATGTGAATAATTGCTAGATTTGCGAGCCAAAACGGCAACATCGTGAAAAAGATGCATGGGAAAGCCACGATGATGTATGACGGAGGAAAGTATCTCCGCTTGGAGTTGGTTTATGGATGTGGGGAAATTATTACCATCGATGGGGCATGTGTGTTTCTTTCGGAGAACCGTTTCCATATAAAGCACATGGCCACTCTAAAGCCACACTTGAAGTTGGCGAGATAAACATTTATTCTATTAGTCCGCAATTAGATGTTGTTTATTATAGCGATTTACGAGTGAATTTAAGAACTACTAGCCAAGTCTTGTCATCAAATGATAACTCGTTTAATTAATGGAACTGCTTGAGTTTTGCATCTTTTTGAAACCATTTCCCAACTCCACTCCAAGCTGTATACATTCTTCTGGCCAGTCCTAGACAATTGGCATTGTTTGACAAAGAATTATGCATATTTTCATGGACCTTTGTGGCAGTTGCACTTGCAGCTTGCACAATAGACCGACAAGTTCTTCATTGGTCGTCCAATTAGGTGGAGACAATGATGAGAAAAATGGACGGGGGGTGACAAGCGACAAAAAAAACTACGACATTGTGCAACGTCCAAAGTTCTTGGCTGTAGCCGAGTCGGAGCTGGAGACAGCAATTAATTGAAGAAATCACGCACGCCCCTGCTGCCCGAAGGGTTAGAAGTTCCATTGAAATCTGGGGAACAAAGCCGAGGCGCAAAGTGAATGACAACCAATTCCTCGATGACTTCTGACGGACAAATACGGCTAACGGGCTCTACGACCCAAAAGAAAAGGAAAAAGCATAGTCCGAAGGGGACCGGGCGAGGCGACAGGTTTTGCATACTAACAGATAACAGATACAAAACGCATTATGTATGCAGGCTAGGCCCTACTTCACTCCAATTGTGGACGACGGTGCCGGCCGATCCTTGCCTCTTTCATTCGCCAGCTACACCCTCCCTTAAATCAGAGAATTTTAATTATTATTTTCAATTATCGAAAATGGCCCGCGCGTCTGTTCTTTTCAAGTGGCTTCCCATTGTATCTGCGGCTCTGTATCTGTATCTCTGCCTGTAATTAGGGGGCGTATTGTTTTATAATACCACCCTCGAGCCCCCCCTCGCACTTGTTGCGGCATATGGTGCGGTTTGTTTTTGTTTTCAATTCAGTTTTAATTAAATATCCCATTCAGTTTTTCAGATAAGACGGGAATACGCTTCCATTGGCTGTGTTTTAAATTTTTTGGCTTCTTTATACATTTCGCTTCAAAAATCAGTTTTCAAGGGTCAAGTGACGGAATGTGTTTGTAATTTTCTGCTGAATTATGATCCAGCTTCCCAGTCGTACAGCCCCGAAGCTTTTAGCTGCGAACTGTTAACTGATAAACTAAACAAATGTCGTGAATGTGACGGACTGTCGAAATGCGAAGCGAAAATAAACACGAGTCTGGAGCTGAAGCCCCAGACCCCAAGCTGAAGGCCTCCTCTCAGGTAGAGAAGTTCCGACTCCGAAACACGAGTGTTTATTAAAACATACACATATGAGAGTATATAACCCCTACGTGTAACAGATGCAATGACAGACGTGGCTCGGAAACGGAAAACCGAGTAAGCCGAGCCGGAGTTGGGGACTGGCAAAATGTTTACTTTAGAGTAGAGTCTGAAAGTCCCATGACTGCATTCAAGATCTTTTAAGTAGACCCTATCAGAACTCAGGATTCCCTCCCGTTTGTTATGAAAATTCAAGCGATCTGTCAATTCCTTCAGAGCGCTCTTTACAGATCGTTCAATCTTAATAATTTCCCCGTTCTGGCCAGGCCAGCACGCGCTTCTTATTTTCATTTTGACACAGAACCCGCCGAATGGCCGCAATAATAATGATAATAATTTTTGTTGTATTCGAACTGTTCGCTTCTGTTGCCATTGCCGTTGACGTCGCCATGCGGCTCATCGTGAACTGAGTACACAATGGCTAAAGTACATACGCTATACAACTACCAGCACAGCCGTAGAGAGCCGGGACGGCAACAACTACAAAAATCAAGTAAAATAAACCGGAGAACGAAGCGCAAAAACGGCAGCGAAAAATAAGCGTCGCCAGCAGTTTGTCACTCAATCGCCCAGACATCAGTCGCGTTTTCGGATCCCCTCAAAATAAAAAAAAAACTAAAACCCCAATATTACTTACAAATAAAACAAACCACAACCGCAACGAGTATCTAGTAGATACTCCCGATACTCCCGGAGCCGCGTCACCCTAATCGGATTGAATTAAAAACCCAATCTGTGAGCCATTTATGAGCACGCGCGTGTCAAAGTTGAGGGTCGGGAGGCGTGCGATCTGTTCCAGGTATACTTGCGATACTGAGATACTCAGAATCGGAATCAGTACCAGAAGATACCCTCAGAGTGGCTGCCGGTGACACATCGGAAGAATACGAAATCGAAGCCCATTTTCGAATATGGATACGAGGCATCGAAATGCACATAGCATTTGCATAATTAGCGGATAAGAACTTTACCTGGTTTAGTTTAAAGTACAGGGAGAGGCTATTGGGAGTCCAAGTACAAAGTCATTTGTAGGGAAAGCCCCCCTCCCCTCTCATATAGCGATATATCGTGCAATCGTTGCTCAACCCTATTTACCTGTGAAAACAACCTCGGCGATCGCGTCGAAAATAATTGAATTCAGAACAATGAATAGAGAACAGCTGATGGGCGATGGGTTGATGGGAAAGAGATGAGTGTATTGGGGGTGAAAGAGATGACTGCACCCCAATATAACTTGGCTAACAAAATAAAACGATTTCCGATCCAATTCGCGTCGCGGTCGACTGAGCCGAGTGTGTGAGCTTGAGCTGGGTGTGTCAGTCCATAAGTAAATAGCCTCGAGTGAAGACCCGGCCCGTCCCTCCTTCCGCCGTCCCCCCCACAACACTTTCCCCACCTCCAAGGTCAGCCTTCAGACCTTTACCCAACATCTCATTAAAAGCGAGTAAAACACCTCTATTCAAGCACTTTTGTTTCAATAACATTTGAGCAAACAAGTGAAGATCTGGGAAGAATTGGAAAAAGTACAAAAGTACAATTTTTTCATTCACGTAACGCTATTCGAAACGAAAATGAATCACTAGACAAGACCTGGGCCTGGGCCTCTAATGCGTACGTCCCTCGGACGAAAATCACTCAAAGACGAAGTCAACAAACGGAAATTGTCACTTGTCAAATTTTCTTTCGATTTTCATATTTGAGGAGCCGCACACGAGGCCGGGAACCACACCGGGGAAGGAGGACATCTCAGGGCAGACCGTATTAAATACGAAATGTCAACGGCTCGTCAAAACCCAAAAAACCTGAGACATTTTTCGAGAAAATAATTTAAATAACTAGAACTAGTGGGAGGAGCTAGGCCTCGATATTTGACTTGCATCTTGAATGTTTATTTTAAGTTGGGGATTATTATATAGCAATATAGCAAAAAAAAATGGTAAATATTTTCAAGAGTTTCCAACTTGAAACTTTCGATGTTCTTTGTAGCCGAAACCACCACGTTAGATTTTATCATGCTTCAAATGGCCCGCTTATAATAGAAAAGCGTAACTTTACGCTCTAAATATTTTCATTTAACAACAATAATAATAACAACAACAAATAGCAGCCCAAAAGTAACAAAAACAAGACAACCACATGGGGCACTGTCGCAGAAGCAAAGTTCAGAGTGTAAATGCGAAGTTTATGTGATAATTGCAAGCGAGTTTGTAGCCAAGTTAGCAGGCAAGATAACGTTCAAAGTTTACCAAATTTAGGTTAAAGCCAAACTGAACAAAAAAATATAATTTTAAAATGAACAACTTCAGGCTGGTAATCAGCTCACTTAGAAAAAAATTGCCCCACAATTTGAATTCGTCGAGGAGCCAGCGAAGCGTCAACAAATGATTACGAAAATGTCATGCAGCAGCAACGAGGCACTATGGTGGATACACGTGTTCATATTCATATACCATATATTCGGAATTTGTTGGGGGGCGGAGGGAGTGGGTGGGGGTGGAGTGGTGTCCAACACAAATCAATTGGTTTTGCATATGTCGCAACCATCAACCATCTGAAAAGTGTTCCACTTTTGGCCACCTGCAGAATGAAAAGTCTTGTCAATATTTGCACTTTCATCCGACTTACATTCCGAGAGAGATTTCGAGCGGGGCGAGTGGAGAGAAACTTGTCTATTTACGCATATTTATGTCTATATGTTGGCCACGTACAAACAAGAAGCCATCAGCCCGACGTCCCAGCATCATCATCATCATCATCTTCTGTTCAGGCAGTCTGTCAATAGACCGCCGTACGTCAATTTTAGTTGGGTCCGAAGAAATCGAAAATAGACAGCCCCAGCACAAACTGGCAGGTGGCGGGCGGAAAACCTAAAAATTAAAAAGACACTCCCAGAAAACTCCCAGGAAATATTCAAAATACACTCAAGTCACAAAATCCATTTCATGGGTAAGGACCGAGGGCCTGCTTAGTTTGCTGCAAGAAACAAAGGGTGCAGGAATAGTCCCACAGTTGATTCGAAGTCTGCAGATATATAATTCGGATCTAAGGCCAAATGTGGAATTTCCAAACTCTAAGCTGGCTCTTTCAATTCCTCAAACTCAAATTTCACAAGCCCAGTGTCAAACAAGTGGTGTGGTGGGGGTGTCGGGGTGGGGGACTAGATAAATAAGCTTGAAATTTCACAATCGCATTGTATGGTATATATTTAGGTGTCGAACAGTTGTCGGCTTGTTTAGTTTTCCAGCTCAAAACTCCGCACTTGGGACTCGGGTTACTTATTTACTCTGGGTTCTCTCGCTCACATCTTGAATAAACACAGACGTTCGTTTCTTTCCAAGCTGATTAGAGCTTCACGCAGGTGCTATATAAAGTGATAGATAGAAAGCTTCCCAGATGGGAGTGGCTTTACCAAGTTCCCATGTACTCGCCACTCTTTTCCAAAATATCTGAAAGTGTCTTTGGTTAGTTTGGAGTAATTAAGGTATCCTACCATATACCATATAGATGCGTATAAAATGCAATAAAAATAGTTTGAGCGAAAGCTAGTTGGATTATATATATATATTTTTTTGGTTTATTGGATTCGGTTTTTTTCGATGAGTTTAGTATCGCTTCTGAGCCTCCTTAACGGACATTAAATGCAAAATCAAATAACTGCGCTATGTGATCGCCATAATAATCGTAATAATAAAAGCAAATATCACCCATCTATATGACGGGTCATGTCTGCCACATTAGCGCTCGGTGCGTTGATGGGGGATGTGCAACAAACTGAAAGTAAATAGTACACAATTGGCGACGAAAAAATCCTCGATTGAAAAAATATATGGCGTTATTACAAAATGGCAACTGCAGTCCCACTGGGAAACATGGCAAATTAATTAGTTATACAAAAATGGTAGACCATAAGAGAGTGGGCTAAAAAATAAATAGAAAATATCAAATGGTTATTGTGTGTGCGCTGTGTCGTGTGTCGGTGCGGCAAATAAAATTCAAATTATGCACAAGTGAATAATTGTGGCATTTTAATGGCAGCCCTTGCAAAAATAAATACATATAAAATATTGGTTTTTGTTTTTAATTTAGCCCACGAGGCCCATAAACAAGCAAAGCAAAGTTTTCAAAGTCCAACAAACTAAACAAAAAAGAGGCACTCGGTAGCCCTTTTATACATTTCATTTTTTTTTTTTGGTCGTTTGTCGTGGCGCCATCTAGCGGGCAATAAATAACATGAAAAACCTAAATGTCGTGGAATGCAGCAATGCCTTAAACAACAACAATAACAACAAAGCGACAGTAAACAATATCAACGGAAACGGAAATGGAAATGTTAGCGAGCAGCTCCCCCTATCGGCCAAAAACGCAGCATCTCCTACGCCGACTGGCAACGGCAACAAAACCAGCAGCATCATGAGCTATGCACTGAGCTCCAGCAACTCCTCCTCGGACTCGCCGCCACCGCCCCATCATCAGCAGCACTCGCCCCCGCACCACCAGAGCCTTGCGCACCACCACCACCATACCTTGCCAGTGTCCACAAGCATGACCACAAATGGCCATCAGTCGTATCCGGCGATAACGGCAACGTATTGGCTGCCGCCACCGAATCCGGCGCCATATTTAGTTCCAGGTAATTAGTGTTACTTGCAGGGCCAACCACCAGCTAGCTAAGCTCCGCGGTCCAAGTACAGTAAGGACTAGTACACAGTTTTTTTTCAAAGTAAATATCAAAGATATTACTTTAAAGGTTTTTAGATAGTAGATATCCAATGCTAATTAATTGTTGGAAAAAAATAAATTAAAACAAAGTAAATCATACTGATTTAAACTAAGTTTCATGCAATATTTTATCATAGCAGTTTTATTAGATCTATTATAATAGGATTATTACTGTAAAGCCATTCAAAACTTTCAGTTTTAAACTCTTACCTTAAACCCAATTTCAAATTTAAATTATTATATTAGTTACAAGCGCATGGTAGTACTATGTAAGTAGTCTCCAAGTTGGTTTGTCGCGAGCCTACTTTGCAACCTTTTCCATTTAATGACCGCCCACTGTAGCATATATTGTCTAAAACTCATTGCATTTCTGCTCCAGAGCAGCGGAAGCGCGTCGCCTGCAAAAACGTTGCAAATTATATTTTCGTGTTTATTGTGAAGCTCGCGAGGATTACAAAGTCAGGGGGGCAGGCGAGCGAACTGGCCGCTGGAGGGCGCCAGCGGAGAGCAGGGCTATTTTCCGGGCAAACAACAAAGCGCGGGGGCGGGCGGAGCTTGTTTCGTGTTTCGATGCAAGTTCAGTTTTTTTCTCCTCTTGTTGGATTGTCGTGTATTTTATTTCCTTTTCGCGCCAAGTGGCTAAATGTTAAACCAATGTGCCGGGGGTTGGGGTTCGGGTTGGGGGTTGGGGCTACGGTTGGGGGTGACTATACTCCGTACGGTTTGCATTTCGCGTCCTTTGTGTGCGTGCATGTGTGAGTGTATTTGTGTAATTTCATTTGCAAACGCCACTTGCTGGGCGGCTAATTAAATTTTAGCTTTGTCATGGGACTTCTGAGCTCCCCAGCATGGCTAGCAAAAAAAGGATAAAGGCAACAGGACTTTGGGGGGAGCGAGCTTCAGCATTGAAATTCGTCGGTTTGCCTTTCCAGGGTTTTATTTGTTTAACGAACTAATTTTATTTTGATTACATTTAGTCCCCTTTTCACAGTAACTCCGAGAAGAAATATCTCCTTTGTGATTATACTCTTTTTTCAAGATCCAGCTGACCAATAGTTTAGTTGCTAAGCATATTTTAGGTTAAAAGGATCGAAATCCTAAAGGGAAAAACATTTTATTATAGTATTTACTTATTATTATTACTTATTAATCAGATATAGCTTGGTGTCATGTCTGATACTTATCGATGAAATGGGTCTTCTGTACATGATCGGGAGTTCTCTACCAAAAGAGGGCGTACCTCTGCCAGTGGCTTGGTAACACCCATATTATCTTTAACCTGTTTTCTGTTTTTTATTCCCTTTTAATAAAACGATTCCAGTTCGTTAGTAAGTTACATAACTTCTACAGATCCATGGCTTGTCAATTAGCAAGTCGCTGCTAGAAATATAATCGACCATAAGACTTGAACTCTTGAAAGAGTTCTCTTAAAGGTTCATTCCTCCAAACATTTCATTCATTTACCAAACAGAGTCACTTCTTCGGGCGATGCCAGCTCTCCTCTTCCGGCTGGATAGTCTTCTTCTTACAGCTGGTTTCCTGTCTGCCATGTGACAGTTTCTTGGGATACTTCGGGTCACAAGACTTTTGGGGTCTCTGGGGTTGCGGGCTCTGGCGTTGGCATGCAAAAGCTACGTGACATGTGGATAGTTGCTGTTTTGCAGTTGTTGTTACCACAGTGGAACGTGTTACATTTATGTTAACGCCTTTGCACACGGTAAGAAAGTAAGAGAGGGTGGGGTGGAGGTGTTCTGGGTAGGAAATTGGGGGAAATGGAAGTGGAAATACATTTATAATGCCTCGCCACAAATTCTGAAACCCACAACCGTACGTAACACTCACATCCATCCGCAGCTGTTACACTTCACTTTTGACTGACAGCCATTTTGACTTACACCCCCTTTTCTGTGAGCACCGCCCCGCCCCCCTCGAGTCACTTGATCTCGGCCATAAAATTATTATTTTCTGTTCGTCGTTCGCCTGCATCGAATTGCTCTCAAATACATGCACTTTATTTATTTATAGTTTTCCCTTTTTTTTCGTTCTCTCCCTGTTCTTTATTGCATATTTATTTCTTTAAATTTTCTGACTCTTTAGTTCCCTTTCTGCTGGTTATTTATCGGCGGTTTCGCTTTGGCGATTGCTAGCAGCGATTTTGGTCACAAAGTCGAAGTCAACAATACATTTCGCACATCTCGCTCAGCCATGCAAGTCATGCGCCGAGTTAGACAGCCGTCAGTCGTGGGGCTATTAGGATGGGAAGGTCTGGCCTGGAGGGCCGTAGATGAAGACGAAACCCCTGTCAGCACTCACTGGCTGCTCTGCAGTTCCCCGAACGGCGCAGCTCAGTCTCACCATACACAAACTGCTTTCAGGAAATTATACAAATTGCATATTAAAATCGATAGAATTGTGCTATTTTGGAAGAGACTGTGCTAGATAGAGTCCCTGTTCTAGGATAGTCTCTAGAAATCCCTTGCATGATCGCACAATTCTGAATCTAATTTCTGGGAGTTGACAATTGGCCCAGTAACGCCCCTCCCTCGGCGGAGTCGAGGGCACCAGTAACCAAAATATTGAACAACGAACGTCGAACGAGTTCAACGAACACCGCAGAATGAGCAACAACAACTTTGCATAGACAATACACAAGAGCAACAATTGCTGAATGCGTTACAGTTCAAATAGCAACCAGTGGCGGATGGAGGATTGGGAGGCGGGACCTGGGGGTTCAATGGGCAGGGCAGATTGATCGACCGAATGTGCCCTACGAACGAAATGAAATTCTGTCGCGACAAATACACAAGAGTGCGGAATACGTAATCAATTGATTCGCATGGCAAATGGGGAGCAACTCAAACAGATACACTCGCACATGCCACGAGTATCTGTGTGAGGGCTGGTATCTGCATATATTTGCATCAGCCTCAAAACAAAGCTCACTCGAAAATACAAGACTCAAACTTTGAACCTGTGACCAAGAGCAAATACCCAATTATTGCCTATTTATTGGAGCAGTCGGGCATAAGAGTATCCTGACTGCATTGTGATGATATACGCCACCAGTTGGATACATTAGAGGGCAGACTTATCAAGGTAATCCTTTAGCAGCAGCCATTCCAGAGGAGCCTTTGTGATGCCAGCAGATTCCAGGGTCCACTGCCAGTATGGATAATAAATTCCGCTTCAGGAATTGTAAGCTAATTAGTTCAGCCAGGCCAGAATGTGATGGGAATGCCTTATAGGCTTCCGAGGGGCTTACCTCTTGAGAACGAAAAGGTGCCGGGCATTAAGCTGTAGCAGCCAGAGGCATAATAGCTTAAGAGTTTTAAGGCTAAAATATAATTCCCTCAAGTTATAGATACTTACCCTGCAGTGCCTTTCATAACTTGTGCATCGGGAATTCGTTCCTTTTCTAGGGCTCAACACTCCCTAGAAAAGTAATCACCAAAGTCATCTAATTTTCTTCAGTATAGATCCAACTGATTACTATGCAAAGCACAATTTAAGGCAGGTAAAAAAATAATAAAAAAAAACCTAACTTATATGCGACAAGCTACGACATTTTACGAGCGTAAGGTAGAAGATTTGAGCAACTTGTTGGCAAAAGGCATTTTCAGAAACTTCAGAGACTGACTGGCAATCAAAATTACCTTTGACGTGACATCTCGCAACCACAAATATGCAGAAACACCTTGGAAAGCAGCGCCCAGATATGGGGGAGTGGAGAGCATCTACCAGATTAAATGTGCAGCAAGGCATGAGAGATAAAGTGACACAAGATACGACGTCAAGAAGTATCTTATGAATGTCTGAACACCCCCGTCCCCAGAGCCAAAACAAAAACGTTTATTGTCTCCGGAGCACGTGCGTCATAGAACCAGTTTGCGGGCCAGCCAGACCTGGCAACACATGAAATAGCAAAAAACCAAATTTAATTTCGAATTCAAATTCTAAATTAATCATTTCGCCTGGACGTGGATCTGTGGATCTGGAAATGCAGCAGCCAGAGCGGCTCAAGCTGTCAGAGTTCCGAAACATATCAGCCCGTCCGAATGGCAGCTCGGTGTTGCACTCGACTGACATTTTAATGCTTGATTATGCTGTCAATTAGTAAGCCATAATAAAATGTTGACTCAAATGGTAATTGCGGAGGGAAATTGCTAGCATAGATGTACGTTCTGCTGATTGATGTTGGGCAAGTGGTTTTTCATTAAGTCGTTTCCCTGGGCCACTTGAGAGGAGACTTCTTTGTAGTTCCATTTCAACAACCGTCGAGTGGCGACTCTTGCCAAGATCTTACGAGAAATATTGATATATAAAAAGTAATATGCCAGCAATGGGAACATATTAGACAGTATTTATGGAGTGGATGGCCCCCTGCTACCCTACCACCCCCAGATCGCTGCACTTCCAGCTTTGTTGTGTCTTCATCGCCATTTCCAATGTTTTTTCGTCGGTCCCCTGGCGAGTATTTCTCATCTTCGGGGCAACTTGCCAGTAAAGCACTTGAGAACATTCCTGCCAGAGCCGGGGCTGCGGGCCGGCAGGGCATTAAAAGGGAATACATTAGAATAGCAATAGCCCCTGGCAGCGGTAATTGAATGAAGAGCACAAAGGCGGCCAGAAACGGCCATTGAATGGATAAAAAGTATCAAAAAGAGGCAGATAGGGGAAAAATACAACAGGGATGTCATTGGGA
This sequence comes from Drosophila atripex, assembly GCA_035045925.1. Taxonomy (NCBI): domain Eukaryota; kingdom Metazoa; phylum Arthropoda; class Insecta; order Diptera; family Drosophilidae; genus Drosophila; species Drosophila atripex. The sequence goes on along the minus strand of JAWNOP010000070.1, from coordinate 5,886,587 downwards.
AAGTAAAGTTTCTAATGCACTATATTTATTAGATATCGGAAAGGAATGTGTATCTTATATTTCCGCTGAAAAAAAGGTAAATTAAGTTTAAAGACGTACCTCTTTAATGGCTTTTTATTTCAATATTTCCCAAGTAGTACCAAGGACCATAGATACCCCACCAGAATAAGAGCAAAAATAGAGTAGAAGGCAAAATATTGCTCGCATAACACACAAATGAACCCTTCAAGCCAACGGAAAAAATCAGCAACTCCCCATCCCCTTGCCACAGTGCCCCAATGCCCCACGAATCTGCAATTTTTCGCTTCTGGCATGTTGCCTATTGCATCAGCCCCGCATCTTCAACTTTGGGGGCTTGGCCCGCACTTTTTTGCTCCTCCTGCAGCGGAAATTGTGGCGCTCGCGGGCCGGAAGTGTTGCCAACGTAATCGAAACGTGCCCGGGCCTGGACCCTCGACTCCTGTCGACGGATTCGATGACGCCGGCTCGGCCAGTAGTCCAAGTGGGTGGGGGCGGCAGGGACGGATTCAGGGACCGGATCTGTAATAGGGTACAATGATTATAATGATTCGCTCTGTGGCTGACGATAGACAGAAATGACAGTTAATTGTATTTGCGGCTGTTCAGTTCAGTTCTAATTTTTGATTACAGGCTTTTTCAAAAGCTATCTATGGTGGTCTACGGACATTTCAAGAATAGAGTGATGTAATACCCAGAAACCAATATAGTTTTTAGAGAATGTGTTAATCAGACTCCAAATAACTACAAAAGAAACTACAAATTATTTTGATTTAAGCGCCATTACCACTAATCACCCGTCAAAGAAAGAATATTCGAGTCTTGCTCGTAAAAAACGTAATTACACTCTCATAATTATTTCAGGCAAAAGGATGTCCCGCAAAAAAGTTTTGTGGAAAATTCGCTTTTAATTTCCGCTGCCGCATCAACATTTTCCGCTTGTCAATTATTGCAAAATTATGCAAATATGCTGCGCACAGCAACCCGGGGAGGGGCATAGAAAAGCGAATGGGAAAGAAATGTCGAAAATTTGTGCGAATTAAATGCGTCGCCCGCAGAGGTCCTTTCCACAGGAGACCCCACTTCCTTCCCTGCCCACCCAGTCTTCCTCTTGGAACCGCCAGGGAGCTTAATTGAATTAAAACATAAAAATTTCTGCACCGCAATAAGTTTGGGTTGTCTGGTCCCACAGGTCCCGGCTATAAACTCGGTCGGCAGGGGAAAACGAACAATTTGTGCAGAGTTACTCCGCCGCATATAGGGTCGTATGTGTAATTCGCATTTTAGTGCATTTTGATAGGCAACCCGACCAGCAATGAGCGTCATAATTTCAGCAGTTTACAACATTTTTTCTCGATTGCTGGGCCTTTAAATTAATTATGGGGCCTGGAGTTCGTATGCATGGATCTGCTGGATACCGCCACTCTCCTGTCCAAAAGTATGCAACGGAAGTTTTCGCCATCCTCTCGCCACGGCACACATGAAAATTTCTGCAATAAATATTTATGCAGCTGAGACTGCCGAGAATCAGGCAGCAGCAGCAGCAGTTGCCAACGCCCAAACTACTTAACAACACAAACAGATACAAATATGTGAAAAGTTGCCTCCGACTCGTGCAGCACTTCAAAATTGTTGCCGCCGCTGCTGCCGTTGTTGCTGCACACATGTGTGCCTGGCATTTTCATTTATCAGGCCTGCTGCGTACTCAGCGCTTAATCTGTACAGTACACACACAGTAAAAGCAACAAGACGCACAACGAATGCCACTTACAGACAGAGAAACTATATATTTTCTATTCAAATTCAAGATATTCAAAAAAGCCTTCATGTCTGGGGGAAAAGGAGGACCTAAATAGGTAGCCTACTATTACACTAAAATCTCCTTTGGTAGAAGTCCTTTCGAGGTATAAAATTGTTCCAGGTGTAGTCTATATATATCCCTTTTGTAGTGTGTTCCGTGTTATCCGAATGTTATAATTGAAAACGTTAACTGTTTTTGGAGATGGCGGATCGCTGCAATCTCTGAAGTGCGACATCCTGCGTCCTGCCACATGTACCTATTCCGTGTTTTGGCTGCTTGGCATAATGGTAAGTGCATTATGCAAGTCCTAATTGAAACCTGATAGATTCTGAAGCTACAATTATCCATACTTGAAATCTATGTAATCTAAGATCCAATTAGAACTCAAAATAGACAGGTAGTCACCGTTGAATGACTTCAAAAATCCACAACAAATAAACATACCCGAGAGCCGAATTCCAATAATTCCCATTGTTAAGCTGAATCTGAATTTATGACCCATGTGTGGGGGCGGGGAGAGGCATTGCCATTAGCTAGCTTGTTCACATCTGTTTTTACATATGTATTACTTTACAGCTTCTCTTAGCCCCTGGCCATGCTTTGAATAATGTTCGAGCTGCTCCTTCGCCAATTGGCATTTCGAAGCTCCGAGCTCGCATATGAGTGTGTGTTTTGTATAAATCTGGCTGGCGTGTTTAACATTTATCCTTTCGCCCGGCTCCGTTCTGCCGCGTTCGTCCTCATTTTAATGTTCTCCGCATTAGTTGCAAATTCAGTTCCATATCGGAATACATACATATATGCAAATCTCGGATGACAGCCCTCGGGTGGAGAGCCCCTGCAGTTGTTCGGTAAAAGTTTTGTGCGCTTCATTCGCTCGCAAGGATATGCAATTGTTCTGGTTAATGCGTTTGACTTTTGTTTGCGGTTTTCTCTTCCAACTAACAGAGATTCTGGCTGAGGATGTTGGCTAAGAGGAGCCGTATCGAGAATGCAATAAACAGAATGCCAAGTCTTAAATCTTGAAAAAATCTTTGCTTTTTGGCAGTGAAAGCGTGTCAGGGGAAGCTCGTCTTGTAAGCATTCACACAAGGCTCCTAATTTGTTTATGGCAAACAAACAAAACTGTGAAAATAATTAAGAGCTGCCAAAAGGATTTTTGCGAAAGCCGAGCAACTTAATTGTGATGCAAATTGAATGCAATCTAATGCTTCGCTGACTCCACAGAAAAATATCTCTAATAAGATAAGAGAGGCGACTGTGGAAAAAGTAAATTATGCACATGACAAACTTTGCCTGGAGCGGAAATTTCGGGCCAGAAACCGACTTGACACAAAAGTTGATGTCTCAAGTGTGAAGTGAAATATATGAGGACATCCTCTGGGGGCGGGAGGACGATGGCGATGGCGAGGGGGCGAGTACATAAGTGCAGTTTCCGCTTTTGACTGTGCATATAAATCTTAAGACAGTTAACGACATCATATGGCAGAGTTGGCGCCCAAGGATGAACTTACAATGCATATGCCGCAGGCGGAAGTTGTCCTTCCACCCGCCCCCAAGCCAACCCAAAAAATCCGTATAACTTTGCTGCATAATTGTAAGGCGGAAGACACGAAGAAGGACGAAACGAGACGAACTGAAAATGTTCGCCCAGCCAGTTGAGGAAACCAATTTGTGGTAATTGTCGTGAAATTGCAATTTCTGCAACTGTAATGGCCCAGAGGAATGACACTGAGCAAGTGAATGAGACAGGGCGAACAGGGCAAGATAGAGAAAGAGATGGTAAAAGGGGCCACTAGTGACTTCACTTAAATGAGATTCCCACCATCGGTGACAGTTTCCAGACTCCTGGTTCTTGGTTCTTGGCCGCCGAGAAGGTGAAAATGATAAACTGCCTAAAGTCGCATTAATGCGGAGATCGGAGATGGCCCGAAATGCGACAGTGCCAATGGAAATGAGCCATAACCCGCAATGAATCAGAGGCTCTCCCATTCAATCCCGATTATTTATTCAATGAAAAGGCTTTTTATGGCTGAACTTTCCGAAGGAGCAGCCTGGCTCTTATTGTGTCTTGAAGTTGCCCAGCACTGCGAGAAAATGTAACAAACAGACTAATAATTTACAAGTTTAACTCTACAGTCTAATACGTAGGATTGGATCAGTTTCGGAACGGTCTTCCACTTTCGTACTACTTGCACTGCCAACCAATTTAACGCCCATCAGTTGCGCGAACAAAAGCGAATACTTGAGAATTTTATTTCGCCCTGGACTTTCCCCAACACACACACACACACACTCCTATCAGCGGTGAAAAAATCACGTGCGCATAAAACTTTCCAATCAGCGATGCCAAATACAAAAGAGGTCCTTAACAAGCTGTTCGAGTGGGGAAAAATGTGAGGGGGACGGGGCCAAAAGTAGGACGAAGCGGACTCAGGTGCCTGCAATAAGTTGTAACCTTCTTTTGTCATAGCCCTTTGCCTTCGTGCTATCTTTCGCTGGCAAAGTTTCAACTTAAAATGGCAAATCCATACAATAAATATATAAAATGTTACTTCTTGTGTCACACCTGAACTAACCTCAAATAAATTTTGCACATGTGCCGGACAGGGCGACCGAACACGGGGCTGCAAACGAAACCAGAGAAAGAACTATAACTTCGTATGTATTTAGAACAGGGGAATGTGCCTTGCAGCTCCGGTCCTGGTACCTTTCGGTAAAAAACTTTCTTCCACACACAGATAAGACCCCCACCTTTGGGGCAGGTTGAGTGCGTTCTGAGTGCCTTGGCTGGGGGGAGGGGTCTCCACGGATCACCTCTTTGGTGCCAACTCCAGGCGAGAGCAACAATTTCCAATCACTTCCCTTGCAGCGACACAATTTTCTATATTTATACTTTACGACACCCCTGCCAAAAGGTGGCTTCCAGCCAAAAGGCTTTGAAAATGAGGTCTTGAGAGAATCTTGGTACTCTGTACTTTGAATGTATGAAATATAAAAACTGTATGAAGGTTATAGAGCTTTAATTTTATCTTGAGATAAGTTATAAGTCTCACCTGAACACCCTAGAGTTGATTGTCTTTTTTGATGGCCTGCTCATCCTACACCATCCCGCATACCTTCATAGGGTATTAAAAAGGGGTCTGAACGCACGGTTAGTTTGTTTTTAAGAGAATCTCTGAAAACTCCTCGAATGCGTGTTGTCTCTGGGAAACTTTAAAGCAAGTTGAGGGGCAGTTAGTGGAATGCGGAGTGGGGAGCGAAAGTGTTGCAGAATGAAAAGTTGCTCCTTCTTATTGCTGCAGCTCGCCAGTTCTTGTTGCATTGATTCGATTTGTAGCGATTGCGTTTTTAGTCTTTTGCATGTGTGCTGCCGAAAAAGTTTGTCGCCCCCGCCCATCTTCGCATGGGGACCCAGATAAAGCATAACAATTGCCATGCACAAAACTTTTTCCTTTACAAATGTTCTCGTTTCGATGAGGAGAGATCTCATATACATACGATTGTACAATAAGTGTATGTGGAGGAGCCAAAGCGAAGGCGATTTATTGTGCCACTTTAAAGTTGTTTCCCCTTTACCGGTCCCATCTGCTTACAAAGTTGACTTCTGATTAATTGCAACTCCCTGCTTCCAGCAAAGGAAATAGTCGACGAGAATATTGCTCATACGCCATGTGCTCCACGATTTGGGTTAAGGAGTCTCTACCGACCGATCGTAAAATCTTGAGGCCAATACCCACACAGGCAGCTCATTAACGAATTTAAGGGCCAGGTTAAGAGTTCATATAGCCAATCCTCCGAACATGTGTTTTGTGCGGTTAAGGAGAGGTCAGGGATGTCAAATGATGCACCTCAGGATCTCATCCAAAAAAATTAAACAAAGGGTTAATGGAGCAGAGTTCTAAAGGATTTCCCTTGAAATATTTAAAATGAAATGTAGATCTAGTATTTGGTTAAAATGTATGCCACCTTTAGCATCCAAAGGCTTTAAAGCCAACAAGCCCCACATGCCCCATTTATTCGCATGTGAGTGCCCGCCTTTTAATGCCATTTTTATGACGACCATTCCGTTTGGAACCCTCGCTAGTCAGTCAGTCAGTCAGCTAGTCCGTCAGTCATTCAATCAGCCAGCAGCCTCAGTTGGAGCAACATTTTTACAGCGCTTGAAGCACTTTAAGTGCCGGGCAGGACATAATACTAGTTCCCGCAGCATTGGCGACTCATTATGTTTGGGCCTTTAAACTTCGACGACCTCTTGGCCCGTCCTCCCCGTTCCAACTCCCATTGTTATTTATGGTAATTTTAACCAGTCCACTTCAAACCACTGCTATTTTTCGCGTATTTATTCGAGTTAACATTCGCTCAAAAACATTCTTTCATTTTTTTTTTGCATTTTTTCATTTTCAGAGCGCAAACTTTTTGTCGGCATGCTGAACAAGAAGTATACGGAGGCCGATGTGCGGCAACTCTTCACGGGCCACGGAACCATTGAGGAGTGCACCGTCCTCAGAGACCAGGCCGGCCAGAGCAAGGGCTGTGCCTTTGTCACCTTCGCAACCAAACAGAACGCCATCGGGGCTATTAAGGTAAGTTATTTCGATATAACCAATATATCAACTATTTGAAAATACAGTGTTTAACATAAACATAAAAAAAGCATTCAAAAAATTGTAACGAGTTTAACCACAGCATATTCAATGGCCAATTACCCTCACACATACTAAAAGAGATTTCACTTATCGAAGATTTGGCACTTTTTAAGATTCAAAAATCACACTTGTTTTAACAATTCGCTTAGGCCATTTTCTATACGATTCTTGAGCGGAATATCCTAAACGAATTCTAGATAGATTCTTCATAGTTCTTCATTAAAATCCAAGAACAAAATATTTTTTACATTTTTTGTGAAATTTCCTTTTCGAAAATCGGCAAAAATTCAATGGAGGACAACAATATGACCCCCAGCGATGGCCAATATCTTGGTCAATTTGCATCCGATTCTTTCCGATGATTTTTTGTGACATTTTCTGTGGTATCCCCTTCGAAAATCGGAAAAATGCATTGAGGGTTAATATGACCCCCAGCAATAACTATAACTTTCATAACTATAAATAACTATAACTATAAATTTTCATTCGATTCTTGGGAAGAATACCTTAATCGATTTCTAGATAGATTCTCCATCATTCTGCATATAGGAACAAAATATTTTGTTTAATTTTTATTAAAATTTTCTGGAGGATGTTACATCCCTGATTAGTTGCGTGTAAAGAAATCTCTTTAGAGTCCAGCTATCCTCTTTAAGCACATTATTGCCTTTTGGTCCTGTGGCTATGGTGGGAAAAACTGTCGCAATGATTAATTGCTGCGGTGGCAAGAGTCGCGCATATAAAACACACACTCACACCATAGCAGATCCGCCCACACACAACACACACACCACACACATACACAGGCATGGCAGCAAACACAGCTTCAGGCCATAATGGCAGCGGCAACAACAAAAACCGCATGCAACTGCAAACAGGAAGCAGAAATGCAAGCAAGACGCCGTCTCTGGCAGCGGAAGAAGTCAACGGTAATCCTGGCAACCAAGCCGTAGCCCCTCCTTCCCTAAGCCCACTTTGGGAAAACACACACTCCCACACCCACATGCGGACTAATGCAAGTTTTGTGCCGGAAACAGGCAAAATTACAAGCTTCCGACAGCCAAACACAAACACATGTAAGGAGCTGGGGGCGGGAGCGGGAGCGAGAGGCCAGTCCCAACACGCTGTCTCTGTTCTGTGTATATTGCACATAATTTGTCGCCTTTTGCAAGATGAATGTTGTTGTGGGCGGGTAGCCATTATAAAGCCATACATGCATACTGAAGAAACACAGATACTACTAGACACACACACACGGAGATCAAGATATTACAGGTCCAACACGCTACAAAGACCTCTCAATGAGAGCGGGACTGATTTTCCCAAAAATTGTAGCTATAAGAACAAATCATTTACATTAATTTTGTATTTCCAAGCACTTATTATCATCATTTCATTTAAAGCTGTCATACTTTATTAAAACTGTTCTATTATTTGTGTGGCAGCGATTTTAATGCGTTTGAAGTCAAATTACGGGATGCCAAGCACGCACGAGGCAACAATGAGCTTGGACTATATATGTAGATAGATATACATACATAGATATATAGAAGGCAGCCGCCATGGAGGAAGCTGGCCAGGGCCAAATGTTCTGGATTTGGATCGAGTGAACCGTGCAAGGGTTGCAAGTCATTGCAGTCTATTGACGCCTGAAAGTATGCAACGCCATCAAATGAAATCCAAAAAAAAAATGAAAATAAAAAACCTTCCAAAGCCCCAAGAATCTCTAGATGAAGCTGAAGAGCCAAGGCAAAGTGCATTTAATATTAATGTGCCATGTTTATAGCCCAGCAATTTGTTCTCGGCTGCTGCTGCTGCTTCTCCATTAAGTCCTTTTTTCTTTCACAAAAAACCAGAGCTGGAGCAAAAAGTATGAGGCGGCGTGGCAGAGCGAGGGGTGACCAAATGATGATAGCATTTTTCAACGCATGCAGATTTTATTTTTCGCATTCGTCTCGCTAATTTGTCAAGTGCTTTGCATGGTTCCGGGCTGGCCAGCTCCGGGGAATGCGGTCGAGTTCCGAGTACTCACAGCTGGCCAACGGGTCATTTAACCCGTTTTTCTTGAGTGGGCCACCAAAAGAAAAATTACCAAGGTTTAGAAAACTGCTTCAAGAGTTGAGAACCACTTTAAAGAGTTTTGGTTTTTTGTGGAATTTTTAGGAAGAGCTTGTTATAATACTACATAGTCTGACAGATTTAAAACAAAGTCACTCAATGATATTCTAATTCCATCGCATTGCGGCAGTTGTCTTACCTGTTAAGCCAATGATCCGCCCAAGTTTCCTCTTTGGAACAAGTCCCAACAACTTCTAAACAGGCAACTGCCGCGAAAGGATGGATGGGCGTTTAGAGGTCGAAAGCAGTTTTGATAAGTTTTATGGCAACTGCTAGACGGCTTACAGCATCAGAATAATGACGCGCACTTAAGCTGCTGCCGCATCGCCAACCACCAACCGCCAGACACCAACCACCCATTGCACCCAGACCATCCAAACCACCGAACCACCCACAGCCTCGTATAGTTTAACCCACAGAGCCATTTGTCCGCTTAAGCGACTTAATTTACACCTTTCTGCTAAGCCCGAAAACAAACAAACTGCCCGGGGAACGGGAAAGGACCCCCAAATCGAGGCTGGCAACTCTGGCAGCGGCCCGAAAACCAGGCCAAACATTCAGCGAAGGCATTTTGGCTGCGGTCTGATGAGGGAAGGGTCCACGGGTGGGGTTGGCAAGCCACTTTACTTATTTTCCGGTTTATGTCGACTTTATCATTGAAACTCAGCCGGGTCTATAGCGACCCGGGCCGAAACTTCCGCTCAATTGTGGCAGCGCGGTGGCAACTCTGGCCTGCATCCTGGCCGGCGCCATTACCCCGCTGCCCCGTCCTCCGGCCTGTATCGTGGCAGCCACCAGAAGTGCTCTTTAATTACATTGACTATAATTCTTGCGGCTCTGGCGCGACTTTTATGGCCGGGCATTGTTTTGCCCCGCCCATCGCGACGCTGCCGCTCTTGGCTACAAAGTAATTAGGGAAATTTCCGAGTTTTAAAACAGGTCGCTATGGCCACACAGTTGGGAAACAGTGGCAGGAATGGCAGGATGGCAGGGGAATGGAAATGCACCGCATTTTTGGCTCTGGGAGAATATTTCTTTGACAAGTTTGGAAAATATTGTTTGACAAAGAAAAGGTGAGAGTCTTCAAAATCTTAATCACACCAACTTTTAAGGGGAAGCGAAGTCTTGTTAGTCTAAAATCTGTAGTTAGGATGAATAGTTCAACCGGAAAATACATTTCATTTACTTTAAGAATCATGCCAACACTGCGTATGAGTAATAGAACTAACAAAATACAGAATTCATAAAATTAAATAAAATAAAATAAAATTAGTACTACACTATTGTGTACTATTTTACTACTATAATATTTATATTATTTTAAACATTAACGTATCAAAACTATAAAAGCTTACTTGATTTTCTTTCCACTATAAGCCAACGAGGCGTATGCGTAATACAGATTATAAGCCCATTTCTTTTTATTTCTTCCAGGCACTTCACCAAAGTCAGACCATGGAGGGCTGCTCTGCCCCGCTGGTTGTCAAGTTTGCAGACACACAGAAGGAGAAGGACCAGAAGAAGATGCAGCAGCTTCACGCCTTCTGCGGAATTGGAGCCCTCACAAATGGCACACCCAGTGGTGCTTCTGCGGCCGCCGCCACGCCCACCGCCAACACAGCCACTGCACTGATAGCGGCTCCGCCCTCGGCGACTCGCCCCAATCCTTCGATGGCAGCCGCGTTGGCGGCAGTTCCGCCCGTCCAGCAGGCGGGCGCCGCAGCCACCGCCCAGACAGCCCTGGTTCCCATGCACACCCCGGCTACCTTGAACGCCTCCCTGGGCCCCGCCCTCCTGGCCAGTAATCCCGCCGCGGCCTACTTGGGTGCCGATCCGACAACGACAGCCCAACTGCAACTGTACCAGCAACTGCACGGCTACGGACTCAGCCCGGCCCACTACCTGCCAGGTGAGTGCGACTAGCAGTAGGAGAAAGCCTAGTTTTGTTAGTTAGACTTCGCCGTTCGGACCTTTGACCTAACTTCAACCCTATCCCACACCACTCAAAAAAAAAGATAAATTCAAATCCAATTAGATTCGTTCGTCACAGACACAGACTTAATTCACAGCGTTGTATCTATATCTTTTTCTCTATCTGTATCCTTTCATTCTGAGTATTTATGTCTTTGTATCCTTTCACGCAATTGCTCGTTTATCTATGTGTGCTACTTATTGTTTATCCTTATTGCAACCGAAGGACTTGTTTACACCAAGCTTAGTTTAAGCTGCGTGTCTAAAAAATGTATTCTTAATTTCATCTTTGTTTTCACTCATTTTTGTTTTTTATTTATAAGAGAAATTGTTGTGCTCTGTATGTGTGCACTTCTGCACTGAAAAGAAACTGGGGGATACTAGAATGAGCTCTCAGAAGGTAGGGTAGCTTAAATGCTACAGCTGTTAACAAGTTTCTTAATACCAAACAATAAATGACTGCCAGAGTCCATAGCTTACGGCCCAGAAGTCGGTTGTTGGCCATTTAAAAAATTCAACAAGAGTTAATGGAAAAGATGCAGAAAAAAACAAAAGATAAACAAGATAGCATTTTTTTTCATTTTTAAACGGAAGATTAGGGATACAACTGAGGGGTAGAAAAAAGGAAAATGAAAAGGATATTGGAGCCTGTGGGGAGTCCTTTATCCAGACTGCTCTGCACGGCGACAACTGTCAAATAATTAATTTCAATTTAAGCAACAAAATTTGCATAAATGCAGGCCGGGGCGACAGAAGTAGTATGACGGAAAGTTCAGGGAAATAATGGCGCAAAGGAGGGAGACCAGGCCCAGCGACTAAAGGGTCCTGATGAATAAAACAAAAACATTGTAATAGGATTAAAAGGTGGACAACGACAATGACAGGGATGACACGATGATGAGAACGAGGATGATGGCTCAGGCCGGCTCACAGATTTCTGGTTCGCAGTCGGAACGCTGAGCACACGTACTGGGCGTCAGTGTAAACGTGTTGCATATGCAACGGCTCTTCATTAGAATGTCCGACGTGCCACGCCCCCCAGCGCCAACAGACGCCCATCCCCGCCACTTCGGCCCGGCCTGTCTCGACATGGACGTGGACATTTTGCGCATAACAAATCAAGCTCGGGCGCTTGAACAAACAGGGGACAGAAATAAAAAGAACGGGGAATCACAGACGACCAAAGTTGGGGGCGGCGCGTGATGTAATCGCACAAAGCGAAGTCAGAAATCAAAGGCACCCAGAGTCAATATGGTGCTCTAGAAAACATTTTTATTTTCAATTCAGAATCAATGTACAATGTACATAAAACAGAAACGTTTTTGAAAATTAAAGTGATATGAAATTTAGGAAATATATTTCCATAACCATTCCTCGTATATTTATTTTAATGATAAACCTCTAGGTTTGATTCAATATTTAGTTTGCGGGCTTGATCTTTGCTAAATCGAAATAAATAAAAATATTTCTAAATTATATATTTATTTTATTATATTATTAATAATATTAATATAACAAATCCTTTGCCAAAAGTGGCATGCCCGTCTTAGAAAAACGGAAAAACAGAAGAAAATCAAGGGACGAGGAATAGTGGCAGAAGAAGGCGGTGGTCACCGACTGACGGCAGTAACTGTAAACGGACAGTGAGTGCGGAAAGCAGGGGCCACTGCTGGGCAGTTAGGGGAACTTAGAGCGACGACGTATGCCACTTGAATAACAAATGACGTTTTTAAATGCCAGATCCAGGAGAAACCGGCTGAGAAGGGCGGTGGGGGTCCGCCCCACCAACTCCGAACAGTGATGGCCAGCAAATGTATGGAACGTGTCCTGCAGGCTCCTTCGTTTCCTTTATTTTTTGTGTACCAATTCTTTTTTTTTTTTTGTATTTAAGTGTTGAATGAAACCGTTAAGTGGATTCTACAGAAGCGTAAACGTTTGCAGATTTGACCAATTTGGGGTTGAACGAAAGGAGAAAACAAGTTTATGTAATTGTGGCTAAGAAAACGTTGTTGGAAAACTTGTCAATTATTTTAAGAATGGCCCGCGTTAAAATAACAGTTAAAGTCTCCAAATAACTGTAAGCACAGATGGCCAAAAATTCCCAGAAAATCGCAAAGGAATAACCAAGGAGGAACGCCTTTGTCTAGCATTTTCTGTGTGTTGCTTTGCCCATTTTCCGACTTGAAATTTTTATAAGTCTTGCCAAAGGCCCCCGGGGGAAAAGAGCACCATCAAAGGTAGCTGGCAGAAAGGACTAAATATATATGCGATATAGTAAGAGGCTGTCCCAATAGCCGGGGGTCTGGCAAGTAAACAAATGCAATTCCAATGCGGCAACAGCAACAACCCGAAGTAGTCCGCAGGTGAGAACACTTAAAGTTTTATTATGCCCACAAAAACGGGGGGGGTGGGATGATAGGATGGGCATCGCCACTGGACAGAGGAACTATACACGTTTAGAGTCACTCACTGGCAGCTCATTCAAAGGATGTAATTCCAAGAATATTCTTTAAATATGCTAGACAATGAACCGGCTTCTTATGTGAATGTTTCTATTCATCTTTGTCCCTTGCACCTACACACCCACACTCTCTGTCACTCTCTCTATCTCTGACTCTTTCTTCTTCTCATTCCACTCACCCTTTCGCTCGTCCTGGCTCCTTCACTCGTGTTCTGTGTGTCCTGCTAGGATTCCTGTTTTGTGTAGAAAGCTTTCAATCGTTTTTTTGCCAGCGCCGCCAAGTATGCAACATAAGAGCAGCTCGAAACAAGGGGAACGGAAACCGGAAGCGGACGAAAGGCACTTCCTGTTTCCTTCCCGCAGCATTCTCAGCTACATTAAGTTACTCGATTCAATTAATTTACATTATTTAATTAAGTTTATCTCTAACTGCATTTGATTGAAATGAATTTATGTATTTTACGTTTGTATGTTTTATTATTTTTTGTTTTATTTATTTGGATTACTTAAGCCCTGCATCCCCGCATTATGAAATTCTATTAAGTATATTGTAGTCCCGTTGTAACATTTTTATTTCTTTTTATTATTTTTTTCCCCATCTTTATTGTTAAGATTAGGATTTAATTTGATTTTCTTATGCCACTTTTTATTTTTTATTTTAATTTTTAATTTTGTATTTATCTTTTCTTTCATTTTACGTCGCCATTTTCATTTTGTTTTTGTTTTACCGTTTTGTTTTCCTTTTTTTCTTTAATTTATTTGTTATGATTTGTATGTTTACATATTTACATAAATTTTATCGAATCCAATTCGATCCGAAACCAACAAAAAATTAAAATTGAAATTAATTTTTTATAATTTTTGTAAATGTAAATAATCCAATTGGGTGTGTGTTTTCTTCTATGTTTTTTATATATAAATATTCGTTGAACATTATTTGGTATGTCTATGATTGACTCTGTGGTCATGTACAAAAAAAAAAAAAAACAAAAAACAATCAATCAACCAACTCAACCAAAACCTTAAACCATAAACCAACCAACTCAAAACTGTACAAAACAAAAAACCAAAACAAAAAAATAACTATGGAAAATCAGGACTAAATTTCCACCACCCACCGGAAAACAGTGCCCACCACAGCCAGCACGGTATCGCCGGCGGCGGCGCCGCATCAACAGCATCTCTATCGGTTGCCTCAGCCGCCGCCGCTGCCGCCTCAGCAGCAGCCGCATCAGCAACACCTCACACACTTGGCGGCAGTGGCGGCGCACCACCATCCGCATCCCCATCCGCACCACCAGCAGGCGGCGGCGGTGGCTGCGGCAGCGGCAGCGGCGGGATCTCTGCCGCCGGGCATGCTCCTGGCACTGGACTGCTCGCCCCTCCATCCCTGTCTATGCAGAATCTGGTAACCCTGCTAGCCACACCCACCGCCCACCATCCGCTCACCATCGCCACCACCGCCAACGCCCCCCACCACCACAAATTCAACAACAGCACCAGCAACGGAAGCAACCACAACGGCAGCACCACCGCCAGCCTGCACCTCCAGAGAATGGCCTATGGCGCCCCACCGCCGGCCACGGCCTTCAGCATGCCGCAGCTGATGGGTCACACGGCCACGCCCGCCCAGCCAGGGGCCAGCTCCCAGACGCTGACCCTAAATGCGCTGTGTAAGTAAACTTTAAAAAGAACCCATTTTCAGACTATGTAATAATAACTATAGAACGTTTATCCAATTTTGAAAATTTTTTAGAATTATTTATTTCCTCAGGGAATTTTAATTTCTTCTCAAACTCAAAGAAATATATTTTAATTTAGTGCGTCCTATACATATGTGCCTAAAATGTGTGCTTGGGTGTTGGGTGGCTGTATCCTTTTGTTTTTGTGTTTTGTGTTGTTGTTTATTCCGTTTCGGATTTGTTTCCTAACATAACTAAATCAGAGCTGTTCCTCTGACACCTTAACTTGATTACTAACAATTATCTCCCAACTGACATAGTCCAGTGCTGCTTGCCTTTTTGCTTGCAACAAAATCACCCTACAACGAATAAAAAAGACTTTAATTCACGCTTAAAATATTCCATATATTATCATTATGTGATAAGTGTAGTAAGAGCCATTAAGTTAATAATTTTCTAGGCCCTTCTAACTTTAAATCCAATAGTAGAACTAATACTGAAAGTTTGACCAGCATCGCCCAACTCAGTTTCTATTCTTTTTTGGATGTTTGTGTTCATAGTGTTTGCCCATCTCTGTCAATAAAATAGATATTTCCCCAAAAAGAACTACAAATATTGAAAATAATCAGAGTAGAAAAGTTTTTACATAATATTTTATTTTACAAATAGTACAAAAAACGTCAACAAAAATGTTAGGGCATTCCGCTCTTCCCGCTGTTGATTGGATTTGAAAAATAAAACAAGGAAAACAAAATTTTAATAAACCAAAGAAAAATAGTGACGAATATGGATGGAATTTTTATAGGCCAACAACAGATTGAATTGCATTTTAGTGAACACGATTTCCGAATAAGTTCCAAACCAAATTTTAAAATTTGTGGATGAGGGGAAACAATTTATTCGTAAAAAAAAAAATCAATCAATCTTGATTGCAATTAGCTTTCCAATTAGTAACTTTTTGCAATTTCAAAGCCAAAATACAAAATTTACTAAACTTATGCATGTGAGCAATTTTTATTCATCGTATATCCACATAAAAGGAAATAAAAGCCAGAGAAAGTAATAAATTTCTAGTAGATTATGGAAAAGCAGAAAAAATATAGGGCATTGCACAAAGCCAGGACCAGAGGATGCCACGAGGACAGGAACAAGAACAGGGACAGGGAAGGGCAGGCTCAATTAAAAAAACTGGCGCCACGCGGAGAGGCCAAACAACAAAGGCTAACAAATTTTTTCGTGATACACAAACAAAAGCGGAAATCCAAATAAATGAAAATATAAAATTTAATAATGAAAGGGCCAGGACCAAAACAATAAAGGATAAAGGAAGAAAGCATAAAATTTCGGAGCACACACAGTGTGGAAAGGGGAGTGCCAAAAATAATAATAAACCAAAGGGCCAAATCTCATATGCGTTAACTCAACTTGTGCTCGTTTATTGTTCAGGTTTTTGAATTTTTATTCCTTACTTTTACGGTTATCTCTTTCGTTTCTGTGTGAGTGTGTCTATGTCTTCCAATGTGTGTGTTTGTTCCTACCTTGTTCCTTGTTCCTTGTGAGTGTTTGTCTCTGGGTGGATCCAGTCCAAATTTAGCATTACAACATTAGTTATGTTTGGCGGAAGGTGGAACACTGTGTTAACGTTGTACCCTCCCCCATTTTAGGGCACACGAGCGCTGCCGATCCCTACACCACCTCCCTGAGTGGACTGACGAATGGAGCCGCCTACGGAGCCGCCGCTCAGCCCCTAACCGCCAGCGCCATACAGGCAGCAGCTGCAGGCGTGGCTGGTAAGCAGATCGAGGGTAAATATTCACTAACATTACTTGGTCCTAATGGATTAATAAGACCGTGTAGAGACCAAACTAATGGCTAATTTAACATTACCTTTCAGGACCCGACGGCAGCAATCTATTCATTTACCACTTACCTCAGGAGTTCATCGACACAGATCTCGCATCGACATTTCTGCCTTTTGGCAATGTCCTGTCGGCCAAGGTGTTCATCGACAAGCAGACCAACCTGTCCAAGTGCTTCGGCTTCGTCTCGTACGACAATCCACATTCGGCCAACGCGGCCATCCAGGCGATGCACGGATTTCAGATCGGGACCAAGCGGTTGAAGGTCCAACTAAAACGTTCCAAGGATGCGGCCAAGCCGTACTAGATCAGCTGAGGTGGCCGTCCCCCAAAACCCCCCAGCACATGAAAACTAATCACAGAAATGGATGAAACTATAGTTAAACACAATTGTGCCTTTTATTAAATGTTCTGAAACCAAAGGACCAATTACAAAAATGTATCTGATAAGTTATCACAAATCTAAAGATAAATAGCTTACAAATTATGTTCTCGAGTGCACAAAACGAACCGCAAAACCAATCCAACCAAAGAAGTAGCTTAAAAGTTGCATCCTTGTAATCACATTTGCTGAAAACCATCAGCCATTTTCATTAAATCAGCCCAACTTTTCAACGTGGTCGGCAAGCACACTCTACACTTGAACACCAAAACACCAAAAACTAAAGTCCAGCAATTTGAAGCCGATTTGTGGCGCCAAAGTATTTTTCAAAGCCAAATAGTTAAGCAAAAAATGGATAATGGTAAACCAAACCCAACCCAGAAGAAACGAGTTTAAATTGCACAAATGTAACGAAACAATTTAGAGAAATAATGATAAGTTATATAAGAGTTAGGGAAATAACTATATACAAGAACTATATAAAATTAGTGGGGCACACAACCAACAAAAACATTCGAAATTCCGTTCGTAGTGAGAAACATTCAAAGGGATAGTTAATACACTAATAACTAAAACATAATAACTGCTAGAGAAGTCTGCTAAGAAAACCTAAGACAAGCGACATCAACTAAAAATACGTTTAGCTAAAGAAAACTATTAACTAATTAGTCACAAAAGTTACATCTTCTGGGATTGCTAGCTTCAAACCTACTTGAAGTCTATTTTATAGTCATTGATAGTTATAAACTATTTCATATTAGGCCGACCTGTGGCATCTATTGGTTCAAAAGCAAATCATATTTTGTTAAATCTGTACTTAAAATGCACTTGATGTTGAATGAAGAAATGTACTTTTAAAATTCAAACCCAATATATATAAAGGCTCAAGCACACAGAATGGTTTTAAAAATTTCAAAAACAAAATAAATATTTATAAAATAATTACACATGTGTTTACTTCAATTTAAATTAAGCCAGCCTTTAAGGCAAGAATTCGAAGCAAAGTCCCGTCAATCGCCTTAGAGGGAGTCACTTGCCTTCGTACTCCTTTCGACTCTTCCGGGAATCCCGGGAAGCGCTCGTTGAGTGGGATCTTATCACATTTTCGCTATTGTACATGCATTCTTTATGCGCCAACTGACAACTCAACTGCCGCCGATCGGAGGGGATGGAGGTCTGTTGCCGGAAGACCCAACAACGACTGCCATAAATCAAGAGCATCCCGCACTGGCTTCTGCTCCGCCAGACTCCATCTTGGCCTGTTTCGCCACCACCTCGCTGTTGCAATTCAAATGCTGGTGTTAACGCATAAAAAATGCATATGCACGGCGTCGCCGAATGCGCAGATGGTGTCTGGGAGCTTTGTTTCTTTCGGCATTGCTCAGGTGGGTTAGGGAACAGTGCTGCCAGTTTTTTGAGGAAATAGGTAAATAGTTTTTTATCTACATCCACGCTATGATCAATAAACTGATGCTAAATTCTAAATAAACTAAGTTTCTGACATTTAAATAAAAAATGTTAAATTCTCAAAAAGAAAGGCTGTCAGAGAAAGGTGTAGTTTTGAGGCACTGTTTAATAGTTGTTGACATCACTGTATCAGCACCGTCGTCCAAGCAAGCATTATTTAAACTTCAACGAACGTGCCTGTCGTTGGGGTCAGCTTCCAACATTTTTCAGTCTGTGCCAGAATACTTCACCTGAAATATTGCTCCTGCTTGTAACTGCGAAGAAACTTTAAGCCAATGGACAAGGAGGGTCAGGAGGCTAAAAAGGCTGAGAAGTCTGCCCACCCTCCCAGGCCACCTCCACCCACACTGCCCCGTGGCACGGCAGGCGGTGGCACTTCTCCCCGAAAACCGCCACCAACTCCTCCCGCAAGGCGCGTCATAAGAGGTACGGATGTGGAACATTCCGAAGAAGCCGAAAGGCCAGCAGCCCGCCAAGTCGCCCGCACGACCTCGCCGCTGTCGGCGGCTCCAATACACAAGCTACAACCATCTAAGAGGGACGGCGATGGATCACCACGCGGCAAGTCTGCTTCTCCTCGATTGGTAATAAGGGATCGTAGTGCATCGGCAACGGGCGTAGTCATCGATGTCGGTGCATCGCCACAGACCCGGGGGCATGTGCGAGACTTTGGTGCTTCACCGTCTCCCAGACCACCCTTTCAGACAGTGGCCAGATCGACTTCCCCACTTCCCACGGCCGCGGCTCAGTCGCCACAACCAATGAAAAAGGTTTTTCCCTCAACAACAGCCGGAAAGGAAATTCCCCGAACTACAGCCCAGGAAGCGGTACCATCGACATCTGCCCAAGTAACTTTTGCAGGTGTAACCAAACCTTCCGGATTCAATATTTTCGGAAAAAAGAAGCCGAAATCGCCACCCAAGTCAACCGCCAAGCCGGGAAACCGCTCCGCTTCACAGCAATCTGGCGGAGATAGGCGGTCCATAGACCGGCGGAGCACAGAGCGTTCGGGCGGGGAACGGCGATCCGGTGTCGGGTCGTCGGCTGGTCAAAATAAGGCCAAAACGACCCGGATTCTGTACACGACAGATGAGGAGGTGCGGGATGCGCTTATGGAGTTTGCCGTATTTATCATTTTTCTGGTGCTCACCTCATTGGGTAAGAATTTGTGTATATAAAGTATTTATTGCATTATTTTTTATTTATTTAAAAAAAAAACGTATTTCTATAAACCTCTAATGACTCATGACTAATTTTCCATCCCTTAGTCACCCTGTCGGTGCGCCACTCGTACATGTTCTACTTTAATGACACAATGAAGAAGCTCTTCACGACCCGAGAACTGGTGGTGGCCCCCTCGGTGACAGTTTCCTTTGAGAAGCTGATCACGGTGCCCGACTGGTGGGACTACCTGGTCTACAACTTTCTGGTCACTTTGCATGGCGACATGACCGTGACTAAGCCTGCTGAACCACCTCCCAAGCCGCCCCCTGAAATGCCAGATAGTTTAGATGTCCCATCCAATGAAGGCTCGCAAGAACAGTCGGTAGAAGAATCGGAGGAAAGAATGCGATACATGATGCCAAATAACGACGGAATTCTGGATGAGGAATGGGAACAGCTGCAGGACTACAGTAGAAAGGCACGGCAAGCGAGTCCCCCCCAGGCAGCTGGCGGAGAGTCCGAGAGCTCTGAAAATCAAAACACTGAGCCAAATTTTGTCATACCAACCCATCATCTAACGGTAGCTATTTTTCACATATTTTTAAGATATTATTTTTTACCATGAGCGCTGCTTTCCTGTGCAGGGTCGTGTCTTTCTCCACGAGAACTTGTTGTTAGGACCACCTCGCATCCGACAGATTCGCGTCAAAAAGGACAGCTGCTACGTCAATGACGCATTCATCCGATACTTCAACACGTGCTATGCAGCGTACTCCTCCGGATCAGAAGAACGGTCAAATAACTACAAGGGATCGCCGTACCAGTCCATGAACGATCTGGACTCCACTCCCATTTGGACAGTATTGGCTTTCTACCGCAGCGGCGGCTACGTGGTCGACTTGACATTCAATAAGGACGACAACCTGAAGTTAATAACTGATCTTAAGAACTCACACTGGCTGGACCGCGGATCCAGGCTCTGCCTCATCGAATTCAATTTGTACAACGAAAACACGGACATATTTCAAAGTGTCAAGTGGGTTACAGTTTCTAATACGAACAGCGGTTCTTTCTAACTAGATCTTCGTAGGTTTATTGCAGAGATTCCCCCCACCGGAGGCGTTATACCCCAGGCTCAACTTCAAACTGTGAAATTATTCTCCTTCTTCACGGAACGCAGCCTATTAATGACAGTAATTTACATCTTTTGGTATATCATGGTTGTGTACTACACCATCTATGAGATCAACGAGTTACGCAAGTCCGGCTCCAAGAATTACTTCTCATCCATGTTGAATATTCTCGATTGCCTAATACTCCTGGTATTCAAATACTTTTAGCCATTAAGAAGAATTATATAATCATTTTGGATTATTTAGCTGTGTTACCTCGCATTAGTCTACAACATATGGCATACCTTCAAGGTCAAGTCGGTAACCCACAAGGCCACGACTCAGTTGACCTACCAGAGCCTGGATGTTCTGTGTTTTTGGAACATCATCTACGTAGACATGATGGCCATCTTGGCCTTTCTCGTGTGGATTAAAATATTCAAGTTTATCAGTTTTAACAAAACTCTTGTGCAATTCACAACCACACTGAAACGGGTAAGCTTCTCAAGAAGTTAACAAAAATGTGATAGCTATTTCTTGTCCCTCATCTCCTAGTGCTCCAAGGACTTGGCCGGCTTCAGTCTTATGTTCGGAATTGTCTTCCTGGCCTATGCTCAGCTGGGCCTTTTGTTGTTCGGCACCAAGCATCCCGATTTCCGAAACTTTATTACATCCATTCTGACCATGATAAGAATGATTTTGGGAGACTTTCAGTACAACCTTATTGAGCAGGCAAATAGAGTTCTGGGTCCCATTTACTTCCTCACTTACATTCTGCTTGTATTCTTCATACTATTGGTAAGCTCATTTTGAAATCTTGAGAAAAAAGAGATCTGAGATTTTTTATAATTCCCTCACAGAACATGTTCTTGGCCATTATCATGGAAACCTACAACTCGGTTAAGAGTGAGATCACCCAGGGGCGTAGTCACTTGGGATCGTACATCTACAAAAAACTGACTGGTCTTCTTTATTGGATCACCCATTGTGGTCGAAAACGGCGGGCTCGAGCCCAAGCAACTCCCGAGGAAGAACTAGACCATACTCGGGATGCAGATAACACCCATGAAGAGCCCTATGAATTGCGCAGTAACATGACTCCAGCTCAGTAAGTAACTTTATTTTAAACTCTAGAAGTTTTCAACTTCAAAACATTTCGCAGGGCCAAGTATTTCCAAGATATTCCGCCACATGAAAATCCGGATATGGTTCGGTAAGCAATTATGAATAAAAATATTAATTAGAAATGATTTAATGTTGTCGTTTTTAGTCTGACTAATCGAGTGAGCCTGCTGGAGGAAATTTTGGAACAGTTGATTACAAATATGGACGATATTCTGAAACGGGTTGAAAAGGAAAGACCTAGAAGATGATCCCAAAGAAAGGTTTTTAATCAATGGTTCAGAAAGGTTGTTAGTTTTTGAGTTTACTTTTTTTATTTGATCCTACAGTACCCTTCCGCCACTGTTTATTAAGAAATTAAAGATATAACCATTAAATATTAACATGTATAAGCAGGGACTTCTTAAAAAAAAAACAAAAGTAATTAATTTCAGATTATTATGAAGGACAACCAATCAATAATTTTAGGTTTTAGTTTTAGGCAGAGACTCAATTCGGATGAAGCCTTGATAAAGGATACTTTGAACACACACTATGTGTATAAGTAATTAAATGTCTAAAGGATTTCGTTTTGTTTACTGCTTAAATTTACTCAACCAACGGGCCAGACAGGCAGATATGCTTCTGTGCATATCAACATTTTCACATTTATATGGCTCGCATTGTTTCGCTTTTGTAAATACAAATTGAAAAGTTGCAATCAGTGCAACAGCCAAAGCAAATACACAAAGGATAAAGACAGGTGTGCGAGTGGGGGTGTGGGGAAATAAACCATCGGGCAGACAGGTGGAAGAGGAGTGTTTGAAAGGATCTGAAATCCGTAACGTCCAGAGCAGAAGATATACGAGTAGAGAGGACGGGAGCCATAATTACCGATACGCTTTTCACCCACACACTGCCGCAGAACTCAAAAACCAGTGAGCATCCTTTATTCCCAGGATAATCACTTTGGCTGGAACATGCAAACAATTCCACCGCATTTATATGCAATTCAATGTAAATACTGCACCACGATGGAACTAGGGCTTGTTTAATAAAATTTTTTTTAATTTGTCCTGTTGTTCTTACTATTTTGACTGGACTCTGTCAATGTAACCTGTTCCTAAGTCTTTATTGTATATTTTTAAAAAATATTAACCTATAAAAATAACATAGAAAAATATTAATTCGAAATGCATTCAGCCTGTAGTTCAGTAATTAATACGCTTTTAATTTCAAGGCTCTGTTTGAAAAGAGAATAACAGGCAATTAAGTTAACCATAAGTTGACCATAATTAATTACCCCAATACATAGTATGGAAAAAATAATTAACTATGCTGTTTTTTAATGCACAAAGAACTAATGAGGCATACAATGCCTATGGAACGCTTTATGCTCATAATCGATTTAAATCAAGCCTATCTCTATCGACCAGTTGGAATTTAATAAAAGCCAGAAAATATGCTGTATACTTTTAATTGCTGGGTGGACGGGTTCAATTCATTTTTATTGAACCTATATAAATCACTGCAACCATCAAGATGAATAAATCTGTTGATCTGCATTATCTAGAGCACTAATTGATAAATAGTTGATTAATTAATGCAACAAATGTTATTCTTTTCAGAAAACCTCATTGATATCCTTCTCTGCCGTTCTTGAGAAGCCTGAAAACTTTATGGATAATAAAAAGATATATTTTTTTTAAATTTGTAAGAAAGTTTTAGCTCTTTGTTTTATTTTAGAAAACTTTTTTTTGGCAATAAATATTCATCAATGCGCTTCATGCGCACTCTTAATACTCGCTCTTGGTCGAAATAAATACGATAAATTACGATTTAATCAAAATCCGATTACTTTGGATCTCTCAGAGATACCCGGGACTTAAGACTAGCGACTTAGGGAGTAGTGACTTAACTAATTGGGGACGTGCCTTCCTATTTGGAAGGCTCTCCCAGAGAGAGCTTCTCGAACATGGGCATCGTCCTGCCAACAGCGGGTGCCGCAATGAATTCAGCATCAGGATTCAGTGGGAAGTCGGGGTCGGCGGCGGCCAAATCATTGACAGCTATGTCATTGGAGAGATCTATGGGGACGAAGTTCTCCTCAATGTCGATTTCATTGTTCAGCTCATTTCCAGCATCAGCTTCGATGTCAAGGTCGTGATCCTGATCCTGATCCTCTTCCTGATCAAACTCAGCCCACTCCTCGTTGAAGGCATCGCCCATTTCAACTGGAGTTGTGGCCTCGGCGTCTTCATCGTCAGATGAATCGAACTCCTCTCGCTCCTTCTTCTGCTTCATCTCCAAGGACGCCTTGTCCTCGTGATGCAGCTCCAATCCTTCACGTTCGAGTTCCCTTTGTGTCATTTCCAGGAGAGGGTCCATGATTTGTTCTTGTTTCTGAGAGGTGGTCTCTGCTATATCTTCGCTTATATCGGTGGCTTCCGATTCCAAGTCTGCGGGTGAGTTGGTGGCAAATTTTGTTGTATAACTTGTGGGTGTTGTTGTTGTGGTTGACTGTGCATCGTGTTGGTGGTGTGACATGAGTTACGAGTGCAATAGTGTGCGAAAACAGGAAGTGCGAAATAAATTGAATAGAGGAATACATTAATGTAGTTATCAATTATAATGGGGACCAATTTCTAAAAATTAGTATTCTAATGCAGTTTTATGTTATCAATTTAGATAGGTTTTAGTTAAAGTTTAAATATTTAATAATTGCGCATGCGATTTAATCCAAAAATTAAAAAGTTTAAAGCTTAAGCCTTTTGTGTGATAAATGATTGTGCTTTGATTTCCGAAACCTCTATGATAACTTACATTTTCAAGTCTTGTTTCAGTTGCGTTCAACTTCTTAACTGAGCGGTTTTCGAGCTAGGCTTTCGTTTTTATACTACGACTAATAAGACAAGACGCAGAAAATAAAAATTATTCAATCCCCAAACGAAGAAACGAGACAAAAATATCAGCAGAGGCTTTGGAGGCAGAGAAACAGCTTTGGCGACTTAACAGAGGGCTTCTCTTCCGCTGTTATTACTGGCCCCCCCTTCCAAAGACACCTCGGCTCCCCTCTATTCCGCTCTACAATTCCATTCATTATCTCTGGTCGCTATGCAATGCCCCACTCGTGCGTGATTCACCTTCGTTGCTGTTAAATCAGCATTCATCTCACTCACACCCCCTTTGGAGGCTATCGCCTACATGTGACGTCACATCTACCGATCGCCCCTCGGCGAATTTTGTCCAAATTCGTTTGTAGCTCGTTAGAAAATTCCGAGAAATTTACATTAATAATACAACAGTTTTGCACACTTTTTTATTTTTACTCGCTTCGGTCATTCGCTGAGGTCTTGTTATTTCAGATTATTTAAGAGCAAGCGGAAGAAATGATAAATAATATAGAATACTAAAGGTAATTATGCAGATGACTGACTCACGATCTCGGTTTCTGGGGAATTTCTGAAGAATTTGAGGTGATTGAGAGATTTGGCGAATTCTTCGGGCAAGCCTCGACAGATGGGCTATTATATTTCAGGTGATTCAACATTTTTTGTTTACTAATTTAGTTTCAAAAGAGTATTAAATACTGTGAATATTAAGAATTATCTAATTTAGAAGCTTTTCAAAGCCAAAATAGTTTTCTTGTACTTCAATTTCCGTATTTTCCCGATTTTTTCTTGGCTATCCATACTTAAAAGGGACTCAAAGGACTTTGAATGAGCTTCTTGGTTGCTTTTTTTTTCATTTGAAAGCAAATGCACAAAGTCATGTGAGCAAAAGTTATGAAAAGCTCACAAATTCATACATACGAATTATACGCATTTGCAGGAATTTTTTGCAATTGGAAAAATATTAATAAAGCACCCAGTCGAGTGTGCGTTTTTTGCACGAGCTTCAATCGCCAAATTGTTTAACAGCTTTCAACCATTTTGCAATATTTCAGTGCAGCTGGCGGTGAAGTTATCACCCCCTTTCGCCACCTTCCTTCCGCGAGTATTAATATTTATAACCATGAATATTAAATTCAAATAAATGCATGAGAAGCCAAGCCCTCCCTAACCCACCGTCCCCACACGTCAACCACAACTTTCAATATCCGCGAGAGATGAAAAATAAAGTTTGGAACATAAAAAATAAAAAAAAACAATGTTAAAATGAAAATATAACAACAAATCGAATGAAATCCGAAACTTGTGCGAATAGTATGCATTTTATTTTCTTCTGGCATCCGCTGCGGATACAAAAATGTCACCGCTGGCATTATTTAAATTTAAATTGCGTATTTAAACGTTGACATGTCACTTACAACTTTAAAGTTGTTAATAATTGCGCTTTACGCTGAACTGGCCCCCTTTTTTTTGTTGTATGGCCATTTATTAATTTCTCACTGATTTATGCGGCTCGCGGAGAGCAACAAAAAATTTATCCAACCGGCACTCGTCGATTTCGCCACAATAAATTCTCATAAATACGAGCCTGCGTATCCCTCTTAGCCCACGACCCACCTGCCACGCCCACAGGCAAAGGGGCGGTCCGCCGCTCAAGACAAGGATTTATGCGAGCCGGAGCGTGTGACTTTTAATAAAAATTAATTTTTATTATGGCCTAAAAGTAATTAATGGACTTGCAGCGAAACACGAACGAAAATTTTCGAATGTGATGCATGCACCTTTTGGGCGGAAAATAACACCTGTAACCCGATTGGCCAAGAATGGCCAAAAAATATTGGACCAATACCTATTGTACAATCTGCTTAAAGTTTAAATTTAAAGTACTACCTAGAAATAAAAAAAATGACAGAAATTCAAATTTTTTTTTTCATAAATGGTATTACGTTTTTAAATCGGTTGGGAAATAGATAAAATATTCGCTAAAAAGTTTATAAAAAGTTTTGATTTCATCAAATAAAAAATATGGAAGATGCTTTCTTTTATTTTCATTTTCCAGAAGGGAAAATGTTTATAATTTTGCTAATTCTTCACAGATCAGGGAATGTTGTATCTTCCCGATCTTAGATTTTCCGGTAGCACAATTTCCAATCAAAACCTCGCAAACAATAATTGTGATCAATTTTTCGAAGGGGAATATCATGTTTTTGGGCAAAAAAATTTGTTTGTTTTATTTTTCCCATCTATTGATGTAAATCATTGAGGATTCGAGTCCCGAATCTGAAATAGTATTTCGTTTTTGAATCGGTTAGGCAATAGTTAAAACATTCGCTGTTTATATTATCCATTTTCCAGAAGGGAAAATGTCCATAACATAGGTAATATTTCACAGATTTTCCCGATCTTAGATCTCCTAGTAGCACCATTTAAAAATGTTTGGTCTATTTCTAGTTTTGATGGAATCATAGAGTTTAAAATAAAAAGATTATTCCTTGGGTATAATCATTAAATGGAAACTTAATCTGCGAAAAAACACTATATTTCCAACTCCCTGTGATTTGGCTTTTTCACTCATAATTATATCTGTCAGTTACTCGATTTCGCAATATTCTTCTCTCATCACATTAGCTTTTTTCCCATTTTTTGCGTATTTACATAATATTTTGTTTCATTCTGTGCCGTGTTTTTGCGCTGTGGCCACAAACTATAATTTGTTTGCATTATTAATTTAGACGCACTGCAATCACAAAAAATGGAATTACTCGCAAATCCAATGAACCAATATGCATATTACATGACTGCAGGAACGATTAAAAAAATAATATCGAAAAAAGCCGTCTAATTGTACAATTAAACATTTTGTCATGTTAATAAAATATTTACGATTGCGGTTTGAATAGATTATTGGCCTGACAAATTACCAAACTTAATTATACAGCAGGTCCAACTACAAAAAATAATGCAGCTTAAATTACAAGTAAATAGAGTGCGAAATAAACAAAAGCTTTAAACAAAAGATAGGCTTAAAAATAATAGGCAGCCACTGCCAAACCAAACCACCAATACGTACTGGTTTTATTTAAAAAGTTTAATTTTTAGTAGAGAAACTAAAGCAGGCATTCGCATATTAAAATTATAATAGAGTATATACATCGTATGTACAAGTTTAATAGTTTAGTTTATGCAAAACTTTATTTAAAAAATATTAGAAATATTTGTATAGATATATTACAAAGTTCTCAATATACAGTTTAATTTTTTCAAACGGTTAGTATGGCGCTTTCGAAGCATTTCCTGGTTAAAGTTTGTTCGTATTTCATTCGAAAATATTTTTATACCTGGGGCTCGTCAATGTCGCGGACCTCGTTTTCCCGGGGCTGCTTCTCCAGGGGCTCGCGGCGTCCTTCCTCCACCTCATCGTCGAACTCTCCGCCCCTGGTGGGCGGGCCAGAGGTGGTGGAAGGTCCAGCAGCCGCCGCGGGCAAGAACTTGCCACCGTCGGAGTGCACTCCTTCGGCCACCTCCTCGCCGCTGTCCAGGGGTCGCACGTTCACCACACGCAGCTTGAAGATGCTGTTGGTGTCTCCATAGACGGTCTCATTGATCTCCACCTTGTGGCCATCGACAACCTAATAATGTACAGATTTTAAAATGGCAGAGTTCTAACTCAACTTCCTATTCCATCAACAGATGTGGATGTTCATTACCTTGACAGTGGAAGTCGTGTTGCCATTCTCGGTGCTCAGAGGGATCTTGGGAATAGGAATCAGTGGCCGCAGACCGAAGGCAAAGCCAGATCCCGAGTCATCGCTGGAAGAATCGGTGCCAGCAGCAGCTCCATCCTCACCAGAATCGCTGCCAATCGCAGGCCAAAGACGGGTACGCAGCCGACGGAATAGATCTTTAAAATATATTTAAAAAAAATAGATTAGTTTCATCAGCCTCTACTTGAAACTTTTAAAGCGATGCTACCAAGTAAAAGAAAGTGTCTACAAGACCCCTTCGTGGGAAAGACAGCAGCTGCCTATAGTATAGAGTCTAGACCAATAGTAAATTCTTTTTCCTGAGACATTCCAGTCTAATGTATTTTTCAGCTTGAAAATCCCTAATCCGTGAACGCACTAAAAAGCATTCCGTGTCGCCGGCATCTTGTCATTGTCTTGTCTGCACTTCTGGAAGACCCAGCCCCCGGATGCCTGCCCTTTCCTTTATTTTCGCCAACTGATGGCCGACCCATGGCTCAGTTCTATTGGCCTTTTCCAGTCTTCTTTCTTGGCATTTTCTGGTCTCTTCAACCTTGTCATAAATACTTGACCGCATTGTTTTGATTGTCGTTTGTCACCGATTATTGTGCTGGTTGCATTTTAAATAGTTTACGTTTGTTGGCATTACATTGCTGGCATCGTTTAGTCATTGTACTCATTCATAGCAGACATATATTTCAATATAAAAAGTAAGTACATCGTTTCGAATTTTGAGTTTATCTTGGAACACAAGACTTTGCTCTCAATCAAAATAATTCGCCAACAAGAAACTTTGCCAGCAACCGCCGCTCCCAACTCTCTATTTGTCTAGATGCCATTTTCTACGCTTCGTTATCTCGTTGACCCCCTCGCCAAAAAAGTATAAAGTAAAACAACAAGGAATAAAATAACTTTTATGCATATACAATGCCCGGGGCTTTGGGAAGTTTTTATCCTAGACCCTCGAACGTATTAGGATAAGATTTATGATGCTTCGGCCACATCGTAGTCATCTGCGACGTCTTAGTTAAGCAGAAATTGGCAAGACGAGGCGCAAAACTTTTCACTTTTAATGGTCAGCAGACTCGTTTGACCTACTCCACTCCGCCCTGGTCCCCCCCTTTCCGCTCCTTAACATAAATATGAAAGCATATACAAGCGCATAAATAAACTTTGTCTGGCTACAAGAACATGACATAATATTTTGATAAATTGTTTTCGCTACACTCCCACAGCCGGATGGGCGGACGAACTTTAAAAAGCCCTCAGAGGACAGTTGGCTAATTGGCCAGACCTAAGGGATGTGTGTTTAAGTCATGCTTTATTCTTAAACAAACTGTTTTTAATACCCTTTTCCCATTATTACTATCTCATTACATATATTTTAGTTTTTTTACACCGAGAAGATATTCTTTTATTTGAAGATCAAATAAAAAGTATACATGTAAGAATACCTCCCAATCATTTAAGAGTCGTTAAGCGCGAAAATAATGACGATATTAAATGCAATCACAGCATGTAATTGCAATGCACATGGGTTATGAGGAAAATA
Organism: Drosophila atripex; assembly: GCA_035045925.1. NCBI lineage: Eukaryota > Metazoa > Arthropoda > Insecta > Diptera > Drosophilidae > Drosophila > Drosophila atripex. The sequence continues at coordinate 5,856,616 of JAWNOP010000070.1, read as the reverse complement.
AAAATACTGTCTAATTAAAAGGTCATTAAAAGGGCTCAAGTAATTACAGTGCGCATCACGCATACGCCGCATGTGACGCTGGCAGCGAACTTACCATCGAAGGAGTTGAAGAAGCCCTCGTTGAAGGACGAAGGACTCGACTGGAGGAAAGGATAACCGGAGCCCGTATCGATGACGCCGCGGAAGTTATGGAAATTCGGATCCGGCTGCGGGCGCGACGGCACGTCAATCACCTCGGCATCGTCCTGAGGATTGGTGCGAGCTGAAAGAAAGCGGAAAAGGATTTTAGCGGGAATTAAAAATTTAAAACCAGTTAGTCATCATTAAGGAGCAAATTGGCTGTGCGAAGATTGCATTAATTTGGGCAAATCAGCGGCAAAAGCGAATCCTTTCGACCCCTTTTCACTGCCTCATTAGCGCTGATTACGCGTTAGCTTTCGCATAATTTCACCATTTTTTCCATTGGTTGGATTTCGAGGGGCAGATCTTAAAGCAGGAACCTACTTTCAATTCAAAATAAATCGCATCTATTTCAGAAACTGGGCCAAGGCTTTATCTGAAAGCCTCTAAATAACAAATCCTTCACAGGCTTCAGAATGGCACACCCACGCAGTCTGCCTGCAGCCAGAGATGTGCTTTCAATCTTTTTCTCCCTCAATCTTTAGTCCTGGCATGTTGCACTTCATAAATCTCAGCGGCTGACACTGACAGCGACAACAGGCAAAACAACACAGCACAGCCCCCCCCCCCACAACAAGTGGCCAGTGGGAGTACAAATAACATAAATTGGGAGGCTGGGAAGGAAATCGTAACGACCAGGCAATACCCCTCTAAACATAAACTTGATAGTCCTTGATGGACAAAGCCTTAAGTCTGTAGTTACTGTCTAATTTCCTCTTCATAGTAATATCATTAAATGAATAAATTGTTACCTTATTGAATAGAAATAGTTTCCATATTTATAGACATATAGCATGCTTAGTCCCCAAAAGAATCCCCAGCGCCCAATACACCCTCTCATATCACGGCGGCATCCCCTAACGATGTTAAAAATAAGTCAAGCTGACTTAACTTCCCACGTCGCATCTCAGGGCAGTTCAGTTCGCCTCCAGTTGGAATGAAATGTGAAATATGAAAAGCTTTATGGTTCCGTAAAATTGCTTCCACAGACGGCGAGTGTATGTGACCCCTGGCCCCTAAGGGGGTACGAGGTCGGTCGCAGGATGATGTCTGATTCAGGGGTGCACCAAACAAATGCACTGCTGCTGCTCCCTTTATGCATTCGGGCTTTAAGCCGATTTATGTGAAATGAACACGAAACACCCACAATATGTTTCGGGGACTCCTACAACAACAAAAAATAATATTGTCCTCAACGGCGAACGATCAAACACAAAGTGGAAAAGGGCAAAGAACAAAAAATCCCCGATATGAGCCACCGGCGTGGGTTCAATGGGGTGGGGTGAGTAGCACACCTGAATGTCATTTGCAAGTGCAAATATTTACAATTCGTGGTGCATTCGGGAGTGGGCTGCCTTTCGACAAATACACACTATGGATATATTTATTGGCATGAAAATACTCAAAATACATGTAAATAATTCCAATCAGAGATAAATTCAGGGTGAATAATTATAGTGCTTATATATATCTTTGGTTTGTTAATAAAAGATGAAATATTTTGGGAATAAGGACTGCTTAACTACCGTCTCAATTTATTTAGTTGCATAGAGACGTCTGAAATGAGTAGCACTGGAGCCTCAGCGTTATTGATCCTGAAGGATAACAAGATAGGACTGATTTAGTTCAGTTTTAGGCAGGAACGAGGTACACAGTATAAAATTTATTCTAATATTTTATTTATTCTAGCCACCAACATTTCTTTTAAAGATCAAATAATATTTTCAAAAGAAACTTCTCAACTAAAATGTTAATTTTAAATTTTTCTCTCTAACACATTAATCATGCGAAGCGTTGGCAAAGCAAACTCGGCGCGAGCACACGAATTATGAAAACATCTAATATGGCAGATTCATTAATTTTCCAATAATTAAGCCCAGACAGGGGCTACAACTTTCCGCCCGCCTTTCGCATTATTCCTGCTGCCGCTGCTGAATTATGAAATTAATAAAGCCAGTTTTGGGGGCCGGGACGAAGGCCAAAAAGGACGACCTATGGAAATTTCTGCAATGCGCTGCGCTTTTGTTCTAAACACAACGAACATTTTTGTTGCTAATTATGTAAGGTTAACAAGCGGCAGCAGCAGCGCCCAGGGGCGTGGCATTTATATAATTTTTTTTCGGTCTTTTCTGCTGCTACTCGGGGCCACTGCGCACAGTGGCCCAAAATAAAATCCTCGGGACTCGCTTCGCCTGCGTTTTATGACGCTAATTGGCCAGGGGGCGTTGGATGTGAGAGGGCTCCCGGCTGGCTGCGTCAATTAATTAACATAATTGTACAATTTTGCATAATTTAACAGCTAGCAATGGTGATTTTGACCTTCGTTTGACTTGATTCCTCGAAGCTCTCAGTTGTAGCCAACAATTAAAGTTTCATTAGAAGTTGAAAATCATTTTATTTGATTTGCAAAATTGTCATCAATTTTACTTAGCTGTCAGTTTCAAAATTCAATTGAATTTTGGGATTCGTAATTTCAATATGCATTAAAGGAAAATTAAAGGAAACTGGTTCTCTAATCAATGGGACAAATGGACAATTATATATTACACAATTGGAGCTCCACTGGACACAACTGGACAAGGAATAGAGAAACCTAAGATGGGCAAATAAAGGGCTTATGGAAAAAGTATCAGGTACACACAGGGATGATAATTTCCAAATAGTATTTATGATTGATGGGGAAAATTGCTTGAAACTATGAAATGCTTTTCTCCATATTTCCCCATCGTTGCACCCGAAATGGTAATTAAACTGGCCAGTCAAAAGTGTCGGCTTGGTTCGGATTTCATGCCCGTTTTGATTTCGGTCTGGTCGAGAGTATGGCATGGTGGGGTCGAGCTGGCTATCATGGATTTATATTGCGACGGCCCGTGGCAACTGAAATGCTTTTGGCCAGCACACAAAATTGCAATACGCTTTCCGCCATCATCGATGCATGCGTTTTCAATTACTTTGATGTCCAAATTGTTGATGAAATATGTGTAATAGTGGCTCCGCTTGTATCCGAGACAAGTTTTCTACTTTTTCGCAATTCATTTGCCATTTTCCGTTTTCCGGATTTCCAATTCAGAATTGCAAATTCAATTTTCCTAAAAATATGATTTTCCACCGTTGTGGCCGTTGCAAAACTTTACTAATTAATAGAAACGTACTGGACAAGAATAAAAACAAAACGGTTTCAGAAAATATGTACAATAAATAAAACTTTTTGCAACTTTCCCTGCAGGGCATGCTCATTAAAGGCTGGCTTTGGCCTGCCCCGCGCCCAGCCCCGTCGCCAAACACAACAAATCCTCTGGTCTATCTATCAATTATTTTACCATTTTGGCCCTCACAAATCAATTAAACTTTTCCCGCGAATTTCAGCCACGACTCTGTTGCGCTTTTTTGCAGTTGCATGCAATTAATGAATTTTTAATAGCCGCACTTTGGTTAATGTAAAAAGTTTCTTTCCCCAACGCGGTGGGAGGGGCACGATACTGGAAGGGAGCTAAGGCTACTTGTAATTATGATTGTAGTTGCGAAAAAGTTCGTTGGCTATGCAAATCTTTTAAGAGTCTTCTTTTCTCTCTAGGGTCTGCTGGAAATGATAAATTCCGGAAAAAACACGTAGTTCAGGTAGTACAGGGTATATGAAAAAAAGATACACTAGCGATTAAAACATAGATTAATGTGAACTTTTTTAATCATTGATTCGAGATGAGGTCTATCAGAAGGATTTCTTTATTTTAAATATTTACCGATAATGGGAGAAAAATTATAGCTCTTTTTGGCATAGTTTTAAAACTGCTTTCGCTTTTAAAATCAACAATCGCTGTAATCCATTTGCCTAATCAGATCATGGATAGATTCCAGGCTCCCCATATCTGGAGCAATTGCACTCCAACCAGAAGGAGTGGCCTTAACGCCTCTGGAAGGCCAGGACCAAAAACCAACTCGAGACACCCACGTCGATTACACACATCGGAAGATCCTCCCTCCGGCTGGAGTGTGTGTGTGTGTGTGCGGACAGGATGTCGGAAAGTCCGCCTCCTGGCAAACTGGATTGTATGCAATTTGGGTTAAAATGATTTCAAATCAGTTGAAAACCAATGGCCAGAGACAGTCGAAGGCCTGTCGAAGCCAAAGCAATCGGAATGGCCCTAAGGGGCGGGCCCTGGCTGGGGCATGGCCGAAGTGCAGACTTGTGTCACGTTCAAGAACTCTAAACAGGAGGAAAATTAGTTTGATGCCACACACAGCCGCACTTGAAGGGGCCGGCGAGTGGGGGTCAGGAGACAAATGTCAACAGCAGTCGAGCCGAAAGTGAAATCAAAGCCAGCTTTCGGTTGTCCCACCCACGCACTACTCCTGCCACCCCAAAGTCGAGTGAAAGTGCAGACCGAAGCTTAGTTGCTGTCATTCTCGGAGTGAAATGCCATTCAATTGACCCGCTCGGTGTGGGTGGGGGCAGGAACGCGTTTATCCCACACTTGAATATTTTTTCTGACATTTTTTCTACCAATTTTCTCTCTACACTCATATTTTCTATTAACACTCATATTTTAATGCAAAATGTATTATAGCCAAGGCATAGGTAATCTAATAATATTTTATAATCATTATCAAAGCATATTTTTTGTCCAGTGCAGTCGTGATATGTCATTGTATCGCCCCAATCACATCTGAGTCTGGAAAAAAGTTTAACAAATGATGGACGTGCTGAACCCCTTCACAAATGGGCACATATCGCTTCGGTTGAGCTTTGGAGAAGCGAAAACGAAATTAGTTTAACGTCTGAACCCCTATCTGGCCAAACTAAGCCCCGCCATCTCCTCCTGCTCTGGCAGGCCCCCTCTTAGGGGCTGTTGTCTGTCTGCTTGCTATCAATTCTAATTACAAATGTCAACAATGATTTTTCGGCCATCCCCTGGATGTGCGATGACGTCCGAGGGTGTTGCAAAGGGGGCTGGCTGGGGGCGGTGGGTGCCTTGATTAATGTGGCGCGTTGCAACAACAGCTGGGCTCACACAGGGGTCTCGTTTTACGGTCGTGTCCGTGCCACTTCCCCTCACACTTGAAATAAAATCTCACTTAAAAGAATACATTTTGAATTTTAAATTCATAATCGCTCAGAGTAAATTATTAGACTTTGGCGGAACTATTTTGAGTTCCAAGTGGAGTAGTAGAGTATAAAATGTAAATTAAATTTAAATTTGGGCTCAGTGCACAGATCTGAGTGTGGTGGATACCATGCCTATTGGAGGATGTGGCGGAGTTCTAGTTATCTGCATGGTTATTTCCCCCTGTCCACAATTGATTGGCAGCCGCGTTGAGTGGCGACTGGCCGCGAGGCTGTGAAAAGTTCGGAGTGCAGCCAGAAGAACGGCCTGTGACAGATTCGAATTATATGAAGGCTTCAATCACTCAGACGACAATGAAATGGAAGTCCCGTGGACGGGGCCAGTTAATGGCTTGCCTGAGATAACAAATGCGATTTGGAGGATAGCTCAGTGCGGGATTAGTGCCAGACGAGTGCAAGACAAATTGGTGGGAAGTCATTTAACTTTTGAGAAAAGGTATTGCTGAATTTTTCAAGTTTGAAATAAAGGGATTGGGAATTCAACGAGCTTATTCATTACTCTTCATAACCAATTTACTCGCCTTCACTTGACCAACAATACGCCTTCATTAACCAAACAAACAAGCAGAAACGCAATGAATGATTTTTCATCCACGGCCCGTGGATTCTTCAGTCCACCGTCCCCCACAAGAAGTGCACTGGAAACCAGATTTGCATGACAAATAAAATTCTGACGTGCCCACGCAGCTGGCAATAAGGAAGTGGCCGGGAACCGCTAACCGAAACAAAACGAAATAAATATAAAATCAACATTTAATTCAATTAATTTTGGGTCGCTAGGTCAGGCTGCGATGGGCATGAGCCCATGTCTCCCGGCCCCCTAACTTATCCTATAAGTCAAGTCAGGTGCTGCGTTCATTTTTCATTTCTCTCTCCAGTTCATTTGCATTTTGTCAAAACAAAAACAAGCCGGAGGGGAGGCAGGCCTAAAAATCGAAAAAATAATCGAGTCTGTGGGAGTACACCGAGAGAAATGCATTCTAAGATGGCATAATTTTGTAACCTTTCTTTGCATATTTCAAAACAAGCTTGCAACTAACTAGAAACCCTTAAACACAAATAACATTTTCGAATCATTCAGTTTTGCTCGAAAATTTCTCTCCCATTCGCCAAATGTGACAATCGTGTCACGTACCCAATGTTCTGGAAGATTGAACGTTACGTTTGTCGCGTTTAAAATGAGTTTTTTCATCTGAATTTGATTTTGATTGTTTGGTCCCCGACTCCATCGCACCCGCGATCCCCCAGGAGTGCGTTGTTGCCCCCACAACGTCACCACATGCAACAAATTATTCTCGAAAGCAGCAAAAATGAAATTGCCAAAAGTAAAATTGTTTAATTTTAGGCTTTCCCCACCTTGGCCTGCCCAGCCTTCATTACTCCTGTTGGATCAAGAATCGTTTTTGTTGTCGTTTGTACGTGCAGAAAATATCTAAAGGGAAAAAATAACGCCCAGATTTGATTCCTGGGCTTGATTTGTAAATGGGTTTTTGTTGGTGGGGAGGAGATGGGGATGGGGATTTCCTGACAGGTGCTGCAATTGTTAATGATTTGTGTGTCTGCCCGGGGAGTGACTGCCATGGATTATGGGCCTCGTTCCGAAAGCTTTCACTTAAAGTCTGATGGAGCCGGAACACTGAGCAACAAAGCGATTTTTAAAGGTTTGGCCAAGCAGACTCACCACCTCAAGCTAAAAATGTCTAATTAGGGCTTTATCTTAACCCCAATTCAATCTTATTTTTGAACCTCTTGGAACAAAGCCTGTTATTGAGAATATCCCACAATTTGAATATAATGAGAAGACGTTCCAATTATGCCTGGCTACCCTCAAATAAATCCCAAAATCTTTCCCTCATCCAGCACTCCAGAATATTGTGCTGAATTTTGGAATCCTGCCAAATGATTCCACAGCCTCTTGAGTCCTGCCGGATATGCAAAATTTTCATAAATGACAAAGCCAGACAGGGTTGTGGGCTCGGCTTCGGAACATGATTTACGATTACTAAACTACTTAATGTTAATCAATTGTACAGCCGACTCATCACGACTATGGCCCGTTTCGTTGGACAGATAATTGCAGCAGACACTTTGTGCAATCATTGCAAATGTTGCATGCCACCATGTCGCATGCGAATGCAAATCAATCTGGGCCCAAGTGATGGGGGGATGGGAAGTGCGATGAGGAGGGGGCCTGGAGAATGTTCGAGCTGGATTTCGCACATTTTTGGTTGGCAGGAAAAACCGCAAATTGCTATTAACGAAAATCTAATCATAACCGGAAATTAATTTGACAATTAATTTGGAATCTCATTAAATTTACAGCCATGCCTGCGCGCCATAAGGACGTATGGCAACAGCTGTTGACGGGGTCCTGGGATCCTCTGGCTCTCCCCTAACCCTACCCCTCTCCAAAAACCCTATCCTATTCTCTATCCGAATTCCCCATCCGTAAATCCCCTTTTGGAAAATCGTTTAAAGCTGCATTGCGTTGACATTGCAACTGCCAGCTGAGTATTTGACTAATGTCGGGATTTCATTATAATATACAATTATTCCTGTTCGCAGTGCCGAATGCACTGGTATATGAGTATCTGTTTACACTGAGGTTTTACATATAAACATTAAAATAATACATAACATTAAAATAAACATTAGTAAGAGTAAGAGTAAAAATAAAATAAATTTATTTCAAACTCAATATTTCCCTTGCATGTATTATTTATTTAATTTGTTTAAGTCCATACCCCATAATCCAATGGCATCTCATTCATGTGATGGTTAATTCTCCTAGTTTTGTGCTGACTATGAGCAACTGCCTCGTCTGCTGATTTACCATCCCCACCCAGACAGCCCCCTTTTTGGCCACCAGCGCCTCTGCCTCTGCCCCTGCCTCTGCCCTTGACTGCCTTCTGTAATTTATTTCTGATTTCGGGTTTGCGCCATGCGTGGCTGAGCATTCGAGGCGCTTGCACATTTTGCCAGCACATAAATTAACATAAAGAGGCGGCAAACTGAGAGGTGTGAGTAGGGCCGGGCTAGGTGACATCTGGGGGAGGCGCACCTCCAGGGAGGCCTTGCAGCGATTACGTGACATTGAACCAGAGCCAAAGTGGCTGATGGTGATTTTGATGCTGCTGCAGTGGCTCTCAATCATAGACAACGACTTTGAGTCACCACCTAATTGGCCAGAAGGCGGGATAGAGTGCAGGGGTAAGCCCTTCGTGACAATTGTCATTCAGTTGGCAATACAGTATGTACTTGTACTCCAAAGTTCAAACACCACTTCCACACAAATACCACTAAATTCCATTGTCTTGTCGGAGCATTGTTAACATTTCATTGTTGATTAGGCAAACACTAAACAATAAATTGCTTAGTTAGATTTTTAGTTTCATTTATAGTCTTGCAGTCGCAGCGATGTGACTCACAGAGTATTTAATGTTTTCTAGTTACTGGTTTCCGTTCCACTTCATATACCAAGATAATTGGAAATCTTAATTAAAATACCTGTTACTCTCTATTCAATAAACATATAATTATAGTTCGAATATTTACTTCTAAATAATTTTAGTATTAATTATTTCTATCAACGAATATTGTTTAGTGCCCTTTTATTTGTACATCAAAAATTAGATAAAATAATTTACCAGCCACCCTTAATTTACTTTTCTCTCGAATGCAAAGTCACGTTATTACAACAAATTGTTTGGATAGAACTTTACACAATTCCATTGAAAATTATTAATCATTCGGCCTCAAGCGAAGCAGTTGTTGCAATGAGAAAATATTGTAAAAAAAAACGTGCCAGCACTTGTGTAGTTTTTATTAAATTATTTTTCGGGGAAATATTCGCCACCTTTTTTAAATTTCACCCCATTTCAAAATAAAATTATTTAAAGCTCTAGATAAAAGGAAACGGGAGGAGAGAAACAATACAATGTGTTTGTTTAATTTTCTCAGAATAAACAACTAGGTTGGTATAACAATCATCAAGGTGAAAAGGCCAGACGAGAGCCTTTTTAAATAATCAACAAATTAAAATGCGTCTTGAAATTCAAAAAAACGATTCAATTTAATTTGTTGATTTATTTTTATTGGATTTAATTTAATTTTAAATGCATATAAAGGTTCAAAGTCTAATTTACTTTAAAAAAATATATATTAAACATCGTTTTTTAAGAATAATTTAAAATACTTAGTATCTAGTATCTTAGCTCCTCGGAGTGCTGACAAAATAAAAAATTTAACTTAAAATCTACAATACGAGGAAACTTATTTTATTAAAAAAAATGCATAAATATCTTGCTAATCAAAGCTGTCTTTAATTTAATTGTTTTCTGTTTATTCCAAAAATTTCAGCGCCAAAAAATGGGAAAAATTGTATAATTAAGAATATTTCCACTGTATTGTAATTGGATGTATTTTAAATGAAATGCTAATTAGCTGAACATTCATCAACTCCCAATAGCCATTTGTTTGGGACTAAAAATGAACTCCAATTTGCCCAAATAAATAATCCCCTAAATTAAGCAAATTGCAGGCAATTCGACACAAACTTCCAACAATGTAAAGTAAAAATAATTCACCAATAATAATATTATAATTATATTGGGCTTTATTACTCCACGGATAGTGTCACATACGGACAACAATAAAAGAATTAAAATAAAAATGATTTATGTGGACATGCAATTGCCATTTGTTTTCGAGCATGACGCGAGTGAGAGAAGTTCCCTGGAAAAGGCCTTAAACGCAAATTATGGCCGTAATTAACCCAATTCTTTTGGCCATGGGACACTGACATGGTCCGATCTCATAAAAACAAAATTAAGAAAAATAAGAGAAGAAAAGGCAGAAGAAAATGCCCAAGAATTTCACTTGCAATCAGGCCGCCGAATGGGTGACAAAAAGGCACAACTTGGGCGCATAAACTTCACAGCTGAGTTCGTTCAACCGAGAGGTACGTCATTTCGGTGAAAGCCACAAATGTTTAAAACATTTATTCTACTTTAACAAATTACTACAATTCGGTAAAGATATACACCTTTGTTCAGTTCAAAAAATTCTAGATTCAAGAAGATACTTTCCAGGCCTTTGTCATATTTTCTATTCATTGAACCAAAATAGAAAATATTATGAAATATTCGAAGCACTTTTACCGAAAAATACAAATATACAGTTGTTGTATTAAATTTTTATATTCCTTGCAGATGATTTGGACTGCAGGGAATCTGACATCTTCAAGTGGCCGCCCCCACTGCCACGCCGAGTCGCCTGCAGCCCGTCATCTGCAATTCACTGGCAGCTTCTCCAGCAATTTATGCATTCAAGTGGCAGCCGAACAGCAAACGCTGATGATGACAATAAGGACGCCGCTCTCGGAATCTCAAATTCTGAGCCGCGATTCCGAGGACTTCTGATATTTTGCCATTTGTAGTAACTTGTGTATCTGTAGTATGCATTTGACTGATTGTAGTATCTCGCTTTTTTATCAAGGAGCTGCCATCATTATCCTCCAGAAGAGGTTGACTTTAAAACGCAGTTAGTAGTCAGTTTATGGATATATGGAGAATTCGAAAATGAAATAACTAAATGACAATCATAACAAGCAAGTGACTATACGGAAATTATAATACGATGCCACCGGACTGAACCAGACAATCAAGAGATTAATATTTATATTTTTCTAGAAATTAATAAACAATGTTCTGGAAGTTTCCAGGGCTTATCAAAAGTCAAAAGGTTATCTAGAAGTGCATGCCGATACATCTATATTTCAATATATAATCCAATGCGAAGATTATAGCTTCATTACCCTGTTAAAATTATTTCCATCCATCTTAACTCACCAGGCAACGTCAAAACTCCACTGAGGGCAACCACGATCGCCAATGCTCCGCAAATCAGCTTCATTTTGTAATTTATATTTCTCACTTGAACCGGTTTTTGATGCTAAACTTTGTCAATATAATATATTGATTTAGGGCTCTGCTGTGAGTTTTTATTTACGCCGGCCAACTAGAATCGGTTCGGGTCTGTTCTGTGTTGAAAGACAAACAATAGTCAAATGCGCTTAAATGATTTGAGGAAGCGGCAAATAAACGGCGGCGCAAACGAAACCGAGCTGGGAACCGCTACCAATGAGTGTGAAAGTGAGTACTTGTGAGTACAACGAGCAACTGCCGACACTCTCACTCGCCCGCTCATTCAATTAGTCGCTGTGTTTATAAATATTTTAAATGGACAGCCAGCCGAGGGCGGTGGAAGGCACGCTGGACTGGCCTCAATATTAGGGGACACCACTGTGTGGCACACTCAACGTATGAGAAATTTTTTTCTCCCTCGAAAATAGGATTGTAATTTATTCTCTAATTATTTACTTGTTTTATTAATCTATAAATTTATTTTTAAAAACAGAAAAATATTAAACTGTTATTAAACGGTGCGTATGAGTGATATTTTATCTGGAACTTGGATTTGATTTTAATTCTTATGCATAATTTTTTATTTTTTATTTTGTGGGGGCTTGGACTTTATACTTTTAAAATCTGATATAGTAACTCTTGTTGGGTCTTTAAATCACTTAGGAAAATCAAACTCTGTCTATGCTTCGTTAGCTGCACGCTTCTCTGTTTTTCCCTGGCTGTGTCCCTGTCACAGTTGTTCATTATTTTCGATTCTCCGTTTTAGTTGCCATTCGTAATTCAATTGCACTTTGCATTTGTATTTGCATTGACGAGAATTATGTCAATCTGACGACCGAAATCACCTGTTGAACGAGCTTGGCGCAGAGTTCAAGGTTAGCAATTGTGTAAACAAACACGCTGATTTGTTTTTTCGCCAATAGGGGAACAATCGAGAATTTTCTCTTCGAAGAACTTCAAAGCGAGTACTATAGTTCATGTTCATATAAGCACTAATCGAAGCGGAGCTAATACCTCATGATACTTCTTCCCTGCAATTAAATGCTTATGATAAAGTGCTTCTTGATAATTGTCTAGACAAAGTAGTCACGCCTTGACTGAGCCGAGTTTAGTAACGACCAATATTACTTGGATCCTATAGATCGTAAGTCTTAGAAAGGTTTCTATGCCCCATTGTTTGTCTTTTTCCAAACAAGCTAATCCCAATAAAAATTTGTATATATTCCTGTAATTAGTTAAGTTTCACACATGTTTTCTATTTGGCTGTTTTTTTTCAAGGTGTAAATATTTGGCTGTATTTTAGGCACTATTTATCACTTTTTTATAGCACGAGAAATTTTGAAAACGATCTTTTCAGTGCCGAGACGCACAAAAGTTCCCACGGTAAATTCGTATTTCTTAGATACATATTTGCGAAAAACCAAAAAGATTCAAATTGTTTGTTTATAAACATTTCTGGCAGCTCCAAAGCGGAAATCGCTCATCCACACTGTCCCCCTCGAAACACACACCGAGACACAGAAATTTACATAAACTTTTATTGTTATTATCGCGGTCATACAGTTATTTTTGTGTAGGTTACTCGAAACAGTCGATCGAGTCTCGCGATCCTCAACGTGTGTCGGCTTTTATGAAAAATTTCAGACTAAACGGTTGCGTACGAATTTGGCTTTATTTATATTTATTCCAAGGCACGCAGCTGCCCCATACTGCGTTTATGCGATGGGTATATCATGATTACCAGATGTAGGAAAAGTCACCATATATATTTGCTTACCCACTAATTTTATCTATCAATTTAGCGCCTAAACATTGAAAAAATGATATAAAGTTTAAAAAAAAATATATAAATACTGCGGAAACAAAGATTCTTTTTCAGCGAGCCAAGTCTTTCTGGCGTTGGGACAATGACTGGCAAAGGGGGACAGTATATTCATGAATTTGTGTTCCCATAAACTGAGGTTATTTTGATTCAAAAATTAATAAAGTCCAAGCATTAACGCAGACAGAATAAGAGAGTGACAAACGGAAGTTTAGCAATTTTATCGGCGCTTTAAGAATTTTATTTTTTATTTATTAAAAGCATATGGCATATGGATGAAGAAACTGTGTTTCTGCTATTTTTTGCATGAGTATTGTATTATTTTTGTTGATCCTAAAAGTTACTCAAACCTAACCAATCTTAAAGTTAATTCAACCTTTAATAAAACCCTCATACCTGACTCATTTTAAGGGGTATCAAAAGAATAAGCATTCATTGACACGTCAGTGGCAGAAAAAGTGAATGTCGCTTTTGGAACGTGAACCCAGGGGCCATCCCTTGACCAAAACGGTTCGAGGTGTAGGGAAATCAGAAATTCAAAACAGCAAGCCGACTGCTCCGGAGTCAGAGGCGGATCCGGAGAAGTAGGCGAAGAACGCACGCCAAGCTACGTTCTTGGATTGACAATGAAACCACCCGGCCTTTCAGTTAAAAAGTCCCTTTCCTCCGGCCCTTTCCTCCGGCTCCCTGGCTCTATTGTAGTGCTCCTCCAGATTGGAATCTGGAATGGAGCTGGAGCTCCAGCTGTTGCCTCTTCTTCGCCTTGAACAACTTGTAATTCTTGTCATCGTCCCGTGAACCGGATTCTCATTTAACTGCACTTTCGTTGTTTTTATTCGACGCTGCTATTTTTGTTTTTACTATATTCAGGTTTGACTGCACTATGCCTTTAAGTGGGAAAAGAGCGTTTAAAATAAATTGCCAATTTCGGTTAATTGTTGACACAACATTCTTGCGGTTGATGCTTCGAAAAAAATTCCCCAAAAACAAGATTTGGTTGCCAAGGCTTTTAACAAAAAGAAATTAAGTAGGTGCCTGCCAACACCTACTTTGGCAACAAAAAAGCTCAGCTCACTTTTAATTTGAAATATATACTTTTTTAATTATCCAAATCGTCTTTTTTATATTTTATAATAAGGTGTCATTTGGCAAATTGTAAAGAATTATTAAGACTTATCTCTTCCAGGGTACTAAATTGTTTAATACATTTATTTTAATATTCTATTTTTAATTTTTTTGTGGCGCATGTGGCGCTTCTTGGTTTGTTATAGATTGGTCGCCAATTTAAATATAGCTCCTTGAGCTATAGCCGCCCACCAATGATGACAGCACGGTATTGTGCTCTTGACCTTGACACTTTTGAAAAATTATTAAAAATAAAAATAAATACTTTTAAGAAGAATCATTTCCTAACAAAATATACATATTTTGTATTAATACATTTATATTTTACATTTTTCATACCGTTTACAGTGTACTACCTCCCTCTATTGGTCAAGTTTCGTTTTTACAGCTGTTAGGTGACAGAGTTGCCGGAAAGATTTGAAATGTTAACCGGCTCTGTCATACGCACTTTTAACGTAACCTTAGCAACGGTCTATTCGATTTTATTGTACAAAATATAGTCAAATTGAAGAAAAATGTTTCGTCGCGGCAAATTATCATTTCTAAATACGAAAGACGATCGCATAAAAATAATAAACGAGCGCATTTCACTCACCGAACGCCATTTGATGGAAATGTGCAGCTCCTTTGCGTTGGTAACCAGGAAAATGGCCAAGTATATATAACCACAATACCTTTTTGGCAGTCTGACTATTAAAATATTATTCCAGGTACCGCGATTCGTTCGATGAGCTGGCCAAAGGAGTCAAGAGCTATGCGGACGACGAGGAAATCAACGAGAGCCTCTGCCAAGGACTGAAAAGCTTCACGAATGCCGTGACTCTTATAAGCGATTACATGGACATTAATGTCCACCGATTAGAACAAAAGGTGCATACGTACATACTAAATTCTACCATACTGAAAATAAACCAATATTTTCACTTCCAGATCGTCAACGAGCTGGCCCAATTCGAACAGCTCTGTAAGTCCACGCGGGACAATCTTCGCCTGGCTGTCATAGCTCGGGATAAGGAGGTCCTGCGCCAACGCCAGATGCTGGAGCTCAAGTCCAAGTTTTCGGCCAATAATGTACGAATTTTAATTTACATTATTTTACCAACATAATTCCCACTTAACCCCTCAGAGTGCCGCCGATTCAGAACTTTTTAAAGCGAAAATGGAAGTGCAACGCACAAACAAGGAAATCGACGATATCATCGGGAATTTTGAGCAGCGAAAGTTGCGAGACGTAAAGGAACTTCTCAGTAATTTCATCCTTATATCCATGAAGCAGCACACCAAGGCTTTGGAGGTGCTCAGCGCCAGCTACTATGACATTGGCAACATTGACGAGCGGGACGATTTCCTTGAGTTCCAAAAACTAATGAAGACCAAAGAGGAACCAACAACCCGCAAGGCAGCCTTCAAGAAAGGCCTACGCTCTCAGTCGATGGATAGCTTGGACCACGAGCATCTGGTTAGTCCTTTGAAGCGACGTCAAAAGCTGTCGAGGAGCAGCAAAAACCTAACTCGTGCCGGAATCAATCATGGCAGTAAAACGGAGCCGGAGGAGAGCGAAGAGCAGGATGACGAGGACGAAGACGATGATGATGAAGAGGAAGAGGTGAGATTTGATCAAAAATTATTACAGATTCGCTTAGATGCCGTAAAACTATACTTATATAATACTACCTAATCTAATAGGAAACTGAACATAGTGGCGAGGAGGAAGAGGAATCCGGTACCGCCTCCGACGATGAAAGGGAGCCCACCCAGCCGAGCACCCAGGTCACTCCACGGGAAAACGTCTTCGGGGCCAAGTTGCGATCTGGAGGAAGCAAGGAATCCACCACACTTTCGTCCACCACCAGTGCAGCCTCGGCTTTGACCAAGCCACTGCGCCAGCCGGTCAAGCATCCCTTCAAGGCAGTGGCCTCCACACATGTAAGGCTGCAGAAGCAGTTCCATGTGCCTCCACACTAGCACCTGCCAGAGCTATAGACTAGATATCGTAAATCAGTATTGCTTAATGAATTATTTACATGCCTCCCGCTAAGCTTAAACAAATAATAAAAAAAAATAATAGACATAATGCTAATAATATCTAATTAAATTCAAGCTTCACATCTTCATAAGAATGCAAATTTATAAAATATTAATTAGAAACTCGTATGGGAGAATCTGAAGTTTGGTCTTAGAATTTAATATACCTCCCTTACTATATTTTATGATATTTTGAGAGCTAAAAATGTAATAAGGGATAGTGGCTTGATAGATTTTCGACTATTTAGCACTATCCATAAACTTTAGATCTTCTAAAATACAATAAGGATTTAGAAATATTCGCAATCACCTTAATACCTGGACATCCAGCAGCATGGAACGTTTCCGGAATACTTTCAAAAGCCTTATAAAAGCACGTAGTTAATATTTACAATCAGATACATTTTTATTTTCAATCAAAAAACACGCAAGTATCCACATAATCATTCGTTTTCAAAGGTAGGCACAATCAACCTTTACCAAGACTGATTTGCACTTTTAATGGTCACGGCTCACGATTTGCATTATTTGCTCCAAATAAACAAGAATAAATATATGCATATCATAACTAATCAAGCGGAAATGTCACCTCTCTCCCCCGATTCGCTTCCTGCAACCACGAAATTCTTAACACAGCAGGTCAGAAGGCGGAAAGGCGGTCGCCTGGTAACCATTGTTAAATCGAAATCCTGAAGCGTTACAATTCTCGAATTTGTTTTAATACGATTATAAATAGAAACTAAAAGGCAAATAACACTAAATTATTGGCCCGTTGCTCACAAAACGTATTACTTTACTTAAATTATGATGCTCCCGTCCGGGAAACTTAAAGCTACGCAATAAACAGATGAGCAAGTGTGTTGTTGAGAGCAAATGGGTGCGGGAATATACATATAAATGAATGTGATAGCCTGGAATTGTAATCTTTAATTGGGTGACGAGGTGAGGATGTGACTGGTGCCGGGTGTTCGATGCATCTATGTATGAATCTTATGGGTTTCGGATTTCATTCTCCAGAGGGGTGTGGCCGGTGGCCAGCACTACGGATCTCATTTCTCCGGGACCTGTCCCTCGATCCCGGCCTGGTTCATCAGATCGGCGATGCTCTTTTCCAGATCATCGATACGGTTGCCCATGTCGTCGATGCGAGTGATTATCTGATCAGACATGGTCTGGAACTTGTCCTGCACATTCTGCAACAGATTTTGTACCTGATGACAGGAGGCGTTGTTTACTGGGTGCTCTCTTTGTTAGGTGTCTCATGTGGATTACTCACGTAAATGGTCAGCTCCTGCATGTTCTTGGGGTCCGCATTGCTGTTCAGAGAGTAGTTCTGGTCCAGGTCACTGTCCATCTCGTTCCGCAGATCGGTCATCCTGTGCTTCTTTCTGACGTCGTATAATAGTACAAAATTACAAAAGCTTCAGGCTGATAGCTTCGATTCCGGCGGCGGCTGCTTAACTTCTGCAAATTAATTTTTATCAGCCCTATTATTGTAGGGTTGTCAAAACGATGAAATATCGATGGAAGTAATCGTTTCAAGGACTTTGCCTAGATATCGAAAATATGATATTTTCGTATATTTTTGTATTACCCTGGATTATATATGTTTATTTACTGTGGCCTTGGAAGATTTTCCAACTATCGGTTATAGCATCAGAGTCCAAAGAAAATAGCTAGAAAATTGTATATTTTTTTATATATATATTAAATTAAAATAGCTATTAAATTTTCAAAATATATATACATATTTATGATATATTTATACAATATTTATTTCTTCATTAACAAAAGTGCTCAAAAGCGTTACCTTTTCCATCATTCATCCGTTAAAAAATAAAATAAATAATAAACTAAACTGAACTTTTTTATTCTTAAATACTAGTACACAGAATAAAAAAAATAATATAAATGAACAAATTATAATAAATGGGTTAAATGTGTTTTCTGCAAAAACAAATAAATAGAAACTCTTAAATTTAATCCGTCGGAGGCCCAGTGTAAACAGCACATTAAAAAATAAGTGGGCGACAACCCTGCCACACGTGTCTGGTTTACCGCCTACCAAATGGATGTGGACGAGGAAAAACAGCAGGTTCCTGAAGGAAATCATTTAAATTAACTTTCTGACTGATATATTCAATTACTTATAGGATGTCATTGAGGAGAATCCCAATGAGCATGTGATTCGGGAACGGAACGCCGAGATCGTATCTGGCGGCAATGTATTCTACAACCCTGTGCAGGAGTTCAACCGGGATCTCAGCATTTCGGTGCTTAATGTTTACCACAGGATATTGGTGAAGGAACGGATTGAAAAGGCGGCCAAAAAACAGCAGCAG
The DNA here is from genome assembly GCA_035045925.1 of Drosophila atripex. NCBI lineage: Eukaryota > Metazoa > Arthropoda > Insecta > Diptera > Drosophilidae > Drosophila > Drosophila atripex. The sequence continues at coordinate 5,838,076 of JAWNOP010000070.1, read as the reverse complement.
AGGAAAAGGGCGAAAGATGAAGAGAAGAAGGAGGCGAAGGAGAACGAAGAGGCACCCGCTCTAGGACCCGAAGATTCCCCCACTTATGTGGCCGGAAAACGCTACGAGGATGGTCTGCGTATCCTGGAGGCCCTAGCGGCTACTGGGTTACGGAGCATCCGATATGCCCAGGAAATCGCAGGTGTCCGCCAGATTGTGGCTAACGATCTGTCTCGCCAGGCAGTGGCTTCCATAAATAAGAACGTGCAGCACAACAAGGTGGAGGAGCTCATCGAAGCGAGTCACGCGGATGCAATGTTAGTGTCTGCTATCAAACTCTTATTAGCCTTCTCACTATCTGTTTAAAAATGCTTATTTCAGGACCCTCATGTATCTTTCAACTGCCCAAGACAAACGGTTCGATGCCGTGGACCTAGACCCCTACGGATGCCCGAATCGCTTCCTAGATGGTGCCATTCAGTGCCTAGTTGATGGAGGCTTGCTTCTTGTGACCGCCACCGACATGGCTGTGCTGGCAGGGAATGCTCCCGAGGCTTGCTATGTAAAATACGGATCAGTACCTCTGAGGATGAAGTGCTGCCACGAGATGGCACTACGCATCTTGTTGCACTGCATTGAGAGCCACGCGAACAGGCATGGGAAGTATATTGAACCTTTGCTGAGTATCTCGGCGGACTTTTACATTCGTATATTCGTCCGAGTCCGTGTCGGCCAGGCGCAATGCAAACTGTCGATGAGCAAACAGTCGTGGATGTATCAGTGCACCGGATGTGACACCTTCACACTACAGCCGCTGGGCACCACCAAACCGAATCCTACGGCGGGAAATCCACAGCAGCTGAAGTTCGGCATACCCACGGGTCCCGCGGTGAACTCCCAGTGCGAGCACTGTGGACACAGGCACCACTTGGGGGGTCCCATATGGTCGGCTCCACTACACAACCCGGAATTTGTAAGCCAGCTTTTGGAGGCTGTCCAGGAATCACCCTTGGAGTCTCTGGGCACTCAAAGGCGTATCGTTGGTGTACTGTCCATGGTCCAGGAGGAACTTCAGGACGTGCCTTTGTACTATACCCCGGACAAGCTGTGCTGTGTCCTCAAGCTGGAGATTGTGCCTATGCTGAAATTCCGATCGGCTTTGCTCCATGCTGGCTATCGGGTTTCATACTCCCATGCTTCAAAAAACTCTCTAAAAACAGACGCACCAGCATCTGTTCTGTGGGACATCTTGCGCAGCTGGAGCAAGCGGCATCCGGTGAATCCGGATCGAATGATTCCCGGTACTCCTTTGCAGGTCATCCTTTCCAAGCCACATACCAAGGATTACGAGTTTGATAACCTACACCCGGCTTCCAATCCGAAAAGCCGTAAGTCGGCACTTTCGCGCTTCCAAGAGAATCCGACTCCACACTGGGGACCAGGAACCAGAGCCACCATTATGTAAGTTTATAGCTTTTTTTGTATTGCTTTTCGATAGGGTATGGACTCTACCCGGTTTCTATCGGTTTCTATACTTACTAGTATCTTAGTTTCCTTTATCTAAATGTTTTTTTCCTTTCAGGATTGGCGACAATAAACAACCCAAGAGCTATCGCAACCAGAACAAGAAGCAGCGCCAAAAAGCGCTGGAGGGGGAGAATAAAGTCACTGCCCAATTGGGAGATTCAGAGGAAGTGGAGCATCAAGCTAAACAGCCCAAGCTAGAAGGCGCTTTATGACAACAGCTCCAGAATTTCATTCATTAAACATTTATTCAGGGCTGGAATTTGTGTACTAAAGTGTATTTTTTAAAAATTATACTTTTTTACCCTTCCGGGGTATTATAATTGTTTTCGGATGTTTTTAAAATGTATTAAATTGTGAATGATAGTAAGGGGCGGACAAAATATCTGCAAAAAAGGTGGGAAACAAAACGCCAACTTCAATCTTGAAACCACAGATTATAGGATTAACCGATTTTAAAAATTAACCATAAAAAAAAAAATGGGTTTTGAACCAAAATGAAACAACGTCGCAACATCGGAGCAACAGAAGAGTCAAATTTATACTTGTAGTGGATGAAATCCTCTGGTCCAAACTGAATTTTCCTATGTGCGACGATTGCTCCGGTGTTACAAATTTATTTTCAATAATGTTTAAGTAAAACGCGAAAGTTTTTAAACTTTTTGAAGGAAGATTTGCAAAGGCTTTCGTGGAACTAGTACCGGAAGAAGTTGCCGTCGGAGGTCTGGCGCGAGAATCCATTGTTGACGAGTTGGTTGTGGACGCCACTGCAGATCAGCTTGACGCTATGGGGATGGATCTTCTCCTTGCAGCCACCTGAGAATAGTACTTTTTAAAATAAACAGCTGCCTGAAGATACAAATTACTTACCAATTCGCAACGGATGGCCCAGAATATCCTCCTGTTTTCGACGAATTATTTTTGTGTTGCGTAAAACCCTAAAGGACTTATTCTGGGCTCCAATCTCCTTAGCTGCTCCCGGTGCCGACCAACTGGATATGCACGACCTGCACGTATCGTGCTGCATCACGTAGTCCACCTTCTCCGGAAAGGCTTCACGTGTGTGATCGTAGCGCGACTGCAGCCTGAGGTCCAAGACATCCCTCGGGACTTGGGGACTGGCACGGAAACGCTTGCTCGAGCGCACAGAGTTCATGGTCTGGTGGTAAAAAAGACGCTGGAACGGGTGCAGATGGCCATGCCAATTTCCCGGATTCAGGTGGGGCTCCGGTGCCGGAGGTTCCGGGAATTTGCACACATAGGTGCCCTCCGTGTGAAGGTCCGGCTGCCTAAAAGTTCCAATTGTTATTCTATATCTTTCTACTATTAAATGTTACCCACCATGAGTCATTTTTTATTTGCACTAGATCGTAACGAATCATCCTTCTGAAATAAGATTCTTAGTCTTTGATTAGTCGAATTTTGTGCTGCAGTGTTGCTTGCTTCTAGAGTAAGACCTGGAGGTTTGACTTTGTGTCGGGTTTTTCTACAAATGTTTTGTCGATAAAACAAACGCCTGCCAAGGGAAACGAATCGAAAAAAAATAGTATTTAGGGGTTCAAAATCAGGGATGGAGGTCCCCCAACTTTTTAGGACAATTTCGCCAATTTCCACCCTATTATTGACCGAAGTACTTTAACCGATTCGTAGAGATTCTCCATTATCCTATTTGCTAACATTTAAAGGAGATCTATAACATTATGGGATCTATAACAGTTATATTATATATAACTATGTTTTTGTTTGTTTTTAATTTATTAAATCAGCCATATAACTGTGCATTAAAATCCGACATATAGTTACCAGGGTACCTAAGCTTACGAAGATTGTAAAACAACCTTATATTTCTATAATTTCGAAAGGAAAACCTGATTTTTTACTAATTATAAATCTGAAAATTCTTTATTTCTGTTGCCTACTTTTAAGCGCCCTATAAAGTCGATTAGCAATGAAGAGTAAGATTTTACCGATTTTTTGAATACAATAACATTGCTGAAGATCTTATTATTTGGCAGCAATTCAATTAATTAAATTAACCAAATTAATTAAATAAATAGCGCTCTCCTCCTCGATTCTCATAGATTGCACTTAAGCAAGCCTGAAAACCTGAAAATTTCTATTGTAAATTTTCTTGTTAAATTCTTTTCTTGTTTTTGTAATGCTTATTGTAGCTGTTATTGTTTTTGATTTGTTTTATTTTGGTAAAAACTTTTTGTTGCTGTATTTTTTTTTTACTTTAAAGTGTTTAGAAACTTAAAGTGGATATAAACAGTCGATACGAGTTCAATTCAATACAATTCCCTCCATAAATATCTTATATACAATTCGTTTAAGGATTTCCGCTCAAGAATCGAATTGAAATTAAACAAGATACAGCCAGTATGGCCCAAAAGTCCAATTTTTTGGAGACCCTTGGATGATCCCTTTCAAAATTCTGAAAAAGGAGGGCGGACAATATGGCCCCCAGCGGCTTTATCTTGGCCAATTTCCAACCGAATCTTCTTCAACTATTTGGAAAATCAAAGGAAGGACACTATGGTCCCCACCAATGGCTATATCTTGGCCAGTTTCTATCCGATTCTGCATCAGAATACCTTAACAGCTTGGTAGATCTATTTTTTAACATTCTGATTATGGATCTGAAATAAAAACCCATTTAAAAGTAACCCCTCTGAAGAAAAGATTTTTGCTTAACAGAATCAAGAATTTTTATTTCGTTATTTTTATGCTGAAAAGAAACTTTGTTAGTCTTGTACTCACCAATAGAAAGAAGCCGTGAAGAAGAGAAAGCATTAAAGTAATTATTCCAAATCATATCCGATATCAATCGCTCAGCTGGTAGGGGCGCAGCTGGAAAAGTTTATTCGCCTAAACTCAAAGGGGCCCAAACCGACATAGCCCATACCAACAGACAGGAAACCACCAACAACGCCAACCAGCAACAAATGACGAGACGAGATGAGACGAGGCGAGAACAGGAGAAGAAGTGACAGGAAACAGCAAACGGGAAACTACAGGTATGCCGCTCAGTTCAGCTCAGCTCAGCTCCCAGCTCACAACTCCCAGAAGCTGTAACTGTGGCTAGCAGGAATGGAGTGGAGTGGCAACGGCAGCGGCAATCGGGAGCGGCAAACTGCAACGGCGGCAACAGCAACAGCAGTAGCAGGAGCAGCAACGGGAGCAGGAACTGGAGTGCAGCAGCAACAGCAGATGCAGCAGCAACAACAGCCACGTGATGTCCGCTCCAGGGAAGACGGAGATGGAAGATGATGCGCTCGCTGCTGCCTCCCTCGCGATATAATTATAATCTTTTATCTGAACCGCAACAACCACCGGCCACACACCTTTTCCTGCATGTACATAATAAACATGTGGTAGAATCTTGTTAATAAGTTTTGTCGTTACATTGGTACAAAGAACGGAAACGGAAACGCAACGAGCAACACAAATGGTATCGCACCGAACAGGACGGAACAAAACGAAACGAAACAATCCCTATCACTCATTCTCATCTGCAACCTGTTTTCACCTTATTTCGCCTCCTTCATCTTGATATGTTTAATCTCATGATCTCAGTGCTTATTTCCGTTGTATATTGAGTTTATTTTGTTAAGTTTTTGTTTTGTTCAAGCATCTCTACTATGCTGCTAAGTATTATCAAAAGCCTAATTGGAAAGAACCAGTATATCGAGGGATATCCGCAGGTGGCGGGTACTGCCCTCTCATCATAATTATGCGTTCTCTCTACCGTTTTCTTTTTTTCCGCCGAAACTTAAAATAGTTCGCTATAAATAGTTGTGTAAAGTGTAAGACTGTTCAATGGTTTGTATACCTGCTGTTCGGGTACAGCATGACACAGGAGTTGAAGCCACGGATCCGGATACGGTAACGGAATCCGGCGTTGTCAGCGAGAAATGTCTAAAACAAAAGAAACGAAGTTTAGTAAATTGGATGATTCCATCACTAGAATTGCATTAATTACCTCGCACTTCCACAAGTTGGAACGTTTTAATCTTATTTAGGAGCCGCTGCGACTACGGGAACCAGATGCACCCAGTCCCGATCCTCCGCCACCTACACCATTTCGACTGTCGCCACGCACTGGACTGCGCGAGAACTTGGAGCGACGCTCGGGCGAGCGGCTGCCCGCCGAACGGGAACGAGACCGTGGCGAGTAAGAACGGCGGCGAGGACTGCGTGAACGTCGGCGCATCGGAGAGCGAGAACGAGAACGGCGCCGACCACCACCACCTGGTCCGCCGCCACCGCCACGACGCCCACTGCTGCTGCGTGTCGGAGACGAGGGGCGACCATAGCGGGCCATCTGAACACGGAGCTCCCTGCCGTCTAGCATGCGACCATCCATGGCCTCTAGTGCGTCCTCGGCATCGCGTTTATCATAGAAGCTAGAAAATTGGGAAGAAGGAGGCTTATGAGATATTTGTGAATCAAAGTGTACTGCATTTCTATTTGAAAAAGATATGGAGTGTGGGATTCGCAGTATGTTGGCTAGTAGGGATTTGGTAGGCAACAGTTGCAAGCGAAAACAGTTAATCTGGCACATTTTGCCAAGGAATACGAACAGACGTGGCTAATACACATTCAATTCAAGCAAAAATAATGCGAAGTGCTACTTCTTCATCTTAACACTAATGTTCTCTTGTTGTATTCACAGTATGTTGGCTAGTAGGGATTTGGTAGGCAACAGTTGCAAGGGAACACAGTTTTTTTGGCACCAGTTTGCGAATAAAAATGCACCTATTGCTCGAAGTACAAATATAAGAATTGCAGCTGATGCAGAGCTATAATATGTATATTCATAGCTTAATGCTAGTTCTAGTGTTGTATTCACAGTATGTTGGCTAGTAGGGATTTGGTAGGCAACAGTTGCAAGGGAACACAATTCCTCTGGCATCGTTTTGCGAAAGAAAATGTCCAGATGTAGCGAGAACATTCTCAGTTGAGGCAAATAATGCATAATTAATACCATAGAAAACATAAAATTCTGTAAACTTACCGCACAAATGCGAATCCACGGCTTTCGCGTGTGTAACGATCCCTGGGTATGTAGATGTCTCCCACCTCCCCACAGCGCTCGAAAACGCGACGCAGATCCTCCGGTGTGGTTCGATATGTGAGATTGTCCACCTACCCAAGAAACACGGAAATTTAAATTAGATTGCCCGATGTCCATGCCGCCGCAGAGGTTATCTAACCGGGGCCAAAAACGTTGCCAGCCGGCCGCCATTTTGAAGGCCAAATTTCTCTTTCCACACCATCTGATACTTGCCTTCAGGGAGACCATGCCATCAATTCTAGGGGGCGGACGGGCACCGCCTAATCCACCGCCGTTGCTCATGATGGAATTGGTATTCAAAAAACACGCGGACTAAACGATTTCCTGGAAGTTTGAATTTTCTCAGCAGACAATTTTGCTTTTTCTGAATCAATGGCGTCCACAAAGTGACGTCTGACGTTTGATGACTTTCCCTATCGATAGCTGATATCGATAGGATCACAGAGCTATTCAGAGCTGTTTTCAGTATTCGCATGGCATAGTTGTTTATAATGATTTTAAAATAGTAATGTTTCTAAATTTCTGAAAATACACTTTTTAAAAACCATTCTCTAATTTTTTGTCGTTCCATGTTAATTCAAATGTTAATTAAATATTAATTTAATAAAGATATTTTCTAACAGAAATAAACAACTTGCCTACGATTTATTTAGTTACTAACTTTCAGTGAAAAGAAAACTTCTCTGATGGTTTTTTCTATTTTATGCAATGAAATATTAGAATGTGTATTATAAATATATATTCAAAAATATATTACTATTCCTCATAGCTAGTCTCTTCTGTACCTACTGTTATCGATAGCCAACATACTGGTGGCAACCCTATCTCCATGCGTGGCTTGAAACGTGTAAAAATAATAGGAAATTGCTGAATAAAGGGGATTGCATTTCAAGTTGTTAACTATTAAATCGGTCCTGAACCTGAACTAGGAATCGCTATCAACGATAACCGATAACAAACACTAAACCATCATAGTTGGCCAGGTTACAACCACAATAAATAACACTGGGCACAACATTAAGTACCAAACGGAACGAAAGTCTGGCCAAAACCCCCCAACCTTAAGCCGCGCCGCCGCCCCCCTTTTATACCGCGTGAGGCGTGTGTGTTTTTGTGCCATTCCCGATACGAAACTAAAAACGATTACAAATTACGATCCGGAACGACCGCGTGTGTGTTTTGTGTGAGTGCGGGAGAAGCAAGAAGAAGCAGAGAGCAGAAGTTGCAGGAGGGCGAAAGTGTGTCGCGTGAAAAAAGCAGAGATTTTCAACGGTCGAGGAACAGCGACAGCGAAAGGAAACCACAACGATGGCTGCCCAGGAAAACACCGAGATCAGCACAAAGTTCTCCACGCTGAACGTGAACGCGGTGGAATTTGTTCCCAGTTTCAGTTACAGCGTGGCTGCAGCGGCGGCGACGCAGCCAGAGACGCCGCCCCCACCTGCTCCGGTTGTTGGTGGGGCAACGGATCCGGGACCGGTTGCCACTGCATCAGCATCCGCCTCTGGATCCGCCACACCAGCCACAACTCCCGATTCCACCGGCAGCGGGGGATCCACAAACGCTCTATCAGCAGCGGTGACAGCGGGAACGGGGGCAGCTGCGGGGGTAGCACCTGCTGCTCCCTCGACTACGGTTTCCACCTCCAATTCCGCATCACCTCTACAGGGTTCGCCCGCCACCACGCCCTCGAAAACAGCCACGGCGGCTCCCGTGGAGAACATAAACTCGTCGGACAAAATCGCAAACAATGGTAAATAGCAGAAACCTACTCCACTCGCGTACCCCTTCCCTTCCCCCCTTCGAATTCCATGCTCCCCACGTCCATTGAACCCTTCCACTGTGACGTCAACAAAGAGTGTTATTGTTGCTACCTGCTGGAACACAAAGTAGATACGAAAAGAAAGGCGCAGAAGAAAGAGAAGTGAATTGAAGAGAAAGGTTGCATTGCTAGGTTATTACCGCCCGCACATAACCTCAATGTGCCTCGGAGCTGGCTCTGCAGTCGGCATCGCATGTGTTGCTTCCTTCACCCCCTGCATATATCTGTTATTTTGGAGTTGTAGCATGCCCAACTTCTAATTGCCAGTGCCGGGCCACCAAATCCTGCCAAGATATGGGGGCTTTTGCGGCTACTTTTCACGCCGTCGTGTCGCCAACGTAGTGCGAAGTCAGAGATGCGCAGATCGCCGAATACGTGACAGAAGAGTGTCACTGGTTGTGGTCCGTGTTCGCACTAGTGCTTAATGAGTGCATACTTTAGAGCAATATACATTTTTTAAAATAATTATTTATTTTTCAATGCAATTTATTGCCCACCTATTACTGATTTTTATGTCATATTTTTTAAATTTTAAGTTTAAACACTTTTACTGATTACTAATATATAAACTAAAATATGATGACTAAAAAGACCTACTAAAAAATAGTTGGATAAATAATAGTAGATAGTTCTTAAAAATAGTTCGAAATTATTATACTTACGGGGCTTATTCAACTTAAAAGATTCCTAAATAATGTTTCTATATATAATTCCTAATATCCGTGTTTGTCTTAAAACATTGTTTATTTATTTATTACACTTTTTAAAAGTTTACTTCTTCAAATTCTGCAGTTTTTATTGTTATATTTATTTATTTATTTTTTCATCAAACAATTTGTCAACCCGACACTTAACACGCTTAGAGCATCTCTGGAGGGGAGCACCTTTGTGCCACTCACCCGGCAACGCAGGCAAGCAGCTGTTTGCTGCCATTTTTCTCCCGCCCGCCTCGCTCCCTCGCTTATTTGGCCATTTTCCCTCATTCTCCATTCTCCACCAATACACTCACACTCCTACTCTCATCAACCATGCTCCCTCCATTCATGTGTTTTGACACGTTTGCTGTTTTGGCAGCAACTATTGGTGGCCTGTGATGCGTCCGGATTCTCTGGTCGGACTGTTACCAATGGCCATTTCAATGCCGGATCAGATGGTTCACTCGCTTGCTGCCCAGTTCGAGCCTCCGCTTGGGCCTGACTGCATGCAGCTCGCCGGCGGTTGTAACCGCTTTGAACCCGATTTCCCTCTCCGCGACAGCCAAACTAAGCCGAAAAAAAATGTAAAGCAGTCGGAACGAAAAGTCTGCAGCGACTGCCAGCATTTTCAAAAGCGCGCGATCGTAACTCACTGATACAGATACACTTTTCACTTCTTTGGAATTCGCGCTGGAAATCGTAGCTATGAACAAGAATAGCCAGAATCAGTCCAAAATTCTGCGGGGAAAAAGTTAGTAGTAAAGGATCGAGATTTCCGGAGGTTCTAGCCCAAATGTGAAATCTTAGGCTGAAAAGGTTTGGGTTTCTGGCTAATCGTCCTACCCTCTTCTATCAGCACCAGAGCACGTTTCTTGTCGACACTCACCTTCCGCATGACTCATCCGACCCCCAAAGTGCCTGGGAGTCACAAATTACCAATTAGCATGTGGCTGACAGGTCGAAATCAACAAGTGCATGCAGTGTGGCAGCCCAACTCTCTGTATAGAGGGCTTTTAGGCGATGTTCAGCATGGATTATTTTATAAAATTGATTTCTATTCCATTCTCATTAAAAGATAACAATAGTTCGACCTTAAAAGCGGTAGCTTTTTCTGTTCAAAATTATAGTACTCTGAAGCTCTCCCTTGTGTTTGTTTTCCTTTCAGAAACTGATCCCGCTGATAGCTGGGATGTCGAAGATGATGCAGTGATCACACCCGAAGATGAAGAAGTCGAGGATGCGGAGTTTACAGAGGGCGAGGCCACGCCCAAGGTGTCCAAAAAGAAGGTAGTGAAGGTGGAGGAGAACAGAAGCAAGCGTGAGCATGTGAACGTTGTGTTCATTGGCCATGTTGGTAAGTAAAGAACTAAAAAAACACATATATCAATTATTAAAATAAATTCCTTTTTCAGATGCTGGAAAATCAACGATCGGTGGACAGATTATGTCGCTCACAGGTATGGTCGACAAGCGAACATTGGAGAAATACGAGCGGGAGGCTCGCGAGAAGTCGCGCGAGAGCTGGTATCTGTCATGGGCGCTGGACACCAACCAGGAGGAGCGCGACAAGGGCAAGACTGTCGAGGTGGGACGTGCCTTCTTCGAGACAGATCGCAAACATTTCACCATCCTGGACGCGCCCGGCCACAAGAGCTTTGTGCCGAACATGATCGGCGGTGCGGCGCAGGCCGATCTCGCGGTGCTGGTCATCTCGGCGCGAAAGGGTGAATTCGAGACAGGTTTCGATCGTGGCGGCCAGACCCGAGAGCACGCCATGTTGGCCAAGACGGCCGGCGTCAAGCATTTGGTCGTTCTGGTTAATAAGATGGACGATCCGACGGTTAATTGGGATCAGGGGCGATACAACGAATGTAAAGACAAAATACTACCATACCTCAAGAAGCTGGGCTTCAACCCGGCCAAGGACCTTACCTTCATGCCTTGCTCGGGCCTCAGCGGCTACGGCCTCAAGGATCAGATCCCCGAGACGCTGTGTCCCTGGTATCGGGGGCCAGCCTTCATTCCATTCATCGATGAGCTGCCGTCACTGAACCGCAAATCCGACGGTCCCTTCATTATGCCCATTGTTGACAAGTACAAGGACATGGGCACTGTTGTCATGGGCAAGGTGGAGTCGGGAACGGCGCGGAAGGGTCAGAATCTATTGGTGATGCCAAATAGGGTGAGTTTTTTTTTTTAAATAAAATAATTTAAATATATATGTTTTACTAACTTCAATCTCTAATAGACGTCAGTGGCAGTGGATCAGCTGTTTTCCGACGATTATGAAGTCACATCTGTGGGTCCCGGTGAGAACGTCAAAATTAAACTGAAAGTAAGTCAGAATTCCCTTTTAAAAAGAACTGTTTATTGAAAAATGTATTAAATATTAATAGGGCATCGAGGAAGAGGATGTTTCGCCTGGTTTTGTGCTCTGTGATGCCACTAATCCCATCAAAACGGGAAAAATCTTTGATGCTCAGGTCGTAATCTTAGAACACAAATCAATTATCTGTGCGGGCTACTCGGCTGTTATGCACATACACTGCGCCGCAGAGGAGGTCACAGTGAAGGTGGGAGATTCTTTAAAACCAATATCTAGAAAAGTATTTATATTATGCTCATATTTTAGGCCCTCATTTGTTTGGTCGACAAAAAGACTGGCGAGAAATCAAAAACACGTCCACGATTCGTTAAGCAGGATCAGGTCGCAATTATGCGCATCGAGTGCTCCGGAATGATTTGCCTTGAACAGTTTAAGCTATTCCCACAAATGGGCCGATTCACGCTCAGAGATGAAAGTAGGTTCTGCTTCAGTTTTTTTTTTTATTTAAAATAATAAAATGTTTCATTTTTTTTTTATTTTTAGATAAAACCATTGCTATTGGCAAGGTACTAAAGGTGGTCGAATAAATTGAGCCAAGCTAAATTCAAGCGCCCGCCTTTCACTGCGATTTTTGAGATAGCATTGCACGCCAGACGAGAGACAACAGAAACGGAAACGCCACGCCACGCCACGCTTTCTTCATAATTGACAACCACTCACTCACAGAACCACACACCCAGCAGCAGCAGCAAACACTCACTCGAACTCCTATATACACACACACATATGGTTACTTTACTTCATACCTACCAGCAATAGAAATTTATAAATTGGTTAGAGGAAATCGGTTAGGTGTCGACAAGAAAAGAGAAACCGAGACGTAACTGACGGCAGTGTAGGTAGTGTGCATTATTAAAACGGGCAAATTGAAAGTTAGTTTACTACTCGACCGAGTAGATGGGCGAAGGAAATGAAAACAGAAGCGCATTATATACAAAATATTAACTATATTATGTGAAACTATACAACAAATTCGGAAGTCAATGCGAAAAAAGATGGATGTACTATTTATATATATACACAACAAACAAACAAAACAAAACACAACAAACACTCGTATATAAACGATTATGTATGCAAGAGCGAACGATAGTCGATCGGAGAGGAGCCGAAATGATAATTGATAATGCACGAATAGGTTACATTTATGATTCCGTTTGTTGAGGAGGCCTACTGTCAAGGATATTGAGCATTAGTCGCCGCCATCGGTATACTTTCGTTTATTACTTTTGTATAAAATGTAAGAAGAACATGCCCAAACACACGCATGCCTATAACTACAGCTGCAAGCTACCCCCCTTTTTGTATTCATAGTGAAGTGAAAAGCAAGAAGCTGCCAGGCTCCGCCGCGGATCCAGCCGCTCCTTTCCCCATTCGGCTTCCTGTATGCGCCTTTAAATTGCAAATTTGTTAGATGTCACTCAAATACAATACGATTTTTCTGCTCTTCTTTTTTTACTCGATATAATCTAAATGCTTTAATTTAAGTTTAAGCTTAAAATCATGAAGTAAAGTTGGTTTGATTTGTAAGCTCAAAAGGATAAGTCGTTTTGTGTATTGAACAAACGCAAAATAGAAACAGTAACAGAGAAACATGTATCAACTACGTACACCTTTAATTGTTAACCTTAATCTTAATTCAATATCCTTTGATAAACCAATTTAATTTTTTGCATAAAGGAACACACACACATTTCATTTTCTTATAATTTAGTTAATTGAAGAATTCGTGAGAGTTAAACCTGAGACACGAAACCGATATTGAAAAAAAACAAAATAATAAATGCCTTTTGCTATTAAGCAGAAACCAAAAAATCAAACAATTTATTCATTTCGTTATCCTTTATTTTTGCACTCATCCAGATCCTGGACCAAGGCGGTTTCAAAACAATCATGAATATCGTTCTTATCGTTTCCCTTCCAGTCTTTGTTAACCGAAAATCAAAAATTGTTGCCCATTAACAAGACAATTATATTAAAATAAATCATAGTAGTGCCGATATCGCCCTATCTAAGTTAATTTAATTAACTGAATACCACTCAAATCGAAGGATATCAAAATCTGAACGCTTGAACGCTTTTCGCAGCCTCCTAAGAATTGAAACTCGAGAAATAAATAATTCTTATAGTAATATAGTAAGTGCGATTTAATTGTTGACTACGCGGGAACTTATTGAGAATAATTCTTCATCCACATAACATTGACACTGACACGCAGGACAGAACGGAAATCGGAAACTTTGCCATTGACAAATAGAAGCGATCGGATAATAGTAATTATAAAACAAAGCGGGAATATTTATACAGATAAACGAAATTTAAATGTATTATTATTAAACATATACAACACGTATAAAAAAAGAAAGAAAAGAAACCAGAAAAGATCTTCATAAATTTGAACATTTTTTATCAATAAAAATGAAAAGGAAAAACTAAAAAAGAAAATATAAGTGAAAGAAAACTATATACTTTAATTACAATTTACTTTATTGGGGCTATGATTTAAAATATTAAAATATTAATATTTTTAAAATATTTTTGTTTATTCATAGAAATAGATACAAATAAATTCTTTTTTATTTATATTACACCACTAACCATACAGCATATAGACTACTCATTTCATACAACGAAAATGGACGCAAAAATTTCTTGCGACAGGCCCCAGCAGGCCCCAGAGAAAATCTTACTCTCATTCTTACGCTCATATTCTCAAAAAATTTTTTTGGTTCTTCAGTCGCGGAGAGGCCCTTCAACAAGATGGTTGATCCGCGGTTAAATTCATCTTTATATGTATGCGTGCTCACATATTCACATACAAGGTTTCATGTGTGTGCGTTCTTTTTCGTTTTGAATCCAACCAAAATTTTAGATTTTTGTAACTTTTCAGGCTTGATACCCTAAGAAAATTGGGGTATGCATTATTGAGTTAATGATGATGAAAGAATATATATTTTATTTATTAATATTTCAGAATAAATTGTTTTTTTGTTTTGGGAATACGATGCAGTGGTAGCAGTAAAATGATTTTCATATATAATTATTACGAATGAATAAAAATCTTTATACTATGGTAGAAAGAGAGTACATTTAAGTCGGTATCACTTAAAACCCCGATTTATTTTAAGTTGTTTTATTTTCTGCAAGCGGATAGTGCTAGCATACCCTTTTGATAAATGATTTTTAAGGGAGTGAGCATAAACATCTACAGCTGATTTTTAGTTTTTGTGGGCATCAGTAGGGTATGCAAGCACCATCCGTTTGAAAAATATCAACATAGAAAAAAAATTGGGTTTTAAGCAAAACCGACTGAAAGATACCCTGTTCCAATCATAGTAAAAGGATTTCCATTATTTTTTAAATATTTTATATATAAAAATTTTTCTGCTACCACTTAATCGTTTTTCTAAACATTTATAAAATGAATGCTGAAATATTTAAAAATATAATATAACATAATACAATTTTTTCGTCATGAACCCAACAATGAGTAGCCCCCATTTTTAGGGTAGCAAGCCTGAAAAGTTACAAAAATCTAAAATTTTGGTTGGATTCAAAACGAAAAAGAACGCACACACATGAAACCGTGTATGTGAATATGTGAGCACACATACATATAAAGATGAATTTAACCGCGGATCAACCATCTTGATGAAGGGCCTCTCCGCGACTGAAGAACCAAAAAAATTTTTTGAGAATATGAGCGTAAGAATGAGAGTAAGATTTTCTCTGGGGCCTGCTGGGGCCTGTCGCAAGAAATTTTTGCGTCCATTTTCGTTGTATGAAATGAGAAGTCTATATGCTGTATGGTTAGTGATTACACTAAGCATACTGAAGTATGCCAATTATTCTTAAATTGTAAAATGAAAATTTACAAATTTATCCAACATGCACATCATATAGTGGACTATCCTAATGGAAAAACGGAAGGTTTGTACATATGGCTGCAGCTTACAGGTGATCTTCCTCCCACAAACTGGCTCTGGGAATGTCCGTTGCTTAAACCGGTTTAGGAAAGTATTTTTAAACTCTACTCCTTAGAATTGAGTATCACGGATGGGGGTTCACTAGCACCACAACTAGTCCTCCTGGTTATTCTTCTTAGCCAACAGCGGAGTAATGGGTTGGTCTCTTCGGTTGGCGCGCTCCTCCTCCTTGAGCTCATTGTCGCCATAGATGTCCAGAGTGCGGCCGTAGTACCACACCAGGAAGTCAAAGAACATGCCAATAAAGGTAAGGACTAGGTTTTCAAAAAAAAAAGGGGAAGATTGAAATTATAATTTTAAATCATATTTTAAATCCAACTCACCGCAGGACAGTAAGTTCAGAGAGTATCGGAAGCTGGTTTGGTCGTACAACTGGCAGTTTCCGCTCCCATTGCATGTCTGGGACCACACCAAGCACGTGGAGTCGATGAGGCGTCCGAACATAATCGGACCTGGGATCAGGGCAAACAAACTGATCATCATCAAGGCTAAGCCCTGGGCAAAGGACTTGTCCTCGTGCGCCACCGCGCGATAGTTGACAAGGACATTGCCCACGCGTCCCGAGGAGCCGAACCAGTTTATCACCATCGAGGTTATCGAAAATACCCAGAAGCTCCAACTGCAGTTCTTTGTGCAGATTCCTGGTCGTACCACCTCTTCCGGGAGGGACCTTCTTTTCCGTAATATCGGCTCCTCGTTGAAATCGTTTTCATTATTCAGAATGGGGACTCCATCGAATCCAAGGTCGGTAGTGGTCTCCCATTCCGGTTCCGGTGTGGGCTCCAATAGTTTCATGAACCTTTCGGCGGCACTCGGTGGGGAATCTGGATTGGCCAGACAACTGCAGTCTTCATAGATCTTGGAAGTGGCATTATAGCCACGGCAGCCGGCATGGCAGGCCGAGAAGAAGGTGGTGTCCGTGGGCTCGTGGCATACTGGGGTGTAGCTGATGTCTTGGCAGGAGCAGTTCGAGTTGCAAGAGCTCGTCAGGTTAAGTCTTGAGGAAACGAAGATTAGTATTCAAATATCCTAAAATTTGATTGTTAAACACTTACTGGCCCACATGGGTCGTGGAGAAGGAGTCCGGACAGTAGAGGAAGGCGTAGGATACATTTCCTAGGATGTAAATGAAACCCACGAGCACGTTCCACAATAGAACCTTGCTCACATGAGGCTTCTTCTTCGACAACACCAAGCCAGATCCGATAAGACCCACTACCATGCCCAAAATGGACACAGGACCAACGATCTAAAATGGAAATATACAACATTATTTTTTCATACTATTATTCCATATAATAGCGCTTACAATAGTGGCCTCCTGCGAGTTTTTGTGGAATTGCACCTCCATGTACTTGGTGAGGAAGGTCATGAATCCCGAGGCTCCCAGGATATAGAATACACCCGACAGGATGTTGAAGATCAGCAGCTTGTTGCGTAGGAGTCGCATGAGGGCCCGTGGAAAGTCCTTCAGCTTGGGCAAGTCCGCATTGGCTCCCGCAGCCGCTCCAATAGTGTCCAAAGCGGCGTTGGAGGAGAAGCGGCTACTCAGGGATAGGTTCTCCTCCCGCTTCAGTTCCTCCTTTGTTTGGCGCAGTGCCAGCGGCAGATGGGAGTTGGTCTTCTCCGGATCATTAGCCTTGGGAAGTTGCTTTGGGAAAAGTCCTATCAGGCCAGAAAAAAGGCACATCAGCGTGCCCAAGATCACCCAGCCCAGCCACCAGGCTCCCAGCCAGCGGGGATCCTTGTTATCGATCAGTGGTGTCTTGCTGGGATCGATGAAGGTGTTCAGTGAGATGTATCCTAAAGTACTTAGTTGATGAAAAAAAAAAACAAAACCTTTAAAAACATTTTAAATCTTACCAAAAAAGAATCCTACCACTGGACCAATCATTCTAAGAGCCATGGCCACCGAGAGCATTAGAGGGGTGTTGGTCTTCTTGGTGTTGTCATCCAGGTACGTCTGTCCCAAGGAGTAGTACATAGTATTGCCCACGCCCAGGACGAACTGTGAGAGGAATATGAGTACCAAGGGCACAATGCTGAATAGGTCATCGCAGTCCTCCTCTTTCTTTCCCGCTCCACAAAGCTGTTCACTTTGGGCGGAGCTTACATTCTGCAAGAGACATAAGTCACAAGTCACCACAGGGCACCACAGACAACTGAAGTGGATAATATACCACCAACACAGGTAATCCCGCAGTGGAGTTGCCATTTAGTAGTCCTTCCTGGTACTCCTTGGTGAACTGCAGCACCTCGTGACCAGCTCCGTAGATAAAGTGTGGCAGGACGAGAATGTAGCAGGACAGCCCGCAAAACACTATGCCCCAGGCTATCCAACGAGGCCGATTCCGTTGGCCGCCAATATAGGAAAGGATGAGGGACAGCATGATTTGAGAGATTTCGTTACCACTGAGGATGATTCCTGCAAGGATGAATATTTAAATTTAAAACTGATATTTCAAACTTTGGTTAAGAGATCCCACTTTCTTCACTCATTATAGCTCTTATAAATGGATATTACTCAATAATCAGAAACATTTCATTGCACATTACCTGTCGTCTGGCTGGGTATCTTAAACCGTTTCTCCAGAGTGGTCAGGGTAACGATGAAGTACATATACGACATGGCCTGAATGGTGCCCAGCAATCCGTAAACTCCCATGAACATCTTGGTGGTGGCGTATTTTTGCAGCCAGGCGGGATGCCAGTTGGCCATGCCGCACAGGTGGTTACCCGGGGGCGGGATGGATCCCCGTCGCTTTACTTCCGTCATTTCGGTAATGGTATGATAGTGTCTTGTCAGAAGATTTCAACTGTCCATCGGCTTCCACCGATAAGATAATGATCTAGTCTAGAAAACGGTTGAAACGGGACTATGGTTCATTATCAATCAGGTTTAAGGATTCTTGGAAAGATTTTCAAATCCCTTATTGTATTTCATCACGCGTTGTTCGGACGGAAAATCTCTTCCGTAATCGTGACTTTCCAATCCGGCGAATCTTCGACACAGTTTAGGGCTTATAAATGGAAATTCGGCGAATCGATAAAGGCACCCGTTCTCAAGATCACATTAGTCGGAGCGATTAGATAAACCTGTTTACCCACGCTATTAAAGAACACAAATATAAAATATCTAAATGATTGGGGGAGCCGAATATTTCCCCTGTATAACGATGACCAGTTGAAAGATCTTTTCCGGAGGCATCGTGCCACCATGTTGGGTCATAGAAACATACAATTTTCTATTCATGACAGACTACGGACAATGTTTTCCCGCCCAGTTACCTTTCAATCAACATAGTTGAGTCAATTAAATAGAAATAAATATAAAGTCTATAAAAAGTGGCAAGCTCTTGACCTCGAATTGATAAAGTATATGTAAAATTTTAAACTCATTGTCCTTTGCTCATATCAGTATAATGAACTCGGTTGGCAGTCTTTCATAAAACTCAAACAACAATATTATTGATGTTATGTGATTAATTACAACACGGATCCACCATTCTTTTGTGACTCAGATAGTACTTTATTGTTTGGCTGCCTTTCAGTGAGTTAATTCTTAGAAAAATGCATTTTCTCACCTATTATTATCAACGTTTTGATTTTGAATGTCTAAACAAACTGATTAGTACAAATTTTTCGTTTATGGCCTCTTAAGTTGTAAAAATGAGGTGTCATTGTCGTTAAAAGTTTGAAATTATTTACCAAATTGGAAGGGTTATAGGAACAGGACAAATTTATTTCATTCGAAGTTATTCTTAATTAGGTAGTCTGAGTTTCAAGGCAACAAGGACATAATTGTATACGTTACACTGTTTTCTTTTCCCCAATATATTCAAGGCCCTAGGCCAACAAGGACATCCAATTCGCACAAAAGACCGATATCTTCCGCATGACGGGCTACCCCAATGTCGATCGACGAATGCCGCCCCGTATCTCTCACAATCCGATTACCAGACAGGTGTACGTACGTTTCTCGAACTGGCTATACAATGCGCATATTATCAGTCATCGAATAGTAACACTTAGTTTATTTTTTAGTACAATCTTATCGGCACTTGGGCGATTAATTAAATTGCCGTTAGCGCTCCTTGTTCTAGCCAAGGAGCTGCAGGTCCCGACTGGTGGTATCGGGGATCTGGGTGGCTATTGGCGGCGGCAGGTGAGAACCGATCCGCTCGGAAACGAGGCGCGAATTAAACTGAGGACTGAAATATGATATTCTCGTCTAGCTGGTCCCCGTCGCCGCCAATCGAAGCCTGATAAAGCTTTATCAGGCGATAAAGGCCCCTACGGCCCGATGGAACCAATCGGGCTGCCATTGCCGATGGCTCTCTCTCTTTTTTTTTCTGACCCACGTGTAACTACAATTTTTTGGACATTTCTTAAAGGAGGGAAGAAAATCACAAAAAATGGAAAAATGTAAAAACGAAGAATCTATGTATATTGTGGGTCTTTGTTTTCCTCGTAGAGGGTGGAGAGTGGAGAGTTTAGGCGGAATCGCAACTACAATATAAAACCGACAATAAAAGAACGCGACAATGACATTATTATTACGATCTCTAACCCCTCCCACCGACCCACACGACCCACCGACCCACCGACCCCCGGCTCATGCGATTAGAATTGTAAGCAAGTGAATTAGCAGAATGTGTTGAATGTAGACTGTGTGGCATGTGCAGTGGCCAGCCGGTCCGAGGGCTGTTACAACAGTTCAGGCATCCGCCTTGATGTGCAATGGTGGCTCTTGCAGATTCTGCACAAAAGTATTCCGCCCGATTCCCCAGAGCAGGGACAGGCCGATGGTCAGCATCAAGAGTATGAACCCAGATATGAACGTGACCTGGGCCAGGGCCGGAGTGATAAAATGGGAGCAGCTCCAGCAATCCTTCGCCACGTATTTTTTGTCTAGGCCATTAATGTGCTCTGAAAAATAATTCAAACTATTATATTATATCAAAAAATATATAAATAATAATTGACTTACCATCTTGAATAAAATCAATGTGAAAGGAGTACAGGACGATTCGACCATCTCGCGATGAAAACAATTTAATTATTTCGCAACAGAGGCTGAATTGGGCCGAAAAGAAGATCAAGTCCCGAGGATGGTACGATTCGTTGCTACCGTACATGGCCCGAGTTAAGTACCAATTATCATGTACGGGCAAAAACTCAAGCAATAGAGGTCCGCTGGTCGTCCCCAGGACGACGGCGATGCCCTCCAGTATATCCTTGCCATTGTTCATAGTCACGGCCACACTTTCGTTTCCTTGCAAAATACTGATATAAGTGGTATTGAAGTTGTAACCAGTAGATCTTCGGTCCTTTCGGATGGCTGCGATTCGGTTGTAGGCGATCACAAGGTTTGCGTGGCGCAGGATCGTCATATTGGGAAAGACGGTTGATTCGGATTCAATTACTTTATCTTGTGAAATTTGTGTCAAAGTAGGCTTGATCGGCCTTTTATTTTCCGAATTCTGGCGCCGCAAATAGGCGTGAGATTCCTCCGTGAAGGCCGAGTACAGGTGCACAACTGGGCAGTCAGTGAACTGGTACGTGGATACGGCCATCGCCTGATCTAAAATACGGTTTAAGCCTTGGTTACGGAGGGAAGTTAACTTGAACTAACCGTGGGCCATAAAGTCTCGATCTCTCAGGTTAAAGCAATGTATCTTTCCCTTTTCGCAACGCAACTCCATTTCCAGTTCCAGATTAGCGATAATCGAGGTTTTGGGCGAATGCCAGATCATTTTCCCAGTGGCTTTGGCCACCTTCTCCAATGCCAGGAATGGTTCCTCCACCTGAGTGTAAAAGTTCATCGGCTTCATCTTGTTGATGTATGGAAAGCAAACGTCACAATTTATGTCCTTGGCCGTCAGCTAATGGTAGATTTTTCGATAAAGAATTTTCGTTAAAGAATCAATATGGAACCGATGAGAGCCCACCTCTGAGGCCAAATAAGCCACAATCATGTTGTCCTTTTGCAAGCGTTCTATCATTTTGGTAAATTCGGACTTTTTTAATGCTTTGAAAATACTCTTTGAGGGAGGACTAAAGAAGAAGTATTCATAAAACAAATGTACAATATCTTAAGAACTTCATAACTTACGTTTCCAGGCCCCAAATCAACACTGGCGGAGATTTCAGCAACTTTGCAGACACCAGAGAGAACCCAAGCCACAAAAACAGGCTAAGAAAGTTGAGCATCTTCATTTTATGATATTTTAGATTTTTAAACAGTGCTACTTGCGACGTTTGATTCTCTGGTTTGTCGATACTAAACAAATTTGACACCTTATTTATTTAAAATTATATAAAATTGAAGAATAAAAGAAAGTCCCCAGCTTAAAAAAATTGTATCTGCAGAGACTCGAAGTTTGTGGGCGTTCCTATCTTTCATTTTTATGGCAGCTATAAGATATAGTGTCACCATACTTCAAATATTACAAGGTGTGTCTATAAGCTAATATCTATAGGCTTAAAAAAATAATTTTTTTAATAAAATAAGACTGTCTGAAGGATTTATAGACCATTAAATATAGTATTTCCTTGGGTTAGTGGATCCTCCTTCATTATGTTTCTCTCTTTTAGAAAAAAACTAGAACTGATATCTTCCCTACAACCAATTTAAGAAATTAATGAAGCTTCATTGGTGTTTTTCAGAATATAGCATAGTTTTCATAGCGCACATCCAAAATTAGTATTCCCCCAACATAACTACGATCTTACGATATGGCCCTGGACATGTTTAGACACTTGTTGCTGCCACATGTTCCTTTCGATCCATGAGCATGCGTAAGCGGTGGCAATAAACTTGCAATTAAGCACCGTGGAGAAAAAACAAACGGATGATAAGATAACTTTGTTATCAAGCTGATGACTGAAAGAGCGGCAGGTGGTTTTGGGCCAAGAAGCATAGCATTGCTCCTCAGTTTTCTCTCGCTGCCCCTTTCGAATAGACGTTGGCTCCGTTGCGGCGTAATGAATCACATATACATATATCTGTAATATTCAATAGGCAGAGTGTAGTGAAGTGAATATAGTAGGTTACAAAATCGAAATCGAATACGAATATGGCGCACAATACGCGCAGCTCCGATTTGTCGCAGATAGCGGTCAATGCCAACAATATACCTGATGGTGCGTGCCCCATAAAATCTGAATAAAATCGTATCAGTAATTGAGAATTGTCTCTCCCTCAACAAAATTCAGATAGTGTGGACTGCGGCATCAAGGGTCTGGGATGGTGCCGTGGCCCTGGATGTCAGAAGTTCGCCAGGTTGCGCACCTTTGTCCTGGTCCTGGCCACTTCCGGAATGCTGCAGGGTGCCTGCGAGGCATATTTCCGCGTTTCGGCCAAGCAGGCCGCCTCCCAATTTGACTACAATCCATTGATAGTGGGTGAGTAAGCCGCCTTCCTGCTTATCGCGAAAATGCGAAACACTCATGTGTGTCTATGTGTGAGGTATACGAACTCGTAAAAGCTGTGTATGGTGAGGTGTTGGCCAGGCTCTACGTGGAGATTCTCTCCGTTATCAGGTTTGCGATATTGTTGACGAATGCCCGGGTCTAAGGGTGGGGAATTCTCATTGTGCTATATTTTCGATTAGGAATGTCTGTAAAAATAGAGAGGAAAGGTAACTTTGCGGGTAGACGAAGATTATATACTCTTCCAGTTAAGTGGAGTTTTTTTATTCATGAGTTTTATCCCAAATATTGTATATAGTTATCAGATTTAAGGATCTCACCAGTTCAAAATCAAAAGTGTTTTAAGGTCGGAGATGTCCCCATCATGGCGTTCCACACTTTTTAAAAAAAATACTGGTAAAAAATGGGTCTCTAACATTTATTTAGCCAAACCGAATAAGGCTTATCTTTTTTATTTTACTATTTAGGTGTTTAATTTTAATATTTACACAGTCATGAAAACTGTGCTATTAAAAATATAAAAAAATTTAAAAAACAATACAAATAATTTCCTACTTATTTAGCCAAACCTATATATATAAGAGATTATCTTGCTAATAATTGTATTTATTAAATAAACTAGAATTTAATAATAAATTTAGAATATAATACTCTTTGTGTAAGGTGTAAAATTGTGCACAAAAATTGATAAAAATTTAAGAAAAACTACTCTGTCACAAAGACTGTGCTTTTGAAATTGTTTACTTTATGCGTCATTTCCAGCGTAATCAGAAGCAGTAAATTTTCTCACTTACGTATATTCTTTTATGATTTTCCTGGAAATAAACAAACTGTTGTTACTTAAGACCCCAGCCAACGGAAGTGAATTTTCCACCATTTTCCCTGGCCAACTTCTAGTTATGAGTGCAGTTGTATCGAAATTCGTTGTCCATTGTCGGCTTACTCATACGTCATATCGGGTTCATTCAATGGGTTAGATAAGGCCAAAGCTGTTTGAAAACCTTTTGCTATTTTGTAACTCACCTAGATTGGCTTCTGGTAACCAGTGGACTGTGCCAGGCGGTTTTCGCATTGGCCTTCGCCTACTGGGCGGATGTCTTCCATCCCATCAAGTGGCTGGTGGGGACTCTGATGCTGCAAGCGGTTACCTGCGTGGTTGCAGTGATTCCATCCATTATAAACTTGTAGGTATGTCGGTTTATTTTACAACAAATACTTATACCATTTATCGTTTTAGTGCCGAGGGAACCAAGGCCAAAGATGCCGTTCTGGATGCCAATCTGTGTGCCACTTCATTGGCCCAGTTCCAAAAGCTGACACTGACCGAGGCCCAAAGCAGCACCCTCACTTTGACGATGCTCTTCGTCCTGCAAGTGGCTCTGGGCATGGGCGGACTGGCCTACTACACCCTGGGAGTAAGCTACATCGACGACAACTCCTTGTCCCAGGACAGCCCAGCGGTGATTGCAGCTACACTGGCTGCCCGCGCTTTTGGCCAGCAGGTGGGATCCTTTTTGGTGCTGGGAGTGGGCTTGACCCATGTGGGCTGGTGGCTGGGTTGGGTGATCCTGGCCCCATTCATATTTGTGGCCGCCGTGCTGCTCGGACTCTTCCCTAAGAGGCTTCCAAAGACAGTTATTCACCAAGCGGCCCAGAGGATTATCGAACAGTCGAGGATGCGGAATTTCGGAAGTCAGTTTTCCACCTACCTGGATGACTCCAATTTTTGGCCCTCCCTCAAGAGGCTCTTCAACAATAGGCTGCTGATGTTCAACCTGCTGAGCATCATGTGTGTGCAGAGTGCGCTGGTGAACTACGGACTCCAGGAGGAGAGCTACCTGCAGAGTCGCTTCTTCCTGCCCTACAACGAGCAGGACGGCCTGACGGACGAATGGCGATCCGCGTTTGTCTCGTACTTCCTGAAGCCCCCAGTCATGGCTGTGGGCATGCTGGTCAGTGGTCTGGTCATATCGAAGGCTCAGTTGTCGGCTCGCACTATCACGGGCATCAACATGGGCCTGAGCATCCATCTGGTGGCCATTTTTGTGGGCTTCATCTTCGTCAAGTGTGATGTGGGAGCGATTGCCGGCGTGGTGGGCGGAAAACTGAGCCAGCCCTACTGCTCTAGTCAGTGCCTCTGCACTCCCACGGCCTTTATGCCCGTCTGCCCGGAGAACAGTACGATCACATACTTTAATCCCTGCTATGCTGGCTGCTCCAAGACCACGTCCATCAACACATTTCAAATCTACGAGGGCTGCAGCTGCAGCGGAGACCAGACCCAGGATGCCACGGGCCAGATGAGGGCCACGGCCGGAGCCTGCAGTGCCAACAACTGCCAGTCCGCGATCCTCATATTCCAAATCATGAGCATATCGGTGGCCTTTCTGATGGGCGTTGGCGCCATCGGCAAGACTCTGATCACCTTAAGGGCGGTGCTGCCCCAGGACAAGACCATGGCTCTGGCATTTGAACTGATGATCGTGGGACTCTTTGCTTACATTCCAGTACACCTTAGCTACGATCTGGTGACGCGTAAGTACTAGAACTCTGTTTCAATTTAATCATTATAATATTAATTAATATAATAATATTTTTAAGGATCCACCTGCGTTTATTGGGCCCCCAACTACGAGCGATGCTTGCTGCGTGAGACTCCCAAACATGGAAACATCTTGGACATCCTGACCGCTTCCTTGATCCTGGCCAGCATATTGTTCGACATTCTAGTGTTCATCTTCGCCAAGGGCCTCAATCTGTACAACTGCAAGGTGACGGACAACAACTACACACCCTCCTTATATGCCCCGGTTCCGCACGAAGACACTACTGCCGCGGACACAGCTCCACGAGGAGGGAGCCCAGTTACCACGACGACGACATCCATGACATCCCCATCACCCATGCAACATCGGGATGTGCCGCCCCACGAGGACAGAGAGCCACATCCAACGTCAGTCTTCCGGAACCCCAGTTCAGTAACGACTTCGTCGGGCGGAGCCCAGAGTATTGTGGAACCAAATGCCAGTGGAGTAACCTACGCCCAGGTAGTGTTCCCGCCAGACAGACGCAAGCCGGACGACGGCAGCACCAGTCCCAAGAGGTTGGCGGTTCCGGCCAACATTCCCGTACATCATCTTTCCGAGGCCGATGTCCGCACACAACTGAGCACCCTGAAGTCCTTCCATTCTCCCAGCCAGGTCGCTGAGAGGGGCGAGGATACTGTGGACACCGACGAAGCGCAGGTGGTCAACCAGCAGCCCAAAGCCCAAGCAAATGTACTGCCGTATGTTCATTCGGAGGTGCCGCCACCCATTCCTGACAACTCACCCCCACACTCCATAATATCCGGAGAACCAGATATCCACCAAAGACCTCAAAGTCCCGAAACGGATTTCTGAAGCTGAGGCTTATACAAGTAATTTTTATTCCATTCTTCATTACCTTATTAATTTTAAGAACGACAATCAAATGCCTTAAAAAATAAAGTTGAACAAATAAAGTTATTTTCCATTAAATTGTTTCAAATACCTTAAAGTTTAGTCTTTAAAAGTTAACTTTTGGCTCGGATGGCTTGGCTTCTCGCACCACGCAACCATCTCGCATAAATATATATATATATATTAGCGCCAAGTCTTTTCTACGGACTATGGTTTATACGGACTATGGGACTATGGTTTATACGGTTTATGGTATCGCTGCAAAAAACAACCTGAACCAAATCCGTGTTTTGCAAGCGAAAACTCTTTGAAGGATCTCTGGAGCTCCGTAGTTTATGCGAACCAGAGCCTAGCCAAAAAACTTGGCACCGCTGCTATTAACAGCGCTGATCCAAGAAATCGAGTCAAGAGAAGACTGAAAAGGCACCACCCTCCAGTCCCACCAGACCGGATCTTCGCCCAGTAAATTTAACATCCTCATCCAATTACCATCCTAAACAATATAACGAAATCACTTCTTGCCCTAAGAAACTAAGTATCGTATTAAATTGTGAAACCTATAAGATTAAGCTGACAATTGGGTAGCTGTGCGCTAATCTTAAGAATAAAATTTTCACATTTATAAACGTTAAAAAAATTTAATTTTAGTTCAGAGTAAAAGATAAAAAACATTAAAAAAAAAAAAACATTATAGCATACTTTTAGGTGGGAAAACCATTTTTAATCATGTAAAATACAATCTATTTGACTAAGTAGATCTTTTAACCGTTTCAACAGAATCAGGTATAAACTGGCCTAGATATAGTCATAGCAGGAGGCCATATTGTCCTTCGATGCGTTTCCCTACTTTCAAAGGGAATCCCCCAGAAAATTTCATGAAAAATCTTTAAAATATTTTGTTCTCCGATTTTGATGGATATTGATGGATAATCTATCCACAAATCGTTTAAGGTATTCTTAAGGTATTCTTTCTTATGATTTTGGAAGGGGATCTCCCACAAAATTTTACAAAAAATTGAAAAATTATTTTGTTCCTGGATTTTGATGCAGATTGATGGAGAATCAATGTACAAATCGTTCAAGGTATTCCGCTCAAGAATCGGATGGAACTTGGCCAAGATATAGCCATCGCTGGAGGCCATGTTGCCCTTCCATGCGTTTTTCAGATTTTGGAAGGGGATCCCCCACACAACTTTAAAAAAAATTGAAAAATTATTTTGTTCCTGGATTTTGATGCAGATTGATGGAGAATCAATGTACAAATCGTTTAAGGTATTCCGCTCAAGAATCGGATGGAAATTGGCCAAGATATAGCCATCGCTAGGAGCCTTGTTGTCCTTCCATGCTATTTTCTGGTTTTGAAAGGGGATACCCCAAAAAATTTTACAAAAAAGCTAAAAAATATTTTGTTTCTGGATTTTGATGCAGATTGATGGAGAATCAATGTACAAATTGCGTAAGGTATTCCGCTCAGGAATAGGATGAAAACTGGCCAAGATATAGACATCGCAGAGGGCCATATTTTCCCTTCATGCGTTTTACGCATTCGAAAGCGGATCCCACAGAAAATTTCAGGAAAAATCTCAAAAATATTTTGTTCTCCAATTTTGATGCAGATTAATGGAGAATCTATCCACAAATCGTTTAAGGTATTCCTCTCAAGAATCGGATGGAAACTAGCCAAGATATAGCCATCGCTAGGGCCCATGTTGTCCTTCCATGCGTTTTTCTGGTTTTGGAAGGGGATCCCCCACAAAATTGTAGAAAAAATCTAAAAATTATTTTGTTTCTGGATTTTGATGCAGATTGATGGAGAATCAATGTACAAATCGTTTAAGGTATTCCGCTCAGGAATCGGATGGAAACTGGCCAAGATATTATTGTCTTTTTTTTTTTTTGTCCCTATTGTCCTTTCATGCGTTTTCCGGAATGTTGAAGGGGATCCCCCAGAAAATTTCACGAAAAATCAGAAAAATATTTTTTCTTCAAATTTTGATTGAGATTGATGGAGAATCTATCCACAAATCGTTTAAGGTATTCCGCTCAAGAATCGGATGGAAACTGTCCTAGATATAGTCATAGCTGGAGGCCATATTGTCCTTCGATGCGTTTCCTACTTTCGAAGAGGATCTCCCAGAAATTTTCACAAAAAAGCAAAATTGGAATAAGCCCACCCTTCTCAAAAAAAACGTTTTATGTTATTTTTTTCAATATAATTTTATTTTTTCCATTAATTTAATATAGGTTGTTTGCAGTTTGTTTGTTTAGATTTATTTTAATTGGTTTTTGCGCTTACGAACTAATTAATAAATTAATAGTTAGCTTAAACAGAGGCCTAAATGGTAAAACTCATAAGAAGAGAAAAACTAAACATGACGATGGATCTCAGAATTGTAAATAGAAATCATAAAAATACTTTCAACTGAATTACAAAGGATTCGGGGATGGCATTGTCTGTGTCTGTCTGTCCGCTCCTCTGTGTGTCCTTCCGTTGTTGTAGCCCCGTAGACCGCTAGTTTTGTGCACTTCCAACTGGAGTATTATGTTTTGGCTTTACTTTTCACATTTCATTCATTTTTCATTTGGGGTGGCAATTTCCACGCAATCCTTAGACAATTCGAGTCTCCGCAGGTTGCATTGTGTTTTTGTTTTGTTTTTCTTTTTTTGGGGAGCAGGTTATTGGCATCGTGCTCCCCACTACCCGAGTGCAATGTCACATTTCAAAACTTGGCCAGTCTACGGGGCGGGTCAACTTCGGACGGGGGCCACCTCCAAAGCCTTGCCGTTTCAGTTGGTCACACTTTTCTACCATGGCTGCAGCAGTCCTTCATGTTTTCGTTTTTGAATCTTCTCGTCTGTGTATTGTCGAGTGCGGCGGTAGGAAAAGAGAAGAGATAATGTTGGGGGAAAAAAAATCCTATAACAGATTTCGTATGAACATCGAGAAGTTTTCAAAACTAAAAATAATGCAAATCTATTAACTAAATATTTATAACAGAAATAGGACGACTTTTGCTTCATCTTAAAATGTTGGCTTTCATATAGTTGTTATTCTTGTTTGTTTCTCTTTCATATTTTTTGCATATTCGTGTACTTTTTTTTGCAACACCTCAACACACTTTGGAAGCTATCGCTTTTTAGCATTTTGTTTTTCTCAATTTTTTTTTTATAGTTTAGTTTTACACAATATTTACAGATAAGTTGTGGGTCTTGCAGATAGCTTTTTGAGTTTAACAAGAATTTTGATAAGCATTCGGTTCATTTGTTTGGTTGTCCTTCTTCTTCTTCGACTCGGGAATAGCTTTACAATTTTAAAAAATAGAGTTGAAAATATTCTAGAATTACTACAATTTCCTACTCATCTTGCTTTACGCTTTTGTTTAATTTAGAAACATGCATATTTTATGATTTAGTTAATATTTGCTGTGAGTTATTTTTCATATTTGTTTTTTGTTTTGTTTTCTTTTTTTTTTATACATTAAAAGTAAGATTTAAATGTAAATTATAAAAATAGCAGCTGGCTTTTCATATATATTGTATTATTGGTAATTATCGATCAAGATTAATAATGTTTTGGGAATATTTGAATTTTACATTCCTGTCCATCTCTGCTTCTTTTGTTGCTTTTGCTTTTTATTTTTTACAATTTACATCTTATGTCTCTGACTGCACAATGCAAATTATCACATATTTTTCATTTAATTTCCCTCCTCCCTTGCTCTGTCTATGTTTTATCATTCTCTTTCTGGTCTGGTCTGTTTTCCAATGCACTCTCTATTACACATTATTGATTTCTTTTCCCTTTTCTGCTGCTTGTTTTTAATATATCCTTTTTTTGTTTTTTGGCTAAAAATTCTACTTCAAGTCAAGTATCATTTTTGAAGCCATTACATACTTAGTGTGGGTGTTGTGTTGCTTTCATTTTTTGTTTTTATTTCATAGCGTTAACAGCAAGTAAACAAACGGATAAACAAAACTAAAAAAAAAAAAACTAAAAAAATTTTTAAACAAATGTTTGGAAAAGCGCAGCAGCGCTTCTAAGGACTCCTCCTACTAATCGCTTTCAACAGCGCCAGCCGCAGTCGCTGTTAGCGTGCAGTCTATGTGTGTGTGTGTTTTGTAATGGGTGTGTGTGTGTGTGTTTATAGGTCTGTAGGTGTACAGGTGTATTTGTGTGTATATAGGTGTATGTGTATGTGCTAAACAAATATCACAATCGAGAAATTAACAAAACGGCGGCTGCAGCAGCTTTCACAGCCAGCAACAACACCCAACAGGCCCTTAAGTGCAGATAGGGTTCACCCTAAGGATACCCGATCCTGCATCTCCTGGCTGTTGGTGTTGTTGTCTGAGTGGCCTAATACTTTTGCTGCTCTGCTCTGCTCGGCTCTGCTCCATCTCCCTCACACAAAAGAGAGACAAAGCTGAGAGTTAAACATTACGGTTTTCATTCTTAAAACGTTCATTTTCCCCCCACCGTCCCGCTAGCGGAGTGGGCACAAAAAAACAAACACTGTTCTGTAGCTGCGTTCCTACTCGGTAGCTTAGGACATGGGACCGTTGGATGTGGGAGCTGTTACCGCTGCCGCCGCCGCTGCTGCTGCTGCTGCTGCCGCTGCTGCTGCTACAATGGCTGCCGGTGTCACCTGCTGCTGCTGGTCCACCGCCACTGACGCAGCATCGCTGCCGTTGCCGCTGCTGCTAACTACTGCACTGCCGCCATTCTCGGCACTGCCGTTGGGAATGCTGGTGGGCGCCACCCCAGTTGCTGGACTGGTGGCCGGTCCTGTGCCGGCGCCCGTCACCACTGCCTGACCCGCGGCAGCTGTGGCGGCGCTCGGTGGCGCCTGTATGGCCGGGGTGGCTGGGGGTGCCGCCACTGCTGCCGGTTGCTGGCTACCGGCGATCTGTAGCTGCATCTGCAGCTGCTGCAGCGTCTCCTGTGGTATGTTCGACTTGAGGATATTGTTCTCCAGCTCCAGCTTGTTGATCTTGTCCATTAGCTCGGAGATGCGCTCCTTGAGGACCTCCACCTCCTCGCGCACGGCGATCATGAGATGCGACTTGACAAGATCCTGAAAAAATAAAGAAGATTATATTTTAATATTTATGTTTTAAGTTTTAAGATTAAAATTGAGTAAATAGATCCTATGAGCCCATTCATAAATCACACTTTTCCCGGCTGTTTGAACAAAGTGGCGTGTTCGTTTCATTTTATTTTATTATTTTTCCTTTTAAACGTTTCCCCCCAAGAACCAAATACGTTCGTGTCATTGTCAATGCCACAGTTGCCGTCGCAGTGGCAGTGGCAGTGGCAGTGACTGAAGCAGAGAACACGTCACCCAGGCCAAAAACCGAAACAAAAAAAAAAAAAACCAAAATGTGGCGGCTCACCTGGTCTGGCCCCTCCCCCCTGTGTGTACTTTGTGAAAATTTAATAAACCCATTAAAGAGAGGCAGCAGAAACGCGTGTGCATGCAAAGCCAATCTAAACATAGTTGCCCCTCTTCTGCCCCTTTTCGTGCATTTTGTGGCACGTGTTCTTCCGATTTTTTCACATTGCGAGTTCACATTAAATGGGAAAATGTCAATAGGAGAAGGCTAGCTTCCTCCCCCTCCTTCCTCCACAGCTTGCCTTGGGGCCAGTTCCGCTTTGCGAAAGAGTTTTCCTCGGCGACTCTTTTTCGTTTTTTTTTTTCCCCACATGCGATCTCTATAAATAGGCAGCCTCTTCTTTTCGCCGCCAGCTTTCGTCTTTACTTTCAACAATTTCTTTCGACATTTTCTTGTGGCCTGAATTTTTTCTCCTCCCAACCAGATACAAAAAAAAAAATAAAAGTCACCATAAAAATATCAAAAGAAAAGGGAAATCATTTGCTAAAAGTTTTATTCACAAAAGCCTATAAAAATGGCAAGATTCTATTAAGATATTTTAAAATCTGAGAGGCATTTACGTTCAACGCCACTTTTATTAGTCATAGTTCAAAATTCTATAAGATATATGGGAGAGTGCATGAGGTATGGGCATGGGAAGCCATCGGAAAGTCGCATGTTCTGGGAGCAGTGCCAAAAAGAGCCCCAAATCATCAAGAAATAATATTTTGCACGTTTTGTTTTTCGGCGGCCAATAAATAATTTTATAAAAATAACCAAAAATATTTATAGATTTTAGCTTCCAATAAGTACCCAAAGCGTGTGACAGAAAGCGTATTACCAAAATTAGAAGTCATTCGATAAAAGACATTCAAAATACAAATACAAAATTTGATAAAAAATTGGGGAGTCGAACTGCGAACCTCGAACCGCTTTAAACAAAAGCAAACCGGTTGGAACTGCTTCGCTTCGACTTTTTGTTAACAAAATGAGGTGCAAAAATCACAAAAAAATAATAAAGGGTTTTTGCATTATTTTTGGATTGAAAAGAAATCTCTGAGAAAGAGAGCTCTCCAGGTGAGGAAAGTGGAGGACTTCAAGAGGAATCTCGGAAAATGGAATGCTAATTGTAGACACTAGAAGAGGGGAGAGGCGGCAGCGGCGGCGGCACATACACACACTACACTCTCGACCTCCTCCTCTCTGGTGTGGAGAAAAGCGGGTTGGGTTCGTCAGGTCACGCGCTTCTGAGGTATCTCTCCTCTCAAAATCTCATGCATTTCTCAGTTCTCGGTTGAGTTTCATTTTTTTTTTTTTGGCTGCATTTTCTCAAACAAACATGGCGGACATTGAGGTTTCTGTTTTTTTTTTTTTTTTTTGTTTGTCTCTCAAGTACACTTGTCGGGGGGTCCTTTAGGTAGAACCAGTGCCTTCTTTGTTGGGAAAAAAAAAACGAACAAAGGACTCTCCAAAGCAATTCCCTTATTTTTTGCACATTACTGGTTGGCGTTTTTTTTTCTTTTTCTTTTTTGGCAAAATACTCATTTCTTTCGACATTGAAAAGTCGCCAGAAATCGCGCGCAGCCTCACACGGCCAAAAAAAAAAATCAATAAAACTGCATCTAGTCTCGGTTAGAGACAAGGTGAACTGGGGGGGCTCTCAGGGATGGGATATATCACCGAGATATACATACTTTTGCATTGGGGACCATCACATAGCAGGGGCTGTCGCAGCCCTTCTGCCAGATCTCGTAGAGCCAGTTCTCGGGCTGACGCAGCGACATAGTGCCCATCATAATTGCTTTGGCTTTTTAAGGGGTTTTCTTTTACTAAATATAGTTTTTTTTTGTCAGTTTTGTTGGAGATTCTCTTCTCCCACTTTCGCACTAGTTGGGCTTTGTTTTTGTAATAAAACTTTGTAAAATTTTGTGTTTTTTTTTTGGGGATCACAGTTTGGTTAAAAAATGTATATAAAGTTTTCTGTATGCACTTCACTTTTTTCTTTCTTTCTTTTTTTGGGGCTTGTGTGTGCTTGTATGGCAAAAGTTCAGCAATAACTGAATTCGTTGTTCAGCTTTTTGGTGTGATTTACGAGACCGGCGCAGAGCTTTTCGATTTCGAGCTTTTCTTTAAAAGTAATTGGCGTTGCGTTTGTCTTGCTCTTCGAATTAATATAATTCACTAACGACGAGTCTCTTGTTGGCTTTTGTTTTTTATTTTTTTTCTTTAGGAGGTACTAAAAAATAATTGTTTTAAATTGTTTTTTTTTTTAGTATAGAGTGCCAGCTTTTTTGTTTTATTTTTTGGCGATGTGTTGTGAAGTGAGTTTGTCTGGCGACTGACCGTCTGCGTGCAATTAGCGTAGATTTTATATGAAATGGCGAGAGTAACAAGAAGAGAGCGTTTTGAGTGTAACTGCGCAACGGGAGAGACAAGGCTCTCTGGCGGCGAGAGAGCCACTCTCTCGGCTGGCCTTTCTTTTGTATCTGTGTGTCAGCTGTGCGCCCGTATTCGTATTCGTATTCGTATGTGTCTGTATCTGTATCTGCCGTCGTCTATCTATCAGCATTCATCAGATACGACTGACTCTCTGTTTGTTTTGACGCGAGACTCTATCCCACTGTTTTTTCATCAATTTTATAAAGACTGGCTCTGGGCTGTTTGATCAACAGCATTATGTATATGACTTCTCAAAAATGTTTGTCTCAATTTTTGAATAGCATCTGTAGCCGGTTTGTACAAAAATATCTGTATTGAATGCTACGGCCTGTCACTTATTATTTTGCGCTGCGACGCAAAAACTTTACGACACTTTTGTTTATCACTCTCGCACTCCGCACTCCGGCGTGCTCTTCTCTCGCCTGCTCGGCGGGGACGTTCTTGTAGATACTTTTATACTTGCCACGCGGTGGTTTTCGATTTCTTTGCTGTATTTCTTGAGAAAAGGGTGGGTTTGCTACCTTTTGCGCATTGCGTTTCATCCCCACATCCCTCCTATTAAATCAGCTGAAGTAAACAATAAACAAAATTCCTCTATACTTACTAAGATTCTTTAAGATATTGGATTATAAAAAGCTCTTGGCTAAAAAATCGCTATAAACAGTCTAAATCTGTTCTTGAGATATTATATAATATTCATACAAGGCACACGACATGAAAAAAATTCAAGGGCTTGCAGTATGAACTTCGGAATAAAAAAACAGCAAAAAATATAAACAAAAAAATAAAAACTGAAAACAGAACGTATCGATTTCACGCGCATGTTGAAGGAAGCTTTTTCTGTCAATCTATACCACACGCCACGCTATATAGAGAGATTCCGATCTATATAGGAACAATAAGCCGGCATACAGAGCTCGACGCATCAACAGCACGAAACAAACATCCGCGTTAAAATTACAAAAGACAAATAATAAAAAAAAAAAGAGGAAAAAAAAAAAAACAATTAAATGCAGTTTTAAAAACAAATTCCGAGCTGTAAATGATACTAAGGGGAAGCAAATTCTTAATTGCTATGGAAACTGCGTAGAAAGAGTGGTCAGGGTGGGGTTTTCTCCCAAGGATGACTTCTATTCCTCTATATTTCAAAGCTCTCTTATGAAACAAAATTTTATGCCAAAAATAAAAATTTAAGACTAGTTAGAAATAAATCAAAGCCCTCAAAGACTAAGGAGTTTATGCATTTTGGTTACCTAAGCTGTTCATATAACCAACTAATAGGTCCTACTTTCCCAAAAAGCCCTGTCTAAAAAGACCTACCTTACGGCTTTCTAATAAATCTTCAGTTTTATACTTTAATGACACTGAGAGATTTGCCCAAGAAAAGTCATAAACTTTGAAAACTCTTTATAGAAGTTCTCCGATTCCTAATCATCCCGAAAACTTTCCTATATGACTGGCTCGTGTCAGTTTCTAGCGGCTTCTGTACACACCACAGCCACTTGGCGTGCATTTCTTGATGACTTTATGTGGTATTTGTGAGCAATATTCATTAGAGTGCCGCCGCCACACACTGCACACTGCATACAAAATCAAGAAATAAAAACAATGCACATCCTTTGTCTCTGTCTTGGTGTTTTTGTGGTCATTTTTGAATCAACAAATGTAGAAATTTCAAAATCGTCGCCGCGTCTGGCAATCAATAAAATAAAAATTGAATCGCAATTGAGGGGCTGCCCAACACCTCCTTAGCTCCCTAGCCTCCCACAAACTCATAACACACGCGGAAAAGTTATAAAATATTTGAAAAATCTTAAATATAAAAATAATTAAGAAAAAACAGAGGCAAAGGCGTGTGGAAAATTACGACACTCTGTTTTGATTCAGTTGTTGATGTTGTTTCAGTTTGTCGATGATTTTTTTTTTTTGCACGCCCCCGACACGTGCACTCCTCCCTCACATACATATAGTGGGTGCGGTTTGGCGTATTGTTGGCTTCTGTGTGTTGTGTGCTGGCGGGATAAACGCGTTTCTCGCATGCAACTCGATTAATTCTGAATCACTTGCCGCGCGTGTCTTCAGGTTGAAGGGGCTGGCTGGGCGAGAGCGTGAGGGTGTATCGTGTGGGAAAGTTTGTTTTTTTAATTGGCGTGTTTGCGGATGGACTTTGGGGCTTGTTCATCAGCTCACTCTAATTAGTTCCCATAGTGTGGAGTCTTGAGGCTCGCGTTGATAAGATAGGTTATCGGTTTACAAGGCAACCTACAGCAACACAGCCTGACAGCTTGTCTAACAACACAATCCCAAAAAACAGCTATAAAGTCTACAAGGGATGGAGGAGGTAGGAGCCGTCACACA
This sequence comes from Drosophila atripex, assembly GCA_035045925.1. Taxonomy (NCBI): domain Eukaryota; kingdom Metazoa; phylum Arthropoda; class Insecta; order Diptera; family Drosophilidae; genus Drosophila; species Drosophila atripex. The sequence goes on along the minus strand of JAWNOP010000070.1, from coordinate 5,801,563 downwards.
GTCTCCCACATAATGCCCAACGTCCAGCAGGGAATTGGTAGCCCAAGGGGCATAGAGGGCTGTGCTGACCGAAGGTGCGTCAAGCAGTCTCGAGCCCAGTGGAAACTTACAAGTGCTTTCCCATTCAGACAGTCAGAAAAAAAAGTAAAGAGAACGGGCAGTGGAAAATTTTGTTCATTATTTGAGATTTTAGGTAACGCTCCGCTCCATATAACAAGAGGGCTCAAGAGGCGAGGCTTCAGTTCCAAGTGAAAAGTGTTTATGTAAATGCATCTCATTAAGTAGCTCTTCAAAAGAAGGTATCCTTCCTGAAAGGTTTCCCCTCTCAATAATAGATACTTTTCATTTTATTTCCAATACTATTTCCCAGCAAATACAATTTATTGAGCTCGTTTAGAGAAATTGTATGCCTCTAAAGTAGAGGGCCAATCGAGGGAATATATTTTGATTATTGATTTCCTTGTACCGGAGAAGCGAAGAATGTATCTGTTAGATACAATTAGAGAATTACACGACTAGATGCTGTAGCTATGAGTCCACGTGTCATCTATAATTGGGTCTAGGAGGGAGCTACCTCCAATAGGTTATTCTTTTTTATCTATCTCCAAAAGCTGCTAAGACACTTATTTTTGTGCCTGAAGTAAACAAATGTTTGCCTTTCCATAAGCAAGAGATAGTTTCCATTATTAGGTTTGTTCTATTTGCCTTTGGACACGCAAATCACGCAACAGCAGAGTGGGATGAGTGGCTGATAAGACGCTACTTTTAGAAACGAATATGGAAGCTGATAAGAGCTGCTCAGCCTCCTCCTCCTCCTCCTCATGAGTTTGGGTCAATTTTTGAGTCGAATGGAAGGGAATCGCAGTCGCTTGTTTTTGATTTGCTTTTAATGAATTTCAATTGTCGGCCATTTAGCAGCCTGGAAGACGTCAGCAGCTGTATCACAATATTGAATAAAAATCAAAATAAACAAAGAAGTTCGGCTACTGGCTGTTGGCTGCTGGCTGGGTTGTTGAATCTGCTTAGAACGAGTTTTTTTGCGATTATCAGGCCCTGGCCTGGCCTCTACAATGTAGGGCTTTAATGAGCTCATTTCTTATTAAGTATAGGATGATAGTTGTGGGCAGTGTTTGTTTTTTGTCTGTCCTAGCAGCTGTCTGTCAACGATTTCCTTTTCTTTGATTTGGCAAACATTTGTCAGAGAAGCTGTTTGGCAGGCGGTTTGCCAGAGAATTAGAAGATTGACAGGTGAAAGCGAATAGATTCTAGAACAGGCTATTATATGCTTCTATATTCCTTAAAACATATCCTTAAAAAATCGTATTTTCAGACCCTCTTCATCAGCCAAACTAATGCGTCAGAGTCCGGACAGAGAAAAGTAAAAATAAAACTGCAAATGGCACTTTAATCGCCAGAGACTGAGGCACTTTCGAGCGAGACATTAAATCGTTTTATGGCCGCCTGCCGGCTCACCCACTGACGACGAGGTGAGGATCTCCCACCAGGTACGAGGAAGTGGCCAACAGACCAGGTAGCCCACCGGCGCTAATTGCATTCGAAGATACGACCGCAGCACGTGTTGCCAATTAACTTCTGGCCAAATGTCAAGAGTCCGCCGAAATGCCTATGACATCTCAAGGTTTGTCTCCCGAAAGGAAATATGTATCTAAACATTACTTCGAAATGTATCTTATTTTTTTTTTTTTATAAAAATATATATCGAAAATATACGATTCGTTCGCGTGTTTTATTTTTAAGAAGCGGCGCGGTTGAATAGACTTTCATCTTGACCTGAATTTTGAGATGTTTCGCGGTTCTTCTTGTCGTTTTTTGTTTAATAATAAAGACCCGTTGAATACGCATCCTTGTGACCATTTTTTGTACTATAATTTAATTGAAAAATGTTCTGAGAATTCGTTTGACAAAAGCCTGAAGATTTTTTGGGTTAAGGACAGACACGCAAAATATCAATTACCTAAAGAGCTAATTACATTTTGAAATACTGTTTTCGGGGAAGTGTCTCCCCCTATCCCACATAAGCCCAAACCCCTATGAATAATCCTCTATAATCAGATATTTGATCAAAAATCAAATGTTCTCTTCCACCGCGGACCTAAAGGGCCTCAAAAGTTGGTAAACAAATGAGGGAACAAAGCGGAATGGCCGAATAAAAACGAGAACCGCAAACAAAACAAAGTGAAGAGCCCCACAAAAACAAGCATTAATGAAAAATTAAAACTCGAAAAAGCTACAAAATTGTGAGCGCCATAGCACCATAGCCATAATCATGAATTATTCAAGGCCGATAGAGGCAGTCCACAATAACACTATTTGATATATGTCTGGGTCTGGTTCTGGGTCTGTATGCGAAAATATCATTCGATTTGTGTGTTTACTATTTAGTGTTCTAGACTTTAGGGTTCTTCCTTCTTATGGGAGTGGGGATATTAGCTTCCTGACAAGCTCACCCATGTGTCCATTCCAGGGTATTCCACATTTCGGACTTCTTTATCCAAAGTTGTCTATTTTTTATCACACTTTTTTTTGTTTCGGTGGAAAATTAATGCGAAAAAGCTTAATTATTTTGTTTTGCTGCCAAAGAAAGGGGGAAACTATTGTATATCTATTTTTGGCAATTAGTTTCAAGAACCCCAACCATTTTGTCAACATAATCCCCCCCACCATTGCCTCCAATTGTTGCTGGAATTTTTCTTTAATTTTTTTCCCCCTTTTTTGTTTTGATTGGAATTTGTACAATTTCGTTGTCTGTGAGTGGAATATTTTGTGAGGAGACCTCTTCTAGGTATGCTTCTGGGTTAACTAATTGGACTTACGCCGCTCGCTGTCTTATTTTCTTAAATATGTTTTTTTCGCCTCATGCTTTTATTTATTTATTTTTATTTTTTTGCTTACCTGCAAAGAGAAGAAGCAGAAGAGAATGTGTCAGAAATGAGTAAACAATATTATAGTCTAGGATCTTACTTATTTCTTAGACAACAAAAATATAATAAAATAAAACTGTCAGCGGGAAAATTTTCTAGGAAAATAAGTTGCACATATATGTAGGTAGAGTCTGCTTATAAGAATTCTATAATTTATTATTCTTAATTGTTTTAATGACAAATTTTTGCTGAAATATAACATTTCCATTCATGCTTTTCAAAATACGTCCCTTATAGAATCTTTTTAGTCAATTTTCCACTTATTTTTTGAGTTATTGTACGGAAGTCATGTTTCTGAAACAAAAAACATATTGTCTAAGCCCTTTGACATATTTATTGCCTCTTTCCTCCCACCCCCATTTAATCATAAAATAGAAAAGCTTGTGGGGTAGGCTGTGAAAGCTCTAAACTGCCTCCTCGCTGCTGTTTCAAATGACATATTGGTGTCAATTAATGCAAAGTCCCAAAAATAAATACCACAGGCAGCAGACAAAGGCAGACGGTAAACAAACAAGCCAACAAACAAGCCACCAGGCCGAACAACATTAATCACCAATTGCAAAATCTTTTTCATTTTTTTTTTTTATTTCAGGGAGAGAGCGCGTTGGCGTTCGATCATGGCCAAATTTAAATCATAAGTCTGTATGTCTGTCTGTTGTGTGGATGTTGTTGGCCAGGTAGGTAGGTGTGTCTCGGCCAACTGCCAACTCGCACGCCACGCCATTCCACGCACACGCAGCTTGTTTGTGATTTGCTGAAATCGGCTGAGATCAGATGGGTCCAGTTTAGATCACAGTTGTCGAACGGGTACAGGTACAGGTCCCCCGAAATGACACTCACACCTCACACCTCTGATCGATTGATTAACGCATGTATTTAAATTGGGCGATGGTGTTGCCATATCTGAAAAATTCTGGGATAATCTGTTTACATTTTCAGACATGCTTAGACCTGTCGCAAGTTGTGTCAAGAGTGGGATTTTAAACTATCGATCTATCGAGATAGAAACGATCTATGCATGTTTTTCAACAGTATTTTTGGTGGATGGTATTGCCAGATGCATTCAATGCTGGCCTGATTTGTTAACATGTTAAGACATGTCAAAAGCTGTGTTAAAAATTAGGAAAGAAACGATATGGAAAAAACCGATTAAGGTATGTATTTAAATATATTATTAATCGTTGGCGTTGCCATATCAATAAAATTCTGTGCTGATTTGTACATGTTTAAACATGTCGAAAGCTGGGGATTTTCAACTATTTCAATTTCTATCCAAAAGGGTAGCTACTTAGGCCATCCTTGACACCAAGTGAACCCATTATCTGGCCTATCTCTGATCGTTAAGCGGTTTTATATCCCTGCCCGAATCGGACTTCATTGGCAACTCCATCAGGTAGCCCCCATATCGTTAATCCCCCCAACTGAGTGCTAAACTGGTTCGCTGTGATGTCACTAACCCAATTAGAAAGCAAGTGCCGCTGCAGACAAATTGCTGCCATCAATTTTTGGCCAAAAAATAAATTACTTAAAATATATGTATGTATTTCATGTATATGATATGCAGTCACAGTCGAACAATATTAAAGCTTTAGCAAAACATACAAATCGGGTTTATTTATAGCATTTTTGTTGAAATTCGTCTGATATTTAGGAAGGTTTTTCATTTTTTTTTTTGGGATCTGAGAATAAAGTTAATTAGGTCAGCAACTGTTTTTGTCAGTTTTCGTTGATACTTTTTTTTATATTTTTTATGAAAAAAGTTTTATCTTTCATATTTTTGTTTAAAAATTGTTTAAATCATGTTCGTGAATGAATAATTCGAACTCGACAGCTTGGCAACAAGCTTTGGTGGGAAGACAAAGCAAAAATAGCGTAAAATTGAAAAAATTGAGAAAAAAAAAATTGGTTAAAAAAATGGAAAAACTTTAGTTGTCGAGTACAGTTGTGTGTGACAGCTGGACAGTTGATTGACATATTTAGTCGCTGTGCAAAGTGGCACACAACAGACCATCGGCAAAAAATAAATAAAATAAAATAAAAAATAATTGTTAACCCGAGGGGAGAAATTTTTGGTATTTTTGTGGACACACCTCCCTCAACGACACATTTTGGAAGTTCCAAAGGTCAAAAAACGAGTAACTTGAGTTGGGAGAAGGTCTAGGACAGAGTTCGAACCCCTCACCAAGAGTTTATTCGGTTAACTGCAAGGTTATTCTCGATTGGCTTTATTTCAACTGATTTATTATCGCAACACACGTTTGCAAAATTAAAAGCGATTAAGAATACGTTGAGCTTTGCTTTTCATTTGTTGATTTGCTTCCTGGCTTTTAAAATGATGATGCCTTTTAATGATTTTTCTCGCACGAACAAAGACGGAAGATATCGGCTAGAGTTCATATCGAATATAGCACAAAGGTCAGCACATCTAAGCGGCAATATATCACACTGCCTCGAGTGGGGGATTAACCGAAAACAAATGCTTAGGGTGCTATTAATTATTTACTATAATTTACTTCATTATTGGTTTGAGTTTAATGTCAGTAAACCTGTTAGTGACGTTCGAAACTCGTTTAATATTTATCGAAAATGAGAGAAAAGGCACACCACCGAAAGTGTGTGAATTAGAAAATGTTTATTTGGCAACATAAAGCATTTTTATTGTTCCGCGTTGTGGTCGAACCAAAGCAGACAGGAAGTGGTCTGTCGAGAATCGGAGAATAGATAATTAATTGGCTAATTAATGTTGATCTTGAAATTGTACTTTTTTTTTTTTGGCTTCTTATCATAAGAGTAAAATGAAGTGACATTTCTAATCTAATTGAGGCACAAAACACCCCTCTTTAATGGCCGAATATTCAGATATTTTGCAATCACTGGCATACTGGCATGATAAGAGCTTCAAAAGGCACTTGGGAGTTTGGAAATTTGTTGATAAAAAAAAATAAACAGACAAAGGCAATTCCCTTTAGATTTCGAAATAATCAATAATCCCCGATGATGGTTTGCTTTTTGATGGCATTATAATGAATATTAGCTTGCTGGGGAGTCTTGAATAAAGAATTTCGTTTAAAAAAGTCCTAAAAACTTGAATCCCTGAAACTCGCTCGCTTTCCTTTATCATTTCCACTCTTTTTTTGCTGACTTCAACATTTGAATACTTTGTGAAAATCGAGTGCGCTTGGCAACAACAACCAAAAAGCATAAATAAAAAGCAAACTGCAAATGGGTCTACAAGTGCGCCAGTATGCGCCAGTCTATAGCCCATGTATTGGCGATAAAACTGACCCACTTTTCAGCCGCAATGCACGTACAAACAAAAAAAATAAAATAAAAACAACAGCAATAGCAACTCGAACGACAATTGCAACTTAAACTAAAGGCTATCTGGTCAGTGGTCTGGCATCGAAATGTTGAATGTCTAGTCCGGTCGAGTGCTGAGATGATTTTCCACCCAGAGTGTGGGTTTGGAAAACACGTTTTGAGTCTGGCATCCAAAACATCCAAAATATCTAGCCATTAATCAACAAAAGCTAGCAATCCACCCACTGAGCTGACCTTCAGGCAAATGGAAATTAAAGTCCAATTCGAGGAACTTTGCTCGCATGCGAGTGGAACAGAAACAACTCTAATTGCAGTAGACTTTTCCCGGCATTACTTTTGTGGCAGTAGTGAGTCATTAGCACTTTATAGGGGGTGAGCTCATCGAGAATATTAGCTCATTGCATTTCCACCTTTCACTGGGCTAGTGAGGACCCCCCCTTATTTTTTTCGAGAGTCGGCGACCTCGCTGGAGTGGGAAGAACAAAAGACCAGAATCAGATTTCCAGGGAAAGCATCTGCTTGGTGGGATTTTGTGGGAAAAAGTGTCACAAAAGCAAAGAAACACTTATCCGATCTGGGCATTATGTTACTGCAGCTTGTGACGCAACAGGAGGCCAAGAATTGGATTCTGAATGACGTCAGCAAAGTCCACATGTGCTTAGAGATGGTGTAATAGATATTGTTTTTCACTTGTAGTTTTAAAAAGAAATACAAAATAATAGTTTCTTAACCATAGTTTAGAACCCTTTAAATGAAAAACTAGACCTTACCAACACTGTTTAATCATTATCAGGTCATCAACACTGTTCGATTATGGCGTGTGTTGGGCAGGGAATCACGAGTCCATCCCTAAGAGACTAACAACATGCACGTATCGAAGCAGATCGACTGATAGACACGCAGCCACGTCTAATTAGTGCTCAACTAGCTCATAGTTGGCTTTTAGGATATAGAGACAAAGCCACCGACACAATATCGATTCTGACGTCAATTGGCTTGAAAATTGTGGTGTTCGCGTTGTCAGTGCAATTAGAGATGCCGGGGAACAGAGATCATGATACTTGTACTTGCCTAAGCATTGGTTACAGATACTCGGAAAGTGCCACACAAATGAATCGTTTCGGACAACCGTGATTTCAGCTTCAGAATCATTTCCAAAGGTTTCATGTAAGAGGGATCAAGATCAAGGAAAAAGTACAATAGGCACGTGGCCAGTGCACATGAGCATGGCTCTGTGTGCCAGAAGTAAACAGACCAGACCTGTACCGATATTTATATATTTACGCATCCAGGCGATACTTTTGGATTTGTGTTTGTTATGTAACCATAGTTGTTTTCCCAGCAATTCTTATCGGAATGTCTGGGCCTGCTTTTTTTTCGCTTCTTTCGATCAGAAACTCCCCACACTTGCACAAACATACTGGCCCCCGGAGTGGTAAAACCCAACACACTAGTATATTTTTATCTTATCTGTCATGCTGTTTATGGTCTTGTTTATGAGTTCTGAATTTTGTTTTTCTGAAAAAGTGTTCGACGCAAGGGGCTCGACCGAAATAAAGCTCCATAAATGTCATTAAGTCATTAAATGGCCCAACACTTTTTGTTTTCTGATTTTTATCTTGTTTTTTCTTTTCACAAAACTGGTTGGGTTAGGAAATTGTCGTTATTAATGATTTCAAAATGGCAAAAGAAAGAAAGGAAATATAATTGCAGATCAAGAGGCACTTCATCGCCTCTATATAGAACACATTATCATCAAGTCCTTCAGGGCTTCGTTACTTCTTACCTTGAGCGAAGTCTATAGCTAACAGTACTGCTGATAAGTCTATTCTTCTCCCTTCCATGGCTTGTGCCAGTTCGAGTTAGTTATTAAATGTTAGTATAACCTAAAAGCCTTATCAGAAGCATTATAATCATTGGCGCCAAGTCTTCTATTTCTCTTATTCCCTGCCATGATTGGAATGTGGTGTTTTGTTCATCGATTAGAACACAAAGAGCTTGCGATTAGCCGGGAAACTGGAGCGTGTGAGTCTCAAGAGACCTTATAGACTGCTGATAGACAGGAGGAACAATGCTAGAGTCTCCTTCGATCTCCTCCTGGTCTTCTGCCTTATCAGAAGCCGAATTATTTCGCCCATAATGTGGCGGGAGAGCAAGTAATTATACTTGACAATAAAAGAGTGACGTCATTGTGGTCTCCGCCTTGATTGATAAGTGTTTAAAAGCGCCAAGTGAGATTGAAATAAAAACAATTGTTTAAGGAAGCAAACACTTTTGCGCCTCACTTCCGCCTACTGGGAACTCATTTCTTATTTGTTTTGATTCATTTTTTGTGTGTACTTTGCATTTAAAACAGGAAAAGACTGTCGTCGGCCGGTCATCTTTGAGATGCTGCGGAAAATAAATTACATTTTATTCGACGCGCCTTTGTTGGGCGCGTAGGCCACAAATGACTAAACGAGAAATGGCAGACTCATCTTTGAGACTTTCCGAGTCAGTCCGCAATCCCCCAAAATCCGCAGTCCCTAATCCGCAATATGTGCCTTCATGTCCGCGACGTGACAGCCGAACTGCCAAAAGAATGGGTTCAACAGAGCTCTCGGGTAGTGTCCCCAAAATATGAATGATATGCAACATCTGCCGGGGGTTAGAGAACTTGCTAGACTCTCGGATGAGGTGGACTACACCTGGCGGGAAATGTTCACCAATCAATCATCCAATATGGACCACCGCACAATTCCCATTCAGCTCTAATGATAATTGTGCTTCCAATAGCATTCTTGTTGCCTTATTTGCCCGTGAATTGGCAAATAATTTATGGCATTTTTGAAGTGTGGCATTTGCAGCCGGCCGAGCCGAGAGATAAGCCTACAACACAACAGCCCCCAGCCCCCATACAATGGCACAAAAAATAAAATGTCTGCCATTTTGTAAACAACACAAAAGCCAGAGCCTGATAATGGAGAGACCGTAAAAATATCAGCCCCAAAGTCTCGTATAAAAAATTGTATTTTTTTCATGCCTCTTCAAGGTCAAAAGCAACAACAGATTTTCTGAAAACAAAATAAGTAACTGAAAGACTGTAGTTGGAGAAGAAAAGTACTTTCACAAAGAGAAAAGGCGGGAAACTCTTCTAGATGGAACGAAGTGTGGCCTAAGAAAGTGTGCGAGTAGTGGGGAGAGCAATTGAATTGACCCAAATGACCATTATGGGTGGCAAGTTGCAACTGCAACGAGGCATCAGAGGCAGCCACTGTCCGTCTATTGGATTTCGTGGAAAAGGAAAAGTTGATTGACTTTAAATGAGGCAAAAAAAAAATAAAAAATCAAACTGCGTTTGGCGCCCGAGCATCACAGAATGTGTCATCAAGTTCCGCTTTGGAATTTTCAATTAACTTTCAGTACTTAGAGAGGCTTAGTTAGTATTTGAAGATAGTTTTTTAAGCATTTCTTCAAAAAAAAGAGGAAGATAACTAACGAGTCAATTGGCAACAAAACACTCTACTTATAAACCATTGAGACTTTTATTTTCTGCTGATAGATAACCTAACTCCTTCGTAGATTGATTCGATTTCCTTTTTTGGATTAGATTACTTTTTATAAACAATCATAAAGCATGAATATCAATACCCTTTCATTCATAAAGCTTTTCAGTTCAGAAGAAGTCTGAGTTTCGAAAACAATCGACATCTTGTTGAGTGTCTTTTACTGACTTTTAATTGGATCTAAATATAGAACCCTCCTCCATTGAACGGCGTGCCATCTCATTGCCAGCAAAAGCAAATTCAATTCAATTGAACTAAATTTGTACTTCATACTCGTACATTAAACGCGCTCGAGAGACTGCAAGGAGGGCCACTTGATTGGATTGTATCTTTTTTTCAGGCAGGCAGTTGAAGCATCTTTTCGATGGGCATTCTTCTGGCTACCCAGTTCTATTTATGGATGGCCGAGACTTGGGACCTTGTCTAATCGAGATTAAGAATGACCCATCGAGAGTACGCACATTTGTCTCAAAAACAACGACTGCTACCACGGCCAAAAGTTCAAAAACGACCAAGTCTTGTTTCATGACGTAGCTTATTTTTCTTTTTTTTTTACTTGATAAGATTAATTTTTATTGGCGATTTATAAAGATTGCAAGGTTTGTGCCATAAGCCGACCTGTTATCAGTTTCCCGCTGACAGTTTTTGGCATTTCAAGGCTTGTTTTTTTTTATCAATAATTTTTAAGATATTTTCTTCAAAACTTACCATTGCCTGCTCGATTTTGTTGTCAATCGCAACTGCACTTGTTCCAGATGCACTGTAAGATATTAAAAAGGGATATTAGTTTAACTCATTAGAGGAAAATAAAGCCTAGGTGTATAGCCTGAAGATGATAGTCCCCCACTATCATGAAGTCTTCGTCTTCATTAAAGACTCAATTAAAAACAAATCAAGCAACTTTAGATTGCCATTTTCGAATCGCTCTCAGGTGAGACGCTCAAAGACCTTCAAACGGAAGCTATTTTTGGCGATCTGACCTTGCCGATGACAGCCCCCAATTGAGGTCAACACGACGACAATAAAACTTCCTCTGCTTTGCGGAGTTTTTTTTCGGTTATTTTGCGAAATAAAACTCAAATCTCCCTATCTAATTGCAATGCCAAACGGGCAATTAAAGTGTCATAAGACCCAAGAGAAAGATGAAGTATGTGAGAGGTCTCCAAGTCTATAATCACTTCGATTCGATTTAAATACGATACAATGGATTTTATGCAATCAAGTGGTGTATGGCTATGAACCAAATCCGTTTGGCATACATACTTATTTAATTACCGACCGAGTGCAGGCAAAAGTGCACACTGCTGCATTGTTTGCTCGATTGAGTGCCTGGCTTGGCTGGCTTGTAATTATGCAACAGCGGCGAAAACTAGAAAAGGCGAGACTCCCAAAAACCAGCACTGCATTTCTGCAATTCTAATTCGGATTACATAAAAAAGGCAATAAATAGTTTACAAAAAAGATTGAGCTCTATTTTAATTTATTCTGATCTTGGTTTGTTCTTGTTGAAGATAATCCAGATTTCGTAGATTTTTAATGGTGTTTAATTAGAAGAAGCAATCAAGACCTAAAGTTCCACTTCTTAAAATTTGATTTGATTTACTCAAGATTTCAAGATTAATCAAGATTTTATCGATATTTTATCAAGATTTAGCTTGGAGAATGGTATCCAATGAAAAGAAACACTCAAGGACAGACTTAAAGTTCCCTTTCTTAAAAGTTGAAATCTTGAACTCTTTTAAGAGTTGATTTAACTCCAAAACAAAATCCTTAAAGAAATGGTGTTCTAGGTTTGTCTTCCAGTTTAAAAAAGATGTAATCGATATTTTATCGACATATGACTATTAGAATGATTTTTTTATTCATATGTTTGAATTTATTCAAACATTTAAAAACAATGGTTAAAGATCCACTTCATTAAATTTAAACTCTTAAGCTCTCTTTTAAGAGTTGATTTAACTCCAATCGATGTTTTATTTTTTATTTTTTATCGATTACTTCTTTCGCTATCTATCATGTTATCAAGCCACTTGCTTCCATTTCGGATTCTATAGCTTAAGTCTCACGCAATAATTTCTAATTATAGAAATGGCATTGCGTTAGAAATGTGTCACTTAATGGGCGAGTGGAGAAAAAGTGTAACTCTGATGGAGTGATTCACTCGAAAAATTTAATATCAAGGATATGATATTTATAATAAATATGTATACAGATTATTTGACATTAACAGCCTTTCAAAATACAACTTTATTAGAGTAACTTAATCACAAAAAATGAATAACTAACTTGGCACACTCATAAGCCAGTTTCCACTAATAACATACCATTTTCAAATTGAATTTTGTAATAATTTTGCTAGTAAGTGCTTCGTTACTCATCCTGAGCTTGTTTATGACGGAATGGTCTGTTTTTTTTTGTTAAGTTAACCGTAATATTAAAAACATGAAATAATACCTAATCAGTTAACTGAGAGGCGTTTCATTTAACTGTCTGGACTAATTAGTCTGTGAACGGGGGTTCTCCAATAAAAAAATATGAAAAGGGAACAACGTTGGGATTTATGCCTGAGTCACTTGGCAAGGACGAAGGCCGGAAAGTTTCTTGACCTGCCCAAGGAGGAGTAGTCACCGAAAGACCCTCAACTGAGTTTATGACTTTCTATATCATCCGGGGAACAAAAACAACAGGAGGCGAGAAAAAGTAAAAGTCGTGCCCATGCATCCAGACGACTGGGTGCAATGACTCATGTCGTGACTTTTGTTCTCTTTCTTTGGGCTATTTTGCGAAAAAAAAAATAAAATAAAATGGAAAAACAAAAGTAAGATCCGCTCGGTATAAATAAAATGGAAGTAAACTTATTCGCCAATGTCACTACGACCAGCGGTCAATGGCGCCAGATTCTTGATTTTTTGCTATCAAATTAAATACAACTATTTAACAAAAAGTATGTTGCATCATGGCATTTTAGGTAGAAACTTTCCCTGTCGGTTCTCGACAGAGTTTCGCAATCAGCAACACCAAGCTGAAACACCTCATCATTACAAAAATTATTGTTTCACTTTTTATCATAGAAGCTAGTTGAAAAAGATAGAATAGAAAGGCACTCCAACACCGATAAGGCACTGGAATAAAAAAAGAGAGACATTGAAAAACAATTCAAAGTTTATTAAAGTTCAAGCAACGCCTCGCGCCACCATCGAAATCTTTTCAAAAATAAGGATGATGTCATTTAATTATTTACTTATTTGCCCTCCAGTGTACAGAATGTATATTGTGGTGATTTATAAAATATTCATTCGATACTCGAGATTGCAATAATAATGAAGATTTTTCACTTTTTTTTACCATTTTGGCGCTTAATGGTGGGTGGATAGTGATTACCACATAACAGACAAATACTACTAAAGACTCTTTGTGTCCTTGGATCCTTTATTAGATTCAGCTTAGCGCCCCTAGATGGCTCCTGACTCACTGATATTGAAAGATCACCTTTCTATCCCTAAGTGGCGCCACCTACAGAGGTTGCAAAACAACATAAACGTGCTTGAACTTTTTCGCTTATTCCCTCGGACTGGGGATCTGCTTGCCAAATTACACGACGTCAATTGGCATGCCAGTGTCTTTAATCGATATCCCCATTATCCGCCAACGGGAAGGGACTCTGGCCGAGTGCCAGGCTAACCCATTGATAAGTGTCGCTGCTCTTTGGTATTTTCCTCAGCTATTTTCATACATCAAGAAGCAGGGAGCTCACACTTCCGTAATTGAAAACTTGCGGATCTTGAAACAGAACGTTGATTCTCTCGAAAGTGCACTTTCAGCAAACTGACTTTGCTGACTTGACAAAATGGACAATAACAGAACCTCCAACTTGTCAGAATTGCTGACTCAAGAGAGCTTTAAAAAAACATTTTTTTTGGCCATCTCCTACTTCCGGGATGATTTCCCTTTTTGAATTTATTTATTTATTTAAGATCTGATGGCGGGGGATTGAAAAGTGTTAGTAGTTCTACTCCCCTATGCTCGGGGCAGTAGAAAAAGTGATATTTTATGGAAAATATCTTCCTAAAAGTTTTTTTTATTAAAAACATGACGAACCTTTGCCCCTGACCCCATTAATCTCATGAATATGTAAAAAAAAAAATAAAGAAACGCTGGGAAAGGGTCTTCAAAACCTGGTAGAAACCTGGTAGTAGTTGAAATGAGATCCCAAAATGATAAACTTTATGTCCCATTGTGGTCCAAGTCCAAGACCGGTTCGCTGCCACAACTTACTGTAGGAGGAAGCCGTAGAGTGTCCGCCGAAAGGCAACGAAAATGGCAAAGAAATGTCGCCAACTTGGCAGGCTTCAACGCGCGTGGCAGCCTGCTGCTGCGCTGCTCCTCCTCCTCCAACTCCTTCAGCAGATTCCTTTCCTGAATCCAACTGCTTGCTCTGGCAACAAGTTGTCTAACTGGACATAACGGACAAAAACAGAAAATGAGGTCAGAAAATAGTATTTTTTGTTCGACTAACGATGCGTTGGCCCGTTTTCCGATGATGTAAGGCCCCCATAGGCAGGAAGCGGGCCGAAACCAGTCGTTCGGGGCATATAATTCGATTATAGAGGTATTTTCAGTGAGATATGACCGTTGATTTTGGATCAGAAAATGCCAAGTCTTGTGGAAAAAAGTGTCTGTTTTTTTTGCTCAAAACATTATCTGACCAATTGGCGCTAGCTTATCCAACCAGAAGTTCATTTACCAAAATAATTAGAGCCACAGAGCCGCCTTCTTATCCAACAGACAAATATTGGACTCCCAGACTACAACTTAGCACCTTGGAACACAATTTCCCAACAAAAAGTGCCAGCTGGGCGACTGCTAATTAGCTGCCAAAGCGCCTCCCTATCGGAAGTGGTCTATTTATAGGCACCTGTCTCAATTGAAGTTTGCCTTTCCGCCCAGTCCCGTCCTTAGCCCCTAATTAGATGTCACGAAGTCAACTTAGTCATCAATGCGGGCTGTGGGTAGTTGGAAATACTGGCCGAATCTAGAATCTAACATAGATTTCTTTTAGATTGTGTTTCTATTATAAGCTCTCAGCTAAAAATAAACTCAAAAAATGTTCCATCTTTCCAAGAGATAAAAAGATTCCCACTGGTTGGAGCTTCATAAAAATAATCCTGAGATACTACCCCTCATTATATATATATATTATTATTTTAGAGCTCCACCTTAGTCCACCATAGCTTACCTAACCACACTCTCCGGTGTAAACTGAATTAAAAACAATTTTATCTCCCCAGATAAGACCCAAAGTCAACAAGTCCACAGAGCTACTGTATTACCAACAGACCCTAAGGCCCAAATAAATAGACCTTATCTCCCAGTGACCTCCTCAAAGACTATACCATATATATTCCTTAAGGACCCTCCTCTCCATACTCACTCTGGCAGAAAATAATCGATATATTTCATCACAACTTCGCGAACAGGATCCTGTTGCTTTCCCGAAATACTAGGATACATGTCGAAGTCCATTTTGTTGTTGGTATTGTTGTTATTGATGTTGTTGTTGCCACCGGTCTCAGTTTTCATTATCGATATTACAGTTCTTATTATCGAATATGCTCCCGTTACTAATTTTTATTATCTTTTTATTTTAAAAACTTTTTTTTTCTTTCACTCTCAGCTGCTTTTGGGGATACACACACACACTCACACACTTTCAAGAGAGCAACATACATATACATATACAAGAAGAATCTGCGAGAAAAACAGTTAATTGGGTTCTGTTGTTCTTCTCCACTCTCTTATCTAGCCACCCTTTTTAAAGAGTTTC
This sequence comes from Drosophila atripex, assembly GCA_035045925.1. Taxonomy (NCBI): domain Eukaryota; kingdom Metazoa; phylum Arthropoda; class Insecta; order Diptera; family Drosophilidae; genus Drosophila; species Drosophila atripex. The sequence continues at coordinate 5,785,931 of JAWNOP010000070.1, read as the reverse complement.
ACTTGCAATTACCTACACATGTACTTTCAATGTGCGTTTTTGGACTTGTTTTTTTTTCGATATATTTTTATAAACAACAACAAAAAAACAAAACACTGAACTGGGGAGCTCTTCTTGTATTCCGCACGGAGAGAGCCGTTCTCTCACACTCTCTCAGCTGAATTCAGCAAGTATCTCTCGACAACTTTGAACTCTCTGGCGTCCTCTCACTGAGTGAAAATGTTAAAAAAAACGCGCGAGACGTTTTTCGCTTTTATATTTTTAAACTTTTATTGTCCTTTTTAGTGGAACAATCTAAATTTTTTTACTTCTAAAAGGTCTGGTAGATAATTTTGATAGGACTTTCTTTTTGAGAGTAATTCTTTTCTAGATCTAGATCTCAAAACCGTCGAAAAACACAATCCTATATAGCTTTTAAGCCTAAATCACACAACGAACAATCCAGCAACGGAATAAAACAAAAACGACAAGCGACAAAAGCGGTAAAATGAACTATGCTTCTTGGGGGATTTTCGTGTTTGAAATGACAGAACTGCTCAGCATAACTGAAAATGTTGACGTCGCTGCGGATGGTCGCAGTGGCTGGCTGGCTGTCGTTGCGAGAGAGTGCTGAACACGGCAAGAACAACAATAGCAACAACAACCAGCCAGGTTACAACAGCTTTCAGTGGTGGCTTTTGAAGTTAAAAGCTATCTGGCTGAAGTTGGAGAGGAGCACTAAGCCAGGGTGAGAGAGTATGTCAGAGAGATAGAGAGAGAGAGAGGCTCAACTGAAGCCGAAAGTTGTTTTTGCCAAAAAATGCAGCAGCTCAGAGCTTAGAAGCTAAGGTATTTAATTATTAAAACACAGTAACTAACAGTTTCCTTTTTAAAAATGTAAAAATATATAAAGTTTCCTATAATCCCTACAATATAATGTCCTTAAAACCTTGTAAACTCATAGATAAGTAATATTTTCATAAATAATTTTAATTTATTATTATAATTTTATGTTTAAACTTTTGAAAAAAAAAACAACTATTTTGTAAAATTGTAGTATTTTGATCAAGGGTATTACAACGGATGCTCTTTTAAATATTCAACAGTGCCCGACGATATCTGAAATACACATTTTCATGGCCGGACCACGTTTTTGGTTGGCTCGTGTTAAAGGCAAACAACAAATGCATGGGAAATAAACAAACAAAAGATATAAACACAGAAAAAACACGAAGGAAACAAACAAAAATAAAACCAGAAAAACACCGCAGACGAATCAGTTAATTTATGATGCAGACGGGAGAGAGAGCACCAGAGATACAACTCCTCTCCGCTCTCTGCACACACATACACACACACACACTAAGTCAGTGGGAAAAGCAATATGGCTGCTTTTGAAAGCTTTTTAGCTGAATTCCAGATACAGAGAGTGAGTATCTGTGAGAACGAATCCATACAAGTGGGATATTCAGCGTTGTGGTTGTAGCTCGTTTACAGCTGTTACATTTCGAAAGTGAAAATATCTTGTATCTAAACATCTCATAAATCTAAAAATGTATTTTCTTGAATGAAATCAAACTAAAGCCAGAAATATTTTAAAAACTATTGAAGTGTTTAACAAAAATAACAGTAAAATTTCTTAATACAGATATAAACAGAAAATATTAACGGATTAGTCGCATTGGTTCATCTATTTAGCTGTTTTTATGTGGATATTTGTGGCAGCACTGGTTTGTCAGCAACTGAGAATGCACGGGAGAGGGCATCCGCGTGGTGTAACGGCAAAAGAACTTTTGAAATCCATCCAAGCGACGCAGCAGTAGCAGCAGCAGCATCTCACGCTGAAAGAGACTCTCTATGCCACTTGACTATGACAAGCTGCCACGTTGAAGGCTCAATAACCCATGGCTAACTGTTTATTTGTAACCCACCAGCCTAACCAGCCCACCAACCCACCTAACCACCTACCCACCATATTCACCATCCCAGCTTATGTAGGCTCTTTAAGCTACATATTTATTGGATTATTTTCCTCTCTGTTGCTTTCTTGAATTACAATTTCTTTAAATGTTACATATTCTCTTGGTCTTATTAGGTTATTTTATTATCCTTTTGATATGAATGTAAAAACTATTGATTTTTAGGGAATATTACATAACCTATAAAAATATAAACCTTTTATTTTTACTGACAGATATCCGGAGTCTGCTATTTCAGAGTTCATTTAGCTTACCCTTGACCATTTTAGTTAAAAGTTTAGACAAACTCACCTGAAAAAAAAAGAAAAATAAAATAAATAAATATATTGTAAAGTATTAGGTAGTATTATTAATTATATTCAGAACTAAAATCCTTTTGTAACTACTTTTAATGGTATTTTCTACATGTATATGATTTTTATATCAAAATGTTCCTATATCCTTTATGTATTCCCCATTTCTTTATCTTTTCATCCATAAACTACCCATAATCTTCAACAGAAATACTTCTGAAGATCTGACCTGAATCGATCTTCATTTACCTTGATTTCCTTCACCTCATTATGGCCGTTTCGCTTCGAAGACAACGTTAAAAATCACGAAAATATGCAAATTATTCGCGCAAATTGTTTATGCCAGCTGAAAAAAAGCCAGCAAATAAATGTCAACAAAAAGCTTATTTGGTATTCATATCTGGCAGCCAGAGCGTGTGCCCATCGGAGTTGTATACAAAAATATACATAGATACGAAAATAAAAATAAAATGTAATCCAGCTCCGGCCGCCGTGCCAATAAATTTCTGGAAAACCAGCCAGTTAATGAGTGTTATTTTTGTATGTGGTGGTCGTGTGGTCGGTCGGTCGGTCTCTGGTTGGGCGGCAAACAGCTGGTGTGGTTGTTGGTTTTTCGCACAAAACATCAGCACTGAGGGGGCCTCGCCACTCCCCGACAATTAGCGGAGTAGAGCCTAAGGAGATCTCAGCCAGTTGGCAACATGTTTTCAGCCGGATTAAGCCTCTCAACAAAAAAAATAAAAATAAAAACAAAAAATATCATCAACAATTGTGTAACTTTAAACATTGTGCCTAACTGTGAACATTGCGGCCGAGACTGAAAGATAGATGGATATTTCCAGGCATTGTCTATTTTTTGTTGTTATGAAACCCAAGACGGCACTACGAGCTAACCAAGAGACAGACCAAAAATAAAGTCAGATGCCATGCCCCATAAAAAGCCTCTTCCTAAGTACCCTTTCTTTTCTTGTAAACAAAAATTATTTCAATTAATTAAAATTTGTTTACAATTTTTACAAAATATTAAAAGATTTTAAGCAAGTTTCACTCACTTTAATCTTAAAAAATCTTACTTAAAATATCTTTAAAAAAATAAGAGTATTTTAAAACCATTTAAAAACTAAAATTAACTCTCCAACCAAAGTCGTGAGTGGTTTTTTTTTGTTACTTTCATTTTCAGAGTTTTCCAGGCAATAGCAATATAATACGAGGCTACAAGTCATTAGGCAGTGCCTGCAGCTCTGACCCGGCTCCAGCTTGCCACAAGTTGCTGAATAGCGAAAGGCAAGCTCACGTCAAGTTCAACCTTTGACCTCAGCTCCCTGCGGCTTGGACAGTGCGGGCGGATATTGCTGAAGTGCCACAAAACAAAAAAAATAAAATGATTAACCATTTGAATGAATTTCTCTCTAATTTCCACTTGACATGTCAATCGCACATTAATGCGAACTCGAACTCTGGTCGAAGGTCGTTAATAAGTATTTAGGGACATTTGGAAACTGCCTTCAAAGCTGACAGTTTCAACTTTGTTTTCATAATTATTTTATTTTGAATTTGAAGTAAGGACTTCCTTCAGAAAATTCCCATTTTTTAAATTCCATCATTAATAAAAATTTTATGCAAATTTTGCTGAGAAACATTTAAGGTTAAGTCGGATGCAGTCTTTTGCCTTTCACTCACGCACCACTGACGTCGGCGGCGAGTCCGCGAGGCGTAAATTGAAAAAATAAATAAAGATCTTACTCATAAAAGGCAAATAATTATCACAAACAGCAAACAACGAGAGAAATCGATGGCAAGAACCGGGCTACAGCAGGATCTTAAATCATAGAATGACTAAAAAAATCTAGAGGCCTAAAAGGATGTCGTTTTTTTTTTGGGCATCAATGGCACTTACTGGGGCCTAACCTTTTGGGCTTTCATCTCCCAAAGTGCGTGCGTGCATGTCCAATTTTAGACCGAAAAGTATTCATAAATCTTTCGACAATATGTTTGCTTGATGGCTTTGATGGTTGACGTCATTTGTGTGTGTTTGTTTCTCCGGCGGCGTTCACTGAACATTGAAATGTTTGCACTCGGCGGTATTTATCTTTTAATTGAGTCATAAAGTCGATGAAGAGTTGAAAGCAAAAGATGAAAAGTGGATGAAACTCTATAGGAACTAGGTAACTGCAAGGCCTATCGGGAAATTATATAGCTCTATAGCTATATCGCCTCTATCGACTATCATTCATGCTTCACGTGCTAATCTTGTAAGTGGCCACTGGCCAGCAGAATAATATGGAAATGGAAACGTGTTTGTGCAATCAAATTAATCTTAAATAGCGACCTGCCTATAGACTTTAGCCTCTAGCCTATAGACGGGTTATGAATTATCAATTTAAAGCTGTTTCAGTTTCTAGTTCTGTTGGCAGACAGTACTAACTACTCTTTGTTAGTCATTACACCACCCACCAGGTATTAGGTTGATAACCTTTACATTTTATATATTTTATGGGACTTGGACTCTACAATAATGATGCTGTTTTGTAATATTCATTGTAGTTGTATAACTATTTTAAGAACTATTCGATTCAAACTCAAATTTTTGGTTAATGAATTTTCAGCTTCATATACTGCCATGCATAGCTCGTGAAAATAATTGATTCAAATTTGTGGAAATCTTTCGTTTAATTCAAAAACTAATTCCTTCGAAACACGAAATGCTTTTTGGCCTTTTTTTTGGCGAAAACAACATCCATTTCCACGCACACAGGTGGAGCAGCTTTTTAGCGTCGAACGAACGAACACCTGAGGAAAATACAGAGGCTGTCGAGCGAAAACACTTTTCATGGCCAATCTAATTTGCATGTGCGTTACTAAACACACAGAGGGGTTTATAAATATTTTTGAGAATATATATAGATGGGAGAGGGTATTCGGGGGAGAGAGGTCGGTTTTGTAAATATTTTCTCCCCTTTCCAGCGTCCCAACTTTGAAATAAATGATTTAAAAGTATAGATACCCATTAAATAGGCAAGTATTTTTAAGAAAATTACATATCTAGACCTTGATAGACCTTGATAGTGGCTGTTTTAGGACCAACATGTGTAGAGTTTATGGTTTAAGATTCTAGAACAACAGATGGCGCCTCTTCCACCTTATAAAGTGAACATTTTTTTGTTCAACCCTCCCTCCCAGAACAAGCTTTTTATCCCCCACTGATTTTGTTTATATTTTTTTGTTCTACGAATATTTTTCTTCATTTCGTGTATGCCTCCCACTTTTATGTATTTTTTCGCCGTCAACGTAAATTTATTAAACATTATTTATCCCCCCATTTGGAACCAAACCCCGTATTCCCAGGCATTTATAGGAAGGTGCAAGAGATTAATTATTTTGTATTCTTGTTTTTGTATTTTTTGCTCTTTTTTGGATTTTGTTCCATTTGTCAAGTTTTGACATTGCTTTAATGTCAAGGTTAATGTATTATCGCTATTTGCGCTTCGATTATAGAGGGAAGATGATTAAAACAGCTTCAATTAATGGAAGAAATATTGTAATTAAGAGAGCTTCTTTTTATACAAATTTGTAGATATATTAATAATACTTTCAATAATATATTATTAAATGATAATGAACTATAGTTAATACAATTTTTATTTCTTTAATACCTGAGTTATATTTTGATTTCTAATATAGGTTGAACCACCTTGGTAGGCCCATGTGTTTTCGCTTTTCCACTTCAGAGACTCTATTCTCCCTAAACCCCATAGAACACTACAATTATAACCGCTCTTGGGCACGAAAAGGTCAAAGTTCGTTCTCGACCTTTTCAGGTGCATTTACCTTTTCAGTCGTTGACACAAAAAGACAAACTTTTTGCAGTTGTTTTTAGGAGTGGGCGTGGCTTCAGCCCCCACTCCTCCCCGCTATTAATCTGGAAGCTCTTGTTCTTTTAGAGAAGTCTATGCTTTTCAGTGGTTTTTTGAAAGCTTCTCTGTGAGTTCAAGGCAGTTCATTAATAAGAACGAAAAAATAGTCCCCCAATTACCTTCCATTGTTCAGTTATGGGGGAGGTACTCCTATGGAGAGTAGGGGGTCTGCCAGACGGCCTGGGATTGCGTGAGTATTTCGACTCTGACGTCACGATCAGAAAAAGATAATAATACCATAATTGTTTTAAACAAAAACTGATCTCATGATGCGATGATCAGTGAAATGATATCACTATTGTTCGATTAACTGTTGATAATTACTGAATTAGTGAGCAAAAAATAGAAGCCTACGTCATCAATACTAGTTATAGGGTCTAACTAATAGAAGGTTCTAATAAATAAACCTCATTTCTAATCTCTAATAATACTTTGTTGCAAATTGTTTGACAAACTTGGAATGAAAAACAGACGATAGCCTCTATTATTCAACTCCCATATCTTAAAAATAAAATAACTCAATAGTGCTTGGCCCGTTACTTTCCGTAAAAACTATTAAGATGAAGCCGCATCCGGGAATAAAAAAACGAAAAACGATTAGCCCGTTTATAGAGGGGCTATGACTGTAGAGCCCTATAGAGCGCATTTTGCAATGAATGCAATATTCTATTAGAAATGCAGTGTGCGATGAATGCGATAATCGGCCGGCCAAGTGACAGGGTGGGCGAAAAAAAAAAGCGCCGTCTAGGGGGGAGGCTCATGTGCGCGCGTGGCTGTTAAAATAAACAACAGACTGCTGCCAAACCCCACCCGCACTTAAAGGAAAGGAAAATAACTAGAAACTAGAATAATAAACTAACGGGAGAGGTCTTAATCAGTCTGCTCGAGGAGGTAATACAAGTAACTAAATGTAGATATCTGATATCAATCGGAAATGTGTCCTTTTCGTGCAGTTACAAGTGGTGTACCCCCCTTAGTACTTCAGGCTTAGAGGGTACTGTATATACTACTATTACTCTACTAGTATATACTACTATATACTAAAGTATAGAGCATAGTAGGCTTGTTAGAACAGCATAGAAGGTTATCAACTTAATGATGAATGATATCCATAACACTGGAGACTGGTTCTCTGATGACTATTTAAATGACATTTCTATAAAAATATAGCTTTTTCCATTTTTTACTTATTGGTTTAAGATATTATTTTTTCATCTCACTTAAGGATGAAATCTTAGGTGGGCTATCGGTCCTAGATCCTTTGAGATTATTTTCAAGATCCCCTATTAAGAACTGATATAACACCTAACAGGGAATACATATAGGGAGTTTCTGATAAAATCTTAAGCATTTTGTCCCTGCACTTATGATACCATTCCACTTTTTTTCCATTTTTTACTTATTAGTTCCAGATACTTTTGGGTTTATTGTCAAGATTCCCCAACTATATCTGTCTTATATGACACCTTATTGAATGTTTTACAAAATCTTAACCATTTTATCCCCATCCTTACAATCCCATTCCAATTTTTCAAATTTCCACTCATTGGTTCAAGATCTTTAAAGTTTCTTTGTCAATATTTCCCAACTATATCTCATATAACACCTTGTAGATGACACAAAAGGGTGTCTTAGTCCCAATCTTAACCATTTTATCCCTCCACTACACTCCCCTTTCTATATATAACCCACTCTAATGCATATTTATAAGAAAGAGGGTCTAGAACAACAAGGTGTTCTAGGCATAAATCCATTACATGAGCTCTGGAATTTCCATTTAGAATTGAAACTGTTATTTGTTTGAGACATTTGCATTCTTCAAGGTTGTCGAAGGTGATGCCAGTCTGACGAGAGGACTACGACTTACTTATCAACTTCGGTACTAAACATTCGCACCATGTGGCGTTGCAGGTACTGTGGCACGGATTGCGGCGAGGCCGGAGGTGTCTGGTAGGGATTCATCATCGCATCATCGTCATCGAAGTACCCGGAGGAAGTGGAGGAGGTGGTGCGTGGATATTTTAGCATTTTTCAAGTCTGTTTTCTTTGGTTTTTAAATTCTTTTTGGTTAATAAGCTTTGTGATAAGCTTTTTGGTCACTTTTTTTTTTTTTAAATTTTCTGCTCAGCACGAATTACGTAAAAAACAGTTGAAATATTTCACATTTAATTATTATTCAATCGGGCGAAGAAAGGAGAAACGCAAACAAATTTTGTAGCCGGTCGAACGACAACTAAATACAAAAATTGCTTTGAATTTTCGAATTTTGCATTAATTTTATTTTATTTTTTTTTTTCTCAACAGCAAGAGAGACCTGCCAGCCAACTGGCAGAGAGAAAACGGCGAGAAAACATGCACTTAACTTGGACAAAAACAACACGAACCTCAGGCTCTCGATACGTTGGCCAATTGTATTTATAATTTCATTTATATATTTTGCATACAATGTATGGGTCGCTCCGGTCTCCGGATAAGCGCTGTCTGGCACTGGCACTGGCACTGGAGGAACTGGTTACCAAAATGGCACTAAAAACACTAATATGAGGAAGCAGGCAGGGCTGATGGAGGAGGAGCTAGAGAGAACTCCTCTCGTTTGCCAATTAATCAAGTGCCGACTAAAAATAAATATGAAGCAATTAAGTTGATCTATTAAGGAGGAGATACAATGTTGGCAGTGCAGACTGCCTTAATTGAAAAGGTCTACTACACACGAAGGGATTGCAAGACATGTCCAGACATGCCTGAATATGACAGATAATCTAAAAACGTGTTGGTATTTATTTTAAAAGATTTCTGTTTTTATAAATAAATCGAAAAGTGATCGACACATTCTTGGCAAGTCTCAGTCGCCTTTGTCTCAGTTCGATTTTTGCCATTTTTCAGCCACTAATTGGCAAAGAATTTCTGAAATTACATTATTTCTTCGACTAAGGCACAACTTATGGACCACCAAAATTTATTCAAAAAAATTTTGTTTTTGCGTTTTCCCTCATTTTGTTTTCGCCGCCTGGCTGGCTGTCTATTTTTGGATGGCTTCGATTTAGATAAATTGTGCGTGCGATAGATTCGTATCTGTATCTACTGGCAGCCGTACATAGAGAGCTACTGCTAGCTAGATTGCGAGATAAATAAGCACAGAATTCACAATCGGACAGTAACAAGGTCAGGGTACACAGAGCTCTGTATAGTTAAGGCCAGAAACAGAAGAAACAACGGCTGTGGTACGTCATTGCTCGTCGCGTATCTGAAAGATACAAGCCAGAGCATTCAACTCGATCTATAGTATCTGGTAAATTGTTTAAGCAAACAACACCACTCGTATCACCACTAAACACAAGCACAACTTTATACTTTTTTCTTTTTTAATATTTTTCTTTTGTAGGCTTTTTTTTTGAAGATGTGCTCCCGTTTTGCGTCTCACGCCGGCGACAAGTTTTTGTTTACTGAATTCGAACCAAAAACTGAAAACTGATTTTACACAAAAAAAGAAAAAAAAAATCCAAAAGCAGCGCTCGACGCGGCCGGCCACCAATAAAATTATTTTCAAAAATACATTTTTCTGCGTTTCTCCTCGCTCTCTCGGTAGTTTTTTTTTTGGGACGACACCGCTGAATAATAGGCGAGAAACAAAATTTACACACCCGACCAGAGCCGAAGCTTTTTTTTTTTATTTAAATTGGTGCTTTTTTTTGTATTGCTGGAGCAGCAAAATTTTGATGGCCGCACACCGAGGCTATGAACGATAAGGGGAGTAGTAGAGCCCAGAGCCATAGCCGTCCCAGAAGCAAAAATAATACCGTTTAGACAAAAAACAGCGAAAAAACAGTACAGATTACATCGAAAATAGCGTAGTGGGTAGAGCCTTATCGGTAGAGCTCTATCTAATCGGGGCCTGATAATAAGCATTGAGTGATAGGTGGAGTGGGAATACTTCTATAGGGTATACTTGTATATAAAAGAGTTAAGACTCAGATAGGGAGGAAAGGAAGACTGTCCGGAGACAACTTAAGACAATCTATTATAATGTTTTTAAAGTTTAAAAAAAAAAGACTGGCTTGGCAACTAAAACAAGGCGGTAGATTCTATTCTATCTATTCCCTATCTATAAGGATTTGAGGCTTCAAACAGGGGTATTATATTGTAAGTCATATGTAAATTATAAGGAAAGGGGCTTAGTATTTTTGTTCTTAGGGGAAAAATAAAAATAATCAGTAACAGTATTAGTTTATTATTTATTATTAGTTTATAAAAAATATACAATATCTGTTCCAAAACCTCATCTTAAGATCTCTTAACACCTCGAATCATAGCCATTTGGGCCTTTCCTTCAACGTCACAGGAAAAAACAATATTAAAAACAACTCTTTGATTCTAAGTTTGTCAAGTACTCGAACTCGGGTCTCTCAACTATAAACAGATATGGAATAATAATAATAAATAATAATTTATTGTCAGAATCTATCTTGTTTTGGCTAGACATCCTAGATCTTGTGTGATTTAGTTATTTTAATATATGGGTTCTCATAAATAGATTTTATTTCACTTTCATAATGAAATTTTTAAATATGATCTTGATTTTTGAACATGATCTTCCTGTAGAGGATCTGGACTTTAATTAGATGGCTTTAAGTTTAAAAAAAAACCTTTCCAGCTAGGTTTTCCCTCGCAGCCTTACAAACTTAATAGCAAAATTATAATACCCTTCAAGCCCAGAAAGCCTATAAAAATAAAGAAAATCGTGTGCAAAGAAATAGCGACAAGTGTCGAGAGGAGGCGGCGTGAAATTTATTAGCAACAAACCGAAAGAAAAGCTAGAGGCACAGAGGCAAGGCACGGCACGGCATGGCATGGCAGGAAAATGCAAACGTTTCAGCTTCAGCTTTGCTTTCTGATTTAAGCAAATTACAAACGCTGGCCACCTGCGCGTATACGTAATGTGAATTTATTGGCTCATTAGAGTTGAGTAGAAATGTTAAGGCGGCGGCAAAAATTGTTTTCTGCAAAGCTTTCCCTCTATAATGCCTCTATGGTATACGATCTATATCTCTATATATGTTTTTTTTTATAAATGTCTAATTGGCGTTTAATTGCAATTGGTTGAAAGGCATTGGAAGACTCTGGCCGGGCTGTCAGTGGAACGTGCGTCGAAGAACCCTAGTCTTATCTGACCAACGCCGTAATCTTTATGACTGGGGGACTATAGTGGAAGTTGTCTGATAAGCTCGTTCAATTCGTTGTTTAGTCAGTGGATATTTTTAGAGAATTAGTCATCATTGGGTGGCTGATACCAAACGCAGGAAATCCTTCCGTATGGTCGAGTATTTATATCTGCAAGTAAACCTTGGCTTTAGGGTTTATATCTCATTGTGGAACTCCTTTCTAGAGTCCACCAAGTACCAGGTGTTGCAGTTGTCACGTTCTTCTGATATTGACTCTGTTTCTCCAGCACTTACAGCAGTTCAAGGCAAATATTTGACGGGCGGTTATTAATTAAGAGTCAATATTCCAGCCACAACTCTCACTCGGACAGTAATAAACGGCGGAGTTCTTATGAAACAGGGCCTCAAGTTGTGCAAACACACACAGATCCCATACAGACGCTGGCGCTGGCTGACAAGCTTGTCGAGGGATTTATGAAGAGGATTTAATAAAAAGCGAGTGGTAGTGGGGGAAACAAGGGCTTCTTTTAGTATTTAAAAGTTTTGGTATTAAAGAGAACGTGTCTAAGCATGTCTTAGTATACCAAAACATGTCTTTAACCAAAAATTCTATAAATATTATATTTAAAACCTTTTATCCACCATGCTGACCCCTTTCTGACCTCCCACCTATGTATTTTTTCAGTATTAGTGAGTTTTGGTATTAAATGGTATTAAATACAATATGTTTAAACATAAGATGTCTAAACATCTTTAACCTAAAAATTCAACAAAATATTACATTTTAACCCATTAAAGGATCCCCTCATTCCTGTCTCTTACTTATTCCCCCAATAGTTACCATCTCACCCCATTAAACTTACTGCCTTTAACTCTCTGTGGGAATGGAAGCACGCTTACCTGCAAAGAAATACAAAAATAAAAAAAATCAGTTAGTTAATCGCCATCCAATTTCAATCAATCTTAAGTGCTTATGTCTAGGTTAAATAATTAATTTTAAACTGATTCGAGAACGACGCAAAATGCCCCTGTCCGTGGCCCCAGAAATGGCGACAATGAAGATGAAAACAAAGTAGACCGAGAGACAAGAACTGATTTAATTAATGGCCGTAATCAGGTAGACCAAAAAAATAAGCGTGTGGCTATTTGAGAAAATAAATACAACTAATTTAAAAGCACAACCCCTGCCAAAAGACGTCACACAATTGCAATTTGTTGGCCAGAAGCCCTCACACTACACAGAATTAAAAGGAAAATTGGATTTTATTCGGGGTTTGCCAAATTTGGCAATCATCGGGCCGCGATTTGTGCCACCAAGCGAGTGGGTGTTGATGGGTAGGACCTCCCAATAATTTTGGGTCTGAATATTTCTTTTGTCAGCCAGTTGGCAGGCAGACAGCTTCTAGGTTCTAATTGAACAAAAAATGCTCAATTTGACATTTATTAAAGAGCACTGTAGATTAGGAAACTTGTTTATTTTATTTTTTCTAGAGAGTTCCACCTTCTGGTTGAATAATTTTAGCAAAAACGAAAAGAAACGTGTAGGAAAGCGTGTAAGAAAAAAATTTGAAATTTCAATGGAAAGGGATTGCAACTTTTAGAAATGCTAGGCAATACTTTCAGAGGTCATCTCTCCTGGTATGGGAGTCTCTAGGGTCTGGACCAGCGGTTCAGTCTCCAACAACTCTTTCAACATTTTGTCCAGCACTACCGTTTCCGACCCGTGTGGCACCTCACCAACATCTTCGACATCACATTCATCGATAACTGAGGCGCTCTCGACTAATCGGTTGCCCTGTTCATCGATTACATATCCCACGCACGAATAGTTGGTCTCTAAGATGGCCTCCCACCGGTCCACGTAGTTCATCTCCGTCTGGTTCGTCCGCATTATGTGGTTGAGGTAGTTGGTGAAGTCCCTGCCGGCCACGTGACTGAGAGTTCCACCCAAGCCGAACTCCTGCAAGTCGCTAGACACGTCGTAGATCCTTCCCTTGAGAGCCACCAGTATCCGGCCATCGCTGCGGGTCCCGTCGAACCCGATTAGCTGGTCCAGAGTGAGCTTCACAGTTGGCAGCTCGGGCAGCTCTTTGGGTGCAAACAGCTTCTTAATGTCTCCCTGCTCGTCTTTTTTGCTTTTCAAACCGAAGAGATAGGCGTAGGCGTATGACAGGAGGACCACAAACAGAGTCAGGACCACACTGACCACGATGCTATAGTCTCCTAATGCCTCCTCTGTTTCCATTTTTTGTGTTGACCAAATAGATTTTTGCGAAAATTCGGAATTTATTTACAGTTTCTGTGCTGGTATTTTTTTTAATCTGTTTTTTTTTTTTTGAATACCTGGAGAAGTGCTTTCTGTTGGTATTTTACTCCTAGACTACTTGATGTTACTTTAATTATACATTCTAAGCATTCTTTGATCTGATAACTTTGCATTGAACTACAAAAGCCCCTACCTAAGGGTTTTCATCAATAGTTTTACTTTAGTATTATTATTTATTATTAAATGATAAACTGAGCATGTTCTAAGCGTTCTGTGATCTTTTATCTTGGCTTTGAACTAAAAGTCTTACCCTTTTAGTTTTAAATATTTAGTATTAGATAGAACATTTCTGTACATACTCAAACATGTCTATAAACAAAAATTGTCCTTAATATAACAATTCATTTAATAATTTAAGCTCTTCTATTAGCCAAACTAAGCCCTCAGCTGGTATTTTAGCAAAATATTATTTAAAAAATATATCCCCAAGCATTCTTTGATCTAATTGCTTGGCTTTGAACCGCAATACCCTCTCATATCATCTCAATGATGCCTGCTAATATTTGAAATGATAACAAAGTCTGCTCTGAAACATTCTTTATCAAACAAACGACGCTTATCAAATGACTGCCGGCCGGGGCAGGTGATAATGTCAGCCATTGTATCAGGAGCCCAGAAATTGGAGCAGAGTCGGCCAGTCGGTTGGGTGGAAATGGTTCTTATATTATCAGTTGATTAAATATGAATTATATGAACAAATAAAGGCGCAAACACGCCGAGAGGCAAACACGGTGGGAACTGTGGGACTGTTTGTGTGCCTCATGAAAGACGATAAGCGCCGTCAGGCCATACAGGGTGTCACAATATCAAAAAAAAAACAATTTATAAAAATAAAAAAACAACCATAAAGGTGTTAAATATAATTTGAACCAATTAAAAATCATGGGGGGGAATGTGTGAAATGTGATATGCTGTGAAGTAGTGCTTAGTTTTCATGGAAATCTGGAAGAAGAAAATCCCTCTATATAGCAAAGCAGCATGCATGGTTTTCTCTTTTTTATTCTTTGACAATATATCTGTTATCCCTTTATTTATTTATTTATTTATTTATTTATTTACTTACCCGATAAAATCTTTGATAAAACAATAAACCTTAAATAAACCGCGATCATTGTTAAGCAAATACTCGGGTTGTATAATGGCAGCTGGCATTATATTGACGCTTTGTGGCTGTTGTTGCATTTTCGGTTGCTGCTGCAGCTGCGGTTCGCTGCTGCCGGTCGCCATATTGGCAGCCATTTTGCTAGCTAGCGCCGCCATTTTGTTGTGGCTTTCACTTGGCTTCCGGTTGACGCCATGATGGTTGATTTTTTTAAGTAAATTACTTCATAACTTTTCAAATTGTAGTTAGTATTACATTTTAAACCTTTTTTTTAGTTAATGGACTCTAATCTTTTTATTCTCTTTACCTTATTTTTGAATAAAACAAATTATTTTGTAAAAGAAAACTCAACACAAACATTGCAGCTTTGCCAATTTTTCGTAATAATTGTTGAGAGTGAGAGTGTGCTGGAGGCCATGTATGGTGGCAGAGGATGGATGTGGAGTGGAAAGTACGTGATCGAGTGGCGGGTCATCTGATTGCAGAGCCAGGTTGTGGCTTGGAGAGTATAGAATTTAATTAAAATGCCAGAATATTGAAATGAAATCTTACATAACAAGAAGGCAGATGCCCTTACAGATGCCAGAAACTACAAGATATATAGGATTTGAAGAGCAGAAATAGTCATGATTACTAAGTATCTAGAACGCCATTAAGTGTCAACTCCCACCAGTTATATAATAAGTCTCTGGAGTAGGTCGAGAATCACCACATTTCTTCCCTCCTCCCACCACTGTGAGTGCAACAAATGGCGCCGGCTGACAGCTAGTTGACAGCTCGACCAGAAATATGACAGCTGTGGCTGGAGGCTCTTGCTTGTCTGACACACAAGCGATGCCACAAGGGGAGTGAGGGCTGCGAGATGTCTCTCCAGAGAACCATTTGTGAAAAAATGATGTGTTTGCCGCATTAATTAACATATTTAATTAGAAAGAACAACAAGCACTCCAAAAAACCAAGGCTAAGCAACATTATTTTTGTAATATTTATTATTTTGTAACAGGTATCGACCCTGACTTTGAATCCGACGACCAACCTGACGACCTGAAGGCAAGTCACGTTCGCCACAGAGGCTGCTGGCAAGTACTTATATTTTTTTTGGTTTTCTTCCGTCAAGTGTCCACACTTCTAAGCACTCGGAAGGGCGAGGATGCCAAGTATTTTTCATCCAAAAGAGTTGGCGGAAAACCTTGAGATGTTGTGCCAAAGAACCACCAACTCATTCTAATTCTCATTCACATTTCCATACACAATCCCCCCCTCACACTCAATTGGAACTGACACACGGCGCCCAGCATGAGGCAAGACAACAACAACCATTTCGCCTTGAGAGTGTTTTCATAATGGAGCTGAAAACACAACACAACACAAGCCGAAAACAAGGAAAATCTGTATAGGAATATGAATTGCAAGTCTAATGCCTGAGCCAACACAATGGATGGTTGGTGCAAGGACTTGTTTCTATTTCGTTGAGCACGTCCTTTGGGCCAGGGACTTCTGCTTCATCAGAAATGAAAAGCGAGGGTGTAGTAGGGGATTGTACTAGGGGATTGTGATAGAGAATGAGGTTCACTTTTCATAAATGAACTCTAGGAAATCTGGTCACTTATCATTTATACTCGTTATTACTCAGACAATTTCCCCTTCTGGGCTGTTTTAATAGGGGATTGTAGTAAAGGATCAGGATCACTTATCATTAATCATAATCTCTTAAATGAACTCAGCGAAATTTGGTCAAATTAATATTTGATTTATATTCTGTCTAACTGATACAAACTCTTTTAAACAATTAATTGGTGTCAGAGGTTTTTGATGGACAATTAGCTTCTCTCTTCATCAAATGAACTCTTGGAAATCTGGTCACATTAATACTTAACTTATTGTTCTTAACTAATACCTACTCTTTGAAAGCATAAAAGGGAAACCTCATGAGGTTCACTTTTCATAAATTTACTTTAGAATGAACTCTGGTTAGTCTGGTGTCTTTAAAATAAAGGCTTGAAGACTTTGAATTATTTCCAAAAATAAAAATACAAAAAAAAAAGTAAAACCCATTCAAGCGTTTAAGAATCCATTCGAGTGCGAAATTTATGCACATCATGGAACAATGTCAGCCAGGAGTCGGGATCTCCTGCCTTTTTATTTCCTACCATAAGCTCCTCACAGGGATACTGTTTTTTTTTTAACGATTTATTGAATTATGTTAAGTATCTGTGCCTGGTTTCCCTTTTTTTATGGATGTGTGGCACACGCGTCAATGAGCGCGAAGAAAAAAAAAAAGAAAAAAAGTTGAACGCGGAGGACCCAACTTTCCGAAAGCGCATTACTTGTTCCACAAAGAAAAAAATCAGACACACACACAGACACAGTAACAGAAACACAATCGCAGATGCACAACCCGACCTTGACCTGAAAACTGCGGCATGTGGTGGAAGCGAGAGGTGGGAGTGCCGCATCTCGCTCTCTCCCATAGCCCCACCACTGCCATCTCCCTGTGAATGGGCCCCAACATGTTGTTATTTAAGTTTTAGTTCGTTTGGGTATTCTTTGCTGCAACTGCTAGATACATATGTATCTGTAGGCAGCAGCAGCAGCAGAAGCAGTCTCAGTTGCAGATACATAGATACTCAGATACACCATAGTTGCTGCTATGCAGTTTCTGAGTGGGTTGCAGGTTGCCAGTCAATGTGGGTCGTTCCCCAACAGTCATTTTTTTGATTTTCATGATTTTTTATACAGTTCTCCTCTTCTTAACTTGGCTTGGGCTTGACTCTTGTACCATCTCGAGTTGCAACTGACTATTGGTGGCATTTGCAGTCAAGGCCGTCAACATTTTTGCTCAAAATGATGGGGTATTTTAAGAGTTTATACCAAAAGATACTATGCTAGGGTAATCTAAGGATAAAAATTAAATAATATAATAATACTATATAAAAATAAACAATTTTTTTTATTCTATTTTTTATTCTATTTGTTTCCATTTAATCTTTTTCCAATCAATTGATTTCTGACTCAATCATAACATCAAGAAACAAAGCCTTCTGCCTCAAACTGCTCTACGCCAGATGAGTTTATTGAGATTAATTTACTTTAAAAATCAATAAAAAAAAAAAAATTGCACAAAATGCGATCCACTTAATAGGCGAACTGCAAACAAAACGAACCCGCCAGATGTTTTCGTTCTCTGAGAACATTCCCATCCAATACACACTTTTTCACAAACATTATATCTCATATACTTGATAGACTCTGCATCCGATGATGATATTAAGGAATTTTCAATCAAATAATCAGCCAGAAAAGATCTCTGATATAATTGTTTTCCATCCGCTTTGTTTAACAAAAAAAAAATGCCAAAATTGGCAAAGTTGCATTCAACCGAATAGGATTCTGATTCCAAGTGGGTGTGTTGTGGCTTTCCTGGCCACCACTTCCCTTTTCTGAGGTCATCGCCAGTCAAAATATTGCGTATACGTAGCACTGAAGTGACGCCATAGTGGCTGGTGGGCCAGCAAGTCCGACCCCAAGGGTACTGGGTTCCGCCGAAAAGCACGTCAAGGAAATGAATGGAAATCAGCTTTCAAGTAAAAGTTGCGTAATCAAGGGGGTGGGTGGGTATACTTTTCTATGGGTTTACCCCCTCAGTGCGTGGGAATGCCATCCAAATAAGCTGACAACCTCTTATGGCGTTCTTTTTTTTTTTGTAGAAAAAAAAAAAAAAAAAAACAAGAAAAAAATTAGAAGAAACAAGAAAGCAAACATAAGAAAAGCTCGATGGGGAAAAAAAATCAATGGTTGTCAGTTGGAATGCCCCTCCATATCATGTCTGCACAATTAAACATTCATCGCCAAACCAGGGGGGCTATTGATTTCTGATTAATTGGCAGTTGGCTTTGGCCAGAAGGACACTTTAGGGACGACGGGACGCGCCATGACATTGAAGGCAAAGTGCCAGTCAAGGCGATTAAACGAATGCCTTTTTGTTTTTTGTATTTTATTGGTGGAAATGCATGCAGGGGGGTAGTTTCTTGGTAGAGGTTCCTGTTTCTTAGCCTCAGCTTGAATAATTTTTATCGCCAACTTAACCTTGAACTAGTTTTAACAATTTTTTATCATATTTGTTCATGCCAAGCCATGCTTTCAGTTTCTCAACTCTGTTTTTAGATGGTATTTTTATGGTAAAATACTGATAAAAACAATAATACTCATAAGAAGTTCTAGAACCCCCATATGATCTTGTAAATGTTATGGTTTTAATGTCAAGAATGTTTTTGAATATTTTTTTTTTTTTCAATTTATTTGTAAAATAATAAACAGAAACAAAACATCAAACAAACAAACAAACAAAGTTTGAAGTGAAACATTACCTTTTAATAAAAATATTTCCGTTATTAAAGGCAATTTCTAAATTGTTTTTGTTTTCCATGAATGATTTTTTTTTGTATTTTTTTTTTGAAGATATTGAAGATATATGTATATGGGTTGTACCGTTATCAAAACTCGCTAAGAGAGAAAGAAAACAAATGGGCGCGAAATTATAGAAACTATAGAGATATGGCGGCGGTAGAGTGAGCGAGAGACCAGATCTGTATGTGGCAAGAGCGAGAGAGAGAGAGAGAGAGAAGGGGTCGCACGGTGGCACACACAGTAACCGAATCGTTTTTTGAATGAAAGACGTCGTTTTGGTGTTGTTTCTTCACTTTTCTTTCACTTTTCCTATCGCAGAGATGCAAAATTTTCCTTCTCTTACTCGGCTTTTTACATAATCAGTTTCGAATCACTTTAATTTGCTTTTAATTTCATTTTTTTTTCTTGCCCCTCTTTTTACAACAACAATTTTAATGTTGCACGCGCGCACACACACACACACACACACATATACACACTCACTGGGGGCAGCAGCAGCAGGCCAGACACACACAGACACAAACGCTCCGCGTTGATGTTCGAATTGGACTAACTGACTGACTGACTGACGACAGCAGGGAAACTTCCGCGTTTGCCACCAACCACAACAACAACAAGAGCACTATGAAAAAGTGTGCTTTCTGCAAAAGACACAAGCCCGAGGGAATCGAATTTTTGTATCTACTTTTTCGGGAGGAATGTTGTTTCGCGAATTTTTTGATTATTTTGCTTTAAAAAAAATAGTTGCTTTTTTAGAGTGGATATATTTTTTAGCTAAGCTTGTTTGATTTAGCAAGAAGCCAAAGTGTAGATTGACTGAGGGTAGGATTTTTGTTGCTTGGTTTGTGGCGCGTTCATCGCCCGAGCATGCAGATGCGAGAGAGAGAGAGAGAAATGAGAGTGGCAGCTAGGAGAGCCAGCGCAAGTTCATTTTCGGGAGGGAGAACCACAACAGCCACGTGAGCGAGGAAAAGTGAATTTTATGCTCTCTTTGAGGAAAATTTTGTATCTGGCTTTTCTTTTCTTCTCTTCTCTCTTAATTTCCCTTCTGTCCTCTGGCTCCTCTAATTTGCATTTTCTTTTCTGTTTAACTGTTCTTCCACTGCTAGTCTGGCATCTCTCTCTCTTCTCTTGCCAATGTATACACACATAAATATAGAATATATATCGCACATCTGAATGAAGCATAAATAACACCTGCGCCTCTCCTCACGCCTGCGCGCAAGAGCCACAAAAACGTGCTCGACAAGAGGACGAGAGAGGACACGAAGAAACAACTGTAAAACCAAAATTCATCCTTATCATCGGTAGTAGGTGGAAGAGAAATGAGACTGCCTGCATGTGTCTGTGCAGAAATGAACTCTGCAAATGCACAGAGAGAGAGAGAGAGAGAGCTGATTCTCTCAGCTGGCCCCAATTCTATTTTTTTTTTTCAGATGGCCAAAATAATTACAGCAATTTATAATTTATCAAGGAGCAGAACCGTTTGAAAGGACCTTAGCCAAGGATTCCAGGAAGGGCTATACAATATCACAAAATATTTATAGTATTTTGGAAAGGAAAGGAAAGCCCAAATGCCTGTAAAAATATTTCAATGACAAGGTAAATCAATTCCTGGCAAGGAATTTCAAATTGAAAAGCTAGTTTTTGTTCAAAAACGCTGTCCTCCCCACAGGGGACACTCTAAGGACATCCTACATTAATTGCCCTCGTAGGGGGAGCCACCATCCCTCATGATAGTGCCGTCTTGCTCTGCCGCTCCGATTATAAGTGGAGCATGACCCACATTTCTGAATAAACAAAGCCCACAAATCGAGTATGCGAATATGCTGAGGACAGCCCGCAGTGCGGAGCAGAACATCGTAATGTCCTGTCCTGTCCTGTCCTGGCAGAACAATTCAATTTTGTGCGTGTTTCCAGGACACTAAGGCCATGCTTTTGGTCGTCATATGTGGGAGAGGGGGTAGAGGAGGCAAGAACAAAGCCAAAAAGTTGGGAATTTATTTTATTTTGTTGGCATTAAAAGGAATGCCAAGCGTTTGTAAAGATTTCCAATCGTTGAGTGCTTCATTGGTTCGACAGAACACGGACTATTGTGCGTATACGTAATATTCGAATATTACGCATACCACATGTAGGGTTACATTTTGGGAATCACATTTTTTGTAGCATACTTTACAGATTATTTTTGGAAATCGGTTATTTAAGGTCTTTAAGGAAAGATATCTTCAAGATAAGGGTCTTGAAAGGACACATATAAATTTTATTTTTTTTTTCAATAGGATTTTAGTTTTAATTAATATTTAATTTTAATATTTAATCAAAATAATTAAAAGAGGTTTCAAAAACTATTACTATAACCATATTATAACCAAACTATTACTATAACCCATTAAATAACAGCCAATTAATGGAAATCATTTTAATCAAAGACCTTCTTGTCCCTTAAGCAGTTTACTCAAATATTTAGCCAAGTTAGCCAATCGAGGGAAACTCAATCAATGCCGATTCATCGAACTGTTCCAGAGTCCCTTCTTTTTGGTAAACAACTTTCGATAAGATTGTGTTTTTTGGGGGGAGAAATAGGCGGAAAACTGATTAGACGGCCCGGTCTGAATGGCTCGCTGTGTGTATTCTTTGGCATATGGAAAGTAATTTGTAGAGCAGTCTTGCCGCCGTCTGGGCTGAGAAGAGCTGGAGTAAACAAATCTTGCTAGTGGCTATAGGCTTTTTGTAATTTTCCACGCGGCTATGGGGGCTATGGGTGCAGCAGTTTCGAGACCAGTTCTCTGAAAGGTCGTTTCGATGGTCACGATCGGTTGGGGTCTTGAAATATTACTTATTTTGAGAGCGGGAAGCTTTGATTTTTATATTTTTTTGTGGAGTATGATGACTGGCTAAGTAGTATCGAGTATCTAGTGGTCTTTAGTCTCTATAAAGATTTTATGTTACTTTTTTTAAAAAAGTTTTACTACTTTTAGGAAAAAAAGAACACCCCCCTAGAACACCCCCCTGCCACGTGGTAGATCTTACCTGTGGGAACAGGCCATACCTTATGTAGGTCATAGATGATAACCCCAAAATAGGCGATAAGAAAGAGAATCTAAACAAGAACCGCTGATGCAAGAGGTCAACGAAATTGAAATGCAATTGTCAGTAGCTTTCGAAGAGAGTGGAGTGGGGAGAGAGAAGCTCAAAAGGTAAGCCAAAAACAAAGCCAAACAAAAGCTTCGCCCGATCGCCGTAGCGCGGGAGAGCGATAATCTGGATGGCGTGAGAGCGAACGTGTTTGGCGGGAGAGAGAGAGAGCGGGCTAAACCGGCAGCGGGACAACAAAGCAAACAAAGAGCCGACGCGGCGACAGAAAACGAACGAACGAACATGTCAGCGCAACAAACACGAGGCACACGAGGAGGAAAAGGTTCACTTGTGGCTCCCACTCAGTGCGACAGAGACTGTCGTACCTGTTGTACGTACGTGTGTGCCACGATTGTCGAGTGCTCTGCTTCTTGCGGGTTATGGCCCAAAATCAAAATCAAAACAAACTGAAACTGAAACTGAAACTCAAACAAAAATCTGCTGCAGAAAGGCAACAAATTTCCATTCAACAGTTGTCCAGATATCCAAGGGAGGGAGTGAGAAGAGAGAGGCCTGCAAAATGTTTGAAGTCGCCTGCCTGATGTTCATCTGCCCTTGGCTCATCCTCGTCCTGCTTATGTTCATCGCCATGACTGTACTCTGAGTGCCCGCCTACCGCCATCTGCCGCCCGAAAAACATGCATAAGCATGATTGCAACATCGGCTGGCAGTGTGCCCAGACCAAAATATTCCTATGAAAGTGTGCTTTCATTGTTTTTATTAAATGTTTCGTTTATTTTTTGTTCGTTGACCAACCAGAAGTGCAATGTGATTTAAAATTAGTTTGCCTAGCTCGTATTATGTAAGAATTTGTACCTTTTATACGTATATTTTAGGTTTATGTTTTTTGAGAAAATAAACAAGTAAGGAAAACTACCAAACTTAATTGGAGGGCAAGGTATAAAGCTGTATCGGCTTTATGAAACCGGTTTTCTGTGCATTTGAAACTGCTTTGACACGCTCGACTGGTCGTATACCCATGAACACACTTCCATGCCACCATAACATATTGCAATCTATCAATAAAAGTGTCAATTTATTCATATCTATTGGAGATAAGGACGCAGCGCTAATTTGGGACATGACTTCAAGGCATTTCATCTACCATTATCGCAGAGACATGTCATTAGAGTGGGTTTTGAAACTTTTAATCTGTATGGGAACACTGCCAAAGTCCAGAAAACTTTCTTTAAACAACAAACAATGACATAACTTTTAATAGGTATTATTTAATGAGTTTTGTTATTCATCTCTTGACTTAAATAACGAAACATATAAACAGTAGACTCTATAACTCATTGTTTAATTATTAAAAATTACCTCCATAATTCTTTGTTTGTTTTCTGCTTTGGAATGTCAGTGAACCTACTCAGCAAACTCTGAAAATTAATTATTATTTGTCCTGATTAGTCGTTTCTATTTGCTTGAAAGAGAATTCGGACAAATATTGACCCATCGATGAGTGGGCACAGAGTCACTTTAGCCTCAATTTGGACAACCTTTAGAGGAGGGGCTACCCCTAGGAGTACGCTTGTGCACGAATGGTTGGAAAATCCAAGTGAATTTTCATTAAAATGCAACAATTCTGGGAAAATGGGCCTGCAAAGACATTTGAGACACCATCGCGTGCCGTTTTCGTTCGGCAAAGAAGGTAATTCCAGTAGAGCTGGGAAGGGGTGGACCATCAGGAGTGCAATCACCTCCGCAATGAAACCCTTTTTGTGGGTCAGCAGGACTGCAGCTAGAAGTGGTTGGGTTGGGGATTGTTATTCCTATAAATTTTGAATGTTTACTTTTCCACGCCATGTGTGTGTATGTCTGTGTGTTTGTTTGCCTTTTACATTTCGTATTTTGCATTTCTCGCAATGGGCACTATGAACTCATAGTTCCGGCCGAGACAAGTCACCGCCGGCCACAGTTCATTGCTCTAATTCCCCAGCAACAAAAAAAAAACAAAAAAAATACAATGGCGCGAATAAATCGTATGCGTTGAGAACCAAACCCAAACCCTAAACTGAGCCACGTTCTGAGATATTACATTCTTATGGTAGAGGGTATCTATAGTGTGGAGGTATACTGGTTCACCAAAAAGTATAAAATTGGTTTAAACAAATTTTGTTGCATACTTTATGGTCCTTTGGAACAAGACATTCTTACAATGTGAGTAGAAAAATATCTATAACTTTTTTAAAAATAGACAGATTTTGTTGAATTTTGTTTTCTAGATAAATTTTATCCTTTGGACTAGTCTGGGCTTTATTTTAGTACTTTATCTCTTATAGTCTCCGAGTCATAAGCTTTTAAAAAGACAGTCTACCGGACAAACGGACAGACGGACAAGGCTTTATAGAATCTGCTGATCTGCTTTATAGTGACTGAAATCTTGTTACATACTCTTGCCAAAATACTATATACCCTTCTACTCTACAATTACAGGTCTTAGCAACTGTTTCATGCTTTGTTTGGATCCAAACAACAGCCCTGCCTCTATCGCTGGCCATAAAATCACAGATTTCGCACATAATTAAATGCAAAGTGGCTGAGAGGGAAATCCAAAGAGCCAACCGCAGGCAAGCAGGCAAGGCTGGCCAAAATCAAATTACATCTAATCATAATTTCAGCCTGCTGTTGCGGTTGAGGTTGCTTTGAAGTTTTTTGTGGCCCCTCCGGTATGATTGTTGCAGTTTTTATTTTTTAAGGCTTGGCCTGTGCAATTATTCGAAAGGGGCGGCGGCACTTTTCTTTTTTTTTTTTCCTTCTGCCGTCTAAGAGCTTAAAGGCAACTAGTGACCTGGTTTGAGGCTTAGAGGGAGGAACTACCCAAGGACCTAAGCAGATTAGTCCAAAAACTATTCACTTTTCCAAGCAATTATTTTAGCATTTCGTGCGTTTTTCACTTTTGCATAATAGTCTGTCGATATAGTATTATTTTCGCCAAGCTATTCCATTAATTTCACATTTTGCAAGCATTTTGCTGAGGATTGCGTGGCCTGAGTTTCATAAGAATTTCCCTGGATTATGCAAAAATGGCAGCAATAAGTGAAAAGTTGTGCTTTCGGGCCAAGTCAACAGTTTGCTTTCCAACAGTTGCTGCATTTTTTTTTTTCAACCCAGCTAGCTAGCTGGCTTGTTTGCGCCGCCAGAGTGTCTGCCGCATTATTAGCCCCCGTCTCGATGTGTCGTTCTGGTGCTCTGTAACCCAAAACCATAATGAACTTAGGCATTCTAAAAACGACTGTCGTTCATCACGAGTTCCTTTGTCTCGCTTGTTGGAACTAATGGACCGAGAGTAGCTCCCCAGCCATTATCGACTCATTAGCTGGGCCAAATAGCTTGGGCTTCTGTCTCAGAAATGGCAACTGGGCAGGCCTAATCTCGATCTGAAGTATGTCTATTTATTGAAAACATCTCTTCCACCTTCACAACACCTGCCCCGCCTCGAATACAAAGTAGCAGCTGTCGTGACATTATCACTTCACTCTAAAGCTCAATCGAAATCTATCAAGATGCAGCCATGCCCCGTAATTCCTTTAATTGCGCACTGCCTTTGTTCTGTCCGATTCAGTTTCGTATTTATGCAACAGTTTCCCAGTGCGAATTATTCTTCGGAAAGCGTTTGCCAATTAAAGTAATTAAAAGTTGGAAAACGCTCGTCGAGGCAATCAAATGAGGCCAAGACACTCCCATAAACTATTTCTTGGAAAGAAAACTGGGAGAGTGGGACGATTGAATTATAAATATTTGGAAAGGTTCTAAAATATATTATATTTCAAAAATAATATTAAAAATAATTAATATAATTTCACCCTTTTTTTTATTAATTTCCTGAAGAAGCCTTGGTTTCGAACACGTGTCGTTTGTGTCAGAGCTCTGTCCACACTGCCATTCCCATTCCCTCCGACATGAATCGACATGTTAAGTGGCAGCCATTTAAACGTAATTTACCGCAAATCGGAATGCGAAGGAGGGGAGAAAGGGTAGTCTTTGGTGGGAGGGTGGTGCTTGTGGCTTGAGGTAGGGCTGGAAATTAACGATTTCTAGTGCGCCCGCGGCGAGAGTGCCAGACATGGTGGCGTCGTTTTCATTGTTTCTGCCTTCGTTTGGTTGTCAAGTTTCAGTTTCCAAGCTGTCCAAGTCTACATATGTGTTGTGAGGGACATGTCTCCGGTTAATGTCAGTGTAATTACATCGATTAGAGTAACGAGGGGATCTACTTATTATCTTTATCTTTAGTAACTGCTATAGTATTTTGATCGAAAGTCTAGTCTTGGACAGAAATATATTAAAAACATGACGACCCTGGCTGGTAGTTAGTAGATTTTAGAGATCCCTGCTCTTTTAAGACCTACCATATTTTTAACAATAGTTTATTTATAAAAGCTATTTTTTATAATTAACTTACCAAGCCATATACTTAACAAAAGAGTGGAAATGTACGTTACCTGTAACAAAAATAAATAAATCTCATAAGTACTTCAAAGGTTATTCAAAAAAAAAAAATTAGTAGTCTTAGTAGTCTTTAAATAGACATATCGATTGCATAAAACTTAAGAGTAGCCATAAAAATCAGACAAAGATAAACAACAAGAAATAAAAACAAAAATTAAATAAATAAAAATGTACTTTAAATGGGCTTCAAATGACTTGGCAAGACATTATTAGAAGACAAATAGTACGAAAAAAAATAGATCTCTTCTCGAGCAAAGTGGGCGACGAAGAATGGATCTTAGACAGGCAGACTGAAGACTCTATGTGGCATGAAAGTGTGGCACCGTGGAGGCAGACTCTCCAGGTCGAGAGGCCGAAAGGCAAACAAAGCCATCGAGAAGAAATCTGCCGGCCAGACAGCAAAGTAAACATGAAGAATTGCCCGAAAAAGAGAGCTCTTCTCCGCTTTGTCCGTCGAAGACTCCTCTTCAGACATTTCCATAAGATAATTGTTTTCGTTCGTCATCTTTTTTTTTTTATATTTTTTGTGTTTTTTTTTATTTTCTCTTCTTGTATATTATTTTTGGCGTGCTTTGCGGCTTTTTTGGCGAGGCTTTGTGGCTGTTGCCACATTTTTTTTCTTCTTTATATTCGCTTTTGTTTTGCTTCTCGGCCTGCTCTTTTTTTTGGGCATTGTGTTTTGCTCGAGTGGCTGCAAGCGTTTTGGTGTTTTGTGCCAAAAATAAATGCTGACATCATCGCAGGCCGCACCAAACATCGCCAATCGAGCTCACTTTTGTACGATTCGGGAGACCCCTCTCGCCATAAGGAGAGCTGAGCTTCCAGCTTCACTCCCAGTCGTCGGGAGGAGGGTGTACTGCCTAATTGAAATTCTAATTGGTTCTAATTGGCTCCTCATACTCATTGCTCCCTCCCTCCCGAGATAAACTCAACGAGCCACAGAATCGGATCTGGTTAACCTTGAACTTGAGGGAAAGCAGCCTCTTGTGCAGAGTCGTGTTATCGTTTGCCGCATTATCATAAAATTTCGGAAGCCACTGGGATGAGGCAGTCAAGTTGCGGCGACTGTACTTGGTTTTGGGCAAGGGTTACACTTAACAGCGGTAGTGTGGCCATAAAAGTTAAAGTTAGAAACAGGGTGTTTTAAGCCATTTCGGGAGAAGATACAGTATTTTGGAGGCCACTGTACTTGCTTTTAAGCAGAGAAACAGAAATAGTGTGCCCATAATAAACTTAAAAATTAAATGTTCAACCATTTCCAGCACTTCATTCTGTACTTGATTTCCTAGAATTAGTATGCCCATATTAAACCTAGAAAGGGGGCTTTTTAAGCTATAGAAAGATAAGGCAGTGTTTTGGATCCAACTGTACTTAATTCTCAACGAAAGTTGTACCCTACAGAAGTAGTGTGCCCATTTTAAACTTAGGATTTGATTATTATTTGAGATAAAGTAATGTTTTGGATTGAACTGTACATGATTTCAATAGAAACATAAATAGTAAAAAATAGCTATTGTTTTACAAAAATATTGCACATAAAAGAGGGGCTTAGAAGCATTTTGAGGAATAAACCAGTACTTTGGACTCAACTGTATTTCATTACTTGACCGCAAACAACAATTGACTGAAGTTACACTTACAAGAATCAATATTCCCAAAATAAATCTTAAATTGAAAAATTTTAAATTCTATTTTATTCTATTTTACACCAAAAATACATTTATGACTCAAATTTCTTTAAAAATAGGTGAAAACCACTACGATTGGAAGTCTTTTCTGCTATAGATAAATAAATAAATTTAAAGTGTGAGTCCTATTTCGGTGAGGGGAAACCCAAACAACTGACCTCAGCAATGAGATAACTTAAAGCATTTCCTGATTAATCATTTCAGTGCTGGGTTTGAACTCTACAAAAGTGAGTCACCGACTTCAGTAAGAAGATGGTATGATTATAGATTGAGAATTTTAGAAAGCGCACATTCCAATAGTTTCTTGAGTTAAGTAGATGATGGAATCATACTTCATGAAATGAATTCCCGAAGGAACTGTTACTTATCAGTTATCAGAGTTGTCTCTCTTGGATAGCTAATTCCAGTGCGCCATTCCCCAACAAAGCCCCGCCTTTGTGGGGCTCGGGCGCTTGTCATTTTGGGGGCAGATGGTGGGGCCTCATTGGAGACCCTTTTCACTTTTTGCGCAGTTCGCTGTTGGCGAGAAATTGCGTTGTGGCCTGGCCACCTCCAAGGAATTGCCTTTTTTATTGCTTATGAGGCAACAAATGCTAACGCATCGCCATCATCATCATCATCATCATCGAAAAATAAATGCACGAAACACGAAGCTTGGGGGTTACATGGGAAGTCAACTTTAGGAATGACATCATAAACCAACGCAGAACTTCGCACAACTTTTAAATGCGTTGAATGTTGATTGAATAGCTGGAGGAGCGTGGCAAGTGGCAAGTGGCAAGTTGGGGAGGCAGGAACTTCCTTCCTCCGACCAGATTGGTTTTTATAATTAAGCCAAAAGGGGGAATAAAAAACGGAGAAGCCCAAGGGCCTGGTGACTTGATTATAAATGGCTTCAGTCCACGGAAAGGATGCATTTTCTGATTGCCTCGTGAATCACTACCTGATGAGTGACGTAATGTGATGTTTTCAGAGTTATTTCTACAAAAATGTCTGCAAAATGCATCGAAAAATAAAGGCTTATGATATGATATCATGGGAGATAAAATAAATATAATATAAATATAAATTAATTCGAATAACAACTTTGCGGTCGAATAACAAAGTGAAACATGGAATACTTTTGTGATTAGTTGTGCCGGAATTTAAATTTAGAGATATTTACAAACAAATCACACTCAGTAAAAACTAAATAAAGAATAAATCAAGGAGTTCTTGGTAGATTTTTAGATTTAAGGAATGTGGAAGATAGTTTTTACAGAAAAATAAGCTTAACAAGAAAAAATAAAAGAAATAACATCTAAACTTTTATTTTCACAAAGAATTTTTTTTCAGACGTAGAACAGACATGGATATCGTGCTTTTAAAAGATATAGTTCCCCAGACTTAGATAGTCCCCAAAATCCAGAAGTATATAATAAATACAAACATTCAACGTGCAACATACACCACAGATCAAAATATTAGAATAAGAAAACACATAAGAGTCCAATTCCAATTTAGTTTCGTTTACAACTCTATACTCTAATACATACCTAATAATGGTATATTGTAGTACTATTATCATAGTATAGAAGATATAGTACAGATAATACTATACCATAGTTCTATAGATCATAACACAGGATCAGAAATAAATTCACTTCATTTGAAAGTCAAGATTATATTCTATTTTCTTGCTCGTGGGACTAGTCTTTGAATGGAACCTTTCAACCTTGAAGTATTTGGAGGAAAAAGGTTCCCTTACTTGTTAAAATTGTTTTTAACTACAAAGTTTATGTTTAATTATTAGTTTTAAGTTTAAAACTTAACCAAAAACTTGAAACAATTGGAATTGGAAACCGACACAGAAGGGAAATAGGAAAGAAAAGCAAGCAACAAGCAGAAGACAGTTAGGGAAAGACAGCCCACAACCGGATAATTGAGACATCAACCCACACCGACCTTTTCAGAGTGATGGTGGTGGTGCCGGTGGCGGTGGCGGGTTCTGTTGCACCACCGGATGTGGCTGCCGCAGCCACGGCGGCAAAAACAGTGGCACACTCCAGCGGCGATCGCGGCCTTCGATCGCCGGCGAAGGGCACCTGCAGCCGCTGGAAGGCAGGGTCGTAGCTGAAGGACATCCTGGAGCTAGGAGCGGACGGATGGAGTCCCATTCCGACTCCGGAGGGCAGGACTGGCGAGGAGAGCGACGTGTCCGGGGAACTGGCATAGAACGGAGAGTGCGGGTAAGCGTATATGGAGGGACTAGCACTGAAGGCAGCCGCCGTGGACGAAACGATATTGAATCCCGCCGTTATCCTTGGCTGGGAGTGGTGATGCTGTTGCGGGTGGGGATGCGGGTGGTGCTGGGGACTACTGCCGGCACTACTGGGTATGGGAATCGCTCGACTGGCCGACGCCCGAGTGTACATCGTGGGGGAGAACTGGTCGATGGCCTCCTCGTAGTCCTCCTCCGTACTGGAGCCCATGTACAGGTTGGTGTCACTGGCCCTGGCAT
Source organism: Drosophila atripex (assembly GCA_035045925.1). NCBI lineage: Eukaryota > Metazoa > Arthropoda > Insecta > Diptera > Drosophilidae > Drosophila > Drosophila atripex. The sequence continues at coordinate 5,754,997 of JAWNOP010000070.1, read as the reverse complement.
TGCTGGGCCACAAGGACTCGTCCACGCAGAAGGAACTCCTGCCCGACTGGGACCTGTTGTAGTAATAGAGCTGGGGGTTCAGGCGATGATGCATAAAGCTCGGATCGGTGGGGCCACCGATGTGGGGATTGCTGAAGGCCCTCTTCCGATTGCCGGGAGCAGTGCTGCTGCTGGGATTTGTTTTTGGCAGGATATCGGTATTGGTTTCGATTTCGGTTTTTCGGTTTTTTTTGGCAAGCGCATAGAACGCACAGTTCAAAAATAAACAAGAAGTAAAAAGAATGTAAAAACAAAGAAAAAAGTTGAAAGTTGAAAGGCATAAGAAGTAGACTTCAGTACTAGGATTTCTGATTTTCCAATTAAAGTTCACTAATTTTTGGTTTATTTTGTGATAGTTTTTGGATATAATTTTGGGGATTTCTGTACTCGATTCAATGAGAGTGACTTCCATGGTGAACTGTGATCAGTGGAACAATCAGGTGACTTTGTGAAGAGTGTTTCGGTTTGGCAACCATTTCGTATCATTTTTTGTAGAATTGCTTTGTTAATAAAATGATAATCATATTCAAGTGCCTTTATGTTGTTTAATAAACACATTTAATGATGTACTTTGTTGCAATTTCCGTTGAGTCGTCGAGTGGCATGCATCCAGAGTCCCCAAAAGCACCCCCTCGAAATCTGGTTCTGATGCAACATTTGCATTGCAACGTCTCGATTCGCTCCAATTCCCTCCCATAAACAACTCCCAACCGACGAGGGTGCAACATCAACTGCAAAGTGCCGATGATGGATGTGGCATGCCACATGTAGTACGATTCATAAGCGGAATAAATGGAAAGAAACTCTAACTCAAAAACATGAAGAGAGCAACCAATTTGTCAAATCAATGGGGTAATTACTAACAGATATTTCTAAATATTTTTTTTTTTTAATATTTCCAATATTTTTACTTTAATAGTTACTCTTAATTTCAAGTTAAAATGTCAACAAACACCAGGCATGTCCTTTTGTCCGCCAAAAATTACATTTTTCTGTAAAGCCTGATCAGAAAAGTTTAGAAATCACAACTAAGTTAACTTAGTTAGTACTCCTATGACTAGAAATCACTACTTTATAGGAGTACAAACTTTTTTTTAGTGGCTTGCTTTGAAGCACCCAAAAGTAGGCAGCAAAATTTAGTTTTAACAATCTCTTATTGATATTAAGATAGTTTCTTCCTATAGATCGTAGAGTCTAGGACCAGAGTACCAGGTATCACATAGTCTAGAAACTAAACAATAGTCTTCCTTAGTTTCCCTTTTTTTTTTGTTTATTTCCCCTCTAACTTCTATCTCCTCCATCCTCTATCCCCAGAATCCAGGTCATGTCGCATCCGTTCACCAAAAACAACAAAAAATACAAAGCGAGTGCGAGAAAAAGCCTCGCACTCCATAAAAGACTGGACTGGCCTGGACTGGACTCTTAAAAGCATAAACAACCACAAGAGTTCATCTGCAGTCTCTCGACAATAGCAAATTTCCTCCTTTTCTCGCATTTTATTTTGGCGAATTATCCTCCCAGGAGGGACATGTTTGTATTTTGTTGTTTTTCTGAAAAATATTGTGGTTTTGAAAAGTTTGTTCTATTTTAGGGGTAACATGGGACTCAGGGTGTAACTGAAATTTGTTATCAAGAAGTCTTAAATCTGCGTTATCCAATTTTTTGAAAATATTCTTTGAATAATAAGCTTTGAAATAAACAAAGATTTGAGGAAAATCTTGGCAATTTGGAACAAAAACTATGCTCCCAAGAGCCAAGCAATTTATTTGCCAGCTTAGAGGCACTTTCCCTCCTTTGTTAAGGCCATCCTCCCAAAAAAAAAAGCGCAGTGTCATCCTTTCTTGGCCATCCGACACAGAGCCGAGTCGTCATTATCCGCTGTTTGTTCATCTGCCACTTGCATAACCCGCCGCAATGTTGCAAGATTAGCATAAAACGAACAAAACGGGATAATGGGTAGCCCACAAAATGGAAAACTGTGGAAAATTGCGGCTGCTGTGCTGCATTGTTGGGGCAGCAACAAATTAAATGCACATTACATTCGGGGGCTCCCCTTTCCCCTTTCCCATTTTCATTTTTATTTCCATTTCCATTTCCATCCACCATTGTCTTGTTTAGTATGTCGCCCCAAAACGAAAACGTAAACGAAAACAACAACTACAAAAAATCGAAAGCCAACAAGGAAATAAAAGTTAAAGAAAAGCAACATATTCGTTGTTGTTGTGGGAAAATTAGGTGAACGGAGCTGCCGCGTTGAAAGAAAAGTGCAGCCGAAGGAGCGAGCGAGAGCCACAATTCCGAAATGGCAGTTCCCAAAACTCCGATCGGAGATAAGACAACAAAAACAAGTAGGAGAGTCTTGGTTCGAGGGCAGTCGAAGCTTAGATACTCTTACAAACACATAGAATTGGGGGTCTACCTGATAGACAGTATAGGAGTACCTATTTTTACATAAAATAGAAGATATAGTTCAAAATGAAAGCAGTAACTCTGTAGATGAAAGGCGGACAAACGGACAGACGGACAAGCTAAAAAGCGGACATGGTTACTAAGAAGATGATTGTGATTAAGATAATATCCTGATTTATTAAAGGTCTTGATTAAAAAGATCTTAGAAGTCTAGAAGTCCTAGTTTTCTTAGAAGAAAAAGGTAACTCTATAGCTGAAGGCGGACAAACGGACAAGTTTATAAGCGAACATGGTTACTCAGGAGGTGATTGTGATTAAGAATTTATAAAAAGCGTGATTAAGATCCTAAGAGTCTAGAAATCTTAGAAAAAAAAAGGTAAAGGTAAGAAGATCTAAGAAGTCTGAGAAGAGCGGACAGACGGACAAGCGGACATGGTTAGTCAGACTTATAAGATCTAAGTAACCTCCATAGATGCCTAAAATCCCTTCAAATTGGGAATACCTCTTAAAAAGAGTATAAAAATCATTAAAAGAAATTTACAGCCAGTGCTGCGCCAAAAGGAAATAATAAAATAAAATAAAATAAGCCAGTAGAGAAGCAGGGAAAGGGGGTAAATTAATCGCTGAACAGTTTTGTTTTTCGCATTTTTGTTATCTTGGAATTTTCATCGAAGCTCCGCTGTGGCAGTTGCAGTGGCTCTCTTGCCACTTTTACCCGCCAAGTTGCCGAAATTTATTTGCTAATTGTGCTTCATCGGCTTCTATTTACGTAACTCGATGCCCAAACGCTGGGGCTTTCATTCGACAGCTCCACATGACAGGACAATTAGCTCCAAAGGACAGAAGAAAGGATTGCGAAAGCGATGGAGAAGGGAAAGAGGTAGAAAGAGGAGGTCCAGGTAGAGATAGAGGAGGTACGCAAAAGGACAACACCAAAATTATGATAAAAATGATTTCTTTTATACCTTTTTTTGGTTAGGATAGTCTATGCAGGATATGGATATCCTTAAGGACATGTTTATTTACAAAGTTAGTTTAGGATGCATGATTAATTATTTACAAAAATGTTCATACACAGATTTTTTTATGATTTAAAAAATAGAGAAAGAGACTCGGGCAGACAGAGGACAGAAGACAGAAGAGATTATGATGAATAGTTGATGAAGCGGAAGGGAAAAAGGACAACAGAATACTCACATACGCACAAGGACATGGTACAGTGGTGATATTATTTTCATAGAGCTTACCTGGAAATAAAAGAAAAGGCAAATATTAGATAATTCGTTTGGAAATTGTTTGAAAAGTTTAATATTTCAACAGATCTTAGAAATTATTAATATTTTAAACTAGATTCCTATTTAAAGCAGTTTACATTAAAACATAACTAATTTAAAGCAGTTGAGAGTTTTTTGAACTGCTTTCCCCAAAAATCCGCGTAGAATAATCTATTGTAGAACACTTTACATTTTTACTACATCAGATGATGTCAAGATGGAAACGGTTGGTGTCCCAACTAGTGTTATTGTGTATGTTTACATGTAGAGTAATGTAAGATTGGATGTGTATTTGAAACGCCCTCTATGTATAGAGACACTGTGAAAGTAAAATATTAATGTAAGATACATGGAATGTAACAGAACCTTAACAGAAATCGAGTTAACAGAGGGTGAAAAGAGTAAGCAAATATCAAAGTAAAAAGAATAAATATAAATAATAAAATTTAATAAAAAATATTGGTCTAATTTATTGCAAGTAATTTGAATAATGGAAAAAAGGTTAAATTTTTTAAAGAGTGAAATTAGTAAAATTTTAGACATCATAAAACTGAGATATATTTCAAGTTTTCATTTTAGTCAAATCTATTGTTTTTTTATTTTTTATAAATTTGTAAAACAAAGAAACATGTTAAAATTTCCCAAAGATAACTACATTTCCAAAAACGCAGTTATAATAGTTAAAACAAAAGGAAGCACAACGCAATAAGTCGGTACTGCTTTTAGCCTCTCAAGCTGCCGCAGATTTTGTACTATTTTGTTGTTGCGAAAAATAGCAACAAATACAAACAAGGCGATAATGTGCAGCGACCAAAAGCAATCGATCAATAACAAAATAGAGGCAGTGCACAGAGTGCGATAGAATCGGAAAACAATAACAAAACAAAACAGACTACGATAGAATGCAATTAGAAGACGTAAATAATGAGAGTGGGAGAGAGTGAGAGGAGAGCGAGTGTATACACGTGTGTAAGGCGAAAAACGATGTAAGAGCGCCAGAGAGCGAAGAATTCTTTCGAGTGATAAGAAACGTGAGATCGCGCTAGTGTTCTCTCTCTTCCTCTCCTGAGATAGTCTTTGTCGCATTTGTTTTGTTTTCGTTTTTTTTTTTTGCATTGTTTTGTTTCTTTTTTTTTTTTGTGTCGTTTATAATAAAAATAGCAATTTGCGCACTATTTTTAAATGTTTTGAAAAATTGTTTAATTTATTCCTTTTCCCGTCTGTCTGTTTTGCCAGTTTTGTTTTTTGTCCGTTTCAGTTTGTTGTTGCTGTCACTCACGGCGAGAAAAAACAATTAAAAAAAAAAATTTTGTCACTAAAAGAGAATTGGCGAAATGGAACATCTCCTCCCCCCTCTCTCTCTTCCACTCTCTCTTGTTGTACAACACACGCCCCTCGTACATATCTCATAGATACATTTGTATCTACCACATGACAATTCGTTTAAGCGCCTTGGCGCCAACTGACAAACGAAAAAATATATTATTTTCTATTTTTGGTTTTTCTTTTTGTTTTTTTTTTTTTACTATTCCCCGCCCATGTATTGCATTTCGCTTAAAGCCGTCCACTACTTAGTGGCAAGTATGTAGATGTGTGTCCCCTCCCCCCTCCTACAACAGTGGAATTCACGTAAGACAAGCATAATCGATGGCCTGCTTGGTGCCGTCTCTTATCAACTGCCAGCCTGATAAGAGAACACATGGTAGCACAAAAAAAATAAATAAAATAAAATAAAAATAAAGAAAGCAAGACGGAAAGCGTACGCGTGTGCAACGGCCCGAGTTTCAATTTCCCAAATTGATAAAATGCGCCGAAAATATGACTTCATACTTTTTGCAAAATATTTCCGGGAAGCCAGCCGGCAAGTCACAGAGATTAACAGAAAACATATGATTTTTTTTTTAGTAAAAGAAAAAATATAAATAATATGAAAGGGTAATTTATTAAAATGTCATTAATAAATACTAGTTATGAAATAATGAGAGTATTTTCTTAAATACTTATTGAACCACAATATTTTATGTAAACAAAAAAAATAAAAAAAAATAATTTCTGACATAATTTCTTTTAAAATACATTTTTATGAAAATTCAACTAAAAATCTTTGACATAAAAGATTGTACAATTTGGTTCTGGACATAAGATTACGCTTTCTGAAATTATAAGAATTATTAAGAAAATGTAAATCTTCTGTTATGAAATTCCATTTTCTATAAAGTTTTCTTTGGGAATCTCCTCCCAATTTTATTGATGCTTCTTCTCTAGAATCTCTAGTGTCTAGAACGGCTTCAATATTAGCCATAATAGCCCCCTCTTGGGCCAACTGGGCGTAAATAATTTTGGCAATGACAAATGGGGCTGATCACAAGGTAATGAACAAATGAAACACAAATGAATACAAAATAAATTAAAATAAACAGCGCAGAACACGAAAGATTTAAACTAACAGATACCCTGTAGATTATTGTTAAATAATTATTGTAATTATTAAAATAATCCAAGGAACTAATAAAAAACTTTAATGATTAAATCATTTATTTTTGATTTGTATTCGTTTTCTCAGAAAATGATTTTATTTTTTTTTTAACTACAAGTTGACGACCTATGACCTATAATAACCTATAGAGAGCCATAAATAATACAAAGTATTAATTAATTGCATTTTTCTTTTATATTCATTGAATGACTGCCATCGCCTCTGTTCGTGCAAAAAGTTGATTTTATTTAATTTTAATTTATTTGGCATGTGGCTATGCTTTTTCCGATTTTTTTTGCAACCGATTTTCGAGTGTCCATGACAACCGGCATGAGTGGGAGGTGGCTGTTGTGTCTCACTGCTACACAATAATTAGGAAAAGTAAATAAATTAATTTCGGATGGTGGCCCGCGTGAAGGAAATTAATGCGAAATTAATGGAGCGTCAAGGCGTCTGCCCGCCCGAATCGCCCAGCCATGTCCACATCCATTGGCCAAGTGTTTGGTTGCATTTTAATTAGTAATTTATTAATTGGCAATTGGGGGGAGGACCAGGAGAGCGCCAGGAGAGCGCCAGGAGAGCGCCAGGGGAGTGCCAGGGTAGCGCCACCACGAAAATGAATCAGAGGACTCGGGAAGCCGGAAGTTCTCAATTACAAATTGGAAATATTACGAGTTCCAACTGCCTTTATGAGTAATGGCAATTATGGGCTTCCTTGACAATATGTCAGTGGGTGTGTAGGACTCTTTTTTTTTTTTTCTTTCCACAGCGAGTGTGTGCTGGAGACGTCATGTGGGCGTTGTCGCGCGAAACAGCTGTTGGTCGCTGACTCTCCACAGCTGCTGGCGAGGAGGGGAATAAAATTGGCAACAAAGAGTTGCTGGAAAGTGGAAATCGGAGTGTATATCCACCAGAGACCAGCCCGATGACTAATAAGCCTCAGCAGCACACATACACTCACCTCCTCAGGCAACAAACAACAACAAACAAAGCCCCAGCAGCTCAAACACTCCACAACTCCAAACAGAAACCCAAAACACAAAACACGCGCCGGCAAAATAGCCAAAACGAGGCAGCCGAGCAGACAAAGAAAAAACCGGCTTAAAATTAAACTTAAAAGGTTTAAAAAACATTAAAACAAAAATCTGAATTATATAAAAGTGGCTTGTGGAATTTTTATGAATTTTATGGACAAGTCTAAAAAAATATTAAGACTTTTAGAAGTTACTGAAAGTATATGAAAATATGATTTAAAAACTGTTGATTTTTTGACTCAAAATCTTTCTATAAAAAAAGAAACGAATAAATTCAGGGGAATATCCCCCTATATGTGAGTGGGTGTGGAAGAGTCATCCCCACAAGACAAGTTCTTACTCAACTTAGATGTAGCTTCTATTTATAAGATATTATTAATACAAAGATATGAAAGTCTGTTTAAGCTCATTATTATTATTCTTATTAAAATAATAATAAATATTAATATCAAGTTGATTTTTGTTTAAATTAACAAAATAGTATACAAAATCTTTTATTTTTGTTTCTTTTCTTTTCAAAATCTTAGGGGAAGAGGTACTAAACACTATCTTTTAGAACAAACAAACATCTCTTTAATTAAAAAAATATATATATATTTAAACGCATTAATTGTTAAATAATGCTGCATTTTTTATACACAACTTTTGAAATCAAAATAAAGCTCTCTTACTCGCAAGATTGGAAAAATATATTACTAAGACAACAATCTGTTTCAAATAAAATAGGTATAAAAAAAAAATTCTTCCAATAAACATAAGAATTTATAACTTCTAAATTAGAAGTAAAGCTAAAATAAATCAAAAAGCCATTATCATAAAATAGTCAGTGATTAACTAAAAGATAATCTACCAAATGATTCAAATCAAAGAAAAGCCCCAATTTCCTCATATTTCCTGAGGTCGTTGATCCTATACCCACCTCGTCACACTCTCGTCAGCCATCTAACTCTTGAAATATTAGCAAATGGAGTGCGAAAACGCTCCTCCTCCCCTTAACTGGGAACATATTGGGTCAAAAGAGGCCCAAGTCTGATAAAGGAAATGCATTTTGTCACGCATACGCGTATTTTTTTTCAGATTGCTTTGAAGGTCCGTCACCGGTTCCATGTTTTAAGAGGTTATTTTCTTATTTATGGAAGAAGGAATTTTCTTAGTTCTCATACGCATGCCAAGTTGGAGGGTTTCTATTCGCAACACTTGTGGATTTTGGGTCAACTTAATAGGGTTTATTAGTTGGAAGTAAGAGGTACTTGCAGGGCGTATATTTATTTCTAATTATTTTCCTCTAAAAATACGTATTTTTTTGAGATTTTTACTTATTATTCAAAACTTATTATAAAAAACTTATTCAACAATTTTGGAATTAAACTTGTGTGCGGCATGTTGAAACATGTTTAACTCCGTAAAAAATTTGGTCACACTAGCTTTTAGACAAGAAATTAAATATTTAGTAATTTTTACCCTTTTAATTAAACATTTTTTATATATTTTTTGGATAAACTAGCTAATGTCTAGATGATTTCTTCAAAGAAATACTAGAAACCATAAATATTTATTTTCCCGGCAGACTAGAAACCATAAATATTTATTTTCCCGGCAGACTTTCTGTCACAAAATTGCACTTTTTTAACGACTTTTTTTCAGTCAGAAAGTCACTCAACTCATAGACGCCCCCGCAGTCGGTGTGAACTGCTAATTGAAGGAAAGGTGCAACTAAAAAGATGCAAACACGACGCTTTTTTACACTTTTCATGTCTGCAACTTTCACGTTTAATTTTTAGCTTCACAGCATTGCTTATTTTCACCCAAAAGACCATTTGACATTTGCCTGCCCAGTTTTCCAGGCAGGCCCCCTTTTCCGCGACACTTGCTATTGATTTTCAGTTCGACTTTCAGTTTTCAGTTCCAGCAGAGGCAGAGACAGGGACAGTGTCAGTGGCAGTGGCAGCCAGTGTGGAAATTGCGTTTCGGTTCAGTGTCGAGTCGAGCCTTCCCCCAAAATGCAAATCCATAATCAACTTTCTGTGAGTTGTTTTGGTTGTTTGTTTGTTTCGTTGTTTGTTGGCCCACACACGATAATAATAATTTTGCTTATTTTTTTCGCTTTTATTTGCTTTTGTTTCTGTAATTTTTGCAGTCAAGGTCGTTCTTCGGCGGGTCGGTACCTTGCTAGGGTTCCGGACCCTAGGCTATAGGCTCTAGACTTAAGGCCCTAGACTGTGGCAACAGTTTACTTCCGTAGTTGCCAACCTCGTACCCAAGTTGGCGGTAAAAAATTATACTTTTTAAATCTAGAATCCAGTTACTAGATATGACAAGATATTATTAGAAGAGAGTGGTATTATAGAATGAAAGATATTACAATATAGACTAGGTTTCTTTTTAGAACTAGTTGCTAGAAGATACTATTAGAGGGGACTGTGCTGTCTTAACTTTTTAATAGCCTTTTTTAATAGACTGTTACCGGAACCACTTTGCTTCCGTTTCTCTTATCCTTTTATCCTTGTTATGCCTAGTTTGTTAGTTCGATTTCCACCCAACTCCCACTCCAACATTTCTCTAGAGAATGTTTCTCTACGCTGTCCCTTTATCGAATTAAGCTTGTCATGCAAAAAAGAATCAGAGGTTCGACGTCAGACACCGTTTTTAGTTTTTTAGTTTGAAATGTCAGTAAAGTAAAAGTTCAATTAGACCTTAACCCTAGGGTCTGTATACTTTTTAAAGAATAAAAAAAAAAACTGTCACTGTCCTCTTAATTAATTCTTTTATTTAGCAATAAAATTTAAATAAAATTACAAAGCACTTTATGGTTCTCGATTTGTAAGAAGCTCTCGTTTAACAAATTATCATTTGCATTCAGAACACAAAACTCATTCAATTGATGGCGATTATTGACCCACTGTGGTATGGGATGTCTCTGGGGGGCTCTGACAAGAGGGTCTCGGGTCTCGGGGGTCTGGTGAGGAGAAATGGAGACATTGCTCTGCAGTGGTTGCTATTTTTCGCAGACTGTCGACTGGCGACTGTAGACTGTAGAAATTTATGAGCAAATAAATATGGCTGAGGCTGATACAGCTCGGCAGCAATTCTTTCTTTTTCGGTTCTTTGTTATTCTTGCTTTTAGTATTTAAATCATGTGCTCTCGACTGGCTGTAGCCCCTGAAGCCCCTTTCTTTTTGGCACTTCCTCTATCTATCTATAAGATCGCAGCCAACTGACGTCTATCAATAAATTCCTTCGCCTTCTTTTAGGTTTTTTTTTTAATTTTATTTTTTCTCACAGAGCAGGTTCATACTCTTTTAAATAAAATAAAAAAATAAATAAAAAAATGTGCCCTGAATTTGACTTGCAAATATGGAAAGAGTCAATAGCCAAGCAAAGTCAAAGCCAATCGTCAATCAATCAATCAATCCACCACCGATTCCAGACCGTAAAGGGTCGCCCATAAATCAATAAAAGGCGTTTCTCGCTCTGTCAAGGTTTCCATCCTCAGATTGTGGCTATTTTTTTTTGCCATTTTTCTTTCATTTCATTTGCAAGAAAGTGTCAATTATGGGGAAATATGCAAAATATATTTGGAAAAAAAAAATAGAGAGAAAAAACGTAATCTGAGGCATTCCCTTTGCTTCTGTTTGATATTTAATTTCTTATTTAATTTCTGCGCTGAAAGCTAGTGATAGCTTGGAAACACCTGTTCGGCGTTTCAGTTCGCAACAGTGGGGCAGGTTGCGAGTCGCGAGGTGTGTTTTTTTTCGTCTTTTTTTTTCGCTTGTGATAATGGTTAGAGGGAGATGGAGAGTGAGAGATGGATAGTGAGATCCCCCCTTGTTAACATTCTTGCTTGGCAACAGAAGGAATTTATGCTTTGGACAAGGAATTTTAAACAAAACTATGTTGGGATCTATAAGATATAAATGTATCTATAGGATAAAAATCTTTTTTCTTCACTATTTCTTTCTAAATTTTGGTTTTATATATTTTTTTTATTAAAATATTATTTATACAATTTAATATATATATTTTTTTGTTGAAAAACTAGTGTTTTAAACAGGAAGAAATCCATAGATTGAAAATCCTTGATGGGTTCTTATATGCAAGAAGCCCCTCTTCAGAAAAAACAGTCTTAAGGCGTTAAAAACAAAAAAAAAAAATAAAAAAAACTGTTAATACAGGCAAAAAAAATGTAGAAGTGCTAAAAATATTGGCGCGAAAGAATATAATGTACACATTCTACAATCTACAAGATACGCAAGCTTCTCTGGAAGAAAATTGAACTAAATTTTAAATTCTTTTTTTTTTCCAGAGACTCTGAGAAAGAGCGAGCAAAACATGAATTAAATCTAATTTATTTCATTGAGTTTAATCAGCGCACGAGAAGAAGAAAAGAGGGGGACTGGCCTTTTCATTTATCCCCATCTCTGCCTCTCTCGCTCGCTCTCTCTCTTTATCTGTCTCCCCCTCTGTCTGCCTGTCGAAGAGCGTGAGAGCTGAAATAAAGAAAAAATGCCACGCGCAGTAGAGTTTATTTTTAAACAACAACAACGCATTATAATGAAGGCAGCAGCACCAGAAACAACACAAACAACAACAACAAGAAATAGTCGCACATTGATAGGCGATGCTTGATAGGAAAGGCGGTTTCGTGGGGCGGGGTGGGGGGTGGACTGACGCGATGGCCGTATAAAAATCAACTTCAATATTTGTGTCTATTTTTAGACACAAAATGAAGCGATACGAACGCATGACCATGTCTGTGTGTATTAGTGTGTGTGTGTGTTTGTGGGGTGTGGGGCGAGAGAAAATGAGAGTGGGCGAACCGGAGAGTGTAAGAGAGCGGTTGTTGTAATGCGCCGGCCAACGATCGCACAGCAGTGCAGTAACAGCAACAACAAACCAAAACACACCAAGAACAACAAAAACGACAACAACAGCAGTGCAAAAAGCGCTCTCCCCAACTGTATCTATGAGACGGTCGGTCGGTCGGTTGGTCGTCTATGTTTGGGTGAGTTTTTGGGGACGAGACGTCAGGCAGACGGGGCGACGTCAAGCAGGCGTGCGGTTTTTTGTTTTTTTTTTCATGTGTACCTCTCATTACTTGATTAGTGGGGTATATTAGATCTATTAGATCTTTTATTATAAGAAATTAATAATATTTAAAAGTTTTTTAAATCTGGTTTGAATTTTATAGAAAAGTTGTTTCTAACATTCTAGTTGTTTTCTTATATTTTTAATTTCAAAAAATGATATACATATATAATAATATATACATATAAATTAAAAATATTCTAATTTAAATAATAGTATTAACCTAATTAACCTCTTTTAAGAGTAAGAGACATTCCGATATCCTAAAATGTATTTTTAGTCTCTTACAGGATCACACCCTGAGTCGATATAAACAGGTTCAAGTATGTTCTGCATGTCCATCTGAATGTCCAAGCATGTCCAAGCATGTAAGCGTCTTTCTGTCTGATACCTCTCTGATATAAGCTTTTCATCCGAAATATTAAAGAAATTTGATTCTCATAAGAAAATTCCTATAAGAAAGGATTAACTTTTAAATTATATAATATGACTTTTCCTTCTTTTTTTTCATTTATCTATGTAAATTGGACATCAATACTTCTCACCACATCTACAAAAATATATAATTATTTTAATTCCATTACTTCAACTACTTTGACCAACTAATTGGCTTTAAGACCCCATAAGCCATTTCAACATCCAAAGCAATAATAGCAATTACAAATATTATTAACAAAGCAGCTGCAATCGCCGCAGTTTTCGTCATCCATTATAGAAAGTTGTGTGGCGCCCAGGTAGGTGCTTATTCCCCTCTCCGGTACTCAGCACAAGCATCGAATTTCCCGAACGAAGGTCAAGCTGCGTTTTGGGTCTCCTCCTATGTACATACATATGTATGTACATATGACTATATTTTCCTAACGTGCTCTCTGTTGTTTGTTGTTGAACGAATTATTTCCAGTTTTTTCTACATTTCGTTACTTTTTACATCGCATTTTCCCCCAGATCCCAGACCCCAGAGTCCAGTAAGTGCGCAGCGCATAAGGCGAAGCTCATTTTAGCGTAAAGCGTGGCTCTTATGTAAACTAGGGGGAGGGCGATGTGGATGGGGCTACTACATGGGCCCCCCGATATGGCGTGCTTTTCAGATGCAAGCGAGACAAAAATAAAATATAGTATAAAAGTAGTGTATGCATTAGGAGGAAGTGCAGTTCTGTTTTCTCAAGAAATAGGGTTCATTTTTCATAAATTATTATTCTTAAAATATTATTCTTTCAAAAAAAAGTAACAAAGCCTCGAAGACAAGAAGCAATTCATGGAAACTTTCTTGGAAACAGAAATTACTAATGTAAATACATATCTTGACGCAAAAAAGCCAACAACTGCCGCCGATAAAGAAGAACTTCCATTATCTCTAGATTAGAATGTCCAGCCACGGTTGCGGTTGCTAACTAACCACACTTTTTTTTTAATTTTTAACAATTTCTATGAAGTCTACTTTCATGTTCTGCCAGTTTGACTCACAAGCGAAATTTTACATTCTTGACTAATTCATCGTTTGTAATACTTGCAGTTTAATAAAGACCCTTCTTTTTTATTAAACCTTAAGGGGGGGTAGCTATAATAATGGGGGAGAAAATGACTAACATTTTTATTTAATTTTTAATGAATGTTTAATATCTCATCAGTGTTGAGTGTTGCAAATTGCAAGTCAATAGCAGGAAAATTATCTATTTTCCTTAAAACTCTTTTTTTTTTTGTTTAGTATGTAAGTCGACATAACACCATAACAAATGCTACAACGATTATTTTACAATTTTTAACACTATTTCTGAATATTATTAATTATATTTTTTGATAAAAACTATACACAATATTCTTCAAAAAATAATAATACTAAAAAAATATATATATTTCTATTCAATTTCACAGAAAATATGTTTTCTTTTTCATACTTATGAGCTGAACTCCCCCCCTAATTTTTAAAAAATTCTCACTCACAAACAAAAAATATCTATGGATTTGAACACATTTATGTGCTGGCGCTACATGTGCGTGTTTTGGGCCACAATTTGGATTAGACAAACACAAATAAAACAACGTTCTGGAGATAATTTAGATAAACAAGTGATATTGGGGAAATGGGGGAGCTTCGAGTGGAGGGAGTGGGCTGGTTTCTATGCAGCCGATAAGACAAAATCCCCAAACGGAAGTTACAATCGCGTCAGAGGGATCTTGAAAGGGGAGTATAGTCCTCAGTAGGTCAGATACGTCAAGAGGCGACAGGCCCCGAAAACCAAAATACAAAAACAGGCACCAGATTCAAACAGCCAGGCCGGCCAACGCAAAGTAGCGAAATATATACTATTTTGGCACATGTGAGACGGGAATGCTTTCGACCTTGTGGCAGAAAATAAATACAAGCGTTTTCAATATTTTTTCGTATGCCCCTGAAAGAGATTTTTTGGCAAAAAAGCTGGAAGCGAAATGGTCTTTCGGCCATGGAAAATGATTGATTCGAAATTCAAGTCGAAGCTTTTAAGGCGCAAAGATGTTGTGAGTGAAAAACCACAAATGTATGGCATTTCTCTAGTGCTACGACCCAGAAATATGTCATGGGTAATACGAGAAAAGAAACCTCGCGGAGGTGTCCAATAGTCTTCTTAGGATAGCCCTCTATATGACTTTGACATGGATTTTTGTGACATAGACATTTTTCCGCCTAGTTTAACGAAGGACGCTGCCTCATATTGTACGGCTAGAAAAGAGACGGCTGGTGATAGAGAGAGTTCAAGGAAGAGAGGAGTACGAGAGAGGGGAGAGTATTTCTTAAATAAAAACTCGCTAGAGTTTATACGATTCTATAGAGGTTCTGCAAGTAGACTTCAACCTTCAGACCATTCTAACAAGGGGCGCTGTCACATATTGTATTGCTCGGATAGCTCTTAGAGTTGAAGGAAGTAGTAGTAGAAGGTATGAGGTTCTAAGGGAGAGAATATATGGATTTTTTACAAGTAGATTTCCAACACCCTACTCATTGCTTATAAGTAAGAGTAGTTGCCTGGCTCCCTTGTCCATTTCATGTCATTTTATTTCTTTTTATTATTGCTGACTCGCTTCAGAACACAAATAATGATTCAACTTCTGATCGAAGAAGAGTGAGTAATGGTCGGAGAACTCTTCGCCTTGCCTTGCCCCGTCTTTTGTCCTCCCTATCCCATTACGGAAGTTCATTGGGGAGGTCATTGAAATCCCAGAACCGTCCTGACCTTCCGCATTCCTCATTCCTCACTCCCAGCTCCTGTTTCGGGTGTCTGTCATTATTCTAAGTCGGTCAATGTTAGGCACGCGCCGAAAAAAGCGTTTCTCTTGTTGGGGCTTTGCCTTGAAAGCGATTTAAGCAACGCATGAGACAATCGGGTATATATATCGGGGTGGATATAAGCCATATAGTGTCGTGTTTCTGGGTGGATTGTGGATTAAGAGAGAAGGTGAAGTTGCTGGCACAGTCTTTGTTCTATCTGGTTTCGCAGTTTTGGTGACAAATGAACAAGTAGAAGGGAAGATTAAGAAAATATTTAATATTTAAAGTGTTTTTAGTCAAGGGACTTGGATATTATTTGCTTTTTAAATGAACGATTGTTCACTAGTTCATAGAACTCATAAGAATGTGGTTTGTGGTTTCTGAAACTTAAGAATCTAATCTCTGGAATGATATATTTTTTTTCTTACTAAAATAACATTCTCCACAATTTTAAAATGAAATCATTCCTCTGCCTCTGTCTGATTAATTGAAGGCCTGGAATGGCTAATTGGATTTCAGCATGTGAGTACTCTTGGAGAAGAAGTTATGAGCTCAGCTCGGGGCTCGAGTCTGATGACAACATTTGGCCATGGGGGCTACTCTTTGAGAGGAATTTGAATAGGAGATTTGAAATATTCTGATATTCAATGACTTGCAAGAGAATATAGATAGTTTTAAAAGATAATTCAATATGAATTAGTATTATTTAATGTGTCTGTGTTACAATTGTTGCAATAGCATGTAGCAAGTGCCATTCAGAGCAGACTTTCCTTTTCGTAAGTAGGGCTATAACCAGTTTTGTTTTTAGCCCCCGGCTCCTGCTCCCCTTTCTTCGACTTGATTGCCGTCAAAGCCACGTCCAATTGGCCGCATGACGTAAGTGGACTTGATTTACTTGAAACAGTGGGGAAAGAGGGCATATCTGGGAGATGGAGTGGAGAGTGGAGCCCCATAGACCGATGCCCTTGGGCTTAGTGCATCAATCAGTTGCTCTAATAAAGAAAACAAGGGGGTTTCTAAGGGCATGGGGCTCTGGGAGGAGGGACAAGTTGTCAAGTGCAGGTCTTCTTGTTGGTCTTCCAGTTTGTTGCTGAAACCAACACTTGGAGAGGGATTACTCATACGACGCATGGTCGCCCTGCACCCCAGCACCTCCTCCGACCGCCTCTGCTGGCTATTTTTAATGCCAAGACACATAATTCATTGTAATTTGCCTTCTGCTGCTGCCTGCCCCTTTTTTGTACAATTTCCAGTTGCAGTTGAGGAAGAGCAAGGGCTGCCAGGAGTAACTGCTCTATCCTGGAATCGGGTATCTCTCTTCTAACTCATTACTTTAATATTATTTCCCTTATTTCTATAACTGCATTGTTCTCTAATTTAATCAATCGGTTAGCTGCAGCCGGCAGAAAGCCACAACAAGTGACTCATCCAATAAACTTTTCTACGGCAAACAAATTAGTCATCACATTCCCATTCAGAGCCACAATAAACAGCCAAGTGTCGTCAAGTATTGGCTTCACGAGTTTCCCAATCAGATAGCATCGCAAATCGCGATACATCAAGTGATTTTTTTTATTTTTATTAAAAAGAAATTAAGGTGGGATATCCTGCAGAGAATGGTATTATCAAGTGACAGTATCCCATATATTATAATACAAAAATAATAAAGAAAAATGTTATGGCATTTTCGATTAATCAGTTGTAGGGATATAGATTATAGCTATAGGATATATCCTCCAAATTAAATTTTTTAGAGCTAGTTTTTTGGTCAAAAATAGTATCTGTCCAAAGTTACAACCTTATATATAAAAAAAACACAGTTATGGGCATTGATGATCATTTTCTTACATGGGTATAGGATAGCTATAGGATATAGTCAACCGATCCCTTCCATTCTGACTTATATATAGCCTGTCAAGCAAAAAAGGTGGTTCCGAGTCAATAGCTTTAAAACTGAGAGACTAGTAAGGTTAGAAACAGCTTATGCGGACAGACGGATAAACAGACATGCTTATAACGCCTCAGGAGGTGATCTTGATAGAGAATATAGGTTCTTCTACTGTATAGGGTCAAAGATGCATAAATAATAACCTCTGCAGGAGTAAAAATATCTAAAAGTATAAAAATGAATTGATGCGAAATTAATGGAACCAGAAATAGCTCTGAAAAGTAACCTATTTGTTGTACCTAGTACCTTGTAGTACCTTCCTTCCTTCCTTTAATTCATCCTTATAAAATTGTATCATTTTCATTCTCTTTAATCCACATATAATCCCCTAATTTGCTTTAATTTTTCTGGCAGTGTACTACAATTGAGTAAACTTTTGAACGCTTTAAAACGAACTTAATTGAAGCGACCTTTCGTGTCACACACGTGTTGTTGCCTCTTCTACGGTTCTGTGGTTCTACGGTTCTACGGTTCTACGGTTCTACGGTTGTACGGTTCTATGGCTCTACGGCTGTCCGGTTGTACGGTTCTACTGTTGAGGCAACGCCCCCGAAGTGCCTAAAAAAAAACAAAATTCCATGGCTAATTTCATTGATGAATTTTTATTAAATAAATTATAATGAGGTCTGCCCTCCAGTGGAGGTCTCTGCCCCACTCTCTCTCTTTCTTTCTCTTCTGCTGCCATCTCTTTCCCCATCCCAGAGGCCATCTCTTTCCAGCAAATTGGCGAGCAAATAAAAGCGCAAAAAAGTGGCGAAATTGTTTCTTGAAGAGAGGCGGCGGCCGGCGCGTGTTGGCACTTTAGCGGCCCGAACTGAACCTGAAACTGAAGCCCTAGACGGTGCTACTTGGAAGTCAGGCCATCGCCTCTCGAAACTTGTTCAAACAGCGGTTATGGGTTCTAAAAATAGTTGAATGCAAACTCCATCCAAAAATAACTTGGCTGCGTCTTCGACTAATTGATCCCCGAATCGGAAAGCAGTAAAGTTTCTGTAAATATTTGAGAGACCCCCATCATATACGAGTACCAGAGATAACGCCCAAAGTCTCGGATTTTTGTGAATGAAAAATTGAAAAGGTCGGATTTGTAAACGGAGCACTGATTAGATAAGGGGACTTGGGGCTTGGGCTTTCAGTTCAGGGCTTGCTACTATGCTTTCAAGTGAAATTATTTCCAAGGGAGGACTAGAGACTTATATAGGAGGTCCACTAGGGACCTAGAATAGAGCGAATACTAGACTAAGGGACTCGATTCTTGATCCTTGATCTTCTTAGTCATTAATAGTAAACTAAAGAAATTATTGTTCCTCTTTGATTTAAGACATCTTAGACCTCAAAGGGTATACTTATACTTGATCAGAAGCTTGTCCGTCTGTCCGTTTGTCCGCATAGACTGTTTCTAGGCGTACTAGTCTCTCAGTTTTAAAGGTATATACTTGAAACTTTGCACACCTCCTTTATTCTTTCGGGCGTCTACATCCTATAGCTATCCTACCCTAAAGATATAATATTGAGCTCTAAAAAGTGTCATAAGATCAACTACATCTTATCTTATATATCTTATAGCAATTGTTCATCCCTGAAATAAAACCATTGGAAATTCATAGCACAGGTACATGGTCTGATGCTAATATTCTCTCATATAAGATACCAGTATATAGTACTATATAATACATACGAGTATATAGTACTAAATTCCATATCTGTAATGAAGAAGATCTTATACTATATATGTTTATCCGAATCTGTAAAGAGGGGATAGAGGAGGACCTGTTGTATGATCCTTGATCGATCTCCTTGATATCTTATAAGTTATAGCATAACATCATTACAAGCCCAAAGTAAGCTTTTGCTTCTTTTTTTAACACATGTATTAATTTGAAATATTGGATCTTAAATATTAATAAATAAATATTCAGTCTAATTGGTTTAAAGAAAGTAATCCCTTTTCTAGCCTAGAACTATGGAACTCCATTGGGAAATACTTCTTTATTATGACTTTCTATAGCTACTGTATCTATATATAGTAGATATAGTATCTTTAGTATCTCAATCTATTTATCTTTCAGCACTCACCTTTCAGTCTCGGATTCTGCATTTGGTTGCTGCTGTAGCTGTTGGATCTGCTGCTGCGTGGAGGCTGCCGTCGATGTGGCTCCTGTGGCCGTGGCACTTGCAGCGCCGCCTGTGGCAGCTGTCGTGGTGGCTGCTGCCGACTGTTCGTCGGTCAAGGGTAGCGGTAGCGCGTTTGGCGCTGCCTCGGCGCTGGCCGGCGCACTTGGGTTGGTTAGGTTCATGTTGCTATTGTTGGCACTGGCACTCGCGATGTTTGTTGGCGGAATCTGTGGCTGCTGCTGCTCGTCCGATGGCTGCTGCTGTGGCACCATCAGTTGCTGCGGATCGGCTATGGTGGCCGGGGCGCTCTGCAACTGCAGCGTGGAAATTGTGGCTCCTGTGGCGGCAGCTCCGCCTCCCGCTACTGCTGCTGGCGCTATTGCCGGCGACTGCGGCTGCTGCTCGTAGCTGGTCATGTGGGACAGCAGCGGCAAGGTCTGGCCCTGCTGGGCGGGCACTGCTGTGTTGGAAGTGTTTGAAGTCTGTTGCTGTGGCGGTGCGGCACCTGCTGCCGGAGTGCCTCCTCCTGCTGCCGGCACTGCTGCTGGTGGGGCTTGGTGCGGCGTCGTTCGCTGTGGAGTCTGTTGTTGCCCCTGCCCTTGCTGCTGTTGCTGCTGCTGGGGGTTGAACGGCTGTGTTGCAATCCCGTCGATCTGGGAGGTGGCCTGCTGCGGCTGCTGCTGCTCCAGTTGGAAGTTGGGCGCCTGCCCGGCCGCCACTGCTGCGAACGTGGGCGTGGCCTGGGGGGTTTGAGGGGCAGGGGACAGCGGCTGCTGCTGCTGCTGCTCCACATAGCTGGTGCTAAGTTGCGACTCCCCGGCGGCAGCACTGTTGCTGCTGTTGTTATTGTTGCTGCTGCTGGGTGGCAGGACATCGCCGCCATTCTGATAGCCAGTGTAGCCACCCGGTGGCACGTCCATGGCCTCCTCGCGCTGCTTCAGCTGCTGCAACGTCTGCTGCAGCTGCATGGCCGCGTTGCGGGCATAGTCCATGTTGTTGGGATCGCCGGGGGGGTTCGGGGAGCCGGCATTGGCATTCACGCTGTCGAACAGCTGCTGCTGCTGCTGCTGTTGGGCGTCAATATGGAGCTGGTGCATCCCGTGCACCACCGTGGCCGGGGCGGTCATTACGCCACTGGGCGTGGCACTCAGCTGCTGCTGCTGCTGTTGCGAGGACTGCTGCTGCGATGGCTGCTGTTGCTGCTGCTGCTGCAACCCTTGCTGCTGCTGCTGCTGGTCGGCATAGTTCCAGTTGGCATCCGTCGAGTTGGCCTCCAGGTGGTTCTCGTTGAGCTTCTGGGTGGGTGGCAGGATCATGCTCTGTGTGGTCTTCTGTGGCATCGCCTCCGCACCACCCCCAGCAGCCCCGCCGTCGGTGGTGGCGGCATGGGGGTCGGAAGAGGAAGAGCCAGTCTTTTCGTTGTTGTTGCCACCGTTGCCGACGCTCGAGTGGTCCAGGTAGTCCATGCACATCCAGCGTCCCCGCTTGAACGGCTCCGTCGACTCGATCTTGACGACCTTGAACCGCTCGCTGCGATGCTGCGTCTCCTTGATGTCGTCCTTCTTCTTGGTGCCGCCGGGCGTCACCGCGGCACTCACCACATTAATGATATTATCCGACACGTTCACCTGTACGTTCTGGATGGTCTGGCCCAGCGACGGACCAATGGGATCCACCACAACCAGTCCGTACTGGGAGCTGGTCGGTATCACCGGGGCGTTCGTGCTGAGGGCGTTGTTCGCGTAGTAGACCTCCTCCTTGGAGAACGTGTCCTCCGACATTGAGGGCGTCTCGTTCTCCAGATCCGTAATCCGGCTGTTGTCATCCGTATGAGATTCGTCCAGATCGTCGGCCGACTCGTCCCCGGTATCCCCGGCGGCGTTCAGCTTGGGATGACCCACCGTCACCGAGGTGATCTCGAACGAGGAGGTCGTCTTTGGTTTCCGATTGGCACCACCCGGGCCCGGTGCTGAGGATCCTCCGGCGCCCCCACCCACACCGACAACTGTCAGCGAGGAGGCATGCCCCTGGCTGTGGCTAGTCTGCTGTTGTTGCGATTGCGATTGGTGGTGTTGGTGGTGCTGGTGCTGGTGATGCTGATGGTGGTGATGGTGATGATGGTGGTGATGTGCTTGGTGGTGGGGTGCCGGGCCCGGGACGGCAATTGCTGCCACTGTGGCGCCACCCATTGAGCGTGCCCCATTATTGTTGGGGGAACTGGCCTTGCTGTTGGTGGTGCTACTGGTGGCACTGCCACTGCCACTGCCAATGCTGCTGCTGGTGCTGTTGCTTCCCGGATTTGGCGGTTGCTGGTGGGTGGTGCTGCTGCTGTTCGTGGTGGTGGACTTGGGGGCCAGCGATGTCGATGTGGACGTGGCCAGACTCGAGTTG
This sequence comes from Drosophila atripex, assembly GCA_035045925.1. Lineage (NCBI taxonomy): Eukaryota > Metazoa > Arthropoda > Insecta > Diptera > Drosophilidae > Drosophila > Drosophila atripex. The sequence goes on along the minus strand of JAWNOP010000070.1, from coordinate 5,732,982 downwards.
CTGCTGGTCCTGGAGACCTGAGACGATGCTGTAGCTGGCGCTGCTGCCACCCGACTCAGTGAGTTCAATCTCAGACTCTCGCTGGTGGTGCGCTGCAGGGCAGGATTGCTCCCAGCACTGTTGTTGCTGTTGCTGTTGTTGGGCTGATAGGCGTTGCCCGGCGAGTAGAAGCCTGTCATGGGAATATGGTAGTTGGTGGTCAGCGAGTTGACCTTCGTCAGCTTCCGCATATTGGCTCCCGTCCCACCGACACTCACACCCCTCGCCGGTGTCAGCATGGAGTTCCTCCGCCCCGGATTATTGCCAGCTCCGGCATTGGCAGCTGCCGGCTTGAACTTGGCATTAACGGTACGATCGAACATGTTACTGAGACTGCTCCTCTGCTGTGGCTGATTGCTGCTGCTGGTGGTGGTGTTGGATGTTCCAACCACTACTGATTGCTGGCCTCGACGGACAAGGGGCAGGGCTTCCTGGGAGTTTTCCGGCGATGAGGCCTGCGAGTTAGTGGGCGACTGATTAGCTATCGAAGCCGATGATGCTGCTGCTGCTGCTACTGCTGCTGATGATGCTGCGGTGCTTGTTGTGGCTGGTTGTTGTTGTTGCTGCTGGTGTTGTTGTTGTTGATGTTGTTGCTGTTGCTGTTGGTGGTGACCGGAATCTTCGCTGACCGCACTTTGATTCTCGGCCATAATCGAATTGGATTTCAGCGTACGCAAAGTTTTCAGCAAATAATCCAGGATTGCTGACGATTCTTGGATTATTTGTGCCACGAAAGAAATATTTTGAATTAACACCCTTAATGGGCCTTTAAGTTATTTTCTAAATAGCTTGAGGTTTAGTTTCTTTGTCTAGTATTTAGTTTTTAGGATAGCTTTCTGTCAGTTTGGGAATTAACACGCCCGCCAATTCGAATGCGATCTCTGCACTGGCCGACCGACGACGACGATGCATAATAGCGGTTAGGTTGGCGTTGCGATGTCAGGTGGCAACTGATTCGATTCCACGATCTAATCCGTTTCGTACCGCTCCGTACTCGATCTCGATCCCTCGATCCGACACGACGCGACGACGAAATATGAACCCAACAACGACGACCGACGAACGTGAAACTCTTGTTTATTTTTTTTTATAGTTGATTCTGTTGGCTTTTTAATTGAAATTTATTTAATTTATCAGGCCTGCCCTTGCCAGCTGGATAGTGGGTGATGGGTGGTGGTGGGCCTATAGACTATAACTCCGCTCCAGCATGCGGAAGAGCACAACCACCAACAACAATAACAACAACAACACTGATCACAGGAAAAAGCGACGACGATAGCAGCGCCATCTAGCGGGCGCCTTCAACTTATGACTTATTTGGCTTATAGAGGGCGTTATTGTGAACCACCCCCCCAAGTAGATCACACAACTACACTGTCAAAAAACTCACGTTCTCAGGCATTTAAACCGCCTCACACACACACACGTGCATGTGTGTGTACAACAGCACAGCTGTTCGAGGAATATATTTTTGGAGACAAAAGGATTTTTTGATATTTGATTATTTTTTTTTTTTTGATTTTTGAATTGAATTTTTTTTTGGCCCACTCTCTTTCTCTCTTTTTAATACACTTGAAATATTTCTTGCTTAACTATTAAAAATATTTTAGTGAATTTTGGATTTAACTAAGGATTTGATAACGGGATGCACGTTGTATTGTGATATACTTGGTTTCACTTCCTGTTTATTCTTGTTTGTTCTTGTCACACGCACACGCACAGTTTTCGATTGCTTTTGACGGAATTTCGGGGTGTATCCGTTTCGCAGAATTTCATCAATTACTCCGGTCCGGTTTACTAGCACATTGCAGTAAATTGTAGAATTGAAATTCCTGTGAAATATCAGAGCAGAAACACCAACAATCAGCATTAAATTACATTTTTTTTCTATTATTTTTTTTTCTCTTTAAATATGAGCTTGAAATTCAATCGGAAATAATCAATAATACTATTTATTATTTGTTTATTAAATAACGAGAATGGGGCCTATAGAAAATCACAGAGGACAAATAATATCAGGGGACATCCGGGCGTATACGTAATATGCGAGTTAGAGAGCCAGTTGAAAAATTTGGTTTTTCAAGAATAATTTTTAGTAAAAATTTTGAGAAAATCATTCTCCTCGCTTCCTACTAGTATCTAGTTGGATTTCATAACTGCGTAGTTCATTATTCGTTTATTATCATCATGACGATTTGATGATGCTTTTGTGTGTTTTTCATTATTTTTTGTTTCGCATTTTTTTTTATTATTGATTTCATTGAGTTGTCTGGCCTGGCCGGGCCTCGTACGTCGTAGTTTTGTTGAATTAGTTAAGTGCTACGTTAGAAGACCCAGTGGTTGGGTGAGGGAGGACCAGAGGGGTTTCCTTCCGAACCTCTTGTTTGCCTTTAATAACATTTTTGCACAAAAAAAAGATAATTTTCCCCCTCTCTCTAGTCTCTTCTTGTATTTATCTTTGCATTTGCAATTGAATATTTAAATATTTGTTTTCCTTTCGGCGCTGATTTTTGTTATTTTTTTTCTTCGTTTTCTTCTCATTATTTAATCGATTTCGTTTTGCGGAAATCAGAAATGAGCACGCCAGCTGAAAGCCGAAGAGAAAAGAGAGATAAAAGCCAGCAACAAAGTGGATTGCGAAAAAATACAAAAAAAAAGTTGCCAAAAAAGTTTGCAAACATTTTTGGGCACACGCGCTTATTTTTTTGTTGAGGTGACTGTGTGGGTTAATCACCGTTAGCTTTGACGATCATTCATAAAATGCGTGGACATGAAAAAGTTAGACAACCAATTTAAATTACAAAATTATTAGTTTCAATAAAGAAAATTGTATTCAAAATATATATATGTATATATATAAAATAATAATTTAATTTTCTTTTTAGGTAGTGTTTACTGTAACTGGTTTTCAACCGTGCGTGTGCCCTGCCGGAAGGCAAATGCTGGACCTTGGCGCTACTCTTTTGTTCTCTCCCCCTGGCGGACTGAAAAAAATCTTATCACTTGTGGCCAAAAAAGGTATTAGTAAAAAAAAAAAAAGAGAAATAGGAGAAGTAGATGATAAATCAGAAAACACAAACAAAAAATCAGTTATAGGTCAATACTGGTCGTAGCACTCTATCAAGGTGGATTTTTTGCGAATTTCTGTTTTGTCTTCAAGAGTCTATTGGCCTTGTTCTTGAGGCACACAGGTGTTCTTATTTAAAAATATATATTATATATTTTATAAATATTATTAGAAGATATGAGGTATTGGTCCACCCTTTACCCCTTTGATACAGGATAGTGGAGATTGAAAGGAGAGTCTCGCCTGCTTATTCTTCGCCTGCCTCAATAACAAAGCAACAATAACAACAACAATTAGGTGAGAAGAGAAAGAGCGGCGAGAAGTTGAAAGAAAATGAGAATCCAAGTGCAGACAAGAAAAAAGCAACAGAAAAAGAACTAATTGCAACGACAAAGCATAAAATCGATGCCAGGCCAACAATAACAAATACAACAAATGTAATGAAAAACAACTACAACAAGATAGCGCCGACACAGAGAAGGAGAGAAAAAGGCGAGTGCGCGCTGAGAAAATTTGCAATCAAGTATGCTCCCCACGAGAGTATCGTCCAATCTGCCCCACCAGAGAGCCAGAGAGGCAGCCTGTTGTCCTCCCCATCGCCAACAGGCCCCCTTCTCTGCTAATTCTCTCCTTCGTTCCTTCCTTCCAACGTGGGCGCCTACAAGTGGGCGGGGCGGGGGCCGCATACCAAACAAACCGCAAGAGGAGCAGAACAAAAAAAAGTGCAAATTGGAGACGGCTGCTCCTCTCTCTCTTTTAGTCCGCTCTCCCAATTTCCCCCCATCAGTGTCTCGCTCTCTCGCGGACAGCTGCCGGTAATCAATATTGATGATGATAGCGCAGCAGCAGCCCAAGATAAAGAGAAAAACAGGAAAGGTCTGAACTTTCTGCATCAAATAAACATTTTTAAAATAAAAGTGAAAAAATAAAACAATTAATATTTTTAATTGAATTTCATTTTAGTTTCTGTGTGGATTTTTCTCATTGTCTCTCTCGGTCGGAGGGACTCCCATTTCGTGCCATCTCGCTTCCACAAGGAAGTGATTCACAATGCAGAAGAGTGTAAAGGGAAAAGAAAAACGGAGGCGTTGTAGGAGGAAGCAAGGAGCCCCACCAGAAACAGGAAGGCAGAGCAAGAGAGAGAGAGAGAGAGAGATGCAAGAAGGCAATGAAAATGTTTATCAAACGAGAAAAGAGACGAGGAGGAGACGGAGAAGAGGCGGCAGGAGAAGCAACAACCAGTCAAGATTACAATGACAGTGCATCCATGAGATACTGCCAGATACGCTCAGATACAATTTCAAATCAAATAAAAATTTTCAATTCAACCGGGTGGGGGGTATAGAAGGCCCTTAAAGCGGAATTAAGCAACGAAATGGGAAGAGTTGTAACGACAGGGGAAGTACCCTACTCCCTGAAAAAAAAGAGGACTAGCTACAAGATAATTCATGAATGAACATGATCGCGCAATTGAAGAGTACTTCATATCAGAAAGTAAAACGGAAGTACCCGAAAATAAAAGGGGAAAAACTACCTGCAAAATAATTCATGAATGAACATGATCGAAACAAAACAAAAGTACTTCAAATCAGAGGTGTAGAACCCTGTTTGGGTGACGTGACTGCCTGCACATCAAAGGAAACTGCTTTCTTTCAATCCCCTTCCCTTGTCCTTGATGGAAGGCAGATTCTGTTTTTTGTTCAAAATCCATCCCTGAAATCAAGAACGTATAAGGAGCAGACCATCTAGTATCAGATTTCTAAACATAACAAAAAAAGAATACAACCAAAAATCTCATAAAAAATATACCCGATTTAGTAGAAAAATCTGCCACGCGGACATTAAAATAGACTTTATTCGATATACCAGCATATAAGGGTTAAGAACTGGTTCCAAAGTTAAAATTTACATTTCTTGAAATTTGTGGAATTAATAATTATTAATTTAGCCACACACTGGTGATCAGAGGTAGAGAAAAACTAAATTAAATCTGAATTTATGGCAATTTTAATGCGGAAACTTGAGAGTAACTGGCCCTAAACACCAACCATATGTTGGTTGGTAGAAGTAGAAGCCTCGATTTGAGTTCTTGTTATTTTTTGGTAACTTAAGACCAGTTGACACATTGCAGCTGGCCAGTGCAAAGTTTTGTGTAAACAGTGGCTGGCAGGCAGTGATTGTTACTTAATACCTTCTTCCAATAGCGCTAAACACTTGTTATTGAGAGTAACTGGAGGCTTTAGTACGATTTCCAGGGAAAATCACTCAAAATACTCCAATATCGGATTGCAAATAAGCAGAAAATTGCAAAATGGCACAAAAACATTAAAAAAAAAAAACAAACGCAGTCGAAACTAACACTTGACCAAACAATCAAGGCGAAACAGAACAGCACAGAGGCAGAAATAAACAACGCCAACAGCTGACATTATAAACAAAAGCGAAGAAAAAACTGGAGTTAATCAAATGCTTGGCCAGCTGTTTTTCGGTTTTTGGTTTTGTTTTTAGTTTTTAGCAAAAAAAGAAGTAGAGTTAAGAATGGGAGAGGAGGAGGAGGTGGAGAGGGGGCCCAAGGAGGTCGGTCTAAGGTACAAAGTGCAATCGCACAACGCAGCGAAAGTGAAGAAGTGATGGCAGAGCGAAGAAGAGCAAAAAGGATGGGCAAGGCAGTACTAACACACACACAAACACGCACACATTTTCACACACACATACACATACAATTACGCGACATTTTTGCACTTCAATCAGATTCGTTTCATTGAATTTTCCTCGATTTTCAGATCGATTTGTAGCTCTGTGCATCCGAGGCGGTCACTACTGTTTGCTTCTTGTTTTTCTCCCATTTTCTTATATGACGACACTCTTGTTCTGCTGCAACACTTACTGTTTCGTACGATTACTGTTCTTTACGATAACCACACAATAATAAACAACAAACGAACGGCAACAATTACAAATTTTTGATTGGATTTTAGTTTTTCGTTGCGTTTTGCTAATCGGACAAAAGGAAGGTAAATGACAGTTTTGACAGTTGGCTGGCAAAAGCAAAATCTGAGAGAAGAGAGCTCTACAGCAGGAGAGCCAGAGAGCGCCACGAGTTGGATGGACAGAGAGAGAGAGAGAGTAGCTAAACTGAGAGAGAGGATAAAAGAAAGAGAAGGAATGATTTCGCTCTCAGAGCGTGATGTATTAAGTAAACGAAGAAGCGTGCATAGGAGATTGGCGAAAAAAGTTTCGCGAAAAATTAAGTAGAGAAATGCCGTCCAAAAGCAAACAAACGAATTTAACAATTTTTGCAATACTTTTCGTGAGCAAATTTTTTCAGTTTTAGTTTTTCTAGCAGCGGCGGCTCATACAAACTGAGAAAAACACACACACACTGGCACAGACACTGGCCTCTCTCTCTCTCTAATTTTTTCTGCTCTCGCTCCCCGAGAGTCGGCAATCCACACAATTTTTTCCGCTTCTCTTCGCTTGTCACATTACTTTTAGCAACGATTCGCTGCCATTGGCTTTTTGCAAATAAATTAAATTTTCAGCGCATATAAATTTTCCATCAGTGCTTTTTGTGCTCCGTTTTCTTATTCAATTTACACGCACACACAGTGCCCAGCAGCAGCAGCAGTAGCAGCAGCGGAGCACTCACACTCTCGCAGCGTCAAGTCACTCACACACACAACGAACGCACACGTCACACTCATACAGCCACACGCACGCACATACACAGTTTTTTCTTCGATTTTGCGCTGGCCTCTGGCTTTTCTGCTTTTCTTGTCTTGATAGCGCGCCGCGAGTTTTTCAATTTCGCAAACGGTTTGCGAAGCGTTTAAATGGGGCCTGACACCCTTTGCGGTGTTCGGTCGCTATTATCAATAACAAAACTAAAATTCTTTTCACCTTGAAATTTTTACGGCAGCCAGCGACGGGCCTTTTGCAACACTTTTGACGGAACGGCTGACAGCACTGCTTAAAAGTGTTTGCCAACGAGGACTTTTGCAGTGCTGCAAAATATACGATATAGTGCTGAAAAGCGCAAAAGTAGCTTCGTAATAGTACCGTTAGATGTCGCCAAATAATTTAAATCTTCACTTTATATAGTTAAATTGAAAAATAAAAGTAAATAATTAAAATTTAAATGATGAAAACATATAAAGAAAAAAATATTTTCTAAAACTTAAATTTTTATTTATAAAGCGCTAATAAAAATGTTTAGCTTTTGAAAGGTAGCACAGTTTCATGTATTTTTCTCCAGATGTCGCACCTGTTATTTTATACACATTTATGACATGAAGTAAGAAATTCTTACAAGGAATGTAAAAGGATTGTATAAGGATATGGGAGGAGAGTTTTTTTCGAACTTTTTTATGTAGCTACAATGATCAAAATTGCTCTTGTGTTTTTTGAAGATATTAATATGGGGCTTTCAAAATGCATATTGCAAGAAATAAGTTTTACACTCAAATTTTTATAAGGATCTACATACATATAAATATGTATCTGATCTTATAATAATCACTAGGCACTAATAGTCTAGGTTCTGTGCAAAACCTCAACTCCAGTAACTTTTCAAATGAGCGAGTAAAGTCCATACATACAAACAGACGGACAAACGGACAGACGGACATGCTGTATTATTTTTCCAGATTTTTCTGATCAAGAATCTATATACTTTATAGGGTTAGAGACTATACAGTTAGAGCATTCTAAACATCTAGAAAAGATAACCATATCCTGCAAAGAATTATTCCTTTAAATAAAAAATTCCTCAAATAAAAAAATATATAACTAAATAGATTGTTGTTTTAGAGAATTATCATAACATTACATCAGATTCCTTCAATTAGAAAGTTACTTGAAAAAACAATAAACACAAAGCGACTGTGACTATTGGGGTGTATGGATTTCCTTGCCTATTTTTTTGCGCCCCATCGATGTGAAAGCGAAAAGAAATCACGCTAATGATCGACACACCCTCGACCAGACGACTTCTGCCTGATATGCGCATATATCATGCCATTGGAGTGGTCAGTCTGCGATGGAACGTGTTCGGGATTAGAATTAATTCCAATGGCCCGGCCCAGTGTCCTTCCGCCCGCCGATTGCAGGCGACACCCTCGAATCCGGTCTCATTTAAATTGCAGCAGCCAGGCAACGAACAGGCAGGCTGCAAAAAAACCAAGAAACACAAACGCCTGGGGTCGTGTCACTCTCCCCTTTTGCGCCAGGACTCGAAGGATTCCACTGGACATGTTTTGTGCGTAATTAGTGCAGACCGATGCGTTGCACCCTCGTTAAATTGGCAAGCAGCCAGGCGTGCTAGTTCGCTCTTTCTGCTAGTCCTTGTGCCCTCTAACCCCCCCCAGCCGTCCAGGAGGAACATTTTTGCTTTTCTTAACAATTTCCATTTGATTGCATTCCGAGCGAAGGGAAGTGCTTTCCCGGGCATACATTAGGGTGACCAGAGTCGGCGGGCTTAACTGTCATTTCCATAAGGCTCTGGATACACTGGGAAAAAATACTTCTTCAAATCAGAGATAATCTATTGGTTCTCAGAAACATTATCTTATTCATAGTTGGTTATATGAAGTATACTTTTAATTTTTAAATTTTTTAAATATTTTATTATTTAGTTTTATGTTTTTTCAACTTTGTTTTGATTAAAAATGTTTAAAAAAAAACTTCAAATTAACTTGTTCTCCAAACATAGCATACTTTGTAGCTCAAAAGGTTTCTCTCTCCGTGCACCTGAAGAAGAAGCTGCCTATGTCTGAGGTCGAACCCCCAAAAACCCACCCACCCACACACACACATACAAGCCCCACCGCATATGCAAAACTTTGCCGTTTCATTTGAATTTCCCCGCTCCCGCTTTCTACGCTTCTCCGCTTACTCCACTTTCTCCTCTTTCCATTCTTGGCCCGTAATTATGAAGATGAATGTTCTTATTGCTTTTATATCCCTTCTGCGTGTGTGTCTGCTGGTGAGTGTGTGTGTGTGTGTGAGAGAGGGAGGGAGGGAGCCTGTCCTGCGCGGCTTAGCTGCCAACATTCTCTATTAATAATGCTTTCAGTCACACTCTGCATACACGTTCGTTTGAATTTGTTGCCATTCGGACTGTTGGAATTCCTGTTGGGGGAGGAACAGTGGAACCAACTCGATGAAGTTGGCGAAATTATTTGAAAAACAAATATTAACAACTTGGCCACATTTTTTATTTTTGTTACTTTCTTGTTAGCAATTTACTCTAAAAACAAAGTAGTCTAGCTATGGCAGGTTTTCTTCATTTTTTTGCCCCACTGTGCCTTGGGAAAAGCGCGTGCAACTTGCTTCCCACATCTCGTCTTTTTTCGTTTCGGCGACGACGGTCGCAATAATAAAAGAAAATCCGACAGGATGCTAATGCGTATTTAGTTATTTAGCTCGTGGATGTGTGAGAGTATGAGTGTGTGTGTGTGTGTGTGGGAGGATAAGAGGAAGAAAGGGACTTGTGGGCTTAGGACTCGTCGCGTTTATGTTTGTTTTACGCTCGTGTGTGTGTTAGTGTGTGTGTAGGGGGATGCAAAAAATATTTGCATATTATCGATTTTTCTCAGTCCTCCCACTCTCAGTAATTGGAAGACTGGCTAATGGTGTGTGGGGCACATAGTACACACACTATAAGGCCACACTCTGATAAGGACAAAATGTCCTTAAAGTACGCTATGCGGCGGCACAGCTCATCTTACATTTATAGAAATTTAAGGACATTTAAGTAGCTTAGAATACAACTTAAACCGACCAATTCCGGTTTTTGAATGGAGAAAAGAAACATGAACCCGCACACAGCTCAAAATGGCGACCAGGACCCTGGCAAGGACCTAAGCGGATTTCAACAATTTAAATAGAATATTTTTTTTTCTTTAGAGGGCAAAAATGTCAAACGTAAACCCAAACGAAAATGCGTCCAATTAGATTTTGGACCGAAGCCGGGCCGAGAAAACTTTCCAATCAACCCCCCTACATAGTCTTTGAATTTTTTTTGCTGCGTGGGATTTTTGAACAGCTGCCCTGTGGAGGGGGTGGTGTTCGATAAGCATTACGGGGGGCGGTGCTACCCACCCACACGAGGTCAGTCAAAGGCGAAATTATGAAAAGTAATGAACTGTAAATGGAATTACTGTGCCAGCATATCAGAGGCAGTACGAGTTTTGATAAAAAAATAAAAATGAAATAAATAATTCATTTTTAGACTTTTTTAGAATACATAATTTTGTAACATTTAAGAGACCAACCGTAATCCAATGTGACCTCCAGAACAATCGTATATAACAATAATAACAATCCAATAAGAATTATAATGCCTCGCAAATGTCATAAATATCAATATGAGGGAAAGAGTTTCTATGTTTCTCTGTTTTTTTTTTTTTGCCATCTGGGGATAAATTTCATTTTAATGGCCGCAACTCAGTGAGCGTCTAGGCAGGATAACATGAATGTCCTATTTAAAGGATTAGCGCATTGAGTTATGAGCTAGCAAAGCCGAATTGGACATCGCCAACATAAAATATGGTTGTGAGAATTTGCTTTTTAAGTTAATTTTATTTTATGTCCCAATCGTCCGGAGGAATGTCCATTCCGAAACGCGTTTCTTTTTTTAATGGTGATTTATCCCGGGGACTGGACGGAAGGCGAAAGTGAAGGAGGTAGGCCATAACTGAGGGTGCAGCAGTAGCTTTTTTATGGCCACATCCTAGCTGAAAAATGGCCCGAGGACTCCGCCATTAGAGGCCTCTGAATCGGATTTGGATCTAACGTGTTACATATTAATTGCCCATAATTTATGGCTGGCATTAGAACAACTTTTCTTCTGATTTGTGGCATAGTCCTCCTCTCTTCTGTTCGATCTCAATTCGATTCTGCTGCGCTTTCACTTTCCAGAACTAAATTAGGCGTAAGTGAAGAAAAAACAATTTCAAACCTCATTAAGTGCCGGTCACTTTCATTTTTTACTTCACCCTAGAGTCTATGGAGCAGGTCACCAAGTGGATAAGTCTAGCCGGAAATGATGGACTTGCATGAATGGACATGAACTGTCAAACGTCAAGTTTCTTTTCTGTCAAAAGGGGGAGATGTGAAATAATAACTCTCAAAAGAACTAACCTCTAAGCGTGTTTATAAGACGTTTTTTAAAACAAAATAATAACATATATTTGGTAAAAAAATACTGTCAAATACTTGACAGAACAGTTTCTAAATCCTGGATTAGCTGAACTAATTGCCAAAATAGTTTTTTCCCCGAAACCATTGTCAAAAAAAGTGTATCGAGGATAAAGGATATGCAGTGACAGCTGGAAATTGTTTGTTCGTCAGCTTCTTATTCATCAAATCCGTGCCCGCTGGTCCTCGCCAAGTTGTTTAAGTAATTTTCCTTTGACAGCTCCCTGCCATGGCATTATGTTTTTATCTCGACACTTGCCAGAAATCTATTAGATTCTGACTCAGTCAGCCAGAGCCCCTTCCCGGGACACTGCATCAATCCCGGACAGCCAACTCAGACCCATGCACGTCGCCTGCATTTGTAAGTTTGCACATTTGTTTCCCTTTTGTACTGGGTCCCGGGCTCTATGCCCTCAACATATCCACAATTAATATTCAAGCAACCGTTTCCCCCCAAAGACCTTTGTCGGACCCATCTCTGATCTACTTGGGATTGGGATTGGTATTGGGCTTTGGGCTTTGGGCTCGGAATTGCCTTCGCTTGGCTTCACGCCCGCCATTTGATGGGGTGCGAATTGCGATTCAGCAGGGTGCGATGCGACTTATCCGCAGTGTCCGAGATGCCCGAGTTCTGAGAGTTCTCCGCCACACATCCTTGGCCGCATTAAGTGTAGACATTATTCATTTTTGATGATGAATTTCCATGTCTCGCATGTCTAGGGTTTTTCCTCCATCGGTGTGAGAGTCGTGTATGTGTCCAGTAATAAGTAATAAGTGCGGAGTTCCACCCAACGAGGCTAGGAGGGAAAAAAAGTAAAATAAATAAATCCAAGTGGGGGAGGCACATGAAAAAACTTTTAGTTATGTTGCTGTTTGGCATACAAATGAGTTAAAGTTTCCCGGTGCGTGGGTGGAGGGTGATGTGCAGCCATAGGAAGGTCCTGGGAGTGGGATGTCCAGGAAAAATTGTTACTTTTTTTGGGGTATATTCTCTTCAGATCGTAATGATGATAGAGAGTTGTTTAAGTGAATTTTTGTGGGCGCCATCTAAGGTTAGTCATTTTATTTATTCTTTACTTTGAATATTCAGACAAGATCGGACATGAATGATATTTGACAGTTTCAAAGATCTGTCAGTTTCAAGTGTGGCTGTAGTTTTTTTTTATTCAAAAACAAAGAAAAAGTGCATGCCCTCGTTTTCCGATCGGAACGACTTTCACGCCCCTGACACTTATCCTCGAATCTAACCAATGACAGGGCCTAACCATTTGTATCCCACATCCACCAGAGTTGTCATCACTTTCTCCAGGCAAGTGGGGAAAAAAGAGAGAAAAAAAACTCGGAGCGTGTAAAACTCATAAAACACATTAAATCCAATCGAATAATCGAAATGTCACATTAGTTTCTAAAATATGACCAACCAACACGTAAGGATGTTACCTACCCCAGTGTCCTGCCGCCCCATCCCCCTTTCTTGGCCCCCTCCCAGCAGTTAACGAGAACACAAATGTGACCAACCAAACAAAAAAGAAATAGAAAACTCTTTTCAAACATTTTCCTTCTGCCTCTGTACAGTTTTCCAAATACCAATTTCGTCGTTGGGGCATTTCCAAACGATTTCATATTCAAGTTGGAGATATAGACAGTCGTCCTTCCCCCTCCCCAGGCCCAACCTCTGCTTTTTATGCCGACTCGTCCTGTGGGTATAATTTTAATGGCCAAATCGCTGCTGGGGAATTGGCCGTGCTCCTCTGCCATTCGTCGCCCCGTTGGAATGGAAATTGCTTTTCCATTATTTCCATTTGATTTTGCCACAGAATCGGCACTGCAAACGCATAAAAAAAAACGTTTCGCATTTACAAATGCCTCCTAGAGCCGTAAGATTTATTTTCCAGATCCAAGGCTTAGTGTTTGTGCCTTTATCTGCAAAATAATTCTACAAATAATGTGAAAATTGCCATCTTGGGATTTGTTGCTCATTGGAATGTTTTGCTTTTTATTATATATATTATATTATATATTATTATTATAATATGTATATAATATAATTTTAAATAACTGCCGCTTGATTAGTTTTCGCTTCAGGATTTTTCCCAATCGCTGCATAAACCCATTAAGTAATCCGAACCGAGTAGCGTAAATGATTCAGCTCTACGGGAAATATGATTGATGAGCCACCCCCACCACCTTTAACACTTGCTTAACCCTTTTGTGTGGTCATTTCCCTTCGCCCCACCCTTCGCCCGGCACTTCCCTCCCAAGTCTGCTTAAAGTTCATTAAGAAGTTTGGGTGAACCAAAGATGGCGTCGCATCAGCACCGTGACAGTGTGGAAACTCTGTACTTTAGGGTTGCAAAAGTTCCAGTCCTGAAAGCATTCTCCTGTACGATGGGGGAAGTCCTCAGATGTCCCGAGTCCTCATCCAAGCAAGTCCTGCTGCAAAGTGCTTCAGACAGGTTAATGACCAAATACAGTTTTGCATTCAAACGAGCTGCCGATGCTGATAGTGGTGCAGCCACCCTCGCATGCGAGGGTTGCCATGACGGGCCAAAATCTAATTTACAACATGCAACCGCCACACTGCGGGGGTGGCTCTGCCCCGCCAGAGACAGGGAGAGAGAGAGAAAGTGGCCCTGGCAAATGTTTATGAATGGAAGAAAGTTCCGGGAGCGAAGCGAAGAGATTAATTACACTTTGGGGGCAGTTAATGAATGCTTGCCTTCGCACTGCATGGGCCGATAAGGGGTTAATGTTTTCCTCTCAAATTACCAACAAACTTTCGCCGATGAGCATGACAAAAATTGGAATTTTCAACTCCTTTGTTCGGCGGCCGCACAACTTTTTCATTAACATCCTAGTTTTTCTGCAGGACATGATTTGGCGAATCGAGGAATCCGCCTATTGGCAATAAGTAAACGGAAAATTATACTTGATTGATTTCATATTAATTTCTTTGAATATTACGACCGGGAAACGGCAAGGCGCTGTCTCAAACATGAAATATGATATGAGGCATTTGGTTGTGGCATTATGACTAAGGATTCAAGGGTTAAATGGCGGGGATGGGGCTGTGTCCAAAACAGAGATCACGTTTTAATAGTCCAAAAGGTTTCTATTAATTTTCTAGTCGGAAAATATTTCAATTAATATATCCAAAAAAATAAAATTCTAAAGCGTTTAGCTGGGGATACCGGGCGGCTCTGGGGGATCAAAAATCGGAAAAACGCATGGAAGGACAAAAGCTATATCTTGGCCAATTTCCATCCGATTTTTGAGTGGATTACCTTAACCTATTTGTACATCGATTCTCCATCAATCTGCATCAAAATCTAGGAACAAAATATTTTTTAGATTTTTGTAAAATTTTGTGGGGGATCTCCTTCCAAAATCTGAAAAACGCATGGAAGGACAACATGGCCCCTAGCGATGGCTATATCTTGGCCAATTTCCATCCGATTCTTGAGCGGAATACCTTAAACGATTTGTACACTGATTCTTTCTCATTCTGCATCAAAATCTAGAAACAAAATATTTTTTAGATTTTTGGTAAAATTTAGTGGGGGATCCCCTTCCAAAATCAGAAAATCGCATGGAAGGACAACATGGCCTCCAGCGACGGCTATATCTTGGCCAATTTCCATCCGATTCTTGAGCGGAATACCTTAAACGATTTGTACATTGATTCTCCATCAATCTGCATCAAAATCTAGAAACAAAATATTTTTTAGATTTTTTGTAAAATTTTGTGGGGGATCCCCTTCCAAAATCATAGAATCGCATGGAAGGACCTCATGGCCCCTAGCGATGGCTATATCTTGGCCGATCCTTCCGATCTAGAAACAAAATAATTTTTAGATTTTTTGTAAAATTTTGTGGGGATTCCTTTCCAAAATCAGAAAAATGGAAGGACAACATGGCCCCCAGCTTTTTTTCTACATTTAAATGTTTATGTTTTCACAAATCGATATTTAATGGATTAAAAATAATCTCCATGAAAATAAGTGTGAAATAGATCTTAATTTTAAATATTAGTCCATTTCGCCCTAAAAAGATATATTATCTTCGTGTATATATTAAAAAAATACCTTACCCATCAATTTTAACTAATTTAATGGATAATTTTTGGGAAACAAGGCACGTTTTCGGCTCTTCAGCCACTCCACCCATTAAAAGAAGAAAAAATTGGC
Organism: Drosophila atripex; assembly: GCA_035045925.1. Taxonomy (NCBI): domain Eukaryota; kingdom Metazoa; phylum Arthropoda; class Insecta; order Diptera; family Drosophilidae; genus Drosophila; species Drosophila atripex. The sequence continues at coordinate 5,717,490 of JAWNOP010000070.1, read as the reverse complement.
AGCTGGGATGTCAGCCCTCGAGCCTGACATGCCAAGATAAGGCCCATCAAAAATGTTCAAATGTTCTTTTTAAATAAATGTCTCATTATGTGGCAGTCAGCCGGCCACGCCCACCGCCTCCACACGTGCCGTACTCGCCTTTCGACTTAGTTGGGTACCTGCCCGAAGATTTTTCACTGCCGACATGTGTCCAATCAGTAGCAACGTGCAACGAACCGTAGAGAACACGGGAAGCATCCCAGAATCCGATAGAGTCTCTCAAAGTTCGACACAAAATTTTCCAAAATAAAAAAGCAGGACAAAATTTTGCAACATTCTATTTGCACTACACACAGGACACGCTGGGAGTGGGGACTGTGATTATTTGTCTTGTGCCAATATATGCTCTCCTGCATATAAAACACAGAACCGAGATGAAACTAAATAAGGAAAAACATTTCAATTTCAATGCTGATGAACCGGAGTTTGAAAAGTTTGTGGTTTGCTTCGTTCGCTAAGAAGTAGGGACTTTAATTGGGAAATGTTTTAGGGAAAAATTGGGAATTAAATGGAAATACCATATTTCAATTTTATTTTAGTTGAAAGTCTCAAAAGCTTTCAAGTATTAGCTCGATTCTCGTCCAATCAAAAGTTGAAACGAAAATTAAAATGGCATCAGATCCACTTGTCAGGCATGCGCCATTATCCGACTAATCAAAATGCCTTTTGAATGCCTGAGTAATCAACTTGGATTTTTTATTTTCAATCGCCCACCCACCCCTGCCCTGGTAGTACCCCCAGCCAGGTCCTGCCAAAAAGTCAGGGAAAAAAATGGAGAAAGAAAAGGAGAACTGCGTAGAAATTAGCACAGACTTGAATAGACACACGAGTGCCGGCGGGAGGACTGAAATGGCATTGGAAGGATGAGCACAAGGATATTTGGCCTCCAGATAAGACAGTTTACACACAAGCATATATATATATATATATATATATATGTCAATTTCATTACATTGTTGGAAGGAGACCTCGGCTTTTTCCTTTTTCATTTTTTTGAAATGAAAAATAAAGAAAATGTTTGGGGCAAAAGAAATGCCAAATAGAAAGTTGAAACAGAAATGCTTCGAAATCAAATATTTGACTTTGTATTGTGCGTTTGTATGTGGTATGTGGTATGTGGGGTATATATATTCTTCACGTGTCAAGTGCGTGCCAATCAGCCCGGCGTCCTTTCCAGGACATGAGTCTGGGGCATTTTTTTCTTTTCTAAATTTTAAATTACATTTGCCATGTGTGCTTTGGCGGTCCTCTTGGGGTCAGAAGTTCTCGTTGTTGTCTGAACCTGACACAAACACCCATACATCAAGTTTACAAAGAGGGTCCTTTCAGGACTTTCATTTTTAGCTCTGAACGAAGTGCTTGAACTTTTATTTTTATTTTAGTATAATTATTAATTTCATGACTAGAAGAATCTATTTATAAAAGTAAGCTTATACAATTGGTAACCTTATCCAATCAATTTCTAACTACACTCCATAGAATAATTTGTGAAATAGAGTGCTTGAGCAATCATGGAATAATTCGAGGCTCTTGCCACTTGAGCTGCCGGGTCATCAATCAACATCAGCAGCTCTAGTTGAATATGAATATGACATTTTTACGCAAATTACACGCCACTCGACAATTGGGCAAACAAAGGCCCCGGGGGCTACAAGGAGCTACAGGACCAAATCGCAGTCGGGCAGGGGACCGCCGTCCGACCACCCCCACCACCCAATTCGGTCGGTTGGTAATCAAGTGAGTAAATCAAATTTGAACAGTTTTTCAGCTACTGACCAGCGGCTACTGGCCAGCGTTCTATGGCAACTGTTTTGTTCATTCGTTGTTGCCATTTTCTGAGTGTGTCTTCCCCCCTCACTATTTTGCCTTTTTTAAACGCATGAAAAATGATGCTCCGGAGAGCAGAAGGACAATGGACCAGAAGAGTCCTGGTCATTCATCATGACACCCCTCGGCACGGGGAGTCGTCGGACGTCGTCCTCGTTTATTATGCAAGCTCATGCTAGAGCGACGGCGGCCACGGGGCGTATGAGCGACGAAATGCTAATCTCAAGACAGGACGTGGCGTCCAGCCCCCCGCCACAACTGGATATTAATGAAATCTCACAAGTGTCTGTGTGCGACCCACATGCAAAATGGCGTTGGGGCATGATTGATTGACTTTATGTAAATTTCTGGCAAGCCACTTAAGCCTCTCAAAGTTTTCCTCCACTCGCCGATTTCCAGTCTCCCACCCGGCAATCCAATCAGGGAGAGTCCAGTCTCCATTCGCCTTTCTGCTCATCTGTCTTGATTTTTATCGGGCTCAGGGGTTCGATTCCTTTCTTTAGCCATAAATGCAATTTTTTATTACCACATATCGAGAATTGTAAAATCTAATTTGTTGTAAAAATGTTGCCACGGCCTCAAAATGGAGAATGAAGGCACAATTCGATTTTCAATTGCGTAATGTTGCGTATGGAATTGGTTTGGTTAGTAAATTGGTGATTCGATTTGCGAGGTTATGTTTGATTCCAGAATTTAAAAGACTCTTGCATGGGGCCTGGGGTGTTGGTGGAACAATAGATCACGGGGGGTTAGAGTTTAAGAGGATATAGTCCAAGCCAATTTCGAGTCTTAAAAGAGGACTCTATAGACCCTTCTTTTTAATTTATTTATTTTCCAGTATTTTCAGTTTAATCTATAGATGCTAACCACTATCTCTTATTGGTATATTTTCTTAGATATTTTTAACAATAGTGCGTGCTTGGAGGACAAGAAAAACAGGAAATGCTGAAATGTCACTCTGATGCTGCCATCAGCATTCGCCGTTCAGGATATTCGCCCGATGCCGCTGTGTGAGTGTGTGGCACAAGGATAAAGGGCTCCCCAAATGGAGAAGCTTACTCAGATGTCATCCAGTGGTCTCATGGAACATGGCAGCCGTAACGAATGCGAAACAACACAAAGGACCACATATGTGCATGTGGACCGAGCATAGGGGAAGATGAGCTCGAGAGCAAAAAAAAAAATAAATAAATTATAAAATTATTTCAGCATAATAACATGTCAAAGTTCCCATTCTCGGCACCCTCATGGGGTCGAGAAGGCGGAAAAAACAACACTGCGAACATGGCAGAGCCCGCCCGTGGCCACACATAAAAAATTATACATTTTTTGAGGTTATTTTTTACATTTTATTCATCTTTTGCAACCCTCTTATGGTGCGAGTGTGTTTGGCATCAAGTGCGTCTCTGGCCGGGGCCGGGCTCCGGGTAATCTTTCATGTGGGATTTGCAGCCAGACACCCTCCCAGATCCTGGACATTTGAAATTTTTACTATTTTTTTTTGTCGGCTTGGATTGTTTCCACCTTCATGGGCCCTTGCCCTTTTTGTGTGTCTGGAATTTGATTTGTGAATTTATTTCCCTTTTTCGGGCCAGAAAATAAACTTCCTCATGGGGATGGCCAAGCAAAATATTTTTACGATGAATTGCCAATTCGTTTTACATTTCGAAGGCAAAATAAATAAAAATAAGGATGTCAATTCATCCTTAGACCAGGAAACTCTGTTTATTTCAAAAATGTTACTTTCCTTTACTAACCTAAAGTGTTTCAAATTATTGTATAAATTTTCAATGGCATTCCATGAATGTTTTTTATGAAATGTTTTTTTTTTGTCGACCATGTTCGCCCATGTTCCGTCTCCCGGGGGACTTGGCATCAGGTCCTGCTGTGACCCTAAGTGCCAGTGCCTGCTGGAATGGAATTTAAATCTATTTTGAATTAGATACGTGATCGAGCCATATGTGTCTGGGGTTTAGGTTATAAATGATGGAGATTGGTGGGGTCAGAGGTTGACAAGCCTTTTATTTCCTTTCTAAGCAAAATTCTAATTTTCTTACCACACTCATTCAGATCTCAGAGTCTCAGTCCAAAATCCATCCCATTGCATGACGCATTCATGTCTCTTTGTTCGGTTCGATTCTTCCAATCCCATCAATTATTCAAAGCTTTGAATGCCCTGCGCTTTATGGGAGTCCTTATGGCCATTTCTTATTTATGAATATCAAAACTGTTGCAGCAAAAAACCGACAATTGAAGGACCAAGCACAATCGGGGAAAAAAGGAAATGGAAAGGAAAATCAACATAATCATCGATGCAATTTCATTGAGCAGCAATTCAAAAACATAGGACAGGGACAAGGGATGCCAAATGGACAAAGATGATGACAATGGGAAGGAAAAATGGGATGTCCTGGGGAGAGTCATGGGGAGTGCGTGGTCAGCGCACTTTTGGCGGACAGTGGTAAGAGACGATAAGTATCTACAAGATATAGAATATATCTTATTATTATAACTATAACCACTAGAATTGGCATGAATAAAATATATTTTTAAATAAAATACAAATTTTTAAAATGTTGATACCTTTAAAAAATTTTTTGAAATATGTTTTGAAATATTCAGAACATCTTAAATATCCTCCATGCCATTTTAGAACCACGGTGCCTTGGTAAGCAAATTGAGTTTTGTTTGTGGCTGTTGCTCGTGCTCTCCACATTTGGCAGTTTTATTGGCACCCACATACACACACAAATGAATGGAGGTCCTGGCTGCCACATTCCCCAACGCAAACACACTCAAGTGAAGATACATTTTATTACACTGGACAGCTATTTTCAATATATTACCCGAGGCATAAAAGGCAAAAGCGCACTTGCCTCGCTCCTTGTTGGAATTTGCTTTTTACATACGCGACGTTGAAAGGATATTGCAGGATATCCTTGTATCCTTGTGTGTGTGTGTGAGTGTGCTTTCCATACTAAAAAACGCATAAATAAGGACCCGTCCGAGAGGAAAATAACGGTTATGTGTGCTGGTGGTGGTGCGGTGGCTGCTGCGTGGTGGTTTGCCATCATCTCTGCTCCATTGGTGGTTGCTTTTTTGTTTTTTGTTGGTGGCGATTTTTGTCCTGTTGTTTTTTTTGGTGTTTTTGCTTTTTATGCATAAAAAGTGCTTAGCATAAAGTCGTAAAAAACGTATTTGCCGCTATATACAAACACAGGAGGGGGCAGGACGCTATTGGCAGGATGCCCATGGGCCGAGCTCGTCGTTACTGGTACCACACGCCGTTCGACCGGCCGATTTAGATGCTTCCGATAAGTTTTGCTTCTGGCCGGTTCTGGCCCGGCTAGTGCCGGTGCTTATTTGCGTTATTATGAATTTATGACACTTTGGCCGAGATGTACGACGATCTTCAAGGGGGGGGAGGGGGGACGGGAATGGGAAGGGAGTTACGGGTGGTTTTCCGGATTGGGTGGGTGGTAGAGGTATGTTTCTAAAGGACCAGAACACAAAAAAAATGTGTGTTCTTTTTTTATTAAAATATAGCTTAAAAAATACAAAAGAGGTTGTTAATTATGATATACATATGATTTTCCCTTAAACTTTTTTTGCTTTTTATATTTTTTTTAATTCTGATTAAATAGATATCAAATTTCTTTAACTATTTTTATTGAATATAATGTTCTGCCTTCTTATTTGAACATCCTGAAGTAAAAGACTTGCTTTAAAATAAATTAGTAAATGGCTTTTTTTTATTTATTTATTATATTTTAAGTAAAAACTATAAGTAAATGTAACATATATTTTATTACTTTTATTATATAACTTTTTCAAGTGTACTTCCTTCCCAACTCCGTGGTAAATAATCGCTGCAGCATGAAAAATACGCTGATTCGCAGGAAAATATTCTGGCTTGTACTTTTCCCTCGCTTTCCTGCGCCGCTGCTTTTCCGGCCTTTGGCTCGTTTCGGCGTTTTCTGGTGTTTGCTTTTTTATCTGCGCAAGAACCCTGCCATTTTTTACGCAAATCGTCGCCCGGCACTCGACGCGCCAAATGTCCAGGCCTATCGAGCCAATAACCAGTTCGCTCCTGGATCCGGCGGAGGACTTGAATCAGCTTTATTGCTGGCATCATTATTTTTATTATTATGACCACTTACATTTTCCGGCCACCCACCCACTAGCAAGCACATGAATTTTTTTGTGCCTCCCTTACGTTTTTTTTTTTACCCACATGCGGGAATGTAAATGCTGCTGCCCCCTCGTCCTTGGCCCGCTTGGCGTTAGACGGAAAACGCGTAAATAACCTCAACCCATTTGTCCGGAAAGGGGAGTCGGCCGGCCGTATATAAAAATAAATTGAATTGAAATGCTAATTTTATGTTAATTGACGGGGGGTTTTATGCAGCTCTAGATTTTATGTCCTGTTTTTTGGCCTCTACGCTGAGTGGGTTCTATTTTTTCTGGCGGATTTGCTTGGGTCAGCAAAGGACATCCATGTGGTCCATGTGGACATTTGAAGCATTATCACTAAAAGCTTGTCATCAGTCGGTGATTTTTCGTGTAATTTTGGGCTACTTTTCGCATAAAATTCAATGGAAAATGACCAACTGGACCGACTCTAATGAGCTCATTCGCAAATTGATAGTTTCGCCTAAAAGCATGCCACATAAATTATTGTTATTCGCTTCTTTAATGTTCTTGTTTACAATTTTTTTTTTTTTGAGAAAGTGGAATATGGCCATAACCATTGATTTTACATGGCCAAATAAAGAATAATTAATGGGAGTATTTTGTTGCCAAAGCAATCATTATAAATGCATTATATTTATTTCAATTTGTCATGCTAATGCCACGTAATTTATATCCATTTTAATATATCCATTCAACTCTCTTGACCAACGTCCGTTTGAGTGCAGCAGCAAAGCCCCCTTCCCTCGACTGTCTGTCTTACTTCATTGGAAACCGGATATCCTGCTGCAAGGCAGACAGTTCACTCACAATCACATCCTTGCAACAGGAAACTCTGGCCCAGACGCCCCTTTTCCAAGTTCTTATCGGACACGCACACTGTCTGGCTCTGGATGCTGCTTCAGATTCTTCCTCGAAGGCAGAACAAACTAACAGACTGTATGGAGAGACATCCCGTACCATGTACACATGCAAAGCATCCTTCTTCGATACCCGAGGAAAGTTTTACCTTCGAAAGGGGGCAAGTCCTGAGAGCAAAGAGAGTTTCCTTGTCAGTTTTCCTATATTTCTTCCAGCTGCAGACTCACAGAGGAAAAGCCACCGTGGCAAGTGACACAAAATCGATTTTATTTTCCCTGTCTAGATACGTTAATATATTATATGTATTTGTTAGAATATAGACTTGAATATTCAGTTGCAGACAGGGTGCATATAATAGTACATACAATGTGGAGTTTAGTCTGCAATTTTTTTATTTAAGGAGAGTTAGAGAAACCCCAAAATGATAGATTATATCACTAATATGTAATAAAATAAAATCATTAATGTTTTCAAGTTTTTATTTTCAAACATGGCGGTTTTTTCATTTTCATTTTTTTTCAGTAAAAAAGGAGTAAGCGAAATAGCCTGATTTTCATCACCATTTTTAACAGCAGCCATTTTTAATTTATTCAAAATGCTTTAAAAAATCAGGAAGCACCCTAGAAAGCTTGGTAAATACCCCTTGGTAATCCCACACTCTGAATACTTTATTTGCATTTTGTTTAGGGGTAGAATCCACACTCTTAAGGGTGGCTGCACCCCTCCTCCCATCCATCCCATCCATCCCACCCAGACCATAAAGACCACCAAATCAGCGCACATAAATCTTCGCCTAGTAAAAATTATATACATTTGATTAGTCATAAATTCAAATTCCGTAGAAACTTTGGCAGAAAAGAAGCCATGAACCATGATTATTGTATGCATAATTCGGTTTAGTCCTGGGCCGTCCATAGTTTTTATGATTGTTATTATTATGCATGCAAGGAAAGCTCAGATACGTAAACCATTTCCCCTCCCAGTCCAAGGATTTTGTGCAAACTTGGCAGTTCTAACGCTTCACTGGAGGCTGTTAGCTGGGGATGGGGGGCGGCCCATATACTGTGTGTATTTATGTTTGTGATTCATTGTCGGGGTTTCTTGGCCAAAAGTTTCTGAGCGCCACAAAAGGTGAGAGAGCCGCAGGACGCGGCTCATTAGCATCGAACGGCCCTTAGAGCTACGTCGGTAGATTTATGTGCTGCGTTGTCATAAACCTAAATATGCAACCATTTGAATAAGTCGATAGCCTGGAATGAGGGCAATCTTGGGGGAAATTGTGGGTTTCCGAGACTTTAGACTGCCAGTAGTTCCCAAACAAACCTCACCATCTTTGTCGGGATTTCTATTCATTTACTTTGTGAATGTTTGTACTCATTGTCTGCTATATTTCTATAGATAAGAGATTAACCAGAGCTATACCTTATAGATTGCAATCTCCCCTCCAAATAAAACTAATTTAACAAATGTATCCTGGAAAGTATGCAACAAATTGGACGCCAAAAGTAAAAAAGACAAGAATTAGAAAGTTAAAAAAAGGGAAAAACTAAATGGCTCGGCCAACACAAAAAAAAAATGGGAAAAAAAGAAAAAAGCCAGCCACTGTCAGTCAAGTGAAAAAGGGGCATTAAATGCGATTTTTGTCGGAATTTTCACTTTACAATTTGTGGGCCAAAAAGGACGAGGGAATAAAACGAAGGGAAATCAAGGCAAGTCCGTGTGTGTGTGTGTGCGGCAAAGATAATGCAAGGAATGCGATGTGGGGCTGGAATGGGTTCATTTGGGGCAAGGACTGGACTTTGATTATAATTCCAACACCTACACAAAGTGAAGCCGGCAAAGGCAGCGGGGCGACTACGATTGACAGTTGAAAATATAAAAGCGGATTTGTGTCCATCCAAGTTTCTGGCGGCACTGTGTTCAGGGGGTGGAAGGATGTTTGGATGGCGAATTCACCCTCGGCCAAGATGAAAGGGAAGAAACCCCGACTGAGGTCCCCCCCTCAAAGTGTAGGTCCTGTGGGAAGTGTGAACGAATGTTTTGCTGCAGATAAGCAAAATATCTGTAATAAGAAATTCTTTTTTATTTCTATTCCTCTCTTCCTCGTCGTCTCTGAAGTGTTTTTTATGCCACACGTCCTCCTTTCATTCATTCCTTGTGTTTTATTCGCTTGCTTTATATTCAAAGTGATGTCCTGTGGGGCATTGTCAGGTCCGTTGTCCCGATGTCCTGTTTTTATACTGTGTGCGATGTCTGTGTGCGAGAATGTCCATCAGCCGCCCAGGATGCGTGCCTAAGACGATTTCTTTTATTATTTACGGTAGGTTTTTCTCTTATATCGTCCTGTGGGTCGGTGGGTGGGGGGAGGGATTGGAAATGAAATCGCTGGATAGAACAGACATATGTCTAATGCTCATTGTTGGTCCTTCATGTTGCAGTTGTTGTCTGGACGTTGGGCATTGTCAACAGGAAAGGCTGACGAAGAGTCGCGGAAGTAGCAGGCTGACAGCCTGGAGTCACCCGATAAGCTTCACTAATTTCAGTTTTACTTTTTTTTGGGAGAAAATCTTCGTAAAACTTATATTACTTTGAAATGAAAAGTTATTATTTCAAATATTATATCTGGGTTTATAAAACTATGACTGGATTAAAGATATTTAATCAGAAAATGGTTAATTTATTCACATCAGAAATCGATTTTGTAAACCACACTTTGTTTTCTTATAAAAATGAATAATATTTTTTCCATTAAACTCCTCAATGCCATAGCGTGCCCTGGCATAGGCTGGCATTAAAAAAAAAAGGAAACTTATATAAACTGGAACAGAAAGAAATACATTTTCATATGCATAGCTAATTGTTGGTGAAGAAAAACTCTTTTCGAGCATTTTCTGCTTTGGTCAGTTTGCATGCGATCTGGAAAAGTATTGTATGAAAATAGAGTGTTAATTTATTGGTCTAGAGAGGTCCAGTAATAGCGTTTTCAGTGGCCACCTGCGGTGGCAACCGCCCTCCTTCCTGGCCCTCCTCCTCTCGGTGTCTGCATGAATTTGCAATATTTCACACTTTAGTAAATTTGCATGATGCAACGTGCCACACGAACAGCTCTTAATGTCCGATCGAGATCGCTTGCGATTTTAATTAGATTTTGAGCCCGGTACTGAAGATTAAACATTTCCATATGGTTCCTGCCATATATACTGGGCAGTGAATTATAATTTATTTGCTACGCATATTCATGGGATATTGTTTTCTAACGCAGATTTCTAGAGTGGGGCTTAGTCTTTTTTAAAGGCTTAAGCCTGGTTTAGAATATAATTTTAGAGGCTTAATGCGCATACATAATTACGGGAAATCATGGTTATAGCTTATAAAGTAATAATAGATTCTAAGGCTGAGGGCTTAAATAAATTTATGATGTTAGTATCAAGAAGGCTCAAATACTATTACTTTTAAAGCGTATATGTTTATAGAAAAAAAGGTTATTAGAGTTGATACTTTATATTCAATTAACTTCCCCTAAACCTAATCCAAGTTGCACTGTAATAAGTTCCGGTAGATTTAAATAATTCTTAAATAAGCTTGAGACGATCGCTACGTAATTAACGGATCCGGATACGCCCAAACATCTCTAAATCGGTAGAAGAGATTAGCCAAACTATGGCTAATACGGCTCCAGATTGTGAGCAAATCTTTAACTGAAATCTCACGCAAAGCGAAAAGTGCAGCCTAACTGGACTGGACTACATTTATTAAATTATTCCCACAGACATGTTATTATGTTGCTTAATAATAGGTTGTGAGCTACCAACTAATGGTTGAATGCTTTGCCGAGTGCCAGTCCAGAGACTGTTGCTTCTTATTTATTTTTTTAGTAATATGGATTAAAAACAAATTACAATTTAATGTGTTTATTAGTACGGCACATGGATTAGTCTTGGGTGGATTTGCATGCTTGAATCTCATAAAACTTCGCCTCGATGGGTTTTTCAGGGCGTGGCTCGGTCTGGAGTGCAAATTTGAAACATTCTCCAAAGTTTCCATATAAATAGCATTTGCATGTCAAGGTGGCATTAGAATTAAATGTTAATCGCCCCGGGGGAGTCCCTAGGAACACCCTACCTACGAGACATTATCAATTTCCATTCCATCAGTGGCGGTCGTCAATTTTCGTAGTTAGCATAATTTTATGTCTTACTCGGCTGTATAGACAGGTGGAGATAGCCCATCTTGGGCGGTATAATGATGGGTTTGTTCTGACCCGATCTGGTTTTCAACTGGCCTGCCTAGCTGCGAGTGAACTATTTTTTTTTCACAAATTATCTATGCATAGCCAATGTACAAAAATAATTTTTGTGTGAACTGGCAAAGATTGCATGACGGCGGCTATTTACTTTGAGTTTCAGAAACGTAATCTTTGCAATTGAATATATATTCATAGAAAGTCTCACATTTTGGCTTATAAATCTGTGAATTTGTTCATCTGGTTGCTAAAATTTGTTTTCCTGTCATGGAATTTATATGGAATTCTGTTGTTAGCCCTAAAATGTATAACAGTAAGTGGTAATTTTTTTTGGTTTTTCCATGACTGAGTGCCATTTTCCTTTTCCAAGAGTTTCTTTTTCAACTTGCATTTACACTTCAATGTTAATTAATTTCCAAAAAATAAAATCAAGACTAGTAATGGCATTTTATGCTTGCAGCGAATAAATCAAAATTTTTGACTTTAACAAAAGACTGAAGGAGCGAACGCACTCGAGGCTGCCTCATAAAAAATGGCAAAATTATGCCGAATAATGAGGTTTGAGATATTATTGTTATTTTTCAAAACTAATTTTATTTTTCTCGCTACAAAAAACCGTCGGGCAGCGGATATATAATAAAATAGAAAATGAAATAAAAGGAATACTTAATAAATTTTCAGGTGAAATGATATATGTGTGTTTGGGTGCAGTTTTGCGTATCCGAGTATCTTTGCATTGCCTTTGCAGTCGGTTAACGTCTTTATTTCCTCGTTTTGGTTGGTGTTTTAGCTTTGGTTAAAGAACTACCATTGTTGGCAAGCGACAGCAGCGGAAATTAATGAGCTTAATTAACAACACGCAGGACGGAGTATGGAGTCGAAGTCGAAATGATATCATTGCATGGTCGTTGGGTTGAAATTTTTGGTGTTGTGCATTTTTATTGCCACTTAGCTAAGGTTTTTACTATTTTAGCGCGAGTGTTATTAGTTTTGGTTTTTACTGCCAATGCATGTCTATCGGCACAATTAAATTTGTTGCACTCGCTGCACAAAATGCATAAACAGTTGCTGCCTCTGCAACTCGGCTGTCGGCTGTCGGCTGTCGGCTGCCTTCTCTGTTCACAATTTGGCACGCAAATCGTTGATGGAGCCAGATTTGGATCCAAACTCTTAGGCGTAGTACTTGCTTAAGGCCTTCAACGAGGCAGAAACTAAAAATCAGTGCTAATTACAGTAAATTAGAAGAGACAATCTGACAAAAGGACCTGATAAAAAATGAACAAATAAACCTAAATATGTATCAGTAAAGTTTCAGAAAAAAAATAAATAATAAATTGTATAAAAATGAAAAGTTTCTTGAACTTAAACGTGTATTCCCTTTAATTATAATCCAATTTTTCCTCAACGTATAGTCAAAATTGTATCCAAGAGTAATCCAATGTCCGGGAACCGTTCGCGAGGGCTGTCAGTTTCGGAGTGACTGTGTGTTCTCAGCGTGTCTCCGTCCTTTTATACAAATTTCCGCCTTGGAAAGGTTTCCAATTTAAACAAAATTTGAATATGCGCACTGAAATGGGAGCCAGTCTAATAAAAAACGGAAAACGCACCACCCACTGGAAGGTTAATGTGGATTTTCTAGGGTGTTTATGGAAAGGATTCTGGGCCATGCTGGGAAATCAAATCAACCCTTTGATAAAAAACAAACCCCTTCTTTCCAAAAACCAAAAAACCATTACCCCTTTAAGTGTGCCCACCATTTTTAGATCATATTTCGCAGTGTGACCATGAGAAAATAAATGTAACCCCTTTGAATAATGTTTGGTAACCCTTTTTTGGAGGTCGCACAAAGTTTAAGCAAAAATAAAAATAAAATTACCAGACTGGCAACAATCTAAAATACAATTTTTCAAATCACCTTTTGTATATTTTTATTGAGGAATTTTCTTGTGTTGCCAGCATCATTATCACATTTGCCAAATATGCATCCGTGCGCATGTCCAATTTCGACAATCTCCAGTGCTGTCAATCAAAATGCAAATAGTTGTACCTCATTAAAAGCCACTCGAGGGGCGAAGAAAAAAGCAACAAAGCGTAATTTACATTTTCCAAGCCAAACAAATAAAACAAACAAAACAAAGTTTTGAGGAGAGGTGCGCGCATGCGCATTGCCAACAATTAATCGGTCCGGGGGGAGGCTCGAGGCAATCCATCACACAGGCTGACAAAAAGCGTAAAAATTAAAAAATCAGTTTGCCTTTATCGGGAAGGGATGGAGGTATTAGAGGTGACACTGTTTGAGAATGATACTTTTTTTAAAATTTAAAAAAAAAAATTATACATAAATCTGATTTTAATTAAAAGATTAGTTTAGGATAACTTTTTGTTATCTAAATCAGAGTTTAAATAATGATATGTTTGCTTGTTTTTATACATTTTTATACACAATTATACATTTTTAATCCCTGTATAAACTATATAAACTTTAAATTCTTTGCCAAGATCGACCATTTCACGCTGACATCTCAAAAAGTTGCAATTGAAAAGCTTGCATCTGTTCGAGACTTCAGCTGTTGGCGATGTGTCGTTTGTCGTTTTCAACGGTTTTTACACGATTTGGTCAAAAACGTCAAACTGACTGACAGCTGCCTGCCAGCCAGCCAGCCTCGAGGACAGGACGGCAGCCAGCGGCAACACTCAGTTGCAACTTGCAACTGGCAACAACACTTCAACTGCAATGTCGCCTGGTCGCCAGTATACGAGTATCTCTCTGTTCCTCCATCTGAGACGGTGTGTCAGATTTGAGTTCGATCTTGCAGCTGTTGGAAAACAATTTTTCGTTTGAATAATTTGCGAGGTTTTTTTTTCAGCTGCCGATTTCTGCTTATTAACGTGCCAATAATTACAATTGCAATTCACAAATTTGCATAATCATTTAGAAATCACGAGGCTAGTTAGTCAGTTAATCGGCCGATGATTGATCTCCATTTCCATAAACCAAGTCCAAAGGAATGTCTAAGTTTCAATATTAATGGGTATTTCATGCATGTAGTCCATTACCTCATGAAAAATAAATCAATCTGCCTCCTAAAAGCATTTCCGGTCAAAATGAACCACAATGGAATAGTCTAGAATATTATTCAAGCTTGAAAATCTGAATGGGAAGGTCGCTGGCAATTCCAATAGTCAACAAAATTGTTCATTGTTGAAACGATGTGCGATTTCCATTTACATCAAATGCAAATTTTCGCTTTTCGACAGAGAGTGATTCAGGCCTCAATCATGGCCAGAAGAATGTTGGCATCTGAGGGCTACTGTTCGGGCTTCGGGGCATACGATTCGATCTAAAGATGATGATGTGTTGAGGTGTCGGCGCTTTTCAAGATCGCAGACACGCCCCTCGCCCGTCCGAAGTGCATCTGAAGTGGGTCACGGCGTATTCCATTCCAGATTTTGCGCTTATTGAAGATTTTTAAATACTGTAATTTGAGCGAAACGAAGATGGACCTGAACTTGCCGCTGGTAGAGTGCCAATTTATCAGCGATTCGTCAAGGTCCCTCAATCCCTATCCCCCTCGCTGCCAGGAGTAGCCAATTTCGTATAAAATTATGAAAAATCATCCAACTAATTGTCCTTGACTAAAATCCTTTTAGGTGATTTTCTGGGCCATTATTGAGGCTTTGTTTATTCACAATTGATAATTGTTTTCAGCACAATTACGGGATCAGGTTGCCTTTTTAAATTTATGCAAACATTTTGCAAGCTTACGTATTTGCTCTGCTTGTCATTGAGCTGATTGTTATTCCTTATAAATGTGAATGTAGTTTGTTTTAAACTTTGGCTAAGTTGACACTGGCTATGGAAATACTTTTAAACTGAGGGAAAAATAATGAAAAATAAATATTGAAGATTTCTATTTTTATATATTTTTTTTTATCAAATATAGCTCCAAATAATTTATTTCGAAGAGTATTCAATTTTCAATATAATATCCAAAAAAGGGTATCTTTTTCGTTCGGCAACTGGGCTTTCCGATCAAATGCACTTGAGAATTAACATTCGGAATGCCTTTAACAACTGATCGAGCATTGGCATTTAATTGAAAGTCGACATACTTATGCAAATCCCAGCGGCTGACCACCTAACGAGCCACCTCACCTCCACGCACCTCATCCCACCTCTCTGGACTGGAATCGGTGGCGACCATTCGATTTGCATAGAATGAGATTCGGTGAGGAAGTTTGCGGTTTGCCTGATTTGCATGCTCTTATAGCCTTAACCGGCCAAGGGAAAAACTGTGTATCTGTTGGGCACACAATATTCCCGTCTTGAGGGCCGATAGGCAATAAATTATGACAAAAGCTGCATTAAAATAATTTACAAATTAAGCAGCAGAAATTACATTAAAATGAGTGAAAATGTGGCAGTCGACGAGAGAGCCGGCAAAAAGCGCAGATTCCTTTCCGAGAAAGCCAGTTGGATGCCTCGGACCAAGAGCAGCCTCCAGTCGAAGTCGGATGCTGACTGATGTTAATAAGGCGTCTCATAAATTATCAAGGCGAAACGTGCCGAGAGACGGAGAGGAGTAGCTGCCAATGCGAATGCATCAGGCCTCCGCTATTGGAGATGGAACGGTGCCACGATCATGGATTAATTTTAATTTTATTTCATCACATTTTATACTGATGTTACTGACATTCCAACTGATATTGACATTTAAGCTTGTCCCAAATGTACACATATATTTTATGTATTAAATAAATAAAAATATTAATTACAAATTTACAAATCAAGGCTACTATTTAGTATACATCCATGGCAATAGTTTGGACAAACTTGGAAAGTATATTTTTATAATTTTTATTTTAAGTCAATAGTAATACACATTGATGGGCATCTTCTATACGTCAGTGACAGGATAATCCTTCAGGTTGACTTAATTGAACTGATGTTTAAATCTTTTAATCTTAAAAGCTTTAAATTTTTAAATAAATCGTGCCAAGCTTGTATTTCTCAAGTTATTGCTTTCCACAGTTGAAACATGTCTTGAGACCTCACGGTGCCATCTCCAAAGCTTTCAACTTCCCCACGACCCACTCCACCGTGCGGACGGCTCCTCCGTCAGCATTTTGTTGTTGTCTTGACATATGCAATGGCGCGCACAACACAAAAAAATTTACATTGCATTTATACGGATGCGAAATGCAAGACAAGCTCAAATGAGACGGCCCTGTGGGGCACAGGTGGGGAGGGGGACAGAGAGGGGGCGGTGGACCGGGGATGGCTGCCACTATTAACGTGACAATTTGTGATTTGTGCTGGATGCTGCTGTGACTCGTTGGTATTTAGAATTTCTTTCTCAGTGCCACATCGAGTGGCAGCATCCTGTTGCATCCGAGAAGGAAAATGTCGCCAGCGTTCTTTGGCTTGGCGATGTTTCTGTGGCTGTTCTCTGCTCTGACGATGACTGCATTTAGATTACGGAATTATTTAAAATATTTTATTAAACAGCAGCTGAGAGATCGCTCCTTAAGTTGCGACTAAATGCCAGCTGTGCGTGGTCAACGTAGCGGGGTATTAATTATAGAAATTATTCACAATTTTTTCCAGCTCCTAATGAACGTTTTCTTGGATTGGAGATGCACCTGAAATGGTCCATCGGCAGCGCCATCTGGCGTCCGGAACGGGTAACAAACATTTTCTTATCGAAGGGGTTGGAAGAGTTCTAAAAAAAAAGGGTGGACCACAGTTTTATGCAAAGTTCTGGTATTGGAAGTGAGAAATCCCGTAAAGGGTTGAACGGTTTTTTATCGACAGGGTGGCTTGGAATATTATTTTTTATGGAAACTCTTCAGTTGATGTCTGACTTTGGAGAGGAAAGGAAAGCATATTTTGTGGTGCAATATTACAACACTTTTCGGATCTTTACGGGATGTGTATCTGTATCAAATATTACTGAAATGGTAAAGTGACAAAACAATTTGCAAAGTTACAAAAATTGCCTAAAATGTCCAAATCTATGGCACTATAAAGTAATATTTTGAGCTTTTTCGATTGCCTTGTTTTTTTGTAAAATCCAAAGTATAGTCCACCTCATATATGCTTCAACACGCTCCGTCAGAAAAGTAAATAACCAAATAGCACGCTTGGCCCAATCAAGTCGAAAAATAAGCATTGTTTGAACACGAGCCCAATTTAAATATACCTTGTAAGTCGAAGCCCAGCCCAATAAACTGGCCACGCTTTCAAATTAACTCAAAAGTCAATGGATTGTTGGTAATACAAAAATCCATAAGCCATGGCGTTTCTGCCGGATCATTTCCGTTTTAAGACCGATAGCGGACGGGTCAAAACCTGACAAATTGGACAAATAGAAAACATGTCAAAAATTGAGCCGATCGAGCTGCTGCGGACTGTCCGCCCCAATTAAGCTTCTCAAACATTATTTTCCCAAAGTCATGGCAAGTGCGTAAGACCAGTGTCAAATGAGGGTAAAAGGTGTCGACAGGGAAAGGTGAAATAGGTTGCTAATTAGAATAAAATCCAGAATCCAGTTTGAGAATTGTTAATTCATGGTGGGTAGTTGGGGAAGAGAATGTGTAGAAAGTGAGATCAGGAGGAGTGAGATTTTTCAATGTTATTGTCTAATTCTAAAACAGAGTTGAGCTGGTCTTTTAACTGAACTTGACAGAATTAAATATTGTAGTTTAAACCTAAGCAATTGAATTAGAAAGAATGAATTCATTAAAGTTGTCTAGTCATTCTTTTGGATCCACGAGAAAGGGGCTCTTTATGAAGAAACTATCCCAGTAGAATTTAAACACCTTGTGAGTATTTCGTACCGGGGATGGCGGGGCCAGCACTTGGTCGTAATCAAAATCCTTTTATAGCATTTACATAGCAGCACATACAAATCAAGTAATGCCTGCTATTGGTCAGGTTTGTGTGTTTTTCTTTTTTTTTTTTTCAACCCGGCCAACTGGCCACTTGTTGTGCAGTTACTCGTAGAGTTAGTCATTGAGACTTGGGCCCGGGCTGACAACCGATCCGATGCCCGGCCAGTCGATCGTGGGAAAATGATCGATTTCATCAGGCCCGGACACTTCTGTCGCTCCCTCGACTGAAGCAATGGAGTACATGACATCGAACAAGCCTGTTGCCGAGCTGGCTAAACGCAATTGAAACGTGTTCATAAAGCAATTTTCGACTTTTTTCGCCCGGAGAGTGTGTGTTTTTTTGTCAGCCATCGTTTGATTTTTATGAAATGTATCTGACAGATTGTTGCCAATTTGGTAGTGGAGGCTTTTTGAATATTGATTTGATGACCGTGGAAAATTCGTTCCTCTTTTTGTTGGATCGACGACGTGGATACAGACTAATGGACAGTTATTGATTGATTATGTTTTCATTAAGGATAGGGGGGTCTGGAGCTAAAAGACTACTTTGACTGTCTAGTATAGTGAATTCTTAAACAAGGGAATAGAGCATTTGTTAAAATAGTCAGCCTTTTTGAAGAACTTTCCCATCACATGAAACCTGAACCACCCAAAAATGAACAATTAATTATTCAAAGAAAAACCTTTTTGGCCATTAAAGCTCAATCCAACTCTATTGGCAATGCTAATATTACTCTTAACAGTTTTAAATTAATTATTTTGCCACTTTTTAGTTGGCCAAGCCTTTTAAAGCATTTCCCAAAGCAATCTCACCTTGTAATGGTATTTATGTTTAATTGCCAATCGGTTAATTTATTCCATGCCATTTTTAATTGCACCTCTTTATTAGATTAGGCAAAAAAAAAATGGAAAATGGAAAATGGATAACAATATTTGAAACTATCTTTATAAATAATTTGGAATTTATATTCAAGAAACCAACTCAACCAAAAACGGCCTAAATGGCGGCGTGGAGAGGAGACAGAAAATCTCCTGGCAGAGGCGAAAAAACTTGACCAGGCCAACAATGGATGGGGAATTATTATGCAGCAGCAATTACTCGCCAATTGTCGTCGCAATGAGAACGAGAACAAAGGCAGAAAAAGCTGTTGGCCAAGGCGATAATCCAGTCGAGAACTGGCCCAGACGCGCCGGCCCGCTGAAGACATCGCAACTCCGAGGATCGCAACGATCAAACGGAAAAAAAGACAGCCTCTGGATCGTTGAGCGTTGGCCTGATCAACGGTTTTGGCCCGGTCGGTTATGACCAAATGGAGAGGATCAACAGCCGCCACTCTGAACACAGCCGCCTCTTGTGATTATTTTTATTATAATTGCGCGTTTATTGGCGTGAGGAAATGTTGCCACTCGGAGTCCGTGGGGACAACCGCACAACGCCGGATCGAGTGTGAGTGCGTCAAATTTCATAATCAAAAACCCGAACAACAATTTCGTTTATTTTCTCGCTCTCTCTCCTCAGCCACAAACTGCTAATGACGACGACACCTCGACTGTGTGTCCCCTCTTCTCCTGGATCCCTGAATACTGGATACAATCCGCAAACATCCCACTAATTTTTCCATATATGTCCAAAGTGGTACACAAACGGCGAACGGCAATCGGCTTTGATTTGTGGCGGAAAAACTTGGCGCTTGTTGTACAGCATTTTTGCGTCTCTTAATGCTGCATTTCATCTACTTTTGATGTTGGTTAGTTTATAGAGCTTTCCATAGTATTCCTGAGGTCCTACGATACAATAGATATACAAGGGATAAAGAATAGTCTAAGATAGACATGCCAGTAATAATTATCAGAGTATTAGGCTCCTTTGTATTTTAAGGCATGTCTTGAAAGAGTTCTCAAGTGCCTCAGAGTCTGTCAAGAGCCAAGCAATTTCCAAAAAATTTAATAGACTACCTATCAGATTTCCTGAATTGTAAACCTAATGGCTTATTTCCCACTCAACATATCTGACATCTCGGCCAGAGTCTTACCTTCATTATTTGATAAGTTATTTCAAGCCACTGCAGTTCAATTAGGAAGTGCATCTACAATCAACCTCCACCTGGTTGTAACACTCCAATTAAGCAACTGTTGAAATAGATTTCAAATCAACCAATTACCTTTGGCGCCAGAGGCCCCAAATAAAATATGTTAAGCTGTTGAAAATGCCCCTTAAATAATTAAATACAAATAAGAGACCTAAAAATGCACAAGATAAAAATCACTGTTAGAGGGAAGATTTTTAAAATTTAATAGCCCTGAGCCCAGGGGTATAAAGGCTTTTATTTTTCTTTTTATTCGTATAAAGTTTGATTCGTATAAAATGTATTAACAAAAAAATAATTATGTAGCAATTCTAGAGCCTTTTAACTTTTATATATGCACCATAAAGTTTTTATATTTGCAAGATTTTATGAGCACTTTAAAAATAAATATTAAATTAAAGCCAGACCCCTTTGCCCTGCGGCGAAATTTGCTTAAAAAACAATTAAACATAAGCATGAGCGTTAAGGAAAATTTAAAATAATCAAGGCAACTGCACGCCAATGGCTCATTTGTAATGCTCCAGGTGAATCTCCCAGGAACGAAGAAGGGTTGGGAGTCGGTAGCCCCTAATTACATGGCCTTGCGATGTCTGTACTTTGCGTTTTCTTTAGCCGGCGTTTTAACGCGACAATTAAAGTTATACAACATATGTACATATGGTTTCTGGTTTTTCCTCAGCCTTTGCATAATCAAGCAATTTGTCAACAAGGCAGGCGTCCAGAGACAACCCTTTTCGTTTCACATTTAATTGTTTCTCCGGGATTCTTCCGCCTTGGATTTTTAATTTAAATGCTAAGTTTAGGGTTAACCAGCAAAGCTTAATGCGTTAAATAGAAAAATGTGCTCGGGTTGGCGTGTTAGCAAGTGTGAACAGAAATTAGCAGGCTTAGGGAGATGTGATGGCAGAAGATATTAAATGTTTTCTAAAGTTTTGAATGTGTGCAGTTATACTCGAGAGTATACACTTGTTTCATTGTTTTTGAAAATGTGTGTATTTAACAAGTCGTATGAATCGTTCTGGACTCTAAAAAGTATACTATATATTATATTGACTAGCATCATAGCTATTAGAATAAATTCAGTTCAATTGGAGAATGTACCGGGTATCATATAGCCTATGACTACCTTATGTGACTAATCTTTTGTTTTTTTTTAAAGATTAAATAATTTATGGATATTCTGCGTAATATTTAATATATACCTAACCCTAAGTAATATTGCATCCCAATATTCATTAGAAAAACAGTAGCACTTCCGACAAACTACTTCAAACCTAATCCCCACATATTAGCCGCAATTGCGCCATTAGTTTTGGCATAACAATCATTTGGCTGATTTTATGCCACTATTTGGCCAATAATCATCAGATTAAACAAGGCAAATGCATTTGGCGAACAAGAGAACCGAGCCAGAATCTCGTAAACCAAAAATATTATTGCAAATAAATATGGATGTAAAGCGGAGAAGGCGAAAACAAAGAAGTTGATTTGCAACAACTCTCTATGACATTTGAATGGAATACATGAAATCGAGCAGTTTATGTTGAACAAAACTAACCATTGGGATTAGACCATAAAGCATGCTAGAGTACGAGCCGTATCTGCCAGATACTCCAGTAGTTTACATCCAGCAGTAGCAGTATCTAGACTGTGCGTGTCAGCGAGTGTGTCGTTTTTGGTTTTTGGCGAGGAGGCCTCTACTTCTGCCTATGCCTCTGCTTCATGGTGCACTGGACCATCAAACCAGAACGGCCGCCTATGAAGAATTCTGCCATAAATCATGGTCATAAAACTTAGCTGTAATCTGCCGAGGAACCAGAAGAAGAATCCGCCAAAGATTCTCCTTCTGTTGCCTCGTCTCGTCTTTTTGCGGAAGCATTGCGGACTTTCAACTGAGCATAACTTTGATTGATAATGATGTGTCAATAATATGTGTTTGCAATTTTATGCTGCCTGGATAATGTGAATGTAACATTGTGATGAAATGCCACGGTTAGAGAGTAAGCCTCAACAAAAAAATTTCATTTAAATGGTAATTTAAACATGGATTGGAGTTCCAGGAACCAAACCAACCATGCTCAGATGAAGCCGGAGGACAGCCCACGATTTTGTAATCGTAGTTGGTCTATAAAAATGTACAAACATTAGCCGACTCTGCAATTATTTTGCCATCTACCATAAAAGTTTATCGTAATTCTTAGTTGGAATTGATATCATTTGAATTATGGATATCAATAAAATAATTTACCAAGTAATTTTATATAATATTGTGTTTGAGAAATAATATTAAAATGTAAGTCTAATCATTACATATGGGTTTATTATTTGAAATGTAATATGAAATTTAATATTTAATAATTTATATTTTTATGCAAAAATTGGCCTAAAAACTTATAAGATTACCTGTAACCCGTAAGATTAATCATTTCCATTTTTATGCCCATGTAGAGTATCGCCAGCATCGGCCCAAAATGTAAATCCTCGCGGTCACTGGGCAGCGGCAACATTTGAATGGCCAAAAGCGCGCAATGCCTGGAATTTGCATTCAAATTGAGCCTCGAACCCGCGCCGGGGGGCCGGCGCCTTCAACAAAGTGGAAATGCCGCTGAAATGCAAACGACAGGCTAATAAGCCCGAGTGGACAGTTTGGAATGCCTGGCCGGACTGCATATGGTAAACAATTGGCCAAGCTCCAGTTGGCCGGAATCAGGCACCCGGATCGGAGATGGGAGGGTATGTTGCTGCTGAAATGCCCAGGTTGACAGCTTTCTTAAACGCCGGCAAATTGGGCTTGGAGCTGGGAGCTGGGTGCTTGGAGCAAAGCCCAGCCCGAGGAGGTGAATCAACTTAATTGCTCTCGGAATTGTGTCAGCAGATCGTGCGTATGCGATATGTGGCACAAAGGCAGAAGCAGCGGCGCCAAAAAAATAAGAAACAATAACCTTTTATTGAAGTTTCTCAACCTAAAGGCACACAGTTAGCCTTTGAAGTGTCTAATTTTTATTTTCTTTGGCTATAATTGTAGAATAATTTGGCTTGAATTGTTTATATTTATTTTGATTTGTTAAAGATGTGATGAATTTATTAATGGGTGTATTTAATAAACCTTTGTACAAATATATAAGAAAAAAAGCTTAAGGGCTATCTTTGCTTGGCGATAATCCTAAAATGTGCCTTTGAAGAGTGCCTTAAAAATACGGAAATAATCATTTTAGCTAATCATTTTTTCTATTGTAAAATATTTCTGGGGGCAAAATAAAATAAATAAATAAACAAAATTAATAAGAGTAAGATTTAATATAAAATTTTGTATCATAACTTTTAAGTACATGCATTCAACTTGATTTCATATAATTTAAGCTAAAAGATGTCTAATATCTATGGTAAGTACTAAACTACTCCTCTATGAAACCAAAAAAATTTGGCTGATAGCCAAAAGAGGCCTAAAAATAGCCCTGCCAATAAGCGTCGCAGGCGAAACCAGTTTAGAAAACACAAATCCAATTGGATAGGGAACCGAGCCCAAAATAAATCTCCAACTTCGGCGTGACAGTTGGCGAGTGTAATGCAGTCGGAATGAGAGTCTATGCGCGTATCCCCCAACTGGATAGAGGAGCACAGCAGCAGCAGTAACAGCTCCACCTCCAATTGGATTAAGCAAACATACGGCTCACACGCACACACCTAAATACCGATAATCATAAATTTAAATAAAGCGAGCCAAAAGATTGGGTTTGCTAGGGTGTGAGCGAGTGGGCAGGTGAGTTGATTTGAATAAGTTTTTTGTGTGAGTGTATGTAGCCTGGCAAGTGCCAGTTGGAGCAGCTATCTCGTTTCCCCCAATGTGAGCAGCTTTTTGTGGATCGTAAGAGAGCGATCGTAACTTTTTGTAGTGGTGTGGGTGTGGGGAAAAGAGAGAGAGAGAGGGCCCAGTCTCGCCGCGCGAGAGCAACGTTATCAGTAAAGTTTGCTCTCCTTTGCTATTCTCTCTGCCCAGGTGCATGTTGCAAGCTCCCACACAAGATACAATTCGTATCTGTGTGCGGGTACGAGGGAGCTGCATCAGATACGCAAACACACAGATACAGATACATATCCGCAAATTGCAATTGTTTGCGTGCACTGGCTGCCGTTTGTTTATTTGCCTTTTGTTTTTATGGATTTGGCGAAAAAACTTGTTGCAGCTCGCTCGATCTGCTGCGCATCTTTAAGATACTTTTGGCGAGCTCGCCTCAGTTTAGTTTAGCGTTCAGTGGTTGTAGCTCAAGTGCGCGTGCTCGGACTTTTTTGCAATTTTCGCCAGGGGCTATCCTCCGCAATATTGATCCCTTATATAACATGATACGATACGATCCGCACGACACTGTTGCCCCCGCCCTTGCCCCATCCGTTTAAATTGAAAAAAAATCTTAGCTTTCGCGACGCGATTTTATCCCGATCTTTGTGTGCGGCAGTCTGCGTTTTGACGACGGCATTTGTGAGGCTTGAGGCGCGTTGCAGAGAAGCCGAAAAGTTCGGCTGCACAATGATTATAAAATATTGAATTAAAAATATACGCAAATATTTTTTCGAAAAAGTTACTTATTGTTTGTGCAGTAGATGAGTGAACACTAATGACCTACAGATTAATCAGCTCCATTTAACTGTTTGGACGAGTTTTGAAAAATAAAAGCCCAAGGTAAGTAACTAAAGGGTTTCAAGGAATAAGGTTTACTGTATATTCAATGTTTTTCAAGAAAATTATTATCAAAAGGGATAGCCGTTTTTTTATAAA
Source organism: Drosophila atripex (assembly GCA_035045925.1). NCBI lineage: Eukaryota > Metazoa > Arthropoda > Insecta > Diptera > Drosophilidae > Drosophila > Drosophila atripex. The sequence continues at coordinate 5,692,574 of JAWNOP010000070.1, read as the reverse complement.
TATATAAATAATAATAGCTAAGAAAAGCCTGCATAAATCTTCATCTGTTACTTCACTTTCATATCTAAATGTCTCAAGTTAAAGAAATATTTAAGAAGTAGTATTTGATTAATTCAATGTTCTATTTCAATAGAGAACACTCTTACAGAGATTTATAAAGATTATAAATGTTACCTTAAACCTCATTAAATGCAAAAAAAAGATTCCCTTAAAAAGAACATAAATTTCCAGAAGTAGAATTATATTTTATTAATCTAATCAGGCCTTAATGTTGTTACTCAATTGTCAAAACAAGCTCTTTTAATAGGATCGCCCCGGGTCTCCTGGGCCCCTAATCGTGAATCACTCAATTAGTAGAGACCTGCTTGAATTTCACAATCCTAATCTCGAATCTTGAACAACCTTTAATAAATGAAACATTCTTGAATTTATGTTGCTGGGGCCGAGGGGTTTCCCGCCACCTGCAATGCCACCTGATTTTGTTAATCAACCTTTTTTAAAAAAAAAAAAAAAAAAACAAAGATTGAAATGGCACAAGGCTGTGAAGGGAATAACTACAAAATCCGTATCACTTTCAAAGTGGAGATGTTGTTTAGTCTTTTTCAATAATAAACAGGGAGCAAGAGGCGCCTCACTCCATGGGCCATGAGGTAGGTGGTTTCCTTGATTTTAAGCCCGGGAGTAAACAGAACCTGCATCAAAGTTTACTCTTCAAGTTGAAGTGGCACCCCCCACCGCGGGGCTGAAGATAATACCAATATATACCTTTCGCAATGTCGCCGAGGTGAACCGGCCGTCGAGCGATAAATAATATTGAAATTGAAATAAATACAATAAACAAATGTAAGGCAAACCGATCGATTTATACCTTAAATATCGTCGCCTCTCGATTTGTTTATTGTGTATATCCTTATCTGTATACACTCGTATATTTTGTTGCCTTAGTGATAAGAAGGCGATCGCTCCAATCGCGTTTTATTAGCATAACACTTGTGGTGCGTTCCCAGTTTTGAGTTGAAGTGTCTCTTATGGACAAGTTGGAACTGCATTTCCTTTTTGTTTTTGTCCATTCCCCTTTTCTTATTTAAATGCCGTTATCTCAGCTGGGGTTTACAGATACAGATACAAAGATACAGCTATACAGCTATACAGATACCATTACCATTTGCTGTAACGATCAAGTGATTGATTATTTTTACAGTACAATAATAAATATTTGTTCGTATGTGGCGTTGTGCCTGCTTAGCCTAATTAGATAAAAATGGTATGGAACCCGACTGCTTCTGCTCCTGCTCGTTCTTCTCCTTCCTTCTCGGCGGAGCATTATCTTGACTGCATTTTCCCATTTACCATATTCGGTAGGTGCTCTCCAAACCGAACCGAGCTGATTAAGCCCGGCCAAGTCAAGACAACTCCTCGGGTCTTATTGGAGTATCTATGTAGAATCGTGTCGACAATTGCGTCGAAGCTGTTGTTCGAAAAAGAAAAATGAGTTCAATTTGTTTGTTCTGTCCTGATAAGACACTCTGGCACAAATACAGACACTTTGGCTAGTTGGCAGGCTGGTAGGCCTTCAGACCGTCAGTCCGTCAGGCAGGTGAGCCAAAGGTAAAAGTCTGGTGAGATAAAGTCACTCAACAGTTTGTCATGACTGGCACTTCATTTAACACTTTGCATATCATCGCTGACGTGTTTGACAATGGAATTTGCCCAGGGCCCACAAGAAACTAATCAATTGGATGGGTATCAGTTGGGGCGGCAGTCGAAAACGGGGTGACACCTTGCTGCCTTTCTAGTCTTCTGGAGGAACATTGAAGTTATCGATTAAATACATTTCAAAATTCGTACATAATGATCATAAACTAATGGCATCCTCTACCCAACCAAACTCCATATTATTAGCTCGAAATCTTATCTAGACTCTTATTTATTTCTTATCCATATGTATTTAATTTACATATGGTGTATGAATCACTATCGTTATATAGTCTGAAAAGAAGAACGAGTCAGCAATCGATAAGAATATTGATTTCATCGCCAGAGATAGCCTGGGCTTGTCGAAGGAGTCCTTATACCGCCACCCCCACCAAAAAAAAAAAGCCTTCTTCATAAATTACTCCATATAATCGGATGAGCGATAGGAGGGAATCAATAAAATATAATTTGCAAAATTAACAAATAAGTTGAAGGCCTGTGATTAGAGTTTATTAAATTCACCTGATTTCGTTTATTGTGCCCTCCACTTCAGCTCACTTCAGTGGTCACTTGAGAGCTCGGCGGTGAGGTAAGTGCCACAGTTCTAGGAATTCGCCCGATTCTTTCAACAAGAATAAACAATGGAATCTACAATGCGTCCATGTAGGAGTATGGGCTGATTTTTGGCCTGAACAAAGTTCAGTGGGGGGCTTGTTTGGCGTTTAACACGTTTCACATTTTGCAATCTTTGAAAGCAGCCCGATCCGGTTATACGCTTCGGGCGATGATTTTGGGTTAGGTTAGGTCCAGTACGAGGGTACTTGGAGGCTCAAGTGTTAATCAGTTGTTAAGGGAGAAAGATTTCAAGGAGCCAATACCACGTAATTGGATTTATTGCATTAGCCTCAAAAACTCTCAAAGGTTATTGATATTCTTTTCTAATCCTTCACGTCCCATACTTCAATCATACAAATGAAAACTTAAACAAAACTAATAAATCTTTAAAATTGTGAATTTCCTTATCTAAAAAACAGTCAATTGGCAATATCGCAGTTCCGAGAATCATTCCCATTTTTATAGATCTTGACTAGGTTTAGAGTTCTGTTTTTCCCCTTTATTGGCCATTTTTCTGAATGGTTCTTATATAAATCGATCAGTGCCTGCCACGTGATTGTCTTGAGAATCGGCTGCCAATAACCGTTAAAAAAAAAAAGGAAAACAAAAAGCCATGTAACAATAAATAAAATTTGTCACAAGTTTGGTAAAACAGGCAACAATGAATGGCATTCATTAGTCAATTACACTAAGACCTGGCTGGTGATAAACACGGACGGTTATCAAGATAGTACCGGGTGATACCATTAAATGGAAATGAAAATGAGTCAAAGCCCAGAGCCAGGTGCCAAAAGTGTGAAAAAATGATGGAAAGGCAAACAATTTGCTTAGAATTATGAATTAGGGACTCTTTCTATTATAATTAAGCTGCATTTGGGTTTAATTTGTCTTAGTTGGTAAGTCGCAAATTGTTTTATTCAGTCCCCAACATTCTGGGCTTATTTTTTCCGGTTTTCTTTTCTTTCTACTAAGCCGACTTGAGCCACGAAATCTCCAGTTGGCACTTTACGAATGGCGCCCATTATTCATAAATTTGGAACAAAATTTAGACCCACTTCGATATTGGGAGGGTGACAGAAATCGATGGGACACCTCTTCTATTTGGCTATGCATTAAATGTAATTAATTTTTGAATTTCCGCTAGTACACGGATCTGGAGAACTAAACTTCTATTAGCATTTTAAGTCCCCCGGCTGAAAATATATTTTCAATTAATTGACAATTTTTTATTTAATTTTATCGACACACATCTGACTACCTAAAGCCCTTCCTGAAACTGATTAGCAAGTCAGGCGAAAAGTTCCCAAGAAGTATTATTCGCGGAGGTTGACGTATCACACCCTCCATGAGTGCCAAGCCATTGTAAGCCAACGACTCGGCTAAAGGTCATATTCATATGTAGGGGCAGACCTGTTCCAGGCATCTTATCAATATTTACGTATATCTATGAATCGCTTCTAAACAAAATATTTGCAATGTACGAGGCACAACCTGCAAGGCAAATATTCAAGTAAGTCTTAAGTTATTTTCATTCAAATATAGAAAAGTGCTCTTTAAACAGACCACTGCAGTCTGGTAATCCTGTGCCGGCTTGCATAACAATCACTTCCTTTAATTCATTGCCACTAAATGGCAGACATTCATGATTTTCCCAAAATGACTGACATAGTTTCGTCACTCTGTCTGCGTCTTAAACTGTAAATAGTTGGTAGTGACAGCTTGTTCTCATTTTCCTACCAGAACGCGTTTCGTAATACGCTTAAAGGGTAACATTTTTGGAAAATATTTTTAACAAAAGTTCGGGGAGAAATCGGCCGCGTCACTTTCGGCATTTCCGCTGCAGTCGGATCTAGATCTGGATCGGGAACCAAAAACGATTTCTTGGCCTTTAATAAAAGAACATGACTTGGGCGAAGCATTGTGCTTTTTGTTATTGGATCGCCAGAGAACTGTACGCACATTTAAATGGCATTAGCAATTATGCGTGTTTAGGCTCCACTACACATGAATGGAAATTTGTTTCTGTCGGCGTTTATTGTCGGATTATTATTTTATTTTTATATGATTGCCCCCACCTGCCGTCATGGGCTACTGTTTCGTCTATTGAAGTCGGTTAGCTTCTTCGTTTGTGGCTTAAATGGTCAAAAACATCAGGTAGATGACTTGTAATTATGAGATGCCCCAAGATCGGAGGAGTCTGTTCTATTAATGTGTTCGGTTTGATGCCGAGTCTGACTGGCGAGTTAAGTTTAATGCTCTGAGAATGTGGGGAAGATAGTTCTGATATAGCTACACTGAAATAAAATGTTATAGAGAACTATTTAGAAACAAAAAAATACAAAAAATCAGGTGTACATGTTTCTAGTTTAATATTATTTTATTTAATTTGGGAATTACTTGTGTATGCTCCATCCACTTTTGGATACATTTAGTTTGATTTCCTAGCTACTCCCAATGGTTTCTTGTCACCTGTCTTGGTGAGGTTACTCCACTCGATCAGCCCGCCCCTTCTGCCCCCAGCTGTCTGATAAGCAAAACCAAAGTAATCATGAATTGTCACTTTTGGGCTTTAATTTCCAGCTCTGTCATGTTATTGCTCTCTTGTCGCCTCTGCGGAGTGAAATTTTAAGGCAACGAGGCGGGATTTAACCAAAATAACATAAGCTGAAATTGAACTAATTAAAATGACAAAAAAAAGAGAAAGAAACGAAAACTGAAGAATGAGAATCGGAGTGAAGAAGCTAGGCTTTCAGCCGGCAGATAAACAGGTTCACATGTCCATCATACTTTGCGTGCGAGGTGATGAGTTTGCATAAATTTCCTTCCCTGGAGAGGGTAAGCTGAAAATGCGATTTGAGGTCTTTGAATTTCTAATTGTTGCGACTTTTGGCTTTGCTAGAATTTTCTTTTCCGAAAGGGATTTGATTTTAACAATTACCATGACAATAAATTCAGTTTGTGATAATTTATGGCCCGCTTCGCTGCTGGGTTTCTCCCACCGCGACACACCCTTGCTTCACGGCTAATTAATCTTCTTTGCCTAATTGCAGGGACCAGCCTTTCGGCCAGTTGACCACTTGACCAACTTAGCGGCTATCAGCCTGGCTAATCAGAGAAGTCGTGAGGTGTTTGCTCCTCGGGGAGAAGCCTTTTGGGAACTGCTATCTGGTGCCAGAACGCGCGACGAGATTACCGCCCATGTATGTTGCTGCTGTTGGAACAGTTAGCTGTAAACATTGATTATGCCATTGTTGCTAGCAAACTACTATCAGCAGCAACTACAGCAACATCGCCAGCGGGTTGCTAGCACAAACGGCATGTTACTTGAATACAAAAGCCATTGCAATACAACAAATCGGGCCAGCAGCACCAACAACAGACGGAACAACGACAGCAACGACAACAACGAGCGACAGCTGTTCGCAGCGGAAGCACTAACAATGTCAACGCCAACAACAACATCGAAATACAAAATCAATGGCGAGGCCACCGAAAGCGTTGCAGCATCCACACTGCTCTACCATCATCCCCATCACCATCATCATCATCCGCATCAGCAGCCCCAGCACCAGCACCAGCACCAGCAGCAGCATCATCATCATCAGCAGTTGCTGCTGCAGCAGCAGTTTTTGCAGCAACATGTTGCCAGCAGCTCACCGCTGCAACACCTGAGCAATCTTTTTGGCCAGCATTTGCCTACCCAAAGTCTTCAGCATTTGATAGCCGCCGAGTATTGGCAGCAGCAGCAGCAGCAGCAACAACAGCAGCAGCAGCATACGGCGGCAACAATTAAAAACGAGCCAACAACTCAATCAGCGGCTGCTGCAACATCGGTCTTTAACTTTACGCCGCAGCAACACGTCAATTTTGCCGCCTCATTAGTCGCATTACAGCAAAATGATGCTCTGCCCGAGGCCACAATGGCAACAGCAACACTCCCGACACCAGCGACAACTGCAACAGCAACAATATCAGCAACATTGCAGGCGCCAACAAAGGCAACACACGATGCGACAGCAGCAGCAACAGCAGCAACAATTCATGACGAAAACGACGAGGACGATGACGATGGCAGCAACTTCAGCAACAACATGCAAAGTGCAGTCGGTGAGTTTGATGTTTTATGATTATTTTGGCAGCTGCAGACACAAGCGAGGGGGGATCGTAATGTTTGGCTAGTGGTTGGTTAAATGAAGTTGTATCCTTTATAGTTACAAGATGTATCTTGTTAAATTATTTGTCAGTCAACTAATGAGAATTCGAATGGAAATTAGTTTGAATAAGTATATATATTATAATAATAAATATAACACCATAACATAGAAATCTATTATAAGTTAGCTCTTTAAAAATAATAAATTTAGTAAGCCTATTCATTGCAATAGTTTGTTTTTCTAATAATATATTTTAAACACTATCAAACAAAGATATATTAAATCAATTTTGTAATTCATAGTACCTTGTTATAAAGTATCTTTTAGTGTAGTTATTCCATATACTAATAGTAATATTACTCATTACTAGTATTATTAGCGTCTTGAAATTCCATATTCCGTAGGATCTCTTTCTTTATCCACACCTCGCCGTTTTGATAATGCAAGCTCATTTCCATTTCCTGTCCCGATCACGCTTGCTTTTCGAGCTTGGCTGGCTCATCTGTGTTCGTTTTGGCAACGTGTGTGTCTTTTGATTTATTATGCGGTCTCTGCTCCATTCATAAAATGAAATGATTATGCTGTATGGAATACGCTATGGCCACAACCTCCATTTCGGCTCCCCCCTCTGGCTGCTAGCTGCTCACACTTTCGTGTCATCTGGGGCTTGGACTCATTTTCATATCATTAGCCTCATCAGCAGACACGTTTGCTGTTGGCTGCCTGCTGCACTCCACTTCACTCCCTAAGACCAAAGACCAAAGACCAAAGACCAAAGACCGGACCTAAACATCATCATCAGGGGCAACATTAACATCATTGGAGCGCCCTCTCATCAGCCAATCGTCAGTGGTCGTCTCCCTGCCCGACTTCTGTTTCCCTTTTTATTTATTTTTTGTATCTCTTAGTTTGCTTTTCACAAAATTGTCTGGTGTCTGCACGCAATATTTATAGTATTTCTGAGCTACATTTGATGTGCCCTGCCAGCCGAGGCAGTCGAACTGAAAGAAGTTCTATGGCCAAGTTTTGAATATTTGCCCGCCTTATAAGCGACTCGGTCTGAGAAAATTAACATGGCCCTGTGGCTCAGGAAACGAAATCGCATGTAGAGTAAATAATTTTATTTTTTTGGAGGGCATTATGGAAATCATAAATAGGGCTTAGGGGCAAGCTTATAGAGCTGTTGGTGATGACTTAAAAAATATGGTTCCTAAATGGTTCTATAAAATATTTTATTTCAAAAAATGCAAAATTGTACACCTGTAGATTAATGACCCAGTTGCTAGAAATTTGTTCTTCAAGAAAATACCTCGGGAATCATTAATAGTCAAGCATAAAAGTGTTATAATCACGTCAGAGGTGTCAAAAGTGAATCGCCTCTCCTTAGAGCTTCTGGGCCAACCCACAGGCCGTACCAGACCCACTAGCCCCACCATCAGCCCCACCGACATCTAACAAATTGCTGGCAGCTGTAAGCACGTGGATAATTGATGAGCGGAGCCACAGTCAAGCCTCGCTTTCTGCCACCATCTTGGTCACACCTCCTCGCCGTTTGGCATTTTAGCATAATTTCAAGTGCCCTCGAAGTGATCTCGAAGTGCTTTGTGTCTATCCCATAATTATGCCATTTGTACGGCAAAGTTTTGAGCCTCTGCCGCGGCAACATCAAACTAATTTGAATATAATTTCATAGAAAATTAACCACTTGGTAAGCACTCTCAGCCCTTTCCCCGCCGCCCCAGTTATTTATTGCTTAATCCTTGTGGTTTTCGCTTTGGTTTGTCTTTTATGCAAATTCTTTTTTAATAACCCCGCCGGACGAGAATTCTCCGGCAGCATCATCTTTTGTTCGGCTCCACCTTGATTGCAGTCTGTCAGCTATTGTCTGGGAGAGTCGGACGCCTTTTTCGGTTTCATTCATCGCTTTTGAAGGCTTTTGATTATTATTGAAAATGATAAATGAAGATGGGTTCCCCCTGTCTGCGGAGAGTGCAGTAGCAATTTGAACTCATCAAGAACGGCTGCCAGGTGACTGATAGCTCTCTGCTCTGATTGCTACCTGAAAAGCTTACAAAAGGTGTTTTCCCCCCAGGACCAGAAGTTATTAAAAAGTTACTGGTTACTTTACAATGAAATTATTATATTATTCAAATACTATGCCTAACTATCTTATCTTTACTAATCACTCTAAAATAATCAATATAAAAAATATTTATATGCATATAAACAAATTAAATTGCGTCCTGGGCTTAAAAACTATAATACTTGACTATCAATTACGATCATTTAAATAATAGTAAGTCTTAAGAAAGTAATTCCTAATAGCTCTGTTCTTATTTTAAAACAAATAATTTAAATGGCTTAGATTGATATTCGCACACTTGGAATAAAATATAATATTTTTTTTTATCAATATCACCGATTGCTTTTTATCGACTACCTCTATCACCTGGTGATTTATTAATTGCATTAAAATAGACCTGGTAATCGCAGAATCATCGATCAAATATAATTTCGATAGGCCAGGCCCTAAAGTTGAATTCGTTATCCCATTAGGCCATTAGCCTGCAGACCCATTACCGGCTAAATGCCCAGTTAGGCTCTGGAGTTGCAAATAGCCGTGGCCCGTCCTAGGATTCATTCTCATGTAACCAAATCCATGGCCACGGACGATCATCAGCCATTTGGCCAAGTACAGCAGCCATTAAGTCGATCCGAGTTACCACACTACTTAGCCAAACTTTTTGCGGCAAGAAGCCCGAGACCTCCTTGAGCTGACAACTGTCAGAATTTAATGGCGGCTTCAATTTTTATAACCAAAGCACGACTACCGTCAGCAGCCATCAAGTGGAAAGTGGCTGGAGTCGGTTTGGGCCAACTTTAAAACAGATTACGCCAGCCAATCTGACGAGGGCTCCGCAAGAAAGAAATGCAAACTAGTTGGGCTCGGAAGGCTCTCAAACCGAAACTGGAGCCAGAGCCGGAGCTGGAGCTGGAGCTGGAGCTGGGCTTCGGCAAAAATGCAGATTTCAGAGGCACGATATCGACTCGGTTCGGTATGGATTCGGATTCGGATGCAGATGCGGTGGCCGCTTCCCAGGGCAAGGGGCGCCAGGAGGGGGAGCCGTGAGTTGTATGTGTGCAGCATGCAATATGAGTTCCCACAGTCGCCGGTTCGCCGGTTCGCCCGTTCGGCGGTTGCTCTTTGGAAACGCCTTCAAAAACTGATGACGTTGTAAGGCAGCCGCAGAGCTGAAGCTGCCGCAGTCTCCACCCCAGCCTCTGTCTCTGCCCATGCCCCCGCCCCTGCCACAGACCGCGCCACCACCCCTTCCTTCTTTCCCTGCCACCGCCCACTCCAGCTCCTTTGGCTGATGACTCTGAGACCTCGACATGCATATGAGCTGGATGGCTTAAAGATGGGACCGTGATTCACAGGCCTTCATAAAGATTATACAAAATATTATAATTTATTTATTAAATTATCCAAGATTCAGTAAGATACTAACATTATATTTAAATGTTCTTTAGTATAGATACTTCTAATATTCAATTACAAAAACTCTTAAAATGAAAACACTCTATTCACTATTATGCCTAGGTTCGATCCTAGTAATTTCAAGTATTCTTCAAGTATTTACTACCATATTCTGTTGATTAGTTCAAATTGACTTTCGCACCTGCGAAGAAGGCTGAAACCATTCCAATATGCCCAAGTCACGCTCACATCCCAAAAACATGGGCCTTTGGACCACAGCCATAACCATCATCATCATCCACGCTCGTCTTCGTCGTCGCCGCTTATCTGGCAAAATTTGATCAACGTTTTCGCAATTCGGGAGCTCCGCCCCGAAGGTATTTCCATAAATATTCCTGGGTCTCGGAGCTGCTTTTCTGCCTTTGCTGGTTTTGGCTTTTTACTTTTATTAGCTGGCCAGTTTGTGGTTGTTGGTATTGCTCGGTATTGCTGTGGCTGCTACAAATAAATTAAAATTATGCATGCTTAGGCATAGGGCCATGGGAATTTGTTTTTTGTGGGAAAGCCCCTTTTGTCTTTTGGGTTAACATCGATTTTGGTTTTGGGCTTCTTATTTGTGTGCGTCGTTTTGGCCCGAACTTAAACAAATATGTTTTGATGGGCGAAGATAATTTTTTTGCACTGTAAAATTTATGTGGGAGAAGACTTTTTTGAGTTCAAGCTTGTTATGTAAAGTAGTTACAACGTACAATTATTTTAAACTCTGGCTTTATTATTTATGAAAAGTGGAAAAGCTATAATAGTCTATTTTGGCATTTCGTTACTTTCAGTTTAAGATATGCGCCTCCATTTCAAACCATTATTATTTCATTCTTACCATTTAAAAATTTTAATAAAAAATGCATAGGGAATTGCATTCGATTCAGTTCAAACTGAAAGCCATTCGGGCACGTTTGGGCAGTTAACTCGGTTTGATTGCCGGCCAATGGGCAGCAGCCCGGAGACCGGAGGACGCGATCCCAGCATGACCGGAGAGTGGAGAACGAGCCTCTTAAAAATATGTTTACCATAAAAAATGGTAAATTTGAGCTACGTTCTGTTTGAATTGAGCAATGCAGGCGATGTGCTGGATCCTGGCGCCTTCAGAACGCATGCCGCAAAATTTCCAATGAACTCTACGGAGTCGTAACTCATACGCCTCGTGGGCCCAGCGCTGTTTGCGATTTAATTTGCACCGCAGACCTGAACAGACTTCACCTCCAATTAGCCATAATAAAGTTGAGACGTGATATTTTATTTTGTGGTTTTGGCGGCGATGAGGAAATTTGCCTACCTCCTCGGCAAGGCAAGGAGGGGCTGCTTCTTCTCATAAAAATCCGTCGATGGCTCTTTCCAAGGAAACCCCGAAAAGGCAGCTGGTCAAAATTATATGCATAAATAATAATTTCAAAGAGCCAGACGCAGAGACAAAGGAATAAGAACTATAAATTTGTTTCATTTTCGAGTGAGTGGAACGTGAGGTTTTTGGGGCAGAAGAGCATTCTGCAGGATGGCAAGGATATATCCGAGGAGAGTGAGGGAGCAGCTCTGTGTTCGAACTGCGAAACCCTATCATTAGCATTTCCGCTTTTTATTATTGCCCGAGCATAAGCCATGTGAGAGAGTACCACCAGATGATCATACTTAATCATAATTTAAAGTCTTCTTCGGGTCTCCGAGGAGCCGCGGATTCAAATTGCTTGAACAGAATCCCGCTCGGCTTGTCATATGAAAATTGCTCAGCCATTAAAGGGAGTTGCGGATCCGCGGGTCAGCGGATATGTTGCTCTTGAAAATTTGCTCAAATTATCCTTGGATCTTGGCGGGGAAAGGGTGCGAGAGTTTCGGGTCAAATTATTGGACGGCCACAGTGTTTGAGTGGGGATTATGATTGAGGCTCTTTGCAATTATTTTACAAGAACAATAATTTGTTTTTTAAATTGCATTACACATGTTTATGAAACTAACACCTGAAGCTATTTATTTATAAATAAGAAATTGTGGAAACAGGAAACTAAAACCAGAACCACAGTCCCTTTTTTGGCAAAAAATTAATTGACTTTGTCCAATGGGTCCCCCGACAAAATTTTGTAGGCAAATTAGCTTTTATGTTGTTGAGGCTTGGAGGCGCAGACAGCGGAATAACAGAGTTTCCTGGGAACACAATTAACCAGTTCCTGGCCACCTTTCGGCCAAGAGGCGTTAGACGGCAACCTCTTTTACAGTTAGCTGGCAAATTGAGTTTCGGGGCCCGCAGGATCGAGACCAAGAACAGGACCTACCTGCGGCCAAGCCCAGAACGAAACACAAAACAATTTGCCAGCTTTGGAAAAGATTAATGGTCGCACAAGAAGTTTGGAGAAGGAAGCGAAGCTTCGGTAGCGATTGCTTAGACAGTTCCCAGTATTAATTTTGAATTCATAATTCAGGAAATTTCATTCAGGGAGCCGAAAACTGCCTTGGCGGCAAACTCTTTTCAAATCACACTCGCCTCGTGGTCGGCCCGGTCGGCTGACCTTCAGAGTCTCTTCAGGAGGCGCCGCAGCGGAGTCTTCTGCTGTAGACGTCTCTACACTATTCATTCTCCCCATGACGCCGACATTTATGAGCCCGGCAGTTTAACGCCAGTCCCGTCACCTCGTCGTCCCTCATGCCAGTCGTCCTGTCCTGGTGCAAAAGTTGTGCTCATCCGACGCTCTCTTGGCTATAAAATTGTGCCAACGTTTTTATTACTTTTCAACACATTTTCAAGTTGACGTTCGAGACTCAGGCGTTTTGTTTTCGATTCTTGGCTTTTTAAAGCGCCCGCCCTGTCCAAACTTTGTATCTGTACTTTCATACTTTTAAGGGGGCGCCATGGGTCACTACTACTTACTAGCTGCACAGTAAACGCTCTACGAAGCAAGTCATTTTAATTAATTTATTGTACACCGAGTTCCAGAAACCTTATCGAAAGTATATAGGAAATGAGACGAAAATATCAGGCAGTACTTGTAGGATTCTAGGAACACTTGGAAACTAATCTCTTTCCAAAAAAATCAACTGGAAGATATTAAAAAAGTAAGTCAAAGTTGCCAAATTGACGCCATAATCGAAGACGATATGTTGCATGAACATTCGAGTGAGGTGCATATTATTAAGCTGCCACGATTTATGACACATGTGTGCGGGCAGTAAACTAGGAACCGCAAAAGCACCGAAAATAATTGCAATGACAAGAAATTAAAAAGCCAAGATAATTACATACCTTACATTCTCTGTAGATATTACTTGACAGATGTCTCTGAAGGATTAATTTTTAAGAATCAAAAACGACCGACCTAAAAATATATATAAAATATACCTATATGTTGTATATATTTTTTTCCTGTGTATTGCAAAACAAAACCAGTGAATTGAATGGGATGAATGGGAAAATGAGGCGCAGCTAAAAGAGCGTACAATGTACAACGAGGCCGCAGGTTGGACCTGTGCCCGACTGCAGCCCGGTCTGGAAGTTGCCCCAGTCACTACCCCTCCCCACTAGCCCCTACCAAGCACCCGCCCCCTCTACCCCCTCTGCCGTCTTCTGGAACCGATCATCCATTGCCAAAGTCATGGGAACTTTTTTGCAGCCTGCGCCTTTCGTACGTTTCATTTAATTTGCATGGATCGTGCGGACGTCGTACGTAAGACTGACGACTTGGAATTGCCAGAGTGCCTCCCCGGCCACTCCCCCTCCATCACCCTTCCCCCTCCCTACTATCACTGTGCGGCTACTTTGCGAATGGTTGTTGTAGTTGCTGCTGCTGGCTGCGGCATCGGCTGCTGCTGAGAAAGAAGGACGCGAGTCATCATCATAATCAACTGCCATGGCGGCTGCTGCTGGTGCTGGTGCAGCTCTGAAAGCCTATCATTATGATTATGACGAATATTACTTTTGTATATAACTTTAACGCTGAGCCAAAGCCGGGTCGAGCCTCTCTTTCCCACTATCTGGGTGTACTTGGTACGGGTGTATGCAATATGTATCTCATGCACACGGGCAACATGTTGCCGTTGCCGTTGCCGTTGCCGTTGCAGATTCTTTTGCATGTTGCTGTGATTGGTTTTAATTCAAGCCGAAAGAGCGAGCAGTGAGCAGCGGGCAGGTTCAGGCTCCTCTTTCAGTTGAGCAAAGAAAAAAAAACAGCATCGTCCAACAGAAGCGACCTCTTGGCCACAATGGAGGGCGTGTTGCAGCAGCCGAGCAGCAACAGCCGCCGATGCATATCTGAAATTAGTTTTGGTAAACCCTTCGTCGGTTCCCGCGTCGTCGATCCCTTCCATATGAAGCCTCCCTCCCCAAACTAATTACCTTTTTTTTTGTTTTTTTGGGATGTCCGAGCGGCAATCGCAAGCTTCCTACAATGACAACAAACAACTGCGTCTTCATAAAAACTAATACTAAGTAATTGTTATTTAACACAAGATGTCGCTGCAACTGTCTGACACTAAATCGCTTTATTGTGTCGGTTATTGGCTGAGACCCGGTTTGCCGAACAAACTTGTCCGATTCACGGCGGTCGCCTTTGTTGGGGCCATAAAAAGTTATTAACTGTTTTGGCACCTCTATTGCAGCTGTAGACAAGTCGCAGACAACGCGGCAAAGAAGCCAAAAACAAGCTAAAAATAGTTTTGAAAAGAAGAATTTGCCGGCTTTGCCGAGCATATGATAATGGAAGAAACTTTCCTAAAACGGTATATTTAACGAGAGAATTGTGAACAATTGTAAGAATATGTTAAATGGCTTCGATTCGCATTGACAGAGTTGTATATTTTTAGTTTATTGTGTGCCACTACACGTGTTCATTGTCATGGAAGTCATGGACACTCCTCGAAGATTCCACTTCGAATAAGAAGAAACCCCATTAGACCCTCCGATTGGCACAAAAACTCACCCTTAAATATGTTCTCCTACCCAACGCTAGGTGGCTTTTTGCAATGGAACTGATTTGGTTTTCATATTTACAGTTATGAGACATTTGTCTTTAAAATAACTCCCGCCTGTATCCAAGTAACTGCACTAGACCTACCATGTTCAAAAAGCAAAACTAATTACAATTGACAGGCAATTGTGTCAGTACGGCGGCAGTAGAGTTAAGACTACAACTTGCTCAGTTAAGAAAAGTCAAGTCAAGTCACCAAGAGCAATTAGTTAAGCCAAAAGAACGCAGACAGCCCCGGCTGAAGAGAAGGAGCAACAAGCGAATTGTGGACTATAATTAAACATTTGCTAATTACCCCACGTGAAGTGCGGCCCCTAGACGAGGTGCAACCGAGAGGGGCGCTCGCCTAAAACCCGCCATAAAGTGAAATATGAATGCAAACTGCAGGCCGATATAAAAAAAGATATAAAAACAAAACAAACATGAACCTAAAGGAATTTAAATGCACTGAAAGTGCAACAAAAATATGCAATTAATAAATATAAAAAACAATTATGTTGTATAATTTGCATAGAGTATATGGCTTATAAATTATGATTTTAATATATTTTTCCTAATTATTAAACCATAAAAAAGCGGCATAGAGTATTCTCAGTGGATAATGGCCTGGCGGATAGTATACCCCCCGGGGTCAGCTAATTGAACGCTTTTGGTCCGATTGCCATTGAGAACTTCATTTCGAGTTCACAGCTGGAGAGATATAGATGTAGATGTAGATGTGGTGGCCCAGTAACGATAGATCGAAGCTGATTTATAGGGAAATTTGCATATGCCAGGCTGTTGCAAAGCAATTGCTTGCTTCAGCTGCAATTACTCTATAAACCGGCACCCCCTCCTTGGACCGCCGCCCCTCCGCGGATATTTTTGCGCTTTCCATTTGCTATAAAGATGCCAGGAAAGTTCGTTGCCTGAGTCTTTCGATTCGCAGACGTTCTGGCCTGTTTGAGCATTTAAGTGGCTTGTCCCTGGCTCCGCACCCCGTCTACATATGTGCACACAAATATATAAGTGTATTCCTCCAAGTAGCCCTCTATGAATATGCGTTAATTGAACTTTTGCCGAGACAAACTGTTATGCGCCTGCAGACAAATGCTGGCATCGACATCGCCGCTGCTTTCCGCCAAAGTCTCAATTACACAGCACGCGGCATTCGGTTGAGCTTAGTTCGGTTTTCAGTTATGAAAGCTACAGAAACAGCAACAGCGGCAACAGCAAAATATTTGCGTATCTTTTGTTGTTTTTTCGGTCTGTTGTGCAACTAATTAGTGCGAAATGCATTGCACTTGTTGCTATCTGAAATACACTGTAATGGGATGGGTATATAACACCCAACAATTGATTTAAAAAAATAATCATTTAATAATTCACAAAACATTTAATCTTAATTCCATTTGATGTAAGATTTGTGTTTATGCAAATGGGTGAAAAATAGTTCGTTAGCTTGTAACCTACATCCATAAATCTACTTTAAACATTCAATAATCTGTATTTAATGACTATTAGTTTGTATTTAAAATTCAAGTTTGTAGATTTTTGTAGCTTTATTTTATCAACTTTTTGCACAATTTTTTTAACGGCCTATTTTGTGATATTTTTAGTACCCTTTAAGGGTATTTAATCTTTCGTTGATCCCCATTCACCTCGGGGTGCTCTTTTCGTGTTCTCTGTGATACTGCAACCGGGAATGTATTTTGCATGCGATCGCCACTCAGATGACGTCGCTGATAATTATTTGTTGTTGTTTCTGTTGTTTTTGCAGCAATTTTCATTTGCACTGTGCGCAGGGAAATATAATTTGTTGCTTTTTTTTCTGTTCTAGCTACAATTAATTATATGTTAATCGCAATGCATGCTAATTACCCACCGTACACCCCGTACAGTCCAGCAACTGTGTTGGCTTATAAGATATAACCCTGACTGCGAATATGCGTGCATTTTGCAACAGAAACAACTAAAAAAAATAGAGATTGCAGTTAAAGTTGCAATACAATTGCTGTTGCCGCTGTTCATTCAATTGAAAAATTACAACTTTGGCTTATTTGCGTACATTTCGTGTCTGATTGTTGCAGCCATTTAAAAAGATTGTTTTCTGGGTGCTTTCATCGGTAAAAGCTAGTACTAAGTACAGTCTATAACTACTAATAAATTAATTAGTGAGAGCTATTGTTTCAGATTGAATGTGAATAGGGTCACCCAAAGCCTGTAAGTGTATAATATCTGAAAATATTATTTGATGTGTTTTATTTATTTTTTGAAAAAGGCAGTAGCTCTGTCATTTCTTTTTTCAAACTCTTTTTCGAACAAATTTCAATGTCAATTTGTATCCCGGCCTGAAGCTTAGAGACAGCCTGGGACTTGGCTTGAAGCTCAGACTCCACTCCAACTTCCAAGATGAATGTCAACTGTTGGCTCAGAATGTTTTTGTTGTAGCTCGTTTAACGCTGTCAGCAGATCATCGAGCCATCGAGGAGGGGGGCCAACCGAACGGACTTGCTTAGCGGCTTATGTTTCAAGCTCAGGAAATCTTTTTGTTTTTTTTTTTTACCCTAATCCCCTCCCAAGTCTTCGCCCCATTCTCTTATCCTCGGCAGCTTTTGATTTTCTTAACTTTTGTTGCCGATTTTCGCATTATTATGAATGGATTGGCTGGCTGGATGGATGGATGGATGGATTGGCTGGATCGGACGATGGGAAGACAGGCAGGAGAAATCATCATAACAAGACAAGAACAGAGACGAGATTTTTGATCCTTGACTTTGATCTTTGGCTGCCACATTTCAGCAGCGGCAAGTTGAAAGCATTTTTCAATGATTTTTCGCTTTGTTTTTGCCTTTCAGTTGAGAGTTATACATGTATGTATGTATTATTGTGTATTCTGTCTGCCGTGTCCCTGCTCCAGCACGCACTGCCCCAGTAAACCTGTAAAGCTAATTAGGGGGTTCTGCTGCCGCGGCCAGTTAAAAAATTTATGATGTGCAACGAGTTTCTTGTTTTTTTGTTGTATCTTTTTGCATAAAGATATGGAAATTTTTTACAATGGAAAAGAGCCACAAATTATTGCGTGCCATGCGCAGAAAAAAGTGCGAAAAACGCAGCCGACTAACAAAGCGAAATGGAAATACTTGAAATATATTTAGATTGAATGGAAAGAGCCTAGCCTTCGTAGAAAATTGGCAGCTTACCGCCTTTATTTCGGGTCTTGAAATGTGTGCAAATAATAATGAGTTTTTTGTTTGTAAATTGAAAATTACAGCAACTCATAGATCCCCGCGGGCACGTACGAAAAAAAACCAACATACATAAGCTACGTAAATTGCAATAATTGTACTAATTGTTATTGCAATTATTGCTGGCAAATACCATGACTAATGTGGGGCAAAATGTTTATGAATAATACGAGTACCAGTGCAGAGCTGGAACTAAGATAGCTGCATCTTGTGCATCTATATAGCTGGTTTTTAAACAAAATATTTTGTTCAGAAATCAATTAGCACATTTCCGAAATCAATAATTTTCATTCACTGTTTGTAGTGCAGTTGGGACACCTGCGTTTCCTCACATCCTCCTGAATGAGTTTCCATTTGATTTATTTCCTTTTCCCTCATGGAAGTTGCACCATTGGCCGTCAAGACAATCAAATAAAATCATTGGCTCAATATCCGTTTTGGAAAATAAAATTGAAAGCAAACAGCCAAAAGATGTGAATCATTTTTTGTGGAAGGGTGGTGGCTCCAGCTCTATTCCCATCCTGAGTCTTTATTTTGCTTGAAATACAATTAAAATTCGTTTAATTTATGGAAGGCCCAGCAAGTGCCCAAGGATTCTTTGCAAAAAATAATACTACTAAATAGAAAGAAACTCCCCTAAGACGGGCGACTTGTTTACATTCCCACGTCCCAGGACGCACCTTGCTGCATATTCAAAGAGGAGAAATAATAAATAATAATGAGGGCTCATCAATAGGATAATGCGAAATGAGTTTCGGATCCTTTCGGTCCGTCTCTGCTCTCCTTCGACTCGACTCCATTCAAGTGGAA
The DNA here is from genome assembly GCA_035045925.1 of Drosophila atripex. NCBI lineage: Eukaryota > Metazoa > Arthropoda > Insecta > Diptera > Drosophilidae > Drosophila > Drosophila atripex. The sequence continues at coordinate 5,673,589 of JAWNOP010000070.1, read as the reverse complement.
GGCAATCCAGTGAAAGTTGTCCTGCACATCCTATACCTGGACTACCTGGTCCGCCTACATCAATTGCAACATTCAAAGGTATCGCAGGTGAGGTTGCCTCATCCAGCGATGTTCCCAGACTTCTTAGGGTTGTTTTCCATTCCAATCTTATGCAAAATCACCTTAAGGAGAATTTGCATGGGAAAGTGTTTGTGCGGATGAGAACATGCTTAGGGGCTATTCTCATCCTGTAGGGGATTAGATCCTGAGCAGGAAAGTGCGATTTCATGCCTACAGGTTGATTTTTAGGGTATTATTGAATATCAAGTTGAGGAATGGGCGATGAGCACTTGTTTCTTGTTCTATAAAGTATCCACTCACCCACTTCATGGCAATCCCAGCTCCTCCCCCTCTCAGCAAGCCCATAATTATTCACTTATCACATATCTGAGCCGGGAATCTAAATTATTAACTTTTTGCTCTGAAAAAGCAGAATTGCAGCAAAATGGAAACTTGAATTATGTTTTCTTGGCGCTGGTGTTGTGTTCATGTTTCAGGGCTCATTAATTTTGCTTGTTAACATTTTTAGCCAACAAATTTTCGTCAGAGTTTTCCACAGACAGCCCGATGTTAATAATTTTCCATCTGAAGAGTTGAAAAACATCTGTTACTGGCATTTGCATGGCTTTCACTTTTGTGTGTGTGTGTGTGTGTGTCGGGATATTTTTGGAAATCCAAATGGAAATGGAAAATGTGAAAATTTGTCGCAAATTACTTTCACTCCAACGTATCAGATTACAAGGAAGTCAGCGACAGCTAAAATTTGAATGGAAATCCTTTCAAATCAATCGAAAACGAAATCCTTTCGCAGGAGTTGAAGAAAGGGGATCCTTGCAATGTTTGCATGTCAAATTTAATTTCTATACAAATAAAGGGAGAGCAGCAGCTGCGACCCGCAGTGGCCACAAGCCTTTGGCACAAAAGTGAAAGGATAGTCGAGCAGGATATTCGTGTGCCAGGCGCCCGCGCCGGTCCGCCTTTAATGATGATAAATGCGATGCCATTGGAAGCTGCCTATGGAAGTTCCGCCACATTTAGCGACATTCTGTTTTTGGAAATCAGCGACTCACTCGAAACAATTTTAAACCCTTGCAGAGATTCGGGGATTGGGTTACACAACAGGATCTAAAGGACGAACGGAGCAGAGGGCGCGCATGCCCAGCACGCTCTCGATCCGAGGGCGCAGGGCTCTCGAGGCGCATCCTTTTTCCAGCACGCGCTGCTTTCGATCTCTTTTTTCATCTTCCCACTGCGTGATGATCACAATGATATCTGCTCCGATACAGGACCTTTGTGTGTTTGCCTCTGCCTCCTCCCGACCGTTTTTTATTGGCCTTCGGGAGTATCGAAACTTTGTTTTTTGCTTATCATTCATTATACCCGCAAGTTCCATGCAAAATAGGGTTGAAAAAATCATGTACATATAGTTTTTAAATTTTTTATTTCAAGCCATGCCCACATTTTGCAATCGGCCCGTTTCCACCCCTTTATTGTCCTGCGAGCAGCTGCCATCAAAAATTCCAAAATCTCTGCGCGCTCAAATTTGCTAAAAAATCTGCCAAAAATGTTTTGGGCAAGTAATTGCCCAAAAAAAATAGTTCTTAGGGTGAGAAAATGCGCCAAAGTGACATTTTAACCTCTTGAAATTATTTTTCCCATTTTTGCAAAAAATTTGTAACGTATTTTTTGGGTGGAAATACAAAAGGATTTTATTACCGCCTGCATTAAATCGAGTGTTTTCTTGGGAATTCGAAATGGGTTTTAAATTCGGGATAAAGTAAAGAAAATACCAATAAAAAAAGGAGACTTTTTTGCGGGCTTAGGGAAAGGGTGAGAAATGATAGAAATTTCGGGATAAATAAAGGGATATTTTCACACGAAAAATATGGGAATCTGATTATTTTATATTATAAGCTCGAGAACTTTAGCAAACTAATTCTCTTTAAACATTATATTTTCAATTATTCGTATCCATCAATCAAAAATGAATAATTTAGCAAACTACATACACCTTAGCCTATAATTTCAACAGACAGTAATTGAATAAAAAAATATCCTCTATAATTACTGGCTGGCAGCCCATTTTCACTTCATTTGCGGCTTGGTTGTGGGGCATTTAAATGCAATAGAAATAAAAATTAAACTAAATATATGTATTTACTATGATTTTACGCAATTTGAAGGCATTTATTTGCGGCCACTGGATGTTTGCTTTTATAATGCGCGACTTGGGCCAAAAACCTGCAATTACAAAACGCAAAAACACCAAAAAGGGGGATGTGGGGGCTGCCACAAGAAGCAGATGAAACGGCGCGTCTCGAGCGGATGCACATGCAAAGTATGACAGGGATGGAAGAGGGAGCAAGTGAGACAGGGTGCCTGGCACGAAATTTATGCAAACAAGCAGCGAAGTGTAGAAAGGCGTGTAAAAAGCGGGGGCGTCAAGCCATTGGGCGGAGGAGGGGCGGCTGCAGGTGGCAGGAAGGGGAGCGTCGGGCTGCCGGCAAACGCACACCAAATTAAAAGCGCTAATTGTGCTCAGTGTATGCAAAGAGATCACCGTGTTGCGTGCTAAAAGCTCATTAAGCCGGCCGCGATATCAGGGGATCTGGTGAAGATATATAGTAACATTCAAACACATACAAGTGAACACATATATGTACATATGTACTTCCAAGATCCACACCGTTATTTAAATATAAGGTATACGTCAAAAGAGCAAAGTTATGTTTTGAGCAGAATGGACGTAAAAGGAGCATAGGCTGTGGATCATAACTTTGAAAACCAAATCAGTCTTATAAGTAATAGGCTTTTTTTCACTTTCTGGACAATAAGATATCCCGTACTCTTCTCTTCGATTCCATTATTCTTGAGATACAATTATGTTGCCTACTTTTTTGAGCTTTGGAAGAAGCGACTGGAACAATGGCTATAATATGGTGAACTTCCATCCGATTCTTGATCGGTATACCTCAAATGATTTATAGCTAGATTCTTCATCATTCTGCATCAAAATCTGGGAACAAAATATTTTTTCGATTTTTTGTGAAATTTTCTGGCAATCCCCTTGAAAATCGTAAAAATGCAGGACAATATAGCCTCCAGCGAGGCCTATATCTTGGTCAATTTCCAGCCGATTCTTGATCGGTATACCTCAAACGATTGTTAGCTAGATTCTCTATCATTCTGCATCAAAATCTGGGAACAAAATATTTTTTCGATTTTTTGTGAAATTTTCTGGAGGGTCTCTTCAAAAATCATCTAAACGCATGGGAGGCCCCCAGCAATGGCTATATTTTTTCTAATTTCAAGCCGATTCTTGAGCGGAATAGCTTAAAAGATTTGTAGATCGATTCTTCATCATTATGCATCAAACTCTGAGATCGAAATATTTTTCAGATTTTTTGGGAAATTTCCCGGGCTACATCTTGGCCAATTTCCATCCTATTTTAGAGCTGCAGGGATCCGATTTTTTTTTTTAATTTTCTGGTGGTTCATTTCAGAATCTAGATAGGTAAATTTTAAAAAATATTTCAAAAGTCAAAGCATATTCGTAGTTCTCGCTGCGAAGTTTCAAAACATTCCATGAAATCTCCAAGAAACAGTATGAAAAGTCGCCTGAGAAGAAGCAATAAATTCACATTCTGCGCACAAAAGAGCAAAAGTCGCAACAATAATCACTTTTTATATTGTGGTGCCGTTTTGTTTCGCTTCTTTCTGGTGCGTAGCCAAGTGATCACAATGGGTTGGCGATGATCATCATACCCCGATTCACCAGATTCGCTATTGTCTCGAGTTCTAGGCCTCCAGATCTGCCTGTTCCTCCGCTTGCTGGCCAGTGTTACAGTTACACTTTTTGTGCCGAATGCGCCGCAGCGGGTGCAATGCAGTTAGATGGGACAATGCCAAATTGCACTTGGTTACCTCAGGATATCCATTGTCCTTTGCGCAATGTGCAGTTCCCACGATGCGTCGGTGGTGCGGCTCCTGTGTGTGTGTCTTACGGACCCCAGAAACACCTCCTTTGATTCCGGCTTACACCTGGTCTACGAAGAGAGAAGGAGATAGATGGACGGACATCGATCTCGTCGGGCAGGTTTCTGGGATTTACCTTGATTGTACTTAATTAAACCCCGACTGACACGAATTTATGACTGTAGGTGGATCCGTTTCTCGGTGCGGCCGCTTCCTTGTAATTGTGCAATTGAAATGCGCTGTCAAACGGTAAAAAATCTAATAATTTCAGCATCGATTGTTCTCCTACACTGAATCCTGCAATTCGTTTTTAGTTTCAGTCGCCGTTATCCTTATCCCACACCTAGCGGCTTCCCCTTAGAAGTCTTGTTGCGCAACAGGCTGGGATTTGTTTGGCGAAGCGAGAAATTGAAATCCTTATAGATCGCAGATCTTAAATACCTTGCAGTATTTAGCTGGATGAGGAAATTCTGGGAAAGACAAAAATTGGTAATTCTAATAGCTATAGGCTATATAATAAATATAGCCATTATAGGGATAAAAGAAATACATTTTGTTTATAAAGCGGTTTACAATTTTTTGTGATTAGCCAAAAGTTTGTCCTTGACTAAATTTTAACATATTCTTCAACTTTTAAACCTTTAAAATGTGTACTGCCCTTGTGATTTTGCTTGAACCCTTAAGAATTTTCGCACTTGAAACCCAACCATGTGACTCATTTTTTAGCAGCATTCCTTGGCACAGAAATTACCCAACAACAGTTCCTGTTCTTGAGCGCATGATGGCGATATCCTGCCGTTATTTCAAGGATCAGTTACTCGGAGACATTTCAACGCCTCGGCATGAAAATATTTTCCATTTTCCACCGTTTTGGCCCACATGCCGAGCCCAGCCACTTCAACCAATGAAATGTGCCCGGTTGGTTGCTTTTTTAAGAGTCCCCCACTCCATATTATATGCTTCCTCAAAAAAATATGACGTTATCAGCATATTTTTGGGAGTGTGCGTAGTGGCCCATCAACCCCTAGGGGGAAATATTAAAATGAAGGTACAAATGCTTGCCTACTGGGGTTTTTTTTTTTTTATGTAAATCAACCCCTTTTTATCGCCCACCAGGGAACGGGATTGAGAAGCTTATTCAAATGGCGATGGGGGTTGCGGCGAGTCATAAAAAAGGGTTGCTGAGATTCCGTGGCATAAAAAACGGCTTATGTAAATGGCAGAGTCAACCCCTTCGGAGATAGGAATTTTGGATTTGGGCCTGTGATTGGTTCCTGGCCTGCGATTTAAATATTCAACAGTAAGCCTACAAAATGGAGTCTATGGCCGAAGAAATATGGCATATAGTTAAGCCTGATCTTCTAGTCACTTGCATAACTAAATCGATAAGACAAAAATAAGCCAGTTTCTCATTTTTTTCCAGTTGGCAACTTAAAATTCGAACCGAGTCAACGAGATGTCCTAGATGCTGCATTGAACGAGGGAAACTTAAGGTGCCCAGCCGAGGACAAAGATGAAACTTTGACTGCTGTTGACACAAATATGCGCGATGTCAGCGCAAATCACAGCAGCTCCTTCGGGTCCTCAGGCTCATCCAGCCCATCCTTTCGTCTGCCCTCGCCCTGCCAGTCCCCAGACATCTCGGAACCGGACGATGCGATAGCAGACAAGAAGCTAACGCTTGAATTGGAGCTGCAATCGTGTGATGAATATGTTGAGCAGCCAAAGGATAAAGGAAGAGCTCAGATTGCCAGCAACAATGCTTCATCGCCTCTGCAGTTGAAAAAGGAGCAGGAACAGGAGCAGGACGAGCAGCAAGGTGCGGAGCAAGAGGGGGAACCGGATGACCTGGGACTGACCGGAGCAGCAGTTGCTCTCTATGGGCCCTTGAACAATACCAGCAAGGATGTGAGAGATTTAAAGCAGTGCCTGAAATTACAGGATCCAAGTGGTGAGTTAGAAAATGGCATACCATAAACATTAAAGTGGAAAAGATTTTATAAAGATAGCTAAAGTTCAAAATAGACATGAATTAGGTATTAATGATGAGTAAAATAAAATATTTTCCTTCATTTCCCTTAATTTTTTTGCTCATCCGATTACCCTAAACAAACAACTGTCTTAAAAATGCAAAAAGGTTCCTTTTTTTTTTACCTTAAATCTCGTGGGAAACTTCCGTACAAGGAGTACCGCAAATAATTTAGGGCCCGAGAGTACCTCCATATACAGGACGTTTTTTGAGAAAAAATGCGAAAAAATCAAAAACCGTTACCAGCCGCTATCGACAATCTAGGTAAAAGCAAAATGTTAAAGAAAAGAAAGAACGCAATTAAGAAAACGCGCTATAAAACAGCCGAGAAAACTAAATCGCAGAGAAAGTTCCCTAACAACCCCTAAACAAACGGAAAGAAAACCTAATTTTCATGCTAAAAATTGCATAAAAAAGCGGAAAAAAAAACTACAGTTGGGGGTAGGTAACGCCTCGTATATGCATATCTCAGGACTCGGTCCTACCTGAGTGTCCTGTTTGTGCTTATTTGGGGTGTCAAATGCCAGCAAAGTACCGTAGCATGAATTTTTTCCTACATTTTTTGTGTGTGTTTTCTTCCCGAATTCCATTGTGTTATTTTTTTTAAGGAATATTTCCTTATCGAGGTAGGCAGACAACGCAATTGATTTCTGTTCTTTTTTTATCAAAAAAAAGAGAAAAAACCCACCCGAGAATTTGGGTAAGGACATAAATAAAAATCGAAGAATGTCATTGAATGTCATCCTCGAAATCGATGATTCGGCGCTTCATCATGTTACCCAAAACAAAGGCAGTTTCAGAATCTAAGTTGACATTGGAGATTTTTACAAAAAAATTATAGAGGAAAAACGATTCCAAGGGTCATGCATAATTCCAAGTCAAAGACAGGCTGCAGCAGCTTTTCCCCAGCCTTGTTTTTTTCCAGCTACCCTCTTGGTTAAATTGCAGAGTTTTTTCTGTCAAAACTTTTTATAATATCAGCAAAATGCGAAACTTCTACATATTTTCATCTGCTGATTAGAACAAGGGACAAATTTAATTAACGTTGCTGTGAGGGAGAGTTCCTAATCCTGAAAGGGTGCAAGGCGATTTTAAGGGAGGATGACTTTATGGAAAATAATTGAGAATGACTCTAAAAACGTGATTTTTATAAAGGAAGAAAAAAAGGAAATTGAAGTTTTTTTTTTTAAATCAATTGTAACTTTCCTTAGACGAGATAACTAATTCATGTGTGTTCTTGGCCCCAAAAACTAATCTAATAAAATCTCTTGTCCAGGAAAATACTTTCTATTTTAGCCCAAATTCGGTTTCCTTTTGCCATTAATCAATGCACTAAAAACCAAAAATAAGAAAACCCACAAGAACATACCCCAAAAGGGAAGATCTCACCGAAATGCCCACACATGCCAACATGTTTGTTGGTCCAAAACATTTTACGACTTCATTAGACATTTCACTTTTCATTATTTTCTCAAACAATTTACCAAGTACCCTTAAAAATGGCTAAAAAAAAATTCCCTTTCCTTTTTTTTTTTTAATATTTTCCGGCTGCCCCAATAAAAATGTTGTTTGCCAGGCTCAACTCTTCCCGACTTTTTGCCCTTTTTTATGATCTTTGCCTACATTGACTTAAGTAATTCTCGGCAAGACTTTTCTTTTACGATTTTCGACAAGGACGCCTCGCAGTATGAGCCGAAATAGTAAGAGAGGTTGGAAGGAGGCAGAGGTAGGGAGAAAGGGGCCGATAGAGGACAAGCCGACAAATAGTTTTGATATTTTTTATGGACACGCACAGTAGGCCGCGTAAACCAAGTTCGAGTTCACGAAAATAAAAAAGTCAAATGGTCAGCAAGTCAACATAGAAGGGAAATATAAAGAATCGAATAGAGATTACCCTGTAAAAAGTGTTATTTGAAAACTAAACCTTAATTTCATATTTAAGGGACTTACACTTATGACTACAAAGGATTCAATATAGATTTTTGTTAAAATATAAATGAGCAAATATAATATTAAATATATTAGGCCATTTGAAAAGTCGAAAATATTCCTGTGAAGTATTTCTCATAAAATCGCAATGTCTAAAATACCCTGTATAGCCTCCTGACCCATTCGAGGTCTTTTTTTAACAACTCCTTGCGAACGTGAGAGAGCGGATGACCGGTAGTCAGCAGCCCAATACCTTATGAGCTAATTAACATGTAGGCTCACAGGATGCTGGCCAAGAAACCGAATCCCTGACGGATTCTTTAACCATCTTCGGCATCCTGAGATACAAATCGTATCGAATGATTTTTTATGATTTACGTGGAAATCGAGCCAGTTTACAGCACCGAAACGCGTCGTAAAAAACAGAGGCTGCCAAAGAGCGCGAAATCCTTCGGAATGGCTTCAGATCTCAAGGAAACTAAACCGGACCCTAGGTGGCTATCATTGATGGAAGCGTTAAACGCTTGTCAGGACCCAGCCATGGGTCGTCTTCGTTCCACTGTCTCTTACCTGTGTGTAATTTTTGACTTTTTATGACTTTGTAACAATTTTTTATGATTTTTTTCCATAACAATGAGATGTACGTATAAAAATATTGTGCATTGGCCAGGTAGTTGGGCTAGTTTTTTATTTACGGGCGAGATGTTGTTGGTCACCTTTAAAATTTGACTTTTTCATTATAATTCATTTGTCTTTGAAGTTCTTGAGAATATAAAAACGTTTCCTTTTTTATATTCATAAAAAGTAAAATTCATAGAAGATAGAAGACCTAATATAAGAGGTCTTTGACATATTCGATATGAATTTTTATTCAAAAAAGATATAAACTTTTATATATTTTTCAAGATTTAAAATCACTGTATTATTTGGTCAGTTCGGTAATGATATATTTGTCGCCATAAATGTCCATTATGCTCTTGGCAAAGTACATACAAAGCAATAACCTAAAAACAAATCATAAAAATCATGATGCTTGAAAATCTTTCATTTTGAAGAAGCAAGACCAAGTAAACTCTCCAGGTGGGTGGCAAGCTCTAAAAAAGGAGACTCCAAGAGGGGACTCAGAGGAGGCGTCGGGTGGGTGGATGTGGGACGGGGGCGCACATGTGTGCATACATGAATGGCAAATAAAATGCGAAAGCCGAGAGGAAACGGGAGCCAAGGGCAGAACAAAGAGCGAAATCAGACGACAATGCTGTCAGAGCGGCAATGGTGAGTGGGTGGGTGGAGGACGTTGGTGAATGGGGAGTGTGGGACGTGGGGGGACGTAGGAGGTCGATAGGGGATAGGAGGAGAGGTTCTTGCTGCTCAGTCGACGTCGACGCAGCTTTAAAATATTTTTACATAGCTCACACACACACACACTCTCATTCGCAATCATGCCGGAACATTTTTGACTCGCCAATCATAAAATAATATGCATACACACACACATCGAATGGGGCGCACATAAAAGTGGCACCCGTAAAAAAACCATTCCCATTTGGAGGCGAAATTTAAATTTTAAGCCACACCCCAAACAAGCGCACGCATCTCGCACACACAAACACACACGTGCAACAATGGAGCCCACGAACGAAACGAACGAACCACAATCGAGAACCCCCAACCACCCCCCGACGGCTGGCCCCCCGCCATCCACACAGTCGACAATTTTAAAGCGCATAAAATGTGTGTGTGTAGTTTACAATTCACTCACACTCATGCAAATTTGCCGCTCAATTGAGAGAGCGAGTGAGCATGAGCAGCCGAGAGGGTGTGGGAGAGCCGCTCAGCTTCTCCTCTCCACTCCAATTGGACTGCATGAGTGTGTGGAACGCATTTCTAACGAGCTATCAAACGGCCGAACGTTTCGCATTGGGGCGGTGGGGGCAAAGAACCAGCCAGAGAAAGAGCGCGAGAGTGGCCATAAGCTTTGCCAGGCTCTCTCGTGCGGCCTCTGCCTTAGCTTGCGACGCGAATTCCGGCTCAAGTGCACCACTCGACGCGCAGAAGTGGAACCAGTTAAACGTGTGGAGCGCATCGCACAATCGCAAGACAGTAACGCGTTTTTTATCACGTATACGCAACGTTTCCCCTGGCGGTTTTTTATGTGCCACTGAATGTGTGTGTGTTTGTGTTCTCTAAAAAAAGGCGAAATCAACCCTTAGCGCTTTTTTAGGGGTGCAACGTACACACGATAATTTTTAACTCAAAACTGTTCGAGTGCCGGCAAGGGGAGAGTCTCCGAGTGAGAAACCTCAGTGTAGACCAGGAGCGACAGAGAAAGGTAGTACCAGAGCTCTCCAGGGCAGAGGTGGGAAAGAGAAGAAGCATCCCATCATCATCAGAACCGTCATCATTGTCGGAAAACGGAAAACAGAAACGGCCCAAAGAGGAAAACAGAACGAAAACCCAAACATTCAGGCCTAAAGATATCACGATTATCCGCTGCTGAGAGGTGTCCTGACCGCTGCGAACGCTTCTCTGTTGTCAGTTTCACACGAGACACGGACGCGTCCACACGAGCGGCGCTTCGACACACCAATAACCTTCCCAAGAACCCCAAAAACCAAACACAAACCAAATATATTTATAGAACATCCAGTCCAGAATAGTAGTTGAAACCAAAAACAGTACAACCAGAAGAAGAGTGCTTGTGAATTCGTATAGTGCATCGAACATTGAACACATATCGTCATTATAAACAGTCGTCGAACATTGCAATACTGAGTTGTGAAAATGGTTATGTCGGAGCTACGTTGGCACACCGCTAGTCCCGAGGATAATAACAATTCCTTGAAGCGCGACTTGCTCAAAGCCACACCGACCAGCGCCCGTGAGGCAGCCGTCCACATAATGCAGAATCGATGTAAGTCCAGAGCTATAGAACTGATTCAAAAGCGAATGTTTTCTACTATAAGTACTAAGATGTGAACAAATTAACTATTTTTGTTTATATTATAGTTTAAATATCCTTAGAGTAGATTCAACTTGTTTATTATATTAATAATTAATAATATCCAATGTATCTTATAGATGTACCCATCTTATCGCACACTTTTGACAACATTATAACCTAAATAATTAACCCAAACTAGTTCTCATTAAAAACCCTTATAATATCAAATTACTAAGTACGAAAACCCATCAAGAAATTAACATGACTAAAAGTCAGGTGCTCTGCAAGCACAAAATCAAAAAACTAAACACTCAATTCATTGAACAAAGAAAAGTGCAATCTGCTTAGGAAAATACCCCGGCACAGGTGTCTCTGCCATAAATATTAACTCCCAGCGACCCACTTTAAATCGAGTCTCAAGACCCAGTCGGTGCCAGGCGAGAAGTACCAGGCTAAAAACTAGCAACAAATATATATAATATTACCAATGCCGGGTAGACCATAAAAATATTTATTAAAGACGCATTTCTTGCACAACCGACCAACATGACCATGTAAATAGTAGGGACTGGGACTGGGCCTGGTGGCGATGGGCACTGAGTGGAACCGCTCTCGGCCATTGTAAACAATACTTTTAATTTGTTGCCTTATCAATTATCGTTTTTGAAGCGCAACAAATACGGGGCAATAAAAAGCGCATTTCTATGACAAATGTTGTAAAAATCGTAGCCTGTATATATTCCGATGTGCGTAGTAATTCCGATGAGCCACACTTGAAGTGGTGTACCTGTTGGTACAAGTGCCCCAAAGTGGAATTGAGACCCTCTGGACTAGAGCTCATGACGATCGATTATGTAAAACGAATGACGAACTGACGAATGGAAAATGAGTAATTTTTTGTGGATTTACGCTCTAGATAAGAGAATTAAAACGAGATAGAAGAGGTCTGATTAAAAATGGGATTTTTCTGGAGAATCAAAACCACCTGAATCTCCGTGCTACCGCACTTTCCTGAACCTCTTTCAGAGATCACGTGACGCAAGTGATTCGTCTAATCACCGAAACTAGCGATAGCTAAAATATGTCTCATGATATTCAAGAGGTTACCTTGTACAATACGATTTGCTTATCGCTCCTGCTTATCGCCGGTGGAACGTTTCGCGCACCTGCACGATTCCCAATGATTCCAAGAAGGCAACCGCTCAAGTCCCGTCGAAGAATAAACAAGTTTCGTAATTTTTTGGCCGATTTTAATAAATAATTCGGTACGCCAATCAGTTTTAAATTAATATATTTGGAAGTGATTAGAGCCCGGCCAATTGACGACAATGTTCAACTTGAATAATAACATTATTTTTAGTCATTGTCCATGAGCTCATGCCAGCTTTTTTTTTCAAACATTCTGCCACCTTATCACCGTTATCGCCGCCATAAAAGCCGATCAAGAAAGAGGGCGTGTGTCCGTTGGCTCGATTCTTTTATTGGTAATTCTCGGAATCCGAAGGAAGTGTTCATAATATCGATTGGGATTTACAATAAGCAACAAAAGCGGAAATTGATAGAAAATGCAGCAAATAGTGTTTGGTAAAGCCGCTTGTTTGTCTTTTGTAAGGGGCGCCGTCTTAAGGGGGCTTACAAATCAGTTAAAACGTAGAATTTAGTCAACAAAGGCTCAACTTTGTTTGCAAATGATAGTTGCATATGTAATTAATACCAAATTGCGCCTCGATTTGGCCTCAAAGGCTTACCCTGTTTGCATAAGATTGTTAAAAAGTGGCGACCGTGACAGGCCCTTCGTTGCAATCCAATAGTCCCGTTAATCATATGATTAAGAGAACCTCAAGTAAGATATTTTTGTGCTCCTCTCTCATCTCCTGAGCCTATTGAGAGTCTCTCCCTAATTATTGGGCAACTCTCTTCCTTGAATCGCACTAATCAAGCTTTCATTTCGCCGCACTTTAAGCTTTCTCTCTCTGTTTCTTGTCGTTTTACTGGTTTTGTTTTGCTACGAATGTACAGGCAAAGACAATGGCCAAAACGCACTCTTAGCTCTCCACAGCTTTCCTTCAGTTTGTTTTATTTTATTTATTTATGTGATTTTTTTTTTGGCTACTTTTCGGGGGCCAAGCGGAGCTCCCATGCCAAAATCGAGGGGTCAAGAGTTCAAGACACACAGCTTCCGCTGCCGTCGCCGCCGCCGCCACAGCCGCCGCCGACAACGGCGACTCAATCGATAGCCAGTCTCAGTCTGCGCACGTGATGACCGTCGTTGATGGCATATAGGAGTTGGTCTGAATGCCTCGGAGAGTGCCTGTGTGTGTGTGTGTGGGTGTGTGTGGTTGTATTAGCCAGCCACCCCCAGCCCAGGCCACTGGCGAGGTCATTGACTAATTGTGTGCGCCCCCACAGCCAAATGTATCTGACTCTGGCCTCAGAATCCGCTTCCAAATGAAAACCGGCCATCATAAACCGTCACCCCCGCTGCGGCGATTCTCTAAAATTTTATTTTATTTCCTCCATTTCCCTGCCGAATTTTGGGGGTTGCCGTGCCTGTGGTTTTTGCAATTTCTCTGCCAAAAATTCTAAAATTCTGAAAACGATCTGACGCCACCCCCACCCTGCTGGGACTGCTCACTTTACTCGTGCAGGACACGCGCGAGGGTGTTGCATTTTTCCCGAAACTCTCCTCCGCTCCTTTCTAGAGTCGTTACATAATTTATGTGGCATTTTAACGCCGTGGCCGGTCCGGGGTTTTTGTAAAATTTTCATTTACCTAAAAACAAACTGGAACGCCACCCGGCCTACACATACATTCAGGATTCAGGATCCGCACATATGCCACACCACTTGAACGGGCTGTTGCAGTTGTTGCTTAATTAGCGCCCAAAGGCGTGGCTCGAAAAGGCGACAGAAGTGTGGCAGAAGTGCGAAGAGATTGTGGCAGGATAAAGGGGAAAAATAGGAAAGGAGTCATTTGGAAAGGGTCTAGCAGCAGTTGGGTTAGGATCTTAATACGATGTTTTGATCCAAAATCCAAGCTTAGTCATTGTATATCCTACGAATTTCCTAGTTCCCTTCCCAAATTAGCCAGCAAGGATAAGGCCAAGCCCAGTTAGGAAAACAAAATTCAATTTCTTGAGCCATAAAAATGCAGGCAGCAGCAAATGTTGTCTGCACTCCCAAGCCCAACTCCAAAATTCAAATCGTACACACAGACCAGGTGCTCCTTGAACTGGCCACTCGGTCCCAGGGCGATGGACATAAAAATATCCTTTTATAGGCAACAGTGTCGATGTCTGGACTCTGACTCTGCCTCTGGCCATTTGGTCAGTTTTTTGGCTTAAAATGTATATTGATGTTATCGATTTTGGGTGTTTGCATCGTAAACTTTCTTTGAATTTCTCCGTTTTATGCTCGCGACGTGTGTCGTGGGGTGTACTTTGTATATTCTAGCTTTAAGTGGTCCTAAGTCTTTCCATTTATTCGATCTAAAATTTTTGTTTCCCCTTTTTTCCAGATATCAGCCGTCTGTCGCGTTCGCCGTCGCCACTGCAATCGAATGGTAAGTGACTCCTCTGTTTCTGGTGTCTCTCATTTAAAGCATCAGCTGTTGTCCGAAAACGATTTACGAGGACTTGTCCACTTCAGGAATATATAGATTTTGGGTATTTGGGTGGAACATCTGCTTTGGGGTAGGGGCTGGGGCAGGGGCAGGGGCAGGGGCAGGGGACATGCGTCTCGGTTTCACTAAATCACTACCATGTTTTCGGTTCGAATAAATGACAATAACCCGAAATGGAATATCAACCCTTGCCTGCGACAGTCACGCGCTAGGATCTGGATTCTGGAGAGGGTTGATGTTTAGGTTCCAGGAGGGTTGCCCTCGCACAATGGCCTCTGTTGTTGTCAAAACTGATGTCGGCTCGGCTGTGATTTAAGTGCAAAAGGGGAAGCAGGAGGTTCTTAAGTTGAATTTGATGTCTTATTAAATGGGTGTTGCGACTTAACAGCTTCTTAAGTAGTTTTTGAGGTGACAATTGGGCATGTCAACCTCAGACATTCCCCCTCAAATGGTTCACCCTGTCAGCCACGAGTTGTTGGTAGTTTTTCAGTGCATTATACATTTTTGATAGATTCGTAAAACCTTCGATTATTATTCATAACTCGTCTCGATGGGAGGCTGCGTTAAATTTGCAATTCACACTTTTCAAATTTCATGGACTTCGTTAGTCTCGGTCTCGGTCTCGGTCTTGGACAAAAAAACAGCCTCAACCTTTTCCAACTCCCTTTTTTCATCATATATATTTTTTTGGTGTGCCACATTATTGACAGCATTTCGCTTGATTTGAATTCAAATATGTGTGAGGGAGGCATCCTGGCTAGGCCTCTGTGTGTGTGGGACTGGACACAGTTGCTGTGATTTCTTTCACGAACATGAACATATATATTTACATATATTTTATGCAAAAATTATTCCGTTATGCTGGCCTGGTCTGGCCTGGCCGGGCCCGGCCGTATGTGGGAGCTCTTTGGGGTAGCCTTGATGTTCAGTCAAACTGACCATTTGGCTTTTTTTTATTGGTTTTGCTAAATGGACCAGGGGCGTAGGCAAAAGGGGTTAAGATCTGCTAGCCTTTCTCCATCTATAGGGGATTTCAGTGACTAAGATTATAGATTCAAAATAGGACTATCCTCCAAAGTTATTCTTGTTAGATCCACAACTCTATCTCAGGTGTCTTTTGGAGAAAACTCTGCTTTATCCCTTCAGCAGACTCCACCTCTGCCGAATGCCATTCACACAACACATACAAATCGAATTTGCACATCATCTGAATACCAAATGGACGCACGTAGCCCGTCCAAGGCGAAGGAGGGAGAAATCATTCCTCGCCAGGGTTCGGTCGCATATGTAAAAAGGATGACCATGTGGTCGGTCCATCGGTTAGCCTGTAGATGGTCGATGGTCGATGGTGGATGGTCGCCCACTTTGGCGAATAAGTCATCAAATTCACGTAGCATCCCAACCACCAGGCGTATCGGCATCAGGAGGCGAGGAGCACAAGTCATAAAGTAGCCAGAACAAACATATGCAAAAATTGGCTGCAGTGGACAGGATGTGGAAATTGGTTGGGACGATGGCATGGGAATGGGAAAGGAATGAGCCCAAGCCCCCCGGACCATGGGCCACTTCAAAGGGTTCAGGCCTTTTTGATTGCCATTTAGCCAGGACCCAGGTCGAGGGAGGATATTCGGGTTTCTAGCTCGAAAATGAACTCTCTTGTATTTAAATATTATTGCAAATCAATTGGGTCCAGCCCGGAGAGCCCACCTCTTCTGTTGTGTAAATAAAATGCATACAAATAGAAAATTTATACAAATCGGTTGGCCAAATGATTTGAAATGCTAAAATGCCACTTAAAAGCGGCTAAAAGCGTCAGCCAAAATGAAAAGAAAACACGAGAATTCCATTTGATGTCAAGGTAGCAATGGGAACTATGTAAACTATGGTCTAGCCTGAAAGGGGTCTGGTGAGGGGTGAGGAGGCCTGGGCGGCAGGGAGGCTGCCCACATTTTCGCATAATCAACCCACTGTACACTGGGTGGTCACGTGAAAGGCTTTCACTCGAAACCCAAAACTCAACGGACTATGAAATTGAAGGAAAATTATACAAAAACGTCGTCGTGAGGCTGGGTTTTGGGTAGAGGGATGACTCATTTTTGCATAGTTCGGAGGGGGCAGAGTGGGCGGAGTGGGCGGAGAGGAAAATATAAATATTTTCGTGGGATATGACCAGTTGGTTGCTGTATTTTTATTATAAAATTATTATTAGCTATGGAGTTGAAGATTTGAAATCATAAATTATTTCTATAGAGCTTATAGCCTTTGTTTTCTTAACCAAAAATATTTTCTTTTTTTTCCCCAATTACAGCATCCGACTGCGATGACAACAACTCCAGTGTGGGCACCTCTAGCGACCGCTGCCGATCTCCCCTGAGTCCTGCTTTGTCCTTGACCCACCAACAGGCCAAGCGTCAGCTGCTGGCCATGCAGCCCCATCCGGCTCACCACCACCACAACCCGCACCACCACCTGAACCACCTCAACCACGACCACCAGCAGTACAAGCAGGAGCAGGACGACTACGAGGATGCCAATGGTGGAGCCCTGAACCTGACCAGCGACAACAGCCGCCACAGCACCCAAAGTCCAGCCAATTCCGTGAAATCGGCAATTGCTTCCCCGGTTCCGGTGGCACTTCCCTCGCCAGTGACTTCCATGATCTCACCGGTGCTGCCGCCATCAGGTGGTGGTGTCGGCGATGGAGCCACCACGCCCACTTCCATGGCAGCGGCGGCTGCAGCAGCTGCGGCTGTGGCCACCACAGTGGCCAGTGGCATTTCTCCACTGCTGGCCATTCCCGGCATGTCCTCGCCACAGGCTCAGCTGGCGGCTGCCGGCCTGGGCCTGAACAATCCGCTATTGGCTGGATCGTTGTCCCCGCAGGACTTTGCCCAGTTCCAGCAGCTGCTGCAACAGAGGCAAGTGGCCTTGCAGCAGCAGTTCAACAGCTACATGGAGCTGCTCAGGAGCGGCTCCTTGGGCTTGTCGCCGGATGACCCGGCCTTGGCCACCCAGGTGGCGGCAGCACAGTTCCTAATGCAGAGCCAAATCCAGGCACTGAGCCAGGCCACCCAGCAGTTGCAGGCCCTGCAGAAGCAGCAGCAGCGCCAGCAGGAACAAGAGCAGCTGGAACCACTGCCATTGAACCACTCTAAGACAACGCCACTCCAGCAACCGCGCAGCTCCACACCGCATTCGGTGGTGCGTAGTCCGATTGCGGTGCGCAGTCCCGCTAGTTCGCCGACCCAGCAGCTGCACCACCCACACCACTCGCACCACCACCATCTGCCGCTGCAGATCACACCCCCGAACTCGGCGGCCAGCTTGAAACTGAGCGGAATGCTCACTCCCAGCACACCCACCAGCGGCACCCAGATGCAGAGCGGTTGCAGTGGCACCACCACCCCGCAACCCAAGACGGTGGCCAGTGCAGCGGCTGCCCGAGCGGCCGGAGAACCCTCCCCCGAGGAGACCACCGACCTGGAGGAGCTGGAGCAGTTCGCCAAGACCTTCAAGCAGCGCCGCATCAAGCTGGGCTTCACCCAGGGCGACGTGGGCCTGGCCATGGGCAAGCTGTACGGGAATGACTTCTCGCAGACCACCATTTCCCGGTTCGAGGCCCTCAATCTGAGCTTCAAGAACATGTGCAAGCTGAAGCCGCTGCTGCAGAAGTGGCTGGACGATGCCGATCGCACAATCCAGGCCACCGGAGGTGTCTTTGATCCTGCTGCCCTGCAGGCGACGGTCAGCACTCCGGAGATCATTGGCCGTCGGCGCAAGAAGCGCACTTCCATCGAGACCACCATCCGGGGCGCCCTCGAGAAGGCGTTCATGGCCAATCAGAAGCCCACCTCGGAGGAAATCAGCCAGCTGGCCGATCGCCTGGGCATGGAGAAGGAGGTGGTCCGCGTCTGGTTCTGCAACCGCCGGCAGAAGGAGAAGCGCATCAATCCCTCCCTGGACAGCCCGACGGGTGCCGACGACGATGAGTCGCCCTTCATGATGCACTAAGTGGCTACGGGTCTCACAGTAGGGACAAACACAGTGCAATGTGCGAGATACAGGCAGTGGTTAAAAATCAAAGGAAGCTTAGCAACACTATTAGCAGGTGTGTATTAATTTTTGGTACATTTTTTTTAAGTTCTTGCTAATGATTTAAGATTGCTTGTAATGTTAATGGGTTTTTATGCATTTTATTAATCCCAAATCCCTTCCTTTGCTTATGTCCTTGCAGGTTCAAAGTCGCAAACACATCAAATACTAGAATAATTCAAAACTAAGGCGTACAATCCTGAAAACGGAAGTGGGATTTGCTTATGGTTACTATCGTATTTATTGTATGGTATTTTTAAATGAAATAAAACCCAAAAATGTTGCTCATCAAGTAAAGTTAAAATAACCCAAAGCTCTTACTTGATAACCAACATTTTTGAGATCACAGGGAAATGGAATTCCTTGCCAATAATTATTTTCCAATAAATTCCATTTCTCTGTACGTATATGGCGCATTATTAGTGTTTAAGATGTCGTTGCACAATTTTCAAAGTCAACAAATTGAATTCCTAGCAAATCCTAATATACAAAATAATCGTATAATTGTTTTAAACTTTACACAATAGCAGAAACACCATCAGACAAGCAGACTACTCTTAAGTATATTTATTTTCGCATGAATACTGTGATAATCAATTTGAATGATTTTATTTTTAACAAAAACAAAAGGCGTATAAAAAATAACTAAATGCTAAGTAAACTAACACAAAACGAGAAGGAATAATTATAAATCTAAACTTATCTTATTTATGTGTAAAAATCAATTGAATTTATAAATAAATAATGTAATGTGTGGCAAATGAAAATTTTATGTGTAAAACTTTGAAAAGAAAACAAAAAAATATAATAAAACGAAGAAAAAAATAAATATTAAATAAAATGAATATTTTAAACTTTCAATTGGGGATGAGATCGGAACTGGGAATCATTTCTTAGTTACCAAAAAAACAAAAAAAAATACAAAAAAGTATCTTAAAGATATCAATCAGTTGGGGCTTTGCCTTCGTTTGTGAAATTAGCTCAGCGGCGCATATGAAAGGGCACTCACTGAGGATCGCAAGTAACAGAAACTGAAATTTTAATAAATAACAACATGCAAAACTGAAATTAATTCACGGAATTCAGCTGCGAGGGAAGCGCGTGCAGAGCTAATAAGAACCAGACACCCGCAGTACGACAACTGGACCGATTCGATCCCATGACCAAGATATCCGCATGCAGATGAGCCAACTGGCATGAAACTGCCACGAGGGTCCGAGCCCGGGAGGTTCTCGGGGGCGAACCTGGGTCACTTCAGCACACAGCTATGGGGTATGGGGCGTTCGCACTATCAATGGGAAGCCGACAAAACAAAATGAACTCACTGCGATTTTGGTGAGGATGGCGGGAAGCAACGACGCCCTCGTCTTTTGCTGTCATTGTCGCTCGAGCTTTGAGCAATTAAAAATTGTTTGCTGCTCGTGTGAGTTGGCAAGTGAAAAGCACAGTGAAAATTGGCTAAGGCCGACAGAGACTAATACTGGTTTAGAACATATGGACTATCTTAAACTACTTGTCTTTATTTCTATCAAATCTTATCCGACTTTCAAGCGTTTCCCATTATTCTACACTAAAATCACGAAACGAAATATTTTTCCACATACGACTCCAATAGATGTCCATATTTCTCCCTATTCTCATCCGATTCCCAAGCGGAATACCTTAATCGATTTGTGGATCAATTCTCCTCCAAACTGCGTCTAAGTCCTAGAACGAAATATTTTTTAAATTTTTTTCAAATTTTTGCGGGGTGCCCATTGCAATTTCCTGGATGTCCCATATGACGCAGAACGATGTCTATATCTCTGGCAATTCTCATCCGATTCTCAAGAGTAAGACCTACAAGGATTACTTTTACCATGTTCCTACTGTAGGCAGTACTATTGCAGTAAGCAGTACTGTGTAGGCAGTGTGCACTGTATTTATTAGCACGTAGTGGCTCGACACATACGCAAATGATGTTGGAGGCAGATGCAGATGCCCTCCCATCGACCTCCGTGCCACAGAGCGCCCCCTTGGCAGACACTTGTTTGCATGGAAAGCGCATAATCATCGCGTGTCATGTGGAAATTTATACTATTTATGGTCTGTTTGTTTGTAGTCATATGGAATCAAATGGAATGGGTTGCGTTCGGCTATGGTGTTGGGCGTGGAATGGGGTGGATGTTGGCCCTCCGGGCACTTAAGCCGGGCTTTTGTCTTCAATGCGCCTTTAATTTTAATAAATTCACGGAAAATTGCCAGTAATTACGAGACAAGCGACGACGATTTCACAGGAATTCTATCTCAGCCCGGTGTTCCTCCCGCAATTCCTCGCAACACTCGCAAGATATAAAGCCGATGCACGCTGGTGAAATTTGCATATAAGAAAATTGGAGCTCGTAAACCCCATTAACGCGTACTGCCGGTACGTTGTAGATGGATTGCGATAAATCTTTTTGGCCCCTCGAGGGAGAGTTGGTCTCCGGGCTTGGGACAGGGTCTGAGATCGAGACCCCCAATTGGCATTTCCCAGGCTAACTTTCTAAGCTCCGCGAAATTGTGAATATTCATTCGGATTCTACAGCCCGAAAGTTCTACACGCTTAAATCAACTGAATTATACAAATTAAAGCACATTTAATTACCCGTCCGACCAACGAGGCGCAGAATTATAGTTTTGAGGTGATGGGTCGGCGTAGAGCCATTTCACTTCCCGTTGCCCATTTTATTTCCATTTAAATCCCCGATATGATGGCTCTAACACCTAACACCTCTTGCTCGAGGATGACTGGCTGGCTGTCTTCTTGTCATGCAGTGGCATCAAAGACATCAAAACTAACCTGAATGAGGCATAAATTTCACCTGACTCTTAGTGTATTTGCGCCTCAACTTTCTAGCTGAGAGATGTTGGAAAAAAAAAATTTGCAATGCATTGCATTTTAGTTGGAATTGCTTAATTTATCAGTTCAGCACACAGTTGGCATTTCCAGTCCGGAAAATGTACATACATAGCTGGGGAACGGAAAAGGAGGTGGCCGACGAAGCACCGAGTCCATGAATATGCATGGAGGAGCTTGCCTCTGCCACATACTTTAGTTAGACATTTTATTTCATTGCTCATTGCTGCATTTATAGATTTACCCTGTTTTTTAAGGCCTTCAATCGAGTATTTTTTCATGGAGTACTTGGGGGGAACGCCTATGAACGAGTTTGGAATTAAATATTTATATGATTTACTTTAAAGTCGATTCAAGAAATATTCGATCAGCTATAGTGCAAGGAAATTTCTGTAATAAGACAAACTATTTATTTATTAATAGATATTAAAATATAATATACGTTTATTTCTACAACTTTCTAAAGAAATACGTACATATACATTATAACCTTATTATATGCTTATTATATGTAAGTAATATGTAATAGTCTTCATAAATACCAGGAACTAAAGTTTGAATATTTAATTCAAATTATGAGTCATATCTTGGCTCCCCTACTCTCAAAACCAATAAGCTATTGACAGAGCTACTAAATATGACCTTAGAATGGTAAAGAGTACTTCGAATTACTGCATTTGCGTGTACTTAATGAATTCGAGTGCAGACCACAAAAGGCAATCGAATGCTAAAACTCAGAGTTTGATAGCCACGAGTGCAGGTGTTCTCTTACCCAATTATGCAACTTTAATTTACCTTCGAAAATAAAAAAAAAACAGAAAAATATATTTCATAACAAAGAAACCAAATTAGCATTCTGGCAATGCAGTGCAGGGGAAGGAAGGAAATGCAACCGAGAGCCAATTTGTAAATAATATGGAAAAGGTCGAGCATGCAAGTCAACCAACCACTTCCCGTTCCTTTTCCCCCACTGCCTTGGTCATTAATTAAAAATTAGTTTTGTAAATATTTTGCTCGCCTTTTTGCGCGATTCGGTTTCAGGTCGTGTCGTATACTTCTTTTGCCACTAATTCCTTTGGAAATTAAATTGTTTTATAACGAAGTGTCTGTGTCTGTGGGTTGCGAAGCGCAAAAGTGGCGCCTTGGTATTCGCCACTCCTCCACGCCCCTACCACCACCACCATCACCTTACCCCTTTTGGGGGCAAATGTTTAACTTCCCGGCACTTTGCATGCGATCATGCAATTCTGCGGCCCAGAGTGGGAGGCCCGAGTGGGCGGGAGAGGGGCTGGGATTGGCAACAAGCCCGCCCGACTAATATAATTTCTGAATTTAATTTACGGCTCGAAGCTCATTAAGCCCAGTGGCCATAGAATGTCTCTGATGGCCAGCATGTGATTGCCAAGGGAACCGGGAACCAAATGGTCTACCAAGTGGTAGTTAAAATTGTGGGTTCCTCCTCGACTCCTCCGCCCATTCGACTCCCTTGACTGAGTATGTTAATGTCCGTTCTGGAAAAAATATGAGCTCCATGTAGCAAGAACACTTTCTTCATTACAGGTTGCAACAGATACAATGCAGTATGATTTCATGCCTCTTTGAGGAATTCTTCATAAATCTACAGTGGGCTGAAGGTATATCCCATAATATTTAACACCCAAAAAATTGTAAAAATATGGAAGAGATTAGTCCAGCTATTATTTTCCACCTATTTTATAAAATTTTTTTTTTTGGATTAAATAAAATTTCAAAGTTAAAAGCTCTTTTTGCAGGATAGGAAGAGAAGCCCATAGTCCAGCTACAAAATCGAGGCGGTGCATTATGCCAAGATCTATCAAAATCTTATTAAATAACAATGTAAAATGCAATCTCTCTGGGCCCTGAGGACTGCGGATCGTATACCGCGCTAATAGAAAACATCATCAAAGCGAACAAATATACATTTTATGATTGCGATAATCAACAGAGACATGGTCAGTGGTTTAGATGAAAAATTATAATACATATAACTAATTAGTAAAATATGATTTGCTGCTCTAGAATAGAGTGCATTAGATATAGACACCGACCATGCAGAGACATAAAAATCCGGCTCTAATCTGCAATCTACAATCTAGCAATGATGAAAACTGCAGAACGGGGGCCTCCACACGCAAGCCAACTGGACGGAATTTTAATTCCTCATTAATTGCACATTAAGCCCGATGGTAATTGTATTTTCCTGTACCAGCCAGCCAGGCCCATGCAAATAGCCTTTTGTGGGTGTTTTGCCTGTCATCCAAATACGAGATCTGACGATTCTCCCACAGAGCCCCCTCCGGGTTCACTCAAAATTTTGAGCTGAAAGGGGCGATCGTTCTCGTCTCGTTTGTCGGCCGACATAAAGCCAATTAAGCCAAGAAAAAACTGCACTTGCCACTGCAAGTGTCATAAAATTTAATTTATTTAAATTAAGACAATGGCAAAAATTTGCGTTTTTAATTGTCAAGTGCAGATGAGCCGGTTGGTCGTAAGTGTAAATCTTACTTGAACAACTGAGGAAGTAAGTGCTGAGTTTGAGGGATAATAAAGTTCCTTAATAGCTTCGATTCTATCCGGACAATTTTATGAAGATAATCTTCGAATGCCCATTGAAAATGAGTGTGCTCTTTCAGTTAACCGCCGTTAAAATCACCTTCAACACCACAATAGAATCATCCAATGGGGTCCATCTTCTCTTGGCCCTTTAAAATTGCAGGCGTTCGAGCAGCTTCCAAAATCAAAAGATTTTGTTTAACCATTCCAACCGGACAATACTCGAAAATGAACAAAGGGAGCTGGGAATGCCATTGCTGGATGCAATAAAAATTAAATAAAGTCATCAAGACTATTTACAATTTTTCGAAATTGTTTCATTCAGCGCGAAACAAAACCGTATTGTGGAGTGAAGCGTGCAGGAAAAGCGAGCAAATCAAAGAACAGCAGCAGCCTGGCGGCCAGCAGCGACTGTTGAGTAATTTAGTCCGACTGCCAGATGAACTCTGACCTGCCCTGTGTGCTGTGTGGGTCGCCCACAAAACGTTTCCAGGTGCAAATACCCGATGTCATGTGATTTATGATGAGTTTTTGTCTCCCACTCTCGCTCTCCTACATTCTCGGGAAAAATTCGATTCAAAGCCAACTGCCCAACGTTGTGTAGGCGTCCGTATAACACTCAGGATGCTCAGGACCTGGACCCATCATCCCGATCTGTGGTCATTCGGGTATGCATCTGTAACTGTAACTCTAGTATCATCCCCCAATTTCTGGGACACAATGCGTCCTGTTTGACCAACGCACTTTTGGCACGCTTCCCAGCAGCCCCTATACCATTATCATCAATAACCCTACACCGAAGTCCTTTTGTTACCTACTCCCCTACTATCATACTCCCCTACTCTCCTGCACCCACTCCACTCCAATAATCCCGACTAAACGCTGCGTTTAGACTGCCCTTAATTTCTCGAGTGGCGTGGCATTAACCTTGACTCTGTCCGATCCTTATCGCGATTGCCTTTATTGTTTATTGTGTAACAACCATCGAGAAAGTGCTCTGTCATTCCCGCGAGAGAGCGGAGATCCACAAAGGGCTACTCAGAATGCGAGGGTGTTTTGGGCCCCTCGATTACGTATCTTTCTTCTGGTTACACGTATGGATGTGCCTCTGGTATCCCTTCGCTTTATTCATGGAAATTTATTATGACATTTGGCGCGTGTTGAAAGGTTTTAAAGCCGAGGGGCTCTGAAGTGTAACCATGTGGTGGCGGCGGAAGATCGATTTAAGTATTGGGGCTCCTGTTTGTAAGGCATTTAATTTACTAGATCCATGATCAGAGGTGTTTATTGGCTAAAAAAAATATGCATTTTGGGACATGTTTTACTAATATTTTACTATTAATATTTATTAGTTTTTAACAATTAGGGGAATTTTTTAAATTATTCTAAATTATTCTAAACTGCCTGAACACTATCGATATATATCGATCTGATCTTAACATTATATCTTATAGTCTTTTAGACTTTTAGTGAAATTTTAACTTAAATTATTACTGATCTGGCAACTATTATATTTTCTAGCTGATCCCAATTTTGTTAACACCTTGAACCCCTTTGGGCTGTGTATCTTTCTTGGAGATCTTCCCATGGCCAACAAAATTATTAATTGTCAAAGAAAACCTTTAAGCCACAGGCAAGTGAGTTGTCTAACTCGAAATTGCTTTTCACTTGCCACCTTCTCCGGCTCTGTTTCTTCCTAGGTGTCTTCTCCTCCGCTTTTGACTTCCTCACACACCGACGCCCACTTTTCTGGAGCACCGCCCCATTTATCAATATTCATTTAGTGTCGTCGTCAACTTGTTCATATTGTTGGTTTCTTTTGTTGCTGTTGCTGTTGCTGTTGCGGCTGCTGATGATGATCATTAAGCGGTAGAAGGGGCCTTGGGGAGCAGGGGGGCAAAAATTAATTGACGGCGCATAATGACAGTTTATCTGGAAAAAATTGTTTGCCTCGAGTGTTGAGTTTTAATTAAAAATTATTGGATTACTTTGTTTGTCTCAGTTACTATTCTCTGTTACTCCCCGCCCGACTATTGTTCCTACTTGGCTATGCCTAAGTGTAAGCCAAAGCATTTCATCATTTTAATGATAGTCTAAGAAAAAGTTGGCTTCTCTTCGAGTGACAAAACAATTTGCGAGGCAGCTCAGGTCTTGGCAGTTACAAACACTTGATACCGAAAGATGCTGCTGAAGGGTGTAGTCCGGCGAGTTCTGGGAAATTATTACACAAGATGGAATTTTCAGTGGAGTCCAACGGATTAAGTTGCTTCTCCGAGGGCTTACTCCGCCCCATTCCCAAATATGTACAAATATTTTACACTTGAAAACTAAGTAAGGTAAGGGTTAATTGGTTTTTTTATTATCATTTATGAAAATGTATAGGAAATTTTTGGAAAACTTTATGGTCCATTCAGGCCCAGCACATCCTACAATGCTGAGCTCCAGCGTCTAGATCCTCGGTTATGGCCACGTTGACAACCTCATCATCGTCGTTGATGATGCTGGCCATCAGAGAGCGGCTTTTTCCTTTCTTGACCGCTTACCCTGTCGGCCGAATGATTTTTGATCATTTGGCATTGCCTCTTCTGCTCTTCTGTAGTTGCTTTTGTCTTTGGTTTTGGCCTTAAGGAAGCCATTACACGCATATATTTAGCATCAGGCCAACTGGAGCTTATAAACTGAAATCACTGGAGTCTCCGCCTCGCTTGCGCTGTCAGTTGTCGGTCACGCTTTATTGTTGTTGCTCCTTCGATGGCTGCTGGTTGTTGGCACAATTTATTACAACAAATTTAAATGTCTGCCTTGGATTCTGCGGTTTTATGGGGTTTTCCTGTTTTATCTTTGAGATAAACCTGCACACAGGGTATAGGATTCATCGCAATGGACCCATTTAGTAAGTAAGGTTAAAGATTCTGATAATGTTTCGGTAAATATTTCAATAAATAAACATAGTAATCCTGTATTTTATTTAATAATTAACTAATTAAAAATAATCTCTTAAGCTACAAATATAAAAATGCATTTTTGCGCCTAAATCAACATACTTATAGACCCATTCCATCTGACGATTTTCGCTAGCCAACTTGTGCATAGTTTTTAAACTCAAATTAAAGCACAAATTGCTACCGCGACGAACGACATCAAAGAGCCAAGCCGGTGGCTGTGACCGGGGACAGTAGCACCACCAGCAACATCATCCCAACAGTAGCCCAAAAGATTTGCGTTGCGGCCCAAAGCCAAAGAGTCCCAGGCCAGAAACATTCAGTCAGCCAGTCAGTCAGCCAGCGAGTCAGCCAACCAGCCAGCATTCACATCCATCAATTTCTGACGCTTTCATCAAGCGGCAACAACATTTGCCACAAAGGAAAAGACCGGAGCTAAGGCCATGTTCTGATTATTGTTGCCACTGTGGACCGGATCAGGTTCTTTACCGCTTCTTCTTCTTCTACAGCAGCAACAGCAGCAGCAGCAGCAGCTTGGGCCGCGCATTTAAATTGTCGGCAGGATCCAAGCGTTTTGCACTAATATCCACCAAAAGCCAAGCAGCCAGTCCTTGTCCCCAAAGCATTCCAGCCTCGGTCTCTCTGGTTTTTGTGTTCGCGACTTCTTTTCATGGCATTGACATCTTTTCGTCAAAGCCAAATCATTCATTTTGCCGCATAAAAATGCATAAATATTTGGGGCTTTTCGATTTTCGGCTTATAGATTGAATTGGTAGTTGATTGTGGCCGATTGTTTTGGCTTTGAATGGAAGTTGCAGCCGTTTCTGCCAACATTCTCTCTGCCATGGCAATCAAAAATTTCAGAATTTCAAAACATAGGGTTGCCAACACTTTGGAGTTTTGGATAATGTTCCGAAAATACTTCCGTAGATAATTGTCTTTGGCGAATGTAACTTTTTAGATAAATATTATATGCAAAAATGTATTATTTTTATCCTCCATTAAAAAAAAAATAATAATTTAATTGTTCCAAGCAATAAATTTTTATTTTTTTGGAAATTCATTAAAGGTGTTTAAAGATAGTTTCAAAAATTACAACTTGGGAAACATTATATGTTTTATAGAATATTGATTTTTCAACCACTTCCAAAATCTTTGCATCTATACTTTCGAAAATACTATTTCGAATATTTTCAAAATCTAGTTTCAAGCTGGCAGCTCTGCCAACTACCGCAAGTAGTTGCGACTCCACAACAAAATGACGAAATGCCAAAAAGCCCAAAACAAAGATACATCGAGGGGGCTTCGATGCTAATGCATTGCTACCGTATTCCGCACCGGATTTCGGTACCCAAAACCTTCAAAAGGAAGGGGGTTTCGGTAGCTCTTTGAACCGATTGTTGTTGGTGTTCACAATGCCATCAAAATTTAAATAGCAAACAATGAAAGCGGGGAGTAAAAAACCGCTGCATTCCCGTATGTCTGCAACATTTTTTTGGTCCTTCGCCTCAAAGTTTTCTCCTTGTTCTGGATTGGTTTTTTGGTCCTTTTGTTATTGAGGAATTTTTGGGCGAATGCTTTTGTTTTGCAATTAGTTTTTGTGCCTAACGGTAACGGAAAATATTTAACCTGCAGAGACTCTACATATCTCGAGATCTCGTATTTCTTTTCGATGTCAAGGTCAGCTGGAAAACGGGGTTTGGGGCGGAAGGGGTTCGAAAAGGCGCAGTCAGTTCCCCGATTTGATTTATGCGACTGTGAAAATATCGGAGACCCACAATTACGAAATCCGCAGAATGACAAAGATGAAAAACGAGCTCGATCCCCGGCTATGGAAATGTGATAAGCTATAATTAAGCGACCGAAAAGGATTCGCAGCGCTCCGAGCTCCGAGCTCCAAGCTCCAATCCGGGGGCGTGGCATATGCTAAACAACATGCAATGGGCGTGTGGCAGTGTAAGCAAATTTAATTTATACAATAGCATGCCAATATGCAAAGAATTAATTTCGTATTGCGGACGAGAGGATAACCCTGGGGGGTGGTGCTATCCAGGAAGCAGGAGCAGGAGCAGGAAGGAGCCAGAGGAATGGCAGGTTTTATACGATCCAGAGGACTGGGGGCGTGGCCGCGGTTTGGCATTTCAATTGGATAAAGTGGCGCCCCGAACTGGTTTTCGAATTAACAATTGGCATTTGCTTAATCCTTTGGTGGAGAACAGGAAAAAACGGGCTTTGATTAACCCACTGTGGTCAAGGGGGTCAAAATCAGAATTCAAGAAGGTTTACAACCTTACCTTTGTATGGTATTAATTTTTATACTTGCGTTTTTTCAATCAAGTCCCTATTATAGCACATATGGATTAAACATTCAATGGTTTCACTTCTGCCTTATGGCCACAGACCACAGAAATTATGTACAAACATGCAATATGTCATAATGTTTATTGTTTTTCGATCGCCGCAGTCCCCTAACAGACGTAATCGATCAGGTGTAGAACTCCTGCCGCAATTGAGTAATAATTCATAAACATATTTCCACTCGAAAGAAATTAATTCGCCGACCAAGTTCCGTCTGGCGTTCTATTCAATGGGGCATTTGCTGGGCTGGGCTGGTCATTACGCGGACGTGTTGACGTTTGAAATGACAACAGCCAGCGATATATACCCAGCTGTCAATCAATTTCGGGTGTTTCAGTAACTAGACTTATTGGGCATGCCCAATTATTCATATTGTTCCAATGAATCGAAACAAAAAGCCACCAGCTGTCGCGGTTTGGGGTGGTCGTAATGGAAAACATCTCCTTCCTGTCAGTGGATTTCCCCTCCAATCGGTGGACGCAGAGTCACGCAAAGTACTGTGAAAATTTGTTGAAAATGGTTTCTTTGGAACCGTTGAAGAATTTGTGAATAATTTAGTCGTTTTTGTGAAAATTTTACCATTTACTTTGGTAAACATTGAACAGAAATTCCCTTGACTTATTCCGGCAATGATTTCCAATTCCCTATAATTTTTTTTTGGCATTCTTCCCCCAAGGAACGCTTCCAAATCCAAAAATGCAAATCATTTCCCATACTCCCCAAAGGTACCACATTATCTGCCATTAAATGGTCAATTGAATTCCGAATTTCAGCATTTAAATGTTTGCTTTCAAATACACAAATTTCTATTTGATTAATTGCACATTTGATGGGAAGTCGTGAAGATAGTTGAGAGTCATGCTGGAGTGGGTTTTCTTTTCGGCTGAGGAGAATGCAAAGTCAACTGTCCGTGTCTAACGAGGCTCACAATTGGGTGACTTTCCTCAAAGGCATGTGTCATTTGAATATGGTACTGGTGCTATACTTTTATTTGATTTGATTACATTAGAAGTAAGTAGGTCTCATTACACGCTTTTTGTAACACGACTAATTTGAATAGTGTGGAATGGAAAGTGTGTGAAATAATTAGGGCACTATATTACAATCTATTTAAAAAAAATATATATTTTTGAATTGTTTTCTTTTTTGTAAAGACTTAAACTGAATGTCTTTCACTCTAGGCTAAGCGTACTCTAGGCTACCATGTCAGTCCACCATCAAACCGAACACTCCCAGATGACACATATCGAATCACCTTCGAGTTATACAACCTATGCATTCTTACCCATATATTTACTTAGCAAATTAACTAAAAAGCAAACGAGAGAGAGCCCAAATAGGTGCGGGTGGGTGATCTGAAATTGAAATTCAATATGATGAGCGAAGCAAATAAATGGATATACCCAGCGAATACAATTCGAATACCAATAAATTGGAATGCGATAAACGTTGCAATCAAAGGTGGAATAAAGAAAAAAAAAACCACACCCCTGTTGATTATTTTTTTTTCCTTTTTTTTACCAGCAGGTCCTGGCCATGCGATACTTTGTGACAATTAATACGCTAAACGATGGACGAAGCGCCGCTCGAGGAGGAACGACCACGGACAAGGACACAACCAAGTTCTCACCGGGCAAGCGGGAATATATTCCGATTATATGGAGTTGGGAAAAGGGGAAAGCAGTACGCCTAGCAGGCCGAAAATTGCCACAGGACACGCGTCGCGCTCGTTTGCGCAACTAAACTGAAATTAGTTGGTAAATGATGCGACTCCACCCCCTCCTGGGCACTGATAAAAAACAGATAAAAAATGAAACTTAACGCGGGCCAGGGAAGAAGGGCGAGGACTACCAGCAAAAACCAAGGGACAAAAAGTAACCGCACGACGACCACAAGAACGCATCGATAATAACAGTAATAAGGATTCAATGATTCTCGTGTGGATTTTGTTTTATTCTATTTTTTAGCGACTTCGCCACCCTTTTTCTCCCTTCTCCTTGGCCACTGGTTTTGATAGGACAACCGACCGGGGGTGGATTTCAGGGCTAGGACATCCCCGAAACAGTGGGCTATTTAATGAGCATTTTGCATGAAAGTTCTGCGATGACGACAATTGGCAGGACATGATTTGGTCTATTCTCATGGGAATTCAGTTTTTGGGCGTTGAAAATGCAAATCATTTTCCGCAATTTTTTATGGCTGTCATAAGTACAATAATGTTAGTATATGTAATTAATTATTTGAGAAAAATGTCAGACCTACTAAGGCTTTTGTCAGTCTCTTAATAGATATTACTTGTAAGTAACTTCTTGTCTTTGCTATCATGATTATTATTAATTAACTCTCATCGATCTGCTTGCATTATACATATAGTTATTTCCCTTTAAATGCACTCTGCTTAATTATTTGTCTTTTATTATGTTCGTCAAGCTTTACAAGATAAACGGCAACAAGCTGGCGGCAAACAAGCAACCAAGGACCAAACAGGAATTCTCACAGAAACCCAAAGACAACCCACCAGACCCAAGTCGTCATTAGAAGCCATCGCAGTGGAAACAAAATTGCATATCAAGAGCTCGAAACGCATAAATTAAGATTGGACCAGTCCCCAGTCAGACAAAAAGTTAGCAAAAACCCAGAACGTAGAATGCAGATACAACAGATACAGAAGCCACTGCCCATCCACTCGGACAAGATGTCCATCTCGGAGGCTGATGCGTCGCCTCCTGGCCACTCCGCCGAGGAAGAACTATTGGATGACTGCGCCCAGAGTGCAGTTTGTCATTGTGACTGAGTCTACACGATGTTGATTTAATTTTATTGGAAAGGAGTACATGCGTTGTATAGAAAAATAGAAAAGATTTCAAATTAAATTGCAATTGGGGGTTCTTCTTAAAAAATAATCTTAAAAATAAGTTACTTCCTCACAAATCTTTGGATTTTCAAAAGTTATAAAGAATAATATTATTATTCTTTTATACACATTTTTATAATATATAAGTATAAGTTATTTGAAAACCTTCTCGAAGAGCATTTGAAAAAGGTTAGTGTCTCAGCCTACACCTGCAATGTAAATTTTCCCTCCGGAGGTTGCTTGTATGCTCCAAGACTCGACTTGCAAGAGTTCGTTTTTTCCGGCACCCCAAGAGCCTTGCATATTTATGTCTTGGCCGGTCCAAGGCGGCCTCCGATGGCCGGAGGAGGCCCTAACCCGAGACTCGGCCTCCTCCGACTCCATCTTGTATCTCGTCGGTGCATGCAAAGGGCAGCGGAGCAAAAAACTTGATTGATTGGCCTGCCAACGGCGACAGATGGGGGTTGGGGACCCGGGACTGGGGACTCGGAACTCGGGGCGACAAAAAAGAGAATGCAAAATCTTGGGGAATACAATAAAATGGCTGACTAAATAATCATCTGAGTAAGGGGGGACTATTGGGGGAAATTCCAGTGGACTTTCCGCACTTAACCTGAATCCCAATGCACTTAGACTTTGACTTTGTCTCTAGCCCATGTAATTCTATATGTCTATTGATTTTTAATTTTGTTCGAGAAACTGTCGCCGTGATTCTAGGAATTTCAATATTTGTTATTTATATCAGTGGGACTGAAGCAGCCGAAAGGAGGGTTCCCGGGGGGAGGAAAGGGTGAGATAAGCGGTCGCAACATCGTCACCTGTGGAATGGTGCTCAATGTAAATATCATAAACAAATAGGAACCAAATATAAGTGCAACAACAAGCCGAGACGTTCCAAAATTTGTTTATATACCGATAGCAATTACAATCAGTCCGACTAGCTTGGTTCCGGAAATTTATTAATTGCTTGTTCCCCCGCTTCCCCCTCCGATACAATTTGAATTGAATTACGCACCCGATTATTGTGTGCATTATCAGTTTACCTGATACCCGGAGTATTTATTTAGGGCATGACAGGTTGTCCACCCGTTTACCCAAAAGTTTCTTTAATGAAATCATGTACTCGGTACCTGGTTCATTGGTCGAAATACTCGAATAATTTCCCCAAAATAATCGGTCATTTCTTTTTGTATTTATTGCACCATACCTCTCTCTCTGCCCAAGTATCTTTCTGTTTTTTGAAATTTAAATTCTTGAGGTTGTCGGTCGTTGCGAGATAAGATATTCGACCGAGTCACAACCCGACGATTCTGTTGACTTTGATCGGTTATGGAAAAGGTCCCAGAAAAGTGTTAAACTCTATTTTGCTTATCGAAATGGGTTTTCCAATATTTTGGGAATATTTATCGCCAATAATTGGGGTAGTTTGCATTAATGAGTAGGCACTATAGCCTATCTTACATTTGGGGATGTGTTAGTCAACTATTTTCTGGCATTTACGTGCTTGGCACATCTCTGTTTGCACACTATTTTATTAAAATGACCCCCATAACAATTATGCATTCAATTGGCTATCCGCAGCCAATTAATTAATTAAGCTGATGATCAGCCCACGCAGTTTGAACAGTTGCCGTTGAATGTTTTGTTTTTTTTTTTACATAAACTAAATGCAATGAGAATTTATGGCCCCTGAGAAGTCGTCGTTGTCATCGAAATTTGTCAAAGCAAATCAATAGGAACGAGGCGAACCCTCTTCACTCGCTAGTCGTACAATATAGTTCTCAGGGAAGCCGAAATGGTTAATTGTAACTGACGCCCAGATGTGAGCAAAAGGAGATCCAGGGACATTTTCCGAACGGGGGGATGGAAGCTCAATGGAACAAGCTCACTCGAAATCGATACGGAACAACTTGGCTGTTGTTTTGCTAATTATTCAATTGAAGAACGTTTAATTTATTTCAATATAATCGAATTGAAAGATCGCAGATGGAACGAAGCAGGAGCTGTTCGGGGAATGAGCTCAGGGAAGGAGCTGGAGAACGGAACACCAGTCTGAGGCTCCCACGAAAGTCAAACAAATTCATTTAAGGTTTAATTGGTGAAATCGAGAGCTTGAAGGGGTGAAGTCTAGACAGAGACGTAGTTGGAAGTTGGAGAAAAGGATTAAAAGTCTTTAAAATACAAAAAAAATATATATATATTCACTTAATGCAATGTATTAAAAACTATGAAATTTACATGGAAAAATATTAAACAAAAATTTATAAACTATGTGATTCCTACAATGCAATAATACTACTCCACTGCCTGGCGCTCCAACAACGGCTGCTCTTTCATCGTCTGAAAAAGTGCCGCCCACTCAAAAGACACAGAATTTAAATTTGATTAAAACCAAGCAGAAAATTTAATTGTTAAGCTGAAGTTGTCACTAATTAAATTTTCATCGAGTTTGATGGGAAAAGTTTTACAATTGAGATAGGTCTTCACTTTTAAGTATACTTGCATAGGATACTATTATTATGTTTTATATTGCTTTTGCTTTTGAAGGCTTGAAAAGAATAAAATTTATATAAAAATATATATCAGACATCCGATTATAGTATAATCATTATACAGACCTAGAAACATGTGCACCTTATGTGAAATCCAATGCAATGCGAATAGCAATTAAGGAATCATTTTAATGACGACATTACGCATAAATTAATTAATCCGCAGTGACAATGAAAGCTAAAGTCAAATCGTAAATGTTTTCGTTATTAATTCGTTATTGGTCGGCTCGGCCGGTTGGTTGGTCAGGCAGTCGGTGGGTCGAATGGTGGGACAATTAAGCATATATGTATGCACTTGATGCTATGTATTACTAATGTATTTACGATCAGCACAAATGTGTCAGCAATGACAGCCCCCGGTCTTCCCCATCCACATGAAGTGGCAATGAGGCAAAAACCGTAACACGGCCACACAACATGACACAAAATTTAATAACAGAAGCGATTTCATTGTATCTTAAGTGTCTACGTATGTATGTATGTATATGCCCCCCTTCCTATGGCGGTGAAGTCATTAAATTTACAATAATGCGAACAATAACTAAGAGCGTATTAAAAGCCAACAAAAATAGACCAAAGCTGGCCCAGAGATATCGTTGTCAGACTGAACTGAACGAGAAAATGAAAAAGATGTCAGCTAAGAGTAGGCGATGATAGCAGTAGAACGGAGTTACTAGATGGGGATATTTCCATTTTCTACAATCATTACTACCTACCGTTGCCACCTTTTCAAATCAAATGATAAGCCAAGAACGATAAAACTCTGACATAATTAATTCTTTTAAATTCAATTACGTCCTACAACTTTTTTGGGAAATGATTTGATTTTTGTGAAAATTAGAATGGTTAAAACTGTAGGCAAGCAGAGATTGGAAATATTACCAGCAATCAGACCCATTTGAAAAGTACATAAATTCATTAAAGCGAAGAAGTCAGATATTGTTTGTTTTTTGGAACCTCTGGCTGGGAATTATCAGTAATTGGAATGATTACCAAGCCAACTGGAATGCGTTTAATTTGTTAAAGGCGTCTTACGCATGTTAATTCTGGCTAATCAGAGGCGGGGAAAAAAGTTCACAAAAAGTGAACAGGGCGAAAAAAAATTCATTTCCGATACGTGATCATCGCATATTTATCGCCTGCATCTTTTCGCGATGGTCTAGGCCATTAACAGGCGAATCTCGGCCCGTAATGAGGCCACAGATAGCAGAGATACAAGATCTGGCCGGGAGTGGGAGTACGACTCGGAGTAGGAGTCGGAAAAGTTGGAGTGGCAGCAGGAGCTGCTGCTCCGATCCGCGATGGGCCACCTCGATATGGTAAGCACTCAAAACTGAACTACACTTGCCGTCTATGCAGAGCAGACAGAGTCCTATGAGCACCTCCATCTGGCAGCAGAGTTCAGTTTCTTTGTGGCCACTGCCAGTGAGCTCATCCTTGTGGCGATCACTATCTCGGGGAGTACGCGAAACGCGTGCACGAGCTGTCAAATGGCTTAGACCCCGAAGGAGACCCCTTTTTCACCATCGTGCACTCATTATGATTATGATTCGGTCATTGTGTTTCGGTGGTTGGGCGTAAAAAGTCGTCCAGAGAATGCGGCAACTGAGATGGAGCCTCTAGTTGTGAATTAGGCTGATAAAGGGGGTTCTCGTTTCGTTGGGTTGAGAGTCCACCAAACAAAACCCTTAAAAACAAGACTATTGCAGTCTCCCCGAAAGAAAGAACTAATGAAAATAACTTGTAGTTAATTATCAAAATAATTCACTGCGTATCTCCGATGATTTTCATAAATTCTATGGCAATTCTCTAGCATTTCGAGCTGACAACTAATTGGCGCTGTCCCCCGCCCCCATCGGGCGCCCCATCCCATCTCTGTCCAATTAATACAGGTCGGCATTAAGGATTCTTGCCAGAACCAGAACCAGAACCAGCACCAGAACCAAAAAGAGAGAAGGCGCAGACAAAGTACGGGTATAAAAATGCTTTACAAGTACACAAAAGTGTCATTCCATCACTCACTTAAAGTATTCATCCATTAATTGCCCGAAAGCCATTGCCCAGGAGCGGAATAGAGGAGGGAATGGAACATAAAGGAGCGGAAGGTCCGAGGACATGTCGATGTCGCCACCAACTGACGCCAGAAGAAGACGGAGGAAAGTCGGTGCCACTTTCAAGTTCAAGGCGGCATCACAGGCAGCCATAATGCAAAGAGGAGCCGAGCCTGCTCCAGAGGCAATTACCATGAGTACGACTCGAAGTCGGAGCTGAAGCTGGAGCTGGAGTTGGAGCAGTTGCCGGGATGAAGATGGAGATGGACCAACGAAGAAGATTTAAATCAGACTTACGACTGTTTTTTGCTCAGGTAACTGTTAGGAATGGAAGCGTGATTGAATCAGGTACCTCTGGTACAAGTAACTTTGATCCTTATTTACTTTAATTTAGTCTTTAGCCTAAAATAATTTTGATAACTGAAAAAATAGTGTTTTAAGATTACTGTAAGACTTAAATTAAAAGTCCTTATTGAGTTATATATTGAGTATAATAATTTTTAAGCCATTTTTAAACAAAAAGCTTATCTCACGGTCTCCTCACTAACCAAGCTTGTGACAGCCATCGACGTTGACATCCCGAGCTGACTCGGAGTTGGATCCTCTCTCTCTATCCCTCGACCGACTGGTGATATTCAAAGTAATTGCTTGAAAAATTCAATAAAAATGTACAAACAACAACAAGCTGGCAAAAAGCAGGAAAGAAGATCCAATGGAGGGAAGAGAAACCTACAGAAACGCTGAAAATAAGAAGATGGTGGAATCTGGCTGGGAACGCCTGAGTATGTGAAAAAGTACAATTGTTATGGACGCATAAAACTCTATATAAGTGGGACGCCAGAACATTGAAGGAACACCAGAGGAACTTTTCAGCAAGATGCCGCCGATGACGAGCACGACGACACGGCACAGACTTTGACAGGGCCCAGCTCAGATACCGTGGACATCAGAAGGACATCGGCCGTCGGAGCGAATGGCGCACAGT
Source organism: Drosophila atripex (assembly GCA_035045925.1). NCBI lineage: Eukaryota > Metazoa > Arthropoda > Insecta > Diptera > Drosophilidae > Drosophila > Drosophila atripex. The sequence goes on along the minus strand of JAWNOP010000070.1, from coordinate 5,635,768 downwards.
GATTGGATGCATATCAAAGTAGACAGCTCAGAACAATGAGAGGCGTTGATCGTGGCTGGAGTCGGAGGGCGGAGAAACCTTCTCTTTTCAGTCCCCAACAGGGATCCTCTTCGACTGCCTGAAGAAATCCCCATTCCATGTGCTCTATGGGGCTCAGTTTATTTGGGTAACGCCTCCATTCTCTGGAGAGGATAGGCCTAACACCATTTTAAAAATCTTCGAGCCGAAAGTGCCTTTCACTTTTAAAAATAAAGGTTCAAATATATTGCCCTCTTGCCCAACAGCATCCCCAATCTCAGCAGAAACCATTTGATACATATTAGCAAATGGCTTCACACCTTGGACAATTGGACAATTGACGATGGTATTGATTTCATTTGGCTAAGACCGATTACGAAATGCGCCAACCGTTTAGCATGTCTTTCTGCGAAACAGAATTTGCGCTTGACCCAGGCTGACCCCGAAATCTGGGCGACGTTTAAGTCTAACTCAAAACGCGGCGGGATAAATGAAATGGAACCAGACGGTTTACATAACCCAGGACATTTGCCAAATCGAGTGCAGTCAATGAACCCCGCGGAACGGACGCCCCGCAACAGATACAAGGATACAGATACATGTGGCGAGCGAGAGAACTGCTAAATACTCGTCGTACTTACAGTTTTATGAGCCACTGGAAAAAAAGTGAAAACTGGCTGCGAAGAAGGAAACACAATACAATTGGACACAGTCGGCGGCCAAGACGCAGGAGTCAAGGACATGCCACAAATCCTACAGGCGTGAGTCAGACTCGCTGGGCGAGCGAGAGGAAACTCGGGCCAGCGAAGGTCAATAGAAGACGACTGTAAGTGAAGAATTTCGCGCGAAAAAATAATCAAGTTTAGAAGCGGCGAAAGTGAAATAAATACATAAGTCGCGGGCAGGCAGGGGAACTTTTAGACAGGTCACTGACTAACGTGGTGTTGCGCTTATCCCGTCAATAGTTAAAGTTTTCAATAAGCTTGGTGGGTTCTTTTTAGCCAACAGCACTTTGCCGACGGCATCTTAACAATTTTTTAAGATACTAAGACGACTCAAAAGTTTAGCTTTGCGGAGATTTTCTTGAAAATTACATATTCTATTACATATTTTGTTATATCTGTTCTGCAATCATTATTTACGATGCTTTCCTTAATTATTTTTTATGGTCACTACACTTTTTATCCTTTTCCAATTCTGTTTTCCCAAATTTTAATTATCCCTCCCCCATCCAAACTCAATCAAAGGCAATTCTTATCAAAAATTATTAGGTGCGTGTCCAGCTTAGGGCAAGTCTATGAATGAATGAGTAAAGATGCTTAAAAATTGAGGCTGTACTCACGCAAGGAAGGAGGTAGAGTCCTCATTTTTTTGGGTGGAGGAGTCAGAGTTTCTGCGTCTTATAGGCGACTATCGAGCGCATGACTCGTAAATAAAATTGTAGAGATAGCATTTGGCTCAACACCAAACAAAAAATAGTTATATTTAAATGATTTTTAATTAATAATGCCTCTTCTTTAAATTAAAGATTGGTTCATAAAATTTAAGATTAATAAATACAATATTTTTAAAACTATCTTAATAGCAATTGGCCATATTATCGTTGGCTTAACGCAAAGACCATCAAGGAAAAATTTCAGTGCAGACTAATGCCCAGAGAAGACTGCACCCGCCAAGCGGAAGCCGCAGAAGATCGGACCGCACAGCTTCCAGGGGATTGGGCAAGGTTAGGATCAGCTCCAGCATCCTCGGCCTTCGCAAATTGCTGGACTTGGTTTGGTTTTTAGGCCTTATCAGATCGCTGGGATGCTGCCCGCAACCGAAACACCACTCCAGATGCGCTGGCAAGTGCTCCCGAACCGAGGGAGGTTAGTACGGCTCCTCAGTGTGTGGGAGCTGCTACGTAGCTCCATACACGTGTGCCTTCGTCCTGCCTGCCTCGTTTCTCTCCACCCCAGCTATGCCGCTCTGTGCGTGTTCCATAATATTTAAAAATCGCAAAAAGTTAATTGCGAAAAATTTTCGTTGGCTCTCACATTTGGTTTTGCGTGTTCATTGGATAAGTAATGGCGATAAAAAAGTTTATTCAAGAAATGAAAGAAAGAGAGCAGCTTGAGGAAGAAATTTAAGAGTTAGGACATCGGCTGTGAGGTTATTAAGTTTGTTTATTTTCTCAAACATTCTCAAATTATTACATCCAAAAGACCTGACTTTCCCAACTTTTTACATATTTTTAAATAATTTATTTAGCAAATACTAGTTGGCACAGTTGGCAGTTTTTGTAATTCTTTTATTTCTCAAACTCTACCGAAGTGAATAGCCAAACTTTCCTTCCTGGGAGTATCCCTGCTTTATAGTTGTACTTTAATAGTTGTGCACCAATGCGACCTGCCACATATGCGACCTAAGTCGAGAAACAAAAAAACCATAACAAGGCAACAAAAAACGGAGTAAATATAAAAATAAATAAACTAAAGTGAACTGAACTGAAGTGAACTGAAAGGAAAGACCTCGTGGCGAAGGCAGATAAGGTTAGCTGGGATGGGAGTGGGGGTAGGGATCTCCCTCCGGCGGCGGAGGTGGCTGCCACACCATGGTATGAGGATAGAGGTAAGTGCCGGGCTAAATGGCTTCCCCATTAAGGCTCATTTGAAATCAGACACGTCCGATTAAAATCTCATTTCTCACCTTGTGGTCCGTTTCGACTGCAGCTCAAATTGGAGTTGGGCTCAAGCTTGGGCTGAAGCTAAACTGAAACTGCGACTTCCATTTCGAGCTAGTGCACTCGAAAAAAAAAACTAGAAAACTTATCTATGGAAACCCCATTTCTTGCTCCTTTTAATGTATATTTCTAAAATTGAAAGAGTTGAATAGTTTTAAGTGTGCTATTGGCAGACTTGCAGTCAGGCATAGGGAAAGGAAGAGACAAAAAGCAGCTGCAGAAAAAATCATATTTAGCAGCCGAGCTAGGCAACAACTTTAGCTTCCCCCAGCAGAAGCTACCAAGGTGGCCCAGACCACAGCTCCTGGTCCATTGATAGGCAGCCTAGAGTCGCAGCAAGGTATTTCCCAAATATCCCGAAGGCAGTCACTATTTCACGCCTTTTTGCCACTTATTAAAATAGGCAAAATGTCTATTAGTCTTCTGTGAGCCAAGGAGAAACAGGAAAGTCTGGCAGAACCAACTGCATGTGGGTGGCAGTTAAGTCTGGTAAAGTGTCATCCTGCCAAGTTCCATTCTCATACTCATTTCAGGTCCCGGATGGTGATCATTGTAAGCAAAATTTCGATATCTGTGGTAGGAAATCAAGGACAGATTCTAGCAGTTTGACTTCTAAGGCAGAGAAAGTAATGAACCAGGAAATAAAAAAATGTATATTAAGTTTTTTAAAAATTTTATTATTATTTGACAATATGTCTGAATCAAATTCCCATATACATATTATGCAGTCTTGTATCGCTTTGTGGCATTAAAAAACCTTAATAATTTCCCTTACTGGTGCATCGCGATAAACACGCAAAATCCTACGCTCCGTACCCTCAACACCTTTATGGGCTTCGCTGTTCCTTTTTTTTGTTCCTTATGACCAAAGGAGATTTGAGGCAAGCCACCCATATTCCGCAATGAATCGGATCGGCCGTTGTCCCCTTTGGGCTATTTAAGCAAATGATCAGCAGCAGGCACAGAGCGAGTTGCCGACACGCAACAAGGCAGTCCAACCCTCTCGCCGGACCTTCCTCGGAGTCCCCAGCCAAGTGTGAATTGTTTCGTGCCCAAAGCGAAGTTGGCCAGATAAGTAGAAGACACGGCTTAAAAGCAAGGGAAGTTTATTTCAAGACCAAGCATTTGCATACTCTTTAAACAAGTTATTTCTTTAAAGTTATAACAGAGTTGGAAGATTTTGTGTTTTAAAACCCCATCTAATACTTGGTTTTACATTTTTTAGGTATTTCATACAGACATATAGTTAACAACTAATTTACTATCGAATGGTGTACCCTTTATAGTTAGCTTTTTACCAAGATTGTTTATATAATATTCCGTATAAGATAACTAGTTATAAAATTAACCGAAAACCTCCTCTTTTAACTAAATTATAGAGTATTAAGAAAGAGGGTACAGGTAAAAGGCACCTCTGTGCAGGCTTTTTGCATATGACGGAGCCCAAAGACAGAGGGAGACGGTACCAGGGACCAGGAGAGGCTGGAGAATTCTCTTGTGGTCTCCTGGGCTGGCGTGCAAATTCTTGACGTTTTTCCCACATTAAGTGCATTGTTTCGGGGCTACCGGGCTTGAATGTGGTCCGATGGCTGGTAGGGCAGCTGGGAGATCAGACTCCATGCAAAACAGCTTGTTAAGCACTTGTGCCTCCAACTGAAAAAAAAAACAAAAACCAAGAGAAAAAACAACAGCGAGGTCTCCTACATTGTCTGCCCGACTTTTGGCTTGTGGACCTCTTTAGGGGTCTTATTAAGCAAAGCAGAAAAAAGATTCAAGAGAATGGCTTACAAAAAGGTAGCAATTTCTGGGCTTAGCCCGATCACGCATTATTATCATAATCAGTTTGGCAAGGCGGAGTTGCTCTCTGAGAAGCAGTATCATTATCGCTATCAAAGTATCACACGAAAGCGATTTTCACAAAAGATAATAAAGGTCTGAAATATCATTGAAAGAAAAAAAAAATAGTCTTGATAGACTTAAGCAAGTAATACAAAGTTTGGTTCCTCCATTATATGATACAGTTTATAAAAATAACATAATGTACTTATCTTTGAAATAATTCCCGAGACGTCATTTAAGTCCACACTATCTCCTAAAGTTCTTTATATATACATATTTTCACAAATTTTATTTTTATTTAACTCTTGTATTTCCACTAATATCATCACTAATTTGTGGTCCACTAATAAGAAGAACTGTGTAAGAACTGAGTTGAAATGGTTGGTCCTATTTGTAATGACTTTTAGTGTAGAGTTTGCTATGATTAAAAAATTTATTGATTTAGTAAATTAAGTGAACTAGTTCAGGGTCCAAATGACTATATGGAGTTACCATCCCTACTATGTATGTATTATTAGACCCCCTCTTATGAATGGTTCTTTTTATAGGGATAATATTAAATTAGAAACTCCAGTCTTATTAAATTTAAGTTAACGTATACACCCCCGGTAGCTCACATTTATTTTAAGTTCCTCGCAACCCAAAAACACGAAAAGCACATTACTCATACGCCCTGTGGCGGCCCTCTATGCATCGAAATGAAATTTCTTTCTCATATTTCGTGTAAGAAGCAACTAGAAAACGAACTCGACCAACACTCGTACTACTTGAAAATTCAATATAAAACCCAAGAAGAAATTGATCAAAATTGAAAACGGGCAATAGCCTTCAGCCCTCCTGCTTCTGCACCCCTGCCATCGTAAACAAATATGAGAAAAACTTCGGCCAGAATAGCTGCCTTTTGGTGGTACAGTTTTGGTATATGGGCTCATAAATATTTAAAAATTAATTTCACAATATGTTTGGGGCTTGCTGTACTGCTCGACTGTAAGCAATTTTTCAATTTCATACTTAATTTTATGGCATAAATGCCAAAGTTTATATAGGCAACTACGTGGGTGGGTGGAGGAGTAAAGGGAGAGGCAAGATATTTGGCTTATATAAGCAGCCATCATATTTTAGAGTTCCATATGTATTCGTTTTCTCTAAGGTAAGCGTAATTACATACGACCTCCCGCTTCGGGCCAAGGGAAACGCCTTTTATATTCTAAAAACTTGCACACATGCATGGCCAAAATGTATGTATGTATGTAGAGTGGCTATAAGGAGCGGTGAACGAAGAAATACCTTTCATATGTAGCACTTTGCTCCACAGTTATCGTATTTTATGTGCAAGTGCTTCGTTGTCCTGGTCCGTGTTCTCCCTTCTTGTTTTTTCTTTTCTATTTTGGGTGGCCATGCACATTCTCCTCAGTTTCCTCGGGTCATGTAGTTTGCAACATTTTCTGCACATTTTTGCAGTTTTTCATGTTCCAAGCTCTCATGTGCACTGGCCAGGATATGAAAATTTTCCAAGCGCAATGAACGAGTCCTGTGTGCATGTGCGAAAGAGAGGTGAAAGACAGAGCAAGAGAGGAATATAGCATCTGTGTCCGCATTCAAGTTTGGAAAATTGTGCACTTACATTATCATAATGGAAATGCTTTTGACTTGAGTGAGCAGAGTTGTCAACGAGTTAAAGAATACATAAAACTGAAATAGTTTAACATCTTTTGTTTTTTTTTATATTATATTTAAGACAGTAAGTTGGTTAGCACTTCTCAAAATTTAGCGCCAAACAGCCTAAGCAAGCAGCCTAAGTTTTTCTTTTTTTTATACAACTATATCGTACAAAAATACCGATTATTAAAATCAGTTCATGAAAAAATATAATAGTTAATTTTCTCAATCTCGGCAACCCTGTTTGAAGCATCTCTGTCATGCAACTCTGTACGTAAATGCGAGCGAAGCAGCACAGTTGGCTTCTCCCTGGCCGTCCCCTGACCAGTCTCAGCTCCTCACATACAAATGTATATATTGCACCACCGGATCACCCACCCACCCACTGCCCCCTTTTGAAGCCCTAGGCAGCCATTGTATTCTGATTGTGCGCCTTACGGCCCGGGACTCCTTCAGGGCTTCTACATATACATACGTACGTAGGTGAGTTTGTGAGCATGGAGAGATGGAAAAATATTATTTTTCATAAATTTTAAAATATACCGTTCATAAGACAGAAAGAGCAAGAGCATGTGTGCTTCCTTTGTCCTGCTCCTGCTCCTGATCCGGCTCCGGCTCTGCTTCTTCTGCTTTTTGTGTAGAACGGTATATGGCACAGAATTTTTATATATGTACTTACATATAGGTATGTACCAAAGGCAAAGTAGAGGAAAATGTATGCAACATTTTACAATGCAAAAGCCATATACTTGGCAACCCAGGAAAGCCATAGAAAGAGAGAGAGGCATGAGCTATGTGTGTGTGTGTGTGCACGTGTGTGTTGGAGTATTTGTGCGCTTGGAGGCAGCCAGCATATGAAAAATGAAAAGTCACAAATGCGAAACGGAAAATAGTATGAGAATAGCGTCGAAATACAGCCTCAGTTAGGAGCAAATTCTTCCTCCACTTATGTACAATATATTCCTGCCATTGTACACACACCGACACATCAACTTTTATGAAAACTCACACATAGACACTATAGGAAACTTTCAACTTTTATGTCGCCTCGTCCTTCGGGAGTAATGTAAATAAAAAGAGACAGGAAATGTTGCCGATATGTATGGGCCCAGGAAAAAAAAGGAAAGTGCAAAATTCAAAAAGTTTCCGTGGTTGTGGGGAGTGGATTCTATGGCAGAAAACATAACTCAGGGAACTGTCAGCTTAGCTTTGTTGGTTGGTCCTTAGGTGCTCGCCCTTCAATATGAAAAATGAGGGGAGTTCACAAAAGATTAGAGGGAGAAGAACGGAAGGCAGCTGACGAAATTTTCAAGTTTTATGGGGCGTATACGCAATACGAATAGTCGGAATACTGGCAGCTATTTTCATGAAAAAAGTGCCAGCTTCAAAGAGTTTGAATAAAAATAAATTAGCAAAGAGCTAGCTAAGCTATACACATTCCTATCATTTATTAAGTTTAGTTAAGTACAAAATAAAATTCTATAATGATGTGAAATGATAGTACTCCATACGTATCTTTCATTTAGAAAAGAAATAAATTAAATTATAATCATATCACATTTAACTACTAGACCTTATATTTTTGTCCTTTAGACTGGATTATCGACCAGGCATCAAATAATATCACCAAACTATAGGACTCAGCATATAACTAACCGTAACTATCTTTAGATTACCCAACAGCTATCACATAAATAGTTAGACAGGACTTCCTAGTACCTACCCTCTCGACCTTCCACCCCCCACTGACCGCAAACTATCCCATTTCCAGCCCCGACCCATCGATTAGTTGGATTTAAGCATCCCAATCTTAAATGCTTAGAGGAACAAAAAATACAACCGAGGGAAAATAGCGAAAGATACAAGAAACCAAAACACAAGCAGACGAGCAGACAAGTGAATAGAAGTGACAAACCAAAAATAAAAGGGCCAACACAACAACTGGGAGAAAGAAGCATCCTTGCGGGAGGATGGAGGAAGGGCGAAGGCTTTCCCAAGCGCTAATCAATGAAATTAAAGTTTCGGCCAAGACGGAATGGCTTTAAGAACTTACCACAAAAGTTAGTGGCGGGAAGGGCGGTGGGGCGGGTAGGGGTGGTTGGGTGAAATAGTGAGCGAGACGCTGCCAACTTTAATGAACGGAAATTAGCAGTCAAAAAGTAAAAGCCCTCGTGCAGCATCTAGCGGCGAATTCGTACAAGAACAAAACGACAGAATGGAGACCATAGAAGACGGCGAATTCGTATACTTGGAGCCAAAGAGCGAAAGAGCGGGCATGCGCCACTGAGAGCGCCAAAGCTCCAAAACGATTGGCTGTCGCCCACCTTTTCAGTGTGTAAGTGGACGACAGAGAGAGAAAGAGAGTGAATGTGAACATTTCCCCTTTCAAGATTTCTATTCCCCTCCTTATTGCCCCCTCTCCCAGTAGTTGGGCATAAACAAACCATTTTGAATAAAATCAACAGCAGCAACAACATCTTTGTTGCAGCGCTGTGGATCCCAAGTTGTCGAGTGAGAAAAATATGCACTACAACTGGAGAAATAGTTATATTCAGTTAAAAAATTTAGATTATTTTATAGTTTGAAATTTAAAACAATATTTTCCTAGTAATTTATAGCAAACAATGTCATTGATTTAAACGGTACAAACTTAAATATATTTAATTGAATTCTGATCTATAACTATTCTATAAAAAGTGCATAATACACCAATATCAATTTCTTATGAATCCTATTTCTTATAAAATATTTAAATCAAAAATTTTCCAAAGTGCATAGTCTTTGGATTCTGCTGCTTCTGCTTCTACTAGTTCTGCTCTTCTTCTCGTCGATTTGGCCTGGTCAAGTTGCATTCAATTGCAGTTTCTCAGTTGCAACGCCGTTGTCCGTTTGTCGTCCTCGCCGCTCTTTTCATTTTTGTTTCATCTCTATCTGTGTGTGCGTGAAAAAAAACAACAGTCTCCCTTCGTAATTATTTTAATTTATGCGTTTATCGCGTTTTGACTGCTGCCGCTCCATCGGTTCCTTTTGGCTTACATACTTTAGTTAGTCTCTGTTTTTACTTCGATAGTCGCATTTTGACAGAAGAGCGAAGAGTTCGAGGGTCCGCCATTATTGTAATGCAAGTTTTGCCTTTTCTTGCTGATTTTCAAGAAGCCAAAAGGGCGTATACGTAATATGAGCTCAGTGCAATGCCGACGGCATTAAAAGTAATGGGAATAAGCGGGTACTTTAAAAAGAAGTTTTATTCATCAAGGACAAATAAACAAACATTGTGTTGCTAATTTTACCATGAACTCAAAAGTAAAGAAACATAAAATGAAATAATTATAAATATTAAAATTTTGAATGCTTAAAATTTCTTTAAAGATTTCCTTTTAATGCTATTGAATCAATTATTTCAATTTAGTCACTATATTTTAGAGCCCTCATATAGCCAAACATCCTTCTCTTTTTCGCACAAAAGTCCTGCCTAGCCACCGCTTTCCATCCAATGCTAAAGTTCATTTCTATGCCGCTGAAAAACTACAAATCAAGTTAGGAGCACTCATTCCCAAACGAACCTTTCTCCTCGGAGCGCACAGAAGCAGCGGCAGGCAATACATACATAATTTCAAATGCGATAAAGGCCACCCACCCACCCGCACTCCCACACACACAAACATTCACATATACACTGTCTGTATGTATTTTCCACCCACACAATAGACGCTTTTGATTTTAAAACCTCGTGCAGGGAAACGTGCAAAAAAAGTCGAGGGGAGAGAAAAACGATGAAAAACGAAGTCAAACGCCCCAAAACTCGCCCATCCAACCACCCCCCACCACCTGCTGGTCAGAGGGTTCTATAGCTCACACACATACACAGAACAGGAGCCTGAATGCCCTCACACCCCCACCTACTCTCTCCAATATCTTCTATAAAAAAAAGTATGTTTTTTTTATGTTCGCTTGACATTTTGTGGATACGTCGGACGTCGTCGGCAGTCGTCGCGAACTTGGCTTCTTTTTGCTCTTTCTCTTTTCTTGGCTCTGTGTTTTTTTTATACTTTTTGCCCATATCTCCTTGCGCGTTTTTTTAAGTCAGTCGTTTGTCGGAAGTCAATCAAAAAGCGTGTCTCGGAGAACTGTCCCAAAAGATCACCACCCTCCCCGCCATTCCAAGGAGCTTACAGAGGGCGTGAAGCTGTCGCGGCTCTCGTTGCCATTTCCAATTTATAAACAAAAGTGTGGCACAATAAACAATTAAATTATAATTCGCTCGTGTCTCATAGCCTCTTTCGGCACAAAAAAAAAACTAAAAAAAAAACAAGCAAACTACAAAAGGAAAAACAAGAAAGGAGGTGTGCCATCATCCAAGTGAGTGTTTCTCTATGTGTTTCTTCAGGAACTTGCCAAGTATCGCCCACACACTTCACTGGGACGATCATCGGATCAGATAGATCCCCCCTAGATCTAGCCATGAAACAGGATTTCCTGACTTGTCGAACTGTTAATGAGGTGGCTCTTGGGACTTCAGGAATTCTGTGTGCGAGTCCTTAATTGGTCATGTGCGTTTGACGGCCAACAAGTGTCACGATAATATTTGGCTTGGTGAGGCTTATACTAGGGCTATTACGGATGATTAATATTTCGAAGGACATTTTGAAAAATGGAATCCAGAAACGGACTTCTCTAACAGACTATCTAAGATATCACAACTATTTATTTAAAAATCCTAAACACTACTCTACTAGCAACAGAGATTACCAAATCAGCACTATATCTTCAATTAGAAATAAAATCACATCATCGAACTGGGTGATGTGTGCCCCCCCTATCTTTACAACCAAACCAAAATTATGAAAACACAAATTCCAATTTGCAGACACATCAAGTGTTATGTAGAGCTTTACACGATAAGCGATACGATCCCAACTAGAGTAAGCAATTGTGTTTAATTTTAAAACAAGATAAAGTTAAACAAAAATAGAAAAGCGCCCGATATTGCGGCAATAAGAAATTACCAGCTCGATTGGGGGAATTATTGAAGAAAAGCCAAAAGAGCCACGGGTCTCGATGAAACAAAGCGACTGCATTTGGTCGAAGCCGGTGCTTTGATGTGGCCGGCAGGCAAAACGATTCTTGGCAATTGGTTGCTGACATGCAAAGAACATAATTTACCGAGCCGGCAAAAATTGATAAACAATCTTCGTGTGGCACTTTGGCAACGGGCCAATTTGCCGTCGATACTGACAACTCAATTGATTTGTTTACAAGTGCCATTAATGTTAGTTACACCACACACCACTCTCCCAACTATGTCTATATGGTTATGTATGTAAATGCCAGAGCCCCTTCCTCCCCATTTCCATAAACTCGATGCACTTTTCAGCTCCGTATCTTATCGGGGGAGGTGACTTGTTCTTCGGGGCATTTGATCGTTCCTCCAGGCGGCTTGTTCTTGTTTTATTCTGTTTTCAGTCAATGTAGTTTAATTTTCCATTTCCTTTGATTTCATCGCCCTGAGCTGTGCGACACTTGCAAGACACCCACCCACCCGGTTCGGTTCGGTTCGGTTCTGTTATCATTTGACTTCAATTTGTTTTCAATTTACAACAATTTCGTTTCGGGCCGCTCTGACAAACTCACCTTTTCCCATCCCCGTTTTCTGTTTGCATAATAATATAAAGTTTATTTTTCAAGTGCTCTTTATGGTTTCTACTGCTGTAAAATTATATGGGGGGCATTTGTGAGTAGTGGGAGCTAATTTTACAGACCGAGAGTCATGGGAACATTTCAAAATTTAGTTTATAGACTTCAAGTTTCGGAAAAGTGTCATAGATTCCAGACCTACCCCTCGCTAATCCACATTTCACTGACCCAGATTTTTCGCAAAACTGCCTAGTCTCTTAGGAACCCCTCCAATAAAGTTACATGCTAACATCCGCCATGGAGGCGCAGAAAAATTAAAAGCAATCCATTGTATTCGGGCAACCTGCAACGTGAGGTGGGAGAGTCACGTGAAAATATGTGCAAAGTACTGGTCAGTTAAATGGGCCAAATCAATAACTTCCGCTATCGCCTAATAAACCTTGGCACCCCGATAGTACTCATTTTTTTAATAACAACATTTTAAAAAGCAGTTAACAGCAAATTAAGCTTTCAGCAGAAGAAGACGTTTTTAATTATCATCTGTGTTTCAGGCGAGCAGCAGGAGATGCCAGAATATATATCGCCAGCGGTCCATGGGTCAATATCATAATCTGAGACACCAAGCGGAGCAGCAAACAAGTCGCCAGAGGCAGCAAGGAGCAGTCGACGGTCCCATAAATCAAAGCGACGCAATTTGCTGCTGACGAACTGCAAAAGCAACCAGCAACAAACAGAAAAACAAAAGCAAGAAGAGAAGCAACAACTATGCCATTACTGCTGGCCACAACACTCGGCAACAATTCCCATCACCAACACTTGAGCTCAACTGCAGCAGCAGCAGCAGCAGCAGCAACAGCAGCAACCATGTTGCTGGCGTCGCCATCAGCAACAGCAGCCACTCACTGCCTTGCCCCTGCAACACCAATACCATCAGCATCCGCAACAGCAACAACAGCAGGTGTTAATGTTCAAATTACTGGCAGAGGCGTTGCAACAACTCTAGTCAACGATCAACTGCAACTCCCAGAAACAGCAACACAAGCGGCTAAATCAGCGGCTAATTATGCCGCTAACGTTGGCCATTTGAATGGCTTTTCCCCTAAAGACATCTGCCCACCAGTTCCACCCACCAAGGAGGCTCTTGAGGGACTGTTGCGCGCACCGCAGATTCAAGTCAAGCAGGAATTCATGGAGTCGCCACCGGAGAGAGGTAGCATTTGCAATCCCATTAGCCACCAAGAGGCAGCAGCCACATCAGGTGAGTTTTAAAATAAATCTTTAATGTTTTACGTTCCATATAAATTAATAAACAATATAAATATGTAATAGATTGTCGATTTATATTTATGTTCAAAAATAGACCCTATTGCTGTAGCCCCCACCACCCACTCCATAGCATATGTGTATTTAAAAACCCGTTAAGTGAAAAATGAGGTATTTACAATGTGTTAACAACAACCTAGCCATTTTTCACGGCCTTCTTAACCCCAAGAACAAGCCGAGACCCATAAAAAGGGGTGAACACTCCCAGGGCCAAGACTCGGGCCAGAGCTCGTGCCAAACGCATGCTTACGAGATTTCCAATTTTTTATGCATCGGAACAGATTTCATTTTTTATTGGCAAAGGGTCGCCGTCATCTTGATAACACAAAAAAAAAAAAAAAAAGAAAAAAAAGGATGCGACACAAGGGACTCGGGCTAATATTGCGAATGAGGACTTGCCTCACAACGAACGCCCTGTGGCACGAGTGCGAACATTTATGAAGATTGAAAGGGTTGCCAAACACTTCATCCATCTTGAGGCGCAAGGACAAGAATACCCACAAGGGGCCACAAAGGGTAAAAAGGCGATAGTCGTGCACATCCTGTTGCTCCTGCCCAACCCCTAGCATGGAGGGTGGAACATCTTGTTTTCTTTCGATTATTGAAATTGCCATTTTGCCATTTTGATGATCTCGCCCTGGGGACTTGAAAAAAAACACTTTCAGTGACCTCTATTTTTCAAAGGTAGCCCAAAGGTTGAATAAAATTTAAATAGGAATCATTAGAGATCTGCTCAGGCATCTAATTCATCTTCATATGTAAATCCATTTCCTCTGATCCAGCTCGGAAATGCCCCCGTGACATGCAAAACCTCAACGAAAAAAATCAAATCTCCTTAAGTGCCGCAATTATCAAAAATTTAATGTAAAACAAAGGCGGAGAAGGCCCAACAATATCCGAGTATATATAGTCCAACACGCGACCGGAAATTAAAGTCAATTTAAGCAAATGTAACTCACCGAAGTTGGTTTCTTTGATTAGATTTTCTGTTAGAGACTCGTGATTTTTGTTCGGCCGCCAGATCGTTAGCATTTGGGGAGATCCATCACCGAGGTCCAAAGCCAAGCTTCTCATTACGATTTGAACAATAATTTGCCATAAACGAGGCATAGCCACACAATAGCACATCTACTATGGGTATATGATGGGTAATAGTTGGGCTAGCTTGTAGATGCATCCAAAAAAGCACATTTACTAGGTACTTGGAGATGGAGATACTTTACTAGATATAATTCAGAATTTTATATTGAAAAGCTTGCTTTTATGTGGAGTACTTGTATATGTTTAATAGTTAATGAACAATTTTTATGATTTATTTAGTTAATAAATATATTATAAAAGAAACTCTATACCTAAATAATCAGTAATCCGAAGTATATATTTAAACTAGTTTTAAAATAAATAAGATTCCTATAATTCCTATAAATGTCTGAGAAAACAAAAAAGGGTAGTTATTCAAAATCAAGTGAAATGCTGAAATGCTTCAAGCTAGTGCCGGAAATGCAAAGAAAACATACGATTTGAATGCATCCTCTTTCCAGTCCATTGGCAACCGGTAACCTGCGCTACTGGCACTTTCTGTGAGAACAGCAGCCCGGGACTACAAAAGAGAAGCGGCGTTAGGAACTGAAACCATTTCGGATTTATCTCGCCAATCGAATCTCCAGGAGAAGATTAGACGAGCTGTCGGATGGAGCTGACGCTCACTCAATGCAACGCGGCATGAATGAAAATAATTATTATAATTGCAACTGCCACGAGATGGGGTAGGAAGGGATAGGGTCTTGAGTTCCCAACTAATTGCAGGCTCTCTCTGGCAGCGGGAACCGCAGAAGCGATTTGAAGATTGTGGATGCTAAGGAAAACCCAATAAATCCATTGTTGCGCTTAATTATTGTAGAAATTCAAATTGAAATGGTTGGATTACCTGCTGCCAGCTCGTAGCTCGTAGCTTATAGCTCTGTCTTACCTGTCTTACCTGCTGCAATCATTTATCATCTGAGAGATGCGCGAAATTTGAATGCTCAACGACTGCACCTGATCTCTCTATAAACACATCTCCATAGACGGTCTTTTGTTCATCTTCGAATATGTTTATATAAAAAATGGTCTTTATTCGTGTGTGGAAATTAGATCCTATTTGGCCCAGCGTGTGATTAGCGCGTCCCTTTGATCGCACGCTGATGCGCGGCTGTCGGCATTTGATTTATATTCAATTGAGGTTCTCCGGCGGAGCCTAGACAGGTTCTATGCGCCGCGGCAATTAAATTCAAATCAAACATTTATTTAAATTTTATGCATCGGCTGGTGGTTGATGGAATTGCATTCAAGCCTAATTCTTTCCAGCTACCGAAGGAGAGATTAATTCGAAACGGTGGGAGATTGTAGTGCTGGTGATGTGAACTTTCCTACCTTGAGATACAAATTACTTTTATATTTGATTATTATTGCACCTAAAATTATGCACAAATTTCGCGGTGCAGTAGATACTTCTCCTCCATCCTTTCGAGCCCTTTTCCTTCGAAACCCTACCGGAAAGGCGTCAATTAAGCCGACCCTTCTAATATTCTTCACCGAATTATGCATCATTAATCAATAAACGGTCACGTATGTATGTTGAGATGCGACCCAGCTGACGCCGTCACATCTTCACACCTTCTTCGGGATAGGTTCGGGGAAGACCTTTAACGAACCGAAGATAACTGCAACTTGCAACAGATGTGGTGTGCTGCCCCAAACTGATCCACTAATATCATTTTAATCGCATCAAATTAAAGGTTCAATGAACAAACAAGACAACTACCCGAAAAATTCACATACACTTCAGATCAATATGGTAAATAACAATTTTTTTCCAAATGAAGGTGGGCAACTAAATGAAAAAACTCTTTTTTTTAGCCTTGTAAGGCTGCTAAGAAAATTAGATTTTTAATTAAAATAATTTCGTATGCAATTTAGATAATCGTTGGCTAAAAAATACAGAAAAATATAGCAGAAGCCAAAGTCAGAATCTTAGCACTGAAAAAAATGCTACTAATTTTCTCAATATGACTATCAGGAGTCACTTTCTATTTTTAAGTTTATTTTTTAAGTCATTCTTGGAATAATATGACTTGAGTTTTTGTTTCAATTTTATGAGTAGAACAGTCCTTCCCATCAATAAGTGTTTTTTTGACTGCATTTTTGGCTGGCCTGCGTTTTTGGTTTCGGGAGTGGAGCTTCAGAGCCGGGGCGTTTACCCGTCCAGAAATACGGAGGCGGACGCGGGTCGCGGCCGAAAATAAAATGAAGCAAATTTTTTATACAAATCGAGAGGAGGCGGCAAGCTCGGGAAAAGCAGCAGCCAGAGAAGCAACAGCAACAGCATCAGCAGCAGGTTGCATCAAGATGGGAATGCGCTTGCCCCGCTCCAATGATGTTGCTGCTGCATCAGCTGCCGTGGCTCCCAGTGGCCGACATCACCATGGAAGCTGGAAGGGTCAGGGCGCTCACGCACCACTGCACCATCGGGAACAACAATTGCAAAATATTTAAATTGATCATCTCCATTTAATAAAGAAAGAGGTCCATTGGCTGGCTGGGAATTAGAGATGGGAAAGTAAACTTCAAATTATTGGAATCCTCTTTTTTTAGTCCTCTTTTAAGCCTAAAAATTAACAAATAATCATTGGACTTTAAGTTTTTAATTATTTATATATTTAGTTATTTAAACATACATATAAATGTGTCATTTTAATTGAATAAAATGTGTCTTGGTATTAAAATTTAAAAAAATTTATCAAAATGTAATTTTAATATTTTATTTTAATTTCGATTTAAAGCTTCTCTCACGCTTCCATACCAATTTCATATTTTCACGACTGCGGTCTTTTTACTTCCTGCTAAGCTTAAAAAACGTTCTTAACTTAATTTCGCAACGATTTTCATAATTCACCGTGAACACCCGACTTGGCAGCGGGCGCACCGATGGATTCCTCCCGATCCAAATCGCCATCCCCTGCTCCTGCCCCGCTTTCTCCCGTCGGAAGACCCAGGCAAGTGCAACTGTTTTGGTAGTTCATACCTGGCCCGGCTGTTGGCTTAGCCGAACTCTTAACTTGGCCAGCGACGACGCCCCTTTCGTTCAATTTATGCTGCGATGGTGGAGCCAGATGAAGATGATGAGGATGGTGGGTCAGAAATTCGGCATGGGGTGGGTGAAGGTTGAGGTTGAGGCTGGGATTGGGATTGGGACTGGGGCTGGGACTTGGTGCTGGAGCTGTGGCTGTGGCTGTGGATGGGGCTGGGGCTGGGTCTGGCGATGAGGCATTATTGGCCAAGCGGCGGAAGCAGGTTGCCGTGGCATAAAAGGCATTCTGCATGTAATTATGGAAACATGGTTTTGGCAAGTTGTTTGCACAGTAAGTGAGGAGAGAGGGTTGCCAGGCAGACCTTTGAAGGTCTTTAAATAAGACTGTTTAAAGAAATAATAAATAAACGTAAAATGATAGAAAATATTTAAAAGATTAGGTGCAATCTTGTTTATATATTTTTAATAACTTTTAAGTACTTTGTATTGTAGCTTTTCATTTTAAATTTAAATCTCACCAGACAACCCTATCTTAACTGGATTACCCGCCGTAGCTCCAGTCCCGAACAGCACCCACCCATCCGGGATACTCTCCCAGGCAAGTTGATTTTTTATTACACCGTCTACGCCTTTCGAATTACCGAGGACAAGCCCTGGCCGCGATGGTTTACATAAATGAAATTAATGCGATCGAATAGGGATCGAGGAGGGCCGAGACGGAGGCGGAGGCGGCGACCAGCAACCTGTGCTAGAAGATTACAAATGAAGGCTAATTTGACTGGTCCATTGTGCAAGGCAAATGCAATTATGAGATGGAGAGGATACGGGAGTGCTGTCTAGGGTTTCCCCCGGCCGAGAGCAGATTTCGCAATTTGATTTGCCCCGAAGACCACCTCCGCGATCAGTTGTGTGATGTAGGTACTGTCCGGGGATTGCACTTTGCATTTCCAACTGCACAAAAGCCATTAAATTAATGATCTATCTGCAATGCGTTTTTACGACCTGCCAGGAGTCAGGAGTCAGGATGCAGAATGCTGCTTCCCTGCTGTGCGAGTGTAAGGGCTGGCAGTTGCAAGGATCAGTTACCTGCCCGTCCTGTCCAGGCCAGCTAATAAGAGACCTGGCGCCGAAAATCCATAACAAATGCACGAAAATCCGTTAGGCCGCCGCTCGGACGCCCGAGATAAGCCCGAAGATCCTTAAGCAAATACCAACATATCCTTAATTCGTATTTCGTATGCAGGCTGCATCCTTCGGTACAACGGTTTCGCTTCCTTTTGACTTTCTGCCCGGCACTTTTCCAGCGTTTTTCCATTGTACTCCTATCTGACTCTCAAGTGACGACTAATGATAGTAAAAACTGTTTTTCTTTTTGGGAAAAACAGAAGAACATGCCAACGATTTTTCGGCCAAAGTCTCACTTTCTGCACCTTTTTGGGCTACCCAGTGGACTGACTTGCTTCTTTTGTTGCACCTTTTGTCCAGGCCAGGCCGAAATGCCATTAATTCGTAATGAGAAAGGTGTCATCGCTGCAAAGTCAAAAGACAAATATTGCCGGGACCCGCCCACTGTTCGGGAACCTTTCAGAGAGGGAGTTTCCACAGTCAGGTTCTGCATCAAATCAATTAGTATTTCTATTCAATTCGATGGCCATCAGCTGTTCCAAGTGGGGGGCGTTAGATCCGTCCAGAGAACATCAATTTGGTTCGGACAGAAGGACCAAGAAATCGCTAATAAGTCTTAGGAAGAAAACTGAGCTTCGAGTAGAAGATGAAGCCATCATGAATGAAATTAAAAAGCTATTAAATCGAAATTGTATCAGAAGCAGGTAATTAAATTACTGAATATGAGGATTCTATTACTTTTAGGTTTATTACATTTATTTCACCACACAACACACTTTTTGAGAGGATTCATTTCGGTGCCCAGCTTACAGTTGAAGGCCTCGCTGAACTCGGGCATGTTACTGAGAGTGCCCTGTACCCGAAACTCGTCATAGGCATGGACATCCGTCTTGAGCCTCCGGAGCTTCTCGCCACTGTCCTTGCCATTGCACCAGGTCTGAGCAAATTTCACGAAGAACAGCTGCTTGTTGGTGAAGTTCACTCCCCGCAGAGGCTTCTCCGACCACCGCTTGTCCCCGCTCTTCCGCTTGTAGGCGTAGTACGCCATCCGGGTGCCCACGTTGTCGGCTATGTTGTCGCCGGAGGTGAGGGTGCCATTGGTTTGGACGCCCATCAGGATGAACTTGTTGTACTGGGACTCCAGGCAGCGGTAGCGCTCCTTGAAGTTCCTCAAGGAAGCCGACGACCACCAGTTGATTTTCTTGCCGTCGTAGTTGTACTGGTAGCAGTAGGAGTCGAAGCCGTGGGCCATCTCGTGGCCTATAATATTGCCAACTCCAGCGTATTTGAGAACATCGGGGAAGTCCAAGTGGTAGAAGGGCCACTGGGCCATGCCGATGGTTATAAAGGCCAGGTTAAGGAAGTCCGCATAGTAGGCGTTAACGGTCCTCGTGGGCATCAGCAGCGGAATCAGGGCCTTGTCCACCGATCGCAGCCGTATCCTGGCTCGACTGCCCTCCAGGATGCCCAGGTTCTCGAACCAATTGCCGGTCATATTGATGTCCGCGTACACCTGATCGATCACCTCCCGATGCTGCAAGTCATCCGTGTAGCCAACCAGAACGTCCATGGAAGCCAGCTTGGTTTTGGCCTGGGAGCGTGTCTCGTCATCCAGCCAGGTGTAGTGATCGAGGAGCTCGTAGAACGTGTCCTTGATGTCCTTGGCTATGCTCAGTATATCGGCCCGCCGCTCCTTGTCGAACACCTTTCCAATGAACCAAGGCAGGAGGGCGTAGTTGAAGTAGGTTTCCGCCAACGAGCGACATTCGCTCGAAACTCCCCCGCTCCTGGTCTGCGTCTTCCACAAGGCATAGAACTTGAGGAGTTCTCGCATTTGGACGTAACTCTTCAGGGTGTCCAGATTGGATTGCTCGATGAAATAGACCAAATCGTTGACATTGTCCAGCTGATTGAGAACGGGCCACTGAAGCTCTTGGCTGCCGTTGAAGGCAAGCTCAAAGAAGCGCGTCCAGTTCAGGCGATCCTGCTTGTGTTTGACCAGAAAGTCCTTTAAGGCGAGACGCTCTGTTTCGTTTCGCAACTTGGTCATGGATGTTAAGTTCCTTTCGAACTTTGTGAGGTTGTTGAAGTTCTCCGTGAATTGTTTGGCCGTTTCCGAACTGCCATCTAAGCCGAACTCTCTGGTCATGTTTTTTATTTGCTCCTCACTGTAGCCGGCAAGGACTTTCGTAGGCGGCGACAGAAGGATATCGAACTTTCTAGTGGCAGTGTTGTAGTGGACTTTCAGGGGCACTAGGGGGTAGATGTCATATTTCGACATGAAGTTGATATACATCCAGTCGAATGTCGCGTTCGAGTCCTTGAGACGATCCTCGTCGAGCTCTTGGAAGTACTGGTAGGCCAGCGACAAGTTGGCCTTCACTTCGACGCAGCTGGCATAGAACTGCTTGGCCTTGATTTCCGCTGACTTGGTTCCGTTGCCACCCAGATCCCCCAGCTCTCGCTTTGTGGCATTCTGAAGGAAGCCCAGGATTTGCTCGTCGATCTTGTGCTGAATGGCGTGGAGAAAGCTCGTGTTCCTGGCCTCCGCCGGCACCACGTCCGCCTTCTTCCAGCCGCCGCAACTGAACTCGTAGAAGTTTTCGCACGGGTCGATGCTGCGGTTCATGGTTGAGAGTAGGAACTGGCCATAGTCCTGCAGCAGCTCCTCGCTGTGATTCGTGGCAGGTGGCAGGGAGAACAGATCGCTGGCCAAAACGCGACCGACTAGAACAAGCGATACCAACGTGGCCCAATGCCGGCTGGCCATGGCAATAAAACGAGAAAGAGCGTTCCGAGGGCAATAATTAAATTGGAGTTGCGCGCCCGGCAGCGGACAGAAAAGTTCTAAACTTTTTTGGCAACGCGCTTTGGCAATTTATACAATCAACTTTATTGTTTTTGTTGGATGGGAGGCAGCGAGGGGTCATCCACACGCCTCAGTGGCTTGGCTAATACAACACTCTCGTTCATTTGGATCCAGCTCACCACAGAAATCACATTAGTGGAACCACAAACAACAAATTTATGGCACTCGCTTAGAACCCGAACTGGGCCCGAATCTTCCGCCCCAATCTCTGCGTTCTTCAATTAACCGCGATTCTCCAAAATCCAAGTCTTATCGGTGGCGGGAAGAAAGTTCTGATGGCCCCCCGCCATCTGGAGATATCCCAGAAATCTCTTTCTCTCCGCCGCCGACTCTTTGGACTCATTTGTTTGTTGGTTTTACTTAAATGCTCTGTGTTTGTGTCTGCGAATGTCACATGTTAATGACCCCGATCCGAAATAATCGCCGCAATTATAATGCACACACTTCTAAATGGTTTTTAACTCTCTCATCCGCCGGTTCATTTTATTTTATTATTTATTTTACTTTTTTTCGCGTTTAATTTGTTTTATTTTGGATGGGAATAGACTCGTTACATCAGCCAGTTGGGCGAGAGAAATGCCAAGTGGGGGCTGTCGGGCCTGGAATAGTACCAGAATTATAATATAAAAAAAAGCCAATTACTTCTACCAACATAATTTATGTTTAAAAATAGCATTTCAATTAGATGGCTGGAGAATCAATTGCTTTTTTTTTTTTATGAATAGTTAAATGTGATGTATTTTTTGCAAAAAGGTGATCTGATATGTATACAAAGAGATGGTTATATCGACTGTATACTCTTCTCATTTTATATTACTTTTTTTTAATGATTTTCTATCCAAAATTATTCATTCCCTCGCCGGGCAACGGCTACTGTATGGCATTCATGATCACTTCATTGTGGGTCATAAAAAACACAACGCAGAACACTTTATGAATGAAACTCTGACCTATGGCTAATGATACATGAAAATAAAAAATCACCCAGTCCCGCCAAGGCAACCACAAAATGTTCATTAGAGCGCCAAGTATCGACGGCGTAATGAGAGAAGTTGAGGATATTTAATTGTGATTGAGCAGTTGGTAGTCAGTTGGGATCGGAGCCGCTGTTATGGGTATTAACTTGATTTATGTCCACGGTACCAGGTAGAACAAAGCCCTCAAAGCCGCAGAAAGTCATTTTACCCGCCAGACCGCCAAAATTCTTTAGCATAACGATTCTGAAAATATTAGTCAACGCTTAACCCTCTGACACCCCTTCGGCATGTGCTGGCCACGCGACATCTTGAAGATGCAGAAAGGGTTGTCGCCCGGAATCGAGGCGACATCGGATGCGGAGTGTGCCGGGGATAATGAAAATGAAATGAGGGTGGGTGAGCCGAAAGCTGACTTTCAATTATTGGGAATGCTTCCTGTTTCCTATAGATGAATTGTCCTGGCACTGCTCCTGTCAAACCGCCTCAATACTCGTGCCAGTCAAGGTCCCTTCAATTTGCCGAAGGAGCAGCTGGAGGGGGAACTCTCGCTGAAAGATGAAGATCCAAAGGTAAAAGTTTCAATCAAATGAGAAAAAAGAGGAAGGCGAGGTGGAGGTGGAGGTGGTCCCTGCTTGCACAGTTGCAGTTGCAAGGAGCAGCTGCTCCTTCAGCCGCACAAGCCGCAATTGTTAAAAAACTGAACATTAAATCCTTTTTTCAGGCTCAATTTGCTACAACAGGAGCCGTGCATCCTTTCGCCGTGCTCCTAAGCCCGGCAAGCTGTTTCAACCGAGTCGCCGAAGGCGCTCCAAGGAATCCTTTGCGTTTGTTGCATTGTTACTTTGTGCGATTATATTTACCTGCAACATGGCGATTAGCACGCATCCTGCTCTACTACTTGGTCCCCCTTTCCAGGTCGTTATTACTTTCCTATGCGATTTGATTTCACAGTGCGGCAATATCCTTTATCCTTTGTGCTCCTTTGTTGCATGCACCGGCTGGCGAACACATTGGGCAAAAAAAAAGTGAAACTAGGGGAAAATGAAAGGGGCAACCCCGCAATAGTAGTTGGCAGACAGGAGCAGTTGGCTTGTACCCGTCGATCCTTTCAGGATTTTTCAATTACGCAATGGAAGCGATTGAATTTTTCAGAATATAAATACGTTTTTTTTATGATTTTTCTTTGGAAATATTTTTAATTGAGAAGTAGGACCACACAGAGGGGCCTCTACAATTTCTACAAAGTAGACATCATGTATTCAGAGAACAGATGATGTGTTCATAATTTTATGATCATAGAGAGTTCCTTGCTTAGTTCCATCTGAATGCATTTCTCCAAATAGCACCAATCGGCTAATAGAGTCACCCCATCACCCGGCCTAGGCGTGTCTCTGCGATAAGCTCGAACAAATGTTCAATTTTGAGTCCCCCGCCTCTTATCTAAAATCTATAAAATCCAAATGATGTTCAGATTTCATAATCGATCAAAGTCATAAATGAAAAGATTGGAATAGAACAGAAAGTGATTGGCCAGAATGGCGCCCATACAACCCCCTAATACAAAAAACAAAGCGTAACCAAATGGGGCAGGAGGAGGAGGCGTTGCGAAGGGGTGTACAAGGTGGAAGGGCGTATCAAAGTCGCATAATGATGAGTAATTGATAGTGACATAAACGGTTTCCATTGGCAATATGCTATCCGAAAAAAGGGGTGGCGGAGGCGCTGCTGATCGAGGGGTGTGTTGACTGGCGGAGGGGTGAAAGGCCAGCAAGTGCTGATAATGACATCGAAACCCCGTTTTTTTCTAACCCTTTTTATCCCATTTTTATCAGCTCTTTTTTGGGGCAGAAAAGCAACAAATTCTCACTTCATTTTGGATAGTCTATAAAAATTCAATTGCTAACCCTTTTCTCTTGCAAACCCCTCTGTGATTTATAGCACAGGCTACAAGCTGTCGTGGCAAAACAATATTAAGCCCCTGGTATCTACGGCCAGCCGAGGGCCTCGGATATCATAATTACAATGGCAACAGCAGCAATGGCAGCGGGGAGTTGGCGAAGGATGTTGCCCAGCAGATGACTTCCGCATGTATCTTCCCCATGGAGGATGGCCAGACATGTCTGTCGGCCTCATATTTTGGCATGGAAACGTTGGCATCCATCAAACAGCAACAACTACAGCACCAACTCCAGCAACGCCATCAGCACCAGCACCATCACCAACACCAACACCAACACCAGCAGCAGCAACACCACCACCACCACAACCAGCCAACGAGACAGAAATCCCTGCCAGACTTTCTAATACCTCTGCACGAAATTATGTTCCAGCAACAACAGCAACAACATCATTACCAGCAAAGGACAATGGGAACATTAATTAATAGTCTGCCACCCGGCTTGGTAGGGTTCGTTCCGCAGAAAACAGAGACATTCAAGTCGTTAACCCCACCGAAACCACAGCCGCACCACCACACCGGTGAGCACTTGTTTGTCCGGCATTTTCACGAACGGGATCGTCTCATTCGGGAACACCAGTTGAAGCAGCAGCAGTTGCGTGACGAGGAGGAAGTTCTCCAGGAGCCGGAATCGGCCGACGAGCAGGAGCTGGAGCAGGAGAAGCCCCAAGAAGCGCTTTCTAAGTTGGAGCATAACCATCATTGGCATGGGGTCGTTTGCGATGGCAATGGCCAAGCCAAGAAACTGCACGAAGTGGCCCCAGCATCCTTGCCACCCATCAGGCAGGCCCTGCCGTCGAGCGCCAGCCTGACATCCTGCCCGACGAGTGTGGGGCCGCCGAAGGACCTCAGCATTTACGAGCAGTCGCTAAATGGTCGACTATGTCTTCCCCCCAGCAAAGGTAAGTTTTATGATCGAATTAATTGTTTGAGAAAAGAGAAAATTTATGTATGACGGGGAAGTGTCATATTCTTACAAAATATTTAGTCAATTGCATCAAACATAAATTATAATGAAGAACACTTTATTTTTAAGAATTTTTATTTTCTAAACCATATTCCAAATCAAAGTCGAGCACATTACTACCAGACCTCTCAAAAATAGAAACTCAATTACAAGCTCTCAACATAATACAACACATTCCGTACTATCACCTACCCCAAAACCAGTAACCCCAACAAATCCCTTAGAAAGTAAACCCTCCACCCCACCACTTTAGAATTTCCAACATACAAACTCCATTTAAAATCACTAAAATATTAATAAATTTTACAAAAGTGCGAACATAATATGCGTGAAAATTCTCAAGTACGACGGGGGAACCTTTACAACTTTATTTAATGGAATTTAAAACCACTTTGTGCGCCCAGTGGGTTGCTGGGCTTGTGGGTGGCTCGACCATTCCTGGGGTCATTCGGTGGGTGGCAGTGGGGTTGTCTTGAAAGGTTGCTTGCGGCGAACAAAAAACCGAACCACAATTGCATGAGGTAACCTTTGACATGGACACAGCACAAAAAAGTGAAAAAAGAACTCACCCTGGCGAGGGAAAAGCAGAAGGATAGTCGACAGGAAAGCTCTGACTCAAGCTGGTGTCACTACCAACTGTGACCCGGTACTCTGAGCAGCTTATGGCCAATTGAGCTCCGCCTCGGGGAGTAGATTCCGGCGAGGGTGGCGGCAAATCCAATAAAAACGCTTTACAAGCTGTAAAGCAAAGATCATAAATCCATTTTTGTTTTTTAACCCACCACCCTACCCTCATTTAAATGGAACTTAAGGCTGTGAATTTTTTAAAATGGTTGCTGTGAAATATAAGGGTTAGATTTGCATAGATTTATGTTCGACCAGGATGAAGGCCATCCCTGTAAAGCTGGAGGAGGAGATACGCCATGAGATGTCATAGTAGTACTTTGTTTTTTGGAAGCTTTATTCACTGGCAGCCGTTAGAAAACACAAAAGGAACACTCTTTATCCAAGATTCCCTCCAAAAAAAAACCTTTTAACTCCTTCCATCCATCTGCTGACCCGAGCATCGTTTAAGGACAAAAATCAACAGAAATATCGCGCCAAAATGCGAAATAAAAAAGACGAAGGTTCCCGATTAAAGCGAGTGCAAATCGATGAGGAAACCTCAGTAACGGAAATCAATAGAGCAAAAGGACAAAAGCAGCCTCCAAATGTCCTTTTACTTCCGCATTCGTGGAGCAGCATCTTCCCTTCCTGGATTATTTATTTCGACTTAACGTTTATTGATTTCGACTTGCCCAGCGGCAATCTGCCACAGAAAATCTTTGTCATCCGCTACTGCAACCCTTCGCTGCGGACCAAGAAACTAAATCCTGACAAAAAATCATGCATTTTCTTCCGATTTTTTCCAGTCACAATGGCGAAGAAAATTGCGCACCGTTTTTTTGGGATAGAAAACAGGCAAAAAACAAGAAGAAAATAATAGGACTCAAGGGTAAAAATTGAGGATCACTGTCGAGGATTACCCAAGATCTTCCACAGCTTAGCTGCGAGGCATATCTTACACACACACACATACTCTGAGGAGTAGCAACCCCTTAGTTGCACCCTACCTAAGGGTGAACGTACCCCAATAATGCGTAATTTTTTAAGGTAAAAATATCTTGAAATTGAAAGAAATTCAAATTGAACAATAGCCCAATTTTTGGGTGATTTTTTGTGCGATTTTTTTCATCCGAGTTGGGTGAGAAAATGAGGGTTGCGGTTCCTTTTTTTTATTTATTTTTTCCTTTTCCTATGGGTTCATGATTAAGTACAAGATATCTAACGGAATTTTGGGAAAATTTTCTCACAAGTTTTTGGGTGAAATGTTATTGATTTATGTTCTTTTTTTTTAACCCATTTTTTGGTGTATATAAAGAAATGAAATAGTATATGTACATTTGTAGTAAATAGAAACTCCGTGTTTTTTTGATGGGTGGGTATTTTTTTAATTCCCCTCAATTTTCCCGCCTTTTGGCTTGCTTATATGTTGCAAAATTAAGAAAAAGTACTAGTTAAATTACTATTTAATTAAACTTAAATATTATAGCATTCCTTTTCTTTTTTGAATATCTTCTGCTTCGTACTTTCCTCATTTCAATCTAAATACATCCCGGCAGTAAAGAGCTGTGAACCCCAAATAAAACTGTCATTCCCCAACCACTTAGGCTCGCCCTGTTCCTGTCCAGCAAAACAAAAAAAAATAGATCTTACTGAAGACCAAATGCTAGTCTCGTCTTATTTGCTTAACGCAAATTGGTATGTCATTTTAATGCGTTGCAACAACAACAAGAAAAGGACACTGGACGCAGGACGACAGGGAAATGTTGGAGTTTTCACAACCACCAAAAATTGTATGGGGTTCCGGGTTAGTGCTTCGCATCCTGCCGATGTCCTTGTCGTTGTCCCGTCTGTTTTCGTCATGCAAAGTGTGTGTGGTTACCGCCCCCCACCCATCATCCCGCGCCGACTTCCCGGAGATTCTGCCAAGCGTTTATTTTCTTGATTAATTTCAATGCCCGAAACTTCTCGGTTGCCATGTGCGGCGGGCCTTCCCCCATTATTTTGTTAGTCAGTGTGCGTCTGTGTGCTGCTGTGTCCTGCGCTGGCCAGGGCTGTCTGCTCCTGGCAAATAATCAAATTGCCTAGACACCGCCCAGGAACACAAAATAACAGACAGGAGAAACTATCCAAAGTGAGGAACTGTTTATCTTTTGTCTCCCAGTGACAAGTTTAATCAGGAGCAACAGCAGCAGGACCCGGACCAAAAAGGATAACTCTTAAAATTAGTTTGGGGGAGAATCGAAGGCTGGTTATTGATTTTCTTTTCTTCTTCTGGTTGTTAAATCAATTTGGCACTTTAATATGAACTAATACAAAAAACAATTTATTTTTTTTATAAATTTTATCTTTGGATTAAAAATGGAGTAACTTGCAGAAATGTTATGCATATTTTTTACTCAAATCAGAGCTATTTAATGACTTCACTATTTAAAGTAAAAATGATATCTATTCCTGAAGGAAAAACATCAATTTTGCCATTTTAATTAAAACGTTCAGAAGCAACGGGAAATGGGAACTGCCAAAGGGAAACGGGAGAAAAGAGAAAGAATTTTCCACCCATTTCCATCCTGAAGCTCCCACAATCTTGGGGGGAGAAAAGAAAGTGCACTCGCAGTCATAATCATAAAAAGTATGCGATGTCGCCAGGGCTGCATAAGCGCTTTTCCGCTTTAGCTTCCTTCGTTGGAAAATACACAAGGAAAATTGCAGTTCATGTGTGTGGGTGTGGGTGTGGGTGTGGGTGTAGGTGGCTAGGTGAAGAGCGAAAGAAAATGAGGAAAAAGCGTCGCACTTGTTGTAATTACCAGCCCGAGTCTCAGTGCGATGGCTTCCCTGATGTTTATATGAGTGAGTTTTTGTGTTTATATAATCACGTCCAAATTCTCAAGATGATGGGCTGGCTGGAGGGCAGGATTGCAGGATGCAGGACGACCACCGAACAATTTCTAGACACTGAGGAAATGAAAATAATGTGGAGACTGTCAGTAAGATAATTATGCTTTTCTGTCTGGCTTTACATGACTGTACAAATATTTAATTAGAGTAAATAAAATAAAGCCAATACTAAAAGATATCCCCAATCTATGTCCCAGCATTAAATTTTTACCAGAAAACTCCCAAGAACGTATTACTATTTTTACATAAAAAGTGGAAAAATATGAAAAAAACAAAAATAGTATTATTGCGCAGAAAATCTTAAATCAGATTTAGAAAAGCCCGAAATGCATAATACATAGGCCACACCCATTTCGGAGGAGAAAAGTCAGATTGTGGCCTATGCTAATGCAGGAAAATGTGCAGGGGAAGCGCAACAATGGAGTGCAGGGAAATTCCGATCAGAATGCAGGCGACAAAGAATACGTTCCACACACCCTGTTCGCCTCGAGGGTTGAATGGCGAGTGAGATTGAGCGAGCGAAGCATGTGTGTGCGAGTGTGAGTGTGAGTGGGTCGCTTGAGTGGAGAGTGGAGAATGGAGAGCGGAGGTCGGAGTGCGCCGGAGTGAAATGAGGAAAACTGCCGTTGCAAATCATAAAGCATATCACTCACACACTCAAGCCGAGTGAGAGGCGCAGGGAAAACAATAACCCACAGAAAGGAGGAAGTGAGAAAGAAACAGCATGCAACGCCAGTTAACGTGTCCCACAACGGTTGCAGCAAACGTAAATGTTTATCGTGGCTCTGGACTGCATTCGGTTATCGAAGGCCGAGGAAGACGGTAGTGCTCTCGACAAAAAAGAAGACTAATAGTTGAAAAAAAAAAGTAGAAAGACTACACCGAACCAAAGAACAGTGCCCGAAAAGAACGTGACTGCAGCCGTGAAAACTCATTTTATTAATAAAATTTGCATTTTATTAATAAAATTAAGAAATAAAAAACACAATCAATCATGATGGTGCTACAACAACAACAACAGCATCTATGGGATGCAACAGCAACAACCAAAACAACAACATCACCACAACAGTCGCCAAATGTGGAAAGCTCGGCAACTAAAGTTTGCCAGGAAAATTCTCAAGCACCCAACACATGTGAGTTTTTCAAGGATAACAGATACTCCTCATACCTCAACAAGCTGGGGAGCCTTTCCAGATGTGTTTTATTAAATCACTTAAGAAGGATTTCAATATCATTGATTTGAATCCTTTTTAAAAATAAACCACAATTTATGGGCAGGACTATAAGCCTGCCTGTTCCCCTGTCGAATACCTGTTTGCAAAACTTTTCACTTTCTCGAGCGATAAATTTCCCAAAAAAAAAGGACTAAGAGAATAGAACCAGTCGAGCATGGACAAAGGGCACCGATGATGATTACACGCCCACACATTATCCCAGTCAGAGGGTCCTGAGATCAGATGCAGGGCAGTATTCATGGAAGGCGCACACACACAATTTCCCTATCAGATGGACGATTTCATGGCGTTTTGCAATAGATTTGATGCGATGTCCTGCTGCTGATGGTGTCGTTTTTGGGCAGCAGCAGCAGCAGCTGTCCTTGAAACGTCCTCACAGTGGGACGTGTGATCGGAGATTTTTTGTTTTCATTTGCATCCTAGCTGTGTCCTTTTTACCTGTGCCCAAGACGTTGTCTTTTTTTCGGGGTTATTTCGGCACGAAAACAAAGAAAATCGAAATGTTTTTTCTCTCCAGCCTTAGGGTCTTTTTTTGTAAGCAATTTTTTAGAAGAAAAAACGCTTGTGGCGTGGAAAATAGTTTTGCCAAAAAAGAAACCAAATTAGCCACAAAAGGTAAATTTGTTTAATTATATTTAAGCAAAAAATGAGGGTGAAAAATGGGAAACATACATTGTCATAGATGCAGATCATCTAAATACCTAAAATCCCAAATGATCCTTTGACTAATGCCACTTGCCATCCTGCCAACAAGTGGAAGGGTATAAGAATGGGCCCCAACTCCCTCTAAGCTTCCCCAATCCCAAGGGGGCCGCCATTTCCCAACCACAAGGACAACGCCAGCCCAATGGCCAATGCGTAATCTGTATATTTATATTGTCCTGCACTCGGCATTATGCACAAGGATTCCCCAAGTCCGAGGTTCTCCAAGTCTCGACAATATATTGTCGTAAAAATATGTTACTTTTTCCTGCTCGACCGTGCAAGGACACTACTTTGCTTACGCCCCCGGGGAGCTATAAATTTAATATCTACTTTGCAAAACAAAAAACCAAATGGCACAAAAAAAGGATCCCCGGACTGGACAGTAGCAGAAAAGGGATGACGTAGAATTTCCTTCGAATGTTGATGCGAATTGGGAAATACAAATGAAAATTAAAAAGATAAATATTAAGGATTTGTTTATAAAATACAATACAATGTCTGAAAACTACTTTAGGAATTATTGTCGCAGGGAATGAGTCCTTAAAAAACTTTACAGCGCAAGCACTCAGCCCAGAACTGAAGTTCTGACAAATTTTTGCATGTTATATGCGCCATAAGAAATGTGTTATGTCCGAATTCCTAATGGACATTTTACGGCCCAGACATGGCAAGAAAACACCCTGACGCTCAACACTCCCCCACCACCACCATTTCCTTTCGAAGACCTATTTGCCTTGTCCATTTATTTGGACTGGGAGACTACGTGTCATTTGCATTTTAGTTTCTTTTGCTTTTCTGTGTGTTTGAACATTATTGAAAATTGAAAAATTATTATTTTCTATTTGCAGTTATGCGACACATGTCCAACTCCCCCACACCACCCTCGCCGCTGCGCTCTCTATCAGGTAAATATACCATAATATAGCTAATCCTGGGCAGGCATTCAGCTGGCATGTCCTTTTTATCCTGCTCCCGACTCGTGTCGGAACGTGGCTACTTTGTGGCTAAATTGATTACTCACACGAGCTGCATGGGCGAATAGACAGAGGACCACTTTTATAGTTTCCAGTTTATCCTTTTATTTTATTTTGTATTTTTTTTTTTTTTTTTTTTGCAATATGCAATCGACTGCATCCCCTAACCAGCCCCGCAACCCCTCTTTCCCCGTTTCATAGCCTCATTGGGTTTATTTTTGGGTTCGGCATAGGTAGTAACTCAGAAGTGTGGCTAAGGACCAAGGACTCGAGCTGGGTCTGTGGCTGGTCATGAGGCATTAGGTTCGAGGCTTCTATAATATTTATAGGTGCTGTTTAGCACGTGACGGAAGTGTGACTGAGCCAGGACGAAGGTCCGTTTAGGTTGATTTAAGAAGTTCAGTATT
The DNA here is from genome assembly GCA_035045925.1 of Drosophila atripex. Lineage (NCBI taxonomy): Eukaryota > Metazoa > Arthropoda > Insecta > Diptera > Drosophilidae > Drosophila > Drosophila atripex. Next base: position 5,603,784 of record JAWNOP010000070.1, on the reverse strand, counting down.
TATTAAAAACTATTTCCTCTTCTCTGAAAACTATTTAATTTATTCCATTGTTAATTTTCCATTGAACCATTGGGCATGGAGTACCACCCACCCACACACTCACCCCCGAAAACAACCCCCAGCCGAAAACAAGCTTAAACTGGAGATCATCCTTGCTAGACCCTATGCTCTTTTGACCTCCCCCCTTAGTTATCTCGCTGACCCCTAACACGACCCTCTTCTGTTCGCAAACAAACAGAAATAACAATTTGTCAAAATGTAAATTTCTGCAACGCCGCATTTAAATGATGGCCCCCGATAGCAATTACGCAAGGACGCAGGACCAAAGGCCAACCCCTAACAGGCTGCGACTAATCTATGCAAAAACATGCAGGGGAAATGGATTTCCACCCCATTTGAATATAAACAAATGCGAGGCCCTAGTTGACAATTAAACTAACATTTTTATTGGTTTACACAAATTAGGTGAGTCAATCGTGGCAAGGGTGCCTAGCCCTCGAGCCCTAGCCCACCTCTCCATTATGCATATTCAAATGTTGTCACAACATCCCGGGGGAAGGGTTCTTCCCTACCAATAAAAAAAGGGTTGACTTCCACCGCCAAAAAGAAACACTCAAGCGCCGTCATATTAGCATTGCTCACAAAAAAGGACAAACTGTTGATCCGGCTCAACCCTGTTTAACATATCATTTGAATAGCATCGAGGTGTGAACCTTTAGGGAAGGGTTACCCTTCGCCACCTCATTTTTTAAGCACCACTTGTTGAGCCATCTCCCCTCGGTCGGTTATTCAAATCGAAAGGATTCGGTTGCGTGAAGTTAATTGAAGGGTAATTTGAAAAAGGAAGCGGGAAAGGGATATTATAATCAGCGGTTTTGATTGGGTGCTTCGGTTTTTTGTGCCTTTGAGGGCGTTTTTAAAGGCGTTTTGTATATCACAGCGGACAAGTTCTTGAATGCATAAGTGCTTTTAAAAAAGTAATTATATAGAAGGCGTAATTGCATTTATAACAAAAGCAAGGATGTTTGTTAAGGACATAAATTTGTGATTAAACAAAAATTAAAGTTAAAATCATGGCAAAACTATTTAATCAATTAGAAATTTCTACAAATCCCCATTATACTTCGGAAAATTCTATAGTCTAAGCTTATAGTCCATAAAATTCATGGAATATGCAAGGATAATTGGATTTCGGACTGACGCTCTCTATCGCGATAAATCTCCCCAGCAGAGGACTCTCTCCGACTCTATTGCCGATTGTATCTTTCCCATAAATCGAAACGCACTTTACACTCCCTGCCAGGGCCGAAAACCAACCCCTAAAAAGTGCATCAGCATAAAGGAGTGTATAGAATTTTCCAAATAGAGGCAACACTTCATTTGTCAGTGGAAACATTCACACATTGCCATTGTGGCACGACGAGGAACTTGCATTCAGCATCGTCCTCGTCAGCAGGATAACACATCTGCCCCGAAGACAGACAAAGCGGCATCACCTGGTTTTGGGTTTTCGAAAATGTTGGCTCGAGAAGCGAGGATCCTGGATCGTGGATCGCTCGCTGCAGGCGCATTCCAAACACAATGGATCACAGCACCGTGTTCTTATTTGGGTTGTACTTGCTCCTGAGGCTTCTTGACTTGCCTTCTTTCTGCAGGACAACAATGCAGATTGTAACCCTTTTTTTTTACCTCCTCTAATTCCCCACCCAATCGGAAGCTACATCCTCTTTTAATCCGCGACTCGTGCATTCGAAATTGTAACGATTTTCAAATTCAAAACTACCAGACGAGGGTTGCAAAATAGTTTTCAAAAGGGTGACAAATTTTGACTGTGCCTAACCCTTGGCCAATTTTCATTTTTGACTGGTTCCCAGTCGCTTCGCAATGGCTAATTTTATTGCCGGCGCAGTCGACTTTCCCCGTTCTACATAATGGAAGTCATAAAAACAGCTGCCCACATGCAAGTTAGTTGCAGTTCCGACGCCCGCATCGTCCTCGTCTGGCAATCAGGCATTACACGGAATGAAATCGGCTTAAAGCTATAATGTCCTTTTTGAATCGGTTTAGTGCAATGTCTGTAGTTTTATTATCTGTGAGATCTTTAAATCCGAGACCCACCAAACTTTATATCAAATTTCTAGTGTCGGAAGTTTCCATCTCATAATTCTATTGCCCTTCAGAGCAATAATTTTTTTTAGAAAATTATGAAATCTGAGCCTGATGATTCTTATTGCTGCGCATTTATCAAAGACAAAGGACTCAGGAAGCTTCCTGTTTGGCCTCTGATGTATGGCTATTTTTCAATTATTATGCATGATTGAATTTTCAACAACAGAATTGGGGGTGGCTGGATGGGGGGAATTCAAAAAGGAGCAGGACCTGGAAGCCACAAAGGCAAACCCTTCCGCTTGAGCGTTTATCGTAGCTAACCGCAGGACCCAGACATTGGACAGGATAGCGAAAAAGGATGGCCATTCAATTGGAAGATTGAATAAAATTTGCCTTGAAAGTCTATAAAGAAAAGTGTATAAAGGAACTCTGCCGTTTAATACTCTGTCTTGACAAAATTGCAATAGGATATATGTCCAATATACAGATTATACATAGAACGTTTGAATAAAAATTGTTGTGGCTCTAATATAAAAATCATAATAGATAACAAATCACTAAGACCATAGTATACCCTACAAAATAGCTGAAGAATTATTGAAAAACTTGCACAGTCTTTTGGTTAAAATCAAATTATGCGCCGCGTGCTTTGGCCAGCACGGCTACTTCAACTTCATTGAGTTGGAAAATTGAAAAGCAAACTACCCGTAATCATCTACTACATAAAAATATCTTCTCTTCTTTTCTTACAGACTGCGGCAAGAGTTTCGAGGAGGAGGAACTCGATTTGGCCGACAACTGCGACATGCCACAGAATCTGAGCAGCAAGCGCCAAGCCCGAGAACTCGATCCGGAGCTGGAGAACGAGGTGCTGGACTTGGCACCACCGCCCAAGCGATTGGCGGAAGCCAAGCCGGAGTTGAAAATGGAAGACGAGCCAGAGAATATTCCAACTCCGGCCCTGCCGATGGGCTTTGCTCCGGAGGACATGCACCAGGCGCTGCAGCTGCAGTTGCACAGCTACATCGAGATGGTGCGCCAGTTGGCACCAGAAGCTTTTCCCAATCCGAACCTGGCCACCCAGTTCCTGTTGCAGAACTCGCTTCAGGCCTTGGCCCAGTTTCAGGCTCTCCAGCAGATGAAACAGCAGCAGCGAGAAGAGTCCCAGCCGCCCAGTTATTCCACACCGGTGGCCAAGTCCCCACTGAGAAGTCCGTCCTTAAGTCCCGTTCCAAGGCACAGCAAGTCCCAGCAGCAGCGCACACCTCCGAACTCCATGAGTGCCAACAGCTTGGGTCTCAGTAGCGCCGTCATGACCCCCAACACCCCCAGCATGCACCAACAGCAGCTGCAGCCGCAACAGCAGAGCACCCCCAAGCCCCAGGCAGGACTCACGGTGGCCTCCGCCATGGCCAAGCTGGAGCAATCGCCGGAGGAGACCACCGACCTGGAAGAACTGGAGCAGTTTGCCAAGACCTTCAAGCAGCGGCGGATCAAGCTGGGATTCACCCAGGGCGACGTCGGACTGGCGATGGGAAAACTATACGGCAACGACTTCTCGCAAACCACCATTTCCCGCTTCGAGGCTTTGAATCTGAGCTTTAAGAACATGTGCAAGTTGAAGCCCCTGCTCCAGAAGTGGCTGGAGGATGCGGACACCACTGTGGCCAAGTCCGGCGGAGGGGTTTTCAACATCAACACCATGACCAGCAGTCTGACCAGCACTCCGGAGAGCATACTGGGACGCAGACGCAAGAAGCGCACCTCGATTGAGACCACAGTGCGGACCACCTTGGAAAAGGCCTTCCTCATGAACTGCAAGCCCACGTCGGAGGAGATTAACCAGCTCTCGGAGCGCCTCAACATGGACAAGGAAGTGGTGAGGGTGTGGTTCTGCAATCGCCGGCAAAAGGAGAAGCGCATCAATCCCTCCCTTGATCTCGACAGTCCCACGGGAACTCCCCTGAGCAGTCACGGCTTTGGTTATCCGCCCCAGGCTCTGAACATGTCCCACATGCAACTGGAGGCTGGTTCCGGTTCTCTCTGCGGCAGCTCCATCAGTTCCGGAGAGTAAACGTCGTAGGTGGGAACGATAATGCCCCAATCCTGTACATAGCTTGTTCTCCAAATTCTTCCACAACATTCCACACGTCTCTCCATATCAATGCAACACAATGTCATGGATGTATTTATGGATCCTAGGTGATAGTCAGTCGTATCAGAAAAATCCCCATTACGAATTTATGAGTACATATAGCTCTACATACCCATTCGTATCTGTATGCTAGTAGAGTTCCTAGTTCTAACTAGACATTTATGTATGTCCCGAACGCCATATATGTATCTGTTGTGCCCACTATATCCTCTGCGCCACAAACTAATTCTACTAGATGTATCTAACACGTATTGTCCTAGATGTGTATGTAAACCGATGTTGTTATACGATGTCCAAATGTAAATTGATCTTGAACACACTTAGATCTTAATATCCAAAAATTTCAATAAAACTTTAATCTGATAAATTTATTTATAAAACAAAAACTATTTGTGTTTAATTCATTGGTGGTAATCAAGGTGAAGTTTATTCTTGATTCAAAAATATATTTATCTTTTTATTCAATTAGCCTTGGTTTCAGGAACTTTTCAAGCCACGCGCCATTCGCAACCCACTCGAATCTCATTAACAGCTACCTAAATAAATATGTTTAGCTAACTGATTTCCTTGGCCCGCTTCTAAAGCATTTGCCAGCCACGCGACAAAAGCAAACAAGGCCATTTTTTAATAAACTTCCTGGCAAACACGGGCCAGGGACAAAAACGATGCCAAGAACCCACACCAGCAACCCCTTTTCCTCGTTGTTTGTTGCTTGTCGAGTGTGGATTTGTTGGGTAAGAAATCACTTCATCTTTTCGGGCTCGGCGGCAGTCAATATGGCAGCCCAGACAGAAACCCTTATTTGTATATCGAAGCAAGCGTGTAAATCCTTTTTTGAGCAACCCCCATCTCCGATCCCTCATCCCGAACCTCCTCTCTCCCGGCCAAACTTTGCCGTGCTCTGATTCGTTTAGGAAGGTCCTGTAAAAAATGGATAAGAGATGGGGCGAGGAAGGGGTTTATGCCATCAATTCACACATAGTTATGTCATATGGTCCTTGCTTCGGTGGTTGATGGTGTTTTATCCTTATCCTATTCTGTTGTCCATCCCACATGTGGACTGTGGAAGTTTTTATGTTTTCTCAGACGTATCCTTTTGACATCACTTAAGCGAGTCAAGCTTATTTTAAATATGTCTTGATCTGAGGTAATATACATATAGAAAGTTATTTTTATTATAAAAAGGTTTACTTAACGATGTTTAATAAGAAATAAGAAAAAACTTCATAGCTCTACGACTATAGATGTTGTCTATTTACTTTACAAATTAAAAGGATGGCTATATGAGCTTAGTATTATATAACCCCACAACAACCCAGAATCTCTTTTAAGTCGAGAATCAGACTCAACTCAAAGCTTCTCCCTGGTTCTATTCAACTATATTCCTTTAAAAATTGAGGTTTTTCATTTCTGGCAGCTATCCAGCACTGCGTATAAATTTTTAATTTTGCCCAAAGTTAAATTTCGACTCGCAGGCTTACTACCCTATTTAATTTGCAGGCCATTCGCCAGCACACTCGAACTAACATCAAACGGAGGCCAAATCGAAAGCCCATCGATGCCAGCACTCACACATAATTGGCGAGCACTCGAATCTCAGCTTGGGGGACCTTTGAATGTTATCAGTCCCTTGCAGACGACGTATGTCAAAAAAAAAAAAAAAAAAACTCAACCTAAAATGAAAAAGAAACGAAAATGGCTTTCAGCTATTTCGAGGTTCAACCCGCTTCAATTGCATTGACCATATTCAAAGTGCCCTGAGCCTGGACTGGCCAAATCAGGCTGATAAGCCGCCCGTGGGCCATTCAATGGAAGATCTCCGACCGAGATTTCATTCAGGTTTCATTTGATGATAGATTCCATTATTTGACCAGGCAAACATTTGCAGAATTTGCAAATTGAATTTCTCTTTCATGGAAACATTTAATTTTCCTTTCGCCTGCTCCATTTATAACAATTTAATGAAATTTTCGAATGCGTTTTCATAACATTGTCCCGACCTCCAGGTCATTAATCACTCTTCACTTGGCAGGAGTAACGAAAATTAAGTTTCTTTTGGGCTTTTGCTATTTTTTTCTAATATTTTTCCTAGGAGTTGGTTAGTAGTAATAAAGCGACCTAGACTAGACATTAAATTTAATAAATTTCTACTACTTTTCTACTAATATTGAATTATATACCCATAGCCATCTTAAAATAAATTAAAGAATTGCTTGCGTTGGAAATTTCGAACAATTTCGTCCAAATGAAAAGTGCTTCCAAATTATATGACAAACATATGTTAAATTTCTGCGTGACTGGTTGACAATTCGGTGCTTTGAATTTCAATTCCTTTTCGCAAAAAAGAGACACAAACCAAGGACAATCACCGTAGAGATGGGAGGTGAACCCAACCACCCCTTTTTCGCCTGAACTGGAGAGAACATAAGACTTGTTCAAACATTTCTCTAAAAACAACAGCAACGAGAGAAAACACAATTGAATTACAATGAAAATATGAAATGAGCAAAAAGTAGATGAAAAAATCGCATACAAAAATTAAGCAAACAGGCGAAACAAAGGAAAAACCCCCGAAATGAAAAGTTTGAAAAGTGTGGGCCACTAGCTTGGCAAATAGCTCGAGAAAAAAGCGCAAATTCAATATTTGAACAAGAAAAAATTGGGATCGAGGACCGAGGATGGGGATAAGAATGAGGACGGCAATGCCCCAAGACAGGCGAGTAAACATCTAACTAAAAGTTGCAAAAATAGAACAAATATGTAAAAAGAAAGCCACATAAATAAAGAAATGCCATGTCCTTTTAAAGATAAAATAAAAGAATATACATATATATTTAAGCCTTTTTCCCTACAAAAATCTATTTATTTAATTAAATATTTATTTACATTTGCTTTTTATTAAAATATTCTTTAATAAAATTATATTCAATGGTTTCTTAAGAAGCCGATGAATCCTTTGGGGCAATGAATAAATAAATTTAGTAATTTAAAATGGTTTTAGCTTAATATTTAGCATTGGAAAAGTCCTATAAGTAATGCAGATGTATATAAAGTTAAAGGAAAATTTTCAAACTTTCCACCCTTGAAAAACAAAAATGGAAACTCAAACAATGGCCGCTGGTAAAAAGTTTAAAATGGAAAAATTTGCATGAGATCCCCGGGAGGCGTAAAGCACCCTCCCCTTGGAACAACATTAGCCAATTAGAGGAATAGCTTTTTTTATGGCTCAAAAATCAAAGCCAATCGAGGGCGTGATCCGAAATCAACACCATCTCAGATGGGCAGCCAAAGATAGTAGGCCGGGAAAACTGATCCCTTTGACATGTTTACACATTTAATTAACTTACACGCGCCGAAAGTTTCCGGCCACGAGAGATAGTCATCCCAAATAATCACACCCCAGCGTAAACGAAACCCGAACAAAATTCCCAAAATTGGGGCTAGGAAAACAAAAGGATAAAGACCCTCGGCCGTCGCCTCCCTTTTTTGACAATTTGAAACCAGTTCAAGTGGTTTAATCATTTAACGCACATCATAAAAATCGCATCAAGTGATTTTTATTTACACACCCAGGACAAAAAAAGGGAAAGAATTCCCAAAAAGTCGAAGTGGGAGTGGCATTCAGTAGTGTGGCGGGGATGAAACCCTTTGAAACCCTATGTGGGGGCCGAAAGTGGGGAAAATGGGCTCGCCTATTAGATAACGTTAGTTGATAGTCCCAAAAGCTTGCCGGGGGTGGAAAGGTTCGTGATTTATCTCAGAATAGAACAATAATACTAAGAATAACCTAAGTATTTTTATTCTCTTGCTAGAGCTTTATAATTTTGGTCCAGTGTATAAGGTATATATAAATAATAATAAAGTCCCTATAAGGTATATATTTCCAAAGGTATATAAGGATTAAGAACCAAATATTTCTATAATTATTAAAAGAAAACCTGATTTTTTACCAACTATAAATCTGAAAATGAAAAATCGCATATTTCTGTTGCCTACTTTTAAGGGCACTTTGAAGTCGATTGGCAATGTAAAGTAAAACTTGACCGTTTTTTTGGATATTATAACATTGCTGATGATCTTATTATTTGGTAGCAATTCAATTAATAAAATTAACAATTAAAATTTAAATTAATTAATGAAAAATAGCGCCCTCCTCCTCGATTCTCATAGGTTGCACTTAAGCAGGCCTAAAACTTTCTTTTTTTCTTGTAAATTTTCTTTTTTTATCTCGTTTCTTGTTTTTGTTATTTTAAGCTTTTGTAGTTGTTGTTTTTGTAATATTTTTTGTTGTAATTTATTGTTGTTGGTTTTTTTAATTTTGTTGTAATTTTTTTTGTTGTTTTTTTTTTTATGTAAAAAAAAAATTTTTATTTTGTCATAATTATTTTGTTGTAATTTTTTTGTGATCACCACCACTATGTACGGCGTGACTACACCAATGCCGTTGGTATCAAAGTAGCCGCTTAGTTCGAAATCCTTTCTGGCATAGAAGGCACCCAGAAGACCCATGCAAGTACACGATCACAGCCCATGAAAAATGTCCGGACCAAGGGATGGTTTCCTACAGGCTCGAGAAAGCCTGAAGGAAAGAATAAGTTATATTATTTTAGGAATGAAGATATCCACAAGAAGCCTTGAAAATTACTTACAAGGATCAGGAACCAAATAACCCTAGGTAACTCCTCCGAAGAAGCCAACACGACAGGTTACCCATGAGGGTGCCCATCTGACCAAGCCGGCTAGAGACAGAGGACAGAGATCCGTGAGGACACGAGCCACGACCAGCCTGCCGGAGCCTTTCAAAAACATCGCCAGAGGAAACAGCATGGTGAACACCGCTGTGGAGAGGCTGCCATCTCGCCCATCATACAGCCAGGCACATGCGTGACGAGGTGACCCGTGTAGAAGGAAGACAGAATCAGGCCCTGCTGGTAAGTGACGCCCCCACGTTGTGTCCCCCAAAAAATTTTACATAACATCGAAATATATATTGGTTAAATTTTTGGTTAAATTTTCCCTCAAAAATATGAAAAATGAAAGGAAGGACAACAGGGCCCTACCAATGGCCATATCTTGACCACTTTGCATCCGATTCTTAAGAGGAATACCTTAAAAGATTCGTAGATAGATTCTGCACCATTCAACATCAAAATCTGAAAACAAAATATTTTTCAGATTTTTTGTGCAATTTTCTGGGGGCTCCCTTTCAAAAATCTGAAAAATGAAAGGAAGGACATCATGGCCCCCACCGATGGCTATATCTCTGCTAGTTTCCATTCGATTCTTAAGCGGAATACCTTAAACGATTCGTGGATAGATTCTGCACCAATCTGCATCGAAATCTCAAAACAAAATATTTTAAAGATTTTTGTGCAATTTTCTGGGGGCTCCCTTTCAAAAATCTGAAAAATGAAAGGAATGACATCATGGCCCCCACCGATGGCTATATGTTGGCCAGTTTCCATCCGATTCTTAAGCGGAATACCTTAAACGATTCGTGGATAGATTCTGCACCATTCAACATCAAAATCAGAAAACAAAAATATTTTTAGATTTTTTGTGAAATTCTCTGGAGGCTCCCCTTCAAATTACTGAAAAATCGGCCAAGATGGCCTCCACCGATGACCATATCTTGGCCAGTTTCTATCCGATTCATGACCGGAATATCTTAAACGATTCGTAGATAGATTCTGCACTATCCAATTCCAATTCTCCAGTTCACAATTCTTCTGTCATTTAAGGACCTATTTGCTAACACTTAAAGGTGAAAACATAAATAAATTATGTCTTTGTTTAAAAAGACCATGGATTCCTATAACATTATGGGAGCTTAGACTTTTAGCAACGTTGACATTGTATAATGTATTTTGTTGTTTTTAATTTATTAAATCAGCCATATAACAGTACATTATAATCCGACGGATTACGAGGATATAGTATTAGGAGGATATATTATCTTTTAATACTCAAATTTGGTGAAATCACTTCGACACTATATGATTGCATCAATGTCGTTGATTATGGCCACCAATGTAGCCGTACAGTTGGGACTCATGTCGAGAGGTTTTATTTCATGCCGGCAACGAAGGCACCCAGCAGACCCATGCAGATGGTGAAGAGATCGACGACCATGAAAACGGCCGGACCAAGGGGAGCGACGACGGCTAGCTGTAGGAATGGAAATACTGCAAGAAAGAGTAAGTAATACTTGAAAATTAGTTACAAAGATCACGATCCAAATGACCACAAGCTGACTGCTCCGAAAAAACATCTCCGACAGAAGGTGACCCATGAGGGTGCCCACCTAACCACCACCCAACATCCAGTTTACCGCACTCGTTTTTGTGAAATGTTGCCCCCTTGAATTTTGAAAAGTATGTGGAAGGACAAAATGACCCCCAGGAAGTGCTATATCTTGTCCAATATTTTTAACGATTTTTAGGAATACCCCTCTATAATAATAATCCTTTTAAAAACCCACTAATCAGAGCATTCCGAAAAATATTATATAATCAAAAGATGTTTGTGTATGGTGTTAGCGAATTGTTTATGTTTAGGATCTTTTTGTGTTTTTTTAAATACATAATAAGCTTGTAAGGCGTAATATAGTGTATAGTATGAATTTTATTCAAATTAAATGCGCAGGCGCATGTGTAAAATGTGTGAGGGATTAGATGAAAATGCCGTAGGTTTGATCTTTATCAGAGACAGAAAAGTGAAGCGAGCTGGGTCAAAGTTCTTAACTGAAGGTGTTGACCTGAAAGGAAAGTAAAAACAGTTAATAAACCAAACAAATTTAACCAATTATGTAAAACTTACAATATCATCGATCTTCAAGATCGAACGAATTGTCTCCGTGGCCAAGGTGATGGCCGAAATACTGACCAATAGTGGCTGCACAACATTCTCGGCAAGGATGTCTGTGATGGCGCCCTTGCGAACATTGATGCCGGCCGTCTTCTCACCTTGGGCATGACGATTACGGAGTTCGGTAACGGTCGCAATGGGATTAAGACCGGCGTTCTCAGCCAGCGTTGAGGGGATGACCTCCAGGGCATCGGCGAAGGCCCGGAAGCAGTAGGCATCCACTCCCTCTACCGTCTGAGCCACGGCGGCCAGCTGCAAAGCCATCTCGATTTCAGGCGCACCACCCCCCACAATCTGGGCACGCTTCTTCACCAAGCAACGGACCACGCACAGGGCATCGTGCAAGGAGCGGGCGGCTTCCTCCAACACCAGTTTGTTCGAGCCACGGCAGATGATCGAGATGGTGCGTCCCATGTTCTGGATGCCAGTGATCTTGACGAACTTGTTGGTGCCGCTGGCGACCTCCTCAACCAGCTCGGCGCTGGACAGATTCTCGGCAGTGAAGTGATCCAGCGAGGCGATAGGGCGGCAGTGCAGGGTCTTGCACACGAACTCGATGTCCTCGCGCTCCACGTCCTTCACCACCAGGCACTTGATTTTGTCCAAGAAGTGCTGGGCCAGATCGGAGACGGCATCTCTACAAAGGGGAGATCCATACTTTTAAGATTGAATTCCAGGAGAAGCAATAATTACTTACCGCAGGATAGACTTCTGGACCAAAAGGACATTGCAGCCGGCCTTTTTGATCTGCTTGACAATATTGAGGATGTAGGAACGCTCCTCCTTCAGCACACGATCCATGGCGGCGTAGTCTGACACAATCACATTGTGATCCATCTGGAAAACGATTCACTTTTTACCAAATTAAATAAAAAACATTTTTCAAACTACTTACGTCGGTTTTGGGAGCCGAGATGCAGAACTGAATAAGACCAATCTTGGCTTTCTCAATGCGCTTGGGAGCATTGGTTCCCGCCGATCGGCTGGTGAAGACCAGGCCATCGACCAATTCGGTGTCCTCCACTGTTCCACCCAGACTGGAGATGACCTTAATGTTCTTCAGGTCCACAGAGGTCTCCTTGCCGGGCTCAGTTACCTTCAGCACAGCATCCACTGCAATGGGAGCCAACAGACTGCTCTGCTGGGAGACCACCTTGGAGTTCAGCGATGTGGAGGCGCTCTTGATCAGGGTTTCGCGATCATTCAGCTCAATGGGGGTCGACATCTGTGTGAGGATCTCGACGGCCTTGTTGGAACACCGCTGGAACGAGTCCGAAATGGCAGTGGGATGCAGGCCCTTCTGCAGGAGCTTCTCGCAGGCCTCCAACAGAGCACCGGCGATGACCACCACGGAGGTGGTTCCGTCACCAGCTTCCACATCCTGGGCGCGGGACAGCTCCACCAGCATCTTGGCGGCCGGGTGCAGGACATTCATCTGCTTCAGGATGGTGGCACCATCGTTGGTGATGGAGACCTCTCCGTTACCGGCCTGAATCATCTTGTCCATACCACGGGGTCCCAGACTGGTGCGGATGGCATCGGAAACAGCTGTCATTAAAAAGTGTGTGTTTTTAACAAATGTAAGTATAAATGTTTATAAAATCCTTTTAAAAATTTTTAAGTTTTAGCCCTCTTGTCACTAAGGACCCATTTCCCTCAAACAAACCCCTAATTTGAAACTCCCCATAAAAAACCTTAAAAATTCAATTCCACTCATCACATGAGTAATGCTGTCTCTTCTTCTTCGCGTAAGAAGTTTCCAGACAGCCGGCACCGCAACTGATATTTTCTTAAGCCATTTGGAATGCAAATTCTGCATAACACAGTCCAAAAGTTACCTTAACAGCTCATAAACTCCTTAAATTATCTAGCCACCTACTTTTTAACTAATAATTTAATTTAATTTGATATTTTTATTACCTTTTGCCGCCTGGATGTTGGACAAACGCACATCCGTAGGTTTGGACTTGTCTTTGAAGGCCTTCGCCTGGGGCTTGATGCTAACCGACTTAGCCTTGGGCGCCATTGGAGTGTTAAGTTTACGGTTTCTATTAAATCACAATTATTACCGAAGAATTTCAACCCGATTAGCACAGATTAAAAAATTGATATTATTTTATGTAGCTAATACGGACGTGCGCTCGAACAACACTGACAATGGTGGTATTTTTCGTAAGCAACAGCAACGGTCACTCTATATTTACGATACTTACCGATATTTAACGTTTTGGGTGAATGCTTTTTAGAGTGACTGCATTATTCTGGGTGACTGGGCTGAATTATTTGTTTTTGTTTGTAAATTGTTGCCGGAAAAATGCCGCACGGACACGGACACTCCCATGATCACGGTGGCTGCAGCCACGAAGCAACGGACGTCGATCATGCCCTGGAAATGGGCATCGAGTATAGTCTTTACACGAAAATCGACTTGGATAACACGGAGTGCCTCAACGAGGAGACGGATGGCCAGGGTAAAACCGTGTTCAAGCCGTACGAAAGGCGCCGGGACCTCTCCAAATTCGTCCAGAGCGATGCCGACGAGGAGCTTCTCTTCAATATACCCTTTACAGGCAATGTGAAACTTAAGGGAATCATTATAAGCGGCGCCAATGATGACTCGCATCCCAATAGGGTTAAAATGTAAGCATCCAATAAGGGGATTTGTTTTTACAGTTTTTTACAGAATTTTTAATATATTTGATCTTTTCTATAGCTTCAAAAACCGTCCCAAGATGTCTTTTGATGATGCCAAGGCCAAACCGGATCAAGAGTTCGAGCTGACTCGTGACTGTCGAGGGGAAATCGAATACTCCCCCAAAGTGGTTACCTTCTCCTCCGTGCATCATTTATCGCTATACTTTCCCAGCAACTTTGGCGATGAAACAACACGAATTTACTATATAGGTGGGTAGTTTTGATTCCTTGATGGCATTATCCTAAAACCCGATTTCAGGCCTTCGCGGGGAGTTCACCGAAGCTCACTATCATGGCGTAACCATCTGCAATTACGAATCCCGCGCCAATGCCGCTGATCACAAGGAAAAGGCCTTTGACGGTGTTGGTCGAGCCGTTCAATAAGCCACCACAAGTCTGTTTATATTTTAAATTATCAATTTAATTGAGTATGTCTCTGTTAATAGAATGAGTATGTGATTCGGTTAACTGTTTTTTCGTTTTTCTTACTGGTACTATGTATTTGCAATTGCACTAATCCTGCAGAATTATTAAGTATAAGTCCTAAGTGTACTGAGTGGGTGGCACCACATCGGGTCCGATCGTCACGCCAATGCTAGGCACTTTGTCAGAATGAATTTCAGCTGTTACTTCGGTGAAAAGCTGATCCCATTGCCATAGATCGTCTTTCTCATTAAGGCTCTCCTGGGGCACCAAGCAATCTGTTAGGATCGAGAGATCAAATCCATCTACTGCCGAAAAGGCGTATTGGGAAAGCAAATCCGAGTTGGCCTCCTTCAAGACAGCGGAACGAGTTGTGCCCATACTATACGCATAAATTTTAGTTATTTGAATATGAGGAGTAATTATTCTTCGACTTTGCTTACATAGGAGGTTCCACTATCTCATTCAGCATTATATCGTCTTTGATGTCATCCATATCCGGAATGACGGGAATGTCGTCCGTTGGTATGGAGTTGGTAGCCGATTTCGTTTGCCTGAAACGCTCACTTTAAAAGGATTAGAATATCTGACACACAATTTTAATAGTTATTCGGACTTACTCATCAAAAGAATTTTTTTTGGATCTGAAAGGAGAAAAATCAATAAGAATCTCTCTAGTTTATGAACCAAACCCACCTCAATCCTTTGAGTCCAGAGTCGGCCCATCCTCCAGAAATTCGCCTAATTGGAGGACGATGCGAATCGAATTCATTGTTGTAACTGGATGAAGTTCCTCCATCTGATGTTGTGGGAGGAGTTCCGCCTTGAGCCTGCACATTCAGCGTGATGTCGATGGATATGTCCTTAGAAGCTGCTTCCTCCTTCAGGACATCCCGACTCTTGGAGCGCCGGCCTTTTCGGGCCGTTGTCTGTGGAATTTCATGAAACTGAAATGCACTGTACACCAAACTATTTATTATTTTTTACCTTCCGTATAGTCATCTTGAGTTCTTCGGCCCAGTCCATCATTTTTTGTTTATGTTTTTCCTCAGCGTTTCCAAGGCAACAAGTGGTCATGGTTACGCTTCGCGGTGAATGGCAAACTCCAATGGAGTTTAGGATGGACATATTTCGATAACAGCCACACTGCTTCCCCAGCCCTCGATAATACCAAAACGATTTAAAGTTGCCAAAAATAAATAAATATATTTATATTAAAAATAAGCAAGGATGCTAACGGACACGGAGGATGACTTCTTTTTCGAGGAGGATAAGATGTAAGAAAAGTGAATAACCCGAAATTTCATGAAATCTATTCGCATAGCTTTGTTTTAATACAACAATATGTTAAAATGTGCCAAAGCTTCTGTGACAAATCAATAATTTTAAACCATGTCAAACAATATTGTTGGACACAGGCCAGAGGCACAGCTTATCCAGTTGGATGGCGATAGTTCGGCGGATGTCCGACCGAGCCAGGACCTCCGCCAAGAGGCAGAGCGTCCCTCCGAAGTACTGCCCACCTCCTCCGCCGTTTCTGCTTCTGTCGGCGAGGCCACCGTTATGCTCTGCTCCCCAGCGAGCTTTGCTTCTGGGCACGAGTCCTCCGGCTCTGGGAACAGATTTGGCATCGAATCTGCCGCTAGGCAGCAATATGAGTTAGACCGTTTGTAAGTCAACTCCGTTTGAGCCAGAAGAGTACAAATATATATTCTACCCGTGGTCGCTTGTTAACATATCTAGTTTAAAAAAAAATGTTTATAAATTTATTTTTTATTATTTATTATAATTTAAAACTTTAGTTTTTGTATCAAAAGAATAGCACATAATCCCTATAAATAATGAATATGTTTGTATTATTTTAATAATCTTATTATAATTAGTTTTGTGGCTCAAACATGTTTTTTATTTTTATTTATTCCCAAAGGACACTAGAGGTTCTTGTATTTTTATTTTTAATATTTAAACCGCTTTAAAAATAAAGGACTATTCAGATTTTCATTTCTATGTGTAGTCTTTTAGCTTCTTATACTAAAAACTAATTATTAGCTAGGCTAGCTAGTGACTTTAACTTAAAAAGTGTCCTTGGCCCAAGCTGCTCATATCAACAGTATTCTGTAAGAGCCATAGGTAACTTAGTTGCAGTCTAATTACCTTGCTAGAACTGGTATAATGACTTTAAAACACTGCACCAACCGTTGCGAGTAATTAATTACTAATTATGAACAAAAAATGATATTAAAATCACTCATATACTTAATTCTTATATAGCACGCGTAGCTCATGCCTCAATTGTGTTTAAACATTTTTGGAAATATTAACTTTGAACTTTGTTTAGGGGTATGACTGTTACCACTAATTCGGTGGTCATTACCAAGGACCAGAGTAACCTCATAGGGATTAGCATTGGCGGCGGAGCACCCATGTGCCCATGTCTATACATTGTCCAGGTGAGTTTAATAATATTTACTTTACTAGTAAGTGTCTGTACTCAAATTGTATTTATTTAATACGTTTTAAAAACTCATTTAAGATATACATGTATTTATGAAATTAAAATATATATTTTAACACTTTAAAAAGTGTTTGTATTATTTAAATTTAAATTTAGTTGAACTGCGTATAATATATAATTATATTTTATTATACTTATTTATATATATATACTTTAGATTTTTATATATATACTTATATATGTATATTGGCTAATAGATGACTGAATTTTAGTATATTAAATTTTTTATTTTTAAAATACGATTTTTTTCTTCTACAACCAAATGTTAATTAATATTTGATGATGGATATCTTTCCAACTGATTCCACTCGCCAACCTAAATGCTCTTCCAGGGGCTCGGGCTTGCCTTGAAGTTGGTCTGGCGACGCAGCTTGAGGAACTCGCGACGCTCCCGATCGAACCAGTCGTAAGTCTTCTCCTTCCACTTCTGCATCATCCGCTTGCGAGACAACTCGTCGAATTTCCGACGGTGTTCAGCCCGCACCTCAGAGTGAAGTCTAAAGGGCTGCGGTTGGATGAAAGTGGACACGATCCGGGGCACAAATGGCGCACGCCGCAGATAGTTCAAAGATTTACGATTAATCCGAGGTATGAAGGTGTCCGAGTTCTGCTCTTGGGTCTTCAGCTTACTTTCCCGCTTCTTGAGCGCTTCCAGAGAGACGCTAAGGGTGCGAGGAGTTTGCGGTTTCGTTACCGTCTTCAAGGAATTAAGATAAGCCCGACGTTTCTCCAGACGCTGGTGGCACTTCTGGAAATCGGGAATCGGACGACTGCGAAAAATATGGCTATTCTTCTCCCGCCTGATCACATCGCGCCGCAATTCCTGATGATTCTCGGCATAGATGTCCTGAAACTTACAGACGCGCGGTGCTCGCTTCTTGCCGGCACGTATGGGCCGCTTCCCCTTCTTGCGTTTGTCCGTCTGGCCAGCCTGCTTTCGCTTCACTGCGTCCTTCACAAATTCCTGCTCCTGGATCACCGCCCGTAGGCGTCCATCTAAACGATCGAAGCCCTGAATCACCTTGGGCCGGATCTTTTGGATGTTGTTGTGGTTGGAGGTCCACTTGGACCAGTTGGGGATGGTCATAATTTCGTCGGCCCAATTTTGATTTTCCAGTTAAAATAAAATGTTCCGATTAAATTTTGAAACGTATTTTAAAAGTCTAGTAAAACTATAAAAGCTATTGCTTGGGCTTGACACGATAATCCATTCACGAGTAAAACTAATTTTTATTAAAAACAAAATATTTCCCCTTCGACTTTACATCGGAACTAGACCTAAAAAAAAATAAAGGAAAACTAAACAATGTCATCGAGGCAGAGCCCGCTTTATGTTGTCACATAATTTTTAATTTTTTTTTAACATAAGTTTTTTAACTACTAAATATATGCTAAAATAAATTAAAAATAAGTGTATTAAAAATCTTTTCCTTAACTCCAGATCTTCGACGGTACTCCGGCTGCTCGCGAAGGATCCCTGCAATCCGGGGACGAACTGCTGGCTGTGAACTCTGTCAGCGTAAAAGGCAAGACCAAGGTGGAGGTGGCCAAGATGATTCAAACGGCCACCGACGAAGTAGTCATTCACTACAACAAGCTGCACGCCGATCCCGAACAGGGCAAGACACTGGACATAATCCTAAAGAAGCTGAAGCATCGGATTGTCGACAATATGTCCAGTAACACGGCAGACACATTGGGTCTCTCCAGGGCCATATTGTGCAATGACTCTCTGGTAAAGAGACTCGAGGAACTGGAGGGCACTGAGCTGATGTACAAGGGTCTGGTGGAGCATGCCCGACGAATGCTTAAAGCCTACTACGACCTCCTGCTGACCTATAAGTCGTTCGGGGACTGCTTCACCCAGATTTCGGTTCACGAACCGCAGCAACGGGCATCGGAGGCATTCCGTACGTTTGGAGAATTCCATCGTACCCTCGAGAAGGATGGCTTGGGGATCATTAAGCAGATTAAGCCTGTGCTTGCCGACCTGGGCACATATCTGAACAAAGCCATTCCAGATACCAAGCTCACTGTTCGACGTTATGCGGATGCCAAGTTCACATATCTTTCGTACTGCTTGAAAGTCAAGGAAATGGACGACGAGGAACATGGATTTGCGGCGCTCCAAGAGCCTCTGTACCGGGTGGAAACAGGTAACTACGAATACAGACTGATTTTGCGATGCCGCCAAGACGCAAGAACCAAATTTGCCAAGCTCCGCACGGACGTCCTGGAGAAGATGGAGCTTCTGGAGTGCAAACATGCCATGGACTTGAATAAACAGCTGAGAAGCCTCCTAGAGAGCTTGGCGGAGCTGCACAGGAGCCTTGTGGAGCGATTGGACGCCCTGCCACCTCTCTTTCCCATCGAGGTGGACTTCAAGGAAACCGACTTTCAATACAAGTCCAGCACTCTGAAACCCCAGGAGCTGGATGACGACGAGTTTGAACCCAACAACATTCCACGTACCACTGGCTCCACCTCGGTGGAGTGCGGATACGAGGCGGTGGAGCAACCGGCGGCCATCATAAATGTGGATGTGAAGGAATCCACCGAGTCTTCCTCTGGCCAGACCAACAATGACAACGACAGCATGCTTCGGGAACTGGGCCTTTACGATGTGGACCTGCTCTCAAATCCGCAGACTATCAGCAATCAAAAGGACTCGATAGCCGCCCAAAAGGATGCCTACGATTTTGATTTGTTTCTGAACCAGGCCACCGCAGCCACCACCAGCCTGGAGCGGGACTTGATGTCTTCGAATGCCGAGGAGATGGATTTGCTGCTGCAGTGAACATATATAGTACAAATTTTTTGTGTGCACTGAAAGGTGTGAGGGTTTTTGATAATTAGTTTAAGCGGCTTGCGTAGTTAAAAATAATTACATAGAGTAAAGTAAATAAAATGTCAGTATTTATTGCGAAACTAAAAATTAACCATTTAAAATTTTTTATAGCTCTGGTTCTGATTAAGGCTTTTTTGGCACTAAGTCGTTGAGTCTCTATAAAGTGTAGCTTTGGCGAAGCACTTCGGAGGCACTTCCTCTTCAGATGCATCGGTAGTTTCCGTCGTGGCATAAAAATAAAGATTTCGAGGAACGCTGGGCAGGATTACGGATACTGCCATTGATACAAGCCGCGAAATACATATTGGTATTGGTAATACAAATAGTTGGTAAAGGGAAGCAGCTCCTGATAAACACCGATCTGTTCGATTGTCCAATCCCGAAAAATATCCAGAAAAAATTCTCTTTGATAAGGGTTCCGAAGGACGAAAAAAAAATGCCACAAGTGCATATAGGGAGTGATATATTTTACCAATTTTCCATTTTTTTTTATTACCTTTATGAAAATCTTTTTTTAATTTTTAAATTTGTTTATTTTTAATATTTTACCTAATTAAAAACCCAACGTAAAAAATGCTTACAAAAATATAAAACTTCAGTTGGATGTCTAAATTATAAAAATAATCAACATAATTATAGGAAATTTAACAACTTGCAGAAGTAATCTTCTAAAAAGCGCTTGTCTTTATGAAAGTATTTTACATTTTAGGGAATTAACTACAAGAAGTAATAGGAAAACTATCTCTAAAAATATATTTAAAATTAAGCTATACTTTGGACATTGATATTATAAAAAATACCATCTATAATAGTAATTAGAATTAAGCTCAATGTTAAAATTTAAAGATTTAGGTCTCTGTGGTTTCACTTTGTTTTTGGCAAAACGTCATAATGACCAATCCAACCACGTAGACTCCAGCCAGGACTAGGAAGTAGCTGCCGTAGACCACATACTGGTCCCTGGGCTCTAGACCGAATCCCACTGGCTCCACTACCACCACCGTGAGAATCGTTTGGAGCAACAAGCCCACCAAAGTGTTGATTCCGAAAATCAGCCCAAAGCTGTCGTCCACCAGATTCTCGGCCACCACAGCTCCGGCCACGGTGATGCTGAAGAAGAACAAGGCACAAAAAAGGATATAGTTGCCGTACGCCACCCATACAACTTGCGTCTTGGCAGCAACAAGGAGCAGTCCACCCAGAATGGCGGCACAAATGGATATGCCCAGCATGTAGGATTTACGTCGGTTGTTGGACTGCAGAAGTCCGGCCAAGATGGCGCCTATGGCTCCCAGCAAAGTAGCCAGGGCTTCGACGCCACCATTGTACACACTTTTGTTGTCTTCAGCCACTTCCTTCCACAGAAATTGTATGTAGGAGATAACCTTTTAGAAAAAAGGACTATTATTATTATTATTATATTTCTACGAAAGTAAAAGATGCGTACCTGAATCTGTCCACAGGTGGCCAGTGCCCACCACAAGCTCCAGACCAGCACTATGGGATTGGTGTAGGCGGAGACAAAGTGGTAGCCCAACAGCCGACCCGCATTGGCCAAGGAGAACTTCGGCTGCTCCACTTCGCCACCGGATTCCGGATTCTTATTATCAGCTGCATAAAAGTAGAGACTCCTGGGCACGCTCGGCAGGAGCAGGGATACTGCCAGCGAGATGGCCTGAGTGGAAAGAGAAATATAGTGCAGCTCCCGGAAATCCATGCTGTCGGTGGAGACCAGAATTTGAGCCAGTACTCCGCCCAGGAACTTTCCACTCAGAATGGCGGCTCTCGTGTGCCCGGTGACGATCTGATACCGCTTCTTGTCCACCTTGGCATAGATGTAGGTGTAGTAGGCCACCTCGGCGGCGGTAAATGTGCCGAAAAAGACTTGTGCCACTTGCAACCACCGCAAGGTCCGTGACCAGATCAGGAGGGAGAACAGAACGATTCCCGCCAGTGCCGACAGAACAATCACAGGCTTGTACCGCACCAAGTCCGTAATGAGGAAGACGATCACCAGCTGGGCCAGCACAGCATAGGTACCGAACGGATAAACCTCCTGGTACACCTGTTCGGTGGTCAAGTTGCGGAAATCCCCAGATAGGTATTCGGTTACGTACGGCTCCGAGGGCCGGAGTTCCCGCAGAAAACCGAACGAGCACAACAGCAACGAGATCTTTAGCCAGTTCTCCATGACGCCGGGGCCAGTTGTTGGTTTAATTGGACACGAATGCGGTACTCCGCTGCGTTCCGGCGACAGGTGTTGCGCTCCCTGAAAGGTGTCGTAACACGCGGCGAACGCCAACCGGCAACTGATCGCCCTCGTCGAGAGCCACTCGGAGGAGAGGTCTCTTTTTCAGCTTTTTCGCTCTTTTTCGATTCGGGCAGTCATCCACAGTGGGGGTCAAAAGTAATCACTCACAACAATTGCGAAAAAAAAAGAGTTCTTATTACATTCCACTTTTTCTCTAAAATTTTATTAAATTTTGAAAACAAAAAAAAGAATACAATTCTTAAATTAATATATACAATTTAAAATAAATGTAGTTAATATTAATAAAAATTTATGGACATTTTTCGGCAATAATTAAAATTTTATTTAAAGAAAATAAAAGCCGGCTCAGTTACAATTTTACAAAATATCTAGAATTCTACTTTATTTTTGTGAAAAAAATTTAAAAAAAAATTTCCTTAAATTTATTTCAACATAACTCTTTTATTTTTGTCAACACTGTGTGACCTTAGTGGACCGTGAAACAAGCAATTTTTCTTAAAATTGAATTCTATATCGGCTCTCAGATCTGAGACCATCGAGAGTATATTTTTCGAGTAAAAAAAATTGATTTCCCCAACAACAATTTTTAACAGTTCTCCACTTATGATAAGTTTCGTGCTTTCGCTTGCCAGACAATAAAAATGATCAGAGAAACCCCTTTATGAATGCACACCCCCCTGAATAGTTGAGAAATTGTTCAGTTGCTCCAAATTAATTTATTTTCAATTAACTGACGCATCGAATTTTTTGAGAACACATTGTTCCGACACATGAATAATAAACAAATTCCAATTCAGAATTTAATTTTAAAAAAATATAAATGAAAATCAAGCTGCTTTCCTGATTACTGGCATTGGGGTTCTTATCATTTTGGCCTAATCTCTGGACACTAAATTATAGCCCGGGATGTTCTGAACCAACTACGCAGTCTATATATCTTAATATTGCCTGACATTACCTTGTTGATTCAGAATCAGAAGACTTGTGATTTATACAATTTTTCAAGAATTATTATTAAAAAAAATAATAATAAAATAAATTTATGAGACTTTGGCTCTACAAACTCGCTATTTACAATCACATATACCTTCTCTTTCTTATAAAGAAAATTTACCTTTTGAGATAAGCTTCGTAGAGTTTCAAAAGTTCCGGACTGGTCCTTGGCTGCACCGCCTTGAGGGCATGCTCGAAGTCTGGCCACTGAACCTGCTCCGCCTCGAAGCTCTGCTCCAGAGCCCTCAGGGCTGCCTCATGGCACACGGCCTGAATCTCCGCACCCGAATACCCATCCGTCAGTTGGACCAACTGCTCCATATCCACACCATCGGCTAAAGGCATTGCCCGCAATTTGATCTTCAGGATTTCCCGGCGCGCTTCTGCTTTTGGCAATCCGACGTAGAGAATGCGATCGATTCTGCCCGGACGGAGGAGGGCCTTGTCGATCATATCTGGTCGATTGGTGGCCGCCACAATGGTCACGTTCTGCAGGGCCTCCACGCCATCCATTTCGGTAAGCAACTGCGTTAGCACGCGCTCCTTCACAGAAGACGAGCCTGAATCACCATCCGCTCTCTCCCCACTGATAGCGTCGATTTCATCAAAGAAAACTATTGCGGGAGCAACTTGACGTGCCCTCCGAAACACTTCCCGCACCGCCCTCTCAGACTCACCCACCCACATCGAGAAGAGCTCCGGTCCTTTGATGGACAGGAAGTTCAGTTTACTCTCGGTGGCCAGGGCTTTGGCTATCATTGTTTTCGAGCAGCCAGGTGGGCCGAACATAAGGATTCCTCTGGGTGGCTTGATGCCCAATCGCTGGAACTTTTCCGCGTGGAGCAGCGGCCACTCAATGGCCTGCTGCATCGCCAAACGGAGCTCCGACTGACCACCGATATCCGACCACTGAACATTGGGGCACTCAATGAGCACCTCTCGCATGGCTGAGGGCTTGATGCGCGTCAAGGCTGCCTGAAGATGCTGGAGCTGAAGGGGGTTGGGGTGGGCATTGAGCATTCCAGCGTAAACCAAATTAGCCAAATCTGCCCCGACGTAGCCGTGAGTTATAGACGCCATATGCTCCAGATCTTCCTCACTTAATATGTTTACCACTGAAGACGTCAGACACTTGATGATGTCCCTTCTTGCCGTGGGACTAGGGGCACCCAACTCAACTTCACTGTCCAATCGACCTGCTCTTCGGATACTCGGATGCAGTGCCTCAATCTGCGAACTGGTCGCCAACACAAAAGTCTTACTTCCCTTTAGATTCCGGGGACTATTTAGTTGATCCAAAAGGGAAAGAAAGGAAAGAGAGACGCGCTTGACCAAATCAGTAGCCTCTTGCTTGGGACACAGGTTATGGATGTCCTCAATTAGCAGGAGAGTGGGATGCGGATAGTGATTGTATGCCAATTCAAAAATTTCACCCAGTCGTTTCTCTGTTTCTCCTAGGAACTTGCTATACACTTCGCAGCTATTGATGGGTATCAGTTGGATGTGTCCGTGGCTGCGTTCTTCGGCCACCGAGGACATGGCCTCCAGGATCATGGACTTTCCGCAGCCGGTAGCCCCGTAGAGCAGCATTCCACGGGAAACTTTAAGGCCTAAAGACCAGATTTTTTTAATGTTTTATTTTACTTCACTAAAACAAACCTACCTGGAGGTAGTTTCCTGAAACCCAAGGCATAATCCATGCTTTCCTCAACCAGCTGCAAGTGTCTATCTAAGCCACCGATTTGGGACTTTGTTATGCGACTACTCCTCTCCTCTTTCTCCGGCAGCTGTTCCTCAGCTCCCGATATCAGTTGCAGTTTCGTGACATTAGTGACCTGTACAAAAGCAAGAGGCTTGGATTCCAGACTAAGATTCGCCAAAGTGTCCTCAACAGAACTCTGCCAATGTTCGAAAGCAAAAGTGAGCGATTTGTTGAAAAAGTTTGTACGAATTCGACTGCCCACGCAGAAGATATGGTTCATAATGTCTTTTTTAACTAAATGTGTAGCCTCCTGAAGCTGTTCTGCGCGCAAAGGTGCATCTTGCATGTTAATGTGACGAAGTGAAATGCTGGAAGCTGCTATAAGTCGACTCGTGTCCAGGGCGCATATCTTCAAGAGTTTTCCCCGCAGTGAGGTCCAATGGAATTTAAAGTCTGGAGGAGTTTCTAGTGATTACCGTGTTACGTATAATAAAAACAAATCATACCCGCATCGTTTACAAAAATTGTGGTAAGGAACTGCTCCGAAATGGGCCATACGATCCTCACCAAAGGTGGCTCTTCCGTCGCCAACGCCTGAATAACCACGTGCTGACCGATATGTAGATGCGCCAATTGCATAGCTCCCTCGGAGAGAAAGACTATCATGTTGGTGTACCTGAGAGGTAGATCCTTGAGGGACTCTACTTCGAAGTTTCGTTGCTGGACGCTTGTGGTGAAGATCACCCCACTTCGCACAAACTCCGCCGTCCCATTTGGGTCAATCCCATCCTGACTAAGGGTTGGGCATATTTCATCATGATTGTCTCTCGCCTTGGAGGGAATATGAGCTCCGCAAGCTTCGCAGTGGAACCAACTGGCCTGATTTTTCTTACTATTTGATTTAGGCGGCATTTCTTGCACCGGCTGCACGTTTTGTTTTTATTATGATCCGAGAGGCTGCCAACTTGTTTGAAATACATGGTTTCATTCATATTACGGTGAACCATTTAAGAGTGGGAGATAATTTTAAGTAATAAAATTGTATATGATTTTTGTAATTATTGTTTTAAATAAAACATTCATTGTTAAATTTATTTATACCTAAACATTTTACTTAAATGCGAATGTACATATAGATCCAGAGGACCTAAATTGTGAGAAAATTCCATTTCATGTTATAGGAAATCGAGTTCACGAAAATTATAAAATACTGCCATAACCCGAATATAAAATTAAATAATTGAAAAAAAAAACAAATACAAAACATAATTTCGATAGGCAAAAACTATTGATAACAATAAATATATCGATTTCATTCAAATATATCGATATACACTTGTATTCAACAACCCTAGTACTATTGTGACTCACGCGAAAGGGGCTGCAAAAAGCAGGAGATAAACAGTTGGAGCCGAAAGAATTAGACATGAATAGTGAAGCCTCATCACTGCAGATGCCCTTGGCATCTTCTCCGCAGGCGGTGGGGGAAGCCAGCCAAATGCCCGAAGCCACAACCGCCGCCATCGCAGCCGCCATCTCTAACACGGACTTCTACATTGGTGTTGGCCTGGCAATCTCCTCCTGCTTCTTCATAGGATCCAGCTTCATCATCAAGAAAAAGGCCCTCATCCGACTGAGCAGATATGGCGAAGTACGGGCGTCGGCCGGAGGCTTTGGCTACCTACGGGAGTGGATCTGGTGGGCTGGGCTTCTCACAAGTAAGTGAAAAAGGAAACGGGATTTTTTAATGATATTCAGATTCTTCTAAAATACATAAGTTTTTGATTAAAACCTTAAAGCTTAAATGCTTAGAACTCAACTTACTTTTCAGAAAAGTTTGTTTAAAGCCGACAATGAAGGTTTTCCTTTTAAAAACAGACAAACATACCTTCTTATCGCACTAACCGAGTTGACTCATCACCCCATTTATTGTTTTTGTTTTTTCAGTGGGACTGGGAGAGGCAGCCAATTTTGCGGCGTATGCTTTTGCTCCGGCCTCCTTGGTGACCCCTTTGGGTGCTCTGAGTGTGATCATCTCGGCCGTGATGGCCTCCAGATTCCTCAACGAAAAGTTGAACCTGCTAGGCAAGATTGGATGCTTTCTGTGCATATTGGGATCAACGATCATAGTGATTCACTCGCCCAAGGAAAAGGAGATCGAGGATCTGCAGTTGCTGTTCGACATGCTACAGGATCCTGTCTTCATTCTGTACGTGATCTGTATTGTTGGCTCAACCGTGTTCGTTGCCTTCTTCATCGCCCCTCGGCACGGCCACACGAATGTGGCAGTCTATATATTTATGTGCTCTGGAATTGGCTCCCTCACGGTGATGTCCTGCAAGGCTCTGGGACTGGCCATCCGACAGACGCTCAACAATGGAGGCAACGTGTTCCTGACATGGATGCCCTGGTTCCTGATCCTTGTGACGGTCACATTCATCGCCATCCAAATGAACTATCTCAACAAGGCTCTGGACATATTCAATACTAGCATAGTGACCCCCGTTTACTATGTGATGTTTACCACCTTGGTGATAGTCGCCTCCGCTATTCTTTTCAAGGAGTTCACCCACATGAAGTTTGAGGACATCCTCGGCGATGTGTGCGGCTTTCTGATTGTTATTACTGCTGTTTTCCTACTCAATGCCTTCAAGGATATAGATATATCGTTAAACGATGTGCGTGGCCTAATGCGTCCGAAAATGCAACGGGTTTCGCAGTTCGACGAGGAGGTGCTGGTAACGAGCAACACCAAGGAGCGACGCATCTCCTATGGCTCGGGAGACATCTTCAGGAAGGCCTGACACAAACAGCGGTATCAGGTGTAGTTGCACCCCTTGCAGCGGGCGACATAAAGACGCCGTAGGCGAAGCATCGGTCCAAATATCTGTGCATATCACATTCATATATCATCCCATGTATCACATTCGCCATGTATTGTTCCTTCCATGTTGTTATCCATACATTCGCTAGCATAAGACAGT
This sequence comes from Drosophila atripex, assembly GCA_035045925.1. Lineage (NCBI taxonomy): Eukaryota > Metazoa > Arthropoda > Insecta > Diptera > Drosophilidae > Drosophila > Drosophila atripex. The sequence goes on along the minus strand of JAWNOP010000070.1, from coordinate 5,576,222 downwards.
AATCTTAGGTTCGATAATATACGTATAAACGACTTATTTTACAAATGTTTTAGATACATTTTTATTATGTCTGGTACTTAAAGACTCTTTTGTATTCGGGACATCTCTTATCGGGAGATACGATTTATTTTCTTATAAGATTTTTCCCTTAGACTCCTATAAGCCTTTTGTATATTTAATTCCTACTGTTTGAAACGAAAGGGAAGTTCTAGATGAAAATTAATATTTCTTCGGAGTACAAGTAGTGCTAGAATAGATATATATATATACAGTACTCTATTTAATAACAAACAATTTCCTTAATTGAAAACAATCAAGAGTATATTATAGCCCAACTACCTTAATGCCTATCGGATTACGAACATGAGAACATGGAATTTAGATCCGAAGTTTTAGTTCAGCAATGGTTAACCACGCTACAAGTTACTCAACCCTAGTTACTGTATACTTGGAGCTCCTACTATGGCGCTTCTACCGTGTATTGTTCCACTACCTCGGCTTGATGCGACTCCACTTCGACCGATCACAAAATAAGGTGAAGCTGACCCCCTACAGTGTCACCATTGCCAATATAGTGGGTCTCTTTTGGGTATTTTTACTGACCGAAAACCTGCCCATCAACGCCATGCAGTTGGGGTTTGTCATTTCCCTGCTGATGCAACCGCGTTCGGTGTTTGAAAATCGGATCAGGCTAATTAACAAGTTCTTACGGATCTCTCCACATTTATTTTTTCGCTACGAACGAAAGTTCCAACTCAACGGCACCCTTCCGCTGGCTTTCATAATTAGATTTTCTATCGTGGATTTTTTGTTGAAAACTGGGGGTAATCCTCTAGTTTTAGCCGCAGGTGGGTTATTAATAAACATTAAGACTCCGAATTGGCTCATTCACATAAGTTGTATGGTGGTGAGCTCTACCATTTCCCTGATATTTAAATACATTGAGTTCGTGCATAAAGAAATTGCGGCCATTGGAAAGAGTTTGCCGGTGGCGGTCCTGCGAATGGACCACCGGGCGGTAAGCCGGATGAAACGGCGATTGGTCCATATGCAGAACTTGAATAAAATGTGTTCACAACTCATCAAAATGATTTTCGAGTGCCTGGGCATCCAGCTGTTTTTCCTGATGTACTTCAACATAAACTTCCTAATGACGTTCCAATTCGAAAAAAACAATACTATGCTTAGAAATATTATCAACGGAATGGTTCTTCAATCATTTCTGATTTCTTTTGGGAAATTGACAACGATGTACCACACCCATATCGAGGATAACCATATGGTGCCCAAGTACGATTTTGACGAATTCCGGTCTAATCACAACTGGGTGCAGAAGACTTTATCCACTTGGAGGGCCGAGGACTGGTCAGAACTCATTAACCAGGACTCAATGCTTCATTTGCTTAAGCCTCCTCTGCAAATTCTCGGCCTGTTCGCTCCCAACGAACGATTCCTGTTCAGTATCATCTTCGCCTTTGGCACAATCGCCTATTTGAAAATAATGTGGGAGTTGGCGGCTCTAAAGGCAGGAAAAAATTTACAGTTTGAAAGTATTCTTATACGTCACATTATTAGTGCATAAGATATGTAAATATATTCAAATGAACTCAATAAAATATGTCTGTTATGTTGTATCTTTGTAGTCACCACTTTCCTAATTTCCAACCATTATTAGAGATATTTTTATTAATTTCCGTTAATAGGAAACTAAAACGACTGCCCATTATACCCATTATAGGTAATTATGGAAAACTACCAATCCAAGTCTACAATTTTTATATTTTAGTTATTGAGACCAAAAATGGGAACACAATAAGTTGGCAGATTCGAGACAACCATGGCTCTTTGTAGTTTGACACGGTTTTTAATTGGTGGCCGGGTCCTGTTGCTCCGTTTTTACCTTTCGAACTTGTATTATCTTGGATGGATGCGTCTCCAATACGATAAGGCTCGAAATGAGGTTCAATCGACATACAAAAATATCGTTATATCCAGAATAATTTTAATGTTCTTCATACTCTATCAAATACAAACCGTTTGCGATGACGACAGCCGGCAACAGGATGACATCGAAATACTAGCATTCATGGTCGTTCTGTTTTTAACCCCGAGTACTGTTATTGAGAAACAAGTCCGGCTAATTAACAATTTGTTGCGGATCTCATCAAAACATTATCAGGATTGTCAAGCTAATATTTCGTGGCACTGGTCGGTTCTCCTTGCGTTGGCCTTTAAATTAGCGTATTTCGAGAAAACGATTGAGTTCTTGAATGAAGCAACCTTTGTTGAATTTATGTTCATCCTGCCAAAATTTCTAATAACTTGGCTTATTTTCTTGTTTTCTCACCTCACGAGCTTTGCTATATCGCTGCTTGTCGGATATACCGAGTGGATAAGAAATCGAATTTCTTCTGTCGAAGAGAAGCTACTCCAAGCTATCCAGCAAAAAAGGCTGCGATCAGTTAAAAATATGAGGCGGAAAATGGCATCGTTGCTGGTTTTAAATCAATGGTGTTCAAGGATTACGGAAGAAGCTTTCGACTGCCTCAGTGCTCAGATGGCTTTGCTAGCCTATTTCACTCTAAATTTTCTTCCTGCGCAATCGATTTTAGATCTAGACTTTAAGTTGATAAATGTACTTTCCATCTACAGCCTAAAATGTTTAATTTTTTCCCTAGAGAAACTAACGCTTGGAACTCAACGGAAGCACTTCTTATGCGATAGAGATTGGTGGGAGCATGTTTTTATTCACAATTTGGCCAGGCCCCAACTGAAAGTTTTCAGCTTGGTTACCCCAAATAGACAATTGTTCTTTCGAATAATTTTTGCCAACTGCAGCCGTATGTATCTTCAATATATGTGGATACGTGCCGAACTGAGAAACAAAAATACCAATTTATTTATTTAAAATTCAAATTAATTTTTTACAAATACAAAATTACTAATTTTAGATGGAGTCTCTAAAAACATACTTTTAGATTAAAACTAAAGAATTTATAACATTTTTATTAAGATTAAATATAACCAAAACAATCGATTTTTGCCTTAAAATGTTAATAAAGGTCCTTGGTATAAAAAATTATGTATTTCAAAAGAATATACATCCATCAAGTAATCTTTTATTCAAATTTAAGAACATTTTAAGAAACCGAAATTCAAATTTAACGTCTCTTATCGATAACAATCTGCTTGGGAACTATCGGTATCTCTCAGTGAATGGCAGAGTTGCCAACGAAGCTCAAAAATATTAAATTGACACTAAAAGTCACAATTAAATATATTTCTGATTGTATTATACTCAAATATGAGTCTGGTTCGTCTGCGGTTGTTGCGTAATCTGCAATGTAACACTTTCAGCTCCCTTTGGAACAACTTTGCCCGTTGCACCACCGCTGTGAATGCCGGCAGCAACCATATCAGTGACCCGGCCGCCATTAGAACGCTGAAAACTTTTTCGGCAGGAAGCAAATATCCCATTCTAACCAAAGAATTCTTGTTTACTGGAGCAAAACGCAATTACGCGAGCAAAGCTATTGCCAAGACAATGGAGGAGCACTGCGTGGTACCCGATGTTATTGAAAAGGCTCCGATGGCCACCGCCACCGTCGACTATCCATGTGATATCAGCGTCAAGCCGGGCCAGATACTGACCCCCACCCAGGTGAAGGATGAACCGTGTGTCAAGTGGGAAGCGGATAGCTCTAAGCTCTACACCCTCTGCATGACCGATCCGGATGCCCCCAGTCGCAAGGAGCCCACGTTCCGCGAGTGGCACCACTGGTTGGTTGGCAACATACCCGGCTGCGATGTCGCGAAAGGAGAGGTGCTCTCTGCCTACGTGGGATCAGGTCCGCCGAAGGACACTGGTCTTCATCGATACGTTTTTCTCATTTATGAGCAGAAATGCAAGCTGACCTTCGATGAGAAGCGGCTGCCAAACAACAGCGGCGAAGGACGTGGAGGCTTTAAGATTGCACAGTTCGCCAAGAAGTACGCCCTCGGCACTCCCGTTGCCGGCAATCTTTACCAGGCGGAGTACGACGACTATGTGCCCATTCTCTATAAACAGTTGGGAGCTTAAGGGTCAAACCCTAATGCATAATTATATAATTGCACCACGGATTGGATTCGAAAACTGCAAATGTATTTTAAAGTAATGCCATAAAAGACTTTGTAACCCTTGACGGGAAATTAAATTGTTAGATTTGCGAAAAATTGTTTAATTTCATCATTTTTAAGAAGAGAATGTGAGGAAAAAAATAAAAACTATTTAAGGGCAATTACTTTCAGAAAAAAAAAATTGTTAAAGAATAAAGGTCAACATGATGGAGCTACAGATAGTTCCAAAATGGATAGGATCGCGCTCGATCAGAACAAGTTCATGGTGGTTGCTGGCAGGCTATTTATTTTCAATCATTCCAATTACAAATCTAATTTACGATTAGGATTCATCTAAGGTCTTACAATCATCCAAAAATGGATTTTTTGTTGGTTTGCAAATTTTTAAAACACTATACTTATTATTGGAGCATAATTACTATTCTGTTGATCTGTATTCGTCGCGCGTCTCTTTATTTAAATATACTACTTGCTGTAGACACATTTTTTTGTTTTTGTTTTTTTTTATGCATATAAAGGTCTTTAATATAAACTAGTTGCGTAACATTATGTTCCATATAATAATCCAGAAGATGATCTACAATGCATCGGATGTGGGTTCTTCATGCGGTCGAACTTTGAGTAAATGGGGATGCAATGTTCCTTCTACGATTGCGATTACTCCTCCTCAGCAGCCGGAAATAGTTCGGCATGCTTCTCCCACTCGGTAGCGCTAATTGCCTAAAAATATATTTTATAAATTAGGAATTATCTCAACAATCAAATAGCGATTGATACTCACAAATATTTCATCGAAGGCCTGCTTGGCCAGCCAGTGGAAACACGGGCTCTTCCACTCTCGGGCCGTGGCCTGCTGGTCTCGGACGGCGTCCTCGACCTTGGAAGTGGAGTTTGCGATGGCCTTGTACTTGACCCACAAGTAGACCATACTCTTCATCTTGTATACCCAGAGGTCGTTGGGTACGCCGCGAATGATGTCCTGGATCTCCTGCATGTTCACCTCGGTGATGTTCTCCAAGAATGTCCGATTCATCAAGGTGAAGATAGTCTTCAGGGTGTCGAACGGCACATCGGCGTTCTTTCCGAGACCGTAATGGGCCGACTTAATGATTGCGAAGATGACCTGCTCTGTGGAGAGCTTCGGTAAATTGGGGAGGAAGCAGTGCTCCAGATTGAGGTCGCCGCAGTCCTTGAGCTGTTTGTTGATCTCCTCGCCAACGTTCTTGTAGTCCTTCCACCAGTTGGCCCAATCGTTGTACTTCTTCGACTCGTAGAGCGGTGCCCACTCGCTTCTCAAACGTTTCCGGCTACGCTTACTGACCTTGCGGCTGGACTTGCCATCGTCCACGCCTTCGTCGTCCGAGTCCTCATTCAGCACAATGGCAGCCGACGAATAGTCCTCGTCGGCGGCGTCCTGGTTTGTACTGTAATTGAATTGCTGCTCAAAGAAGGCCACTGCGTAGGAGTCTGCCTCCGGCTGGGGCATCTTCCTCGGCTGGTCGTTCAGATAGGGAATCTTGAAGCCGCCCATCAGAAAGCCGCGCTTACGAGCCACACGACGCCACTTCTTCTCGGCCTTGGATACGGGCTCGTTCGACTGCGGTGGTGGTGGAGCAACGCGTTTTTGTCCTGAAAGACAAACAGTCTCAGAGGGAGGAGTAGTTGATAAGCAATTTAATACTCACCGATTTCCGGATCTTGAATATGGGAAATTGGAATATTTTTCGAAACGTGGACCCCAGGCTTGCCACCCGGTGGTGGTGCCTTGGCCTGCCCTTGGCCACCTCGAAGGACTGGAGGTCCACTCTTAGCAGCTGTTCCCGTTCGGACTGCGCCTGGTCCAGTCTTGGGAGCGCCAGTTTGAACTTTTCCCGATCCGGCCACTGCTCTGCCTGTTTGCTGTCCCGAAACGGGAGCTTTTCTTACGACCGTACTGGCATTGCCAGAAGTGGGAGCCACCTTCGGCCTATTGGATGCCCCAATCGGGGCCTTGATCGGCCCGCCAACTGGTGGCTTCACCGGCGGCTTATTTCCATTGTTGGTAATACTATTACGGACTACAGCAGCCGCCTTTGGATTGTTACGGATATTCTGCACTGCCTTGACAGCCGGCTGTTGGCTTGGTTTCCGAACAGCTCCTCCGTTGTTGATGTTGACTTTCTGCAGCTGGTTGCGCTTCGAGTTGAAGGCACGCTGGCTCGCTTCCCATCCAGACAGGGCGCCACCTCCACCCCCTCCGCCAGCGGATTGGTATCCGGAACTCTGGAATGAATTAGACTGTGAACTGTTCCAGTTGCGTGAGTTGGCTTCCTGGAAGCTGCGGCTAATGTTGTTGCTAAAGCCCGATCCTCCGGAATTGTTAAAGCCTCCTGATCCTCCCGAATTGTTGTAACCTCCTGATGCTCCAGAATTATTAAAGCCGCCCGATCCTCCAGCATTGTTGTATCCTCCCGACAGGCCAGAATTATTGTTGAAGCCTCCCGATCCACCAGAGTTGTTGTTAAAGCCTCCCGATCCACCAGAGTTATTATTAAAGCCGCCCGATCCGCGGTTGTTGAAATTGTCAAAGTCACGATTGTCCTCCTGGAAGTTGGAGCGAGAGGAACCAAAGTTTTGGCCAAAGTTTCCGCCGCCGCCTCCGCCTCCATTGCGTCCAAAATTATCATTAAAGCCGGAACGCTGATCCCCAAAGTTGGGCGATGACTGCTCGCGGAAGTTGTCGGCCAAGTTTCCGTTCCCACCAAAGGAACGAGCATTGCCTCCAAAGGACGGACCATCGTTTTGTCCAAAAGAGCCCCTATTCCTTAGTTCATCTTCGAAAAACCTTGACTGCGACTGCTGATTGCCACGATTGAAATTATCCTGGTTGAAATTACTGGAGCTGCGGATGGGCTCCTGGTCCATTAGACGCCCCATATTGGAGTGCTGGCCGTGTGAACGAAAGTTATCCTCGAAATCGCCGCGCCGCATATCCGAATTATTTGAGTTCTCGTAGCGCTGGTTGTTCGAATTAAAGCCACTGCGATCGTCAAAAGAGCGCCAGTTGTTGTTGGAGCCGGGGCCATTGAAATCGCGGTTGCCGCTACTGCTTGGGGCGTTGTAATTGCCGCGGTTGAAGTTTCCCCCATCCGGACTCTGGTTGCGGTTACCGCCGTATCCACCGCCGCCGCCTCCTCCTCCACCATAATTACCGAATCCGGAAGAATTGCCAAAAGAACTAGACTGGGAACCCAAGCCGCCGCCACCGCCAGATGAAGTTCCCATTCCACGCCGCTGGCCGACACCGTAAGCGTCTCTATTCATTTGACGAAAGTCCATTGCGTGTGGTATCCCAGGAATGTGATGCTCGACCTGAGTGTACCTTAGCTTCACAGAATCCAAAAAAGCTCAGAAATATTATAGATTTCTTTACTTTTCGACACAAATTTTTGTCGAGCCTCAAAATGTTTCCCGAATTTTTCGCAGTTTGGCAGTCAGGGTTGCAAGACGAGTGAAAAACCGGCTATATATACGGCTTTAGAATACAATCAGTGTTGCCAACTACTGGCAGTCTAACTAACAGGCCAGCTAATAGCTTAAAAAGTCAGATATCAAAAATAATACCAAACTTTAAACTGTTTTAATTTAGCAACTAGCTTCATTATGTTACAGACAATTATTTAAAATTAATAACAAAACATTTTAGAGGTTATCGCAAATATATGTCTAATAATGTTCCATTGTTTATGACAAAATTCATGGCTCCCATTTTTTTTAGCAACAAATGGCTAGAAAATAGCTAACTTGGCAACACTTTTATACCAACTAGGATATCTGTCTATTTTTACGGTATTTAATCATGGCTATATAATACTATGAAAATTATTGATTTTTTCATAAAAGTGTTTTTAAATATGTAACAAATTTAATTATATTAACAATTTTTATGTACTGTATTTATTTTTATTGATATAGATATATGAGAGGTAAAATGAAATGTTTGCCTTCTAACCAAAGAAATTTTTCATTTATATATTAACAGAAAAATATAAAAATAGTTAAAAACATTTTATGTACATATGTACGTCATGATTTTAAATTTAAATGATGTGTTTTATGATTTCTTTCTTAAAACAGAAGTCTGAGTCTTTGATAAAAGGTCTAAAAAGATTTAAAGATTAAAAAAGAAGAAGATTAATAATACATTTAATTTTATTTTACAAATCTAGTAAAGAAAAAATAAGGCAACAGATTTAAATAAAAAATGAATTGAAAAACAGCGGCTGATCAAAATAATCTCATTAGAATAGTAGTAGTCTTTTAATAATTAATAAAAAATTATTCTTCTTAAAATACTCGAATTCTTATTATTCTATTAAAAATTATACTGACTATCATATAGACAAAAACTATCTACTTACGATCTGGTAGATATTTAATATTCTGCAATCAAAATATGTTGATTCTTTCACGACAAAAAAACAATTCAAAATTTTTGTTTCAAAAATGCCTTGACTCGACTGTACCAATATCCTTAAGGTCCAACCTTATGGTCTTAAGCACAAACTTCTTGGGTTGTGTGTTTGATTGTACATATGGCTACAATTGGTCAATTCTTCAGCGGAAAATTCGTAGATAGATTCTCCATCATAATCTAAGATCAAATTATTTTTTATATCTTTTGTGAAAATTTCTGGGGGATCCCCTTCAAAATGCATGGAAGGACAATATGGCCCCCAGCGATGGCTATATCTTGATCAATTTCCCCCCGATTCTTGAGCGGAATACCTTAAACGAGTCCTAGATAGAATCTCCACTCTTCTGCATCGAAATCTAGGAACAAAATATTTTTAGATTTTTTATGAAATTAGCTGGGGGATCTCCTTTAAAATGCGTGGGAGGACATTTTGGCCCCCAACGATGGATATATCTTGACCAATTTCCTTATATTTTATATTTAAATATTTTATATTTTTTCTCATTATTATAAGTTCTTCCATTGACCTCACAAAGAAATTTCGGATATATTTTTTTTACTATATATGACCCAAAACCATATCTGAATCTCTACCAAAATCGATCTGATTCTTGAACCGAATACCTCAAACGATCTGTACTTTGATTCTGCACCAATTTTCATCAAAAACTCGATGAAATTTGCGATCGAGATCAATTTTCCCTTCCGAATGAAGTCCCAGGTTTTTAGTCTAAAAAATAAATCAATGTCACAAAAATAACGTTTTAATTTTGCATTTATTATTGATAATTCATTAAATAAGGCGATAACTAATGACTAAAAACAGGAATGCGAATCTGCAGCATCTGAAATAAACAAAAAAAAACAAAGAATTTAGAAACAATTAATCCAAACTGTACAGATTTTGGCAAATACCTTGCTGGTTTTATCAAAAAGAGCCTGCGCGCGATCCTGCTGCAGGCGATAGTTAACAAATTTGTCAAAAATATAGCCGTGTCTCAGGGACTCCACCAGGATGCGATCTTCCCCAATGTCCAAGCTAACCTCTTGTGACGATACCTACATAAAAAAGCAAAATTTAAGATTTATTTAAAATATGTAACCACCATAATTTACGCAGTTGGGAAGGTAAATCTCGGCATGAATCTCCTCAACTGATTCATCACGAACTCGAGCCCGAATTTTGTACTGCAAGTCCTGCGTGGCGCCAAACGATCCACGGCTGTTTCTAATGACTGCTGCATCCTTTTCGTTGATCTCTTGGACAAGTTTGCCAGGGTTCTCAGTAGATGCAGGACGATCGGTCCCGCCTTGGGCTGCCTGAGCACCAGAAACCGGCTGAACTTTCTTAACATCATCGTTGCGTACTCGATGCGATACCAAGGTGCCGATGAACTTTCGGTTATTCAGAATGATGGTCTTCTCCATGGATATTTGAATGTTGAACTTTTCGCTCATTGCCTCGGCCACTATTTGCATGAAGAAATTTTTGAAAAGCTGTGACTTCAGAATCTTGACCAGGAACTGCGGATGGATGGCGATGTCGCAGACGTCAACAGTTTTGTCGGAACGATCTTTGGTGAGTCTGGGCTCCGATATGCTCATTGGCACCCGGAACGAGCCGGGAGTACTGGACTCTAGGATGGCGATCAGCTCCTCCTCTGTGACATCTTCTGGAGGCGGAACCTCCCGAGCCTGGCACACATTAATGAAGAACTTCTCATTACTGTTCACCTTAAAGCTCTTCACACAGATTCCTGGGGAGAAGGAAAAATGGGATTAACTTGGAGATTCAAAAATATTTATTTGTGGTGTTTATGCATTTTTAAACTCTACATATTACTAATTCGTTAAAATATTACGCGATCGTATCTGAACTGTTTCTTTATTGTTGCTGTTTCATAATTCCGTTTACAAATCAAAATCATGTTTCTTCGAATTGCGTTTTTCGGTAAAACTAAAGCTAGAAGTAAGAATCGTTATTTATTCATCCAACTGGGGATAGATTTTGTTGTGATCCGGCCAGGCAATCTCGCTTACGGCCTGCAAAGGAAAAACATGCTTCTTAAGTGTGGGAGCCTTTTAGATCTGTAAGTTTTGATCCTACCTTAAGCTCATCGAATGCCTGCTTGGCTAGCCAGTGGAAGAGGGGATTCTCCCAGCTCCGCGAAACAGCCTTTAGTTCGCTAACCGACTGAACGAATGTTGAGGTGCGTGTCTTGAGACTGTCATGGAACATCTTCCAGAGGAAGACCATGCTGCGGATTTTATACAACCACAAGTGATTTGGAATACCGCGGATGAGGTCCTGCACCTGTAGCATCTGCTCCTCGGACAGTTTGTCCAGGAAAGACTCGTTCATGAGCAGGAATATCGAACGCATGTTCCGGTACACCTTATTGGTGTTCTTCTCCAGACCCATGTGCGCAGCCATTAGAACCTTATTGACGACCTGCTGCGTGGAGGCCTTTCCATATTTGGGAGTAAATCTATGCTGCACGTTAATATTTCCGAACTTTTCAAGTTTCTTTGTGATTTCGGCGCCGCACCACTTGAAGTCCTTCCACCAGTCCTTCCAGTCCTTGTAGTTCTTCTCCCTGTACATCTTCGTCCACATTTTGCGCAAACGCGTCTGTATCTTTTTCGTAGCCCGTCCACCATTATTGCCGCCCTTATTGTCCGATCGGTGTGAGTCTATTGATTCCGAGTCTGATTCAGACTCCTCATGATTGTCAATAATACCGTCCTCGTTGGCGAACATATTGGTGTTGTAGTTCGGTTGCTGTTCGAAGAAGGTCACCGCGTAGGACTCGCCCTCGGGCTGAGGCAGGGCCTTGCGATTGGTTTCGATGTACGGCAGGCTGTAGCCGCCGATAATAAACTTCCGACTTGTGGACACTCTTCGGCGCTTCTGACCCTCCTGGCCAGAGCCCTCGACCGCCCTCTTTTGGCCTGCAAAATGGTATATAGGGCTTTAGTTACTTAATAGGAGCTGGCGACGATCGAAGGTGGAAGGCAAACCATTCTGACGCTGACGAGTCACAATCTGTTTGCATTTCCAGGCTAACGTCTTCAATCGGATCCAAACAAAAAATTAGGAACCATTTCTACAAAATTAAAATCTTTTAAAAAAATGTTTTAAGAAGCTAATCTAACTTTTCGCAACTAGTTATGGTTCCAATTTTTACAATTTTAGGGTTTTATTTTTTAAAGAGCTTAGTCCTTACCGACTCTTGGAATCCCATTTCTTTTGGCCGATGGCTGCTGAGCGCCAGAACTGGAGTTTCGGCCAAGACTTGTCGACGAATTAGATCTGTTTGGGTTTGTGCCACGCCCCTGAGTCCGTTGATGGGCTTTTGGATCTTGACTAGTCTTAGAATAGGCTCTGGATGTCGTCTTGTTGTGACCATCAATTGATCTTGGTCCACCCGGGTTGGTATTCCGGCCTGGACTTGGTCTACGAGATCCATTCCTCGGTTTAGTTGGCCCGTCCAGGTTGTCGTTGCGATGGCGATTGGGTGGCCCGGCCACCGAACCCGATCTGCGATCGCCCTGATACTGATTCCGTGGAATGTTGGGGTTATTTGAGCCACGGACTGCACCATGTTTGCGTGGCGAAATGCGATGGATGTCACCACCACGCACATTATCCGGCTCGCGCCGCTCTCCGTCCCCATCGTCATTAAAGTGACGATGATGTTCATCCGAGTAAAGATCATTGCGTCCAAAGAAATGGTCATCTTCGAAGGTTTCTTCCATTTCATGGTCCTCGAAGCTCTGATTGGGATTAAAGAAAGGTTCATTTGGTTCATCCTGGCCCCGGAAACCAGGTCGCTCGAAATTGTTTGACCGCTGGTGTCCGTGGAAACGGTCATTGTCCATAGGATGGGCATTTCTTCCATAGGGAATTCTCGGATCCTCTTCTTCAAACGGCTCGCCAGCAAAGCTTCGTTCATGAGTGTCCATCAAGTCTGTGCGACAGATAGTTATTTGGTTGTCATGAACAATGCGTTGATAGTTGCGTCCGATTTGGGGACGAATGGGTTCCTGGCCCATTAAACGAAGATGTTGGTTCTGTGGGATGTGGCCCAAGCCCATGTCCTCTTGTTGTTCCTCCATCATAGGATCCATGTCCACACCTTCTGAGTAATCATTGGGATCAGGCCCGAAGTTATCGTCGTTTGATGGACCGTCCCTGAAGTTCGATTGCTGACCACGATAATCGATATGTTGGTTTCGATAATTGCGGTTCGCTCCCTGTCGGTTGAGAGCTTGGTTGTTTGGATTGAAGTCCTCGTCATTATGATTGAACTCGTCACTGTTTCCAAAACGACCCTGCTTCAATCTCATATCATTCATGTTCATACTTCGATTATTACGATTGTATTCTTGTTGGTTTCCATCGAAATTGTTTCGATTGCGATGTTCATTCCGATTAATCGCAACCGGGCCTGTATGTGGGGCACTGGAACCAAAGATTTCTGGGAAATTGCGATTTATTTCCTGTGGATCCATGTTCCTGCGGTTCAATTGGTTATTATTTGGATTGCGATTCTGCACCGGTTTGTTCGGATTACTGTTGTTTGGTCCGTTATTTCGTTTAAATTCCATCTGATGACCGCTTCGACCACTTATCGGCTCATCGAGATGGTTTCGATTGACATTACCTGGTTGATTATGATTTCGATTGTTTGGGTTTCGGGTCTCTTGTTCGAACTCGTGTTGGTTTGAATTTTGAACAAACCGCTGACCGATCGTATTCGAGTTCCTTCCTTGAAGACTTTGCTGCCTGGAGTTGGAATTGTTTCTCGTATTTTGATTTCTACGATTTGGTTCGCCTCCTTGTGTCTGGTTGGCGTTTCTACGGTTGCTCTGATTGTTGAAGGAACTATTCACGGGTCCCTGATTGCGGGGGAATGGTTCCCTATCCTGTCCCGCAAATCCTCTTTGCCCTCCATGAGAGTTTCTGTCCTCTCTGTTTTCCCTTGGACGAGATCGCTGGTTCATTTCCGGCGATTCTTCTCGGGTGTGCTGGTGCCAGTCTATGTTCCTCGGTGGAGATGGAGTGCGTGGCCTGATAAGATCATGCTCAAAGTCATCCACATAGTCGCCGATGGAGCGCAGCACTTCCGAGTCCACCACACCCTGTTGGCTGTCGCCCAGCTCGACACTGAGCCGGAATCTCTGGCGCTGGAAGTCGCGCAAATTGAAATCAGGGACCTTCAGAGAGCGCACTGCCAGGGCATGTGCCACCATTCGAGTGGCGCCCAGCTCAAGGAGAAATTTTCTCCGTGCGTCCAGGTTACTGCTCCGAAAAGCTTCCGTTTGCCCAACTGATCCGACGAGAATTTCATGGAAACACATGAAATTATAAATGGAAAAAAATGCAGACATACATAGATGGATTAGAGCTAAGTAACGATGTATCTTCTACATCCTTTCGGCGATTAGTTTTCTACTTAGGATAAGAAAGATATTTGTTGACCGCTTGGATATAATTTACTAAAGTAAAGTATATAAAATGAAATATAATAAGCAGAATAGACACTTGCAGATATTTTGGAAATTATCATTTCCAAGCGACCAATTTATTTATGCAAAAAATATTTAAAAAAAAGAAACAAATATATAATATATGGAGAATTTATTAACCATGATTGTACTCTCCATCGTGCCTATAAACTACAGATTACTATAAATATAATGGCCACGCGTGCGACCATATACAGTAGATACCCCACCGAAAACCAATAAAAGTCTTCCGTTTGTGGAAGAAGACTAGAAGAGGTATTATTTTTCATATCACTATCAGGGTGATTGGCAGTGCTCTTGTATAAACAAATGACTAAGAGCACTGTTCTCTTTTCGTGGTTTTGTGGCTAATTTCATCAGAGCCGGAACGTAGATATCCGAAAGCTTTAAAGCACTTGTTCTGGTTGAAGAGAGCGGTTGTATCTTTCAACTTCATCGAACGCTTTGTTGTCAATTAAGAAAGATCTTATCCGTTGGGGAGAGTCAGCCGGTATATCTTAGTGTTATAATATATAATAGGTATAGAGATCTCTTCCATTGGCTCCGTATTGTTTCTCATTCTCTTTGGCTTGGCCATTATCTCACTTTTGTTTAGAGCGTTTTGTTTTGCGAGCAGCAATCTTGATTGAAAGTCAAAACAAATAAGTTTGTTCGCCGCCGCGCTCGTGTTCAGTTGCCTTTTTAGCTCGCAACGAGCCGGTTGTCCGTTGATTTCAGTTTCCCAGCTGCCTGCCCCATCGCTTCCGATCCGATCCGATCTCATCCCGATCCGATTCAACAATTCGAATCGCAGAGATTCTTATTGTCCTACGTCGAGGTAATTATAAGTGACATTTTAGTCGCATCGACACCAATTGGGCATCCAATCGGTTATTGTTGTCCGCCAAAGCGTAACCAGCGGCGTGCCAGTGCCCCGAGGCAAGTGTGTGAGTGTGCGTGTATGTGTATCTATGTGAGAGCCTATTATCTGAACATGTATAGTTTTCCGTTAGCAAAAATTGTGAAATTTCAAAATCAAAACGCTCCGCACATTGATGGAAAAATGGAGAACCCCGCCGCGCAAACATTCTTGAAAAAGTTTAAATTTTCTATGAATCACTATCTCCACGTTTTGATAATGACAATTAGTGTTCTGTCATGCTTGTAGCGCGATTATTTAATTGATAAAAAAGTAATTTGAGTGCGCAAGGTCTCCCAGCAAGCATACATATACAATATACACATTCAAATGAAAATTACATGGCTACAGCCACTAATTGTTTGACGAACTCGCTTCGCAGCTCTTCTGTAAAGCGACATGACGTCATGACGGGGCCTTGAAAGACCGTATCTGTAGCTTCGACAGCTTCTGCTGGCCACCACCGTCATGATAATTAGCTCGGAACAACAGCGAGCCATCATGAAGCAACAATTAGAGCAAACAACAGAGCGATAAGCAACAATAAAGGATTATAAAATGCAATTCAGAACTAGGCTAACAGCAAACACTATATATACTGTATATATGTAGAAGCATCTAGTATTTTGGTAGTGCCGATAAGGTTTCAACGATTTCATGACTGAGCGAGCGTGTGCCGATAAGGAATTGCTTGTGGCCTGAACCATCTGGGAGGCCTCTATAAGGAAGAGCCTTTTTCCCGAATGGATTCCCAGTGACTCTGTTGACTGTTCTCCGTATCAGACATTTTTAATAAAGTCAGCAGCTGTCAAGTGTCGTTAAGGTATACCCTCCAAATAAATCACTTTGCGTCGAGCTGTTTGTTTGTCTCTGCAACGAAGTGTAAACAATTTATGCCGGCTCCTCAAATTCAGAGCTTATATATTCCAAATACATGATTCAGTTAAGAGAAAAAGTAGATGTTACATGGAACAGAGGGACCACGTTTTTTGTTCCTTCTCTCAGAGCTTTTTTATTTTTTATCTTTTTTTTTTTGGATAGCATCTCATCGTGACGACGCACATTTTTATGTGAAAGAGAAATTTCTTTGGCGAAATTTTGAATTTGTCGTCAATTGAGAGTTTGACGTTTGGTTTTTGTTTCATTTCTCGCGTGGGACTTCGCTTTTCGATTGTTGTGCTTATATAATACCAGTGTGGAAACAGGTTTCTCCGTCAATTATATCAAAATCCAATACCCGTTTCTGTTGTACTAGAATTTGATCTAAAGCCGCTGCTTAAAACACGCGTAAATGATCAAACAAGTTTCTAGCGTCCATAAAATGTGACTAGCCCAACGCCTTTAACGAAAATTTGCTGCTCCGGACCAGACTAACTCCAAGTTGTTGGCTTTGTGGGCCTTCGTGTTCTTCCTCCTAAAGAGACGAAAAACTAGTTTTCGTTGCATATTTGTCATTGACAGTGAATTGTTAAAAGCTAATATATTGTTTGAAGTGGGTGCGAGTGCGGGGAGACCTTCCAAGACGTGGCCCCCGGCACACAAACACTTATCTTAGTTACTAATCTGGTATGGTGATAGTACGTCAAGAGTTTGGGGAGCTGCCCTTCGGGTTTAGGAACTTTTTGGCTCCACAAAGAGTAGTAGTTGGGATTCCCAATCTGAAGAGGGGATTTCCATTTCGTAAAGGTAGACAATTAGCGTGTGAGGTGTGAGTGAGCACCATTATTTCCTTATAAAGTTATCATCCCAACTGTCCTAAAGCGGCGGAAGGTTTTAATTAAAAAGTTCCATTCTTGTAGAATTCTTTTGATGATAATTGTATTTTCCCAAATGCAACAATGGCACTAAGTCATCATTGTTACGTTTCGGTGCGTCTTATCGCGGTGTTCCTGTACCGACCACGCAATCAGGGTCTATCTGAGAGATATGGCTGTGCACTCGAAGAGATTAGCGGGGAACAGTCGCAGCAAGGCGCGCGAGTGGCTGCTATTGATATCTAAAAGCTATTGTCATACGGTGCCGGCAAGAATTGTCGAGATTCTTCTCTTCGCCAAACCCGCATTAGTTCCTCACTTTTGTAGTTATGCTAAAAAAAAAAAACAAAAACAGAAAATTTTTGACAAATTCCACTCACCCGGTGTTGGCTGCACAATTAGCGAGTCCCGTCGAGGAAGAGCCTGCTGGTTGCCACCGCTCGGATTAGCCCCTTCGAAGAACTGGTTAATGTTGTCCTCAAACTCGTTCTGCGATTAAGGAAATTTTTATAATTTTCCTTTTTCCCCATTTACATTCTTCTTCTTGACGCCGCTACTTACCCTCACAAATCGCAAATTCTGCTCACGAAAGTTGTCGTTGCTCTCTATAAAATTAGAGCGGCGCGCCATTTTGTTAAGCTTTGGGTTTAAGCTCGAGCAGAATGAAAAGAAAAGCCAATAATTTCAATTACTTTTTACGCCGCAAGTTTCATTAAAATAGATTTTATTCAGAGAGTAGGAGACTGGACTGTCAACTCGTTTCATGAAAATCATTAAAAGTGTGACCCCTCATTGAGAATCTCAATATACCGAAAATACTGAAAAGGGATTTAAATACTTAACAGTAATTTTGCTTATTTTTACATGAAATTAATAGATGGTTCAAATGAGATGTGTAAATTAATTAACTTCTAAACTTTTTGAAAAAAATTAGGAAAATTAGAACAAAGCTATAAATATTCCAGTAATAAATACATGTAGCTTAACAGTGAATACTTTTTAAAATAATACAATTAAGAGAGGTACAGGAAATAAAAGCCATTCTTTTTTGAATTATGTGCAGATGCAACCCATTGTACTCTACGTTTAACGTAAGCAATAAAAAATACCACTACGAGAGCCGTTATTACATTAGAGGCAATTGTTATTATTGTTGCCGCTTGGGAAAGGAACAGCTGTTGAACAGCAGAAAATATAGATCCATTCGCTTTACTCTTACAGTTACACCGTAATATATAACCCACAAAGGGAGGCCAGTGCACGTGCGGGAGAAGGCTCCAAAGAAGACGGACGACCATGGAGGTGAACACAAGTTCGCCGATGGACGAGTTCTGCGGTTCCACATTCTGGGTGTGTATGGAGCCTTGGGCTCTTGGATTTTGAATATCTTTAGTGACCCCTAATTCCGAAACAGAACTCAACGGAGACATGGTGGACCAACGACCCCGACTTTACGCCATGCTTTGAGCAAACAGTGCTAGTATGGACGCCCTGCGCCTTCTACTGGCTCTTCGTCGTCTTCGACTTCTACTACCTGAAGGCCAGCTTGGACCGGAACATACCCTGGAACAAGTTGAACGTGAGCAAGGCGCTGGTTAATGTTGGTCTGCTGGTTCTCACTGCTCTGGACTTAATTATGGCCCTGATCAAGAAGGGCGGGGACTCCCAGCCGCCACTGTTCAAGCTGGATGTGTGGGGACCCATCATTAAGTTCGCCACCTTCCTCCTTATCTTTATATTCATCCCCCTGAATCGAAAGTATGGCGTGCAGACAACCGGCTGCCAGTTTTTGTTCTGGTTTCTGCTCACTATTTTATCGATACCGCGCTGTAGAACCGAGGTTCGAGCGGATAAGTTGCGTCAACAGCTCCTGGAATCGCAGCCGGACGATTTGGAACTTGCCTGGGCGGAGTACCAGTACGCCAGCTTCTTCGTCTTCTTCACTTTCAGCTGCCTTATGCTGATCCTCAACTGCTTTGCGGACGGAATGCCCCGGCAAACCAAATACCAGCGAGGCGACAACGAGATTCCCGAGCTGTCGGCCAGTTTCCTCTCTAGGATCACCTACCAATGGTTCGACAAAATGGCACTCAAGGGCTACCGAAACCCGCTCGAGGAGAAGGATCTGTGGGATCTGCGTCCGCAAGACAGCTGCTCCGAGGTGATGCCGACCTTC
The DNA here is from genome assembly GCA_035045925.1 of Drosophila atripex. Classification (NCBI taxonomy): domain Eukaryota; kingdom Metazoa; phylum Arthropoda; class Insecta; order Diptera; family Drosophilidae; genus Drosophila; species Drosophila atripex. The sequence continues at coordinate 5,557,287 of JAWNOP010000070.1, read as the reverse complement.
GCCTACCACTGGAATCAAAACGTGCGCAAGAACTACAAGGGCAGGGCTCGTGTGGAGCCGAAGGCTCAGTTCAGCAATGGAAATGTCACCTTTGAAAACCCGCACGGCGAGAAGAATGGCCGCAAGAAGGGCGTGGCCAGTATCATGCCGCCCATCTACAAGTCCTTCGGAGGCGTCTTCATGTTTGGTGCTCTGATGAAGTTGGTTACGGATTGCTTGACTTTCGCCCAGCCCCAGGTGCTGAGTCTCATCATCAGTTTTGTGGAAGATCAGGATAAGAACAAACAACCGGAATGGAAGGGCATTATGTACTCCGTTCTGCTGTTCGTCTTGGCTGCCGCACAGACATTCATTCTGGGCCAGTACTTCCACCGGATGTTCATTGTGGGACTGCGAATTAGGACTGCTCTCATTAATGCCATCTACCGCAAGGCCCTGCGCATCTCCAACTCCACCAAGAAGGAGTCTACCGTGGGTGAAATTGTCAACCTGATGGCCGTGGACGCCCAGCGCTTCATGGAGCTGACCACGTACCTGAACATGATCTGGTCGGCTCCCCTGCAGATCGGTCTGGCCCTGTTCTTCCTCTGGCAGCAGCTGGGACCGTCCGTGTTGGCCGGTCTGGCCGTGATGATTATCCTGATCCCCGTGAACGGAGTTATTGCCAGTCGCATCAAGACCTACCAGATCCGACAGATGAAGTACAAAGACGAGCGCGTCAAGCTGATGAACGAAGTTCTGAGTGGTATCAAGGTGAGTCTGTTAATTTTTCAAATATTTATAGAAAAAAAAACACAAATATATATATTCCACGAAGGTCCTGAAACTGTACGCTTGGGAGCCAAGCTTCGAGAAGCAAGTTCTGGATATCCGTGACAAGGAAATCGCCACCCTGAGGTCTACTGCCTACCTGAATGCTAGTACATCCTTCCTGTGGTCCTGCGCCCCCTTCCTGGTAAGAAACGCCAGCCCACCAGGGCTTCGAGTCCTCTGAGATCTCTTTTCAGGCTCCATGAGTTGTTGGACGTGTGACGGTTTTGTGAGCTTTTTGGGTCTAATTTGGCAAATATGTGTTGTGCTTCGTGTTCGAACAAATCTAAAGGTTTCCTTGGTCACGTTCGCGACTTACGTGCTAACCAGCGAGGCGAATCAGCTGAGCGTCGAGAAGGTGTTCGTCTCACTCGCCCTCTTCGACATTATGAAAATCCCGCTGACCGTCTTGCCTATGCTGAGTGTTGACATAGCCGAGGTACAGTCTGCAAAGTGGAACACAGTGGAAGGAATCTCTATCCACCTCTTCGGCTATGGTGCATCACTGCCATCACCCATCCATTTTACGAACAAACCCAATAAGGATCAAGCAACAATCAACCAACCATTTCTCTCTCAATTCTATAAACGATATTGTGTATTATCTTTTAGGTATCATTAGTCACATTTGCCACTTACGTTCTAATCGATGAAAATAACGTGCTTGATGCCACCAAAACCTTTGTCTCATTATCATTATTCAACATTCTTCGTTTTCCGTTAACAATGTTGCCCATGCTGATCACCAACCTGGTGCAAGTAAGTTATACTCGATTGCAACACCAATATCCACTACTCGTTTCAATTACAGTGTGACTTGGGGATGTTCTTAAACTAAACAAAAATCATCAAAGCTCCCAAGCAACACTGTCATTGACGATTTTGTGCCGTTTTGTGATTGTGATTTATTTACTCAATTTATATTCTTTTTTAGCCAAAAGACAATACCATCCCGATATAAACCATCTAACCATTGTATTACCTTTTCCATTCCTTATTTAATTATGCATTTGTTTAAAAATTATTCATTGCATGTATTTGGGCTTTAAACTTATCAGAATTAATTCAGTTTCAAGTAGCCATGTGTCATGGGACTTCCTTTTTATAAATTGCGATAGCAACCACTTGTTTGGGTTTCTTCAAAAAAACAAAATATGTCATTGCAGAGGGCATTCAAGGGTGCTTTAATTAATAATAGAAATAATAATTAATTGTCTGTTTTGAATAGAGATTGGTCCGAATAATGATATTCAAATAAATTTTGTTTTTCAAAATTATTTTATTTAATTTCTTCCAAAGCTCTTGTCGTCTGCAGAGGTATATAGATACTTCGGCAGACTCCGAGGATACTTTTCATGCAATTCCATGCATTCCTTATCATATTTCCCACTTCCCTGAAAATCCTTTTACTAACTCCTTGTGTGTTTGAAAATATATTTCGAATTTTTGTTAACCGATTCCCACTTATTTCATGTGCGAACCATAGACGCAAGTTTCTGTAAACCGTATTAACAAGTTCCTGAACAGCGAGGAACTGGATCCCAACAGCGTTCTTCATGATCCCTCTAAGCGTAGGTTTTTAAAGAACATTATTCCATTAGCTGAAAATTAAACAAATCAATTACTCCTTTAGCCCATCCCATGAGCATCGAAAATGGTGAGTTCTCCTGGGGTGACGAGATCACTCTCCGCAACATTAACATTGAGGTGCGGAAGAGCAGCTTGGTTGCCTTGGTGGGCACTGTCGGCTCTGGCAAGTCCTCCGTGGTGCAGGCCTTCCTCGGCGAAATGGAGAAACTTGCGGGCGTTGTCAACACGGTGGGCAAGCTGGCCTATGTGCCCCAGCAGGCGTGGATCCAGAATGCTACTGTGCGGGACAACATCCTCTTTGGGCAGACGTACGATCGGAAGCGCTACAACAAAGTGATTGACGCCTGTGCCCTGCGCGCCGACATTGACATCCTCTCAGCCGGAGATCTCACGGAAATAGGTGAAAAGGGTATTAATCTCTCAGGTGGCCAGAAGCAGCGTATCTCCTTGGCCCGCGCCGTCTACAGCGATGCCGATCTTTATCTGCTGGACGACCCCCTGAGCGCCGTTGATGCCCATGTGGGCAAGCACATCTTCGAGGAGGTGATCGGACCCAAGGGCATGCTGGCCCGCAAGTCCCGAGTCCTTGTCACCCATGGCGTTACCTTCTTGCCCCAGGTGGACAGCATCTATGTGATGAAGTCCGGTGAGATTAGCGAGAGCGGCACTTTCGATCAGCTGGTGAAGAACAAGGGCGCCTTCGCCGACTTCATCATCCAGCACCTGCAGGACGGCAACGAGGAGGAGGAGGAGCTCAACCAGATCAAACGCCAGATCTCCAGCACCGCAGATGATCCCGAGTTGATTGGCAGTGTCGAGAAGGCCATCAAGTTGGCCCGAACTGAAAGCTTGTCGGATTCTATGTAAGTTAGAGCCCAAGTTTTTTGAAGAAATTTATTTAAAAACCTTTATTTTAAAGTCAAAAATATTTATGGATTATTGTGTTAAAGATATTAATTTTTTAAATATTTTTTTCAACTTGCAATAATGGTACTCCAGTTGTACCTAATATTGTGTAATATTTCTACATTATTTTTTTTTATTAATTTAATAATCAAGCTTTTGTTAGAATTCATTTTGTTTCAAATTTTTTTTCTGAAGAATTTAAGTAAAAAACTAAAGAACTAATATCTCATATAAATTTTAGCAATCGTGAGGAACATTTAATAGGGTAATTTCTCCATAAGACATTAATTAATTATTATTTAATTAATAAATACTCATGGAAGTCGAAGCTAATCAGATATTCTTGAATCCTAGCTCTGTTACTTCTGCGGACAGTTTAATGGGAAGAGGCAACAGCCTGCGGCGACGTGCCAAACGCCAGGACTCCCACGACTCCGTCGCCTCCGCCGCTTCGCTGAAGAAAAAACAGGAGGTGGAGGGCAAGCTGATCGAGACAGAAAAATCGCAAACTGGTGGCGTCGAGTTCGCCGTCTATAAGCACTACATCAAGAGCGTGGGCATCTTCCTGTCAGTGGCCACCCTGGTGCTGAACTTTGTTTTCCAAGCATTCCAAATCGGCTCGAATCTCTGGCTCACCAAGTGGGCCAACGACCAGCGGGTCGAGAACGACACTAGCCTGAGGGACATGTATCTCGGTGTTTACGGCGCATTTGGCTTTGGTCAAGGTGAGTCCATTGTGATTCGATTTGTTGGCTACTTGTTTTAGATTATCCTTGTTTCATGTTCGTTTTGTCCATTTTGTTGCCTTAGACTTAAGTTATTTTTTAATTTAATATTGCATGCTTTATGTTGGGCGCTATTGCTTTTATTTTTTAAGTTAATGTTTTTGTTACCTAAATATTAAGGAAGATGACTATAAAGATGTATAATTACTGGTTTCATTTTATGTCATCTTCCTTTCTTTGCTATGTATTTTTTTTTATCTATAACAATTATTATTTTAATTTATGTTTTTATGTTTTTGGAAATTTCATTTCGTTTCGCTTATTTGTGTTGCTATGTTGCTGCTAACTTTGGGGATCAGAGAACACATGCTGCTCAGCTAACCAGTAGGCACTGTTTAAACTTTAAAGACTTAGATTTTCTTCGAACGATTGGCATATAGCTTAACCCTATAAAACACACAAGGCACTTGACCCACTAAAGAGAAAATAACACACAAAGCACGCTTCTTTTTTTAAACACACATAGATTTCTTTGTTGGTAACACAATTAATATTTTTGCAGCTGGCTTATTCGCTACAAAATAATAATTCTAAAATTGCCTTCTAATATCCTAGCCAACTAACCCTCTTACTAACAGTTATCCTCTTGTCTGTGTGTGTGTGTGTGTGTAAATGTGCTGACTTAAAAACGATAACCCTTCTTTAATTATCAAAATTATCGATCAATAATCGCTTAAATTCGAAACACATAATTCGCAAATTTTTAGTCGCGACGAACTTCTTCTCATCCCTTGCCATTTCATTGGGTTGCCTCGAGTGTTCCCGGGTGTTGCACAATACCCTACTCTACTTTAATCTTCGCTGGCCAATGGAGCTCTTCGATACGACGCCACTGGGACGCATTGTCAATCGGTTTGCGAAAGATATCGATACCATTGACATCATCCTGCCACTCAACATCCGTGTCGTTTTGATGCAGGCTTTCATGGTAATTGACTGGAACCAGTTCGGTGGCAACTAATGTCACATTGCAAATAAATCTAATCCTAGCACGGGAATGGAACATATGCATATGCTTTTTATAAATACACCTCTTGGCATGGACTCATCTAATCATGATCACTAATTCTAATGAGAACAATAGATACTGTGCTCATATTTTGGCATACATACTATGACACTTTAGGTTTTATTTTAAAGGAAACATTTGATTTAAATTCCTAAAGAGTTGCAGTTTTTGTGAAAATAAGAGCAGGGAACAAAATTTACCATCGGTGGACAGGTTAGCTTTTGTAATATGTACATCTTAGCAGAGTCTCCTTAACGAGTCGGTCCCATTCTTATGGAAAGAATTATTTGTTTTCAGTTTCCTCATATTTCTTTTGCTCACTCACCTTGGCCCTGGGATGCATCTACTGCTCCAAGGCGCTGCAAGAGGCACTCCTGTACAATGTTTTCCGTTGGTCCATGGAGCTGTTTGACACCACGCCCCTAGGTCGAATCGTCAATCGGTTCTCCAAGGACGTCGACACCATCGACAATGTCCTGCCCATGCTGTGGCGTATGGTCATCAGTCAAGCCTTTGCGGTAAATGTTAATTTAATAATTTAAAATCAGCTCATTGTCATGGAAATAGTGTCAGCTTTTCTCTGAAGGTTAGCAAAGTTATCCAGCCTGTCTCGTCCTTGCTTTTCAATGTTCTTGTAACATTCATGAAGAAATTACAAACAAAGAGCTACTTCTACTTTCAGTTTCCTCATATTTTGTCTGCTCACTGACCTTGGCCCTGGGATGCATCTACTGTTCCAAGGCGCTGCAGGAGGTGCTCCTCTTCAACGTATTCCGTTGGCCCATGGAGATGTTCGATACCACGCCCCTAGGCCGCATTGTTAACCGCTTCTCGAAGGACGTCGATACAATCGACAATGTCCTGCCAATGCTGTGGCGGGTGGTCATCAGTCAGGCCTTTGCGGTAAATGTCCAGAAAAGCATTAATTGCTAGGATTTCATTTGATTCTATTAGAGGTCTTTGTTAAAATTCTTTTTCCGGCTTCAGACTACACTCTTAACACAAAATGTATAATTGGCAATAGCTTCCTTGTTTAATAGACTCCCTCCTATGCTGCACGTTGGTCAAAATTAGTATTTTAAACTTCTATTTGGCACTAACTATCTGTTGTGTAAATATTTGTACAAATTATCACTAATCCTGGCACTAATCCAATGCGATAACAACCACTAGCAGCATGATCAGTTGGGCAATCTTTAGTCTGTTGTAGAAAACAATTATTGCATTTGAATCCTAGAATCCTAGAAGTAATGCCAAACACCTAAACCGATTTACGTTATATGCAGTGGTGTCGAAATATCTGTCCGGCCTAGCCTTGGCCCTCGGAGGGCTGCACTGCTCCATGGATGTGTTCACCAAGCTGCTGAGCAGGGGCCTCAAGTGGCCGATGGAACTGTTCGATACGACGCCCATAGGTCGCATTCTGAGTCGCTACTCCAAGGATATCGACACGGTTGATGGCGTGTTGCCAATGATAACTGTTCAGTTATTGAACACCTGTTTCGGGGTAAAGATTCCCTCTTAACCTATGCCCTCCTCCTGCCGACTAATGGAGATGCCCAAGTCCAATACACATATTCTACTAACAAACAAAACAATTGCCTTGCCTCTTTATCCACAACCTCTTTATCATTTCCTTCTCCGGAAAACCAACTACCTTTTCATAATCAACCCAAGAAACAATATCATTTCCATCAAACTAACATCCCTCTTAACCTACTAAATGATCAGTTTTGCCTTTATTTTTGGATTGAAAACGCTTTTACTTGGTAGAGACTCATTTAAGAACATGATGTGCGAGTTGTGTGTGCGAATAATTGTTTCCCGAGTTCAAATACACTTTAATCTGAGGCTGTGGCTAATGGTAATACAATCTGGATATCTACTGGTCCCAGAGCCCCTACTATTAAGATCTCTTTATAAGTGGCCGGTATCCATTAAGCTTCAAGTAGTAGGGTATCACCTCATCCAGTCAGCCATTGAATTCAAAGTGACTTTCAAAATATTTACCAAGTGCCCCTGGGCGCATCTATTCCGCTCATCCTTCCCCCCGTTTCTGGTACCAGGTGTGCTCGCCTACTTCGCGGTGGTGATCGTCTACCTGGGTGGCTTCCGGGCCGCCAAGGTCATCCACAATGATCTCCTCAGAGTCATTATCCGTGGATCCGTATGCCGATTTTTCGACGTAACTCCGATCGGGCGACTCTTGAACAGTTTCAGCGGCGATATGGACGTTATCGACGAAGAGTTGCCCGCCACCCTGGACTCCTTTATGACCTTTATTTGGATGGTATTTGCATATTTGAACTCCCCCTTATATTTTTCAGCAACTATTTACTTTCAAATATTGATTTTGTTTCAATTATTTTGATAAATTTTAATTTGTAGGCCTTAAACATTTATGGTTTGTACGAGAAGAACTTTTGAGTTGAAGAAAGTTATCTCCAACTTTTCATTCATATACACTTAAAAAAATCTCTCTCTCTCTCTCTCTTTCTTACATTCATAACTCTGTCTCTTACTCTATAATCCACTGAACCGAGGTAGTTGTATGCAATTACGGCGCCGCCATAACCCTTTTCACAGCCACCCTACACGCCTCATCCAGGGTTTTCCATCGACTCTTTAACAACATCTTGCACTGTCCCTCCGAGTTTTTTGATATCACGCCCAAGGGCCGGTTATTGGATCGCTGTTCCAACGACATAAACTGTTTGGACTTGATATTACCTATCAATATAAGAATGGTCCTAAACACGGCGTTTCAGGTAATCTTCAGATTGTTAGAAACTTACTTTTTTTATCTTTTCTCTTTTTAAAGAATAGAGTTCCCTACTAGATACGGAATGTTTCGAATCTTTAGTTTGTCTTAGAGATAGTATTATTTATTTTCACAAACTTGTACAGCACCGTACGATGTGTTTTACTAACATTCCTAACCCTCCTGTTCTGTTTGTCTCCTAAACGCGTCTTTATTTATTCCGAAATACTTTTTAAATTGTATAAACTTTATAGTATAAAGTGTTTTGTCCAGAACTATATGACTCTATATCCCCTCGAAATTCCCAGTCCTCAGCTATATAGGCAGTGTGGTTATCGTTTACCTGGGAGCCCTGATCGGGGCCCGAAAAATGTTTGTCTTCCTCTTAAGTCGCATCATGCACGCCCCGCAATCGTTTTTCGATATAAAGCCCCGTGCACGAATTCTCGATCGGCTGGCCAACGATATATATAAATTGGATCTAGTGTTGCCCGAACTAATACGCGTCTTTAACTCCCAAGTGTTCCGGGTACGTTTCATGTCACTAACCACAACCAACAATGGCTTAACTAATCCCGACTAACTAGTGTTATGATATCCATTGTACAAATAAAATTCAGCTCGTAGCAATTTGAGGCTTATTACTCATCAGTAGCTTGTAAAAAAAACCATAGCTTGATAGTTGGATTGACGGGGCGGGCGCATGTTGTATTCTCGTTCAACTCTAATCTCTCAAATTCATTTTCCTGTGGTTGTGTCCTTTCTCCGGTGATCGAATCTACAGGGCCTTAGCACTCCAGAAATAAAGTTATCGACTGAATTTTGATTTATTAATAAATATAAACATTATATTGTAAAAAGAAAATATTTAAGATTCAAATTCAGATATGATAGTTTATTGTGGACTCTATGCCATTCCCGTTCCCAATTAGGGATTTGGCTGGGCTTCTTTCGTTCGAATCACTACTCGCAGAACTACTCTTCGCGAGCACCAATCTTTTGGCCGGTCCGTGGCTATAACAATCCGAAACTAAATCTAATACAGCGCACCTACTGAATTGACCAATCGCAGGTTTTACGTCATTCTTTTCGGACCTGGCACCGGCACTAGGCACTTTGCATGCCGCCCGAGTGCTCCACTCGCTGCTACTCGATAATGTGCTAAAATCGCCCATGACCATGTTCGATACAACGCCGGTGGGTCGAATCTTGTCCCGATTCTCGAAAGATGTTGAGTCGGTCGACCAGAAAATGCCGCAAGTCATTAGTGATTGTCTCTGGTGTGCGTATGAGGTAATTTTTTTTTCACCATCCGACTCCGGCACTACGAACTGTCTTCAAATTGCTACAAACTATGTACCCACCGATCGAAAGTAACCCCAATAATATTATCCATGTACAATAACCACATCTTTGGCGGCGCTCAATAACCCCTTTTCCCTAAAAATTTCCCCCCCTCCATCAGTAAAAGCGTTTTATCCAGAAAGAAACGATATTTTCAGTTCATCCTTTTCCTATTAACCCCGCATCCCTTGCACCATTTCTGATGTTTTTTTTTTCCAAGGACTTGTCACTAATATCTAATTATTATTGGTTAGGTCTTGGCTACCATTGTGGTTATTAGCTTGTCCACGCCCATTTTCCTGGCCGTGATTGTGCCGATCGCCTTCCTGTACTACTTTGCCCAGCGCTTCTATGTGGCCACCTCCCGACAACTGATGCGTCTGGAATCCGTGTCCCGATCGCCCATCTACTCTCACTTTGGTGAGACAGTCACCGGAGCTTCTACAATTCGTGCCTACAACGTGGGAGATCGGTATGTTTCTATATAGTTTGTAGTTATATGGATATATAATCTCTTTACTCTCCAAATTTGTAGTTTCATTGAGGAATCCGACGCCAAGGTGGACAAGAACCAGGTGTGCAAATATCCTTCTGTTATCGCCAATCGTTGGTTGGCCATCCGTCTGGAGATGGTGGGTAACCTGATTATCCTATTCGCCTCACTCTTCGCCGTCCTGGGAGGCCAAACCAATCCTGGCCTGGTGGGTCTCTCGGTGAGCTACGCCCTGCAGGTGACCCAAACGCTCAACTGGCTGGTGCGCATGACCTCCGACATAGAGACGAACATCGTGTCCGTGGAGCGTATCAAGGAATATGGAGAGACCAAGCAGGAGGCTCCTTGGGAGCTGGAAGCTGATAAGAACAAGCCCAAGAACTGGCCGGAGGAAGGACGTGTCGAGTTCCAAAACTTCCAGGTGCGATACCGCGAGGGCCTGGATCTGGTGCTCCGTGGGGTGAGCTTCAATATAAAGGGTGGCGAGAAGGTCGGCATTGTGGGACGCACTGGAGCCGGAAAGTCCAGTCTTACCCTGGCACTGTTCAGGTAACGAAATCCCGTTTAAATATGAAAAGGAACAATTATTTAAAATATTTCTCTCTCTATTTTTAGAATTATTGAATCTGCCGGCGGACGCATCGCTATCGATGGAGTGGACATTGCCACCATGGGTCTGCATATGCTTCGATCCCGCTTGACGATCATCCCCCAGGATCCTGTCCTCTTCTCCGGCTCGCTGCGCATCAATTTGGATCCCTTCGAGGTTAAGACCGACGATGAAATTTGGAAGGCTCTGGAGCTGTCCCACTTGAAGTCGTTTGTCAAGAGCTTGGCCGCGGGTCTGAACCATGAAATTGCCGAGGGCGGTGAAAATCTGTCGGTGGGTCAGAGGCAGTTGGTGTGCTTGGCTCGTGCCCTGCTGCGGAAGACCAAGGTCCTGGTTCTGGATGAAGCCACTGCTGCTGTGGACTTGGAAACAGATGACTTGATTCAGGTGAATATCAACCCTTAGACTGTTTCAAACTCAAACATTCATATTAATCCTATGTCTTTGCAGAAAACCATCCGGACAGAGTTCAAGGAGTGCACTGTGCTCACAATTGCCCATCGTTTGAACACCATATTGGACTCGGACAAGGTCATTGTGCTGGACAAGGGCCAGATTACGGAGTTCGCTTCGCCGACGGAGCTGCTGGACAATCCGAAGTCAGCCTTCTACAGCATGGCCAAGGACGCCAACCTGGTCTAAGATCCTCAAATGTCAATCTGAAACTTTACGAAACTCAAATGAAAGTGTGTGTGTCCAGTTTTAAACAAACTAAGAATGTAGCTGTATGAAATTAAATGTTTGAACGTAAGCTTTAAGCCATGCCCTACCTCCGGTCTAAACAAAAACAAAAAAAAAAGCTGAAAAACAAAGGAAAGAATGAAAACAATAACCAGAAACAAAATTATGAAATTAGTAACTACCAACGGAATGTTCATTAGGCTAAGAAAAGTTTTGAAAGCCAATCGCTACTTATTCGGTTAATGTATTTCCCTTTTTTGATATGTATATGAATTTACATAGTTGAGTGTACTTTTGTATTGTCTACTGTACTTAGTTTCCAAAAGTAACAAGAGAAGAAACTTAAAAAAATAAACAGATATAAGGAAAAACACTCTTAAGCATGTTACATATTTATGTACTTAAAATAACTAAAACAAATCTAAAGATAAAGAACAATGAGAATGAAAACAAAACTCACTCAAGAATTTTTTGCCTTCAACTGATCTGATCAGTAGGATAAATGGTCAACGTAGTTAAATCAATATATTGAAACTTTTGTAAAATGTATACTTAAAATAAATAAAGTGATTAAATAAAAAAACAACTCTACAAATATTTAATAATGTTTAATGTAAAATCTTTTTTTTCAGCAAAGGTCTTTGTTTTTCCATCTTGACTTACTATAAGATTCGCAGATTTCTATTCTGTATTTGAAATAATATATTATTTTATTTGTACCTTAAAAGCTCCTTGTTTGAAAAATGTACCTTTCTAGTGGACAATACATTTGACTTGAAAGCTTTCTTGTTAATTCCTTTCTCTTTTATAAAGCTTTAGAGGGTTTGTGTCCAAAACTTTTTCTAATCTGCCGCTTCAAAATTCAGAAAGATTTGTAAATAATAGGAATCCAGGAAACTAAACATTTTCTATTTTTAATTTATATCTTTATACTATAAAAATATTCTTTATTGTATTAAAGTTAAATCTTTGATTATCACGCCTGTCCTAATAGTTTTAGATTTAGAAAAAGTTTTTTATTTAATTTATTCATAAAACCTTTCCTTTTTCCTTCGTAGTTTAAACTTCTAATAGTTTTATTTCTAATAATTATTCAAAATGATGCATTCATCATCATTCTGAGAAAGTGAATATTAAGAATTAAACAGCACTTATAGTGTTGTCAGCTCAGAAATCCTTCGAACTTCAGATGTTTGCATTTGACAACTTTAAGCTTAATTTTCAAAACTCGGGCTGGCTGGGAAACGGGCCATAAATTATATTTATAAGCCTCTGAAAAGCAGTCCAAACAGTTTGGAGACAATTTCGGGCAACTTATTACCCATCCACCTACAGATATGCTGTATGAAGTATTTATTTTAGATATTTGCCGGGAGCCACCGAAAATGAGCATTCCATTTGTCTTTATTTAGGCGCGCTCGCAAATGGTTGCTTGGAGGCTGCATTTATTGACAATAAACAGGTCATAAATTACGCATTGAATGGTCTAAGAGGTGGTCGGAGGCTGTTGCTAAAATTTATTAAAAAACAGTGTCCTTGTCGATGCTTTAGTTTGGCTCTTACTGTGCAAGTGTAGAAAAATAACAAGAATTAAACTCAAGGCAACTTCAAAGGGGAAGTTGCAAGGCCGTCGTTTTCGTGGGCGTTTGGGGCGGGCCATCCCGGCTGCGGAGTGCACTTGAAAACAAAAAGCGTAACGTTATTAAACGTTTTGTGTGTGAGGTTTGTGTGCTCGCTTTCATGTCACTTACACTTTCGCCCATGTTTGAAAGCCCCTTCACTTGGCCGCCACCCCTTCGGCGGCTTTTATGCGATCCGGCTGGTCTTTCACTTGGCATTTCACTTGGTAATCTTGGCAACGCCTTTTCCATACACTCGGTTGGATGGGTGTGGAGGTACCCCCCACACCTCGAAGGATGAGGATGCCCGAAACTTCAAGCGTGCGGCAAATTCAATTTGAAATTTTCAAATGTTTTTGTTTCGTCCTCCGTCGTGGCATCACCCCAGTCAATACGCAAAATACATATATTTTTGTTCTGCTGTTTGAAAATTACATTTTTTATGAGGGGTGTCCGCTCGTCGCGGCTCCTGCCAGACCTGCCAGAGTGTCAACCCCGTCTCCCGAGTCATGAATGCGAAGGCGTGGCCCAGGCCAGAACTCCTTTGGAAGTTGCATCGTTGGCTCCCCGAAAAGGGGCCAAATGAATATTTTATTGCCCGCGCATCAGCGGCAGCCGAAAGTGAGTGAAAGATTTTTGATGTATGGCAAGTTGCTACCCAAAAATTGGCCACCCGCCGTGCACCAGGAGCTCAATAGGAGCTCCTTCCTGTTCTCCCCAGCACTGTGGAATGAAACCTGGAATAAGTTATTCAATTTTTTTCCATTTTCATTTTTATTTAATTTGCAATTCCTACACTTATATATTATTGTTTATAGGTTTGTGTCAAATAATCAAGTTTCCTTAGAAAGGAAAACAAATCCTATCATGGATGCTGTTTGAATCCACTGTGTATAGAATGGGGAACTGTGGCAGGAACAGCTACCGCCGCACCCGAAGGCTGCTTCTATGGCCGCTTTGGGATTGTGCGTGCAGCAGCCGAACATAAATATGTTTCGTTGACTCTGCTCCTAATCCGGCTCCTACTCCTGGGGGGGCAGGTCCTTGCCATGAATGCTTAGCGCACGCATCAAAGGAGCCATTTCGGATGTACCAAGTGCTCCGTCGTGGATGTCATGGGGTGCTTTCAATTCCATTGCTCTCCAGATTCGTGCAACTACATATTGTGTCCCGAAATATACGCTCGATATGAATTTTTATTTATTTTACTTATTTTCAAATGAAACATTTCGTAAATCGTTGCTATCATAGAAATTCTATTAAATACTCTCACTCATAGTTTCCTAAATGCATCTCCTAATACGAACGTTTATCTTATAGAAAAAAACGATTTGTTTCCGGCTGAAATGTCCTCCCCAAAAAGCGTCACTAAATACTGAATGGCAATGGAGGGAAACCGCAAATTGTCCCAAACCGGATACCCATTGGACTCTATCCTTCAAACAGTTTTATTTTGAAATACGGATGCCGTATGGAAGCCTATGATGCAAGACATATGGATGCTGGACTTACGCCCATTCATGGACACGACCAAACACACGCACAGATTCCGGCATTTAGACGCGAAAGGGAGCATACGGGTTTTATAGCATACTTTTTCGCGCCTCCCGCCGTTTCCGGTCTCGGTGCCAGTGTCTGTCTATTCGCAACTTCCCGTAGATGGCATGTGACAGTCGACTGTCGAGGTGGGCGCTATGTGTGTGTGTGAGCATGCTAAAATTCATTTGTCAAAAGGATTACCATGGTAATAGGGTTTTAAGCATATCCCGGCAAACATTCACAGCTTTTTTTGGTGTGAAATATTAAATTTTTTGGACCGCGCTTCAAATGTTTGGTTTTTGGTTTGCTTTGCTCTGTTTGTTTTCGGTTGCGGCGGCCACAGGTGGCGGCTAATTAAAAAAACGGGATTAAGCAATTATGACTGACATTTGTACAACACACGTAATCACACCACGAGCACATGCCTCACCTTTGGCAAACAGATTTCTTTTTCGGCTCCAAGCTGCTAATAAATTGACTGCAATCAAAGCTGTCATAAGCCGAGCCGGCCAACGCCCACGCAGACCTGGACACGGGAATGGCAACTGAGGTCACGTATCCGGTGTCCAGGGGTGGAAATACCATGGGGGGCATTTTAAATAGCAACAAGGACCATTTATACGTTTATCTGAACTTAAGATAAGATCAAAAAAATCAAAATCAAACAAAATATTTAAGTCTCTTTGATGGTTCTATGCTCTTTTGAAGAATATCCTTTTTAACATTTAAGTTATAGGTGTATTACTTCATATTTCCTCCCTCTAACGACGCCCTTGGCTAAGCAACCCGCAGCCAAATGACAACTTAATCGCCCAAAAAATCAAGCCAAGCGAAGACATTGTCCTCTTCGAACTCAAGGATTCCTGCTGGCTGCCATGTGTCGCCTTATGCCATCATCTTCACCGTTGTGGGGAACTAGCCCGCGCGGTCCCTGGCGCCCGAAATCCTCACCAGAGTTGCGGAGTCTCCAACGAGGCGAAAATGTACAAATTGTTGTGATTTATTTTAACAGATTTTTTGTTAACCGAAAAGGCGAGAACGGAAACTGAAGTAGGGGTCGACGGGTCTGATGGAAGCGTTTGCTACTCTATTGATGAATATGCTGGTGGGTCACTCATATGTGACAGGGAAGCTTGGGGACGGCGGGTGCCGGCTGGCGGAGAGCCCGGCGCGTGACAATGCGCCAATGTGTGGTCAAGTGCGCACGACTGAGCCGAGGAAGCCGGGCCCCAAAGGAGGCTCCATCAATTTGTCCCCAGTGTGTGTGTGTCTATGGGGCAGGGGGTCTTGGTGGTGAAGCAAAAGTTAACGTTAACAGGTTTAACCAGGCTAAGGACAAGTGTGGAGACAGTGCTCCGAAATGGAGCAGAGGCGGAGGAGGCAGAACCGAGAACTGTGTGTGGTGTGGATGATGATGGGGCACCCTCATCATTAGTGAGATATGCTTGAGTTTTAACTGAAAGACTTGGATGAACACGTGTCCTTCTCTAAATACATGTGTGTGTGAGGGGATTCATGGTTGCCCATAATTGTCCAAAATGGAAAGGAGTTTTTTTTTAGTTCTAAGCACTATGCATAGTTAGCATATTTTTTGAAAAGACTAGTTTGTCAATTTCATTCTGCAACTATTTAAACTGGTGTGCCTGGCTACCTGATTACCTTATGTTTTCAGTCCACCCGACATTTCCTCATCCGAACGCCCCTGGTTGCCAGGGAGATCCTATGGCTGAGATTCTCGCCGCAGCTAACAGGGAGCGGACTGAAAGGCTTCACTTTAATGCGAACAACATTGTAACAAAATGTTTAGCACATCTGATATCCCTTTGCTATTGTTTTCGAGAAGACCGGCTCTCAAGTGAAGTTTTCTGGTTGGGTGGAGGACTTTCCACGCTTAAAAGGCTTTGGATTAGGGTTATGTGTGCGGATTTCATTTCCCCCCAGAGTGATGGTTTAAGATAACATGCTTGGGTCTTTAAACAGGCAATTAGTTAAACGTATGGGGAACATTTATCACTTTAAATGGGAAATATTCATGGATTTAGCTTTCCATCACAATTTAGAATAATAATATTCGAAACAAAGTGTCAATTAGCGGGTTCAGCTGGACTCGAGAGCCACTTATCCCCACTTACCTGGCGGTGCGAGCCGTATTCTTATTTCGGACCCCACCGCCTTGGTCTTGCCCTATTTAGGCTAAACAAACGACGGCCCGGGATTAGGTTCCATTCCTGGGTATCTGTGTCAGCATTAGCTAATTCTATAAAGCTGCACGGGCCTCTCAGTCCGTCCTCGGCCACTTTATGAAATATTGCAAACACTTTTTTCCGCCCACTTCGCGGCGGAAGGAAGGAGAGCCGGATGGATGGAGGGTGTGTGGGATGGAGGGTGGAGGGGCACGCTCCCCCAAGTGATGGAGATGCTGCACATCGATGGTGGCACGTACTTTGGTTAGCATTTCAGCTCAGCTGCGGCGACATGGCGACAATTTAATTTATTTGGCCGCTTTACGGGTACCGATGGCGACTGTGGGTCGGAAAGGGGGGGGGGGAGGGAGAAGTGGAGGGCGGTGTGCGCGGTGTAAGGATCTGAGTGGTGGGCGTGGCTGGAAGTCAGCGAATTTACGATTGACATTTGCGTTTAACCTACTTATGCTGATTTGATGGCAGCTCATAAATAAAATTTAAACCAATTTCTGGACTCGGGACCTAGACCTCTTGGATCATTTCTGGCACCCACCGCTCCCCCCTCCCTGATCCGTACACCCTCCCCTACGCCCACTCATCAATCGCAGCTGCTATCAATGTGGGCCATCATCTGGGCCATCATCATCATCATCCCACTCTATCATTATCCACCACGAGCTCGTAATTGAACTCTTAGTGAGCCAAGCAATTTGAATTTTTAGTGCAAATACCAGCAATGACAAATATTTCGAATCCTCATAAACACTGAGAGAAAATTGTGAGGATTATGAAGTACAGAAGTTCACAGATGTGCTCTTCATAATGTCTTTGGATTGCTCTTAAAACTATAACCATTTTGAGGTTGGAATTAAATCCTTTAGATACAAAGGATTGTACTAAAGAACATGGTATTTTCTCACAGTGTCCTCATCCACTCAGCCCGTCCAACTGCTCGACAAATTTTTGTCGTCGGTGTCAAATGACGCAGAAAGTCGGCGCAGCGCGTAGAAATTAAAACGTGAAATGAGTCGTAAGAAAAACAATGAAAACTCCTCCTGCAGTGGGAACGGGGAGCGGAAGCCCAGCTGAAAGTTTTTCGATTGTCTTGGGACTGTCTCACTGGCCTTCTAGACCGATGGGGAACGCGGGGGGGAGAGGAAGTGAAAGGTTAGGAGTTCGGCTAAATGTGTCACTGGGGTGCAATTTGAAAATGAAATTTTCCTCAATTTTTTTTATTTCGTATTTGAATTTTTTTTATTCTCTTCCTTCCATTGCGTTGTCGTAAAGCTATACTGCCAAATGACCTTGAGGGAGTGGGGTGGCAGGCTGGAGGGGGGGTGGCGGATAGTTTTTCAACTTTTATAACATTTCGTGTACTATACATGCAGAGTGAGTTAATTTGATTTTTTCCAATAAGTTCCGACTGCACTATCCGGAATTTTTCCCATTCTGTAGCAAATTGTTCTCCAGAGGATTCAGGAAACTTTAAGATACTAGGGATAGTAACTATGTTTTGAACTAAAATTTGTTTCTTAAATTTAAAACAAAATTGTTAAATTGTTGGAGAAGGCACTTTTGGTCACCATTATTATAAATAATAACTTCCTCTTCGCATTAGTGAGAACTATATGCGATTATTAAATATGTAATTTAAATTCCACATAACGACTGCAAAAGCATATGTGAAGGGAGGTGACCGCCCCTTTAAATATTTAAATTACAACCATTTTATTACAATATCCCACTCCGCCACATAATCTCTTTATAAATATAATATTTATTAAATTTTGGCGACTGGTGGCTGGGTAATACCTCTGACCTTGGCCCCACAAAGCCTCCCCAAAGACGCTTTAAACCATCATCTCCCGATACACACTCTTTTAACAACGTGTTTTTTTTTGTGCCCGTTTTATGCACTGGCCGGAGCCAGTAAATGGTTTGAAATTTGACATACTTATGCCAAAACAATTCAAATAAAGACCGGAGCCAAACAAAAGAGCAGTGCGAAGGATTGGGGCGGGCTTTCATCCGTTTCTTTTGGATGTCAGCGGCAGAATGGATTGGGAATTCGCCTGGATGGGCTTGGTAACGGGGGCCAAAAGGTCGGCAAGCCCGCTCCCGACTTAAGCCCAATTCAATAGCTCAGACTCGGCCAAAAAAAAGTGGAAGATTGAGATGCCTGAGGAGGCTTGCTTTCTTTGGTTTAATGTGCATGTCGAGAACTGAGGCAAACAAATATTTATAAATGCGCAAATAGAACAGATAACTGTATTTTTATATGCACACGAAGTTCAGGATCTCATCACAGGCACACATACATACCACACACATACCACTTGATGGGGCAGAGTCGAGTGGTTCGAGATTCGATTCGATTTCGCATCTCCTGGAGCTGAGTCGTCGATGGGTCGACGCCTTTATTCATTCATTCATTCGCTCAATGGCAGCAGTAACAACCACATCCAGTACTGGTTGTTCCAGGAGCACAGCCTCCACATGACCAACAAGAACAGGAGTTACATTTTTATTGCTTGGCATGGAGCATATGAAAGCCGCTCGAACGGACTCATTCCTGCTATCAGAAAAACACACCCACAACCCTTTAATGCCTTTTTCCTGCTGAATACACTATCGCAGGATCGGAATACACAGCCTAAATATAACATTTGGATAAAAACTCTCCAGTTTCCTATTTTATGAACAACTGACAGTGGTTCTGAATAATACACTCTTCATAAATTTTTAGTTTTCAACATTTTAAATTTAAACAAAAAATACCTTAAATAAACTCCTTTTTGTACTTAAATGCTTTGAGAATTCCTAAAAATACATTAAAATTCTTGCATTCCTCTTACAAAACCGATTAAAATAAACCCATTTGGCCAAAAATATTTTTGCAAGAATTATTTATTAGGAGTACATTTCAAATTCGATCTTTTACATTATCCTTGCTGCCTTCGTGGGTATCCTTTTTTGTTGTTGTTTCGGTTTTATTTCTGCTGCCAACCCGAACGAAAAGAGCGCAAGGGCTGCAGAAAAAAAACGGAAAATCGAAATGAGGAGGGGGGCGAAAGGAAAAGGGATTGCTTGCTTGCGCGCAGGAAAGAAATATATATTTTTCCGATATTTTAACATGAATTTTGCATATTGTTAATTTTGCCTTTCAACTGAAAACGTAGCGCAAACAGAGGAAAAGAGGGAAACGGTCGTGAGTAGAACGGGGCTGGGGCGAACGAGGAACAGGAAGTGGCAGTGCGCTTTTATAGCATTTAGCTTCCGCTTCTGTATATGTATGTGTGTGTGTGTGTGTTTGTGAACCTGTGAGCGAATGGGCGCCATTGTGCATGAGTGTGTGTGTGTGTGTTTAATATTTATTTGACAAGCGCATTGAGTTTGATTTCTGCTCTTAAGTATGCGAAAAGGAGGAAATGGAATGGAAAAATAGAAACTCATTTTCCACCTGTTGATTTCTCCGATCCGCCATTTTCTACGTGAGTCATTTTATTCGCAAACTTTTGGCGCATAATATCATGGACATCACATACATTATTTTGGTATTTTAGCAAAAAACTTTCATATTTACATTAAACGTTAAATCGGTAAAGAATTCTTCCGACCCACCAGGGTGCCTTCGGGCATTGTTAATGTGGGGCGCAAAGCTCCAACAGGGTGAATAAATACCCATATTTAAATATCAATGTGTGCAGTTGTAAGCATGCTTTAGGCAACTTTTAGCCAAAAGCTACAGACCGAGAGTAGCACTTTAAATGGCACATGGAATTCGAATAAAGAGCAACCACTGCATGGAAAATAGTGGCTGGAAAACGGTTAAAAATAAATAGAAAATTTAATTATTGCCGGGATAGCATCTTGAAATTGGGGAATTTATACTAATTATATTTGTGGCAGTCCAATTATACAGATAAGGTCCTCCGGACGGATACATTTAAATAATGCAACCCAGTTGCAATTCAGCTGTAGCTCGTACGATTGTTTCTATATGTTATCTGGCAATCTATTAAATGTTTGCATTTGAAATTTGTCAGCACTTGGCCTCTTGGTCATTTGGGAGAAACACTTAAATGCAACCTTAACCTTAGAACTGGTGTTGCTTCAGTTGTTTCTGCTGCTGTTGCAGCTGCAACGTTTGGCTAATGTACTGGAATAACAACAAATGCACCAACAACTATCGAATTGAGTAATGGCCTTGACTGGAGGTGGGAGTATGTGGGCTAAGAGGTGGGGGCGTGGCAGGACGAAGAATTGAAGTGGAAATGACGGTGGTAGGAACAGCAATAGCAGCAACAGCAGCTAAAACAACAGCAACAGCAGCTGCATGGCCTGATAAACATTTGTTTAACATGACCATTAAGACAAGTCAAACTGCACACGCACACGCCTGCACTCGCCCACACACACTGATCCTGGTAAATGCCGCAATATGGCATAGGACATGCAATATGCCACACACTCATACACACCAGGGCACAGGCCCACATACTAATAAGTAACAAACAACAGACACGATTACAACCAAATGACACAGAAAATCACTCCTGGGCGTTATGTAGATGCTCATTGCATCCAGCCCGTTTGGCTCCCGGTCGCCCCCGTACCTTTCTTCCTCTCCCGTCAGGTCCTGGCCCTGCCCCCTGTCCCCTGCCCCTGGCTCGGCTCATATGAAAGTAAATTAGCTTAGTGCCCAGACACTCCACAAAATAGATGTACATAATAACATTGGCGTAGGCTATACGCTTCTAATTCTATTCCTCAAACTATTCAAACAGCAAAATTATTTTAATTAAATGAAATTATAAACCTTGCAGTCTAAATAGGATTTGGGCCACATAATCACCTTTGAAATCATACTGATATTCTTCTCAGTGCACCCTGGCTGACTTCTGGCAGCTATTTATGTGCAATCTGCGCCCCTTCCATCCGACCTCATGCATGTTCCATAGGCCAGTGCGTGTCTGCAGTCCACAAAATACGCTGTGCCACAAGTCCATTGCCGGCCGGACGGAGAGACTACGGGTGTAGTTCCACCGACTGGCTTAGTACCTCCTCCATATATCCCTCAGAGCAGTGGCCCCACACTCCCCCCCATGTCCCTGATTTCCTTTATGGCTTCGGTCCAGCTGATATGGCTTAAATCGACATAAATGCGGTCATTGGGGTGCCATGGTGAGCATTTCGCTTTCGATTTGTTTATAGCTGCGTTTAATAAATTGCTATATGAACTTGGACCTAGTGCCTTGGTCTGGCCAGTCCTCCATGTCGTAGATTGTTTCATGATTAGCCATTGTACGAAAGGCATTTGCATTCGATTCTTGGCTCCACGTATGGTACGATGGGTGCGGGAATTCTCTGGTCTCTGAACAATCAAGAACAAAATACTATATGGAAAAAAATGCAATGAAAATGTGGTTAAGGTTTACTGCAGAGGAGAAATCACGGCTGGTCCGAGTCTCTTTACTCTCTGAGAATAGGATAAATGGAGTATCCTGAGGCTCCTGAGGAATGAAGTAGATTAAAAACATTTGGATATGCTGAATAAAACGCAATTATGCTTTATATGCTCATAATTTATTTACGCTTCCATGAAGAGTAGTAGTAAGGAGTAGCTGGCAAACTGAATACCCTCGGTATTCGGATAATTAAGCTCGGATAATTAAGAAGCATATTCCAGCAAAAGAATATCCCACATCCCATATACCATATACTATTCATTATTGATTGAGTTTTTGTATTTGTTCTTTGGGTTTTACCATGTTTATTCTACTTCTCGATTCTCGGCTGCCTTCTCCATTAGTTTTTGTGAGTGTTTGCTCGGGTTTGAAGAAATATGAGTGCCCTGTGGCTGGTCGAGCGGTAGCTTGAAGTTCCCAGCCTCCGCATTGCTGCCCCCGCAGTGAGTCATAAAAATAGTGCAAAATAGCAAGCGCTACAAACGCCAACGAACCAAAAATGAAATGGCTTAAGCTTTCCAAAACGTCGCCAATGGTGGCTTTACTCTTTTTAACCCCTCGATTCCCCCATTGATTGCTTTACTTCTGGCCCCCATCCTCC
Source organism: Drosophila atripex (assembly GCA_035045925.1). Classification (NCBI taxonomy): domain Eukaryota; kingdom Metazoa; phylum Arthropoda; class Insecta; order Diptera; family Drosophilidae; genus Drosophila; species Drosophila atripex. The sequence goes on along the minus strand of JAWNOP010000070.1, from coordinate 5,534,888 downwards.
CCATTATTTTTCTCAGTGCTGTTTTTGTTGGTGGTGGCGCTGCAACTTCTGCTCAAATATAAATGCATTTGCACCCGACCACAAAATGTGTTCAGCCGGAAATTGTACGTGGAGGGGCAACACAGAGAGAAATTCGGCGATCGGACAACACGGCGTATGAGTAATATTTTAAGACTAGAAGGAACTAACAAAAATATTATTAAAATTAAATATTAGGGTAATTTATTTCATATAGTTCTAATACATAATACACAATCAGTTCGCGATGTTGGAATATTTTTAAAAACTTTAATAAAGATGTATGAAAAATTAAATATGAAAAATTTGATATACAACATTACGTATACGTAATTTCAAGCATTCCATATTATGCAGTAAAGGTTTCTACAAAGTTTCTGAAAGCTATATTGTTTCCAATGGCATATATCTTCAATCCTTCAAGTAAAATCTGTAATCTGTAAATAGAAAATATACCAAAATAATTATTAAATGCAAGCTTACTTACTTTTTTTTTATAGCCAATTGAACTTAAAAAGATTGTTCCCAGTGCCCAGAATATTTCAAGAGCTTGCGGGGGCTGGGATGTAAGCTCCTTTATTTTTGCTGGTGGATAAGAGGAGTGGGGCCAAGATCCGTTTGGCCTTGCTCTATGTAGCCGTATGTTCCATTAGCTTTTTTTAAGCGCCTATTGCCATCGCGGTTGGCAATTTCACTGCTGAAATTTTAACAGATTTACCCCTTCTGTTCCGCAGCTATTTTGAACATTCATTTTGAACTTTTCGCTAACCGAAAACACGAGCTGAAAAAAGTTAAAATCAGAACATGAACTAACTTCAATTTGAGATAAACAAATATACTCATTTAGAGAGGTTTAAATTTCACATAAAAATGTTTAAAATATTATGCGTTCTAACTCAAAAAGTAGCTATTCCACTTGCCAGCTTTTTCTAAAAGCCAAAATAGGGTTTGCAGAATAAAGCCCTGAGCGGATATGGGAGGACTACACTCCCAAACTGGCCAATAGCGACGCCTTTACGTATTTGCATCGATTTGCGGTGTTAAATGGAGGGGGCGGGTGGGGGTTGGGTGGAGAAAAGGCCTGGGTGGAGATGGGCCCTGTGCCTTGGTGCTGTTTTGTGGACTCGTTAACATCACCATAGCTGTCATGTGCACCTGCACCAGTCTGACGCTGCAGTTTCGTCCTGGCAAACGATGCCGTGCCATGGAATTCTGAGCTGAGGATGCGTCAAAGTGCAAATGAGCTCAACGATGTCTGCATTTGCTGTCTGTCCTGCTGTTAGTTCCCCTTCCCCTTCCCTGGCTCCCTTTTGTCTTCCCTGAAGGTATTTAGAATCAGGACGAAGGACTAGACCGATCTATAAGGAAAGCAAGGAAACGCTGGGCAAACACAATAAATGCATTCATGCAATATGCAGTAGGTAATCTCGTTGCTTTTAATCGCTGTTTGACATCAAAATTACAATTTTCTTAAGACGCTTCGCTTTTTTGTAGCGCTCTCTGGCATATGTATGAAGATGGGCCCATTCATTTGATAATGTTTGCCCAGGCTCGCTTTTGAAGCAGCAACGCCTTAAGAAAGTATCCGTCCATTTATAAATAGCCAGGTCTCAACCATGAAAGAGTTCATTCTCTCCGCATAATTTAAAATTTATGTTGTAAGGATAGCAAGAAAAATGAATGGTTTGCATTTATAGTTCAGAGGACTTCCTGATCTTTGTACAAGATAATAGTAAGTTATCGGTTATATTTTTATATATCTAATAAGCAATCTTGCCACTGGATAGGCATTTGGGAAATTAGCCCCCGTTTTGGTTTCCACTTGGACTTTCTATTGATGCCCCGACACGTTGCAACAATCGCTCACTTTGACGGCTAGCCATTGTTTGAAGTTTTCCCATCGCTGCTGTTCCTTTTTGTAGTATACCCCTTGCTACTTTTGTGTTTTCCATTTTTGTTTATTTCTCCCGTCGGTTTTCTAGTTTTTCATTCTGTATAACAATGGCGAGGCAGCTTGGGAAATTGGGGGTAAAGGACTTATTGAAAGGTTCTCCGCCTGGCCCCCTATTGTGGTCAATGCTAAAGGTTGTCGATGGGGCATCTTGGGTCGAGTAGCCTTTTCGAGCTTTTCTTCAACTATAAAGTGTTTGAAGGTAAACGTTGACGTGCGATGCGATTGGGGGCGTTTAAGTTTGTTAGTAATTCAATTAAGCGTATTTTGCATGGATAGGAAAACACATTTCCGGCCACTTACGAGCTATAGATTAAAAAAAAAACATTAAAAAGCAGTCATTATTGTTTTCAAATAACCACAGTTTACAGATAAAAACATAGACACCTTAGGCAGTCTATAAAAAGTGAATTGCACATTTATTTGAATATACCATTTTTTTTTAGGGATATCTGACAAATTAGAGTTTTATGCAAAAATTTAATAGATTTTTTTGTAGCCTAACCCAGATTTTAATAGAAAATCCTTTATTATTCCTGCAGATGACCATTTCTCGTTTTCGATACAGTCGTTTTTCTTTTACAAGATTCTGGCATTGTCATCTTATTGTACCGATGTCTCAGACGTGTCCGGAGCTCAGAAGGTGGGCAGCTGGAACATCGCCTCATGCATTCAGGTGAAACAGTTTTGCAATTTCACGCGGCCTCAGGCTTTGTTCCTATTCGTCCTGATCACCTCTCTCCCTGGCCTTCTCTGTCGCACTTGGCCAAGTTAATCGCATTGGCCGTCTCGTTCTGCATTTGAGTAAATCCAACATCGTCAGCAGTTGGCTGGAAGACAAATGGAAAGCTTTTGCTTGCTTGGCTACTGGTGGCAGCAATTAAAAGATTTTCATGCTGCTTCAGTTGCTTCAGCTGATTCCTTTTCCGTTACTCCTTCATCTATCCAATCCTTTGGAGGGCCCATGTCCTTGGATCTGCCTCTAGGACCTCCTTGCTGGCCACCATCTTGTTCCTTTTTTACACCAGCCCTGGGTACACACAAATTTTTTGCTCTTGTCTCCATTTAGTCACTGTTAGTTTCAACTTTAAGGGTCATTTGTCTTTTTGGGAAACTTTTCGTCTCACTTTGTTTCGCCAAGTTGCCATGTCATTGTGACGGGAATGGGAGAGACATATAATTCCGTCCTTGCAACCCATGCCCAGGACTTGGTCAGTGCTTCCTTTTTTTTTGTTGTTTACTTTATATTTATGTTCTGGCCAGGCGTTCTTATGGCTGTTTCCGTCGTTATGGAGTTCCGAATAGCCAGAAGGCTGAGTTTTACGCACTTTTCTAAAAAATGTGATGTAAGTGTAAAAATGTTCCGACTTGTCCAAGCCTTTAACAATAGAATTCTTGACGTGAAATTTTCTATTAGATCTGAATTATTTAGCCGAAAATTATGAAACCGCATATGCGAAATAATAGTGCTTCCGTTTCAACCCTGCTACTCTCGAATTATCCGCTAAAGTGTGCAGTGAACCACAAAAACGGCGACTGACCTCGCCGAAACGAGCACTCATACGAGAGTATTGTGTCTGTTCATGAACCGCAATAAACAATATGAATTTATATGCGCTCGGAAACATTTTAATTAATCACTGGAGGGCATCAATTGCATTTTGAATGCTAATAATTTGCGCAATAAATATTCTATAACATTTTCGTTGCCCCCTCCGGGCTGGCCCCCGACAACCCGACAAGCTTTCCTATTCCGGCATACGCTGTGAAAATCATAATAGCCTTATATCTACTATTCAGATACTATTCAGATGTCTAAAAATTCGCCTAAATCAGCCCTCAGCAACCATTTTATTGGGCGCATTTTAAAATAAATTGATATTCAATTAAGCCAAAATTCCTTTTCACTGCATGGGTATGGTGCACAAATGGAAACACTCCTACACACTCCAACTATAGTAGGACGAAGCAAACAATAAATATTTATTCAGGTTTGCAGTTCATATTTTATACTATTGATTATGCTGGATGCGTTGTTATTTTTCTGTAAACTGCCCAACAGAAAAAGTTAAGCAAACATTGACGCAAGAGAGGGGCTTTGCTGCCCCTGGGGCGCATCGAATAGTGAATGCCCTGCACAAAAAGTTTTCAATTGGCTTTTTACGTAACAATAAAGGGATTACGTTTTATGGCACTTGTAGTTTATTCTTTAACAATGAATCATTATTATATATTTTATACAGCAAAAGTATTTTGTACTGCAAAAGTACAAAATATTACATATTTCTATAGATTTTTTAAGGACTATTTAATACTACGTGCTACAGAGAATTTAAAATAGTAATTTTTTAAACACGTTTAGTGTTAAAATATTTACGATGTATGCTAAATAAATAATCGAGATTGTTGGCTACTAATTTAATGCACATTGCCAAATGGTTGAAAAAATAACGGAACATTAAAATGAGCCCGTTTTCTTGTTTTTTTTTCTATATAAAACATCCCTTGCGCCATCCGTACATTAAATGCAGCTCTCGTAGGATTTTTCGATTGATCAAGGTATCGGTGCGTTGGGCTAGGAAGAAACCCACATGGGATTTTTGAGGCGGTTTGATGCCTGGCTTGTGGACCAAAAAGGCATTGTCAAGGATGTGGAATTCGTAGTCAAGGACACACATTGCGTACGCCTGCGTCATTTTGTCCCTTTGTCCCTCCCAGCTGAGACGTTCGTCGTACGGAGGATCGTGGACAGTGCCGATAAAGATCGGTTCCCATACATTATGTGGATATATGCGATGGGCCACATTGAATACATTTAGATCCTCTGACGTTACTGTTTCATTGATCCATTCGTCCAGCATGGGTCCCCGGTGGCAGTCTTCGCAGATATTTTTATGAAATAGCACAGCCGCTTCAGATCTCAACATTATCTGCAGTTGCTGCTTGGTTTTGGGTATTGTCTCATTAGCCCGCACTTCAAAGATACGTAGAACGTGTACCACAGGCGACGAGGATATGGTTCCAATTACCTGAGGAATATGTTATGAAAATTACATATAATTCGACAAAATTTTTGTTTATTTTTAAGGTCTTTTCATACATGAAATAAAAAGGTTAATGTGGCATACCTCTCGGCTGTAAAACTTCAAGTAGTTGGGAACCAATCCCGGCGTGGGATACAGCTCTATGTCGGAGGCCAAAACAAAGTGCGTCAGCGAGGCAGCACGCGCCAGATTGCGTCCAATATTGACAGGATAATCGAGTCTATTCTGCGACCTGTACAACTGCTCTTTTTTCACATTCTCATATGGCGGTGGTGCGCTGCAATTGAGCTCCCTCTGGAGAGCTAATTTGCTCCTGGGCACCGCTTGCGGCAGGTGCTCCACATCGAAGTAGATGTGGAAGCTGGTCAGTTCACGCACCAGGTGACTGCCTGGATGGCACTGTCGCAGCCACAGGATACTGTCTAGAGTGGGCTGGAAATCGTCGCCAGGGGCATATAAGGCCAGACTAAGTGGAGACTGCCATCGCTCCAGAAGGGGCACCAAGTTGTCCAAATACCTGTAGTCCGCGTGGGTGGTGTAGGTTACGTTGCTAAAGCAGGGCAGCGGGCCGTGTTCGGCCCTGATGTAGTTTTTCAGAACCCAGAAGTTGAAGTAGAATTCCTTGGTGGACACGTAATGCTTGTCCTGGCACTTTACCAGCCTTTGAACGTTCTGCACATGCCAGGATAAACTCTCCTCATCGTTCGTAGAACTGGTGGTCAGGACGAGAATCAGGATATTCACCATAAACAGCACACCCAAGAGCCCTTGCATTATCTACCAACTCAGTTCAGGTCTAGAAGGATATTTTATAGCTGTGATGTGTATCAGAAAAAATTTTTGCGAAATAAATGAATTATGAGTGACTACTGAGTTGTTACTTGAAAAATACGTACTATTTTCTACAATTTTGTTCTCTATTGGAAGTGTCTAAGTACATTGTCCATTAGTATTTGAATTGAGAATAAAACCTTACACCTAATTGAATTAACCTTGTTTTGTTTTCAGAAATGAAAATATCCTTTAAAATCCAATTAAGACCATTTTCCCAATAGGCCAACAGAACCCAGAAAACAATACAAAATGCCAGCTGAATAGTAATCTGTTTCGAATGGGGGGCTTAATATTGATTAGCAGAAATTTTAATATGCAGCCTGCGCAAATAAACAATTAATACGGAAAATTAATGTACATTGTTCATTGTTATTCATTGTAAAAGGTAAATCTCCCAAAACCAGCCCAGCGACCAACAAACCATCCCTTTTTTGGCCGAGTTCGCGGACAACAAATTTTAATTATGCTCCATTTTTGGCGTCTATTGGGGAGCCAGTTGGAGCTGGGGTGCAGGTATAGATTATGAATTTGTGTGTATATTGAAATATTAGTAATTACGAGTTGAAAATTCATGAAAATACAATTTGCGATTATTGTTATTAGTGTCAGGCAACAGGCAGCGGGATTCCCCTTAGCCCGCAACAGCCGGCAGCAGGCAGCTGGCCGGAAACTTTTGGCAGTGGCTGTGAAAGTTTTACGTGTGCGGTATGGGTGTGAAGAGAATACGTTCGAAGGACGAAGCACGGCGACAGGAGCTGAAAAATTTATAAATTCAATAGCACCTAATTAAAATTAAATCTGAAAGCTTGCTGTATCGACGATGGAGCACGGCTTAGGCAGCCGCCTTTGTAACAAAACACAACAGACCAGACCAATCCAGTAAAGCCGGTGCCGTGCCAGACCGGGACAGGGCTGGGAAGGGAAGGAGAGCAGGCCAAGCATCCTTGGCGCAGGATATGCACGGTAAATGCTGTAGCCGGAAATGAACACGTGCTGATGTGCGCCCGACACTTGAAGTATCAAAAATATGTAACTAAAATCAATGTCTATTTTGAAAAGGTTTTAAAAAGGTGTTATTAAATGTCTGATTTATAAGGTATTCTTAACAATTTCAATTTCTGTATTGAGAAGCTTCGATTGTCCATTGATCCCACCTTTGTTGTCAGTGTATGTGCGCGGAACGGAAAACTTTACCAACTGAAACGTTCTGTTTATTTATGAGCCGGCGTTTGTTTGCACAACCAGCTCGACTCTGCTCGGCTCCTTTCTGCGTGCGGCTGTGTGCCATATTAATTATTGAAAGATTTGATATCGGCTTAAAGTTACCTATGCCCGTACGACTGTTGCTCTTATTGTTTCTGCCTGCACACACTACGACGGCCCACCCACTTATCCTTTCTCACCCACTTCCTCACCAGGCACCAGGCAGCACCTATAGCCCCACCTGTTCTGGAAATTTAACTCACTTGTCGCATGCATCATCATCAAGGCAGTGCCGTGCCAAATCTAATTTACCTTGTCTATCTTGGCCCCGGAACTGAGTCCGTTCCATCCTTTGTCGATATCCCGTTCCAACCTTTACAGGACTGGCTGCACACCCACATGCGCCTGGAAATGAACCAATAAATCAGTTTATAATGGCAAAGAGAAAAAATGCGAATAAATGGAGTGAACTACATTTAAGTTAGGTTTAACTTTTGACGCAAGGCAGATCAAAGGGTTTCCTCCTATAGTAAGTTACACCTACCTGGCGAAAAGGAGCTATATCTGTTATTTGAAACGTCAAGAAGAAAAAGCTGTGGGAGCCAAATGATGTTAAAGAATAAATCAAACAATATGAGTATAAAAAAGAGTTAGTATAACAAATATTTGTATGAAGAAAACGCAACAATTTCGTTTTAAATCTGATATTCGTTTTTGTTATTCATACTCGGCTGGTCTTTTTTCCTGTTTGTGTTTTACAAACTAGTCTATCAGTTTGAAGCTATCGATGTGGAACTTTGAACTATATCTTGGTCAATTTTCATAAAATTTTCAATCGTTCTTTCCTTTGCACGCAGTAAATAACTCGCAACTTTATTCTAAATATATATTCTATGAGGCATAATTGAAATATCGGAAATGCCTTTTTTGTAAAATACTCCAAAGGGATGTTTTTACCATATCATGCTCAATTTCTATCCGATTCTTGAGCGGAATACCTTTAACGATTCGTAGATAGATTATCTATAATTCTGCATCAAAATCTGAGAATTAAATAATTTTTAGATTTTTTGTGAAATTTCCTGGGAGATTAAATTGAATTATTTTAAGCAAAGCAATTGTCCAATTCATGTTCGAGTGTCAGAATTAATTCAAAATTTAATCTGCCTACAGTAGAGCCTATTCAATTACTTGTATTTGCATAAAAGGCATTTCCATTTGAAATGACCATTTCTAATTGTCCGAGAAATCACATCAAGTTGATGAGATTAGATTATAACTCGATTTTGGTGTTAAAACTTATCCAAAGACTGAGCAAGTTGTTCTGGTTAGAGCCGATTGCTTGGCAATCTTTAAAGCCAAGACACTTTCAGCCAGACCGGACGAGGACTTAAGAGCTTGAGTGCTGTATTTTATTTTAAATCCAACTGTAAAAGGACCAGGCACATTGCAGACGACATTAAATTTGTCCTCCAGCTCGACTGTCGACACCAACCAACGTCAACAATCATCCAACACAATGCAAATGAACAAATGATGGCATGGGGGACGGGAGCGGGCCACTGGGTGGCAGGGGCGTGGCCGAGTCAAGAGTCCGAGGCACACTGCATATTTTAACATTTCCGGTTTGATTTCAGATTCCAAACAAAATGGCCGGCAGACGTGTTTCCGGACGCACCTGGACCTGGACCTGAAGCCGGATCTGGTTCTGGATAAATCCTGGTGATGGATGCACTGCCAGAAATTATTAAGAAGGCAAGACGATATTTTTTTGGGCTTTTTATTAGCAAAACAGGAAAAGCCCACCCAATAGGCTTTGATTTAAAAATTCTTCCCTCTGCTATTAGAGTCTCTTATTTTTGAATAACTTATTTTTAGCCATGCCACTATGTACTCTAAAACTAGGGCGTGGTTCAATCGACAAATATATTGTAAGCCAATTGATTAGATCACATGTCGTTTCCATCATAACAGGCTTATGACGCCATAGAGTTGCGCACAGAGTGGTTGTCAAAAAACAAAAAAAAACATGGGAAAAGTGAAAGAGATTGCATGAATGAACCCCTATAATCATATTCCATGCGAATATGTATATCCGACTATATAGTTTTAGGCTTGATTCGCTGTCAGTTGGTGCTCCCGGATCGGGTGCAAAATTTAACTCTTTAATCTCCTTGATGGCTGAATGGTCGGGTATTGGGGGGGGGGATATAAAAAATTTACCAGTTGATTTTATGCTGGGTTAAGCTTAAACCTTATTCTAAAAGGAACTAAGCAAGCGTAAATGGAGTTTTTCCCCTTTTCTTCGGGTGTTGTTGTTTCCAGTCCCTTTCCTTGTTAAAATAGCTTTAGTGCGGTCTTTTGCCTTCATCTGGCCCACGTCCCGCCACGAGTCCTTTTCGCCCCGGCTCCTTTATTTCGACCTTTCCATGTGTGGGGGAGCGGGAGGCTCTTAAGCCACGTCTGACTGATTCCGGCACATTTCGGACGGGATGTCGAAGAATATTTGCTGTGACAGTTTCTGGCTTGAACTCTGCCCCGCTCTCCCATTTTGCCCTTTTTTTTGGCTTGGAGTGATGCATTTCAGCCTACCGCATCTCCGGACCATAATTCGTATCGAAAACCCCATCAAACAATTTTTTGTTTAAAAATTGCGATTGCGAGGGAATTGTGGTTGAAGGTTTGTCGGGCGACTCTGCCGCTTTGACGAAGGCAATTTTATCTTCAGGTAATAGCTCTATTATATAATTATTGATCATTATTGTCTGCGGTTTGGTCTGCTGCACACGCATCCGCACATACCCGAGTACATTCCTTTTTAAAGGATGAGTCCTTTGACCCGATACACTTGTCGGTCAACCTCAGATTGGTTAAGGCACTCGCATACTATATTAATATTCTCCCGCTCGGCAGTCTCCGATCGGACGTTGAAAAGGCAATAAAAATTTGTGTCATTCAACGGCGATGACAAGGATGAATCGGAATGCGAGTTTGTCCACTCGTTGGCCCTTATTCCACTGCGGTTCATACCATGGCACTATGGATATATGCCTTGACAGAATCCAATTCCATTTCAATTGACCAGGCAATGCATATATAATAGTGTGTATATATGATTTGCCGGCCATCAACATCGAGGGACTCCAGGACGTAAGTGTTGACATTATTTATTATGTAGCCGTTGCATATGATTGGTTCTTTTTTCTCCCTCCTCACATATACCATCCTGTGGTACAACATGGTACATGAAACTATATGTGCACTTCATGCATTAAGTACATACAACAATTACTTTTGCACATTTTATATCGGACAGAAATCAATCGCGAATTTCGATTTATTTATTTAGTCTTTTATTTGTGCACGGGATTGAGGCTCTATTGGGTGTAGTTTAAAGTCCTTTTGCTAGGTTATTTCATATTTGATAACTACATAAGGGATAAAAAGGATTATTAGAAACTTTACAATTAACTAACGATTGCCAATGGAATAAATAAATTAATTTTCAACACTAATATAATGATAAAATTTGAAAGCCTAGTTGGAATCCATACTTACTTACTCAAGGAGTCCTGTTAAATTTTTTAAAAATTTTCCGACAAATTACACATAAATTTTCTCCGCCATTAATCGTGATTATCAATGGTGTATGTGTCTGTAAATATTGAATAATAATTGTTAAAGGATGTCTGGCTTCTGTTCGGTGTGGTGTCTGTCGCTGCCCCGCATGTTATATTTTTTATTACCATATCCATATGCAAAACTGATCTCGCACCAATGGTGGTGCAGTGGGAGGATAATGAAACCATGGCAAAAAAAATCAATAATTTATACTCTTTTGTAAAACACCCGCGGCTACTTTGTGTTTGTCTCTGTGCTCCATTCTTTGTCCTCCAGCACCCATCGCCCAACGCCCATCGCCCAATGCCCAGTACCCAGCTCCAGCTCCGTTGAATGAACAAAAAGAAAATGTAGGTATTTAATGTGTATTCTTTTTATAATGTACCATGCATATAAAGAGAGTCCTGCCAAAGTAAGGCGAACACATTTTATTTGGCTTGTTGTGGTTTTGGTTGCGAACGAAGTCGAAGCTGAGGATTCAGATCCATGCTGCCATTTGGTCAACAATGCAGATAAAAAAATATTTAATATTTTAAAATGTAATGCTATGTTGTTGCTCTTGAAAGTTCGTAGACATAAAATTCATATACTTGGTTTTTTAGCAGTGCAACTGAAGCCCGGCGGGCCTATATGTTGTTGGTAACGGTTTTTGTGGTTTTCATCCTTTTCAGGCTGCAAAGAGAATGTCCTGGCTTGGCCTCTTCAGATTGGTCTGGTCTTTTTCGGCTGGTAAGGTTCTTGCCTTAACTGAAAATGTGACGAAAGCATTGACTGTATTCCACACACACACTCACACACAACCCAAACAACACACTTACAAACACACAGACAGAAAAAGGATACTTGTGTAAGTAGACTCATTGCCATGTTATCCTCTTTCCTTCATTATTTTGGCTCGTTTCTTGTTGTAGCCGTATAAATTGGCTGGCAAACTAATTGAAAATGGTTCTTTTCCCAGCGGTTTCCCCGTTGTCGCCCTCCACTCCCTTACATATTATATAAGCTGCATGTGTGTGTGTAATCTAAACGCTAATTAAATGATTCAATGATTCCCTTTTTACCCGTTTCACCCCCCGTTCGGGCCACCGTTCACTGGCTACTTCACCTTAATTTCTTTTTATTGTTTTTCGCATGTTCTTTCAATTGCTTTTATTTTTGTGAAGTGTGAGCTGGAGGGTCACAATATGTGGTGTGTCAGGATATGTGTAGTGTGTGTGTGTGTGTGTGTGTGTGTGTGTGTGTGTGTGGACCAAGGCGAAGTAACTCCTTCAAGCTAGCTGACAAGTGCTAGGGGTGTACTCTCTTCAACACCCTCCCGGCCCCAGCCGTGTGTGTGTTTGCGGGTTAATTGAATTTTATGTGTTGGTCGCCAATCCTTAAGATTGTCTTCCCTTTTACGGCCCCCTCTCCCTACCAGCAGAAAAGTCCGGTCAGGACTTTGGAAATTAATTTCCTTATATTGACTTTTTTCTCCCCTTGCTCCCACACTCCCACACTCCCTCCGCACCACTCTGGTCTATCCCCAATTTCCGTTGCCTTTTGTAGAATTTCTCAGGAATATTTCTTTAGCTCTGCTTTTTTTTTGGAATTCTTTGGATTTATTGCCTTTTTGGTATATAGAAATTCTTTGGCTGACTAATGAGAAAATTATAACCAGGCTCGGGGTACTTAAGAATCTCCCGTCACACTGAAAAGCTCTTCATCTTAAAGTCCCTAATGCCAAAGCATGTTTTCTCGCATCTGCAGGAGATTGCTTTACACTTGGCACATTTTTTTGAAGAATCTGGATTGATTAAAATAGTTGGTAAGAAATAGAATACTCGGCTTATTTTACCTGAAAATGAATGACGGAACTACTGGGAACTCCTTGAAAAGAATCTATTTTTCAAAGAAATTTCTGTTTCCGAAATATAAACGCAAAAAATGGCATCGCAAAGTGATTGGTGTTTAATAGGATTTATTATGAATGAAATATCCTTCGAAATCCTATAACGGAAAGAGTTAGTTACTGTTATTTAGTTTCTTGTATATTTTTTTTACAAGGTGGGCATATAAAGCCCATAGACATCCAAGAAGTAGAAGGAGAGTACCTGGTATCATAAAGTAAAGAAACGGTTTTTTGTTTCCAATTCATGATGAAAAAATTACACTTAAGACCAATTCACCTCTTAATATTAGTAGTTTCGTGCAACCATTTTCATAAATAAGTAATGAAATCATTTTTTGAAGTGCACTGTGTCTAATGCTTCACTTGATGTTAATGGATTCGCACTTGCAATGAACCACAAACATATGCAAATGTCTCGAGCACCTGCTAACAACATTAACTAGCAAGGACTTCCCCTGCTCCCTTCCAGCACCCAGTGGGCGTAGTCATCATTTTCAGGCCTGCCTGCTCTCCCGCTCTCTCTCACCAGCACACTCCATCAATAATTATATGCTGCATACATTTAGGCGTCGCTTTTCCTCGCCCGACTCCTTATTTTCATCAGCTTGCTTCGTTTCACTGTGCAAATGTTTGTGCAGCACTCGAAATGTGTGCTGCAGACGCAGTGCAGCAGCATGGAAGGGGACTGCCAATGTGTTGGAGGGGGAGTGGGCTAAGGAGTAGCAGGATCGGCTTCGTGAACGGTAGCGGGAATGGGTAAAAGGACGACGTCGCCATCAGCGTGGCAAAAATAAGACGGTTAACATTTTTGAGTGCGCGGTTGGAATGGGGGCTGCCTCAGAGATGGCTTGATGTGGGCTGAAAAAAGGGCGGCTTCCGCCCCCGCTTTCATGTCGGTGGAGGCGTAGGTGCGCCGCTGGTGGATTCCTGTCGAGTGTGTTTTGAGGCTTTGCTTTGCTCTTTGCCGGCTGCACTTAAATATTTTGCATATGCGTAAAGTGGAGCATCAGCGACGTTGGCAGCAAACACTTTGTTGCAGTTAGGCGGACAGCCCGCTCCTTACCAATTTGTAGTGCTTAAAAGGAGCTAAGGGGATTGCCAAACAGAGCGACCGTACTTTGCTAGTTAACGAACTGATGGGATGAACGCTATTGGCGGGAGTTTTTGGAGAAAGTTAACTGATAAATATTAATACATATACAATTTTAACTATAATTTTAATTTTAATTATCTCTTTTATAAGAATAACTCGACTTAAACACTTAAACAAAAATTAAACTTTGAAATTCAAATCAAAAGCATATCTTTTTGAAAATTGAACTTTATGAACTCTTCTTCCAAAAACGTGTCGGCTATAAATTCAAATTCCTTTCGACTAGCTAGCCAATTCCTATATTAATTGAATTTAAAGCATCTACTTCGACTTGCGTTGCTGTAGCCTGATGGTTAATTGCATTTGGCTCATTGGCTTTGAAGTGGAGGGATATTACCACATGGCCGCAATTCAATTATTATATTAGACAAAAAGTGCCTAGCAGAAGCAATTGCTTTGATTACTGGCGGCACTAACCGCAAGGCAAGTGGCCGCCACCCTCTTTCCTACTTCTTCTCCACCCATCAAAGGCCTCCAAGGTCCTATCACTCCGCCAACCAGAAACCGCAACTATGATATGGATGAAAGGTTGTAGGACGACGATGGCGGCAGGGCCGATTGATTGGGGGGAATGCGTTTTAAATATAAAAATCATTCTAGTGAGCCAGAAAGGACAACAGCCGGAAAGGCTGCTTTTCGGTTGCCAGGCTATATTCCAGCCCACTCACACCCTCCCAGCACCACACGCAGCACCCCACGCTCGCTCTATCATTTTCTGTTCTAAAAGCTAACCGCTACGCTGATGGCAGCAATTAAATACAAAATGCCGGGCCGAGAAAATTCTCAAGAATTTGTGGTACAAAAATTCAATTAATTTTCGCCCCAACATGCTCCATTCGGAGTCGGAAGCGGACGTGGAGGTGGAGATGGAGGTGGAGGCGGAGAGCTGTACAATGTCGTGTATCTGGCTTGGTGGTTAGCGGTTAGGGAAACTATAATAAATTATTGTACGACATTTTGGCCTTGATTAGCTGGGCATCGTCAGACCCAGCTACTTGCCTTCCACTGCCATGGAAGTGGTGCGAAATAATACAAAATTAGTGGGTGGATGGAGTGTGAAAAGCGTGTCTGTCCATGGCTCCATCGGAAAGCTTTCTCATGTGTCGATGGCAAAAAATTAAGTTATCAACTTTCTGGACGTGCGTGGTGGCAGGGTAACTCTGGTGGAATCTAGCCCAGATTGGATCATTGTGTTATGCAATTATAAGTTAGAAAACATTTCCAGAGAGTTGATGAGATTGTAGCTTGGCTCCAAATTTTATCTATTGATGAAATAATTTTCTTCTCATTCCATAATTAGTTGGTATCAGAGCTTCACCATTTAGTATCACATAGCTTCCCGTGGAAAGAATATATAAATAAATTTTCTCCGTTAAATTTATTCGGGAATAATGGCAGCAGATTCACTTATTTCGAAAAAAAAACCATTTTCAATTTCGTAGCACAAAAAAAGAAGGCCTCAGATCGAGTTCAATTCATTTGATTTGTAGGCAATATTGACAGCAATTAAGATAGCAAAAATGTGCAAAAAGGAAAATCTAAACGAATTTAAATTGAACTTTTATTATGCTCTCGTTTTGGCTTTTATTTTTAGCACCATGCTGCTATGCTATTTTATCTGTGCTTTGAGGTAGAGAACAATAAATTCTTATAAATAAATGTGTGAGTGGGCTGTTTTAGGAAAGTAAAAAATAAAATCAGAGGGACAGCGATGAAAAACTTCCTTGGCGGCCGACTCAGCAAAGCCTAAATTGCCTACGCAGGCAGGGACAAAGGACAAAGGCCCGGCCGGAGTAGAGGGTAGAGGGGAGGCTGATGGGTGTGCAAAGCCTATTTACCATTAAAAAGAAAAAAAAATCACATACACACTCCACAGCACAACAACAATTCACGATGCATAAAAAATGGGCCTACCACCGAGGAGCCCAGTAAAATGAGGAATAAACCGACGCATTGCCAAATTCTTTTGACACTTATCTCCTGCCCCGCCGGGGTTTACCCATCACTTGAATAAAATCTGTGAGTTTATTGAATAGCTAGAGCGAACTGGACCATAAAAAAGATTCAAATTTAATTTATTTATAGAATATTATATATTATATAGGAATAGTATTAGAAAAGAGGCCAATATGGACATACGAATGGGACAACAAATATTATTTTCGAGTGTATGCAAATTTGTGTGTGTGTGTGTGTGTGTGTGAGTGTGTGAGTTTGGTTGAGCATGTCTAGGTCCTTGTCACCTGTCTCGCTTGCACAGTCTCGGATAGCCTTCATTATTATTATTATTATTATTTTTATTTTGTTTTATATCCGTCCAAGTGGGTTGGGTCTTCCTGGGAGGCATTTTCGCTTCTTGATTTTTATTGTGGAAATGCGAACGTCGGCCGTTTTTTTTAAAGCCACGAGCCACCACAACGCCAACCAGCCACCCGCCCCCCAGGCACACACACACTTGCACACTTACACACTTACACACACTGACACACCACCGAAGGCAAGGATTCTAAGACTGGGTGTGTGTGAGTTTTGTTTGTACGTGTGGCCCAACACTTACACGAAAATGATGAATGATTTTATGGTTTGCTTGACCTGAATTTTATAGTATGCATGCATGGTACCACCGATCCCCTCCTGCGACCAGAGGACCTCGCCCCACCCACGGACCTGGCCCTTGCCTCCGTTTCTGGCCAGCCCATTGCGAGTGGAAAATTTTATGTTTGCATAAGAAATTGGATTTTTGCATTAGTTATGGAAATGAGAAAACTTCAACTTGATTTGTTTTTCACTGGTTCACTCGTTCCACTCCTTTCTTCTATCTCCTGCCACCCACTACATTCCACTACCTTCCACTACCTCCCACTACTGCCCACTTTCGAATTTCACAAATTTTTTCTTCGAGTGTATGTATATGTGGTGGTCAGAAGAAAACGGTTTTGGCAACTCTCGGAAAACTGTTTGAATTTCCTTCATTCATTTTGGGTTTTCGGTCCGTATTTTTCCTTGTTGTTGTCTTCCATTGGTTTCTGGTTTTATGCATTTGCTCTTTGGGCTTTTGTGGTTCATGAACCCATGGCCGAGCAGACTCTGAAGATGACGGCCATGGAGCGGCGACGGAGAAGGCGCCGGCGAGAGCCAGAAAACAGAATTATACTCTGGCCTAATGCTTATTAGATTTGGCTCATGAATCAACCCGATTGCAAAGTGACTGCCAGAAGTTAGAACCGAAGTGGAACAAACCTTCTCTATGTTTACCTCCAGACTATCTGTGTGCCTTTCTGTGTTCTGTAGTGCTGTTTAAGTTGCATTTCCGGCTACACTTTCATATCAAGTATACGCCGAGGGTTCCGTGAGATGAAGTCATCGAAAGTGGCAGCTGCCTTTCTAGGTCGCTCAAGGATATCGCCCAATATGCCAAACCTATCGCTCACATCTCACTCTATTTGAAAATATTGAGGATATGTTTCAACTGAAATTTTAAGACTGTTTTGTACTCTACAATGGAGGAATTTGCGAATCAAATTATGGCTACCAGTCACCCTGCTGACTCTTTTTACAAGAGAAATTTTCAAAATGCGTTTATCAAATAAAATTGAAATTGAAATTTTAACAAGTATCCCCACCCATTTGTAATAGCGTGGGAATAGACTTCAAAGGGTATGAAGCCTTGAATATTTTTTCATATGGTGTATTTGCTGTGTGTTTGCTGAAATATATTGTTCTTATGCTGAATATACTTCATTTCTGAGAAGTAATAAAGCAGTTGAATGCAGTCCTCCTGTGGGTGAAGAAGGAGTTTGGGTTGAAAACTGTGGGACTGAGGGTAGGGCGAGGTTCAATAAACAGACACTTTCCTCGAGGCCATCTCAGCAGAAAGTCTTCGCCCATGTCTTGGGAATCTGGAATTGACCGATTATGGCACCAAAACGAATTTTCAAGACGGAATACAGATGACTTGGGTCAGAAAAGGAAACAATTCTTAAATTATATACTTATATTTTGTTAGTTTTAAACCGAAATTTTGAGATATTTTAAGTTCAAGTGTTTCCTCCCCCAACTGGTTGCGAAGTGTCCAAAAACCTATCCATATCCGTAGCAGTTTTGCCTTGGAACTTTGGCTGCTATGGCTCGGTTTTAATATTGGCAACTTTTTTAATTATTTGCTTGGAACGCTTGTCGATTTATTCGCCGCTGCCGGTTGATCTGTTGTCCTTGGTGTTGCCTTCCCCTTTTTTCTCGATGTGGTGGTTGTTGCCAGTGCCCGATGGTGCCAAACTATGGCGGCAATATGTGCCAACAGTTGAATAATCTGTCAATAAGCTATTGTCATCGCTCGGGGTCCTGGTTGTGCTTCTGGTTCCCGGACTTTCGAGAAGGACAATGGCACCAACTGCTGCTCCGACTTGCTCCTGATGCCTGATGCTGCCGCAAACAAACATTTTTCTATTGGTTTGCCAGCAGAGCAGAGACTCCCGGAGGGGTCACCCTCAGATGTGTTTTCCGGTGTGGGAGAAGGGCAGAAGCAGAAAAGTAAGTGGAACTTTTCCCACATATATTGCGTCTTGGGGGCCGCTTACTTTTCTTCCATTTTTATTTTTTTGTGTATGCTGCTTTGGCGGTTGGTGGAAAAAAAAAGTTTTTAATAAAGGTCGATTGCTGCATGTCAATGTGCCACCTCTTCCACTCGCCCCACCAACTTTAGCTCACTGGCACTTTTCTTTTTTTGTGATTAGCTTTGGCAATAGTTCCTGGCACTGCATGCGCATCCGGTGTGGGCGTGTCAGCTCGTCCTTCGTCCTGCGACTTCACCTTTGTCTCCTTCTTGTCTATGTGTTTCCGTTTTATCACTTATTACTTCCGTTTCGACACTTTGGCAAAAGGTGCTCGCCTGGATCCTGCTGCCTGCTGCCTGCTGACTGGTCCTTGAGCTTAATGCCGTGTCACCGTTTGAATTTTAATTTATTTCTCTCCTTTCGCGTAATGAGCTGGCCACCACCGGGGGAAGCACAAATTGCAATTGCAATTTCAAAAGGAAGTTTTTTCCGCTCCTGCTCTCGGTCCTCCTTTCGGGGAATTAGCATTTATATGAGCAACTTTTCATTCGTCTAATTGCCGAGCTAGATGGCCGAAATAAATCCTGACCACGGCCAGAACTACTCAAACAAGTTCCCAACCTGGCCAATCTCGAGGCCCGAGTGGGTGGGAACGGCATTTTCAGGCGGGGTGGGCGTTAAAGTATACATAAATAACCTTTATTACACATGCTGACGACGCTCAAGTGCTCGAACTTTTTCAAGTCCACTTTGCCCGGTTGTTTCTCAAGTAGTTTTCGGTGGCTTGGTGCCTTTGTTACTGTTGATGCCCCAACCTACCAGTTTACCAGTTTCACACACGTGCAAACCGAAAAAGTTGCGAAAGGAAAACTCCTTTATTATAGGCCAAAAATAGTTAAGAAAAGTCAAAGGACAAGGGATATCTGGTATTTAAACGGATACCTTAAATTTTACTTATTTTCGATAGAAGATTCCTTTAAGAAAAACATTATATGTGAAAGAATCTATGGATGTATGGAGGTGTTCAAGTATCATCAGAACACTTTATGACATGGCTAATAGATTGGTAAATACGATGCCAGCTGTCCCTCATCCCTTTGAAAGATAACCCGATTGCCTGGGCTGTCCTTCTGATTCGACTAAAATGAAAATAGATTTGGGCCAAAGACCAAGACAAGGCACATTCCGTTTCGGGCGTATTTGCAGTCCGTGCAACCAATTTGAGTTAATTAAACCACGCAAATCCTAATGTGACCTAATTGGGTTTAGTTCGTTACAGATTGGCAGATGTCCCTGGAGAGGCACATCCAAGGAGGAAGCGGCATGCGAGTGCGAAAGGCGAGAAGAGCCAAGAGCCACGAGCCTAAAGACTCGGTTCGCACTTTGCAGGACTCCTCCTTCCAAATTTGGACTTATTGTGCTGATGCTCCAGCCTTCTTACTTGCTTTGGGTTTTTTTTCTCTGATATTCCTTTGGGGTAGTAGACTACACTGAAATAGGGTTCCTTTATTATCTAATAAAAAAGTCAGTATTCTTATTTAACTCCAAAGATTTTGGAAAAAACTGTATGTAAAGGTAGGTGTATGAATGGACGAAACATATACAACCTCTTCTCCTTTAAAAATTAAATATTTTCTGTGCAGCATCACTCCAGTTGAAGTTATGACCTTTTCAAATGTGTGGAGCTTGTCTGTGGAGCTTGTTGCATTCAGCTTAAGCCCCAACCCCCTAACCTTTTTCGTAATATTTACTCCAAGTTCACTGCTTTGTCCGCAGCTGATTCGTCCTGCCAGGAGCGTCAATCCTCTTTCCCCGTTTTTCTTTTCGCAGTGCCTCTAATCCTAGAATCCTACAAGCAACTATAAGCCTTGGTAATTATCTGCAAAGTGACCATTAGGCGATTAGTTGATGCTGCTCCGTTGGCTCTCCTTGCTTGTGTGCTTCCACTGTGGAGCCCCAACTCCTTCGTCCTTGGCTATCTCCATTCCCCCATCTGTGCGTCCCGGCCAATATAACGCTTCATGTGGTCCTGAAATATGTTCTATGCTTTCGAAATAATCACACGGCATTGCCACCAAGTAAGCTGTCGGCGATTGCAGGATGAAGGTGCAGGTTTAAAAAATGCATGAAACCAGGTTGACCTTATGGGCGGGGAAAAATATAGACTGCGATGAGATTTAGGCGCCTTAAAAGCTATACAAATTAAACAAGAAAGCCACTGAAACATGCCAGCAAGGAAGCCGGGTGTACAATCCCAAGTTTCACCTATAATGACAGCTATAACTTTTAGAATAATATTCAAAACACATCACAGAATATTCTATAATAAAATTTAAGCTAGAACTAAGATCAACTGTGTGCTTTAATAATTAGTGGAATCACTGCATCCAAAGTTATTTTGCGGTTCATAAATCTGGTAGTTGATAACTCACTTATCGATTATTAGCCCCAATTAATAGTTCATTTTAGTTGCCAGTGACGGGCACTAATTAAGCCAAAACCCGAAATATCAATTTGGCCAACTCCAATTAGAGTTCGCTGACAAATTTCGGCCAACGATTTCGTGGCATTTGTGCAACCAATTTAGACATTGTCGCCGTCAACGGGTAGTTGAAATAAAATTATAATTTGGCCGGCATGTTTTTCCCTTAAATGTAAGCGCCATAAATCGAATCAAATCGGGCTCATAGCTTGCACACTTTTTCGTTCTCGTCCAACAGCAGTTCTTTGTCTCATTTCCATCTAATCTGCATTCGCATACTTGGCTTCCTCTATCGGCCATCATCGAGGATGGATCCACTTCCCCAGTGTTTGCACTCTGAGTCCGCGGCCAAAATGATAACTTTTCTAGCTCATTTTGCATTCTGCTTTATGAACTGCTGCATAGAACAAAGTGTCCTAAGTAGCTGACTTAGTATGTGATAATTCTGCTGGCCGATAGTTACATTTTCATGTTTTTGTCATAAAAGCGGTGACCCACCGACCGTTGCGACAAAGGACACAGGACAAAGGAGGTAGGTCTGGGGTGGCCAGAAGGTTTTTTTTTGGCGGAAAAGCGCAGGAAAAAACGGGAATACCGAAACGGATTTCCATAAGAAGGCGGAAATGGCGAAGGAAGGAGGGAAATTGTAGTCGAAGCACATGCGAAGCATTGAAAATTATTTACGATAACGATCGCATAATCATAATAATAATCACATTATAATAATTCTTGGCTTTATGTGGTCCGTGGTGGCCAGTCCTTTGGTCGGGTTTCCTTTTATTATTTTTTTTGCTGCCTTTGGCCGCCCCAAGGCTTCTTCTCTGGGGACGTGTAATAGTTGCTAATAAAATGCAATGCCCATCGACAGGGCAGCGTGGAAAAAAGTGGGCGAAAGATTGTAAATTTCCGTGTAGTGGCAGTCGCATAGGAAGAGGGTGATGGGGTCGATTCGAACCTGTAAAAAAATGGCAACTGCATTGATGTTATTACCTGAGCCGACAACTATTCGCCAAAGTCAATAAACCAAAATGTCAGGCTGACCTCTGGAAGGGGTTAACCAGGGCCAGGGTGGAGCCAGGGTGGTGCCAGGGTGGTGGCTCGCAACGACAACCATTTCCCCCACCCCCAATGCAGTTATGCTCGTTAGTTTTTTGCGTGGCGGGCAAATTATTGTTATGATTCTGGCTTTTGCGCATAATTCTGCAGTTTTCCGTTCTCTATTTGGAGTATGTTACTCATACGCCACGTTGCCAGTCGTGCCACGAGCTGTGGCAACTTTAGCATGCACTTTTAAATGAGCCATAGCCATAGACATGGCACCCATTTTTATTTTTCCCCCAAACCCCTAAGACTTCTGTTTGTTTCACTCCGGGCCCCAAACTCATATTTGCCTCGCTGTGTGTTCACCCATTTTCAATTTGTTTTGGCCACGGTTTCGGGTGGATTGGGGCCAGTGGATAGTGTGCTGTTGAAGTTTGCTGTCGCCGGGCTTTTCACAATTTTTTGGCCAATTTCTTTATTTTTTTTTTGTCGGTATGAAAAAGTGAGGGAAATCACTAAAGCTGCTCGCCGTGGCTGTGCAGGAAGGGGATAAAAAGATCTTTTGAATAGTGGATAAGACTGGGGAGATTTTACGTTATTAAGAAATCGCAGGATTTCTTTCCAGAATAATGTCATAAACCGGATACCTCGAATAGCTTAACTCATGAATATTTATGAGGATTTCGTGGCATACATTATGGATCAACAATTTTTATGAAGAAAACTGAGGCACTTTTGGCTTCTTCGTAATGGGTAACTCTTGTTTAAATTGGTTGGTATTTTAATCGATTTCTAAGCCAATGCATGGCTCGCAAATCAATCAAATTGCGAAAAGTAAATAGCACAAAAAGTGTAGCTCTCAATTAGAGTATTCAAATGTCAGACCATAGAAAAGTGTCACCATTTGTTGCTGTTGTTGATTTTTGGCTTGCGGTTGGAAAACAACGCAGAAAAACGAACGGATAAATCGACAAAAGCCATGATGGAGACAGACTATTGCAAGTTTATTTATGCTTTGCGTGTCTGCTGTGAATTAGTGCCAAATTTGATTATCTATGACTGCACATACACTCGCACACCACCTCCGGGTTATGTGTGGATCCAAACTGAGCAAAGGCCTCCAGACGGGGACGACAGGCCCACATAACGTGGGAAACACGCCTCAAAGTAAGTCACGATGGGTCCTGGAACTGCCGACAGCACTTCCCTATTCCTTCCTCTTTCTGGCCTTCTCGTGGCGTTTCGTGAAAATTTCCGCCCACCTTAAATTGATTCCTCTGATCAGTTCGGAAATTCATGAACTCGGTTTATTTTTGGCGTGGTCCCGGATCAACAGAGTGCGCCATTAGCCAGCCAGCTAATGGGGAAGAGCTTCCAGGAGAAAGTATGTACAATACGCCAGAATTTCATAATTTTAACTTTTCATTTCAAGCATCGAACCAGAGAATAGGTTGTTTTTGGGCGAGTGGGGGCGGAGAGCACGCCCCCTCGGCTTATATATACATTTGAATGTCATAAGCCACATGCCAAGCAGTAATTAGCCAGTGTTGGCCTCCATGCTGATGCCATCGGTGGGTTTTAAGGGAAAGTGGCTTTAATCCAGTCAAAGGGTATTATTTTACGGTCTGAGGAGTCTTGCCAGATTAGTTAGTTCGATTGCACTCTCCTCAGACTAATTACATTAATTAACTATTATGAAGGACAGTGATAAGTGTTAAAATTTGCACAATCTATTTCGTCAGTAAGATTTAATTAAATTTAAACAATGCAAAGGCATTCCATTTGATGATGATATGTATTATTTGTTCAGTGAGTTCGTATCGTCAGTTCTAGGGGTAGTCCTCATAATCGAACTGAATTATTGGCAGGACGGAAGTATCAATAGTCTCAGCAATGTGTGGCCAACATAAATTACGGCTATTCCTTATGATATGCCATTACGGATCTCTGCTGTTTCACATGCGGCCATTGTGGGCGAATTCAATGGAAATCATATTCATTGACGGAGGAGGGGCTGGGAGGGGGAGACCACACAATGAATTCAGACTCACAATATCTAAATCTTTATTAATTCGGGAAGCCGAAAGCCCCATTTTGTTCGGCTGCCATTGGGCCAGGCAACTGGACAAATAAATTAATGGCTATCAATCAGTAAATCTGCTAAAGGACCTTTCCTTTGAATGCAAAGGTTCTTTTTTTCCATCCGGATATGTGTACTCCGTGTGGTAGCAGAGGGGGGGGGACTGTGTGTAAGATTCACAAAGGAGCTCTATAAACGTACTTTATGAATGGCTAATATGACGAGTGCACGCGCTTTTGACATTTGGAGTGAGTAGTTGGTTTCCTTTAAGATGAGGTTACAAAAAGGAAAATATCCGGAAGGAAGAGGTACTAGCAGGAGCGGAAAAAAGTGATTCAGAAACTTAAAGCTTCCGGAGAGTATATGGAAATATTTTTTACATAAGCACCCTAAGCTTATTTAAGATAATGTTTCCAGCCATTCCATCCATAACCCTCATGGCGTGTCATAGATCTCGAGAAGTGACAGTGAAAGAAATTACATGGATTTCTGTACGCCAATGGGGCCAAATATGTGACAGTTCAATTTTATCAACAACAAAGGCAGCCAGGCGGCGGTTGGCAGATGGCGGAGTACAGGAAAAGGAGCATGGACAGGAGCAAAAGCCAGCCGAAGCAAGCGGCTCATAAATCATTCGCGACATCGATGTCGACTACGATGACGACTGGCAATCGCAGCATCTGATTGACTACTGTCAAGTGGACACATAGACGTCCTGGGACGGAGACGGGAACGGGCACGAGCACGGGGATACCTCGAACAAACGAATATATATAAATACTGCATGGATACAGCTCCAATAAAGGAAATATCTGCATGTAGGTAGGTATTGATTTCCGGGAATGGGAGCACTTTGTGTAGTAGTAGGAACACGGACCTGCTTTGCTTCCTTAGCCTGTCTATATTGGTATATTTCGATACAAATGGAAATATATCTGATTCCAGCTGCAATGGTCTCGACTCGTGCCAACTTGGAACTGTTGTTCTGGCATCGGTTCAATGAGTCCTGTTCATTTTGGGTTGGTTTGTATTCATCCTGGCAAAGCGTGCAAGGATGCAGAATTTAAGGGCTGCGGCACTCATGTGCACAGTCACACAGAAACTGTAATAATTTTAAATCGGAATAGAAATTTAATCACGGAATATGCTAAGATTGACGTATTTTAAATGCTTTAAATTATAATAATTAATTAAAACTATTTTTCAAAAGTTAAATTATATAAGTAAGATGATATTTTCCTGCATGAATTGTATTCATAACTTGGCTGGCTTATATAAGTACAAAATCTACCAAACACAATCGGCTTAATAATGAAATGTTTATTGAATCAATTCATTTAATTAATTAACAACATTTTCCCCGAATTGTCTCGCTGGCTGGGAACCAAGGTGCACTGTCGTATTTCAGATTACAGTCGTCAGAGCGAAACAAATGGAATGTGACACATTATGCGACCAGGCGGATAACTGCCCTTTCTCCACCCATCGCAGGGGGGCCTTGCGGGTGGGGGTGTATTAAATCAAATCGGAATGACTGTTGTACTCCATCGAATGTCGACGTTTTGCAATAACTTCAATTGATTACGCGCCCAGTGGTAATCTAGTGGCCCACCTTGGGGAGACATCGCCGAACGCATAAGTATATATTCAAGAAACCGAAATCAGAGTTGAATGTGGAGTGTCGGTTGGCAGTAAAACGTTTAAAGTGTCTTCAGTCGGTTGATGGCCCATAATTTGACTGCCTCATCATGTACCACGTCGGTCTTCCCTGCAGCTCGGTTTTATTATTATTCGTTGTTGTGATGTTTTGCTTTGACAAGCCACTTTAACTAGATGAAGGCAACAAACCTGAGTCCTGGCCCTGCTACCTCCCGTCCCCTTTGTGACAAGAAAATTGCACACGCATCGACAACAAAAAAGGCAAATAACGAATACCATGAGTGGGGGTGGTAGCTAAAGGTGGTTGTGGCAGAAACCCCTTCAGTTGTTATCTGCCTGTTTAGCTATTGCTCCTGGATGGCTCTTGGTATTTGCCTTCATGGTTCAGGCTGTTAGTACCCATTACTTATTGAAAGATATATGACGAGTCACTAGTTTATTAAATGGTTTGTTTTTCACATTAATTATTATTATATATCAAATACAAACCTTATCTAAGAGGTATCTCTCTGTTCAATATACCCCACCATATATCCTCACAGGGCCCTTGCTTTCTTTATTGGATATGTGTTTGTGTATTTTTGTGCAGTCCCCAGCATATCCAGTTAAAAGGATAATGGAGCACAACAATTTTTACACGCATATATTTTACAAATATTTGCATTTTGCCTGGTCTACCTGCCTGACAAGTGAGCGGTGCCTGGTGCTCCACGGAGTGGATATGGAAAAGGAGTTTAGCAAAAGGATTGTAGGACGGTGGGGTGAGCTAGAACGGCAGTCACATAACTTTGGCGTACCTTTTGCATTGCTCCTTCTTTGCCGGAGACAGACATTCGGGCTGTTTTGGGGCCTAGGCCTGAAAAGCCACAACTCTCAACTAAATGGGCATTGTGATTCCGGAAAAGGAGCAAAGTTGGTTGTAAAAAGAACTGTGTGACTGCGCTTGATTGTATTTTTGTACCAATGATCGAATTACGTGCCTTTCGCACAGCCCTTAATGTGATCGGTAGCGCAGATACCAATGAGCTCGTTATTATGGAAATTATCAAGAACCAAAATTGAAGTATTCGATGGGACAAATTGCATTGAAAAATTACTATTTGAAAAGTATAGTCTGGCCCCTTTCGAAATATTTGATATAATTCCTTTTAAAACTGCTTGTTAAATTCAAAATATGCAAGACATATTTAGAGGGAATTTGTGTAATATCTTAATCAGGTTAACGTCAAATATGTTGGTTTGCAAATTCAATTCAGCTTATTCCTGGCCGAGCACTAATCTGCGCTTCAACTGTTCTGTCAGAGACAATTATAGAAACCTCCGATGGCATGTGGATGTGACATTTATTGCATTTTAACGGCAGTGCAGAAATGTACTTCTGACCAGAATGTCATCGGTTATTATTCGTTGGATAGAATGCATTTTCTGCGAAAGCCGTGATACAATCAAATTCGCAATAATGAAGAAATATGAATTGAGTGGCTGCGAGAGGGCAGCTGTTTTAACTCTTTATTTGCCAATTTATATTCAAGTAGATGCAAATTGGCTTCTACATAATGTTAAATTCAGATAATAAATTGACGGATATCTGTATCTGATTGACACGGAGATAATTTGCGTAATTTGGGGCGCTTTTCTATAATTATTTAAAATAGTTTTTACTAAAAGAGATTATAGTTTACTAGTTTTAAATAGTTTATCAATTAGAGGAGTCATAGATCAGCTTACTCGAGTGATACTGATAATAATAATTATTGGATATTCTCATATGCCGATTGCAACTCAAAACATATCTATTTCATAATTAAACAGCTTAGAGCTGTATAAAATAAATTGAATTTTTGATTACGAACGTGCTCTTCCACATGGCACACAAAATATTATAAAATTTAGTTGCGAGCCATGCAACGACAGCACCGGCTTTAATTAGCTTTGCAGGTTGTCTAAGGTCAATGGGCAGCTTGTTTAATAATGTGCATCCTGCGGATATGGGTCAGCGTTTCACGTCGCAGTCTCTCCGTCTCTATCGGTCTCTTTCTCTGTGCGGCAAGCCATCTCTTTCCAGCTCCAGCCTCTCGAGTCTTTTGCATAAAAAATGATGTGCGTGCCGTGGAGGAGATGAAGACTATCATTTGAAAGCCAGAAATAAAGCCAGGTCAGGTTAGGTCTGTCCAGGCTTAAAGCTGCCACGGATTCGCCTTTGTTCATTCCCGTTTCAGACTTGGGCGGCTTTGGGACACTGGGAATAGTTAAATGGGTTTAAGAAAAATTTTTTTTTTTAAGAATTATTTTTTAGAGACCGCAAATATGGGTAATTGGTTAATGGCTATATATTTTTATAATTCTTTCCTACCTTTAAAAAACAAAAAAATAAGAATGTTAAACAACTAAGTATAAAAACTTCAGTGTCTTTTCAGTTCCCTGTGTCTTTTCTATCCCAGGAAGGAGACGTGCGACATACTGTCAGTGTCGTCCCAGTCGTCGTCCTTCTAAAAAATTGTTGGCCTAGCGGCTGCGTGCAAGGCAAGTGGCGCCCGTTTGTATTGTCATCCTTTTGCAGTTTTTTCCTCTATGCCTTCCTTTTTTCCAGCTCTGTCTCCATTTCCAGTGCTTTCTGTTTGGGTGATTGTGCTTGTATGTGTGTGTGTGCAAGGAGGCGCTTTTTCTTTCTAGTATTGTCTCACTTACAAGTGTACCCGATGTATTATGCATATCCTGTAACACTCCACTTTTGTTGTGCATTAGTCAAATGTGCGACAGTCGGAAAATGGCGAAGCCAGAAACATTGAAGGAAGACTTTGTCGCAAGAGGCAAGGACAGAGGGGGCTAGTGGGTCCTGGGGGCAGGACATCCATTTAAGGCTCACACACAATTGGCCTGGCTAAATATGTTGTTTTCTTGGCCTTTGTTTTGCCTGTGTTGCCGCTCAAGGTGGACTGCGAATTAAGAAATTAAAATGGTGAAAACAGCGGCGCATTAATAAGCCCTTAGCCTCAGTCTTAGTTGCTTAATTGGTTAGCATTTGGCTGTAAGCCCCAAGCTCCTTTATTTATATTAATATTAAACTTGGTAGATTGGCTTGGCGGACGCCAGCCCGCCCTCCTCGTCCTGGGCAATTATCACCGTTCTATTCAGCTGGGCCAATGCCATAAAAGTGCCACTTAAACTGTTTTAGTTTTTCCCTTCTTGTTTTCCCAGGTCGGAATCCAGATGCAGGTGCCATTGGCCCAGTGGCTAATTGGGGGGGCGTTGGCTTGGCCCAGACTAATGTGCTTGCTCACAGGCGATTTAAGAATAGATTCCATTCGGGTTTTGGGTCAATGCGGCATTGTTTTCCTTTATTTTATTCAAGAAATTTCGAAATATTATATAGAACTATTTAAATTCGTGTCATTGCTTTTATTTCTTTTGTAGTTCAATTGGCTGAATTTTAAAGTTATCTGACGCTTGTTTTGGCACGTTTTTCAGCAGAGTGTGAGTTTTAATTACATCTGCCATGGCAGCGAGATGACTCTGCTTTTTTGCCTTTCAAAACTTCAGCTTTTGACAAATACCTTCATCCTTTAAGTCTTGCCCTGAATTTGCACCTGCTTCCTACAGGGCGTTTGACTAAAGTGCCAATTACGGGACGTGTTTAATTGCTCGATTAGCGAGCATTTTGTTTGGCCCAGTCATGCCACGCCCACACCGAGCAACCCGTTCTCTCCCCCTTTTCAAATACAACTTCTACAGCCACAGTCACATCCACATCCACATCCACCGTCTGTCATCACTTTTCCGACTGCAGAGAAATGAAAAGCGCGTCATCGTGTCCGCCCTCTGCTTCCGCCGGAGTCATCATCATCTCGCCCCCGGAATTCCCAGAGCTGTAATCTTGAACTTTGGGGCTTCTCTTTTTGGGGCTAGTACTCGAAATGAGATGGCTTAAGCGTAGATGGGAGCTCGCCTTCAGTTGGCTCAGAATGGTTTTTAACTAAATCTCGTTTTCAATTTCATTTCCACTTCAGCAACACTTAAAAACAGTCGCCGAATTAAATTATTCAAAATGTCAAACAATTATTCAAACGCCACAAACGGACGAGCGACGAAGAAGTTTTGCTCTTCAGTCTGGCTTTGGGTTTAGCTTCAGCTTTAGCTTCAGCCCTGGCTGGCAATAGGGAGTATATAAGCCAACTTATGATTTAAAAAGATATTAGACTTGTTCACAGTTTGCCGCTCCCTTTGTTGTTGGCTTTTGTCCTTTATGCTAAACAGACGACGGCCAACCTTCAACAAAAGCACCACGGCAGGGGCAAGAAACAGCTGAAAAAAATCAGGAGAAAGCTGGGAAAAAGTAGCACAAGTTTTGGCAAATTATGTTGGAAATGCCACATAAATACATACATATATATTTGTATGTAAATGTGTATGGAGCAGTTGAGACTCATTAGGATGAACGTGAAAATAATATCAACATTGGGGAAATAAAATTATGTCTTAAACTTAATTTTAAATACTTATTAATAGCACATTTATAAATCATCTCTCCAATTATTGTCATATCTTTTGTTCTTTTTAGGCAGGCTCGTCTGTTGGTTGATGGGGGGATAGCGAAAAAAATTTCATTATTTCTGAAGTTGAGGGCAGGTTTATGGACCAATGCTACGCATTAACTTTTATTAACTGAGTGCGTTATTTGCAATTTGAAAAAGTTTCCATTTTTATCCATTTTTTGCAGCAATTCGAGCTTTAAAGGCTATGAATATGCGGATGGTGTGGATCGTCATGGTCTGCTCGCTTTAAAATACTCCGAAATGAATGTATTCGGTCTGATTCGCCTAGTAATCCGAGCAATTATGCAACTGGTTTTTCGTCAATCAAAGCTGATGGCCGCAGAAGCCGCACTACCACATCCAAGCCAACACACACAGGCACTCGCGATTACAGTTTCCCGGAAGCAAATTTAATGGCAATGTGGTGTTTGTTTTAATTGGCACTACTAATACAGATCAAAGGCGCGCAAAGACCGAAAAGCACGAAACTAAATCCTACTTCTCATTGCTTTTTTGTTTAACTATGTGGCTTGGTTTCGTAAATACTACACACAGGGAGCTAGGCCTAGTGGCGGGCCTAATGAGTCATAATTAGGCTTTGACTCGGTGCGCCAGGTGTTTAAGCCAGTATTCCGGTAACCAAGTTGTCTCCAGCTAATGGAGCTGAAAGAGTTTTCTTTCGGCTTGAGAGTAACAGGATTCTTTAAAATATAATACATTTAAATTAATTTGCAAATAAGTTAGATCCCCTAACTGTTTACTTATTTAACTATTTATTAATTATTATGTCACCCCTAAGTCGGACAACAGCATGCCCCCAATAAGTCGTCTTGAAAACCCATTTGGAGCCATAATTATGTTTTCTTCATCTGTCACTTCTCACGCCCAAGTAATTGAGCACTCAAGGCCTCTAACCGATGGAGCAACAAATGAAAATTCGATTCGGGGAGAAAAAATATGGTTGGCCATGTCATAAATCCATAACAAGAATGTTACGCCATTAGCGCAAGCATGAGCTGAGCTAAAGCAAGTTTTCCAATGTCTTTCAATTACACTTGACGCTCATAAGTATGCTATGATTAATGTAAAAGGAACACTCGAACTGCGAAATGCGACCCCCATTATGGCATGGCCTCGCCTCCGTCGATTTATCATAGAACTCTCGTCTCAGCTCTTAGATCATTGGCAAACTTTGGCTTCCGTCGAGCATCCTGGCCCACACATAACATGGCTTATACTACAAAAGTCCAAGCGCTAATGGAGAACTCGCCAAATTTTCATTTGTTTTACTCTATTCGACTTCTGTGCGAAAAAGGGTAGTATAAGTTCACGAAAGCCTTTGGCTCATCAAATATCACAAACTAACAAGGGTATTGGCCCTGTTTTACCATCTTCTTGGAAGTGAAAATAGAGCTATTAGACTGGTACTAGATTTGTGCCTGATTGACACGCATTTTGCCTGGCAACTAATTGATGTTAATTATTCGTTTTTAGTTTTGTTTTCGGATGATGACTTGATGGATGGTCTTCTTTTGGACGGATGGTACAGGATGCGGATCTCAAATCCGAGGCAGTAAGTACCAGCTTAAAGCCTTTTTATAGACTGGATTAGCTCTGGTAAATGCTTTTCAAAAGCAATTTGGCTACCCGGATCTGCCGTGTGGCTAAAAATAAGGACCAGAATCTCAAATTGAGAGTGAAGCTAAAGCGACGCAAATCGAATGGCAGTTGGGTATTAAGTTCGCGGGCCGGCAAGGAGCGGCGAGAAACAGAAGGTGGGAAATGCTGCTGGTAAACCGATGGTAACATCTTTGAGTATCGACACTTGAGGGAAAGTTGTCGTTGTCGATGGCGATGGCGAAACGGTAGCAATTTCTGAATTTATTTTTATCCGTACGAATGCCGCGGAAATCCTTTCAACGATGTTGACGCGTTTCTGCGTGGGTAGACCCACCTCCCTTCCCAGATGCTGCTTCTGGTGCCATTTCTGCTACTACCACAGCCAAGGATTCTTTATCCCCATCCGAAGGATCCAACCCTCCACTCAATCTTCGCTTCGTTCATCAGGCTGCGTGTCTGTGATAACAAATGCAATGGCGTAATCAGAAACAGACTTGGCCCTGCAAAACAATCACTCACTGTTTGACTTGAGTTAATCGCCGTTGGCCTTCGACAACCACCTCATGGACTCTGTCGACAAAGTTCCAGGACTACACTTTAAGAATCGGAACTTGTATGAAATGTAAATAATAGATCTGTTTAATATTCAATAGATATTTTTTTAATAGTAGTTTGCTTTTCTATGAAACTGTTACATTTTATTCTTAATACCTCTTAAGTTCAGTCATATCATTTTCTCAGAGTGCATATTAAAAACACTTTTCTTCTACCCAACTTCGGAGTTCTCCCACACACATCGAAGGATACACACGTATCGAACGAGCTTCGGGGGTAAACAGAATTGATTGCGTGTATTTTCATTTTGCTGGCATTGCCGCAATGCCATTTCATTTTCGGCTTGCCATACGAATAGTTTGCCCAGTTCTGGTCTGGCTTTTGACTCAGTTCTTGACGCTACAAACCAGGAATAAGAAATAGAGCGGACATGGAGCTTGTTTAAAATTATGAATCGAAGATGAAGAAAAGCAACAGAAAATCTTAGTTCAAGGATTTTATAGTTTCCTTAAAGTTTGCTTTAAAACTAAGTCACTAATTATTATATTACTATATAATTATTGTTACATTACTTTAATATTTCTAATTTTTTTCAATTTATTTCATAAATAAAAGAGAAAAGATTAGTATACTCTACCAATGTCAGGTCTTAAATATGCATTTTCCAAAGTGTTCTACCCAAATCTGTAAATTCCATCCAGTTAAAAGTTAAACCGCAATACCTTGGAGTGGGGTGTATTAATGTCAATTATTGCAAGCCCTGATTAAAAATCTCACTTTCTACATCCCTCTACAAGGAACTTCCACAAGGATGTTTGTTCTTGTGGTGCATACGAGAATGTATTTTTGTTTCTGTGTGTGCGTGTCCTTTTGGCTTAACTTGCAATTTATTCAGCCCGGCTCGGGTCTGAGCCGTGCTTCGCTTAAGCCCCACCCTGCCACTATCATTTGTTGGCGTTTCCTTCGACCTGCTTGCTTGCAACTTATGCGTGACTCAAGTGCGCACTCGAGGGCTCAGAGCCGGGCTAAAAGTGTACGCAACTAAAACTTTTGCCACTTGGAATAGTTTTCCGCAACCCACTTTCATCTCTCGCTCGCACTCCTTTTCAATTGCTGTCTCACTCCTGTGGAGCGGGAACGACCGCCGCCGTTTGACTTTATGCAAATAAATGTTTTTACTCATTTTAATACACATTTTTATGGCACTATGGCTGGTAATGCGCGGCTGCCTCTCATCGTTGCCGAACCGAGGAGGCCTCTCCATTTTGTATCTGTTCCTGCTGCCGCCTCTCATCTCGTTAGTGCGTTGTATTTATACAGAAATTGGCTCAATTTGCTCTCGATTTATGCAGAAGATGCTCGAAATGCTCTTCCATTGCGATTGTTTGCACTGATGGCCTCCAGACCCTAGAGAGACGGCGAGCGAAACCGAACCATTTGATACTTAATTGACTTGCATTTTTCCACCAGCGGATTGCCCTAATGATGGCCCATTAGCGATGAGTGCGTGACCGGGATCTATCCAGGATCTTAAGAATTTTACGATATTTTCAGCTAAACTCACCAGGGCTTTTGATGAGGACTGATTGGAGGATAATTTATGTTGTTTAAAAATTTTATATGGCGGAAAACAAATGGGAAATGGATTATTACCCGCCAAAGGGCATTTAAATTATTATTTTTTAAATAGTTTTCCCCCATCGTTCTATATATTAAAGATTAAATGGCAACAAAATTGTAAAAATCTGTTAATGTTTGGCATTTACTTACCTTTTTCCAGATATTTTATTGGTTTTTTATTTCACTTTGCCTTGGCTTAATCAGTGCTTAATATTTTTATGCTAATACCTGGTGCTCTATATTAATCTCGACTATCGCATCTAGGCCATCTCCATTGACAGCCTGATGATGTCCGCTAAGTGCATAGTCCCCCTCATAGCCTCCCTGCCCTGGCACAGAATATATACACACGTATATAGTTATGGACGATATTAGTTCTCGTCGTTTGGCCACAATGTTGCCATTTTATTGTGCAATTGCGAGGAGCTCGCGACACCACCAAGAGCTAGTGAGGTAGGGGGCCAAGGGGTTAAGAGCTGAAGGCGGAAGACGGAAGACTGAATGTTGAATGGGGTCTGTGGTATTGGCAAACCTTTCTTGCTCTCGCCGCCATAGTAAGCGATTTCCGGCGCGGGCCAAAAGGTGGCGCTCTACCAATTGAATTGCAAATGTTAGCAGACGACAATGAGGTGGAGGCCCAGAGAAGTGGGCAGGGGGCGAGGGAGTGGACGAGGGCGGAAGCGAAGCCATCAGAGGCAGCCATTGAATGGCTTACTGGAGGCGACTCATGATTCCAGATGTATGCAGTGGAATAATATTTATTATTCTTTTTTTTTATCCATCTTAGAGCTCATGTAAAGACTTCTAATTATAATTCTAATTCTAAGGACATCCTTTGAAATGATTTCTTATAAACTGCATATTATTTTATTTTATAATTAAGCTTCATGGAGATTTCTTTCGGTGTAGTACTGACTGTGTTTGGCCTGCGGTTCGCCCAACGCGTTGTTTGCCTTATAGCCCCTCCGCCCGAGCTCCGACTGCGATTGCCGCTGCGTCTATGGTGGGTCCTGCCACTCCCCCTGATCCAACTGGCAGCCCTGCTCCTTGTGATTGTTTGTTTGCTTTTGCGGCATATTTATTTCAAACGAGCCTGCACTTAGCGTGCCGCTCGGGGTCGGCTGCGGGGTTGGGCTAATGCAAA
This sequence comes from Drosophila atripex, assembly GCA_035045925.1. Lineage (NCBI taxonomy): Eukaryota > Metazoa > Arthropoda > Insecta > Diptera > Drosophilidae > Drosophila > Drosophila atripex. The sequence continues at coordinate 5,499,890 of JAWNOP010000070.1, read as the reverse complement.
ATTCAAACGAAAAGCGCTGCAAATGAGAAAAGAAGGAAGCTGCAGAGCGAGAGGTGGGTGGATGCAGGGAGCAGGAGGTGAGTTTACGCCAAAATGGTTTCCGGCACGAAAGCGGAAGTCAAAACACGGTGCGGGGGCCATTGACTTGGCTCTGATTATTTATGTTTTCTGCAGCTCCAGCCCCACCCCTGCAGCCCTTTCTTTGCCGCAAATCTCCTTCCAGATTGGAAAGGATTCCTAATTTAATTAGTTGTCTTGACTGCGGTGGGAAAAGAGATCTGTGGGAGCTGAAGCCATTAATAAACTACCGAGTTATGAAGAATAATAATTAATATTGAAAAATTATATTCAAATATTCAATTGGAAATAATTGGAGCAAACTATCTGGTTTTATTTTTTTTTTTGAATAATAATAATAAAAACTATTTTAAACTAATTACTTACCCCTGCATTATTTTGAAAATATTATACTTCTCATATATTAATTCATACAAAGTACAAACTTTTCAAACTTTTTGGCCAGGAATGAGTTTAGACTCTAATTTGGCCCAAGGCTACTCGGAAAATGAATATCTACCCTGGCAGGGTATGGAAACGGAAAATTAGGAAGCGTCCTCTTACGCATGGCTTGGCCCAATGATTTACTCAGTTGGCTTGCTGGTGCTACTGAATATGGATCTGGTCGAGGACGAGGATGTGGATGAGGTTGGTAGTGGTAATGGAACCTGGCTGCGGATCCTGGCAGCTGCTGGCAGCAGTTGGCAGCTGGCAGCTTGACGTCGACATTGCTTGTCATGTTTGTGACACACACTTCAGTCTGCCGTCTTCAGTCTACAGTCAGTTGAGGTGCCAGCTCAGGCCAGACCATTCAGGACTGTTTTGTCGTGGTTTTGCCACCGCCAAAGAAACACCTCCGCCGCCCCCTGCTTCTATTTTCCAATTTTTGCATTTTTGTTATTCTGCGTTTTGCTTTTTTGGCGTGCCACATGCAAGTTGCAGGGCAAGCGCGACCAAGTCCAGACCCTGCCTAGGTAGGCAGCTGCCGTGTCCTTGTCAGAGAGGCTTTTGTCGCTGTCAACGTGGCAGATACCCTACAGAGTTTGCCATGAACGGGTATATACTGTCTGAAGCTAATAAATGTAGAATAAATGCAGCAGAAATGGACCATATTTGGGATGGCTTCAAAAATGATAAAAATTACATGTTAAACATGTCCCACCTTATAAAGAATATAGATATTAATTTTAAAGGATCTTCTGTATAAAAATGTATACATAAAAATGTCACCTCATATCCACAGTTTATTTTCTATCAGCATACATAAGAACTATGCAATTAATTAATGTCAGAAGTTGTTTTAAGAATGTCAATGCAAATTTCAGGAGACACCTTATGGCAGCTTCCTGTATCAGGTAAACGTTATTTAACATTCGCTGATTGCCGTTAAATGGAGTAATTGAAAGCGAGAGAAGTTAACAAGTCAGACAGCCGTTGACAGATTGACGGGAACAGTCGCTGGCATTGCGCCGAGGTTCATCATCATCCCCTCGTACCACTCATTCGGACCCAAATCGGGGGGCTCTATGCACTTAAGGTTGAACTTAAAATTTTTCGGGGTATTTCGTAGTCAATCATTCTCAGTCGCGTCAGTCTTAGTTGGATTTTGTTTCTTCTCTTTATCAGGCACTGCATAAAAAGCTGAGCCTGTCAAAGGATGGCATGGGAATGGGTTTGGAGGGCGAAGGACTCGGATTTCGAAGGGAGAGTGCGGAAGTGAGGTTTGAATACGCGTCGTAGCCAGGACGATAAAAATCCTTTTGATTAGAAGGAACGAGAGGCCGCGAAGGAGACTGAGAACAACTTGAGAAATTAAATTGTGCTCACCTGACAGCTTGGCCTGGGTGCCACGCCCCCTAAGCCTCAACCGCCTTCGAAGAAACCCTCCGAAGCCAGCTCCCCTCCCATCACCGAGTGCATTTCTGCTGCGTCTGGCTTTCGGCTTTCGGCTTTGGCGCTGCGCTGCTGATAAATTTCCTTATTTCATGCTTCGTTTTTTAATTTATTTTTATTTCCATGATTTTCTCCCGGGCTTTCTCCCCTCGTTCTGATTCTCTTCACCGCTCGCGGCGTTTCCGTTGTGCCAGACGCAAGGATATGGCAGGAGCGAAGCCTCAAACACACACACACTCACAGTCAGAGAATGAGCTGGGGGGAGAACAGTTGTGTACTCTTGTAATTACAGTTATGTCTCTGGGGTAATAGAAAGGACGAAAGACAGGACGCGCTTCTGATCAAATGAGTACAACATTTGTTCTTTTATTTTATTCCCTTTTCAATATTACTTTTTGGCTTTAATGCAATAGTAATAACACTGATAAGGATTTATTCCAGCTGAGACATCTGTTTAGTAAACGTTTTATAAACCTTAGTATATATATATAGTATGTATATGTATGCTTTATATATTCAAGTATCCTTGCTGGAAGCGTCTATTTTTATTTTATCTTCGGGTCGACGCGATTGCAACAGATTCTCGTTGGGATTTTCTCAGGATTTGGCTGCGTCTCATTGTGGCTGCTCGTGTGTGTGTGTGTGGGAGTCCTTATCGGGCTTTGGTGTTGTCAGTGCTCCTGCTCCTAGTGCTACTGTCGCCTGTCGGCTGTCGTCCCTCTTGGCTCCTATCGTGTCTGGTATATGCTTTTTTGATAATGACAAGTCAGGACTTTAGTCATTTTTTGCTCCGTGATTGCTGTTTGATGGGAATGACGTTGATGGCCGATGGGGAATTTCGCGCATACTATAAATAGTCAAGCATGTGATCTGCAGATGAAAGGAAATGCTGCACCTGCAGTCATTTGTGTTTCAAATGATTGCCATTAAAGTGTTATTCGTCTTGGCAATACTTTAAAGATTAAAGCTAAAATCAACATACGTTTTATTTGGTTTTCTTTTTTTTTGTATCTGCTTTTGAGTCAATCTATTTGATGAATATCCTGAAGGGGGGAAACTTCCTAGGAGATCTATTCAATCTGTTAAAAATGCTCTCCACTATGAATATTCAATGATTTTCATTATTTGGGTATAACATTGATTTTCCTAGTTTCCTCAAAAACTAAGTTCTTAGAGAAATGAGATAGATTCTAAAGTTTGGCACTGATGTAATGCCAGGGGATTTTTTTCACAAACTCAACACATAATACTCCCTGCAAGTTTAGTTTCTTGAAAACAGAAAACAAACTAATTGCATGTATGGTATGCCCAATGAATATTATATTTGAACTTGCTTATGTTAATTACGGCCTGAGTAATTGGCTGTTTTCGCCCGATTTTGAAGTGTACTGAAAAGCAGGTACTCCCCTGAAAAGTAAAATCTGTGTTGTTGGCCCTCCGGTGACAATATTCAAGGACAACAATTTTCCACCCGACCTTCAATGAAGGCCCCAATTTCAGGCGCTCATTTTCCATGTTCATATTTTTTTCTACTCTTCCGACTTTTTGTTTTCATTTTTTATCATTTTGTTGTTTTTTGTTTTTTTTTTTTATTGTAGATTCCCGAGTCCTGAACTAAGTTGAGTGGCTTGCCCTGGGGCGCTGTGTCGTCGTGGGGCTTGACATCGCGATGGTTGTTGCCACCGCGCGCCGCTCATCGTTAACCACCTTAGTGTCCAATATGCCATGGCACCCAGGGCCCTTCGTCGTTACCGTTCTTAGCGTCCTGGCCACCGCTTGTTCCTTTTATTATGACAGCGAGCAAGTGAGCAAAAAAAGGGAAGAAAATTTAATAATGCCATCAACAATAAATCTATTTGCTGTTATTGTTCCTAGACAAGAGCAAAACATCTGCCCGGACTTTCGCCCGGATCCGGTTCATTCTGTTTAATGGCTTTTGGCGGGAGGGGGGAGGAGACTGTGCAGGAGGGTGCTGAGACTTGGGCTTAAATAAATCTGCGGCTATTTTCATTTTTACCTACTTTTTAATTGCATTTTGATGACGTCTTAATTTTTATTTCGGCTCCCGTAGCTGCCGGACTTGGTCCCGAAATCCAATTTTCCCAACATCCCTTGCCTTGGTTTCTGTCTTTTTTTTTTTGATTCGGTTTCGGTTTTACCCTCTCTCGGCTAGAGTTCCATTTTTATGCGCTTAATCTGCTGTTGCCATTTTTCAAGGTTTTCCGCGACCACACCCCTTTTCGGGCCACCCACTTTTTACCCAGTAACTGGCAGTACATTAAAACTCTCTGTGGCCGTTACAATTTCATTCTTTATTTTTTTGTGCTTTGCTCGGTTTGGTGCTGCTGTTGTTGTTGCTGATGCTTGGTGCTTCTGCTGCTGCTTCTGCTTCCGATTCTGTTGTATTGTTTTTGTTTGCGGTAATTTTTGGCATTTGCTGCGGGCAGTAAGCAACCAAACAACGACCAAAGTCACTCGGCAACATTGTTGTGTTGTCATGTTGTTTTTGCTGCTCCTGTTGTTTTAATGTCGCGTGATAAGCGATTTATGGCGGAGCTCTCTTGAATTGGTACTTCAGTTTTTGGCATTGCGCTTGACTGACTGCCGCAGCGTCGACTCGAGTCGGCTCGAGTGAGGGAAAGGGAACATCGCCCCCCGGCTCCGCATGGGCGGGAAAGTGTGGCGAAAACATCGACCAAAAGCGGGGGCATGTCTTAATTCTATTTAACGGCATGCCATGGTTATAAACTGTAAATGGTTTAATTGCTAGGCACCCAGCAAAAGTATTGCCAATAAAATTGTGACTTTTACTTCCGTCCTCCTCGTTCCACCAGCAACTACACAAAAGATAAAGTTATATGTCTAGATAAAGTTTAAGTTTTCCCCGATGGGAGGGAGTTCCCAGCTGGCACCTCAACTGCAGTCAAGGTTCAACGGATGGCATGTCAAGGCCCAGACATGCAATCCTCTGGGAGGAACTCTTTTCACCAACATATGTATGTACATCCAGTTGTATGTAAGCTGAAAAGAAACTCTTTCAAATTGAATGCCATAAATATTGTATAAATTAATAAATAATAAAAAAGCTATCATTGAGTATTAGGTAATCGAAATCGTGAATTAATTATTTTGTCACTATTTTAGCGCAATTTAACATTGGATAAAAGTTTCGACTAAACTTTCAATTAATTATTCATACTTTACTGGTTACAACTTTTTGATTATGCGTCTACATGTAAATTAATTCATAAACTTTACCCGATTACCCGAAGCATTAATTTGTAAAGGAAAAATTAAAATATGCTATAAATGTCCAAGAGCTATCGCTGAAAGTCCGTAAATGATATTGAGAATCGTTTGAACGTACGAGAATTTCATTAAAATAATTCATAAAACATGGCCCAATAGTACTATAATTAATAATTTTTACAATAAATAAAGTAGTTATTCATTACGACTGTAGTATGGAAAAATCAATTGATTTTTGGGCTGCAGACTTTTCAAAAGTGGACATTGATCAAAAGCGTTTTTGCCATTCAACCAACGCACTCATGTCATGGAATATGCTTTTCCTTCCTGTTTTTCTTGGCAAGGTAATCCTTAAAGCCTCCGAGTGTTTTAAAAGGGCCATCTCCCAATTTGCCCGTTCTCTTTTATTCCTTAATTGAGTTGCCAAAGTACCTTATCGTCGGAAATGCACTGCCAGTTCTTAAACCTTTTTTCGGGTACAAGGAAAGCCTCGAATGGGTCACCAAATATTTGAGCCGCTTAACACAGTAGGGAGCGCCAAATTTCAGAATGCCGATTACTTTGTCCAAAAATATCTGAAATATGGCAAAAATAAATACACTCATACATATTTTACGTACGTCGGCAATAAATAATTCGAATACTTTGCTCCTTGTTTCCAGACTCTGCAAAAATCCTTTTCTTCTTTTTTTTTGCTTTTTTTTTTGTTGCCATGGCTCTTGCTCTTGGTCAGGAGCTTTATTTTCGGTATATAATTAATAGTTTTTCCACTCATCTGACATTTGGCGTGCTACTGCTTCGACCTGGGCTTTAAGCGGGGCCAATAATGGAATTTCTCTTTAAGTTTGGCGTCCCAACGATGAAAGCAAAAGTTTTCCGAACGATTCCTGGAAACTTGTTGAGACGCTCTACTTTCAAGGCATTGACGAAGGCTTATAACAAGTTCCGGCCTGCCTTCCCCCGCCAGTCCGTCCCGCGGAAATTGTTTGTGTCTGAGCGCGCGGTGTAGATTACGCCTTAAAGTTGCCAATTAAAAGTTTCCGTCAATCTCAGATGAACACCAATGAAAAATCTGGCTCGAACGGGTTGGCTTTTCTGGCTTTGCTCTGATTCTCCGACACGCCCTGCATCTGATTATAATTGATAAGTATCTAATCTTTGAGTAAGCTGCAAAGTAAATTACTCAATGGTATTATTGTTTAATACATTGAAGTTCGAAGTAAAGGCCTTAAAGTTAAATAAGGCCGCTTTTTATGACACTGATCATCCGCACAGGGTGTGCTCACCTTATTATATAATTTATCTGTGTTCGATTGATAAATCTTTAATTACTTTTCCGGTAAAGGCTGCCGAGCTGACACGACCCGTTTGTCATTGACCCTGAAAGGAAACTGACACAGGCACCCAGTGGCATGCTAAAGGGTTCGCTCCTGCCACGTTCGGCCTTGCCGCAAAGTCATCTGGGGGAGTCGCGTGTGTGGGCTGTTATTGAATTTTTAAGATTTATCGATTTTTGTGCGCACACGAAAAAAAAGAAACGGTAGGGGTAGACTGTTACCTGTGCAGAGCTTTGAACTCGAATCGAGTCAAGTCCCCCGCCTCGAAGGCTGGCGGCATATTGCACGAGTTTATAGTCAATGTAAAACACAGAACATAAAGCATAAAAAGGCAAAAAAAAAGGAAGAGAACACATCGCAACCGTCGACTGACTAGGGGCATCATAAATTAAGAGCCTTAATAATGATGAATGGGGGAGGGCAAAGGCCAGGTACTGCTGCAATCAAGTGCCTTAAAGGCTGTCCAGTCCCGAATGATTTGTAAGTGCTCTGGTTTCCATGGCTGGAGAAAGGTAGCCCCTAAGCACTTACTGGAGTGTGCGGTATGGGGAGTTTCAAGTTTATGACGTATTGGAATAATAGTTACGACTTTATAAGCCCCTTCATTCAGGTGCTTCTGGCGGCTCGCATGACGTCTCAGTTTGTGATGTTTCTTCATGCGTGCCAACCGGGCGTATACGCAATGTTTTTTGAATTGATTTCTGTTTAGTATTGGCTTTCTTTTACTTCTGATTTATGCTTCAGCGGCTTTGTTGAAGCATTTAAAAGTTAAATAGGAATATAAATCAACTGAGGCATAATATTGGCGATTTCTTTGAGAAATATTCTAAAAAGTAGCCTTGGTTTCTTGAAAAGATTCAAATATAATAATGCATGCTTTCAGAACTCGATTCACTAATTGGCTTTTCCGCCATTCGCACTCTGACGCCTGATTATCATTCAATTTTCCACATTATAACATATTTGCGATGATTAACAGGCTTGCTGCCCGTTGCACTTTTCGCTCGACGGCTTCCAGTTTCCCCCCGAAATTGCCGAAGTGCAGTAACATTGGGATACACACTCGGTGCTCATTAACACGTATTTGTCAAAGCGACAAACATTTTTCGTGATATATGGGGATAATTATTGACGAAATTGTCGGAAATCGGAGGTAGTGACGGATTTCGTTGGAGGCTCACGCACACAATCAGTTGATGAGGTGTGACAGATGGCGGGGCACCGAAAAGCGAAAGTTTTTGTCGGCCGCCACCCTTGCATTGCACAATATGAATTATTAACCCCTTATGTGCCATCCTGCCTACCTTTCGACGGGCGGTGCCGTGCTTTTTGACAAATTGACTAAATATTTGAGCTGGCGCTGGCAAAATGAATAACAATCGATAAGTCATAAATGTCTCTGCCAGCGAATCAGACACGCAAAAACCACCAGCCGAGGAGGATAAAATCAAGTGGGTAATGGGATATGGGGTGGTGTTGGCTGACTGGATGCCTGGATGCCTCGATGCCTGGCCTGATTATTATTTAATCACGCTGACAACCTGGGTGGCGTCGAAGGTGGCAATGAACTTAACTTAACTAGCCGGCTGCCACGACACTCAATGAATCAATAAGAGGAGCGAGAACGGCAATCGATTTGATTGGCACCGATTCGATTCGATTCGATTCGATGTGACTGGAGCCAAGTTGAGGCGGTATATTATCTCAGGTGACACACGTGCCCAATTACCTATCTGAGCGAAACGATTCCCGATATCCCCTTAAATGCCAAACCAAGATTAAAGTCAAATTGCAAATTGTTTTTATAATTTTGTCTTGTACGCTTTTTTTCCTTCTTGGTAGCCTGTATCTTTGCCCAATTTGATTTGCATGGAAATGTAATTGTTGTTGTTGAAAGCTGAAAAAAATAGAGAGAGACAGTGGGAAGGGAAGTATCCCCAAAAAACGAAAACAACAACAATACATCCAATGTATTTCCTATTGAATTTTTAATGAGTACAGCGGCAAGAACGGACAAAAAACGATACAAAACAAGCTGAAGCAGGAGGCTTATTCGGAACGAGATCTTGATATTCCCCCGGCCCTGTCTCGACAGCCGGGGCATTGTGGCCGTGTTATTGCTCCAGCTCCTGGCTGAATATCCTATGAATGCCACTCTCCAGTCCCCTGATAAAAAATACGAATGTAAGGTAAGCGGGAAAATAGACGACTTTGTCATTCTTTTTTCAAAGAAATCAAAAATGTCAAGTCGAATGTTGGCATACCTTTTAGATAATTGCGGTGGATGGCGTGGTTCGAGGAAAAAAACTCTACGGAAATAAAATTTGGAAAATTTTGAATGTCAAATTGCTTTAAAATAGAATTCTTTTTCGTCGTTACGGTCAGTATTATTCGAAAACACTGTTTTTAGTGACTTTCACTCTTAAAGCTGCATGGCGTGGGAAAATTGAATAAAAAAATTAACAATAATCCCAAAATGAATTTTTAATACCTTGCGTGATATCTCCCATACACGGATAAATCTTTATTTTACGTTTTCGATGGCAACAAAGTTTACCATAATTCTGCGCTGCCAACGCTTTTGTAGCCTACTTACCCGGGCATATGCTCAAAGGTCTTTCCTCGTTATCTCTGCGTGCGGGCTGGGCTTGTGGGTGTGCCATAAAACAAATATCGATAAAAAGCAACAGACTGAGAGATTCAAATACAAAATTCTGATTTGCATAATGTGGCTCACGCACACCCGTCCATCCGTCCACCCGTCCAAACGAACCTGAGTCTGCCCACATAATACACAATATAATTTACATTAAATTGCTGATCAATACAAATGTATCTATCTGGGCATTAGCTTAATTTGTAGCTGTATTTCCAGTTCGTATGCCTGTTGGTGTTTCGGATTAAATCGTTTTCCTACACCTAAAACACACACACATAGCATAAACGACACACACACTCCCGCTGACCGCGAGTGAAAAATATTTTTGCATAATTTCTCGTACTGATTTGCTGGGGTTATTTTGGTTTTTACGCTTTGTGCGCCATAAATTTTGCTGAAAAATTGCCGAAAATAACAAAAAAAAAAAAAAAAAAGAAATGAAAATGGATACATTTTAGATGCATATGTGTGTGGGCATAGATTTGGCCGAAAACCCAAAGCACAAAGTAATTTGGTTTATGGATTTGACTTGCCGCAAAAACCACCTCCTCGCTCCTCCCTTACGACTGAGGCGTCAAATTCTGTTTGCTGATCAAAACTGAATTATCATTTGGCCAAAAATTCGTTTTCGTTTTCGGGCCCACCCATGCGTATTTGCATTTGGCTGGTGATTAATGTTTGATGTGCAGTAATTAAATAGGCACAGACACACATCGGCACACGCACAGCCACATGCAGCATGTTGCATGTAAATTTTTGGGCCGCGACTAGAACGAGTCTTTTGTTTGACTGCCGTGCCCACATTCGGTTTATGTTTATGCAATTTCAATTTCGGCCACGCAATAAAAGCGATTTGTTTTAATTACTTACGCACATGGCATTTAATTATTTTTATTGATTAAATAAAACAATTAAGCTTATGTAAATTAATGTAGTCGAGTCGAGTCGAGTCAGTCAGAAAGTGATTTCCCGTCGCCAGTAACCTTCCGTACCTCCCATTGGCTACCCTCTTCGGTGGATTGTTGGGGCGTTGGGCGTCGAGTGGGGGCGTGGCAAGCGGCTGTGGGCATAGCAAAGTCAAGTTAATGGAATAGCTGAGCAGGGCAGGAAAGTAAAATAATTTAAGGCCAAGCATACAAAATTAATGAGGCCATTAAATCCTGGAGACGCTAAAGAGACACATGCATATGGAGCGGGAGTGTGCCAGGATGTGTGTGTGTTTGACAGTCAAAGGACAACTCTTTGTTGAGTCTCTGTTTACGACTCCCGGCCTGTGGGTGTGCGTGTGAATGTGGGCTTGTAGTGTGCGTGAGTGTTGGCCGTGTGGCGTTTGTGTGCCGCAAGGATACTCTACTACGTGGAGTTGGCCTGACTACCAATGTGCGTTTTCCTTTAAAAAGTAGCATCCATAGCATAGATCATTTTAAAAATATATAATACAAAATAAAAAGGAGAGCATTTTTTCTTACCATACTTACCTTTAAAAACCATCATTAAATTAAAAATTTTAAGTTCTTCGAGCATTTCACAACCGAATGAAGAGGCTTCGACTAGGGCGAGTGGAAAAAGTTTCCTGCTCATTTGCTTCCTATTTAACTTGCGGTCGCCCGGTCCCTCCGTGCGACCAAGGAGAACAAAACGGTACAAAAATAACGTTCAACATTATGCCGGTGCACCTTCAAGCAGCTGTCTCTTTGTTGCTTCTGTTCACATCCATCAGCGGTTGCCGATTGTCCGTGCCCCCCTGCGTGCCAGAGTCCGGACCAAGTTGGCTCGGCTTCTCCAGGCCCGGCTCGGTCTGGCTTAGCCCGGCCAGAAGCACCTCGATTGAATAATGTTTCCTCGGCTCCCCAAAAATAAACTGCCGTTTTCAACAATATTTACGGCCCGCTGTCTGTTAGCTTAGGCATACATATGTGCGACTATATGAGTGGGGGCGAGTGTGCAGTATTTGTCTGCGTGTGTGTGGCTTACCTTATTTTTTCGGCACTTGTTTCGCTTATAAATTTCGCATGCCTCCTATATCTACACTCAAGAGATGTCCTTCCACTGGCAATTGGCCAAAGGCGTGCTACAAATCCATTGATGTGAAGGCCTCTTCATTTCAATTTAAAATTATAATTTAGGTTAAAAAATAAATATAAATGTTGTGGATTACTGAAGAGATTCTGTATTTTTTCGAGTGCAGGTATATGTTGGCCAAAGTCGTTAAACAGAAAATGCCAGAAAGCGCGGCAATGTATGCTACATAAATGCGAGACGAGCACCTGTCGAGCCGGCAATGGCGGCGGTTTCATTAGAGATCACCAGGTGCCAGCGGGAGGAGTGGAATTAGATGGGCGAGGGGCCGCGGGGCATGGAAGATGGAAGATTTGGGAGCGGCCCACGTTTTGCATTTTTGGTTATTTGCACAGGCAGCACAACGGCACGTATACGTAATAAAGTTGAACAAATAAAATTCACTTTCCTTCAGCGCAGAAAAGTTCTAATTTTTTTTCCTAAGACCCGCCTCGCCTTGCCACTCCCCGCTTCTCATTTCCATTCAGTTTCTGTTGTTGTTGTTGGCCGGTGTTTTGTTTGGCTTTTGTTGGGCTTCAGTTGCAACCTAAATTTCATTTGAGGCACAAAACTTGTTTAGTTGGCAAACTTTGCGCGTCGTCAATAAGGCTTGGTGGCCAAAGCCGTGGATGAGCGAGGCGTTTATAGTGGATGGGTGGCGGGCAGTGGGCGATGGGCGAGGGGCGAGGGGCGTTGGGAGGAGGCCCAGACATAGCCGCACGCCATGATATAATCTGGTACTGGGCCGCCGTATTTATTGTGCGCTGCCTAACAACTTCCTCCCCCGAAATCACCCAGCCCGTGCCACCTAACCACCCAGGTTCAATCAGACACACGTAGGGACCAAGGGTCGTAGGGTGCATACGGATGGAGTCGAGGTCGTTGGCAGATTTTCCCGAAAAAGATATCTCCAATTTGCAATGGAAACTGTCTGACCAAATGTTCTGCAAGCTCAAAGATTATGGATTAAGTGTTTTCCATGGCTACCACTTGCCCTTGAGCTGAGAGCAGCATCAAAATAGAAAAGGTTGGAATAAATAAAGGAAACTATTTAATATTTTGATACGAATTTTAAAGATTTTAATAAACTGAAAATATACAATATTTCAACCTTTTCATTTAACTGATGTGTAACTGAATCCAAGACCATGAACTATTCTCCTTAGTGTATTCCATACTCTTCGACCATGGGCATATTTTTGGCCCTAAATGAATAGACCTATCGATTCGAGACACATTTTCTGTTTGTCCCCGTGCTGGTATGTGTTTCAGGTGAGATGAGGTGAGGTTGATGGGGTTTTGGCTGTGGTTGTGGGTAGTGGGTAGTGGGCTATAATGGACTGTAGGCTGTGACTGTGAGGGGGGCAAAATGCATAATTGGCGATTAGACGATTGGCCCTAATATGCCAAAGCGTTGCAGTAACAGCAACAGACCCAGCACCAGCAGTAGAATCAGCTTTGGCTTTAGCCCCAGCTTCGGACGGAATTCGAATGGGCAGCTAATTGGGTCACGTCAGCCACTCCGAGGCATGACCACCTCCCTCGAGGCATTGGGGATTGTATGGATGGTACCTACCTTTAGCCGGGTTTAGCCTTGTGGGTAAAAAATAATGACAATGGTTTATGTTTTTCGTTCATATATAGATATATATAATGTTATATATATTTCCGTTTTGCTTTGTTGTTCATTCAGTTTCTTTCATGCATTCAATGCCCGCCTTTTGTTTGCAGGCCTGGGCCATCTGCCTACTGCCTACTGCCTCCCACTCGATCCCCTCGACAACTGTGTCGCCTTCTCAGCCTATCCTTAGCTTACTTTTTTAGCCACGACGCTCTCTGTTGATAAGTGTACACATCTATAGACTATATACTATACGTAGGTATATATTATACAATACATAATACATAGGTTCGACTTAAATGCTACGGTTTCTTCTTGCTCTTTTCGCTCTTTCGGCTCATTTTTCTTTAGACTTTAGGCTGCACGTGTGAGTGTGAGAACGTGTCTCCTGTATCTGTATATGTATCTGTATCTGTATCTGTATCTGTATCTGTATCTGTCTGTGTGTGAGAGTCCTTTGAAGACTTCTCCGCTCATTTAGATGCAAAGAAAAAAGTCTTTGGTTTACCTTAAAAATATTATTTTGGGCTTGCCTTTTTTTTTGTTTTGTTTTTGTTTTCTTAAATTTTAATTCTTAGCACATACGGGCAATTAATATCTTGTGGATACGCTTTAAATCGTTACAAGGACAACTGGCATACACCTGCATGCACATACATGTCCATATATGTCTGCGTACGTGTCTGTGCTTGTTTGTGATGTGATGTGTGTTTGCGAATGTATGTATGGGTTTGTGAGTGTTTTTCAAAAACAATTTACATATGCTTATTTACGTATGAATTTGATGAATATTTTTCCTCGTTCCTCATTCCTCGTTCCCGTGTTCTTTACTTTGAATTTTTGTCGTTTGATGTTTGTTTTTTGTTTCTAGACTGCCAACAGATTTTATTTAGCTTAGTGTATTTGAGTTCGACTCCTCTCGATATCGATTTGCAACATTTTTGTTTTTATATTCTCTGTTTTTTTTGTTTTTTTTTTGGAAATTCACAAAATGTATATATATTATTTGCTAACACTGATTGGACAGCAGTAAATCATACTTTTGTGCAGGTATTTTTGTGAAATCGACGGATAATTGGTGTAACTTGATTAGGAAAACGTTGCAGCGAATTGGGTCAACATTTATTTTTTGGAATTTCAATTATTTACGTTGTTGAATTAGAAACATGTTCGATTGGATTTAAATTTATTTTTAGCAATAAAAATGTATTTTCAAGATATTTAAAAGGGGCACCTTTATCTACACTTTGAATAGATTTACTGCCGTCCTTGGGAGCCTGTTTTGGGTTTGCTTAATTTCACAGCTTCTAACGTTACAGGGAAAATTTGAACAATAGTCGGATGAAAAACTGGGCTTCTTCTCTATTGATTATCTAATATTTACAATAACGATGATTCATATACGTTGCTGTTTTAACATACCTATGTGTATAATATATGCGAATTGTTTAGTTTCAAATGTTGAGCTTCCATTTCGGTTTTATATTCTGATTTATGATTACAAGTTTGGGGGGAAAGTTTGGGGTTTATTGGTTTCGAGTTATCTTCTATTCGAAGAGCCTAAGTATTACACGCACACATACACACACATACACAAATACATATATGCATACAAGTAAACATATATACCAATATATATATATATATTTTAAGTTTAAAGATTTATTAACATTTTTCAATGAGTTTTCGTTACATTTTTGGGTTATTTTTTACGTAATGCGGGGATTTGAGAGTTGCCATTGGTATTGAAATAAAGTTGACTGTACAATGCTTACTTAGGGTTTAGTTTAGGTTTTAGTTTAGTTTAGTTCTGCTTTAGTAGTCGAGTTACCTGGAGAGCCTAGGAGAGTATACATACGTTAGTGGAGTGCAGTGATTTCGTTTTAGCCTTCTCCTTGCTCGGCCATTATTATCTTCATTCGCATTATCTTTTTGTTAGACACTATCACAAACGGTTCGCTTGCACCTAGGACCTCAGCGCTACGCTATCTACGAATTACACCTACGAGGAAGAGCAGCCTCCCTCCTACACGCCATTTCGATCTATAAATTATGCTTTGTGTTAAGTTTAGTCAGTTCTTGGTTTGGTTGCCTCCCCGCCCGGATCGCGGTGCTTACACGTCCGTGCCGCAGCCCTCCTGGTAGCCCTCGTCCGGGGAGTTGCGACTGCTGCTGATGAGCGCCCGCTTCAGGGCCGTCACTGGCGGCAGGACGGGCACGCCGCCCTTCTGCCACACGCGTATCGTCTTGGCGTTGACGGGCTGGCCGTTGGGCAGAATGGAGCAGGAACTGGAGGAGCTGGCGGGAACTAGGGCTGGCGCCGGCGCCATGGCACCAACCCCAGCCGGAGTCGGCGAGGCGCGCGGGCTGCCGCTGCCGCTCTCGTGCAATCTCGGCAGCGTGCGACTGCTGAAGTGGGGACTGCTCCCGGTGGAACTGCCCTCCTGCTTCTGGTGGTTCAGCGTTGAGGTCAGCTGCTGCTGGAGCTGCTGCAGAGGGTGCATCTGCAGCTGGTGGTTGTGCTGGTGCTCTGCTCCGGGGACCAGTGGCAGTCCATAGTCGTTGGGATAGCCCCCGCCCGCCGAGGAGCCGCCCGATAGATTGGTGGTGACAGTCGATGTGGTCGAGGCGCCTCCTCCGCTGGCCACACCCTGCTGCAGGTGGGACCTGGGGAAGGTCTTGCTGAAGTAATCCGTGGCCGTGGAACGCTCATGCAAATCATAGAGCTGCGACGAGTCGATAATCGGCGTCTTGTCCGTGTAGCGCTTCATAAACAGATCGTCCGCCGAGGTGGCGCCCAGGGGGCCACCGTGCTCCCACAGGCCGGAGGGGTACAGGGAGTCACAGCCGTTGGCGCGGCTGTACTCGCCACTCCCGCCCGCACCTACCCCAACAATCGGAGGTATCCTCAAGTCCGTAAACTCGTCGCTACCAAAGCGTTTTGTGTCGTTGATTAGATCCGGATTATTTCCTCCATTTCCGGGGGAGCCGGTGGGCGAAATGAAGCACGAGGCCGTCGACAAGACACTGCCGTTGTTGTCGTATCCCTGGGTGGAGTAGGGCAGATCGGTGAGTCTCGGCGGCTTCTGGACGGGGTTTGCATGGCGCTGTTCCAGCCCCCCGTGAGACCCAGCTCCCCGGCTGCTGCTCTTCCGCTCCAGAGTGCTGGCCTGGACCACTGCGGCGTCTATGATGCTGGCAACTGCTCCGTTGGCAATCACCACTCCACCGTTCCCTGCCACCGCCTGCGTTTTGTTCGATATGGAGTTCTGGTGGTTCGCCGATGTAATCACTTCCATGTGGTTGGGTGTCTTGCTGTCCGCGAAGGGCTGCCGCTTCACTCTCAGAAGGAGGCACATGGCCACTCCCAGGGCAAAGACAATAAGAGCCACCAGGGCCGCGCTCAAGCCCACAATCTGGCCGCTTCCCAGCGAGGCCATGCCAGCTGCCCGCATGCTCACGTGGAGCGTAAAGTTCGCCTCGGCCATGCCGGCCTTGTTCTCGGCCACGCAGTAGAACTCACTGGAGTCCGTCTCCTGGGCGTTGGTCAGCACCAGCTTGGACCGCTTCTCGAAACCGCCCTCGACCTGCTCGAACATGTGTATCCGCTGGTAGGCCGTGAAGGCAGAGTTGTTGGCCAGCAGTCGCCCGTTCCAGTACCAGTTGATGTTGGCCGCCGGAATGGCCCTTGCTCGGCAGGTGATGGAGGCATTCTCCCCCATGGCTGTCTCTACATAATGGGATATGGGCAGCATTTCCGGGCGACATGCGAACTCGTCCACATGAAGATCGGTAAAGGTGCGATCGATGATCCGTTCGGGGCCTCCTGAGCAGTTGGGTGGAACCGGATACGGGATGTTCCGCTGCATCAGCCACAACTTGGTGTCCCTCAGTCGGCAGTCGCATAGCCAGGGATTGTCGTGCAGCTCGATTCCGTGGAGGCGACTCAAAGTCTCGATGGTCTTCGGCAGCAGTTCGCTCAGCTTGTTGCCATTCAGCCGGAGCAGGGTCAGGCCCTGGAGGCCGGTGAAGGCCTGGGGGGAGATCGTCTGGATGTCGCAGTGGGAGAGATCCAGCTTGTGCAGCGAGGGGGTGTTCGCGAAGGCCTGGGCTTCTATTTTGTGGATGTGGTTCGAGGCCAGGGTGAGCTCTCGCAGAGAGGAGATGTAGCCCAAGGCCAGGCTGGGGACCTTCACTAGCAGGTTGTGCGACAAGTCCAGCTCCACGAGATTGGTCAGGCCCTTGAACGTCTCCCTCTCGATCTCGCCGATCTTGCAGTTCCTCAGATACAGCTTCTGCAGGTTGAGGAGGTTGGCCCGGATGAACTGCTCGTTGGAGAGGGTCTGCAGCTTGTTGCCGGACATGTCCAGCACCTGGGTGTTGGGGTCGATGTGCTCGGGGATCTGTATCAGCTGCCGATCGATGCACTCCACCGTCTGCTTGCCGCCCTTCCACTTGCAGGCGCACACCGTCTGGCAGGTGCTCAGCTGCTGGGCGGGGGGATCCAGGTCGGAGGTGTGGGCGGGGTTGAAATGCTGATTGGATGGGAGGTAGCCGTCCTCGGTCATGGGCTGGCTGTCTGCCACGGAGTACACCTCGTTCTGGGATGTCGGCGACGAGCTCCGATAGCTTCCCGGAGCGGACGAGGACGGGGAACTGCCTCCGCTCGCAAAAAGATGCGCCTGGTTGTAGCGGCTGCCCCGGATGGTCCCGTGTAGCAGGCTCAGGATCAGGATCGCCAAAGCTCTGATATGCATTTTCCTCGCTATTTTTTTTAAATTTATTTTGAGATAAGTTATTTTATTTGAGATATGATGGATTTCATTCTTTGGTTTTATCTTTTTTTTAGAGTTTTATTTTCACAAATATTTCAGATTAGAGTCTTGGCTGATATGAAGTCTTCTCAGTGGCTATATTTTATTGCTTCTATTTTTTGTAAGGATATGTTTTACTTGTATTCCCTTCAAGCTTTGCCCTTTGAGGCTTTACTTTTTAATTATGATATGGAAACTTCCTTGTGGGTCAGGCGGAAAATTGATTAATTGACGCCTTGGCCTCACTCGTTGTTTGTGTATTTTTTGCCAAGATTTTCATGTTTTTCCGTAATTAGCGCTCGGCTGGGTCGGCTAGCTCGGCCAGACCCAATGTTATTTATATTTATTTATTTCGCACACACAAGCCCCCCACTTTCACTCTCACTGTGGCCCACTCCCGTGCGAATGATAATCGGTTTTATTTTTTCGGCCACCGAAATTCGTATTTCCTTTCTGCCGTTTTCTATTATTATTTCTGCTACGCAACCTCTTCCAGCTCACTTTTCTTTAGTTTGCTGCTATTATTATTTTTGTTTTTTTTGTTTTGGTTTATTTTTTGCAGGATTTCGTTAGCGTTTTTTGCCACGCAAGCCTTTAATTCGCATCGCGTTCATTGCTCGTCGTGTTTTTTTCGGCGCTTTCGGTTTCGTTTTCGTTTTCGCTACGAGCGTGCCCCACGCTCGGTCCAATTCGAAATTTTGGGCACACGAGCCAGTCGCGAGGGTCGCTAGCTGCTAGCTGGCTTTCCGCGAGGGTCGCTTCTGGCAGTTAGGCATTGATTTCCACTTGCAGCTGCTGCTGGCGTGCAATTGTTTCCACTGCACCTTGCCCCAAGCGGGGAGCTTCAATCACTGGATCACTCGCACACACACACAGGCACACGCACTCACAGCGATGGCGACGCAGCGGACTGACGCAACCGCTCGTTCGCGCTCAAAAATTGGAACTGAGCTCCACGCCAAGCTCCGTGGTCTCAAATCAAAGCCCCCGACTCGGTTCTGCCCGAAGACGCTTCGGCTTCTCATCGTTACACGCTCATATTCAGCGAGGTGGAGAAAGCACTGATGGGACGGCCCCGAGTCCATGTTGCTCTAACCGATTCGCTGGCCAGCAACATGTTGACAAGCAACATGTGGGCCACAAGCCACAGGACCAGACCAGTGACAAGGATTATATTGCACACGCCGTTGTTGTAAAGATTTCAAATTATCCTGGCGTTGTATAAATAAAGTGTGATGCGTTATAAATAAACTGCGAGGTCGTTTCAGAGGATGGCTGACAACATAAAAAGGATTATAAATGGGACGAGCTTGACAAAATAAAATTTGTCAAAATCCGATTTTCCTTAGTCCTTCAATTGTTTATCTGGAATGCTTTTTAACAAAACTTGACTGACTATACAATCTAAGATATAAAAATCAGTCTATGAATGTTTTTATTTTTTAAGCTAAAGTATAAAAATTAAGTTTTTAAGTAAATCAAGTGCTCAGTTCGAACGAAATCTGAATTAGAACAAAAGCAGTTTCAAAATATTTTTTCACAAAAAACTAAGTCACTTACTAAGCCACGACTTGTCGCAAAAAATAATTATGCAAATAAACAAACAAATGCTCAAGAAATTACACACGGAACTCATTTCTTCCGCCTAAACAATGTCTTTATATAAAAAAAGACTTACATTCTTACACTTACATTTCTTACACTTACATTTTTTAATTCTTGTAAAAATAATATTTATATTTATATTATTTTTTATTTAATTGTCGATGAAATTATTCATTTTAGGAAATAAATTTTAACAAATTAAGAAGGTATGATAACTTTTAAAATATTTGTAAATGCAGAAGGGTAGGACAGAAACACATAAAACATCATTAAATGAACAGAGAATTTAAAACAGTTTTTTTTATATTATTACTATGGTAATTTATGAATTGAACTATTTTTATGTTTTTGAGGTTTTCCAGGTATATACCATATTATACATATAGATATATGCAATTCTTTACCATGTAAATGAAAAAAGTGTATTTTATATTCCTAAGACAGACTTTATATATACTTTCATCCAAGTTCCCATTCATCCAAGTACTGCATGTACCTTCAGTCAATCAGCGATCAAGCTACTCGAGCATAAAACAGCGACGGAAACAAGCCCACAAAAAAAAGGCTAAGAAACACAGAGAGGAGAAAAAGTTTTTTTCTGAAAAAGAAAAAAATAACATCAAAAAACTCTGAGAATTGCTTAGCTTGCAGCCGGCACAGACGAGTAAGTAGCAAATGAAAAAGATAGCTTGGCTTCGCTTCGGTTTGCTTGGCTCTGCTTTGCTTTGCGGCGCAATTTCAGACTTGACCGAATGAGTCACATCCGCCAGATACAAGATACTTACGCTGGTGCTCGCCAGCCAGCGGCAGAGCGCAACTAACTGAATGAATTCGCCGGGGCAAGTGAATGAATTCATTGCATCGTGTGCAGGTATTTCACAATATGATGATTTTACGACCTGTCGGCTTGCATACGCCAGTGGCAGTGGCAGAGCTATTCTGCAGATATGGATATTGTATCTGCAGCTCTCATTTAATGATGATGCCCGAGACTGGGAACTGGGAACGGGGAACTGAGAACGGCAATAAGAATAAGAATGGGTATGAGCAGAGCTCTAAACTAATTACTAAACCGAGGCCAGAAGTTGGGCTGTTGAAGAGGAGGCACAAATAGCGTATAAGTTACTTCACCTGCGGGCCACACCGGGGCAGGTACATGATACCACTCCCGTCTTGTTTCTCGGCCAGACAGGAAACGCTCTCTGTGTTACCTGTTTCCTCCTGGCCCCTTACACCAGCCTCCTCTCGGCCGGTCTTCATTGCATATGAATGAAATAGCATCGCCGGTTCTGGCGACTTGGCGAAGTGGCATCTCCCAGCTTCGACCAGATTTAGATTGCCTGAGAAGTTTTCGCAGCAAACTCGTTCAGGCAGAGAGAGAGTGGTACATTGGTTGTTTGCAAATGGAGATGGGCGGCCCAGCACCCATGTTGCCATTGTTTTTTTGTCCTCCTTCGGAGTGAAGAAAAACACGATTGCATATGCTAGTTACATTCGAAGATACATGGTTCGTGTTTGGCCAACGTAGAGCAGATGCCTCTCCAGTTTCCCAGCCGCCCACACTGAGGCACCTAGATAGACAGAAAACCCAACTACGTAGACATTGATTAAGGTCAGTTATGATTGTGTATTGTTTTCTTGTATTTTTTTTGGCTCAGTCGTTGCCCAAGCTTCAAAAAGTGAAATCTTCTCTTGCGTGTTTCAATTTTTCTTTTAGTTTCATATTTTTGGGCGGCCAAGCATGAGTATCTCGAGTTCGCTCGATGCCTTCAGGTACCGAGAACTAAGCAGATTGGGTTGAAAGTTGGAGCTTTATTCGCTTGAATTGTTAAGTGGAAAATATGTTTTGCATGTTTCTGGCTTTTATGGATGTCAAAGGTCTGGCCGTTGAATTAAGTACAGTCTTGAGTTTATTTTTACATTTTTAATGGCAGCGGAGGACATACGAGTACTTTAACGTCTATTTTAGCAATCAAAATTTAGTAATGAAATTGTAAATAAATAATGAAGCAGTTGGCTTGCATATTTTCCATTCATTATACGCTTGACCGTCTTTGATCATCTTTTGCAGAGCTTGGCAAAAGTAGAACTCGGCCACTATGCAAATATTTTCTGGGAGCAGCGGAAGTTGGGCAGAAAAAAGTGCTGATCGCAGCCAGGGGATCAGCCACTTGTGACTTGCCACCTTTTCGAAACGGATAGACGTGGTTTGCAATAAATACTTCAGCGATTTCGACTCCCCCGACTGTTGGCTGACTTTCATGTTTCGGGTTCCGCGTACGAGCACTTTCTTCCACCACCTCTTGCACCAGGTAAGCAACAATTAGCCGCAGTTAATTGGCCCAAAACGCTGCTTTCTGATTGCTGTTTTTCTATTTGCGTTACGCTTTCTGCTCTCGTCTGGGCTGCTCTCGTCGAACAACCTCACCGCTAATCTTCGCGCTGAACAACTTCCGCCTTGTGTTCCGCCGCGAGAGGGAAACGGTAAAAAGTACAGCGTAAAGTGCGCAATTATAAATCGCATCAGCAGCCTGAGACCGCTGCTGTACGGGCACCAGTTGTCTCCCGCTGGAGAGTCCGCAAATAAACATTTCGTTCATAACTTCAAAAATCACCTGGCCTGTGGGATGGTGGGCTGTCAAGTCAAGGGGAGGGGCGTCGAGTTTCGAGTGACCTTTGTGCTTGTAATGCTGCGCCTAATTGCCCTTAATTTATTTAACTTCAAACTGTGCCAGACTCTGGCCGCAACTCCCCGCCCGCTATCCGTTTATCATTCCCAGAGTCAAGGGTTCGCTGCGTGTCCTTTTGGGTCACTTGGGACGTGGCCGGTCCTGGCTTCTCCGGTTCGCGCAAGTATCCTGCCGTCCGCTGTCCACTTGCCTGCCCCCAATCCCGCCGGTATCAGCGCCGAAACAAAGTGCTTTAAAGGTATTCGTAATTTGTCATGATTTCAGCGACGATTAGTGCAAAAATCTGTGGAAAAAAGTTCAAATGTCTAAATGCGAGCATCATTAATAAATTTTCGTTGTATTCAAATCATTAATTGCATTTTTATGGTGTTTAAAGTCGGGGTTGAAGTTTTAAATTATTTGAATGGTTAAATCAGTAAAATCAGATGATTGGATTACTTGCATAAACGAAATAGTTACCCGATTTTTAATTGAAGCCCTAATTAAATCATAATTCGTTTACGAAGCTGCAGAATTGATTTTAATGATTACAGCAAAAAGCATAGCCCAACAGATAAATGCTAGAAAATGTTTAATTACTGCCGCACAATTACTGCAGCTGCCAGAGTGTTTAGTGTTCATCAAGTTATGTCTCTGGCTTCATTCCTCCGTCCGTTGACGTCGTCGTGCAACATGGCTCTCAACATTTCAACGCGTCCCCGAGGGGGCAATGGGGAAACCGGAGATATTGTGGGCGGAAACTGCCTTTCCCCGACCATAGAGTGGGGTCACTAAACGCTCTAATTATTTTCGAACTGTTTGGATTTAAATGTCTCTCGGGCGTGTTGCACTTGCAAAAACAGAACAGAGGCGCTGAAATCACTTTATCTTCATTTTGGGGCATTAAGCCGCTTAGTGCGACGCTGTCCTTTTGCTATCTCTCTCCGTCCGTCTCTGCGTCCCACTCTCCTCATGCCACTGTTTGCATTCTAACAGATTTGGTTGCGCAGAGACTTCAGTCCTGTGCAATTATTCAAAGCGTTCCAAATTAGGTAATTGCCTTTAAAGAATCATTCCAATTATTTATGTTTTGTATGTATGTATTCAGCAGTCGACCTCTACCCTTAGTTACACCAACTACTACTCGGCCAGCACCACCCACCACCCACCATCCACCACCCACCAATGCAATTCCATCCCCTTGTTCCGGGCGTCCTCTCCGGCGGGTGCCACGCTTGTTTGCGGCCTTGATTAATGGAGTCGTCGTGCGGCCACTTCTTGGAGCAGCCCGAACCAAAACAGGGCGTATGAGTACAGTGCAGGGTATCTGAATGTTCTTAAATTTGGCGAAATCCTTAAAATATACAATTAGTTCAAGTATTTTGGTGAAAAATTGTACTGAAAACTATAATACAACGGCCAATTACCCTATATAATTACAATGCTTAGTTGCTAAGCTTTTTTAAACTATGATATTTACAAAATAAATAATATCAATGTCCATAAATTACCATCAAGGTTTAAAAAAATAGAAAAACCCTCGAATGCAGGGTATATGCCAGCTACACCAGGCTACAGTTTTCAACTGCGAGTGCCGGATTGCGTCTACCCCGGCTACCCTACTTGTTTTGTTTAGATTTATGTCAAATTGTTCGGGGACCATGCGCCACGCAAATCAAGGAGGGAAGCCGGGAAAGCGAGAAAAGCCAGGAGGTTGGGCCAGCCGTGGGGTCAAAAGTGTCGAGAGTGCGACACAAATGCTGGGGATGCTGGAAAGCTCTGGGAGGGGCGGGATGCTCCTTTAAGCTTTTCAATCAAATCGCGTTTAAGTGGTTTCCAGTTCAGTTCTCGGGCATGGGCAGAAGCGCAGTGACGGCAAGGAGCCACCATAATTGGCGGGAATTAATTGTTTGTCTAATCAGTTCATTGGATGCGACGGCGGCGACTGCTTCGACCGTTGAACTTTCTGCTGTGGACCTCGAGTTCCAAGGAATATGTGACATGAAATCGATGGGAGAAAGGGTGAGAGGTTCCACCCGCACACTCAGATTTTTGGAGATTTTTTGCAGATTTTTTCAGGGCGTGGATTTTAACTGAATCCTTACTATTTGAAAAAAGTTGAGGAAACTATTTTTTTTTCCAACTGCCCTGAGAACAGGATGAGTATATCGATTGCAATTTGCATAAAATCTACAAACTGCATCTGCATTAAGGAACAATATGTAATATCCATTTTTATTAACCATTTGTGGCGGTTCTCTTTCTAAATTCTGAAGAACGCATGGAAGGACATTCTGGCCTCCAGCGATTGCCATCTTTGCAAATATTCTTCCGATTCTTGATCCGAATACCTTAAACGATGTGTACATAGATTCCCCACAAATTTACATCAAAATTTGGGAATAAAATATTTTTTCGATTTTTTGTTTAAATTCCTGGTGTATCTCCTTCAAATTTTCAAAAACCCATGGAAGGACATTCTGGCCCCCAGCGATGGCCGTATCGATGCCAATTTTCATCCGATTCTTTATCGGAATACCTTAAACGATTTGTAAATAGATTCCCCAAAAATTTGCATCAAAATCTAGGCTCAAAATAATTTTGCCTCTTTGGCATTTTGTTCGTCATCGAAATCGAAATTTATGGTAAACAGCCTTTTTATTGTAATCTGAGTGAAAGATGAAATTGATTTTGAGGGGGCAATTACTAGGGTTTGTCCCAACTCGAGTCGTGTGCCCAAATCTGTCAGCCCCTAATTGGAATTCAGTTGTAAAATGTTGAAGGGTTAAGTGATTCGCGGAAAATTTGTATATTCATCTGGTTAGGGTCGTGGCTCAGCACGGCCTTCAGTATTTCGACGCGTTTCTGTAATTTGATTTATTAATAAAGCAGTCCAAATTAATTAAAACTATTTTCCCATTTTAACAGTCTATGGTATTAATTTACTTATAACATAATATAATTTCCACATTTATCGGTGAATTAATATTTACTTTTAACCCACCGGCATCCCAGCCCGGACCCATCAATTTTCATCCTTTATCTGTGCTGACCATTATCCCGTTGAAAAGTTTTAAAACCAATTAGAATCCCATTTCTATTGACAGTTTTCGCACATTTCGATGACTGTCAGTTCTGTAGCAAATCCCTTAATCGATGTCCAGCTTATCCCTTTGGGCAATCAGAATTTATATGTCTGCGGCAAAATCTCATACCTCTATGTGTCATCATTAATTACTGGAACGGAAGTAACATTCCATCCGTTCGATTCGTTTCGGCTCTCATTCATTCATTCGCTACCTCAGTCAGTCGGGCCTTTTAATTTTCTATGATTTATGCGTAATTTACCTTCGACTCGAACCTGCTGCCCATTTAAGTGGCGTCCCTTCCACCGACCGCTGGCGAGTGCCGCAAAATCGGAGACATGTGCACCTGAGTTGGCCACATCCTGTGCGAAACCAGCAGCAAATAAACTCGAACAAAAATAAAGAAAATAAAGCACAAGCAGGGAAGCACACAAGGGGATCAAAAAGTTCGATTCGATTGGAAGATAACCTTTATTCGTATCTTACATTATTCACAATAATTTGATCGTAATAGCTTTAATCCAATCAGAGATTTGTGAAGTACTCCAAGCTCAATATTGTTTGAAATTTCATTATTCATTTCATGGAATATTTACTCCTTTGTTGACTACCTATCGTATATACCCTCCTGATACCATGCTACCGAATTTCAGGTTTAACTAGAAGCCTCGCCAGTCGGAGGTACCTTTACGGTGGAAACGCAGCAGGAGAATATCCGAGTCCGAATACAGGTCCCCTTGGGTTGAGACACCTGAGAGTTCGGTAAGCTCTGCCCCGTCCAGCTTTGAAATTGGTACCGTGACTTCGACGCCTTGGTTCAAAACTCAGTTCGAGAGCAGGTCTGGGACTGAAAATCCTGAGTCGCCTCAGTCGGCTATTAAATGTCAATGGACTTCTGCATGAATGAGTTGTGCGACTTCTGCTCGTTGGGCCGAGTGCGTCTGGAACTGCTTTCTGTCCCACTTGGCATTTGGGAGATGAGGGCCTCTTGAGGGTCCCGGCGGGAGGCACACTCACATAGTTTCATTTAAATTTCAATTGCCAAAAATATATCTTTCGCTTCAGGTGGGGGCCTTCCAAGGATCTAGGAATGCCAGGCATAATTTTATTTATAGAACTTATTGGTAGATTCTGGCCACAGGAAGAGGAAGGACTGTTGCTGTCCGGGGGCTCGGACTCGGGCCCCCATTTCTTTTCCTCTTAATTAAAATGTACAGCCGCAAGTTAAATTCTATAACTACGTGTCCGTACGTCCTGGGGCTGTCTAGGAGCTGGAAATAATTTCTCATGCCGAGGAGGCCAAAGTGCCCGCAGCAGGATGGCCATTCGGCAGAGATGAAACCTTAAACCCCAGACTCATTATGTAATTCAGGGAGCACATTCCTGGGCTTATCAGAATGCTTGTAAATGTAAGTGAGGAGCTCGTGATGAGATTTCACGACTATTCCCCTTTTATGATGAAGAAAATTGAATTAATTTCGATTTTTTAAACCTAGGTCCTTATGTATGACATAAATTTTTATAAAATAATTATATTCCATTAATTTCCGTGACACGCTCCCATCCTTACGCTCTACCTTGGCCCAGAACATTTAGTGGCTGCATTAAATCTTCAACTAAATATTAAACGATGTCCCCCACCCAGCCCCATCGACATAATAAGAGGTCGTGGCTTCAGTTTTGTGCCACTTATTGTTCGTCGGGGTGGTGGGTGTGTATTGTGTGCTTGAGATTTTGAAGGCTTGTCGAGTAATAAACGGGTAACCTCCCTTAATCCCGGTTGCACAGTTGGAAATATTTTTCATTAGCATTAAGAGGCAATAGACGGCGGGGGCGAAAATATATAACCGTAGGATGGAGGCTACGAAAAAAAAAAGTAGTAGTTGAGCTTGCCACACAGTTCCACGTGTCTGGCTGGTAAATCTTGGGGCTTGAGTTGATAAGGTTTTCTCTCCGCATTTTCCAGCAGTCTTATCTGTGACTGCTAACTGCTTGAGCGCATAAGTTTTTCTCGCCGCGTGTGTCGTTTGCCGCTTCTCCCCCTCTGTCAGTCAGCCCCCTCTGCCTTTATGGCTACGTGTTTGGCAAACGGAAGTGGCCAGAATAGAGGGATATATATGGGATTATATATATATGTGATACATAAACATGTACATTTTAGTAAGCTGGGTGGGCCGGGCATCGTCGTCTGTGATTTATACACCGCTCTTTAATGCTTTAACGACACTCATTAGAAACAATTGCGAGAAGTTTTAATTAAACATCGCCCCTCATTAGCTCGGCTTCAGTTTCACATCCATCCTACATACTTCGTCCCTAATGTTTTCGCTTCTCTCGCCGGATTTCCATAAATGCTGCTCGCTGGGCCAGATCTTCGAGAATTAGTGGTAATTACACTTTTCACGCTCCAATTGCTCATTTCCGTTCGCAGCGAATATTACTTTACTTTCCGTTTTCGGGGCGAAAAATAACAAATAGTCAGATTGCCATTCGGCTCTAATTGGAAAGGTCTAGCGTGCAGCGTCTACCGTCTAGAGTCTAGACCCAAAATCCGAGTCAAGCGTAACGCAATGGGTTTCTTTCAAAATATTTCTCAATGGCTCCGCATGGGTTGACGAAGTAAATGGGGTTGACAATTATTTTGTTATTTTCTGGTTTTATTTATTCGAAATCTACATTTTCCATTTTAGGAATACATCTTATCATAATATGCAATAGCTTGTATTACATAGAAAGAGTATTCCACGCCTGATAACAAGATTGAGATCCATGTCTTTTTCACGCATTTTGAAACACTTACACTCCGGCCCACCCACTACTGACAAGTTTGCCCCATAAACTGCAAGTGACTTTCAACTCTGCAACAATATGGCAAACATATTATGGCCATTTGTACTCGAGTGCATAACAGGCAACACCCACATAACACAGAGCGGGCGGGAATTTTCCTCTGGCTAACTGTGACAATCAACAAGAGGGAAATAAACTCCGCCGGGCAAGGATAACAAGAGTCCCTCCAGGACAAGAGGGACTATCTGTGGGTATCCCACTCCTTCTGTCCTTTCTCTGTGTTTAAGCTGCCGCGATACTTTTGACTTCCTGCGGCAAAAACAGGACAACAAAAACAGAGAACATGAAGTAGGCTTAGGCTTCCAACTGCGAACACTTCCCTAGCTTCCCAAGCTGGCTGGGATTTGGGGGAGGGTGGGCCATCCTGGAGAGCAAGTGGCAAATGGCAGGATGCAGAGTGCCATAGCCATAGCCCGCATACGCCGCACTAAATTGCGGTTTTTTGTGGCCCAACAATAAGATACTTCAGAAAGAATTAGTTGCACTAAAAATTGCAGAAGTCGCAGTGGACTCGGCTACGACTTTCACTCTCTTCCAGTGGCACACCCCCCGAATTTTTAAGCCTTTCTTTTTGGGGCGCAGCAGGCAGCTCCTAGGGGTTAAAGTCTGACCCGAAATAGAAGCAGAGAGTGGGGATTTAAAAGTCGGCAAGGAGTGGAGAGCGTGGGGACCCTGCCGGAAAGCGACGACTGTTTTAGCGGTTTTTTCGCCGGGACAGCTTATCCTGCTGCTTCAGTTTTAGTTTTTCATGTTCTTTTATTCTTTTATTTTTGATTTAAGGTCACTTATACCCTGGAAATAATATTTTTGCGGATATAAAAATCTTTTTCTTCATTCGAGATCTAAATTTTAGTCATTTGTTAGTAATGTCAGTTTGAAATTCAAAGAATATTGGTTAATTTAAAGAACTAAACTACTATAGAAAAAAAAGAAAAGTTAGGATCCCCAACTATAAACCTCTTACTGGTTGGTAAGTATAATAGTATATTGTTTTCCAATTAAATCTGCGCCGATCTTGCCACTTTCAAAAGAGTATTCTTGGCTACGAATTGGACCAACTTTGTATCTCTTTGTATCTATTGTTGATTCTCGTCTTCTTCGGAGCATGAAGTGGCATTAGAATAAAGGCGACGTTTTCACGCTAGCCGCTCTGTAACTTCCATTTACCGCTGCTTGGCGCCCCACCCCCACGCCCCCCAGAGTCCCCAGCAGCCGACCCTTTAAAGCCCCCTGCCCGGGTTTTGGCGTCGCTTAGTTTCTCGAATAGTTGCAGTTGCCGCAGTTTCTGTTGCTTTTTGGCCAGTTCTTCCGTGTTTTTTTTTTGTGTCCGCCTCTTTGAAGGCCAACGGCAATTTGGTGGCTGTTGCAAAAGTTGTTAGTACTGTTAGCGTGGTTATCTAACATGTTTAATTCAAGGCGCGTCGCTTGAAATTAAAGCGAAGTTGTCAAGCATGACTCGGGGGGATCGGGGGCAGTCGGCGGTTCTCCCAGAGGGAGGGCATATGTGGGTGGCGGCGCGCCGGGGAGGCCAAGTGCATTGCACACGGCAAATTTAGCGTGAAATTTAGCTTCATCTTTGTTGGGTTGGCTCTTGGTTTGGTGGCTTTGATTGCATTTGTCGCAACAACTGTGATTACACTCCAGTGATTCGCCCCTTTAGTATTAAAAATAAGAGAAAACGGTAATACCTATGGCTCATTTTACGAAGTGTAGCCTCGCTTTCTTCTTGGCTTATCTGCGAGCGTTTCTTCGCTCTGTTTCACTGAGAAATTGTCGCTGTCGTTGCACTTGTTGTTGTCATTGGGGTCTCTGCTTACATAAAACATTTGGCTTCGCTCGCCGTAAACCGATACAACATAATTATAAGGCCAGCAGGGAAGCAACTCGAGCCGAACCCAAAACGAAAACCCCAACGAAACTGAGGCGACGAACCCAAATGCCCCATGCCCAAAAACCTTTTTGTTGCAAATGAGCAAAAGGCAAACAAATAATCTGAAAGTGTTGATAAGACCAATCTCGACGAAAGGCTTGGGGGAATGGGGACTAATTTATAGCCTCGTGTAATAGAGAAATGAAAACTTGCCAGATTTCCAATAAATTCCAATCGAACCTACAAAAGTGACAAGAGGATTTAATGGCATATTTTGCATGGATTTTATAAATATTGTCTCATCGCAACGCTGTGTAGCTCAATACATGTATCAGAAAGTAGGAAACTAATTGCTTGGAATATAAATATCAAATTCTGCAAATACGAAAACTTTTGTTCCCAAAACTATCGCATCCTTGTAGTTTTTAGGGTATTGGGGGAAACTTTAAATCTCCTCGCCCAATAAAACACAAAATCTGTTTGGGTCATAAGGTGGTTATGGGCGGCAGTGTGGGTCTCATCGTCAGTATGTCAACCATTGTTGACAGATACAATCAAGCAATCAGAACCTAAAAACTTTTCCCCATTCATGGAAACTCGGATGTGTGTGTGTGTGCGTGTGTGTGTGTCTGGTTGCGGTTGGACTGTGCGAGTGGGTGCAGGGTATGGAGTGCGTCTACCCTCCGGCCATAATCAAACACAGAAGGCTCTCGTACTAATGCAGTTAACAAACTTGCGGAAACACAAGAACCCCACCGCCCTGCCCAGCCCCCTCGGTCGGCATTCGCACATCAAGGGACATGCGTGTGAGAGTCTTAAGTGCCCCACACTCACACACAAACACTCAATGATGATGATGTATTGTGTGATATGTGAATGTGATTAAATTTCCATAGCAGCTCGTCTTTCATGCCAATTTTCCATTAGTCCTCACAGCTTCCATCCGTGAGGAAAGTCCCTACAAACGCTCTACACACACACACATATATAGAGTCTCATACTTAAAAGCACATCAAGTCCTGAAG
Organism: Drosophila atripex; assembly: GCA_035045925.1. Classification (NCBI taxonomy): domain Eukaryota; kingdom Metazoa; phylum Arthropoda; class Insecta; order Diptera; family Drosophilidae; genus Drosophila; species Drosophila atripex. The sequence continues at coordinate 5,469,097 of JAWNOP010000070.1, read as the reverse complement.
GACGAAAAGGGCAGAAGGCAGGAGTGGGAGGAGCTCCAAGAGCATATGCTGCTCTCTGATGTTTGCTGTGCCGCGTCAAAAAGTGATGATGAATAGTTTGTTTGATGTTACTTTGACCGTTCCCATGATCAGCACAAAATAAACTCACATTTGCTTTTGTGTCTGCCCCGGCCTGGGAGGGAGGGGAGGGCGGTGGCCAGGCAGATGAATGGGCCAGGGCGCAAAGGGTTAGACTCAGAAATAGGCTAGTTAGCGGCGGGGCTTTAAGGAAATGCCAAGGGTGGCCGAGATTGCTTGAAATGATTTTGTGAAAATTTATGATAAGCCGCCAATGACAAGCCCGAATTTGGGCCCACAAATGGGAATCAAGTTGTGCGTATAAGGGACGAACGTGTTTAATTAAACTGGATATGGTTGAAAAGTCATATAATTTGGCATGATATACAATATAATGGAAATAAAACTGTAGTTCTTATTTTTGGCTTTAGAGTTCTTTAATTAAGAATCCCTGACACTTGCCAAATCCGAGTCCCAGAGCCCCTCCCAGCTCTGAACCATCCCATTGAACCTCTTGAACTTCATTGCTCCCTCTCCGGAGGCAGCTCCTCGAAACAATTAAATGCTTAGCTCGACAAAAGTCTGCGGTTCGCATTAAATCATCAGTCTGCTCTTGACTCCGGCCCTGGAATTGCCCTCCATTCTCCTAATTTTCCCAGTCTTCGCCTCCGCTGAATAATTTACATAAGCAGCGACCACAGACTGCAACTCCGAGCCAAGCTCATCGCGCTCCCTCCCCCGAGACCACTGACACTGCTCCTGGCGACAAAAGAGGATGCCGAATTAAAGCCAGAAACCCATGCAGGCAAATCCCTCAACCAGACCCCAGCCAAAAAACAAATACTTCCAGCCCGCTTTTTTTTTATAAGTAATCTTAATGCATTCGTGGGGTTGTTGTCTAAAAAAAGCGCAGTTTTTTGTGATGTGAAGCTTTGAAAAACACTTACAAATAATGAATCTGAAATAATTATATTTAAACATTCTGAAAGAAAATTCTTTCTCCACTTTATAATATTGTGAAAAATATTTAAGTAGGTATCTCGTAGTCGCTATTTTGTGCAATGCACATTTTTTGTGGCTTTTCTTTATTTTCCAACTGCGTTTTTTAGGTTTCCCTTTTTTCTCAGCTGTTTTGTTTGGATTTTCGTGCATTCACTTGCGGAATTTTCGTGCTGTTGACTCGGCAACGCATATGAATGTACATCTCCCGGATCCCAAGCTCGAATCCCATATAGAATATAGCACCCACCCCCACCTCCGGGGTACACCCTTTTTGCATTTGCCGGGTGTGCATATGTGTTGGCGCATACATAAACAATGGCAGCAACAACGAGAAGAACAACCACCAGCGACCAACACACAGGCATAACAATGACAAAAGAACGCATTTCTCCTCATGTGAACCATCAGATACCCGTGTCCATGTTCCCACACCCGCTAGCCCGGATCACCCACCCCCCAAAAGGATCCCCCCAAACCCTCAACCCTCAACCATGGCTGCTCCCTTTTCCTGTTTCTGTTCCTGGCTGGTTTATTATGCAAAAGTTATGCAAAGATAAGCAAAACTATGAGCAACGACAGCAGCTCACCATCCAAAAAATACTGAACGTAACCCAGCCTCAGCTAAAACACTCGCAAAAAAATTAAGTACGATGGATAATTCCTTTGGCTTTTTTTCTGAACCCTTCTGAGAAGTTAAATATTTGCTAGAGGTGGGATCTGGGAGAAATTAAATATGAAATTGTAAAATAACACATTTCGGAAAACCATAACCCTTTTACTAAAACCAATAATCACAAACCAGCCAACTAGATCCAATCTAGGTCTAGAGTAACTCTTTAAAAATTGTCTCTTCATTATGTAAGATATCTTCAAGTGCATCAAAAGGCAAACGAGTTCGGGCTCCAAATTTTTCTGGTGTTTCATTTTTTTTCAGTTCTGTTGCTGATTTGGTGGGAAGTTGGGCAGCTGTTATGGGACACCCACCAAGTCATTCAAGTTAATTGTGCGGCCAAATGCAAAAATCAACTTTTTACAAGTTCAACGGCGGAGAGGCATTGTTGATGGCGGCCGTGGAGGCGGACTGGGGAAGGACCGGACTTATGGGGACTCGTCGGCACCTCGTGAACGAAATGGACACTTAAACTCTAATCGAAAAACTTTCGCCCATATACAAGTCACTTTAAAATGCGCTTAATTTGATCAGCGTGCGGCGATTGTCGGCAGCGAAAGCGAGAGTGGGCTTCAACTCTCATTTCGGGTGGCCGGGTTATCCCCGTATAGCTACCTTAGTTATCCAGCCTCGCCCTCATCCCGAGCATTCCAGATTTTGCTGATTTGCCCTTTTCCCTGCGTAGATTACCATAATGAGCTCTGAGATGGAGCCCAGTTGCACACCAGGACAGTTATAAACTTGTTACTGCCATTCGACTACAATTTGTTGGCCCTTCTTCGGGCTCTCTGCTTTCTGTTCATTATTTTACTTTTCCAGTGAGCACTTTTGAAATTGGTTATAGGATAGTCTGGTTGTCTGATAGGCATGAAATGATGCGGAAATTGCGATAAAAGCTGAAAATATCCTCCAATGTGGGTGTTTTTGTTCCGAAAGAGGGTAACTTCCGCGGTGTCCTATCAGCTTTACGATCTCTTTATGTTAAAAATAATTTTCCTATTGGATATATAGGGGTCTGCAATTGTTCAAAAGTTATAAAGAAGTAAGAACTCCTAACTAAGTCTACATGATATTAATGTGCTTTCCCTATTACGTTTATGTTTCAATTATGAAAAAAGTCCCCAACCGAGTCCCCAACTGTTTATGACAGCATCAAGGGTGCAGTTTGTGTGTGAACACTTTTTCTGTTTGTCTCTGAAATGAGTCAAGTGCACACACTTTTGGTCCACTCCGCTCTTGGCCACACCCACTCACATATCGCCGGTCGGATGACAGCATTTTGTGGTAGCAGTTGGCACTTGACGCGGTCTGCATCGCTCCTTTAGCCCCCGAACCAGCCTCGACCCGTTCAATTGAAAAATTAAGCAGCCACTTTGTCAAAATGCCGTTTCAATGGGCTCTTGTGCTGGGACATGGTTTGGGTCACTCCCGAAAACCCTACTCCACCCTCAGTTTCGATCCAAATCGCCGTCGCTGTAGCATTCAGTCAAGCCGGAGGCTTTAATTGTTGGCATCTGGGCTTGACATGTAAATGCAAAAAGGTTCTTCGAAAAGCCAGATTCCGAGTTGGTGCAGGATTCGTCCTTCAATACTTTATGCTTTGGAGTCCATTGTACTGTGATTCGGAACTTAATCTTTTAGACTATGTTTACAAAATCCAAAAAAAATATTTTAAGATTCAAATAAATTGAAAAAAATGAAGTTTGAAGTTTATTAACCACTTTACCCTGATTCTATGAAATCAATTTTAATATATTAAGTAATATATTTTAGAATTTTGAACACCTATCAACGAACAACTCTTATTCCTAGGGATATCCCTAAAAGTTACTTTAACATTTTTTATTTTAGTTTTTCAACAGTACCCATCCCAATATGCACTCGTCTGCTTGATGAAGCATACTCGTTTGGCACTTATTACATTGGCATCTGCGTATGGTTTTGGCGTTTATTGATGCAAATTTCGCTTCGCTTGCCCTGATCTTTTGGCTGGGGGCCTGTCGATGGGTACATGGCCACTTAATTGACGTCTAACGTCGAACACAAGTGCGTCGAGCGCTGATTAGGGTTGCCTTTCAGCTGTCTAGGTCCCAGGCACCGAGGTCCTGTTCCTGTCATTGCCACCGTTGTCAAAAAAAGTTTAGCTTCCAACCTTTTTCCCCCAGCTCTTCGCGTTTATGTATATTCCGCGGATTCCACCTTTTTAATCGTCTCATTGTTGTGAGCCTCCCTTGGTACATCCCATTCTTATTGATTGAGTTGACATTAATGGGCCCTCGGAGGTGTCGCTTAGTGCCAGAAAAGGCAAACAGTTGGCATACTTAATTCGATTTTTATTCCATAACAATAATAATAATATAAACAAGATAAATATATTAGCTAATATAAAGCGAGTAATCGGGGAAGAAATTTTAATATCTTTTTGAAACTCTGCATATCATTTCTTAGTTTAAGTTTTCTACCTTGAGTTCATCAAGCTCATAATTAAGTGGGTGTTTCTGATCTGTGTCTTGCCTGGTCTCTCCCAGATTTCTGGCTGACTATCCCACTCGTCTTGCTAGCCTTGTTGAGGTGGGCGTCTGCCGGCATTCTTCGTCGATGTGATCTACTTGGCAAGACTTGAAGCAGCTGACATTGCCTGAGACTCGGGACACTGTGGGCGAAGTTAGGCATTCCATTCGCTAGAATAGACATGTCCAAGAAATATGCTTTTTCGGTCATACCCTATATTGTGATTGGTGAGCATCCAATACTCAAAAACAAAACTGCTATTTGCGTTAAAGCTATATTTTATTTCCATTAAAACCTACTTTGGAAGCCAGTGTCCTTGCCAATATACGCCAAAATATCAGGTATATCTACCTTCAGAGGGTATCCGCCTTTTGGAATAAAAACAGAATTCATGTTGTTTTGCCTTCAGATTCCTGCCACTACTCGGCCGCACCTTTGTTGCATCCTCTGAAGCCTGCCACGACTTGAGGTTGAGTGCAGTCTTCGCTGTTGCTCCATTGCAATTCCGTTTGGTGTCGCTTTATTTTTATTTAATTAACTTCATTGGATTGCCATTTCAGGAGACACAGGGGGACAGGGCAGAGGGCGGAGGGCGGAGGGCCAAAATGCAGGCAGGCCTTCATTCAACCACTCCATCGACGCCAGGTAGGTGGGCGAACCTGCTTGCTTGCATCTCGGTCCTGCCCACATGCAAAAGCCCCGGCATCTGGCTCCGTCTGTCGTTGTCGTTTTCAGCACCTTGACAATGACTTATTGTCGCCAGACCGAAAAGGAAAAAAAGGATTCAAAGCCCAACATCCAGCACCCAGCAGCCCTGTCCCGAGAGCCAGAGCTCATCTCCAGTTCATTGGCAATTCTTTGGCTAAAGTGGCCTTTCTTGTCTGACGTGGACTCAGCTCTTCTTGGCCTGGAGATATGTGCACAGGAATTAATAATCTGTCGAAGTGAAATGGTTACAGTAACATGAAGGCTTAAAATAGAGGTAATCTGAACTCAATCTGATTATGCGGAATATGTGATATATTCGGACTTCAAGTTTCTGTAAATGCGCTTAATGAGCTTTTTTTTTATAATTTTATTAAACCACAATTTGTCTCCGTGCATATGTGTGGGGCAGAGTCCTGTCCAGATGTAAATCAATTTTTTTCACTCAACTTGAATCCGAGATTCGGGGCTGCAGTTGCAGCTGAAAGTCAAGCGAAGGTCGCTCGGGTGGCTTCTGCTTCGGGTTAATCTGAATTTTTTGTTGTTGTTTGGGGTCACTCAAGCACTTCCTGTGAGAGGCCAAAATGCACATCCTGCCGCGAATTTATTCATGACGCTGCTGCGTCAGTTAAGTGTATCCCAGGGAGGAGTAATTATAATAACCAAGCCAAACTTCCCGGCCGGCATCCCAGTGCCGGAGACCAAAAACCGAAACTGAGAAGGTTTAGTCTCCATTTCAGTTGCTTCTATTTCGCACAGATAGAGCCAGCCAGTTGAGCTCACAATGAAAACCACAAAGTCATCTCCGGTTTATTTACTGGCTAGCAGAAAATAAACCAGAGACCGAAGATGAGACTAAGGGATTCAACGAAAAACAAAAAGGGCCAGTCAGAGTATGCTTGAGTTGAAACCGAGTCGAACGACATGATACTCTTATTTTGGTTATTAGCTCCAATTGTATACAAAAATCTTCTATTTATTCCAGTAGTTTACTTGAAAAAGTTATTAATCCTTGAAATGGCTCAGCTCTTCAATCTCGTGCTTGAAAATAAATACATGGTAAGTACACTTGCCAGTGAAGTAGGCCGCCCCCCCAACAAGAGTGCATAAATAACTGAAGCCACATGAATTTTCAGTTGGCAGAAGGCTCTGCTCCGTTGGCAGGAGGCAACAAAAATAAAAAATAAAACAAAAAAGAACTGGAAGTCAAGCTGGATCCCATAGCCCCGGCTCTCCTTTCTTACCCACCTTGGGCGATACATCGAATTTAATTTCCTGCCAAAATCGACAGAAGGCAGAAAGCAGAAATGTGTTTTGCTGCTGCGGTGTGGGGCTCAGTCGAGTGTTAAGAATTCGTTCGGTTACTAAAACTTAATTTTGCGGCTTGCATTTCAGGTTTCAGGCAGGCTACCTCCGAGTCGATGAATGAAATTTCACACAATTAGCTGGTCAGAGCCTATCTCATCGCAAGGCCTGAAACCAACTGACGTCCGGCACGTGATCGACCCAAAAAATAGGACTATTGTGACGGGCGACAGTTGTCGGCAAAGTTTTGGGCCAACATGTGGCCCAGTCATATTTCAGCGCCAACTGTCGCTCAACTTATTAGACGACTTGTTTTCACTTTCGAGCCGATTGGGTTCCAAATATTTTTCTTTGTCCCCAAAGGCAAGTTACAGGTCAAGGCAAAGGATTTCTTTTCGCCATTTTGTTATGTCAGCTTGTGCTTTAGGGTCATTTATTTTTGTTTCTATTAAGATTATTTATACTAAGGATTAATAATTTATTATTGGTAATAAGTATCTTTATCACAGAGAACAAATAACTTCAAAAAAAAAGAGTGAAAGATAACAATCACAAATAGCTCTTGCATCCTGGGTACTCTCAGGTTCAAAGTATTGTCCAAGTTATTGGAAAACATTTGTTGAAACCGAATTTCGAAACAAATGCGAGACGTGAAAAATATCATAAAAATAAATGGCAAGTGATTTGAAGTTTTTGGCGCAACATGTGTAATTAATAGACTGCCTATACCATTTATATTGACTAAGTGTCTGTGCGAAAGGACCTGGGCACAGGAACATATGATGAATGCCCCTTAAATCGTTAAAGCTGTGTGGGGTCTCTAGGTGTCCATTGTGTTATTTACGTCCTTATTGCTCTGAAATCCCGGCCCGCCCGCTGCCGTCCTGTAATCCACCCCCTGCCACAATTCGAGGACCATAAAATGGGCTTCCTAGGGTTTAGCGTGCCCCCCCTCCATCTCATGTAGAAGTGTCACACATGTCCTTGTGCGGCTTTGACTTTGGCCCCAGCCGAAAATAGCCAGTTCGAGGGTGGCATGCCACGCAGTTTGTTGTTGTGGTTGTTGGTGTGTTGCTGCTACTGCAGCGTGTGGTGCCTACCAAGTGTGTCACTGTCACACACTTGACGATTTTTTCGGAACGGCAATAGGCACTACAGCAGATGGCAGAAGCCACAGGAAAGGTGTTGCCAAAGTCGCAGTCGGAAGTACCCTGCAGAGCAGGTTGATCAAAGGAATTTCGACAGGAAATGGCTTGCGGGTTTCCAATTTTTAAATTTGTTTAAGTTTGAAAATAGGCCACTCTTAACTACTCTGTTAACTACTCTTTGAATTAATATAAGACTTGATAATATGGAATATTTCAAGTTAAATCCTTAAATATTAAAGCAATAGTAAGCTAATATATATTAAATTATACAATATGTTTAGTGATGTATAAGTAAAAATAACGTTGAGATTTAATAGAATTTGGGTAAAGTCGCCATGTCCTAGAAGGAATAGAACGAAAAAATCCCCTCTGTTCTAGCGCAGCTCAAGTGTTTGTTATATCTGCTCGATGTGCTCGTGTCCATGTCCCTATCATGCCTGTGTCCTGCTCGGATTGTCCATGTGCTGTGCACTGCTTAGCAAGGACATTGTTCTGCTGACAATTGCGGGCGGGGCGGCGGGCGGCGGGTGGGTGGTAGATGGGGTGTATAGTGTGTTGGTGGGAAGCAGAACTGGCAGCTGCGTTCACGCAAATAGAAAAGATACTCAAGGCACTCATTCGAACGAGAGGAGTAGTTGGGCGGACAGAAAAACTGTTACGTGATGAGTGCGTATGATGCGGGCCCGGGAGCCGCAAGGACTCTCTGTGGACGTGGGGGAGCACTGAATGGGATGGGGCCGCAGACACTGGCAGAATCAGGCATCAATTGGCGCTTAAGCCAGCCGGCCTGATGTCCGCAATGAGATTTAAATAGAATCAAATTAGTCTGGAATTTGGCCACTATCATTTGCCGCCGGCAGTGGGGGGAGGGGGCCCCGACAACACCGCACCGAGGCACCCAAACAGCACCCACTTCCCACCACCCACCACCTGCCAGTTCAATGAACGCTTTGCAGCTAGCATGAGGAATTGTTTGCTTTGGCAGCTTAAATCGTTTACCTAAAAACATAAATCCGTAGTATATACAAACGGTTTGCCTCGTTGGAACGTAACGTTTGCCTTTGTCAACGGTTTTTGCTTACTACTCCACCTGCCTTCCGGAATCCGCCTACCGCCACCCCCACCCATATCTTTCTAGTTAGGTGCACAAACACAAACAGTCGGACAGCCAGGCGGACAGGCGGACAGGCGGACAGACGGAAGGGCGGACAGACGGCCAGATTGACAGACCTAGAGACTTGGAGCCAGCTACTGTTCCCCAGGCCCTTTCCCTGTATTATGTAAAGTTGAATTCGGTCCAAGCATTGACAGTTTGAGCTTAAAAATCCAATTAGTCTTTGATTTGCATACAAACATACGACGCACGAAAAGCAAATCAATTTGGCGGATTCAATGTAGCGACTATTTAATACCCCTTGATATACGTGTCATAATAAATGACCTCCATTGCGTTAGATGCTCTTATAGTTGTAATAGAGAAAAGAACATAACTAATATTGTCATGTAACATACTTATAACATACATACATATAGTACCGTGTATTGAAATAAAAATCGAACCAGCCCCATACTGAAGGAGAAATGCAGATTCAAATAAAGAGAAAGTTACACACAAAACATTCGCAGAATTTCTTGCTAAATATTTTAAGACCATTTCCCCGAATGTGAACCAAACGAATTTGTATTTTGGCTTTGATTTTGGTCCCGCTCTCAGTTGTTGCTTGTGTTTGGGGTCCAGGACCTAAGCATCCTCTTTTCTCCTTTCCCTTCTCCGGTGCTCCTTAGCTTTCCTTAACAGTCGCACCACAATAGACAATTGGATTTTTGCGGTTTCTAATCCAATTTATTTCGTCTTAAATACAAAAACTTGAAGCTTCGTCCTTTTTGCCTTCGCTACAAAGTGTCCCCAGCGTGCACCTTTATGCTCCTGTTGTGTTGTTGTGTGCGTGGGTGTTTGAATGTCCTGGGTGCGGTTCGATGTAATTTAATGGACAACCTACACACACACACTCAGTCTCACACTAACACTCACACTCACAAACACACACTCACATAACAAAGACCAGATAAAATAAGTCGGCAAGTTAAACCCTCAGCCTCAAAAGACAGGAATCCGAGAGGGACTGGGGATTGGGCCATCCATGGGCACCTGCTCACTCAAATTCAACGAGCGGAGACCAGCTCTCTCCAAACTAATTTAAATATTTCAACAATTAAGGAGTCCAGGCAATTAAAATAAACCAACGCCACCTCTGTGAACCCCGAGAACAATGGGAAAATCGGAGCTTATTCTGCAACCGGAAAGTCGACATTTGTATGCACTATTTATGAACGAAAACAGAGAGCTTAAGCTGCTCTTTGCTCTTGTTCCCCATGCCATGCCAGGAAGCTTCCAGGACATAGTTGGTATAAGCCGGACTGGTTTTAGGATTATAATAGAAGTCTGTGCTTCGTTTCCAACACAAGATTGTGTGCTCTTACTGCTGTCTAAGACTAGAAACTATTTGTTCATCGAATCGGACATGTGTTGCCAACAAATGTTTCCATTTATTGTATAGAACAGATCATGATTAGTATTGATAAGTAATGAATGATTAATCACATTTGCCATTTGGATGTGTCTTGTAAGTAATAAAATACAGTCTTGTAATAAGGATTAGAATATGGAGTTTAGGGTGCAACATTTCTTAGTCTAATCGTAACGATAATTTATAATCAGCCAATGATACCTTAATGCCTTTTTAGAGTATGAAGAATTAACGCCGTGTGACTAACAACCGGCCGTTTCACCCTTTTATTTCCTGTTCCCTGCGAGCCTGCTCCTTAATCGGCAATGTCCGTGTTTGGGGAATGGGTGGCTGGGATGCTATGTTTACTTGTGATTCGTTGCGGACAACGTTCAATCAATGTCAGCGGCATTGTTCGTCCACATGCCCGACCCTGTTGCTTCATTTCTCCTGATTTCCGGCCAGCTGCCACCTCCATCTTTGCCACTGCATACTCCCTTGGTCCTTTGGCCAACGATTCCTTCACATTTGCCTACCATAATTGGACGCCACATGCTGACGATTTCGTTTCCACTTTTCCTGGTTTTCGGATTGGCATGTGCCGGGAAAAGTGGGAAGGATAGGAAGGCTCCTGCTCTAATATGTTTTCTTCAAAAATAAATGGTAGTTTAAGGTATGCCACCCAGAAGCTTAATAATTAATATTATATAAAATGTTGATGAAGTTTCTCCGCGTGCATCCATTGGGTGGCTAAATGGGGTTAGACTAGTCCTTATTCATTCTTTTTCTCCGTTGAATTGTAGCGATGGGAAGCGATTCAAAGGCGCCCGTGCAACTGTCAATATCACACCCAGGACTGGACACATGAGCGACACATTGACACATGGCGTACAAAGGCAAAGACAGACCAGGACCCACACACACACACACACACATACACACAGAGAGAAGCACTCCCATATCCTTCCCGAATTCCGCACTAGGTGTGGGAGTGTGCCGGTGTTGGTGCGATGTATTAAGTGGAAACACCTTGTAAAATGGCTGACAGGTGTTAGAAGACTTTGCAAGATTTATGCGCTGACATTAACATGAATATGTATGACTGCAGCTGTGTGTGCGAGTGTCTTTCTCTCTGGACGTACATACATATGTCTGTGTTTGTGGCAGAGAGTCGCCCAAGCAGTTAAAGGATAACAGCGCATTAACTTAAGCATTACATTTTCAGAGGGGGAGATACACGCATACACATACAGGTGTGTGTGTGTATGTATGAACAGGTGCCAGGACACGCTGTGGTTGCAACAATTAAAGTTTATTTGCTTCCACATAGAACGCACGCATACATGGAGGCGGGCGCACACACCCGCACAAGCGGCAGTAAATGTGTATTTATAGTCACCTTGCCACAAAATTAAATAAAAGCAAAAGTCAACAAGGATCATAGATTTGCTTGCCAGCTTTACTTGCCTTTGCTTTGGTCAACTGAACAACAAATACCAACAACCGCCACAACAACAAGCAACAAGCAATGACAACAGCTCCGGCAAACAACAACAACAACAATAATGGTTGAGAAACAACAACAGCAATATGAGGCAACAATTTGAGGCAACATGTAAGCCATCATCGTTATAACGCTCGCTGGGACGACCCGTAGAGTCTCTCCAACACACTCGCACGCGGCAAAGGACATTTTCCCGGCCCAACAAGCGGCAATGTTTTTGTTATTCATCCTGATGGAGAGAGTTACGTGAGTCACGCAAAAAATCACAGTAAAAAATCTAATTAGCAATACTGCTTTTTGGCCACAGTTTTAAAAAATATAAATTATGATTCAACTCATTTGTGAAGCAATAATTTAAGCTAATAATTGTGATGAGGATGTTGGCCAGAACATGAAACTAGAATGGCCTGGAAATGGAATAGCTTAGCAAGCATTTAATATTTATTACATTTACAATATTTTGTAAATAAATGAATAAAAAGTAGGGGAAGAAAATTAAATGCAACATCTACACACCCGACTCGCCTGGGGGCCATCTCTAGCTGGGTTAGGGTGTCAGTGTCCTGCACTCAGCTTTGCTTCTGTCAGCTATTTTACTGTTCTTGTTGTGGTTGCTGCCTTAGTATCCTTCCTTCCTTGCCACTATGGCTGCCTCATTATGATTGTCAAAGTGACGGACTGGTCATGGAAAGGTAAACACAAAATGTGTAAATACAATGAGCAATGGACAGGTGGGCAGTGGGTGTGAGTGTGTGTGTGTGTGTGTGTGTGTGAGTGTGTGTGTGAGTGTGTGTGTGAGTGTGTGTGTGAGTGTGTGTGTGTGTGTGCAGGTATATTACAATATTGCTCGACTCACATGCTGACTCCCAATGTTGGCATTGTAATTATCATTGCGACACTATTTGCTGTTTGGCTTAAGTGCTTTGTAAGGCCAGCCAAGCAAATCAATATGCCCAGTTACCTGTGTCCTTAAGGACCGAAAGGACTCAACCAGCCAACCATCCGCCCAGCCAACTCAAAAATGGCTATATCATTGCATACTTGATGGCTTTAAGGCGCGGAGCCAAATTGGTTTGTTATGCGCCTTTAAGTAGGCTAAACGCTTCATTTTTATGTCATATTACTGTCATCGCTCACTTTACACCTCTGGCGTCCACCCCCCTACCTCAGATTGTCCCTAAGGATACAGTGTCCCTTCCTTGTCCGTCATTCATTATTTCCACGTGTTTTTTTTTCTTTTTTGATCATTTCATTGTTTTTTATTTTTGTTTTTGTTTAAGCTTCTTTCCGCTCATGAATTTTTTATTACGTTTCGCCACCCACCCTTCTTCCGGTCCCTGAATCTTCCCGACTCGGCTGTTGTTTCATTTTTAAATTATTAAATTTTATTGGCGTATCACTTTTTATGGGCGACCGCCGCCAGAAACATTATATTTCGATTAGCACCTGTTTGCAGCCACCAACACCCCACCAGTTTCCCTTATTTTTTCAAGCTTTTTTTTAGGGGTTTGAATTGCAGTCACTTGACTGCTGACGGCTTTTTCTGGTTTTTCGGAAACAACAGGTGTGATCGAAAATGTTATTTTGTGCCCCGGCCAGCATTCCCAGTGCTTCTCTTTTCTATTTCTCATTTTCTTTTATGTTATATGCAGATTTCATCCGTCGTCTTCTTCTTTTGATTTCCAGTAAATTAAATGCGATTTGTTTTTCGCATCAAAGTCAGTGAGGCGGACGACGCGTGTTGGGCCCAGACACTGGGTCGATGACAAGGTCTTCAAACCAGGTGGCTTAAATCGATTGGCACGCCTTGCTCGTCGAGGGGCTTGACGAATATGTGTCCTAAAATTAATTTCCAAATTTTAACAATTTCAACAGAATGGATTTTAAGACAAAATGTTACATATAAGAAGGTGGATACTTTTTAAATCCTCACACTAACCATCCCCACAACCATAACCATTGTGCGCTAAAGCAGGTTTAATTGAATTTTTTTCCCAGCGACATCATCCTTAGCCAATTACCACTGTTTCTCTAGGAACTTTAGGTGCAGTTCTGCTGGGTGGCCTTGTCTGGGGAAAAAGTTTCCTTGTTGCTGCAATTGTCATGGTTGCCAGTTGTCGTCTCTGCTCAGACTGAAAATTGCCCCTGGGGAAAAGCCGCCGATGCTGTTCAATGCAACTCAATGCCAACTAATTAATGTGCCCATTAAATGGGCCATACTGAAACCCAGAAATCTCCTTCAAGCCCGGTTCTCCGCCCCCTCAATTGGCTGCGTGTGTGGCCTGTCAAGAATATTTCGAGCTCGGCCAGTTAATAAAGTGTCAAAGTGTTGGTGTCGATGGCATTTAAACGCACATGTACCAGTTACACAACAAACAATAAGTAAAGCTTTTTATCAATATTTTATATTCTTTTTTTAATTGGTATAACATGAACAGTCTCTTTAATAGAGTCTATATGCACAAAAAAAAAAAAAAATTTTTTCTTGTTTTTATTTTATTAATTATATTTCATTAAAATTGTCGTTTTTTTTGTCCGCCCTGGACATATTTGAGTTCGCTGAAGTGTATGTACCTAGACATGTTCGTTAGTGGTCGGTAGGCGTTGACTGTATGCGATGAAATTGATTTCGGGATGGCATCAATGAGCCTGACAGGTTTCCCGGCTCCTCTCCAAAAACTCCAGGCCAGGCCAGGCCAGTCCGTCTGTCTGTCTGTCGTCAGTCCGGCCGATTGTCAGGCATCCCCATGCGTATTTTAATTGAATAAACATCCAGCCGCAGTTGACTACGGCAAAGAGCACAGAGCGTGGCAAAAAAATTAACCATCCTTGGCGACTCCTGCTGCAATCGAGTCGAAGACAAACAACAGCCAATGCCAATTAAATGGGAATTTTAATTAGCGCAAGTTACCCGGCATGACGTCACATCGTTGGCGGTCTGTGGAGGCCAGCAGTGATGGCTGTGCTCTCGGAAAGTGGAATCCTGAATAAGAAGTATGCGAAGCAGGTGCAATTGGATGCAAAATAATATTAATTTAACTTATCAATATGAAATGAGAGCTTGTTTGCGGCAGGAGCAGGTCTCGAGGGGACAAGATGAAGCCGCCAATACAAAAAGAATTTCGAAGTTGGCAGTTATTTACTCTCCGAATGTACATATAGGATAAAATATTCCATTAATATGATAGATAAGGGTCCTTTTAAAAATTGAAATCATGATAAAACCCTTTAAATGAAACAGTTTTAGAAATAAAGAATACTTGATAACAATCTAGAATTATTAAAACACATTTTAATACATACCGATCTGTGTAACAAAATCCTTTGCGAGGATTTGGGGAATTATGTTCGCACTCGCTGCACATAATTCGTTGAACGAAAACAAAACCTAATCAAACAACAATTAAAACATAGCAATGTACACAGAAAGTACATTTATCTCCAATATTTAACAATTCAATTTTATTTGACCCAATACATTTGGCATATATATTTTAGATATATTCCATTTAGGACGGCCACTGAAGCTTCCGTGGCAAATAAAAATGCACATTCGATTTGTCCGACAACTGGCGCACACTGCCAACAATTTCAAATGTCGCTCTTCATTTGTTTAAGCATTACTTTTTTAATTTTTTTTAGTTTTTCATTGGATTATTACACTACGCCACTCAAACCTCATGGAACCCCTTTCTAAGCCACACACCAATCGCACTGGGCCGCCATACACATTTTACACTTTATCTGGTCCTGTCGTCTCTGTCGCTTCTCTATCGGAGAGTAAATAAATAAAAATTTCAAATTCAAATTTTTGCAGATTGGCCGAGTTGAGTTGAATCCTCTGGAGACTGGCGAGTGGCCATGGATGTACCAGCGGGAAGAGCAAAGGATCAGGGGCTGGAATAAAAAGTATACCATCACTAGTTAGTCGTTCATCAAAATTGGCCGGAAATGTTGGTACAGTAAGGCTTGCCAAATCCGGAAAGGGGTAAAAAATATCAATTTTTTTTCTTTTTTATTTTAAACTATCTTAAAAGTTTAAACTTTATAATTGAAGGATGAGATTGAACTTTCCCATTTATCTTGAAGAATTTATAATTATAATTATTAGTTTTGAATCCCTTACTTCTTTACAATAAGAAATAATAATTTTTCGTTAAATAACTAAGTTAAGTAAATAGTTAAAAGTATACATTTATATAACATAAAATTGTGTTTAATTTTTGCAAGCAAAACTGTCTGTGAAATCTATTTACATGGGCAGCTGAAACTGCTTTGGGGCCCTGTTGGCTGGCTGTCCTGTTGGCTGTTACTGTTTCTGCTCCTGCTCCGGTTTCTGCCTCAGTTTCTGTTTGATTTCATTACATCATTTGACGGCTGACTATTTGCCGGCCAGTTGGGTCTGCTGGGGCCCTGCTTCTATGGTCTGGGGCTGGATTGGATTCGTTTTAGTTGCTCCGAGAGGGGGAAATGAAACGAAAGGATGGGTGACAATTCCCCTGTGTACTTGCCGTGCGAAAATTGTGCGCTATGATTTTTGTAATTTGATTTGCAGATTTTTGTCTCCATCCACTCCACTCTATATTTTTCCGGCCTGTGTGTCCTGTCCGTCTGTCTGTTGGTCTGGCTGTGTTTCATCCATTGGCACACATCGCATAAATTGCTCGCCTCGGTTCGCCCGGACTAACATCGATGCATAGAGACACACGTGTGTGTGGAATTCCCCAATCCGACGAGTCCGACAACTACTCCTGGGACCGGGGTCCTTATTCCTCTATCTATCCTTTTTCCGTGTTAGTTGTGAGATAGTAGATGTAAACCGCTTTTTATGATGATGTTGTTACGGAAATTTTTGTGCTTGCCTTATTTTGAATTTGATCAATTGCTATTCTTCTGCCACATCGTTTATTTTTCGTACGTAAATTTCAATTCGGAATTTAAACAGCCCCCATCCATCCTCCTCCGTTTGGAGCAGTCAGCATCCTTGTCATGTGTCAATTGCAACGCCGGCTAGGCATGCCGAAGGAATTAAAATTCAATTCTGTTTTCATATGCACAAAACGGAAATTGAAAAATAGTGAGCAACATCAGGGGAAACTTTCGGATGCCGCTGTCGTTGATGTGTTAATACAAGCCCACTCCTTTATGGACTTTTCCTTGCCAAACTTGACTTGTTTCTGGATCGAAAATGTCATCGAAACGGTGCAAAGAACTGCGAGACAGCGGTATCCTTTGACAATATCCGACAGAACTTATTTCACTATCTCGCCCTGCCCCCGAGGGTCCAAACCTGGCTATTAAGTCAGGTTCCTCCTCCAGACATTGTCTCAATCCGAATCGATAAACTGGAACTGCTTAAAATTCTTTTGTTTGCGCAGCTGCTGCTGTCAATTCAGCATCTTTAATCTTTCGATCGAGCGGATCTTTGACTCTGGCGATCGTCTTTCCTCGCCTGCTCGAAAGCGATTCAACTACACTGGAGTGCAATTGATATGCAGGAATGCATCCAGTTTCGCTGCGGACCCTTAACTGGTTTTCAACTTTTTTCTTTACGACACAGTACCCCAGGGGCTTGTAGCTTGGAGTTTCAAGTTGATTCTTAGGGAGCTGGCTATTTCTTACATTTTTATCACAATATATTTATAAAAAGTACAAATGGTTGGCATTATCCGTTTGAAAATATACAATATATACAAAATATACCAAGCAGATACAGGCAGCACCATTTTCATATTTTCAAAAGCATTTAAATGGAACGTCTTTGGAGGTAAATCGAAGGAGGTAAGACTTGTTTAGCATCCGCAACCACATCCATTTGGGGCGTCAATTATTTTATGATGGCTATGCGTCTATTATCATCAGCGTAGAGAGCGAGAGATACAACGGAGAGAGATGCCGGAGAAAGGGGACTGAGATTGCACGGATCGCTTGGGATGTATCAAAATGAGCCATAAGTGGAACAAAGCTTGAAAACGTGACCAAATCAAATTTAATGGGTATTTCCATCAGACGGACAGAGATGGCATGCCAGGAGATTGATACAAACAGTCCGTACAAAAGGGAAGCGGAGTGATGGGCAGAGTCATGGTCCATGAGAGAGACCGGACTGGAGGAGAGAAGAAAATGGTGGCGACTGGTGGGTGGTAGGAAACGAAATCGAAAGCTAAAATGAAAACAGATGCAAGAGCTGTCAAAAATGGACAGCGGCAGCCAAGAGAAATGAAAATGAAAGGCTTGTGGGAGTCAGCGGGCAGCAGCTAGGACTGGCGATGGCAGTAATTAAAGGGTTAAAAATGGATATTGCATATATTGTTTTTTTACTTATAAATTATAAAATTCTGTTCCAATAAACGAATATTTGAAGATATAGTAACGATACTCCCAATTGAATTCTTTTATACATTTTTTTTCCTCAAAGCCAAGGAAGATGAACTACATTGGCTTCACTTCTTCGTTGTTTCCCTGTAATTGGTTCCTTTTGCTCTTGATTTTTTGGCTGTTTTGGAGCCCCCAGATTGTTGATTGTTGGAGTAAATGATTTATGCCTGTCTGCACAGTTTCGTCCCGACTTGGGCTGAAGGGATGTAGCAGGATGGAATCAGTTTGGATTCGCATTTGAAATATCCATATAAATATTTAAAGAGCACGTGGCCATTGTAAAT
This sequence comes from Drosophila atripex, assembly GCA_035045925.1. Lineage (NCBI taxonomy): Eukaryota > Metazoa > Arthropoda > Insecta > Diptera > Drosophilidae > Drosophila > Drosophila atripex. The sequence continues at coordinate 5,451,026 of JAWNOP010000070.1, read as the reverse complement.
GGTATGTCATGTTAGATGGCAAACAATTAATCAAAGATTTGTATATCCCTAACTCCGAATCGAAAAAGAGATTCCCCGTCCCAGCCCAAAGCAATTGGCGAGCGTGGAGTCCCAAAGGAGCAGCAGCTGAAAGTCGAAATTCTCATTTCTCCACTGACTCGGCTTGGCAACATGACATGTTGCTGGCAACATGTAACCGGTTTCTCTCTCTTCAGCTGATGCTTTTCGGCCGCTCTCGCCCATTGGCCATGCTCTCTATTTTCAGCGGACTTCGCTGCTGCTATACACAGGATACGAAGGAAGAGAACATCGACGCATGTCCTGCTGAACCCACACACAGGGTGCACCCTGCACCACGATTCCAAGCTCTACGTCAAGTACGTTCCATCATAATTTGGCCACTAATACGCACACACATACATAGACCCTAGCATGCGAGGACATGGGACGACCTCCGGGCGCTCAAAGTCTCGGCAGGACCTAAAGGTACTTCCTCCTGACACGCATTATTAAATATTTAATAAAAAAAAAATTAATGCGTGGATTTTGGCTTCTTCGAATGGTACGACTTTTGGCTTCCTTTTTATTGCCGCCGCTTTCGTCATTGATAAATATTGTAGGAGTCGCACGTGTTGAAACGAAAGGTGTCAAGATTTCTGCGTCACCGGCGAGCTTACGTTTATTAAAAATAAGTCGACTGACACTTTGGGAGACGCCGACGATCCTTGAAATAGAACTCGGTTCGACGCAGAACCTAAAAATAGGGTGGCTGAGGTTAAATCGTAGAGGATTCACTCCAATGACACTATGTCAGAAATATGGTTTTTTCTTACAAAATATGTCAAGAAATGTAATAAAAAGTATTGTCTAAGACTGAGCGTATCATGAGGTCTAAATTTAACAATTTAACGCATATTTGTATAAGTAAGGTAAGAACTGTTGAAAAAATCCACGTAAAAAAGTAAACTATTAGGTTTTTATGAAATTATTTTTAATATTTGCCAAGACAGGTTGTTTGTTGAGAGGAGGGAAAGAAACTTTGAAGTGGCTGACTACGCCTAGAGGTCATTTTTGGGGTGTTATCTGCTTGGGCCAATCGAACAGACAACAAAACGCGGCACACTTTGAGGCGTCTCCCCCAAAAGCAGCACCGGCAAAATCATAAAAAATGTTGCGGGCAAATAAAAAAGTCGTAAACCGTGGGAAAAGAGAGGAGGCTCCTTTTCAGGACACCCCCAACGATGAGTAGGAGTTTTGGCCCTGCGGTCAGTTTGCTTATTTTTGTTATTTAATTTTACACTTTCTCGCCTGGTCTGTCGCCCCTTCAGGATCAGGAAAAAAGCTTTTATATTTTTGCGTCTCTTTATTTGCATTTTTGGATTTGAAGCTGGGAGCCCCAGCTTTCTTGGGCTTGGTCACGTTTTGTCAAATATTTTTGGCTGGCGCAAGAACGTTATTTAATATTTTAGTTGTGGAGCTGGGCCGGGGGTTGCTGCAGTCGGAGCAATTTAGTAAAATATTTTGATTGCCAAACATGGCAAAACGGCACTATGGCGTTTGCATATGAATAACCGACTGCACTTAGGACCCACACAGATACAAATTTGCGGCGAGAGCCTGTATGTATTTTGTGTGTGTTTAGATGTGTGTTGGTGTCTAAACGGAAGTGGCAACATTGGCGCCACAAGCAAAAGTTTTTGTCGCTGACAGGAAGTTGCAATTTTGTTTGCAATTTCCTTCGGCGCACATTTCGGAGACCAAGAAGGAGCGGCTTCTAAGCGGGGTGGGATGTGAAAAAGTGCTACACGCCGAGGCGGGGTGCCACTCTTTCTGCCTGCTGTCAGCTTGTTTAGTTAACTAAGTTGCGGTTATTACAAATGAGAGGTGCGAGCTTGGAGTTTTGCAGGGAAGCGAAACAGCCGCAGACAGAGATGATGTCTAAGTGTTGCCAATGGTGGAACCATGGCATTTTTAGCCATCTAACTTTTCCAGCGGTGGATTTTCCAACAAAACCAAAGCCAAACAAATATAACAGAATATACTACTAAAGTTCAAGAGGTTATATACGCAGCAATCAGCACTAAAAAAGTATGCTGAAATCCAATTATTTTATTTATGCCACAAAAGCCTCAAATAATGAAAATTATGCGTTTAATCCTTCGTCACTAATACTATTTCGTTTTTATACGATACCGCACAAAATATTTTGCTACAAAAAGGGTTCTCTTTTTGTAGTCATTCAAATTAAATAATATTAGTCAATTAGCTATTTTTTGTGAACAATCAGCACTGGTTTAACACGTGTTTGCTGGCGCTGCGTTGCATTTGGCTTGGTCATATTTTTGCAGTCAACTTTCGTGGCAAATTAATTTGCAACAAAAGTTGCGCATCGCATTATACTCGTACAAATTGAAATATGCAGAACACGCTGTTCTATCCCCTTTTCTGCTGGTGTTTTACATTTTATAGTTTTTTAGGGTTTCGTAGTTTTTAATTTTTATTCTCTCGTAATTCGTGGATTACTACCAAATTGCGCAAATGGCGATTAATGCTGATGCTTCTATGAGAGAAAATAACACACATTTTCAATTAGTTTCGGGTTTTAAAAAGTTTCAATTTACATGTATAATATTCGTGTTATTACTGGCTTACTTTTTGCTAATCGTGCTCATGACAGCTTTATTAACCAGATAGTCAGAGAATATTTCCTACCATAAAAAAGGTTAGATATCCAGTGTGTTTTTCAACCTCGGAATGCTTAGGAAAAGTTTACCCAAACTGAAAATCCAAAGGATGGCTAATTAAATGCTTCTTCCCCTCGCGTTCCCCAATTAGCAAAGCCCAAGCCTGCAGGTGGACGAAGCCTAAAAACACAATGACCCCAACCTCCGTTTTCATACATAATTTCATTCATAAATAAATTAATGCCACTGCCAGCGAAGGGAAATATTTTTCCAAAAAATATTTTCTTCAAATGATTTCTGTGCGTTTTGTTTTTCTGTCATTCGCTTTTTGTTTACCAACTTTTCAATTGACGGCATTTGCTGCCATGGACATGAAGTGAGTCAACGAGAAGTGGCTCAAAGGTCAGCGGCAAATATACAGACAGACGTACCAGCGTACGCGCTTATAAATGCCGCTCTGACATAATTTGCTCAATCATTTGCATAATTTTTAACAGTCCACAGCCCTCAGCATGCCCACCCGCACCCGCACCCGCACCCGACCCGCCTCCGATCCATCCTCTTTAGCATTTTGGGTCTCCCTCTGATTTATTTTATTTTTTATTTATATATGTTTCAGTTGTGTTGCGCATCTCGTTAACAGGAGACGAGGCGCAAAATAAAGAATATGATGGAAAATGTCAGTTAAAGTCGAAGCTTTTATACCCTTGAGTGTCTTTCTAAATAATACTCGCCTCACATAGTTTGATGATTATGAACTCAAATCTACAAAAACTATTTTACCCAGGGTTATTCCCTTGTAAGGTATACCAATTGAATGCCTCTGTACTACTACTGGAATAGTAAGATTGGAAGGAATAAGAAGATTGTGTGGAAAGTTACCGACAGGAAGATGCACTATAATTTCTTGGAAAGTGAACCTAATAGAAGTATATGTACCATATAGGGTCGCCAAAATTTTTTCCAACTGGAATAAACCCCTCTGCAAGGGTGTGATGAAAAATTTTCGACAGAAGAACAAACAGAAAAAAAAAATGGCGTTTTTGTTTCAATGGTTTCTCCACTGTGATAAGGGGACATTTTTGCGTAGCATACTTTGCGGCTGTGAAGAAAAGTATGGCTGACCGTATAAAAGGGAAGTGAAAAAATGCGACACGTGTTGCCGCAGCAGTTAAAAAATTGCCGGTTGCCATTTGCCACATTTTGCACATAAAAATAATTGTGTTTACTCTGTTTAATGCGATCGAATGCGACAGCAAACGTCCTCAGCCTAAAGCGGATTTTTAATGTAAGCGTATCGGGAAGATACACAACCTAAATGAATGTATCTCCGCTGAAAATTGAGGCGACGGCATGTGAGTATGTATGTGTATTGGCAGCAAACGCAAAATGTGTTGGAAATCGATTTGAACTTTACTTTCTCGAGCTGTCACAATTTCAACAGGTTCCTGGTGTCACATACTTGTGCTAGGGTGACAGGTGCTTGGAATTTCTTGTTGGTTTTCTGCAAATGGCTGGGAATCCTAATTGAAACTCTTGCTTAAGGTACCGGCAAGGTATTATTTCTGAAAATCGATAAAAGTTTAATCTATTATTTGCACAATGGATTCACGCCTTGCTGCACAAATAAAATTGCATAAATACATATTTCCAATCAAAAGTTAAAGCGAGCAATCTGCTGGCACAGAAGCCCAAAACAAAAGCCCAAAAACAGATAATACTTCATCATTATGAAACATGTAGGTTTGAATTATTATGAATTATTTCCTGAGAACTAATTAGCTATTCTTGTAATCCATTCCTGGAAAACGACCTAGAAAGCTACCATTACGTAAAAATTAGCAAGACTGTGGGATGGTGTTAGGGAAATGATTTTCCTTTGCCAAACAAACAGTTTTTGCCGGAAAATTCCTCTGCTTCCGTCAATTGACAGGTGTTGCTGTCACGGACACAGGATGCGAGAATGCAAAGGAAAAAACCCAGAGGCATGAAAAATGTTTGGGATTCTAACTCTATCTCTGCCGTGCCCCCCCGTGAAATACCTCACTCGAACTGACTACCTGGAATGACTGCAGAACATGTCACAATGTGCCGTCCGAACATTTCAATCAGAATTCAGGTGGCAGGACTTTGTTCCCATATCCCGTCCCCGTTGGCCAATATTTGCAAGGTTCAGCAGGCTAGTTGTGCTGACATGGGGATCTAAAATCCTAGGACTCATTTCCAAGTCCATAGATTTTGGCAAAACTCGAACAATTCGCATCATTTTCTCGATTTTGGTTTTTTTTTTTTGTTATTCTCTAGAGTAGGATCCTCTTCTACACTGTTAAACCCATATTTGAATATCCACTTAAAACTTAATTTAACTTTTATCTATGGCAAGAGATACTTTTTGTGAATAAAAACAACAAAAACCCAAAAAAAAAACACTTATCTGCCTTGAGAAAATGTAAAAATATTGTTGCATCAATATTTAACATGAGAGGAATTTTTTGGACTTTTTTTAGCCACTTGACTCATTTGCCATGCAAACTTAATTACAATTTCATTCTGTTCGCTCTGTAATTTCCCCTATTGCTGTACAAATAGTTTTGCATACACTGTTTTTTTTGTTTTTGTTTTTATCATTTACACTGAACTAAACCATTTCAAATTGAAGCCTAAATATTTAAGGCTGCCCAGGGAGTGCAGTTCCACTCTAAGTGGAAGAGAGTGGCGCATTGCAAATTAAGTTGTCACTTATTTGGCATAAAATCAAATTGAAATTTATTACAACAAAATGATTATTTAATAACAATGCAGCATCAACTCATTCCCCATGGCTTGGCAGGACCTGACTGCACTATTCATAAATATGCAAGAGGCGGGGAGCAGAGGAGCGGGGCGAGATAAGCCGATGTCTGCATCTCGTTCTCAGTCTCGACATGATTTGTGGTATTTTCTGACTTTTGCCTGATGTCCCCATTTTCCAACTGTAATTGTAAATGTCATGTTGTGCGTGTGTCCTTTCCCTGCCGGTCTCCCTCCCCCCATAACTTTCTCACCATCTGTCCAAATTTGTGTGTGTGTGTATGCCGTCTGCAAGTTAGAAATTGAAATTTATTTGCATTTTTGATTTGTCAGTCATCATAAATATGCAAGGACCAAGACAACCGAGCAGCAGGGCCGTACAAACCGAGTGGCAGAAAGTGGCATTCGCTTTTGATAAGATTTTTTAATGAACTTCTCTCAAAGCAAGCTCCCCTCCATCCGGACAGAAAGCTATCCCTATTACAGCTCTACGTACCCGAACGACACCCCCCCTACTTGATATGTTTTTTACTGAAAATAAACTAATAGTACTAAGAGAATGTCAATTTTAAAATCTTATATAATTAAGCACGAAATAGTTATGTTATTTTTCCAAAAATCAAAAATAAACCTATACTTTTTTTTAAGTGTTTTTTGTTAAGTCTCCCATAAAGGAAGCCACAAGAAGTCGCATTAATTGTTCTGATCTTTGCTTTGCTGTTTCTGCAGTGCCAAGTTCAAAGCTAATGACGAGAAGCCCCTAACAGGTCTTTGCAAAGGAGGTTGGTCTCCCCGCATTCGCCATATAACGATTCCAGCTCTGATTGAAATGGAAACCAAAAAGGATTTCGCATCGGTGCAGACTGGTCTCGGCCTTTCGGCTTAAGAGTTCAATGCATCTGGGCTTACTGAGTTTCCGTCGAAAGCCGAAAGGCAAAGCCCTGGAAAACCGTTTGGTGAGTTTGGAGGCCTGCTAACCCATAACCCGAACCCACTGGAATCCCTTTGGTTTATATTTTCTCAACTTTTTCTTTCTATTTATCTTACCCTGTTATCCTATTTCTCTCTTTAGACAATCGAATGTGGTTTCATTTTAAGCTCATACTACAAACGGACATGGACAAAAACTTGCACGTCACTACACATCATTTGTATTGCTTTTTGCTGTCGGTGGGTAACTTTCTTTTTGGAGAATACCATTCCTCAGCTTGGGGTTCCACATCCCTATGATTCGCTTACCCCCGCAGGACATGTGCTGGGAAATCATAAATTACCCCAAAAAGTATGCAACATAATACCAGAAATTTGTGTAAGCGCATTCTTAACGCACAGCGCTCTGTGGATAGTGTGTGTGGTGGTGGTGGGGAATGCTAGTGAACCTTGTGCGGATTTAGCTTGCACTCCTCGTCCTCCCTACAAGCACACACACACACACACACACACTGATGTTAGATAGACGGACGCAGCTGTCAGGATTCGCAAGTTTCCCCTACCCAGGGCAGTAAACTAACCTTGTCTAAATGTTATAAATAAATAAAAATAAACTCACGTACACATGTATAAATGAATGCTCTGCTCTGCTTGTTTAGCTTTTTCAAAACCCAATCTATGAGAAAAGAAACTTGATCTGAAACATGAAAAATCACTAGGAATACAACAATTTTCACTTGGCGCTAATAAAAGTTGCATATTGCTCTGCCCTTGACCATGGCAAGGGATACAACAATCTTCCATTTACTTGTCCCAATAATATACATAATTTAAATTGCTATGGGGTCAGGTCCTTCATAATGATTTTTACTATTTTTACAAATGTAATATTGGGACCCTATTACATTTGCACATTGGATAGGCTGATGCATTTGCTTTAATTACATTTTCCATTTTTCACTTTGGCAACAACTTTGTTTAGTTTACAAAATTTTTTCCATTGCCACTGCTGCATTTATTCAATTGAATGGCAACAAAAAAAGACACAAAAAGTTTCATGACATTCGTATGAATATCAGGGGACGTAAGCACATAATACAATCTATCACATGCCCCAGCTATCTATCTTTGTCCAACATGGGTGGCCAGCGACTGGTGGCTGGCGGCTGGGACGCGGGCACTACCATACCACACCAACTCACTAATTGCAAGCGGTGCGTGCAGTGGAAAAAAAAAGCAAAAGCGACGAGGAGAGATGAAATAATAACCCAATGGTACTCAAATGAAGACCGTTCCAATGGGGATTAAGTGCAAGCATGGGGAAAGCGGAAAAGCCAGTGGGCTAACGGCTAAGGGCTAGGGGCTGATGGGTGGGGTATGGAAAATGGGAAAGGGAAAACGGAAAACGGAAAACGGGAACTGAGGGTAGCCTGGGACAGCACTCATTTAAATTTCATGCTTATTGCCACAAAATAGCTCAGTTGGTGGCACAGCAACCACTACAGCAGCTACTGCTGCTGGTGGCTGCTGCCTGCTTCTGTTGTTGCTGCTGCCACAGAAAATATTTTACATATATCACTGACAAGCGACGACGGATCAGGAAATGGCCAGGAGAAATGCGGAATGTGTGGGGAGGGAATGGGGACTACGGCCAGCCAACCAAAAAACAAGCTCAGGGAAGCACCGAAATAACACCAGGGGACCCCATGTGTATACATTCGTTCGTATATGTTTGTGTGCGAGTTCCTGGTTAAGCTTTCAAGTAAAAATAGCAAAAATGCTGTCAACATAATAACGAAATTTTAACGCGCCCGGCGCAACCAGCGACTCAGTTCGGTTCAGCTTAACTCAACTCACCCCTGGCCGGGACTAGTCGGATCTCCAGTCCTCTGGACTGGTGGGGTCTGGTCTGAAAATCGTAATTTCAACATATCAAGTGATTTCTTTTCCCTTTTTTGTTGCAGTTATTGCTGCTGCAGGGGGTATATGGACACTCATAGCTTCTGGAATGGATAATTGAACTAATAACAATAACTTAGGATAAACTTGAAATATTATCTATCAGGATATTTTAATCCTATATGATTTTTACTTGGGAACTTATATTTATGGAATACGTTTTAGGTTCATGGCTAAGAACTCCGATTAAATCACAATTGATTTAATCACTTGTGGAATTGTGGAAATGAAAACTTATTAAAGAGAATTATAGATTCGTATAGGACTCAGATATAAAAGGGATTTTTTTCAACACGGTTTGCCAGCCAAGAACGCGACCCACAGTGGAAATATTCTGTGGAAAAACGTACGGCAAACTAAAAACTGAAATCCAGAAATAAATAAATTGACGTGGCTATGACGCTTACACGGTTCAGACGGGTTGGCCAGGGCACGGGCTGGATGTGGGGTAAAATGCCAGAGGAAGGACAAAGGCGGTGGATGTTCAGTTTCTGGGTTTGCAGGATGTGCAAGGACACAATCATCCGCGGCAAACCGAGCCGAGCTTCGACTGAGCTCCGCTTCTGCTGCAGCTTCTCCACTTGCTCGTAAATTCGGCATGAAAAAGTTGCACGAATAAATTAAATTTGTTTGTAGAGGGAAGGACCAACAAAAAAAAAACAAGAAAAATAAAAAATAAAAGTAAGAAAGAAACAGCAGGGAAATCTCCACTCCGCTTCTTTGGTTCTACCCATGGCAAATTGTCTGGCTAACATGTGAGTGCATCTGTATTTAATTTTGCCATTTTAAACGAAAATTTTCACGCTGCCTGCATTTGGATTTTAATTTATACATTCGCATAGCCCGACACGGACGCTGACGAGAGTCGAGGCGTCTGAGGAATCCATTAGGCATCTCACTTAGCCGGTAATGAAAGCTCAACAACTAAGCGCCTGAGCTAGAAATAATATAAGCAGTTTTTGCCAGAGACTCTGATGACTTGGTTTTAACTGGATGTCTTGTTTGTGCTTTTTGGCAGAAAGCAGGCATATAAGCAGTTTACCTAATCCTTTGGTGAATTCTAATAAGTGGATGAAAAGGTTGTCTGCATCTTAAAATCTAAAGAGTTTAAAAAACGAGAGAAAGAGCCAATATAGGTAAATTGAAGAGTTCTGGGAACTGGCTTGCAAATTATACAATATGTACAAATTCCTGGAACCAGCAACTCAACTCCCAACCCATTTATTTTCAATTCCCATTTAGACGGACAAGTGTTGGGGCGGAAAGCAGATTCCCAAACCAAATCAGGCGTGAGGCTCACAAAGCTGCGAGCACAGTGTTGCCCAGGTGACGGGCAGGTGAAAAGATTCTGTGGACCGTACCAGGTGCTAATATGGCGCAGTCATTTCCAGCATGTCCCGATTGGCGACAAAGGGCCATGGAGTCGCTCGATTTCCATAGACTTTTCATTCCCGGCTTTTGACGCTGCCGCGCCACTTAAGCATGCAATTGGCCATGCAACGAGTCCTGCAACGGCGACAACAATGGGGCATACACTGAAACCACTACGTTGGAAATTTGAAATTGAGTTTCTATTTAACTAAACTCAACCAGGGGCGTTAGCTGCCAGGGGGTGTCTGCGAGCTAAGCTAAGGTTCAGAAAAAATATTTTAAATTCTATTATTCGAATGCCCCAGAGTCGCAGAATCAAGAGCTCCAATGATTTGCCACTCGAATGGTAAGTGGCAAGAGGCGTATAACAAGGAGGTCGACTCAAAAGCGATTCAAAGGATACTTTAGCTCCCTGGACGTCTTTTGAAATTGCAATTAACAGCCGGCATGCCGAACAACTAAAATTAAATACAAGCAAGGACGATGACCACCTGGATTAGCCACGTCTGTTGTAAATGGGCAATGCCAGTGTCATCGGCTTAGACTGAACGCGGCCCTCAATGACCCGGCCTAACGATAGCCAAATATAATTATGACCTTAACAAGATGGAGACATTGTTGGCCAAGGAGAACCACAATGCCACAAAGGGCCGGGCAATCCGGGGCCAGTGAGGTGCGAGGATAAACGCAAAACAGCCGCAGAGCAAGTGTCACTAACATTCCGCTCCAGGGGGATGAACTACAAATGAAGAAGCTTGGGAGTACACGTCTAAAAAAAGAGGTGGGTTGCCTTTTGAGTTTCAAAATGAAAGTGAGTTTATGGATGACTGATTTAATATTTGAAGCTTATATTTATTTCAAAACTGTTAGAGACGAGTTAACTCTAACACTTATTTTCATGTTTTTTCCAGTGTATTAGCTCCATTGCCACGGAAAACTCTCGCCGAGTAAAGGCAAATTATTATCATTTTTAAAAGTTGGCGAACTCGTCCGGCTGTGGCTAGCGCCCTCCATAGCCATCCCCATCGTCATTTCCCCATCTGGCGGCCCGTTGCTGAGGTGACGCTGCGCTTGTTTAATTAAGCCAGAAGCATCCTTCGAAGCAGTTGAGCTGCTGAAAGGGCGTGGGTGGTGAGTGGGCAGGACAGGAAGAGACTTACCGAGGTCACTGGGGTGGCACTGTTGGCGGGTGGTTGACTCCTGCTAGTAGGAATGTTACTGTTACTGCCACTAGCTCTAGCGTGGGTTCTGGCTCTGGATGCGACTCTGGTTTGATTGCCACTCAACTGGGGATTTAAAATATGCGACAGACGTAGCGCGAAAAGCAATCGAGATGAGTTCAGGGCCTTGAATTGGGATTGGTATTAGCAGCGTGAGAGGGGTTGATGGTTCGGGGATGGTTAAAGTGACGGCTCAGGGCACTTAAACTATGTACACGTGTTGTTTGCTTTTTTTCGCTCGCTTTATGGCTGCGAAATCAAAGTTTTGCCGGCTCACCTTTGGATAGTTGTTCAAATATGTCAACAATGACGACGACGATGGTGAGACAACATCGAAAAACCCATGGCGGAAACAAGTGTTGTGAAAATTTGCCAGACTGACGCAATTTATGGCCCTTGGTTGACATTTTTTTGCAATAACCGGATAACCCGGAGCGGGGATCCAAGCAGAAGGAAACTCAAAGGAAGAAACCAAGGAAACCGGCATGTTTCATATTTTGTCAACTACAAGCAGGATTCGCTTTCCTTACGCTTTATCCAGAACTTTTACTCTATTTTCCGGGTATAACAGTTGGGATATGAGCTATCATATTATATTTTTATATAATCTTATATATAAAATTCATTCTAAACAAAATGGCATTACTTATATCTAAGAATATAAATTTATTTTCCTACAATCCTTTAGAAGAGAATCTACCTATTCGTTTTCAGTTTAAAAATATATTTTTTGAACTTATCTGAGACATGTTGACGGTGCAAATAAATGGAAAATTGTTGCCAGTGCTGGTGCAGTTGCATATTATTGTTTAGTTACCGAGGGAGCATGTGTTTCGATGAACAACAAAAAATGGGCTAAAATGGAAACATGGAAAGACAAGATTTCCAATTTCCTTCTCAAAATAAACTGAACAAAATTTTGCAGAACATTTTTTTGGCAGTAATAAAAACTCAAGATAAACAATTTTGTTTTTAATAACAACATATTCTGTAAAATTGATTACAATGATTTTATTTTTTTTTTAACTATTTCTGCGGAGATTCCTCTTGTTTATTCCATTTTGTAGGTCAAGTCATGACCCACTACAGCAGTGGTGGCTCCGCGGTGCCTTGAGTAAAAAATATTGTATGCCACCAAAGTTAATGTCTGTTTACGTTTACCGTTGGCTTTGCGCGCTGTAAACATGTACCTTTCCCGGGCGTCGAGTGCGGGGCCAGCACGGGGACCTGGCCCGGCACACTGCACACGCATCAGAAGAAAACTGAGGGGCGGCAACAAAGCCACTTCGTGTGGGGGCTTAAAGCGACAGCAGAGGCGGCGGAGGGGGGTTTGAAGCCAGAAGAAAGCAGCACAGAGAGACTGAACTTTGGACATTTGTTTGCCTGATGATTAGGGGAGAGGGAAGGGGCGAAGGAATTTGGAGCTGGGAATTCCTGGGGTCATCCAGGTGAGCAAATGACAAATGGCAAGCGTTTAACTCGGAATTGGCTGAAACTGCTGCACTGCAGTCAAAGAGGCAAAAAGTTTCCATTTGCAGGCGAATAAGTTCAAATCCAAATGTCAAATGTCGTGGAATTCCCTTTGACACGAGGTGGCTGCCCCGTTTGCCACTTTTTGGATGTACATTTCAATTTCGCTCTCGTCTGAGCCCTGTTGTTGGACAGCTTCGTCATGGAATAATTGGTGAAAATTCTGTTAACTACTTGTGTGATAAATGAAAATAAAAACGCCATTCTCCGCCTTAATTATATATGTATGTATGGTGTAAAGTATTTTTTAATGTATAACTTCCTGGTGGTCTCATTTATTTAATGAAAAAGAGACGGGAACGACTTGACACCTTGTCGGTTCCCTGCCCACTTTAATCCAGTCCAGTCCCCTCTGCCACTTTTTATTTTTTGCCAGATAGCCAGATACCCAGATAGTGGAAGGCCCGTTGTCTGGTTTTAATGGCTTGCTCCAATTGCCTCGAAAGCAACTTTGAAATGCAAAAATAAATGCGCTGCGATAAAATGCAAAAACAATACGGCAGCCAAGGAAAGCCAACAACGCAACTCAGTACGGAACACAAGAACAGCACTAAAAAGAGCCGAGGCAGGAAGATCTACCAGATCTACAGTAACAATAATTTAAGGGCACCACAACAAGGACAACTTCATTACGCGTGATTTAAGGACAGTCGTAGGCGACACACCTCAAAGGCAAAAGGGGCTGGGTGTGGGCTGGGAGTGGGTGTGGCTGGTGGCTGGTGACTGTTAGTAGTAGCTTCGCAAAGCGTTTGCTTTTGGTGCGTTTTATTTATTTAAACGCATTTGTGTAAATTATCATTTTAAATTGCTGCCAGAACAGTGCCGGGTCAGGGCAGATGCGGGCGGGGTGACCGGGCTGGCGGGTTGGCGGGAAAAGTAATATATAAATAAATGAATGTTGCTTATACGCACAACAAGGACACAAAACAGAGTCATCTCAGAGCCTGCTACTGATGCTGAAGGCTCTCTGCCTTAGCCCCTCCGCTGATGCCTCGCCCCGCCTCCATTTGACTTACTTTACAATGACATTTGCAATGTAATTTAATGAGTCACAATCTTGTTTCTCCAACTGCCTGACACTTCCTTCCGCCGGGCCGCACCTCCACTCCCACCTCGTCCGGGGAAAGTTCCTCAACTCACTTTCTCCTCCCTACCGGTCCTCCCGGCCCTCCCGGTCCTCCCGGCCCTCCCGGCCCTCCACCTTTCCCCGCCAGATGCAAAGGCAGCCATATATAACAGCTTCTGTCAGTCATTCAGGGGCCAAGATTGATGTTTCGCCTTTACAAACTTTAAATGGAATTCAAAAATAAGGGAAAATAAAATGCTTTTAGGGGTAACACATTTAAGGTATGACATCATTAAATACCCTGTTTTTATTTTGGTACTTTATTTTATTTCATTTAATTTAAAATAATATATTCAAGTGGGCTATAGAAGTCGGGGACTTAAGTTCAAAAGTACACACTAATTTACATAATCTAATTGTACCTAAATCATCATATATATTCATAGGAACTTTTGATGAGACAGCCACATCTCCTTCAGTTCCTTCACAAAGGACACTGAAATGAACGAAAAAAAAAAGGTTTCTGTTCTCCAACGACCTTACCGATGATGAAGACGGAGCTGAGGACTTCATTCTGTTTCTTTGGCTCATTTTTTTGCTGACCATGTCTATATTATGATTTTCCTTCCTTCCGCACTTTTTTCCCCAGTTAATTTGTGGCCACACGCCACTTGCTACTTGCCACTTGAGCCACATGTGGGCAGGATTGCAGGAGGAAAGGTTCTTTTCGGCGAAGGCTGAAGGACTGCAAATTTTTGCGCACGAGCGAAGCAAACGAAGCTTCCAAGTGGACCCGCTGAAATATCCAATTTGTAAAGGCGTCACTGGTCGGGACTTGTTGGGGGGATGGGGAGATGGGGGCGGCGTTGAGTTTCTGGTCATGAATGCCAAGTAAGGCGACTAAAGGAGTCGTCCTTGTCGTCAGTCGCCTTCAAACTAAATCACTTGAGAGCGGACAGCTACGAAACGCGTTGAGCTGCTGCCATTTTGATTTGGCGCAAAAGACGCAAAAAGGTAACTAACAAAGGGCCAGCCAAGGACCTTGGCCGACTCCTTTCTGATCCTGTCGGGCTCTACGACACGCAGCAATTTTTTTTTCCGCCTGGCATTTTTTTGCTTGGACCGCAGAATTTTTCTTACTTCTTCGCTAGATTTGCCTCGGCGCTCTGTTTGAAAAATTGGCTGCCGTTGGCCGAGTCCTTTGGTTCTTTCGTCGTCACGTCACGTCAGAGCTATGGTGCCTCACCTTGGAAAACGGAATACACTTGGATTTATTCGAAATTTGTATTAAAAGGAGTTGCGTTCCATGTCTTGAATGCTTACTGGAAGGTAATTCCTTGCGAGGTACTTCTCTTTTCCCAAATAACAGCCAGACTTTAAAGCTTTTTCCCTACCAATTATTTATTTCATTTAATTTATTATTGACCCTGTGCATTTATGAATTATTCTAGCCAGCGCCTACACCTTGGCGAAATAGTTGACTAACGCCATAATGATGATGTCACCATCAGCCAAGCTGCAACCCCCCATAATGATGAGGTCTCCAGGTTGGGTTGCAGATTGGAGCCACGTCGGGAGATGGGATGGATTTATTTGCGGGTGACGTTACCCAACTTATCTGCCATCAGCGGCGGCACAGATTGATCAACTAAAGCGGCGGGTGCAAAACTTTTGCCGGCGCTTAATGAGCTTTTAATAAAAGTCAAGCCGGCAAGTTGGCACAAGCAATCCCGCCTACCCAAAGAGAAAAGCGTGGAAAAATCCCAAGAAAAACTGGCCACGCACGGAGGCAGGCTGAGAGGCCTTGTGCATTTAAGCGCAAAACTTATTTCTGTCACGGAAATTAAATTTGCTCGCTCAGGCGCCGCCGCAGGCACAAGTGAAGTGAAGGCCTCCGAGCACTTTGCCTAAATCATGCCCGACATCCCGGGCCATGGCCACCCGGGGGTGGTCGGTTGTGGGCTTGGCTGGGTGGGCAACTGCCACGCCTCCACCTAAACTTCGCGCAACTTCCCACACTCCTCCTCCACTTGAAGCCCATCCCACTTCTGCTGCTAAGGCGACAATTATACGCTTTTAATCTCTTTTGAACGTCGCGAACGTGCCCAAAATTCTCAAAATCTTTTCCAAAACCAACCGAAACTTGGTAGCCGGAGTCGAAGGTGTTCTGCCCGGCTGCTGTACATAAAATGGCGAGGTAAAAGAAAAAAAATAACTGCTTCAAATCCTTTGGAAAATCTTGACACCACGCTCTGACGGAAAAGGCGAAAAAATAGAAGGAAATATAATATTCTATATCTAAACGCTTAAATAATAAGCTAAAGATTAATATAATATATTTTTTATGATATTATAGACTGTTATACCATAGAATACTATCATATTTTTAAGAGAAACTGATGAGAGCCCATAAAGAACTTGAATTCCTCTAACCAGATTCTAACCTTAAAGAAATAATTGAAACGAATATGAAGTTCAATTGAAGCTCCCAAACTGTTAATTAAGGGTCTAGGCTTTGTGAATTATTCGAGGAATTTGGCCAAAGCAGATTGACGCTGATGCCAATTGCGGTCTTCTGGGTTCGGAGCTCGGCCAAACGAAGTACAACAAGCATCAATGGTAGGCACCATAAAACTACAAAAGCCATTGGATGTTGGTCGAAATTCTATTGGCCCTATAAATCTGCACCTGTCCAATGGACCAACAACTTGGCCGGGCTAACAACTCAATTCGCGTTAATTTTCCGATGGAAAAAGGCCAGGGAATGGCATCGAAATTTCTGATATACCACTCTCCTGGCTGCTGGCTGTGGTTGTGGCCAAAAGCAACAGCAACAAAAATAGCCATAATAAGAAGACCAACAACAACAGCAGCAAAGTACAAAAATTGTGTTGACAGGCGCGGCAATGCGACGCTGCCAACAAACAAACCGCGCTACAAACCGCGCAGCAAAACTGCCGCAACAATGGACGGCCAGTGGCAGGACACAAGGGGCAGGGATAGAGCAAAAATCAGGGAAACAAAATCCAACAGCGAACAGAAACTGTAATGACAATCGACAACAATTACAATCAAAAATGGCTGAGCACAAAAATTCCGGAATGGAGCAGTCAGCCAGTCAGCCACCCAGCCGGGGCGCACCAAGGCCATAATTACCTTTTCCACCCACAGCCCCAAAAGGGGGCGTGGTAGGAGGGGAGGAGGCCAATGTGGGCAGTCCAGTCAGCGAGTGTCGCCCATAACATTTGTAATTTTTGATGTGTTGCGGCCAACACACTCGCACATAGGCAAGTAAGTATTTAATGTTGCATGTCTTACAAATAAAATGGGGCATATGGCTTATGGTGACATACTTTATAAGAATATTTAATTCGTAGACTGCATAAGTAATCTTTTAAATATTTTTAATTGATAACATAGTAATAATTAATAATAAATTGTTAAGTTTAAAAAGGAAGAGTAATGGTAAATCAGCATTATCTGGATTAAAGTACACTGTTTTCAGCTTTGTGGGTCAATAGCAGACCAAATATTACGCTACTACGCTGACAGATCAGTAAGTTGATTGCCTCATTTATTTTTCAATTACAACATTTGTTCCGGCCAACAATAAACAATAAAAACAACAGCGACGTGCAAATTGAAGCAAGGAAAGGAAAAAAAGGAAAATAATTGCATAGACTACTTAAACAATTTAATGAATAAATGAAAAATAAAAAAATAAAAAATCTCATTAGTCCGACATAGACTCAACAATAACAACAGGAAATCAACAAAAAGTGTATTCGACACGAAAAGCCAGCAACACAGTCATCAATGTGAACATAAACAATCTGAAGGACAGCCATTACAAATAATCGCATTCGGAAAAAGTGAAAAACAACAACGGCTAATTGATAGGTTGGGTCAACAATAACAGATCATTAAAAAAGTTGGGTGCCATTGCAAGGGAGCCTTAAAGGAATTAATTTGAGGTTCAGCTGTCACCGTAAGAATTAATGAATTATTTTAAAAATGAAAGACAGTAACTAGTCTTATCATGAAATGTGTCATGGAGCTTTTTAAAATGGACTACCACATTGAACGTCCGCTGCCTCTTAAATTCAAAGTATCCATTCCTTGGACATGGGGGCATATTTGGTGGCACACTGTCCATAGTCTGATCCGCCCTGACAGAGATGAGGCAGCTGGCAGGCAATCGCTTCATCCAGGACTTCCATCTCCGCATCTTGCCACCGAAATTCCTGGCGATGCGAAAGGATGTGGGACTGGGGGACTACGTCGATGGGGAGCCATGTCTATGCCTACATGCTAATATGTCTGACAGTTGGTTTCGATTTGGGTTCGAGCTGTGGTCCTTTTCCTCTCCTTCCTCCAGCCATTGCTGCTGCTTATCCTGCCGGCTTAACTGTCATGCAACTACAGCCTGGAACGCAAAGTATCTATGAGTTTGGGGTGGGCCGATGGAACCGGATACGGATGCGGCTGCGGGAGCTTCGCTTGAATTTTCAGCGACCGTCGAAGGACTCTATACAGGGCTTGTCCTTCTGGTGACAGCACATTCCCCATCATCCACACACCCCTGCGGTCCCCCGTTCGTTGTCGAGCCAAAAAGGCGAAAAATAAATAAAATAGAATGCTAAAAATTCAATTTGCAAAACGTTATCCATGGGATTTACATAAAGCAGTCATTTTGAAGTTATACGCAGCCCCGAAACTTTTCCTCTTCTCGGGCCTCCTTCACACTCTGCTCCATTTTGGAGGATTCTTTATATATCTGAGTGTTTATATGGTATTTTTGTAAGCGAATGCACAGGAACAAGGATGGGCTGACACATTTCCTCAAATATGCATAAATGTATACTTTATTTAAAAATATGAAAAACTTATGAAAACTAGACTGAGAATTATTTTATTTCTTTTAAAACTACTTCATTTTTTGTAATTTTCAATGGTAATTGTTTTCTGTGTAATTTTGCGCGTTTGGAGGGCAACTTTTTGTAGAGAGTGTTACCCTCTTTGGGGTAAAGCCGCTGCCATGTCAATAACTTGGCTTGTATTAGTCATTTGAGCGCTTTCCCAATTTTACTCATCCAGCTTTCCAGCATCATCTCCTCGCCACCCCCCGTAAGTCCTGCGTAATTCGAATTTTTTACAGAGAATAGACGATTGAGTTTGGGTTGCAAATGGAAAACCATCAAATTTATTGAAATCACTTGCTGCTGCTTCTGAGACTCTGGCCGGTCTTAAATGCTCTGGCTGGCGTCTGGGGCCATATCAGTCGCATCCTTTGCTATTGTAAACATCAAATCACAGACAGTAAAACCTCAATACACAAACAAACCCACGCACACAGGACATTGAAACACGTTTCAGCTCCAGGACACGGCACACACACACACACACACACACAATCGCATATAAACATAAACGTAAACATAACATAAACAGAAGAGAGGCGCTGTGCGAGGGTCCTTTCTGGTCATGCGGGTAGTTCACTTCATCCCATATCTTTCAACGGCCCTCCCCCTCGAATCGCACCCGCCCGATACTCAGATTATTTCATTCGTCAATCCCCCGCCAGCGGTTGTCGATGCGCTGTAAATTCTCTTCAATTTTCTAAAAAGTTTTCGTCGAAATTGACTTCGGTTGTTATCCGGGAGAGCAAAGCGGAAAAGAAATAGAAAAAAGTTTCGAGTACAATAAATTACAAGTGGAACGGACGAATTTGAGTTTAAAATTCGAATTTATGCTACCCTTTTGATTAATAAACGGAAAACCTATATTAATATTATATTCAAAAGGAATAAGCTCAAAAAATACAGTACTGATGGTATAATGGAAATGGATCATTTAACTCCTAATTGAAGATGCTGGACATGTTCATAAATGTTCATTAAACGATAATATTAAACTCCTAATTGACTGAAACTCAATAATAATGCAACGACCATCCAAGCACTCCATCTTCAGTCGCCATCTTTGCTTCCCAACTATTTTCCGTGTGCCATTTAGCAAATGTTGTCAGCCAAAGTATCTGACAGGACATCAGGACAGGACTTTCGAGGCATGTGGGTAAGGAAATCAATAAACTTGGCCAGCGGTTGGCTGAAATCTCCAATACAAATATTTTACAATGTTTACAATGTTTGCAGTCGGGTTGACGCCTCCTTGGGATCTCCTTCACCTGGCGCTTGCCTTTATCTTGCAATAAAAATTCAATCACACACTTTCCACTGCCGGGGAGGACAAAAGCAATGATAGTTATGTAGATACAGAGGGTCCCGGCGCAGTGCTTAAATATTCACATATCGCAAATTCAATTGAACGCAACACAGGACCCAGGACCCAGGACATGGCCCGACGCAGTGTGCCAGGGATAAAACGGTGTTGACAACAACTATGGGAATTCCAGCACACCGACGCATAAGTACGGGGCGGGGTGCGGTGTCCTCCCAGACAGTCAGAGCTACATCTACGAGGAGCGTAACTTTTTATATGTTAAAAAGGATTTGCGGTTAAGCCGAATGGACAATGCCAAGGATCCACATACACACACACACACACACTAATGCACACAATCGTACAAACTGCGAAAAGTCTGGCAACTGGTTGCATTCCCGTCTCGGAGGTCCTGGCAGATAGCATCTGAACATATCCCCGGGACTTTGTGCCGGATGGGCACAAATTGTTTGTGCCTCTAATAGGGATCAACATTGGTCAGCCTCTTGAGACATCCCTTCCACATCCTTTCCAGGTACTCGCACTCGCCAGCCACTCCCCCAGTTTATCCTTGTTATCCACCTTGGGGTTTCCCATACGCATGCCACTGCACATTGTGCGGCAAAAGAGAGTATGCTATTTTTGCTCCACCAGGAAAACCAATTTCTGGGAAACGAAATGATCTACCTTGGGAAGACATAAAATATTTACGTATAAAATTTCATGCCAATTTACTACTTTATTTCACAAAATTATCTTGGCTTGTAAATAAGATACTTCCTATGCGTATCTTAAAGTCGAATATCTTTGTTAATTTTCTAAATTATTATTTCAGACAGGAGGTTGTGCGTTTCCTACAGCCGGCTGATGGAAAAAGTTATTACGCATACGCCGTGCATTGTAATTATTTTATAAGAGTACAATAATCGCATCAAAGTCAATTGAATTAAAAGTTCCCTGGCGTTGCGTAAATCAAACGTTTCCGGCAGCGAAAATGTGGCCAGTGGGGTGGCGGGTGACTTGTGTCGGTGGTGGTGATAGGTGGCAAGTGCGTAAGCTGCACATGCTGAAATTCACTTAAGGATTCGGCTGCGACGCTCGTAAAAAGCTGAAATCAAATGGAAAACTTTTTCGTCGGTAAAAAATTTGCAGCGAACGTGCCAAAGGAAAAAGTCGGAGTGCGCCAGGGAAGTAGACACTAGTACGACGGCCAAAGTGATTTTAACGCAATGCAAATGCCAGAAATTCTTTGGGGCGGGAACGAGAAGGAAAGGGTGGTAAATTAATGGCGCTTAATTTCATGTTTACAAGACGAATGTGCAGAGGAGCAGATCGAAATCCAGGGAGATTCTCAGACACACACGTGCTAGTGCAGACAAGTCCTTCTTCCTTCCGGCGAAGTCCTCAAAGGCTCCAGGCTCGTGACTGATGCCCGTATGCAAATTTTCTGGTAACAGCCATCACAGGCGGGGATTTGGCGACGCCGATGAACAAGTGTGCGACACAGATCCGATTAAAAGTTGCCACGACAGCGCCGTCACATCCCATCGCACCGCGTCGCATCACATCAGCCATTAACAAATCCCATATGCTTCGCTCGTTTTGGGCATTTCTGTTTTAATAAGTTTTGTATTGCTACTACACTTCGCTAAGAAAGTGCATCAACCAACCAATACTAACCCATGCAGGTACCTAATTAAAATTTATTATAAATTCAATTATAATAGAAAATCCAATACTACCACTTTCCATAGAATTAAATTGTTCAACTCAGCTTTCAACCCAATCAAGAACCATTTCTTACACAAGCCCCACACATTTTACTTCAACTTTCGCACCCTTAACCCACCACTTGTTCTCTTTCAGAAACTTTGCAAGCAGCCATTAAAATAAGTGCAATAATTATATCACTAATGTGCACTTACAATTGTTGACTTTTCGTCTTAATGGCGGGACCCTACACCCCTCTGACATAACGTCCCGGGGGCAAGCAACTTCGATATGTTGTCCCTGGCTACCGTGGGGCTGGAAGGTGCACCTTTGAGATTCCGTTTGGCCGGCGCGCCGGAAGGTGAAATGCGTTATTTAAAAATTTATCGACGCTCCGGGAGTGTTATTATGGTAAAATCAATAACAAATATTGACTGGGCCGAATGTTGAGGTCAGGGCCGCTCTAAAGGGCGACAGGGACAGCCAGGCACTCCTCCACTCCTCTGTGTCAGCGGAAACTCTAAACAATATTATCGCGATGCTTGATGAAAGGCACGTGACATTTACATTTTTTATGTAGCTCCTAGACATATGGAGTGGGTTTCAGTGGTGCGCCAGTTGAGTGGCACTGGGCGGGTGGGTTGGGTGGCTTGAATGGATAGGTAGCTTTGGTACGAGGCAAAAACAAATCAGAAGCGAAATGCCCTCGATACGCAGAAATTTATATAGAAAAATCATTGAAGCGACTTCAATGAAGATGGCAATGATGATGATGACGATGAAGATGATGATGTTGGTGGTGGTGGTGGTGTGGAAGGGGCGGGGCTGGCCGGGGCGAATTGGGGCGTGGCGCGACCATGACTGATGGCAAAAGCTACAGTTAGGATAGACAAATACAATGGGGGTTTGGGACTGGCTGTGTAGATAGCGCATAACAAGCTCAATCAAAGATAAAAAGCAAAAAGAGAAAAGAAACATCAAATCAGTACACACACACACACATTCGCAGAAAGAGCGGGGGTGAAGGACGCACTACGATTGGATTCGTATTGATATAAATTGCTGGAGCGTCTAACGCGAATTACAGCAGCGAGAACAGGGCTCTCGATTCGGAGAAGGGCCACGTCGACGGCAAATAGAAACAAGGACGCCGACCAGGACCAGACCAGAGTTCGAGGACATCAACAATTATGGCCAGCGAAATGAAAATAAAGAAATAATCAAATCAAGAAGAATATTGATTGATTATGCACCATAAATAATGAATAAGTATAAGCTGGAACCGAAGCAACATAAATAAGAAGCTGTTAAGTACCGTCACACCAAAAAAAGGAGTATCTTTTCTGGGTCGGGGCGTTTACATTTTTTGTTTGTTCTTAGGCCTGTCGGGGAGCATCTGTATCTAAAATACCTTGAAACAGAAATAGTAATTTATTTGACATTACGTATACGCCAGGTGTTTCAAATCAAATGAGTGGAAACGGAGTCGGAGCTGATTTAACTTCATGATTAATTGTCTTATTCCTAAAGGATGTGCTTGGGGATGGGGTTGCGGGAGCTACCTCCTTCTTATTTATTTTAAAACTAAATTAATGTGTCAGAAAAGTAGTTGCAAACAGAGTCTTCCAAAAAATATGGTGTTTACACACTCGAAGTAATACATATCAACAATTTGGTAGTGAAGTTACTGAATTAATTCCACAAAAAACCTACAAAAATTATTATATTTATATTTTATTATAGTATTATATTTTGTTCAAAAGTTTGCAATATTGTAAGGGAGACATCCCCACCAAATACGTTAAAGTAAAGTTGAAAAGGACATTATGTCTCACAGCGATGGCTGTATCTTGACCAATTTCTATCAGATTCTTGAGCGGAATTCCTTAAACGATTTGTGGATCGAAGCTCCACCATCTGGAAACGAAGTATTTTTCAGATTTTTTGATAGATTTTGTAGGGGGTCCCCTTTAGAAATTCGAAAAACTCTAGGAAGGACATTAAGGCTTACGGTGATGGCTGTGTCTTGCCCAATTTCTATTAGATGCTAAAGCGCAATATCTTAAACGATTTGTAGATCGATTTTCCACCATTCTGCATCAAAATCTGAAAATGAAATATTTTTTAGATTTTTTGAAACAATTTACCCTTTTAAAATCCAAAAACTCTTGGAGCGTCATTATGGCTTAAAGCTGTCTCTTAACCAATTTCGATCTGATTCAGAAAATATGAGACGAAGCAGAATATATGTAACGATTTGTGAAGCAACGATTTTGCATCAAAATCAAGAAACAACTGTTTTTTTTTTATTATTTTAAGGAAATTTCATCTTGAAAATTGTGAAAAATTCTGGCGAAAACTAACATAAACGTTATAAACTTAGTTATCCTTTCTTTAAGTTTATTTGGAATCGTAAAGAAATCATTTATAGCTCAAAAGATTATTTTTCCAGTTGAAACCCCGTTCTTTGAATCTGACTTTGTGCCATTTAATTCAAAATATTAGTTGTTTGTGTACATAGCTGATGAGCCCCAAAGCGAGGATTATGTAATTATAAGCTTACTTTTATCCTGTGCACTATGGATCCTGTCTAATGAAAATGAAAACGGCGCAAAAATTTCGAAATTCGCTAAAAGTTTCCTGTCCGAAATTTGATGTTTTTTTCTGTTGTTGGGTTTGTTTTTTTTCCATTTGATCGTTTATGGATGGTGTACTCGACTGGCGTGTGTTTGTGTGTGTGTTTAGAATGCGGCAAATTGCTCTGGCCAGGCGAACGTAAAAACAACAGAAATAGTGGTGAAAGGAGAAAAGTGGAAGCAGTACCGGGAGCGAACTGCGTTTTTCCCAGCGGACTGCAAGTTGGGTTTGTTGAAAATTAAATACCAATTTCTGGTACATGGCGATGGCCCTTTGTTGTTCCAGCCACTGTACCTCTCCCGACTGGTTGCAACATTTCAAATAACATTTCAACTTTTCAGCACTCGCCACCGTCAGCAGACAATATTCTGCTTCGCCTGCCCCAGCATCGCACTCTCCACGCCCTTGTCCTTCGTCCTTCGGCAGCAGCATTTATTTATTTGTATTTGTGCGCGCAGCTCAATTACGTTTAACGCTTTTGACGTTTCACAACATGGCCAACACACATACGCACTCCTGTCGGCCCACACCCGCCCATATTCAGGGAGCGGGTTCAGTTGAGTCGCTGATTGCGGCGGACAGGACGAGCAGGGACTTAACGTCTCCCCCAGCACCACCTTTGCCACTCCTTTTCCATTCTTTGCCGCCCCTCCCCGACTGCCCCCTTATTTTCGGCGCAAACCTTTTTGGAAATTGTTGAAATTTTTCAACCTTGTTTCGTATATTCAATACACTTCCCAGTAAATGTCCAATATTTTACCCAAACTTAAACTATTATAATTAATCTTATAATAATTATGTTATTGTTTAGGACAGGGCTTACTCTTTAATATTTTTAAGCCTTTAAGAAATTATAATAAAGGAATGCCAATTATATTTTTGACAATAAACTTAACTGATTTTTATTTAATCATTTCTTAAACACTCCAATAAAATCTAAATAGTTTTTACTCAAAAAATGGGTTAAAAATGGATGGATAAAACATGGGTTAAGAGTTTTCCTCAGTGTATCTGGTTGCGCTTAATTGGTTCTGTCAGCAGCAGTCACGGTGGCAGGACCAGCAGGGGCAGATTAAAAAAGTTCTCCTAAAATAACATTAGCAGCATGCCGAATGCGAGGAAAATGGTCAGGGGATGATTGGGCGCCGGGAGGAGGGATCGGGGCGGAAAAGGGAAGAAGTGGCCATCGGACAGGAGCCAGAAAAGAGTGGAATTTAAAGCATGTGGCCTGGCTGGAAGATCTGAGCAAACAATTTGCTTAGTTATTGATATGAACAG
Source organism: Drosophila atripex (assembly GCA_035045925.1). Lineage (NCBI taxonomy): Eukaryota > Metazoa > Arthropoda > Insecta > Diptera > Drosophilidae > Drosophila > Drosophila atripex. Next base: position 5,425,629 of record JAWNOP010000070.1, on the reverse strand, counting down.
ACCAAGAAATGGAGGAAGCGAGATGCCCGGAAGAAAGAGAAGAGACGACGCTGCGGCACTTCATTTCCGGGCTTCCGTTTTTCTAATAATGAGAGTTTGCCGTAATCTCGCGAAATGTACAATCCGATTGTGGCAATAGGGCCAGCAAGGGTCCTGGGCCAGCAGAAACTGGCACGTGAACAATGTGAGTATTTTCGATTGGAAAAATTGGGCAAGGAGACCGGAACGGAAACGAATGCCGAGACGGAGAAGCAGCTCCTGGTCCTTGTGTCCTGTAAGTGTGCTCATTCGTATCAAAAAGAGTCACGTACAAATGGCAGCTACGGCAGCTATGGCAGCCAGAGCATCCGCTTTACAGTTTTGCACTCAATTGCTTATGAAATTAATAGGATATGTCAGTGGTTAGTATTGACCGGAAGTAATACAATTGATAAGGATTATGGATTGCCAACTGTGTGGTGGGGCCACGCTACTGTTCGGGCATGTGCGTGCCCGGATTTCTTAATATCCTTCCAACTCTCGCCCTGTCACTCATCATCGGTTTGGCTAACGGGGCGTATGAGTGTTATTGACGTGTGTGTCCGGACCTGTGCCGTTCTGTGGTTATTGGCTTAGCCACAAATTAGCATATATAATGCAGCTGGCAAGCTGCTGACCTCAGGACCTCACTCATCCTACCTTCATCGCCCACCAGCCCACTCCTCGCCCATCTCTGCCATCGACACACGCCATTGTTTGGCTCGGCGTGTGTAAGTGGAATTATTAATTCAGAATTTTCATTAGGCTCGCAGCTCGGCACGTTTATTGTGGGTCCCGTTGCGGTGGATGTTGTTTTTATTTAAATAATTTAATTGCTTTTCGATTTGTTTACAAGTGGAAAATGCAAATTTGCTGCCTATGCCGCGGGCGGTAAATTGACTGCAATTTAAGTCTCGCGTTAATCCGTTTTCCAACGACCAGTGGCTCTTATGTTGCTACGACTCAACCGGAAGCTTAAATTTGACTTTTGATAATTACTTAATGAAGAAAACTAACTAAATACAATCTATAAAGTGTTTTGACTCAAGAAATTGAATGGATTTTGTTTAAAAATATGATTGAAAATGAACTACTTCAACAATTACTGCTTGTAATAGAACATTTGAATAAATAAGTGTGCTGTGTCCTGTGTACTTTAAGCAAACAGTGTGTGCGCATAATAAAATTAACAATTGCATTCATATAACTATAAACTTGAAGGCACAGCAGTCATATTGCTTTAATAAATAAATAATAATTGTTGCTTATGAATGTGAGTGCCGACAAACCATTTGATTGGGGAGCATCGATTTTTCGCCGCCCCCGAATGCGGTTATCTCTGGTCCAACAATATTTACATTGGCAATTTCCAGAGCCAGCCAGATTTCTGCTGGCTGCTTATATAACCACATTAGGCCAAAGGCAACCGGAGCGCTCTGAGAGCAAAGTCAAAGCTGTGCGGCCAATTCAATTTGTTTGTCTCACTATCAGAAGAGCATCCGCTGGCGCCATCGTTTCCTTTTTCCCCTCCACCTCGACTCGGCTACATCCTCGACTATTCCCAAGTTGCATTTGCAGCTTTTGCTCTTCCTATTGCTGCTGATGCTGCTCTGCTGCTTCTGCTGCTGCTACTGCTCTTCCTGCTGCCTGCTGGAGGTGCTCTGGATGCCGGAAATTATTATTGGTTTGTTAGTGCGAGTTGCTGATCCAAAGATCCCAATGGCAAACCCTCGACGGCGCAATGATGAAGCTAACCAAAAAAGTTTTCCTCTCGCCGTCTCTCTCGTGGAAGCTAGTTATCTTTCGCACTCTCAAGGACCTGGATATTTTACGAGCTTGTATATGAAGGAAACTCTTATAAATAAACAAAAAATGTTTCAATTCAGAAGAAAATGTATGGGTAAATGAGACACTATCTCACTTCACAAGGAAGATTAAAGCTATTTTAAAATTTATAAAAGAATAAGTTGCTTCAAGGGGTATCGGTAGTTCTGCCATGCTCCTGCATTGAAATACATATAAAATTTTTTGCCTCCGCCAAGGCAGAGTTAACTTTTACCATTCCAACGCATTGCCCAACCATTGTCTCCGGCTCCAAAGGAAAAACTTTGCTCATGAACTTAATGCCAGAGGTGAGGGATGGTTCGGAGCGGCTCAAGGGCTGCGAAGGAACGGATGGCGATGCATAATGCGTGCCAGATCCCCAAAGGGATGAGAATGATAGCACGAACACATCCTGATGACTTTGGGCATTATTCTTAAATCCGATCCAATTAAAATGTAGCCAACTTGCATATGCAATGCAATTTAATTAACGTCGCTGGGAGATTTTTGTTTACTGCCCTTTTGCCACTGATCCACTCGTGCCTTTCGGAATTATGCTCCAGCTCCTTGTTGCTGCTTCTGCTCCTGCTCCGCTCCTGCTCCCGCTCCTCTCTTCCGGTCAGCTTCGAAAAGCATATAAATATCCACTCAGACAGCCGTGTGTGTGTGTGTGTATATGTGTGTACATCCGGTTGTGCATGGCCAGCATATCCTTCATATCCTCCAGTTCATTATGCAACAATTATGCAGAGCAAAGCATGCGTTTAATCTTTTACCCAACACACGTATGTACGTATTACGTAGCCATCTATCTCCGTCTCCGTTGCACTCGCTGCCATCGCCCCCTCCCCCTCCCCCATGGAATTTTCTGTGCGATTTAATACGCATTTAAATGCAAATTTATATTCGAAATTATCTACGTGAAGAAATCTCCAGCTTTTAATAACATTTACGCGATTCGCCAACAGTCGTTCAGCCATATTATTTTTACCGGCTTTTGTCATTTTCGGAGTCGGAACTTATCCAGTAACTGAAGAGCTTCAAGGATGTTTTAAGGATTAGTGAATGAAATTTAATATACATAATTTTAGGGGTTAAATTAAATCCTAAGTGAAGAGAAATCTTGCATAATTTATTACAATATATATATTTTTCTTTATTTTTCCTACAATCCACGGAGAAAGGTTAAGGAAGGCTATTAAATTGACAGAAAAAGTCACCATAATTAAACAGAAAATAACGCCTTTGTTATGACTCTTCCTCTGCACGGAGCTGCAATAAAATTCATTATCCTGAACATAATTAAAATTGATAGACAACGGAGGCGGTCAGTTTATTAGTTTACAAAGCGTTAATTGCATTCGTCGACCCAGTTACACCCACTTTGCATTTGACGGCCTTATTTTCCCAGCCTCCTTAGCCGTCCTTTCTTGGCTCAGGGAGAGTGAATAGCCCATCACGTCCCAAGGAAGAAGTGGAACAAGAAGGACGTGAACGATATGAGACGGCCATAAATCGAAATCAAATCAAATGCCTGGCAATGTGGACTATAAAATACTTGGCAAGAGTTTTACTCTCGTTGTGACTGAGTTGCCCCCCTGGCCCCGCCCACACGACCAATGGTTGTGGTTCCCTACTGGTCGCCCTACGGACGCCTTTTATGAAATCGTCCAGAACTTTATTTGTTTTCAATGGCAATATTTTTGTAAGAATAAAATGTCTTTTTTTGCCACTCTATATGTTAGTAGAGCATGCTTCCATTTTTGTGTATATTGTTGTCTTTGGATTATAAATAAAAATTTTAATAAAAGAATCTAAAATAGTTTTAAAAAAATGTATATATCTTTATTATAAAATATTTCAAATAAACAATAAATGCAAGCCCTATTTTTTGAAATTGTTGTTAGAAAGAGTATTGCACTAGCCGGCCAAGAGTCCTTTGAAGCCTGTTTTTTTGGCTGTTTTTTGCGTAATTCTGGGCAACTTAGAAAAATATTTCTGTGATACATTCGACTAAACTTGTCCGTCGTTGGGCGTTATCCCTCACAGTGCTCCACTCCATCCTAGAAGTGAATCGCTTTTTATTAGTTGAGGCAGCTTGCGTTGAATTGATTTGTTGTTTTCGCATTGTTTGTGGGCATTGGCCAAGTAGCTAGACGAATAGATTCGGATACGGATAGCTAAAGTGGACGAAAGGATCTGGCCTCTTGTCGTCTCGTTTAGGGATGTGTCATGTGGCAATCAAAATTGAAAATAAAAGGCAACAGCTGCGTTGTCAACAAAATAAATCAGCGAAAGCAATTTCATTATTTGGCAGTAAACGCGATAAACTGTTTCGCCCAGCACTCGGAGCAGATGGCCGACTTATCGTTTATAGTAGTGGGTCGGAAAGTTGAAATTATTTTCGTTGCTAAATTATTTCCTTAACAGTTGTGCATGCATGCATATTAGAGTCGGTATGAGAACGAGTGCGTATACAATTAGCAGCTTCCTCTCGACTTATTTTATTAATTGAGCTGCAGAAAGTTTAACATCCTCTTTCACAACCTTACCCTTGACACCTTTTTGCACTTGGAGAAAAGTGTGGATTTTCGATAAACTGAACATTATAGATATAAAGATTAAATAGCAATACACTCAGATCTATTACAAAACCCTGGGTGAAACCATAAAGATAACAATGGAGGAAAATCGGAATAGAAACCCAGCTTTTCTTTCCGTGTTTTGATTCCTGTTTCCGCATCCTGCATCTTCTGCGGCAAGGTGGCACCAGCAACAGGAAACAGAGTTCGCCAAATCAGGGAACCGGAGTCAGGACCGCCGTTGAAGTCATGGCAACAACGTATGGAAATCCCCATGTGCGTGTGCACACAAAAGTTGCTCTGGGAATTGCTCGAGGAGAGTTCGTCGGTTGGTTGAATGTGGCCTAGGCGGCCGTGGGTGATGGAAGGTGGACGGGGTAACCCAACCACAGGAGCTGAGATTGGGGGACTCGGAGGCGAGGGCTTCGAATAAAATTTCATTAAATACACCAACAACAGACAAGTGCACGCAATTATGGTGAGATAGTTAAGTTTTTGATTGTGGGAATCACGCATGAGTACGCACACTCACACCGACACACACACTTCTTAAGGTTTTCCCTCTCTCTTGAAAACTATTTCTTTTTTATTTTTATTTTTTTTTTTTTTTGTGGTAAAAACAATTCTCAACTCAAGTCGTGACGCAAAATTTTCGTACATTTTGTGCGAGAATTTCAGTTTTAACAATTGCCTCAATTTATGTCGGAAAAGTTTCCCATCTCGAATGTACAACTTCTGGCCCTAAAAGGGAAAGGGAAGTGGGAGGTGGGGAAGCCAACTACGCGTGTAATAAATTTCAATGCGTTGTCGTTTAATTAATGATAACAAATTGGGGCGCAGGAGCAGCCGACGACGACGCCAATGAATGTCCCTTCCTCCCCGAACTCTAACACACATTCAGACAATGAACCCCACACTCAGATATGGAGACAGACATACATTTGGCGTTAATTCAATTTAACAAATATTGACATATGCTAATTCATACAAATGCCTGCCAGACCCTGCTTCGCCATTCTGGTCGGATCTGAAGCCGGGGATAATTGATTATAAAAACTGGCAACTGAGCCACATTAAAGCCCAATTATTTGCAGAAGACTTTCGTCACGGTTGGATTAAAAAGGAGAAGGAGCAGAAGGTTTATGAAAGAATTAGTACTGGGGGCAGGGGAAACCAGTAATCTGAATTGGCATATTAATCGTGGAGCTTATGTGGGTTTGAAGGCGCTATTTGTGAACATATCTCTTAAGGTGTTGTTTCCTTTTCTTATATTTATACATAATACATACATTTATAAGATTTTTTTTGTAACAAAATTATGGAGGCTTATAAGATAATATATATTAGAAATGCCGTTAGATACCTTTTTTAACTGATTTTTTATAATGATTCGTTTAACTTTGAGTGATCGAAATAAAAGGATTAACACATTTAAAATATTTTTTAAAGTTTTTAAACGTAAAATGTTTCACAACTCATGAGAAGGCCCAAACTGACTGAGTGTAACTTTCGTTTTTATAGCCTTCCCAATGCTGTTTCCATTTCCATTGACTTTTGTCCAGAAGTACCAAACAATAGCACCGCAATCAATGGGCCATACAGTACGGACATACCCCAATAGTCGGACCTCGGGCTTTATGCCTCTAAACCAGAGTCCATAGTCCTCATCATCGGCGGCATCTGAAGTTGATGGCCAACACATAATGGCAGACTAATGACAATAATCGCCCTGCCCAAAGAGGGGCTTGTAGCGCGCGGCGCGGGGCAAAGAGCCATAAGCAGTTGGAAAATTTATGGCTAAGGGCAATGGCAAATGGCCATGTGAATGGGCCCAGCCAGCCTGGTTAAGTCTGTGAAAAGGTCTAGTGGCAGCAAAAGCACAGCAGGACATTCGATTTATAAATGATCCATACGCTCCCTCTGCGTGTATGAAAAATATGCTAAATTAATGCCTCATAAAGCAAAATGAGTGCCATTTCAATGACCCTAAACAAGGTGTCTTCATATTTTTAGGAGATGGTCTGAAACTTACTCACCAATATGGCATCTTTTGAAGGACATTTCACGCTTCGAATCAGGTTGGTCTATGGTATGTGCTATGGCTATGGTATGTACATATATGTGTGGTGGCTAAATTAACTTATGTCGTGGGCTTGGTCATTGGATTTTAACTTGGCACTTTACAAGGTCGCAACTGGCGGAGCACTCTCCGGCAGACAGCGCAGTCACTTTATTAAATTTAAAATCAACTTTGGTTGCGGTCGTGTCATGAGAGCGCTGCGCCCTATTCATTCCCTTGTGCAATCCTCCATGCTTTCATATCCCTGGGCTATGACCTCGTCTGCTCGGTTGTGCACACCCTGGTACACTCTCGCATCGCACATGCATGGGCGTGGCCCTAGAGGCGGCATGCACAGCCATTATTGCTCCATTAAATTTGTAAGTCAAGCATTTTAATATTTGGGCCAAACAATGCAAACGAGAGGCAAACCAAACCCGGTCCAAATAAGAAACGAAAAACAGAGAAAGCAAGGCAAATACGTTGCCCCGCCACGTTGCACACGCGATCCCTGGAGGAGTCCTTGGAGCAGTAGCGGCAGAACTAGTAGGGACATGTTCGCATTTTTATATAATAACAACAGCAGTCGCTGCCGCGGCTCCAGAAGCAACAGACTAACACGGCGAAAACGAACACAATTCTCGAAAAAAAATCAAACAATAAATATTTATTAAACAATTTGGAGTTTCACTTAAAGGCATATGCAATCGAAGGTAGTCTGAAATAGTACCTGAAATAGTAGTAGTAGTTTCTCACAGTGTGGAGAAGCACAGCAGCTGAAAAGCAGAGCAGTGGAGTTACTGAAATACAGAGGGAGCCGAAAGGAGCAACGACGACAAAGATATGCAATTTCGCATATGTACTTATATCCTAGCGACATGAAAAGGATCAATTGTGGCAAAACGAATTGCATACGAATGCGATGCCAGTGCCGCGTGCTAGCGACTGGGGAATAGCAGTATGCCCCCGGGGTCGCGGTGCCGAAGGGCGGCGAAGGGTGGCGAACGACATTCTGCTCTCGAAAGCAAAACGACAAAGTAATCCCGGATTTGCATTTTATCGGAATGCGGCGACGGCAAATGGAGGGCAACGATATTCTTCTTGTTGGTGCTGCTTCTGCTTTTACAGAAGAGCAGCTTATACGTATAAAAACCCTTTAGAGTAAGATAGTTAATAAAAAAATGCATTAAAAACTAGCAAACTATTTTTTTTTGTTTTTGCTATATAATTAATTGTATTTTAAAAAGTTTATTTGAAAACTATTTAAGCGAAACTTGATTATGAAACTATGATATGTAAATATTAAATGTGCTTGAAATCCTAGAAATAAAATGTATTGGTCACAAGGACTCCAATCTGAGATCCTTAAACACTAACCCTCCCATCTCACTCGCTCTCATCCCTCCAGATGCCATCCCTTTCCGGCAGTAAGTCAGTCATTTGCATGCGTCGCATATTTGTCGTTACAACAGCCAACTGTTTGTTATGCAATTGTAGTCGGGGAGTTTGTAGAATCGTCATCTCCGGCTCGGAGTCTTTGTGCTCGTCGATGGGCGTATGTTGTATGTATCCTGGCTGCAGCATCTATTTGAACTATTGTACCCTTGCAGGGGATATTATAATTTCGTCCAAAACGCCAGTAGCGTAGGAGGCATCTTCAGCCCTAAAAAGTATGCTATGTTTTCTTGATTCGCAACACCTCTCCAACTAACAAACTCTTATGTCTACTTATCGACACTACCTTTCGAGGAGTAAAACTGCAAAAATAACTCATATTTATAAAAAATCTATAAACTATATATAAATTATAATCAATATCATTTATCATTCAATATAAAATAATTGAATAGAGTTTCAGATGAAAATATATCGCCTATGAAGATTAGGGAATGGGAAATCCTGAATTTCCTCTTCCTAGTCCCACTCACTCCGGGCGGCAAAGTGGAAAAAACAGCTGGAAGCGGAAAATACACAATACAGAGACCAGAAACCAGAAAAAAGTGTTGACATTTGTAATCAAATTTTTCGGCTGTAAATGCTGTTATCATCGGAGGAGAAGAAAAGCCCAAAAAGAGGTAACAGCTTGCCGGGCGGAAATCGCGGGGTGGTGTATTACGGGAGAAGCGTTGGATGCCATATGAGTTATATTTTTGACACGACCATACCCGACACACACTCGCACACACACGCCGAGAGAAGTTATAGAAAATGTGCGATTTGCCAACTACGTGACGCTTTTGTTGGATCCTTTCTTTGGGCAACAGTTGCCAGTTGAACTCAAATGGATAGAACCTTTACCCCGCCCAGTATATACCCCAATACCCGTAACCCTCGCTCACACACACACACACACATATACATATAAAAGCACACAGCTTCGCAGTTAGACATCGCACACACACATTGCAAATGGCAGTTACTTTTGTTGTTGGCATTCCAAGTTGTGCCCACATTTTTTAACGTTTTGGCGAGAAAACGCATTAAAATTTGTTGCACGTCGCATAAATGCTGTGCGAGTGTGTGAGAGGGCTAAACGAGCCAAAAGAAGAGGGGTGCGCTGCGGAGGGGATAGAGCTGGGTTAGCTGGCGAGAAAAGTTTACTACGCTTCTGCACTGCAGGCAAATAAATTTGCGGATACCGAAACCGAAAACAGCACATAAAATCACAGCCAAGCGAGAGATTTCGAAAAAGGTGAACGAGAAGCAGCGGAGAGGATAGCAAGAAGAACAAGAAGTCGGATATCCTTGACTCGACATTGCCAGGATAATGCGACGAGGTCAAGGGATACAATTCATCTCGAGCTTTATCACCTTAAGATTCGTGTCAATAAGTTGAAAAACAAAGTGGAGGTTCCACGAAAAACAATTTTAAAACTTATATCGTACTTTAGATTCTTTTTTCTACAAATAAAGAAAAGTATTCAAACAGTATTTTATTATCCAACCAGATTCTGCACAAATTTGAATGCATTTTAAGGCAACAACTGTCTTTCCCTATCTGTCAGTTGTTTGGCCATCAAACCACAGTTTCCAATCTCCAACGATTTTATCAGCCGAATGGAACGCTCTTCATTTCCGCATTATTGGTAACAGTCCATCATTAACCACAAGTTTGCAAGCAGCCAGCAACCCAAGTTGCCCTAAAAGGGGCAACTACACGGTGGCAACCGCACAATGCGTTTGCCATATCTTCCAAGTAAGTTATGGGCGACCAATCAACAATTTAGCATGCCAAATGTGCAATCTCGGACCACTAATTGCAACGCATTCATCAGCCCCAAGTAGACAGACATTTAGCACACAAAATGATAGAGAGTCCCTCTATGGGCAGACCCCTGCCGCCGCCACCTCGCCCCATTTCGCCACCCCTTCAACGCCATCTGGCAATTGGTTTATTAGGCCCGAAGGATTCTCCGCTCGATTTGTGCTCTGCTGTTTTGTACTCCCGGCAAATGAAAGAAAATTGTAAATTGCTTTTAATTAAAAGGCACAAACATAAACACCTGCTGCCTGTCCTGGCCACACACAGACAAACATATGCATATACAAGCACACACTCACGCACACTCCGACGGTGTGGCGCTCTGCAGGCGGAAATGAAATCGCAGCTAAGCTAAGGCCAACAACAATTTCACAATTCCCATTCAAACGCAGCCAGCTGTTGGTGTCCTTTTGTCTATTGGCTGTGGGCGAGGACATTAATAAGCCCGACTGTCGGGGAAAATCGGGGCAAATATACTAGCACGCATACTCACACACACACATGCGAAGGAACAAGGACAAGGAAATATGGCGGCATGTGTTGCGCGTTTGTTTATAAATCGCCGCACCACACGGAAAAATGGAGAAGGGAATAGTGGGAAATGTAACTCATACGCCACGTGGTCCCGTGCTCTTTGTTTTCCATTCGAACTTTACAATTAGCCAGCTAACCTAATATAAGAAGGAAGCATTATTTAAGATTATTTGGGGATATATTCGAATTTTCTATTTCCATCAAACTTTAAGATCGAAATCATGACAATCAAAAGCTCAAGTCTTCCCATTAACCTGCTGCAGTATGCACAATGTATCCATGCAATCCAGACGGAATTTGTTCATTAGAGGCCACAAAAAGGCCCCATCTTGCCGTCCAATCGGCCTCCATCCCACTCCATCTGGGATGGAAATGCACGCTGCCCCGCCCGACTTGTTGGTCGGGCCTTGCATTTGCATGCAACACTTTGCAAGGCGGGCCAAAAGGATACGAGCCCAGCCGGCTTGATTGTTTTCCTGCGGTTGCAAAACTGCAAAACTGTGAACATTTTCTGGGGAAACAGAAATTGAAAATACATCTTCTTGCGGTGTCTGCGAGAGTCTGCAAACAGGGTCTGGAACTGAACCGAGTCGAGCCATAAATAATGCGGCATTATTTTCAAATAAACTCTACGAAAACAGGACTCGACCCCTTTTTTGCCTTTTGCAAGGAAATTTTAGGGCTTTGCCGCCAAATGATTTTCACACATGAGGGACGTGGAAAACAGGCCATAAATCTTAGGTGGCCCCCAGTTTTCTTTCGCCTTTGGCACTTTTATTATTTCTTTCCTCAGTTTTTCAAAGGTGTTTCTATTTTTCGGGGGCTCGGTATCGTTTCGGTCTCTTTTTGGTTTTTTGTCGCCGCTTTCATTGATTCTGCAGTGCAGCAAACGAAACAAACGAACACCCCAACGCCGGTCTGGCAGGGAGCTCCTCCGGTGGCATTGTCGTTTAGCCTTTTCTACATTTGCAAGTGAAATGTTTTGCGGCTTGTCAGGCACAATGAGGCCGGGGGAATTGTGGTGGGGTGCTGCGCCAGCGGAGGGAGCCACTAACCAACCAATATGCAATTGTTGCCGGCAACGCCAAAACAGATGCCAATAGTCAGTTGGCCCCAGAAAGTAGGCGGGAAAAAGAAGACTGCAAACAACACTGCAAACAAAAAGGACCGACAAGATGGCAGGACTTAGTGTGTGGGAGGCAATGCTGGAATGAGCAATGACTGTATTGGCATATTCAATTTCGATGATACATTGGGCACACAGGCCAGGACATTCGGAACTCGGAAGACACTCGAAAGTCTGAATTGTTTAAAGAAAAATAGATACAATATTCATTGAATAAAATTTAATAGAAAATCTACATTTTATAGATGTCTTTGTCCTTTTATTAAATTACAATCAGAACGATTGCCACTTTTCCAGACATTTCTTCCATCTAAAATGTATAATTCACCTTAGATCTCAATTACATTCCCCTGATTCACTTGAGATGGCATCCATTGTGGCCCAGATTTATAGCAAGTTAATATGCCCATTCCAAGCATTTCAGGGGCCAAGGAGGACCCCGAAAGATGAAGGGCATAAAAAGTTCCCGCTACTCGGAGCTGGCGCACGGCAAATTATTAGTTGAGCATGTGCCAAAAAAATATTGCAGAAGACGACGGCTGCCACTAGGCAGTGTTAGGGCCTCTGCCTCCCGCCTTTTGGCCCGATGTCGCTTATGGCATTCCGCTTTTCTATATATGTATGTCTTTGTGTGAGTTTGTGTGTGTGTGTGTGTGTGCAGGGCACCATACATACCTATAGACAGAGAGAGACTTGGCACTAGGTCGCAAAAATTTATGGCCGTTGTCTGTCGCGGACAAAGAACATCTTTGAATGTTGTATAACTTAAGTGCCAGTGCAAATTTTCTGCCACTTCATGGTCCACACATACCAACTCCCACACATAGGGATGCACATGAAAATGCACTTTTCTTGGTGCACATGTGTGTGTGTTAATTTTTGATGCCATTTCCGCATTTATTTTCGGGGCGGAATTCTTAACTTTATGAAACGGCATTTGGGGCAGCCTACAGTGCCACTTGAAAGATGACCCTTGGCAGCTTGAATTAGAAATGAGCCTGGGAGCCTTGAGCTCCAGGATACGCCTAATTGAATCGGGATTAGATAAGCCCATTTCCGCTCCTAGGAGAGCCAGTTTGATTGATTCATGGCAATTGTATAATTTATTTTTAAAGTATTTTGTTGTCAACTCGAGGCAATATATAGTTTTTAATTAAACCTTACCGAAAACCATAAATGGGCTTCAATGCAAAATATCTCATTGATTGCCAACTTGACTTTAGTTTTATCTACAGGCGATGGAATAATTAAATGAATTCAAAATGAATTGAATTTCGATCTATTCGAAGCCCCAAATCAAAGAGGAATTTCGAACATAACCCAGGCTTGTCAATCATAATTGTCGAGCAACCTGCCTCACATCTTCGTACCGGCTTTTGTGACAACCTCAGCAGAAGTCGGGTGCTCTTTGCGGAATTTTCTGTATTTTAGGGAGTAAATACGTTAATTAAGCCAAGCACTTAGCCACAGCAAACGAGTTGGATTCCGGTCGGAGGAAATGGAAGCCCCATGGGGGTGGACTCTGTGGTCTCTCAATTTGCCAGGCAGTTAAGTGCGCCAACAACAACCATCCCAACAAAAACACCAGGAGGCAATGCAACACCAGGCAAGAACCATAAACAAAATGCAATAATGCTCGACATGACACCGAAAACCCGCAGAAGTCCGAGCGGACAGCAGGAATAAGCGGACAGGCGGCCAGACGGACAGACAGACGCATGGACGGCCGCAGAGGAGAGGACAATTGGTACAACGATTATGGTCGGGACTATACATACGCATATACGAACATCCTTGTACGCTTAAACGTATACATAGGTACGTGTCCTTATGTGTTTATATATTGAATGGCCAATGGACATAAGCACCCTGATATTGGCTTAATTAAGCAGCAATAATTGCGCATAAATATAATGCATGGGAGCGCCATTCCGAGTCGGGAGTTTGTAGTGTTTAGCGGTCAGGCCAATTGAAATGCGTTCGTGAGAGGCTGAACTAACTTAGTGTCACGAAGCTTGAAAATTATTACTTAAGTAATTAGAAACACTAGGTTTCACAATCAATTAATAGATGGGATGGCATTTATGTAGTAGTCGTGATAATTTTATTATAAATCTCACGCTTCCATCTCTGATCCAAATCAATCCGAGTCAACAAGTCCAGATTTTTCTGCGGATTGGAATGCTCCGGAATGCATTAATTATTCACCCAACTCACCAGTTCGGCACAATCCTTAAAGCCGATTTTAAGGCAATTACAAAAAACGATTCCATACATTATTTCCAGCATTATTAAAATTATTATTGTTTTTATTGTTATAGGCAGTCGCGAACATATGTTGGACCATTTGTAGCAACATGAAAATTACACAAATCGTTTAATTTTTTGTGAAATTATTTTATTTTTGCTCTCTTTTTGCATTTTTGGTTCAGCGCGACTCTGCCCACCGAGAGTCATAAATTTTATTGTTCCCAACGACTCTGACATTTTTACCTGTGACATTTTCATTGTTGTTTCTGTTTCTGTTTTTATTTTTATTATTTTCGTTTTTTGTTTATTTGTCTGTCGTAATTGCGGCGAGACAAAACAAGCCAACAAAAATATACGAAAAGAGAAGCACTTTGGTAGCGCCTGAACAATGCAGAGCCATAAAAATTTAATGAAAATTAAAATGAATATAATTTGTTTGCTTAATTTAATTTTATGGCGCCCCAAAGACTGTGGCGGCGTGGAATTGCGTGGAGGCGCCCAGGAGGAGAAAACCGCGACTGATAGATGCCCTGACAGTGAATCAATTGGGCCCAAAACTATGCAACACATCATAAATTATGAACATAAATTACAAAGCCCCAAGGCCAAGCAGTAGACATTCCCAGCTCCTTGGGGACAACAGCTCCAAGGGCGACCAACATGAAAATGGAAAAACAATTCGCAAAAAAGCGACAGAGACATCGAAGAACCAGCACCCAGCACCCACACAACCACTCACAAACATACCTCAAATGGGAAAGAAAAGATAACAATAACAATAACGGTAACGGTAACAATAAAAGCAATGTTAACAATAACATTACTTCAAATTTAATTTAAATTATTGCCTCCACCTCCGGTGGGCCAAACAATTGCCTCGATGAGTATCAAGCCGAGATAACCTCTAATGTCGCGCGTATTAGCAATCCTACACATTGCAAGAAATGTTAGAAACCTGAAAATGAGTCTTTGAATTATTTCTTTTAATCTTCAAATAATGGAGAATATTTTATTTTAAGCACTTTAGCTATTTGTTTATCATGTGTGCCTTTATTATGATGTAGTATTACTTTTTTTAAGTGTATAACATCTAGCCATTTATCCAGAGCATCTATAACAATAAGGTGAGCATGTGGGTCCAAAATGAGAAGCTTAGGTCAACAATAGCGCCTGTAAAACGACCAACAATAGGCCACGTTGTCCGGATCTCTTTTAGATAAGCAGGGCAGTCCTCGTCCTAGGCCAGGACGATATCGGATTTGGCCACCGCCATCTAATATGCCCTCAAAGTAGCGCCATTGTCGACAAAGAGGATTACGGTCGCCGACCAACAATTAGATGAGCCGGAAATGAAACAAGTTTCCTTATGGTCTGCTCATCCCAGAAAATTGAAAACACTTTTATTACAATTAACAATATTGATGTTAGTCACTTTGATTCATGATATAGATATTTTTAGTCATAGCCATTTAGTTTAGCCATTAAAATACCCACATCAAATCAATTGCACACATTTTCCTCTTATATAACTGGAAAACAGAAACGTGTTTCATATATATGTCCATCAATCAAATGATTTTAAATCCGAATTCGTCCCTCACCATAATTGTTTTGCAGGTGATTTGAACGAACTCATTAAAATCAAATAACCAGGCAGCAGAAAATTAAATTGCCAAATCGCACGCCCCCACGCAGACACAACACCATATTCGGGACGAAATCACTAATTACAAAAACATAGCACCACCCGCATTGGCAGGCGCAATAAAAATATCACCAACAACAGCCACTGGGACAGCATGGCCAGGAGCCATACAAAACATTCATAAACTTGATTTCCAGCTGCATTTTCCATTTCCATTTCCAACCGGATATGCATTAGCAATTCAAATTCAATGCCCGCCATTAAACTCATTAACTGCACACAGATGCCTGGAGGGAGCGGAGCTGAATAGAAGAGCACAGGACAGGATGCTGCAGGACATCACTTCGGGGAGAAGCCCATAGCCCGATAGCCCATCTAAAACAACATATACTCCTGGGGGGCTCCCTGCAACAAACACCCACCTTTAATGACCATCGATCGACAAATTGAAGAACTGTCTTCATTAGGGACCAGGCCGGGAGTAGGAGCTTCGAGAACTGGTTAAGTGTTTGCATTCGCTTTTGATTTCTTATTATTTTGCCCAGGACTTCTTTGTTCTGAGCCGAAAGGCTTCCGCCAAGGTAATTTGAATAAACATCCCAAGGGAGGAAAGAGACAAAGGCAAACAAGGCGAGCATTAATGTTTAAGGCGGCTTCGATACCCTATGATTCCAAACAAAATTATTTTATTCCTTTATTTGTAAAAAGTTTTTAAAATCAGAATACTATACAGATTTAAAATAGCTATTATGTTATTTCACTCGTTCATGTTTAAAAGTCAATAATATCCTTTGTGAATCAATTTTGAAAAAATATTTCGCAAAACCAAGAGATGTATATTTATTTTGACATTTATTTAGCTAATATTCATTTTATATTGTGATGATTTAATTTGAAGCCTAACTAACGCAGTACACATTTGCTTTAGGAAAGTTTAAAACAAAAGCTAGTCATACTAAATAATTGCTAATTGACTAATGGCTGTTAACTTCGGCTAACACAATGCTTAGTATTGGCCCAAACTATGAAATGGCATGCCAGGGTACGACTAAGACCTTAAAGCATAAAGTAGAGGGAAAAACCGGAGGCTTGGGTCGTTTGCATAGAAAAGCCATTTGCACGCCGTTGACTTCAACGGCGACTGGGCCGGAATAGTTGACTAGCTGCCAGGAGAGCCAGGAGGGCTGGGGCAGGGGAATCGCGGCGAGATGGCGAGTCCTCCTGGTCCTAGGTGGCAAAGGATAATTGACTTTCAAATCAGTTTGCTATAAATTTTTATCGGCACTTCTGATGCTGTTGCTGGCAGCTTTCAGTACCCACTCTCCTCGATAGGGCCGATGTGGAGGATTTCCTCGCGGCGACAAGGACTTGGGCATCGGCGTAGCATCGACAACGGCTGCAATCAATTGCCAAAGTCAACGGTGGCAAGACTGTGATAATTGCCAGGTCCGAGAAGGGCATGCTACAGAGCCCGAGGTACTGGTGGAATGGTCCCGTGGTGCCGGGCGGCGACAAAAACGCCACTAATGAGTTTTATTGAGTACCAGTGAATGGGTGACCCGAAGGCCCCTCAGTGACTCAGGGAAGTCAGCGACACTCCTCTGGCTAAAAATGGAATTTGATGACGCACGGAAGCAGTTAATCAAATCTGCGAACGGACCTCCCTGGAGGGTCACTGTAATTGCATTTACCTTTCCCACACATGCCCCCCAACTCCGTCTGAAGAGGGTTCTGGCCAAAAATAGGCAAGAACTGCAGCTGGAAGTGGGCTAAGGGAATAAGCACGAAAAATAAAATTGGCATAAGCACCTAAATTATGTGCTGCCAATTAGCAGGCCACGAAATCTGCACGCAATTCTTCTCAAGTCCTTTGGAGAAATCACAAAAGGAAACGAAAATGTGACCAAAAATACACGCGGCATAAAAAAAGAAAATACGACGGAGTACGGAATTGGAAAATCAAAGCAAAAACATCACTCAAATAAGTTGGGTTCGGTTGCAGGGGCTTAGGCTATTTTTTCCTAGGAACCCCATATATGACATAATGGGCACAACAAACTGGAGGAAAGGCCGGAAATCGTGTTGGAGGGACTAGGTTTTGAATAGTCGACCAGGAACAGCACTATAAAATATAAGGGCTTTCAAAAATGCATACTAGACATAATAGAAAACCTTAATTATTAATTAAAATGGGGACAAAATAAAATATTAAAAAATGTTTGTTAATATATTATCTATCGCAAGAATAGATAAAGAAATATTTAGTTCCAAATTTTTATCCTCCATGAGGCTTTTGTTCCTTTCAACGCAGCAATAAAACTTTTCCTGGATCTGAAAATATCTAAAGGGAATGTAAAAGGAAAAAATGTATATGAAAATAATTTCGTCACGACATAAGTGGCATCATTAGAAGAAGTATGTCGGCAGCCACCCACGGGCAGCCCCATACCCCGCCCCATTTCCCACATCCGTCTCAAGTGCCTGACGCAAAAAAGTCAAACACCAAAATTGCCAAGCACCAACAACGCCATAGGGAGGCAAGAAAATGGTATATATATTCTTATACGGCGGCAAGTGCTGGGGACCAAGTGAAGGCCAGATTGTCAGATTGGGGGCGTGTTCCCGGCCCAGAGGGCGACGAAAGGAGTACGAGAGGACGGAAGGAGGGCCGGACCGCTGCGAATGAGTGCGAAGAAAACATGGTAATTTTTCATAAAAACCGCCAAATGCGCACACAACCCGAAGCGCGCTGAAAGCAGGCGAAAAATAAAAGAAAATGTATTATTTTTTCTCCTTATCCGCTCCGCTCCACTTTTCCCATTTTCGCCATATTTTTTTTCTGCTGTCCTGCGCGGTTTTTGTGGCGGCTGGAATTTGGCTCAAAGACATGGGCGATGGGGCTGAGCTGGGGGCGTGGCATGTCATGTTTATGCGACGTCTTTACCCATTTAGGCATGCGAAATGCGTTTTGCCCCGAAATCCTTTCTACGTGAATCCCCAGGCCCAAGGACAAGACAGGAGCCGAGCTTGGGAATGGAAATATTAGGGGAAGGAGAAAGCAGGGGGAGAAATGGGTGGCAAGTTTCGTTTATTTTTGTTTTTGTTGGAGGGCCGACGGCCAGGGAAAACAAACCGTAAGCGGAAGTGGCAAACGGCGGCTACGGAAATGTCAACAAAACAGCAAAACGCTTTCCCACCCACAGCCGCATAAATCCCTGCTCTCCATCCCTCGGCCACTCGTAATCATTCCCTGGTGAAATATTATCAAATTGCGGCAATTGATTTAACTGCCGGCGGGCTTACGTGACGGCGTAGGAGTAGGAAAGGGCCGAATCGCGATTCAAGTTGCGGCAGTAAGCCATCAAAGTCGGGATCTCAAGTTTCGGATGGATAGTTTGCATTTTGGTTGGGGGGACATAAGCCAAATAGAACTGAGGAATGGCCCAGTAAGGGGTGAAAAATTGCATACCCCCTCGGAAGCCAAATCTGGTCTGAGGCTGTCAGAAATTTTCCAATTCAATTAAAGCTCCCCTGTGGCAAATTTCCAATTATATAATAACATTATTTTTAAATATTAAATAATTTCAGTAACATGACTCATTTACTTTGTGTCGTTCACCAAACCACGACAACAATGACAATTCCTGATTCTGAAACATTAAGACTTTGTCGTCGCCCACGATGCAATCCCAATGAAAGTTAATTGAAATATTTAATTATTTAATTACTACCTAAGAAGTTGTATGTAAAGGGCTAAATAAATTGTTGAGCCTTCCATCCACTTCTGGGAACTTTCAGTAACTCTGGGAGTTATACGCCTCCAAGCCGACAGCATTCAGTCTGCCTTGATTTATTTCCGTTGTGTAATTGAAACGCGTTGCCAGGACTCCGATTAAAATGTTGGGGCGTAATTGCTGCTTTCCTCAAAATAGATCATAAATAATCGTTGCTTTCCTCAAGGATAGACACCCGGCCGGGGAAGGAGCCGCAAACTGTGCAAGGGGTATCTTGCATAAATTACTTAAATGTTTATTTTCTCTTGGACCCCGAGACCTCAGCCGCCTCTTGGTCCCACTCCCTTTGGCAACGGCCTCTGTAGCGCCAACGCGTCGTATGCGCAATTTTATTAAATTACATTCGTGTTTTGGCAAATTAATTACGAAATTATGTTGTCGTCTGGCGCCTAACGAGCTCTATCTTCAGTCCGCATCCCCTCCCCTGCTAGTTAATACATACATATGTATTCATCTAGCTGGGTAGTGGATTGGCGCAACGGGGTGTGGTGGCATTAGAATCGTTTCCTTGACAAAGCCTTTCGCCGTTGCTCGTCCTTGTGCCGAGTACGCCATGCATTTCACTTATCTTTGACTGTCAGAGTATCCCAGCATCCCATCCCAGTTCGCCCTGCTGATGGGCCATAGTTCATGCATATTAAAAGTAATTTCAGCTCATTTTTGGCATATTTCGTTGTCTGCCATCAAGATTCTAGAAGGACACTGGGCCCCAAACAGATTACTCAGCATTTAAATGGACCTTGTCGTCTCGTTGCTTGGTTTGGCTTTGGTTTGGTTTTGATTGCCATCCCGGCGTACAAATATTAAAGGGAATCTGCGTCGCAATAAATTTGACTTTATGTTCATGCCTCGCTTACCAAATTGTGTTTACAAATCATACAAATCTCCACCGACCGCAGTCATGTTTCCCCCTTTTTTTTTTTTGGTTTTTTGCTTATCTAATTAAAGCCCAGCAAGGTCAAAGCTCAAACATTACTCATACGCCGCATTAGCCAGCTTTGCCCACATCATTGTCAAAATAAATTACAATAATTTGTTAAATCGCTGCCAGAGACGTTGGTATTTTTGCCAAATTGAAAAATTGAGAAAGGCACACAGCTTGGCGGCGGGAGGTGGCCAAATGGAAATCAAATCAAATTTCGAGCAACGCTTTAAGTTAAAAATCACATTTGCATATTTCCTGCATAACAATCAGAGAAGCAATGGCTTGTGACGTCATCGACGTCATTGGTGTGCGTCGACACCATCACACACACTCATGTGATGCCAAATGATACACGGGAAAAAATTTGAATGGACTATGAAATTAGGAGCTATAACTTTTGACCTGTTGGGGAAACAGGCTTCTGAAAATCTCCAAGTGCTTAGGACAAAACTACCAACATAAATTAGTTATTTTTTATTTAACATTTGAATTTATTTATTTAAATCAGTTTAGAATTATTTCAAGAATTTTTGTACCTTTTCTGAGATGTCCCTGGGAAACGTCTTTCCGACTTTGCCAAATTGCTGCGAACCTGCAGCGACAGCACACATGAAGGAAAATTAAGGCAACACCCCGCCACCCCCCACTCCATCGAGGTCCTGGGAACTCCGTTCAATCTACCCCATCCAATTCCTAGCTCACCCTCTGCCATGAGAAGCGGATGTGTACGCTTCATTTATGCATTCATCAATCAGCTAACCAAGTGTAAATTTTGCATTTCCTTACGCGGTGAAATAAAACAGAGAATTTGAATTTGGCTCGCTCCCCTCCCCGCCGGCACTCAGCCGTCGAAGTCCTGTCGAAAATCCCAGTGCACCGCACCCTCGCAGAAGCTTTTGTCTTTTGGACTTTTACCTCGCATCGAATGCTCCCTCGTTCGCCCTTCATTTATTTTATTCTGAAATATATAAATCGCACCTAAAAAGTATGCTACACTAAACTTTGATTCATGGCGTAAACTTTCCGTGTGCGCTGGAAAATTTCGCTTCTCCTTACGCACACACACACACACACCCACCCACACACTTCTTTGCAGCTGTTGCCCACAACGTTTCGGTTCAACGCTTTTTACGTGCTCAGCTGCCACGCCCCCCACCTTCAGCCTTGAAGGAATTTAGCTAGAAGGCGAGTATCAGGAGTAGCCGAAAAAACAAAAAATCAGCTCAGAAAACGTAAAAAAATGAAGAGTCTAGGAAAGCCAGCGCCGAAAATTTTGCAATTTTCCCTTGCGCCCATTTAGCACTCGGCCATGATACGCAGTTTTCTCTTTTATTTGCTGTGAAAATAATAGAATCATAAACTGAAACGAACCGGGAAGGAAGAGGACCCACTCGCATACCCAGACACGTGGTCCGCTTTGAAGTGTTTGATGAAATTTTCAACACTTAATGATAGCACTCGCAATCACTGGGGAAGGGTCGTGCCAGGCTGACTGTCAGCCAGGGGGGGAAGGGGGGAGGTAACGAAAAAAGGCAGCTCGCAGTCTCATACCGCAGACAACGAGCCGAAGAGCCGACACAGCACATCATAAACGTCAACGGCAATGACCATGCACCACACAATTGTGTTAACCAAATGATGCTGCCCCCAAACCCCCCAACCATCGTCCAGCCATGGTGCAGCCTCAGTTTCAGTTTCAGCCGGTTCGGCAACTACATAAATAGCAGCCGGACAGCAACGAGTGGGAAAGTGGACAGGCTGTAGTTCACCGACCGGGCCAATAAAACCAACGACCCACTCCAAAATAGGCGGCACGGAAAAGCGCGAAAATAAAACAGCTGCCAACTTACCATCTGGCATGGGGCAAAAAGTGCAGGGGCCTTTAAAACAGAATTTTTATATACCCTGGGGTCCGAAATGCCATAAGGGATTTTTTATTCGCGCATTTGGAATATTTACTTTTTCAGGACTGCCCACCATGATTTAACTTCCTACCTTCCGGAGCGAATGACAGTTTTTCATTTTAAATTATTTTTGTATTTCCACATGGGGGCCTGTTAGACCCATTAGAGGACACAATTGAAAATTCTTAATAATTAAAACTAAATAAAAAATTTAATGGCAAAGTTATTGCAAGCTTCCGCAACCCATTTTAGATGTAAATTACAATACAAAACACAACCATAACAACTAAACTCTAAGTGGATAACCCAGAGTTTCTCTTGGAATTTCAAGCTTCCGTCCAAACGAATTTTGAATTTCCTACTTACCCCCTGTGGAATTTGCATTCATTACTGACTGGCAATTACCATATAAGGCACTTCACGCATTATCACATCATTATTATGCCCGAAAATTGTCCGGGTTCCCCAACCAATACTGTCTGCCAATTTTCCCATATTTCGCAGCTCTAACCGAGATCCTGGCAGCCTGCTGTTGTCACTGGTGGTCAGCAGCAGCTGCTGGTGCTATTTTCCACATTTTCCTGTCCGATGGCGGCAGCTGGTATTTCTTTATAGCCGAGAGTTATGCTGTTGGTGTTATTTATAATTTAAAGAATCGCGAGTGCTTAAAGCGTTGCATTGACACGCCAAAACGGAATGCCAATTGGCAAATAAATTACGAAACTTACGTCCAACCCCAGGATGGAGTGCGGTACAAAAAAAAAAAGAAATCGCCGTCGACATCGGCTCACTAAGGGTCTTGCCAAACAGTTTTCCTGCTGCGAATGGCTGCTGAGTGTTGGCCCATTTGGACACAATCAACGGCAACATTAACAATATCGCCTTCGAAGTGCCGACTCAAACCCAAGCCCAAATTGGTATCCAGCCCCAAAGACCCCAAACCCCACTCAGTCCCGGTGCCCGCCGAAAGCAAAAACAACCCGAAGCAGCCCGTCCGGGCAATGGCACAGCAAACACGCAGGTCCCCCCAATGACAATCCCCCCAAAAACTTTGTCAGGTAAAGCAGGTGGCCTTTACACTTTAGAGATGGCAGCGTGATACTGGAATAGCTTAATGGATAATGGATATATGAAGGACAATGGCTATTGGCCAGCTATACGAGATTCCCAGCTATGGAAATTAAAACAGTCTTCTATTTGTAAGTCTTATTTTTTAAGATTGGTAGTTCATAAGAGTGCCCATCACTATTTTGACGGAAAAAGCAAAGAGTTTCGTGAGTCTGGCTTGTTGCGTGTCCACTTTCACTTAGTTTCCAGGGGCATTCTTGTATGTGTGTGTTTGGGGGGGTTGCCTGGGCTAGTGTGTACCGAGAAATTGCGGTTTGTTTGCCAGGTAATTACATTTTGGCTTTCCTCTGTATGGGTTCGCCCCAAACGCGCTCCTCCAACCCCTCCGCTTTGCGATCTTCTGTGTGTGGGCATGTCAGCGTGATAATTATGCGACTATAATCGCACTTTTACATGCCAGTACCGGTATGAGGGAAGGCAGCTGGAAAGTGCAAAGAAGTGGCGGGTAGTGGCGGGTAGTGGCGGTGGAGGTGGCGGTCCCGACTCGGAACTTCGAACTTGGCTGAAACACTTGAACCTTAAACGAAATATGTCGTCAAGCGGCAAAAGTCGGCAGTGCCAGCTAATTAACTGGTCGCCAGGTACAGACTAACATTTTCACCCGAGAAGGACCGGCAACCAGCAACCAGGCCCACGGCCCGGCCCGGCTGCCAGCCTCGCCGCACACTCTCATGCAATATTTAAGCCAAGCTGGCCGGCCGAGCTTAAACAAAAGCGAAAGGCATGTTTAATCATAAGAGCAAAAACAACACGGACTAGCCCCTGCTTTCAGTTCACCATTTTCCATGTTGCCAAAGGCTGAAGGCTCAATCGACAGGCAGCCGTGGAGGAATCCGCCAAGAAGTGACGTCAACGTGGCTTGCATGAAAAAGGGTTAAGCAAATATTGAAGTGAATAAAACCCACAAAAAAGGAGCTGGACTAAAATCAAAAGAAAAACAAATGCATTTAGACAAATGCTTACAAGCAAATGTAGTAATTTATTATTTTCTGAATAAGTAATACAAGGTTTTTTGAAAAAAAAACGCATCAATTTTATCCAATTTTGTATGTGAGTTTATCCTCAGAGTTAATCCCAACCCTTTATAATTAACTTGGGTACAAAATGTAATAATAGTTTTCGACTCTATTATTTTGACAGCATGTGTATGCTGACACGAGAAAAGCAAACGGAAACGAAGTGCATACAGTTAACTACTCTTTTGGCCATGTCGCGTCGAGTGGGCGGGGCGCACAGACGCTCCTGCCGATGCGGTATGAGAGCCAGGGCCAAAGCCAAAGCCAGAACCTGGACGGCAGCAGCTACCAATTAATGTCCTTGTTAAGCAGTGGCCTGAAAAATTGGCTTAAAAAATATGTAACCTTATGCCACAACCATCTACAAACTGAGAGCATTAAAACAAACAAAAATGCGTTTATATGGAGCTATAAAAATATATTTAAATTAAAGATAGTATTTAGTTTTGATATGATTGCCATCCAAAGGATATTAACTACTAATAAAAAATATTTAAATACATATATTGTTACAAATTGAAAACAATAAATTGTATATCTTTGCTATCCATTTCGATGCTAAGGATTAAACTTTACTAATTTTTTGTAGAATGAAAAATTTTAGAATGAAAAACTCCCAACTAGTTTCCCGGACAAAGTCGCAGTATAAACTGCCACTGGAAATGTGTGGAGAGGTTTTGTTTATTCGACTTGGTGAGCGTGTTTGTCGACCGAAAAGCAAAAGCGGCCGAGGGGCAGTTCTTGCCACTAGAATGGCCACAATTTCGACCTGGCTCGTGTGTCGCTGGGCTTTAAGTGAAATAAAGTTCGCTCAGCTCTCTTTTTTTCCACTGGCGGCTATTATTTAATTTGCCCAGACGAGGGGAAATGGGGGACGGCTTTGACATGAAGGCTCTCGGAATTTCAGAGTTCGACTTCCAGCCTTCAGCGCACTGTTCCTGCCGATTCTGCATTTCAGCATTTCATTACGGGCCACCTCATGCGATGACATGGATCCGAGTTGGGCCAAAGCGGTTGCCGGGCACGCAAACTTTGACCAACGCCCGGATACCAACGCCGTAGGCAATCTGTACGGGGCCAAATATCGAATCCAAAAATGCAACATTTTTGCCGATATCCGAATTGCTGCAGCGATTCTAAAGCCTACGAAGGACGCTGCCAATGTAGCGGCCGTCACGGAAAAATGTTGTCCGTTGATGTTGAGGACAACAAAAGGGACCCTCTAGCCGGAAAGAAACCGCAGCCGGGCGGGGCGAGAGGCAGTTAGGGGTTTGACCTGCCTTCTAATCTGGACGCATAAATTCCAATCATTTCGCAAATGGAATGTGAAAGCCAAGCCAATAAAACCACAAAACACAACACAGCATAAGGACAGTGTTAAACAGCTCTGCTCGGAGTAATTGGAATTTTTCGCGTCCTTTTACTTTAAGTCTCATCCATGATTCAGTTATTTGCATTAAAGTCTGCAGAAGATTTTTGCAGAGTGGTTTGACGTATTGCCACTTATAGGGTGAAATATAAATCGACTTAGTGTTCTTTAAATGTCAAAAAATATTCAAAATACGCCAATATTGTCATAAAATAATTCGAAATACTCAAAAACATACCAAACTATGTCACTCAAGCTTACTAAGCCCTCTTGAAAATAACTATTAATTATAACAATTATTATAAATACTATCATTTGCACCTTCACATCCGGAGATTGTCTTAATTGTAAAAAAAAAAGAAGTCGAAGAAAAAAGAAAGCTAGTTAAGAAATGTACCGGCACCGGCTCCGGCACCGAAGCCGTTGGACCTATGTACCGCGAAGGGGAAGGGCTTGCCAACTGTATTACGCTACTGAGCGCCTTTGGGAGCCAGACTATCTAAAGGTATATCCAAAGGTGTAAGCTGAAATGATCTGAGAATTATTTACAGGGAAGATGTTTGGAGCTGGGCTTAGAGGAGCAATTTCACCGGTACCAGATTCGATTGATGGTCAGCTACCTGGGTGTTTTCTTCGCATTGCACATCGGCTTGACCGTGCTCCACATCCTCGTGGCGATATATTTTACAACGGTTAGCAACACCACGAGCTTTTTTTTTTTCATTCTTTAAAGTATTGGCTAATGTCTGGTTTCCTCCTTAGAACCAAACTTATGTTCATGTGGACGTGCTCTTTTGTTCCATTTCCACTGTTACTGTACTATTAATTCTGAGTATTAATTTCTTAGTAAATTTGGTGACGAAACACAATTGGATTATGACTGTGAGCTCGACCATTGCCACATTTGTTGCTGTCGTTACAGGTAAGGCGTAATAGCTCTTGTTTTGAATAAGCTTTTAAGTTCCAAGTGTAGAAATGGGAATATTGCTTAGTTTTATCGACAAAAATGCATATTCCATTATTTAATTCTTTTATAATTTTATAACAGACATTGGACTGGTTGTTTATTCAGAAGCTGTAAATGATTGGGAGTTGAATATTCTCCATTATACCTACTACCTGTGCATGGTCTATATGTTTCTGCCGATAACCTCGCATACGGTGGCCCTTATGCTAGGTTCGGCGGTCAGCATTACCTACATAGGCTACTACGTTTTCTGCCTGCCGTTCACCGATCTCGGGCAGAACATTTTGAACTATTCTTATGTAATGGTGGACTTTCTTCACTACATTTGCTTTAATGTAATGGGCATATACTTCCGCATTATGAATGACATGCTTACGCGTTCCTCCTTCCTCGACCGTCACCAGTATGTCATGGAGGAAATCTGGCTTCGGAACGCCCGTCCCCAGGAGACGCGGCTGCTGAACGCCATTCTGCCTCCCCAAATATCAAAGAACATTCAAATCAGCATCAGAGATAGAATAGTGCTGACCGAAAAGGGACTGAGCTACGACCGCCTTCGACAGAGGTCGGCGGTGGGGATGGCTATTCAGACGTATCCCGACGTCAGTATCTTGTACGCGGATGTAGTGAACTACACGCACCTGACCACCACATTGACGGTGGAAAGGTTGGTCATGGTGCTGCACGATCTCTATGCCAGATTTGATGTGGCGGCCGCGCACTTCCACGTTCAGCGAATCAAGTTTCTCGGGGATTGCTACTACTGCGTGGCGGGTCTGAAGGCGCCAAATCCCGACCACGCCCAGACTGCAGTGTCCTTGGGCATTGCAATGATTGCCAACATCACGGAGGTGCGGTAAGGGTCCACAATAAACCATCCTCCTGTTTTTGGTTTTTACCAAAAATATAAATTTTTTTGAAAATCTACAGGAAAGAGTGGAAGTTGGACATCGATATGCGCATAGGAGTCCATTCGGGAGACATAATGGCTGGTGTTATTGGCGAGGCCAAGCTACAGTTCGACATTTGGGGTAGGAAATCTTGATTCATCCTCGAAACTATGCACCGTATTTTGCACTTTAAGGTCCTGCTGTGGAAATCGCCAGTCATTTGGAGTCCACGGGCGAACCGGGCTACGTTCATGTCAGTAGTGTCACAATGCAAATGCTACACTTTCAAGGTCTTGAGGTTCAGCCAGGAACTATGAAAGCCCAACAAGATCCAGTGATAAAAAGGCAGTCAATGAAGACATACCTAATCACTGGGATCCCAGCAAGGGAGTCTGTCAGACGCACCATTGACTTCGCTAGTCCCCATGTATTCGATGCCAAAGCGTATCACGAGCCGATCCACCACATGTCCTATGTGGACCATACGGCGGAAGAAATAGAGGATGAGATTCAAAAAATTCCAATCGTAAGCGTTAAGTGAGTATATTCGAAAATTGCATTGTTTTTGCTACCAATGGTCTGGATTATTATTTTTGTTGGCGCAATTTAAACCATTTTTTAAATCGCAGACCCATCTGTTGTAAGAAACGTACAAATAAACAAAACAAATCTGCGAAGGTGCATATAGGAGTGGTTTTCGCCGCATTTCACGATTCGAACCTGGAGAAGAACTACCTACATCGACCGGACTACATTATCAAGTACACGGCGTTGTTAGTATGGATTATTGGCTGCTGCTTGATTTACATTCAACTTGCGACCAACGAATTGAATTGCATACTATGCATTGTCATTGACATTAGTGTTTTTTTGTTTTTGACCGCTGTGCTAGCCCTTTGCTGGTATAAGAAATTCTGCTTTTGGAAAAGCAAAGGCGAGGAAAACCAACTTTATTCCCGATTCAGCTGCAGGATCTTCAATTTTTTTGAAAAGACCCAGCAGAGCCTAAGGAGGCGCATTGTCCTCTACCTGATGGTAGTATGTTCATTTTTAATGGTCACTTCCCTGATATTGGTTAGTATATTATAGCACTAGACAACACGAATCTTTTCTCTTTTAATTATTGACTTAGTCTCCCATATATCTACTACTAGTCTACAATAATCTTGGACAAAGTCTTCAATTGAAAAAGGAAAACTGTTTCCGAATTTTATTAAAAATATCTATGGTTATTGAATTGTAATTTTTTCAGCTGGATTGCGAGTATGATTTATTCAAAATTTCCTTTATAGAGTCAAAGCTGTACAGGTACCAAATGAATGTTGATGTTTGTTTTCATCCCTGGACTTTCACCAACATGATGTCCTTGCTCATTGGCATGAGCTACACGTTTGCCCGGATCCCGTTTGTGATGAAAATGGGTGTAACTTTGTTAGAAGGAGCCTTCTTTCTGGTGGTTGTACTCCTCCACTATATATTTATCTTCCATCACAGTAAGACCAACGTACCTCATTTACCCTCGGAAATAGCCCATTGTAAGCGAATCTTAGTGATCCTAATTACTTTTTATCTTAAGGAGCGTCGGGTCGAGTTCAACGCCAAGACCAATTTCAAGTGAGTGGGCTGAGTAAAGCCAATAACTTTATTTTTTTACCCCAATCTTTACCACAATCTTCTCAGAATCAACCTGGAAATGAAACAAAAACAGGACGCGGCTGACTTAACCAACGCTTCAATCAAAATTCTACTCAATAATATCCTTCCTGCTCATGTCGGTATGTTCCTCAAATCAATTCTTTTTATTAATTAATCCCAGGGAGTGATCTGTCTTTTCGCAGTGGAAGTGTATATCACCAATATAGCCAATCACGAACTCTATTACGAAAATTATAATATGGTCTCAGTTATGTTCGCCATGTTAATCAATTTTCAAATGGATTTAAGGGGCCTCCGAATATTGAATGATGTTATTACTGAGTTCGATAGATTGGTAAGTTTACTAATGGGAGTTCAAGGTTAACAACAAATAATTTTGGATAGAAAAACATTAGAAACAAAAAAAGTTGGGTTGAGTTGCAGTTGAGTGGCAGTCCGCTAGGTGGCGACATGCATCTTGTATTATTATGTATTTTTTGCAAAAAGATGATCTGATATGTACATAAAGGGATGGTTCTCATCTCCTTGTTATTACTTTTCATACCCCTGCAGAGGGTATTATAATTTTGGAACGGCCGGGATCGGTCGACTATATCCTATAGCTGTCAAATAACTGATTGATCGTTTTGAAGTTAAAAGAATGGGATTTTCTATGGATTCTACTTTGGGCAAACTTATCCGGTCATAAGGATCGGCCGACTATACGCGATCTGATATATATCTAATAATACCACCTAGCGGACTGCCACTCAACTGCAAGGGTATATCAACTTCGGCTCCGCCCGAAGCTAGCTTTCCTTCCTTGTTTTTAATTAAATATTCACAGTTGAACGTTTACAAGGAATACTACGTAGTTGAGAAGATCAAAATTGTCGGAGGAACTTACATGGCCGCCTGTGGATTGGATTTTACGCAGGCAGCAAAAATCGGAAGAACCAAGAGCGACGCACTTCTTACAGAAGGTGCGTGAAAAAACTATAATCTTTAATTTGATATACCTTTTATTGACACTCTTGTTTAAAAGTGTACAATCGCAGTGAAGGTGACATCTCCGACCCTATAAAGTATTCATATATATTCTTGATCAGGATCACCTCCTGAGTCCGTCTGTCTGTCTGTTTCTACGCCAAACTAGTCTCTCAGTTTTAAAGCTATCATCTTCAAACTCCTTTCCTTTGCAGGCAGTATATAAGTCGGAACGGCCGGGATCGGTCGACTATATCCTGTAGCTACCATATACCTGATTGATCGGAAATGGCATAACTTTGTTGTTTTTGAGTTAGAAGGACTTTCTATGGACTCTACTTTGGGCAAATTTATCCCATCCGCCAAATTTCATAAGGATCGGCAGACTATATACGATCCGATATAAATTCCATGATAAATGCTGCTACTGAACTGCAAGGGTATATCAACTTCGGCTCCGCCCGAAGTTAGCTTTGCTTTCTTGTTTTAGTTAAATTCAACTTGATCCTTTTTTAGCTAAACGGGCATCTAAGTTCCGACAGTCGGTCATGCTTTCTGGCAGCATCGAATACAGCAATCTGAACGACCAGGATCAGGTAGTCTTTGTGATGGCCAGCTTCGCCTTGGACCTGATGAGGACCCTTTGCATGTGTAACCAGGCCTACCAGCGGAATCGCTTCGAAACCGGAAAATGGGAGAATGGCGAGATCGCCATCGGCATATCCAGTGGGGAGATAATGGCCGGAGTGGTGGGTGCCTCCCAGCCGCATTACGACATCTGGGGAACCCCTGTAAACATGGCTTCCCGGATGCAGTCAACGGGCCTGGCCGGTCGCATTCACCTAACGGAAGAATCTGCCAAAATTCTGATCGAATATGGCATTAGCAGCACCTATCGCGGAATGACTTATGTGAAGGGTGTTGGCCATATTCCCACATATTTTGTGGACATCGATAATAAACTGAATTTTGTGCTCCTGGAGGAGGAGCAGGATGTGTTTAAACATCAATCGCAAAGGTCGATACGGTCAGCCCTATCCTCTAACATACATAATATTCACGTTGATCAAGAATAGCTTGTCATATATTTTATAACTTTATTTGTACAGTGTTAAATATATTTTTGTTAAGTAAAACTTACATTTTGTTAAGGGAAATGAGACACAAATTGCTCAAAGCATTGTTTCGAATTGTTGAATGATTTTTTATTCATTATGAGAAACCTACATACACTTTACATAGTAGAAGAACGAAAGTTGTTTATATTGCTAACTCTTTCGCTGCCTATTAGGGACTATTAGAGATTATAAATTACCTTTATGTAGACTCTGAACACACTGTGAATGAAAAAGTTCAAATTTCTCATAAAGTCTCAATTCATAATAAGCTTAGTAGGCAATGCCTTTTTAGAGTTTCTGTTTGATTTTCTTAACATATGTTTAAATACACTGATACACTGAACATAGGCTAAGTTTTGCAGACACACCAAATTCTTCAATATGAATATCACAAAAAAGAACCAGCGGAAAACCAGGGGCACATATTTTCAGCGGAAGAATAGACCTTGCAAGCTTTACTATGAACGGGAGCGGTATTGGGAATACGATTACCTCATAGTAAGCTAATCAAAAACGCAAGATCTCTTACCCTAAGATACCCTTTACTTTCAGAACAAATGCAAGGAGATGAGCGTAGAAAAATCATATCGTCACTACCAAGTTCGCTTGATGCTGAGTTATTTGGGGGTATTCTTCATACTGCATACCTTCGTCACACTCCTCATTTGCCTAGTAATCGTGACTCTTCCAGTGGTAAGACGGCAAGATACCTTATTGAGAGATGTCGTCTAATTGTTATCTTTCCCAGCATCCCGAGTACCTTAATATAGAAATCGCGTTTCAAATAATTCCGGCCTTTCTTGTCATAGCCTGTCTGAGCGTTAATTTCATAGAACGAATCGTGGAGCATCATTATTGGTATATGGCAGTCTCCTCGGTTGTGGCAACATTTATAGCGACTTTTGCTGGTAAGTCACACTACCCTGAGACTATTATGCTAATTACAATATCAACATTAATAAATACTTGTTCAATATTCCATAGATTTGGGACAGTGCATTTTTTTTAATGAATTCTACAGATGGAACCTATACAACTCTTACGACACTTACATACTCTGCATGATCTACATGTTCCTCCCAATAATTTCAATAAAACTTTGCCTCTCATTGGGAGCCATAGTAAGTTCCCTATACATCGGGCATTACTACTACAGCCTGGGAGTACATTTAGAGACAGAAAATTTCAAAAGAGCTGTTGATGTGACACACTTCTTTTGCTTTAACATGCTGGGCGTATTCTATCGGATGATGAACGATATACTGGTGCGCTCCTCCTTCCTCGACCGCCAAGAGTACATGGTAGAAGAGTTTTGGTTGCGAAATGCTCGGCGACAGGAGGCAGCCCTGGTGAACACCATTTTCCCGCCGCAGATAGCGAAGTCTATATATCGCTCCATCAAGGAGAGGATCGTTACCGCGAACAAATCTAGTCAACATGCCCTCATCCATTCCTCAACTATAATGGCGATCCAGATGCACCCTGATGTCAGCATCCTTTACGCAGATGTGGTCAACTACACCCACCTGACAACCACACTTCCGGTGCAAGACCTGGTGAATGTACTGCACGATCTCTACGGTAGATTTGATATGGCGGCCACGATCTTTAAAGTCATGCGGATCAAGTTCTTGGGTGACTGCTATTACTGTGTAGCAGGTCTAGAACAACCGGATCCTCAGCACGCGAAATTGGCCGTTGCCTTGGGTATTTCAATGATTGCTAATATCAAAGAAGTACGGTGGGTACGGACCATATCAATAAAAATCGTATATTACAAATGTTAAATGTACTTGCAGCGAGGAACGAGACCTTGACATCGATATGCGAATAGGCGTCCACTCCGGCACTCTGTTCGCAGGAATTATAGGTCAGGCAAAGCTCCAGTTTGATATATGGGGTAAGGATAACAAAAAATATATTTAATTACACATTCAATTAACCGTCTTTAGGAGTCGACGTGAACATAGCCAATCATTTGGAATCTACCGGCGAACCGGGATATGTTCATGTCAGTAGCATTACATTGAACAACTTGGACCTAAATGAGTATATCGTCCGGCCGGGAACTGCAAAAGCCCAACAGGATCCCGTGCTTCAAAAGGTTCCTATGAGAACATATCTTATTACCGGTGTGCCCCAAAGGGACTCCGTCCGACGCTCTCAATCTGTTGCGTTCATTGGGTTCAAGGTAAGAGGTCATAGTGGCCAACTTGAAAAAGAGAATCTCCCAAAAGATTTCAAGTTTTCGGAGGTATTGACTAAGGATTTTCAAAAGATGCACACCGCCGGTCTGGAGTAAGTATTTTGTATACCCTTTCAGAGGGTTTTATAATCATGTCTGTCTGTTTGGCTGGGAAAACTAGTCTCTTTGTTTTATAGTCAATCGGGTCCAAAAATGGCCGACAACAATTGATTATACGATATTTGCAATATACATACATGTATTGTAAAATAGATGTTAGCATTTCTTTCTTGTTTTTTGAGATTAAGTTCTACAGGAATATAACCTCAAATGATAAATAACAAAATTTGATATATGTATGTATTAAGTACGTATTATTTTGTGGCATTTCTTCAGATTTAGATGTTGTCGCCGCGTTGACAGTAAGAAGGATAAAGTTTCCAAACATGACGTCGAATGGTGCTGTTGGGCCCTTCCGTCTTTCCAGGATCGTCGGCTTGAATGGAGCTACACCAACAGGACGGACTACATTCTCAAGTACTCCATTTGCATATCCTATATCATTGGAGTAGTCTTGGTCTATAGCCAGGCTACAGCTAACAAGAGTATTTGCATTGCGTGCATCTATGTGGACATTATATTGTTTTTAATTATGACCGCAATGCTTTGCATTGCTTGGTATAAAAAATTTTGCTTTTGGAAATACGACGAAGAAAAGGAGTATAACAAATTGAGCTGCATAATTTTTACTATCTGGGAAAAGGTCCAGCACAGTACAACACGACGAATCGTGGTATATTTATTTATATTGTGCATATTCTTTACGTATTTGGGCATGTCAGTGGTCAGTATTGATACTTGCCAATTTATTATAGTCATAATATTTATTGCGATCATACTGTTTTCAGGTTAATTGTGAAATGCATAGGTATCAGCTATATTTCATAGAGAACAGTCTGTTCAACTATGAAAGGGATCTAGACATGTGCTTCCGACCCTGGGTGTTCACAAATCTGATGGCCCTAATCATTGGAGTGACCTTTACATTCGCTCACATTCCACTCGGACTGAAAACCTCAATCGCGATCCTGGAGGTCTTTGGCTACATGATACTACTATATTTTGAGTACTCTTTTATATTCCATCACAGCAAAACAACGCATTCATTTCTTCCCTCAGAATATGCACATGGCTTGCGCATATTATTCACCTTTATAAGTTTTTATATCAAGGAACGAGAAGTCGAGTTTAACGCCAAGACAAACTTCAAGTATAATATTAGAATGAAAGCATTGATTTGTATTTTTGATTTGTAACCTTTGTGATTTTGTAGGTTAAACAATGATCTAAGGAAAAAGAAACAAGATGCCGATTTGACCAACCTATCTATAGAGACTCTTCTCAAAAATATTCTTCCCTCGCATGTCGGTAAGTGAAGCGTTATGCAAATCTCATTGTACATAGTGAGCTAAGCCCTCTCCATCCGCAGTCGAACTCTACCTAACAAACTTGGAGCAGCACGAACTCTATCATGAAAACTACACAATGGTTTCAGTGATGTTCGCCTCTTTGATCAACTTTCAAGTAAATTTAACAACCCTACGAATACTGAACGACATAATATCAGAGTTTGACAAACTGGTAAGCCAAATGTGTATATTTCATCCGATTAAAATCAAATATTTATCGTGGATTGTAGTTGAACGTTTATCAGGAATACTACGTGGTTGAGAAGATCAAGATTGTTGGCTGCACTTACATGGCTGCCTGTGGGCTGGATTTTAATATTGCCTCCTTCGGCAGTAAGGCCAAACTAAAAAGTTGTAAATAATAATATTCAAATTATATTGTATTCAATATCAAATATTTGTATTGACCGCTCTCTTTTTTTTCAAGTTCGACAAACCACCGAATTTCAAGAAAACAGCACGCATGGAATAGATAACCTCGACCAGGTTGTCTTGATCATGGTCTATTTCGCAGGGGACCTGATGCGAACCCTTTCCGCATGTAACAAGGCCTACTCTGCGACCCCGTTTGACCGCCATATGACGGACAATGGAATCTGCATCGGGATCTCGAGTGGAGAAGTGATGGCTGGGGTCGTGGGCGCTTCCCAACCGCACTACGACATCTGGGGAAATCCCGTCAACATGGCTTCCCGAATGCAGTCCACTGGTCTAATTGGACACATCCAGGTGACCGAAGAATCTGCCATCATTCTGCGTGAATTCGGAATCAGCTGCACATATCGCGGAATGACCTATGTGAAGGGCGTTAACGAAATTCCCACTTATTTCGTAGACCTAGACTCCGATTTGAACTTTATTGAAATGGATAGAGGGCTATTCGATCCTCGAAGAAGAATGACGCTCTTCCCTTCAATCACTGACAGTGACAGCGATACGAATGGAAGCGTTCTCCAAGAGTCAACGTAATTTGTATACCTTTCGGCAATACATTTTTGTAACTAATAATATACTAATAACTGTACTCATAAAGTTCTTATTGGCTCTTAATATGGGCGTTATACTCTTCGCTTTTGCGCGCTTCTAAAATTGCTTTGAGAACCTGAACCTATAGTTCTCCAGGTCAGGAGCACAGTAACCTTAGATCAAATAGTCACGTCATTATTATAGACATCATTCTTAGCACATACCGCACCTACAATAGAATTCTACATATCTAAAACATAATTAACATAGACGCAAAAACAACAACACGAAACAAACTATGGATAGGGAAAGTAGCTGGATTCAATCGGGAATGAAAAAGCGCCGTAAGTCCTGCAAGTTACTCTACAATAGTGAGAAGTTGTGGGAACCGACCTATGTGAAGGTATTTGACGCAACTACCCCCCCACTTACCGCTAAACACACTGCTAAACAAAAATTTTTTTTTTGTAGGCAAAATGTAAGGAGTTGGGACTCGAGGAGGAATACTTAAGGTACAAGATCCGTCTCATGATCAGTTACCTGCGCGTTTTCTTCTTTTTAAATACGATAGTCACTGCCATACATTGCTTCGTGATTATATTTTTTACCAATGTTAGAAGTTAATGTTAATTACCTTGGATTGCACTCTAATTTGTACATTTTTTTCAGCACAAAGATTTACTTTACTTCGATTTACCATTTTTCATAGTGCCCTATGTGGCCATGCTTCTTTGCTTGAGTATCAATTTCTATGAGAACTTCATTAATCGGCACAGATGGGTTATGGCAGCAAGTTCGATTTTAGCTACAATTATTTCGGTAGTTGCAGGTAAGTCTATGGAATAAGGACAGTATAATGTAATAATTAATTCTCTTCTAGATATTTCTCAGTGCATTTTTCATACAAATTGGAGCTTGAACAACACGTTCGATACCTATAATCTGTGCATGGTATACATGTTCCTGCCAATAACCTCATTCATGCTGGCCGTGTCCCTGGCTTCGTCGGTGAGCATAGCCTACATTTTGTATTTCCTATACAGCCTGGCATACAGGCGCTCGTTCAACGCACAAAGGGAAAGGGAACTCGCCCAGGCAGTCGTAGACGTCTTCCACTACCTTTGCTTCAACATGCTGGGCATGTTCTTTCGCATGATGAACGATACTATTGTTCGCTGCTCCTTCCTCGACCGCCACCAGTTCATGATGGAGGAGCTCTGGCTCCGGAATGCCCGCCGGCAGGAGTCGTTGCTGCTGAACTCTATTTTACCGTCACAGATAGCCAAGTCGCTTCAAAAGTCCATCAAAGAACGGATAAAAGCCACTGAGCAGGGTTCCGTGATTGACCGATCTCAGATGCACTTCTCAAGCCCCTTGGCTATTCAGATACACCCCGACGTCAGTATCCTGTACGCGGATGTGGTGAACTACACTTATCTTACAACGACTCTGAGAGTGGAAAAGCTAGTCCAGATTCTCCATGACCTCTACGGCAGATTCGATATGGCGGCCTCAATTTTTAAGGTGCAGCGGATAAAGTTCCTGGGTGACTGCTACTACTGTGTGGCAGGGCTACATGAATCGGATCCTGATCATGCTATCTGTGCCGTCTCTCTGGGCATAGACATGATTGCGAATATCCAGGAAGTGAGGTATTATACTAATACTATATAAGCCCATTTTAAAGATATACATTACATTCAAGTGCTTAAATAATTCGACCCACAGGAGGGAACGCAACTTAAATATCGACATGCGAATAGGG
This sequence comes from Drosophila atripex, assembly GCA_035045925.1. Lineage (NCBI taxonomy): Eukaryota > Metazoa > Arthropoda > Insecta > Diptera > Drosophilidae > Drosophila > Drosophila atripex. The sequence continues at coordinate 5,388,211 of JAWNOP010000070.1, read as the reverse complement.
GTCCACTCGGGAAATCTATTTGCAGGAGTTTTGGGTGCTGCAAAGTTGCAGCTTGACATTTGGGGTAAGGCAAGACTCTTCTTCGTTTTACCGAAATTGTAAAAATTATGACTTTTTGTTCTATTCCCAAAAAATAATTAGTAATTATTTATTTGGTTTTGGGTAATGATTAAAAACTCTCTGCTATTTTAAGGACCCGACGTGGAAATTGCCAATCATCTGGAGTCTACCGGCGAACCAGGCTTTGTACATGTCAGTAGCAGGACTCTGGCCAGCTTAAACTTAGAGGAATATACAGTCATACCGGGCACAATGAAGGCCCAAAAGGATCCTGTGCTGCAGAAACATCCTATGAGTACATACCTTATAACCGGAGCGGCACAACGAGAATCGTACGGTAGCGCCAAGCATCTACATCCGGCTTCTATGCTAGATATCCAATCACGGCCAAAGCATCATAGCAGAAGCTCAAAGCAAATGACGACCGCTGAAGAGTTGCAGATGGAGTTTCGGAATATGCCGGTTGGAGGATTTAAGTGAGTGTATATTGCTAGGATATAATGTAAGACAGATAATAAAGTAAAACATTGCCGCTTATTTCCAGCTGCAACAACTTCATGTGCTGGAAGAATAATAAAAAGAAGCAAACCAAAAATGATCTTGGCATGATCTGTGCCTCTTTCAAGGATACCAGAGTGGAATGGGATTTCCTACGGAGACCCGACTACACGCTTAAATACTCCATACTGATGGCCTGGTTCATTGGAAACTGTTTGGTATTCATTCAGATCGTGACTATCCAAAGAAAGTGTCCCCTATGCATTGTGGTTGATATCTTCACTTTCTTTTACTTAACCATACTCCTTTGCATATCGTGGTATAAGAAATACTGTCACTGGATGTATAGAAATGATGAAACAAGGGTGTATGGTCCCTATAGCTGCAAGGTTTTCCATTTGTTTGAGGGGATTCAGCAAAGTATGTCGAAACGCATTTTACTTTACTTGTCTATATTAGGCACTTACTTTCTGGTGGTAGTTGTGATAGTGGTAGGTATTTTTTTTTTAAATCGGGAAAACAAAATACATTTTTACAGCATTCAATTATTTTCAGTTTAATTGTGAAGCTGATTTATTCCAGTTGAGCTTCATTGAATCAAAATTATATAGGTATGAAGTGAATCGGGATGTATGCTTTCATCCCTGGGCCTTCACCAATATGATGGCCCTGATTCTGGGAACGAGTTACATGTTCAGCAGGATTTCTTTTTCGCTTAAGACAATTATAAGCCTATTGGAGGTCCTTGTGTATTTCATATTTATATTCCTAGAGTACACATATGTGTTCCACCACAGTGTGACTACGACTCCTTATTTGACGGCGGAAGTCGCCCATTCTGCGCGAATCTTAGTCACATTTGTGACATTCTATTTAAAAGAAAGGCAGGTGGAGTTCAACACAAAGACGAATTTCAAGTAAGTTAGCTAAATAAAAACTTAGTAGTAGTTTAGTAATCATCATAACATTATCAGACTTAATATAGATCTGCAAAACAAGCAACATGCTGCCGATATAACCAACCAGTCGATCCTCATTCTACTCAACAACATTCTTCCCAACCACGTGGGTAAGTGAATAACAAATAAATAATCGCAAACTATTATTTATGCCAACATGTAAAATTGATTTGCAGTCGAAGTGTATCTGACGAATGTAGCCAAACACCAACTTTATCATGAAAACTACTCTATGGTCTCGGTCATGTTCGCCTCGTTAATCAATTTTCAAATGGATTTGCCTGGCCTACGAATATTAAATAGCATAGTCACCGAGTTTGATAAATTGGTTAGCTGAAAGCCTCAAACGTTACTACGCGATAGTCATAAAATAAAATAACTTCTATTTGATCGCAGCTCAGCGTCTACAAGGAATATTTTGTGGTTGAAAAAATCAAGATCGTTGGATGCACTTACATGGCTGCTTGTGGATTAGATTTCAACCTGGTCGAAGATAGGTCTAAGGGCCTTGGAGAAATATGTTAGTTTTTACTTTTATACCAATGACTGAACAATGTAATCCCAAGTTGGAATTTTTATTGTAGCTGAACGACTGTCCCACGGGCCAACGCATTCAAGTTCTGTAAGAAGCGACGCAACTTACGACGCAAGTCACGACGAGGTTGTCCTAGTAATGACGACCTTCGCTCTGGACCTAATGCGAACCCTTTCAGTGTGCAATACGGCCTATTCGGAACTACCCTCTGAACGTGGCTTTATCAGCGGAGATATCTGTATCGGCATTTCCAGTGGGGAGATAATGGCCGGAGTGGTCGGCGCCTCTCAGCCGCACTACGACATTTGGGGCCACCCAGTGAACTTGGCTTCCAGGATGCAGTCGACTGGCCTGGCCGGTCACATTCAAGTGACCGAAGAATCGGCGAACATTTTGAATGGGTACGGCATTAGCAGTACCTTTCGGGACATGACCTTTGTTAAGGGAGTTGGCAAAATTCCGACGTATTTTGTGGATATCGACGATGGCTTTCATTTTATTTTCGTCCCGGGACCTCTATCGGAAAGGCGCGGTACAACTCTAGATACATTCTTAATTGAAAGGAGGTCGACAGAGGATGACGATTATTTCCATTAGCTCTGTTTCTTTATATTTACACAAAAAAATACATTTATATATATATGTATTTTTTTAAATATGCAGTCTGATCATTTTCTTTTTGCGTCAAACAAGTTTCTATCCATATTTTAGTTTACTTTTTAATCAAAGAAGTCTGTTCCGTATCCTTATTGACGTCAATAAAATCATACTAATTTAATAGTCAAAATATAGTAAGCTGCATTGAAATCAAGTGGAATATAGAATGCCACCCAAAGGATGTAGTAAACGATGCCTCCTCAATTACTCGAAGGAGCGGATGTGGGAGCCAGGCTACCTTAAAGTGAGAAGTGTTGAGTGAAGGCTTGTTATCGGCTAAGAATTGATAAAAAAAAAATACTATCGGCAGGCTAAATGCAAGGAACTGGGCTTGGAGGATGAATTCCGATTGTATCAGATCCGACTGTGGAAAAGCTATCTGAGCGTTTTTTATCTGCTTCACATTTTAGTTTCTTTAAGCCATTGCACCCTTCTGCTAACGACGTGCGAAGTAAGTAAATGAACTGAAGATTAGTGCTACTTGTTTTAAAAAAATATCATTAGCACGTTGAACTCATATACTTCGACGTGGGACTTCTCGTTGGAAGTGCTGTGCTCCTTTTATCTATTCTGAGCATTAATTTTTGTGACACTTTTATTGCGAATCACACATGGGTGATGTTCGTCAGCTCAACGCTCGCCGCACTGACTTTGGTTTTGACAGGCAAGTCTCTCAAAAATGCTGTCTATACCAGGAAATGATTTAAAACAAAACTTTCACCGCTTCGTAGACTTATTTCAGACATTTTACCATAAGAAGTACACCAACTGGACACTTGTATCATTCTACGATACGTATATTATCTTCATGATATACATGTTCTTACCAATTCACTTTATTTTCGGTGCAGTGTCCCTTGGCCTCTTGGTCTCTGCCATCTACATTATTTATTTTCTGATCTTTGTGCGCATAAGATTCGTCCAGATCTTTTCCGACATGGTCAGTTTCACTGGAATGTGGGTTGATATTACCCACTATGTGAGCCTAAACCTGGTCGGTATCTTCTTCCGTGTTATGAACGACATCGTGGTACGATCGTCCTTCCTGGACCGCCATCAGTACATCAAAGAAGAGCTTTGGCTGCGAAACGCCCGGCACCAAGAGAAACTTCTGCTGGACAGCATCCTGCCGCCGGATATATCGGAGCACTTGCAGAGGGTAATCCAGAACACGATTAGTCGGGCCACGCAGTCGCGTGGCTTTAGCGTTTTGGACCGCAGCATGACCATCCAGGTGCACCCGGAGGTGAGCATCCTGTACGCGGATGTAGTGAACTACACTCACCTTACCACAACGCTGACCGTGGAGCAGCTGGTGACCTTCCTGCATGATCTCTACTGGAGATTCGACATGGCGGCCGCCCGTTACCGGGTGCAGCGGATCAAGTTTCTTGGGGATTGCTACTATTGCGTGGCTGGTTTGGTGGAACCCGACCCGGATCATGCTGACAACTGTGTGGGCCTGGGCCTGTGCATGATCTCCGAGATCCAAGACGTACGGTAAATATCAAGGGGGTAACGTTATGCGCTTTGTGCGAATCCTTTGTGCCAAATGGCAGGATTTTGAAAACAAATTGCTATTTAAAGAAATTTTTTATTTAGTTCTTCACTATCTAAAAATTACGAATCTTCCTTTTTGTGTTTTTTTGTTTTTCAAGAAAAAAATACAGAATGAAAATCTATTTTCCCTTTTTCAAATACAGGTACATTCATGGACTGGACATTAATATGCGCATTGGAGTACATTCGGGAAATCTCTTTGCTGGCATCATCGGCCAAGCCAAGCTTCAATACGATGTTTGGGGTTAGTTGTTGGATCTCAGACAAATTCCATTTATTAACTTTCTCCTGCAGGAATGGATGTGACTATTGCCAGCGTGTTGGAGTCTACGGGCGTGCCAGGTTTCGTTCATATTAGTAATGTCACTTTAGGCAATTTGGACTCGCCTGATTATGTGTTCACTAATGGCCCCCAAAAGGCCGTTGACCATCCCCTTTTGAAGAAATACAAAATAAAAACGTTCATAGTTGAGTCTGGTCCTTCGAGTCGAGAAAGTAGTGAATCAAACCATCTGGACAATGCTTTATCTGTGATAAGTATTACCTCGAGACCATATCTACACACCAAAAACGAAGACGAAAGCCTTGAAGCCCTTTTCAAAGCAGAGCTTCATGAGGAATTCCGAAAGATGCCTGTTAGTCCGTATAAGTGAGTTTATTTTATTAATGGACCAGGTTTATTTTTGTATTAGTTAAGCTCCCAACTAATATTCAGTTTAACAAATTCCATTTTTAACGAAGAGTATTTTCTGTTCTTCAGCATAAAAGAATTCTATAACAGTCGTCGAAAAAAAGGTCAAAAGAATGAAAACTTCAAGTTATACAACCAAGTGACATTTTTTCTAACTTTTCGGGATTTGGAGTTGGAGAAAGCCTATTTGTCACGAAGGGACTTCATGTTCAAGTACAATATTCTTCTGGTGTGGATAGTTGGCCTTTGCCTGCTATTAATCCAACTTGCGGACACAAATGGTGTGTGTTCCGTCTGCATTTGCCTGGATTTCATTGTTTTGTTTAGTATGTTCTTATTTACCTTTATTTCGTGGTATAAGAAAATCTGCTGGTGGAGAAAAGGAAAACGCAACCCGCGTCACATTTATGATCGATTTAGCTGCTTTTTATTCAATATTTACGAGTTTATCCAAGGCAGTCTGCTCATCCGCATAATCATTTATCTATTTGTGACTGCTTCGAACTGCCTTGTGGTTGCAATAATATTGGTAAGTCACACAGAAACAATTCCATTTCTTTTAAAATGAACGAATTTTAAGCCCGATACTCTTCAATTTTTATTTATTTTAGTTTTGTACTCTTGCAAAGAGAACTACAGTTTATGTCCCAAGTGTCTCCGACCCTATAAAATAACATTTTTGAGCAGAATTACATCGCAAGTTGATTTAAGCATGTCAGTCTGTCCGTCGGTTCGACTGTTTTTGTGTGGGAATCACATGAGTCTTGACCATTTTCCTTCCAATACTTAAGAGCTATACCCGTAAATATTTGTAGATTTGTTGACCACCAATCTGCATCAAAATTTGTTCATCATTTTTGTAAAGTTTCCTGAGGAATCCCAGGAGTCAGATGCATTGAATGACAAAATGGTCCAGCAATGGCTATATCTTGAACATTTTCCTTCCGATTCTTGAGTTAATACCTAAACCGATTTGTAGATAGTTTCTCCCCCATTGTGCATCAAAATGTAAGAAAAAAATTGGGTTTCCATTTCTTGTGAAATTTCCTTGGGGGTCACCTTAAAATTCCGAAGAACGCCTGGATGGACATCATGGCCCACTGCGATGGCTACATCTTGACCAGTTTCTATCAGATTCTTGCGCGGAATACCTTATGCGATTCGTGGATAGCTTCTCCGTCATTTTGCATCAAAATCTAGGAACAGCATTTATTTTAGATATTTGTAACATTTTCTGGGGATGACTATACCTTGACCAATAACTTTCTGATTCTTGAGCGCAATACCTTTAACAACATCAAAATCTAGGAACAAAATATTTTATAATACGAATATACGTATTGTATATGTTAGCTTATAGTTTTCATAAAACTGATCGATCAAATATGAAATAACTCTTGTTTTGATAAAAACTTGATACTTTTTTTCAAAACTAAACTATATAAACTATACTACAGATGAAATTCTCATAAGGATTATAATACGCTACAGGTTTATATCAGCTTCGGCTTCTCCTAAAGTTATCTTTTCTCTCTTGTATTATATTTTTATTGAGTCTATCATATATTTATATATAATATAAATTTGTTTTAGTATTTTCGTTGTTTCTTTATTTTCTTATTTATTTTATTTCCTTTTAGTTTAATTGCGATCTTAACGAATATATTCTGAAAAAAATTGAGAGCAAGCTTTTTCATTACGAAGATTTCGATTCGAAGTGCTTTCAGCCATGGCTTTTGACCAATATTAGTGCTGTTATGATTAGCATGGCTATTACGTTCACTCGCATTCCTTTTGTGGTCCGGACCTTGGTCGTCATTACACAGACAATAACATACATTTTAATGGTATTCTTGTACTACAGCTATAACTACCACAGCAGCGTCAGCTCAAATCCTTCCCTGGCCGCAGAGTACGCTCATTGTTTGTTAATTTTAATTACTGCGGTTACTGCCTATCTGAAGGAGCGTCAAGTCGAGTTTGCCAACAAGGTTAATTTCAGGTGAGTCTTCGGGCCCATAAATTTGTATCTATTAATACAATTTTTTAGCTGGCAAAAGGAGCTTGAGAATAAAGAGCATGATGCCCATATTACCAATCAATCGATTATAATTCTGCTCAACAATATTCTACCCAGTCATGTTGGTAAGTTTTGATCGAAACTAGTAATTACAAGAGGCTGCTAGAAATCATGAATTCCATAGTGGAAGTGTATCTTAATTCATTAGCTAAACATGAGCTCTACTATGAAAATTATCAAATGGTATCCGTGATGTTCGCTATGTTAATGAATTTTCAAATGGACCTCGAAAACCTACGCATTCTGAACGAAATTATTACGGAGTTCGACATATTGGTAAGCCAATTTGTATAAAATCATGCTTATTCTCTAACGAGCCACAGTTATTATACTATAGGGAATATTATGTGGTAGAAAAAATAAAGGTTGTGGGCTGCACCTACATGGCAGCTTGTGGATTGGATGTAAGTTTTGCCGACACCATTAGCAATCCTGTGAACCGGAATTCGGAAAGTAAGTGACAATAAAAAACCAATGAGCAAAAGCCAAATTAAACTATTTATTAGGCTTACGAGCATCAATCGACAAATCTCAAAAAGATCTGGAGGAGGTGGTCTTTGTCCTGGCCAGTTATGCTCTTGACATGATGAGGACTTTGGCGCACTTCAAAACTACTTACAAGTCGCTCGCGGTCCTGCGGGGCCAATCTATTGGCGGAGCAATCAGCATCGGAATATCGAGCGGAGAGGTGATGGCTGGAATCGTAGGCGCTTCCCAGCCGCACTACGATATTTGGGGTGACACCGTCAACATGGCATCCAGAATGCAGACTACGGGCCTAGCGGATACGATACAAGTGACCGAAGAGACAGCTATAATCCTTGAGGAGTTCGGCGTTCAATGCAACTATCGGGGCCTAACCTATGTAAAGGGTCGTGGCGAAATCCCTACCTATTTGGTGGACATCAGCGAGGAATATGATTTTACTGTGAAACAGCCGACCCGAAAGCCAAGTCATGAGCAGCGCAGTACGATTTTATCGTATATGCCCTACAAGGCTGTCGATATGACAAAAGAGTTAGAGGACGGCCAATTTAGCTTTACTACAATACCAATTCAAAATGACAACGCAAACACATAAAAATAAAATTTTTAAAAAATTTTTTAAAAATAATTTTGTATTATCTTTTGATTTGTATTAGAAGTGGCTATCTTCCACTTTTGATCTTTGCAAATAATTTCCAAATTCTGGTTTATCACAGTGAGATGAATTAGTCAATGCCTCATAATTAACAAAAACCATATTTTAACTTTTTTTTAACTTATTGCATGCCAGCACACTGATCGATGATGCCAGTCACTGTTTGCTGTAATTGGGGGGGATATTTAAGTATTACAAAAAAATCAGGAAAAAAAACGCAAGACAAACGGACATTTTCGATGAAAGCCCCAGGACTGCGTCTTTTTTTCACGTAGTCGCCTAGCCCTTTTTTCAGTAGCTTTACTTTGTACTGACACTTTTTACCTTCCCTTTGATATGGAAAACATACAAGTCCAAATGCATTTCGTCAAAATAAAAATACAACATCACAGAGTCTACCTTTCTGAAGGTGGAAGCTTAAATTCCCTTGCATACATATTTTCTTCAACTATTGCGATTGTTTTTTTTTACTCTTACCCTCTTACCTATTAATTACCTTAACCATATGATATTTTTGAAAGTCGTTTTTAGAAAGAATCAAACCAAATCGGACGATGAGAAGTCGAAAGTACCCATTGAGCTATGTACACCGCATACTCATATTCTACTAAATGCAGTAAACATTTAAGCATTTATTTGCTATATTTGTATATCTAGAGTATTAAAAACATGTTATATTGAAAACCCATCCCGTTGAAGCTCTAATTGCTGTACGTGTTCATCAGACCGAGCGAGTCATATTGCAGTCGTCATTATTTAAAATGCAGAGAATGCCTATTTTGCTACTATTTGAGAATTTTATTATAAATAAAAAACTATAAAAGGGAAAAGAAAAGAGGACAAAAATATAGTTGAATTTGACGCTCGTTTGAACTGAGTAAATCAGGGATTCATTTTCAAAGGAGAATTTTAAATGTGAGCTTTCACAACTTCCATTAGTCTTAATTAAATTTTGAGATAATAAAAAGTAGTTCTAATTCTATTTTCAATTGGTTTTGTTCTGCCTACAAATCAGATAGACCAAACAGAACTGCAGTGTTACTGCAAATAAATCCCAATTCCATTACTCAGTTTCTTTCTAACGAGCTGTGCAACAATAAGAAAAATGTTTCCATGACAAAAAGTTAAAGCCCGCAAAATAAAAAGGAAAAAGGAAAATGATGTCGAAATCGAGTTTCATTCTCTGGCTATTTGGCATTCCCAGAATCCAAAGTAACAACATTGACTCAAGTCAGTCCTGAAATGGGAAAAAAACGAATTCCAGACCTTTCCAAGCTAACTAATCTTTTTTTACGGATTTCTTTTCCCTTTCCGTGAATATGGTCCAGTTTGGAGATGCGTGTGTGTAGTTTGCTGCCAATCCGAGCGACCAAAACGAAAATGTCATCATCAGCACAGGAGCCCTGTTGGCCAGGGAGTGGGGGGAAACTATGCCCTTCCCACCGCCATTATGTAGGTGTATCTGCGTGTGTATGTATTGAAACAGTGCCACTCAACGTAACTTTTTATGTGCAACATAGCAGAATGATTGTGTTCCGTTCCAGAAATATCAGCACAACAAGCATGGCCACAGCAAGACCAAGACCAACACCAAAAGCAACAACAAAATCTTAAGCCGTTTCGCATAAAATTTCACACACCATTTTAGCCAAGTGCCACATTACCTGCACACAAGATGGGACTCGACTCGCCTCAACTCAACTCCACTCCACTCAACTCACTTCCCTGCCTCTGGAGATCCTCGAGTCCTATGTACCGGGTCGGGGAGAGAAATAAAAAGTTGGAAAAATGCTGGAGAACACGAAACCGAACATAAAAAAATACCTTTTGACACATGCAAGCAGAAGCGAATGGGGGCGTGGCGCCAGCCAAAAGTGTTGGCCAGCTGGTAAAAGGGGCGGCGGATGGTGGTGGGTACTGGCTAGTGGGTAGTGGAAGGCTTAAAATCAACGGCCAAGGACTGAAATGGCGCCAGTCAACGAGCTGAAAAGGAAACGAAAAATCTTGAAAATTGCATTTTAAGAAGAAGTTCGTGTGGCTATAACGGAAAATCTATAAGGACACAAACACACCAGCAAATGTACAAAACATTTATATAAAATGTCCATACACATATGTATGTGTATGTATGTACCACAGATGTAGCAGAAAGTGACTGGATGCAGACTATGGAAAAAGGATACAGGCAAGCTCAATCTGGCTCTGACTTGGGGCCACAATAGCCATTCGGTTATCCAGTTGGTCAGCAAAAGCATCCTGGACCAATCCAATACAATTTTAACGATAATGTGGCCAAAAAGCAAGCGACGTCGAAATTGATATGGCCACCGAAATGGTGAATGCCACAGAAAAGAAATAACAAAAAAGCTGAGGCTCATAAGGCACAGATGAGTAAAAACAAAATCATCACGTATGGGCTGCATAAACAATGAGCCAGAAAAGGTAAAAGAAAAAGGTAATAATTCGTCGCGGCAGATCGATTTGTTTTTAAGATTCAAACTCAACATCTATCAAGAGCTTAAAATAGCTCCGTGGCCAATAAAATGTGTTATCCTATCCTGGCTTTATTTTAAAATTGCCATAACAATTTCCACTTCTACTCCAAGCCGAGCTCCTTTGGCGGAAATCTAATCCAGGAACGCGGGAACCTTCGGCAACAACTACAAGATTGTGACAACAAATTGCAAACAAACAAGCTACAAACAAGTGAATCACCTTTAACGCTTCCCCATGCACTTTTCGGTGTTTTCCCCCAGCCCCAGTAACTGCCCCGGCACCTGCCACTGCTTTGCCTCCTTCTATATGTATGTAGAGCTTGGAAAGGTGAAAGACAGTTCGGGGTGGGGCAGGCTCTGTCATAACTTCCAGAGCCGGCAGGCAGCAAACAGCGAAGGAACCTAAAATGACAAAAACTGCACCCAGAGAAGCAGCAGCAGACAGGTTGAACAGCCAAAGACCAAGACATGCATGTCAAAGGACAACGGAATCTTTGGGTGCGGATTTCATGCTCACTGCAAGATATATAATGGGAAAGGATAATTTGCTTAATCCTAACCATAATCGAAACAAGTTCAACATAATTTATTCAATCAAAGCCAAATGACTCAGGTCTGTTAAATATTTTTTTATTCTTTATTTCCAATATAAGTCATTGTATTTCATGTTTCTCATACATTTTTTCCAGTGTACGCAAGAGGCGTTTCCGTTTGTGTGCGTTGCTTAACACTCAAAAGCGGAAGTAAGCGTCGTTGGCTGCGGTTGGGGATGGAGCGGTGGAGCGGAGCGAAGTGGAGCAAACTGACGTAAAATAAGAGGGGCGGGAAGGGGTGGGGGCAAGCAGGAAGCAGGCAGAAGTTTGTTTTCTTGCGGCCTCGTGACTGGCACTTCTGTCTGCTGGATCTGCTGCCACCATTTCTGTGCTGTTGCTGTTGCCGTTGCTGTTTCTGCTGCAGTGACAGAAAAAACCAAGAAGAGACAACTGCACGAAACTCGAAGCAGGCAGCAGGCAGCCGGCTGCCGGCAGCAGGTAGCAAAATACAGGTGAGCTGCACTAACTGTAGCAAAAATATCTCTTTAAAGTTTGCGAGTGAGTCCTGTCGTCTGTGTTGGTTTTTGACATGAAATTGCATTACATTTCACACGGAGAAACAAGCTGCCGGGTGTTGGGTGCAATGAGTTGGCTGGACTCCTGAGCATTGTCTTATTTTTATGCCAACTGTCGTTTGGTTTCTCTCTGAAGTGTACAAATTAGTTGGCCTTGTCACTGGCAAGCTGCAACATCAGCAACACCAACAGCAATAGCAATAGCAAGCAACATAACTGCAACAGGAACAACAACTTACTCCCGTCTGGCATCCTTAAGCTACTTTTCATCGATCCGCCCGGCAATTACGTGCAGCGTACTCTCTACGGAAACAATTTATCAGACTGGGCAAACGACCCAAGCCGGGTTGCTTCACTCTGGACTCCGGAGGAAGTGAAAAAAATTGAGAGAAGAAACACGAAAACAAGCCAGCCGCAGTCCGGAATGTATGCCCAAAGTGCATGATAAAGTAAATTTTATTTAACGGCAGCAGCAAACAAACAAAGTGGGCAAAATTCATGAGAAATGATAAGAGAATAACGAAACACCCTTTGTTTCTGCACGAAATTATATTTATAAGATCTTAACAATTTCTCAATTTTGGTAAATATTTGGCATTCGAAATTAAATTAAATTAATATGTAAATCTAACAACTACGTCCTTATTACTTTACATTTTTATTTTTGGCAAGGCAAGGTAATAGAATAAATATTTATTTAATCCTGTTATTTTAAAAACTGCATAAACATTTAACTCGTTCAACAATCTATAAAACCTGAGCCTTGAACCGAGCCATGAAAATACTAAACTGAAGAGAAAAACATTTCCCGCGGCCAATGAACTGCAGCCAGAACGCCCACGCGGATTCCGTCTTGGCGGCCGAAAGGATCCTTAAATAGGAACCCATCCTTATTCGGTCGCCCATTCGGTTGCTGCCAAATCGTCACATCATTACTTATAGTCTCTAGTCCGGCAAAACATAGTGTTTTGTGTCGAGTTTAGCCCAAAAATAGACGGAATTCGGCCAAATTGAAAACGTTTCGGCTAAAGTGCATGGTTGAGATACCGTCCCCAGCCCCAGCCCCAGCCCTTCTGGCCATTGACTGACAGGAGCCAGTGCTGAAATTTATTGTGCTAAGCAAACGGGCAATTTACCAAGCTGCAATTGTCGGTAAGAGACGTTGGAAGGGCTGTGCCAAGTGCTCGAGGGGAAGAGGGTTAAACAGAGCGCACTCTGTCTAATCGTTGCGCTAAATTAACACGTATACGCCACGTGGCCGGCCAAGATTTTATTTTTCTGTGCAATCGTTCTGCTCCGGCTTCTGGGTATACTTGCTAAACTAAAGGTTCTTAGTTTTCCCCAAATATGCTGAAAGTATTAAGCCATATTTTCTATATCTACCACCTACATACTTAGCATTATTTTATTTAATTTAAAGAAATATATTTATATTTAGATTTTTAATAAGTCTATCGCTTTATTATTTTTCACGATTTTTTTATCTTGGCCAATATGCACGTTTTATGGTACACAATTTCACTGCTAGCCGAGCACTGTGGAGGTGCCAATATTGTTGTAAACTGCTGATAGTTGCTCCTGCTGTTTGTACGACTGTAGTGGCTGAATTTCGCAACTGTGGCGGTTGCCTGGCTTGTTGCAATGTGCAATGCGCCAAATACGATTGCCATTTGCTCCGCAGCTCGTTTGGTACGTCCACCCCTTCAGTGCCCCAGCTCTCCAGGAGGAGTTCTCATTTCAGTTTCATTTTTATTGCATTTCATTCGCTTTTCGCTACTCAGCAGCACCAGCGCCAGCAGCAGTGGCAGGCGAATGCAGCTCGCGAAATGCGAAACACATTTTTAGTTTTCTAATCGACGCGCGTTCATCGCATAAAAATAATGCAATAAACGATAATCCAAGCGAAGCCAACTGCATTTTTCGCTCGACTTTTGTTCGGTCCCCGGATAATGGCTTGTTTATGGTCTAGGGCCAAGTCAAGGGGGATCTGTATGGGAATGAGGGCTAATATCGGAATAGCCTGCCAATGGCTGAAGGGCGCAAAGGACCTAAAGAAAAAGAAGAAAATTTAAATCCGCTGTTGAGAAATGGCACTTGTCACTAGGGTTTTGGAATTTTATAAAAACGAATATAAGACTTCTTTAGACAAATGTTTAATGAAATTTTTAATAAAACCCAAAGTACTTGAAACATGAAGCCAATAAAACAAGCCAATTTCCAATGAGATGAAACTTCATTCAGTTGAATTTATGGGCGAAATTGATTATTGAGAGCCCCATTCCCACTTAAAGTACAGCTCCAGTCGGCACTTTAAATTCATGGCGCATTTAATGAGCTTCTGGGACAGGCAGAGGTGAAAACAGAACAGGTGCACCCACAGCAAAAACAGCTGAGTCGCATCGGAAGGCAGAGCTTTTGTGAATGATAAACGGGTCGACTGATAGAGCTAAGCAACCCGAATCAGACGGAGGGCATTTCTCTTTTTCTCACTTGGTTTTATTTTATTTTTTATTTGCTTGCTTGTGTTCTTCTGCTACGCAAAATTTAACAACACAATAAAACACATCAAATAAATTTTCGCGGAAATTTTGCTTATCAGCGGGGCGTGGCAGGGGCAGGGGCAGGGGCAGGCTAGGGCGGAGTTTTAACCGAAAGATTTAATGGCAACTTGATAAGCAGACAGCCAGGAGTCTCTTTAAACTCGCTCTCGGGCCTATGGTAATAAACTCGCCGAGCCGTGAAGCTGTTTTGAAAATCTAAATAGACTCGCCAGGGAACTTGAATTTATTTTATCATTTCCTAGTCTCCCCCATAGCAAAAAAAAATCTTAAAGTTGGAAAAAAAAATACGCCGCCATGGCAGAGGAGTGTGGAAAATAAAGGATAAAAATAATACCGCGGAATGCATAATTTGAAATGGTTTTTCGGCGTCGAGGCGGCCACATTATGCAACATTCCTTTCAGCACACACACCGGCTATGTATAAACCTTTGTAGCCACACTCCCCACTTACCCCTCACCGAATGCTCATTATGATAATAAAAATTCTGAGCGGTGGAGGCAAAAAGGCGTGGCTGTGGTAGAACTGCGTGGGATTTTTCCACGGTCAAAGCCCAGAACAACAATTAAAATGTTATTAAGCAGCCGACAGTGATGAAAAAATAGAAATTATGCAAGGATAGGATGGGTATAACCAAAGAGGGATTGTGCGAACCACAAAATAGATACAATGAAAGGTCGAAAAGCTGCAAAAAGTGGAAAATGAAACAAGTAACAAATAATGAGAATGCGGTACAAAAATTCTCGTAAATCTGTGGCCAAGGCTGTGTGGACAAAGGCAGCACTACTAATAGATGTGTAGGCTGAATAGATGAATGCATATATGCATTAAATGTCCAAATGCAAACTGAAACGTACACCGTGAATAAATTATATTATTATTTTATACAAAAGTGTGAATTAAAAATATATAAAATAGATATTTTAGCAAATACTGTAGACTATAAACGGATACAATAAGTAAAGGATTCACTAAGGTATTAAACCTAAACATTAAATAAAATAAATAAACTCACATATGGCTTAGTGCGTTGCCCTTAAAAATAGTATTAAAAGTAAACTTAATTTTGTTGCGAAAACAAAAATCAATTACTGGGAGTGAAACACAACAATGTATATACATTAAAACTATGTATCCCAATTACAATTACTGTGGCCCTTGTTTTTCTGCTTCAAAAATGTTAATTACGATTGCAGTGCATATGTAGAGAGTACCATTTTTGAGTGCTGTAAGAGAAACAAAAACTTCACGAATGTTAATTATTTGTATGGCCAAGGGAACAAAGAGTCCTTGCAAGTGGAAACTAGCAGCCACAAACAAACGAGCTCATACACATCCAAGAGAGAAATTGGGACTTGAACAAAACAGGATAATGCACTCAGGCATATGTATTGAAGATATCCTTGTTTATCTTAAAAATAAATGTTAGCATTACTCAAAAGTAATGGAAAAGAGTAAGAAATTCATCATTCTACAGAAGTGTAATATGAAAGTAAAAGCAACTAATACAATGTTTGGCAAATGTTTAAAACCTTTAGGAATTCAAAACTAATGTATGAGGAATGATGCCTAGAATGAAAATTTTCTCAAGTATTTTAAGCCACAAGAAAGTTATGTTTATGAACCCCTGATACAAATAAAACTCTTTTTCACTTTTGTTATAATTTGTTAAAGTTTTTTGAAAACGCTTCAAGTCATAACAGTCGATGAGCTAAAGCACTGCCGCGATAACAACAATGGAAAATAACGCCGTAGAACCGGAAACTTTAAACCACTAGTTATGAGCATCGTTAATTAAACTACTTCATATAAATTATGGGAGAACGGCAAGAAAGGGGCTTACCTCAAGCGGCGAAATTTGGACGCGCCCCCCATTATCTCTCTATACATCTATCTATCTGGCTATTTGTTATCTGGCCGCTACTGTTTAAGCCTGCTCGGTTAGCACAAGTTTTCCTTTGCCTCCTATTCTTGGCCTTTGTGCGCTACAACTTGAGCAGCTAAGGGGAAAGCTACAGTATAAGAGACTACTGTGGGCGGGATGGGGCGAGGAGTTGGCCAAACATTTTTCACGTTGCGCGAAATTTATCATGATTCCATTACATAATTAAATCCGTTTTAATAGAAACTTTGCACGTCTTTTCTAACTGTTGTTGGGGTTTTTGTTGCTATTGCTGTTGCTGTCGCTCACAGTGTTGTTGGTGCTTTAGTCTCTGGATGCTAAAGCTTCTGCTTTTGAGTTGTATTTGGTAAAGTTTCCATCGCCAGCACCAAATTGAAAAACAAAACAGTCCAGAGAAACTGTAAAGTTGGCTCTGTCCCCCTTGATGCTCTGTCGGCGTTGCTGCTATTGCGTAAATGAAATTAAGAAAGTAACCAAAGACTCGGAGCTTCCGCGCTCCTTCCATTTCTTGCACTGGTGTCGGCTCCGTATCTCCTGCTGCCATCTCCCCTACACTGAGACAAATTGTTCCATACACAATATTTCATCTCAATAAATCGAGTTTATTCAGTTTTCAAATAGAATAGATTTCAATGTAACCAAAAAACGTAAAGATTACATTTTTAGTTATATTACTCATACGCAGTGTTGTCACTATGGAACATTTAATGGGAATTTCTTCCTGTGAATTCTTAAATTTTCTTCTCTACGGCTCGTCTTCCGCTGTAGCTTGGTTTTTGTCTTGATAAATTACCCCGTCCTTGGCAGCGATTTCAACGATGTCGGGCGACACAGTAAAGTGATATTTTTATTCAGAGTCCTAGCTTCCCCCTGCGCTTCTTTCCCACTTTCTGATTTGATTCTTTCACTTTGCAGCTCCTCGTTCCCTTAATTTCTGGCCATTCTAAATCTTGCCAAATTGTTAACGATGCTAAAGTTGCCATTGAATAAGAGTTAGGGCCTCGCAGGAAATCGACGGCCTTTGGTGCCTAAAACGTCTAGCGAAACTAGTGACGGCAAAGTTTAGTAAATGGAAATAATTTTCCGTTGGGAAATTGGAAAATTATTTAAGGTAGTTCATTAAGTGGGTATATTTCTTGAGATTTTTCGGCTACTCCACCTTATGATAGGAGTGAAGTTGTGTAAAGAATTTATTAAGTATTTCAAACTATTTTTATTCAGCAAAATTTTACATTAAAGTCGTATGTGTTGCAACTGCCTTTAGTTGCATATTAAACAGCACCCATTTTTACAATTAAAATCACATTAGAAACCCACATGCTAACCAAAGAACCATTATCTTCATTGTTGCCAAGGCAACTTTTCTCGTTTTAGCCCCTGTACCACTTTCGATGGTATTTTCCTCATCCCTGCTTGACAACTCACTTAAATCGCCATAAATAAAGCAAGAGAAACACGCTGGAAAAGGTTGAAAATACACCTGGCAAAACAGCAGCGGGGAAGGAGGTCTCTGGCGAAGCCCAAGCGATCCCGCATCATTGATAAGGAAAATCCTTAAAAAGCTTATTCATGCGAACAACAGGCAAACCCGTTCCAAAATCCCCGCAAGGGGCATTAAAATAAAATTAATTTTTCTCCAACTCAAGCAGGCAGAGGCAGTCAGGCAGGCAGGAGTAGCAAAATGAGAAAACGATTGACTATTAAAATGGATAAAGCATAATTTTTTTCGCATTTTGCGGTTAAAAAACAGAACTTCAGAATATGAAAGAAGGACCAGTGGCGGAACAATTGAGGGAGGAGGAGTGTAACCCAGAGCGTCACGTAAATGCAAGAAAAATAGTTTTCTGTCGGGGCTTATCTCAACAAGCCAATAATGTGAGCCTTTTTCAAAATGACAAAAGCACTCAGGAAGAGCTTGGCCGACAAAATGATAGCAGCTGAAAATGGAAGGGGTTTGGCGGTATAAAATGGCCCACAAGAATGCTTCAACTAAGGATGACTGAAATTGTATTTCACTCTTTCACTCTTATTTGTAGGGGCTGGGGCGTAAAAGCTTTATTTAATTGTTCAATTATTGGAAAGATGAAAAATAAAAATAGCTGGTCATTTTAAAGAATTAAAGCATTGCGAAAAGTCATTAAGGAATAGCTCTCATAGAGTTTTATTCAGGGAGCTATTTTGTTCAGGAACCTAAAAACGAAAACGAATAACATCGAGAAGCAATTTTCCTTCAGATAAACTCCTTTTACGTGCCCTGGAAATACAAAAATATCTTAAGTGATTCGGTTGCCTCTTATGGCTTTAAATGTTTTGAGAACAGCAATAAAACACCGAGTTTCAACAACACACCCCAGAACCACAGGGAGTTCGAGTTGAAGATGCCATGAATAATTTCCCGCTGCTGACCAAAGAGCTCAAGAATACGGAAGGTGGAGCAAGGAGCAAGGATATAAGGCCAGCTTATACAAAAGACAAAGCAACCGCACTGGCGAAGCCAGGATGCGCGAGGGCGAGGGTAGTGTGTATGCTGAGAGGATATGAGTGGACACTAAAAAGTTGTTTCTGACTGCGGTGCGGTTTTGTTGGCTTTTGAGGCTTCCTCTACCCCTCTCCTATTTTTGGCCCACAAGCGACCTTCAGACCCCTCTCCATGTCTCGGTCTCCCTTTATCCCAAGTCGCCTGAGATTATGGCTCGCTTAGTGGGCAATTATCGCCTGCAGGGCCCATAATTATTATCATCACCAGGACCAAGTTGCATTTTCATTTCATATTCAAAAGGCATCCTCCAGTTTCCACAGTCCCCGCATCGCTTCCTCTGTCGCACCCTCTGCGGGCGGTCTCCCGGGAAAGGGCAGTGGCAGTTGCATGTTATCTGCTGCCACACATGAGCGGCATAAGCAAACCAAGTGAAACTACTCGGAGCACATGCTGAAAACATAAATATACCCGGGATATCCCCAAGGGGCGGATTTTGGGGCGGGCCAGTCGTCAGTCGAGCCTCCTTCTCAGCCTCGTACAATGGACTCCAGTTACGAGTCTTCGTGACTCTGCTGAGCGACTGCCACTAAAAATAATAATAAACGTAAATTTCTCTAATTTACACACACATACACACCCAGACACACATCCTTGAACGCAAAGAACAAAGAAACTTCCTAACACAGGCGTAAAAATAATACTGACACAATACCCCAAAGAGACGACCCTTTCGCCAGTACCTCTGCCGACGAACTTTGAATACTTTTTGGTTGGATGTTTTTCTTTCATTAAAGTAGAGCAAACTTATATTATGTATTCTATACTAATATTTATTTTAATATATTTTCTAGATTTTAAATTACCATCCTAAAGACTTCATGCCTCTTATATTGCATCTTACTATAGGACCAATATATAAGGACTCCTGAAAGAGTCATAATAGTATGCTATATTTTTTGTTGAAAATGGCCGCTTCGCAAAAAGTACCGGTTATCATATCTCAGTCTATTCTTTATTTCAGGTGTTTGGTTTATTTATTCAATTATAATAATATATGGAACTTGAGAGGCCTACGACTATTAACTGTCACGAAGCCTTTGCTCAAGTCATTATGCTCTTTCCTCAACAAGACCTATTTTTCAACTCCCGGCACCCCTTTCCCTGTCAAATAAACAACAAAGTCACTGAAATTTAATTTCCAGGCATCAGCAGGAACAACAAAATAAGACAGAGTCGCCAGAGTGCGAGCGAGCACTTGGCAACATGTTCTTCCTGCTGCTGTGGGCTACATGACAGAGACAGCTTTTTGTTCCTCGTCTCTATCTCTTTCGCTGCCTGCAGTAGTCGAAAAGTTGCCTTATCACTTGGGCGCATTTACATAAAAAAACCACAAATAAAAGTTGCCAACTAACGCAACACCAACCAGAAGAAAAGCAGTGTAAGCAGC
Organism: Drosophila atripex; assembly: GCA_035045925.1. Classification (NCBI taxonomy): domain Eukaryota; kingdom Metazoa; phylum Arthropoda; class Insecta; order Diptera; family Drosophilidae; genus Drosophila; species Drosophila atripex. The sequence goes on along the minus strand of JAWNOP010000070.1, from coordinate 5,368,039 downwards.
AGCATCAGAATCGGAATCAGAAGAATGCCCAAGGAAAATAGAATCACAATTGTGTATGGCACTGCACTAGACAAAAATGTCTTAAAATTCAATTAAAATTAGCAAGCCAATATTACTAATAATTTCAGTTCAGCAGTGATTAGTATTCTTCGTCGAAACTACCAATGAACTTTAGGGGAACTCCCCGTGAATTTCTCCATTTATTTCCTCACAGTGTATGCATGGGTATGACTGAGTGAAGTGACTGTAGCAGTGACTGACTCACGCTGAGCTCCTCAAATGGCGAGGGGGTAATGAAGGGGCACTGGCACAGCTTAAGCATTAAAAACTTTTCACATTAAAGCACATTACAACAACAAATCATAGAGCAAACAAAACAAACGCGCTGGCATACAAACAAACATACTCGCATATGTAGAGCAACACATTTAGATAATATGGTACAACTGCTGTGGCGCAAATGACAACGTACAGGGAGCGAGAGGAGGAGCTGGAGCGGGATCGGGAAGCGCCAAAATGAGGCGTTTGGGTGGCGGGGGGTTGAGGCGATGGCGAAACTCATGCGAGTTGTAAAAAGCTTTGGCAACAATGTCGCCTGAATGTCGCGCATTGTTTCCAGGCCGCTGCCTCTGACACTACCGACTGAAACTGAAAAACAGTCTCATCCCCCAATTTCCACTCCCCACTCCCAGGGCCAGAAGGATCCCTCCCCCACCGCCATTGAGGGACGGCCAAACTTTTTTTAAACTTTATTTTTGTTTCTTGGTTAAGCACATTTGCGTATTTTCGTTACTTATAGCATACTTTTAAGCGCCAAAGCGCATTAGCCAGGCAATGCATGAAATTAAAGGACATACCAGGAGAGAGTCTGTCTGGGAGTGTGTTCAGTGAAAAATCCATAGACAGTAAAAATATTTATCAATATCCATACGTATTTATCAAAGTCCATGCTACTGCTAATTTGCAAATTTTTGACAGTTTTTTGTATTTTATATTTAAATTGCTGTAAATTAAACATCTTCTGAAGTGCAAGCTGACATCTCCCATCAAATTTGAAGCTCTTCACAGTTTCCATTGCAGATGCAATTGTTTCTCTCCTTCCGAATTAAGGTCCTTAAGCATCTACAGCACTTGAAGATCGTCCCATTCGGGACTAACATTGCGCTTTGCTCTAAAAGCGAGCCACTTCTCTTCGCCTTTATGAAATGACCTGCACTCAAAAATCAACGCGTTGTCGCTGACAACCCCGACAACCCTGGACATTGTCGGGGAGAACGGTAGCTGGGCAAGGGCCAGGACGAGGGTGGGCAGAAGACGCGGACATCGCTTGGCGAAAACTTGTTATGTCGTTAAGTGTGAAACTTATTTCGCACATGACGCCGGGTGGGCGGGGCAAGGCAGCTGCCGAAAATTGCGAAAGAAATCAGCAACAAAAGTTTATTTTTTCAGGCCATATTTTACTACACTTTCTAAAAAAAAATCCCCCTAAAAAATTATATACATTTTATTCTATTTTAGCTTTTTGTTTTAAATATTAAGACTAAACTTTTGTCTTTTTAATTTCTAAAAAAGAGTATTTAAAAGTTCAGTTTTTTAGTGAAATTTTAACCGAATTTCTCCTCTCCTTTTCTGGCTCATGCACCTTTTTTTTGTTTCTTAAAAATCAAAATAGCTAAAAAGTAGCGACAAGTGTTCCGGAGAGTGGGCGGGGAACAGCAGAACGGAAAAGTGTGACGAGAGTGGAAAAGTTTCGACCAACGGAAAGTAAGCAGAAAGCGCCAACGATGCCTTCGAAATAAGCCAACTCAGTGGCAGGTTGCGGGGCTGTTGGGTAATGGGGGGGTGGCTAAGGATAAGTAGGAGTGGCACCACCCGGCCAATCTCAAAATAAACTGCAGCTGCGCGTAAAAAGTGACAAGTTTTGAGCGGACGAGGACAGCTCCCAAGTAACAGAAACATGTGTCCGATGTCCGCTTTTCAAAACAAAATGTCTGTATTCTTATTTTTTTTTTTTTTCTACATCCCGAAATCAGTCCGGTTCTTTTAGTTCCGTCACTTATTGGCACTCGGACATTTTAGCACGTGACATATTTTGCAAGAGAAATGCGTTTTTCCTTCAGTCCCTACATTTTTCCCCACTTTTCTTGAGCTTGAGAAAGGCATGGTTGCGTAAGCCAAAATGTTAGGGGAATGGGTCAATTCGACGTGTGACAAACAGATTTGGCAATGAAAAGCATGAAAGGACAGATTTTAGTCCAAAAATGTCATAAGAAAACACAATTTATATAATGCTAAAAGTATATGTTTTATTTATAATTTTTATTGACAAACTACCAGGTATCTAGTGTTATAACATAAGGATAAGAAACACTCATAATTTTTAATTAGTTAAACATAGCTCAACATCATAAATAATTTATGTTATACACCATATAGTATATACCTAAATTCAATTAAAATTTTCAATAAAAACTTGTTCTTAAACTCAGACTAAAATCCTTTTCTGATCCTGCCAAGTTCTCACACACCTCCACTCACAGTTTCATTTGCTCAGCTAAGAAAGTTGCGTAATATATATTTCCGGTAGTTTTTTAGCTGAAAGGTGGTTTGTGGGAAATGCAAATGCCGGGCCAATTTATCAGCTTGGCGGCAACATTCAAAATTAAACGTAATCACAGAGACAAAAAAACCAAAAGCAGGAACCAGAATTTGATCTGAGTGAAAAACTACGGAAATCGCGGGAAGTGGGAGGCTCAGCTGGAAAAAATACAATTGAAAACTTTTGCAATACGGGGCTGAGCGAGAAGAAGGCGCCAGCAGGGCTCCTCCCTTCGGTGCGTTTTCATATCAAACTTTAGCTATTGCATTTTCATGTGTCTTACTTTCTTTCGCTGATAAGACAGTGAGTCGGGAGGGTGCTGGGATGCCGTGGGGCTGGGATATCGTTGTCAGCCAAATGCACTTTAGTCGAGTTACCAAAGAGTTGAAATTGCATTGCTCAGGCCCATTGCGAAGCCAGCGAGAAAGAAGGAAAAGCTGAGGAAAGAAAAAGGGTCTTTTTAGCAACAATTTCCAGCGCATTATCCAAAAACTATCCAAAAGAGCAGAGAAGCGTCGTCAAAGAACGCAGCTCGAGAGTTTTTCGCAGACACAGTGGTACTACCTTTAGATATTTTGTTGCTCTTAAGAAGAATTATGTTCATTTATGTATTATAAGAAGGTCCTGCAGTATTGAATAATTCCCCTCTTGATTAATCTATGATTAAATTGACAATTTATTAGACTTTAAGATGGAGTTGGCCTTTTAAGCTGCCCACAATTTTAAACACAAAATATTGATTTATTTTTAATAAAGGACAATACTGGTAACCTATCATGCAGACATCCAGGCTCTGAGGGAGCTCCTGGAAAATTCCAGCTGCTTTGAAAGAACGGAAAACAAAAGTCAAACTTGGCTGATCAGACAAAGCCTGCGTCGGTCTGTTTATCTTGTAAGGTAAATCATTCGAGACTGAAAGTCAAACAGCAGCCGAAGGACCTCTGGAGAGACTGGTGCGGAAGCGGGCGTGGAATGCTTAGCGTGCGAAACTTTGGCCAAAGTAGTTGAGGCGACAAAGGCGGGAATTGAATTCAAACAATAGCCGTCAAGGGACACAACCACGTTGCACCTGCCCCTGCTCTGCACTCCAACAGCAACGTTCATCTTGCCCCTAAACTATGCCGCATTGCGTCGCTGTCGTCTCCTGCAAATTAGTTGCTTATTAAAAATGCTTTGGCCAAACAATGACAATCCTTGAGGGAAACGGACTCAAAAATGGCTTTAAGGACCCAAGCACCATGACTCCAAATTTTACACTTAAAAAGCAATTAAATTTCAATAAAAAAGTGTGAAAATATTCTTAAAAGTTTGCTGTACTTTTATATAACATTAATTTTCCTAAAGTGCTATACTTTTTTAATTTTTAACATATTTTGAATAATTTGCAACAACTTGTTTAAGCTTCAAACTTTATTTTCTTGAGTGTGTGGCTTATCCAACAGTCTTTGCTCCTCCCTCCTTTTTCTTTCTCCTGGCTGACTCTCCCCCCCCCATTGAGTACTTGACGGCAACAGCAGGAGGATCAGGAGGAAAATCAGCAGCGGTAGCTGGGAAAAGTTTTGCGCTGGCGTCGATGCTGCCGCCGCTGCTACCGCCGCCGCTGCCATCAAATGAGAAAAGTTTAAATGACGCTGCAGTTTGCAAATGCCAAGCCGTTAAAAATGAGGATATCTGAAAAGGGGAATGGGGAGATATCCAGGCCAGGGAAGCTGATGAGCTCGGGCACAAACGCATCCAACAGGAAGTGGACCTTCCCAATGCAGGAGCGCAACAGGACTGCGGAGTCGAAATGGAATTTGGGGTGCGGAACAAGATGAAGCACTGAGGCATCATCCCAATTTGTTATCTGCAGGCCAGTCAGGGACCATGGTCAGGAATCATCAGTTAGCTTGATCTTGGGGACTGGCGAGAGAGAAAAAATGCTGGGATGATTGACGATGTGGTGCAGAGACAGCAAGATAGATTAGATGGAATTATTCAAAATTTAAATGGAGAAATCTTTGAAGTATAAATTATAATTGCTTTTTAATTACGGATAGTATGAGTGGATAAATTAATATTCTTTGTTGCCAGAAAAAAACCAATATCCATTGATTTCTTCCTTATTTTACTCTCCCCACCATCCAAAACTCTTCTAATTTAAGCAAACCGTTTTAAAATCGAATTTCTTCAATGCCCCTCGAGGGACTTGAAAGTCCCATTTGTGCTATTTTCGTGAGAATCTCTTTCCTTTTCCTGAATCTCGTTCTATTCATGCATAACTGGCATTAAAACGCAATCAGTGTTTAGCATGCTCGATTCTTATTTTCGTACTTGTTACTCTTTCTTACACCAAAATCACATCAAATCAGTTGTATGTAAGTGGGTAGATGGGGTAGTTGGATGCTTGGGTGGTTGAGTGGGTGGATATTTCCCATAGCTCAGCCGCAACGGAGAGCAAGTTGCTTTCAGCGCTTTCCGATTTTTCGCCTTCCCATGCGACTTTGTCCAACTTTTTCATTAAATGTATTTCAATACTTTTTTTCCACCCACCCCCGCGACGCTCGGCCCCTTTGACTTTTTCGCAGAGCACTGCCAATTTTTCCACTTGACCAAATCATTTTTGGCCATCCCCTCGGCTCGCCTCCATCTTCCTCCCCCAACTCTCCGAAATTTGATTTTGTTTTTTCTTCGCACCAACTTTTAGTTGATTTAGCTGCCCCGCGACGCGAACTCGACTCGCTTGCTCTGTTCAACTGATTGCTTACACTGAGTGCAAACAGTATTCTGATTGGTAGAGCCAATCAGTGGCAACAGACCCGGGAAATATATATGATTTTTCTTCGAATATTGATTTTTATTATTTGAACATTTCTAGATAAATTTCAGTATTTCATTTTAAAACTCACAAGATTATATTCTCGAATGTAGCCAACAAAAATTTCAAGGCTCAAATTAAAAAGAAAAAAATTGTCCTTCACGTTTAACGCTAAAAATCGAAAATCAATCGGAAACCACTTTTTTAACCCACTGTCCGTGGCCAAAGTCTATGGATGTTCGAAATGAAATTCGGCCTTCAAGGTGATTGTTTTCAAACCTCAAGCGCTTCACTTGGTTTACTTAGAGGGCCAAGTTTACAACAGGGCTCTCTAAGCCCTTCTGACCTCCACAGGATCCTCCTTTCCAACAGTTTGGGTGGCAGTTCGTAGGCGTTCAGCTTAACTAGCATATACATATACATTTTTATGGTCAATTGCCGTTTGTCTGTCCCGGATCCCTGACTCCTGGCTATTCCCACTCCGCCCGGTCCTACTATAAGCCCCCGATGCCTCAATTCGACGGTTCGTTCTCCTTTTCCTCTGTTTGTTTGCCCAACTCGAATTTGATTCGACCAAACGAAAAAAAGAGTAAAAAAAATATAAAAAAAGAAGCAAACCCAAAGAGATTTGTTTGTGTGAGCCGCCTGGCGACGAACTTTTGACCGAGCCGAATGTAGGGAGAAAGTTTTTAATTTTATTTATTGAAAAGTTTGTCCTGTTATTTATTTGCTAGCCATGTTGAAAATATGACCAAACACACTCGGCCCACTCAACTAGCTTAAAGCGTATTTTGTTTGAGTTGCAGATGGACCCAACAACTAAAAACATAAACTAGCATCTGAAGCTGTAGCGAGCTTCTATTTGAAACTAACATCAACAAAAACTTCAATGGTTCCAGTTGAAATAAAAAAATAAAATAAATATTTCATAAAATTTATTCAACTGTACTTGAATCAAAGCTTCCAAATATTATTATTTTCAAGATTTCCTTTTTCCAAAAGCAATATATGTTTTCTATATTTAATTTATTTCTTCAAGTGGCTGTTCACAGGATATTGGAAGGACATGCCGAGGCTTCATTAAAAACTCATTGCCTCCTGCAAGTTTCGTTTATCATTAGGAGGATCTGTCAACTGTTACGGTTTTACAGTTTCAACAGTCCTTGAAGAGGGCGGCGGGCCTAAAAAACTCTCCAATAATTTTGTTTGTTTGCTTGTGCAAAAGTTTCTGTCCAGGGCCCATTTAAAAATAGCTTAAGACATGTCCCCCTTGCCACGAAAACTTTCAGCCATGGAGCATCATAAATTATGGTTAGTTAAAAGTTGACATAGCCCAAAGAAAAACATGCTGCAGAAGCAGCTAGCGCCCTAGCCATCGCCTAATTAACAGTGGACTTTCGAATTTGTGACCGAAAACTTGCGAGGAAATGATTGCAGATTTTGGGCAAGTTTTTATTTATCTAAGATTTGATGGCGCCTCTGAAAAGTGTCTGTTTCATCGGGAAAAGTAACCAATATTACTAAGTACTGGCAGAAAATTCTACTTCTCATTTAATATGCATTACTCGAAAGTTTAAAGTCTACACAAAATGCAATGCTTCATTTAACTTGGCCGTAAAATTTGCAAAATAATTTTAAAGCGAGTCGAATGCTGAAAGCACAAAATTTTACATTTTTAATTGCTTGTTGCGTTTGCTTTGTCAACGTTTGTTTTTGTTGTTCAACTGCTGCTGTTGTTAATCTAATTTACTGCCTGCAACTTTGTCTGCTCAGCTTCTCTTTTTTGGTTTTATTTTTGCGGGCTTTTAGTCCGGGAGGGACTGGGTTGGGGAGGTGAGGACTAAGCATTATGATGAAGGAACATTCTAATTAACTTTTGTTTTAGCAAAACTTGAGTGGAGCGGAGCAATGGGGCTTGCCTTTTGCCAGTCACAGCAACGAAAGAAGTGAAATGCTCTTGTATCTAGCGCGTTCAACAAGGACTACGGGGCGTATACTTATTTATGAACTTGTGCCCCGTGCAGTAAAATTCCCATTGACAAAGCAACAGCGAATCTTTGTTCTCATTTTGGCCGAGACAGGCAATTAAATTCATTTTGTGTGTGTGTGCTTGTGTGTGTTTATTGTTTTTTGAACATTTTTTTCCTTCCATACTAATTTTTTTTTTATTTTTTGTTTTCCCTTTTTTTTTTTGGGAGTCCCTGTTTCGTTGCGTTTCGCTTTTGTTTGTCTTTGCGCTTATTTGACAATTTTATTCGCCTTTGTATGATTTTTATTTTTGCCTTTTGTTTTAATTCAACTTTGTTTGCACATAATTTTTCGGAAACAAGCGTCAGAAAGCAAACAAATGCATGAATAAATACACACGCATTGCACACACATTGTGGAAATGGCGAAACAGTAAGATACAACAAATCACAATGAATGCGAATGGGCGGATTGTTGCTGTTCATATGACTGCTTTGTTCATGATTTTTATGAAAAATGCAAAAGCCAAACAAACCCCAACCCAGCGTGGCACAGCACGTGGCTGACGTTTCATTTCATTTCATTTGGTTTGATTTGCTTACCCAAGAGGAATCGGGACTATTGAAGTTTAATGATTGATTATGTGGCTGTTGTTGCACCTCTTTTTCAGCTCAAATCACAGCTAAAAGCTTAAACCATCCTAAAGAGGAGGCTGTTTATAGAGTACTGAGAAATAATTTCAATAAAATAAATAAAGCTTAAATAAACTGTCTTTTTTTGTTGTTGAAACATATTTTTGATTTATTGAATTTAGCTTTTAATTAAACTCTAGCCAATTGATTTGCTGGAAACTCAAGGTTTCAGTTAGAAAGCAACAAGTTAATATAAACATATTTCAAACGCGGATAATTTTAACAAAATATTGACAGCCATTTTTTAACAGACTTTCCAAGTCATTTTTCGACTCAATTTCATGGAGTTTATCATGTAACACTCCTTAAATATTCAAACTGCTTTTTACTCGCTCACCTCCCCTCTGGATCATTTTACATCCATCGACAAGTATCAACATAAAGTTTTCCTTTGGGTTGGCTTTTTGCATCGACTACTTCAAAGTTAAAATCTCTGGCCTTTGATTTGTGCACAAATAACCATAAACAAATTACAAATTAATAACATACTTCGCTGCTGAGTCCTGCCAGGGATACACTGTCTGCGTTCGGGTATACCAGAGAGAGAGTGAGAGAGAGGGAAGACACCCAGAGAAAGAGAAGGGAGAAAGATGGTGGCATGACCATAACTTGTAGCTATCAAATGTTGCCGATAAGAATGGCCAAGATAAGCACTGCACTCTGAAAAAATGGACTACGAAATTTTGATAGGCTTGTGAAAAAAATGTACAAAAGGTGTAAACAATATTAATCAAGCGCATGCTTCGTGTTTAAAGGAAATTAAATAAATGTTAAATCCATTAAATATTTATTCCACAGCTCTTGGGAATTTTTTCGAGTGCTGGGCGTGGAGGCCCTCGTAGTCTGGGTCAAAAGATGGGGCCAAAGCAAAAAGGCGACAAAGGCGAGGGAAAAGATGAGTTAGCAGAAGGAGGACGACAGAATGCGGTATAAATTTACATATTTTATTGAAAATTGAATAGCGGCAGGCAACAGCAGCAGAATCAGCCACCAGCATCGCCAACAAACACAAAAATAACAAAGTTAACAAAAACCAGAAGAGCATTTTGCTCCTGCCCCGGTCTAAACTCCCCGAAACACAGATCCCTGAAGAACAAAAAGAAAAAATGCCAAAAAGAATGAAACTTTTAATACGAAAGAAGCATTCAATAGGAAGTCAGGCTAAATAATAGCGAAGAGAGCAGCGGCGGGGGGTTCGTGGGAATATGAAAATATTACAGTTATAAGAGAAAGCCATAACGGAACCAAATCGGAAATCGCAACAGGACCAGAAACAGGACCAAGATGAGAAACACCCATTGAACCTGAGTACAGTAACCTAGTAATAAATTTTGAAAGAATTCCTTTCATAAGCGAATGAATGTTACTCTTTTTTTTTATAATATTATTTTAAAACTAAACAAAATATATATTGATAAGTGAGATATCCCTTAAAATACATGATTTTTCGATTTATGATTTCCCTCCGATGACTAGAAAATACTGAACTTCATTCCTTATTCCATAACTTATTCAAAAAACCGAATCCTTGTATCAGGTTTGTCGTGTGTACCTTTAAAACCGAAGCCAGTGCAATTTGTTGCGCAAGTTTATGGAGTGGGAGTTGGGACCTTAAGCGGGAATTCTGCAGCTGATTCCAATTCAGATGCGGATTCTCAGCTTGGCCTCGCTTATTCGGAGATTCATTTCAAATCAATACACATAAAGAATAAAATCTACGAAACCACCGAACCACCACACCAGCAGTTGGAGCAAAAACCAGGAGGAGGGAATATAAGCTGCACTGCATAGAGTGTGCACTGCATCGCATATTTTAGCTTCAATGTATACGATTCCTGCTGATTCCGTGCTCCCGAATTTTGCATTCGATTCGGGAATCCATCTCAGGTGTCGAAACAAAGTGAGTTATATTTCCATACGTTAGGTAAGTGTCATAAACTTGGCTTATGCCTGGAACATATTAGTTCCAGAGGAATTAGTAATTGAGGAACTTCAGCCCGGACTTTAAGTCCAATACTCACTTTCCAGCAGCCTTTTTTCGTTATTTTAGCTGTGACAGTCCCTGACACATTATTTAACAATACCATGGTCTATACCATTTGAAAATATTTTAAGAAACATTGAAACATACACACACTTTCGCACTGGGGCTCTGGGAAACTTTTTGAAAACTTTGTTACCGAAAAGGCAAAACATGAAAATCCCTTTAATGTGCTGGATCAACCTTTCCCCCAGCAGTAAAATAACATTGTAATTCCGGGTATACGGGAACGGTTACAATAACAACAGGTAGGATGCCAGCAAGGACACCGTGGCAGCCGCGAAAGGCAGACGGACAGATAGATTGCTCATACGCCACGTTGGCCCCGAGTCTGTCTCGCTTCCCCTCGAGTCGAAGCAAATTAATTAGCTTTATTCCGCAAGTTTCGCTACTCTCAGCTTTACCTATCGATTCTTAGAGGAGAGGCGCAGCTGTGTGGGGTTTCCCCTGAATTTTAAAGCTTCACAAAATCTGTTATCCTCCTGGGTGTATGCTTTGCCTTTAGTCTTCAGCCTTAATGAAAACGCGCAACCGAGCTCACCCAACCCACACAAATCAGTTAACGTTTTACAGACACATGCCACGCCCCCAATCCGCCCTCCACACACACATACAAACACACCCACACACACACACACACGAAAACTTAAGAAGAAGCATCAATAGCAGAGACTGGAGGTGAAATTGTTGCTAAAAATGCGAAGCGTAAAAATGCAGCGTACGTGCAAAATGTACCGCAAGCAATGACGGCAGGTAGGTGGCAGAAGGGGCGGGGCTGCCAGTGTTGCACGGTAAGTCATGTTGCCTCATGGAAAGCCAACAAACCTTGGCTCAAAGTTTTCAATGCGCGCGTAGCGAAAACAAAAGATTTTTTATTGAATTTTGAAATGTTGCGCTGCGGTGAGGTCCCTTTCTTGCACTTTCTTCCTTTCCCCTTCAGTCCCCGACGTCCACATATCAATGCCTGTGCAGCCCACACACAGGTGCACGGGTGGTGGGTGTGCGAGGAGTGTAAAAGCCGCGACTGTCACGCTGCATTGGCCGCAGGGCGCGAAGAGGAGCAGGAGCACTCCAAAGTTCGCCAAGAGAATACCTTAGCCAGGTATAACCCAGGCGGAGCGTGCTAAGCCAAGACGGGCACGTGCTCAGGAGTACGGGTGCACTCTGAAATATATACATTTTTTTAAGAAAAATATATAGCTCTTTAAAAATAATTACCAACTGGATAAAATTACTTACTCCAAAGATATTTAATATTATTTTTTATACCAAAAATATAAACATACTTTTCATATTTATGAATTCTTGACTTTTTTTCCACTGTATTAGATGCTTCACTGTGGGGGGCTGCAGTTTTCCGCATCACCAGTACGATCAAAGCTAAGTCTGGATATTTAAGAGCTTGTCAAAAACGTTTCAATAAACAAACCTGAAAGAAAAAAGGACAAGGAATGGTACTCTGCACTTGAAAGCGATTTCAGGTGACTAACATTTAACGGAAATGCTTTGGCCTTTGAATGGATGACTTTCGGCACCTGCCTTGGGGAAATACTTAAATTAATAAATAGCTTAAAGGTGAAAAACTCAATATATATAAATAAATGCAGATTTTATTGAATTTCCCAGGTTATATGATTTCCAATTTGTAAACGAAACATCCGCAACAAAAACCAACAACTATTAAATTAATGAGACATGTTTTTCCCTCAACATAAGAAATAAACGAGTTGCCAGGAAATGTCCCTACACACACAAATGATTACCTCGAAAAGATCTCGAGATTTCTTTTCATGACAAACACAATTAAGCCTTTGGTCGATTCCCTTTACCCACTTTTTCCCCACCGATGTGATTACATAAATCCCAAAGAAAAGTAGTCCTTTTTCCTCAACCTTTTTTCAATATGGCATGAGCACATGGGAAAGGACTACTGATGACGAACTCAATAATGGTAAAAGCCAAACGAGGATGCCACCAGGTCTTTGGGTATTAGGCTAATTGCTGGACGGAATGAAAAGATATCCGCTACCAGATTGGAATCTAAGAGTGGAAGCAACTTGTCCGGTCATGGAAAAACGAGAGCCAAGTTTAATCAACGTCCAAGCATTTTTTCCTGCCCCTTGACTTTTTTCCCTCCAGATATCTTTAATTTTTAGATACTCTCATTAGAAGTACAGTAAGTCTAAAGGTTCGGTAGTATTCCTAAAATATTATTATGGTCTTATAGAAAGAATGAAAATAAAAATTACATCTTCAGAAGACACCTTAAGTAATGAATATTTTTAGGGAAACATTAGTAATAAGCCCTTGGGAGAGTTACTTTCATTAATCACTTTCAGGAAATACTTTTTTGTACATGTGCATCTGGAATCTGGATGTTGGCAAATTAATTCAGGATATTCAATAAAAACAAGCACCAAAACATGGCAAACAAAACTCGTCGTCGTCGAGTCGTCGAGAATTTGCCCTCAATGCTCGCAGCTCCATGCAATCAAAGAGTGCATAGATAAATCACCCAGCTAAATCCGCAGGAGGCGGTTAAAGGGGTGGAAAATCGAGAAGGAACCCGGGGGCTAAGAGGCAAGGGGAGCAGCAGGGATAGGGGAGCAGCAAAAGGATGCCTGAGCTGGCGCCGGGTTAAAAAACACGGCCAAAATGTCAATGCAAATTTAATGGCTGACAATTTATATGCATGCCAAGTGACTTTTGGCCAACTACTGAACTTTGTGTGAATGCGAAAGCAGACGGGGAACTGGGGACAATTTGGAGTAGCATATAAGTGTGGTGCAGAGGGCAGAAGAGGCATGGGGTGGCTTGTAGCCAAGGGGTGGCTACCAAAAAGTTCCAAAGGTGCCAAGTGGCTGTCAAACTTTTGCCAGCATGCCAGGAGAGTGAGAAGGACATTTCGCTAAAATCGAATCGAGTGGAATCGAAATGCGAATTCGAATGGAATTCCAGTTTGTCCTTGTTCCCGACACCGACACCGCCATCGCCATCGCCGCCGCGGCTCATAAATTAGGGCAACGCATTGCTAGTTGCTGTATTCTTTCCGCCTTTCGCCTTCCAACGCTCCTGACCCCCCTCCCAGAATGTTAACATTAACGGGTTATTTATGCCGTCGCCAACATTTAAAATGCATTTCCTGTGACCAGGTTCGGCCCCGAGATGCTGCCGGAAGGCCAAGAAAAATAGCCAGAAGCCCCTGGATAAACAGAGTGGGCGGCAGAAATATCTTCGAGACGTGTATTTATAATGCACCTCGAAAACTTTATGGCGACGCTGCGGACGCATAAATTGCAAAAGGCGTCGACGTGACCAAAAGAGTTAAGGCACATGTAACTGGAAAGTAAATTTAAATGCCAAGACAAGTGGGTCAATGAAAAAATTTCAAATGTGTTAGAGAAACCAGACATCTTTCGAGTCTCGAATTATACCCTTTTAACTCCAATATTACTCTAATGCCAACTTTGTTATACCTTAATTATAATTTAAGAAATAATCAGAATAAGGATTTAGCCAGTATTTGACATTTTAAGTAGCAGTACCCTTTTACAAATCAAGCCCAAACTTCTGCCAAAAGTAAACAAGTACAATGATGAGGGTTTTGGGTAGAAACCCTTAAGAGGTGATGATTTTGCGCAATGAAAAATAAATCGTAAAGTGAATAGGGTTAGCCCAGAAAGGTACAAAAATTAAGTACAGATAATTATAATTTTTGCTAATATACTACGAAGAAATTCATTCTTAAAACTAGTTAACTGTTTATGGTAGTATATTATCAAATAACAATTAATTGTTTATCAGTTTAAAGTATGCATTTCGCTAAACTATTTAGAGGCAAACTATTAAACCCAAACGCTTTTGAATTTTCGGGTCAATTTATGGTCAAGTCTTTATAAAGACCTTGTTTGCCATCGATCAACCACATACAAGACACTCACAAGTGGACAATAAATTATTAATTAAGCTGAAAATCAAACAAGCAGCCGGCAATTTGATTGATAGGACTAGAGACGAGGGGTCAAGGGTCAAGCTCAAACCGAATCCATCATCCCATCTCGTTGAATTTTGGCCCACTAAAGCGAAATGCCACCCACTGTACCACTTGGGAATTCTGTTTGTATCTCGTGGCCCGTGGCCCGGTCATTTCCAAAGACAACAACGGGCTGGGCGAATATATTGATTCGGTTTTGCAATGTGCAGCATAACAAAAGCCGCTCGGTTTTGGCCAAAAAGCAAAAGCAGCATTGGCTAGAAAAAGACCCAAACCGCAAGAAGTTGGCCAGCTCGAAGGGTTTTTTCTGTCGGCAACAACGTTATGCACTTAGCGGTAAAGGAAACACTGGAAAACAAATAATCAAAACCAAATAAAGAACGAAGGCTTGGGGGAATAACGAATAAATGATGCCTAACATCACAGAAATATTTTAATTTATACATTTCTTTAACTTGAAACTTTAAATGTAATTTGAATCTATAAACTATTATTGTTTAAATATTGATTTCTCCAAAAATTGAAAAACAAATTCGGCCATAAAGATTTTGCAATAAAATACAGAAGAACCATAAGTTCTCCCAGCCTCAAATTAAAAATAGCTCCATAAATTGGAGTGGGTATGCCTCATTTTTTGTAAATACCTCTTAAGAGACGCAACATACCGAAACGAAAACTGAATGGAGAACCGGGCAAAAAGCGAGTACCCAAGTTGGCAAATCAGTCGCAAACTGGAAAAGTGCAAAACCGTGGATAAAAAGCTCCGGCAGCTTGAGACAAGTCCAGTAGACGGTAATAAGCGGGTGTGGCAGCTGCACTTGAGAAAAAGGGATACACATGTATACGGAGATACCCGACCACAGAAGGAGGGAAAGCGCACAGGACCAAAGTATCAAAGGCGAAAGCCAGGATAACAAACAGAGCAATAGCATCAGCCATGTGGCTTGCTTGCCAAGTGATAACGCTGTTCTTGGGGCTTTCGGCCACGGCTTTGGGCCAACTCCATGCAACGCCGGACAGGGCCATGGCCATAAGCTCCCCGCTGGTTGGCCAGGACTTAGGGGACTTGCAGGCGTACTTCGGAAGGAAGCGAGAACAGGTGGGGATGTTACAGGGTTCTTCGATGAATGAATTCCTTTCAGATAAAGTTTGAGATTCTGAAAATATATTCAGTTATATTTTGTACGCATTGTAATTTAAAAAACAATTATTTTGAACACCTAGGAGTCGGATCAGGAGGTCGCCGCATCAAAGCACTCGGAGCACTCGGAAGGCGGCGAGGAAGAATCGGGCGAGGAGCACCACAGTGAACACTACCACAAGCACGGGGGCAAGAGCAAGAAGGGTCACAAGAGCGGCGAGCACTCGGAGAAGGGGGCCAAAGGTCATCACGACAAGGAGGGCAAAAAGGGTGAGCACGGCGGCGAGGAGGGGCACGAGAAGAAGCACAAGCACTCCGAATCCCACCACAAGAAGAAAAAGAAGGGCTCCAAGGGCGAGAAAGGCAGCGAGTTCGAGGACCACGGCTCCTACAAAAAAGGACACTCCATCAAGGGCAAGCATCACGTCCACAAGCTGGACGAGAACAAGAAGGAGAAGAAGTTCTACGACGAGGATCACGTGGAGGGCGGCGAGGAGAAGCACGGCGGGTTCGAGGAGGGAAAGAAGCACAAGAAGGGCAGCAGCTTCAAAAAGGGCGACCACAAGAAGAGCGACCATGAGGAGCACTACGGCAAAAAGGGTCACAGCAAGAAGGGTCACAAGAAGAAGGGTCACAAGGGGCACAAGAAGAAGCACGAGGAGGCCAAGAAGTGGGGCCACAAGAAGGAGCACGGCAAGAAGGGTGGCGAGGAGAACAAGAAGAAGTGGCACAAATCGCAGAAGAAGAGCAGCAAGCACGATCATGGACACCACTGACATCTCAGCCTGTTTTCGTATTTCTTAGGCATTAAAAAAAGACTACTCAGACCCAAAGAATCCTTGCTTTTCATAATGTCCTTGCTTACCGTCAGACCAACCCGAACCTAAATGTATCTGGTGAATAAGAGATTACGTTGATTAAGATTGGATGGTATGCAGCATCCTCATCCAGCAGATTAAAGAAAACACACTTGGTAGGGAAATCCGGGCCATCCTTGGCTTAGGGTTGAAAGCTCAAATGGCGAGGTTAGCCAGTCCTTGTGACACCCACCTGTACACGAGCAATGTACTAATTTCGAAACGGTAAGTGAAATATGAATATGCCTTCCCAGAGACGGGAGGCGGGAGGCGGGACGAAAGGCAGTACACACCCTGTGTGTCAAAGGTTAATTACGCATGCTGCAGGTCGTCCTTTCCCAACGCACCGACACACGAACACTATCGCACAGATTTGCACACTTCAGGGGCCAAATATGCACATGCGTGTATGTTTGTTTACTTAAGCCATTTCCGGTTCGATTTTAGGCAAAATCTCGTCCATTTTCCAGCCTAAGCAAACAAACGGAAACTGGCTTAGTTATAGGGAAGCGCCCAGGCGCCCAGGCACCGAGGGAGGTTGGAGAGACACAGGGACAACCGGCTCTGTTTGGTTTCATATGCTAATCCTTCAGGCCAGGCTCATAAATCATTTTCTCCCGACTGCAGAATAGGGCGATGGCCCAAGCAGACCCTGCTCTCTGCGACAATCGAGGTCGGGGGTTAAGCAAAGTTCGTCTGAGCCTAAAAGCCCTTGTCGATTTTCTCGCAAAAAAAAGGAGGAGAGTCCTGGCAAATATTCAGACTATGGTTGTGAATAAATTGTTTGGACAAACGTGATTAAAACTGAAGCTTTAAAATGGCAAGAAATGGTAATAGTAAAGATTAATATTTAATATAAACAAATCATTTTGAATTTTCATTTTAATTCCATTTTAAGCTCAGCCCTTTGCGAAAATAAGCCTATTTGCCAAAGCCTCTTTCCTTGGGGATCTCAAGGATCCTGCAATGCACCAAAACTGCCAAATAGGACGGAATCAGATAAATGAGTATTCCAGATACCTTTGTACCACTTCATGCGAAGGTTAATCCTTAATTGGGACAGTAATGCGATGAAAGTCACTACTATAAAATAAATTGGGGGATATCCTAGACAATATACTATCCAAAACAATAGCTTCTCCCAATAACTTTTATTCTTTTAATTCCTAGGTAGATTTTTCATTTAAAATACCTTATTCTGTCTGTGCATCTCAGGGTTTTCTACTATTGTTCTCGGAGTAGCAGGAGGAGCTACGAGCCCCAACAACAAATACGGCAAAAGCAGAAACAACAGGAATCCCACATGGCCACTGGGCAAATGCATTAACGAAAGTGGTTGGGAGTGCAACAGCAGCTACAGGATGCTGGAGGGGGGAACCGGGTGATACCAGGACGTGCTGGGAGGCGAGGGATGCCCGGGCAGGACTGCCGTGTGGCCTGGTGTATCAGCACTCAGAGATCATAATTCACATAAGTCGGCTAATAATTCAGTTAAGTGAAATGCACAGCACACTAGTTTCACAGTTTTCACTGGGACCGGAGCCGGGGACGTGGCCGTTGATGAAGTTGGACCGGATGTGGAGGGAACCAGAGAAGTCAGGGGTTAAGTACAGCGCTTGGGAGTAATTCGTGGGTGAAAAAGATGGCAAGAAGCTCTCCAATTTGGGTTTATGACTTTAGTTTTTAAACTTATCTCGAAGTGGGTTTTCGGTCTGCGCTCAGGAAACTAGGAAAACTATGACTTTCTTTAAATTCTTTGTATACAATACGTACATAGAAGGTACATAGAAGGTAGATATATTATATAAAAATACATTAAAGGCTTAAGATCTTTTGTATTTATATATTTTCATAGCAATACCACTCTGGAGATGTTTCATAATGATTTTGGCACTTTGGTTGGCATATTCCGCCTCTAATTATTACTGATACTATCTAGGCAACAAGGTTTTAGTCGCATATGCGCCGGAATGCGCTGGGATGCATCAATGGATGTGTCAATGATTAGGCACGCCAACCAGAGGGACAAAGGACGCCCTATGCCGAGACCACGAGGATGGCGGCAGTCGGAATGCTGCACTCGGAAGCAAAGTGTCGCCAACGTCAGCGCCTAATGCAACTGCAGTTTAATGGGCCGGAGTGGCAGGGAGGGCGGCAGCTGCAGGCTATAATCAAGCATATACATAGATGTGAAGGACAATCTGCAGGTACACTGGAACTAGAAGCTTTTAAAGTAGAGGAATACTAAACCCATTTCCTTTGTTAACTCTAATGGTTCCTCGGTCATGAATATCAATGGGGTATAGCGGAAGGTGGAGCCATGAATTTTTGGAAACTAGAATTATGACACTCTCACTTTTGTCCAGTGCACACATCCTCCCAAACGACTGGCTCACACACACATGGCTGCCCGTTGCAGTCAATTTATTGTGACCAATATAACGCCGGACTGACTACGCCGATGGGGCGGTGGGCGGTAAGTGGTTGGGGGCAGAGTGGGGTCACTGGGTGCATGTAAATTGAAAATTATGGCAATGCGCAACAAGATTAGCCAGCGGAGGGCGGTGCTGGCGGCTAGGAACCTTCGACCAGACATCCTCTAACTAGCCCCAAATGAATTTATTGAGATGGGGAAGGATATTGGAGCCAGGGGGGCGGGGGTAGGCGAATTGCACAAACATAAACTAAATGAATGCCCATGGCAACCAAATGAAGTTATGACTTAATGTACACAGTTTCACATGCATAAAAATAAATTACAACAAAAAAACAGATTAAAATTCTCTTAAGAAAATTAAAGCTTCACAATTACAAGGCCATAACTTTTTTTAATTTTTCCAGAGAGGTGTTATGTATATTCTATATATATGGCCAAGATCTCCTACCGAGTCGATATATTTACGTCCGTTTATAATAAAAAGTTCTAAAGAATAAAACCTTATAGTAATTAATGAAGGTTTCCTATATATTATACTAATCATTTAGATTATCTATATGTTCCACAGCACCTGCAGTTTAGTAATCTTTCATATATTCTTATGCTGAAAATAAACATTAAAACAATTTTTTGTAATTTTTTAAACAATTTAAACCGAAAAAAAGCACACATTCAAATGACACATATCTTAGCTTCAAATGTGACAAATTCATTCAACTCTGCAGCTCATCTGCAGTTGAACCCACTCGAGCGCTTTTTCTGCGCAATTTTGACACAAAATCCGAAACATACACACCCACATCTGCATTCGGGGGAAATACCTGATTTCCCATTTCCAATTTCCCATTTTCCACAGAGTTGCAGACAACTTTTCATGCTGCATCCGCTCGCTGGCTGCCTTATTATGCAAATGTCTCCCAACTGCTGGAGAGCCTCGAGATACGCTCCCGCCTGCCAACGTCATCGATTTATAAGTTATGCAAAAAGCGAGATCCAGCATCACACCCCACATCCCACCCCACCAGACTATCCTGGCCCATCCTTACAATCTATCGCATCGGAACCATCCACAATCGCAGGACGACTCTTTGACTTTGTAAGCATGGGTTTACTGTTGTAGTTGCCACTTCTGCTGACTGCAATCCGAAATTTAGCAGAATCTGTTTTAGATGTGCACTGAAAATAAACATCAAAGCCGTTTTCCAATATAATAAATTTAATATGAGAGTTCTGGTACCCAAGGGAGCTACTTAATCCCCATCCCTACTTTAATTCCATTCTGAATTTGATGTAAAAGACAATTGATGTATTTTGTTCATAAATATATCTTGATATTTTCTTTTAAAGTAATATACAAATATTTAATAATCGTAATATATTTATCTTTTATTTACAAAACTTTTTTTAAACTTTGGATTTTGGCTAGATTTAAGACCTTTGATTACTACCGGATAGTAACAAACGGGACAAAAACGTAATAGCATCCAGAACGGTAAAGGGCCAGGAGCAAAGGGGCCATCTGAATTGGAGGAAGCAAAAAACTACAAACTGTTGGTAAATACAACCTTTTTACAATACGAATTTTAATCAATTTTTTTGCCCCAACCGCCTCGCCCGTTACGGGAAAAAAGTAACCAGAAAAAAAGTAACAAGCACAAAGCAAAAACCATTTCTGGGTCTCCGGTCACAACAGTATCGATTGATGTAGGCTGAGCAGAGCTTATGGGACGACCCTTGTACCAAACAATTAACGCGAATTGATTAATTAAAAATTACTGTTCAGTGCATTTAAAAGGCAACCTAATAGCTTGCATAATTAATTAATTGGAATTTTTATTTGGGTCATTTAACGTTGTGCAGTTTTTATGCGTTGATATGTATTATGTATCAGGCTTTTGAAACTCTGGTACTTATAGGTACATTACATATTATATTGAATAATATTGATTCAATTGAAATGAATATTGAAAATAATTGAAAAATAATTTTATATAATATAAAGATAGTATTTTTTTTTTTCACAAAAAGAAATTCAACAGTTTCCAATAATATATTCTTAACATTTTGATGTTCTTATATAAGAGGTCGCCTACTAGAAAACTTTACGATCAGCCCACGAAGAGCTCACAAGATGGCTGCCTCTCTTTCTCTCTTTCGCTGACATTGATTTCATTAAGGAAAAGCTCCGCTTTTAAACACCAATTCGAAGCTAAAGCTTAAATAAGCTCTCTCTCTTTCTTTCTTTCTTAAGAGAGAAATTCTCTTTCGATCGTGGGGAGTTCGATCAAGCTTTAGTGATGTGAACTGAAATCCATAAGATACTACTGGAAAGCATATACGAACCAAGTATCGGATAGCCGATCCCGGAAAAGATTGAGTGGTAAGACTGTGGTATGTTAAGCGGATAAATGACCCAACGGCTAAGATCGTGGTGAAAACTAACCAGTGTTTGCATTTGCAAAAGAACTAAAAAATTAATTGCGAGAAAATTTATAAATGAGTTTCCCAGCTCCATTTTCCATAAATTATCCATAAATATTTTTATATTACATATTTTGTTAACTTGAATCATTTGAAGCACTCAATACTCAAAAATGAATGTAGAATATTTAAACTTCCAGCTTTTCTGCTAATGGGTCTGCTATAAGGCTTACAATTTTTAAGCGTTACTTTATAATATAGAAATATAGAAATCAGTTTTAGTTTAAGTCGATTTAACCGATTAATCGACTTACAAGCGAAGAGAATGAATCGATCTTTTTTAAGAATTGAATCCACCTCTAGTATCTAGAAGAGTTGGCAACACTGACTGGGATCATTATCAAACCAACACTCGCGCTTACCATTACCACCTCAGCACCTACTTCATATTTTAGTTACTTTCGAGCTGTGCAGGGTGAGTATCTTATAAAAAAAAAAAACTAAAAAGAAATGAAAACGCCCCGAAGGCCCTGAATCGTGCAAAGCAAATACATGAGTGTTAGATAATAAATGCAGAAAACCCGAAACAATCTAAAGTTTTAAAGAAACATGATGAAAACAAAAAGTGCTTTTCGAGTGGTGAACATTTTTCTCGTGAGGAATATTTTGCCTTGTCAGCTGACCCCTCTCCCTCCCTCGCGTGTTAGCTCTATCCCGCTCGCACTCCGGGTCTTGTGATCGGCGCAGCTCCTCTGCTCCCCAAAATGTTTCAGGGAGTACCGATATTTATATTCTCCCGATGCAAAAAAATCCAATATGGAGGCCAGTGCCAATTACATGCAAAATCGTCCCGGAGTTCTGACTTTTCTGCTTACCCCCCTTTTTTCCACTTGTCAGCTGACAGCGGTCTTGTGATCAACGTCAAATATTCGAATTCGAATGGAGAGTGGAGAGCGGATAGAAGAGAGTAACCCCCACAAAAGAGCGTAACTCTCCCCACCACTTCTTGTTTTTTTTTTCGTTTCGATAAAGTATTACCCGCATATTTCAGATTTCTTAATGAAACATGCACTAGTATTCAGTTTCTTGGCTCGATAAACGATCCATTAGAGTTACCATTATTTTATTTATTTAGGAATTAGTTAAATGAATTAGTTTTCGAACTTGCGCAAAGCTTTGTCACGTGAACCGAAAGCTCTGCCTTTTAAAGTTTCTCCAAATGAGTTGAATGGAGGGAGTTGATATTAAAAAATAATACAGAAATCGGAGAGAACTAACCGCCCTGGGCAGTAGATCACAGCTATAACCTTAAACCAGAAAAGGTAAATGCTGAAACTTCCGTAGAAATGTTACGGGGGGAAAATGGGTAAGAGATAGAGCGATAGAGCGGGCGGCCGTGCACCTGTCCCACTCTACCTTGTCGTCAGCTGACAGAGGCGCAACTACAAATTAGTGATAAGAAATTTTTCACCTTTATCGTTTTCCACTAGATGTGATTTCCATTTTATAACCTTTTCTATTTTTCTTCCCTTTAAGTTGTAGAGCCAGAACAAAGCAAAATGTCCAACCTCAAGCGTTTCGATGATGAGGAGCGTGAGTCCAAGTATGGACGAGTTTTCGCTGTCTCTGGTCCTGGTAAGTAAACCAATTTCATTTTTTACCAATAATCTGAAACAATAATTAAGAATTCAACCAATGAACAAGAAGATTTAAGTTTAATGTTCATAAAACTGTGACCAGAAGGGAGTCTGATAGTCCACTCTTTCTTACAACCTTCCAGTCGTAACTGCCGAGGCCATGTCTGGGTCTGCTATGTACGAGTTGGTGCGTGTGGGCTACTATGAGCTGGTGGGTGAGATCATCCGTCTGGAGGGCGACATGGCCACCATTCAGGTGTACGAGGAGACCTCCGGTGTCACCGTCGGCGACCCGGTCCTGCGAACTGGCAAGCCCCTCTCCGTGGAGCTCGGACCCGGTATCATGGGCAGCATCTTTGACGGTATTCAGCGTCCCCTGAAGGACATCAACGAGCTCACCAGCTCCATCTACATTCCCAAGGGTGTGAACGTGCCTAGCTTGTCGCGTGTGGCCAGCTGGGAGTTCAATCCCCTGAACGTCAAGGTCGGCTCCCACATCACCGGCGGTGACCTGTACGGTCTGGTCCACGAGAACACCCTCGTCAAGCACAAGATGATTGTGAACCCCCGTGCCAAGGGTACTGTCCGCTACATCGCACCCTCTGGAAACTACAAGGTCGACGATGTGGTCCTTGAGACCGAGTTCGACGGCGAGATCACCAAGCACACCATGTTGCAGGTGTGGCCTGTGCGTCAGCCCCGTCCCGTTACCGAGAAGCTGCCCGCCAACCACCCTCTGCTCACCGGACAGCGTGTCCTCGACTCGCTCTTCCCCTGCGTCCAGGGCGGCACCACCGCCATTCCCGGAGCTTTCGGTTGCGGCAAGACTGTAATCTCGCAGGTTAGTTGCCTTCTGGTTGCATTATTCCTAATTTTTGAAGCAGAAAATATTAGAATCTTACGTAACAACTTCTTTACATCTTCAATAGGCCCTTTCCAAGTACTCCAACTCCGATGTCATCATCTACGTCGGTTGCGGCGAGCGTGGTAACGAGATGTCTGAGGTACTGCGTGACTTCCCCGAGCTGTCCGTGGAGATCGACGGTGTCACCGAGTCCATCATGAAGCGTACCGCCCTGGTGGCCAACACCTCCAACATGCCTGTGGCTGCCCGTGAGGCCTCCATCTACACTGGTATTACTCTGTCTGAGTACTTCCGTGATATGGGTTACAACGTGTCCATGATGGCTGATTCCACTTCTCGATGGGCTGAGGCTCTTCGTGAAATCTCGGGTCGTCTGGCTGAGATGCCTGCCGATTCCGGCTACCCAGCCTACCTGGGCGCCCGTCTGGCCTCCTTCTACGAGCGTGCCGGTCGCGTCAAGTGCTTGGGTAACCCTGAGCGCGAGGGATCCGTGTCCATTGTCGGTGCTGTATCGCCTCCTGGTGGTGATTTCTCCGATCCCGTCACCTCCGCCACCCTGGGTATTGTCCAGGTGTTCTGGGGTCTCGACAAGAAGCTGGCCCAGCGCAAGCACTTCCCCTCGATCAACTGGCTGATTTCGTACTCCAAGTACATGCGCGCCCTCGATGACTTCTATGACAAGAACTTCCCCGAGTTTGTGCCCCTGCGTACCAAGGTCAAGGAGATCCTGCAGGAGGAGGAGGATCTGTCTGAAATCGTGCAGCTGGTCGGTAAGGCCTCCCTGGCTGAGACCGACAAGATCACCCTCGAGGTGGCCAAGCTGCTGAAGGACGATTTCCTGCAGCAGAACTCGTACTCCTCGTACGATCGTTTCTGCCCCTTCTACAAGACCGTGGGCATGCTGAAAAACATCATTGACTTCTACGATCTGGCCCGCCACTCCGTGGAGTCGACAGCTCAGTCCGAGAACAAGATCACCTGGAACGTTATCCGTGAGGCCATGGGCAACATCATGTACCAGCTGTCGTCCATGAAGTTCAAGGTGCGTCTTCACAGCATGAACTCCCATGGATAAAGTTATTAATTAATGTTTCTTTATGATTTTAGGACCCCGTGAAGGATGGCGAGGCCAAGATCAAGGCCGATTTCGAGCAGCTGCACGAGGACCTGCAGCAGGCCTTCAGGAATCTGGAGGACTAGAGACCGCATTGGCCCTACTTTTACACTCTAATCTTATATTTGTTATATAGTTAACTTTTAAAAATGAAAGCAGTCAAAACCATCTAAGAAAAAATGAAAACCAATCAAAAAATTGTGAAGAACCAACACCAACGATTCCGTGCTGCATTCGTGAAGAAAACCCCAACCTCCCCGATATCAACAAATTCCAAAAACTATTTGGAGCCTATGAGAGATGTAAACATTCCGGCCTGCGGTTGATACTTCTTTTAACCACGCCCCCTTCCGCCCACAACAAGGGTCCTGGTCCTCAAGGCAACTACAGCAACTACAACGTCCTTCTAATGTACTTCCATTTACAAAAGCAAAAACAACAAAAGACACAGAACACTCGTGATTAAAAGTACACGGACACGGACACGTAAACGGCCACAAACATACGCACACACACGCACATATACATAAAAGACACAAATACAAATGCATGCATAAATAGTATTATTGTTTAATGAATGGAAATTCTTGTTTATTTGTGAAAAGTCATGTTTTCTCCTGTTTGTTTGTTAAATTTATGTAAATATTAAAAGTATGAAATATTAAATGTACGAATAAAGTGCAACAACAAATACATTTAATGTAAAGAAGGTCCACTTCCTCTGGTTCAGACTTTGTTAATGTTTTTATTAGTTTAATAGTTGGTTTATTAAATTGTTTCCAAAGTGTTTTTAAATCTATAAACTTGTTTGTACAACTTGATCACCTCGTTCCTTCCAAAATCTGCTACACTATTTTATACCTGACACATAAGTAACAAAATCGAGACTATATCTAAAATTATTATTCTAATTTTAAATTGTTATGGATAATGATGAGGACAAGGATAAAAGCAGGGCCGAGGCGGAACACTCGTGCAAATGTAAAGATGAGAAGCTCAAACAAGAAGGGGTATAAGCATTTTCTCCATTCTCGAAATGTTAATTAAATATTTATCTTGTTTATGTAGAAGGAAGCTTGGATTGCACCGCTGACTTCCATTACGAGCAACATTGATGGCCCCTGCTCATCGGGTAAGGGTCCTAGTCCTATACCGTCTCCACCCCGTATGGTTCCTAGTACAGACTTGCCAAAAAAATACTGCTGCTGCAGGTCGAAGGCACCACCAGCAGGATACAATCCTTTAGCGACCCCAGAGGTGGGCACGGGAGAATCCTCCATTAAAGACGACGATCAGAGTCGGGATATTCGTGGGAAGAGCTCCCACATAACAATGGAGACATCCAAAAACACGACCCAGACACTGTCGGACTCGGTGGGAAAAATCGAGCAGGTGCAGAAAGCACAGCACTATACATTGGAGGCCGTTGATGAGGGAGTGCATCGCGGACGAATCTTTGGAGTCTCCGGCCCGGTAGTCAATGCCGAAGAGATGGCCGGAGCTGCTATGTACGAGCTGGTGCGTGTGGGCCATTGCCAGCTGGTGGGTGAAATCATTCGACTGGAGGGCGACATGGCCACTATACAAGTGTACGAGGACACATCCGGGGTCAGTGTCGGCGATCCCGTCTTTCAAACTGGCAAGCCTCTGTCGGTGGAACTGGGTCCTGGCATCATGGGCAGTATTTTTGACGGAATCCAGCGTCCTCTGCGCAAAATTAATGAGTTAACCAACTCCATTTACGTCCCCAAGGGCATCGACGTGCCCAGCTTGTCCCGAGATATTCAGTATTCATTTACGCCCAGTAAGCTCAGATCGGGAGACCTAGTTTCGGGCGGTGATATCTACGGGAGCGTCGTAGAGAACACTTTGTTGCTGCACCGCCTGATGCTGCCGCCCCGCTGCCAAGGTCGCATTAAGTGGCTTGCTCCTCCCGGAAATTACTCCGTGGATGAAGTAATAGTGGAGACAGAACTGAACGACGATGTTACCAAGCACACTATGCTACAGGTGTGGCCTGTGAGGCGGCCTCGTCCCTCGGATGACAAGCTGCCAAGCAACACTCCGCTGCTGACTGGCCAACGGGTGTTGGACGCCTTCTTTCCGTGTGTTCAGGGCGGAACCACGGCCATTCCGGGTGCCTTCGGGTGCGGAAAGACAGTGATATCACAGGTGAGACTAATAACTTTTCCAATAGATATGTGCTAGTTAAAAAAATATGTATATTTTTAAAACTTAGTCGCTCTCCAAGTACTCCAACTCCGATTGCATCATATATGTTGGATGCGGCGAACGAGGTAACGAGATGTCTGAGGTACTGCGGGACTTCCCACAGTTGGAGGTGGAAGTAAACGGAACCATGGAGTCCATTATGAAGCGTACCTCCCTCGTAGCCAACACATCCAATATGCCTGTGGCGGCTCGAGAAGCTTCTATCTACACGGGGATCACGCTCTCTGAATATTTCCGCGACATGGGCTACCATGTGTCCATGATGGCGGACTCCACCTCCAGATGGGCCGAGGCGCTCCGTGAGATTTCTGGACGACTGGCTGAAATGCCAGCAGATGCCGGTTACCCGGCCTATTTGGGAGCCAGACTGGCTTCCTTCTACGAGCGAGCTGGCCTCGTCAAGTGTCTCGGCGGTCCGGAACGCTTTGGTTCTGTCTCCATTGTGGGAGCTGTCTCTCCGCCCGGTGGTGACTTCTCCGACCCGGTGACCTCGGCCACTCTCAGCATCGTCCAGGTGTTTTGGGGCCTCGACAAAAAACTGGCGCAGCGAAAGCACTTCCCCTCAGTCAATTGGCTCCACTCGTACTCGAAGTACATGCGTACGGTGGACACCTACTACGAGGATAAGAATCCGGAGTTCACCTTCTTGCGGGCGAAGGCCAAGCAGGTGCTGCAGGAGGAGGACGACTTGGCCGAAATTGTCCAGTTGGTGGGAAAGGCGTCGCTAAACGAGGGCGACAAGATAAAGCTGGAGGTGGCCAAAATGCTGAAGGATGACTTCCTGCAACAGAACTCCTACAGCACATACGACGCTTATTGTCCGTTCTTCAAGACCCAGGCGATGCTGAAAAACATGATGACCTTCTACGACGCGGCGATGCAGGCCGTCCAGAATACGGCACAGGAGGACGCCAAGGTCACATGGGGTCTGATCCGAACCAGGGCCAGCCAACTCATCTACGACATGTCCATGATGAAGTTTCAGGATCCAAAATTAGGCGAAACCGCCGTTGTGGCTGCGATGGACAAGCTGCACGACACGATTATAAAAACGTTCAGGGAGATCGAGGAGACCGCCGGAGATTTCTAATAATGAGTCCGCCTAGAGTCAGATGCCCATTATAAAGTACAAAATTTGTTGCTCATTTTTGGAGTATTGTGCAAAAACAACTGTGGAACGTAGTTCATGTTTTTATATCATTTTAAAATTATATTGGTAGGTGCGATTGTAACCACTATGTATTACTACCTGACATGATAATTATACAGTCAAAATCTTATTCGCAGTTTTGCATTTACTCGTTAGCATATATGGTGTTGCAAGACTTGCCTCCTTTGCATATCCTTGGAACATCCTCCTTGGAAAATCCATTTTCCTCTTCGGAAGGATGGCGAGTGCCACAAACAAAACTTGTACAAAAATTAAAACAAAAATTTCGTTGATTTATTGGTAACGTTTATTAAAGCCCCGAGATCGCAAAGGGGAACTTCTCGGCTCACACCTGAACACCCACACCCAGACTCACACCCACACTCATTGCCAACCGAAAACCAAACGTCAAGGCCCGCTGCAAAGCTTTTTTCCGCAGCTAGGGAGCGAGAGATCGATTTCGATTCAATTAGTGGAAATTAAATGTAAGTATATATGTATGTAAAAGTCGCCACCTCTCCCCACAGCTAGTGACAGCCACCCACGGCCCCCGATTCGCTGGCTTTGCGGATTGCGATGATTACATTTCCGCACTCCGGTACACCCAACCCCCTGCCACTATTGGAAACCAAGTCAGCCATAAAATGAGCGCCGAGCAAAAGAAGCAAGCCAAAAAATCAGAATCAGTTCAATTGCAAATTGAAAATCCCCTTACAACTTCCGTTTCCGCCATGAGAGGGGACTACACTGAGAAGAAGCGTTAGAGCACTCAGAGAAATAATTTAGACAAATTATCATACTTATTATTATTTTTGAATTTGTTTAGTTTCTACTATGAGCTGCAAGGACTTTTCGAAATACTCACCTCGCATTCAAAGAAGCCTTTAATAGTTTAATTCTTTTTCATTGAATATTCTTCGCTTATAAAAAATTAAAATAATAAATATAAATTATTTTCAAATAACGTTCTCAGTGCATGGGGGCGGCAAACTTTTGCACATGTGGGCATCTGGGTGGCTGGAGCAGGAGGTCGTGTGAGTCTGGCTGCCATGACAAACGTGGCGTATGAGCAATGCGCGCTAATTGGCTGCCATTCGATGCTTGCTCCGTTCCGTTCCGTTTCGTTTCGTTTCGTTCTGTTCGCTGGCATCGCTTTGGATCTCACCAGCAGAGCATCCCGACCTCCCATCTCCCATTTGCATCTCCATGCCCCTTTGAATCCCGTTTCCCCAACTCTTACCGCTAAAGTCCCAGCACCATTTGCCATTTGCGAGTTTCGGGCTAAAAGCTGCTTGGGCTCAGCTTGGGATTGCGTTGCCGATGTGGAGTTTTGCTGGATCGCGAAGGCATGTGGTGGTGGAGGCGGGGATTTGGAGTGTAGTGATGGGACTTATTGCATAATTTCAAGGGGTTAAGCCATTGAGCTTTAATGCAAAATTTCAATTGAACGTCAAACAGTCAATTCGCTTTAGCGGCGATAATCGTAAAAGGATAATGGCGCTAAAAGAGCATAAAAAGGCAGCAGTCCGCCGGCAGGACTCACTTCCTCTGAGTACTTTTGCTGTGGATATGTATCTGTGAGTATGTGGGGGCGTCTCCATCTTTCCCTTTTGCCATTATTTTCCTGTCTGCTGCCTAGCTTGAGAGTGCCCTCAATTAAAAGATTTCTTTTTGGTACAGAGGCTAACGGCCGCAACATTTTTATACCCTTCCTGGGGATATTATAATTTTGGTAAAAGTCATAAAATTCAATAAAGGACTCTTTAAAAATTAGAAATCGCATAGAAGCTCAAAAGGGCCTCCACCGATGACTGTATCATGGCTAATTTTCATCCGATTTTGGAGCGGAATACCTTAAATTATTTCTAGATCGATTCTCCACCATACTCCATCAAAACCTGAGAACAAAATATTTTATAGATTTTTTGTGAAATTCCCAGGGGTATCTTTTCAATATTCTGAAAAACGTGTTGAAGGACATTTTGGCCCCCCAACGATGGCTGTACCTTGGCCAATTTCCTTCCGATTCTTGAGCGGAATACCTTAAACGATTTGTAGATCGATTCTCCACCATTCTACACAAAAGAGAATAAAATAATTTTTAGATTTTTTGTGAAATTTCCTTGGGGAAGGGGATCCTTCAAAATGCATGGAAGGACATTATAGCCTCAGCGATGGCTGTATCTTGGACAATTTCCTAACACGATGTGTTTAATCTTTCTCCATTATTCTGCATCAAAATCTGGGGAAAAAATACAATTCAGATTAGAAAAATGGTTATATAAATTTGGTCAAATTTAAGAAGTGAAAGAAAGACAACTCCGACCCTATAGAGCATGCATACACCATAGACACTAGGAAAGGGGTTAACTGCAAGGTATAAACGTACCCCAAAAAGGATATTTTGGCCGAAGTTGGTTGTCCTCTATGGTTTTGCTTGCTTTCGAGCCTTTTAACCTCTTTCGTGCAAATAATATAATAACCCGGCTATGGTAGAAGTGCCACTTTTAAAGATAGCTATCTGTTAATTTAAAGTCTCAGCACCCAATCCTCCAGTCCCGCCCGCCAGAATCTGTTGACAAGTTTAACCCGAATAGGAAGCGTGTGCCGAGGCCAAGGACATGCTCCCACAGTTTGTTATTGTTTTTTCGTGGTTGTTGTTCCTTGGCCGCAGGGCCAAAGGGATATCATAAGCACATAAGACGATGAAGTTGGAAACGCACGGAAAATGCCGGATGGCAGAAAAGCGGGCTAACAAGGGCACCAACCGAATGGAAGCACGGAGCGCTGGAGCCAGGGATGAGAGCAACTTAATTTGCAACTTATACGCAAAATCCTTTTGATTTTGTTATGTCGCTGCTTAAAGGTCTCCAGTGTCCCGTGGTCCCTTGTACATTCTTATTTTCCTTGTGGTTTGTGTATGTGTGAGGCTCCTAGCTAGCCTGCAGTTATTTGCCAAACTCAAGCGAAACACCCTTTTTCGTTGTTTTTCTCTGATTTTCCACTTTTCTTTAGGTTGTTCTTCGGTTACGGCTTCGTCAACTTTTCGTTTTCGTTGGATAAAAAGGTCCGCCGATCATTGTCCTTTTTGGTCCTCTCCACACACCCGCAATCGCACAGGAAACATATCGGGCTGATGTTTAAGAGAATTTAAATTAAGCCTATGCAAATGCGCCGCAGGATGCTTTTCTTTCCGTAGCTGCTGCTTTTAAATTTTTTTCCCAAAAACTGCCCCACCCACAGCTTGCCACATTAAGGTCGCATTATCGATAACAAAATACTCTATTTAAAACCACAGCTTTCCACAGCCAACCTACCTTTAAAATGTATTGAAATATCATATTATATTGAATATTAATTATAGTATTAGCACTCTATTGCTAAAATTTAGGTTTTTTTCTTCTTTTCTAGTTTTATAAAGACCATTGGACTTGTTTAACATGTTTTTAAGGACGCACATGAAACAGCTCCTTAATGTATGATCCTGAAAAACCCTGAAAAAGTTTATTCATAAAAATCTGCTCACATCCTGCACAGCCTTACAAGAGTAGGGGACTGAGAACGAGGAGTGAGTTCCTTGCCACTTGCTGTGGCGTGTCTCCTGTCACACAACAACTGCCCTATCACTCACAGCTCCTCCACCACCCAACCGTTCCGCCCCCATTCCGCCTCAGATAATGAAATTGTTGCGACCGAGGAGAAAAAAGAAACTTTTGACAGAGCCGCTCGGTGTTCATCAGGCAAAGGCAGGCAAACATTTTAAATACAAAAGGATATGCGTGGGCCCGGCCAAAGAGTCCTTTTGCAGTGACATTGATGAAACGCTGGAAATTTACTGCAAAGCGACCTCTCATCCGCCTCACACTTCCCTGTACTTTAAACAAGACACTCGGGAAAAGCATTAAAAATCTTTTACGCATATTTTTTAAGACTTTTATCAGAATTTACATGTAATAATTAAAGTATAATTGTAAATAAAAAATTATCATACAATTTTGATAATCCTTTGAATTACTATATTATTTTTTTAGTGTGAAATTTTTTATCTTTGCGGTTTCCTGGTCCTTGTTTTGGTCCAGTTTCTCTTCTCGCTTCTGATTCTGCTCGCCAGCATTGTTGTGCTTACTTATCCTTGTCGAAAAATTGCCAAAAACTTGGTGGAGTGCTTGTTCAAGAGACAAGGGGACCGAGTGGGGGTGGCTTGGAACGGGGCGCCAAAGTGGCGAAGGACTATAGTCTGAATGAACCGAGGAATGGAAGCACAAGCGAAGCTCCGCTTTCCCTTGTAGTCACTGCATTTAGTCAAAAGTGATTGAAAAGGCATTTTGTTATAATGCCAACTTAATGACAACGAAATTACACCAAAAGCCAAGCCAAGGCAACACAAACAACAACATCAACAACAATTGGTGCTAAGCAAAATGAGTTTCCGAATACTTTGAGACCGAAACTTTGTCTCCGCCACGCATAGAACCTCCAAAAATACCCGGAATACAACAATTTCCCAGCATTTTTTAAGCTGTTTTTGAATAGAATGTGTGGGAGACTCATTCCCTGCTCACTCCTTCCCTGAGCTGTCCTGCTGCTAAAGCGATTTAATTGTTTGTCCTGGCAATAGATGTCCCAGACTGTTTAAGTAATCGAATCAGGGCGGAATCTTCCATAAGATTTACTGAGACTAACGCTGATTGTATAACTTTTTCTCAGTGGCTGTAAGAGCCAAAGTTTGGAATAATTAAATTCAGGGGAGGTATTTTATACATAGTATAGATATGAGGCAAATATACACAATTGGAATTGAATCTTCGGGTTGAGCTCTGACGATTTAAGACAGTGTTACAGTGACAAAATTAGTTTACTAAGCGCCTTAAATCGTACCAACTCTTAGATCCGATCTGCGAGGAATGGCACTTCCAGCACGTATCTGAAAAGTATGCTATGAAATATGTATGCACCGTTCGCTTTGTCCGTTTGTTTTGTTTTCGCCCGTCTGCTTTGCTTCTTGGACTTGTTTGCAAGCAAGTGTGAGTGCGGCTGATTAAGCATTTGACATACATATTTTCCTGCTGCAGGAAGGACTTCAAAGCGCATTAGACATGCAAAACAAACACGTGCCGTCACGCACACTCGAAGTCCAGATTCCTTCGCACCACGTGGCCCTTCAATGCATCTATTCCTCTATATCACACTTTCCCAGGGACGAATCTTAATATTTTTAAGCTCATTATAAATATTTTAAATTCTTATATTAAATGTTTAAACTTTTTTTAAATTACAAAAAATTATACACATTCAAGAATTTGGCAACAAGAGTTTCGTGAAAAAACATTTTTGTTTCCCGATTTCCTTGAAATATTTTCTAAGTTTCCAGAAATCTCAAAATCTTAAAAATTTGATATTTTTATTTGTGTTTGAAAACCCTGTCGTTGGCGCCCTTGTCTGTATGCCGCATTTTCCTATTAGCAAAAACAATTTGCAAAAAAATCGTACATACAAATGTATGCAAATGCAACCAAGCGAGTGAGCAGATGTTCCCCTTCCTTAGCCATATTTCCTCAACTCAGTATTGCGGCAAATACCCGGTACTCGTAGAGTAGAAGGGTATATTGTATTCGTAAAATTTGTTATATATTCTTGGTCAGCATCAACAAGCCGTTCTGGCCATGTTTATCTATTCATATGTATCTATCTACCCGCCTATCTATCAAGATTGTTTAATTTTTAAATATTTATTAATTAATATTTTATTAATATTTAAATTAACATTTTATTTGTTGTATGCGAAAACTAGAAAATAACATTTAGCTAAATCGCACTTCTTAACAATTTTGATATACCCTACTGGTTTGTTTCTGCGCAGCTATAAATTTATATTTTAAAATAATATAATATTAATATTTAAATAATGTTTATTTAAACACTACATTTGTAATATTATTAATATTTTTATTGAAACGAAGTGCTTGGAAGTATCATATAGTCGTGAAACTTCTTTCTTGTTTTTCTGTATGTTTGTTGCCGCCTCAATGACTCGAAGTCCAAATTGCAAGACGTGACCCTTGAATTTGAAATTGAATTAAACAGCACAATAAGTTCTTTTTTAAATGTATAATAATTTTAGTTGGGGAAACATACTATTAAATTCAACTCATCCCGTGGCAAGGGAATCATCGACTCCACATCCTGCGGCAACTTATTCACACGTTCACCCATCCCCCTTGGCTTTCGGGATTTCCGCCTTATCTCGGTTAGTGCAGCTCTTAGGAGTTAAAGAAAAGTAAAAGAAAATCGAAAAAATGGCTTAAGACGACAAGAGAAATGTGATGTTCGGCTTTTAATTGAATTTTGAAACCGCATAACTGAAATCGCAAAGCCAGACAAAGCAGGACCTTCTCCTGCCTGCCAGTCTCTCACCCATTCGACAGGCAATAAAAGTGTTCGCCAAAAGTAATTTGAACTAAGAAGTGCGTCATACGATTTGAAAAGTGATAGAATCGTTCAATACCTTTTAATAGGTAATATTTTTATTAAATTTAGAGAAATACTTTATAAAATAAAAACCGCCATAACCATTTGAAGTTATGCAAATTTTTTTCAATGATAAGTAATTATTAATGAAAGTTAAACTTCCAAACAATTTTGGGTATATTTATTCATAATCTATATTATATTATTATTTTTATAATACATAAAAACCTTCTCAGCTAACACATCTCTTCAGAATGCATACCCTTTTCACAATCCCTAGTTTCAGCGACTGTGCTAGAGATTACAACCGATTGCCACTTGGTGATAGCCCCGCCAACTTAGGTGTCCTGGACCCCTTGCCCTTATCCTTCATCGCCTCCCAACTGCCCGAATGGCCTGGCTCAATTAGTTAGCGCATTAAAGGGGATTCTAAAGCTATACGAGGAGTGGCCGCTCGGTCAAGGAATTTATTGGGTTACCAAGTCCAAGTCGGTTATCGCTGCAACCAGAGTGCCTTAGTAGATATCTAAATGGGAAAGAAATGGGAGGGGAAAGTGGATTTAGGAACCATTCTTGGTTGGCATCGCGCAACGGCATAGTCGTAATTGACTTGTTGCCAAGTAATCGTTGCCTGTTAACTGCTGTTGTCGGGGGATTATCTCGAGTTCAGTGGAAATCGACTATTCCTCCTCAGCATCCTGAAATCACACGGATATTCCAATTCGAGTTCATTCAAGTGCATTGAAAGCTAAAAACAATAAACATCGAACTGCCTTCCCTTGTTTTTCAATTGGTACGCTGTGGGAGTTAAGAAGTACAAAGTTGATAATTTATATCATACACCTGCCTTAAAATATCTACCTTAAAGCTTAATAAATACCGTTAAACAATACCGTTGCCAACAAGGATATATTATAACAATCCGTTCTTTGAAAAGAGGTAGGAAGGGGTAGCGTCGCCACCAACTTATCCCCAGCGCTCTTCAGTTAATTGGTTGTGCAGTGGTCAAGTGTCCTAGAATATTTGCCAGGTCCTTCAACCATCCATCATCTGCTCAACCACCCCACCTGCTCAATCTCTGTCTCTGGGCTACGGAAGTGTGGCCGCAGCAATCAACGCGGCCAGCTCGTCCCAGTGAGGTGAGGCGGTGGCCCATTCTGCCAGCCATTTTGGGCGGGCTTAACCATAAATGTTGCATTTCGCTTTTAAGCTGCAACCTAACGATGTGTGGCTGTTGCATCAGTGTGCGTTGGGGGCGTCCATGAGGTGGTGTAGGTGTAGGGGGTGTAGCTTCCGGGCGGGAGAACGAGTTTGAGGATAAGGCTTACCAGCAATTTGGTTTGGCTTTGGAAACGAGTCAGCGATGCGGCAAGAAAGGGGATGAGTGCTGGTAACCATGCAACATCTGGCCACCTTTTTACACGTGCCTCGCCTGTGCCGCATCCTTCAGCCAACCGCTCATCTCCGGCTAATTCTCTATGCATTTCTGTGCCGCAAATCAGGCACAATCCGCCTGCCCTACCCATAAGCCCTCTGTAACATTACGCCTCCCGTAACGTCTATGCTTTTGGCAGGATATGTGGTCTATTTGAATCTTCCACTTGTTGGTGCCCAGTTGGGTATGTTGATTCTCTAAGAGGGCTACAGACATAAGATAGATTTAAAATATATAAATATGTACATTTTAATGAAACACATATGGTTATACAATTATTAAAATTAAATAATAAGCATTAATGTTAGTAGTACATAGAGCATCTTCTGTTTTATGTTTTGACCTTTGACTGAAAAGCCATTTTACGGCCATTTCACACGCACACATTCCAAAGCTATTATGCAAGCCCGCCGCCGCCGACTGACATCCACGTAACTTGTTTCGTTCCTTTTCTACTTGGCTTTTCTTTTTTGACCATTCAATGAGCTTTTAAGAGCGCTAATTAAAAATGTGGCATCTGCAACCAATGCAGACCCCAACCTTCCAGGGAACAGAGTGCCTGCGCTCTCCATTTCCGTTCTCCCCAGCTTCCCCTATGCTTTCCGTTCGCTATGTTTTTTTTTTTTTGCCATTAAGGCGAGGCAGTGCCTGGCCCGAGCGGATCTCACATAATGTGGCTGTCGTCTCGCTTTCTATTGGCCGCACTTGAGCATTTTGCGTTGCTGGGAAAGCATAATTAACGCCTTGGCATCGGCAGCGTCCTGGGAAAACCTAAGGGGAACCCACAAGAACCTCCCTTCGACGCCCGCCCCGAAGCCTCTGTGGTTGTTGTGGCTTTGTCTGTGTGGGAAACGTTTTTAGATTGCATATTTATTAAAATGCAACAAAAGTTTCAGCCGCAAGAGCTTCAGCAGCAGCAGCAGCCGAAGGAGCAGAAAAAGATGAAAGCACAAACGCAAGACGAAAGACGAAAGAGCAGAGGAAACGCTAGAATGTAATAACTCTTGTCGTGCCCCGCCCCGCCCCCTTTTCCCTTTAGCCACATCATTTTTCTTGGCTGTGCATTTCCGTAAGCAGCTTTTGTCCGCAGGTGTTTGCCATTGTGTTGGCTCACGCTTTACGCTCGATAGCGAGCGATAGGATGCGGAAGCTACACTGATAAAATACAGGAGCATGTCCTCGCAAAGGACTCGCCAAAATGTCCACATTAAAATGCAACAACCAAATGCAGATTGTGCATTTCGGGATGTAAACTTTTTAGCGCTTTTGCAAAATAAATTTCCAACGAAAGGCTTTTCTCCAACTATAAAAACACTCATTGTGTATCCAAGGATATTTAAAGACCAAGCTGCTTATTATAACGAAAAAAAAGAGAAAAAATAAGCACTAACTAATAAGCTTATGCCGAGGCGTGGCCTTGCAACCTGAAGGAGCTGCCACCCGTCATCGTCGGTCCCCCCATCCGCAACGGGTTCTGCTAATTGTGAGCTAATTCTAATTATCAGCAACACATTCGGGAGGCGCCAGGTCGAAAGCTGGTGCCGCAGCTCCTGTCTGCCAGCCAACAGCTAACGAGTGTTTATTAATGGCGCTAATGGCAAGCGACGTCTTTGATGAGCGTAAAATGCTTAAGCACACAGATCCTGGCCGGGCTCCTTGCCGACAAAGTACCACCATCCGCATCCACCCCACCCACCATCCTTTTTTGCCACGCAATTAGCGCACAAATATTTCCGCATACATTTCGCTCTATATATATAGTATTTTTTCGTCCTTCCTTTTTTTGTTGACCAGCCATAAAAATGCTCAACCGAATTGTAGTAATTACAACAATTTGCATAAGAACGGGACGTAAAGGAGAGTAGGAGAGCACGAGGAAATGGGTAAGAAAAGGAGCCAGTGTCCAAAACGGAAATCAAAAAGCGCAAAGCAACTGAGCTATCCCAACAAAGTATGCTACGCATTTTGCAATTTACGCGGCCAGACGAAGTGGGCAAGGAAAAGGACATGCCGGAAACTCTAAACAAAAAAACGCTCGAAAAGAAAACGTTAATTATGTAATATGAAAATGCGAGGACACCGTTGAATTATTTACATATGGTAAGCAACGGTATAGCGCGGACCCTTTTTTATTTCAATCCTTTTTACTTTTGACTTTTTTTTTGTTTCTTTTTAGTTTTTTAGGATCATTAAAAAATTCAATTAACACTGTGTATACGGCAGAGAATTTTTTGAATTTTTTTTTGTATTTTGTACCACAGCTGTGGGAAATTAAAATTCAGAAACAAGCTGCAGTTGAAATTTCAATTAGAGCAACAACTTTACAATTGAATAAGCTGCCATTGTGCTGCAGAAAACAGAAAACCTTTTGAAGTTTTATGTTTTCATCAATTGTTGTCGATTAGTGCAACAAGCCAAAGTGCAACAACCTGACGGCAGACAATAAACCGATTGGGTGAATCAGACTCGGAGCTGGAAAATTCGGTTCGATTCACTCTTGTAGAAAACAGAAACGTAAAGCAAATGTGCTGGAAATGCAATGAAAGAATAATTCACAGCAGAAGATTTGAGAGTCACTCAAAGGCGTAAATTGGCTGCTTTTAAGAATTTTAGGTCTGCAAATCTACATATATTGCAAAAATGTATGTGTCTTATAATTTTTTACAAATGTTTACCCATGAATGGATGAAAACTTTTAGAGAAATACAGAAAAATAGTTAAGGTAATCCAAATCAATTAGACTTCTGGCGAAGGGTATGAAATATTTAGCAATAATAAATAAATACACACACATAAGCTTTATGTAACTCGTTCAGACTCATTTTCCCAACTTTCGCAATCGATTTCTTTTTCGGTTAGGGCCCCTATTTGCTGATACGCCTCCATAACCAACAAAAATCCTGTAAATTGCCGATTTTAAAAGAACAAAGTTATTAAAACAAAAACCATAATGGCAGGAAATGCCAAAAAAAGGATTTTGAGCGGCGTTAATTTTTCATGCCCCAAAAAGTGCACAGTTCTACGGAAACGGAAGCGAAAGCGTGAAATTCCAATATGCTGCTTACACTACCCATCACTACACCCCTATGTATGTATATGTATGTGTGTGCCCATGAAAAAAGCCAATATCAATTTGTTAACCATTTTTTTATTCGCAATCAAATTTATTACAGAGAAGAGCCAAGCGCAGTCGAAGGGGGAATATATAAAAAAAAATTCCAATCGGCGCTTATTTTCTTCAAAATATTCATATCCCTGTTTGCAAGTCTCTCCTCTAGGCTCCTCCAGGCTCATCTCTATGCAGTCGGCTGCGAATTTGTTGTGTTGCAAACGCTGGGTGTGTGTGTGTGTGTGTGGGTGTATTTGCAGGACAATTAAAACCATGCAAACACAATAACAGTATACGAGCGGGGGTTAGGGTATCTGTCCTGGATCTGTACGTTGAATAGCCATCGGCAGCCCGTGGCCCTAGTAAATGGTAATCAACGCAAATCCTCCGTAGAGCACCGCACACGGATAGGCAATCAGCAGCTGTTGATGGTCCATGGAGAAGGCGGTGGCGAACAGTTTCGAGGCCGATATGGCGCACCAGAATATGGAGATGCCGCTCACAATTAGGCCGAGTGTGCCCCTGCAAGAGAAAAGCCAGATATGAGAACTCGGTCGGGATAGATATAGACAGCGGAGAAATCAATAAACAATGCATATGCATGAGGAACAGTAGTTTGCAGTAGCAGCAGGCAGGAAACAATAAAATACAATACCATTTCCAGACATTTACAAAATATTACAATATTAGTTGAAATATCCCCAATGGACATAAAATAGACTGAAGTTTTTAAGTAAATAATATCTTTGAGGTGAAGTAGTTAGTGTGGATCAAAAAATAATATTTTAAGAATATTTTATTTTAAAATAGGTAATTCCTATTTAAATAATATTTATCCAAGTGTACAAAAGGATATTCCACTCCCTGAGAGCTTCGGAAAAAATGAAGGAGTGAGGATGTGTGGGTGAGTGGAAATGTTTGGGTGTGAGTGTGCGTGTGTACGAATGAATTGGCACGGCAAACAAAGACATCAGGCGCAATGCCGGCAAGGATGTGCAAACACAGTCCGACTACAAAGCCCCATATAATAGCCCACTCTCTATAAAGCCAGGAATATGAAAAATTGATATAAAAGCGACGGGGGCCATGTTCTACCTGCAACAGAATTTCATATGATGGAGATACACAATGAAGAGACACAAGGCTGTATGTTAAAAACCTATAGACTGCTGGAAAGTTGGATAAGGACACTCCTAAAAAAAAATCCAAAATCTAGTCTTAGTCCCTAGTCCCCAAATTAATTGATGTGACTTTTAAAACCCACCGAGAACAATTTATAGATCCTCGCCAAATAAAAGCCGACACAGAAATCAATTTGCGAAACCAAAACATAAATCCCTTTATTCCAAAGTTCCAATTTCCAGCTACACGCACGCTTTTAATGGATTGCCTTTCTGTGGTCTCGGCGGCTCAGCTGTCACCTCTTCCCTATTTTTTTCCCCCCATTTTCGGCTGCCCTCTGCCCTTTCTTCCGATGGACTTTGTTGTTGGTGTTCGTTGCTTTTCCCAGCTACGAACAGCACGCTGCCAAGTGATTTTTGCCAAGCGACGTTGGATCGCCTAAATGGTCAGGCACTAGCCTAAAACCAATCAAAACACTACGCTTCGGCCGGCGGATAACTCGACTGTCTGTGTAATTTTTGCGCACTTTTGCATCACCAAACAAACTCAATTAAAAAGTCCGTCCGACGCAAAAAACAAGTAAGTAAAAGGACCAACCCGAAAGGGTGTAGGGAATAGGGAATCGCAAAAATATTTGCTGTAAACTTTGCCGGCTTTCCTACGGACTGTATGAACATCAAAGCCACACACCCACAGCCACACAAATTGCAGGCGCTTAAAGCCAACAAATAAAAAATGCAAGCAAACAGGCAACCAAAATAGCAATTGCACTGGGCAGTTGGACAGTTCGCCCACGGCGGGAGAGGTGGGCCAAACGCGTTGGGTGTCGAGCAAGCTCTAGCTTTGGTAGACTACTTTTTTTTTACAAAACGTTCACCTTTTTTTTTTTTCATCGAGCACCACTCACAACACCCACTGCACCACTTAGTTTCCCCTCGCTGCTCTGAAATTATGACGTGCCGAGGGAGCCCTGGCGAGGGGCAGCGGCTGGGTACCACCAGAGGAATTGCTAAAAACTCACGCAGCATTTGCGT
Source organism: Drosophila atripex (assembly GCA_035045925.1). NCBI lineage: Eukaryota > Metazoa > Arthropoda > Insecta > Diptera > Drosophilidae > Drosophila > Drosophila atripex. The sequence goes on along the minus strand of JAWNOP010000070.1, from coordinate 5,326,926 downwards.
GTTGCTCCTCGCATGTCCACAGTAAAAAGCGTGGCAAGTGGAACCATCACACAAAAAAATAAAAATAAAAATGCAAAGAACGCTGGGGCAAAAGTGTGGGGGAGTACAGTCCGTACAGGGTAATGGGAGGAAGGGATCCAGGGCGGCAAGTGCTGGACACATATTTGAAAAGGGAACTACGTGAACGAAACTCAACGGGTGGCAAAACAGGGCACGGAACGTTAGACAGATGGACACCGGAGCAGCAGGGCCCGTATCGAAACCAACCACCCATCCAGCCACACCCATTCGCCCACTCTACAAAATTTTGAGGCCACTGTTTTCAGCGCGAAAATTAAACGGCGCATAGTTGGCGTTATTTTACTCCGTTTTTTCGCCAGACTTTCCTTGCCGTCCTTGCCTTGGCTTCAATGGAGTCCGTAGTCCACCATTGTCCTGCCTCGTCCTCGGACCATAGTCTGTAGTTTGGCAGTTGTGGCCCTGGAGTACACTAAAAGAGCAAATTAAGTTGGCCAGTCTTTTTATATGACTCTATGTATGCATCGTTGCCCAAAACTGCAACAAAATTAAAAACCTAAATTGTGCGAAAAGTGGCAGAGAGATATCAACCAGCTCGGAGCGCAGGATGCAGAAAAGAAAGTAAATGCTTGGCCCCAGGGAGTTCCTAATGACTAAAAAGGAAGAAAAATTGGGGCTATGGTTACAGAATCAAGGTGCTCACAGTGTTATTGAAGTAAACATTGTATTTAAGAAATGTGTATGATTAGCTTCTTGCTTGGTTTTTAAACTATTTTAAAGCAAATTTATCTTACAGCCAGTTCGATTTCATTAGAGAAACTATTCCATTACTTGGATACATATCCATGGCTCTGCAACAGAAGCATCACACTCCAAGCAAACAACAAACTAAACCCGAATAACAATAACAACCAAAAGTGATCAACTTGAATAGGCGAGGGCAGAGCCATGGGCATCAATTGAACAAATTTCAACGACGGAGGGCAGAACGAAAACGTGCTGCAGTCGCAGCTGGACGAGCTTAGGCAAAAGTTTGTAATTACAGGCCACAAACAATGAGGACTGAACGCCAATGCATTGGCAACTTTTCAATTAAAAACATAAATATAAAGAAAGAAATGAATGATGGAGGCAGGGAGGGAGGTAGTGGATTGAATGGGTGGCCCACAATGAATTAAAATGGCGGAGAGATGAAAAGCCACCGACTTGTGTCAACAATTACTTACTGAATGGTGATTAAAATGTTGATGCCTGAGAGAACCACCATAGGCAGCAGACAATACCCGAGGACGGAGGCCACCGCCCCGAAAGTCACCTGCGACCGTGTGACCATCAGGGAGAGCAGGCAATAAAAGAAGATGCATCCCATTACACCGATTCCGTAGATGTACGAGAAAGTCACCTTTCCTTGCTAAAGAAAAAAAGGAAATAGGAAAGCTTTTTAATTAATTTCATGGTAAAAATGTTAAAGTAAAAACCAATTATAAGCTAGTAAAAATTAACAAAGTTGTAGCTTATTATTTGCATAAATTAGCATATTTTGTTTAAAAATTCGGCTATTTTGGAGTGCTACTTTAGCTTTATAATTGATTTTCACCGTCATTGAAGCAAAACACAAACCAGTAACAGGAAGCCTCCGAGTGTGAGGCAAAATACCAGCGGCCCAGCCATGTCAGTGTCCTGCAGAATGTGCTGGTCAGTACCGCGCAGCGGATTAAGCACGGCCAGGGTCTGAAATAAATTAGTGCGTGAGACTAGTGATACGATTAAAATGAGCACTAGAGAACGATTGCTCAAAAGGAGGGGGGACGAGGCTAAAGGTTTAGACGGTGACCTCGCCGACAGCCGGCCATCATCACTCACCACGGAGCCTGCAGCAGGACAAGGGACACAACACAACACAACACAATTCATTTGTTCGCACAGCGGTCATAAAACGAAGCCCAAGTTCCCCCGTTTCGTTTTCCAAACATTTGTTCTCTATGCGTTTTGGTTTTCCCCCCCGTCCACCGTTGCTTGTATTGTGTGCAGTGGCAGAGAAATTTGAAAAATGGAAATTGATGATAAATGATATTGCTGACCAGCCAGGCTGCCAGCAAGTGAACGGACCAGGAAGTAGAGATCCTGTGACGGGGAGCAGAGAGCAGGGAGCAGGGAGCTGGGAGCTGGGAACTGGACCAAAAGCTGTCAACGCATTTGACGCATGAGAATGTGGGCCAGTACAAAAGCCATGAAATTTGATATTACAACCAGCAAGGGCTCACCAAAAATTGTCACTGAAATTCCACGATGCTTTCAACATCTCTGTTCGAAAGTTACCAGCTTTAATTGAGATTGAAACGTATTTAGATTGGATCAAAACCAAATAAACTCTGTTAAAATAAAAAAATTTGAGTTACAGCCTCATAAATATTTTCTAAAAATTGTATTTTCCTTGTGTCCTTTGTTTGTGTCCCCAGCCTCATCATGAGACGCCAGAGATTCATTACATTACCAAACAAAAGTAGAGTCAAACGCAAATCTAACCATAATTCCCCCGCCAGCTGATGTACAATTTAATTAGCATTTCATTTCAGTTTTATGATGGCGCACGGACTCATTAACATTTTCATTTTTCAATTAACACAAACGTAATAAATTCCGTGCCGGAGCGAAAGAAATGAGAATCAGGCGTCCGCAATGCTTTTTTCAGCAAAATGGACAAAAATGCAGAAAGTTACACACAGCGCAGCAAACTCAACTGAATGGAATGAAATGGAAATTGGTGAGATGCAAAAAAATGAGTCAGAAAAACTTTAATTAAAATCACAAAAGTTGTTTTATTTATTTAAAAACAACTATGTGCCAGTAGGCAGCGAGTGCAATGAAAAAATATGTCTTCATTAACGACACAAACCGGCAAGTGCAGCGACAACAACGCCGACGAGCAAACCATAGAGTTATTGCTGCGGAAAGGGAGCTCCGCAATAAATACAAGGGAAAAGGCAAAAACATTTAAATTTCAATTAAAAGGCAGTTTCGCCGCGGCCTAAAGTGACCGACGAAGTGAAAAGCCACCTCTGCCCAGTTGCAAATTAGAAAAAGGTACCGGAAAAATTCTAAAAAAAGCGTTTCCCTTTACGCCAAGAATTTTGCAGACAGCCTGGGCCTGTGCCGGGGCCAGGGCCAGGGCTAGGGCATATCCTTTGTGCGTTCTAAAATATGCAATTTCTCAACTCCCTTTTTTCATCAAGACGGCTTCTCTAGTCGAATATGCGAATATTCAAGTGCAGTCTATTCCTTATACTTCCAAAAACAGTACATTCCTTTACTTCTTCAGTACAAAACAACAGCGGCCGCCGACCCCGCGGCGGGGTTTAGTCTTTGCTTACCTTTTGGAATATGTGATTTGGGTTTATGCCGAGTTCTGAAAAAATATGAGCATCAGGTTTATAATTAGACATTAGGTTCATAAGAGGTATGCAAATTTAATTTTCAAAAAAAGAAGAAAATATACAATGACTTAGTTTCTATTGTTTTATTTTAAAAGTCGGATGCAGTAATCAGAATTGTGATTATGTTTATGTTTAGTTATCTGTAGTAAAAATCTACCTAGTAAACTTCAAACGTAGATTAGCCACACTACTCTTTTTAAAGTCAATTAAAGAAACAACTAGATTTTGTTTCAGAAAATTATTACTTGGAAAAAGAATAGATCTGTTGATAACATATTACTTTATTGTACATTAATTGAATTATATATTGTTGGAAATAGTTTTCAACGCATTGACTAATTCTTGCATGGCTTATCAGCAGAAATACAATTTGTCGGATGTGGCTGGATTTTGTTATATATGTAGATACAAGTGTCACAATATTGTGTCAGAACTTGTTTTGGAAAATTCTAAGACCTACATATGTACATACTACAGATACTATGCAGATACTACAAAAGTCTAGAGTGAAAAGTGTCCGGGATTATGAAGTTCCAAAGAAGACGGACAGACTTAGAACTTTAGATGTCTTCTGATACAAAAATATTTAATATTGTATTTTTGTTGACCTGTTGCCTATGCTTGTCGACTATACCACGTTGTCGACGAGACTTTTGTCGACGAGAAAAGGCACTATAATTAACGTATATTTTGACATCTTACCCTCCAAGAGAGGTGGTTCATCGTCGAAATCTGTGCCGGCTCCTCCTCCGCCGCCTTGTTTCCCACTTTTATCCTGACCATAGCTGTTGTCTGAATACGCCGTAGGATCATAGAAGCCGCCTAATCCCTGAGCTGGGGGCTGCGCATAGTTATCATAGTTAGGGGGCACCGAGGGCTGTGTGTTGTCAAAGTTTTGGAAATTCCTGCATCAAATTAAAATAATGACTTGTAAGCGGAGAGACTTCAGAAATTCACTCACAGTTCCTGGCCAAACTCGGGCATATCAAAGTTGTAGCTGGCATCGGCCGCTGGGCCGGAGCTGTAGAAATCGTTTGGTCCACCAAACTGAGACATTCTCGGTTTAATTTAAGCTAAATTTGCGAATAAAGTTTCCTAAATTTAACAACAAAGTGATACACGTCACGAACCCGAGTTTATTGTTATCGATATCATCGATAGTCCCTACATCTGACAGTGTTGGAAAATCGTTTGTACTTAAGGCGGTCTAAAATGAAGTATTTGAAAATAGCTAAATATATAATATAAGTATTAAATAAATAATAAAATGCGTCCCTTGTTTTGGTAACATTCATAATACATTTTTATTTGCATAGCTCCATTTGCAACACACACAAATTACTGACATAACTATTCATCTTTGGTAGTAGAGGTACATGCATTGAATTTGGGCTACGTTGTTATTGCGTTTTTTAAAGGTCTATAATATGTAGAAATATATTTAATATTGTAGTTTCGTAAAGTTTTCAACTCTCTTTAGATTCGTTTAAGTTTGGTTAAAGTTTCACACACGAATTGGGGAACGAACACAATCGATAACTTTATGAAAATTTACTAACAATACAATAAATAGTTTGAATTATAATTATATATCAACATAGATGTTTACGCATATGCATGTTGTATAATTTAAATATATATGGCTGGTTTAAACTGGACAAATAAAGTCCCTGTGTCTGTATTTCATTTGCGCTACCGACTAATTATTGTTCGTCTCTTGTAACTCGTCGTTATAGTTCTCATTTTCGGGTTTCCTTCTGACTAGACCTGGATCGGGCCAAACTGTTTAACTTATAAATTAACTTGGATTCAAATATCTTATTATGCATTATGTAAATATGACTAGATTGAATTGAGGAATTCGAAAAGTAACCTAATTTTGGTTTCTTGATTCGTCTGCTTTCCTCCTTATGCATGGGTATCCCGCAATTTTAATGTTGGCTCCGGCTCCTCTTAATCCTCAAGATTTCGGAAAGCCTGTTGGAGATCCTCGTACAGCTGGTCGTAGTCCGCCTTAATCTTTTGCTCACCGTCCTTCACTGGGTCCTAAAAATGCCATTAGTGGTAGAATAACATTTGAAACACCTTATAATTGAAAACTTACCTTAAATTTCATTGACGACAACTGATACATAATGCCACCCATCGACTCCCTAATAGTGTTCCAGGTAATCTTATTATCCGATTGAGCTGTGGACTCTACGGCGTGTCTGGCGGTCTCGTAGAAGGACAGAATGTTCCGCAGCATTCCCACGGTCTTGTAAAATGGACAGACGCGATCGTATGGCGAGTAGGAGTTCTGTTGCAGGAAGTCATCCTTCAGCAGCTTGGCCACCTCGAGGGTCACCTTATCTGTCTCGGCCAGCGAGGCCTTGCCCACCAGCTGAACAATCTCAGACAGATCCTCCTCCTCCTGCAGGATCTCCTTGACCTTGGTACGCAGTGGCACAAACTCCGGGAAGTTCTTGTCGTAGTACTCATCCAAAGCTCGCATATACTTGGAGTACGAAATCAGCCAGTTGATCGAGGGGAAGTGCTTGCGCTGGGCCAGCTTCTTATCGAGGCCCCAGAACACCTGGACAATACCCAAGGTGGCGGAAGTGACAGGATCGGAGAAATCACCACCAGGAGGTGACACAGCACCGACAATGGACACGGATCCCTCGCGCTCGGGGTTACCCAAACACTTTACGCGACCAGCACGCTCGTAGAAAGTGGCCAGACGGGCACCCAAGTAGGCTGGGTAACCGGAATCGGCGGGCATCTCAGCTAAACGACCCGAGATTTCACGAAGAGCTTCGGCCCATCGGGAAGTGGAATCAGCCATCATAGCCACGTTATATCCCATATCGCGGAAGTACTCGGACAGAGTAATGCCAGTGTAGATGGAGGCCTCACGGGCAGCCACAGGCATGTTGGAGGTGTTGGCCACCAGAGCGGTACGCTTCATGATAGATTCGGTGACGCCATCGATTTCGCAGGTCAGCTCGGGGAAATCGCGAAGCACCTCGGACATTTCATTACCACGCTCGCCGCAACCAACGTAAATGATGACATCGGAGTTGGAGTACTTGGAAAGGGCCTGTTGAAGATTTTTTTAATTAAATTGTTCTATATTTGAAAAGAATATTGAACCTCACCTGAGAGATTACAGTCTTGCCGCAACCGAAAGCTCCGGGGATGGCGGTGGTGCCGCCCTGTACACACGGGAAGAGCGAGTCGAGGACACGCTGGCCGGTGAAAAGAGGATGGTTGGCCGGCAGCTTCTCCGTGACAGGTCGAGGTTGTCTTACAGGCCACACCTGTAGCATGGTGTGTTTGGTGATGTCGCCATCGAACTCCGTTTCCAGGACAACATCCTCCAAATTATAGTTACCAGCGGGGGCAATGTATCTCACCGTGCCCTTGGCCCGTGGCGCTACAATCATGCGCTGCTTGACCAGCGTGTTTTCATGCACAACACCATACAGATCTCCTCCGGTTATGTGGGAGCCGACGCGCACATTCAAGGGATTAAACTCCCACATCTCGGAACGAGACAACGCAGGGGTGTTCACGCCCTTGGGTATATAGATGGAACTGGTCATTACTCCGATGTCCTTAAGGGGCCGCTGAATACCGTCAAAAATGCTACCCATGATGCCAGGACCCAGCTCCACCGAGAGCGGTTTGCCCGTGCGGAGAACAGGATCACCAACGGTGACACCGGAGGTTTCCTCGTATACCTGGATGGTGGCCATATCACCCTCCAGACGGATGATTTCGCCCACCAACTCGTAGTAGCCCACGCGCACCAGCTCGTACATAGCCGATCCGGACATGGCCTCGGCAGTGACGACTGGATAACGGCAGATGAAGGATAAGGATGATGTAAGCATTTTTGTTAAGTTCAGGGATTCATAGGAAATGGCTCACCTGGTCCAGAAACCGCATAGACACGTCCATATTCCGACTCGCGTTCCTCGTCTTTGAATTTTCTCAAGTTGGACATGGTCGCGTTGCTCTTCTTCTTCTACTTCGCTAACGGTCAATTGCTGAAAAATTTCAGTTATGAAGAACGTTAACCATTTGAAAATAAAATTTTTAAATTTGTTTTTTTATATTCGTATATGGGACACCTAAGAATATAAATAAGCATGTATAATATACATTCTTTATATTTTTATGATTCAATTAGGTTTTTTTAATGAGTTTTTTATATATATTTTAAATACTAAACGTTTTCTAAACGACGTTCCTTTTGAGCTTCATAGATAACAGTCTAATTGTTTGAAACATTTTGAATGGAAAAAAAGTTCTTTATAAACAAAAACACATTTTTCCCCAATTAGAGGGTTTTCCGCGGAAATTCTTAGGTGGCGCTGATGTGAAGAGACAGTCGCAGCAGAAGGCAAGTGAAAAGCTTCCTAATACCGCCCCCCGCAACAGCATCGATTTTCCAATACAATTTTTACGCATGCCATGGACTATGGTATGATTTTTCTTTATTTAATGCTTTAAAATCGCGGATACAACACAGTCACTGGGTTTCACAAAGTGTTTGCTGAGCAATTGTTGGATTTTTCGCAAATTGCGATTTTTTAACTTGGCTAAAATTAAATATGCTCACATTTCTTTCAGCAGCCTCTTATGAAAATTCTCCTTGCTTTTGATTTTCCCCTGATATTGATCTATCGGTTATCGTTATCGGATATCGGTACAGCTGCCAGGTTCTGGCTAAACAAGTGTTGAAAAGTTATGTGTAGTATAGGGCAGTGCTGGAAGGCACTCTAATGTAACATCGTATGCAACACTACTGTACTCTCTTTCACGGCTGCGGCTGCAATCGCCGTAAAAAGGTAATTTCTCCAATTTTGCGCCGGCAAATCTCCGGGATTTGTTATTACCCAACTACGATCGCGTATCATTATGTGACATCGGTGTAAACGAACAACAGAACCTAAACGGGGCAATTGAAAAACGTTCTGGATAACCTCCAAAGTGCAGACTCCGCTGGCAGATGCACCTGCTCCGGAAAAGAGACCTCCGTTAAAAGTGCCGAGTGATAAGAGACTCCGGAACCATGTCTACGTCGTCGGTGGTGCAGCAGTTCGTAAACGGACTAAAGTCCCGGAACCGAAATGTCCAAAACAAGGCCCACCAGGACCTGATGTTCTATGTGAAGACGGAGCTGCGGGAGATGTCCCAGGAGGAGCTAACGCAGTTCTTCGACGAGTTCGATCACCACATCTTCAACATGGTGAATGCAACGGACATAAATGAGAAAAAGGGAGGAGCCCTTGCTATGAGTGAGTCTTGAGTTTATGAGATATTGTGAAATGCGTAATTGGTTCTGTTTCCAGAGTGCCTCATCAACTGTGAGGGCAGTCTGACGGCTCGGAAGGGTATTGCACCCTACCTGAACCGTCTCAGGGATCTGCTCTTGATAAACGACGTTTCAGTCATGGAGATAGCCGCCCGATCCATGGTCAAGTTGGCCAACATGCCCACTTCCAAGGGAGCGGTGTCCTTTGATTTCGACATCAAGAAAGCCTTTGAGGTGCTCGGCAGCGAACGACAAGAGGTTGGTAGGATACAGAACCTAACAAGGATTGGAAATCTCATATATTATAATATTTTTTCAGTATCGCCGACATGCCGCAGTCTTCATTCTCCGCGAGGTGGCCATCGCCCTGCCCACCTACTTCTACCAGCACATCATAACATTCTTTGATGTGATCTTCAATGCAATCTTCGATCCAAAGCCGGCCATTCGGGAGTCCGCTGGAGAGGCCTTGAGAGCTGCCCTGATCGTCACCGCCCAGCGGGAGTGCACCAAGCAGTCCAGTGAGCCGCAGTGGTACCGGATTTGCTACGACAAGGCCAACGGAAGCTTTGGCGCTGATCTGGCGGCAGGAAAGGATCAAAAGGGTGTGACGCGAGATGACCGCATCCACGGAGGTCTCATCGTTGTTAACGAGCTATTCCGCTGCGCAAATGCCACCTGGGAGAGGCGCTACACGTCGCTAAAGACTCTCTTCCCGAGGTCTTCGCACAAGATCCTCGAGGCAGGCATCTCCTCGGGAGTGGGATCTCAGTTCAACACATTGGTTCCGCGACTGAAGGTGCCATTCATCGATCGGCTTGGCGGGACACAGTCGAGCCTGGGCGAGACTGGCGACCATCACAGCGGGGTGGCGAAATTCACAGGCGTGAGTCTAAAGATCAAGCTTACTTAATGAATGTATTTATTTCTTTTATTTTTTGTTATGTTCATTAGATGCTACTCATAAGATAACTATTTCAAATCCTCGTTCAAATAAACGATTTCTTTTGCAGCACAATGTCTTGGAATCGGCGTACGCCCACGAGATCCTACACGAGCACTACACCACCATTTGCGACAACGTCCTGGAGCAGCGGGCCTCCAAGTCACCCTATGTGCAGCAGGCCCTGTTGCAGATACTGCCCCGGCTGGCGGCCTTCAATCGCGACGTGTTTGTGGAGAAGTATCTCAAGACATGCGTGTCGCACCTGATGCAGATTCTGAGGGGAAAGGAAAAGGATAGGACTGTGGCGTTCATCACGATCGGCTACATGGCGGTAGCTGTGGAAAGTGCAATCGAGAAGCATCTCTCGGCGATCATGAGCAGTGTTAAGCTCTCGCTCCCGGCCAAGGACTTGGCCAGCAAGCGAAAGGTCCCTGTTGATCCTGCAATTTTCGCGTGCATAACTCTATTGGCGCACGCCGTCAAGTCGGAGATTGCGGACGATGTGCGAGATATCCTGGAGCAGATGTTCTACACCGGCTTGTCGCCATCGCTCACTGTTTGTCTGCGGGAGCTGTCCGAGAATGTGCCGCAGTTGAAGTCGCCCATCACGGATGGACTGATCGGAGTGCTGTCCCAGGTTCTGATGAACAAACCGGCCACTATTCCGTACGCAGCCATTCCGCCGATCGCCATTGATCCCTCGTTGATGCAAAATGTGGACACTGCCACCAAGGTGCTGGCCCTCAAGACCCTGGGTACCTTCAACTTTGAGGAACAGAACATGTTGGACTTTGTGCAGCGGTATGCCTTTGTTTTTTAATAAAAACTTCTGCTAGATATATATTTTTTATAACGTATTTTTGCAGGTGCGCCGACTACTTCATCATCCACGAACAACAGGAGATCCGCCTGGAAGCCGTGCAGACCTGCACCCGGCTTCTCAAGCTAGCAGTTCAATCATCGGAGAACATGGACAACTCGAAAACCCTCAGTGACACTGTCTCCTATGTCATTGAACGCCTCCTCATGGTGGCTATCACGGACTTGGACTGCAACGTCCGGATCCAGATACTGCGCTCCCTCGACGAGACTTTCGACGCGAAACTAGCCCAGCCAGAGTCGCTCAACTCACTATTCATAACGTTGCACGACGAGGTCTTTGAGATCCGGGAACTGGCCATGGTGACCATAGGCCGGCTCTCCTCCATGAACCCGGCGTATGTCATGCCAAAGTTGAGGACCACCATGATAGAGCTGCTGACTGACCTGAAGTACTCGGGAATGAACAGGAACAAGGAACAGAGTGCCAGGATGCTGGATCACTTGGTGATCAGTACGCCCAGACTCATATCCTCGTACATGAATCCAATCCTCAAGGCGCTAGTGCCCAAGCTACACGAGCCGGAGTCGAATCCTGGAGTCATACTGAACGTACTTCGCACCATTGGCGACCTGGCCGAGGTGAATGGTGGCTCCAATGAGATGGAGCTGTGGGCCGATGACCTGCTCTCCATTCTGCTGGAGATGCTCGGGGATGCGGGCAGTCCGGACAAGCGAGGAGTGGCCCTGTGGACGTTGGGACAGCTGATTAGTGCCACCGGAAGAGTCGTAACTCCATACCATAAGTACCCTGGGCTCATCGACATTCTGATCAACTTCCTTAAAACGGAACAGCGTAGATCCATCCGGAGGGAAACCATCCGAGTGCTGGGCTTGCTGGGCGCCATGGATCCCTACAAGCATAAAATGAACAAGGGACTGATTGACAGCCAGAAGGACAACGTGCTGATTGCATACTCCGATGGCAAAGCGGACGAGAACCAGGACATCTCCACCGCGGAGCTATTGGTCAACATGGGCAACGCCCTGGACGAGTACTATCCGGCGGTAGCCATAGCTGCGCTGATGCGAATCCTGCGCGATCCCACGCTAAGCACCCGGCACACGACCGTCGTCCAGGCGGTGACATACATCTTCCAGAGTCTTGGCATAAAGTGCGTGCCCTACTTGGCCCAGGTCCTGCCCAATCTGCTGGACAATGTTCGCACCGCAGACAACAACCTCCGGGATTTCCTGTTCCAGCAACTGGCCATTCTAGTGGCCTTTGTGAAGCTCCACATCATTAGCTACATGGGCGACATCTTCAAGCTGATCAAGGAGTTCTGGACGCTCAACACTGCCCTTCCGATGCAGAACACGTTGATCAACCTGATAGAGCAGATAGCTGTGGCCTTGGGCTGTGATTTCCGGGACTATTTGGCGGAGCTGATTCCCCAAATCCTGCGCTTTCTGCAGCACGACAACTCCAAGGACAGAATGGTCACGCGGAGACTGCTCCAGGCTCTCCAGAAGTTCGGCAGCACCTTGGGGTACTACTTGCCGCTGATTGTGCCGCCGATCGTTAAGCTGTTTGACTCGCCCTATGTGCCCCAGCAGGTCTCTCTGGTGGCCTTGGAAACCATCAACAACCTGGCCTGCCAGCTGGACTTCACCGACTTCTCCTCCCGTATCATCCATCCGCTGGTGCGAGTGTTGGAGGCAGAGCCCGAGCTGCGCGACCAGGCGATGATCACCCTCCGGTCGCTGGTGAAACAGCTGGGCAAGAAGTACCTGGTGTTTGTGCCCATGATGCAGCGCACCCTGACCAAGCACCGTATCGTTGATCCTGAGTACGAGAAGCTTCTCAGGCGGATCCAGTCGAACAGCACGCTGGCAGATGCAAGTGGGGCGGGAGAGTTCGATTTTCGGCCGGCCAAGATCAAAAATAACGAACCCTTTGTCAATGACAGTAACAGCAACAACAAGATCACCCAGGTAGGGTTGCTCCTTCGTTTCTTTCCACTTAGAATATGTACTGACGTCATTTTTGTCTTCCAGGCCACCACCTACGAGCTGCGTACGGTATGGCAGGTCACTCGACGCGTCTCCAAGGACGACTGGGTGGAATGGTTGAAGAGGCTGTCCATCGGCCTGCTGAAGGACTCCCCGTCGCACGCCCTGCGAGCCTGTCTCATGCTGGCCCAGGAGTACGAAACCCTGCTGCGAGACCTCTTCAACGCAGCCTTCATATCCTGTTGGACGGAGCTGCCGCCGGATCTGAAAACCGAGCTGACGCAGTCGCTCATCCAGGCTCTGCAGGTGACTGACATGCCAGAGATCACGCAAACCATCCTCAACCTGGCCGAGTTCATGGAGCACTGCGATCGGGATCCCATACCCATTGAAACCAAGCTGCTGGGTACACGAGCAATGGCTTGCAGGGCATATGCGAAGGCTCTGCGCTATAAGGAGGAGGAGTTCCTACTGAGAGAGGACCCACAGGTGTTCGAGTCCCTAATCCTCATAAACAACAAGCTGCAGCAGCGGGAGGCGGCTGAGGGTCTCCTCACCACCTACCGGAATGCGGCCAACGAGCTGAACGTCCAAGGTAGGTGGTACGAGAAGCTCCACAACTGGGACCAGGCATTGGAGCACTACGAACGCAACCTCCAAACGGACGCCACGGACGTGGAGGCGCGTCTGGGCCACATGCGCTGTTTGGAAGCGCTCGGCGACTGGTCAGAACTGAGCAGCGTCACCAAGCACGAGTGGGAGAACTTCAACACGGAATCCAAGGCACGAGCCAGTCCCTTGGCTGCTGTGGCGGCATGGGGTCTCCAGGACTGGGAGGCCATGCGAGAGTATGTGAGGTGCATTCCCGAGGACACCCAGGATGGCAGCTTCTACCGAGCCGTGCTGGCCGTGCACCACGATGACTTTGAGACCGCCCAGCGGCTGATTGACGAGACAAGAGATCTCCTGGACACCGAGCTCACCTCGATGGCGGGAGAATCGTACGAACGAGCTTATGGGGCTATGGTCTGTGTGCAGATGCTGGCAGAGCTGGAGGAGGTGATACAGTACAAGCTGATTCCCGAAAGAAGAGAGCCCCTGAAGGCGATGTGGTGGAAAAGGCTCCAGGGCGGACAGCGTTCGGTGGAGGACTGGCGCCGAATCATCCAGGTGCACTCGCTGGTGGTGAAGCCGCACGATGACATCCACACCTGGCTGAAGTACGCCAGTCTGTGTCGGAAAAGCGGGTCGCTGCACCTGTCGCACAAGACGCTAGTAATGCTTCTGGGCTGCGATCCGAAGCTGAATCCCCAGCAGCCGCTGCCGTGCAATCAGCCCCAAGTCACCTACGCCTACACCAAGTACATGGCGGAGAACAACCAACTGCAGGAGGCCTACGACCAGCTGAGACACTTCGTCAACACCTACAGCCAGGAGCTAAGCTGTCTCCCGCCTGAGGCACTCAAGCAGCAGGACCAACGGCTGATGGCGCGCTGCTACCTTCGGCTGGCCACCTGGCAGAACAAGCTGCAGGACAGCATCGGACCAGACGCCATACCGGGCGCCCTGGAATGCTTCGAGAAGGCCACCAGCTACGACCCCAACTGGTACAAGGCCTGGCACCTGTGGGCCTACATGAACTTCAAGGTGGTGCAGGCCCAGAAGACTGCCCTGGACAAGCAGCAACAGCAGCAGGGACTGAGCATGGGGATGAGTCTTGGGTTGGACAACGATCTGCTGATCATCCAGCAGTATGCGGTGCCCGCCGTGCAGGGCTTCTTCCGCTCTATCAGCCTCATCAAGGGCAACTCCCTGCAGGACACGCTGCGACTGCTGACCCTGTGGTTCGACTACGGCAACCATGCGGAGGTATACGAGGCCCTGCTCTCCGGCATGAAGCTGATCGAGATCAACACCTGGTTGCAGGTGATCCCCCAGCTGATTGCCCGAATCGACACCCATCGGCAGCTGGTGGGCCAGCTGATCCACCAGCTGCTCATGGACATTGGCAAGAATCACCCGCAGGCTCTGGTCTATCCCCTGACAGTGGCCTCCAAGTCCGCTTCGCTGGTTCGCAGAAACGCCGCCTTCAAGATTCTGGAATCCGTACGGAAACACTCGCCGACGTTGGTGGAACAGGCCGTAATGTGCAGCGAGGAGCTCATCCGGGTGGCCATCCTCTGGCACGAGCAGTGGCACGAAGGCTTGGAGGAGGCCTCGCGACTCTACTTCGGCGACCGCAATGTCAAGGGCATGTTCGAGATCCTGGAGCCGCTGCACGCTATGCTGGGCCGGGGACCACAGACCCTGAAAGAGACGTCCTTCTCGCAGGCCTACGGACGGGAGTTGACGGAGGCGTACGAGTGGTCGCAGCGGTACAAGACCTCCGCCGTTGTGATGGACCTCGACCGCGCCTGGGACATATACTACCACGTCTTCCAAAAGATCTCGCGCCAGCTGCCGCAGCTGACCTCGCTGGAGTTGCCTTATGTGTCGCCCAAGCTAATGACCTGCAAGGACCTCGAACTGGCAGTGCCTGGCTCCTACAATCCCGGCCAGGAGCTGATACGGATCAGCCACATAAAGACGAACCTACAGGTGGGAATCAGGACAGCAGCATTCACTTTTTCTACTAGTCTGACCCTCTTTTCCTTTCAGGTTATAACCTCGAAACAGCGACCGCGTAAGCTGTGCATCTCCGGATCGAATGGAAAGGACTACATGTATCTGTTGAAGGGGCACGAGGATTTGCGGCAGGACGAGCGCGTGATGCAGCTATTTTCCCTGGTGAACACTCTTCTGCTCGACGATCCGGACACGTTCCGGCGAAACCTGACCATCCAGCGGTACGCAGTCATTCCGCTGAGCACCAACTCCGGCCTGATCGGCTGGGTGCCCCACTGCGACACCCTGCACACCCTTATCCGGGACTACCGGGACAAGAAGAAGGTGCCCCTGAACCAGGAGCACCGCACCATGCTCAACTTTGCGCCCGACTACGACCATCTGACGCTGATGCAGAAGGTGGAGGTGTTCGAGTACGCCCTTGGGCAGACCCAGGGCGACGACCTGGCCAAGCTGCTGTGGCTCAAGTCCCCGTCCTCGGAGCTCTGGTTCGAGCGCCGAAACAACTACACCCGCTCCCTGGCCGTCATGTCCATGGTGGGCTATATTCTGGGCTTGGGCGATCGGCATCCCTCCAATCTTATGCTGGACCGGATGAGCGGCAAGATACTGCACATCGACTTTGGCGACTGCTTCGAGGTGGCCATGACGCGGGAAAAGTTCCCCGAAAAGATCCCCTTCCGGCTGACCAGGATGCTGATCAAGGCAATGGAGGTTACCGGCATCGAGGGCACTTACCGCCGCACCTGCGAGAGCGTGATGCTGGTGCTCCGCCGCAACAAAGACTCCCTAATGGCCGTGCTGGAGGCCTTTGTGTACGATCCCTTACTGAACTGGCGTCTCCTGGATGTGGACAAGAAGGGCAACGATGCGCCGGCCGGAAACGGCGGAGCCGGCGGCGGAAGGGGTGGCTCTGGAATCCAGGATTCCCTGAGCGACTCGATGGAGGAGTCGCTTCCCATGGCCAAGTCGAAGCCGTACGAGGCGCATCTGCACCTCCACCTGCAGCAGGCGGACGAGACGAACAGCAAGGCCAGCCAGGTGATAAAGCGGGTCAAGTGCAAGCTA
This sequence comes from Drosophila atripex, assembly GCA_035045925.1. Lineage (NCBI taxonomy): Eukaryota > Metazoa > Arthropoda > Insecta > Diptera > Drosophilidae > Drosophila > Drosophila atripex. The sequence goes on along the minus strand of JAWNOP010000070.1, from coordinate 5,310,698 downwards.
ACCGGCACCGACTTCCAAACGCAGAAGAGCGTCAACGAGCAGCAGCAGGTGGAGCTACTCATCCAACAGGCGACCAACAACGAGAACCTCTGCCAGTGCTACATCGGCTGGTGTCCCTTCTGGTGAGCTGAAATTGATGCACTAGCTCCTAAGTATAAAATATTGTATAATTTATGTTAGAAGTACGCTTTAAAACACTTTATTTGTGAATCCAGTTGTAAAAAAAAATAAATTCCTATTTTATAAAAACCAACAGAATGTGTGTTTTAACGTTGGCTCTACCACATACTTTAAAATATTTAGAATTTTTTTTATATTTTTAAAAGCCAATTGAAATCTAATTAAAAAGAATCTCTTCTTTTTTTTACCAAAAGGTTTCCAAAAACATAACGTTTATTGGGATTATAATTTGACAGAAATTTTTGTGGTAGCAAAAGAAGATTTTTAACGAAACATTTGCAAATTCTCAAAATTTCTCGAAACATTTAAAAACCAAGACTCCTATGTGGAGCTGCGATCAATTAAGATTTGAGATACTTGCTGAGCTAAAAAACTGGCCAGCAAGTACCCTCCTGCACACAACTAATCCTGCACAATATTCATGTGTGTTTATATAAATATATGTATGTAGAAGATAGGGAATACACTAAAACTGCACATTAAACTAGTCCTAGTCCTAGTAGACTTGGGTGGCGGGGTGGAGGGGGTGGCTTAGCTGTTGTTGTTACGCTTGCCGCTCCGCTCCTTCCGCCAGGCATCGATGCGCTGCTTCAGCTCGATGTTCGGCACCAGCATGTCCTCCGTGAGCGGCTGCCGGTTGAAGGGGTCGGTGCAGCTGTTGAGCAGATGCCTGGTGATGATCGCCCGGTCCATCACTGTGCCAGATGGCAGCACCACTGGATCGGACATCAGGGTGTCCATGAGCGGATCCTTGAACTCGTCCGGTGCATCCGCACACTCATCCTCAGTCTGTTGGTTGGCAACTGCAAGAGGCAAAGGAATCTTAGACAATGGAAGGCAATTGCGGTCGCGGTATCCGTACCATATATTTCATGGGCTCGCTGGGTGAGCGCCCGGAAGCGCTCCACCTCAACTGCCGAGCGCAGGGCCAGGCGCTTGATCCGCGAGGCGGCCTCGTTGCAAATGTGCACATCGAAGGAGCGCTCGTCGGCGGCCAGGGCCTGAGCGAATCTATCACAGTCAAGGTGGAGATATATGTCGAAGATCTGGGCCAGCAGGCTGCGCGGCTCCCAACCGTACTTGGCCGGATTCTTAACCTTCAGATCGTTGCACTTAGGCCCGGCCAGCTGTTTCAGGTTGAAGTTCAGCATTGAGCTGAGCCTGTCCACCAGCTCGGCGCGCATGAATGGTTCCTTAATGTCGCTCTATGAGTTGAAAGGATAAGGTTAGGTGGCTGGTGGGATCAAATCAGTTAAGTTCACCCACCGTTAGATAGTGGAAGAGATCGACCGTCTCTCGCGCCAGCGTCAGATAGGAACGACACTGACGCTCATCCGTCGCCAATTGGGTGAGCCGGCTCTGCTGCTGCTCGGCACTCATTTTGCTTAGATTGGCCTTGTCGGCGAGCAGCTGCTGGGTCTGGTGGATGCGTTTTAGATTTTCTAAGCATTCATCTAACAGGAAAGTGGTGTCGTTCATCAGCATGTTGACGAATTTGACAAACTGGTTGCCCACTTTCGACTCGCAGATGACGGCTTGGCGGTGAATGGGATTCTCCCACATAGATTTGAACAGATGGCTAATGTGGTATCTGGAAGTGGCCATTAATTAGTTACTATTTAAGTTTGTGATTAAGATAAAAGCCAACCTTATTGTAAACTTATCATAAAACTCAGTGCTTTGGCCTGTTGTCTCCACATCCACGTAGAACCTCATTAGTGCGCTGACCAGGGCATTTTGGGCTAGTTCGTGGTTCCACATCTATTTTGTTTAAAAGGAAATGTAATCTTTTAAATAATCCATCCTTCTAACTATAGAAACTACAAACTTACTGCTGTGTTCACAGAGTTGGCTGGCTTTAACGAGAAGACGAACATCACCTCGACCAGCTTGGCAGTCACGTAGGGATTCTTAATGAGGTGCGAGGTACAGACGCAGGTCAGCAGCCAGGTGATGATAGAGTGGTCGATGCCCTGGCGAATGTCGACGTTGGCATGCTGCATGGTGAAGAGGATAAACTCAGCAATGTCATCGATGTACCACTCGGGCAGTGCAGAAAATGTATCTGTTGGCATCAGCAGTTGCACGGACCGTTTGGAGATGAAGGGGCCCTCGATGGGACGGCCCTCGAACTGGTACAACATGAACTCGCAGACCGTTGAGTAGAATTCCGTGCAGCGCTGGAGCAGAGCTGGATCGAGGAGCGTGATTTCGCTGCATGTTTTCGAACTGAAACGAGGGAACAGAAAATAAGTGGTTTCTGTTTTGGAGTTAAATGACACTCACCGAGTCAGCTTTCGGAGCTGCTTCTCCCAGCGCTCCTTGAACTGATTATTACGGCTGGCGTAGCGGGAGTTGACCCAGTGCGGCTTGGTGCGGTCCAGCTCGTCGATGAGCTTCTGCAGCTCCTTGATGGCGCGCACCTTCTGGCGGTAGCGCTGGATGGCGGGTAGGTAGCCTAGGTGATGGGCCTGCAACGTGAGGAACCAGCATTGTGTCTGGAAGTTGACATTCTCCAGCGGCACCGGCTGGGGAAACTCCTGAGCCAGAAAGCTACGGTACTCCTCGTCGTTGTAACGAATCTTCGTATCCTGCTCTATGTTCACCAGCGAGTTGGAATAGTAGTGGAAGTTGGGGTCGACGCGGTCCAGCTTGATCTTCACCGCCAGCTGTTGCAGGACGCTCATCATGTTGATCACAAAACCGTCTCTAGCCAGCAGCTTCTCATCGCTGGCGAACTGGACGCGACGGTCGTTGAGGCGCAGGATCTTTGAGATATATTCCAGCGTCTTCGGACGGCTGCTGGCATTGACGCACAGAGAGTGGAACACCACGTGCATTTGAGTGCGCATAGAGTGCAGTTCCTGCACGATAAAAATTAAGAATAAATAAATGGATCAGGACTAACAGTAGACATGTATTACTTACCCAACGGAGTCGCGAGCTGGCCGCATCTTCCACCTTGTTCTTGGAACAAAAGTCGGCAAACTTCACGTTCTCCTCGGCAAACAGCGAAACAGAAAGGAAGGGACCCAGGAAACTGCACTTGACTATCTCCCGGCCAGAGATCTTGGTGCAGATGGGCGGCAGGAAATTCGGCTGCCGGGACACAAGATCAGCAATGGGCCTAACGTTGCCTACCTTAATGACCACCAGCTTGGCCAGCCAGTCGATCTGATGCACATTGATCTTCGAAGTGCAAATGTTGCGCTGCATTCCCGCAAAAAGACCGCGCAGCACCTGACCAAAAATCGCATTAAAGACATCTCGATCCTGGTAGGTGTGGGCCACCAGATCGATGAGAAAGGACTCGCTTATCTTGTCCATGTACATGAGCTCTAAGAGCGCCGACTGATCCATGTGGCTGTTGAGATTCTGGTAGATGCGGTCGGTGAGCACGAGCACTGCCATTCGCATCACACTCTCGAATGCAAGTTGCAGAGCTGCTTGGGAGTTGGCTGTTTTCCGGGCACACTCCGCCTGGTAGTTTTTGTAGCAACGCAGCAAGTAGAGCAGCACATGGTGCTTCGTGGTGGTCACAATGCTCAGCACAGAGGGCGCTGTGCAGGCAGTTCCCCCTTCAGTGGTCGTCGCATCCGGTCCATCTGGTCTGCCAGCCACCGCCGCCGCCCCTTCCTCGGAGATGGCTGCTCCTCCGGACGCCACTGCATTGGCCAGAATCTCTTGCACTTCTGTGTCGTCAGACTTGATTTTCTTGGCTGAGGAGAACTCCATGTCGTGGCCGCCCTCGCCCTCGTTCAGTTCATCGTTGTATATCTTCAGAGCTGCCTCCATAAGGACGTTGGAAACGATGCACTCGAAGTCGAACCGGCGATCCGGCTGCTGCTCCAGGAAGCTGGCGCTCTGAGCGCAGATAATGGAGCCGCTGCCGAACTCGTTCCAAGTGGCGTTCAAAAGACGAGAGAGCATCTGTTCGTTTCGCTCATCCACACTTTTGGTCGGACTGCCAGCCGATTCCATGGGCTCCTGAATCCTGGATTTGATCGTACAGCTCTTAGTCTCGTCCTTGGGCACTGGAACGGCCGCCATTTCTACGTCCTGCTGTGGAGTCGACGCTACCGACTTCATTTCCACGTCCATGTCCGGCTTGCCGTCCAGGTTTTGCCAAGAAGGGCTGGGCGCAACATTTGTGCCAAGGTTGGGTGGCAAGTTTTTGTTGGGAGTGGCTTCGCGGACCAACCGAGACTCTCCAGAAACGTTGGTCTGTGTGCGAGGAGCCTTCTCCGGGCTGGGACTGATGGAGCTCAGCGTATTTGTTGCAGTCTGCAGGCCACTTCGAGCGGCCAGGGTGCGAAGACGACGTTCACGGATCTAAGTTGGCGAAATATGAAAATATTTACATTTATGTATTTATTTATTTGTTTTTCTCACAATACTCACCTCTTCGGCAGATAATTCGGCGACAACTGGCTCCTCTGCCTGCTTCTGCGATTGATCTTCTGGGTTTCCAGCTTCTCGTTCCTGTTGTTGCAGCTGAGACTCAGCCAACTCTGGCTCAGGCTCCTGCTCCTGATCGTGATCCTGCTCTTGCTCCTCGTCGTCCCCTTCCTCCATGGGCTTCTGTGGTGGCTCTTCTTCCGGCATTTCTCCGATCCGTTTCGAAGCAATGCGCAGTTTGGGTTTTCCGCTCTGTTTTTGTTTGTTTGTTGCGTAGTTTTTCCTTCGCCCCGGCAGCTGAAAAACTGGCGTCGATGTGGGTTAATGAACCAAACAAAAAGACAAAACAAGAAAGGAAGGCCAGTTGCTTGCCGATAATTATATACTCTTTAGAAAATATACTAAAAAAGATTGTTTTATTTAGGAAAAATATACAGAAACAAGCTGGCTGGGATATACAGAAGCAGTAGGGCACTGGTTGATAAATTTATGGGACTTGTGCCCTCAAATCCTTCCATAGATTTGAAATATACTCTTTCTGGAAGTGTATGAGACGCAGCAGACGGCCAATAAACAACAAAGTCCAGCGGTCAACGTCAAGTTCAAGACAAGACAATGCCATTGCTGTTTCCGTCCGATCTAAATGGCTAGCCTCTCCTTTGTTGGCGAATCAGCGCCACCAGGATGCAGATTTTTTGAGATCAGGACAACTGACCTGCCGCAAAAACCGAAACGGGTGCAGCTCTCACGAAAATGACAGAAAGTGCACTGCTGCAACTATTTTTAGTGAGCAGCTAAGGGCGGAATGCGAAAGATGGCAGGGGATTGCAGGTCTGCAGCGCCAGTGCCGTAAACAATATCCCGACAGTTCTACATATGTATGTATATACCTTATATAATTAAAGTCCATCTGAAGTGGAGTGATTCCCTAACCCCATGAGAGTTATCTGCGCATTTGAACCCACCGCCCGAGATATATAATCGCCAGGGTGATGGGCGGTGAGCGAGCAAGCGGTGGGAAAATGGAATCGGGGGGAAAGGAGGCGAGGCATATACACTTACCTTTATCCTCGCAGAATAGATTTTCACCTGCTGTTCGTGCTCAGTGTCCCTTACCGCCAGTTCCGAGCTCAATTTGGAGCGCAACAACTTCCCAAACAGACGACTGCAACGACAACAGCACTGACGACTGGTGACCACGCAAAAAATTTCTCTTTTGTTTAAATACGAGGTCTAGTTATCGGACTACTTTCTCACTATTGGCTGTTGCTTGGATCAAGTGCAGATATCGGCTTTTTAAGTTTCTTGCTACGCACTGAAACTACACACGTCCGCTTTTCTTTTTCAATTTTTTAATTTTAATTTTTGTTTTCGAGTCCGACGAGCATATCGGAAATATCGAAAATACCGAAAAATACGACAATCGTGTAGTCAGCTGGAAATAAAGAATACCAACATGGCAAAAGATGGCAACCTTTAACAAAAAATTATGGCAGCCCTGAGCAACAACTATTTTTACTCACTTGTTTAAAATTTACTTTCACACTTTTTTTTACATTTATTTACAATTTTTTATTTTATTTTATTTATTTGTACCATTTTTAGACGTTGCCTCTTTTCTATTAAATAAGGAAGCAACTGATCTGACTGATATTGACAAGATATATGTATATATTTAAAAAAAAATTTTCAAAGCATGCTTTTCAGCGCGGATTCATGCTTACTTTTCAGGGCTGATTCAGCCATGAATTTCTGGTCAGGGCTGTTATGGGCTGATTCATGTCTGAATATCGAATTAGGTGTCGAGAGGACATTTTCTTGTTCAATATTTTTAGTTCTCGTAGTAAATCTACCATAATTGTTAGCTTTAAATTACAACCTGCTCAAGCTGCCTCATAGGTAGCAGTATACCTGTTAATTTTAATAAATATAAACGTTTTTCAAAAAAATAAATAAATAAAAAAAATTGTTCAATATTTGAATGAATGATTCACAGGTGAAGTGTGTTTCAGGGGTGACCGGTACTGCAGGAACCTTTTGAAATATGTATATATATTATTGTGGAATGGAAAAATTAATACTTTATTGTTATAAAAGAAGGAAACTAATACATAAAAAATCACAATACAATAAATCAATTCAATGTATATATATTACACGTTTAATTTTCTTTTATTAATACAGACCAATAATACGTAATTCGAATAGAGCAGATTAATAAAGACAGCTTCAATTTTGTAAAAAAATGCATAATTTTGATGAAAAAACGAGAAACATCTTCTGCGCCGCTAAGAGGCTTTTCAATGCCCTTCAATAAAATAATTGCTTTGTTCTTTTTGTTCAACAAAAGAAATCATTTACTTCATTTTACAAAAATGTTATAGATATTGGAACCTAATTATGAACCTAAGGCCTAAGTGGCTTGCTACTAGAAATCCGTGTACCGCTGTCTCACACTCTGCCGCTTGGCAACGTGATGCATCTGCAACAAATTAATTTTAACATTAAAACTAATCATAGAAGTTCATCTACTAACCAGAAGCTGCTGTCGTCTCTCGCGATTCTTTTCGTAAGCCTTGAGCAGCGTGGGACACATGCGTTTAATAAAATCTTCAGATTCCCAGAAAAGGCCACCTTGGTTCTCGTAGCGCAACAGAAATTGTACCTGTAAAATTAATATAAGGATCATTAAATAAAATCTTGTAAGAGATCTATAGAAGTACTTTCCTTTCCCGCCTTGGTCTCCTTTCCCAGCACACGCTCGATTCCGTTCTCCGGCTTGATGCGTTTGTAAAAATCCTCGTCTTTGTCCTCCGGTTCATTCACATAGTACCTTAATTCGTCCTTTACCATGGTGAGCTGATCAACGCTCAGGAACCCATTGCATGGCTGTTCCCCGTTCTGCTGCGACTCACGAACCACGCGATTCATGAACGTCAGCGGATGCTCCCTGAGGAAATCGTCCGCCTCGGCAATCGTTTTGGCCAGATCGAACTTCTCCTCCGGCTCATCTTCCTCCTCTACCTCGTCCTCATCATCGTATTCCTCTGTCTGTTGGTCGGCCTCGCCGTCGAGATCCATGCTGCTGGGCGAAGATGCTCGTTTCGTTTGCGCACCACGTCGCTTTTCCTTTTCCCAGTTTCCACCATCGTTCTCCTTGGCATCCGGATGGAATCGCACCTTTTTAACGCGCGACGCTGAGTCTTCTGTGGAGGAGGAAGAGTTGTTGTGGCTTTGTGGCTCAAGCTCCACCAGGCTTCTGCTGGTCGAGGCTGACGCTGAACAGGAAGCTGATGCGGATGCTGAGGTCTCGGCGAGAGTGGTTTCCTTGAGGTTCTGTGAGATGAGCTTGACTTTCGTCTCGAAGGCAGTGCAGGATGTGGAGGTTGTGGACGAGTTGCAGGGCGGGGTTTCTCTGTTTAGACTGTCCCCTGCCCCAGCTTCAGTCTTTTGATCCGCCTGCTTCCCGGAACTCAGTCCCTTGCCCACCTTTACCTCCTCCGCGCTCTCCGCCGCTGAGTCTCTGCTGCAGCTGTCCAGCTCCTCGGATGAGCTGGAGGAGGCTCCTGCTTCCCCACTGACGGAGCCAGTGGTTTCGACCATTACACACTTGATTTGCATGGATTTGTCCAGCGAATCGCTTCCAGCCGAGTCATCGTTGGACTTGGTATCCATATCCATGTGGTATCCGGTTGGGATGCTTCCGTTCTATTATTTATGCTATTTATTGTTGCTACAGTCCAATGTGGGTAAATGCATCGCAATCTAAGTTTTGGTAATAAAAATAAACTAAAACTAGAGGTGGAGAAACATCGATGTTTTTAAGAGTTTTTAGAAACATCGATACCTTGTGGATACTATCGATGTTTTTGTCGCATCACTAATGTAAGCAAACGTATGTATGTTCTTTGTTTGGTAATCGTATAATATCGATATAAGCAATCGATAATTTTTAACCGTAAAAAATACGATATTACTGTTTGAATACTGTTGCTAGCTAAAATCCTTAATGAGTTATACGATAGGATTTTAAAATTTTCGAAAAAAGTTTTATTGGTCCATATGAAACCTTAGAATCAGATATAACTAACCTAATCATACTAGCATCTCTAACTGAGCTAATTCAAATATATATGGCGCGATCGACCGGCTACTGGAGCTTTTTCTCTTTAACTATCCCCTGCCCCAGCTTCCCTGAACTCAGTCCTTTGTCCACCTTTGCCTCCTCCGCAGCCGAAAAACAAATGTTATGTACTTACATAGCTGATATTATACTAAATCAACCATTTTTTATTTCATAGCCCCAACATTAGAAACATTACTGGCCATAGAGCCGAAGGTTGAAGTCCATAGCTGCTATGTCTCTTAGCCCTATGTTAGCTCTTAATTTAGAACTATTTGTTAGCTCTATAAAGGTGGGTAAATATAAATATATAATTATGTAGGTGTTGTACAATAAAAATCTTTTTACCAAAATTAAATATCTTATATAGTTTTTATGTAAAAAAGTGAAATTTAATTATAAATCAGGTTGACTAATTACAGAATGGTACGCTATTTTCTGATCGCATGCAAATTGGGAAAAATATGCCAACCTGAAGGAGACAAAATATCCAAGAAGGGGGATAAGATTCTCGAAATTTTATGGGGGTACCCCTTGAAAAAATTCGAAAATTTTCAAAATCAAATTTAACCAATATCTTGAATGTGGAAAGTGGCAGAAGGTTCGCTGATTACAGAATGGGTCGATATTACCCGATCGGATACAAATTGGCAGAGCTATGCCCACCGGAAGGAGAGAAAATATCCAAAAAGGGGGAAAATTCGGATTCCATAAATTTTATGGGGGTACCCCTTGAAAAAATTCGAAAATTTTCAAAATCAAATTGAACCAATATCTTGAATGTGGAAAAGTGGCAGAAGGTTCGCTGATTACTGATCTGTACGGTATATGCAGATCGGATACAAATTGGCAGAGCTATGCCCACCGGAAGGAGAGAAAATATCCGAATAGGGGGAAAATTCGGACTCCATAAATTTTATGGGGGTACCCCTTGAAAAAATTCGAAAATTTTCAAGACAAATTTTAACCAATACCTTGAATGTGGAAAAGTGGCAGAAGGTTCGCTGATTACAGAATGGGTCGATATTACCCGATCGGATACAAAGTGGCAAGCCTATGCCCACCGGAAGGGGAGAAAATATCCAAAAAGGGGGAAAATTCGGATTCCATACCCCTTGAAAAAATTCGAAAATTTTCAAGACAAATTTTAACCAATACCTTGAATGTGGAAAAGTGGCAGAAGGTTCGCTGATTACAGAACTGTACGGTATATGCAGATCGGATACAAATTGGCAGAGCTATGCCCACCGGAAGGAGAGAAAATATCCCAAAAGGGGGAAAATTCGGATTCCATAAATTTTATGGGGGTACCCCTTGAAAAAATTCGAAAATTTTCAAAATCAAATTTAACCAATATCTTGAATGTGGAAAAGTGGCAGAAGGTTCGCTGATTACAGAATGGGTCGATATTACCCGATCGGATACAAAGTGGCAAGCCTATGCCCACCGGAAGGGGAGAAAATATCCAAAAAGGGGGAAAGGTCCTATTCCATAAATTTTATGGGGGTACCCCTTGTAAAAATTCGAAAATTTTCAAGACAAATTTTAACCAATACCTTGAATGTGGAAAAGTGGCAGAAGGTTCGCTGATTACAGAACTGTACGGTATATGCAGATCGGATACAAATTGGCAGAGCTATGCCCACCGGAAGGAGAGAAAATATCCGAATAGGGGGAAAATTCGGACTCCATAAATTTTATGGGGGTACCCCTTGAAAAAATTCGAAAATTTTCAAGACAAATTTTAACCAATACCTTGAATGTGGAAAAGCGGCAGAAGGTTCGCTGATTACAGAACTGTACGGTATATGCAGATCGGATACAAATTGGCAGAGCTATGCCCACCGGAAGGAGAGAAAATATCCGAATAGGGGGAAAATTCGGACTCCATAAATTTTATGGGGGTACCCCTTGAAAAAATTCGAAAATTTTCAAGACAAATTTTAACCAATACCTTGAATGTGGAAAAGTGGCAGAAGGTTCGCTGATTACAGAACTGTACGGTATATGCAGATCGGATACAAATTGGCAGAGCTATGCCCACCGGAAGGAGAGAAAATATCCAAAAAGGGGGAAAGGTCCTATTCCAAAAATTTTATGGGGGTACCCCTTGAAAAAATTCGAAAATTTTCAAAACAAAACTTAACCAATATCTTGAATGTGGAAAAGTGGCAGAAGGTTCGCTGATTACAGAATGGGTCGTTATTTCCCGATCGGATACAAATTGGCAGAGCTATGCCCACCGGAAGGAGAGAAAATATCCCAAAAGGGGGAAAATTCGGATTCCATAAATTTTATGGGGGTACCCCTTGAAAAAATTCGAAAATTTTCAAAATCAAATTTAACCAATATCTTGAATGTGGAAAAGTGGCAGAAGGTTCGCTGATTACAGAATGGGTCGATATTACCCGATCGGATACAAAGTGGCAAGCCTATGCCCACCGGAAGGGGAGAAAATATCCAAAAAGGGGGAAAGGTCCTATTCCAAAAATTTTATGGGGGTACCCCTTGAAAAAATTCGAAAATTTTCAAAACAAAACTTAACCAATATCTTGAATGTGGAAAAGTGGCAGAAGGTTCGCTGATTACAGAATGGGTCGTTATTTCCCGATCGGATACAAATTGGCAGAGCTATGCTCACCGGAAGGAGAGAAAATATCCAAAATGGGGGAAAGGTCCTATTCCATAAATTTTATGGGGGTACCCCTTGAAAAAATTCGAAAATTTTCAAAATCAAATTTAACCAATATCTTGAATGTGGAAAAGTGGCAGAAGGTTCGCTGATTACAGAATGGGTCGATATTACCCGATCGGATACAAAGTGGCAAGCCTATGCCCACCGGAAGGGGAGAAAATATCCAAAAAGGGGGAAAGGTCCTATTCCAAAAATTTTATGGGGGTACCCCTTGAAAATTCGAAAATTTTCAAAACAAAACTTAACCAATATCTTGAATGTGGAAAAGTGGCAGAAGGTTCGCTGATTACAGAATGGGTCGTTATTTCCCGATCGGATACAAATTGGCAGAGCTATGCCCACCGGAAGGAGAGAAAATATCCCAAAAGGGGGAAAATTCGGATTCCATAAATTTTATGGGGGTACCCCTTGAAAAAATTCGAAAATTTTCAAAATCAAATTTAACCAATATCTTGAATGTGGAAAAGTGGCAGAAGGTTCGCTGATTACAGAATGGGTCGATATTACCCGATCGGATACAAAGTGGCAAGCCTATGCCCACCGGAAGGGGAGAAAATATCCAAAAAGGGGGAAAGGTCCTATTCCAAAAATTTTATGGGGGTACCCCTTGAAAAAATTCGAAAATTTTCAAAACAAAACTTAACCAATATCTTGAATGTGGAAAAGTGGCAGAAGGTTCGCTGATTACAGAATGGGTCGTTATTTCCCGATCGGATACAAATTGGCAGAGCTATGCTCACCGGAAGGAGAGAAAATATCCAAAATGGGGGAAAGGTCCTATTCCATAAATTTTATGGGGGTACCCCTTGAAAAAATTCGAAAATTTTCAAAATCAAATTTAACCAATATCTTGAATGTGGAAAAGTGGCAGAAGGTTCGCTGATTACAGAATGGGTCGATATTACCCGATCGGATACAAAGTGGCAAGCCTATGCCCACCGGAAGGGGAGAAAATATCCAAAAAGGGGGAAAGGTCCTATTCCAAAAATTTTATGGGGAATTTTATGGGGTACCCCTTGAAAAAATTCGAAAATTTTCAAGACAAATTTTAACCAATACCTTGAATGTGGAAAAGTGGCAGAAGGTTCGCTGATTACAGAACTGTACGTTATATGCAGATCGGATAAAAATTGGCAGAGCTATGCCCACGGAAGGAGAGAAAATATCCAAAAAGGGGGAAAATTCGGATTCCATAAATTTTATGGGGGTACCCCTTGAAAAAATTCGAAAATTTTCAAGACAAATTTTAACCAATACCTTGAATGTGGAAAAGTGGCAGAAGGTTCGCTGATTACAGAACTGTACGTTATATGCAGATCGGATAAAAATTGGCAGAGCTATGCCCACGGAAGGAGAGAAAATATCCAAAAAGGGGGAAAATTCGGATTCCATAAATTTTATGGGGGTACCCCTTGAAAAAATTCGAAAATTTTCAAAATCAAATTTAACCAATATCTTGAATGTGGAAAAGTGGCAGAAGGTTCGCTGATTACAGAATGGGTCGTTATTTCCCGATCGGATACAAATTGGCAGAGCTATGCTCACCGGAAGGAGAGAAAATATCCAAAAAGGGGGAAAGGTCCTAATCCATAAATTTTATGGGGGTACCCCTTGAAAAAATTCGAAAATTTCCAAAATCAAATTTAACCAATACCTTGAATGTGGAAAAGTGGCAGAAGGTTCGCTGATTACAGAATGGGTCGATATTTCCCGATCGGATACAAATTGGCAGAGCTATGCCCACCGGAAGGAGAGAAAATATTCTAAAAGGGGGAAAGGTCGGATTCCATAAATTTTATGGGGGTACCCCTTGAAAAAATTCGAAAATTTTCAAAACCAAATTTAACCAATACCTTGAATGTGGAAAAGTGGCAGAAGGTTCGCTGATTACAGAATGGGTCGATATTACCCGATCGGATACAAATTGGCAAGCCTATGCCCAACGGAAGGAGAGAAAATATCCAAAAAGGGGGAAAGGTCGGATTCCATAAATTTTATGGGGGTACCCCTTGAAAAAATTCGAAAATTTTCAAAATCAAATTTAACCAATTCCTTGGATGTGGAAAAGTGGCAGAAGGTTCGCTGATTACAGAATGGGTCGATATTACCCGATCGGATACAAATTGGCAGAGCTATGCTCACCGGAGGGAGAGAAAATATCCAAAAAGGGGGGAAGGTCCTATTCCATAAATTTTATGGGGGTACCCCTTGAAAAAATTCGAAAATTTTCAAAATCAAATTTAACCAATATCTTGAATGTGGAAAAGTGGCAGAAGGTTCGCTGATTACAGAATGGGTCGATATTACCCGATCGGATACAAATTGGCAAGCCTATGCTCACCGGAAGGAGAGAAAATATCCAAAAAGGGGGAAAGGTCGGATTCCATAAATTTTATGGGGGTACCCCTTGACAAAATTCGAAAATTTTCAAAACCAAATTTAACCAATATCTTGAATGTGGAAAAGTGGCAGAAGGTTCGCTGATTACAGAATGGGTCGATATTTCCCGATCGGATACAAATTGGCAGAGCTATGCTCAACGGAGGGAGAGAAAATATCCAAAAAGGGGGGAAGGTCCTATTCCATAAATTTTATGGGGGTACCCCTTGAAAAAATTCGAAAATTTTCAAAATCAAATTTAACCAATTCCTTGGATGTGGAAAAGTGGCAGAAGGTTCGCTGATTACAGAATGGGTCGATATTTCCCGATCGGATACAAATTGGCAAGCCTATGCCCAACGGAAGGAGAGAAAATATCCAAAAAGGGGGAAAGGTCGGATTCTATAAATTTTATGGGGGTACCCCCTGAAAAAATTCGAAAATTTTCAAAACAAATTTTAACCAATACCTTGAATGTGGAAAAGTGGCAGAAGGTTCGCTGATTACAGAACTGTAAGTTATATTCAGATCCAATACAAATTGGCAGAGTTATGCTCACCGGAAGGAGAGAATATATCCGAAAAGGGGGAAAGGTCGGATTCTGTAAATTTTATGGGGGTACCCCTTGAAAAAATTCAAAGATTTTCAAAACCAAGCTTAAGGTATACTTTAAGTGAAAGTACTCAACTTCGGGTCAACTTCGGTTCCGCCCGAAGTAGGTTGCCTCTCTGGGTTTTTGTGTTTATTTAAATAAAGTAGAAATAATGACAGAGCGATCATATGTAAATGCAAATTGTGTATTTTTATTTGATTTCTTTATTAACAATTGTTTTTTGTACATTTTTTTGTTTGTAATTGAATGCCATAAATCTGTGTGTTTGTGTTTCATAGTGTTCCGTTTATTTGTGTTTGTGTGCGTAGTAAACAAAAACAAAGTTATTTACACTAGATCTTTAAGTTTAATGTTAAGGACTATTTCAATATATAATATATATGTATGGGTGTATAGATATATTGGTATCGGTATAAGATGTATATATGCATATCAAAGGCGGTTCGCAGTTATATTCAAGTAAATTTACTGTATACGTTATCCATTACGCGTTGCTTACGTAATATTCTGGTTGTTTTGATTTGCTTGGTTTAGGTTTTTAATTTTCTTTTAACTATTTAAATATGGCCCCGCTATTCCACATGTGTTCTTTTTGTTTTCTTATAGTTTATGATAACAATTCATCTTGTTTGTAGTGTTTTTACGCTTACACTGTGCTACAAAAACGTTGTTTTTTATAAAAACAATCGTGGAAATAATATTAAGAACGAAACTATTTCAAGAAAAAACTATACTATTAACTAAATTACTAATTTTAACTGTGCTATACTTGTGCAAGTTATATTGCAAATATTGCAACATTTCCCAATTCTCATTTGATACTTGAATTGCATTTAAATTGTGTGGGTTTCTGCAGCAGCTGTGTAAATATATATATATATGTATATATATTATTATAGAATTATATAGTATGTATATAGTACCATATTCATTGTATGATATATGCGCTTCATTTTCTCTTTTTTGTTTTTTTGTTTTTTTTTTTGTTTTGTTTCATTTATAATTATCAATAATCACAGTTCCCATTCAGACAAAAATGAATCAAATAAATTGAAGCAAGACTTAATTTTGAATTTTAGTTTTTAACAGTTTTGTCTTCCTTTATACAAAGTTGATTTCTTTGAAACGCTTTTGGATCTTGCTCTTTTTTAAACGACATTAAATATAGTTTTTAAATTTCTTTGATTACAGTTTCCTCTTGGATAGTTTACAATAAAATTAATTTAAATTAAAATTTGCCGCATTCTAGCAGATAATATCCCCATATACACACGTATTCGAATATTCGGGTTTTGATAAATTATGAATAAGTAAGAATAACTTAGGAGTTAAACAAGTTACATATAGGTGCAGGAACATGTTCCAACTAGGTGTGTTTGTGTGTTTTGTGGTCGGATGTGTTAGAGAAAAAGAAACCCCAAAAAGGTGCCTATAACAAATCAAATGCCTACCTCCACTAACAGGAAAAAAAAATATATATAAAATAACACGGCAACAATAAAATATTAACAAAACCAAGAAAATTTTCAAATATAAAATAAACTTAGATGTTTATGTTTAAAGTTAAAAAAGGGGGTTGGCTTTTGCAGGCCTACTTTCTGGAAATGACTTTGCCCGTTTTGGCGTTAACCAATATCATTTTTTCCGGTGTAGTTGGACGCTCCTGGGACGGCGAGTCCTCCGGCTGATTGGTGGAAGTTCCACGCAAGATCCTGCGGCGCAAACGATCACTGATGTTCTCGCTCTTCTGCTGGTCCACCCAAGAGCTTCCAGCCGTCTCATGGGATGGCTTCACGCTCAAGCTGCCGTCGTTCTTGTAGAGGATCAGCTTGGTGCTTGGCTTCTTGGCTATCGGTTCCTCCAACGCTTCATTTTCTTCCGGTGCCTCTACTGGATTTTCATTCTCCTGGTGAACATTGGCGTTAATGACGTTGTCCTGGTTATTGTTATCCTCGGTCTGCTGTTTCCCCTTATCTCCCTCCGGTTCCTGCTCCACACTTATCTCCAACTGATCGTAGCAGGTGAAGAACTCCACGGACTTTAGCTTCTCGCTCGCATTAAAATGGACTGGGGTGTGTTCCTCGATTTCGGACTCATCCTTTGCATTGTAATCACAATGGGCACACTGGTGATAGCTCTGAGGCGGAAGATTCACGCAGGCATGCTTCTGGAGGTGCTGCTGCAGTTCCCCGTGGTCCAGCGTTTCAAACGGACAGTGGAGGCAGCGCTCCGGTGTCGGAGTTGATTGGGGTACATCAATGGATCCGGCATCACTACTGGCATCAGCTGCCAGGTCACTGGTGGCCACAGATGCACTGGTCGAAGGGGTGGAGCTACTGTGTCGCTCCTCGTCCTCGTCGGGGGCTTCCTCGGAGGTCTTCGGAAGGGAAGCCACCTGACCACCAGCACATCCGGATTCCAGTTGCTTCTTAAGTAGCGAATTTTGGTTGTCGAAGCTACCGGTTGACGAGCTAACTGCGCCACCGTCGTTCGACTGTAGAAGAAGCTGCAAGCTCAGTTCATTATCCACCACCCAGATGGTTTCCGGACCTGTTAGTTGAAGCAACTTGGGCGCCGGGTACGCAACATCCTCCTTGCAGTTCTTATACAGCTGCTGGCACTTCTCCTGGTAGTGGGACATGTGCACTGCCCTGTGAAGCTGCAGCAGGGTCTCCTCCGACGTGTGATACTCGCAGTACGTACACACATAGCTCTGGTCCTCCGCATCAGAGTCACCAGTGGAGCAGCTGTGAGCCAGAAGATGCTGCTCCAGCTCCAGCTTGGCATTGCGTTCGTCGTTGTGTTTCTGGGCGAAGCGTGCCGGACATCGGGGACAGTAGCTGATTAGCTTGTACTGGTATTCTGGTGGTAGTTGCTGTGGATTCAGCTCCGCATCCGATGCAGCATCCAGTTGCAGCTGGGAGAGATCGATCGACAGCGGCGTGGAAGCAGGCATCTGCTGGACTTGCTTGGCTGCAGCGGCCAACTGGAGGGCCACACTGAATTCGAGACCCGAAGGAGCTGCTCCAGATGTGCTGACAGTTGGCCCAATGTTAGCTCCTCCAGCGCCACCTGTTCCTGAGACCATTTGCTGTTGGTGGACGCTCCGCATGTGACTGCTCAGGTGCTGTTTCTTGGCGCAGACGAAGGTGCACAGTCTGCACTCGTACTGGGTGGGCTTGTGCAGGGATACGTGGTAGTTCATCTGGGACTTGCTCTCCGAGATGTAGGGACACACCGGGCACTTTTGCTGCTTGCTCTTGGTGTTGTTGTTGATGGTGTTGGTGTTGGTGTTGGTGTTAACAACGGAATGGTCCGAGGGCAACCGAGTGATCTCGATCTGGTCGTTCTGCTGCAGTTGCAGTAGTTCCTCGGCACTGCCGTTGGTGACTATTGCCTTGCATGCGGCTGCCCAGTAGGCGGCCGCCGTCTGAAGATCCTGCTGGGTGTTTGCGGCATTCACCACCGCAGCAGCACTGGCTGAGAGCGGTGAATGAAGGAGCTGTTCCAGCTGTTTGTTGGTCATCAGGAGTTGGGCGTTGGGATTAGTGGCGGCGTTGTTGATGCCTCCGGCTTTCAGATTGGGACTAGAGGGGATATGGGTCTGGGATTCGTTGCTGGCACCTGCGCCCAGGGGTCGGTAGACGGGTGGTGCATTCGGTGCGGCACTGACTCCGCGCTCAAGGGTCTCGATCCGAATATCCCCGGAATGCTTTAAGCGACAATGCCGCTGTTGGGTGAAAATTAGAAAGAAAAACCATCAATTAGTACAGCCTCAAAGTGGCACTATATCTGGAGTGTTCTCTTGTAATTATTATGTTTGTGGGATGTGTTTAATGTATCATTGTCGGAGGTGAAGAATAGCGATGCTTTCGATTCGATTTCGAAAGTTACAAACCATATATATTATACAAAGTAACTGATGAGTTAGTGAATTTGTTTCAAAACGAAAACATCTCTACTTCTTTACCTCATTTTCCGTTTGTGGGGAAAATTAATATAACCATGAGTTTAGCCCAATCGAAAACCCTCGCACCGTAATGGGAATCCCTTAATGGTTAGCTCTTATTTTATATAAATTTTTTATGGTGTCATGGGTGGTTTGGTTTCCAATGAATTTCGGTTTTATGAATTACATTTAGTTCGAGAAAGGTAAGAGAGAGAGCAAGCAAGACTTTCACCAATGATTCCTTAAAGTTAATCGTTTATCTTATAAAATACAAACAAAAGCAAGACCAGACACCACACATTTAAACAAAACTCGGGGAAAATAAAAAAAAGGGCAAACAATATTGACTTTTTGCATATATTTACCAGCGCAGCGCAGGGACTACGGACACAGATGGGGTGCTGAGATGGGTGACGGAAGGTGACGGATCTGGGACTGTAAATTGTCTAAATTAAGAGCTAAACTGACAAAGGATCTTTGTCTATAGAGTCCTCTTCCCGGCATTCTTAGCCAGCATTTGTATTTAAAATCTTTACTTGAAATTATTATATTTTAAACTGGATTTGAATAGGAATTTGTAAGATTAAAAACGGGCATTTTCAAAGGAAAATAAATAAATTCTTTTATGAAATTAAGAATATGCGTAAGAACCCCCTCCTAAAACTTTCGGGAAACTTTGTGGACTGGAGACTCCGCCCGGTTCGGTTCGTTGCGGTTTTTGAATGGGACAAAACACAAAACCATTTAAGTGCACTCGACCATACCTGGATGACATGCTTCCAATTCGAGACCTGATGGCAGTGGCCGCATCGGTAAGGCGACGGGTCGCGGCGCTCGCCCTCGGCCATGGTCAGGATACTGGCGCCAGTAGCGGTGCCTGCACCCGGACTATATGGACTATGGCTATGGAATCTCGTCGGCGGCATTTGACCAGGCACCTGCTGTTGCTGTGGCGGATTAGCTGGCGGTGGTGGAGGCGACGATGCAGAACAGGATGATGCGGATGCTGAACCGGCAGCCGATGAATTGGACGCTATCGATGATGCTGACGACGACGAAGACGAAGACGACGACGAGGAAGAGGATGACAAGGGGAACGTTTGGGAGTTGGGTTTATCCTTTGGGTTAGTGGGTGTAGAGTGTGGACTGTGGATTAATCCCGCTGCCAGGTAGCCATCACCGGCAATGTGCAAATGATGGGAGTCGTTATGGTTGGATGAAGTGGATGATCTGTGATGGTGGTGATTACCCGCACCCAGTGACTTGGAAAGCTGAGCTGGTGTGGCAGTAGAAATAGGAGTAGGAGTGGTAGTTACTGGCAAAGGCGATGCATTGATCTTGGTTGTGGAGGTGGTAGTTGGTGGTGGTGGTGGTGGTGTGGTGTTGTTGTTGTTGTTGTTGTTGTTGTTGGTAGATGAGGCGACGTAGACGGAAGCGTCCGGCCGGAATCCGTTTCCCACAACCGAAACCAAGTTACTGTTAGCATAAGAGGTATGATGAGTTCCATTTCTAGCGCTGCGTGGTGAGGTGAGCAGATCCTGCAGCGATCTAGCGGTGTCTTTGGTGGTGCTAGTTATGATAGCTTTGGTAGTGGTAGTGACGGAAGTATTGGTGGCGGTGGTGGTGTTCGGCGACGTCAGACTGTCGGCACTTGCCTCGTTTTGACTCGCTTTCTGCTCACCGTGCTCTAAAATGGAGGCGGCACTGGCTTTCGTCGTATTGGAATTGGCACCCGGCGGATGTTTTCCGCCCGCCAACGCCAAGGCAAGGCCGCTCAGAGCGCTGGAGTTGGGCGTGGGTGAGTGTTGGGCCTCCTGGATGGCCCGCTGAAGCAGTCCAGCCGAGATTCCAACCGGACTGTTACCGGCGGAACTGGAATTTGGCGATTGCGGCTGTGTGAGACACAAGGCGGCAAATACCTTGTTGATCAGAAACTGTTGATTTCCACCAACGGAAACCTGCAGCGGCGAGGTGCTGGCCAGGGGGCTCGACTTTGGATAGCTGGTGTCCTGGTAATGGACCTTCACGTGGGCCAGCACAGCATCACGGTTTTGGTGGCTGAAATTTATTTCATTATGTGTCTGTTCAAGTCCTATGTACCATCGATTTGAAACTCACCCGAAGTTGCATTTGCGGCAGCGGTAGACGGTCCTCTTTTCATTGCCCTCCTGGTGCACCTCGGTAATGAGATCGTCGCTGGGTTTTCCGCTCATCGGGAGACTTGGTCCCTGTCGTTTCACTGGTGATATGGTCACCGAAGGCGTAATCATGGCAGACTGGTGGTCCTTCTGCTGCTGTTGCTGCTGCTGCTGTTGGTGCTGTTGCTGGGCCATGGCCGCATTCATCATGGTGGCCAGCAGGGGGATGCGAATCAGGTTGTCGGTCAGATGGGCGTCGTCCAAGGCACTCGGCTTGCTCGGTAGCACCGGCTCAAATGTTATGTCCTGGCTGGGAACGGCCCCTACTTTTGCGTAGTCCTTTAGGAAGGCCAGCGAGGCCACCTGGTTGGGGGTCATCTCGCCGGATTTCATCAGTTTGGGATCGCCATCCTCCTCGGTGACCTTCATCAAGGTGATGTACTTGTTGTACTTGGTATAGTTACGGCGTCCTGTCTCGTCGTTCATCAGAACTTTGGCGGTTTTGTGCGAGGGATCGCGGATGGTCTTCAAGCGGATGTGCTTGGTGATGTCCCAGCGCCAGTTGGAACGGTACGAGCAGAGGGAGCACTCGAACGGCTTCTTGTTCAGATGACCGACGATGTGGACATGGAAGCGGGAGGCCGTGGAGGCCCAGAAGCTGCAGTGCGGACACTTGTACACCTTCTTCAGCGAGGAGTTGGCGGCCTCCTCTTCGGGCGTCATCTTTTTGGTTACCTGCAGTGCGTGAAAGAGTCAAATTTCATTTTGACGTGGCAGTAGATCGTGCAGGGATCAAGATGGGTGGTGGGGGGAGGGGGGCTTACGAACAAAAAAAAAATGGACTAACTGGGACTTGAATCTATCGAGGGTTGGGATCAGTGCTTAGTGAACTCCGGACTTACCTCGCCATAGCCGGGCGCCGTCTCCACGCCGTAATAGCTGTTCTCCTCATTGCTGGTGGTCTGGCTTCCCGCCGGGGACTTGACCAGGCTCTGGCTACTGGCTTCCTGCTGGACTGCAGCGGCCGCAGTGGCGGCGGCTATCTCCTTAGCCGTCTTGTTCCAAATGCAGACACGCTGCTGCTGAACGGCGGCCTGCTGCTGGAGTGCCTGGGGATCTGGTCGCCGGTCGGCGCTCTCTCCCGAATTCGAATCGTACATCTCATTGGCACAGCGGATGGCCTCGATGCACTGCGTCAGATGGTGCAGTAGATCCGTGGACGACTTGCAGCGGTGGCGACAATGCTGGCAGCGCGTTGAGCCCGTCACGCTGAGATTCAAAGCGGAGTGCGAGTGGTGGTCCTCATCGTCCTCGTCGATCTCCAGACGATCGTCGGCATCGTCCTCGTGCAGGGCCGCGTCATCGTCATCGATGATTACCGCCGAGGCGTGGCAGCTCTTGCCATGGATAATCGACTCCGAGAGGCACTTGGCCACATGACCGCACTGGCACACCAGGTTCTCGTGCTGGGCCCCCGTCCTTAGCTTGTCCAGGAAGCTGGAGCTGGACTTCTTGGTCAGGAGACTGCGACTGGAGCTCTGGGAGGCCACTGTTGTGGCGGGTGATAGCTGGGGGACATCCGACTTGTCCAGCATTTCTGAGATTTGCTTTTCGTTGAAGAACATTGATGCGATTTCGGTCAGTGAGCTGCGCGAAGCATTGGTCTCCTTGGAGAGGTTCAGGACGCTGAAAAATTTTAAAGGAAGGAAGGACGGAAGGAAGGTATTAGAGTAAGACTTCATAATATGATCCAATATTTACTTACTCCTTGGGTCCCTTATTGATCGGAATGAGATTGGGCATGGGTCGCTGGGCACGCGGCGTTGCTGTGCCCACACTGGAGGTGTCCGAAGAGCAACCACCCTTTTGGGATAGGTCCGTGGGCTCCTCCTCGTCGTCGTACTTGCTCCGCTTGCCATAGTGATGTAAATGCTGGTCCTCGCCACCGCTCATGGCCTCCTCGGGATCCTCGCCGCCATCTAGATCGTCATCGACGTTGTTGTTGTTATACTGATCCTCCAGCTCAGCGGAGTCGCTTAGGAAATCGTCACACATCTCACTGGCACCCACTTTGTTTTGTCTCCTGGGCCAAATGGACCCGGCATTGCCAACCGGCGGGACATGGTGGTTCATCTCGTGCACCGTCAACGATTGCTTGATGTCGGCGGTGAAGTCGCAGGCGGCGCATTTGAAGGCACCGGCACCGCCATGATTCTTCATGTGCCGATCGAGATTCCACTTGTAGGGGGTGCGGAAGTCGCAGGTGACACACTTGATCATCGGCATGGAGTGGTACTTGACGTGCTTGCTGAACCGGGCTTTGATGTGGGTCACATAGCTGCACTTGTCGCAGCGGAAGAACTTGGTCTTGCCGTGCTCGGCCAGCTCGTGGGCTCGCAGCTGGGTGCGGTACAGTGTGGTGAACTCGCAGGCGCTGCACTTCAGCAGCCGGTTTTGTGGCTCCTCCCCGTTCGAGGGCGGCGTTGCCGAGCCACTAGTTGGCGAGGGGGTGGGCGGTTCGGCGGGCGACTGTCGCTCGAATTCGCGCAACACCTGCATCTGTCGCTCATACGCACTGTTGGCCAGCTCCAGTTCCCGTTGCTGCTGCTCTTCTTCGCGCTGGCGCTTGTTGTAGGCCTCGATGTCGCGATGGAGTTTCTCCTCCTGCCGCTGCAGCTCCCGCTTCACCTGCTCCAGGGTGGGTACATCCGGCACTGTTACCGTGGGCGACTGACCGCCCATCACACCCACACTCTCCTCGAGCCGGCGCTTACGTGCCTCCCGACTCATCCCCCGTTTGCCACGGGCCTGACCATGGCCGCTGGGTATGCCGTCGGTGCAGCCGTGCACCATCTTCATGTGGCGCACTAGCTTCTGGAAGTGCCGCGACGCGTACAGGCACAGCTTGCACTTGTTGATCACGATCTTCTCGCCGTGGACGTCCCGCAGGTGGGTCAAGTGGTAGCGTGGGTTCTGGGTGAAGTAGGCGCAGTGATTGCAGCTGTAGTTCCGCTTGATCTTGCACTGCGGCAGTCCCTCCTCCTTGGCATCCAAACTGATGGTGGCCTGGTGTTGTTGTTGTTGTTGTTGCTGCTGCTGTTGTTGTTGCTGTTGTTGCACGCTGTTTACCACTGCGGCAGCAGCTGCAGCTTGTTGCTGTTGCTGCAGAAGCTGCTGCAAGCGGAAGCGGTCCAGAAGCGTCGAGCTCGCCAGTGTGTTTGCTGTGCTGGTGTTGCTGTTGGTCTTGGCAGTGCTGCCATTGGTGTTGGTCTCCGCATGGTGGGCACCGCCCTGCTCGGCATACAGCTGATTGCCACTGACCACGCTGCGCACGATAAGCGTGTCACCCGATCGCTGCACCATCGACGGCAGATCCATGTTTCCGGGTGCTTCTGGTGGCAGCCTCTACTCCTGTCGCTGTTGTCCCCGAAGCGCCTGGCTAGAAATTAACTGAAAACACAAATCAGGTTAGTTGTGGTTAAATTTTTTAAATATGTGTGATTAATTAATAAAAAATGCAATTGCTTTAAATTTCGGTTAATTCTAATGAATCTTAATGATGGCTATTTGATGGAAATAATTTTATTCCATCATCTCAGGGTAAAATTTGACTAATTAATTCCATTTTTATGCTCCATGGATAACTACCTATATAAAGAAAATTTCCTAGACTTCAGGACACAAAGTAAGGCTTCAAATAAATGGGTTTACTCCACAAGTGCTAAACAAAGGCTGCCTAAATGAAGATTTCAACACTTGCCCGACAACATTAACCTACAAACAAGGACTTAACTTATACATGTATGTATGTGCTATTCAATTTCATAAATATTTCAGAGTCGTCTGCGCGAATTCCTACCCTCCAGCAACCACAAAGACTTCTCCCTTCTGAATATTAAAATGAAATATTTTTTGGGTCCGCTTAAAATGCGACAAAGTACCATAAAATCAGGCGAAAATCAATGGAAATGGCCAAGTGAGAATGAGAATGGGAAATCATTCGACTTTCCACGGCGGAAGGCAAATAAAGAAATGGAAAAGGAGGCTCGAGGGCCGCCACAAATCTCTGAGGTAAATGTATTGTAGTTTGGGCGTAACACGAATCCATTTTAAGGCTAATTGGAGTTGGCCAACTCGGAAAAGGGAAAGTTCGAGTTGGGAAGCTGGAAAATTTCAATGTTCGCCACATACCCAAGCATAAATAAAGGGCCAGGACCCAGGACCCAGGACCCAGTACCCGTTGTAGGTTAACCTTTTTTGGGCCATCGTCGCATGAGTGCACAGGAAAACAGGAGACGGATTTGGAATGGAGAGGAAAGTGCGTATTTCCCGCTCGGGAGGCTAATCCTTGGGGTGTCGTTTTATATCAAATGCAGTAATTTTGCTTTTTAAGCGTTTCTTATTGCCAACTCGCACCATTCCGGAATGTATGTATGTCTGCCAGGGTGCCACAAAAACCGAAATTGTGTTGTGGCTTAGACGAAACACAAAAAACAAAAACAAGAAACGATTTGATGGAGCATCTCTCTTGTGTCATCATTTAAGTAACATATTTAATTATAAAAAGAGATAGCAGCAGGAATACATTAAAATCGCACAAGCCCAAGCACACTCACGCTCATGTGTACTCTTGACATTCAACACGTTTATTGTTGGAAAGCAACAAGCTCATCATCCTGCCAGCGCCCCAGCATCTCAGCTCCCAGCATCCCAGCATCCCAGCATCCCAGCCTCCCAACATCGCAGCAAGAAACAACATCCTCATCAGCATCAAGGCGGAACTCATTAACAGAAGCGTCCTAGGGCTTGCATGTGTGCGTGTGCGTAGACGTTTGGGGGTGGGGGTGGGGGGGAGAAGTGACTTTGTAAGGGTGTGTGAGGCCGTTTATGTATGTAGATGGGTCAGTCCAGACAGGGTTGGATGGCCATGGACATACATGGACATATGCGTATTTATGCTGAAGGTGTCATATGAGGGAGTCATTGTTTATGGCCAGTAGATGTTTAATTGCTTTTTTTTGTGTGCTATTTAATTGATTTGCGCTTGGAAATAATTTAAGTTGAATTTTTTCTTCAGAGAAGCATAACTTTGGGTTTCGAAATGCATGAAATTCTTGATTATAAGCTTTTGTAGCCCTCGTAATGCATTGTTGACATCGCGCTTATTTCGCTAAAAAGAAAAGATGATGTAGTGGAAGAACAAGAGCAAGAGGACAAAGTAAAGAAAGGACGAGGAGAAAGTAAAGAGAAAAATAAGTAGCCGGGCCAATGCGATGAGCTGCTTCCTGTTGATTTTTCAAGCTTTATGTTTGGTTTTTTTTATTTTTCGTGTTATTTTTTTTGTTTTTTTCAGTTTACAGTTGTTGTGTTGTTTTTGTTGTTCTTGGTTCAGTACACAACCACACACATACACACAAACAGGCTATGCGGCAACACGTTTCGCTTTGAAATTTTAATTTCTCACGCGACGCTAAAAAGTATGCTACAAAGGATAAGGCCGGGATCTGGAGGCAAGGTGGCGAGCATCATTTTTTGGCTGTATGGCTGGCACTCGCACTTGGTGCCTTTGTTTGGTTGGTGTTATTGTTATTTTTCCGCTGCTTTCAGTGCAGCCTACGCGGACTTAATTAATCTTTCTCGGGGCTTAGCCCGTTGCCCTGGCAATCTCCAGACGGTTATTCCTTCGCGCTTTTTCTATTCCTTAACCCATCAGTTTGACGTTGTAAGACTTCGTTTCTTTGGTCTGTTTATGTCCTGTTTTCGGATATTAGGGCGACAATGGCACGCCTTTTTTGTTTGTGTCCTTTTCAGTCCTAAAACTGTTGAGCGTTGGCTGCTGTGATGGATGGGTTTTCTTGCCTTTTCAGCTTTTTGTCTTTTTAATTAATTTTTAAGAATTTTTTGATGCTTAAGTTAATTATGAAAATTTTAAATTGTATGGAGTACATACTCTAAAAAGACTCAAATAGTTTATTTTGAGATTTCGCTACTTAATTGGCATTGCAATCACTAAAGCCGAGCGGAAGTGGATACATCCTGCCAGCCAATTTCCGTGTTTGGCCATTCGGATGCCTTCCAGCTGGTAGTCGGAGAAGTGAAGAGTCAGTAAAAGGACGATGGGAGAACGAAATTGCTACAAATTAATTGCAAACTGCAGAAAAGTAAATAAGAAATGTGCTTGAAGCGGGCAGGGATAAGGGAACGGGTCTACTGAGAAGGGTCGACAAAATGTTTATTCATCAATTTGTTCATTTGTTGGCAACTACCATTTTGCGATGCGCTCCGTGCTCTGCCCTTCATCTTAATTTCATGATCCTTTCAACAGGAAGTTATCGCCTGGTTTATGAGTATGAAAATTGGGACTAAAAGCTAGATAACAAAGCTCATAAAATGGGCAAGTGCCTGTGTAAAAGGAAAATCGATAATTAAGATGGCACTTTTATGCATTATTTGTTCCTTCGTCATTTTATTTCAAGTTCTCAGCAAATATTTTTGCCGCGTTTTGCCACTTCGCTACTCATGTTGCTGAAACAAAAATAAAATGTAAAACTTTTTCTCAAAACTTGGCCTAAAAGTTTTTGCTAGTTTGGTCTGGGTCTGGGACTGGGTCTGGGTCTGGCCCTATTACTTAAAGATTCAGTTGCTAAATGCCAACTAAAACGCCAAGCTAGTCAAAACTTTTCACAAGGAGGGCAAAACAAAAGTTCCCAAAATTTCGTACATCCTTTAAGATCATTCTGGGCAAGCTATTTATATTGCCTTTCACATAAATCTCAACAGACGTCAAACTTTACTTCGCATTTTTGAAATTAAATAAGGATTTGTCACGTAGAAATCCATTGGCTGGATGTCTCTCCACTTCCACACCAACACACTGATAAATCTTTAAACAACACACACTCGCACATCGATGAGACAGCATAAAAGCATAAGGCAGCATAAAAGAAAACTTTATTTCCGTAATCCATGGTTTTTCCCACCCTTTTCCAATTTTTAAAGGCAAATACAGAGGTCGGAGCTTTGAAAACTTTAATTTTTTCTAGCACCGCGCAAGGACACTTCACCATTTCATAAAAATTAAATGAAATACAATATAACTTTCTTATTTCTGCTTCGGTCTTCTAAAAGTCACCCTGAAGTTGGGAGGAGTTTGCACTTCCGTTTTTTGATTGGAATTGAGTGGTGGGTGGTTTCTGTGTGCGATCTAGGCGGAATATTAATAAAACTTTGTACTAAAGTTCCCCCCCAAGTTCTATCCTGAATTTTTGCGTTTACGTTTTTCTCATTTGGTATTTATTATGGGGTGCTGGTGTAAGCATATGCTGGCATATGTTGTCACCTGCTGTGCCCGCTGGCCATGAATGCGTTAACACTCAGTGGTACACATATCGCTATTCCCCGCCTCGAAGTTCCCAACTCCCATACATAAACATGACGTGAAGTTGTCGGCGCCTTTCCCTCATACATATGGATGTACACATATGCATAGCACGAACCAATTGCCAGCATACCAGCATACATATGCGTAATCTAAGGAAACAAGGAAAGTCTGTTAGAAAGCGATTTTGGTAGTAACTTAAATAGTAAAAATCAGAAAAATATGACCATGGGTGAGAGTAGAAGGCACAATCGGATGGGTTGTAGTAGCGGCAGATTCCCATGAACCCGTGCACATAAAAATTAACATACCCCGCTGGTGGAAAGGATGGAGGAGAGTCGGGATGGGGATAGGACAACGTTGCTAATGCGCCGCGTTTGCATTGTCTGGACCCACACATGCACGAGCACCATCACAAGCTCGTACATTAACCAACACACACCCCACACACCAACACTCACTTGATACTTGTATCGGTGGCTTTAACAGCGCCCAAGATATCCTTTTGTTTTTGCCGAACCAACAAACCAAACCAAAGGCAAAAAAATAATGAACCGACGACAATGTTCCTTTCGGCTTTCGGGTTTCGGCTTCTCTCTGTCACTGTTCTCTTGCCAATTTTTCTGTCTTTGGGGTAATGTTTTCGAAATATTTTTCAACCGTCACACAACGAAACACTTTTGCGGTCCAACAACAACTGAAGAAGTCACCGACGTGGTTGGATATTCCTCGAAAAGGATGCTGCTGGCACTGTTAAGGAGCTTGCTCTTCTTCAGCTGTTGGTCCTGCTATTGGCTAGTTGGCCTCTCTTTTGCTGCAGATGGTTCTAAGGATGCTTAACAGACTATTGTTGATAATGTGATAGAACTGGCGGAACAATCAGAACCAGCAGGATTTACGAAAGTGCATCAGGATTCAAAAAATATAAGCTAGAAAAGCTATGAAACATACTACTTACTCACTTTATAATTAATTGAAATAGTTTGAAAAAAATGTATGATTAAAAATGCTATTCATGGAACCCATATCTTTATAATATAACTTCATGTTTCCTTCTTTATCGAACTTCTACCAAAAAATAAGTTAGTTTTGTTTCAAACCACTTTTTTCTCTTATTTTATGAGCAAAAGAGCGATTTCTTTAACATGTTATGAGCCGAAGGTCTTTAAGAGAGTTTGGGGCTGTTGGGAGAGCGTAACAGAGCTCCATTGTCGAAATGAAGTTGAACAGAGGCTCAAGGGTCGCTATCTCTTGCAATGTTAACTTGTAAAAATATTATTATAACAGCTGTTATTTTTCAAATAAGTTAAATTTGTAATCAACTTTTTTGGTTTTTTTTTGTTAAATTAAGAATTTTTAAAAGGAAATTATCTTGGCAAAGGTCTAAAGAATTATTTAGAACCAACTAAGTCAACCAACTAACTCAATTCCAAAATCAATGCCACTTGGTTTAATACCTAAATCTCATAATAGATATTAACGTATATTTGAATGCCAGAATACATCAATTTAATTTGTTGTCGCCGCACTTAATTTGCTAACCAGCCAGAAGAACGAGATCTACTTGACGAGAAAGGCGGAGGCCGGCAGAAGAAAAGCCCTTGGGGGAAAATAATGTGGAAATCAAGCACACTTCAAACTGGCGGCAGTTGTCGAGAGGATAAGCCGAAACCGTAAAATGAGACGAGTTGTTTTGGGTTTGGGCTTGGGCGCTGTTACTTTTTTTTTTTTGGGAAGTTGGCTTCGACTCTTGGCTGGGGGATTTTTCCGTGTCCTTTTTCAAGGCAATCAACACAAATGCTACTTATAAATTTATTTGTGACTCGCACGAGACGCAGTAAAAGGGAAAAAGGAGCCGAGAGTCTGGACCGAAATAAAGGCGTTGCAAAGCACAAACACTTAACACGCAGACAGGAACGGCCAACGCATACACACACACATGGGGCGCCAACAAAAAAGGACAATCAACATTTTAACACTTTCGAGCCAGAGGATGAGTTTTCAGTTGAGAAATGTCTTGTGGTCATGAATTTTTTTATTGACCACTGAGGGAAATAAAATATCTGCCAGCAGCAAGCATTAAAGATTATTATGGAAATATTACAAAAAATATTTAAGAGTCATCAACTTTTTTGAATAATAATGGTGCTATAACTTCTCAATATATTTTCTAGAGAGAACGATTTTTCTCTCTGCATTAGAGGCAGGCATGTGGATTAGAAAAGTATGTGGGACCAGAAGGACAGGAAGGAGCCATGGCCGGCATCAGACACGGACACTTGACATCAGAGACTGCCATTGAAACGGGCAATGCATCCTTCTGCCAGTTTTTCCCTCTCTCCTGGGGTCAGGGCACACGTTTGACGTTCGGGCATACTACCTTTAGTTAATTTCCCAGACAGTTCCTGCAATTATGACCAGATCATGCACGTGTCCGGCACAGGAGGCCAGAGGCAAGGCATTAGGATGCGGTCCACTAGCTCTGGCAAGCCTTTTGAGTAACATTTCGTTAAACTTTTCTAATCAAACACTCGGCCAAGGAGGACTGAGCCAAAAAGTGTGTTTCAGATATGTGGGCTGTGTGGTTTTCCGGTTCATGCCTCGACGGTGCCAAAAACTAAACGTGTTTGTTTGCCGTTGCCTTGATGGAGCTGCACTTGCAGTTGTAGCCGGTGGTCCTCCTGGTGCCCGGATTCCCTCGAGATTTCTCGAGAACTAAAATAAAGCAGCTCAATTTCGCCACCGGGCAGGGGGAGAAAAAGAGAATAGGGAACATTTCGTCCGGTGCAACATGTGGAAGCTCCGGGCTTCACCATTTTCTGGGCAATCTTCTGGGCACACAAGTCCACCCACAACAGCCTGCCCTGCCTGCCCACTCGATGTGGTTGGGAAAAGTGTTGCTTGGTCCGTGGCTGGCACGGAGGCGGAGCCGGCAAATCCTGGAAAGGAGGTGTAATGAAGCCGCACAAATGCACACAACATTGTTCTGCACTCTTCAAGGGAATCCGAAAAAGGAAAAACGGAGAATAATTTGTTGCAGTTTGTATGCTTGATCCCGGGGCTGACGTGAGGAAAATTAAACACGAATTACAAACCTGCAGGAAAGGGTCAAGAGCTTCCTTAAATATGTTGAGATATGTTGAAGGAAGCACCCAAGTTGATTCACAACAAAATTATGGTATTGATTCTGCCGAATATAGTTTGGATAAGTCACCGAAGTCACCCAACAACTCAAGCTCAATATTTGATTAATATGTTGTAGCCTACTTTTCAGCAATTTCACGATTTTCCATCAAGCCACAGGTGAATTGGATTTGGTTATGGTGGAAAAAGTGTGCGCTACTGAATGTACATGATGCTGTTAGTGGCAAGGATGCAGGGAAGCTGGCACGCATGCACTTGCCTCAAAGTTGCTGCAACTTTCAGTCAAAGCCTCAGCCGCAACCAAGAGTGGTACTTCATCAAACGAACAACTCGCCGCAAGGTGGGTGCCCCACCCACTCCCCATATTTCCACATTTCCCTGTGTATAGCCATAACCATATAGAAAAGAGCTCTTCGCATTGCTTGCAACCAGCAACTCGGAGCTTGCCACTTGTAAGCACGTGCACAGTTATAAAAGCATATAAAATTTCCTATTTAACTTCCGGCATTTTACAGCGCATACATATAGCAGAATATGTGTGTATTTTGTGGGGAAAGTGAGCTCCGGGTGGTCTGATGTGGTATGTCTAAAGAAAACATATCCGTGACAAAGTAAACCAACTTCATGTGCAAGTGAGCCTCCCTCACCGCCCCCACTGCTTTACAATTCTTCTGCGTTTTTCTGAAAACTTTTTTGCTTGTCCTGAACAGAGTTGCTAGTTTAAGGCACTAAGCGGAGGACAAGAAATTGAATTCGGTTGCAGGTGGCTGATGGCTGATGGCTGATGCCTGATGGCAGCCAGTGCCAGTGGCAGCCAGGCAACTCAACTATCTCGGCACGCTCTCTACCCTCAACTGGCAGAATGTGCGACAGACTTTGCAGCTGAGTTCTTGCCGCACCTTGGCAGCCGCAGGATTTAGCGGTCCCCAGTCGGGGCTTTAATATTTAATAAGCTGACCTAGGAGACAAGGAGCTGAGCTACGCTAAAAGGCGCTATTGGTTTTAAAAAGAAGTAGCAGGAGCTGGAAAAGCTGCTTCAATTATGCAAAAGAGGCATGGCGAAGGTAAAGGCAGCGACAAACTAGCCCAGACGGTGACTTCGTCCCCAAAGCATTGAAGTAGAAACCAGACTAAGGTCATCCTTAAAATATTCAGTGATTGGAAAATTAAAATTTTTGTTAGTTTATCGTTTAATTTCGTTTAGTTTGCTTGAATTGTAAGGAGGTAGATTATACAGTTCTTAACTTATGATTTAATTGTAACAATCTTGACTGAAAAGTTCCACTAAGCAAGACTTTAGTCGCCCTACTATGTAACTCATCTCTAATTATTCACTTCTTCACATATTATCACGTTGCGCCTGTCAAGTTCTCGTGTTTGTCGGAGTGTTGAGTTCATGCCGGCGCATATATTAACACATACACCCCGTCTTCAAGGATTCTTGGGTGCCCGTTCTGCGACCCGTTCTCCGGTCTTTCATTCTTTTGTCTGGAACTCGGTTAGGCACGTCCGATTCTGTCGCCCCCGCCTCGTCCCGCCCGCGATTAGCACGTTTTCGGTGTTCTCTGCCGGCCAAGTTTATTGTTTGTTGTCGGCACATTAATCATAATTTAACGATTAGCGCAAGTTTTGTTTATTAAATATTCTTAGAGCCAGACAAGTCAAGTGTTGTCCAAATTTATGGAGAGCCGACTACGACGACGACGACGGCGACGCCGATGCCACGCGTCGATAGGCGGCAAAACTCTCATAAATTGCAATTTCAGAAAAAATGAACGATGAAATGATAAAAATTTATGCAACTTTTTTGGTCTGACTAAATTTATAGCTCGGGTTTCAATTATACGAAGGCTAAAGGAAAATTTCTGGCTGCAAATTATGGTATAAACATATATACCTTTTTGTTTTTAAAAAAATTTAAGAAAGAATACTTGGCAATATGATACGATGGCCCACTAAACCGATGACACATTTTAAATGAGGAGACATTGCCAAGAGACAGAGACAGATGGAGAAGTGGAGAAAGAGAGGGTCTAAGCTTCTGCCGCCGCCGCCTAAGGTCAGACACTTGGGCTTGTACAGAAACTAATTGATAATCAAACACTTGACCGCACACAGACACGTCTGTTTATCTGCCTGCAATCGCTAATTAGTTGCATTGTCCGAGCCGAGGCCAACGCTGCGTATGCGCAATGTGCAAATATGGTCGAATTGGAATACGAATCGAAATGCACGGCATGAAAAATGCCAAATGGAAATTGAATAATGCCAAATTGTTCACACCGATTTAGAGTGTAGAGTGTAGTAGAGAGTGAGCACAAGTTCAAGTTTATTACGCATACGCCCCGTAAGCCGCACTCGCTGGATGAACTTGTCGAGCGCGCAGGGAAGCGACAACGGTACGAGGGGCTATTACGACAGAGATGAGAACAATTCTAATTTATTGATGCTAGTCAATGCCATGGCGTGCTATAAATGTAACTCAAACGATTTTCTGCTTTTGTATATGTAATTGGCCATGACAGCGACTGTTTTTGCTGTTGTTGCTGTTCTAGCTGCGTTGTGGCTGCGTTTTAGCGATTTGCAATTGGTTCAAGATCAGCAGCAAAGCGTTTTGGCTTTGGCTTTGCTGCCACTGCGTGCCCGGCATGGCAGAGGAGTGGCGGAGAGGGTTCTAAACTCTGGCCTTGTGACAATTGATTTCGCAGCCAGCCGCAAAGACTGAACCACTTTTGGTATCTACTTTTGTGGTGCAGCTTGACTCATAATTTATTCTAAGCTATTGCGGCCTGTACGGCTTTGTGGAATAACAATATCATTAATGACGGTTTGAAGAACAAAGACTGAGTAAATAAAACATGAGTCATCACTGTGTCATCCGACTTTTGGTAAATCTAGGACCTGAATACCCTCCCTGATAACTAGTACTTGCTTTTGAATAAATCTGAATCCAAGGCCGATTTTGGTATTATCACTATCGACGGCTGCTGTCACTCGAGTCGCAGCTTGGCATTGCGGTTGCTGGCGAGCAAAAGGCCCAGCAACAAGCATCAACTACCGATGAGTGCGCTATCGAGGCTGCCAAGTTGCTCAATGCTCACGCTCCGCAGTCTCCTTGCGCGCCGTGCCCGTCTTTCTCTATCTGTCTCTTGCTATCTCAGCTTGCTGCAGCTTTCAGGGTCTCTGGTGCATCTAAATAAACAGTGCCTACTACAACGCAGTATAAATAAATTCTGTTTTAGTGTGTTATGGTCTCTGGCAGCCGGTGACTTTGAAAACTGCATGCTGAATGACGAGCGCAGCGGTCTTGTTGACAATGGAACCTATATAGATTATGGAAGCCACAATATCACAACAATTACTCCATACCAGTCCCGGGCCCAGTGATCTAAGCAGAATCGAGTGGTGGAACACTTGAGGAGAATTCCCTGGCGCTTCAAGTGCATTTCGCTATTCTTGATAAATCGATAGTGAGCGAGAAAAGCTTGAATCGCCAAGGTTTCTATAAATGCACCATACAGGCAAACGCACAAAAAGCCACTTTATACGTAAGATTAATTAGTGGGAAAAAGGCAGCGACGGCAGAGGCCTCCGTACATCAATTTTCATTTACTTATGAAAATTAATAGCATTTTCACTCAACTTGCGTTTGAGTTTTCCCAGCCAGGACCAGATTGAATGGCCTTAAAAACCGAGTAGTAAAGGGGCTGGGCTGGGACGTGGGCTCCTGTGCGTTGCTATCCATTAATCAGAAAGAGAATGTTGCCACAAACAAATTAAATTGCTGCCTGCAGCGGATGTGAAGCACCATCCCCCCTCCCATCTCCTTGGCTGGGCGATATATTCGTTATTTTCTTGAAACTTTTAATGTGATTTATTTTCTGCACTCGACTTGCGAATCACATTAAATTAGTAATCCTTGTTTAAGACCACACTTTTCCTCTCTTTTTTTTTGGCTTAGCCAGGCCATCATCAATCGATTCGCAATGCATTTCTTTTTACGATCAACTGGCGACCAGCACTGTAGTTGTCCAATGTCAATCAAACACATGTGAGGCGCGAACTTGACTTTCAATACAAAAGCGTACAAGGCAAAAGCTGCGCTGCGATCGGCGAGGCACTGCAGCAACCTTGACCTGGTTCTTGAAAATGCAATAGCAACAGCGGCAGCAGCAGGCAGCAGCAGCCACTGCAGCAGAAACTACACTTGTGCAACATTGAGAGAGGCTGATAAACAGGTTTTGGCTTTTAGCCGGCAACGGCAGCGTGACGATCGCGGGGGGATGGCTGGCTGGGACTGGTAGGCGGGCTTTTGGTTTTTCGGTTTTGGACCTGTGCACATGTGCTCAAAATTCGCAATGTGACAACACGCATGCAAGCCAAACTATTTATATGCACAGTAAAAAAGTTTAGTTCTAATTTAATAGAAGAAAAATTAAATTAAGATGTCTTAATATGGAAATGGGTGATGGTCGACTCAAATCGAAACTGAAGCGACTGAAAGCGACTTGCCCACAATGTCCACCATTCGACATTGAAAATGCGCAAATGCTGCGAGGCAAGCCAGTGAGTGAGAGACGACATACGGGGGGGTACGTGCTCATGGGCGGGGAGGGACGATGGTGGCCTGACGTCATCCGTTGTCATCGCTGCTATTGCAGCAGTTGTTGTCGTGGCTTGCGTTGTTGTAAGGAGAAGGTCGAGGTTAATTAAGTTGTCTTTTTCCCAAGGCAACCTTGTTCGCAACAGCAGTCTCAGTCTTGACATTTTGGCTTGGAACGGATTCCCTTCGCCAGAGTCCCTCCCTCCTTCCATTGGGGGCGATATTCATTATTAATTGCTCCATTTCTGGCTCTCCGCCACCGACTCCACTTTGCTGGTTAATTGCTCTAGAATTTGATTAAAATTAAACTGCATTTGCGGTTCTAATTCGAGCTATTTTCCTAAGGATTGCCATGCCCTGATTTTCCGTTTCTTCCCATTTCCGTCACGTCCCTGGCAGATGGTTTTCTTATTAAATTCCTGACAGCAAACGTGAGAAAGTAAACTGCAATGTCGTTGGCAGCTGGCAGAAAATTTAGTTTCCAATTTCTAAAGTCAGTTAAGATGTCAAAGGGCAGGAATGTGCCAGAAGCTAGAGAAATGAAAAGTAGGTAGTAGTTTTCAGGTGATAACAAAATATTTCATATCTAAAGCTATGTCCTGCAGAAAACCCTACTTCCTAAATTATTTGATCAAAGAAAAAAAAGCAATCGCCACAGACACCCAAACCAAAAATAACCCGCAAAGTGAGCAACAAGTTGTACATCAAAACACCCTCAAAAAGGCCAAAAAACGCAAGAGCAAAGCCCCCAAAGGAAAAAGGATAACTTTTTCTGCTATTTGCTTAATTAAATGCGCAATAGAAGAGGGCGTGGATGGCGGTCATCAGATAGAGAGCAAAGCTAAAAATAATAAAGGAAAAGGGCAGGAGCAGGAGGGCGGCAGAAACAGATGCATAGGCAAAAGGATATTTTATTACAAAGCATCAATAAGAAGGCAAGAAACAGAGCGAAATAAAGGTTCTCATAAATTCATATTTTAAGAAAAATATAAAAAAAGTATTAGTAATAATTATAATGTTCAAGGCCATTTTATCTACAAGTCCATACATTTTAATCATGCTCCCCTTATAGATATAGATTTATTCCAGTGCATGGCCCCCGACAACAGCGGTATGGATCTGTAAGAACCCCAACAGCATCTGCAGGTAAATCATTCTGGCTCCGACCGCGGGTCAGAGAAGGCTGTAATTAATGAGCAAGTGGAACATCGTTGAGCCCGGCGCCGAGCAAATTAACTTGAACTGGCTGCCTGTGGAAGCGGGCTTGAGGTCGAAAGGTTATGGGGCGGAGGGTTTAAGTGCAATTAAACCAACGCCGCATTTTGTCTTGAAATCATCTAACTTTTTCACCTTTTTTTATTGCCGAGGGTCGCTAAACAAAAGTAAAACCACAAAGAAAGTTAATATCGTAGCAGAAAAAATCGCCAAGATAGTTCCGGATGTGGAAAATTGTCAAGGTATTCGTGGAAGGAGATGTTGCTGCAGGACTGCAAGGTTAATAATTCAATTAATGATTCATTTGAGACTAATTACTGGAGGAGGGGTGGAACTAGCTTTAAAAGGCTTAAAAGCTTTTCATAAATGAATTCTGTTTTTTGAATAGTATATTTATTCGATGAGTCGTAAAAACCGGAGATACCATCCTTATTGTTTCACATAATGTGCTCCTCAAACTCATCATACCTTCCCAGACTGGCGCCAAGTTAATTATTAAGTAGAACACACCAATTTATGCTCCAGAAGCCCCAGGACTCACTCCGGTTCCCACCTAATTCCGAATCCAGTGTCTGTTATATGCGTTCAGGTGTAAACTTTCGGATTAAGTGTCTTAGTGTTTGCCTTGGGTCTCCAAGAAATAGATTTGTCCAACCGAGAGGAAGCGAGGGGAAGGTCCTTTGCCCCTTTAACCTCATGACATTTCCGCTTTGCTCGAATCTTTCCCAAACTTGTCTAATTTTCCTGCTGTGCGCCGTTGTTTTGGGCTTCATCTCCGCTTTTTGCCTTTCCTCAAGGTGAGCATTTGAAAAATTGATGAGATTTTGTTTGCTTTGGTTTTGAAGTTAAAGTTTGTCGACACTTGAACTTTTCCATTCCGCTGTCTACGAAGATGATTTGGAGAGGAAGGCATTGAAGGAAGGTGGGGACAGAAAAAAGGAGAAACAGAGAAAAGGCTGGCGGGAAAAAAAACATTTTGCCAAAAGGGATAACCAGAAGGAAAGTTATTATAGATTCCTTGTATTGTGCAAAATGCACATCCATTCGGGCTGGCATTCATTCATATTCATGTTAGCTGGAAAAATGGAAAAAAATACACAAAGAGTCGTCCTAAGCCTTATTGATTGGAGAAGCGAGAGAGAAAGAAATCAAAGGAGGACTAAAAAGCAGTCTCTGGAAATTAATGGCATTCCTGCTACCTACTTTCCATGGAAAACAAAACAACGAAGACTCCTTGCAGGAAATCAAACTTCACTCTTGATTGACTTTGGTTCGTTTCCTTTCTGGATCCTGCTGCCATAAGCCGCAGAAAGCTCTGTTTCCGGACCACTTTATAATTTCGCTTTCACCCCTAATAGAATTTATGATAGCCAGCACTAAACGCCGCTCCTTAAAATGTGTTTAAGGACAACTCACATACATCCATGCCCAAATGAATATCAATGAGCTGTCATGAAGGCAGCATCCTGTGCTAGTGAGACGGCAACTGCGAGTGACAAGACTGACACTTGGGCAAACATTTGGGCATCCAACTACAACAAATACTGGTTAACCCACACGACTGACAAAAACACACACTCAGTTCACACTTCATGGGCGTACTGAAGGATGGGTAACTTACAAAGGGGTATATGATTTGAAACCTTACTATCGCCTAAGATTTTGCTTAACTTTTTGCTTGAATAGAAAATTTCTATTTCGGTCATAAAGGGGTTAACCCGGGGCTGCATGCCTTAACCCCTTGTGATCTACGCCTTTCTTTCCGCCTCTGTGCTGCCCGAATTCGGGTCACTTTCGCCCTGCCAATGACATGTGATTTCAACTAATGACAGCTTTCGGGGTGTTTGCCGACGGAGCAGCAGCCAAAACAAGCCAGAGCTGAGGCCCGGAGTCCATTCCGGCAGACTCACAATAACAAGCTTAAAATTTAATGAAATTTTCATCTGTCGGCCCGAAAGTGTTGTATTTTTTATGCCAGTCCCATAATAATCCGATGTGTGTGAGCCCCACCATGGCATATGATTAATGCGACTGGGCAGACCCCCAAGAAGGATACCATAAGGCTGAGCCTGCCAATTTGTTAAACTTTTGTCAAATATTCAAAGCAAAAGGTTTCAAAGTGGTGGTAGTGGCAATGTTTTCATAAGAGGAGTATCATCTCTTTGAAATAAACATTTCAAATCTAATTTTAAGAAGGAAATGGTAGCTTACCGGTTTGTAAAGTGGAGCATACGTTGCTGGCATCAAACATGTCAACTGAAAAGATATAAAATGAAATATTTATATTATTAGCTCTTGAACTTATTTGCTACCCAATGATGAATCTATATAAGCGACGTCAATGCCTGGACTTCAAAACACTCTGCTCTAGTGGCCCAGATATCGTTTGCTCTTTGATGCATTAAGTGATGCACTTCACACCACACATCCAACCATCAACTATCCGTCTATTCCCCCACTACCCACTATCCACCAACACCCACACTAAACAATCCGTCGACTGTATCGCAAACACACACACACATTACAATTTTATACATCCTGTTATTGGAGCTTTCAGCGATGACAGGCGCTTCTCCTTTGACCCGAAACGCAGGCGCAATTGATCGCTTGATTGATTGACTGGCGGATGGCCGGGTGAAACGGTTGATTGGATGCATCCATTCGGATGGGGATTGAGTTGCCAAGTCGTGCAATGGCACATCGTTAGCCGAGCACCTTTTCAGGATTTATAACGTTTATCAGATGGCGAGATAACTATTTGAGATAACAATTTATTTTTTCAACTTTTTTTGGTTTTTAGTTTTTGGTTTCAGTGCAAAACTTTTTCCATTTCTGGCAAAGTCCTTTTTGGCATCCAAGTCAAGGCAACAAATGTGATCTTTTGTTGTTGCCGCTCCCCACCTCTCCACCTCCGAGTCGACATCCTTTCCACTAACTTTAATGGCTTGTCTTGGCATACAATTGGCCGCCGCTGCTCTGTTGTGTTGTGGCCTAATTAGCAGCTTACGTCAAATGCCCACCATTTCCCCCCGCTCTTATTCACCCAGACACCGCCACGTGGGCATTAGGGATAAGCCGAATGTTGGCTTGCATTTATCACACACCCACCCGCCCACAAAAGAACACTTTGCTTGGAACGGGCCAGAAAGTGGAGATGATGCCAAAACGGCCACGGCCAATACCAACAACAGCCAGCAACGGAGCCACGGAGCAACTAAAAATGTAATTTTGGCATTAGGCGAGCTCGGCAAACATAAAATTACCTTGATTAGAAACTCAAATGTGGCTCATGCCAAATAAACGAGTGGCAGATAAAAGAGGGTGGTTTCCGGATGCGGGATGTAAGTATTGTGGCCACGTGGCCATGTATATCAGCGCCAGGCCTAAGCCTAAAACGACTTTGGCCTCTCTGCACCCTCGATGGCCCCAGCTCGTATATCAACGTACACCTGTACCAAAGGGCCATGGAAATGGAAATGGGAATGGGAATGGGAATAAAGCGAAGCCCAAATGAAACTGCGTTCGGTGCTAAGCTGCCAGCTGAGGAATGGCTGAGGTCTGGCCTGGTTTAGCTCTGGGATTTCTGAGTGGTGCGATGTGGTAGTGGGGGGCCCCGGGTGTGAAAACACACATTCATGCATCGCCTGTTACCTTGAGGGAGACCACCTCGTAATAAAAACCAAGCGTCTCACATACAAGAATTAGGTGAGGGATGGCAGCCAGAGACGGCGGAGAAAAGAAGCTGAAAGTCGAAATAGGCTAGAAACATAGGCGGGGATTGTCGGCCAAGAAAAAGTTTGAAACAACAAGAGTGATATATTTTTAAGAGTTGACTTGGCAAACATTTAAATTTCAATTTTGCAGATAATTAAGATATTTCAATTGGCTCTGCATGATTTTCTGAACTTGAAACCTTTTAGATCCTGAACGAGTGGGATAAGAGTTGTACATTAAAAATATAGGACACCCTGCTGAGACATACATGCCATCTATTCAGTATCAATTACATGTCGCCTGTTTAGTTTTATGTTTGGCCATAAAAAACAGCTAAAGGGGGATAGCTCCCCGCACACACAAGCCTAATAAAGAAAATTGCTGCAGCCTTTTAGGAGACCAACCAGGAGAAAAAGAGCGAGGTGGTCGGGAGTGGCAGGAGTGAGAGGTAATAGTTGGAAACATATGGCTGGCACAACCGAATACTCTGTTCGACACTTCATGTTTTGATTAGAGGGCGTGGCATGATTGATGGCCAAGTCCAACTTCCGAGTCCCAGCTCTCCGCTGGCCGAGCCAGAAGCTGTCCACGACCCAGACTTTGTTCTGGGCCGGCAAACTTTGAATGAAAAGAGTGTTAAAAAGTTTTTTCGCTTTTTTCGCAACCATCGCAACCCCCCCACAGCAAGAGCAACATTGAAAAAATTTGCAATGCAGGATGAAAAGTGACACAAAAGCCCCGACGGGAAAGTTATATTCGTTATTTTTTATTTCGCTGCAGCTGCAGCTGCAGCTAAAAATTGAAATGAAGCTAAGCAGAAGCTTGAGTAGATTTCAGAGCCAGCCGGCCAGGATGGCATTAACAAACTTTTAGGTCAGCCAAAGGCAAAGTTGGCAGCGTTCAAGGTGGGTCAATCAACAAAAGGATTTAAGCCAGTTGCCGCAGTGAACTATTAGGCTGCCATTGGATGAACTTTTTGCTCCGAATTTAAATATTATAATTATATTCCTCTTAGAAGGAGACTTTTCTGAAACATCCACTAATCAGCCGGGGCACATTTACACTCAATGAGCCATTCAACTAAGGGGACTAAGTTCCTTTTACGTGCAGATCAAGCGTATGTGCTCCCCAAAGGACACTTCCAGTACACCAAATACCAAGCCCTCAAGTGCGGCAATCAACATT
This sequence comes from Drosophila atripex, assembly GCA_035045925.1. Classification (NCBI taxonomy): domain Eukaryota; kingdom Metazoa; phylum Arthropoda; class Insecta; order Diptera; family Drosophilidae; genus Drosophila; species Drosophila atripex. The sequence continues at coordinate 5,268,981 of JAWNOP010000070.1, read as the reverse complement.
GCTTTGAGCCGACAAACAAAGCACTTGAAGGACTTGGAACTCGCTCGGCTTTGTCATTAGGCGACAAGTCGAAAGGACATACTTATGCGTATAGACGTACGCTGGAACATATTCAAAACACGCAACACTTGTCAGTGGCAGGCGTCGGCAATCATTCAACACGAAAACACACACAGACACGCGTTTGGATCTGAGAGAAACAATGAACCGCCTGTGACTGGTTCGAAGGGGGCATGGGAAGGAAATACTTTTGGTCCTTGGCTTTGGTTTGAGTTTTTCCCATTGAAGCGGCATCATCGTAGTTGCGGCTGCCTTTGTTGCCTTCCTGCTGCTTATGACTGTTACTCGTCCCCGCTCGAAGGCATTTGGCACACGGGCGACGCCATTTTATGTCCTGCAAGCAGTTAGAAGACGTTCTTAACACTCATTTCCCCCAAAAGTCTACTCTCAGACCTATAAATGTGTGCGTGTTCACGCCCCAACACCTGCCCCATGGCTATGTTGACAGCCGAGTCGGTTAAGGAAGTGTATTGTTACTTATGACATTTATATGGTAAAAGTGAGTGATTTTTCTGGCGAGACAATCACTGACTAAACACTAAACTAAGACTTTTTTATGAACTTATTCATTTGGCCTTACCAACTGGACTTCTCAAGCACTTGCCTACTTATGGGCGCCGCTGAAGTACAAGGACAAACAATTGTTTTGAGGTCGGCCAGGACTAGCCGCCGCCTATGAGTGTCTGTTTGTATTCAGAGCTCGGCCTGTTCTGTGTGTCGTGTACATTTGTTTTGTTTGTTGTTTGGCCTGCACTTCACTTAATTGAATCAGTGTGATTGACATGTCTCTTCTGCATACATGTATTGGACATCGAACGGCCCCAATGTCTCTCAGCTTGGAGATAATCTCTGGTCAGCTTTGTCAACTGAATGAATGCATGCCCGTATATATGGGTGTCCTTTTGTGCAGTCACAATGTTCATCAATTATCAACCAAGAGCTGGAGCTCCTCCAGCTCCATTCCTACTGCTGCTGCTGAGTAAACTGAAAAAGCAATAAATCTAAACAAAAGGCCGCCGGGGCCAAGTAGAATGATATAGGAGGATAGCAAGGACATAACCCAAAGGAGTGGGCCTACATACTACGGAATAAGGATTATTTCCATGAATTCAGCAGCTAGAAAGCTTAAAATTCACAGCATTTTGGTATATTGCTTGGAGGGAAAAGTCTGCATATTATTTTAAAATTGCAGTCAAAAGTTAAGACTAACTAACTGAGGAGAAAACTACAAGCTGGCACTTTTTCGGTTGTCCCGAAAAACGGAGAGCAAGGAGGCGAAATATTGCCGTTTCTGCTGAAGCCTTGAACAAATACAATTTAGGTAAAACAAGCTTGGCAACAAACTTTGGGTAGTAGGAAATTTTCGCCTTTGTTGGAGACTTTTTCCTCTTTTTTCAGGCTCTGCACTTTCTTCTGGATATGCAGTCAGATGTACGAGGAGAGAAAAGGATCAGGATACGTGGAAAGTCGGGGAATGAGCATAAAAGCGCACAAGAAAAACGCTTGCCAAGGAAAACACATTGATTGCAGAAGGCAGACAAGAAAGGGATTCCCAAATGCCACAGGAGGAGGCAGAAGCGTTCACATGGAAAACATAAGTCGCACACTCAAATCAATAGCATCGACAGTTTGGCATTGTTTGAAAAACGAACCAAAAGAGTCGGGCCAAGAATGGTGGGGTTCAGGGGGAGGGAGGTCTGTCTGTCCGTGTGTGTGTGTGTGTCTGTGTGTGCCAATTGCATTCATTTGACTTGACTTGGCTGCCAATTGCCTCGGTGCGATGGAAAATTTCTAGCAGACGTCATTGGAGATTGGAGAGGCAAGGAGAACAATCGGAAAACCAACAAAGTGGAAGCTAAAATCAAGAAATCTTAAATATTTCACAAGATTATTCATTAAAGGAATTATTTGGAGTATTGATTTAATGTCTGAAATAGGTCTGCTAATTATTCAGCCTCAAGATTCAAAATAAATACAATCAAGCTGATGAGTAATCAAACTCAAAGATACAGCAGGCAGGCACGGCCAGATACAGTGGCGAGAACGGGCGAACAATGAGAGAAAAAGCTGTTCAAGGATTGCAATTACAAAAGCAACAAAAGAAAATCGGCTAAAGCTGCCAGACACGGCAACAACAACAGCCAGCACACCAATAATGAAATGGCAAAGTAAAGAGATAAAAACTACCTTGGCCCAGTATTGAAACCGCCTATAAAGCACACTCCCCTCTCTGTTCCCCTCTTTCTCCGCTGCCGCTTTGTTTATGAGAGAGCATGTGTGGGTGTGTATCTGTGTGTGATTGTGTGTGTAGATACATTGGCTATAGATACTCGAGCAGGGACCAACTGCTGCTGCAGAGCCACCGCCAATAAATGTCGGCACTGCTCACGCCCCCTCGGCAACATGCCCCCTCTGTCCCCTACGAACAGAAAAGTGCATCCAAGACGTGACCAAGTCGCCAAAATAAGAGAACACAACGGAGACAGTTTTCGTTTCATTTCACTTCAGTTTCAGGGCAACGTGGCGTATGCTTAATATGGCTCTTCTCGATGCACTCTCAAAAAGAAAATGTATTTATTCTTTAAAAATGCAGTTCTTTATGATATAGACACACAGTAACGTTGTTATATAACCTATTGCCAAAACAATTTGTAATTCTGGTACTTGATACTGTGGCAATATTTGTCCCAGAAGGGCGCTGGATGGGCAGGAGCGAGAATTTCAACGAAGAGCGTTGAAGAGCAGTCTTATCAGTGACAAAGTTTGCCAAGCCAAGTACTCGACATATTTGTCGACCAAAGATTGGAGGAGGCCCCCACCAGACGCCGCAGTAAAAGTGCAAAAAATGTACAAACCTGGCCAACCTCAATGCTGTCGTCGTGGCCCGATAAGACACACACACTACCACACTCAGGCTGTGCCAATTGGCCATGTTATGGCAAGGGAAGGGAAACCCATTTTCTATTGATCCACCAGCTATCTGGGGGAAAATGGAAATATTTCTTTATTACCAAATAAGTAGAACACCCGAAATAAAACAAAAAGAAATAAAAGCAATACAATTAAAATTATTTATTAGCGGGCCAACAACTGAGAATTGGCCGAGAACAGGCCGAGTTGGGCGGAGGCTGGTGGCTGATGGCAGACTTTTTGGATGATGGCTAGCAGAACAGAACGGCAACAACGAGAAAACTGGCGCACATTTGGCCATGTCTTTTTGGCCTCGTGCCAACCGTAACAGAGCACAGTGGCAGCAACAATGCGACCAACTTTTGTTATGCCCATTCTGTGTTGCCTTTTCGGCTTCTTGGTCTACAGCTTATTTATGTGCGTTGGCTGCAAAATATGGCGCAGAAAATATTCTTCTATTCCTTCTGCCTACTGCCCCTTCCATTATTTTTTTTTTTGGCTACTTGTATATTATTATTTTTGAGGCTTATTTACTGCACAAGCAGGCGAAGCTAATTGGCGGGGCGGCAGAGGCAGTGGCAAGTATAATGCATTCTGCATTTTTAACAATATTTATGGCTGGGAAATATTCGAAGGGGCGGGACTCCATTGGCTCTAGTTGTTGCCAAATTTTTTGTCATTTATTGGTGGCATATTTCGGGGGAGTTTTTTTGGATTGTATTTCTTCAAAAGCGGTGCTTAATCGGGACTATGCATTCCGATCTCTCTCGGTTTCAGATTCACTTTCGTTTCATTATTCAACCTTATCTGCACGCCCAGAAACCAGAAGCCCGAAGACGCCTGAGCTATTGGAGCTCAGAAAAGAAGAACGAAGAATGTTGAGCCAAAAAGTTTCAACAAACAGTGACACAGAATGCAGCGATAAAGTCAAGTCACTGAACTCGATCTCAGAAGAAGCGTACAACCACCACCCAGGCCTTATCATCGGTATGTGCTGTTTACTTTATTTTATTTCACATTTAAGGGGCCTCTAAATAATTGCCAAAAATGTCGTGTTAGTCGAAAAATGGTTGCAGCTTGATTGACAAATCGTGGGAAAAGGTGACAGCCGAGTCACAAGTCATGTCGACTTATATCTAAGTAGGAAGAGAGCGCCAGGATATGTATAGGGTTCAATTACCTGTCCCCAGGGGAAGGTAAACGTGCTAGAGATAGTAGACTTTCGAAAAATGCCCCCCGAAATGTGAATAAACTCATTTTTCTGCTGCACTCGCATTCGCATCGTTTACCCTGATGTATTACCTCCCCAAAAACAGATTTGCTAATTAAGTGGCAGTCGCCTATAAGGCGCATTTCCAACAAAAATTAATTAAGGAATTGTCACATCAATCAGGTTGCAAATTATGGCTCTTGCCTTTTTGTTATATTCTCTCTCTGCAGCTCGCTGCTTGAAGAATTTTTAAATAAACAAATAAAATGCAGAAAATAGATTTATGTCCAAGTGCCAGCAAATTTATGACAGATGTAAAAAAATGTCAGCATTTTCATTTGCTTTTTCCACATCCAACCATATACCATTGTGCACTTATTTTTTTCAACTTTTCGTTTTATGAATGACGCCGATTTCTGTCGGAAAAGAAACTTAAAACTGGGATCTTTGTATCGAAAAGTGGTCATATCCATAGATGAAAGGGAAACACAAAGAAAGAGGGGTTACCCTTTGCAAGATGTACAACAAAAAGGGAATATTTCCATCGATGGTGAGGGGCGTTTTCTCGTTTTATTCTGCTAATATTTAATGTTTTTTCGTTAGGATCTTTTTTTTCACAATAAAATGTAAACTCATCTAACATTCTCCTTAAATATTCTTAAAATTCCTTAAATATGAGTATAGGGGTTTTAGCATTATTTTGATAAAAATTCCACAAAAAAACTGATTAGTTCCTTCAATCACCTAATCACAAATAAGAATATTCACATTTTTTTTAGCTAGAATTCAAACGAAAAGAAATTTAATTAAACAAAAATATATATGTATATATTTTTTGTTAATTTTTCATCTTTTTCTTAAGTCTTTTTATTTAATTATTTTCTCTTTAAATTTAATGTCATTTTTTTATTATTTTTTGTCATATCCCTTTTTAAGTACATTTTTTGACTTTACACTTTATAAAAATATTTGTTGAAATTTTGTTCAACCTTAAAACCGAATAATTTGTTCCTCCACACACTTTCTTGAGTCTCTTTGTTGAACAAACAAGTTCTTACATCGGCCAACCTGTCGTATGCTTAATGACGTGTGCATAATGCAAATATTTTGCGTCGTCGATGAATGGATTTCTTTGTACAAGCTGATATCTATTACTCAACACGAATGATCGCAAGCATAAGCTGTTTTACCAACCTTTGTGGAATTATTTTCAAGCTGCTTCTAGATCGATATTGAAGTACAATTCCCTGGCACGGATATCCAAAGTGCTGCTGCAGAAATCGAAAATGCAAAGTTCACCAAGAATCGAAGACCTTATTTATTTGAACACTTTAATGCGACACTAATGGATTCATTCTCTGTATTTGTCACCGCTCTCTGTTTATATTATTCTCCAAGAAAGCGAAACTTTTTACGAAATGCACAATATTTGAGTAGATTATTCCTCTGTCTCGTTTATCTGTTTGTTTTTTTTTGGCTTTAACTTTGTTTGTTTTCTTGCACTTTACACTTTGACACTGGATTGGCTTTCCTTGGTTTCTGGGTTTAATTTTTATGTTTAACAAAATGCAGTAGTTTTTTGTAAAATTTAAGAAGCAAAAAATATTGTTTTTGCAATATTTTGTTGAGGTTTTGTTTGGATATTTTTGGAGCACGCACTTTTTTTTTATAAACTTTGTATATGTATTCAACTAGGAATTCTCCTTTTGTGTTTCTTTTATTTTTTGTTGTTGTTTTTTGGCACTTTTGAGTTTTTACCCTTTGGGTTTTCGGTTTATTTCTGTTTCGGAAAACTCGGCGGCATGTTTTGTCGGTCTGTCTATTTTTAAAAGTGAAAATATTCTGCGGTCAGCAATTTAAAAATAACAATGGCTCCACATGCACTTCTTGTATCACTGAGAGTAGGTTTTGATATTTTGCTTTTAGATTATTTTTTATTATAAAAAATTTGTTTGAATTTTTTTTTTTATTTGATTTTGATTTTGATGTTGCGAAGTTCTGCCTGGAATATTTGACGTTGCGGTTCGTGGTGGCGGCCAAGTTTCAGTTGAATATCTTTTTGTGCTTCGATTTCGGAGACGGCGTCGGTATTTGCGAGTGCGAATGCGAGTGCGATTGCGATTGCGATTCAATGCGATTCCCGCTGGCGTCAGCGTGTGAAAAGAAGCTGATCAAGTACCCGCTGCGGCGTTCTACTCACTTCGATGAACATCTTGTAACTATTTTGAGCTTTCGAAAAGCGCACGAACGCAGATGCAGAGCGTCGTCGGCGGTCAAAAACGACAAAAATCAAACCCGTCGCAGCAGCAACAGAAACAGAAACAGAAACAGCAACAGCCACCGACCGCAGCAGCAGGCAGCAGACAACAGCAGCAGCAGCAGCAGCCGAGGGCAAGAACAGAGAGCAAGAGCCGAGTCACGCGAAGAGTGAAGCTCGGGGCTAAAGGGGGCGGAGAAATAACGAGGCGTATACGCTATGTGCTATAACATCCGCGGCGAAGAACTTAACTCAACTGAACTGAACCGACAGCAGCAGCAGCAGCAACAGCAGCAGCAGAAGCAGCTGCGGCGGCAGCAGCAGCAACAACAACAACAACGATCCACCAACCCGAACCGAAGCCCCAATGTCTGTAACCGAAGCTTCGGGTGCGATTACGAGCAGCCGAAGTAAAAGAGAGCCACCAAAGCCAGGCCATTGCATTTGGACCATTAACAGACCACTGTTAACAGAGCCGGCCATCGCTCTGTTGGGCATTCAACAGTGGGCACTGTAAGCATGTTATACCCTTGCAGAGGGTATTCTAATTTTGGCAAAAAGGGGACGACGCAGTGAAGGAGTCATCTCGGATTCTTGATCTTCTTGGCAGCTATAGTTTTCAAAGAGAGACTAGTTGACGTACAAACAGTCAGACGGATGTATTACTTATGTCGACTCAGGAGATGACTTAACTGCAAGGGTATGTCACCATCGGATCCGCCCGAAGTTAGCCTTTCTTGTTTTCCTTTCGTTTTTGTTCGATGAAGCCATATGTTTGAAAATTTCATGGCTAAACGCCCAATTTAATTGTCCAAAGAAGCCGCAAAATGTCATCAGTCACGCCTTTCCCCAACCCTCTATTTATCAAGGACTCAAAGGCGTAGAGTTATTCACTTGTTGTTCTGAATCACTTACCAATCACGCTTTCTTATCAAGAATATTTGGTTTGCGGTGTGGAAAGTTGAAAATAAAATTCATAGTTCAAATATTTAATATACTGTTTCGATTTCTGCTTGGGCGTTAGACTTAAAATGAGTAATAATTGGAACTAAAAATGGTACTTAGTAACTATTAGAAATTAAAATTTGTATTTATTCGAATCGCTATTAAACGTTTGAATGACTAAGAATGTCTTTTAATTTATTTACTCTTGAAATAAATCCCATAAAACTGTCAGATCTCTTTGAATACCAAATCCTATTTGTGGTCTTCTCAATTTCTGAAAAGTTTACCATTTGATTGTCCTTTTCTGGTCATTAAAGCCGCTGAAAGTATTAACCGAACAAGCCAAACACAAATAGCTATCCTCGGAAAACAATGAAGCTTAAGCACAATAAGCGCTTATTAAATGCCCTGAATGCGAATCAACTTTCAGCTAAATGGAAAGTGGCAACCGAGAACGCTGAAGATGGAGTTGCTTCAAAAACAATGGAAATGCCATGGCCGGAAATTCACGCAGCGGAAGTTTCTGGAAAGAGGAAGAAGAAGTTATGCAGCACTCGGGGGGTGGGGGGCGGGGTGGTGAGGCGCGGAAGCACGACGATGCTGCCAATGCCACTTGGGGATGTCAGTCACCCACAAGATGTACCCCCAGCGTTTTCACCGAACAATGTTGGCCAGATGCTACTTAAAATTGAGGACTTCTCTCCAGACATCCTTCCTTTCCGTTCGCTCTTTTCATACGCATTTGGAATACCTTTAAAGTATAGTTCAGATGAGGTATTTAATATTTATCTACCTTGATTTTAGTAAAGTTTTTAAATTATATTGAATATATGGTGTTTAAATAAAAGTAAAATATAATAGGAGGGGACTACCATCTACCCATCTTTGAAAAATAATATTTCAGGTTTGAATAAAAATCATAATTTGATTAAAAGAATGAAGAAAGAATAAAAAAGGTATTAATCTGTTTGAAAATAATAAGTTATAGTTTTTAAATATTAAAGTATACAAACAGATGTTGTATAGATATTCAAGCATATTGAAATGCTGGCATCCCTTGAACTTGCCCTCCTTATTTTTGGCCCCAAACGTACACTTCCCATCTCCGCTCCATGCTTCTGATAAATTCCCAAATCCCTTTTAACCTCGATTCCATCAGATTCTCCCCTTACCACCGGTCGAAAATTTTCCATGCCCCGGCAGAAACAAAGCAAGCACAAAATCTTTTGCCGCCAGGGAGTAGAAATAGAAAAAGAAAAAACACCACCAAAGGCAGGAAATATAAGTAGAATAAGGATAAGGAAGATGAAGTCACTCCGCCCGATTGAATTTAGTTGAAAGTTGCTTTAGCATTGGAGAAAAGTATAAAGTGCAAAGGATTCGAGACGGCCTTTGAAATTCGGCAATAGTCGGAGGACAATAAATTGAAGACGCATAAATTCTGAAAAATCAAAAATAATATTCCTTGGCATAAATCAAGACCAATCCAACAGCCCCCTCGCCGCCCCGCTCCGTCAGATTGATAAATGAGCGCCCCGCCACTTAGCACGTGCTCCCAGTCCGTCCCAGTCCGAAGAGTCAGTCACTCAGTCAGGTACAAGGTACAAGGACATATATATGTTCAAGTCGGCGGCGAGGACTCCCGGGACATTTGCAAACGTTATTTATGGGCCTGGGGGCGAATGCAATTTGTTGTGGTCAACAAATCGCTACACACGAAACTTTGTGCGCTCTTCGCTTTTTGCCCAAAAAATGAGCAAGATCATTAGAGCCACCAGAATGGTGATTGGAGAATGGGACAAAAGTTTATTAGTCACGTCCGAGGAATGTGAATCCCAGGTCCCCAAGTGGCGATGCCACCAAAAGGTGAGGGCGAGGCTCCTTCAAATATCACAAAAAAAGTCTGCGCTAAAAGCAGCTAAAGAAATGAGCTTAAGCCAAATGGCGTTAATCCATGAATTATTGCCTAAAAGCATGCCAAAGCGCATTAAAGTTGAAGGTGACATCGGAGAGCTGGACCCAGGGGGTGCAGGTGGGGAAAGTTGAGCAGCAGATCAGGCAGGTAGCCAAAGGACAAGGCATCACCAACATCCAAATGGTTATAATTGTGTATTAAGTTTTTCGAAATACCCTGAAATAAAATCAGACAAATTTAGATTTAAATTAGATAACTTTTTTAATATGTAAAAAAATGTAATTAAACAATCTGTGTAACATAAATAATTCAAGACATCTATAAGGTTCTACAAATGAAGTGTTAATTATACAATTTATACTTTTAACTTTAAGAACTTTGTAGCTTATCGAATTCTATAAACATATTCCGTAGAATATATTTTTAATTTCTAACTCAAAAAACAAGGTAAAAAAATAACTGACCGCAAAAAAATAAAATGTTTAAAAGCAATAAAAGAGGTATATCAAGCCAAATGTTTGGAGACCGCACCCATCAGGAGGAACGGAGCAAAAGCTATATATCCAACCTTTTTTGTACTTCTTTCTGGGCGTCTCGCGTTTAGTTATTCATTTTTTGGCAATTTTTGTTTGGTTTTTTATTGCTGTTGTTTTTATAAGTATTGACATTATAATCAACGCGGTTTTCAATTTCAACAAACCCTCATGGCCGAGCAAAAACTTGCATCCTCTCCTGTCCCCCACACCATCGAAAAAACTTCTGTTTACTTTTGGGTTGCTCACCTTTTTTCCACAAACTTTTTTCCCATTCTTATTTCCATTTTTCGTTTGGTAAAAAATATGTAAATTATTACTCCGGCTATGGGAGTGTGTGTGGCATGCGTCAGTCACCTGTGGTATTTCAGTTTTTGTATTTGCCCTAAGTGGTCTCGTTTTTATTGGCCTGAGAGATAGTTGCAGAGCCAAGCTGATGCCAAAATCCCCAAGGAATTTGGGTTTGAGATGTATTTCATTTCCATATACCTGGTGGAAGGATGGTGACTCGTGCATCAATTTTATGGTCGAAGTATAACGTGGGACAGACATCATCGAGACACCAATGAAAAGCCATTGATGGGCAACGGAACAAGAGGAGTTAGAAGTTTCAGGAGTTAAAGTCAAAAACCTAAAGACGATACTTGACTGTTTTTGGTTGAAAAACTTCATGAAACCTACTAACTAGCTGAGAGATTGACTTTGCTGGCTGACAATTAGCTTAAACTGTTTCCCCGGCAACCTAAACCAATATTGAGCATCCGACCAAGTCCGACAATCATTTTGATTTATGGTGCCCTGCCCTGAATGCCCCACCTCGGCCATCCATGCTCCCCTGCCGCTCCGAGCAAGGGCTGCAGTTGAGTAAATATTTTTACAGTAGCCAGCCAGCCAGTCGGACCTATTCAATTTCCAGAGCTCCGATACCGCTGGCCAAATGCCTGCTCCCCCAGCCACATTCAAGAATTTCAGAGGAGGGGGCGTAAGCTGACCTTTGTTTCAAAGGCAAACAATGACAATGTGAAAGACAAACCAAAGACACACAAAACCCGACCGACCAAAATCCGATGAAAGTCCACATGAATTAAGTTATGGTTATAGACATTTACTGCACTCGTATGAGTGGGTCTGCTCTGGATTCCTGTTGACAGTTGAGAAGCGTTTCCAAACTTTGATTTGAGTTTGTTTACGGCTCTCGAAGGAGGGTGGCTTTCAAATGAACTCTGGTAAGCATTAAATACGAGCCATCGCGACTCAAATAGAGACGACGACCACACGACACCTCTTCTAGAGCTTGTATTTGAATCTTTCTCTGTTTCTGTATCTGTGTTTGTGTTGTAGAATTTGACTCTGAAATCCGATTCTTGCAACAAGTTCTTCTTTGCGTTTACCATACAGCAGACAGAGCTATGGGAGAGTAGGATTTAAAAGGTGGAATCATGAGGAATTATAAGTTTCTTATACCTTCGTCATGAACTTTTGATAATTCAGCTTAGAACATGCCTATAGGTCGTACCTGAATTGCACTTCCTGTTTATAGAAATGCACTGCTTTCTGGGTATATTTCTATTTATTCCCGACCTCCCAAATACGCCCCGGACATATCCGTCACTAAAATATTGCCATTGTCTTGGCTTTCAAGTGCACGGCCAGTTCCACCCGCTACAAGTGTTTCCCACCACAATGTTTGTTGTTGTCTGGGTCACATTACCCAAGTAGTTGTTCGCTTTTAATGGTCGCCTTCAGGGTCGCCCCACGATCCTCGCCCCCCACACCCACCTTCTTGGTCTCTCCGACAATTAGTCTGCGCGCATGCGTCGCCAGCTCCATTGTCATTTTGGTTTTTGGCTTGTCCGCCAATTGTCATCTGTCCGCACGTCGGCTTGGTCGTCCGTGTGCTTTTTGTCCGCCTGTGTTTTGTTCGATTTTGTCGGTGCTTTCCCATATCCAATGTATTGAGCGTAGTAAAATGTTAATTAAATTCAATTAAAATGCGCTGCGAGTCTCCGACGAAATGTTATTCGCATTTCAAGGTTAATTCGACTTGGCCGCCTTAAAATTACTTTGAAGAAGTGCCAAACTTTACACAGATTGAATCAATGAAATGGGCTGAGTGATCGGGGGGTTGAGTGATGGAGTACGTGTGTGTGAGGGGTGAGGTGACCAGGTGAGAAGTTCAATTATTTAGGTAGCTCCACCACACTAGGCTTGACTTATCTCCCATCTACTCTGGGTTGGAGGGCTAATCGAGGTAATGTATTAAATGGAAAGTTTATAAATGGCAGTTGTCCAAACTAGAAAATATCATGAGGTATTAGATGTTAGTCTTGCATCATATCATCTGATTCCGAAACCATTAGAATTAAATTTCCATTTGGAAAGTAAAACAATGGAAACTCGCACAGAAATCAAAATAAATAATAAATATACTAAAAATGAGTTCAGTCCTAAAACCAAATTGTAATAAAAATTATTTATCTGGCCGCAAATTGTGGCTGCAAATCCGTCCGCCAGCCTGTTGGCCCGGCTGGCCATGTTGGCCACCCCCTGCGGAGTCAGCTGCCACTTAATGACTGAATGAATGGCCAACACGTTTGTACGCGGTGGGTGGAAAAGAGGTGGTGCTGAGCCAGGACTTGGGTGGAAATACGGACAACAAAGCATTTAATGTTTTTATTTGCGGGCGGCAGAACCTGGAAGTGGCAGCCTGCCCCTCTTTAGTGGGGCTTTGCCGCAAGACTCGTGACAAAATGGTCGCTGCCCGAGGGGTTGCAAAGAGCGAATGGCCGTGCAACATGTTGTTGCTGAAGGCCCACGTTTTAAAGAGGATTTTCCCAGGCTTTAATTCGGAGGACCTAAAACTGTTTATCCAGCTAAGGGAGATTAATTAGGTGAAGCCCGAGTTCAAAGGCCAGGATTATTAGAGGATTGGAGTTAGATTGTTTTCGAATATTTGTTGAGGCCGTTTGATGTCAATCAATGACTCTTCGTTTTAAATGTTCCATTCAACTTGGCGAAAAGTCGTCTTATTTGTATTTAGTTTTCGAGTTAAGGAACTAGATAAGAATTGGCTTAACCGATCTTAATTTTACTTAACCATATGCACACAACGCCTGTCTAGGGTTGATTGGACTGCTCTTTTTTCTAGCTTATCATCTCACTCCTACCACTCGTGATAGCATTAGATTTATGGTCAGCCCTTCTTCTTCTGACATCGGCTTCTTGTGGCAATCTTGGCTATCCCCCGTAAGATAGCTTACCATTTATTTGGTGGACGGGATTTTCTGCTAATTTCGCTTATCGCCACCGCTCGTCGCCAGCAGATAGGAACACTGGGCAAATAATACACCCAGCGCACGAAGCTTGAAATTTTACGAGCCAGTTCTGCTCCTCCTCATTTTACTTTGTGTGGTCTGATGAGTGGCCTGGTCTGGGAATGTGGGCTAAGATGTATGAATAAATTGTACATTTTTTGTTTCATTTCTGTTAGCCAAAACTGAAACGACCCAAAAAGCTGGCAAAATATAAAGGAAAATCCCAAGGCATATCTATACAAAACAAACATTGTTCGGACAGCAGTCGAGCTGAGTCAGTCAGTCAGCGCCTTGAAGTGGCCAGTGGCCAGCCCTGCCCCTGCCCCAGCACCTTAGACGCCTCCGCCCCTCCCAGTTCAGCCCCCTGTTTCGGTGTTGCTTCTATTTCTGTGGCCAGCGCTGTCCGTCACCAGCAGCCAGCAGACGAACTGCATAAATTTCAGTTTTCATTTTCTGAAGATCTCGAGGCAGGCAACGCGCAGTGCTCGCTCTGCGTGTGCAATTTGTGCCAAAGTTCTTGTTTAAAGACCGCGCCAAAAGGAGGCCAAACTAATAAAGATGAAATGGAAATACATTCAGAATACACAGATAGAAGGAAAACGAGCGAGAACATCTATATGTACTACGTACGATCGGTGGACTTTACGGCAGCGAAGCAATGCGGTTCAAGGCTGCAGCGTAAATATTATGGAAGAGAATGTCTAATTATGTGGGGTGGATAATGGAACTTCCTAAAACTATTGAAACTTTAAAATGTGCCCATCAAAGGCTTAAACTCTCTAATTTATGACCCCGAATTGGCCCATGAGCAGTCCCTTCATCAATGACTGTCAGACGACACATTTATTGAGTTCCCAAATCTGTGATGTTCTCTGGTAGAGTTGCTTAGGGAGTTATGTTCTAGACCACGACAAATCGCTGGCCATTTCGACCTCAGCATCTCACATTCGCCGACAAAGACACACACACACACACACACACTCACGAAAGTCAAATAAATAAATAGTTACGAGTGGGGAGGGGACCGACAGAGAACGTAACAAGAGATAGGAATTCCGGGGCGACCGAGGGAGTGCTGATGGGGAGACCACACCACTCTCCACATGTCGCGCACAATTGCCGCTAATTTAACGTTGGTTTTTCTTTCATTTTCCCTCTTTACGCTGAGCTTTCTTAAGCTTAAATCAGCCTCTAAGGCTGACACTTTGTGCTGCTACTTACACACACATTACACTCGCACTTGAACACACACACAGTGCTGCGGATACACACTCGAGAGCATTACTAATCTGTCTTTTTATAAAGCCAAGCCAGAGCGAGGTCAGCCCCACAGAAGACATCACCAGAGAACCAGAAGCAGAACCAGAAGCAGAAGCAGCGGTAGCTAGCTGCGATGATTCCCCGCAAAGTATCTCTAATGAGACATGAGCACAGAGCACTTGAGTGGGGAACTAAGTTGGACATCTCGGGCAGAAGCAGCTTTTTTCAGTCCCTTCCAGGACCAGTTCCCCCTCTTAAAAAACTACCATGATTTTAATTATTTTACTCACAAGTACCGGATAGAAATATTAATGAAAGGTTTGATATTTTCTATATATTTTCTTTTCACGAAGTTCATAGGTCGAGGAAAATGTCACTTTAGACACTGTACTCATGTAACGAAGATTCCTGTGGGTGTGCCGTGGCATCTAACCAGCAGGAAATTTCAACAGAAACAAAAAGCAGACACACGAGCGGACAGACAGCTAAATTACCCAAGAAATAAAGCACTTCTCAGGCGGGTCTTCGATAGCTGAAGAGACAGGGGGTGGTCAGTAAGGCAGTGAGAATGTGCATTGTAAAGATCTGAAAATCAGCGGTGTGGCCCCAACCGGCGATAAGAATCTCAAGTGCAAAGCAGCCAGTGAAGCGTTCGACAAAACCAAACACAAATACCCACAGAGACTCGAAATACACACTCAAATCAAAACAGAGATACAAATACAGATAGTACAACAAAAAAACAGAAAAACAAAAAAGTATCTGCTACTGTTGGCTTTACAGCCTCAATAGTTGGCTGCTATTTGAATAAGTATTTTTCATTGAATTTCGTTTCGATGTGGAAATTTTCAGCTGCCAGTGAGAGGGGGAAAAAAAAAACTAGTAATTAAGATGCACGAGGCAAACAGCGGAAGCGAAAAGATGGCGAACCTCTGCTCAAATTGTGGGCGGTTTGTGCTTGGGAGGGGGCGTGACGGGTCCAAGGGGCTGGTGATGGGGCTGGGGCTGGGGATGATGGCTAGCACTGGTGCTGCTGCTGGAAAACTCGACGCGCGTTTCACATGAACAATTCGTGGCGATAATTTATAGAATAAATGAAATGCACTTCATGGCAAAATGCGAAAAAAATTCAACATGAAAACCTCCACCGTCGTCGTTCAAGTCCGTTCCGTAATTAATCTATCTGCGGTTTTGACGTGCTTTGAATAGTCCCAGCGATTATGGCTCGTTGATCATCATCATCAGCATTACCATTAAAATCAACATCTCCATCCCGTCATCATCATCATCATCATCATCATCGTGTCTGTGTGGGCCGTCTTGCCACAGACGACGGTACTAAGTTTGGGATGTGCTTATTAGAGATGTGCCACCTTCTTATTAACTTTTTGACAAAACAAAATAGCACAAAAATAAAATTTTGAAAACTCATAAAAAAAAAATGAAAAAGACGAGACAGCCGAAAGAATGCAACTTAATTTGTATGCCAAAAAAATGTATAATAAACGAGACCAAGCCAAAAACGACCAGGCAAAACAAAGCGAACCATAACGAAACGAAAGAAGCGACAAGTCAAACAAAAAGCTGAGCTCCCAACAAAGGAACAAGAGACAGCGAAATGTCTGCCAGTATCTCAGATTCGTATTTGTATTTGTATTCGTACTCGGACTTCAAATGAAATCAAAAGTGCAAATGACAACAAAAGACGGGCTCCAGGGGATTCAGGTTTATAAGCCCGACCCGAAGAATTGGAAAAAAATAAGATTGGGGGGGGAAGGGCCTTAGAAGCAGTTCGGTTAATGAGGACCCAACACCACAGTCTCAAATACAAGACACAGACTTTTGAATGAACCAGCGAAAAGACGGCACTGAATGGTACTTATTGATTAGTATTTAGCATATTGCAAAAATACAATAAATTAGTTTTGTAATTAACCGACTAGAAGATACTTTACATTCCCCATATATCTCCAGTCTTAGTCTAAATAATCCAAAGTTTGTTAAATCATTTCAGACTTATTCCCTTCTATAAAAGAATTGTTTATACAAGTTCTCATTTGGCTAGACACTTGTGTCTTCTTTTGGAATGGAAATCTTTTTTGTTGAAACAACTGAAGTTTGTTTAAGTTGAAGATTATTTGAACAATTGTCTTTATCGAATGGTGAATTCCAGATGAAAACTTTATTGAAATATGGACACCATATTTTGGATACTATTTAAGCTAGTTTTTCACCAAAAAAATTTGAGTAATGTTTAATCTTTTTTAAAAGTATGTATGCCTTAAAGAATCGCATGTATAGGGTACTATGCCAAAATGTAAATCATTTGCCGCAAAAATACAAAAAAAAACAAAGAAAACCAGAAGCAGAAAAAAATCAGGCAGTGCCAATAATCAATTGAAGTGTCTGTCTCTGGATTTTTTATACTTTACTTTTTGGGGCGTTGATGAAGAAGGGTGCCGGGGAAGGGAGCGGTGGTTCAGTCAGTCCGTGGTTCTGGGGCTATGGTGCGGTTCGGTTAGTTACCGCCAGCGGCGACCACATTAAGTGGAAGACAAGTGGCGGCATGGACAAGTGCCATAGAAATGGCGATTGTGTGTCTCTGTATGTGTGTTCGTGCGGATTGCACAAGAGCTAAATAAAAAGAACGCAATGCAAACGTAAGATACCAAAAAAGCAATGGCACAAGAACTACAAGAATCCCCACCAGAAGACAAGAGGAGGATGGATGGAAGGCAGAGGAAAGATTCAAGTACGCACTTCAGACGGCAAGGCAGAGCCGAACGAACTGGCATAAGGCCGGCAACAATCCAAGACGGGGCAGGATTTCATAATATAGGAATTTCGCACACTCTTGTCATGGAATCATTTAGATATAAAGCATAGACATCAATTTTAGCTATTCATTATCAATTATTCATACACAAAATCCACATTAATTAGGTTATTTCAAAACATTTATAAAGTATCTGATTACCATGAATGAGAATTGGATTGAAAAACTCAGTTACCCTGCCTCCCAAAGAGCACCCCAAAGATAGCCTGCTGATATTTAGGGGATGGGACAGAACTTGGCGGCTTAAGGGGTGGTCAGGTGCGGAAATGTCATTCGAGCCATTGGAGTCGATGACGATAGAGATTATGATAATAATGACGATGACGAACAACGTCCATCTGGGAGCTCTTGTTGTGCACGTTCTTCGATCCAAGTTCCATAGCAATTACACACACGAACTTTCAGGCAAAAAAAACAATAAACAAATAAAAAATGAAGAGGAATACAGTCACCAGTTAGCAACTCGAGTGTTTTTCCAGAATCAGAACAATGGACTTGAAACCACAAACACAATTTTTACAGCGAGTACGAAGAGTAATTACATCTCATTACGTAATAGTATTGACCAAGAAAGTTAGTTGCTAACTATATCCATACTCCCATATTCAAGAAGATTCCTACATTCAAGTTTTTAGTGGAGCTGTGTAACAAAACTTAATTATATCTGAACCCTGAACATTTCTATGTCAGACCTCCGCGCTATCTAGAATAAAAAAAGCTTACAAATAATTCACTTCCTCCATCACAATTAGCACCATAAAAAAATTTGCAATGTCAACTTGGGACTTGGCTGCAATCCATCAAATCGCCAGATTCAATGCGACCAGAATGAAGAAATACTTTGAGTAAAGGCGAGAAATCAAAGGGGCGGGGACGCACAGATAAGTATAAACTTCCCATAATAGCGCTAATTGTATGATATTTAAAGTTGATTATTAAGCTGCCAGTCGGAGAACAAATAAAGCGCATTTAACAATAAAACAATTAGCTTTAGTAGTTTTTGTATATCAATAAAACATAACAGCAATTAAAATGTCACTGGAAAAAAATCTCCAGCAACTGCAGTCAGATACAGCGCGTACCTCGTACATACATACAGATACATAGATTCAGATACATTTTTATCTGGGAAGCGATTAACATTGCAATACACAAATCGTTCGCCTGAATGTGGCTGTATGTATGTTTGTTTGGCTAAATGTTTGTCTGGTGCTTCCAGTTTTGATACGTTTCTACTTTTTTTCCCCTCTCTGCGTATTTATGGTTTGTGTATTTTTTAATTTAATTGCCCATGATACGCGTCATTCAAACCTCGAAGCGATACGTTACTGATGTTGATGACGATTGCTCGCTGACCACAACTACGATGAGAGTGCCCCACAGTCACATTGGAGAGTTTGTATGCCCTATGAAAGCGAAATTTGTGTTTAAGACAATACATTGCAAGTAGTATTGTACAATTTTAAAGTTTCTTGAGCATAAGAGTATTAAAATTTCGCGTATTTATTAGTTTTTGGCACTAAACGTTATCGTTACCAAATGAAACAGCACTCATGGGGTCATTTTTGATATGCTTTCCTTGGCATTGGGGAAGTTTTTGACTCCTAAAAGTTGCAATTTTTAAATTGTTTTTTGTTTTTTTGTTTTGGTTTAGTAATGGAAATTGATATTCAGCTTGCTTTCAATTTAAGGTTTGACAAATCGAAGCCAAGAGCTTGATAAATTGTTTGACAAGCCAATGAAGCGTGTAGTTTTGTTTTTGCATTGTTTCACTTGCCATTAGAATTGAGTTTTTTAGGGGATCGGGATCTATCGGTAGTAACCGATCTTGCTCCGGTCTTTCTGTCTCTGTGAACTGGGTGTTAAATTTAATTTATGGCGCAACACAAACGCTCCATGCTCTACATATTCCGGCTACCAGTTGGTTGGTTAAAGGTGTGCCACCCCACCGCGCTGCACACCAATGGGGCACACAAAATGTTTGGGTCAGAGACAGAAACATCCAACCATTCCATGCTATGTGTTCGATGCCATCCCATCCAATCGCTAATTGTCATCGACACGGGTCTTTGTTGTTCCCCATCTGACTAAAATGAATGGGATGGAAATAGAGGATTGGCCGGGGTTGCTTTTGCTCCTCATGCACTACGAAAAAATGCGGCTGAAAAGTTAAGAATTATTTAAAATTACCAAAAATAAATATTGTTTTTTTTTGCCCATGAAATAATTAAGTCAAAGTACTTCCAATATTTTTTTTCGTGTAGGATTTTTCTCAAGAGATAACGAATTCTTTAAAATAGAAATACTATTCATGTATTCCCTATTTATGTACATACATATTACTGATTAGAGCAAATTTTCCTGCTGCTGTTGTTAAAGTTTTTGAAGCTGATAATCTCCATTCCATGGCGTACCGTACGGCCTATCTTCCAAAAATTATCAGCGAGCAACCGAGTGACCTCGCCGCTTCTTTTCTTCGGCTCGGTTCTTCAGCTGCTGCTGCGGCTGTCTTCCCATTTATTCAATTTATTTCTATTGCTGGCTGCCGCACTCATATCGTGCGGTTTTGTCATGTCGAGCTTCGTGCCGAGTTGAGCTAAGTCGTCTTCTTTAACATCTCCTTGGTCTTTGGCCACAATTGTCATTGTACTAATTCCATTAAATGATGGCGACTTGCGTGCTTTTGTAATTGAAGTGCTCGAACTCGTACAGATGGAAGTGGAAGCGGCGACATATAGTAAGCGAGCCAAGCAGTAAAAGCTTCGGCTCAAGCAGAGGGAACACTACAGTGCAGCTTCTGCTAAGCTAAGTATTTTAGTAAACTTTTTAATTATTTTAATAAAACCATTCGAAAGAAAATGTTAAAAATAGCTAGTAACATGTACATAAGTTTTATGCATTCCTCAAAACGAATAATAAAAGATCTTAATAATTTCCAAAAAGAGTAATATTTGATTTTTTCAAATAAGTATGCAAATTTTAAAATATTTCTCCTTTAAACTACTCTATAGTAACATTTCACTGTATAAGTAGGGCATCGTTAAAAGCATATAAAATCAACACATGTACGCAAAGTAAAGCATCAGAAGACCTGGTTTTAGAGGCAGGGACAGCGGCGTGTTGGGAGATAGAGACGTATTTGACAGCAGCCTTAGTGCCTGAAACTGAGTCGGGGGCTCAGAAATCGGCAGAAAAAAAAGAGCAGCTCGATGGCTGAACCACGCCCCATTAAATGTACATATGCGTGCTCGAGTGTTGGATCTTCTCCGTCGCATTGAGACATTTGACGCCATCGTCGTCGTCGTCGACGTCTTCTTGCTGACGACGTTGCTGCTGCTGCTCATTGGGGCTCACTGTTATCAGTTTGAAATTCCTTGAAGTATTAGGGGGCCTGCAATGGGGGTGCATGGAAAAAAGCGATACCCTCTGTCGTCCAAAATCCATTAAACTAGAAATACAGTTCGGACTCTAAAATGCAACGCATGAGAAAATACATTTTAATGGTCTTGTAATGCAATTTTTTAGGTCGTATTAGAGTAGAATATTATCGACTTCATGAGATTAGATTAGGCCTGGTGCAAGCTCTCTATTCTACACATGGCTCTGATTTGCATGCCGTTCCCCTTTTTGGTACTTATTGTTAGTTCAATGAAAAATTCCAAGGCTGAAGTTTTTTTTGAAAATAGTAAATCTCTAATAATTTGGTTTTTGTACCAAAAATTTTTTTGTTGAACAAAATAGTTTGTAATACTTTTTCGTGAAATTTAATGGAGGATCCCCCGTAAAATTCGGAAAAATGCTTGGAAAATATTGGACAATATGGCCCCCAGCGATGGCTATATCTTGACCGATTTCATTCCGATTCTTGAGCGGAACACCTTAAAAGATTTGTGGATTAATTCTCCATCATTCTGCATCAAAATCTCGGAACAAAATATTTTTTAGATTTTTCGTGAAATTTTATGGAGGATCCCCCGTAAAATTCTGAAAAATTAATGGAAGGACAATACGGCCCCCAGCGATTGCTATATCTTGGCCAGTATCTCTCCGATTCTTGAGCGGAATATCTTAAACGATTTGTGGATTCATTTCCCGTCATTCTGCATCAAAATCTGGGAACAAAATATTTTTTAGATTTTTCGTGAAATTTTATGGAGGATACCCCGTAAAATTCTGAAAAGTGCATGGAAGGACAATACGGCACCCAGCGATGGCTTTGTATTGGCCAATATTCATCCTATTCTTGAGCGGAATACCTTAAACAATTTGGGAATTGATTCTCCATCATTCTGCATCAAAATCTAAGGAAAATATTTTTTTTATATTTTTTATTAAATTTTATGTCCTCTTTAAATTCTGAAAAATGCATGAAGGAACAATTTGGCCCCCAGCGGTGGTTAAACCTACCGACAATTTATATATCCATCCAATGGCCAATTTCCATCCGATTCTTGAGCGGAATACCTTATCGATTTGATGATGAGTTTTGTCGATATTTTTGATACATACCTTTTAGTCTGTATAAAGTCAGTTATCCTATCTCGTTGATTATAGTAGTGTGTATGTGAGCACTTGTAATCACCAATAACAGCGCATGAAAGTATCATCTCGCTTCCTTTGAGATGAAGCTGCCATCACGTCCCTTATGTAATCGCCAGAATGCAGCGTCCCCCGCATCTGTTTATCCGTTTCTCTCTCTTCGGAAAGCTGCAGCTGCTTAAGTTCTAATGAATATGTTAAATCTGACCCAATTTTCCAGAAAAAAATTACAAAATTGTGCGCTTAAATGAATTCGCATAATTAGATGCAGCAGTGCACAGAGGGGCTGAGTCCGCAGCAATGTGTGCATGTGAATTAGGGATAGGGGGCAAAGTCTGGGGTTAAGTGGCAAAAACTTTTATATGAGAAAGTCTTAGTTTCAGACAATTTAATGTAAAAAGGGTTTTAAGATTAAAGAAAAGTTATTCGATTTGAGATTTCAAATGTTTTAAAATGAATAATCTGAAAAGTTTCTCCGTAAATATTAAGCACATTTTTTGTGCTATATAAATTTAATTAACATCTAAAATCTTATAACTTCTGCCCAAGTTGAAGTTTTCTTGAAGACCCAAAGCAAAGTGGCTTCAAACTCTTATTGACCTTTTCTAATATTCCCGCAGCAGCAATTGGAAAACAATTTATTTGGGGAAAAAAATAGGAGCAATCAAAAAAAGAAAGCAAATTAAAAAGCAATTCCCCAAATAAAATTTCCCAAGAATTTTCAATGGTGTAACCAAGTGGACAACGCTTACAAAGCCTATCAAATCCATCCGCTCCCCATAAAATGTCTCAATTTTGCGCTCGACAAAACTCGGAAAAGAGACCAAATAATAAACACATAAAAGTAAATAAAAATCGAAATAAAAAACAACAAGAACAATAAATACCACAAAATATGTAACGAACAACAAATGGACAGAACAATCGCAAGATGAGGGAAGATAGAGAAGAAATGCCTACATTTTGGCAGGAATTGCCAAAAATATATAAAAAATTGTGTTTTGTGCCAAAGCAGCAATAAATTCGAAAAGCAGTTTATCAAATCTGCACACACTGAGAAGTTGTTGATTTTATTAGGGGTGGGTGAGTAACTTTTGGGGGAGTCCTGGTGGTATTCCCTGCCTGGCCCAAAACAAACGAAGAGGATTACACACAGTGTGGTGTCGCCAGTCTCCTGATCAAACATAGAAAATAAAATTTTTTACTTGAAACTTTTGCATACTCTTATGTAAAAATATGGATAAATAAATTAATGAAATTAATAAAGATAAAGATATATTTATAATTAATAAATATAGTCTGCTCCTTCCTAAAAAAAATGTATAGAATAGATGAACAAATTTTAATTTATTGTAAAGGACTCGGAGCCTGGTTCTAATAGAAAGTTGTTCCTTTTCTTAATGAAAACGCACTTAATGTCCTAATATCCGAGACCATCACGTAACTTTTTGTTTGTAAAACGTTTTTGTCTGGGTGACAGACCATTTACAGAAGTTTTTAAGAAACTTCGAAGAACGAAGTCCAATGAGCTGTTAAAATTAGCAATGAGCCAGTTGTAGAACAGAACTGTGGCTGCGCCATAAACGTGGTCAGTTTGTGGTAAGAATTACTGACATTTGTGTCAAGTAATGCTTCCGCTCGAGTTTCTGTGGCAGTGGAGCCGATTTCTGTGGTGGCAGCTGTTCAAAAAGGCGAGAAAAGGGTGGCTGTGGAAGTTTACGGAATGCCATGAGTAGTGGCTATTTGGAGAATTTATGAAATTTGAAGTGACTTCTGTCGCCGTTGTGTGATAAATTCCATGGTGAGGAATTTTTCGCAGTTTTTCTATTAAATTTAGATTCGATTGTCTTTTGATATGCATTTGACATTATCCTAGAAAGGTATACCTTAAAAATTAAAATGAACCTACATCAGATATTATAAAATTATGACTTAAAGAGAACCATTAGACAATGTAATTCATGGTTTTGGCCAAGATTCTCGATTGGTGTGGAAATTGCTACAATTGTTAACAATTATTGTGTGTGCGTGTGGTTGTCTTGCCGTAAAGTGTATTTTTACGAGTGGTGGTGGGGCTTTTTGTTATGGCAACAGCTGCTGCTGGGTGCCGGGTGCTGTGGATGTGGATGTGGCTGTGGCTGTGGTGGCTGCTGCAGTCCGACAATAAATAAACAGCGGGCCACTTGAAATTGGATCGCCAAAAAAAAATAAATACGACTCAGACGGCAGCCGTAAGTCCGCATACAAACGAAAATCGAGAAGGAAACAACAAAACAGAGAAATAAGCCCAAATACACGCACAGGGAGTTTTCACTTTTCTGACACTTGACTTGACTTGGCCAGGGTCCGAAGTCAGTTGACTCTCGCCCCGTTTCCACACCTCCGCCCTGGCCCTTCTTCGCCATGCCCCTACTTAGCCAGGCGATGATGTCACAGCAGCAACCAGCGCCGACAGCAATAATAACTCATAAATGAAAAGTGAAAATCATGAGGAGGCCCTGCCTTGTTCGCCGTAGAAAGTTGCGCAAATTCTTTGGCCCTGAGGGATTTCGCTGTGGATTTAAGAGGAGCGGAAGGGGAGTCGCCATAGCGGGACCCAAGTTAAATATTTGTTGAATTGTCACGCTTCTTTACATCATCAGCGTCATCTTGGGGCTGATTATCTTTGGAATCATCATCGCTTCTGTCGTCACCTTCGCTCTGTCGCATCCTGCGTACGTTTTTGAGGACAACTCCCAACTGGCATTGTTTTTGGGTTTTGCCATCAATGCGATATGCATTTTAATATGCCATAAAAGTGGGGGTCTCTATATTTAGACTTATCAAAGAACTTTATTTAATCAAGAATATAAAAAATATTACTTTTAGGTATTCCACCATGCCAATATTGTTCATAAAGTAGCTTAAATTTGACTATTTTCTAACGATTTCATATTGTAACTGATTATAAGATACAACTTAATCTTTTTCTGAGAACCTTTTATTAAAATGGTGGGGTTTTACTTCACCTTTATGCCTATTGACTGCATAACTCCTCATATTCGTGCCGGCAACGCCCCTTTCTCGTTTCTACTCCCATCCGAGCGGTTAAGCTGAACTTAAAGGTACATTCGTACATTTATGTAGATACATATCGGTATCTGAATCTGCTGTCGCAGCCCTGCGGCAATTTTGAAACGGCAGTCAAGCAGGCAGCCAAGCAGGCGGCAGTCGGCGACTGGTGCTGACATTGATAAAATCATTGAACGCGTGCTGCGCCCAGACGACAGATCAGACAGATGTAAAATATATGTATACAAATGCAGATACCCCCAAAATAAGAAGCCAACCAAGAGCAAGCATTTACTTTTCTCCAGGAACTTTTGCTTTCATCCAGTCTGCCTTCTACTTCTTGCAAAACAGTGTCTACTCACCGAGTGCTTTCTACCCATACGATTCTGTTCCCTGCATTTAGTTAGCATAAATTTTCGAGTTTCTATGCTTTGCTTGGCGTTTCTGCCGGACATTCACTTTTAAGTTCTTCTGTAATGTATTCTGCTAGATTTCTACAAAAGAACGCAACCGTTGTTTAATCTGATTATGTGGGAAAATATATTCTTTAGGTTTCGAGAAGTAGAAGGATCTGAGATTGAAATTTACGGAACTCAAAATGGTATACTATTTTTGATATAGATTATACATTTAAAATTATTAGTTATGGATTAAATATAATGCAAACATTTTGGGCGATCCATACATTTAAAGAACCTTCCCAAGATGAGTTCTTGCTAACTTCATTTAACATTCCATCCCTTATGGTTTGTAGGACTTACATTTTTGGGACTGACGTGGGAGATTGTGGTACCGCCTGCTGAAAAGGTGAACTGGTTGCGACGTCATTTAAATAAACAATGTTTGGTTCAAATTTATGCGCATATCAAGGTGACAAGGTTATGAAAATGCTAACACAAGCCCTGCGACTGCCAGACGCTCTGGTTGGATTTTTGGTCCTGGGAGCCATTCTCTACCCTGAGCGGCTTACTGTTGTAGGCTTGTCTGAGCTTAAGTCTGAATCCGCCGTTTCGTTCCTCTTAGGCCCTGCACACCTATGATTCATTTCTGCTCGGCTGCCGACTCCTGTCTTGAGTATCCTGTGCAGAGGACGAACGAAATGTGTGGTTGGTGGGTGGAGGCTTGAGGCTTAATTGAAATGTAAATTCCCAAGTAGAGTTTTCATATTCAGGCAGGCCAGGTGTCTAGTTGAAATTAATATTTTGTTTGGCAGCCAACAAAATAAACAAGAACTGGCAAGGGTGGAGCTACAAAATCATCCAAAGTGTGAATTGAGTTTATAAAAATAATGGTGCGAGTTGCGTTCTGGCAAAACTTGGTCTTTTGAAGTAAAATATGGAGCAAACTTTTGGAGAAATGATTGTTTGAGGTTAAGGGAACCTTTTCCTCAAGTATATGTAAACTAAAAAGCATGTTTTTGTAGCGAAAATTTGGTTACACATTTGGTAACAATGGTAGCTCTCACAAAACGTGACTTTGCCTGCATTTTTTCGCCACTAGCGGGTGGATCTCACCACCGTCGACACCGCCACCGCCACCGCCACCCTTGCTTGACCCCTCCCCTCCTCCGTTGAAGCAGACACACTTGTGTAAGACCCACTTTGGCGGTTTCATAATCAACACATCCATATACAAGTGCCGACGACTATTACGGCGGCCATTTTGCGGACAGCATTTGAAAATGCTCAACAAAGTGGCACAAACCACTATCCGACAGCCGACAGCCACCTCCGCACCACCACCCAAAGGCACCACCTCAAGGGTGGCGGCTGCTGTGAAAACTCTTGGGAAAACTCTGCCCCACCGCACATACTTTTCGACGCGCTTTTATTCTCTCAGTCTCAGTCTCAGTCGGCCTGCATAAAATGTTGCTTATTAAATCTCGCTCAATTTTAATAAGCAACTTTTTTGTGCGCACATTCCAAAGAAACAAAGTGAAAAATGCAGCAATTATGGGTTTCCCTCCTCAACCAAATGCTTGTATAAAAAAAACAGGAAGTGAAAACTCTAAAAGACCCTGGAAAATGAATACTCTTCTGAGAGGAATGTAAATATATATTACACATTAACATACACTATTTTTTTGTAATAATTATAATAATTCTTAATCTAAAATTTCAATGTTGCATCAATATTATTGATACTTAAATTTCTATAAAAAAATAATAGTGAATAATGTTTTAATATTTAAATATGCCAAATATTTCTCTCTATCCTTTCTCTCACTATATTTCAATATGCACTCTCCCTTGAAAAACATTATTTTTGTAATCACACACTTTTCTAAATCAAGTTAAGGGTAGTGCAAAACACTTAGTATAAAAGGGGCTAGCTAGCTGGCAGCAACAGCAACAGCAACAGCAAAAGCAACAGCAGCTGGCGGCTCGGACTGTGATGACTTTTAATGAATTTTTCACGCGCGCTTTTGCAAATGAAACTCATTTTGCAGCGGCACGTTCTTCGCGCCCCTCCCCTGCCCATTTCCCGTCTGCTGGTTTCATGGGCCCTCTCACATCTGGTGGGCACTTTGGGCAGATTTGCTCGCATGAAAGCGAAAACTAGCGAAACTAAAATGTTATTACGCATACGCTCAGTTGGACGACGGATGGCCCTAAAATTTGGGTCAATTTTAGTTGCCTTTTTTTCGTATGTAGATGGGGCGGCTCTCAATATTCGAAAAGTTTCCAAGCCCAAGTGTTTTTTCTTTTATCGAGTTTAAGGAGACTCTGGGCTGCGGTTCAATGACACCGCCATCGCCATGTTTAAACAAAAGCTGAAGAAGCTACAAGCGCTTCTCTAGTTTTTGCTGGCAAAATAAAAGAAATAAGTTCACCTGTTCGTTGGTATATTTTAATTGTATGTCACTGTTGAATTCGCCTTTTTCCACTTTTTTTTTGCATTGTTTGCCAACAAATAAAACAGAAATGAACTGGGTTTTGTGGCCTAATTAGTTTCACCTGTGTCAATGTGCAAACAAAGCCACCAAAGCATATGGAGTGTGTGCCAGGAGCTTTTGTTTCTCTCCTCTGCGGCTATTACAGCTACTGTTGGTGAAGAAAACAACTCTGTATACAATTTATGATAAAAAAGGAATATCTGAACTAAAAATAATGCAAGTGTCTTGTGAGAACCAATCCTGCAATTGCATAAAGGTTTTAGGTACTGGGTTTATTAGGTTCTTAATACCATATCATAATACGGGGTGTTCTGAGTGACTAATACTCAAATATCAAGACCAACGGAGAACATGACAAGAGTTTGCTATTTACTGAACACAATACTCAATACTGTCATATGAGTCTCAAGAAAAACAATGAAATTTTTGTTAAAAAGGTAAAAACCTATAAGCCATTACAAAAGCTCTTTTAAAAAAAAAAGAATCGCATGTCTGGAGTGTTCCGGAGTATTAAATATACGGGAATACTTTAATTGTCGTGAATCCCCAATGTGAATCATTGGCGAAATTCCCGCATTGATAACTGACGCCAATATATGATCTGGAAATGCAAAGCACATAGCCGGGAACTACAAAACGCTTAAATTGGTTTCAAAGTCACTTCCGAGAAGTGTTTACCACTATGTCTGGCTGGCTGGCTGGCTCGATATACATAGATGAGACCAATGTGTTCTTGGTCACTAACTCTATAACTGGCAACGATTTCTTGGAACCTAACCCAAACAACAAAAACCAGAAAAATACAAGTTCAAGTCGCTCACGTACGATAGAACCCAACAACAACTTTTCGAGTCTAACAAAGAAAACAAAAAGAGCCTGCAATACCCCTCGACTTGTAAATAAATAAATAACTAAAGAAAATAAAAACAAACAGAGTAGAAATACCAAAGAATACGCGGCAAGGTAAAAAATGTAAATTATTGAACGAATTAATTCAAAGCTCAGGTCAAAAGTTCTACGTGAGAAAAAGGCCAACGAAGTAAACAGAATTTGTAACCTTAACAGGCACGAAAGGAACTAGAACAAAATCAATTTTTAATTTCGTTCTCAGTCATGTTAACAGTCAAGACTTAAATGCCAAGAAAATTCACTTTCTATGAATCTTGAATTTATCTAAATAAGTCAGTCAGGTTGTGTTTTCGGTTTGGAATGATTGGAATGAGTGGTATTTTGTACGGACACTTAAAAAAATATACATACATTGTCATTCAATATTGGACATTATTGTTTTCCTTCCTTTTATTTTAGATGTTATATAAATAATTGATAATAAACTAAATTTCGTATACAGGCTATTTTTAATAAATAATACAAAAATAGCACCTTAAATATGTTTAAGGTGTACCATTTAAAAGAGAAGACTGCTAATTGCGTAGGCGCTGGCCCCCATGACCAACTAAATCTTCTGCGAAAGACAGACAGAAATAGCAAGATAGAATCCGACAGATACAAAGAAAGAGAGAGTAAGAGGGGCGGACGACGCGGCCTAGGTGGGACTGGCCTCGCCTGAGTTGTAGGTGAAGGTCAACTCTCTGTTCTGTGTATATATTTGCGTTTTGTTATGTTAATTCTGATTGGTATTCTTACACAGCAGCAACGTCTTTTGATTTTTGGAATACTTTTCGGTTCAAAATTTGATTATATTGGAATTTTGATTACATTTTATTTCAATTTGTTAAATATATAATATATTATCCTAATACATTCATTTCCTAACTTCATTTTCAAAGCAAAACAAATCACATTAAGTTATGTTTGCTTCTTGGCTATTTTCTCGAAAATTACGTATACGACACGTGGTGCGGTGCGTGTCTTAAAAAGCGAACTCGGAAAACAGAAAAAATGCAGACACCAAATGGAAGCAGAAGCTGAGACAAACGGCTAACACAAAAATGAACAGAAGAAACGCCAACTGCAAATTGTATAGCATTTAAGAGACATTGTTGCCATAGCTAAGTGCTTTTAATGTTTATTAATTATGCAATTAAATTTTGCTGTCCATTTAATTGTTTAATACTCATATATATGCTACAAGTTTATTTGAAGAAAGAGACAGAGCGTGCTACAAGTTTATTTGCAGAAAGAGAGAGAACGTGTTGGTGCCCCGACGGCCTGACTGGCTCGATAGATGAGTGGCTTCTGCGGTTATTTCTGTTGTTGCTTCTTTGTAATGACGGGACTAATGCGCATTTAATTTGACACATTTGACTCGGCTTTTCGACTTTCTGACTTTTCGGTGACTTGGCGACTCGGCTTGGGGTATTCGGGCTCGTGCCTAATGGGCCAGTCTTTTACAGCTCTTAGCCAAGCGGAATTATGTCAGCTAATTATTTAGTTAACATCGTTATGAGACCAGGAGGTCTGGCCAACAAACAATTGTTGGCAATTTTTCTATTCATTGAGTGGAAATTGTTTTTGTACAACCGTTTTGTTAGGTGCTCAGCATACATACATATGTACATACATGTGTACCTAGACCTGTGCGGCATATAATTTTCAAGACCCTGAAACCGAACACCAGCCAACTCCCAGCCAAGGTCAAAGTATTTAGCATTAGTTAGATGGCTCACTGCTGGCACTTTTTTGTGCACTTTTGGGAGTCACGAAGCGGCACGGAAGACGTACGTCACCATCATCTCTCGAACTGGCAAACAAACAGAACTCTTCTTTAGTTCGCTTTCGACTTAGGATGTACAATATTATATACCTACTATATAGAGTCCATATACGTATATACGTACGCTTTGAGTCCACATAAAACTCAGCTAGCCCGAAGGCCATATAAATTATGATAATCATAAGAATTACTTCTGTCTCCCTCCACCGCCCTTATGAAATTCTTTAGCATTTTGGCCCCATTCACGTCTTTGCATGTTATGTAATAAAAACTGAATAAAAGCAGGAGCAAATTTTGTCCATATGTGCGAAAATTCTGCAAAATCTTAACAGTAGCTCGTAAAATACATATGTACGATTTCCCTTCGTCCATGGCTTTAAGAACTTTTCAATTCATTTTGTTTTCTTTGCGGTCTGCAATTTAATTCTCCAATGGATTTTTATATAATCACATACACATATTCCCGCTCCATTCGCTCCTTTTTACTGGCTTTAAAATTGATGAATGTTTCCTTACGTGGCATGAAAAGTAGGGTCGTGTTCTTGGGATGAGCGACTCATTTTGGCAACAAAAATGCATTTTGATGGGCATTAAAGCTTTCAAATCGGGCTTATCGATAAGCTTCTTTGTGCTGGCAATGGAATTATTTATGGTCTCTCAAAGAAAGAGCAGTGAATTATGTTCCCAATTGGGGTGGATGGTGACTTTAATGTGGGACGCCAGTCGGATTTAACTACTCGTATTAAATTAACGGAGGAATAAATAAAATATAGAAACATACTCAAATAAATACTTTCCAACAAGCTAATTTGTACAAGATTTATATATTTTTCGATCCTATACATCTTCAGTTCAAGTGAAATAGAAGCCAATTACTGGTACCTGAGTTTCTTATATCTGATTTTTTTGCTGTCATTTCCTGCTATTCAATAGCGGATCGAATGACTCGCCCCTTCTTCAATGATTAATGGGCTCGATAAGCCTGAATGATAAATATTTAATTATTTCATTTAACCAAAAATCTGAGAAACATTATTTATCTATATGACATGACCAAACAATTTCAATTGACACAATATTTATTTTATTTCATCTGGTTCCATTGTTGGCGCTACACTCGGCCAAATTTGTGGATTCAAATCGTTTATATATCGACTTAAAATTCAATGCATTCTGCATCCGCCGTCAGTCGCCAGCCACGCCCACACTTCAGCGGATGGATCGACTACGCCAACGCCCCCCCTCTTAACGTCCGACCACCCCAAAAATGGCTTCGTCGAATCGATTTTGGGTTATTTCATGGATTTTTATATTCAAAAGCCATCGATAAACTGCAGCTTTTGTGTCATGTACAACATGCTGAAGTCACTGCTGTCGAAGATGCCAACAACAGCAAGAACAACAATGATGCTTCAGATGATAATGAAGTTATCGACGATGATGACGATGATTGCTTGTCTGATTTCTGCGCCTTAAATTTATTAAATTCATCAGCACCGACAGTTGACAAAACAAATCGCCGCCCAACAACAGCGGCGGCAAACAAATTACTGCCCAAAAATGTGACAAAGTCTGATCTAAAATAAAATATGGCAAAGAGAAGACAAGACTTCAGATTGTATATAGAATGATGAAGTGAGTTTTGTCTCTGGGATACCCTTTGTGAGGGTATTGATATTTTTGAATTAATACTTTGGAAAATGTTGAACTTTTCAATAAATTTATTTCTTGTCAATAGGGATAAGTCTCTACGAAATATTATTAAATTATAGCTCAAAATGTATTGGGAACATCTTTTTTTTAGAGTTATTATAATCATAATTTTAAATATTACTTCATAAAGTCAGAGTATTAAGGCCATAGTCTTTGATAAATCAAGCACTTCTTTTTTTTCATTTTTTTGAGAGCGCTGCAGCCGGGCAATCATCGACCACACGTTTGGCATATGAAATGATTTGTGCCCATTGTTCAATTGTTGGACGTGTCGGCCGAAGCTTCTTTGCTCCTCGTGTACTCCTTCACTCCTCTGCCGCATCTACTGCCTCCGGCTTTGTGACTTCTGTTGGGTTTCTGGCCTGGCCTGGCCTGGGCTCCAAATCGATTTGGTTTGGGTTGCCGGAGGCTTGCCTGTCGCCTGCTGTCGATGGCGCATATTGATAATTGAAATCAGGCATGAAATCGCTGCGGCTACTTGAATTATGGCGTTTCCCTGGCGCTTTTGTTCTCGCCATCAACTCTCTGCTTCACTCCGCCACCAGGAAGACTTCGTCCGACCCCGCCGCAGCGGTAGAAAATTTGCATAGCAATTTAAAATTCTCATTGAACAACCGAAATAATGGAGAGGAATCCTATATTTTCCTTCCCTTGATTGATGTCCCGCACACTTTGTCACTTTGATTGTGAAAACAATGCTTTGACCAATTCAGACTTTTTAGAGTCCATTTAAATTTCATTCCATTACAACCAAAAAATGTTTAGGTCGTAACAATAAAATAGCATAAAATGTTTTTTTTTTGTGTTTTGCTGATGCCATGTGTGTGGTACTGAGTTCCTTTGATTTTGAAGTTTCATTTATTTGTTCTTGGAAAAATATTTTACGCTTTAGCGCAGTAATTAATGTTGCTTTGGTGGTGACAAGGTGGTGGTGAAGCAAGGAGTCATCTGTGAGTGGCAGGCAAAGCTTAGCAGCTAAGCCAGAAACTCAATCGATGGTTGGGACATTGGCCTTTTGACACTTTCAGCGCTTTGTGCTCCGAAAAAACAGCTGCTTAAAGCCCCTCCCGCTCTTGAAATTCGTTTCAATTCCCAAATTACCGCATATACGTATATGGACGCGACAACATGTGAGCGACGAAATTCTATCAACGGAATGCACAAGTGTCCATGCCGCGTCTCAGTATCTCTCGCATTGCTATTTGCATTGCCTCGCTCGTTTGTAGTCTATTTGTTTAGACTAGACTTGTGCTCACATCGTATGGAATTGCATTGCCTGGCACAGTGTGGCATACATGGCGTATGCGTAACCTTGAGAAATGTATTCCTCTCCCGGCGACCGCCAGCCCGATCATTATTGCGATGTTGCGACTGTTGCAGAATCGGCAAACTAACGACACGCATATGACTACAATGTGCTTGAAAAATATAACAATTATGGCTAGTTAAGAGTTCTGCCTGCTTCTGCTTAGCCTTCCCTGCTCCCCCGCCCCCTTCCCTCTGTCGCCCTGGCACTTCCTCCATCTCTTTCTATGACCATGCTGTGCAATTAGTTTCTTGAGTGCTGAGTACATAGAAAACTCGTAATCGATTGAAATGATTGTGGATTGCCATCACAGAGTTCTTCGAGGTCTTTCGGTCAGTGTGGAAAATTAAGATTATACGAGCGTATAATTTTTAATATGAGAGCATCGCTGTATATGCATTCATACATTACTTGCATGCATATGTACATTTACAATGCTACAATATTGAAAGAAATTATTGTTTTGGATTCGATTTTCATAGCCAACACTGCGTATGGGTAATCTCATATACTAGATTGCGCATACGCCTTGTTTACATCCACAAGATCACCAAGGACGTTGAGGGAAGAAGGATTTACCTCTCTCTTATTTGTTAATATTAGTTTGTTAAATTTTTATAGACAGATTGATGCAATTTAATAGCCAACGCTGCGTATGCGTAATCACATTTATCATATTGCGCATACGCAGTATGTACACATATCCGCAACATCGCCAATATTCCTTGGCGATCTTCCGCCTGGTATAAGTACAAAGGAAATTGTCGATAGCGAAACCAAGTAGAGAAACAACAACAACGACTACAGCAGAAGCGATGAAACAACAAGTGCAACCGGTCAACTGCATTAATGTCAAGAATTTCTAATAGGAAATGCCAAACAGAAAACTCAAATTGTTCCAGCAACTCGGAAAGCAAAACAAAAAGCAACAGTCGCTATGGTTAGGCCCATTAAATAAGGCGCGACATTGGGAGAGAAAGAGATAGGAAGCCAGGCGGCGAAAAAGAGACAGGAAGCGGGCGGGGTAGAAAAAGTTTCGCTTACGTGACCACAGCACCAGTGAAGATTTACACGTCTGACCTTGGGGGCGAAAATCTTGCTGCAATCTTCAATAATAAAATTAAATATAATTGCTGGAGGTAGACGATAGAATAGAGAGCTTGATGGGAGCTACTATAACTGCGAGTACAACTACAATGGCAAATGAAAAAGCTAAGCTGCCAATCAAATTGTCAGTCAAGTGGAAAAGAGCAAAAATTGCAACACGAGCGCGCCAGCAAAGAAATTTTCAGCAAAAACAAAAAAACTTCTCGAGAGATGGGGCAGAAAACTAACACCCAACAAATACAGCCATATTCTGTACAAACTATATGGCTATGGGATGATGGGATGTGTGCAAAACTTGGCAAAAACAAATAGTGCAAAGACCTTGAAATGCTGCTAGCTGCTGTTGCTGTTGCTGCTGCTGCTGCTGAGACTGCTGGGAGCTGGGAAACAACAACAAATTGCTAAATCACCCTGGAATAACCAAATGGGAGAAAAAAAAAATAAAACACGCTAACTTAGAACCGAAACGAGCAAAACAAATCGACAATCGGACGGAAAGCAACAAAAGCAGAACCAGCATTAATGTAAAAAATAATACACAAAATGCGCTAAATACTTGGCAAATAAATATTTCGAATGAAGATATAGAATCTTATCATATAAGTAGATTCGATTTTTAAACAAATTTCAAACACATTTATGATCGATCTGAGTTTTTTTTCCACAATGTTTATTATTTAAAAAAAAACCTGTGAAGGGATGTCCATATCAGGAAATCCATATATAATATCTAAAGATTTCATTAATCTATCACTAAAGCAAATTATATACAGCTTGCCCTATTAAAACCATGTACAAATGTTTTAATTGCTTTCTCGGGTATTGCAAGCTGACCTCAAAACAATATCCAGAGACACATTCTGCAGTTAGAAGCTGCAGCTGAGAAATTCGCAAAATGAACGGATTGCTGGTCGTGGATTGGCGGGGTGACGGGTGGATGCTGGTAAAGGCTTGTGGTTATAGGTTTGTACTTGGCACGGCACACATTTCATTATCATCTTCATTAGAAAAGCGGGCGGAAAGGAGACAGCCAGTTTCAGAGAGAAAGAGAAAGCGAGAGAGAGAGAGTAAGACGGAGAGTGGTGGACGGCGAGATAAGCTGCGGCTGCGGCGGATTCTCCATTACAGCAACGCCGGCGTCGTCATCGTCTTATGGCGCAGTAAAGATTTATTTTCCATGGTCGCCGCCGTTGCTGCTTCCAGTGGATAGGATTTCCGTACAGTGGACGCTCCACAAAATGAATAACCAAAAAATAATCATTTTAAATAGTTCATATAATCATTTAAAATTTAAGCTACTATCATTATCTTTATATTTTGTATTTATGTATATTTATACTTTATTATGCTTATTTAATTTGAATCCTTATTAAATGATAAATACAAAATATATTACAAAAATTTAACTACAATAAGGATATCTTATATAGAAACATCTTAAATTAAATGTGCCATTTAAAGGCAACAACAAACGTCCTTAAAATGTTTAAAACTAAAAAGGATTAAGGATAATAATTATATCTATTATTGATTATCTAAAAATATCAAATGATTTATCAATTTAAAAAAATTACAATCATAAATATCAATGGAAAAAACCCCAAAATCGTCTATGCGAACTGTTTCTGTTTAGGGTCCGCAATGACTTTCTGTTGCAATTGTTCTGCGGAAATTTTTCTGTACTTATTTTTGCTTTAGAGTCGGGGCCAACAAATTGGCAAGTGCGAAAGAGATGGGCTCTGAGAGCGGGACAACAGGAGAGCCAGCAAAGCTGGAAGGCAACTAAATCATGTGATTTTTTTTTATGCCTCACAGAAACGCTTGTTGTTTCTTAAATGGACTTCAAAACTGTACTTTTTTATGCGAGAATTTTTGGTTGTTAAGCAAAGTTCAGAACAATGCAGTTTTGTTCATTTTTTGCCGTCGCGATGATTCCAAGTCACATTTCAGAGGAAAGGGGTTTTTCTAACAAGTTTCAAAGTGGGGTTAAGGTTCTCAAAATGGAAATTAAAATGGGAATTACCTTAGCGAGGAGGAACTAATCTGTTGAAAGACTCGGCTTATTATTGATGAATTCTGGGAATCTAGAAGGTTTACTTTGAATAAAGCTAATTGTAATTCTGTTCTAAATTAGTCGATTCTTTCAGGAGGGTTTTGTTATAGGAAAGTTTTGGAATAGACTTAGTAGTCTTATTCTTCCGATAACTGATCAAACTATTCTGGAAATTTCCAAATATTTAACCGCATTGAAGTACCCAGTGCACTTGCCATTAAACAATTAGGGATATGGCTCATTGAATCATAAAACCTCAATGAGTCCCAAATCAATTCCCTGACCTCGAAATTGAACTACAAAATTATTAGACTGAATTTAAAATTCATGAAGAACTTAACCTCCATAACAATCCATTTACCTTCAATGATGTCCAATTAATTTCACAAATAGCTTCAGCCGGCATCAGTTCATATCCTTCCATCAGCATCGTTCTAACTCCCAAATCATAAAATTGATTGGATTATTTTGGTCGCCTACGAAAGATATGACTGATGGAACCATAATCGATGCCATTAGCTACCACCATACCAGCATATCGGCATCATCCTACCATCACGGAAATGTATTGAATGAAATGCAAAACCATAAGAGTGACTGGCCTTGGGGGAACAAAATTGGCCAAGCTTATGCTAAAGGTAGAGAACTTGCAGTAATCCCGAGAAATCAAGTTGACAAAAAGGTCGGGTCCGACTGCTTCTTTAGCTTATTATAAATGCATATTTTAGGCTTAATCCCAAAGTGGCAAAACGAGAATGTTGCAGTAGGGAACGGCTTTTGGGAAGTCGCCGCCGCCAACCAATGTGGCAACATTCACATCAAGTATCTTGTATCTGGTAGGTATCGCTCTGGTTTCGTTCCGTTCCGTCCCGATTCGGCTCGTCTGTTTCTACTGCCTTACCTGGTTTTTGGCCAGGTTAACTGGTTTGAGGGTAGCTTCTTCTTTTAATCGAGTTCATCATTGTTCATTATTGTCGCCATGGCTATGCAAGTGTTTAATTTTATGCCGCCTGTTCTTCTCAGATGCCGTATTTTTGTTGCAGATGTCCGATCGAAGGTCAACAAGTGCCAAGAGGAATTGGCATGGCCAAAAACTGGAACAGTTTTTTTTATTTTATATGGAAGGCCTACGCCTTCGATGGAAAATTTAATAACTAACTGAAGGTCAACAACAGGAGATTCCAAGCTGGCTCAGCCTGCGGTTTGGACAGACCTTTTGCCTTTCATTTTCAGGCTTCTTGAAACTCCGGCAGAGCCCACATCAAAAGCTGCACAGAACTCTATAAGGAATTCTAATTCGAAAACTATTTTAAATCCGCACCGGCTACAGCTGGGCCTGGGAAAATGGTTTGGTCCAAAGGCAGCAATTTCCGCAAGGTTGCCATTGAAAGCTTCAATTCGTTACCCACAACCGCACGATTACAATCGCATGTCACATTGAGTTTTCATTTTCTTTTTATTTTTTTGTGATTTCAAATTGCACGCAAAAAGCTTAAAACCACCTGAGAAAAAATGTTAACTTTCGGGGGTGGACAGGTGGGTGGGTGGATGTGACATGCAAATTAGTTACTTTTCAACTAACTGGTGATTCAAGTTCAAGAAAGGCAGACATTATTGCGAGCTACATGTGAAGGGTAGATTTTCTCAGTAGAGCAATAGAAGAGTGATATCAGACTTGTTGCATAAATATACTACTTTTTAAATACTATTTCTTAGGCTGGGTGTAGAGAAGTATCACACAATGCCATTGCAATTTCAAGTGCATACACAAATTATCATAGCAAACACAAAAAGGCAAACAGCTTTAGAGGCTCTCAGCTGGGCATATTGAGTCACCAAGCATGGCCATCATGGCCAGCGGATACATTTGTATCTGGGGTGAATGTGTGAGTAGCCACAGATAAACCACATACTAGATATAGCAGCAAATACCCAG
Source organism: Drosophila atripex (assembly GCA_035045925.1). NCBI lineage: Eukaryota > Metazoa > Arthropoda > Insecta > Diptera > Drosophilidae > Drosophila > Drosophila atripex. The sequence continues at coordinate 5,230,463 of JAWNOP010000070.1, read as the reverse complement.
ATACAGATAAAAATCTCGAGCGAACTGTTGGCAGGCCGCGCTCGAATTACAGAAAAAATCGTGCAAATTGTATTTGCTCTTTTCGGGCACAAATACTCAATCGTTTGGGCCGTGCTAGTCTGCCATTTTCCAGATACTATATACTTAGTGGAGACACACACAGAGAACAAGTTTCATCACAATGTTGGACAAGGGCAAGGGATTTTTCACACTCTGCCGTTTGCATAATTGATTCGATCAGATTTGATTGGAGGTCGGTTTGGGTAATGGATTCAGTGTTTTCTGAGGCAGGTGTTTGTGCCTCGAAAACTTTAATGAGATGCCATGCTAGCTGATGTTCTTCTGGATATTTCTCACTTAGCCACTTAGCAAAGGCCACTGCAACCGGGCTTCAATGCAGAACAGTGCCAATAATAACTACAAACAAATTATTGACATAAATTACAATAAATGGCTGCCTTAGATGCCTTGGAGATCTATTAACATTGACTTCTGCAAAGCATTTTACTTTTTTCTTAGCATTTGCTGCAATTGAAATCATAAATTCTAGCAGCCTAGCAGCCTAATGACCAAAGTCAAAGTGGAGTCAAGCCAAGTGGAAAATTGACTCCGAGAAGGGGAATGAGTTGAGCGACGAGCTGGCTCTTTGTTTGTTTTGTTTGGTTTGGTTTTGTAATTATATTTTGAACTTTGCCGCCAAGCTGCAAAACGTGCCTAATTGATATTCTTAATGGCCATAGACAAAGATAGACGTCGACTGGCTATGGCATCGTCGGCTAAGCAATTCACACTTTATTTGAACATTTGCATACATAAATGCCAATACAGATTGCCAGAGATTGTAGCACCAACTTCTAATCAACCAACACGGAAAAAATATATGGGTCTAAGAATATTCAATAGTATTTTGTGTCTGAATTTTTAAATAAATGAAAAAGATAATTTTTTCAATATATTTAGGGTAAGTTGGGCCCCGGTAAGATCTCTCACGATCCCAATCCAATACCCAATGCTAGGGCTACCGATGTGCACTGGTCCGTTAAATGGGTCGAAGACAAAACTGCGGTTGTTGTTTTTTCTGCTGCTGCTGTTGCTGTTGCTGTTGGTAAACGCCCCGCAGAAGAAGACAAAACAAGCCAGCACGCTGACAATGACAACAATTGTAAGCGACAGAGCAAACATTCATTCAGCAGAGCAGCCACCAGCCACCAGCCACGAGCAACCAGCAGACATCCATCTAGCCATCAGACATTGCCGCAATTTTAAATGACCAAATTCGTCTTGTGGTTTGTACTTGAAAGCCCCAAAACTGGTAAATGAAATGCTATATCAAATCGTCCAAGAAACAGTAAAACCGAGCCAAAGAAAAAAGCCAAAACAAGTAAAATGCTGCCACAATGAGAGAACAACTTGGGCCAAACGCAGCTGTCAATCGACCAAAACTGAAAATAAAAACAAAAACGAAACCGAAATCAAGCCGAACTTCTTCTTGTGGGTCTGTCTCATTTTTTACTTTTATTTCGATTCTTATTTGCAGCCGTAAAATGTTAAAATATGTAGCCATAAAATGCTTAAACCCACAGCTCCAATCGAGTGCAATAAATGAAATGTACAAAAAATCCGACAGCAAAAAGAGATTTAGTAAGCGAGGAGGGAAATTTCAGGCGAAATGCGTTTACTTTTGATGTGGCTTGACTAAATGATAATATAAACATTTATTCATCAAGATTCGATGTTTATAAATTTATAATCAGATTTCAAGAGCATCAAAGTGAAACCAAAATTGAATTGTAAAAGATGGTGCATTTAAAGAAGGTTAATGCATTCCATCTTTATTTTTAAAATCATCTTTATTTTGCAATAATCATAGTTTTCATGAAACTCTTTCCTTATCATTCCTTAGAAATATGAACTTGTTTTCATTTATTTAGGAAATCTGATCGTTCTGTGAACTAATCAAATCGGGAAATTGTCACGTAGCTGAACTGATTAGGGAGAGATTAGGGTTCAAGGTACGATTGACTACAGCTCAGTTTCTCTGAAGAGAACTTATTAGGTTTTACATTAAAATGTCGATGCTATTGCTACTCTTTTACATTTTCACTTTTAGCCGTTTCTGAAAGTCTCAAAAGAACTCAACCAACACCAGACCAGACCATATAACAGATCGGCCGAACCATCTCCATCTTCAGCTGCTGGACGGGCCTTTTACGGAGCTGGCCATGCCAAAAGACCCACAAAAACTAGAAACCAAACGAGAAAAATTCTTGTGTCGGCATTATTTATTTATTTATTTAGTGTGTCTTATAGCTGCCGAAATAAACACGATCAAGGCCAACCGCGACATCGACGATGACAACACGGATTGGAGAACAGATTTTCGGCGCCCCTTAATTGAACAAGTGCAGATACTTTGGTTCTCCTCGCGAGTCGCGACTCAGGTACACCATATTTATTTATGCAGATTTCTAGTTTGCCTGCCAAATGAAGAACATGTGCCAATGGCTCCGATCTATGTCGATGTTTTGATGATCATTCATTGCAAATTCTGATTTCTTGATTTGCGTCGACAAGTTTCTAGTACTTTTTGGTTGCGTATACGCAACGTTGGCCTGATGGATTGTGGGCAGTAAGTGGAGAGTTGGCAGACAAGTGTTCTGGAAAGGCTACTATAATAGTTGATTACATGGCTTAACTGGTGTACTCTCTGGTTTACTGTACTTGATTGAAACAAGGGATAATCCCCCCTGTATGGGATTGAAATATACCCAAGAGTACTTTGTTCAGATGCTGAATATTCAGAATAAGTTTGCTAAAGTGTGGCATTGCCTATTTACGGAAACTTTAGCTTCCCAACTGCTAATGCTTATTGTCAAAGTCGTGTTATGTAAAATAATGGCAACCTGCTCTTGGCCGTCAACCAAAACATCAATTACTGCACCGCGCCAAAGTAATGATTGTGCTGGCTCTTCGGTTGATGAGCTGCTGCTGTGCCACGGGGCGTATACAGAATGTAGAATTTGTTCCAGCTCTGCTCGATGATCTCACATGCACTCGCTGCATGAAAGAGACCAAGCTAGCAAATTATCTCTCGCAAAAAAGCACAAAAAGGGAGGCTCGTAGAGAGAAAGAATGATCGGGAGCGGGAGCGGGAGCGGCAGAGCCGCCTTCGTCGCTTGGAGCTTTACAAGTTGTTACATAACGTCGTAATGAAGCGTCATCTGCGCCAAAGCAACAGAAAAACTATCAAGAGACATCTTTGAAAATGTCTAGAAATTAAAATATAATATTTTTAATATATAGAAAAATAGAAAAATGCCAAAATTGGATCAATAAAATAAAAGGTATAAAAAGCTGTAATCATTATATAATTTCCTATTTTTTTTTGTGTGCAGAGCGCATTAACAAGCAGCGTTGCATGAACAGCTCACGGTCACCTATACTAGCGCAACACCATCTCGGTACGTGTGTGTGTGGGTTACAGTCAATATTCGCATTGTTACCAAAAGGAAAGAGATCCACATGAAAGAGCCACCAAGGCAGCGGAAAAAGATAAAAATGATAACGAATTGAATAAATAAATTGTTTGTATAACTCGAACTGTTTCCGCAAAGAGGAAACTTTTGAATAAAATTAATTACATCTTAAAGAGATGATACTAGAAGAATGGTTCAGTTTACCTTAACATTTTAACCTTAATAAGCCATTCTTCAGAATTTTTTTATTATTTTCTACACCCTCTAGTATAGATTTTGGTTACCATATACATATTTCAATGGAATTGCATTTGCAGTGGCAATTGCCTTTAGTTGGAAACTAAACAAATCACTCGATGCCATGGTGCGTATGAGTAATGTGAAACCTATGCTGGTGTACATTTCTTTGGGGGACTTCACTGGAAAACGAGTGCGAGCTGACTCATGCACCTTGTTGGGCATAGAATCTGCGCAGCTTCCAATTACCAACTTCTAAACAAAAAACACATTTGGATTAGTCACCAGACAAATTTCGTTCTGGTGCTGCTAGGCTTGGCAACCAATCTACGTATACGTAATGTTCGTTGCTGTGCATTTGTGAGAAGCATTGGGTTTGAAATGCAACCTGCCATTGCTGTTGGATTTTATAATTTATAATTACAGATGTTCAGCAGTAGTTCACCACACCCTTCTCCCACATCGCTCCCTTTTGCCAGTCAATGGCTTGATTTATTTAGCGTTTTTATTAGTGCATCGGCGAGTTAGACCCGTTTCTGGGCCTGAGTCTGGGTCTGGGCTGGCTGGTGGGAATTGCAACCTTGAACTTGATATTAGATACGAGCCGCGCGTGAATGAGATTGTGAGAGAAATATTTGTCGAGTTCTCACAACCGGTTTCCACATGCCACCGGCCAAGGGCAATGCCAATGGAATCTCTGGCACATCATTTTCCTCCTCCCGCCCAGTCATCAAAATTTAATTTAAAGATACTTTTACCCGTTTATATAGCCCGACTTGTCCGCCACCCCACGCTCACATACACTCTATTTTTCTTTTCGGTTAAGTTTAAACATATCAGCTTAAAGAAGGCCAAATATTTACTGGTTATGTGCGTTTGGCCAATGCAAACATTTCACCACCTAATCCCTCCCCGCCCATTCATCCTGTTTGTGTGCGCAAATATGTAAATCAATGTGGGTCAAATCTAAACGGCAAAGGCCCGAACGGAAGGCGGCCCCTCTGTCAAGTGGTTGGCAGGCTACATAAATTGTGTGACAACCAAGGAGGCTGCCACCTCTGCGCCACCCACCCTTGGTACCCACCCTTGGCAGGATGGCCTCTGGGGAGCATCGTCATATGGAAAATAATTTTACGGGCCACGCATTGCCATGTCAACGTAAAGTTTAAGTGAAATAATTGCACATTAAAATGCATTAAACTGGCAGCCAGAGCCAAGTAGATTCGAAAATACGGAGTACATGCCCAAAGTCCATATTGGAATACCCTACGCTGAAAATACTTTAACAATAAATCTATTAATATTTATAGACTTTTCTTTATTTCTTTAATAAATCCTACATTTTAGATGATTATTCTTGAATGTACATTTTTTATAAGTTTTTAAGATCTTGTATTCCTTTTTCCTCTTTATTTACTTTTAAAGAGTATTAAATTCAATAAAAACCAACTTACATAAATACTCAAACTTATACGTAAATGATCTATATGTTCATATGGACATTGGGAAGGCCTACAATAAATTTCAAGAAAATTACGTTTGCACGCCGTTGGCGTACAATTTTCATTTAATTGAGGCTTATTGCGGTCTTTCGGGTGGGTGGTTTTCGCCAGCCTGTTGGCTGGCTGGCTGGCTGACTAGCTGGCTGTATCTCCAGCTGGTCAACGTGGATATCCATCCATCCCCCCATCTGTTTCTCTGTTCGGACGGAACTGGCTGGGGGCTGCCTTGCGGGGTCGATCGTTGGCGCAACAGATGCGCCCGCATTTCAAAGAACAATACGAAAATTAATCATTAAAGACTTTGACGACGCGATGATGACTACGACGGCGTTGACATCGAGAGGTAGCATAAAGAACCCATACTTATACCACGCTATATGTACATGGATTGTATCTGTCAGATACATTTGCGGGCTTCTGAGTGGAGGCATTGTTTATTAATTTGAATGCTACTTTACTGTTTGATATATAACATTGAGCGATCTATAATTAAACAAAAAAAGATCGTTCCGCAGATTGAGGGATGATGACAGGAAGGGAAGGTGAAAACCAGAGGGAGAGTGGAAGGGAAGTGCTCTGACAGCGCATTGCCACCGTAAAAACCCATTCAATGTCACATTTGACGGAAAATGCAACGCTTCCACGTTTATTTTCTCTTAGAAAATGCTCCACACCCGCCCACATGTTTTCCCATTTTTTGCCATTTTATTTCCGCGTTTCATTTTCTTTGTGACTTCTTTGGAAGAGGTTGAGTGAACCTGTAAGGCCACAATGCTACGAGGACGTATCTGTTTCACACTATAAGATGGCGAACTTTGATAGTTACTTCAATTCAAGCTAATTGACAATCAGTTTGGCGAACAAATTGCACATTCCACTGGGAGAGTGAGAATGCTTAGGTTTTAAAAATTCCTTAAATATTCTAAGCAGCCGAGAAACCCATAAGGCTGTGAATGAAAATAAACAAAATTCACGACAATGACCTCCTATCCTAAACAGATAAATAGATCTGCCGAGTAAATGAGCAAACACTTTCAAACCCCATATGAGAGAAATGGGAGACAGCTAGAGAGCATCAGAACGCGCTGAGACCTAAAATAAATAAAATATATACATATGAGAATAAACAAATATGTGCCTAGAACATTTCGAATGAACGATAATGAAATAAAAACAAGTTCACTGCACGGAAGTATCAAAACAGCCAGGAGGCGGTGACAAAAAAAAAAGTTTTGAGACAACGTCACCGATCGAAATCGAAATAGAAATACTAAAAAGAAATGGAAACAACAAAAAATTATTTAATTCGAAACAAAAACAAATGATTTGATTACGTTATTGTTGAGATAAAATGATGAGACAAAATCTTTTGACGGCAATTATGGTCAACGCGAGTAAAAATACCAACAAATAGCTATCAATTATTTATTAAATTTAGGTATTCGGGTATTCTTTTCTTTTCTTACACAAAAAAATAGATTAATCACATCATATTTTTTGGTGTTCAGCAACACCCTTGGTATTGAACTTAAGGCTAAAATTAATTTGATTCACTTGAGTTTCATTTTTCACTTTTTATTTTGGTAATTTTTGAAACCTGCTGCGCCGCAGACTTTGCGAAAAAAAGTACGAGTTACTGGCAAGCAAGGTTTGGGGCTTGAGATACATTTTATGGACATCATCGTTAAAGTAATCAGCAGTAACGACAAGAATCATCAGACGCAGCAGACGGCGACAAGGCATTAACCAAACCGAAAAACACATGCATACCGTCATATATATCCATATAAAAAGTCAGCGCAGAGAGTGAAATAAAGTTAAAAGACTTTTAACCAAATTCAAGGTCAACTTCGTTTCAATAAATTGCAAACGGAATGGTAAAGGCAAAGCTCAGGCTGTGGGCAGATGTCAGGGGACTGATCCGAAGGAGATCTGCGACTTTCGGCTGCATGACGCAAATTTTGCAAAAACAAAAATATACCCATACCTGTGTACATATGCATGTGTGTATAAAGCCATCAGCGGGTTACCTGTAACTGAACCCACTTTCCCCTCTGATGCCCAAAATTCAGGCAACCATTTTTCAAGTGAATTTTTAGCGTGTTAATAAAGAGTCGAAAATTAAAAGAATGGCTCTGATTAAGCACAACACCACCACATAAATGGAAAAGAGGGACAGGTATAAATGAGATATGAAAGAGATAGATAGTTATATGAAATACATGGATACCCCCACAAAAATTAGAATCAATTTTAAAAAACATATTGTTCCAGGACAATTGGAGAATATATTGACATCGGTTTGGACTTATAAGGAAATCATGGATTTTGCAAGGGATACCCCCACAAAAGCTTAAAAAATTTAAAAAAATATTTTATGCATCCTTATGGGGATTAGATCCACGAATTGTTTAAGGTACTAGGCTTGAGATGGATGAGAAAAGGCAGAGATATAGACATCGGTTGGGGCATAAGACGAAATCTTGGATTTTGCAACAAAAGTTTGAAAAAAAATTAAAAAAAGACTGCTTCAGGATTTTGATGCATTATAATGGGGAATAAATCCACGAATGGTTTAAGGTATTCCGCTTGAGAACCGGATAAGATTAGACATTAATATATAAACCAATATGTTGCAGGTAGTTTGCAATCCAAACTATATAGTGAAGTAAAGCAAAGGAATGGTGAGTTATTTCTTCTTATCCCCAAACTCTTTTATGTCCACAATATCTCCCTTTAAGTATAACCCACAAATAACGCGATATGAATGAATCTACATATATATTTCAACATTTATTTACATAATTTATTTATTTTACCTGTTAACCAATTTATTTCGGATAAATTGTTTATATATTGCTGGTACATACAGGTCTGGGTCTGGTATACGTTTCTGCTTTTGATGGTGCTGTTGCGGCTTTTGTTTACACATTTTAAATGAGCTTCATGTACTTTAAGTTTAATCAACTTTGCACCGCAGCCCAAAGCAGCAGAAACGGCGGCTGTAACAATTGATTAATTAATTAATTATTTATTGAACGTGCCGCAAGCAATGATGCTGCTCCAGTCCTTAATCAAGCAATAATTGCGAAGAAATAAGTTTGCAGGTTTGTGAGATACAATTTTCGAAGATATAATGAAAAATCTCTAACTTGTGATACGTATGTACGTATATTTAACAGCTTTTATCATTAGCTGGGAAAGTAACTAAGCCGATATAAGACAGCACTTGTCTGGCAGTGCCAGCAATACAAGTACATATGTGTTTAGATATATTATTTACACTTTGTACACTTGGCAGAAACCAAATAAGAGAGGTATAAGACGGGGAAACCAAACAGACTTTACGGCGGACTTAACAGAAGAGGGAGCTGGCATCCCATACTACACCAGCCCTTAGGCACCAACCCCAAGCCCCAACACCCAACTCACAGCTGCCCTTCGTCATACTTTTCGCTTTGAACTGTGTCAATGGCCTTGAAATTGTTTTGCACATTAGTAGCTGGCTGCTTAGTTGTTGGTGCAGCCAATCGGCGAGATTAGAGGAACAAACTGCACTCGCTGCGATCTTGCAAGCCCATGAGGAAGCGACTACACCCACACAACTCAAACACACATTCTATGATTCTCTGCTGCCATGGAATTTCCGAGTAGCACAGTGCGTATGATTAATATTGAAATTTCTATGCATTGGTAGCTATATTTTATTAAAACATTAACATTTCAACATCAAGTGGTGTAATACTTTGTTTCTATATAAATGTAATTTAATGTACAAACTAACTAAAAAACATAAGTTTCAAAGATTGAGAGAGTTTTTTGTACATATATTTGCTGAACAGAAAAAAAGATTGTTTTAGAAAACCGAAAAAATTAAGATGAAGTGTATATATATTCTTTTCAAGGTCTGGTGGCAAGCTCACCCTATTCACCCCATTCACTTGTGGCTCGATAACTCAAACACTCTCGAGTTCACAGTCTAGCCTCACAAAAAATATATAAACATCACACTTGCAAAGTGCACCAAGAGTAAGTGTTAATTTGTGGCCACATCAACCGAAGCTCTTTTTGAACCCCGAAGCAACACAGAAAACCCTAAAGTACTGCCCTCCAGCTCCAACGAGTGCAACACGACAAAAAAAAAGAACAGAAAAAATTAAGAGATTAATTCGAGACAAGCGAATGCAAAATACGAACCATAAACAACTCGGGAGAGTGCCCAGCAAGACAGGGAATGTGATAAAAAGTCAGAAAAAAAGACTGAAAATTCGAAGACGGAAATACTCTACCATCGTATTATTTTCAATCTATGCAATTTAAATATATTTTGGTTATTTTCGATAGACTTTATAGTGGTTTAATTTTTACAAATTTCATAAAAGAGAACCCACATACCCCACATACACTGTATATTTTGTAAACTGCATCTGACATTATCTAAATACTTGAATTTTTGTTCCTTCCAGAGGCAATTAGGGTTGCAATAATTCAACAAACTTGAACTTCAGCCTGACGGCACCTTGGGGTTGTCTCTCTGTTTATGTGATATCTGGTAATTGCAGCTTCAATTGCATTACTCATGCGGGTCGCCTAAGGCCAGATATCGAGAAAAACTAATGCTCGTCGGGTGACATTGTAAGAAAATGCTGTTGCACTTGATGCTGCCAACTAAAGATGCTAGTTTCGACGAGATGACGCTTAGCTCGCATCAAATGCACTTGTGAAGTTTTTTCTCTCATTTTTTTTTTAGTTTTTTTTTTTGCTTTTTTGCTATTTCATTTCTGCTGCCTTTGTCGAGTGTAAGATTTCCAGTTCACCATGAAACGGGACGCAGCTGGCTGCTGGCTGCTGCCTGCTGGCTGAGTTTCATGGTCGCGTTTTTGAACCATTTTGCCAAGAGATACAGCCACCCAGACGAGGGGAGCAGGAGGCCGAAACCCGTTGTGCAACATTTTGTAGCCAACCTTGACCCGGTTCTACTTCTATCTGTAAGCCCGGCTCGAGCCGGCTGCCTGCCACCTTCGGGCTTTTAGCAAATTCCCAATTGGCTCGAACTTCACGCGGCAGACGCGGCAGAACTTAATTAGCATTTCCGCACGTTCGCCCATTAACTTGTCCACATTGTGAGATTTTCCTGACTAGAATGGGAAACTGTTGCTCCAGAAGCAACCTAATTAAAAGTGCTACTTGAACTTGCTAACTTGAAAGGATTCAGCATGGATTAATGCCTCAAGCTGTTGACTGCCAGATAACACTTCATCAGCGCGTCATGGAGTTGATTCAGCTGGAGGATTTCCAAAGTCAAGATGCAAAAGTTTTCAATTAAAAAATGTTCTCATTTACATTTCAAATGGACATTTATTCCACTTGACTGTATCTTTATTGGATTTTATGGTAGAATGTTTAATCTGGCGATTGATTTATCCAATGTAGTCGTGCTGATAAATATTTAATTAAATTTATTTTAATTAATTTAATTTAAGAATATTTTATATATTATATTCTACCAATTAACAACCCCTGTTTAATGTTCGAACAATCCAGTTGCCAGGACAATGCCAGGACTGGTTGCCATAGAAACGCTTTGGAAAGCAACCAAAACAAGAGTATCCAAGCGAATCAGTTTCATTTTCCAACGAAGCACAAACACAATATGTTGCATCAGGGAATTATTCTGCGTGAAGGACATGTCACCAGAACAATTTACAACTTGGTAATAAATAAAAAAACTACTAGTCGATAATTAAATTTTAACTCTAAACACAAAAAATGTGACAGATCAAAGACAAGCGTTATGAGGATGTAATCGAGTGCATTACCAACTTTGGAGAGGCAGCCAGCACAAGGGCCGGGCTATCCACCCTGGGGCACTGCTACTACCACGCCCAGAAGTACGAGGAGGCAGCCACCTGCTACGAGCAAATCTGCCACTTGGCCCCCAATGAAGCCAAGTACAGGTGGGGAGAAAAAAAATAACAAGCAAAGTTGTAATTAACCTTAAAAAACTGTTCTCATTTAGATTCTATTATGCCCAATCCCTCTATCAGGCTGGACTGTTTGGGGAGGCCTTGCGAGTCCTTAAACAAATCGGCGACCAGGAGGACGAACTCCAGGAGCATTGCCTCCAACTGCAGAGTGCCATTTTGTACTCCAGCGAGGACTATGCCGGCGCCCAGAGTCTCCTAAATCAGCGGGCTGGTGGCACTGCCGAAACCCTCAATGACGAGGGGTGCCTGCTGTTCCAAGCAGACCAGCACGAGGCGGCGGTTCAGAGGTTCCAGGGTGCACTCCAAGTTGGCGGCTTCAATCCCTTGGTGGCCTACAATGTGGCCCTGGCTCACTTTCAAAGGAAACAGCGGGCCCAGGCTCTCGATTACACCTCGGAAATAGTAGAGCGGGGTATGCGGAATCATCCAGAGCTGGGAATCGGCGCCCAAGTGGACACCGATGGCAGTGCCAGGAGTGTAGGCAACCCCATCACGATGGCCATGTCAGGAATTACACAGGCCCTGAACTTGAAGGCAGCTTTGGAGTACCAGGTTAGGATCAGTTATTGAATATTTATTCATAATTCATAATTATTATAATTATTTCATTTTTTTAGGATGGCAACGAAGAAGCTGCTAGGGAGGCTCTCATTGATTTACCGCCACGTGCTGAGAGTGAATTGGACCCGGTCACGTTGCACAACATGGCCATCACGGACCCCCAGGGTCCGGTCGCGGGTCTCCGGAAACTGGCCTTCCTCCTCCAGCTGGGCGCCCCATCCTGTCCGAAGGAGACCTTTGCCAACATTCTGCTGATCTGTTGCCGGCACGAACTTTACGAAACAGCAGCGGATATCCTGGCCGAGCACACCGGCCTCACCTACAAGTATTTGTCGCAGTATCTGTACGAACTCCTGGACGCTCTGATAACCGCACAAACCAGCGGAGAGTTGGCCGAAAAGAAACTGGGCACCTTGGCGTCCAGCCTGGCCGGGAAGCTACGCAGCTTGGCGGCAAAAGTTCAAGAGGTGAGGGCCACCAATGAGCAGCAGGCGCTCAGGGACGCCCTCAAGGACTACGAACAGGCTCTGGAACTGTAAGCCCATTAACTCTCAATATTTAAATCATTTTCAAAGTACAGTTTATTATTCTCTTCCCTCAGCTATCTACCAGTGGTAATGGCTCGAGCATGGATTTCTTGGCGAGACGACGATTTTGTGGGAGCTGAAAGGGAGTTCCACTCGAGTGCAGAGTTTTGTTCGGAAAACTCAATCTGGAGGCTAAATGCAGGACATGTCCTGTTCATGCAGGGCGATAAATACCAGGAGGCTACTGCCTTTTACGAGCCCATCGTCCGTCAGCACTCCGATGACGTGAGTTTAAGCCGCTAACCGGCCGTTTGGGCCATAACAATTTAACGTTTTTCGACTTCTAACTACCAATTCCCTTGGCATTGACCAGATCATGTCAGTTTCGGCAGCGGTGCTGGCCAACTTGTGCGTATCCTACATCATGACCCTGCAGAACGAGGAGGCCGAGGAACTAATGCGCAAAGTGGAAAAAGCCGAGGAGCTAAAGGGCAATATGGGAAAGCAGTACCACCATTTGTGCATTGTCAATCTGGTGGTGGGCACTCTCTACTGTGCCAAATCCAATTATGAGTTCGGCCTCTCCCGCATCGCCCACGCACTGGAGGGTGGGTCGGGAAACAGGCTGTACGCGGACACCTGGCTGCATGTGAAGCGTTGTATCCTGGGGCTGTTAACGGGCATGGCCAAGCAGAACATTATCCTCCCATATGCCATCGTGCAGGAGGTGCTCAGCTTTTTGCGCTTCTGCGAGGCCTACGGCCTCCTGACACCGGCTAATATTTTTTCTGCCACCGAGCAGGTGCCGGAAAACCCACTGACCATTGGGCTGGAGGCCAGGAAGTTGCGGTTGCTCTTGCTTAAACTCAGCGAGTATGATAATTTGTAAATACGTATTTGTAATATTTTCTTAATAAAGTAGGTAAAGTAGATAAAACTTGCGGAGTAGTTGGGTATTAAGGTCATCTTCCAATCCAACAAAGCCCCTAATCGACTCTGTCAGGGTAGGAAGTTCGTCACCAAAAATAAATTCCGCCCTGGGATCAATTTGTCTTGGCAATGTGTGTGACAGTAGTCGGAGATAGGAAGGACCTCCGGGCGGGACAGTCAAAAAAAAAAGGCACTGAAATAAGACGGGTAATAAATATAAATTACGAGTGGAAGTGCAGAAATCTGTCATAAATCACATTAATGACGGATTTTCATCAGACAGGTCGGCGTAAGCTGGAAGTGGATTGAATGGCAATCTATTGACAAAGAACCTGAACAGAACGTGCTAACCCGGCCTGAACTGTCTTCTCCGCCGACCTCCGTAAATGGTATGAGGTTGGTAATGGAAATGGGGGTGTGGTTGCCGCTCAGCGAGCACGTGAGCACTCACGCGTTCGATTTGACAACGTGTTTATGTCGCAGCTCAATTCCGCATTGACAGTCCCATCGACATCGCCCTCGTCCTCGTCCTCGTCCTGGTCGTTGTTGCCACCAATGGGGCAGCAAAATAGAACAAGTGGTAACAAGCTATTTTGCAAAAGGTGGCGAATACCAGATACTTGGTAGTTACATAAATATTACAGTTTATAACTATACGTTTTATAAGGATATCTTGTATGTCCTAAGATATGAATCTTTAAAAAAATTAATAAATAATAGACACTAGGAGGATATTGTAGGTCATTTTAGACATGGACTGAAAATGCGAAAGCAGCCAAAAACTCCTAACAAGCACTTTAAGCATCCTCGCTCTCTTACCCTGGTGCCCAGGACCATCATCATCAGCATTGATGTTGTCATTATACTCATCGACATCCTCCTTGTCATTACGCGACGCATTCCAAAAAAGGAGAAAAGTGTACAACATGAAAACACTTGTCATTAACACAAACAGACAGAAACACTCCCCCACGCACATACACTCTTACAAAAAACCCATACGTGCAGAATTAGGGCTCAAGGATGGCGCCTGCAGTTGACTCTAATAGTAGTTATAGTTCTTCATAGAGAGTTCGAACTATGGGCTTCCACGGAACAAAAACTAAAATATAATTAAGGAAATTTAAAAACATTATTTTATTTATTTAAATATTATAATCAACCATTTAATACTTCAACCTATATCCAATAGCCAAGTAGTTTGTTTAATTAAGTATTGGATTGGAAGAGTTCGGCGTTCGGGTATCGGAAACTTAAGGCAACTTTTTGCCAGCCTTATTCTCATTTCCCTGCTGTCGCCGGCAAGTGGCGTTCATTTTCTTTTACTTTATCGTGTTTGTTGGCCGTTGCTTGTTAGTATCCTTTTGTCGGCGCCTCATCCTGCTATCAAGCCCCTTTCATTTGCTCACCACTCCGCGAGCACTCGTCCTTAATCCAACCCAATTCGCTTTCATTCTGCCAGACAGCAGCCTCCAGTAAATTGTGCATTTCAACTTTGCCTTAACACTTTCGGCCCTCTCCCCGCGTCGTTGGCTCCTCCGGCTGAGTGTCGATTGTTAATATGCCTTTTAAGCTGTTCTCCCCCGAAAGCTGGGCCAAAGTTGGCTCTCCGGCTCAAAAACTCTAACTAAATTGTGTCTGCCACTCTAACTTATTTTCCAGGCCATTTAAAACGGCAAACACGCATACCGATGCGTGTACTTTGTATATGCATGGAAATGTCCTATTTAAAAGGGCTTGACTGCACTCCTCCCAGCTCTGCTGTATGATCGTGTATCCCTCCCGACAGCTATTGTCTATGTAGCTCGGTGATGGGTGGAAAAAAAAAATTATAAACCCCATTCAAGTCAAAAATCAATAAGGCTTTGTTGATGTTCCTGTCGGGGTACCTCCTATTTTATATATTTTTTTTTGACCGTTGGCTTTTGATGGGGGCAATTGTTGCACGTCAATGTGTGTGCATTTTTGTTTGTGTGTTTTTGTGACAGCTTAACTGCAAACGAGGAAACGGCCCAGGCCCTGGTCCTGGTCCTGGTCCTGGCTGGAAGCCCCTACCACGTAGGAAAACACGGCCTTGCAAAGAGGAAATCAAATCTAGTGACGGCCTGAGTGCCCGGACATTCAGTGGTTAATTGAAAAAGGAACCATCAAAATGAAGAATGAAAAAATACAAAACTTTTCAAGAATGGTTTAATATTGTTGGGGGAAAAATGATAACCAGTGAATTGCCATTTTCGACTATTAATTATAGTTAATTTTTCGAAGATACTTTTCGCAAGCAATTGTCCCCTTTATTCAATCCAACCATTAATCAAGAACCTATTTACAGGACACAAGCTTGTAGCTAACAAAAGGGTATCCCCATCGAATGATTGGCAGACAATTTAAAAGAGATAGCCGGTTAGCTGTCATGATTGATGCAACAATGGCATTCACGGACTGCTTGTTTCCTTTGCTCGCTCATGAAAACACGCTTTCGCTTGAGCACGTTTCGCCAGGAAAGTTCTTAGACAGCCGAGGCTTTGAATCTTGCTCTGGGGAGCATTAAAATTTTCTGCACCATTTATCAGAACTGTTGGACCGC
Source organism: Drosophila atripex (assembly GCA_035045925.1). Taxonomy (NCBI): domain Eukaryota; kingdom Metazoa; phylum Arthropoda; class Insecta; order Diptera; family Drosophilidae; genus Drosophila; species Drosophila atripex. The sequence continues at coordinate 5,214,659 of JAWNOP010000070.1, read as the reverse complement.
CAGGACGAGAAGGACGCGTTGTGTGGCCAATAACCTTTCAAGATTGGGCCTGTAGTTTTAACAGATCCTGTAAATGATTTGCAAAAGAAATTTAAATATGTGATAGCAGTCCCTTACTATATTAACGCGTTTTTCATAACATGGTCTCTTGGTTACTAAAAAATTATATTTTTGTTAAAAAAGATATGTGGATGATAAAAAAATCAAAACATCCTTGAAAAATAAAGACTATTATAATGGAACTTTGTAACATTCCACTCGTAGATATTAACAGCGCTTGACAACTTAACAGATGTTTTTAAAACAGCAGCTTCACTTAAATGTTAAACCAAAGCCAAGAGAGGCTTGCTACGTAAGAGAATTTAACGATAAGTTTCTCTGCAACAGTGACAGCTTTTCCCGAAGTTCTCTTTGGTTATTTTACATTTCCAGATTATCACTAAAAGACAGGCTAGTGACTAGTCTAATCTATTCTTATTTTCATCACGATATTCAGATACAAATGTGATATTCTAAAGAATAAAAGATCCATTCTCTTTCAAGTATTCCTCGCCAAATTGGCTCAACCCAAAAGTCGAAATCAATTTGATTTTAGAGAGTGCCCGAAACAGCCAATGGCGATGCGAATTTTTCACAATGCTGGCCAACTAAATGTAAAAGGCGAAATTGTGCATGAAAAGCCCAGACGGAGACCCAAGAACCGACTGGTCGAGACATACAAACTTGCATAAATATGTAACCTTTGTATATCCTCGAGTCATTCGAAATTTGCACAAATGAAAATTGTGGCAGTAAATTGAATTACCCAAAACAGCAGCAGTGGCAGTGGAAGTGGCAGTGGCAGTGGGCAGCAACAACAGGAGCAGCCGTGACTACCGCAGTGAAAACAAAACAATAAAGGCGACGGGAAAAGGAATAAAAGTGGAAAGGCCTAAACCGTCCTTCTGTCTCACTTCTCTTCATCCAACCCAACTCCCGTCCATCTTATCCACCCCTTGGCCAAAACGACATCTCTGTTTCAAAACAAATAACTTGGCTCGTTTGGGGCCAAGCTAAAAAAAAAAAAACAGGCGAACAACCTAGTGGCTCGATTTTTTTTAAGTTTCTGGGCCTTGAGATACCTGGTAATGCCATGTCATATATAGTATTATTAATTTTTTAATTATTATTCAATAATATTTGATTGAAACTATAAGTATATTGGCTCGAGTTGGAGAAAGTGCTCCTGGTCTAAAACGATAATTATTATAATTTCTAGAATCAAACATTTTTTAGTTCTGAATTCGTACAATCTGCCTCAAGTATCAATTATGTATATAGATAATTTGTTTTTATAGATGCCTGTGTTGCAAACTTACTCATAAAACAAGAAGACCTTCTGCAAGGGTACAAAAATAAACTGTAGCCGTCACTAACTGCAAAGTCAAATGAAATCCCTAGGGACTGACTTGCTCCCCGCCAGCCCTTGTTGTCACATTAGCCACGCCACGCTGTGCGTCCTTAATGAGCATCGCAGACATATGCCACGGGATGTCAGGACCTGAGGCCTTGGAGACCCTTCGTCCTCGGCCTGCGGAAGATGGCTGTCGGCCGGTGCTAGAGGTCGCGAACCATGCCCTGGATGTTTTTATGGGTCCCATCACTACGCGTCCAACAAAAATTGCTATGCTTAGGATATCCTTGAATCGCAACTGCAGAGAAAAAAGAAAAGACCGGAAAGCTTCTGGGTTGTAGCTGAGGACTGGATCCACGGACACCACGCCATATGTAAATGGCTTTATTCTTGGTAAGACAAAAAGTCTTCTTTTCGGAGGATTTTTATCATAAAGAACATATGTTGGTTATAAAAAAAATGCCAAAAACATATATTTAAATTGACCAATGACAGTGTACTTCGCAATAGAATTTAAATTCGGATTCTAATCCTGCTTAAAGTTTCAAATCCCATACGTGAGTGCTGACCAAAATGCACTCTGTAACCTCCGCCAATCTGCGACCTCAAAATCAACGCCATATCGTTGTCGCTCATCACCCGGATGGGTGATCCAACCCGCGTTGGAAATCACTTCAATATAGCTACATATAAGCCAAAATTTTCAGTGCTGGCGTTGGCCCCTTTTGAAACACCCTCGCCATTTAAAAGAACAAATCCAAACCCATTTTTCGCCACACTTGTTGATGCACATAGCATATTATAATTTATTTTTTACACTCTATTATAATTATAATGATGGCAGAAAAAAATGAGTAATTGGTGGAGGAAAACAGACACGAAAAGAAGTCCCGAAAAAATCATTTTGAAAAATCAAAGCTCTAGTTGCCACATTTTCTCTGTGATGCTCGCAAAATTGTATTTTTGGCTACCCGTTCCAGTTGCGAGTCCCGAGACAAGAAGTTTTCTAAACAAATTGCAGATGCATTTCGACATTGTGTTGGTCTTTGGGCATGAGTGCCACAAATGTTTCTGACGTCAGCATCCACCCCGAATAACCATTACATTTGAAAAGAAAATATTAGGTTAAAAAAAAATATATTAAAATCCTAAAAGAAAAAATATTTAAGAAAATAATTGTGAATTACTTTACAGTCATAGTAAAGAGTTTATAAAATTTATTCAAGTTTTAAACAAAATACAAAGGCCTGACTGCTTCGCATCTATATTACTTCTTGTTACAATTTTTTCATTTACTTATTTTTTTTTTTGTTAGTTTAAAAAACCAAAGTTTTTTGCAGCTTTTGTTCTGTTTATTTCCCCTGTAGCTTTGCTCGATTTGCGGCAAATTAAGTTGGCCTGGCCAGCAGACCATGTTCGTCCATTGGAGTACGCCCAGCACCACCCACCCACCGTCAGCAGCCACTAGATGTTCACGCCACATCGTCCGGGGCTAGGGTTGACGTTACGCGGGGTCTGTGGGGTTCGCTTGGGTCGGGCGGTCTGGGGGTCTGGGGTCTGGCTGCTGCCCAAAAATGCAATAAAATTAAATGTTTTCGTATAAAAAAAAACTTTATGACTTTGTGTTTATGTTCGCAACACGCTCGACGCTCCGACTCCCGGGCCTCGGAGAATCGCGATCCGAGACTGTAGACGGGGCAGACTTTAGACGACTCTCGCAGTCCTCTCGGTGGTGTTGTTGCTTTTAGACTTTCGGTTGGACGCTTGGCCTGCTTTAGTTTCTGCGGCTGATTGGCAATTGTTTTTGCTGCGGTTCCTCATTTTGGTAGTTGGTAGTTTTTGGTCTCTGCTCTGCTGCCCTGCTGCCGGCGCGCATGTGTTGACAGTAATTAATTTAACTGGCATAAATGAAATTTATGCGAGCAACACATTTTGCGATACTTTGACATGCCAGTGCCCCGCAGCCATTTGCAAAAAAAAATTGAAACATATTCTGGATCAGGAAAATCTATGTATTTTGGCGGGGAAGCAAAAACAATATTTGAAAATTTTTAGAATATTTTAGAACCCTGACCTGTGACTTAGCCACAGTTTATTAACTTTTTAAAATTAAGTAATATCTCCCCAAAAACTTATTAGCTTTCTTTCATATCGTAATCGGCTATCCATCTTATCTTATCATTAAACGAAAGCTTCCAATCCGAACGAGACCAATCGGCTATGGCTCAGATAATTCCACGCTTCCTGCAAATTATGGTTTCACTTTTTATGCGAACCTCCTTTATCGCTCGCTTTTACGCCTCTATCGAAGGCTGAAAGGTGAAATCATCGTGTGGCGCGGCACGTTCGCCCTTCAATTGAGGGGCGTGCGAAATGCATCGTAAAAATCAAATATGAAATATATTTTTTAACAGCTCACGCTTTTTGACAACATCATTGAAGAGCTCGGGCTCCTCAAGCTCAAGCTCGAGGTGTGTCCAACTAAATGCTTATTAATTATGAGTCTGCAGGCGCACCACTAGGTACTGGGCACTGGCACTGGTACTGGGTACTGGTACTGGTGCTCTGGCATTCCATAAACACCCGACAAAGTTCCGCACAACAGCAAAAGTAATTAACTTAATATTGCTGTAAAAAGAAAACTTTTTGCCCCAAGTGTCGTAAAATAAAAGATTTCAAAGGAAGCTGATGGGCGACGATGGGGACGATGATGGGGAAAAAGCGAAAACCAGTCATAAACAAATGAAGCTGGAAAGTGCAATAATGTTCAACATTTTATCTCACTGAACAGAACAACCCGAAACTGTTGTAATTATAATTGTCTAGCACAACAGCCATAAATCGAAATTCAGAAAAGATGGAAATATCGTATATCTGTCACAGTCTCGGAACGGTAACTTTATTGAGTTTTTAAGCCAAATTCGTCAATTGTCGTGTGGAAAACTGTTCCAATTGGTCCGGTTCCAGGTCTGCCGAAAGGATCTTGTCGCCTTTCACGCCAGCGATTGATTCACACAGCCAACTTCCGCAGGCGGCGGCGTTCAAACAAGCCAACAAAAAGTTTACGCTTCATAGAACAAATTGAATAAATCATTCGACGTTGTCGGGTAGCTACCATCGAGTCACTTTGGACGGGCAGAGGGAAGGTTCCAACGCGGAATAGGAACGGGCCGGAGGTCATGAGCTTACACAATTGTTGCGCAAAATTGACCCGGAATAAAAGACACCTTCCCAGAGCTCGCTGCAATTACAGAAGTAATAAGTAGAAGGCGCTGAAACTGTGAAAAGATTTTAATTAATAATAAATAAGTAATTGCATTTAAAGCGTTTTGAAAAACAAGCTCAGAAGCAGTCATTTAGCCACCTTTAAAGTTAATAAGATTTCTTGGAAACGTTGTCTTGTAAAATGTAATATTCGCACCTAATCTTGATCTTAAAAAGGACTAACACTAACACCTTTTTTCCTTAAATAATTTTAAATTAATTTTAATGTATTTTTTTATTTATTACCTTTGAGTCTAAATGCAACATTTTATCCCAAAACGCTGTGCCACCACCTGCTCTTCTTATTGCAGCAAGGCCATTGGGGTATACCGCAGCGTGTTGCGGGACACTTACAGCATGCTGGCCAGACGCCGATGAATAATGTGTTCATCAGGAGCAGTAGTAGTATCCAAAATTCCAACGACAAAGTCATTGCGGTGACTAAAACACTCGTGTATACCCTCCCACAGCACAACTCTCGTTGAGTCGAAGACATCGTGATTGGGCTTGGGACCTTGTCGAATCAGTGAATCAAATGTGGATGACATAATCGGATCGAGGCAGATGTAAATCACTGGAACAGAAAATGCATTTACAAAGGCAGGACTTGGGGGAAGAGCCAACATATCCACTGCCACGGACAACACTCGAGTGTAATTGCGAATGTCCGTGCCCGTTTCCGATTCCGTTGCTCGACGCATCCGTGATGGAGTCCATGTATCGACGGACGTAAAACAACATCATGGAGTTGTGCCCAATAATACGCAATAAAACAAATTCCGTCGAATGCATATAAAAATGCAGCAATGCAGTAATCTGGACAGAATCCGGCACGTTGGCTTTGGCAGCAATGCAAAAAATTAAAGTTGACAGTTTAAAACCCACAACGAATTCATTTCGCCGGCAGAGCTTTCAGAATTCAGAAACTCTACAACCGCACGTCAGAAGAATCTAAAATGTTTGCCAATATTGGGTGAGGAAATTATTTTTTTTTTGCGAGGAGAGATTAGAATAAAATTTGTAACTATATTATTAGCCTTTTGGTTCTAGTTTTTCCACTGACTGTTTTTGCCGTGGAGAAAGACGATCCCCAAAATGACCGACCACTAAAATTACTTCGCGAAATCCCAAAAAAACCTCTCTTCGATCAGTTGGAAGTGAAGAAGTGCCCGAAAGTCAAGCCCTTGAAGAATGTTGATAAAACCAAAGTAAGTCCACTGACCAGACTACTGCCATTTAAATTGCTAGTTTTTTATTCTTTGTTTAGCTGTTGGGGTATTGGTTTGCATATGCCACCACGCCTTTGAACTTGCCTGTTTACCAGCGACGTTGTGCCTCCTACAATGTGATGAATAATCGTAAGTCCTTTCCATAACAATGACAAACTTGTCTTGTGCTTTATTTTCTCTCTTTAGCCTTTTTCGATACGAATATATTGTACACAGACTACGAACACGTAACAATTACATATGGCTGCAATTACAATGACATGACACACCTGTTTGATAGTAAGTTATATTGTTCTGTTGTTAGTAACATAATAACTATGATAATACATTGTTTAATTATATTCAAGTCAAGCTGCGCATTCTAACCCGCACTCGAACTCCCTTGGTGGACAAATTAAACAAAGCTCTTTATTATTTGGAATCAATTGCCTTCCCCACCGGCAAGCTCGAGTTCCTTAAAGCCGAAGCATTTTGCTTCGAATGGTATCAGTTGAACTTCCAAATAAAGCCGAGACCAGGCCGATACAATTCCCCCATAAACTTGGTTTGGGATCATTCACGTCAGTAGCGGTGGCAATGACAGCATGAATTAATTGCATAACTACTCCTGATTATTACAATATAATGAACATGTGAAGGACCCGCAAAGTGATGGAGAGGAAATCGTATAGTTTAATTAGCTCAGGCAACACCAACCGAAATCAATTAAGTACGCCTGTTTCAATCGACCGATTGGCCCTTCTAGGAACCCAATTTCCAGATGTCCATGTCCTTGTTCCAGAATCCCAAAATACACTACAAACAAATTACTTTGCTTAAACATATTGAGAAAATATTGATACAAATATTTACTTAAACATTTGATTTTATCAAAATTGTGCGACGAAAAAATTTATTTTAAAACACATTTTTTTTCTAGTGCTCTTGAAAAAGCACATATGGAAAACTTATAGCTTCTAGGTTGATGCCTTGGCCATTTCAGCGATTTAATTCAATTTACCAAGAAGGGGAATCCTGGCGAAAAAAAATATAAAAAAAGGAAACTTGGAAACTTCTATGGCCCCCAAAATGTGTCGGCACTCTGTCCCTTTTCATCTTGACATTTTTCTGTTCGCTTATTTGGCTTCCGAATACCAAATTGCTTGGGCCATGCACAAATTGGCTTGGCTCTGGGGACCCAGGCGGTGGGCAATAAAATCAAACCCATACTGGGCGCACTTGGCGTATGCGTAACTCACAATTATCCCTCATTGTTTGGGCGTCTCCCCCGGGCGGTAGGGGCGTAGTTGATGGGCCTGCAGAATAATAGTCTCCAGGCTGAGATAATTGTCATTGTCAGGCGAATTTTGGGTCTACAGGACATGAGAAGCTCGCTTCCGGCTACACAATTTTTGGCCCCAGACGAAAATGCCCGGACAATCCAATTTTCAAAATTGAATTCGAATTTGCATTCAGATTTTGCTTTCACCGACTGACTGGGTGGCCCTATATTGCAGATAATTTTCTATCTGCTTATTTCGGACGGCTAACCTTCTGTGACATTTCATTTGTTAAAATTTAATGGGAAATGAATTTCTTTAAAACGATAGAAGAATTAAGGCGAATTGAGAAATAGGACGTAAAATCTACAACCTTATAAATCAGTGAATGACTTAGAACCTTAAACACAGTGAGTTCTGAAACAAATCTTTTATTACCTTTACATTCAAGAGTTTCCTAGCTTCTGGTTTTTTTCAGAAGGACGGATAGACATGGCTATATCTACTCTGTTCATCATGCTGATCAAGAATATATATTTATTAGTGTATCCGGAATGATTCCTTTTCTTTGTTACCTACGTTTGCATGAATAAAACTCCCGTAGCCCTACGAGGACCGGATGTAAAATGAAGGAAACAACCAATTCAACACCATCAATATCAGAATTTTGTAGCTCTTGAAAAACATTAAATTGGCGTAAATGCAACAAATCGCAACAAAACTAGCAACTTCTGACACAAGCATATTAAAAATTCAACAGAGGGCTTTAAGAGAAACTGCAGCAAATACTACAAATAATACAAGTAGTCTAGATATCTGCCACTATGTATATCCATATGTATGATATGCACTATGTACTTTAAGCCTAATTGATGCGCTCTGTTCGACTTTGGTTGGTTTTGTTAATATTCTTGGCTATATAGCCGCTGTTGTAGTTAAAGCTGCTATTCAATTGAATCCACCAACAAACTACGTAGCTGGGGTTTTGTGCTTTTGTAGTATTTGTTGTTTTGGCCATTGCCTGTGCCTGTCCGTTGTCATTGTAACAATTTTATGGTTAGTACGTTTTTATTTCCACAGATTTCAGTGATTTTCTCTAGTCTGTTTTTTTTTTTTTTTAACAAGCGTCGCTTTTTCGTTGGCACTGCTGTTGTTTCAATTGCATGACGCATTTAGCGATTTCAAGTTCAAATCACTTTTATGAATCTTTATGTAATCACGTAACAGTCATTTGTTGAATCTAATTACCGATGTACAAGTATTACCTGCCCCAGTTAAGACTCAGAATTTATCCAGAAACGCTCTCCTATTAGGATTGCATTTAATCTTTGATTTCGATAAAAAAAAAATGCATTAGCAATCGTTTTAAATAAAAAAAAGCAACCACTTAAGCTGGCGCTAACCAAAAACTCTTAATTAGCCGAAGAAGTTCCTTCGGTTTGGCCAGTCCCAGTGGGCTTGTTCTTTTTTCGGACTCGGTCTTCTGTGGCCGTTTAACTGGTTCGACCAGTTTCCGTTTCATTTGGGTTTTAATTTCAGTTTCGTTTTCGCTTCTTTTCCGTCAAAAGAACAAGAAGATGAAACTGAAGCTGTGGCTGAAGCTGAAGATGCCGCTAAGCGTCGGCGACAAAGAAATAAAAAACCAAAAACCATTTATTGATGTGATAATCTAAAGATCAAGGTCTTCCTTTTGCCATTTCAATAAATTTGATTTCGAGCTGCGTACATTTCTTGAACCCCCGGACTGGGACCGTACCGTACCGTGCCGTTGTTGCTTTTGGACTCAATCTTTTATATTTATTTTGTTGATTCCGTAGAAGCAGCACGAAACTAGAATTCCGATCCGAAAGATGTCTCTCTGTGAAGTGTGGATTAGCGATAGGACAGGAAGTGCTGTCAGCTATAAACAAAAACAACCAAGACAACAAAATAAAAATTAAAAATAAACGAAAGTTCAGGCAGCCTAAAGTGGAGCATAAGCCGAGGATTCGGTTCAGCTTTGGGGAATAGTAGTCACAGACTTGTTCTCCCGATCGGATCCATCCACCCGTTTCCAAAACATACATGCATATGCTAAACTAATGTGGGTAGTGTCTGGTCGGGGAGGCTGGGACTTTGGGCTTAGGTTTGCAATTCAAATGCAGCTAGCGACTTGCTATTCATTGGGGGATTTTCTTGAATTCAGCAGCAGCGTTAGAGAATCAGTGCAAGCAGCTTTGAGAATGGAGAATAATGATATTGTCTCCGTCTCACTCGGCCCCTGTGTTGCGGTCTCTTTTCTTTTGAGGGTGTAGTCGAGGGCATCCACAAGCTGGTTCTTAAGTCTGGGCACGAAAACGGGGTACTCTTTCATATTAACCTGCAACACTTGGGTTTAAGTTTTCTATGAGGTGCTTTTCTACTCATTTGGCTCCTATAATTCACAGGGAGAATCCCACCTAATAGATTCCTCGAACCGCTGAACGTAAAAAGAACACATTTCATGCCATTCTGGGTAGGCATTCGGGACATGCCCCACACTGAAGAGAAAGAGTAGAGCCCCAAACAACAAATCCGAGTCAAGCATTCAGTCAAACAAATGGTTGCCCCCAAAAGGGGAGCAGCGAGGAGTCATTTCGTTCAACTCGCACAAATATTTCACACACAAGCGACTGTAACTACAAAACATACAACCAAAAAGTGGAAAGCTACAAAAAAAATGAAGAGGGAATGGGGCCTGGTAGGCCAAAGTTGAAATAGAGCAATGCTTGTTTTTTGAATCACAAATGAAAGCGAAAAACTTCAATAATAAATCCTATAATTCTGAAGGATGTATTATTTCTATAATTTTATTCATTATTTTTTAGAATAATAAATGGAAAAATCCATTAATCAACTATTTATTATGTTATTCCAATGAAAACGCCCCGAGTTTAACAAATTGAATTATTCATCTCTATTTTTCGAATAACACAATTAAGAGATCGCACTGGACACTGCCGCGCCAAAGTTCACTCAACTTTCCACCCGTAATTTGTCATTCTGCCAGGAGCCGTGAGTGGCAAACTGAAAGCGACTCCTGGCAGCTGCCGGGAAAGTAACCTCCCACTGGACCGCCTCCTCCCGCACCACCAACAACCAGAGGGCCAAAAAGTGTCCACCACCACCGAACAAAGTCATTGCCGGCCAAAATAATAAATATGAAAATCGTTTGCGCCCCAACGTATTTCCGACCATCTGTTTGTGCTGAGTCTGTACTGATGCCAGCACTGCAACGCTGCGTATACGCAATAAAATTTATGTTAATGCAAAATGCTTCAGACTGTCGCATTTTTGTGGACAAAACGGATAACGGATGGCAGATCGCATGCACGAGTCCCGCGTGGGTGGTGATTAATTTGCGTATTGTTCTTTGAAATATACTCTTATTTTCAATATATCTCCCACGTCGGGTTGTGAGAATTTGTATTATTATTGCAAGTGGCGCCGCTTTTTCTCAGATGTCTGCTTGAACGGCAGATGTCAAGTGAATGGAAAGCATTGTGCTGGAAACCAGTGCTATGGAATTGTTTTATTAAGCCATTGGATAGACGACCATCGGAGAGTTATTATTTCTTATTTAGTTTTTATTTAACTTTAATCTTTAACTTTAAACAACATTAAACCGATATTTCATAGTTGAATCATTAAATATTAAAAAATATGTAACATGGGAAATCGTTAATCTTAATAGCACAGGAGCATGACAGTGAGAAAAATCTGTAAAATGAAATTAATTTTGATTAGAACGAATCATTGAAAGAATTTTATCATCAGAGGCATGAGAGTCGAAATGAAAATTCCACGGATAGCTAAGTGAATTGGCCTTGGAGTGGGATAAGAGGCGGCTTTTTCCGCCACCCAATCATCATTATTGTCGAGTGCTAAATGTAATTTATAGATACTAAGAACTCTGGCCAACAGGTTGCCGCTAACTGGTTTCCAATACGCTTACACACAGCCAACAAAGAATTACAATAAAGAGGCCCCCGAAGCGGAAGCGAATTCTATAAATTTCATTTACAAACAGTCCTTGAAGAGCCCGTGAAGTGACCACGGCAGCTGCACCTCCACAGACAGGTGAACACCAATTAGCACATTACATCGAAGGAAAATCTATCCGGGGAAGTTACTCTCCGGTTCGACTTGAATTCAAGATATTGAAATGAAGAGGCGCTTCGCATAAATCGCATAAATATGCTAATTAGTCAAGTGCCGCGGTGTCGAGTCTCATAGTAAACATTTTGCGCTCTTGCTTTTGCTGTTGCTGTTGCTTTTGCTTTGAATTTGAATTCATTTAAGCATCATTTCATTTGCATAAATCGCGAGAATGTTTAATGGACTTGTTTGCCATACAACCAAAGTAAAATGAGAATAAAATCGATAATAAAAGCGAAGAGTGACTTGAAATGAAATGAAACGAAGATCCAATATAGCGGAAAGTGAAAGTTAATTATCGCATCAGACTAGGAATCATCGATTGGTTGTCCCAACTATGGAATTGGGTCAATGGGAACCGGGGAATCAATGAATGAAAATAAATCTTTTACAACCAAACCAAATAATGATACGATTTGATTTTGATTATCAACCTAAGAAGCTTCTAGCTCACAGCTGTTGACCTCTGACTTACGGCTCAAAATTACGCATACGCAGCGATTGTCTCCGCACCAAGAGGCAGTCACTCATGGAGGAAGATAAGCCCGAGGGCCCAAGATGGAGGAGGTCATAAAAAGGCAAAATAGAATTGAAATAAAAGAGACAGAAACGAACTACTGGCTGCCACTCAGACAGCACTCATATCAAATTAATCCAAGAGTGACACCACAGACTCTAGCTTTAAGACTTCAGCCGAAAACTAATGCTGTCTTTAGAATTGGATTTGGATTTGGATTTGGTTTCGGGGCCGGGGTCGGGGTCGGAATTTACTTTCAAATCACCAGAGACAACAACGAAAGCTCTTTGCGCAGCCAACTGATTAAATTTATTTATTATGTCACCCTAGTTCCGATTCTTATTGTTTCGGTGGATGGTCCCGATGGCCCCCCCATCCCCAAGAAACAATTTTCATGGACTGTACTCCGGCTCTTAAGTCCCATAATGACAGAGGCGCTATCGATTGCCCAAATCTCCCCTACCAGCCATTCGAAAGATTTTCTTTTTCTGTCCATCGGTGAAGAGTAAATTGGATTGAATTGAAATGCTGCTTATCAGTGGAATACATTTGCTACTCAGTGCACCCCAAAAACAATTGTGTAACAATGAGAGTGCTAACAAATAAATTTAAAATAATTTAAGTTTCAAGCAACCTATAATTTTGGATTTTATTTATTGCAGCTTATCAATTTACTACTGAGAGTCATACAAATATTATTCAGATAACAAAAGTGACACCCACAAAAGTGGTATCCAACTAGGTGAGACTCATGTACGTGCCTGGCGGAAAATTTGCAGAGGAGGACACTTTCTCTGGAGTCGGTTTGCCGTCGATTCATAGTAGGGAAGCGGACCCGGGGCATTCAGCGATTTGTGGCTCTTCGGGTTACGTGTGCTGTTCGAATTTGTTCTTTGGCTTGTGGTTTTCGAGTGGCTCTAGCTTCGAATTTTGTGTGTCACAAAGGGCGATAAAAACTTGCTCGTTCCTGGTTATGTTTATAATCCACGTCTCATGCTTACACGCGCTGTCCATTTCCCAATGAGTTGGGCTGGTTATCAACGAAACCTGAGCAAAGCTCACACTTGTACTATATAGGTATGGGTGTAACTGTACGTTTGTACTGTGTTTTCAGTTTATGGCGCACAGTTCAATTGGCTTCGGTTCGGCTCTGGAATGGTTCCACGCTCTTCGGACATGACTCAATACGTACATTAATCATGCACTCAGAGACCACACAACAAAGTCTTGAATATATATATGGATATTTGCTGAAAAGCTAAACGAACAAAGAGTGTTAGAATACTTTTTGTTTCAGCATCGTTGAGCAGAGATTTGAGAGAGAACGAAATAGCCAGCAACCGCAAAACAACAATAAAGAAGCCAAACGAAAATTACTTTTCTACTAATTGCAACTCTGGAACTGCTGAGGTCATCAGGTGGATTTGATGGCTAGGGATTGGGTATAGGGGGTTTAGGGGTTTAGGGGTTTAGGGGCACTGAGGTATAGTGGTACAGAGGTACAGGGGCAGCACCAGATCATGTGGGCAACAGTGCTCTAAACAATGCACAGGAAATTCGCATTCAGTCAGTGCTAGGGAAGAGGCAACAATCACCCAACAAAGCATTTTATTTACCATTAGCATTTTCCTTTAAAAATCAAGAGTGGAATTCGGATTCTCTGGTTTTAAAAACAAACTAACAATGAGCAGCCTTTGTCTGTTCTTGGCAGCAAGGCTTCTAGAAGTGGCATATTCGTAGAATGACTATAATTGGATTATTCCATCATTGCATTATTACTCCACTGTCCTAGAAGGACTTCAGAGACAATTTTGAAATTTGGTTAAAAAATTTCTAATCCGTCTATATGCTACACTTATCCTAAATCTTTTAGAGTTAAGAGAGTTAATAAATTATTTGTGTTAAACAATATCTCATCAAGAATAATTATTTTATATATAATAAGAATAATACTTTTTTTTACAATATTTTATAATATATATAGATTATTTATTCTCTCATTTATCTCAATCAATCTCATTTAGCTCAATCATTTACTATACTCATGACGAAGTTGGAACACCATTTGACCCTGGTATCACCTGGATTACGCAACACCTCACAAGAAATGCAATTCAGGCATAATGCATCCGTGAGCCGAGCTGATTATGGACTCAAGTGGAAAGCACTCACGCAAGCACGCGACGCACTTTGGGGATTGGGAATCCGGAGATTGAATGGCTGCCTGGTTTGGTTTATTCCGATGAGCAGGGGTACTTTAATAAAGTGCAGTCCAAATTGAGGTCCACCAGGCAGCCGAGTTTTTGGTTTTCGTTGTTGCTGTTGTTTCAAGCGGTGCTGGTGGTGGTGGAGGTGGTGGTGGTGGTGGTGCTAGGCAGACCTCGGCCTGCTGCAGTTGCAGCCACCGTGGCGTCAATTATCGCCGCTGTAGGAAAAGTGGGGCAGGCAAATAATAAAAACGCGCCCAAACGCAGCCGTCAGGCTCAAAGCACTCCATTGTCAAATGAGTGCAAACACGCCCCTCGACCCCCCGGCCCTGATTTCCCCACCCCCTATGCAACCCAACCATGCCCCTTGCCACAGTTCATCACCACTGCTTGTCGCTCCCCTCAATACTCGTTTCAATTTTCGCAGCACTATTGGCTATTTTCACTTTTCACAACTACCCTTTTAAACTGAAATAAGAGATTTAATTATTAGAGAGATACCTTAAAAAATAGCTACTGTTTGAACATTGTTTTAATGATTGTAATTTATAATTTTTAATTTAAACCTTGTATATTTTAAAAGGGTATTGCCCGCTGCGACTTGGTGACGTTTTTCTTTTGGAAGCATTTTTGTTGGCAGTTTTCACGCCTCACTGGCCACCTTGTTGCCTCGTTTGCTGATTCGCTGATTGATGGCGACGTCTGCAATTGAGACTACCGCGACTTCGACGTCGTCTCCATCCGAAGTTTCAGCTTTAGTTCCGTCTACGTCTCCATCTCCACCTCCATCTCCATCAACAGCCCCAAGTCTTGCCCCGCGCAGGTGTCGCCGGCTAATTAAATGAAGGCAACGCTCACGCATGCGTAACCTGCAAACAGTGTGTGGAAGCCCCTCCCTCGGCTTCTGCGCCCTTCGCAACGCATTGTTAAGAAAATGGGTCAATATGCAATTATTGCATTTTTTTACTTTTCATACACACACATATGTATATATTTTTTCGCTCTGTGGGCTCAGCTCTGTTTGCGTCACAGGCGGAGAGTTGACGAGTTCGCAATAGTCATAATATGGCTACTTCACTTGGCAAAGCAATCGAGTCGAGGCCTGTGAGGTGTTGGTTTTGTTAATATTTGCCAGCTGGCCTTCCCCAATGTAATGTCCTATCTTATAATGGAATAAATCTTATCTGGGCTAAACTGGATCTCGTATTACCTCTCTTATTTCTGTCACTAATTTCAGCTCAACTATGCATATATAGGAAAACAATTTTAATTTTTTTTAGGAATCTTATTTTGGCCGAAACCCCATCCAAAATTTTTCCTTGATTGGATGTTAACATGAGGGCCCTCCTTGGTAGTGGAGCCTGCATGAAAATCGTAAGTCGAGCTCAAAATATGACTTCAACTATCCAACCAAAATGTATGATTCTGTAGTGTAGGTTTAGGGCACGATGGTACAGTAGAAACAAGTCATATGTCCCAACAAAGGAGCTGTGCGAGATGATGAAAAGAGCGATAGAAGCGAGGGCTCATAAAGCGACTATATCGTCTCGTAGTCGATCGGTGGCAATAAAAACGCCGGAAACTCCAGCTCTTGAAACCCTATGTCGGACAATAACACCATCCAATTCCAATTCATCTGGATCCTTAAGCCATGCAGACGGTGATGGAGACCGAAATCGCTTAACTTCCAGCCATCAGACTTCCAAGCGGGTATCAGTACCGATTCCGCCCATTCCATTACAGGAAACCAATCCTGAACTCGAACCAGTTTTGGAAAGAACAAAACCACTAACACCAACCATATTCAATTGCAAGGATTGTCGGAACTATTCTCCAAGCCCTGGAACAGCTTACGGTGATGATCCACTTAGTAATCCATCTCCTGGTTATCGAAACATGCCTGAGAACTTCCACAGTTTAGAATCACCAGAAACAGCAGTGGCTGAACCGACATTACCATTAAATCCGACACCAAGTGTTTTCAAGGATTCTCCAAAATCGAATGAGTTAGAAGCGTTAATAATATTGAATCCATCAGCTTTTCCCCTTGGAACTCATCTCCGTAAAGTCGCCACAGATGTACCAAAGAATAAAAAACCGGAATGGGATTCATTCGTCATGCCACCTCAATCACTATCTGAATTCTGCGAAGTACCTTCAATATCGACACTGAAAATAGATGGCAATGCCTCCGACTACCTGGCTCCAATCGCACTGGCGACGGGCACTGAAACAACCTCAAAAAAGGGAGAACCCAACAAAGGATCAGTACTGAAAGATCCCTCGAAACAGATCAAACCTATGCAAGGACCCACTGAGCCTGATCCTAAAAGTAAAAATGTTGCTCCGCAAAGCCAAGCTCAGCCTGCGACTAACCCGAGTCCAAAGTCGGAGCCCGCAAAGCAGCCGCCAACGAGTCCTCCAGGGCCAAAGTCAAAGCCTTTTCCGAAAGGAAGAAATCCTTGCATAGACGGAGCCCGAACCGGTGGGGCAAAAACAGGTGGAGCAGAAATGGGTGGCGCAGGGAAATGTAAACCCAAAAAAGAAGACCCTTGCCAGAAAAGCCCTCGGGAAGTCTCCAAAGGCGATCCGCCAAAACCCATAGACGACTCCTGCGACAAACTAGACAAAGAAGAAGTGTGCCAGCTTCTTTCGAAGCTGGAGGACAATGAAATTCGCGCACTTCTCAACATAATAAAGGAAAAGGTTCCCGCCGAAGGTCCCAGCAAGGATAACCGCGGTGTAACCAATACCAAACCAAAACTAAAAGTGGCAAAAAACAAATGCAGCCAACCAAATGCTCCTAAAGTGGCGGAAAAGAAACCCGTCAAACAACCAAAAATGAATGCCACGAATGCCAAGCAAGTGGTCAGAAAGATCGAAGATCCTCTTAAAGATTCCATTAAGGAAGCTCCTTCAGCAAAGCCCAAAGTATCATCACAAACGCCAGGACAGATGAATAGAAACAAACCCAGAGAATTACCGCCTGCTCCACCCGACGGATCATTGAAAACGCAGCCCAAGCCTGCAGGACTACCGCGTGCTCCTCCGAGTATTTCAAAGCCCGACGGATCATTAAAATCACAGCCCAAGCCCGAAGATGTACCACGTGCTCCTCCCAGTATTTCCAAGCCCGACGGATCATTAAAATCACAGCCCAAGCCCCGAGAAGTACCGCGTTCCCCACCCACTTCTCCAAAGCCCGACGTATCATTAAAAACTCAAAACAAACCCGAAGTACTACCGCCTCCTGATCCCAGTTCTGCAATGCCACATCACAACGCCTTTCCACGCGGAAGAAACCCATGCAGAGATGGACCTCGAACAGGTGGGGCTGTTGAGAAAGAAGCCATTGGAAAAGAAGATCCTTGTAAGAAAATCGAAAAAAAAGAAAAAGTTGGTTGCGAAAAACCGAAACAGGAACCTACTTGCAGTGAGCTTCAGAGCAAAGCAATCAGGGATTTGCTTTCTAAGCTGGAAGAGAAACTCTCTTGCGGTTTCCCCGACAAGGACTCCTCGGACAAGCGCATAGGTGATCTTCTGCCAGAATTCGCAGTCGGAGATAACCCCAAACAGCGGACTCAAGAACAAAACCAATCATCTCATGTATTCCATATGAAGAATGTCAATAAAGCTCCGTCCTCTCAGATCTCAGATCACAATGTGTCGATCAAAGTCGAGGTCTCAGTTAAGGCTGATGAGTTGAGCAAAAGCCTTGGCCAGGCTAAGAATATGAGTGCCTTTTCCAAGGAAAATGATGTTATCGATGTTACTGCCTCCCTATTACAGGACACGGCAAATTCGATCAATGCCAAAAATCGGGCAGAAAATGAAGCCCAGCATTTCCAGCAACCAAAGTGGCCTGAAACGGCAACGGAACCTTCTCCTCATTTGGCAGGAGCTGCGACCCAATCTTCCTATCAGCCTAAAGAAAATCCAAAGGAAGATCCTAAGCCAACCCCAAAAGAAGATCTGGCGGGGGCTGCAACGAAACCATCTCCTGAATCTAAGCAAAAGCCAAAAGATCTGCCGCCTAGCAATTGCAATGCACAAGGACGAAACCCTCACCGAGAGGGGAATAAAGGAGGTCCTGCAGTGGAATACGAGAAATCAAAAGGTAAGGTCGAGAATCGCGATAGACTGAATAAGCTCGATAAAGAAATCAGAACTCTTCGAAAGATGCTGAATGAGGAAAGATCCAAAAACAGCAAGTTCAAAGATCCAGTCAGCAGTATTCCGCCAACTGACGAAAAAGTCCAGCCAAAATGTCAGAGCGGAGAAAGTGAGACTCCAGGCTGCAATAAAATGGGCTACGTAAATACACTTCAAAAAGTGAATACTGTTCGCTTGTTAGACGTTGAAGTACCTGGGAATAAGAAAGATGGAATTGATGGCCTTGGACGTCCGGCCAACGCTGCGAAATCCCTTGAGGTCGCCGCTAAGGCTCCTCCTGCGGTTACAGCCGTGACTCAACAGGAGAGAGCGCCAAAGCCTGAATCGCAACGGCTTACTGTCTATGCCTCGCCCCGATTTATTGCATTTCCCCGTGGCAGGAATCCTTGCAGAGATGGGCCTAGGGGATCTGCTAAAAGCGAAGCATTGATCAGAATCGAACCTCAAAAAGAACTTTGTGGCAAGCCCATGGAAGTGAAAGAAGCCAAAGTGTCTTTCCCACTCGGCAGCGAAGTTAAGAATTTATCTAAGCCCGTTAAAAATACAGAACAAGGTTCGCAGTCCAAGTGTCCTAAAACGATAGCCTTAAGTCCACCTAAGCCAAAGGAAAAAGTTAAAGACGTTCCGCCCTGTCCCAAGAAGAGTAGCGAACAGGCAAAACTGGCTACAGTGACTCAAAGAGGGCCAAGCGAAAAAGGACTCACAAATAAGTCATCTCCTGAAAGTGGGGTGAAGGAAAAGAAGGAAAAAATGGACGAGGAACCCAAGAAACCCCAAACAACAACTGCATCTGCTGTCATTATGGTGAAGGAAAAGCCTAAACCCAACACGGCACCTGCTGCAAGTGTGGCAAAGGAAGAGCCTAAACCAAACACGACTCCTCCTCCTGCTCCTGCTCCTGCTGCTGCAAATGCCGCAAAGAACAAAACAAATGATATGCCCAAAGAAGCTGAAAACACAAAAAAAAGTGTGACAACAGTTGTCAAGCCAACGAGCGGAACTTGTACTAAGACATGCAGTTTTGAAGTGAACCTTTGCCAAGAAAAACCTGACGACGATATGCCAAAGCTGAAGACCTTTCCAGTGGCACCGCTTAGTGACACGCTCAAAGGGTACCTAGTCAGTATCAAGCCCCTGCTCACGGCGGAAGAATTCGAAAAGGAAGTGGAGTTGACCAAGGAGTTTGAGGAGATCGAAGGAGCAGATCTTCAGGATCTTCTGCTGGAGGCTGCCGAGGGCGTCTGCAACTGGCTGACCCCGCGCTGGACAACTGCCGCCTACTTGAGCTACCAAGCGCCGGTGACGGTTTTCTCCAGTCCAGGGATGTCCTTTCCAATTCAAAAATTCAAGTGCGAAAAAGAATTTCTCACTTACACTGCCAAAGCCATCCACGCTGTTGTAGAATTCAGTAAGGTTGTGGAAGACAAGAAAATGCCAATGACCAAACTGGGCAGCCACTATTTGGACAACAGTCAGTTTCACAGGATTTTTGGTACAGTGCGGACACCAGGACGATTTTGTGACAAAATCGAACAGCACACTGACTCGGACTATGTTGTGGTTGCCTACAAAAATAATGTAAGTGATTAGTGAGTTTAGTAATGTGATTAGTTTCCGAAAAATTACGTTTTTTTTTTAGTATTTTAAGTTACCAGTTTATGCGGCTGATGGGAATGTGCTGCATGTGCACACCTTAAGAGACCAACTGGGGGGTATCATCAAGTGTCCGACACCGAAAGGAGAACCATTTGGCCTACTGACCCACGACAATCGTGGAAATTGGGCCGAAGCCCACTCATGTCTCTGTGCGCCGGCCGTCAACCATTATTCCGTCCAGACCATTGAGGAGTCCATGTTCTTGGTCTGCCTAGATGAATTTGTGGCGTTTCCCAAGGGCAAGGAGAATGTAGTGCAGGCCCACCAACTGCTCCATGGCGGAGGTATGCACAAAAATAGTGGCAACCGATGGATGGACAAGACCATCCAACTGATAGTTAATCCAAATGGGATGGCTGGAATCTGCTACGAACATTCGCCTGCCGATTGCCAGCCACTGGCAACCTTGATGGACTTTGTTAGTCAAAAACTGTAAGTGACATTGTCAAATTGCAAAAAATTTAATCATTTAATCCTCATATCCCTTTGACAGACTTCAACCTAATTATGGTTGCGAATCCTGCAAAGTGGCCGAACCAGTTTCGGTCAATAGTCTTGCCTTCGAGCCACTGGACGACTGTGTTGACCTGTGGCTATGTGAGGCCAAGCGGAATATCCAGAAAATTATCAACATGCTGCAGTTGGAAATATTCCACTACGAGTGTCATGGCAAGGACTTCATTAGCTCACAAGGACTCTGCGTGGACAGCTACATCCAAATGGCCCTGCAATTGGCTTACTACTCCATGCATGGAACCTTGCCAGCCCAATATGAGTCCGCCCACCTACGGATCTTTAAGGAGGGACGGACAGACACGATTCGATCAACATGTGTCGAATCAAAGGCCTTCGTCCAATCGATGACATCGCCGGAGGTAAGCAACAAGCAACGGATGGCTGCTCTTCAAAGAGCGTTAGATGCCCACCAAAAGCTAACCCTTGCGGCAATTAATGGCGAAGGTATCGATCGGCACCTATTCGGACTGCAGCAGATGGCTCTGGAAAACGGATTGCCGCTGCCGGAATTCTTTCAGTCCAAGGGATTTACGCGCTCCATAACCTTTGAGATGTTTACCTCGCAAGTGGCCACCGAAAACGACAGCTTTATGGTTTTTGGACCACTGGTGGCCCAAGGTTACGGCTGCTGCTACAATCCGCAAGACGATAAGATTGTCTTCTCCATCTCAGCATGGAAGTCAAATCGCGAGATTGACGCTAGGCGCTTTGGCCTGGCTGTCCAAATGTCTTTGGACTCTATGAAGCAGGTAATCATGCTAACGGGAGGTAATCGACAGGGCGAGAATTGTGGCGATTGTCCATAAATTCATTTGCCTGTTCCCTCATGTTTTAACCTTCATGAAAAGACCATGACATTTTTGTGTACATATTTTGCTAATTTTTGTGCTAAATTTTAAAATTTTAATTTAAAGTTCAAAGTCGTCAAAACACAAGCATACTGCCCATTTCGAAACCTTAAAGAATTTCAATATCTTATTTATTCTAAAATAAAAATATAAAAAAGAGCGAAACTTCTATCTGCGGAATCATTTTGTTCCAGGGTTCACAATCAAAAATCAATTTTAAAATATTTCTTTTTGGATTTGGACGCAGTTGGCGGGGAATTGATCCACAAATCGTTTAAGATATTCCGCTTGAAAATCGGATGAAGATTGGCAGTGATATAGAAATCGTTCTGGGTCATATGGGAAATCCAGGATTTTGCAAGGGGTACCCCCACAAAAAATTGAAAAAAATTTCAAAAATATTTCGTTCTAGGATTTAGACGCAGTTTGGCGGGGAATTCATCCACAAATCGTTTAAGATATTCCGCTTGCGAATCGGATACGAATTGGCAGAGATATAGACATCGTTCTGGGTCATATGGGAAATCCAGGATTTTGCAAGGGGTACCCCCACAAAAAATTGAAAAAAATTTCAAAAATATTTCGTTCTAGGATTTAGACGCAGTTTGGCGGGGAATTCATCCACAAATCGTTTAAGATATTCCGCTTGAGAATCGGATACGAATTGGCAGAGATATAGAAATCGTTCTGGGTCATATGGGAAATCCAGGATTTTGCAAGGGGTACCCCCACAAAAAATTGAAAAAAATTTCTAAACTATTTCGTTCTAGGATTTAGACGCAGTTTGGCGGAGAATTAATCCACAAATCGTTTAAGATAATCCGCTTGAGAATTGGATGAGGATTGGCAGACAGACATCATTCTGGGTCATATGGGAATATATAATATCATTCTCATGTCCTGACCTCTATACTATATATTGGTAGCATTTAGACATATGGGGTACAAAAAATCTATAGTACAGGCCATACATTTATGTTTTGATTACCCACCCCTGACCCACTTTCATCATGAATTCTCCGCCTTTTGCTTCTTATGGGGTCAAAGGGTCAACCCGCAGTTGCCCCCATTATCTTTTCGCATATGTTAGCCAGCTCTTATGCAACATTTGCAGATGTTACTCGCTCTTTGTTCTCTTTTGCGTTCTTTGCAGTTTTATTGCTAAATTAAGTAATTGGTACATGAAGCCCCATCGAGTGCCCTGCATTCGCTTTGGACTCTCACAATCTAAGTGTTCTGAAGTCTTTTTTTCTTGAATATCTGTATCTCTGTCTATAAGAACGCCGACTGGATCGCGGGTCAGGAGACTGGGTCAGTTTCGCGAGACTGGGTCGCATTTCCTTATTTCGTTGTTGATTTTTTTTATGAAATCTGTTCTTTTTAAGAGACATTTATGAAAAAATACGTATTTGTAATAACTTTATTAAAATCTAGTCGTATCCAATGAATATTGATATTGATATAATATAATTGGTAGCAAAAAGAAATTGTTCCAGAGAGTCACAAGCTATTTTTGGGCAAATGGTCTGCCGTCATTTGTCAAATAGCAGGCAGTCTAATTGGCACTCTCCTCCTGGTTCTAATTGGCACTCTCCGAGCCATACACTCCACCTGGGATCACTGCAGTCGAATTCAGTTGGCAGGCAATCAGCCCGTGTGAATCATTTGCTCCCGAGGTGATCCCTCCTCACGTGCTACTTGTCCCCAATCCCGCCACCATCTGATCTCATTTTAATCGCAGCTAATGAATGTCAGCACTAATTGCCACTTGAGTACCACCACTCAGCAGCTGGGGGCAGCGACAGGCCGGTTTCTACAAATGATCTCCGACAAAAACTTAAAAGGCAGCCAACTCAGGATAATAACGAGAAAGGAAAGCTAACCTCGGATGGAGCCGAAGTTTATATACCCTTGGAGTTAAATGGTGGTTGCTTTTGATAGATATTTATTTGACATTTTTGATATATTTGCCCGATCTTTTGTACGATTGGAGATGTTTTCTTCAGTGTGGTGCATACTTTTGACCAACAGTGTAATACCCTCTGACAGGGTATAAAGATACAGCGTCAACCAAAACCTTTTAAATGTTCGTTATTAGTTATATGAAAAACAACCCATACTTAAAATGTTCAAAAGAAGCTGAAGAGAATGGGGATCTAGTGCGTCACTTGAATAACTTAATATTTCAACTAATTTACACAAAATAATAAACTAATTAAGTGAGAAAGCCAGCGAGTGGGATCATTAATCATAGAAAAACAGATGGCTACTCATGCAAATGATGTTAAAACTCAATTTAAATGAGCATGGGAAGTTTGTTTTATGTTATATATATTCTTATATTATATTTAATATTCTTTAAATCAATCCCGTTCTATAAGCATGAAAACATAAATTGATAACGAGTGTGTTGTTCGTGCTAAAAAAGACTCTTGGAAGCAGATAGAAGGATTGAAAATGTTTGGCCGGACACATGGCGTATGAGTAATCAGCGCAACGACAACCATTTATGGCGCCCCTGCAGCATCGAAGCCACAACATGGACAGTGAATTCGGTTTAACGATTTTCTGTCTTTATGTTAGTTTGTTTATTTCTTGCCTTTTCTTTCTGCTTCGATATCGATTTTGGTGCCTTGTCATGCCTCACACTGCACTTTGGTTGCGACCAAGTTGAGATCGCAATTCTTTATTTGTGTTCCGAATAATTGTCGTTGGACGCGGTGATGTCATCCAGCCAGGTAGATTTAGGTGCCAGAGGTGACTTTTGCAGCAGTCATCGTCGCAAGCAGTTTTGTCGTTGATGGATTCGTTCATTGAGGCGAATCTCGAGTTGGATTCAATTCAATTGGTTCGTGGCGCGGAGTAGACACAGCCTGCTGCGCATTTTGACCAATTTTAGCCAAATTCAATTAGTCTTAACTGATGTTTCGTGTTTGCATTTGATAGAATTTGCAAAAGGAGCGGGTACTCCCTGGCTCATTCCCCGCTGATATCATTGGGGTCAAGGCCAGAACCCAAGAGCCAAACCCAATCTCACAACCCAACTCTGGATAAATCTTGACTGCTGCGCAATTAAAAGAAAGTCGTGCACATAAATTGCTTTTGACTCAATGCACAGAAAAAAAAAATTGTATTTAAATTTTTAAAAAATATACACATATTATCAATGTTTTAATATAATGCCTTAATTCCCGCATTTAAAACAAATTTTCAGACTGGATTAATTATAGATATGTATATTATTATTTTTTCTGTGTGTTAAATAAGCATCTGCACTGATACACACACATAATTTGAGATTCTGAGCTGGCTTCGATTCAGCTTCTTTAATTAGCATTGAAAATAAACATTTTTCGTCGGGGCTTTTTTCTTTTATTTGTCGCATTGCCCGGCCACTCCGCCGTTTGTGCAAAAACTCTCCCACCTTAAATAAACTCACTACCATATGGATCCCACTCGAGATATTTTGCAATCCAGTTTCATCTTCAGACTAATTCTTGGCTAAATAAACTGAAAAAAACACGAAAAAAGAGCAGCATCAGGAAAAGGGGACTTCAGAAATATTTATACTCATGTTAAACAAATAAGTTCTTTTTACAAAGACCTTGAAATTGTTTTTTGCGACTTTATGAGTTTACTTTCTAATTATTTTATTTTTAATGCAATTTTGCAATTGAATTTGACCATTGTTCAATCGAATTTAATGAAAAATTCTTAAGAGACAAACTCAAGAAGCAAACTTACGCAACAAAACACTATCATATTAAATAGCCCATTTAGTTTATTTTCCATTTCCATTTGGATGCCGACCAGCAGTCCTCCTTCAAGCTATTGCATCTGCAAAATACATCTGAATACTGGAACTCGAATACCATAAAAAAATGGCTACAGCCGAAATAATAATACCCTTCCAGCTTTTTCCAAAAAATTTCCAAAGTTTCTGATACTAAAACTCTTTTACATAACTTCATGATATTAAATGAAATTCCTGATCATGAACATATATAAACACTTTATGCTATTAAGTTTATAAGATCGCAGATTAAAAATTCACTGCCTTACAAACATCTGGAAAATATTAACGTACCCTACAAGGGTATAATAGTACAGAGCAAGCTTCTTATTGTGCACAGCCCCATATACTCATGGGAGGCCGCGTGCGGTCTAATAGATACAGACCCCGGCGCTCTCAGAAAAAAGAAACGGATGCAAACAGACAAGCATTCAGATTGCAAGAATCCAAGGCAAATGCGAATTCAGTGCAGTCAAAGGGAACTTTTTCGCCAATTACTTAATTTAGCAGTAAACTTGCAAAGAACTGAGAACTGTGAGGCGATAGCTGAGCAGCAAATCTTGCATAAAAAAAGAAAAACATCAACAGATAATGGAAGAAACATTCCGGCATGGCGGGGGTTTGACTCTTTGCCCCCGAATGATGTTGAAGAAGGCGTCGTATTCATGAAGCAAGTGGGTCAGTAGTGCTCCAAGCTCATGAAATAGAATCGAACTCTTTGCAACATTCAACCGTATATTGCTATAATTATAGCAGGCACTCAGAGGGTGCCTATAGAGTACACATATTGTTTGAGTGTAAAAGAGATGTAACAATATGATCAGAAATGAAACATTCCCGATTCATATTTTTTTAAAATATTTTTTATTATATTTACTGTGGGATTATGAATATTGAGGAAGTTAATATAGTCATATCAGTTGGTTTGTCTTTCCGATTCAGAGAAATAACATATAAAAGGCACTTATGATAATAGTTTCCGGTAAACATAAACACAAACCCAAGAAGTATGCAACACAACGTTTCAAAAGCTTTTTCAATGTACTTGTATCCTTTATTAGGAAAAGGAATTGAACTTTGGTCCATAATTAAAGCAAATATTTTTAAATTAATGTTAGAACATAGTTTTGATATTTATAATAATATTTATAATTCAGTTTAATTTTTATTTAACCTGCATAATTGTAGGTAATCCCAAAAATGGCAAATGTATATCGTTTTCCCTATATGAACTTTTTCTTCGCCCGTGTAGTATGACTTGGCTAATAATTAGCAAGCTGGTTAACTGAGCACCCACCCGAGATCGAAATTAGCGTTCTCGGATGAGCTAAGCTGGCTGCACTTGTCTGATCGCCCGCCGCCCCTCGCCAGTTTTCCCCCCCTCCTCCTTGGGGCTCTGAGTCAGGCAAAGGTGAGTAATAACAAGCCGGCACTCGTATATGGTTTCCACAGAATTTTGCCAAGTTTTGAGGCTAATGTTCACCTTGAACTTGGCAAGACCGCTCGGCACAGAAAAAGACAGATGACGAGAGTTGAAAAGAGAGATATAAATAGTGAGAGATAGATCTAACTATTTGAATTCCAATTCCCCATCGGATTAGCCCTCTCTGTTTGGCGGTTATTTTTTTGTTTGCATTTCTGTACATTGCAGTGCTCACCGAAGCTTTAAATATTTAAATTATAAAAAATATCATTTTTTGCTTGCTGCCCCGACTAAAAAAAAGTGTATGTGAAGTCAAAGATGGTGGGACACCCACAATAATGACACCGATGATGACGATTTTTGTTAGCGTGGCTAAGAAGCAGAACCAACCGCAGCAGCTGAAAAATAATTACGTCGAACGAACGTCAGCGGGTTATGCAAGTTCAAGGCCAAAAACTCTGCATTAATTATAATTATTTTTGCATTTGTTAAACCCAGAGAGGCGACAACAACAATGAGCACGTTGCCTGTTAATTGTATGGGCGAATGAAAAAGAAGAAAAACAGGTAAATGCAGAATTATTTTTTGTGCTCGAATGTGGTAATTAATTGTGGCCAGCAACCGATGGCAAAATATTCCCAACCCAGGGGGTATTGCCATTAGAAAGAATCAAACGGAGTATCAAGTGTTACTTGTTGGTAATTCCATTTAAGGTTGGATTCGTCATATCATGGCCTAAAGGAGCTAATTTCTTACCATGTGCCACACACAGCACATTAAGTGCACAGCTTTGAAAAAAAACCCCATTCAACATTCGAAAGAAAACCCACGTAGCCACATAATATGGTTTACTCCTAAAGACTGTGGTTGGACTTCGTGGAAAGTGCTCAGCTCTGGCGAAATCCCTCAAGGCACGTACTTGAGCTTTTTCTGCCTTTTTGACACACTCCTCCGTGTTTTCACTTTTGTTATCTGTGAAATATTTGTCGCAAGCGCCGCGATATCTTATATCATTTGCGGAGATTTCAGATATCAGATAGCCAAACAAAAGGCTAAGCACAAAACTGGCTCAGCCGAATGGCACCATTTCCAATTCAATTTGCCCCAAATCGATAATAAATCTTCGGGATAAAGTGCAGACAGAAGGGAGGCCTAAGCCAACGATAGCTTCTTCGTCATTATGGGACTTAGGAGCTACAACACCAGAAGGATAGACCGTACAGGCCTTAACTTATCCGTTGTGACACTAGAAATACAGGAACATAAATAAACAAAATTAAGTGCCTCTAAAAAATTATTTTAGCTTAGACTGCTAAACAGAAACTCGCAATTGAATCATAAGATAATAAAACAGCAGATCCTAGAATTTCAAGGTTATCTTAACTGTTTTATGCTTTAACTTTTTGAACTGAACTCTATTAAACTATTTGGCTTCGGTTGCCACGAACTTATACTCTTTTGTGAGTTAAAAGTTATTGAAAAATATGTATGATAATATTTTCTATGAAATATTTATAGATTAACATAAATACTTTGGTATTTATTAGAAACATGGTTATTATATGGTGTTGTGGTGTTATTTTTGAATAGTTAATTCTAAATAAACTCTTTATTAGTTATATTATACCAGCAACTAAATAACTTCGCTCTACTAATTCACACTGAATTTTTGGATGGCATGGCCATGTGTAACCACAAAACATCACATAAATAAGATAATTTATGTTTTTAGCTCCTAACTTTTCTCTCCCGCCATTATTCCTAAGGTTCAAATTTGTTTTTATTTACATTTTATTCTTTTATTATTCAACTTATTAGCATAAGCTTCTTGATTTCTATTTCCTGGCTTGAAATTATAAAAAGCAAAAGTAGAATTTTCACAACAATGACTTATATATAAATAGTTTAAGGTATAGTTAGGAAAAAAAATGTAATTTTAAATTTTTTAAATCCGTTTAATTTCTTCTAGTATTTCTAATAGTATTTACAGTATTCTCAAAGGTAGATTTTGTACAAAAGTCCATTAACCAAACTGTATGAATTGAAATCCTAATCTCCTTTCCTCCGAATCTTCTCGGCTTCTGTCAGTATCGGATCCAAAGTTAAGTGCGTCTGTGTTTACAAAATTATTGTTGTTATTTCGATTGTTATCCAATTTTTCCAGCTCTCTTAATAATTTGTCGGTGTCGGAATTGTGAGCACTGTCGGACCAGTCCTCATTGTTTCCAGCACGACGAACTAAAGGGCTTCCGCCTTCTCCAAACACATTTATAGTCTGAAATGAAGTCGACGCCGCGATTGTCGAACAGATTAATCCCAATAGCACCAAGAGACTGATATTGGCTTGCATTTTGTTTCCTTCAGCTTTGCATGTAATGGACTGAAGGTGCTCGAGTGATGAACCAGGCTTTTATAGACATAGTCTGGGTCTGAGTTATCAGCAAGTGGCATTCTATATATGTCTATATATACCACACTATAGTTGTATACCAATTAATGTGAGTGCGGGAAATTCCATCTAACTTATTAATTTAATCTCCCCTTACCACAAATGATACTGACAGCGAGTGTGTCTAGCTAATACGTTTCCATTTGTGTATAAACTTGTTTTTGATATTTTCACAAACATTAAAATGTTCCTTATTGAAGAGAATATATATTTTAACATCGTTTCATTCATACTTTAACTCTTCTTTCATGTTATAAATACAGTCTGTTACACAAAAGACTGTTACGTAGATTTTAGTTCACAATTAAAAGTTTTTCGTTTAAGAATATTCAGGAGCTTTTCCAGCGATGTCATTTTGTGGTCATCTTTATCTTCAAGCTCTTGTTCCTCAAAGGCCCTGGATATTGCCTCCATTTCGTTCATAAATATCTCGGCACTGTTATTACCTACGCTCTTTGATGATTCCGAAACTTCTTCGGGTGGACAGCATAGATCGTGAGAATGGCCAGCAATTAGGACCGCCAAACTGATTACGAGTAATAATAGTAGTAACTTATTGAACCCCTCCATTCTGTTCACTAATCGAAAAGCAATTGCACTTTCCACTTGCATCTTCCTTTGCTTTTATACGGACTGGAATTGTGGAAAATCCAGTCGGGGTTAAGCCCATAAGTGGTTTGAATTTCCTGATTCATTTAATGCACTGGGCGACACATTAATTTGCTTTGAATCTGGTGACCAGTAATATGCAATCAGCATGCTCAACAAAGATTTATGATAAACCTATTTATGTTTATTTATTCATACATACATATACGATGTCAAATTAAGATTACAAGTATTTATCAATCATATATTTTCTACAAATATACACTAGCATATACACTCCTTTTCCCTTGAAAGGAGGACACTCCCTAACTCTGCTTTGAATCTTCTATCTATTTCAAACATATCAATAAAGTTACATAAATTATAAAACAGAAAAATAAAAGAATGGAATGTCAGAAGTAATATAGAAAAAAAAAAACTCAACAATATAAAATATTTATCATTATATTTTAATTGTTGATGAGTTCAAAAATAATATATTTTAACTAAATCGGTATGTATCAGTAATTTATAGTGGGAGTGGTTAAGTAGGTAAATGTCTATTTGGAAAGATCTTAAAACACTTTCTCACAGGCAAGCCGTTAGATGTACCGACAAAGTAAACGTAGAACGAAAATTAGATTCGACCAACAACCCCTAAATGACTTGGCAACGAACATGAAGCACTTAACTCCGATTCGTTGCCTTAATACTCCGACACTCGAGTTCCTCCAGCACTTTATTCAATTTTCCGAAGCTCCTGCACTGCTTCCCCATGAGGTCTATACCCCCGGCTAGGAATATGCAATTTGCTCCCGAGGCTAATGCCCTTTTATGGCTTTCGAGTGTGCTGCATCAGCAAAACGGTGGTGAATAGCCTCCACCGAAGATGCAGCAGCAAAGAGCCATAAATGGTGCCATCATAGGCTCCAGATTCGTGGAGCTGCCGCTCATTATCCTGCCAGCTACCGAGTCCTGCCACCCCAAAGCTCAATATTTTCTTTCAGATTTATTATGTGCCAACATAGTAGGTATTACCTTTAATCCAATTTAAAGAAATAATTTTTTATGTAAGTACTTTATTCAGAACTACTTCACTCTTTAAGAATCTTTTCATTACAGCATCGCCAGACATCCTCAAAACCAATTGTAATTATTCCCCATTTGCTCCTTCAAGCCCAAACATAAAAAGACTGGATTACTGTTCCTAAGAACCCTAGTCTCACAAAAAAAAAACGAAAACAATATAAAATTAATACTTCTAGCCATAAATGTATGACAAGCAGTCAAATTAACATTTCAGTCACACAATGACCTTCACCTAGAAGCCATCAAAGCGTACCAAACCCTAGCCCCATGTCCGAAGCACTGTCGGAAACCAAAACCAAAACCCAAACCAAATCCCAGACCAACATCAACGCAACGCGACCAGATAACATATAAAACCAAAGCCAATTCAAAAACAAATAAACATGAACACAAAAAAAAATGAGACGGAGTCGAAGCAGCCTTTTGCTCAATCGGTCGCGTAATTTAGCTTTTGGAGCCACTTGATTAGCACGCTCTGAGCCAAGTTTAAACGTGGGCTGCTTAACCAAACGGCAGCCGCTACAGCCGACCATCCAACCATCCAACCCTCCAAGTGAAAGCTAGCCATAGCTGGCTATAGAAGCAACAAAAAAGCGCTCCGATATTGGCAACGACGGCGAACAGAATTCAGTTAAAGACCGCACTAAAGACTTTGACGCAAAAAACGTGCGAGTACGTGCTGCTGATTAGTAAAACAAACAAATTAAATTGGTTTCTGTTTTTGCTTGCTTTTGCTTATTATACTTTATTGGCTTTATTTTTTTGGCTAAGAGCTACATAGGTAAAAGAGAGCCCAAAAGAGTTCGTTTACATTTGAAAGAGATCGGCTAACACAATATTGAGGATAGAAATAAATTTTGATTGAATATTTTATTAGCAAGGACTTCCAGGACTTAACAAATAATTTAACTCTTAGTTCCAATTACAAGACTAACTCTTTTGACCCGGTATATAACCCGGCTTATAAACACACTCATGCTTGCTATAGAACTAAAATTGTTACGATATGAACATTTATACAAGATGGAATTTTATAGTCATGAGTAGGCAAGACGTCTTGTGAATTCTTGGCATTATGACTTGGCCTGTGAAAAGCAGAGCCGGGCTTTAATCCAAAGCCAAATCAATATGCAGGTCGCGGCTTTGACTCAATTCATTATAAGCCGAGGCATTTTCAATCGAGAAGGGGTCTCTGTGGGGCTAGGCCCATTACTGGTCACCAGTTGGTTAACTGCTTTCGATGATGCTTTTGGTATTGCACTTGACAAATTTGTAAATACCTCTTGAAAATATTAGATGAAAAAATATTTTATAAAAGATATATGTTTCATGAGTATGTGATTTAATTGAATCTGTATAAAATTCAAATTTTTTCATTTAATGTTTGAATGATATTTGGTTCCTTTCAGAGTGTACTGCCCTCACTGACGCTACTACCACTGCTGTTGTGGCTGCATTGTTCTCGGTTCTCGGTGGCAATCTTAACGAGCGCAGCATGCAAAACAAGGCACAAGACGCCGTTCAGCCAACACACACAGAAGGAATCGCAGAATCGTTTTTATGGCCGATGCGTCCCGTGCATGATAATCGAGCTGTGCTCCCCAACTGGGTGTCTCTGTGGCTCAGAGTCCGAGTTCCCCCATGCCCTTCTCCTGCTTCTTCCGATGTCTGATTATGCGCACGCGCTCATAACCAAAGACTTGGCTCCCCCCAGTCCCCCAAAATTCATCCTTCCTCCGTCTCCTTCAGCTGCTGAGCTGGCGATTTATGATGGATGGAGCGTTGGCAAGTGATTCGCCTTGACGTTGATGCGCCATCAAGGAAAATTATTGCGTGCGCACAATTAAAACTAAAATAAAGTTGCAAAAATATCCACCCTCGCCAATAAATGTAGACAATGCACTGGGCCAGATGTATTAAAATGAGTCACTTGGACTTTGTTGACGGTTCAATTGGGTGTCAAAATGATTTCACTGAGTTTTTGAGACAAATATTGGTTAAAAAGAGTTTATATAATAAGATTTTGTAATATTTATATTGTACAATATTTCCAATAATGATTGGTGTTCAATGGATTAAAACTCCCAATGATATTAGAGCTCACAAGAACCGAAAAAAGTCGAATTTAATCATACATATGGATTTACAATTAAATCATACAACATGTACGTATATGTTCATAAGAATCTGAAATTTCAATACCATTTCGAATAATTTATTTATTTATTTATTATTTAATTATACATACATAAATCTATTAAAGTCCGATGGAAGAGAGAATTGTTTATATGACATAGATTCCTACTTTATTCTTAAACATAATCAAATATGTCTAAGCCTCTGTCTAAGCATCCACAAGAAACAAGAAACAAGACACAAAATTATAAATAAATAAATCCACTTAAAATCATAAATACATCGTAATATCGATTTTATTACCAAGAAAGGAGCATATGGACCCGAAACGCTAGAGATAGATATCTGACATAACATATTGTTGGTTTAACAATATTTTG
Organism: Drosophila atripex; assembly: GCA_035045925.1. Lineage (NCBI taxonomy): Eukaryota > Metazoa > Arthropoda > Insecta > Diptera > Drosophilidae > Drosophila > Drosophila atripex. The sequence continues at coordinate 5,181,563 of JAWNOP010000070.1, read as the reverse complement.
GTTTCCAGGCCATGTTTCCCTGGCTTATTTGCCAACTGACCCAATGGGGAGCAGCGTGATTAACCGACTGACTGACTGACATCAAAAACCGAAGGAATACGTTGAAGCTGTTTATCGCGGACATCAGAGAGCTACGGCAGTCGCAGCAGCAGCAGCAGCCTTAGTTTCAGTAACAAAACAAAACAGCCAAAAGCCGGAGGCAAGCACGCGTTCTCCAAATATTTATGAGCCGCAAAGATGGGGAGTCGTCGGTAAGTAGTAGGGGGTGGCCAACGACCTGGGGGGATTTTTGGCCAAGTGATTTACTGACTGAGCTTCAAGTAGCCGAAGCAACTGTCAATCAGGCTACAATCAGCCTTCACTTAAAGCCTATAAAATTGTCTGCAGTTAGCGGTATAGCAAAGCCAATCGGGTAAAAAATATATATCGAAAAAACAAAAAAGTAAAAGTGGCTTACGGTAAAACAATCCGACAGCAAGAATTTCAAAAATACATATATTGTATGTACACGTAAAGCCGCTCCCCAAAAAACATATCCATGGAATGAAGACGCGTGCAAAGACAATTAGTGACCCCAAAAACGTTTCGCAGCTAAAGATTTTTTCTCCGAGTTGATCATTTACGATTGATATAAGGATGGTGGGCTCCCCATATTGTTGTCGGATGCATTTAGTAAATGAGATCTTAAACATTGACGGCTGAATTTTCACTTCCAAAATGGCAAACAAGACGTGATCGAAACCCATCGTCTGAAGAAATATTTTTTACATTCTGGACCACATAAAAATGATTTCAAGAAGGGTGTGTGGCTTTCCCCCAGCGGATGGTGGTCATTCAATGTTGGTGCTGACAATTTCTACCTGGCCACAAGTTATTTATTTATTTGTATATCTTTTACCTTTGATTTTTACCTTTTCTTATTTTGCAGACCTTCGCCGAGCCTAACACAGATACAGATGTACACATAAGAGCTATGTAGGGATTTTTTTTTGTTTTTGCCCCGAAACGAAACTGTCAATTGATGTCTTCGGCGCCAAACGAGGCGGCTTTAGGTATTTCCTTGGAATTATCTTAATGTGAAATCTTGAACTATGTTTGGGCATGGCCGACAAAGCCTGGCCAACAAATACCTAAGACAATTTTTAATGGATTTCGGTCTTGACATGAAATTTCTGACATTTCCAAAGGCGCATTTAATTGCAAAGTTTTGTAACGTCAACAAGATGTCACCGACATTTTTGGCCCAAGGCAGTGGCGTAAATTCAAAATTACCAAAAAACAAAACTAATATGCTTTTTCCTAATCTTAAAGTAAATTTCAATCTCGGAAATCTTGTTTCAGTATCAGGCGGTCGCCTTTTTGTGAGAGGTGCCCTTGTTGTCTTTATTTGAGCTTTAGGGAAACCCTTTTCTGTCTCGCCGATTACACATAATTTTCATGTTAATAGCGGAGTGGCAAATGGCAAGGTACGATAAGGGAAACCTTCTTGAACCAAAAGGAGTGGAGAAATAAAATGGGAAGACTAACATATGCGCCCTGATGGGTGCAGCTAAGCGGAAACCAAACCGACATACCAGACCAGAAGCAAATAGCGAATGGGAACTTAATGGATAACAGTGTTTTTTCCTTTATTCGGATTCTTGAAATGCTTAAAATTTAAATGCTGAAAACTAAGGTATTTCACAGTTTAAAAAGATTTAGAAGCGGACGCAATCCCGACTAAGCTCGAAGAAACCCGTGATATTTCTGCAGCAAGCCATTAAAAAATACCGTGTTCCAAGGGACTTGGGCATGCTTGAATCCTCCCTATGTGCACCGAAATTAGAGACTGACATTTTATATTCCTCTTTACGGCTCACAGTCCTGTGCCTGTTTTTTTTTTTTACATCGCTCGGAAACGGATACGGATGCGGATGTCTGCCATAAACGAGCTCATTAGTAGGCACAATGTGGTGTGGCTAATGTGCCTCAATAGACAGTCCGCAGGAATTCTTCAAGATTCAGCGTTCGGGACGACTTTAAAAGTTTAGATCCTGTTTTGGCCACAGGAAAATCGGACGAGGCGAGTATTAAATGCGAACATTTACAGCAGTTTTAAAGTCGTAAACACCCAATGAAATTTTAATGACGCCGGCCAGGTTGTGACCACGCTGACTCTCCCCCGTAAACATACTACACTAAAGGTTTGCCTTTGGTATAATAAAAATATCATGAAACCAGAAAAAGTGTGGAATCCTGGCCTCTTTAAAGAGGAAAAATCCAGGGCTTATTGATTTATTTTTGTTCCGAATTTGCTGACGCTCGTCAGGCGACAGTTTAATGGTCCATTGCATGTCCCTGAGGTCCGGACTCCGGAGCCGTCGGTGCTGGCCCCATGGGATACTCATATTTATGCCTGTGTGCTCTGGTTGCTGTAGGTCCTGTATTTTTCTCTTCAGCAATTTTTTTTTTTGTTCTTCTGTGAAAGTTAGGCTCAGGAACATCCGTTAAAAATCCGAACAGCTGATTATCATTTTGTTTTAAGCTTTAATTTAAAGAAGAAATATGTTCATAAAATAAATATAGTAAAACTTAGTACCAAATCTTCAGATTTAATGCCAAAATAAAAATGTTGAAAATGTAATATGGGAAAAGCTTTTTATGAAGCAATGGCAAAAGTGTTCAAAAGTTAATTTAGTGTTTGTTTTTAACCAACGTTGACGCGCATTATTAGCAAAATAAAACCGATCTCATCATTTCAGTATTTCATTTATTGCTACTGAATAATTTATATTCAGATCGATGGAGTTGAATAACCGCAAATAGCAGAAACGTTGAATTGTGAGTCTTGCTTCAACGATCTTGTTTTTCTCCGCTAAATGTCAATAGCGGATTAGATGCGCAACAAATTCGACAAATACATATAGTGGGGAAATGTGTGTAAGGCTTGACTCTCGTTCGCTCTGCTTGTTTCTTTGCGCTCATTTTGTTCAAAGTTCTCCATGGCGTATGATTAATCAGCGACCAACGACTAATGCACTTAGTGAACAGGGCTATGACATTAAAGCTTAAGTGTTGACCGCACTTAATTTAAAATGCATGTTAATACGCCATTAAGTTCAAGCAGGAAGTGTTGTTGGTAGCGATATAACAAGACTACAACGCTCTTATTCTTGGCGGCGATATGACCCGGTATGGGCCGAGGTCCAGGGGCATTCCGTAAGCGTTTATTGAACCCGGCCGGAACAAACGGAGAGAGCAATTGGCTCCCCATTGTATCATGTCGCAATGCAGCCAAGCGTTGCATATAAATTGCCAAAAATTATGAAGACTTGAAACCTTAACAGGTAGCTCTAATTTCAGGGTTCACATCTCATATGACTAATTACATTGTATTTTGTTTTTTTTTTTGTGTTTATAAATTTTGGGGTTTCGGTTGCTTTTTTGTCTGCGATTGCATTTGTCAGACAGCTGGATGCGAGCTCTTGAACCCGACCAGATCGTAAACCAGTCAAAACAATTAAAAACAGCCTTTAAATACAGAGTAACTGGCACTCCGCCTGTGATTTGCACGATTAAAAGGGGGATCAAAGAATTGTGCTTTTTTTCCACAAAAATTAAACACGAAAAATACCTGTAGGCTTCGCATCTTTGACAGTGTGAAATATTGTACACATATTGTCTTACATTTAAGATAAATGCAATTAAAAATGTTATCCCTTAATTGTAATTCAATGGAAGTATGAGCATTTTGTATATACATTTATTGCTTTTATAGCTCATTAAGTTTTGATATATACATCCTTTTTATTAAATTACCAAAAATAGTATTGGTAAAGCAAAAAATTGGTAAGTAAGGTCTGTCATTATCAGCTTCACACCACTGGCAGCAGTCTTGTTCGGTTGCAAAGTTCGCTTCAAACAAGTATGATTGCAACTCGATAATGATCTTTAGCGGCGAATCCACCTTGACCTGGTTCTCTAAAAAGCCAGCCAAATGGCAACGGCAACAAATTGCATCTCCAAGATACGTATTTCTTAGCCACATGCACCAGACCAGCAGTAGGCAATCCGAACCGGTTTCCAACTTTTTTCTCACCGTGAAAATTACATGCTTTTTGCAGTGGTTAACTTTAAAACGCCAGTGGGGAAAATACGCATTTTGAGGGCGTGGTCCGGCACGTTAAGTTAAAAGGGAGTACTACGATGCGTGTAAAGATGTTTATGGCAGAGGCTGCCAATGCAAATAAATGGACCAAAATCCAGTATCTTTATGGGTAGCCCTGTACTTCCCTTGCATAAAAATAAACAAAAAAAAAAACGTGAAAAACTTTCGAAGGACCTTTTTATAGATCTCAGAATTAGGATAAAGTTAGTTTTCAAATATAATTCAAAAATTAGTTTCAAAATCGATAATCATTAGTAAACAGCTGTAAATTGCTTGGGATATTTCTTTCGGAGTGCGGTAGCCGTCAGGAGGCGCTTCGCCTCCGCTGTTTGCGGTCGCGGCCAGTGGCCAGTTCTTAACAAAGAACTTTTTATTTAAATTAAATAAATTTAATGCATTATTTCTATTTATTGTTTGTTTTTTTATGTTCGCAAACTAAAAAAAACCCATCGGCAGCCGTATATGGTCCTGTAATGCTATGAACTTATCAACTTAGCTTCACAGCCGGTACCTTGAGTTGCTCTACTTATCGAACTATATATTGAGTAAGCGACTTTTCCCAGATATAAAAGATAAATCAAAAGTTGGGTTATCTCAAAAACTATATCCACATCTAATTTAATAAGGATCGTTAGAGCCAATTTTGAAAAAAAATTTTTAACGGGTTTTTTATGGGTTTTAACGGGTTTGATCTTAAAGAAAGTGAGAAATATTTAATAAAAAACCTTTCTAACGAAATAAAACAATTTTTCCGAAGCCAAACTACTTTTGGCTAATGTTTCAATATAATCCCTCTAATGAAAACAGATTGAACGCAGACAGAACATTTTTAATTCTTCGGCTATATATAGTGTTTCTTGGGCCCGTCACAGCAAGGGTATGCGTGTCGCCACCTAGCGGACTGCCGTCCGCTGTGATATAAGCCACCATTTAACTGAAAGGGCAAATCAACTTCGGCTCTGTCCAAAGTAAGCTTTCTTCGCTTGTTTGTTGTTGGCACCGCGTCGGGCTTGCCATTAACTTTTACTACAAAGAGCCTCCATCTTCCGTCAACCGGTTTTGGAGAGCTTAAGCATCAACTTCACATCTAATTCCAAGTTCAAGGTCGAGTCTGAGACCACAGTGCATCACTAAGGTGTGACTACCCTCACAGCCATCCAAGCCAGAAGCCACTCAGTAAAGTTCTATCCTACACTAAGCGAAATTTATTAATTTTAAAACATAGTCATTTTTAAAATTATACACAAAAATCAATAAGAAATAGGATGTGGAATAGAAGATCAAAGATCATAAACCATAAAAAGTACCATTTCCGAGTAACAATTTCTAGATAATCATTTTCAGATTTATTTAACATTAAAAGTCCGCTTTTTTCAGTGCAACCTAAGCTTTTCAATTCTTAATGGTGGGAGGTGGCGGGTGCAATTCTCGTAGCTTGTATTCTTATACCCCAGCTCATTTAAATCTTGCTTAATTATACAGCAGCTAAGTAATTCTATGAATAAATTCTTGTTGTTGTTCCATTTGGAAGGGGCAAACTGCAATTGAAAGATTTTCCCACACATTACGAATAAAACTATTAAATTATTGGCATTGAAGCGTCAAATGATTGGCCACGAAATCCAAATGCGGCAAGTTCTTGCATTGAGACTCAAGAGACAAAGAATGTTCTTCTATTTTTTCAAGATTTTTTGTCAGCGATTATATTAATAATTAAATTTGGAACAAGTCAATAAAACATCTGAATAGGAAAGAAAAATAAAAAAGTCTATAACTACTGTAAAATAGTCCAAATAAAGGCCTATATTTTATATGGTTAGAAATCTACCATTTAGCCGATTTACAACTTTGTTAATGCTGATAAATAAGTTGTTGATTAATAGGACTTTCAAAGATGATCCCTGTTCTCTGCTGAATAAATTCATATATCCTTGTACCCAATTGGTAAATCATCGCAAAGGAGGTTGGGGGATAAACGAGAAAGTGGTGTTTAAACGGATATCCTAAATGTCTAACCAGACAAACACAGCTCCGCACTTTTGGTCTTACAGTCATTTCCGTTGCAAAGTTTTTCATTGCTTCCCGTGGAGATTGAAAAAGGAAGGACAAGCAACCGATGAGGACCTGTTGCTTGGATACAAATTTATGCAGTCGTAAAATGTGCCACTTGAATCTGGAAATTAAATTGTAATGTCAAAAAACCTGAGCTTTTATTGGCTTACATCGGCTGTTACAGTTTTCGGCTGATCAAGAAAAAAAACAGTGTTAGCCATTTCTTATAATAGTCCTGCTGAATTCAGTTTAACTGCCGAAAGGATGGTGAACTATTCTCATTAAATTATAAAGCTACTCAGGACCCTAAAATTTTAAACAAAATGGCGAATTATACCACACTGCCCATCAAAACATTCCGTTTCTGACAATAAAATAGCCCAAATTGAATAAAAAAAAGAGCCAATCTTAAAACAAATTTATATCCAGGAAAGTTAGACCCTGTTCAGTAACTCATTTAAAGTATAAACAAGTCTTTGCTCATTTTAATCGTTAATACATACTATAGAATCCTATCCGTACTATAGAATCCTGATTAAATTTAATTTCATAAGCATTCTTCGGGACTCCTGGAATGGTTAAGTTAGAAAATAGAGCGGTTAATGGGTTAATAGAGGGGATTATATTAAGAAATACGTTTTTTTCTATATTCTAGGATCTAGTGTTCAAAATGACCTATATTTTAAAAGTTCGTGACCTACGTGATTTTCGGTATTTTTGAAAATCGGCGTTGCCGGAATTTTGAGCTTGCCACCCAGGTCGAGGGGCGAGTTGCAACTTGCAGGGGGCGTGAGCAGAGGGCCGAGCAAATCCAGTTATTTTCCTTTAGTTTGTTTTTATTTTAACATTTATTAACTGAAACCATTATTAGCATGGGTGAGAATCGCATCTTAACTTATTAAAACATGAAAAAGCTTTTAAATCCACTCTTTGTGGCTCTCTTCCTAGCCGAACCCCAGAAGAGTGTTAATTTCAAAGCGCAGACATCAGTACCTCTGGTAATACCCAATAATTCTGTGATAGAAACCTATGCAATAAGTCGATGCAGCTCGGAGCCCATTCAGGCCAGAATTGAGGTTATGGACCTGATTGGCAGTGGATCTTTTGGCCGTGTTTACAGGGCGCGTATAGAGGGGTATGCGGAGCAAGTGGCCCTAAAACAAATTCATCACAATCCGCAGTTCTGTCAGCGGGAGGCCGAGATCATGGACCAGCTGGTCGACCACTCCAACATCGTTCGTCTCATCATGCACTCATGCGTAGAACTGGGTAATCCTCCGCGTAGCTGCATCATCCTCGTCATGGAGTTCATGCCTATGACTCTGCTCGACTACATCAACCATCATCACAGACGGATGCGCTACTCCGATTCACTTCTCTATGTGCGTATTCTCTCGTACCAGATCTTCCGAGGACTAGGACATCTTCACACTCTGGGCATCTGCCATAGGGACATAAAGCCGGAAAATCTTCTCCTGGACAATCGCAGAATGGTGCTGAAGTTGGGTGACTTTGGCAGCGCCAAGTTTTTGGTACCTCAGGAGCCTAGTTTAAGTTATATTTGTTCCAGACTATACCGTGCCCCTGAACTCTTTGCCAAGTACCAGCTTTATGGTTGCTCAGTGGATATATGGAGTGCGGGTTGCGTTTTGGCGGAACTCCTCAAGGGATCTCCTCTATTTTTAAGCAGCATTCACGAGCGAAATCAGCTGGGGCATATCGTGAAAACTCTAGGCACCCAGGGCTTGGATCGAGCTCCGGAAATCCTCCAGCAGTGCGGTGATATTAGAAACATAAGTTCCACCCGTCCCAGGTGGAATCAGTTACTGCGTACGATTGTGCCGCAGGATCTGTCGGATCTTCTTAACTCTTGTTTGATGTACGAGTCTGGTGCCCGGATACTACCCATTGTGGCATGTGCCCATTCCAGTTACGATGAACTACGGGTCATGGACACCCTTGGTCTCCCAATGCCCAACGGTCAGAAGCTTCCGCCACTCTTTAACTTTAGCAATCAGGAATTGGGCATAGATCCAAAGCTTTGGGTGCATCTCCTGCCACTCTATTTGGTGGAAACGAAACCGGATTGTACTTTAGATCCAGGCGATGAAAATGTTGAACAAAGTCAACAAATTTAGGAAGTTTATTGAGTATATCTTGTTAAAATTTCAAACTATAATTCATGTTTTCTAAATACTGTAAAGACTGACTGAATAATATAGCTTTTAATAATCTGAAAGACTATTTTTATTTTTTTTATTTATTTTTATATTTTAAATCATCAATTGTAATTTATTGATAAATAAATTTTATTCAAAACTTAATAAACTCTTCCTAAGTCACTTGATTTTATTGAAAAAAATGTTTTCTAAAAAAAATCAAATATATTAACCTTACTAAACTGTTTTTATGGCAGGAAATTTAACCATAAATTTGACAGAACTCTTCTGGGTCTAGACTATAGACAAAAAATACCCTTCTGCTAAACTGTCAAAGCGCCATATACTCCATGGAACGCAGTAGCCCTTGAAAGACTTGATGTCACATCTGTTACCAAAATCACATTTAGTTTTTAACGAGCTCCCGCACGAGCAACAATTCCAAAGAATATTTTTCTGAAAACAAAAATTGGCTGATTTTTAACAATGGACTTTCCTTCAATGGTGGAACGTTCAGGAGATCATCTGGTGATTCGCAGTCTGGTAAGTGGTGCTCCAGTGTACCAAACTCCGTTGGGCAGTGGCGAGGGATTGCAGCCGCTGATGGAAGCGGACATCTTGGAACGCCAGCTGGAGCAGTTCAAGATGGGCAGCCTGATTATGCCTCCGCTGGCGATGTCGTCGGTGGCTCTGCCCGCGTCCCAAGCAGTCCTGGGAAAGGAGAGTCTAGATTCCTCCGCCCTGCCAGAGGGAAACTCTGTTACCAATGAGGAAGACTTGCCGCAGTGTAAAATCCGGCGCAACTACAGCTGCAACCAGTGTGCGTTCTTCACCCAAAATCCCCGGAGTCACCTCTCCCATCTACGAGATGTCCACGGCGAAAGGATTGTAATAAACGAGTGCAAGCTATGCTTGTACGCGTCCCGGCATTTCCAGAAGCTAGTCCGTCACATGAAAATGGTTCATGGCTGTTCAGATGATGGCGGCACTCCAGGGTCCAGTGGCCAGATGAAGGGTAAGCGAAATCTTTCCAGGGAGGCGCGCAAGCGGCGATTGGAGGAGAGCATTGAAGTACCCAGTGCCAGTGCGCCCAGCTTAGATCCCAACCTGGTGAAGATGCTCCAAAATGGACCTTCTCTGGACCAGCTGAAGGCCGAACTCCAGCAGCAAGAACAGTTGTTGCTAAGCAACGTCCAGGCCTACAACCGTCAGAAGGAAGTACAGCAACTCCAGCAAATTGTCGAAAGCCACGACAACATCTTCTCCATGGCGTTCGAATATCAACTCAAGTTGATGCCGCCCAAGCAACAAGCCACAACCGGAAAGTTGGATGGGAACAGCAGCTCCGACTCGGAGGAGGCCCCCCAAAGTCCCACCACGGAGGTGTTGGAGTTGCCGCCAGGTGTGGAGCAATTTCAGTGTCACAAGTGCTCGTACAGCACCCCCATCCGGGCTAGATTCAAAAAGCACGTCAAGTACCACTCCATGCCTTTGATAAAGTGCAGCTCCTGTGATTTCCACACCCCTTATAAATGGAATCTAGACCGGCACACCAAGAACCACGGTGCCCACGGTCACTTCAAATGCTCGGTTTGCGATTTCAGCACAGACATCAAGCAATCTCTAACGATCCACGAACTTAACCATCACGTGCCTACGGTGGGCCACCAGATGGCCGCCAGACGTCGGGCCCCCGAAGAACAAGAAGATCAAGTAGATCAAGCGACTATATCCAAGAAGGTTGAGATGGAAAAAGTCCCTCCGACGGTAATAACTCTCGATTCGCCGCTGCCAGAGATGTCGGGGCTGAACTGCACATATTGCCAGCAACGACTGGCCAATTCTGTTGATCTATTCAAGCATCTTCAGACATGTTCTCCGGCTGGGAAAGGCCCGAGTCAAAATCTCGCCGCATTAGGCGGTGACACTGACATGACCGAGGAGGAGTTACCTAATGCTAGCACCGATCTTAGCTACTGTGGTGTGGAAACGGCTCCTGGTTATGGAGAAGTAGGTTGAGTTCTTAGGGAAAATTAAATTAAATTTAAATATATTTTTAACATATTTTAAGGTCACGGATCAATTCCTGCCCGATGACGCCGATGATATGACGCCATTGAAGAAAGTATTCAAGTGTCCACATTGCACATTTTGGGCAGCCACTGCCTCCCGTTTCCACGTCCATATCGTGGGTCATCTGAATAGGAAGCCCTTTGAGTGTTCCTTATGCGCCTACCGCTCCAACTGGCGCTGGGACATCACCAAGCACATCCGCTTAAAGGCTATCCGCGACAAGTCCCACAACCAGGCGCAGGTTTTAATGAACGACGAGACTGGAAGACGTAACTACGCAAAGTACAACCAATACTTGACTCTAATGAAGGTGAATGTTGATCAGATGGGCGATGCCAAGGCCATGCGTACGGGCGACATGATAGTGGTGCCGCCCGAGAAACTAGAAGGGCTAATTGGCGGCCCAAACGAAACAATGGAAAAGGAAGCCACTGCCACCTCCTCCCAGGTGCTTCCCGAAATATTAGAGAGTGGTCCACGATCCGTGGCCCTTGATTTAAGCAAACCAAAAGAAGACCCGTCAATGGAAATGAAAACAGATTGTGATGAACCTTCTGAAGGTGTACCAATGGAGTTAGAGCAGCAAATTCCTATGGATTTGGAAGAGACAGGCTCACCAGCCAGTGGGTTGGCTGCACATAAAGATTCTCCGCTCGATTTGTCCCAGCCAAGTCCTGCCATTGACAGTGAAATGCGTGCGGACCTATCTCCAGAAAGTGAATAGATGCCACTATTTTTAAGCATGTCATGTCCGATTGAACGCCAAGAGACTCTGTATTGCAATATAAAAACCGTATTTGCCTTAATTTGTTTTTAGAATCTGCTAGTAATCTGTATCGGAATCTGTTGGAAACTGTTCCCATTACCTTACAGAAAAGCTTTTGGATGCGCAATTTCTCTTTATTGTTAGGTAGTTAGGGAGAGTTGAACAAAAATTAATTTAAAAAAAAAATGAGCTTAAATTTTATTTAGCATTGCTATTATATCGACACTAAAATTGAAGATCAGATCAGCTATAGCTGTAGTTAAGCCCCTAAACGACGTATGCTTGAGTGTATACTACTGAATTTGGATCACGTGCTCTTCACAGCAAACATTCCTGTATGAAAAATAATACTATGCAGATTAGGACGAGTAGTGGCACCAGGAAGCAGACCTCATCAACCCCCAACGTGCCCAGGATATGGAACAGATCGAGACAAAGGAACCGCGCCTGCAGGAACCACAGCCACATGCACTAAGCTGTCTGGCACTGCACACCCTCGAAGTGTGGTGAAGTACCATCGTCATCGTCTTGACTAGACCGCCTTGGCTCCGGTTTATAGTCCAACAATTGGACTTCTTCGGCATTCGGGGGTATCACAACCTTCTGCCTCGCAGGCAGTAGGTCTTCCAGCATGGCCAATTGAGGAGCTGTGGCGAAATCGTTGTCTGGAAACTTAACGCGGAATTTCAAGTACAGATCTCCTTTGTCCGTGGCTTGATTAAAAACGGGCATTCCGCAACCACGGACCATCTTGATATGGTTGTGCTGCAGCACTTCACCTGGTTTGGTTCGCAGGGACACATTCCGCCCATCCAGGTGCTTGAAACAGTGCGAGTAGCCGCACAGCGCCTCAGTAAGACTGATCTCCAGATCCCGCATGTAAAGATTCGCATGTCGTCGCTGGAAAACTGAATGCTCCAGTTGGACAATTACGACGATTAAATCTCCAAACTCTCCGCCACGCATTTGATTTCCCTCGTTGGCGAAAGGTACCTTCAGCATGTGTGGAGCCCCACGCTCCACCACCACATCTCGCTTCATCTTCTGTTCAACGAAACCGATACCTTGGCATGGTGTGCATTTCATGTTGTCCTTGATGGTGAATCCACGTCCATCACAAGCTGGGCATGGCTAAAACAAAGATTTAAATAATTAATTATTCTCTTCAAAGTCATTTTCGATAAAAATAAAAAAAAAAAAGGAAAGAGGATAAATATCTATCCTATTAATAATTACCGCGTCGAACGCACTGAGACCCATAAAGGTAAATGCGGTCGCCCGTCCTGCACCCCCGCATGCCTCACAGCTCTCACGAGCCTCCTTTGGGCCACCATCTCCATTACACTTTCCACATAACTTGTGGCGTTTGTACTCTAGCTTCTTCTTCATGCCTCCTACGTATATTTCCTCCAGAGTCACCTCCATCTTGATCACTACCTTGCCATCACGCCTACCACGCCCCCCTTGCGAAGCCCGCTCAAAGGGGAACCACTGTGAAAAGAACTCCGAGGCATCGGTGAATCCCTCAGCACCCTCCTGTAGACCTTTCAATCCGTAACGGTCGTATATTCGTCGCTTTTCGGGATCTGACAGCACTTCATAAGCAAAGGATATCTCCTTAAACTTATCGCCAGCATCGGGATTTTTGTCAGGATGAAACTCTTTGGCCAATTTGCGATAATTCTTGCGTTAGTAAATTAAAAAAAAACATTATATCAAGTTTTCAAATCTATAGTATACCACTTACCTTTTTTATTTCCTCCTCACCTGCATCCGGGGCCACTCCAAGCACTTCATATAAGTTTAATTGATCCATATCTAACTGTTGCCTAGCCTCCTAAAAACTTAAAAATAGTTGAACATTTTTTAGTTCGTTGAAATAATTTCGTTTTATATCGTACGGGTGACTTTATTTTCGGTTCATATTGGTAGTTCTGTGTGACCAAATGCGACTTAACGAATAATGTTTTTAAAAAATACTAAAATAAAATCCATAAATTCAATGATTCGTTGCGACAGTAGTCAATACAAGTAACAAACGTACACTTCAGCAAGTAATTATGTACAATGTATAAATATTAAATATTAAATTTAAATATACTTTAAAAAAATTAACTGCCATTTCATTTGAACCTATAACGTCGCAAAGAATCCAAAATAATAATATATTTGTTGGGAAGAATTGTCGCCGAAGTTTAAAGCATTTATATTTACTTTCGCCACCGAAAAAAAGCTTTTATATTTTTTAAGCAAAAGCTACTTCTTAGGTAGATTCTTTCTAGAAGTAGAAGTTTCTTATTGGGACTCCCTCAAATTTCTTACATTTAGTTTCTTATAGCAAATGCTTATGGTCTTTAATTAGCTAACAAATGTTCATTAAACTGCTTAAATATGATTAATATTAATAATAATAATAATGATTAATCAATAATATTGGCTGCTTTTTCACATTTATCTTCTTTATATTTCAAAATTTGTTTTTATAAGTCACGTAATAGAAACTTAAAAATTAAAAGTCTTAAAAATTTTCGTTTATATATGGGAGAGCATGAGCATGAGAGTATCTCGGGGTTTTACTGTACCAACACGTAATAACAGCTAAAAATCTTACAAAATACCAGAAACATCTTGGTATTTTTAAGTAGCTTACGTCATATGAGTCATAGCTCGTGGCTTTTTCCATAGAAAAACGCGTTAGTGCCAAGCTCGCAACAAATAATGGTCCCACCCAAGATATATTTCTTACACACACAGGCGCAGCTTCGTGTGGATTTTTTCATCGGAAAATTTTCCAGAAAGTACGCTTGAAAATTACGAAAAAATCGTAATCAAATGAAGTGAAAATTTTTTTTTAATTATCTACTATCGCGTATTAGTGAAAGAGGCTTTTTTCGCTAGAAAAAATCGCCCCCAAAAGTGGCCAAAGATTTTTTTCAATTGAGCCAAATGGGTGCGAAGCTGACGACGTAAAAATTTTTGTGTGTATCAACGAAGGAGCGGTGAAAACGGACGGCGCGAGAGCGCAAAGCGGAGAGAGCAAGAAGAGGAAGCAGAGCCAGCAACAGCGCAAGTCAAGAGTTTTTCTTTTGCGAGTGCCAGTGCGAGTGTGTGTCTGTTAGGGTGCTGTGTGCGTGCGCGCTTGGGGAAAATGATGGAAAATTACGAGGAAATTCGCCTGGGCCGAATGAATGCCAAAGATCTGGGCGACATCGCCGAGGCGCAGATGCAAACTAACCCCGACTTCTTTCAACCCAGAGAATTTGATTTTGGCGCCGAAATTCTGGCCACAACGTCAACATCGACAGTCGTAGCAACAGCAACAGAAACAACACTGGCGCCAACAGCAACAAGAAGCGAAGTGCCAGGCAAAGCAAATGCTGAAATCAAAACAAAAACATTGGCCGTCAGGGAAGAACAAGACGACGAAATTGGCGCCATTTCGGAAGATATGCCAAAAAATCCATCCCCATCCCTCGACAAGTCGGGCGGGGGAGTTGTCTCCAACTCGGAGGGCGAGGAGGACGAGGAGGACGACGATGACGAGGACATGGACGAAGGGGACGAGGTGGACTCGAACGAGGATTCCAGCTCAGATTGTTCCTCATCCGATGGTCCTGGCGATTGGAAGCTGCGTTGGCTCCAAAGGGAGTTCATGACCGGAAAGGTGCCCCGCCAGGTGATAGCCAGCATCATGCCCCACTTCGCCACAGGATTAGCTCCGGACACGGATGACACCATGCTGTGGGACTACCTGGTCCACCTGTTGAACGAGCCGAAGCGTCGGAACAAGCTTTCCAACGTCAACACCTTCGACGACGTTATTGATTTGGTGAAGAAGTCGCAGAAAATCATCGTGCTGACAGGAGCGGGAGTGTCAGTGTCCTGCGGCATCCCCGACTTCCGTTCCACGAACGGTATATACGCCCGATTGGCTCACGACTTCCCCGACCTGCCCGATCCGCAGGCAATGTTCGACATCAATTACTTCAAGCGGGATCCGCGGCCCTTCTATAAGTTCGCCCGCGAAATATATCCGGGGGAGTTCCAGCCCTCGCCGTGCCATCGGTTCATCAAGATGCTGGAGACGAAGGGGAAGCTGCTGCGCAACTACACGCAGAACATCGACACGTTGGAGCGGGTGGCGGGCATCCAGAGGGTGATCGAGTGCCATGGCTCCTTCTCGACAGCCTCGTGCACCAAGTGCCGGTTCAAGTGCAATGCCGACGCCCTGCGGGCGGACATCTTCGCCCAGCGTATACCGGTCTGTCCCCAGTGCCAGCCGAACAAGGAGCAGAGCGTGGATGCCTCTGTGGCTGTCACCGAGGAGGAGCTGCGCCAGCTGGTCGAGAACGGCATCATGAAGCCGGACATTGTTTTCTTCGGAGAAGGTCAGATAATTTGAAGACTTCTGAGAAGAATTGCTTGAAACTGACTTTTATTTTGTGTTCTTTCAGGTCTTCCGGACGAGTACCACACTGTCATGGCCACCGACAAGGACGTGTGCGACCTACTCATAGTAATCGGCTCTTCGCTGAAGGTGCGGCCCGTGGCCCACATCCCCAGTAGCATTCCGGCGAATGTGCCGCAGATATTAATCAACCGCGAGCAGCTGCACCACCTCAAGTTCGACGTGGAGCTGCTAGGCGACTCCGACGTGATCATCAACCAGATCTGTCACCGCCTCTCCGAGGACTCTGAGGACTGCTGGCGAAAGCTGTGCTGCGACGAGACAGTGCTCGAGGAAAGCAAGGAGCTGATGCCCACGGAGCACTATCACAACTACCATCACCACTACCGGCACTGCAGCTCGGAGAGCGAAAGTAAACTGCAGATAGACACAGACACCCAGTCAGTGAAGTCGAATGGATCCACAGACTATATTCTGGGCTCGGCTGGCACCTGCTCCGACTCTGGGTTTGAATCTTCCATTTTTTCGCGGGGAAAGCGTTCCAGCGCCGCCGAAGCGGCCGCCATCGAGAGAATCAAAACCGACATACTGGTGGAGTTGAACGAAACGTCGGCTCTTTGCTGCGACCGGTTAGCGGGAGGGGCGCAGCAGCAAACCACGGTGGAAAGCTATCGGCATCTGTCCATCGACTCATCCAAAGACAGCGGGATCGAGCAGTGCGACAACGAGGCTACCTCCAGCTACGTGCGTCCCAGCAATCTCGTCCAGGAAACCAAGCGAGTGGCGCCCAGCTTAACGCCCACGCCGCAGCAGCGGGGCAAACGACAGACCGCAGCGGAGCGACTACAGCCGGGCACTTTCTACTCGCACACCAACAACTATTCGTACGTGTTCCCGGGAGCTCAGGTGTTCTGGGACAACGACTACAGCGACGACGACGAGGAGGATGAGGACGAGGCTCGGGCCATTAAAACCCACCATAACCTCTTCGGGAATATGGTGCAGAATTATGAGGAGGATGATGACGAGGCGGAGGAGGCTTGCGATCTGAATGCTGTTCCCTTGTCGCCGCTGTTGCCGCCCTCGCTGGAAGCCCACATAGTCACCGAAATAACCAGTGGAAGTAATCCAGAAATCGCGGCCTCCTGCAGCAGTAGTAGTCCGGGCCAGAAGCGTTCCAGCTGCATTCCTGCATCTCGAGTCGAAATGGAAACGGAGATTCCGCCACCCCAGAAGAAGAGGCGACCCAGCGAGGATCGGTCGGAGGAGAGTCCGCCGGCTGCACAGTTGGAAGCTGTGTAAATGTTATGTAGCGCTGGTAGAACTTTAGTATTTATTTTAAATTCAATTTAAACTACAACAAAAATCAATTAACGCAAAACAAAGACGGTACTGAGCTCGGATAGGAAAAAAATGATTGTCAGTTTCCAATTTGGCTTTTGGAGGGAATCTTTTGACTCAAACTCAAATTCAAACAGAAAACTGGGGCCTACTCACTGTCGGTTCAGTTTACTTCTGATTTTAATATTTTTGAAAAAAGAGCTCCTCGTATGTTCATTTTTTTTGGGCGTTATTTAAAAGAAACACTCTGTAAATGTTAGTATTTTATTATATTAAGTTGTTATTGAGGCCTTTTTAGATAAAAACTTGCACAGCTAAGATGGTAGATTGGAGAATCCTTTTAAAAGCAGGACTTCTTTTTATCGAACGGGAAGTAGCGCCTCAACTTGAAAGCTAGTTTTAAGCATAAAATATTTCAAAAGTATGCAACTAAAATCCTTTTAGACTTAATTACTTAAGACACAAGCACTGTATATAAGCAAGTTCTGTAAATGGTCTTTTCTTTCTATTCTACTTGTGTTTCACTTAACTCCCTTCACTTCTCCCTCATCTATCGGTTATGGCAAAAGTTTTCCAACATTTATATACTCGCACCACCCCCTTCAGATTTGATTAGAATCCGTTCATTAAAAAAAAATCTTAAATAAATTTATTATGAATGTAAGCAAAAATGAAGAAAAAAAAAATATTCACTCAAGTTTGTCATTCGGTGTGCGTGTTGAAATGTTTAATCAAATAAAAAAAATAAAATAAAAATAAATAAAAACAGAAAAAATAAAACCTAGTATAAATATTTAGCCACCAAACACAGTGTACTTTTAAGAGTTTAGTCTGTATATCATAAACTGTATCAATAATCATAATATATAGCAACCTAAAACTATTTAAAAAACGAATTTTATTTTGAAAGACCAGCCGTTTTCAATACTTGCAATTTTTAATTCGGATTTTTGTATTTTGTATGTTTTTTGTTGTTTTTAAGTATTCTGACATCGAGTGGTATCTTAAAGTTATCTAATTACATCATTTTTTATTAGGTTTTGTATTCAAAGGTATACATTTCAAAATAAGTAGGCTCTGCAGATACAAAAGATGCGTCGTATATCGAAGAGTCCGTCGTCAGACTATCATTTTGGATGATATTACGGACTAGGCAGATGCCTGATTCTGTTGACTGGTTTCCTGTTTTTATTTTAAGTTTAAACTTTAAACTATTTAAAATATGACATTCGTGAGGAACAACGTCATCAACGACGCTGCTTATGTACAATTAACAATCTTATGCATTCCGCATATATATCTATTGTAAATATATTGATTGAATGTTACCATTTTGCTCTCAATATTATACAAAATATGCGTGTGTGGTAAAAAAATGTATAATTTTTTTTTGTTTTTGTTTAATTTCTTCCTCAATTCAACGTTGGCTATACAATTGATATATAGAACTCTGATCAGAGAGTACCGACTACGGGGGCTACGGGACTACCCGACGACGACTACTGGACTATGCTATATATTCTATGTTCTATAAACGATATAATCGATCTGAAATAACGCGCTTGAGACTTGAGTTAGTTATATAATTGTATAATGGGCGTGTAGGCAGGCCCATCCTAGGCAACGATTGTGTTTCGACTTCCCGTGCTAACAAAATACTTCAATATGCATATATACTTCTTATATATCTATAATAGATTTTAAAATTATATACTCCTATCGGTGATATTTTTCGCTTCGCTTTGAAAAAACTATAGTCCGCGCACTATAAGAACGGCGACTTGTTGGTCTTGTGCGATCTGGCCTTGCCGGGATTGACCTTGCACTTGAGTTGGGCAATTAGATCGGAGATTTTGAGGGCAGGACCCACTTTCATGCCCAGCAGTGGTATTATATCGTCCTTGGTCAGCTGCAGTAACCTTTTCCCATCGATCTTGTTTCTGCTGAAGGTGTCACAGTGGGCGGTGCAGTCGTTGACCCTCAGGAACTGCGACACATCGTAGACGTTCCATAGCTCTGGCATCAGCTCCACCTGCATCTCACTGGAGTCAATATCGGCGAGGCGAGGAATGTACTTGTTATTCGTCGCAGAGGAGTTCTGTAATTAAGAAGTGCATGCCATTTATTTTTATTTCTAATTAATATGAGTATTAATTTATGAATGGAAGGTTGCAAGGCGGTACTCAAAATAAGAGTGCGTAAAATCAAGTTAATTACAAAAATATGGCATTATTGGGGATTATTTTTATGAACTATCTGATTAACAAATAAATAGTTGGTGACGCAAGCAAAGTGCAGGCTGGGCTGACTGGATGATTCGATGACTCTACGCACTATTATTCCACTAAGTACTCACCGCAATATAGCTTGTGGCTTTGCGGCCCACGGTTGGTGGCGCAGGTGACTTAGTAGTGGAGGATTTCTTTACCATTTTATTGTTGCTCGTTGCTGTGCTCAGCAGCGAGGTGGATCCGGTGCTCGATCCGGCTACCTGATCGCTGGAAGATTGGGTGGTTGACTGCTCGGAAATGTGGCTGGTGCTGCCGTCGCCATCGCCATCGCCATCCACATCCCCATCGCCCTCTGCATCCTCTTCCTCGGGCTCCTCTTCCTGTTGATTGTTTTCGTAAAAGGCGGCATTGTGATGCTCGGGCTTCAGCTCCAGTTTGATGCTCAACTTGGGCAAGTGCGGCGTGGTTTTAAGAGCTATTGTGCGAGGTTTCACTAAAAAGGATAACTTTGTTAATAAACCATAAAAATAAAGATGGTTTAGGCATGCCTACCTGATGGCGAGTTGTTTTCGTTGGCGTTCCTGGCCCCGGCGGCCCCTTTTTTTGTCTTTCGCTTCCGCGGCACCTTGGGCTTTGGAGCGGCCTTCGGCGCCGGCTGGTTCGCCACTCGCGGTGGCCCCTCCAGCTTATGGCCCACTAGGACGCACCACCCCACTGGGTAGATGTCCGCCGACTCACAGTCCAGCCACTGATCATACTCGTCCGTCCAGCCGTCAAAGTGGACCTTAAGTAGGCGGCCAACGACACGCGCCACGGTAGCCACGCACACCAGTCGCGGGTCCATTAGGTCGGCGCACTCCAGGCTCATGCCCATTTCGAAGCCATGGTCGGGTATCACCCGGTGGAACAAGTGTTGGCTGGCGGCCAGGGCGCCAGTGTCGCGCAGATAGCCCTCCCAGGTGAAGGAGCGGGAGTCATAGCCGTTAGGGGGAGTAACTGCTATGTTGTTTGCGGAACAGAAGCCAGCCGGAAAAATGCACGGACTCTTCTCATGATAGCAGAACCTAATATTCAAAAAAATCAAAAATCAAATACTATTACTGGATTTTGCCAAAGAAGCTCACCAATCCGACCCTGAGGCATCCGGCTGATAGGAATCAATGCGAATCATCATGTATCCGAACTTCAGAACCGCCATAACCGTCGCGGGGCAAATGGAGGAGAGGTTCAGAGGATCCACGGCCTCTATTTTCATGCCCTCCACAAAGCCATTGGTCTTGCCGTCCAAGAAGTACTCGTCGAAGGTGAAGTTCATCTTGAACAGCTCGATGGTGGCATCATCCTCGTGCACCTCGATCATGGCCTCCCGCCCAGCTGAAGGAAAGATTAGAAACTAAGTAACCATCAGCCCAAATCCTATATCTGCTTAGCTTACCCAGCATTCTTTCCAGGTAATCCTGGGGCGCTGCCAAGTTATGGCCCACTGTGGTGGCCCAACCCACGGGGTGGATGATGGGCGAGTCCTCGTGGCACCAGAAACCATCGTCCGAGTCAAAGTAGCGCAGGAAGAGACGCTTGCCCACGATCTTGGTGACAGTGGCCAGGCGGACTTGGGAGATGCGATCCTTGTCGACGCACTCCAGGTTGAGCCCCAATCGGAAGCGCGACTGCAGGCTGTCGTTGATCTTGTTGTAGAAGTTGGAAGGCAGAGTTCGGGCGCCCGAGAGGCGGCCCACGAGGAAGTCCTTCCAGTCCTTGTACTTGTGCTCGATGGTGCGCGGCGGAATGAGCGGCTTGCCCCTTGTGGCGCACCAGCCCACCGAGTGAACCTCGGCGTTGCACAAATTAACCCAAAAGTCATGAGAGTCCGTGTCGAAGCCCTCGTAGCTCATCAGTGCCTGTGAATAGAAATCATGAAGTTGGAATTCATATTTTGAAAAAGCAGTTCGCCATACTTTGTAGCCCTTTATCTCCAGGATGGTCGCCACCCAGAACGAAGTGGGCGTCTGGCCCGGCTGGATCACTTCGATACTGTCGCAATCAGTGTTCTCCACCTCCACCTTCATGCCCACGCCCAGGTTGTCCCAGACCTCGCAGCCAGGTGCATGGGGGAAGCATGTGACTGGCGCCGCATTGAAGTTCTCCTTGCTGAGGCGCGGCAGCCAGTCATAGGAGTGTGTGGGGTCATACATTCGCCGCCGTATGCTGATGATCTTTTCCATTTGCGGACATGGAACCGGAAGTCGTTCGTATTTGGGTATTTGAGGAAGATCATCCTGCGGGTAGACGTCCTTGAAGAGTCTTAGGGCCTTCGGCGTCGGGGCAGCAGAGAGATAGGCATTTGGTGGAGCTGCTCCACTGCCCTCCAAGCTCCCCTGAGCGACATCTTCGCCCACTGATCCGTTCAAGGCGGAAATCGTTTCCACGGCCGACATTTGAATGCTGTTGGCGGCTGCCTCGCCGCCCAGGGACATTGGCTCTCCGAAACTGTTTAGTTGGGTAATTTTCGACTGATCCGTGATGCGGAACCTGTAGTTGGCGTTCTTTATGTGCGCCGCCTGCAGGTCCAGCTCGATGTCGGACGAGACTTGCTGCTGTTCGCCGGCCAGGACCTCTTCGCTCGAGTCCAGGCTGGTGCCGGGAACGGGAGAATTTCCAGTCATTTGGTCGGCCTCCACCTTGCTATTCAGTACCAGGGAGTACAGCTCCCCTCGGGCACATGCCATGCTGCAGAAGCGTCGTGACTTCGTGTAGAACGTGTGCTTTACTCCAATGGCGCCGCATCGTTTACACACAGCTGCGAAGAGCGAGGTTGTCGAATTATAAGTATATTTTCAATAAAATACTACTTTATAATAGAATATTATCCTACTACTACCCTGCCATACAAACCCAAATTCTTTAAACTTAACAAAAAAAGATGAACAAATGAAAGTAAACATACTTAAACTATTTAATTTTTAACTTAAATCTCTTGAATAATCAGGTGTGTTTCAGGTGAGTCGATTTGTATAAAAAAAAATCAATTTATTTTATAGTTATTTTTAAGCCTCTCAAGAATCTTTTATAAAATTATTCAACATTATGAGGAATGACTTTAGAACACCTTTTAAACATTTATTATATTAGCATCCAACCGAAATCGACCCACCCTTTGCTGGTGAAACCTTACCCATTCCGTCTTTCTGAATAGGGATCACCGAGGGGTCTATGTTGCCCTTGTACGCGATGGGCGTCTTTAGCTCCAGCCCCGGCCTGTTCACCGGCTCGATCTTTCGCGTCTTGCGCTGGGTGCGCAGCGAGGAGGATGTGGATGCCAGAGCTACACTGCTAGCGCTCCCGCTAGTGCTGCTCGTGGTGGTGCTTGGGACAGTGTCGCCTTTGGCCAACGTGAAGTTTCGCTGCATTTGCTTGATTGTGTTAACACTGGATGCCTCCGAACCGACCATTATGTTGCCGAAGGTGTTGCCGTTGATGCCACCCATCGCCGGGGAAAGGGTGGTGCCCAGCAGCTTGTGGTGCAACAGGCCGTCGGCCAGGGGAACCAGCAGATCGTGCTCTGCACCCGGCACACCCAGTCCACTGGGCAGCTGGGTCATGCAGGACGAGGAGGACTGCGAGATGTCCTTGTCGGAGGAAGTCATGAAATCGGTGCCATCGTAAGAGTTGTTATCCATCACGAACTCATCGATATTGATGATCTCCTGCTTGGGCTCCAGCCCAGATCCGCCATCGTCGTAGGCATCCTCGATCTGGCCATATACCTGAGGATCCTCATCGTCCACGATCGAATCGCCCACACCCACATCTACTCCCACACCCACGTTCATCAGCGCCGATCCGGCTACGTCCGCGGCCATCCCCACCTCATTGTCCATCACCTCGGCATAGTTTTGAAAGACGGCCGCCGCCGCCGTCTGTTGGAACAACTGATGCTGCAGGCCGCCCATGTGCGCGAATCCGTATATGTTGTTTGAATTGGTGGCTATGAGGGTGCCTGGCTGGACGCCGAGAGCCGCCGCTGCTGCCGCCGCCTGGCCAGTGAAGTCCTCCACCACCAGGCTCCTCATCGGATTCATTTCCTTTTCGTAGGTCGGGGGTAGGAGGTCGGAGGTAGGTTGTTTCGAATTGGATGTGTGTTTTTTTTGTGTCGTTTTAAATTGTAACCAATACATAAATCATAGAAAAGAAAGTATAATAAATAAGTAATCGAATTCAAATTTGATCAACAAAGACAAAAAATAGAATTTCATAAGCTTTGCTTCGAATCCTCAAAGAGTACATTGTTTTGGAAACCTACAGAATTTGGGTTTGCTTGCTCCACTTCGAGGACTCACAAATATACACCTTTTTGGATTAAGGATATTGACTCACCAGAGTTGGTTGGTGGGCGGAGAAGTACTCCATAACAGAGAGTCCAACATTGGGATGACCCAGTAGATTGGCGGCATCTTCTAGGGTGATACGCTCGGAATTGTATTGGCTGCTCATCATTCGAAGCTCGGCAGGATTCATACTGAGCTAGTCTGGCAGATCAGATTGGTGATTGCATTTATGAGATATGTTCTTCAAACAGATTTCATTATGACTGAAATAAATGGAAATGAAAGCACATTTTATATATTATTTTTTGTTTATTTCACAATGTTTTTTTAATGGAAATTATAATAATGTAATATACTCCTGCCTATACACCACTCCAGGAAGAACTGTCGCCTGCTCCTCGCTGTCTCTTTGTGGCATCGTTTTCTACATTCCCCGTTTTTCGCACGCAGCTGCTGCGCAAGGAGCTCGAACATGGGAAAGAGGGGAGGAGGAGGACGTCGGGCATGGACATCTATTTAATAACTTCCGCTGCGGGGATTATTCAGGAATACTGGATATGCTACCCACTTGTATAGTCAGATACGCACATTATGTGATAACTAAGCACATTGTTTTCATCCAAATTATAGGCCTATTTCTGCTCTCTGGCTCACACTCGTTCGAAAAGTCAATGAAGCGAAGTCACAGACGGCGAACGCAGACACAAAAGAAAACACGAAAGACACAAAAGCAGCTTCCCCATCTCCAATACTTACTCCTTTGCACTTTCGACGCTTCCACCTCAATGTTTAACTGCAGCTTCTACTTAGTGCGTGACGTTTATTTAATTTCTAATTGTTTTCCGACGTTTTATGACAGTTTTTTTTTGTGTTTTTTTTCCGCTTTTGCGCCGAGCAGTAGGGTTGCTTGCCAAAATATCAATACATCGAAATCGATAACAAGTTTGTTTTTTACATACATTCTACTTTGACCTTTGACATAGCATTTTACATATATTTTTACCCGGGTCTGGAATTAACAATAAATATATTTAAATAAATAATCCTTTTTATTAAGTGAAAATTTGAATTGTCTTTAAATAAAACTGCGAAAATAAAAACTCACAACTAGCACAAGCTAGGCGTTATACGTTTAACGTTATAAAGCTTTTAAAACAACTTAATATTTCTATAATTTTGTAAGGAAACGACTTTTTTTCCACATTATAAATCTGATAATACTTAATACAAAATAATCTGATAACACTTTTAGGTTGCCTATTTTTAAGGGCAAAATGAGCTCAATTGCCAATGAAGAGCAAAATTTTACCGTCTTTTTTAATACAATAAGTTGCAGAGATCTTATTATTTGGAAGCAATTCAATTAATAAAATTTACAATTAAAATAAAAATTATTTAAAAAAAAAAATAAATAGCGCCCTCCTCCTCGATTCTCATAGGTTGTAGTTAAGCAAGCCTTTTTTGTGAATTAAAAAAAATTTTAATTTTTAAAAATAGTTTAAGAATTTCCGCTCTTGAATCGAATTGAAATGAACAAGACACAGCCGTAAGGCCTAAAAGACTTATATATATTAATTAGATTGGAACGATTATTGTAATATTTAAATCCGGTGTTATAACTCCGACAATGTAATGCGTGATCACTCCCGTGATTGTACCAATGCCGTTGGTAATGGCCATCAAAGTTCCCGTTTTGTGGAGGATCCCCTTAAAAAAGTAAGAAACTAAAAAATACAGCCAGCGATGGCTTGGCCAATTTACATCCAATTTTTGAGCGGTATTCTTGTACCTTAAAAAATTTATTCTTAGATCGATTCTTCATCATTATGTATCAAAACTTTAGAACAAAATATTTTTTTTAGATATTTTGTGAAATTCTCTAGGGGAGTCCCCTTCTGAAAATGCGTGAAGGGATGCGTGAGTATGGCCTCCAGGGATGGCTATAACTTTTTCAAGTTCGATCATATTTCTGAGCGGATTATCTTAATCAATTAGATTGTCACATTTTATTTTTAAATTTTGTAGTTATACTTTATTCAAAATCTTTGGATAATCTAATTAGTTTTTTTTCATGTTCAGGGATGGGAAAACGAATTTTGGAAAAAAATCTTAATCGGTATATGGTAACACTACCAATCTTAGTTTTGTTGTCAAAATGAATATATTGCAATAGTTATATCCTAAAAAAAAAGTATGTCAATACCTGGGGACGGAGCGATGCCCACGGATTCTTTAAGGAGAATACGCACCCAACTGGGTGGCAGCACCTTTGGCCAGCGTCGCGAAGACATCTTCCGTCGCTTTCAGGAAAGTGCGCTCCAAATATCCAGCAATTTCAGGGGAAAGGAACTCGTCACTGAGCAAGAGGAGTCCGTACAAGAGCTATGTGACTCCCTGGAGGAGCTTCTTGGCTACGGATTACGACAATCTCCAAATAGTACAATGTTCAGTGCTGCCAGTTTTATCCAAAACATGCATGAGATGGTTTCCGGAAATTCCAGTATTGGCAGCAACAATAATGAGACATCCTTCTGGGACTTCTGCCAGTCCCACTTAACGCCCCATGAACGGCAAAGATACTTGGATCTGAAGCAAATATGGACAAATGTTGGCCGGGGTCGAGCGTTTATTCGGGCCTCTCTAAACGAAAAACGCCTTTACAGCCATGTCCTTACCTGGTTGAGTGACGAAGAGCAACTGAATAGGTTTTACACTCCCTGGTCGCTGTTGCTAAACGAGGAGGTGACCAAACAGCTCCCGAAGATTATAGACTCCCTTAAAGATGTATATTTTTCCCTTAATGTGGACACGACGGATTTAAACACGCCCCGAAGGTCAGCGGGAGTACAGCAACTTAAAGAGGAGCCTGTAATATATGCCCCAAACCCGGTACCTGTGATATCGCGTCAAAGGAATCGTCCTGGCGTTGCTATCGAACGTCATATTGAGGAACCTGATTCCCCGTTAGATTTGCTAGGGGCCATTCAACCTGTTGCCCCTCTCGAATTTCCACAATTGAACAAAGATGTTATAGACCAGCAGTGGAGCAAACCATCTGAACATTCTTCGGATTCACCAGAACTCGTTCAACCTATTGAACAAAACGTGGAACTCCAATTGGATAAGACTCCTGTGCCGGAAACATCCCACGTTATTGACGAGCCGGATGTGTTCGAGGACCACAGCGATACTTCCTCGCAGTGGAGCAAGTCCTCATCGCCGAATTGGCAACAAAACAACAGCCAAGAGCAGGCAGTTCTGGAGGAGCAAGTGAACCAGCTTACTGAGAGATGCGCCCTGCTGGAAACTCGTGTGGCAGATCTGAATTTGCAAAACCGCCTGCTTATACGACGGCTCACGAAGCAATTCGAAATGACTGGTATTGATCCCAGTTCCTCGCTGGCCTCCAACTTTCTGATCACCATTCCCCAAGTAAAGCTAGCCAAAGGCCAGCGTTCCAGGTCTCATTACGCTTACGAAATCCACATTACTATGCGGGAGCGACTGGAACACTGGACACTCTACCGGCGCTATAGTGAATTCGATAAGCTGCACAAATCGTTGTTGAGGACACATCCAGTGGTCAGCTCAGTGGAGTTTCCGCCCAAGAAACATTTCGGCAACATGAATTTGGTGTTTGTGGAGGAACGCCGCCAACAGCTTCAGATTTATCTACTCAATATAGTGGAGACACTGCCGCAGGTGGAGGCCTGCAAGTCCAAGGCGGAGCTGCAGAAGGCGTTTCCCTTTTTTAGGGAAAGATAGCCAACCAATATGGATAAAACCCACTGAATACGCTTCCAAGCGGAAATAATTTACCTTATTTTATTATTGGTATTAAAATATTGTTATACAGATGTACAGTACAATAAAAATAATAATTCAAAATAAAAATTTGGAAAAATTCAAAGATTAGCGCCAACTTGTCAGTATTGTAAGAAAGTCACTTACGAACACTGGCATGCAGAACAGCTGTTCTTGTTATCAATGTACGCTTCACCCCACTCATTAAATTGCGTGTACTTCGCGTCAAGTTTAATTTATTTCTCGAAAACTGGAAGTATTTATCTGCTAGATCCCCCTGCCAAATATTTGTTTGATTTTAAAACTATTTAGTTATTCCTGGCTCGATGAGCTGTCTCGTTGACTTCAAATACCAAGTCGCGGCTTGTTTTTAGGAAAACTTAAACTAATTAAATTAGTGCAGATCGTAGGAACACATTAAAATAACAATAATGTCCGGAGCAGCCATAGCAATCAATGCAGCGATTTCGGGAGCCGCCTACTACATGGCGATTCGGATGATACCTCGCTTCCGGGACATGTTCATCAAGGCGAACCTGTTTGGGAACGATCTCTGCAAGAAGGACAAACCACAAGTGTAAGTTACTTCCTTGACATTTCATTATTTTTAATATTAAAATACATGTGTCTTCCGCAGTCCTGAGTCCTTTGGCGTGCTTATTGGATGCGTGTATCTCGTCTCGCTGTTTCTGTTCATTCCCATCCCCTTTGCCTTCGATGAAGCGGCTGCCACGGATGCAGTTACTGGCGGGAAGCCGGTCACTTTTCCACACGACAAGGTTGATTGTTAATTACATTTTTTTGAGGTTCTGTTATCACTAATTATTGTGACAGTTTGTAGAATTGATTGCCGCCTTGCTATCCATTTGCTGTATGATCTTCCTAGGCTTCGCCGACGACGTCTTGGATTTACGGTGGCGCCACAAGTTGTTGCTACCAACGATTGCCACGCTGCCCCTGCTCATGGTCTACTACGTTAACTACAACTCCACCACCATAATTATGCCGAACTTTGCAAGGGACCTGATTGGCACCTCATTAAACATAGGCATTAGATAATAGGATAATGGTCAAGGATATAAATTTAAAATTGTGATTATTTCCAGGCGTTCTATACTACATCTTTATGGGCATGCTGGCTGTTTTCTGCACAAATGCCATCAACATCCTGGCGGGCATCAATGGGCTGGAGGTTGGCCAGTCTGCGATAATCGCTGGTTCCATCCTGATCTTCAACTGCATAGAACTATACCTGGGCCATCAGGTGGAGTCGCATATATTCTCCATCTACCTCATGCTACCGTTCACGGCGACCACCCTGGCACTCTGGAAGTTCAACAGGTGAGTGGTTTTATATTTTTTTTGTATATATTTCATTTTGTTGAAAAATATTGACTGATCTGATCTGGCAAGTTAACAAATTCTCCTACAATCTTTATAAATTATTTATATTTATTATTAATTTAAATTAAATTAGCTTTCCTGTATTCATTTTGATTATATAAATATAAATGAGAAAAGCTTACTCTTAAAAGTAATTATACAATTCGAGAATAATTCTCTGCCAAGTTGATACATTTCTTTGCATGTTTCGTAGTTTCCTATCACAGATTTTGCGGTCTGCTTGTCCTGTCTGCTAAAGTAATTAAATTTGGGATTCAGTTGCTCGAAAACAGAGGAAGGTTGCAGGTTCAAAAGCAGATTTCTAATACAACTCAGTGCTAGACTTTTAAATGTTTACTTAAAATAGAAATAAATAAAATTAGAGCTATAAGAGATACACGTATAATACTCCTAGACCTCGCTTAAAGTTAGTCTTCGTCCTGGAGATCCTCCAACACATCTACATCGTAGAGGTTGACTAAAAGCTGGCCATACCGACTGCTGTGCTGCAGGGCCTCCTTCGGGGCAAAGTACTTTTCACTCTGTTCTCGCAGTCGGAGCAACTGCGTAAAGCTATCCATGTGGACGCCATTTCCAATCAGTTGCTGGATGTATATGGCATCAATGTGCGCGTTTCGCGTGTCGTTGGGCAGCCTTACGGACATCTGCTGGTGGGGGGAGCTCTGCAGACGCAGTACTATTTGTTCAGGCGGCAGGCAAAACTCACAGCTCCAGCCGCCGTAGTGGTTCAGGTCACCTAGGGTGCTGCTAGCCTGACGCTGCAATCGGTTCACATCCGCATGGACACTGTGCATGTGCCCCAAGGAACTTATCACTCCGCTCAGGAGGGTCTTGTTTGGATGCTGCCAGAACAGTCCATAAACGTTGTACTTCACTCTGAACCTCAGGGGCAGCACATCTCCGGCATAGTACTTCAGAAACTTGAGAGCCGCCGGTGCATAAACTGTTTGGCTATCTCCGTGGAGCAGCAGGTCCTGCGCTTGCATCTGAACGCTGCACTGCAGCCAGAGCTGTCTTCGAAAGTAGCTATAGGCCAAGGAACTTGTACACTTTGCCGCAGATGAGCAGTGCAGAAGGACATAGTTTGTTTGACTGCCCAAGATGTTCTTCAAATTGCGCTGTTTGGTGGTATTGCTCACATAGTAGATGAGGAAGTAGTCCACTACGTCTAACAGAGATTGAATTTGCAGCTCTAAGAGCTCCAGACTAATGTGCTCCCAGGCACCGAGGTCCAGCATATAGAATAGCCGGTGCAGGTAGCCGGAGCTGGCCTCAACTAGTTGGATGGGAGTGGTGCCACTCCTTTTACTCGCTCCGCTGTGAGTCATTAGAGCCCTCCATATGATCTCTGGCTGGCCGCAATCTCTGCCATGCCAGCCACTGGCACAATCGCAATGTGGCGACACCATCAGATAGTCCACATAATTGATTTGGCGGCTCTCGTTGAGGGTTCCCTCGCGGTAGCACCACAAATTGGCAGTGAGGCCCATTTCCGCATCTACGTAGGCAGGCACGTTGTCGTCCGGTGGGTGAGTTTCATTCAGAACTGCCGGTTTCATCCGGTAGAAGTCTGCCTCGTAGCGGTTGACGTTGTCCTGCCTTCGCGGACAATGTGTGTCACCTCCAGAGGGTCCTTTCACTGCGGATACCTTCACTTCGCCATCTCTGCTGGTTACAAAGTTCACCCGGCTGCTAGTCTGGCCCAGAGTGTTCCGATCCTGGCTGTAATCCACTTGCAGGAGCCAGATGCAGCCAATCAGACAGAGTTGGACCACCAGCACCGACCACAGTACCAATTTCTTGGTTACGGAACGCCGGCCCATTCCAACTGTGTGTATGGGGAAGTGCAACTACGAGATTGCAAGTTTCTTATTTTATTTATTCATATCTTTAATATTTTTTAAAGTTTTCCGTAGTTTTCGGTGGATCGACTAACGCCCAAGAATAATTTTTAACCCCGGCTGCACAGCTGTTGCGATTCTCCGTATCAGCTGATTTGTGAATCCTTTTTTTTACAGTTTTGCCACACTAGTTTTAAATTCAAATTCTTCCTCTAGAAAAAAAAACGTAACACAATTATTCAATTTTAAAAATGGTAGTAAATAATTTTTCATAATAATTTAAATAAAATCTCTTCTTTATAGGTATCCCTCACAGGTGTTTGTTGGCGACACATATTGCTACTTTGCTGGCATGACCTTTGCCGTTGTGGGCATCCTGGGCCACTTCAGCAAGACCCTGTTGCTGTTTTTCCTTCCACAGGTTTTAAACTTTCTGTATTCCACGCCGCAGTTGTTCCATTTTGTGCCCTGCCCGCGTCATCGACTCCCCAAGTACGACAGCAAGACGGATCTGCTGCACATCAGCACCACGGAGTTCCGTATAGAGGAGCTGAATCCCGTGGGACGGTTGATGGTCAAAATTCTGCACAAGCTGCGGCTGATCAGCTGGCAGGCCAGACCAGACGGGTTGATAAGGACCAACAACTTCACGCTCATCAACTTTGTGTTGGTCATATTCGGTCCAGTCCACGAGCGAGTGGTCACCCAGATGCTGATGGCCTTCCAGGCGGTGTGTACACTGATAGCTCTGACCATTCGCTACCCGCTGGCCAACTACTTTTACGCGAAAACGTAATTTCCGTTTGGACTTTGTAGTGATTTGTATAATTATTGTAGCAAGCCGTTGTTTTGTTAACTAAACGAAACTGGAAACACATCTAGTTTTATTGTAAACACCCTATAATTTTCCAAAGCAATATTTAAGAAATCTTTTTATGTCTATGTAATCCTCCTGAATAAAAAAAAAAAAGAGGCAAACAAATTTGGTCACAATGAGCGGTTCGGAGGTCTCGGAGGAGGACTTGTCCGCGCCCGAGGAGGAGGATGAGGGACCAAACATAGGAGTAACTAAATCGAAAACTCGAACTCTTCCTCAGTCTTTATTCCAATCCTCAGCTCTACTTAGGTGGACGCAATGCAGCCGGGCAGCGCCATGGACGCGGATGGGCCATCCTACCTAATGGGGATCAGTACGATGGCAACTACCGCAAAGGCCGGCGGCATGGAATCGGCCTGTATGTTTTCCGGGACGGATCGCGCTACTATGGTCAGTATCGGTGTGGGAAGCGTTGCGGACGGGGCATCTTTATCTACCCAGACGGGTCAGTGTATGAGGGTAACTGGCGCAAGCACCTGAAGCATGGTAAGGGACGGTACAACTACGACAACGGGGATACCTACTCG
Organism: Drosophila atripex; assembly: GCA_035045925.1. Lineage (NCBI taxonomy): Eukaryota > Metazoa > Arthropoda > Insecta > Diptera > Drosophilidae > Drosophila > Drosophila atripex. Next base: position 5,149,608 of record JAWNOP010000070.1, on the reverse strand, counting down.
GGCGACTGGTTCAAAGGGCAGCGCCACGGAGTGGGCATATACACCTTCAATAGCGGCACAGATGGATGCTGTCTGTCGGTCCGACTGAAGTCCACCTGGAATACCAACGTTCGGATGGGTCCATTTGAACTTTACATTGGAAACGACGATAAGTGCACCATTCTACATGGAACATGGGATACTCTGTACCCCACAGGGCCTTCTGTCTTCAGCTTCAACAATCGGTACATGCTGTTGGGATACTTCCTGCCCGCCAACTATAACTTTAAGGTCCATATAACACTGGTTTAGATGCCACTTACGCTAATGATTCTACTTATCCTCAGACTATCGGCAACTACGATGACATGGCGGAGCACGAGGACTTTGAAGAGCGATTGGGAGAGGAGGAAGATGACAACGGCAAGCCCAACGCCCCAACATTGTGGTTCGCACAGGAGATTGCCGTCTACGACTACTCGTTGTTGCCCCAGGAGCCAGTGCCCCTGGCCATCTCCGACTCCGACTTATCCGTCTGCTCACTGTCCACGGTGCCGAGCATCCGGAGCAAGGAGAGGATTAGCTGGTACGGCGAGGGAGAGGAGGGTGAGGGCGAGGAGGGCGGCGAGATGGAGTGCTTCCCGTGCGAGTGCGAGTACGATCCTAGCGAGGTGGAGACGGAGAGCGAGGTGTGCAAAATTGATGCAAATCCATGTGCCATCGAAATTCTCAAATCACCAAAATGCCCCGAACCCTAGTCTGTGGGCTTTAAATCTACAAACTTTTATTTCTAGTTTTCTTCCATGTTTCTTCTTCAGCCAAGAAGCATGTCAATAAATTTTTGTTCAAGAAATACAATTCATTAAAATGTCATGTTGGTACCTTAGATGGGTTACTAGGAGGAGTGCATTAAATGGAAATGGGGACTTCTTTTCGAACATTATTGACTGGTTGCCTTAGCGATGGAAGCGAGGCGCGGGGTGGGAGGAAAACTTTGAGTTTAAATTCTTGTCAGCTTATTATGGGACATAACTGGCTCCAGCAGTCAATACTCAAGCATTTTTGTTCAATTTTCTGTTCTAATTAACACTAACCGTAACTATTTTTGATCTCTTACCATTATCATAATCAGATTTAATTTCCAGTTGCGTTCGATTTGCTTACATCTTTACAATTAGTATACTCTATTAGTTTAAATAAAAAAAAACTATGTTTTCTCAGGGACAGAAAGGGCAGAATGGGAAGGAATAGGAGGATTAGAAGATGATCCGTTAGTCATTTCGTTAATCCGACAGATACTGTTGCAACTGTCAGCTAAGCTGTTGGAGTCGCAACTGGAAGCGGATGGGTAGCAATCATCTAGAACGATATTTAGCTTGCCAGACCGCTCCTTCTGCACTTCCAACCCCGTTGTTGTCTCCACAGGATTAAGACGCAACATTTGGTACGGCTCCTCGCCCTCCCGCTGCAGCTCATGCAGAGTGCTGCCGTCTTTCCGCTTAGACACCTTGTAGATGGCCGGACACGACTTTGAGTTCTTCACGTCGTTTGAGTCCTTCAGTTCTGGCAGTTCCAATAGACTAGCAATATCCCTCAGGGGCTGAATTTCCTGCTCCTGGTTGTTGTCCTCAATGCTGACACCTTGTGTCAGCGCCAAGACCGCGGCCATGGCCGCCGCCTGGCCACTGCTGCTGGCTCCCTCCGGGTTCAGATAGAGCTGGGGCGTGTTGTACAGAAGCAGATGCGGGTCCATCTTAAAGTCGTGCTCCAGCTGCTTCTGCTGGTCCAGGTTCTCATCGATATAGTTGATGTGAATGGGTGAGGTTTGCAAGTTGAGGTTCGAGCAGCGGAGCAGGTCTTCGTCCGGCGGAGTGTAGTAGATGGAGGCCTTGCTGGCCGAGTAATTGGCAGATAAGCGAGCTTTGATTTTTTGGATGTTCAGCTCCTTGGATCCAGCAAAGTCCATGCCCTTAAAGTAGCAGTCTATATCTGAGGATAAGGAAATACTTAATTTATTTCCTTCTTCTGAAGAATGATTTTTACCTTCGACAATATCCTCTTCACACCGTCCCCGACAGTTCTCAAAGTAGAAGCTGGGCAAGTTCTCCAGCACCTTGTTTAGAGTCTGCTGTTGATACTTGTATCCCTCGCGCAAACGCAATACCTGATGGGCACTGAACTTCCTTATCTTATTACGCTGGAAGACGTAGTTCTCGCGCACCCAGCTCAGCTGACCGGTGGAGTAGTCGCGCACCTTCTTCACCTGATCATAGTACTGGTCCTTCAGAGCGGTCAAGTGATTGGAACCCATGTCGCGGAACTCTCGGATATGTTTTGCTTGGGTGGTGTAGCTGCTCTGGATCCACTCCACTTGCTGGGCACAGTTCTCCCGAATGCGATGCACCTGCTGGGCATAGTTTTCCCGCAATCTCTCCAGCTGTTGGCTCTTGTAGCTCTCGATGCTATCCAGCATGGCATAAATCTGGCGCGCCCTGGGCGACTTCTTATTCCTATTAGCGCAGCAATAAAACTTATCGCAGATGCCCCAATGGGACAGACAACGCCTCAAGCCCTGCACAAAGAGCGTCAGCAACAGGAACGCGGTCGCCAGAGCAGTTCCAAACAGAATACTGCCTATCTTGACGCGGTAGAACACAATGGGATCTATGTATAGCCTGGAAAGAGATTATTATTATTTTTATTTCACATAGTTCCTCCTTTTAATTGTCTAGTCACCGCAAGCCGGCCGAAGCCTTGCCCATCACGTTGAAGGCGTAGCACGTGTACAGGCCACTGTCGATCCTGGATATGTTGTGGACCAGCAGCGAGCCATTTTCCACCAAAACCACACGCTGACCCACAAGACTCTGCTGACGTGTCAGGTTTAGCGACTGTATATAGCTCTCATCCATTAGGGCTGCCAGTTCCTGAGCACTTGGCGGCTGGTGATCCTCCTTGCTGTCAATAATAATGGGTCGCTTGTCTGGATCTGCATGGTGGCGCAATATTTTGTTCCTCGGAGTAACCTGTCGAAAAGCAAAAAGAGTAGCTTGTTATACTTGATAGTGATAGAGAAGCCAAGTACTCACCCAAATAATGTCTGGCACAGGACTGCCTGATATCTGGCACTCCAGCTTGGCGGTGGAGAGCAGTTTGTGCATCTTGGGCTCGGAGAACTGCACCACCGTGGGCACAGAGCAGTTGAGATTGCTTAAGACCTTTAGCATGTCGCCCGGATAGCCGTACTGGCAGCTGAGCGCATCGATTTGATCGTCAATGCTCTCGTATGACTCCAGTGACGTTTGGCTGGAATTGGGATTCTTGGCATTCACGATTGAGGGGAAACGCCTCAGGCTGGTGTTGGCGTTCGACAGCCAAGCGGTGAGCCAGTACATCTTGCAGTCGCACTGGTACTCATTGCCCAGAATGTTGACGTAGTACAGCTGTCGCAGGTCCTTCAGTCCCTCGGGCAGTGCTCCGAGACGATTCCCCCGAACACTGAGACGCTGCAGTTTTGAAAGCCCCGAGATCTGCACTGGCAGCTGCGACAAGCCATTGTTGGCCAGCCACAGTTGTCTGAGATTGGGGGTATTTGCGAACAACGTAGCTGGTAGGGAAGTTAGGTGCGGATTTCCCTGCAACGATAGATACTTCAGGCGGTGCAACACCTGTGGATCCACCAACGACTCGTCGTTCCGAGATATCCAGTTGGAGAACTGCTCGATGGGCGTGTCATCAATGCGCAGCACTACCAGCGAGCGCTGCATTTGGAACAGGCCACTGGGCAGATGCCTGAAATTGTTTTTGCTAAGATCCAGCTGCTTTAGGGAATGCAGTGGCTGGAATATGGTGGAGGAGAGCATGGTGAGGTTGTTGCCGGAAATATTTAAAGCCAGCAGCTGGCCCAGGGACTCGAAAGCCTTCCGATCTATGCTAGCCAGGGAGTTCTGGCTAAGGTCCAGGTGCCGCAGCTCGCGCAGGTTGTAGAGACTCTGTTTCCCGAGTGACTTCAGTTGGTTGTGCTGCAAGTGCAACTGGCGGAGATGGCCGTTGCGAGCGAAGAAGTTGTCCGGGAAGGATAGCAGGCGGTTGTCGCTTAGATCCAGGACTTGCAGGTCGCCGGCCGTTTGGAACAGCTGGAAGGGCAACACGGTCAAGCGATTCCCGGATATCAGAAGACGCTCTAGCTTCAAAGCTCCTGCGAAAATGTCTCGCGGCAGCTCGGAGAGTAGATTTCCGCTAATGTTCAGAAGACGCAACTCGCTCAGCCCAACGAGGAAGCGTGGGGGCAAGGTCTTCAGACCATTCCTGTCCAGATGCAGCTCCTCCAAATGGTTCATGTTTTGCAAATTAATCAAATTGCAGTTGGCCAGCCGGTTGCCGCTTATCTTAAGTACTTTTAGACGCCGCATGGCCTGGGGAATGGCCCAGTGAAGACACTCCAGGTGATTTTCGGATACATCCAGCTTCCTCATACTTTCGAAGCAGTGCGGCTGTGAAGACAGTAGCTTCCTTAACGGTTCATCCTTGAGAGCACTCTCCACCCAGGAAAACTCCTCAACGCTCTCGTACTGTGGCAGCTTGAGCGCATCCCCCGAGTCCGCAGAAACGTGGTCCAGGAGGAGCTTCTGGTAGTTAATATGTACACTTCGTGGGGAATGAAGCTCCTCATTCACCATTCCCAGGGCCACATGGTCGCAGCTCAATTTGAACACTTTGTTGGACAGGTCCGCAGAGGTGGTGTCGGACCACAGCTCGTGCTCTTCTACCTCCCTGCTATCCAATCCTGTTCCTGGGTACAGAACGTCGAGCCACAGACCCTCCTGGCTGTCAGTGTCCTCTTCATCCGCGTCCACGGCGTGCCCTACGAACGGTAGGTGGAACTTGTAGCCCAACAGCGAGAACTCGTGCTCTTGCCAAGTTCTCGTCCGCGGCCTGACCTCGTCGGGCCGACTTTGCGGCGGAAGAGATTCATTACTGAAGGTGGCCAGGCAGCTCCGGCTGCTACTCCCGTAGCTACCCCTAGCGACGGCAGCAGCACTGAGCAGCCACAAGACAGACAATATCAGAGAAACTTTTGACATTGCTTCCATTTTTCCGTATGTAATCTCAGGTATTTATAAGGTCGCATAGTACACCTGTAAGGAAAAATGGAAATGAATATTTAAATAGATTTTGAAGGACCTAGTTTCATAATGAACAAAAGTTTATGCGTGCAGGAGCAACTACCACCTTTTTGTGGTCATTATTGATTTTGTCATCATGTCCTGGGAGTTGGGAGAAAGGAAGCCCTTTAAATTGATTTTGGAATGGCGATAAGGACGAAAAAACCCCAAAAATCAATAGGTTTTGGGAGTTATAGTTGGAGCTTCTCCCTCGAAAGTATGGTCGCAACTGAAAGGATCTGTTAAGGACTTGCCAGTATACACTTTGTAGAAGAGCTGACCCTCACAAGTAGACTCTTAGGTGTGAGGGAGTGTGTTTTTGTATTAATGGCCAGCTGATAAGAGATAAGCAACACAATAACAAACAAAGAAACTGAAGTAATACCAGCCATCGGGTCGGAAAATGAATTAAGATGAATGAGTTGGGGAATCCTATAAATCAGAGCCACTAATTCTGTCAATAAATTGCATAAATATTGATATTGAAAGAAAATAATTCAACTTATTGGCTTTGATGTCAGAAGATAAAAATTAACTCAACTATGTTCGGTGTATGTATATTTAAATACTAATACAAAATCCAATACAAAAATAGCTTCAGATACGTAGACAGCGAAATGGCTACACACTTACACCCATTCGCCAAAAGTGACGAAAAAATGCCACGAATATAAGACAATAATTAAATTAGGCGTTAAGAGCAGCCAGGCACAAGAGCGGCTTAAACACTAAAGTGGAAAATGGACTTGGTCTCAAGTAGTTTTTATTTATGAGCGGAAGCTTCATGTGGCAGGCAATGAAAGTCCATCTTTTTATCAAGTCCGAGAATCGGAGGAACCAGAGCAGTTCTCTATGCTGACAGAGAGAGAGAGCAGGAGAGTTGCATAATCTGCCGAGAAAGACGAGCTCGAAGCAGGGCAACAACACAGAGCGATTAACTAGGGATTTAGTGAACATTGTACATACTTGTGTACATTTCTTCACCACCCTTTGCCCCTCTCCAGGTACTGTCCACGAACATACGTATGTACATATGTATGTAGGTGTGTTTTTGTGCTGGTGACGTCTAAACAGCGCTAATGAGACAAGGCTAAGATTTTCATTAAACCAAAGAGGAGCCATCCTCCATTCACAAAATAGGCTCGACGCCGAAAAATTTGTTATTTAAACAGCCATATTTTTCTTTATTTCTTTCTTAAACTTTATGCTTATTGTATAAATGGATGAGTGTTTGTGTTGCATGAAATCAAGATTATGCTAGTTATAAGCCTCTGAGTTGGACTCAGATTATAATACTTTGTTCAGTTAATTTACGCCATATATGCTTTCATTTTATTTTTTTTTTTCAACCCTTTGGGCCACAAATGCAGTTAATTATGTATGCTGCGCTTTCGACACCAGACACTTAAAGTAACACAGGTCTATGCGCTTCACCGTCTACACGAACAAGCGTATTTTCCGAAACACTTCAGATAACTCCTACCACCAAAGGCAACTAAAAAAATTAAAAAATTTTATTTTATTGAGAACTCACCGTTCTTTATAACATTTTGTTTCGCGTCTATCAGTTTTATTCTCGCCTAGCAGGATTAATGTGACCAGATCTGAGACATCGTTTTGCCTAAAAATTATGGACGCATTTTTAAGACAGTAATTTAAATAAATTTAATAAACGCAAATAAAATATATCTTTTATAATAATAAATATTTGTAAGTAAAACAGAAATCATTAATATTTATAAAGTTTAAATTTATGCCAAAAATATCTTATTTTATCAAAACAATTTTACAACACTGGAACTCTAAAGCCCAATTGTGTAAAAAGGCGCGCATGCCGGAATTTGGACAATAAAGTACAATTTTCTTTAATTATTGTTGAAAGTACTGTTAAAAAACGTAATATGGCACTATGGGTAGATAAATACCGGCCCCGAGAGCTGTCTAAACTAGATTACCACAAGGTAAAGTATCAAATATAGTACCTATCAACATTGTTTGAAAATTACTAATCCGAGTTGATACATTTTATATCCAAACTCGAAACAGGACCAGGCGGAGAACTTGCGAAACCTCTGCAAGCAGAGCGATTTCCCCCACCTGATGTTTTATGGGCCGTCTGGGTCTGGAAAGAAAACCAGAATTATGTGCCTACTCAGGGAGATGTACGGATCCGGCGTGGAACGACTGAGGAGCGAGACCATGACATTCACCACTCCTTCGAACCGCAAGATCGAGGTGATGACCGTCAGCAGCAACTATCACCTGGAGGTGAATCCGTCCGACGCTGGAATATACGACCGCACAGTGGTGGTCGACCTCATCAAACAGGTGGCTCAGACGCACCAGATTGAGATCAGTGGCCAGCGCGAGTTTAAAGTAATCGTCATCTCCGAGGGAGACGAACTCACGAAAGATGCCCAGCATGCCCTTCGCCGCACCATGGAAAAGTATGTGGCTACATGCCGGATTATAATTTCTGTGAACTCCACCTCTCGCATCATCCCGGCCATCCGATCACGTTGCCTCGGCATCAGAGTGTCTGCCCCCAGCGAACCAGAGATCGTCTCCATATTGCAGAACACCTGCAAGCGCGAGGGTCTCACCTTGCCTCCAGAACTGGCCAAGCGGCTAGTGGACAAGTCCGAGCGCAATCTTCGGCGCGCTCTTCTTATGCTTGAGGCGGCGAAAGTGTCCAAGGTTCCGTTTACAGCCAACCAAGAAATCCCAGATTTGGACTGGCAGGCGTATCTGCGCGACACTGCATCCCAGATCATCAGCGAACAGACCCCTGCCAAGCTGGAGAAGATACGCGAGCGTCTTTACGAACTGCTTATTCAAGGTGTGCCTTCCAACCTCATCTTTCGCGGTTTAGTGGAGAATCTGGTGAACAACTGCGACATGTCCATCAAGGCAAAGACCCTGGAGTTTGCCACGGAGTACGAGCACAGGATGCAAGCCGGAGCGAAGCACATATTCCACTTGGAGGCGTTTGTGGCACAATTCATGAACATTTACAAGAAGTTTCTGTCCGAGCTGGTACTGACGGATGACTTCTAATGCTTACATTTGTCATTTTTTCATATTAATAAGATGATTTTTATTTTAAAACTTAACTGAATGAAAACTTATTTCCTAAAATAGCGCCTGTTGTCGTAGTTCCTCTCGGTTGTGTAGGATGGCCAAACTCATTTTGTCTTCTGTTGTGCGCTTTACTATTTCGATGTACCTTTGTACCTCCTCCTCGAGTTTTCCGTACGCCTAAAGAATTAAATATAGTATTTAATGGACTCTTTTTTTTGTATTTATATTTAAGTTACCATTTCGTATTCGATGTCCTCGTTCACATTGATTTTAAGTCCATGGAGAAGTAGATCGATTGTGTTGGTGGGGAAGGAGAGCTGCGGGTTGGTGACGGCCACTGATTGTCTGAACTCGAAATACTCGCAGCCAGCTCCTAACATGGCGCATATCATCTCGCAGGCCAGGTCGGCTGCTTCCAGAAGGCGGTTGTGCTTGACAAATAGTTGGAGAAGCTCCCGCGAGTTGGCCAACTTGTAGGAATCAATCAGCCACTGTGGCACAAAGGAGTTTAGCGTCAGCAGTCTGTTCACCACTCCCTTCTTGATCAGAGTGGATTCTTTTGACTCGTGATTCACCAACAGCTTTTGCAGCAACGTCCAGGCCATGTCGGCAGCGTTATTGCGATGGGGAAGATCTGCAAAAATAATATTTAAAAAAATGTCCAAACTTAAGAATATACTTTTTCATTCACCCGCCAAGTCATTGTTTTGCAGCCACGCCCAGGCATCCACGTCCTTCTCCTCGGTGGCTGTCACGCAGGCTGTGGCCAGACCCTCGAATATCGGCAGCACAGAGAACGTGTGGCCGCGGTGGAGTTTTAGGGCACTGGTGTAGAGGCCGGTGCTAACTAGCAGGCAAGAGAGTTCCTCCGGGGTTATCTTCTCCAACGAAGCAACGCCCTTTCTATGGTGAGACAGTTCTAAAAGAGCTTCTGCGTGCACCAGTTCTCGTCGAATGTCGTCCAGCTCCAGCACTACCACCTCTTGCCCTTTGGGCACTCCGTCTGGGTTGTCCTGTTCCTCGTCCATCGACGCCACTTGCTCGTCGCCGATTGTAGGTTTCGCAATCCACCTATACCGATTATCGACCAAATTCAAGCAGTTTATGGCAATGAGCAGCGAGGAGCAACGCTTTTCCAATGCATTGGGGGCATCGCTGTCCACTTGAAGCCTCATGGCTTGCTCGAACATCACCGTTGCAGCTAAAAATGATGATTTTTTATTTTAAAAAATCTGAATATTATTGGGAAACTGTGTTCACATCCAACCTTTTCTCATGTTTCCTTTGTTCGTGTGGAAGGCATACAAAAAGTTATAGACTTCGTTCTGGTCTATGCTGATGGATCGCGCCCTGGACTCTACAATGCTCTCAAACTCGTCCTGGAGGCCTGTGTACGGAAACTGCATAAGCAGATGCAGGCTTTTGCTCTGAAACAGGGTAATGACTAGTTGGCGCAAGCAATCCTTCCTTCGGGAAATGTCGGCATTGTAAACGAGGGCATGATAGGCCTCCTCGTAATGGCCCAACTGCAGATGATTGTTGAAAACAATCGATTGGAACATTGGCAGTTGGGGATCATCGCGGCGCAGCACATTCATGGCCAAGTGCGCCATTTGGATGATGTAGTCCAGAGCGGAGTGTTGCTCAAATAGCTGAATAACTTTCAGATAATAGTGAACCTTGGCCAGCTTCATGTTTTCCAGCGAGATTTTCTTTTTGTTGCTAATTATCTCTTTCAGATCGGAGTATATTGGAGTGTTCTTTAAAACGTGTTCGAATAGAAACTCTTCTAACAGAATTCCTTCAGCCGTATGCTGGAAAAGATCAACAGCCTTATGAGCTTCTCCGCAATCCAGTAGAGAAACTGCGAGCATAAAGCGCCCTACGAAGAGATAGATTGAGATAGTTCCTTAAACCACTCTAAGAAATAAAAAAATTAATAATTTACTTACTAGAGTGACTATTTACTTTACACCAGTTGGATAAAATGCGCACATAGTCCTGGACGATAATGTGGTGGCATGTGCCAAACAACCACTCGGGGAAAATGTATTCCGGAGACTCCGGCCAACTGGAAAATATATATTTAATATATTTGAAGAAAGAGAGTTTAAAATATTCTCACAGAATTTTGTTGACGAATCCCACAAGCTGCAACAGTGACTGGCGAAGACTAAGTTGCTCCGTTTCCATTTGCATCCCGGAATTTTTTATCAGCACGGTCAGGGCACAGAAGAGTCCCTTGGACTGGAGGAAGAGGCTGAGCAAAGTAGTTTGGTCGTGACCATGGTTTCTCAAGTGACTGACGTAGGGCCTGGTGTATCCATTAAACAGTTGGGCCCGGCTCAGGCGCTGGATGGAAGCCTCACTGAAAGCCATTACCATAATTCATAATTTAGCCAAAAAACTAAGATTCTTAACATTACAATCCAGCTGGGGTGTTGGCGGGAATGGCTGTCTCAGAAATCCACATCAGAGTGTAGTAGGAGTTCAGGTAGTTGATATTTGTCAGCATGCACTCGCTGTCCATTCCATCTCCTCCATAAACCATAAACTGCAACACCAGGAGGTTGCGGCAAACGGAAAATCTGCAATCAAAATTATATGCTTTAGAATTAAGGAAATAAATAGCCACTCGAACTCACCGTATAGTGGCCATCTGTCTCACGGTCTCGGCTAGAATGGATAAGCCATATTCGCTGCCAAATAAAGCTCCAGTTGGCTGAAGAAAACGAGTGCAACCAGAATAGTCTAAAATGTTACAAAAAGAATGCATTAGTTGTTGGAAAAAATATTTGTTAAAAGTTGATTATACCATTCCTTGGAGCATCGGGATCAATCATGCAGAGAACATCCAGCAGGACATCAACAGCGGGCTTGAGGTTTGGAATTTCTTGCAGTTTCTGGTTCATTTGTTTTACACAATTCGATGGCAACATTGGGCCGTTGTCGTCGCCCACTGTTATTCTGGTCACTAGTTTGGCAATTACTTCCAGCGGCGATGCCCTCTGGTAGAGCTGATTGTCCAGTTCCATCTTGATGTCCTCTGAGATTAGCTTGTCCAGCAGGGTAATAACGTTCATCAGATCAACAAATCCCTTGGCTGTCGCGGGGTTGTTTCGGAACAATGGCGCCACATAGGTGGCTACTTCTTCGTTGTGCTCGCCGATCAGCAAAAGATGTTCCAGAACCTCACAGGGGCGCAACAGAGAGAACGATTGTCTGCGGACCAAACAGACTGCATCCATGCCTTCCAGAACCGCAAGCCCGGTGGGCTCCGAAAACTTCATGTGGTATTGCTCGCAGCACGAATAGAATCTGTCCCACAATCGAGTGGCTATCTCCAGATACTCATCGTCGCTGACAACAAAGTCTTTTAGTTCGTTTTGTATTTCGTCCTCGACGGCCTGGCAGACCTGATCCTTGAGCATCGACATGGACAACTGCTTCACATCGAACTGCATGTTGACGCGCCGGAACATCTAAAGAAAAAAAGGACAAGAGTCAAGTAACCTGCTCACCTGCAAGTGTGGATACTCACATATAGAGCCTTGGCAATAATATTCCGATCGAAGCGGCCTGGATGGAATATGTAAGAGCAGTATGCCTGGCGCGGATCGATGCCTCGCTCCAAATTGAGGGAATAGCGATCTGGCGGAGGCTCCAAGGCAGCTGAAACCCACTTGATAGCGTCGTTCGAGCCCAGATAAATGGCTGAAACATGATAGTCCCCGTCGGCGTTGCTCCAAAGAGCCCAGATGTGCGACGACGTGGCATCAAAGTCGGCCAGGTCCATTTGTGGAGCAGACAGGGAGTGCTGGACGACCAGTTTCAGGCCTCTGACATCCTCCGCGTCGGGCATGATGCTGATGCAGATGAACTCGGCCCCGATGTCGTGGGAGAGAAACAAACAAAAGTCCTGATCGTTGATTTTCCGCAACTGATTGCTCTGAGCTGCAAGGATGTCTCGTTAATATTATTCAGAGGGGGTATTAGGGTCAAGGCTTACGTCCTTGGGTGCCAGAGCCACCGTGTGTGGATCTTGAGGAGCAATTAATGCTGGCCAATGTCTGGATGTTGTCTAGGGACCATAACCGCAGCTCATTATTCCGGTACAGGACAAGGAGGAAGAAATTCCCCTCGATTTCGCTGAAGGCCATCGAAATAGCTGCTTCTGGGGCTTCAGAGCGGCCACTAAGAAAATAGAAATGCATAAGAAATATTTAAAAATTGATTAATTAAATGCACTTACGTCAAGGCTCCCTTAAGGTTAGAGAGAAAGCGTGGCATCAAATGCGGTTCCTTAATTTCGGTACTAGTCGTTTGGCCAGTGGCACAACTCATCACGTGCAGGAGGAGCTTCTCCTGGTAGGCCACCGCGAAGTAGGCAGTCTGGGAATCCTGCGACAGGTAGGAGACCGCCACACTGGGCAGATTTCCAAAGCCATCCGTAACAAAGAAACAGCTCGGATCGTTTATCTTTTCACTGACATCATAAAATATGGACTGCGATGTTTGATCCTCAGATAGTCCTCCCAGACCGGTGGTTTTCAGAGGGAACGCGTAGCGGTGGACACTGCTGACGGTGACCACAAGCAAATTCAAGGTGTTTGTGTCTTCCTTGAGGAAAACATTCAAGACGGCAGAGTCGGTGAAGCGCAGCCGCAGATGGTTCCTCTGAAGTGAGATGTCCAAGCTGATTTCCACAAGTTCCAAGACATCTTGTTGGGTGCGCCTATTGGGAAACACACATGAATATGGTTAATAATTCATTTTCATTCTGGAAGATAATCACAGACCAGTAGATGAACCGGTTTCTGTTCTGGGCATTCCCTCGGTTCTTGTAGCAGTATCCACCGGAGGATTCAAATGTTTTTAGATCCTGCAGCGTGCTTTGGGTTCCTGTTTCACAAAAAATGCAATATTTGGATGAAGCTTCTTGGCCACCGGCTTCAGACCTACCCGTATTGATTTTCACATCTATCCATTCCGGCGGACTGAGGTTTTTCGGGATGACCTCGCGGTAGCTCATGTTGGCCTGCAGTTTGTTTGTGGGCATACTGAAAACTCTCCAAAATTATCACAATAAACTGTAAAATATTGGCGGCACCACCGGCACCATAAACACGCTCAACACTTTTAGTGTTGAAAAACGGGAAGTCACTGTTTTGGGACCACACAAAATCGTCGCTTTCGTTTTTATCAGAAATATCTAAAGAAATGTAAATAAACATTAGATTAAATAAAATAATAATAATTGTTATCAATATTCATGACAACTAAGTTTATTAATAATGAAAATGCCTCAACTAGAAACTAAGTTAAATATATTTTAAGTCATATGATAAAGAACTATCGATAATTATTATCGATAAGAAATCATGCGAAACGCATGTTTTGTAAAAGCCGCTTTGTAATTTTTAAATATTTTATTTCAAATAGCACATAAACCATGAGTTCATCAGTCGAGGAGACCATAGTGTGCCTTCCGGGAGAGCGTCTCTGTAGAATTGAAGACAACATAGTCCTGGGTGTGGGGACGTACGAACAGAATGGATATATTTATGCCTCCAAATCGGGAATTGTAAACATTGAGGAATCGGGAGAAAATGTGAGTTATGTTTCTGGTTTAGATGAACTCATGTCTTACACTAGCATTGCAGTGTCAGGTGGTGAACGTACACAAGCCGGGCTTCCATCTAACCATCCCAACCACCGGCGATATAGTTACTGCTCGCGTCCTAGTTACCACTCCGAAATTCGTCAAGTGTGCCATATTCTGTGTGCGGAACGTACTTCTGGAGAACAGCTACCGAGGTCTGCTGCGAAAGGAGGATGTTCGGGAAACGGAGAAGGACCGTGTGGACATATACAAGTCATTCAAGCCAGGTGATGTGATTCTCGCGCGTGTCATTAATCAAATGGAACAGTCGTTCCTTCTGACCACGGCAGAGAACGAACTGGGTGTGGTAATTGCCTACGCCAGCGATGTCCGCAAGACCCGAGTGCCCATGGTTCCAGTGGGATGGAGCGAGATGCAGTGCCCACTGACCACCATCAAAGAGTCCCGTAAAGTTGCTAAAGTCCTGCCAGAAAGCACAATAAATTCATAAATCATAGTTCATCAAGAAAGTATTGTTATTAGTGGGAGATAGATGTATATGGTCTTTAAGATTGCGGAGTAGATATATACGATTTGCCTAAAAAATAAAATCAAATTCCAACATCATGCAATAGGTGGAGCATGACTATAAAAGCAGGTTGTAGCGTCAGAGACGTAAAATAAACAGTAACCCTTTTCCAATCAATGTCACGACGAGCTGTTTTTGATGGATTGCGATTTCTATGCAAATAGGATTCGCCTTGCGTGCTCGAGTCGCAACTAATTCAATCAAATGAGCAGGAGTAACAGGGAGAGCTCCGATCCTGGACTAGGCCAGCGTGCCTTGTGTTGCCAAAAATGCAAATGCATAAATTTAACAGGTGGCTCCATGGGCAGGAAGTCGCAATGATTCCTGGTTCCCGAAACGGGGTACTTGTACCGTAGCCAATCATTGTTTGGTCGATGGCCAACGCGACGGCTCGTTTTGGTTGTTCGAACTTTTAACCCCGGTTTATATTCAAAGTAAACAGCCAGAAACGAAGCCAATAGACAGATGGCCGGGTAGTTGGCGCTGTCGTAGATGTCGTTGAATCGTCCCTAGACTCGGATTGTTAAAAATATAAGTTAGAAGCCATTGACAGTTCTTTGTCAGTCGAAGTCCAGCAACAAAAGCCTCCGTTTGGACTCAGATCAACAGCCACCGGACACGGAAGCCAAGCAGCACCTCATCATGGTTCAGATATCCCAGACGGAGGATGATATAAAAATATCCATTGAACTTAACCGGCTGGTGACTCGCAAGCCAGATGTGGTACTCCTGCCTCAGTATTTAAAATTCAATAATCCGCCCATTTTCTTCGAGCGACATTTGGTTCAGGAAATCGACGAAATGGCCAGGTTAGTTACTATGTAATAATTTATTTAAAAAGCTTGAGGTTTTGCACTTTATTTAAAATCATACAGATATTAGTAAATTTTTTTTTAACGAAAAGTAAAATATTTTTATATACTTCGTGATTTTTTTCAGTTTCTGTCGCATTTTTAAAAACGAAGCTCGAATTGTGCTCGTAAAGAAGGAAAAGGGTCTGTGGCCGGAGATGTTCCAGAAGCTGGACAAGGAAACTCTTCTGCAGAAGCGCCTGGAGATAGCCGATCTGATCGTGGAGCGCAATAAAAAACGGGATGAAATGGCCCTGGAAAGGTTCGATAAGAAACGGCGGGCGGAAATAGAAAAGGAAATAAAACGGGAGACAGCAATGAAAGAACGGCTGAAGCAGTTCCAGGAAACATCTGTCCGCGACGCCCTGGTGGTAGATGTTCGAAAGGAGACGAAAGCCAACCCTAATCCTCCTCCCGATCGCCTTTCCACACCCCTTATACGGCAGCCCATGTCCGCCATCCGAGGGAGTGGGCGGATTAATGTGTGCTTCACTACTCAGCACAAGCGGAGCACTCCCAAGCGGGAGTCGCAGTCCAATATGGAGACGGCTTATGCCGCCGCCGGTGGTCCCAATGCGGCCGGTAACTTGCCCATGGAAAGCCTCGACGATTAAAAATATTAATAAGTTTACGTTTAAATAGAGCGTCTGTTCAACAATGATAATGTTTCCTATTTAATATAATAAATCTTCGCGTGTTTTTGCATTAAACGAGGTTACTAGTACTAACATGAAAGTGTGCTATAGACGAGATTCTCTACTATTATACTCCTTTTTTAATTTAAATAAATTAATTTACTATTTTTTTTGTTTAATTTATTTTTTAAAATTTATTTTAAAGTTAAGAGGGTTGATATTTTAGTTAAAATATACAGAGTTTGATCATATCCATGACTACCCATTTAGTTCAGGGGATGCAGTTTAGGTGATTTAACTTAGGTTAAAGTTTTTTATTGCATGGGGCAACATATATACAATTTCTATACAATTTCTTACATTCCTTTTTTTTCATTTTCCTAACCCTGAACTAAAGAGATATTTATTATAATTCAGAGATAATTCTTTTAAATATTTTTGAAAAATATGTTATATTTTAATTCTTCTAATATGTAAAAACATATACTTTTTAAATTGTACTTTTATAATTTAATTTTACATGTATTTTTAAAGATCTTTGATTATTTGTGGATTTATGGAATGCGGACAAAATAAGTTTTATTAAATAATAAAATGCATATTTTAAAATAAATTAAAAAATGAATTATATGAAACACATGTTTTATAATTTGAAAACAAATTTAATTTATTATTCTTGAAAAATGAATATAAATAGACTGTTATAGAGTTATCGATATCACTTCTAATTAATAGCATCAGCTGACGCAGTAGTCAGTGTTGGAAAAAATCGTAGCAAACTCTAAACGTTCAACGTTGCTTTTTTCACATTTTTGTTGCCGCTATGACATTACAACTTTAGGAAGCTCCTTAAATTCCCAGAAATCCGCAGACGTAACAGGACAGAGTATTATAGAAAACTGATGAGCGACCTAGACGCAGAAAGTGAAGGAAAAGAAATGGGCGTCGGTAGCCCCAGAGGTGCTGACGGAGATGCCGAAAATCGGAAAGGAGCACAGCCAGCCGCCAAACTGGACGACTTGGTGCAGTATGTAAGCCTGCACGTGCGCATCCCCACGCCGCTGACGGGAGTGGTACTACCCTTTTTGCCGCTCTATCTCAGTGCCTTTTACTTGTGGATCCACGTTTACGGAAGCAACTCCCCGGGTGAGGATGACTCTGTTCCGCCTGAAAACTCAACGTCGACAGACGTAGGCACGACGTGGAACGATGTGGGATTCATCGGCGTTCTGGCGATCGCATTTCTGCATGTGCTTACGTTGCTCTTTTGTTACTGGAGCGTCCATGTGCTGGCCTTCCTGACCTGTCGCCGGGTGAAGTTGCCAGGGCCCAATGTTCTGGCCAAGGTGGTGCCCACGGCCAACAATGGCAACTCAAAAATCGTCCCTGTACGTTCCGCTAAGCTCGAAGACGGCAGTACACAGTATTACCTCGTTTTCCAAAAGACGAAGTATGTGTGGTGCCAGGATCGCAAGGCTTTTCGATCTGTGGAGTTCCCTGTGAACGGACTACTAAGCAGCTACGCGTCATCTCGAGGCCTGGAGTCTGAAGAAGCCATCAAAGCGTCCACCTTAACATATGGGAACAATGAAATGGATATGGTTGTGCCTGAATTCCACGAACTGTTCATCGAACGCGCCACTGCTCCGTTCTTTGTGTTCCAGGTATTCTCCGTGGGTCTCTGGTGCATGGACGACTACTGGTACTACTCCCTGTTTACTCTGTTTATGTTGATTGCCTTCGAGTGCACCATTGTCAAGCAGCAGCTCCGGAACATGTCTGAGATACGAAAGATGGGCAACAAGCCGTATCAGATCTACGCCTTCCGACAGAACAAGTGGCGCCACATCGGCTCGGATGAACTGCTGCCGGGCGACTTGATTTCGGTAACGCGTTCCCAGAATGACAACCTCGTTCCCTGCGATTTGGTCATTCTGCGTGGATCCTGCATCGTGGACGAGTCTATGCTGACCGGCGAATCGGTGCCACAAATGAAGGAATCGCTAGAGTCTCTGGACAATTTGGATACAGAACTGGACACCGATGGGGAGGGTAAGCTGTTCGTTCTCTTTGGCGGCACCAAGGTGGTTCAGCACACCGCTCCCACAAAGGAATCCCTCCGTGCTCCGGATGGCGGTTGCATTGGCTATGTTATTCGCACAGGATTCAACACCTCGCAAGGGAAGTTGCTTCGCACCATCCTGTTCGGTGCTAACCGGGCCACGGAGAACAACGCGGAAACCTTCGCATTTATTGCCTTCCTCATGGTCTTTGCCGTAGCTGCCGCTTCCTACGTTTGGGTGAAGGGCAGCGAGGATCCCGAAAGGAACCGCTACAAACTATTCCTGGAGTGCACCCTGATCCTAACGGCCATCATTCCGCCAGACCTGCCCATCGAGCTAACACTGGCTGTCAACACGTCGCTAATCCAGCTAACGAAGTTGTTTGTCTTTTGCACGGAACCCTTTAGGATTCCTTTCGCCGGAAAGGTGCAGATCTGCTGCTTTGACAAGACCGGCACTCTAACCACGGATAATTTGATGGTCGAGGGTATAGCGGGACTGGCTCCCAATGGCGTCTGTGTGCCCATTGATCAGGCGGAACCGAATACGGTTCAGGTGCTAGCCTGCTGCCACTCCCTGGCTCTGTTGGACGATGGACTAGTAGGTGATCCGCTCGAGAAGGCTACCCTGGCCGCGGTTGACTGGAATCTCACCAAGATGGATAGCGTTATTCCAAAGAGGACGCAGCTTAAGCCCCTGAAGATTATGGCGCGATACCATTTTTCGTCGGCCCTGAAACGAATGTCTGTCCTAGCTGGTTACTTGATTCCTTATTCCAACGAGGTGAGGCACATTGGAGCAGTCAAAGGTGCTCCTGAGGTTATACAGAAGATGTTGACTGTGGTGCCTCCGGATTATGAGAAGGTAATTATTAAATTATTGTTTTTAAAAATTTTTTTTTTAACATAATGTTTATCTTTCAGGTTTATTTGGAGTACGCCCGTCGAGGAGCCCGTGTCCTGGCCCTGGGTATCAAGGAGTTCGGCTCTTTGAGCGCGCAAAGAGTTCGGGAACTTAAACGTGATGAAGTGGAATGTGACCTGACCTTCGCTGGCTTTGTCATCATATCATGCCCCATGAAGCCCGACTCGAAGGCGGTGATCAAGGAGTTGATTCAGTCATCCCACAAGGTGGTCATGATTACGGGAGACAATCCCTTAACAGCTTGCCATGTGGCTCGTGAGCTGCGCTTCACGCGCAAGAAGCTTCTAATTCTGACGCCGCCTAAAAACATAGAGAGGGACACTTGGAGTTGGACATCCATCGATGGGGAGCAAACCTATAAAATGGAGAACCGCCAGAAGAATATATCGATGATACTAGCCACTCATGATCTGTGCATTACGGGCGAGGCCCTGATGTACCTCCAGCAACATGAACCGGACTACATGCGCCAGATACTGCCACAGATTACAATATGCGCTCGGTTCGCTCCCAAGCAGAAGGAGTTCGTCATCACGCAGCTTAAGCACTTGGGATACTGCACGTTGATGTGTGGAGATGGTACGAACGACGTGGGGGCTCTGAAGCATGCCAATGTAGGGGTCTCGTTGTTAACCAGTGCTCCGGTTAAGAAGAAGCGTTCTGAAGACGAGCAGCAGCAACAAGCAGCAGCGGCAGCTCAGGCGGCCAACCACGCCAATCAGCAGCTGACTCCCCGAGAGCGGGCACTCCGACGTCGGCAAGAACATCTCAACGAGACGCAGGCTCGCCTGCAGAGTGCTCTGCGCGACATTGAGGAGCAGACGATGGTCAAGCTGGGTGATGCCTCTATTGCTGCACCCTTCACCAGCAAATCATCCTCGATTGTATGCGGTGGGAAATTAAAAATATTTCAAAATCAGTTTAATTTGAGAAATATTTCTTTGCAGTTAATCACATTATTAAACAGGGTCGCTGCACTCTGGTCACCACCCTTCAGATGTTCAAGATCCTTGCTCTGAACGCTCTTATTCAGGCCTATTGCCAGTCTGTGCTGTATATCGATGGCGTTAAGTTCAGTGATACTCAGGCCACCATGCAGGGAATTTTTATTGCTGCCTGCTTCCTGTTTATCACGCGAGCAAAGGTTGGTTTATTATTAAATATGTTTATGAATCTATTTAAAATTTGTCCTCTTTTTTAGCCTCTGAAAACTCTTTCCAAGGTGGCGCCTCTGCCCAACATTTTCAACTTATACACAATTTCCACTATTCTCACACAATTCGCTGTTCACTTTGGAACGCTCTATTATCTGACCAGTGAAGCTACCAAATTGGCACCTCCGAGGTAAGTTTCCTTCTTTTCTTTTAAGCCATAATCTTAAACCTAAATTTAATTGGCAGAGTCGGCAAAGTAAAGTTGTATATCGACATGGATGCGGAGGAAAAAACAAAATACGATCCAAACATTGTAAGCAGTACGGTCTACATCATCTGTTTATCCCTGCAAGTGGCAACTATTGCAGTCAATTATAAGGTAATGAAGCTAATTTTTCTACCTGAAAGAAATTTAAAAAATATATTTATTTAGGGACATCCGTTCATGGAAAGCTTGCGCTCCAATCGTATGTTAATGTATGCCATTGGAGCATCTGCAACCTTGGTGCTGCTCTTATCCACGGGTCTGGCGCCCGAATTGACGGAGTTTTTTGAAATCATTAAATTCCCAACTGAGGTAAGTCATCTCCAACCATTCTCTAAACCCATCTACAATCTGAGTATTCTTTACAGTTCCGTACAACATTGCTAATGGTACTGGTTCTGGATATTCTTGGGGCCTTTACATTGGATCGAGTTTGCTCATTTCTTTTCGGGGAGACGCGTCGAAAGTCCAAAGTGCTTAACTGTTAGGTCTATATAGAAATAAATGCTTAAAATAAGGAGCAAGAGCCACTTCAAAAACCCCAACGTTCCAATATTTTGTTTGTACACCTTAAGATAAGGTCGGTTTCTCTGTATGTTTCAACTCTGCATCAAGAAAACAGTATAATGCATTTAATTTTATTATCGGACTGTATATTATCGGGAAAAATATATTATATAGATTTAACAAAGAACGTAAAGTATGATCGATACCCGTATTCGCAGCTAGTGAAATTGTCGTAAAATTTGTAATGCGATTAAAATAGACAATTGAAAAAAACTATTTTTAAAAAATTGTTTTTTTTTTTTCTTCTTCGATTTAAGATTGAGTTTGTCCTGGAATAGAATCGTCTACTTTAGAATCCTCCAGCTGTTTGAATTGGATCAGGATAACCAAATATGTGGTGACGGCCGAAAATATCTGAAATTTTATAGTGATGGGATAGATAGAAATTAAGAAATAACAAAGTTTTAGGATACTTTGAATAAGGTGGAGTTATCTATGGCAAAAAATCCGTAGGCCGTAAATTGAACCTCCTGTTTGATGCTCTTGGTTAGGAATTTGTCAATCTGCAACACAATTCGGTCGTCAATAATTTTATTGAATATAATATATCCCCTATAATTACTATATTCTGATACTCCTTGGCCTTGGCATAGACCCTGGCCAGTATCTGGGCTGTCGCGTTGGCCTGTAAATAGAGTCACTCACAATAATTGCCACCCGGGGCATATCTTTGATCAAAAAACCCACCTCTCTGGTGGTCAGGCCACAACTCCGGGACAACAGCGCCAGAAGGGAGACGTGCATACAGAGCCAGGCGAAGCACCATTGCAATATATTGGGTGATATCATACCTTTGGCGGTTATCTGGACAAACAGGTTATAGCAATTGGTTGTGACCGTGTAGAAGGAGTAGCCCAAGAAGGACACCAGGATTAGGTTACAACAATCATTGATGCCCTTGTAGATGCGCAACAGTTTGTTGTGCATCCGATATATGAAAAGCGAATCCTCCGGGAAGTTGTCCATCAAGGCTGTTCTAAAATGTGCATTATGGTTGCGCTTCTGTTTCGGCTTCTGTTGCTGACCATAGGTGTATCCGTTCAGAAGTTGGTTTATAAAATTGAACCGTATGTACACGATCTTCAGCAGGGCGGAGGCGAAAACTATGTACGTCGCAGTTAGCCCATTTTGAATGGCATAGAAGGCCAGGAGTACGTAGGAGGTTGGGGTTATTTCGCCCTTCACCGCGTATATCTTCAGGATGATGATATAGGTCTGACTGGCGGCGATTCCCACCAAAAACTTCACTGAAAATCCGAAATTTTCGTTCAGCTTGGCCCCAAACTGCCGCCGGACCTCCTCGTCCAGCTGAAGGATTTCGTTCATAATTCTTAGCATACTCTTCGTATTACGGGCGCACACGAAGACCGTGAGGGTGTAGGTTAGGATGCAGAGGAGCAGCTCAATCCACTGGTTCACATTGTCCGTTTCGCGGTAGGAATAAAATAACTGAGCCGAGATCGGCGTAAATAGACTGTATATGTTGAAGAGGGTGAGGGCGTGGACCACACCCCTCACAAAAAACGAATAGAATTCATTGGTTTTGGTGGGAGGACCCACTTCGTAGTCTGAGACCTGCTCGTAAATGGGCATCAGGCCACTGGCCTTCAGCACGGACATTATTGTGCGGATATCCTCGAAAACCGGGTGATCCACTATCTTTTTCGGGGCAGCCGCTGCACCGGGTTCCCTAGTTCTGGTAAAGGCATCCCTACTAGGATTATGCTGCCCGTAAGGTGTAATTCTTTGCGGATATGGACGTGAACGCGACTTTTCCGTAGGCATTTCGATGACCCAAGTGTTCGGTGACATGGCCAACAAGGCACTGACGGGTCTGAAGGATATGGTCTACCGGATTACACCCCGTGGGGTTTAAGTTATCTGATTGTAGGTAGCGCTACCCGGGGTTAAAAGCCATTAGATTAATTGTTTCGCAATACGAGTTATTGAATATTGATACCGGAGTGCTACTAAAGACTAATTTTCTTTATAAAATCATCAATATTTAATATATTATATTAGATATGTATTAACTAGTTAAAAAAAAGGTATTAGTTCCATTTAAATTTATTATTAAAACATGAAAGGAAAGCAAGCGTATGGTGGAGCTAAAGCTTGTCCCTATATGCTTGTTGTTATGGGTTTCCTCATAAAAATTTATTTTTGAGAACCATTTCTTAAATATAAATTTTGAAAAAACTTCCAACTTTATTTACAAAATCTACAGCTTTCAAGGCATCAAATTCAAACGCTCTTAAAAATAATAGGATTTACGTAAAGGGATTTATATTTATATAATAGGATTTTAATTTTATTGACACATGTATGTATGTATCTCCGCCAATAAATGCCATAAGGATAAAAATGAGATGTGTGAAATATTATCCCTGTCACACTTTTTTCTTCTTATTAACAGCACATAACATGAACATAATCATTATATGTAAGTCCCCTCGTATGTTTCCACCCCTAATGAGGGATTTCCCATTGAAGTTCCCATTCCCAACTTCACCTTGGGGTCGGTGGGGGGAGAATGGGAGTGAAAGCAGGAGAGTGCTTAACGGGCACACTGTTGCTTTTGGCACCCGCCCCACAGTGGAAAAAACACACAAAAATTGTTGCATTTTTCCTATAAAAAAAAGTTTATTCCCCGCTTTATAAAATGTTTATTTTGAGAAAGATATTTTTATATTTTAGTAAGATAATGGGCTTAATTTTTTTTTTTGGAATAAAAATCAGGATTTAAATATTTTTGACCGTTTGACCCACTGTGATTCAGTTCCCGTGACGTCACAACTTAAGCTTTCGGCTTAGAACGACAGATACAGATATTGAGAGCAGAGAGAGCGCGAAATGTAGGCGTGTGGGCAGGACAGCGCCAGGCCGGGGGATGAGAGGCCAGTTCGTGGGAGAGACCAGCGCTTATCAGAAGCCGCACCGTTAAATCGCAGACAAAACAAAGTCGAAAGTAATCCCGGAAAGAAAGTCGAACGCCTAACTCGAAGATCTCCGGACGTCAATTGTAATGCTGTTGCTTCTGCTAGTTTTGGGGACTCTTTCGAAGATCCACGGCCATTATACCAGCGGGGATGCGCCAGTCTATCACCCACTCCCACACTTTTGGACGGGCGTGGGCTTCTGCCCCGCCGGCCCGATAGATCACCAAGGGATTAGCTCCGCCTTAAGTTTCCCCGCCCTTCAGATGAATCTCCGCCAAATTGCGGCTCTGCCAGTCGGTGCTGTGACCCACGTCCGCATCCACTGGTTGCTGGAGCTGATTGAGTTTCTGCAGTACGATTCCTCTGGAACTCCGGTATACGATTTTTCAAAATTTGATGCCTTCATTGATTTCCTGCATGATGAGCTGCGCCTTTCCCCGGTCTTGGAGTGGATGGGTAATCCGGGAGGGTTCCTCCTGGAAAACCCTCTAGAGATGCCCTTTTACTGGGAGCACTTGGTGAAGACCACAATGAACCATCAGTTGGGTGAGATACATTAGGTAATAAGAGAAACAGATTCCCTAATTCACGTACTCCCAGCTCGACATGGATCCTCTAGAATCGCTAACTGGCGGTACGAAACTTGGAACGAACCGGATCTCCGGAACTACAACAAGCTTAACCTGACGGCCGATACCTACCTGGACTATGTCCAAGCCGTGCGTCGTGGCCTTAGCAAAGCCGGTAATCTGGAAACCCACGAAGGCAAACTTCAACTGCCCACGTACCGAGCTCTGCGAGGTCCGGCCGGCCTGTTCAAGAGCTTGGAACATCATCCGCTCTGCTGGAAGCTCCTGGAAGAGTGCAACAAAAAGGTCAGATACTGCCCCATCGACATACTCACCTTTCACCGGAAAGGAATCAATGGAACTGCCACGGAAATCCTCAACGGCTCTCTCGCATTGGTGGCAAAAATCTACGAGGAGTACCCCAATCTCAAAAGTCTTCCACTGGCCAATGAGTAAGTACTCCATTATCGTATATTTTTCATGTGACTCTCCCATATGGCATCCGTAGTGAAGCTGATCCCGTGGCAGGTTGGAGTATTTCCCGCGAATTCCAGGCAGATGTGCGCTATGGAGTCACTCTGATATCGACGGTGATGCAGCACTTGCAGGCCAAAGTGGCCAATGGGCCACTTAGTAGGCTGGAGTCGATCAGCCATGACAATGCTTTCCTCAGCTATCATCCGTATGAGTTCACCCAAAGGACTCTGCTGGCCCACTTTCAAATGAATGAAACGGATCCGCCGCATTCCCAGTTCATCCAAAAGCCCGTATACATTGCCTTGGGAATGCTGGCCAAGCTGGGTAACCGCGCGGCAAAGATTGAAACAGTCAACATGGACGCATCGCACCGGGTACAGGTGCTACGGTCTGTTTCCGGCGGAATGGGCGGCCCAGGACAGTATACGGCCACCATATTCCTCAGTCCAGTGGAGGCGGGTCCTCAACTGACACCCTTCCATCACAAGTACACCCTGAACATGTCCATAGCCAACGAGTCGGCTTTTATCACCGAGCTCCTGGTGCCCTACATTACAGATCCCTACAACGTCTGGAAGCAGGCTGGCAGCCCAGCCTATCCGAATGCCACCTTGCGGGAAGCGATGCGACGCGTTCAGACACCCAAGCTCCACCAAACGGGACCCATTTGGGCGTACAACAGCGAGGTGGTGATAAACTCGGCCAATATCCCTCTGCCCTGGGCGATGCTGCTGCGCGTGTGTTCCGTCTCCTGGCCAAAGCTGCGCCGGCCACAGCAACTGGCCATTGCAGAAGTTACGCATCGCGAGGTCTTCATAAGCTGGATGGAACACCCCAAGTCAACGCAGTGCCTGCGCAGTTACGAGGTCTGGTTCAAGGGACGCGACAGCCAAGGTCTCTCGATCGATTGGGTGATGATCTCCGAAGGCTGGCACCTGCCCTATCCATCGTTTCAATATGCTCCAGGGGATCGGGGATCCGTCAATGGTAAATCAGTAAGATATTTAAATTTAATATCTTCTTCCAATCCCCATGCCATTTCAGGTTTTTATAAAGTTCGTGGAGTCGATATCTTCAATGCCACCAGCCCTTTTTCGCAAATAGTCGAGTATATGGAGTTGTAGGTTAACAAAAGTCTAGCAATGCTTTATATATTTAGGCAAAATGGAACAAAACATAGTCAGGCCAGGCGCTATATGATATTTCTGGACTTGCGCATCTGCCTTATCGCCGCCAATATCTCATATAAATACATAAATAGATATATATTATATATTATATGTGTTGTGTTCGTAATACATAAATGCCGTAGTCCTGGGAAGGATTTGGCCAAACTATTTAATTCTCAGTGTGAAATATCTTTCGAGGAATCACATAAATGGATAACAACCTGGAGTCTTGTCTCCAAATAAAATAACTTAGCAATTAATTTAAGTCCGTTTCAGCCTTCGGCATCCAGGACTAGCCACTTTTCGTTGATGTGTTCGATCTGCTTGGTGAGAATGGGGTTGCGGACTCGAATCTTAACCTCCAGCTTGCCTCCCACCTGCTTGCGACCATCCATTAGCTAATAATTTAGAACATTAATTAAGATAGTTTATGTATTATTTTTAGTAGGATGCTCACATCGTAGGTGTCGTGTATGTCGCACTTGGTTTCCAGCGGCTGCAACTTCACGTTGATGGTGCCAATCAGTGTGTCCGAACGCAGAAATCCCCTGAAACAACATAGGGGCAATTTACGACTAAGTCCACAACAATCTATACTGCAGCTATTAGGCACAATATTTGGGAATTGAGACGTAAATATATACATAATTGGTTAAAATGTTCCATTTGAAAGTCAATGACGTTTAAGTGATTCACGTAAACAGTAAACTATAAGTGACAACCGAAGCCATAACTGAAAGATACGATACTCGGGACGAAAAGGACATGCTGATTACGAAAGGAAGTCAAATTATATCAAATAAGGAGAACGTGTGAGATATGCCTTTCCCAAACATGATATTGTTTAGTTTGTTAAGCATGTTAGGCGATTGCAGAGGCGATACGGGTTATTACACAACTGTGCTACATAAATACTGATTGCGAATGACCTACCCTCTCGAATAGATCTCGAACTTTACGCCATGCCGCTTGAAGATTCTCTGAAATTGCCGGTTGCCGCGCTGAATGTCCACCTTGAAGCGCTCATCGTAGTCCGGACTACTGGTATCTCTAACTACATTGGTTTTGGTTTTAAAAGATTCATCCTGAAAGAGATCTGTCTTGCAGTCACCAGAAAAAAAAAAGAATTCAAAAGATTAAACTCTTACATTAAGAAGGGGAAACTCCACACGAACGTAGGTGTCCACCTCCTTCGGATTGGGAACATTGTAGTTGATTCCGCGCACTACCACGATCTCCAGCTCGCCATCCGTGAGATCCGTGTTGCAGTGGACAATGTTGAAGTTGCGCTTCTCGTAGTGGAATTTCGGAAGCGCCAGACCTTTGCGCTTGGAGTATCGCACGAAATCAAGATCCTTTTGGACGGTTAGGGCCAAATTCTCAAACCGATTCATGCCAGCCACATCGCCCATGGCCTTGTGATGGTCTCTAGTATTTTTGCACATCATCAACTGCTTGGCGAGTTGCTCCTCCATGCGAACGCCTATCTCGCAGATGGTGTCATTGGGATCACACTCCTCGGCAGAAACTATGGCGAAAGATGCCTCTAGACTATCCCGTTGGGAAGGTGGAACAGGAAGCTGAAAAGAATTAATAAATTAAACATTAAAATAACTATAAATGGATAAATAAACCCACTGTGCTAAGATCCACTGGTAAACCACTACTTGCAGCATTCAAAAGCGAATCGAATCCCTTGTATATCTTCAAGTACTCCTTGGCCTGATCAATCTCCCCAGCTTTTTTTGCCTCTATTGCGGCCAACTTGAACTCCTTCTGGCGTTCCAGCAGCAGTTTCATCTGTTGCTCGGCTAGGTTGCTCTTTTGTTGGTTTCCAGAGATGCGTGTGGTCAGGTCTGTTGGTTTCTGGGGCGACGGAGACTTGCGAATAGGTGTGGGTGTGGCAGCACTGGAGCTAGAGGGAGTACCTCCTGAAGATGTGGTGGCAGTCGCAGGCGGAGATGTAGGTGAAGTTGGCGGCGATGGACTCGGGACACTATCAGCAGCCGGAGGCGCATCACCAGTTGGCAAAGGTCCAAAGCCGGGGGGAACCGGCAGTTCATCGTAAGGCACTGGCTTCCCAGCCTTGCAGAGCCTAATAGCGTCTTCATATTGTTTTACGATTCGCCCGAATCTTCGCGCTTTGCTCGTATTATTCTCCTCCTTGGCAGCTGCCTCCACTGATTGATACTTTTCCAAACGCTGTTGCAAGGCTTCCAGTATAGTAGAAGCTGCTGATGGTACCGGTGCTGGTGGAGCTGGTGCTGGAGCTGGCGCGGCAGGAGCTTCAGGAGCGGATTCCCCAGCAGATCCCTGCATCTTTGCCAAAAACTCAAGAAACTCAGATGGCGGTGGAGGCATGTCGCTGAGATCGACTTCCTGTCCTTCTTCGCACATCTTGACCACCACATCGAATTGTTTTACCACCTTGAGGAACTGGAGGGCAGTCGCAGTGTCTCCACTCCGCTTGGATTGCAAGGCAGCCGCCTTGTATTCGTTTTGGCGGGTGCGCATTTGTGCCACCAGAGGATTGGAGGACACAGATGGAGCTGTGGAGTCGGTGGGTGCGTCGGGCGCTGGAACAGTCGATGGTGCTGGCGGCAGCGCCGGAGCGGCACGAGCTGGAACCAGAGGTGAAGTGGGAGGCGCTTCAGCTTCAACTGGAGGCGCAGGATCCACGCTGGCAGCAGGCTTCACACTGACCTCGGGGGGGATATCGTCCACGTTAATAGTTTTGCCAGCTGCAGCTTGTTTATGGAGGGTTTGGAGCGTCTTCAGACCCCTTCCGAAGCGCCTTGCTTTGCCGGAATCTCCCGCTGCACTGGCGTTTGCCTCGGCAACTTTGTACATTTCCAGGCGCTGCTTGATGATGCCCAATGTGTCCACCGTGGTGGTCGGAAGGAAAGTTTGTGGAGGCTCCTCCTCGTCAACAGCTGCCTTTGCGGCAGGCTCCTCCTCAACATCCTCATGTTCGACGCCGAATGCACTCAGCTCACCCAGCAGATCCGAATCGTTTTCAAGATTATCATCATCGTCATCGTCGCTGACATCACGCAAGCTGTCTGCAATCATTTTGTCTAGGTCGCTAGCAGGCACAAGCTTGGGTTTGGGTTTTGCTTTGGGCTTGGGTCCTCCTCCTCCGGCTATGGCAGCCAACTCTGCTTCTAGATCACTGTCCCCGGCGTCATCGTCCCCATAGCCTGCGCTGGGATCAAAGTCATCCGGAATTTCCGTAAGACCAAACTATCCGAAACAAAAAAGGTTCAGCAGGCGATGAGTCATAATTAATTTATAGACGAATCTGGTTGTTTATTTACGCTCTTACCTGTGACATATCATGGTGCCTTTTTTTAGCTGGCTCTGGTTTCTTTCTGGAAAACATTGTAGGCAAAGTGTTATCTATGTAATCTAGGAAAAGTCACTAAGGCTAAGCAAGTAATTTCAAATATCGCTGTGCGGTGGCTCAGACAACAATAACAGGGTATTTGTAGGGAGCACGGTCATAAAAGTGGGGTGACGCAGGAAAGTGTCTTTAGCTTGAGTGACGTCACAAAAGCAGGGATGGAAAAATGTTTTTATGATAATGTTTTTACACACATATGTTTTTAAAAATTAAAATTGAATTTCATTGTAATCATATTTAAAGGATATTCGAGGCTAATAAATGTATTTGTTTATTAGTGTATAATAATAATATATATATAATATGTATAATTTTATTTATCTTAAAACCGTTCATCACCTATATAGAAAGTCTGAATATATTTTCTTAAAATTCTATAATTTTCACCTCAGTTCCTTTAATAAATTAAATATTTGGTAAGCAACAGGGCTGAGTACACGTTAACAGGTACAGGGCTGCCAGCTGACCATTCGATTACTATCGTATCACGAGTAATCGCTCACAGGCAAAAAAAGAGTTTGCGAAAAAACGGAATAAAAACCAAAAAATTAATTGCAACCCGTGGAGTTAGCGGAAGCTGGTGTGCTCCATTGACCACTTAAACGGCTAGAAACCGTGACCGCGCCCCACCGCCTGTGAAGCAAGTGTAACTAGCTGAAAAGCAAAGCACAGGAGATTTTCTCGCCCTCATTGTCCCAAGAATCAGCATTATTTTTGAAAGGGGGAAGCGGGGGGGCTGGACTTGATAGGCGTGGAAATAAACAAACGAAACTTATAGGATCGGCGAGAAAAACGAGGAAATTGATTGGATTATATCGAGTCTAGAGAAACAGAGGAGAGGGGCGTGGCTTGCTCACGCTCGAATCCCACGGAATTGTCAACAAGTAGGCGGCTGTAATGGACGTGTCGCTTACAGAGCCGGAGTCGCGTTTTTACAGCGAACTCTTTCAGTGCTGCGACGTGGAGAACACTGGCAAGGTGCCCATTCTGAAAGCCACGGAACTGTTTCGCTCGGCGGACATATCCAATGATGCGGTTATTGAGGTAGGTTTCCAAACCCATCGACCACCCGTCGATGATCCTTTTATATCACGTTCCCGATTTCTTTGAAGATTACTGGCCTGGCTGGAATTCCGTCCGCGGCGCTGCACATCTCGCGGTGCCAGTTCTACTCATGTCTCAAGCTCATCGCCGCCCACCAGGCGGCTATGCCACTACGCCAGGAACTGATATCCGCCTCAGTGCCGCTGCCACTGCCCCACTTCAGTTGGAAGGAGGCGGTCACGGCTCCGGTGTCTCTGGTTGAGAACGGACTAAGTGCTTCGGGGGAGGGCAGCAACTCTTTGCGTCGCAACTCACAGCAGGAACAGTTTCAGGATGTCTCTGATCTCCCCAGTACTGACTCCGAGATCGAGCAAAACGAATCTGTGGATGAGGCTAGTGCTCATGGACGAGGTGCAGATGGTAGCGGTGTCGTGAGCAGCAGCAGTCGGGAGAACGTCAGGGTCCGTATCTTATCAATTAGCTTTGCCGAAATTCCTCGTCTTATCTGTTCCTCTTTTTTTTCTTTAGCGTCGACGCGGTGGTGGCGGCTCCCCAGAGGCCTGGAGCACCAATAGCGACAGCCCCACGCCCACCAACAGCGTGGCCGAACGGCCTTGGGCCCAGGACACTCTGTGGCAAGGCTTGCTGGGCGACGAGCACCGCCAACTGCTGGGCACTGAAGAGGAGTCCTCTGACCGTCACAGCAGCGACGACGAGGAAAACGAAAACGAACTGGTCACGCTTTATCAAATTACACCAGAGCAGCGCGAGTACTACAATAAGCAGTTCAAGGCGGTGCAAAGAGATCCACATGGACTTCTTTCCGGCCAGGCAGCGAGGTGGGAAGATTATTCTCTTAACTCTAAAAAGTCAAATTTAATGATTCATTTCCTTTGTTCTGTAGAGTATTTTTTGAGAGAAGCCGAATTCCTGTGGAGGAGCTGCGGCATATTTGGCAACTGTGCGATGTGACACGTGATGGTGCACTCAGCTTGTCGGAATTCACTGCCGCAATGCATTTGGTGGTGCTGCGGCGTAACAACATTCCTCTCCCCACCAGCCTGCCCCACTGCTTGCATCCCAATGTGCTGCAGGTGGGTGTTTCGGGGGGAAGTGGAGTGGGATCTTCGTCGGCGACGTCGCAGCCTCAGGAGCCGCCGGAAGCCGATCTTCTGCACCTAAACGATGACGAGGAGGACGATCACACTGACAACACGATTATTGCCGGAAATCTGAGCGGGGGCAGTTCCTCCGGCAAAACGCGTCAAAGTGCGCCCGGCGACAAGAATATCATGAATCTGAGCAACATCTCAACATCCTCGCAGGCCAGCAACAGTTCCAGGCGCGAGGCGACACCACCCATCAACCGCAGCGTTTCCAATTCTCCAAACGTTGAGAAGATTGCACCTGGAACGGTTTCCACCACGGGAAACGCTGTAGAGCCCGCCAGTCAATGGACAAAATTCAGTGAATCTCCCACATCGAGTGTGGCTCCGGTGCAGCCATCGGTTGGTGAACCGCCGGCTGCTGCCGCCGCTGCCCCTGTCGTTACTAGTCCCGGTCTCAAGCCAGCACTGTTTGATATGAAGCGATCCGCACAAGATGTAGTATCCAATCCTCAGATCCTTCACCCAGTGCCACTAAGAGTGACGCCCATTGGCAAGTACCATGTTTTTTTTTGGATAGAGATTTAATTTTTATATAAAATTCGTTTACTTTTTACAGGCACAGCCATGGCTGCCTCGACCGAGCCATCAAACGACAACGAAAGCGTTGTGATACTACGCGAGGAGAGTCCCAAGGCTATCACATCCACCGTGGTGACCAGTCAGACATCGGGCGGTAATGCTCCCAGTTCCCATCGTGATAGCAATGATTTGCGTGCCATCCAGAGGCCCCAGGCCAAAAAGCTGCCGGCTAAGAACAGCGCACTGCCCCCGCCGCCGCAACGGGAGGCCAGCATCGGTTCAAGCGGACCGAGCGAGCCGCCGGAGCAACAGACTGCCTACGGAGCGCCCAAAAAGGAGCCACCTCCCCTGCCACCACCAAGACCGCATCGCCATGCCCGAAGCAGCAGTCTGGACCTGAACAAGTTTAAGGTGGTGCCTACAGGCGGTGCCCAGCAAGAGGTGAGATTGAAATACCCATTTAGTTGACCTTTTAACTAAATATTATTGGATTATTTAAGTCTTATTTAGCAGGAGATCTTAGATAACATAAGATCTTAGATGATTTATGAATCTTATTTTTGTGTTTTTGGTTATTATGAAAGAAAGGGTTTCTCCCAAGTATTTAACTCCATAAGATATAAGCCAATAATTTCTCTAAAAAAATACTTGTTCAATTGTTTCTGTTGTCCTTATTTGTTTTACTTACCAATTCTGTACTTATTAAATGTGTATGCGACCCCATTCTTTGTTAAGATCACTGCGCAGGCCAGCTTCGATATGCAAACCTCCACAGGGTTTGCCGATTTTACGCACTTTGCCGACGAAGGCAGCGCCGCGAGCATCGTAAGTCCAACCAACTACCTGTAATGCCACTTGTAACGCATTGAAATCAAATTGGCCGTAGTTCCATTAGTGCAACATGTCCAAATTCAGTAGCTTAACGTTCAAATAATGTTATTTTAAGTTACTAATAATCTGGGATTGTCCATTTTTAGGCGGACGAACAGCAGTTGCATTCGTTGCCTCCGGTAGCTCCGCCCCCACAGGCTGCTCCACCAACGCGGATTACGTTGCAGCAAACGCGTGTTTCGGCATTCGAGGTGTATCGAAAGCCACAATCACCGCCGCAACAGCCACCACCGCGGGCTCCCACCACAGCAGGAACCACTTTACCCAGTGCCGAGAGCTTCGAGAAGCGGGTGACTGCCATCAGTGACTCTCTGCGACATGTGACATTTACGAAGGGACAGGCCAACACCACGGAACTTCTGCAGAAGCTGCGCGAGCAGAACAACTCACTTCTGCATCTCTGCAACGATCTAAGTGACGAGTTGTTGAGTGTACAGACGCGCAAGGAAGAGTTGCGCCTCAAGCTGGAGAGCTTGACAGCTTCGGACACTCCTGTCCGAACCAGCTCGACCAACTCGGGCCCAGTGACGGCTAACGTGACTGGTGGCTCATCTGGGTCGGCAGGAGGCGTCTTCACCAATGTGTGAACGGGACCCGTGGAAGCGTATTGAGGTTTTTGAGTGAATCGATTTGTTTAGGCAGCTTTCTAAGTCCCAGAAAGATATCTGTAACTTCAAACCTTTGACTAAAAGTTGTTTAATTTAATGAATAAGTTTCTCTTTTCCATTTAATATTTTGTTTTTATTCTTATCTTCCTAATGTAACTTTTTAATCTAAGTCGAGACAGTTTCAAAGTTAAATATTCTTTTCTCGAAAGAGACTTCACTGGCAACTAAACGAATCGGTTCTCCCATGATGTTTAAATATTATTTATGTATGTTGTTTCTGTATGTTGCAATCACAATTTACTTATTGGAGTACTTGCACGGCAAATAAGCTTAGCACACATTCGAGTAGGTGGCATTTTTAACCATTATAATCACCTTGTTTAACACAATTCGCGAATGTGCGTCTAATATTAGCGCCTAACTAAAGCTCCGTTATTGTCACTGGCATTGCATTCAGTTGCTTATTAAATATTTCGGCTAGTTCAATCACAATATACACAAAAAATATGCGAGAACAATAATGATGCCGCCTATATAGATATTTATGCAGATCGATTTATATATATATATATATAAATTATACATACACGCATATGTATAGTTAGAGATACATATATGTAAATGTGCTTTTGTAAGTGTTACTAGTAAATGGCAAACCGATCTATTGCTCGAAAGCCTCACAATCTCATCCTCAACCTAGTGTATAATGAAATTGCCACAAAGTGGTACAACTCCCAGCTATAACATCTCCTGCACGCAGGCAATGTATTTTATTTTCCAACTATTTACTATTTATGAATTTTTTGTGTTTGCTTTGAAAATTTACCCTTCTATTCATTCCGGCTTTGATAAAAAAAAAAAAACAGAAAGGAAAGCCAGACTTAATTATTTAAGTATTAAAAATGAGAAACCTGAAATGAAAAATAATTCACTCGAAAACATAGGGTTTTACAAAAAAAAAAAATATATATATTGTATTCTGTTCATTAACATATTTTCTATTTGGCACACAAAACACAAACTAATTGATATTATGTAATTTACCAAAATGTATACATCTAATGAAAATCTAAATTAGATCGAAACTGGAGACAAATTTAATTTACCCGGACCACTAACATATATATATTGAAATATATGTGCCAACTTCGAATTTATCAGATGTGTATACCGGCATGTATCTATTCTCTTACTTAAATCACTATGTTTTTCTTAAATTGTTAAAACACTTTCAAAGATCTTCACAAAATCAAAAAAAAAAAAAAAACAAAACAAAAATTTAAAAACATATGTAATAAAAGGAAAATATAAAAGTGATATTGAAACACTATAAAAACATATTATTACGTGAACAAGTACGCGTAATTAATATGTGTTGTTTGGATGGACATACATCTCTATAAATAATGAAAAATATATTAAGTTGATGTTAAAAGCTAAAAAAAAACTGCAATAAAAAACGAAAAAATTCAATAATAAAGGTGTTTTTTTTCGTTTAGAATGTTTAATGGTATTTGGATTAAGAATAATATACAGCTGTGAAAAAAAAAATAGCACCACCACCAGACAAAATTTTTCAATTGCCATCATAATCATATTTTTAACTTTAGGAAATCGATTTATACTTTTTTTAAAATCGAAGACCCTCAAGATAATAGAAATTAACGAAAAAACATAAGTTTTTTAGATGTTCTTAAGTTATTTAACAAAATTTATTAAAGTCTATAAAATTAAACGAAAAAAATAATAGCACCACTTTTCAAAAATGGATTTTAAATGCTAATAATGACTAATTCGTTAGAGATTCATTAGTAAACAATATTGATATATTAAAAATATATCTATATGCGTTGATTAGTATTTGGTAGCGCATCCTTTGTTGGCTAAAACAGCTGCACAACGTCTTGGCATTGAATCTACTAAGTCCTGGCAGCGTTTTTTGGGTATATTAGTCCAGGACTCCTTAATAACACCCCAAAGGCAATCGATAGTCGTTGGTTTGCTATCAGCAACTGCCTTCTTAACGTCGGACCACAGATTTTCAATTGGATTTAGATCCGGCGACTGCGCAGGCCACTCCAAAACTTGTACAGCATTGTTGAGGAACCACTCCTTTGCCTTTTTGCTTGTGTGTTTTGGGTCATTATCCTGCTGGAAGACCCAAATAAGAGGCATATCATCTTCTGCGAAGGGTAACATTACAGATTGCAAAATATCCACATAGACGTGTTGATCCATTATAGATTTTATCCAGTGTATAGGACCTACTCCATTATATGAAAAGCACGCCCATACCATGACGCTGCATCCTCCATGCTTTATAGTCTTTGTGGTGTACTGGGGCTTGTATTCTGAATTCTTCGGACGTCTGACATACGATCGGGATCCTTTACCACCATACATGACCACCTTGCTCTCATTGGACCATAAAATATTCCTCCATTGCTGGGGGGTCCAATTTTTATGCTCCTTAGCAAACTTAATACGGTTAGCAATATGCCTGGCATTTAAAAGTGGGACTTTTCTTGGGCTGCAGGCTTTCAGATTATGTTGCCTGAGATATGTGCGCACTGTTTGATCCGTTGCAGCAATATTCAGGTCCTTTTTTAGATCTGTAGCAGGCTTGAAAGGTTCCCTTCTGCTATGGCGAACCAACCTTTTGACCTCTAGAGGGGTCATAGAAGGCTTCCTACCGCGTGTTTCCTGGTTTTTCTTATAGGTTATGGCGTTCCTTATCATTTTATTTGAACATCCAACAAGTCGACCCACTTCTCGAAAGGATTTTCCATCCTTGATCAACTTTTTGATCAGGTCACGCTTTTCATCCGTGCAGTGTTTTCCACGACCCATTTGAATTTTTTTTTTAATTGAAATAATTAAATTGAAGACAAATTTGTAAAACACGTGCTTTAAGTCGCTGAAATGTGACGATTTCTTTGTGAATTCTTTAGAGATGGAAAGTGGTGCTATTTTTATTTTCGTTTCTTTTGCGATCTTTTTTAGTAAAATATTAAAAAAAAATATTAAAACAAGAATTTGAGTAACTATAACTCTTTTTTTGTTTAGTAAGAATATCATTCTACATAAAAAAATTTTATTTGAATAAATTGGTAACATTATTACTATTTTTTTTAAAGCCCAATCGAAGTGTGATGTAGTGGTGCTATTTTTTTTTTCGCAACTGTATATTGGTAAAGATATTCACTTTGTTGGGTGATCGTTAGTTGTTCGAACTTAAACTTAAAGCTTGATTTTTTTACATTCGATACTTGCGGGCAATTGCGTCAAAATGGCTTTTCCAGCACTTAAACTAAGCCCATTGAGCTTGCATCCCTGGCGAGACTGGCCAACCGATAACAGACGCTCTCCGTTATCGATTAGCACTTCACACGCCGCTACACATCTCTAGGGCTTTGCGGCATTGAGCAAAAATTTTTGCGAATATCTATGAGTTAATTGAAAGGACTTCCTTTAAGGATTTAGCTACCCAACAAAGTTCCAAATCAATCGACTCGACCCCCGGGATTCGCAAGATTAATGCCCATTTTCGCCGAAGGAATTCTATAACGGAGAACAAAAACGAACGAACCCTCTGCTCTGGTACAATTTGAAACGGCAGGTGAGTGGAAAATGCGTTTGTGCCTGCGGAAGAACTGGTGAAATAAACGTATACACACATTTGTATCGCAGTCGGCCGATGTGTCAATGTTAATCGCGCTCTTCGCGCTTGCACACTTACCAATTTTTCGTAAGACGCCTCCGCCCTCCCTCGACTATCCAAGGTGTGGCAGAGCCCTGAAAGCGACAGCAGATATTTCAATAAGAGCCCCATCCATTCGAGAAGCCCGTAGGATGAGTTCTGGCGGCGACCAGAACGAGCCAATTGCTGCTAACGGCAATGCGGCAGAGTCAACCGATGTGGAAATCATGTATGTACCCTTTTTCGGAAGTATTCTGAACCTGAATGTTTATGTCAAGTAACCTGTAATTTATGTGCAGCAACTTTCTGGCGCACGAGAAGCAGGTCTGTCGCCCTCTGAGGACCAATCACACAAAGGTCTTGGCCTCCGGCGGCGTCCATACACGCGGATCTTCCAAAGTGAAGCTAAAGAACATCGTGGACTACAAGTGGGAGCGGAAGTACTACTACCCCGGTCACCTGGTGGCCGTCCATCGCGATGGGAAGCACCTGGCCTACGCTATTAATGGTGAGGTGCATTGGGTTTATAAAGAACAGTTTTGTTGCCCTTTTTGGATTGTCATTATTAATTTCAATTACTTTCTCAACTGATTTGTTCCTAACTGAAAAATCCTATTACTCCACAGTCAATAATAAAGCCACTGGCATGGAGGGAATGGTGCGTGTGTGCAATATCAGCACCAGTATGCGGGCCTTGATCAAAGGAATGAGTGGCGAGGTCTTGGACCTTCAGTTTGCCCACACAGACCGCGAACGCATTTTGGCCGTCATCGATGTCAGTTCGCTTTTTGTCTACAAGGTCGACCTAATCGAAGGCAATCTGCTGTGCAATCTCGTGCTGAAGGTGGAGGACCCCATCGCCAACTATACTCCTGAGTACGACATGGTCTCCTGGTGCCCGTATGTCTGTAGCAGCAACTCCACGGCAGCGCTTCACGAAGACGACGATGAAAATCAGCTCCTAATCTGGTCGCGAAGCTCTCAGTTCCAGTGTTTCCACGTGAAGATGATTGTGTCCGAACACGGGGTAATTAATTAGAAGGATATTAGTCTTAAAAATCAAATTAAATTTTATCTTTTTCAATAAAGCGCGGCAAGATCCAACCGGCTGCCCTGGAAACTGGGTATTTAAAGATCGAAGAGGACACTCTTATTACTTGTGCCGCTCTGTCCCCGGATGGCACGACTGTGGCTGCTGCCTGTGCTGACGGTCTGGTGCGATTCTATCAAATCTACCTGTTTGATGTTCGCAACCATCGCTGTCTGCACGAGTGGAAGCCGCACGATGGCAAGAAGGTTTCTTCGCTGTTCTTTCTGGACAACATCAACAAGCCTGTGGAGGAGTAAGTGGATTTGAGCAGAAAGGATCTCAAGGGTGATATTTAACTAAATAATTTATTTAATTTTTAGAGCCTACTGGCAGCATGTAATTACAACTAGCGATGCCAACACCGAAATCAAGCTTTGGAATTGCACGTTGTGGGAATGCCTGCAGACGATAAACTTAGAGGCCTCCATTCCCTCGCCAGTGCAGCAAGGCTACTTCATAGCCGGAATCGACCGCAGTGCCAACTACTTGGTGCTGTCCAGCATTGATTGTTTGGCGGTTTATGTGATGCAGATCGCCAGCACCGACAGATCTGACTCCGGGGACATCGATGGGGAAGCCGGCGAGGGCAAACGCATCCATAATATTGCCGAATTTAAGCTGAGCTCGGGAATCCTTTCGTTCTCCATCGTTAATGCTACAATGCGTCGGGTTAAGAGCTCCATAGAGAGCTACTATCCCTTCGAAGAGCCGGAGGACTTTGACGAGGATAACAACTCCACCTATGCCTTGGTGTTGCACATGTTCGTGGTGCAGGCCAAGAGTCTGCAAGAGTGCCAGATAATATACCAGCCGTGCATGGCAGCCGCAGAAAATGCGGAGCGCCGCAGCCTAAGCAGCAGCAAGCGATCAGAGACACCAGACGATAGTCTTGTGATAAAGCAGGACTCGGAATCCCCAGGCAGTGGCAATGCACTGGACTCTTTGTTTGCCAAGTCAGCCAAGCGAGCCTCCACCAGCAGCTCTTCCGCTGTCGTGGCAGTGGCGGCGGCTGCGGCGGCCGCTCCATCAGCTATTCTGCAAGAGGCAGTTGCCAACAAGGAGGCGTCGAAGTCTGAGTCTCCACAATTCGGAAGCGCCTATCCGCAGGTTAATCTTATGACGCCAGATGCCTTCAGTGCCAGCGGCACCACCACAGCAACGGCTGTGGTGGTGGCTACCACTTCCACTACCAGCGCGGCTGGCGATGGCTCGTCCACGGGTGGCGCAACGACGGAATCCATTGATTCAGCGGTGCTGAACACGCTGCGTATGCTGGCCACGGTGACGGCAAAGACGGTGGAGAACTCCAAACCGAATCTACTCAACCTTATGAACAACACTTTGATTGAGGATCGCGAGCAACAGAAGATGAAGAAGCTGGAAGCCCGTAAGAACTTCATAGCTATTGACCGCAATCCGGAACGCAATTTGGCAGAAAACTTGGCCAGCGGCGGCTCTAGTCCGAGTCGTGAGGTGCAGGAGATTATGGCCACCCAGGAAGACGTCGATTCCTACGAAGCTGAGCTGGAGAACCTGGAAGATGATGACGACGATGAAGAGGAGCTGGCCAACTCATCGCCCCTTCTGGAGGCCGTCGATGGGACATGGCCGATGGTGAAGCTGCCGCTCACGAACTCGGCAGAACTTCAAAATGCTGCACAGATTATGTCGCAGGTGGTGCAGAATACCAACAATGGCAACGTGCCACCCACTCTCGGTGGAGGCAGCATCAACAGTGGAAACAACGGCAATAACAGTGCCATTGTTGGCAACAACAATACCAGCAACAATACGGCCTCCACTCTCAACACTAGCAACAGCAGCAGCGAAAACACCGCCATCAGTGGGGCAGGCGAAGGTGCCAATGGAAATGGAGAATTAAGTTCCAAGATTGAACAGTTGATTGGTAAGATTATAGAACTAATACATTGGAAAAATATCATCCTAATACTTATATTGCAGATCTGGTGAAGGCGCAATCCAAGCAAATAAACAAGCTGGAACAGGAGGTCA
Organism: Drosophila atripex; assembly: GCA_035045925.1. Classification (NCBI taxonomy): domain Eukaryota; kingdom Metazoa; phylum Arthropoda; class Insecta; order Diptera; family Drosophilidae; genus Drosophila; species Drosophila atripex. The sequence goes on along the minus strand of JAWNOP010000070.1, from coordinate 5,109,142 downwards.
GTAATCTGCAGCAGCAGCAACAACAAATCCTGATGGTCCAACCCAGCAAGCCGGACGCGTCTCTAGAACCCAAAAATGTCAACCAGCTGGCCTACAAAATCGAGATGCAGCTGTCCAAGTTGATGGAACAGTACCTCAAGAGATACGAAAACGAACACAAAAAGAAACTCAACGAGTTCTTAGCTGCACGGTGGGATATAAAGTTTATTTTTTGCTTTCATTAAAAAGCATATTAATCCGAATCATTATTTTCCAGAGAAACCCAAAATCGGGAACTGCGCGACTCGGTACTCCAAGTGCTTAACCAGTATGTGATGAACCACTTCACCGACATAGTTGGAAACGTCCTTAATATGGAACTGCAGAGGCAGATACTTCCTCGTGTGAATGCGAAAATGGATCAACTGCAGGCCCAAATTCAGGTGGAAATTGTCCAAAAGTTGAGTGTCTTTGACAAGACGGTGAAGGAAAATATAGCACAAGTGTGCAAGAGCAAGGTAATCATTAATTATTATCTTAAAATATTATAATTTATGATTCTCTGTTCATCAGACATTCCTCGATGCGTTTGGCAAGTCTGTGCTGATTGGCGTTCAGGCTAGTCTGCAGACTGCTTTCATCGAGTCCATGAGCAGCACCCTAATCCCCGCCTACGAGAAGTCCTCCCAGAACATGTTCAAGCAGCTTCACGATGCGTTCAGTGTGGGAATCAAAGACTGTAAGGCTCAATATATTTGAATCAAGGTTTAAAAATAATAAAACCATATTTATTTCCCCTCAGTTATGGTCCAGTTCAACACCTACCTGCAGCACATGCCCCAGCCGCATGCGGTAGGCGCCAACTCCGAAGAGCTGAACAATAAGCTGGGAATGCTGAAGCAATTGGTGGAAAGTAGCCTGCACAAGCACCGCACCGAGCTAACGGATGCCATGCTGGAGACCCAGCGCGAAGTGAAGAGCCTGGAGATATTGCTGGCGCGCCAGGTGCAGGAAACTATTCGGGCTGAGCTGCGCAAGCACATGGAGAGCCAGAACATGGCCATGCGCTCGCAGGCAGCAACTCCGGCGCCCACCTACGATCTAAGGGATAGCATCAAGCAGCTGCTGCTGGCAGGACAGATCAACAAGGCCTTCCACCAGGCCCTGCTGGCCAACGACCTGAGCCTGGTGGAGTTCACACTGCGGCACACGGACAGCAACCAGGCCTTCGCTCCCGAGGGATGCAGGCTGGAGCAGAAGGTGCTGCTCTCGCTCATCCAGCAAATCTCAGCGGACATGAGCAACCACAATGAGCTTAAACAAAAGTGGGTGGTTGAGTTTTCATCCAAGTCACATGATTATTAATGAATTCATTGCAGGTATCTCAATGAGGCGCTTTTGGCCATCAACATGGCCGATCCCATCACCCGCGAACACGCACCGAAGGTCCTCTCCGAGCTGTACCGCAACTGTCAGTTGTTCATCAAGAACTGCCCCAAGAACTCGCAGTTCAGCAACGTGCGCCTCCTGATGAAGGCCATAATGGGTTATCGTGAACAGCTCAAATGATACCACGAGCGATCCGGCCTGTCCCACGTCTGGTACTCCTAGCTTCCCCGATCCCTATCTACGATAGCCAATCACGGACCACGCCCCCCACATACACATACACGCTTGTAGTTAAGCCCAAAATGCAGGTTATCCATCTACCCCTTCTCGAAAGCACTCGGCCAAGCTCTGCGCTTTAAGAAATGAAGTTTTTATCCAAGCCTTTATTTTTCTATTTTTTATTTACTTGTGATGTGTGCGTGTTGTTTGCTTCAAGGCCTCATTTATTATGTTTATGTCGCGATATTGAAATTGTATTAGCCTTTTATTTTCCCAAAATGCAATATCTTTTATAATTTAATTTTGTATCTGCAATTCCTTGCTGCCTACTGGGTCTACTAGATTATTTTGATTTTTTTTTGTATATTTTCTTTTATAAAAATGACGTTTTTTTTTAAGAAACAGAAAACAGAAATCTTCGCAGTCAGAGCTGTAGAAATTTTTTTACAAACTCATTTCCAACAAAAAACAAACTTTCGATTAAAAATACGATTGCAAAAGCAGAAACTACAAGTTAAACGTATATGTTAAGACTACGGAATAAGTAAAGAGAAAATGAAAATAAAACGAAAATATATAAATGTATTTAAAAAATATATAACTTTCTACTTTGTTGGTCATCGCAACTATTTCTCAATCACTTTTCTTTATTCTTACAAAAGTAAAAACCTTTTAAATAAAAAACAATTAGGAAAAGATCAACCAGAAGGTTCACCATCAGCTCAGAAGGGCAAGCAGACTGGAGGTGCGTTCTAAACAACTGCAGCCGCAAGTGGCACACACCTTGTGATTCTGCAAAGAAATTTATTTTTAAACATATTGTTGTATAAGAATTTTTGTAAAACTCACTTCAAACCACTGCATCATGTGATCTATGTGGCCGCCATGTCCGCAGGCTAGGCAGGCGTTGGCAGCTCCTCGAACGGGAAGGCGACAGAGCACGCAGAATAGCACTGGTCGCTTGCATGGCTCACATTTCGGTGTTCGCTTCGGCTTGGCGCACGACCCGCACTCGGTGACGAACTCTACTCCCTGGACAGTGGGCGGAGGGTTCTGGGTGTGTTTGAGGATGAGGGCCCGCTTGGAGAGCAGCTGCCAGCCGAAGAGGATCTCGGCGTAGGCCCGTTTGAACTGATCGAAGAGAGGTACCTTTGCGCGCCTGATCAGAGAACAGGTATAGCCGTCATAGGGAAGGTGCCTGACTTCCAGATCCAGGGAGTCCGACCAGGAGTTGCTGCGAAGTTGTTTCAGTTGCTGCCAAGTGTTGTGCGAGGACGAGGGCTTGGCTTCCAGCGGAAGCACTGTGTGGTATGGAGAAATCTGAGAGTTCAGCTGCAATGGCAACCTGCCAACCACATCCATGGAGCTACCCCCGGACGCAGGACACTTGTCGAATAAACATGCCAGCAGGACAGCAGTTTGGATGTCACCAGACATGGCATAGTGCATGATAAGCGACTCTAGAAGAGACTTCTTAAAAGGATCGTGCTGAACTTGGGGTGTGGCTATGAGCTCGGCCAGCAGCCACACGGGCACCAAGTCCATTCGCCCGTGATTACGACAGATTTCGCCATTCCTACGGCAGGTTTTCGCAATGTCGAGCTTATCCAAGGAGAACTCCCTGGCCATGGACCGATTTATGTGCAGAAGGTTGCTGGCATCGTACACATGGATGACTGGAGAGCCATTCATTTGCCGAATGGCACGCTGCTTGCCCGGTTTGCCAGCTATCATCCGTTCCTGGAGATAGAAGGAGGCATTTGCATCCCGCTGAGCAGTTGCCATCACATTGCCCAGCAAGCAACTTCCATTGATGGACGAAAGAGTCCGGGGGGTCAAAGCGGAGTGTTGTCTTAAGGTGAGCCGCTTGTTCACCGGCTGGGAGAAGGTGGTCAGCATCCCAATGGCGTTGAAGTGAACGCCCGAGGTGCGAGGATAAGGAATGCAGGCATCGTGAAGTGCACTGGAAAGAGCTCCCTCCAGACGAGGAGACTGCAACAGAAGCTGACTGCGATCCGCCCCACCGTCACCCGCCACTGCCGCTATCTTTTTCTTCATGGCTGCCACTAGGGCGCGGAGGCATTGCTCTAGGCAAGTCCGTGACTTCTTCACCCGTTGCAGGGCATTGCACCGGAGCACCTTCAACAGAATTCCGCTGACATCACTTGATAGTGTAGTGCCCTGGCAGAGCTGGAACTCCGGTGGTGCACTGGGACTAGGATACGACGTGGCAAAGGTAACCTGCAGGATGACCGTGTGACCGCCGGCCGATATCTTGAAGCAGGCATACCGCTTGATGGCATCCAGCATGTCCACCTCCACGTGCGGCATATTGGTGTTTAGCAGCGAGAACTCGTGATGCAAAGAGCATGTCGGTTGATCCGTCAAGGATCTGGCTATGTGCGGCTCTTCGCGTCGGTAGTAACCGAAGCTTGGCGAGCGGGCCATTGGCAGCGTGTTGGATGCTCCATCGCCAGTGGAGATGGGAAGCGAGGCGGCAGTCATCGTCGAACGCGGATGCAGGAATTCTGGCGGAGTGGGTGCCCGCAACTCAC